>CM046875.1:521409082-524247580 GCA_025667525.1 Glebionis coronaria
CTAACAAGGTATGAGGATAAATAGATCCAAGTTCGAAAAGGAGGCGGATCGTTGTATCTCAAAATCCCAATTAGAGATTGAAGAAATAATCATGAAGTCGTGGTCAACAAAGTTGGAGTACCCCTCAAAAGTCTCTAAGTGTAGAAACTCTATAACGAAGAGAAGACCATTATCTCAAGAACGTCTCTCAAGATATGAAGTATGAAGTACATGCCAAATATCGGCCCGAGAAAGGTCTCAAATCGTGAACCGGGTTATGCCAAGATATGAACTTTTTGATATCCCGAGAAGCAGTTTTAAGAGATTTTGTCCTTTAGCTAACTATTGATCAAATCGTCCTACTTTGCTTTCAGCCTAAATAAACTATCGAAATAAGTCCAAAAATGCATCTTCATGATCATTCTAAGACAAAAATAAAATATAAGAGATACAACTAGGAATAAGGGAGTTTAAGCATTTAATTAAGCCATGTGTGTAAGTGTTTGATTTGCTAACTTATAATAACAATGATCTCGTTTTTAAGCTTAGTTTGGGGAATGTGAAACTTGAGGGTGATAAATCTTCGCAGCACCAAAGCCCTAATGTAAGTCATTGATCTCTTTGCAAGTTATTTCCATATAGCTATTTTCAAGTGAAAATGTTTTTCTATCCTTTTGTTTACTTTAAAAGTTTTAATTTCTCTTAGTACTTTAATTTTTGTTTATTAGTATGTTAATAAGGCCAAGGTTGATTGATTATGAGAAAAATGTAAATTTGCTTTATCACTAAGCATTGCATGAGGGCATGGCAATGGTCAAGTGTAGGGGATTTGATAGGTGTGAAAACACCCATCCTTTTACCATTTATTTCTTACTAAAACAAGACCAAAACGCATGTTTAATATCATTTGTTTGGAATTATGCGTGGTTTTTGTGTTTATTGTGTTTTCAGAGTCAACCGGATGAATAATGAAGAAAACATGGGATTGCACGGGTTTTATCAAGGAAAAAGACTAAAGACGAAGTCTATTGTCCAAGAGATGCAAAAGATTTGAAGTCAATGGGCCTATTTGAAGATTTATCAAAGAAAAGGACCAAAGATGGAAGATTTACTTATGTCGAAGAAACTCAAGTCTATTAAACGAAGAAATTAAAAGACGAGTTGAACTTAATCGTCGACAAATCCCGAATCAGAATCGAAAACGTCAACTTTTCTGAAAAGACGAGAAGATAAGAAGAGAGGAAGGAAGCCCACTCACCAACCAACCACTTAGCCTATAAAAGGAGATCACCCTCACAAATTTTGTAACTAGTTTTTCATTCCCAGTTTTTTCTTTCTTCCGTTGAAAGCTAACACCATTAAGGTGTTGGTGATTTTTATTTTTCTTGTTTAATCTTTAAAATTTGTAAGTGTTTAATCTTTCTTTTTTGTTTACCTTACATTAATCATCAATTTAATCTTTTCATTCACCTTGTTCTTATTTATTCAAAGTTTTCTAAAGTTCTTGTTTGGTTGATTTTGATTTTCTAAAAGTGGTTGATTTTGTGTTTTTACTGTTGGGATTTGTTGCTCATGGTTAGTAGATGATTATTGGTTAATTTGGTTAAACCTTTTTGTTTATTTGGCTTGATTTGGATTAAATTCGTGTTCCCCTGTTTAAGTTTCTGCTGTCTGTTCTTCATTCCAAAAATATTCCGAATAGACTTTCTGTATTTTATTCCGTATAGAGTTCCTCTATCCGGAATATTTATTATTCCGGATAGCCCAATATTCCGGGTAGCCTAAATATTCAGCATAGAACAAATTATTCCGCATGGTCTTTTATTCCGAATAGTGTTTTTATTCCGCATGATCCAATATTCCGCATAAGCATGTTTATTCCGCATAGAGTTCAATATTCCGGGTAGAAGTTATTCCGCATAGCAGGGTATTCCGGATTGCATCAATATTCCGAATAGCCTTCATCACTCCGCATAGACCATTATTCAGCATAGCCATATATTCCGAATGGTCATTTTATTCCGCATAGAACCCTTTATTCCGAATATACTAGTATTACGAGTAGTGTTTTATTCCGCATAGAGTCAGTTATTCAGCATAGCATTTTATTCCGAATGGAGCTAGTTTTCTTGAGTTTATTTCACTGTTCAATCGTTTAATTGTTTAATTTCAATTCTAGTTTTATTTCATTAACTGTTTTGGTTTAAATCTTTATTTACTACTTTCATTTACCTTCTTAGTAATATAGAAAACCAAACCACTATTTGTTACCAAGAACAATCATTCCACTAAGAGCCGTGATCAATTCGAGAAGATACCGAGAAACGAACTTTCAACTAGTAAAATCTCTAGTATCAATGTACAACTTATTAATGCAAATAACAAACTAAGAATCGAGTAATACAACCTATTAATGGCTATGTACAACCACAACAAGAATAAGAAATTTTATAACACATTACATTTAAAACTATCATTAAAATGTAATTAATATTATAATTAAAACACTTAATTACCACAATTTATAAATAAAATAACATATTGTACAAAACAACAAATGACACTACATCTTATTTTTACAAAATCAATTAATAACAATAAACATATAATTAATACACTCCATTACCAAATATAAAAATTTTATATTCATCTTACAAAATAATTTAAAACATACTCGTATATATTTACAATTTTCAATATCAAACCAGATTGACTGGTTCAACCGAGAACCAGAGTCACCGTTGATTCGGTTAGACAATTAGATAAAGCTACATAAACATTAAATTTTCACTTATAGAAATGTTGTTAAAAAACGTAAAGTTAAAGTATTGTTCACCGAAATTATGTTACAGGTACCCGCAGCCGCATCGTGCGGGTACCCGGCTAATGTTTTATAAAGTATTAAGATAGGTCACCATTATTATACTTCATCTTTTTCGATTAAATTTCGGCTAACTTCTAACAATTTTTTATAACCTCGTTTTTTGTTAATTTCAATTGTTTAGTCTACATCATATTTAATCTAAATTTTTTTGTATTGACGTAAAAATATGGGAGGTGATTTGCACACTATTTAAATAGATTGGGACATTCCAAAATATGTTATTTTGACATTTATACTCTTGTAAGAATAGATACGAATGAAAATGATATAAGGGTATATATGTCACAACATCATATTTTAGAGTGTGCTAATAAATACAAGGAGTGTGCAAATCACTTTCCAAAAAATATAGACACTTGAGTTGCCAATTCTTTTTATCCAACTACTAAGTATTTATTATATATATTTAAATATTGGGAAATACCAAACATTTAACTGCAAATATTCCGTATATTAGTCGAAGATTTTCATGTATTACATAAACTTCATTTATTTATTGTTATATTTGAATTTTTTTAATTTGATCGAATATTTGCATTTAATATAAGATACTTGTACAGTTACATAGAATACTTGTATAGCTACATAGGCTAACGAATATTTTGTTTTCCCGATGACAATAAACAAAGGTGAAAGCAATCTAACTCGTCAGTACGAAAAAAACTAGATTAAATATGGTCTAGACAAAACAAGTGAAATTAACACAAAAACAAGATTAAAAAAGTCTTGTCAGAATTTGGCCGGAATTTAGTCAAAGAAGATGAAGTATAGTGGTGGTGACGTGCTAACTTACAAATTGTCCAACATTGCAACTAAAAAAAGTTGGGTAGATTAAATTGAGTAAAAAAAGTTGAATACATTAAATTAAAATCGAGTATAAGTTGGGTACATTTTTATGCAATTTGCCTTTTATATAACATATTATTTTCAAATTAACCAATAGATGCATTCTAATTTATTTTTCGTCTACACAACGTCTATTCAAATACTTTCCAATCCACATAATATTGATCAAAATAAGACTTGTTTGACCGGTTACTACTTAAAAAAGTCTGAGTTTGATCTATATCATCTATGTGACTTCCACCATTAGTCATTTGACTACGCTAGGAAAACTTACATTAATGATACCTTAACTTTTGGATTAATGTCCACCATTAATCTATTTACTTTTCCATCTAGTATTTTTGATTTTTTTCTCCAAAACCTCATTAATTTCACTCCCGCCTTAAAGAAATACATTTCTCTACATGCTTTTATGCACATTTTTATAAATACTTATGCACACACATTTTTATACATGATAGCATACACACATTTTACACGCATTTTTATGTTCATTATTTTATACACGTTATTATACATATGTTTTATATGAGTTTTCACACACACTTTTTATATACGTTTCTATACAAACATATTTACACACGTTTTTCTACGCACAATTTTATACACACGTTTTTACACACACATTTTATACACGTTTGAAAATACAATTTTTATACACGTATTTTTTATATACGTTTTTATACACACAATATTTTATAAGTTTTATCACATTTTTATACACATCTATACACACATATTTTTATGCACGTTTTTATACAAATATTTTGATACACTTTTCTATACATAATTTTTATATGCTTAATATACTTATATTTTATACACGCTTCTATACGCACGTTTTTATGCACACTTTATGCACGTTTTAGACGCATTTTTATACACATGTTTTTCTATATACATGCTATTATATACACGTTCTATATGCGTTTTTATACACGTGTATAAAATGTGTGTATAAAAAGGTGTGTATAAAAATGTGCATATAAAAACGTGTATATAATAGCGTGTATATAAACGTGTATAAAAATATTTGTATAAAAACATATGTATAAAATCATGTATATAATAGTGTAGATAAAAATATACGTAAAAATATGTGTTAAAAACATGCATAGAAATGTGTGTATAAAAGTGTGAGTATAAAAACATGTATAATAATGTGTGTATAAACTGTGTATAAATACGTGTGTGTGAATACAAATATCGTATTAAAACGATGTTTATATTTTAAACACTCTTAACGTTTTGTTAATGACAAAACATCAAACATTTTTATGTTTATGTTACAATCAACATTTAAACTTTTTGATCCATGACATTATGCTTCTAAACTTTTACAAAAAGTTTTTATACACTTTAAATCTTTTAGTGTAAACTTAAAATGATAAAACATATCTCTTTCTCTTTGTATAATCTGATTTACAAAGTCAACATTAGCTTGATTCAATGTTTGAGTGTGATCTTGGACAAACATTTATGAGGCAATAAAAGTCAGCCCAGATGGACCCCTTGACAAAGGGGCGGACCCCTGAGTGCAAGGGTCCGATGGGGTCCGACTTTGTCTGATATGTTGTCTATTCTAACATATCTCTCTAATTCTATGAATATATTTAACCTTCTAATCTCTAATCTATCTTACTTCTTGTCTATTGTGATTTAAATCTTTGTTAACTTAAAAGATCACTTACAAGAATTCTATCTCTCAGCTTTGATCCTTTAAAGTTTACATTGTGTGTTTGTTTTAGGTACTACCTATACATTCACCATTGTTGTACCAATTATTCTGCCTACTTGTGTAACAGTGTGGTTGGTGTTGTAAATCACAAAGTAAATGGTGTGAAGGGAGTTGTTGTACCGCGTAAAGAACACGACCTCCTATCTTAGGAGTCACTAAATATTGTAAGCTAAAGTGTAAAGGTATCTCCACCTGTGTAAAGGAGATTCTTAACTAGTGAAGTAGAACTTTCGAGTAGATACTCGAGGAGTGAAAGTAGGGCAAGATAAGTGAGATCTTGTTAGGTCGAACCACTATAAATCATTGTGCATTGTGGTTTGTATTATTGTTTCCTTATCTCTATTTCTTAGTTTATCATACCTGATCTATATCCACATTAATCACACAAAAAGTTTCAAAGAATCCAAAACTAATCGGTAAAAAATATTCAACCTCTTTCTAGTTTTCTTCAATCAGTATCAGAGCTACGTACTCAAGATCTTTAAAGTATATTGTACTTTATAACTTAAGTGATCCATGGATTCTAAAAATTACAAAGAAGGTCAATCTATGCAAAGACCATCACTCTTTGAAACCGATGGTTTTATATATTGGAAAAATCGTTTTGAAGCTTATGTGAAATCCAATGATATATATCTTTGGTATATAATCATTGAATGTGATTATGCACCAACGATAAAAAATGTTACTACTAACCAATTTGAATCGGTTGCACGAGAAAAACAAACCGATGATCAAAAGAAGATGTTGGCAAAAAATAATGAAGCCAAAATGATGCTTTACAATGCTCTACCTAAAAAGAGTATGAAATAATCTTCATGTGTCAAACCGTCAAAGAAATTTAGCATTCGTTAATAGTCACACATCAAGAAAACTCACAAGTCAAGGATAATAAAATTGATATTTTTGTTCTACAATATGCATAATTTTCTATCCGTGTAAAAGAGTGAATTGATGTGGGATTCGCTCGGTTTAACTCTATCATAACTTCACTTAAAGCACTTGACGAATCTTTCTCCAACAAGAAATTTGTCATGAAATTCCTTAGAGCACTCCATCCAAAGTGGAGAGCAAAAGTCACGGCTACTAAAGAATCTAAAGATCTCTTAAACTTGTCATTGGATGAGCTCATCGAGAATCTCAAGGTATACGAGATGGTGATGGAAAAGGACTCCGAGATCATCAAAAAAAAGAAAGAAAAACAAAGATCAATGGCGTTGAAAGCTAGAGTTGAATCTAGTGAGGATGAAGAGTTCGATATCGATGAGGCAGAATATGCCATTGTTGTTCGTGACTTCAAGAAATTCTTTAAAAGATGATGAAGATTTGTAAAGCAACCATTTGACAAAAAAATCACCAAGAAAGGCCTTTGACATCAAGAAAAGCAAGGAAGAAAGAAAATGATTCCAATGTGGTGATATGAATCACTTCATTGGAAATTTTCCAAAGTCCAAGCCAAAGATATAAAGAGCTTTCGTGAGTGAAGTGTGGAGTGCAAGCGGTAATGAAGGAGATGGCTCCAAAAAGAAAGAGCTAACACTTGTGGCACATGAAACAAATGAGGTATATTCTGACTCATCTTATTACTCCTCCTCATTTGATGACGACACCTTGCAAATTGAATATTACAAAACATGTGAATTAAGTCTTAAAATTATAAACAAAAACAAACTTTTGAAAACTAAAAACGAAAGTTTATGAACTAAAGCCAAAATTACAAACACTATAACGAGGTAAATTATCTAAAGATAAATGGGAAACATGTTAAGAGCTCAGTCTCGAAATTGAGAAACTTAAAACAAATCAAGAAGCGTTAACCAAACAAAACTTAAATTTATAACGTTTGAAGAAACGCTCATTGCATCGATGAGATCTTAAGTTTTCAAAGAGATAGCAAAGACCAAACAGGACTAGTGTTTGGGAAACAAGATATACCTTCTAACTCAAAAACACCACCACAAAACTACATGATAAACATTCTTGCAGAATCTGTCACAGACAGAGGCGGGCCCCGTCAGGCCCCTCTACACATGGGTCCGACACCTAAAGGGTCCGTGGGTCTAACAGAAGAACAAAAGCAAATCGTGCCAAATTTGTGGTTGTGTCCCGTAAACCTAAGCAAATTAATCTAGAAAAATATAACAAAAATATTAGAAACCTGGAAAGGAACATTAGAGCTAGAAATGTGCAAACTAGACCAAGATCGTCTTATCCCAAACACCCCTTTCCAAAAAGTAACCAAGGAATACTAGGAAGGTATAGTCAAGTTTCATTCAACTAGGACTATCATAATCAATTCTCAATGAGAATTTTAGTGCCATGGGATGTATTTTGGAATACTCCATTCGGAATAGCCATGAGAAATATTTAACCAAACGGACCCATGAGATGATGAGGACCAAACGCTTAAGTTCTAAATTGTGTAGGTATGCTTGAAAGCCGGAATTGAACCAGATGAATGGATCAAAGATACCGGTTGTTCAAGACACATGACGGGAAATAGGAATCTTTTTAGCACCTATAAATCTACGGGCATATGTAATGTTATTTTTGGTGGAAATGTCGAAGCAAAATCATTGGTAAAGGTATGATTTCTAATGACCACATCACCATAGATAATGTTACACATGTCGAAAACTTAGGATTTAATCTACTTAGCATAATTCAACTTTGTAGTAACAAATGCAAAATTCTCTTCGAAGAAAACAAAAGAAAATTAATAGAAGATGGCATAACCATAACAAAATAAATTAGGAAAAACAACATATATGTGATGAAGTTTGACTCATCAAATGACGCCATTTGTTTGACCACTAAAGATGACACCTCCACCTTTTAGTATAGGCGTCTTGGTCATATCAACATGGGTCTTTTACAATCTTTGGATAGCAAGGATCTTGTTAGAAATCTACCAAAAATGAAATATGAACAACACTTTTGTGATGCGTGTAAAATGGAAAAACAAACACACTAAAGCCAAAAGGCTAAAAATGTTGTGTCCACAACTAAGTGTCTAGAACTTTTGAATATAGATCTGTTTGGTCCATCCATGATGAAAAGTTATGGAGGTAATCTTTACACTTTGGTCATTGTGGATGACTCCTCAAGATATACATGGAAAAAAATTTTAAAACCAAAAAATGAGGCTTTTATCATTTTAAGATTTTAAGCAAGAAAACTGAAAACCAACTAAATTGTCATATTGTGTGAATTCGTATGGATCATGGTCGAGTTTGACAATGAGACGCAATTTGGATCATTTTGTGACACCAAAGGATCATTTATAATTTTTCGGCTCCTAGAACGCCTCAATCAAACGGTGTAGTATAACTTAAAAATTGAACACTTCAAGAAATGAGTAGAACAATGCTAAATGAGTCGGCTATGCCACACAAGTTTTGGTGTCATGCGGTAGATACCTTAACATATATTCTTAATCGTGTTTTAATTAGGCCACTTTTTGAAACACCTTATGAAATATTTAAAGGAAGAAAACCGACTATTGGATGCTTTAAAATGTGTTTGGAAGCAAATGTTTTATTCTTAACACTAAGGATTATCTCACTAAATTAGACCCAAAGTCGTATGAAGGAGTTTTCCTTGGATATTCTTAAAATACTAAACCTTACATAGTTCTAAATACACAAACTATGTGTGCCGAGGAATCGTTGAACATAACCTTTGACGAGAGTCCACCTCCCTCTAGAACATCACTTTTGGTAGATGATGATCAAGTTGAAAGTCAAGCTCATAATCAACAAGTTAATCTTGAAAATAACAAGGGAAATGAACGATAAACATTAAAACCTTAAATATTAAAGAACCATAAGGTAATCTTCTAAACAAATTCATTAGTAAACTAAATGAAAGGACCTTAAGGTCACAAGCTCAAAACGAAAGTAAATTCTTTTGCTTTGTATCTCAAATTGAACCTAAAAATATTGATGAGGCCATCGTAGATGAAAGTTTGGTTCTAGCTATGCAAGAAAAGTTAAATCAATTTGTGATAAACGATGTTTGGTACTTAGTACCAAGACCTAAAACCAAATGGTAATTGGAACAAAATTGGTCTTTCGGAATAAGTTAGATGAAAATGGTGTTGTGTCGAGAAACAAATCTAGGCTTGTTGCTCAAGGGTATTGTTGATACAAAAGTTGGGTGATCCTTGCTAGACCCGAATTAGGCTTAATTCGGGTTGGCTGGACTCCGGCTCCTGCACCAAGTGAATCGTATGGTTGGGATCCTGCACACTAAACAACACGCGTTAGGCTTATCGTGGGAATGTTTCCCACGATTAGACTCCGGCGTGAGAGTAAGTAATCGGTTAGGGTTATAGGAATCGGATGAGAGTTTAAGAGTGTGTAGAATGTAATACCTTTGTGGAACCCTTGGGGGTTCCTTATATAGGCAGTGAAACCCTAATGGGCTGTCACTGATGCTTCGGCCCCAAGGCAAGGATAATCACCAGATTTAGATTGATTGTTATCTTCTAATTATGGTGAGTGAATATCCTCTCCTTTGGGATAAATCCTAATCATAGTAGGAGTATGATTCTGTCTAACCCTGCACCGGGCATGCCGGGCCGTGGGCCGCACACGTGTGTGCGGTTACTGTTCATCCCAGCCCATAAGCTCAAATAACATTATTCCCACCCATCTGTGATGGGCCGGATACGGGTAGTACCCATGGGCCGGATACAGGTAGTACCCGTGGGCCGGGTTCATGACCCGGCTGGGGACTATACGTCATCATGTCCCCCCAGTCTAGTTGTTACAGCCGTAGGCGTAACCTCTAGACTATCAAGAATCTCCCTGGACGTACCAAGAAAAGATCTTTTGAGGGAATGATAATTATCAAAAATTTGTTTTGGCCGCGCACGTGGCTGCCTGACTTTAGGAATTTATTCCAATGGTACCTCAGCCGTACGTGACGACCGAGACGAATTAAATGTAGCATTGAATTTGGTCTTACGTAAGACCGCATATCCCGAAATAATTGACTGTTCACCTGCCACTTGACTAACAAAGTGCAAACAGTCAGAACCTCGAGCGGCGTAAACTACTGAGTCAGAAGTGACCCGTGGGTCCACCTGACTTTTCACTTGCCACTTACACCCTAGCCACACGATTAAGGATAGTGGCAAACACGTGTCATGCATCCAACAGACCATGACTCACAAGGCAACCCTATAAATAAGCTACCCATACGGATGTGTGTAACACACAGTCTTTTTCTCCATTTCTGCCATTAAAGCTTTTCTCCTTAGCACCACTTTCTCACGCACGGATCCCTTCCTTCGCAGGTTAGAATACCACGTGCTTAACTTTTTATTTAGTAATGGCCCAAAGAAACAACCCCTCCATTGGATCCGTGCTCAATGTAATGACCCAGGAGCAATTAGATCAGTTTTGCACCAATTACTTCATCCCCACCAATCTACACCCTTCTCTCCCTGGTGCATGAGACCTCATAATTGAGGCTCCGTAGGGAAAGATTGGCCTATATACTCGTCTTTTTGATGCGGCCAACTACCGCATTCCTTTCACTTGTTTCCTCATAGATCTCTTAGGATATTATGATGTACATATTAGTCAGCTTCACTGTATAGGCGCATGTAAGGTTAGTCAGTTTGAAATCCTTTGTCGCGCTAGAAGAATCCCTCCAACCATAGAACTATGCCGGCTATTTTACACCCCCAGTATAGTAAATGGTTGGCTATCTTTTAAGAAACGATCTCCCAATAGCCCCCAGTCCCATAATAAGCCCATGGACTCATTGAAAAACTGGTACGACCATTACTTTTTCATTGACTCGATAGTGTGGCCAACCGACTATGTCTTCAAACATAGGTTATCTCATGACCCTCTTCCGCAAGCCAGTACATATAATCCCCAACATTCCCAAGAAATAGATAGGAATAGAACAGGGTTCCATAGAAACCTTTCCGAATCATTCCTCTGTTTGCTAGGGATTAGCCGCAACTATTTCGGCTCATCCAACAGATATCTTGTGTTTTGGAGGAGGCATGGTGAAGGTAGGTATAGCATCCGCACATGAAAGATGTACGTACACTTATTTGCTATAACTAATATGCTTCATTTATTGTAGCAGAAATGAACTTCTTTGGAATCCTACGTCAAGGCGATCCAAAGCTTATACCAGAGGGATCCCGGCCCCGACGTGAGAACGAGCTACCCCTCCTTGAGCACACCCGTAATGTAACAGTTGCCCTAGAAGCCGTACCGGATCCTCACTCACACGAAGAGGAAACAACTCTCCTGAGAACCCCCGTAGATTTTGACAATGAGGATGGTGATCATATGATGCTTGAAGATGAAGCCGGGCCCTCCTCGCCGCCCAAGACTGCTACCCCCGCACACGGGGAAGAGCAAGGTGACAACCTTGAGAGGACCACCTCCAGTCTGCGCCAGATGTTGGGCGATGACAAGGAGGAAGTGCATCAAGCAGACGAAGAAGGAGATGAGGATGAACCGCAACCCGCCCCTAAGCGTACCCGCAGGAAAAACAAGCGGGTGAGAAGAGTTTTCCAAGCCGAGGTTGGTGAACACAATGCCCCACCCAAAAAACTGCGCGAGGACCACCCCCGCTATCAATCTGTTGGGAGCACCACTCAGGCATCCGAAACGGTGCAGGCCGCACCTGTGGATCCGGTCACTCAAGTTCCCCCGATCACATCAGAACTAGAAGGGAATAATCTGTAAGTCTACCCCTTTTGTTTTACTCAAAACATCCATGATCTAAGTGAGAGCCACGGCTTTCTTCAAACAATACTTGATACTTATTCCAATTGTATGTATGTAGAGATGAACAAGCTGGTGCCGCGCCTCCCCCCAATGCACGGAAAGAGAAGGGGAAAGAGAAGGAAGTGGAGAGAGAACCTGTGCTGCATACAGCCGCAACCAGATCCGGCCCTGCCTTTGAAGAAGGTACCCCCACGGCTTCCTAAGAGATCCCAATGTCCGGCCCTCATCAACAGTTCAATCCTGACTGGAAGATCACCACTGCATCGGGAATGAGAGAGGCCGAGGAGTGCCGTGAATACCTTAATAACTGCATCCCCCTGGTTTGGTACGAGATGTAAATGTACTAAGCCATGCGGATCTGGTGGATGAGTACAATGGCGCCTTGGTGCATCAAATGGCGATGGGTACTTCTATGAGGGTAAGATTTGAGGCTGCTCTCGAGCATGTTGAGTCTTTGAAGAGGAAGGTTGGGCGAAGAGAGAGGATGATTGAAGAAAATGAAGCTCAAATTGCCACCCTCCAGTCACAGCTTGCTACTGCCGAGGCGACTGTTAAAGAACAATCGACCCACGCCAATGCTCATGAGCAACATGTAGCCGAGCTCGAGACTAAACTTGAGGATGCAATAACCAAGGTATGTATCCGCGCCGTACCACACCTACACCATAATAACCACCATTATAACACGTGATGTATCACATATAGGTGACCGTGGCAGAAGCTTCAGCTAAGTCCTCCTCCGACCAAGTATCCATACTTACCAAGAAACTTGAGGACGCCTATGCACTGATCCAGGGTGGGGAGAAACTTAAGGAGGAGCTTGTTTGTGAGAGGGCCGTGACTGAACAACTGAAGGAGGCATCCACCCAGAAGGATGTGTTAGTGAATTCCCTCATCTATGAGCGTGACGATGTGCTATACCCCCAGCTACTAGCAGCCATTGCCGGCCGTAGGTGGATGGTGGGTAACGGGGCGCGTTTGGCCGTAACTAAGGTGTTGGAAGCCCCTGAATTCGTTCAGCAATTTACAGACCTCTTGTCAGATGGCATCGACCACGGTCGTCATGAAGGAATGGTCATGGCCGCAGAGCTAATAAGGAAGAAGCAAAACTTCACAAAGCATGCTTTCTTCAACACCGGAGCTGCTGACAAGATGACTGCTTCTATGGCTGCAATGCGAGATCTCCACTATCCCTTCTTGGCCAAGCTAGAAGCCACCAAAGATGCGTCCAACATGGAGATTATGGAGAAACTAAGTCTTGGTGCATTTTCTCAAGGTGAGGGACATTCCCGGGATCCCTTCACCCCCTCACCCAGCCACCTCACTCTTCCTATTTATGAAGATGTAACCAGAATCGTAGTTGGTGAACAACCATTAAGCGAGGTGCTGGAGAGGAATGCGGATCAAGCTCTACGGCGGAAGGAACGTGGTGAGATGTCATCTTGTCTGGCTGAGGTGCGATGGGAGATAGTTAGATTTCTCCCCCCCATGTAGGGTGCCCTTAATTTGTTATCTCTTGGTTTGTAACTTTAAACATTTGTCCGTGGATGTCCAGGGTACCTCATGATTGTAAACACTTGTCATGCTATGTATAAGTCCGTGGTAGGCACGACAATTTTGATGATTTGGAAACTTGTTTATATTCTTTAGATATCATGTATCTGTGTCGCATGACATGTCACGTCTTACCCAGAATAAAACTAAGTCTATACTTTACTAGACGTGCGGCGTGCGTCTTTACCATGCAAAGCACTGCATGAGCGCGGCATATGGAAACTTATCACAACATCTCGTGAATAAGGTGTCTAGTAAGGATACATGATCCGCGTCACTGGGGTTGCATCCCTCTTATGTGACAAGTTGAATTATTAGGTTCACTTAATCCTCTTACCCCACCTGGAGGCGCATTGTACATGTACGGTATTGAATGAATGCATATGAATAAGACATGGCACATTATAATAATAACAATTAAATCCATATGACTATAACGGAATCTAAAGAATAAAAACAATTTGCACAAAACAAGTCGTGGAGCTAGCTAGGCACCACGACATTTTATTAGAACGTTTACATTTTTTGTTTTAACAAGAATGGGAAATCCTAAAAACAATGAAGAACTTAAAAAAACATAAGAAACAACACAGAGAGTGCACATGGATCTTCCTTAAAGCCAGATATAGCGAAGTATCCATGCGGAAGCCGTAGCTTTCAAAGATAGCACCTTTTGAGATTGGAGATATTCCATGTGCGTTCCAGATCGCGGCCATCCATGTCACGTAACTTGTATGCGCCCCGTCCTAAGGCCTCAGTGACCTCATACGGTCCTTCCCACTTAGGGCCCATCTTTCCTGTATTCTCCTCTCGGCTTGCTTCGTTAGCACGATAGACATAATCTCCCGGTCGAAAAGAAACACCTTTAACCTTGGCGTCATAATAAGCCTTCATTTTAGCCTTAGACTTGGCCTCATTGATAGCCGCTATCTCCCTTTTTTCCTCCAACAAATCCAGATTGATCCGGAGTTGCTCGTCGTTCGTGACGACATTAACCTCCGCCGTGCGGATGGTAGGCATTCATATTTCTGCTGGTATAACAGCTTCAGTGTCGTAGGCCAATGCGAATGGAGTGTCCCCGTTGGCTGTTTTGATCATAGTCCTATGCGCCCATAGAACCTGTGGTAGTTCGTCCACCCATTTGGCACTTCCTTCCTCCAAGCGTGCCTTGATGCCGTTTCCCAAGCTTCTGTTTGCTCGTTCCACAAGACCATTTGTCTGCGGGTGCTTAACAGAAGCGAAGCGCCGTTTGATATTCAATGTTGCGCACCAGTCCTTGAATGGATTATCCGCGAACTGCTTCCCGTTGTCCGAGATGATTTCTCCTGGTAAGCCAAAACGACACACGATGTTCTCCCAAACAAACTTTTTAACTTGTTTGCCTGTGATGGATTTGACTGCCTTGGCCTCTATCCAACGTGTAAAGTAGTCCATTGCGACAATCAAGAACTTAACTCCCCCCAAAGCTACAGGAAATGGTCCTGTAATGTCGATCCCCCACTTATAGAATGGCCATGGGGATGTAATAGGTGTAAGCTCCTGCTGCCGATGTCTTGGTACCGGCCTGTGCACTTGGCAATCGCTGCATTTGCGAATCATGTCGCGTGCATCCCTATGCATAGTAGGCCAATAATATCCTGTGCGTAGAGCTCGGGCCACTATGAACCGGGAACCCGCATGCATGCCGCATAACCCTTCGTTTATCTCACTGATCACATAAGTATCATGGCGCAGCCCAACACACCGCAACCACGGCTGCAAGAAAGAGCGCTTGTAAAGAGTACCTTCTCGAAGCTCGAAGTGTTGCGACTTCCTTTTAATTCGTCGTGCCGCTTTTTCCTCGTCTGGAAGGGTTTCATTAGTCAAATAGTTGACAATCGGGGTCATCCACGTAGGCCCGTCTTCCTCAACTATAGCTGTAACTTCCCCTTCTGTTATAGACTTTTCCTTGAGTATTTCCACCAAGACTTGCTTGGATAAGTGGGCGAAACTTGTAGACGCGATCTTGCTAAGAGCGTCCGCCTTCTTGTTTTTCACCTCTTGGTACCTGCTTGATAGAAAACTTGTTGAAAGCCGCAATGAGTGACTTGACTTTCTCCAAGTATCGAACCATGTTATCCTCCTTAGCTACGTATCCTCCCAGAATGTGGTTCGCGACAAGCCGTGAGTCCACGTAGGCCTCAAGGTTATGGACTCCCATTCTAGCGGCGATTTTTTAACCCGCAATCAACGCTTCATATTCTGTCTCATTGTTGGTGGCTGTGAACTCAAAGCGAAGGGCGTACGTAAACTCCATTCCTTCCGGATTCGTAAGGATGAGACCAGCTCCTGACCCATCCGTACACGAAGATCCGTCCGTAAATAACACCCATGGTTCTGCTGGAGTTTCGTCTTGTTGTACGATTGGTCCCTCTTCATCCGGCTTCTCTATCAAGAAATCCGCCAAGATTTGGCCTTTAACAGCCGTCCTTGGTCTATAAGATATGTTGTGTTCTCCCAATAGAATGCTCCACTTTTGTAGCCTACCTGCCACATCTGGTCTAGAGATGACTTGTTTTATTGGTTGATCAGTAATGACTACAATTGGGTGCGCCTGAAAGTATCGGCGCAACCGTTTTGTAGCAAACACTAATGCTAAAACCAATTTTTCCATAGAGGAGTAATTTAACTCCGGCCCTTGCAGTGTTCTACTTATGAAGTAGACCGGAGTTTGGACTGTGTCCCTATCCGTCATAAGTACCGCACTTATTTCTCCATGTGTGGCTGATAGGTACATAATTGTTGGGAATAAATTAAGGCCAGATCACTTGTGCGCTGACAAGAACAACTCAAGCGTTGACACGAACAAAGTGAGCGCTGACAGCTCAAGCTTGACAAGTTAAAGTCAAGCGTTGATAGATTGAAGACAAGCACTGATGGAAGATATAAGCTACACGTTTATTATGTTCTAGAATACTTCTAGTAAGGATAGAAACGACAATGTATTTTCTATGTTTATCTTTACCTAGAATAGTTGATACGTAGCTTATTGCACAAGGCTTCTTAGTCTATAAAAGAAGGCCTTTAGGTTAATGTTTAGTATCAAGTTTTCATTAAGTTTTTCATTCGTAAACATCTTTCATTGTAAGCAAGTTCGACATTCATAATCAAAGTGAAAGTTTTGTTTACATCTTGTGTTCTTGTTTAAGTATTAAATTCCGCATAATACTTAGATTCACAAAGCATATAACAAAGGTTTCTCTACGTGTTATACTTGATCTAATCTCGTATACACAAAGCTAATCGATCTAAGTTTGGGATCAACAAGTGGTATCAGATCTTGTTGAGGAACTTTTGATCTTTGAAGAACACCAGAACGATATACGAACACCAAAACCCTAATTTTCTCAAAACCCTAAAAACATCATGTCTGAAGCAATAACCTCCTCCTCCTCACCTTTACCAAACATCAAGATTCCCATGCTTGATGCAACCAACTTTGACTTATGGAAGTTCAACTTTGAACAATATCTGGGGATCTTTGATTACACACTCTGGGAGATTATTGAATATGAAAACTCATTCAATAAGGCTCAAAAGATTCAGGATGCCATTACAGCAAGATCAGCTGTTGAAGGATGTCCTGATGAAGATAAGAAAGAAAAACCTGGAGATGGTAGAGCTGTAAGTGCTGAAGATATTGCAAAGAAAAGGGTTAACATGAAAGCCCTAAATATTCTGAAAGTCTCTTTGGGACAAGAAAATCAGCACAAATATAGAGGCTATGAATCTGCTAAGGATCTTTGGGAAGCAATTGAAGTTGCATATGTTGGTAATGCAGACACTAAGGAAGAAAAGAAAAAGCAACTTCTGCATGATTATGCTGTCTTCAAAGCTCAGCCCAATGAGAAACTAAGTAGTGTGAGAAGCAGATTGCTTGACATCACAAGCAAGTTGTCCTTCATGGGGACACAAGTTGGTGATGTTGACACCAATGCTACTTTTCTGAAAAGTCTTGGTGAGGCATGGAAGATTGAGGCAAGATCTATTCTTGCCAATAATACTTACAAGAGCTCTTTGTTTGATGACATCTACAACAAACTAAGACTATTGGAAGATGAAACTCTTTCAGCACATGGAAGCAAAGCTAGCACCAACAACATGGCCTTCTTCTCTCATAGTGAAGGTCAATTCAATCAAAAGGACTCTTTTATGCATCCAGTTACTGGATCATCGTTTGTCAGCGCTGGAACAAGTCCTGTCAACGTCTCCTTTTCAGACACTGACACATTCATGAATGACTGCCCAAGAGTTAAACCTGCTGGTTTGGATTTGGATACTGTGTGTGCTTACATTGCTTCTTTGCCCAATGGTTCAGTGATTACATATGAGGACCTTGAGCAGATAAGTGATGAACACTTGGAAGAGATGGACATCAAGTGGAACATGGCTCTTGCTAGTATAAGAGCAAATAGGTGGAATAGAAGGTTCAAGAAGAAGATGACCTTCAATGCTAAAGATACTGCTGGATTTGAAAAATCCAAAGTTGAGTGCTACAACTGTCATCGCATGGGGCACTTCATGAGGGAATGCAGATCTCCTAGAAGATCTGATGCTGGTAAACCCTCAAGTCAGGTTGTTAAAGCTCAAGACTCCAAAGCCATGGTTGCAGTTCAAGGAATTGATGGTACTAGATGGGATTGGAGCTATCTGGCTAAGGATGCTGAAGAGGACAAAGCTTTGATTGCTGATATTGAAGAAGAAGAGCATGTTGAATATGCTCTCATGGCACACTCCTCCTCTTCATCTGATAATGAGGTATATGATGATGCTTTTTGTAGCAAAGGTTGTAGGTTAAACACTGACAGACTTAACAAAGAGGTGTTGAAACTAAAAGAGGATATGAGCACTGAAAGGTATAAATTATCCAATTACCAACTAGCTCTTACTGAAACTGAGAAAACCGTTTCTGAATACAAGAAAATGGAATTTGATTTAAAAGATAAGATAAATATCTTAAAACATGAGCTAGAGGGTAGTATGGATATTAGAAATATCATGTCAAAGGTCAATAGAGACATACAGGCTAAGTTAGATGAGGCCATTAAGAATAAAGATAATGTTGACCTCAAGATTCAAAGATTTGATAGAGCCACCCAAGCCCTAGGAGACTGTGTAGCTAAACAAAGGGATCCTAAGGACATGACTGGGATTGGGATGAATGATTACTCTCTGGTTCCACCACCAGCTGGTGACTTCTATGGTGTCCTTAGAAAGGATTTAGCTTGGACTGGTATTCCAGAGTGCCAAGAAGAGGAATTCATTCCTCCACCAAGAGTTGTCACTCCAGTGGAAGAGTATCAACAAAAACTGACTGACCTAAATGAGTGGAAGAAAGCTAACCCTACTTTATTTGTTAAGGGAGGTTTGCTATGTGAAAGTCCCAATGAATCACCACCCATTAAGGTTACTCACCCAGTTACTGGTAAAGCTGTTGACCTAGGCTCAAACACTGTTAGAAGACCTACCATTAAATATGCAGAGATGTATAGGAATACTAGGTCACCCAAGAGCCAAGTTAACAATCATGGAACAGGTTTCTTCTATTCTAGACCTAAGAATGTGTCTAAGAAAGCCTGTTATACTTGTGGTAGCTTTTCACATTTGGCATACAAGTGTGTCAACGCTCCCAAAGCCAGCGCTGATAGGAACAATTTCAGCGCTGATAGGAAGAAAGTCAACGTTGTTAGGAAGTCAAACGTTGTCAGACCCAGACCTTGTGTGCAGCAAAGTCCACAAGTGATTAGACCTGCCCCATTCTTCTCTAGAAGGTCTAACACTCATGGACAAAGACCTTTTCTAAAGACAAACACCTGGTCAAATAGGCAATGGGTTCCTGTAGCAAACCCTAGGTTCAACGCTGACAAGGGTAATTTCAGCGTTGACAGGACAAAATCCAACGCTGACAGAAACGTGACCAGACCTAAATATTTGCAGCCACAAGGTAAGGGGTCTAAAGCTTCTTCAAGCTTAACTTGGAGACCCAAGAAAGATCAAAACCCTAATAATAATGGAATCTCAATGACTTGCAACAGGTTTAATTACATTTCAAAAGTCATTACAAAACCAATTGGGGTTAACTGGGTATTTCATCCTAAAAGGGATGAGAATGGGGTTGTTGTGAGAACTAAGTCTGTTCTTATTGAACAACCAGTTGAATCCAAGTCTTCTGAGACTTGGGTTCCCAAAGAAAACTAATTTGTTTTCTTTATGTACAGGGCATTCAAAAGCAGATCAATGATTATGGATATTGGGATAGTGGATGCTCAAGGCACATGACAGGAAAGGAAGACTATCTGACGAACTTCACTCCTATTAAAGATGGTGATAAGGTATACTTTGGAGGTGGATATGGGACTATCACAGGCAAAGGAACCATTCTCACCAATAATCTACGTTTTGAGAACGTCTTCCTGGTAAAAGAACTGGATTATAATATGTTTAGTGTATCACAAGTGTGTGATAACAAAAATAAGGTTCTTTTCACTGATACTGAGTGTTTGGTGTTAAGCAAGGATTTTAAGATCCCTGATGAGAAGTACATTGAATATAGAACACCTAGGCATAAGGACATATATAATGTGAATTTAAATGGGATTAAAGTGAATGCAAATATGTCTTGTTTTTATGCTAAGGCCTCAGTAGATGAAAGTAATTTGTGGTACAGGAGACTAGGGCACATAAATTTTAAAAATATAAATAGACTTGTGAGGCTTGGTTTAGTTGATGGTTTGCCTGAGAAGGCCTTCCACAATGACCACTCTTGTGTTGCATGTCTTAAAGGCAAGCAGCACAAGGTCTCATTCAAGTCCAAGCAGGTGCATACTAGTTCCAGACCTCTTCATATGCTACACATGGACCTCTTTGGTCCAACTAATATAGAAAGTTTGAATGGCAAGTCATATTGTTTTGTTGTCACTGATGACTTTTCTAGGTTTACTTGGGCATTCTTTCTAGCTATGAAGAGTGACACAGCTGATGTTCTTATTGAATTTATCACTCAAATTGAGAAAAGGTCTGGCAATGAGGTTAAAATGCTTAGGAGTGATAATGGTGGAGAATTTAGGAACAAGAAGCTAGATGATTTTTGTGCCAGGAAGGGAATTACTAGGCAGTTTAGTATTGCTAGAACTCCACAACAAAATGGAGTTGCTGAAAGGAAAAATAGAACCCTAATTGAAGCAGCCAGAACAATGTTGGCTGATGCTCACTTTCCCACAGCCTTTTGGGCTGAGGCTGTTAATACAACATGCTATGTGCAAAATAGAGCATTGGTTAACAAAATTCAGAACAAGACACCTTATGAGTTACTTTGGGGGCGAAAACCTAATATTGGTTTTCTCAGACCTTTTGGATGTCATGTAGTAGTCTTAGACACTAGTGATGCCTTAGGGAAATTTAGTGCAAAAGGTGATGAAGGTTACTTCATGGGGTATTCAGTACAGAGCAAGGGTTATAGGATTTATCTTAAGGAGGACAAACGTATTGTTGAGAGAGTACATGTTAGGTTCTTAGAGAATAAACCTAGTGATCCTGAGAGTGGTCCTAATTGGTTGTTTGATTTGGAACCCTTATCTAGAACTTTAAATTATATGCCTGTCACTAATCTAGACATTGTGAAGGTAACTTCAAATGCTGTGGAGGAACAAGTTGTTCATGTTTCAGGTACACAGGTTGATGAAAGGGTTGGATCATAAGCAGAAAAGGCATCTCCTACATTTGAATATGTCACAATTCCCATTTGGACTGATGCTTTTGCTGTTGCTGCTGCTGCTGGACAAGATAATGGTGGTTTCCAAATACCACCAGATACAAACATGCATGGTTCTTCAGGCGCTGACAAAGGCAAATCTAGCGCTGACAAGACCAATTCAGACGTTGACAACAATATTTCAAGCGCTGTTAGCCCTGACGCTGACAACCAAGATTCAAACGTTGACAACACTTATGTGCATCTTTTCTCTTCCAGTTTTGAACAAGGTGGACCTTCCAATGTCCATGAAGAGATTCCTGTTGCTCAAAGAGAGTCTGATGAAGAAGATATTGGCAACATGGAGCGTGAAGTTGAGGACACCAGACTTTTTGAAGGAGGAGTTCTCACTTCCACAATGAAGAATCACCCCCCATCTCAGATCATTGGTGATGTTATGACTCCAGTTCAGACAAGAAGATCCCATCAAGGTCTTGGTGGATTTATTGCCAATATACACAAGAAGGTTGATACCCCTCTTGTGCAAGCATGTTTGTTTGCATGTTTTCTGTCACAAGAAGAACCCAAGAAGATATTTGATGCTCTCAAAGAACCAAGTTGGGTGGAAGCAATGCAGGATGAGCTTCACCAATTTGCTATTCAGGATGTTTGGGAGCTGGTTGATTGTCCTAGATATGTCAGACCTATAGGGACAAGATGGGTTCTCAGGAACAAAATAGATGAAAGAGGTATTGTGGTCAGAAACAAGGCAAGGTTAGTGGCTCAAGGTTATACACAAGAGGAGGGGATAGACTATGAAGAAGTCTTTGCACCAGTTGCAAGGATTGAAGCTATTAGGATTTTTCTAGCCTATGCATCTTGCATGGGCTTCACAGTCTATCAAATGGATGTAAAGAGTGCATTCTTGTATGGCACCATTGTTGAGGAAGTTTATGTCATGCAACCTCCTGGTTTTGAGGATCCAGAGCATCCAGATAAAGTGTATAGAGTAAAAAAGGCTATGTATGGCCTTCATCAAGCCCCTAGAGCATGGTATGGTACCTTGTCTACTTATTTGGTGGACAATGGCTTCAAGAGGGGCACCATAGATCAGACACTATTTACAAAGAAGAAAGGCAAAGATGTATTGCTTGTGCAGGTCTATGTTGATGATATCATTTTTGGGTCTACTGATCCAAAGATGAGTGAGGATTTCTCCAAGCTTATGACAGACAAATTCAAGATGAGTGCTATGGGGGGGGATGAACTTCTTTCTTGGTTTACAAGTTCAGCAGAAAGAAGATGGTATCTTCATCTCCCAGGACAAATATGTTGCTGAAATCTTGAAGAAGTTTGGCTTTTCTCCACATGAAAAGAGGGCTACTACTCCTATGGATAGAGAACACCCTTGGGGAAAGATTGGAGATGGGAAAGATATTGATGTCAGGCATTATAGATCCATGATTGGATCCTTGATGTATCTTACTGCTTCCAGACCTGATATCATGTTTGCTGTGTGTGCATGTGCACGCCATCAAGTGACTCCCAAAGAATGTCACCTTTATGCTGTGAAGAGGATCTTTAGGTACCTAAGATGTTTCCCTAATCTTGGTTTGTGGTACCCAAAGGATTCACCATTGGAGTTGATTGCATATTCAGATAGTGATTATGGATGTGACAAGTTTGATAGGAAATCCACAACTGGTGGATGTCAATTTCTTGGGAGCAGATTAATATCTTGGCAATGCAAGAAACAAACAGTGGTGGCTAACTCTACAACTGAAGCAGAGTATGTGGCTGCAGCAGCATGTTGTGGTCAAGTGTTGTGGATTAAGAACCAGCTGTTGGATTATGGGTACAATTTCATGCATACTAAGATATTTGTTGACAATAATAGTACTTTATGCATCATTAAGAATCCTGTGCATCATTCTAAAACTAAACACATAGAAATTAGACACCATTTTATAAGAGATTGCTTTGAGAAAGGTTTAATACAACCAGATAGGGTTGACACTGAGGAAAATGTGTCAGATATATTAACTAAACCTTTTGATACTGGAAGATTTCAATACTTGGTAACAAGTATTGGAATGGTTAATCTTACTTAATATGTGTTTTGGATTCTTTTTGTAAAAGTATGTACAGGATGATGCATTATTATTATTGGTCTTATTGATGATTTAGATTTTCCACTATATTTTTCTAACACTGACAAAGGTTGTTTGAACACTGATAAGTGTTTTTGCAACGTTGTCAGCAATATAATTGTCTAACGCTGACAAAGCTTCCTTCAACGCTGTTATGTGTTATCGGGGCGTTGTCAGCAACAATGTTAGTTTCGTGGTTTTCAATCTAAATGTGCAGATGGTGTTAGCAGTATACCATTGGATACAGAGTTGCTTATGGATCAAAGGAGAAGCATTTGGACAAGTTTTTATTTATGGATGATGGTTGGAATGTTTCATTCCTATCTTGACATAAATTTTTTATGTTCATGCATGTTTTTAGCAAACTCTTTGTATCTTTGTTTAAGGGGAGGTTTTAGGAACCTTTAGGATTTTTGGGTATCCATATGATACTCTTATCACAATTCTAGATTGTGTCCACAGGTGAGTATGGGTTAGTTTTACTAAACCATGAGGCACTGTAGCATGCATAGTATATCAACTTTGCATGCTGCCAAGACATTTTTGGCCTAGAATTGGTTGTGGTCTGTTGGGAGACTTGGGAATCATTTTGATATGGGATTTACCTGGGAGTAACAAGGATTTTATAAGGTAACTTGGTTGTTAAGAATTTTGGTTAGCAAGGGACACTAGAGGACTGTTATGTCTATCTTGCTTATGCAAGTGTGCATAACTGGACAGTGCTTGCCGCCCTATGATAATTATCAGCTTTTGGTTATCTTCTCTAGGATAAATTACTTGTTAAGGTCATTTTTCACTTTTTAAAACAATTTTATTTTTGGACGCTGACAAGATTTTTCCAAGCGTTGTTGTGACCAAATTGGACGCTGACATGGCTTTAGGCGAACGTTGACAAGATTATAGCCGTTGGGCGTTGATGGGTTATATTTGACCGTTGACACTCAATGGGACCTACCTAGTTGTTATTTTTTGACAAATTTTCAAGCCGTAATTTTAGGAGTTGTTACTTTCATTAAATGCATGAGATAACTTATAACTTTTTCAATATTTTCATGATTAGTTTTTGAAAATCTTTGCCTATTTTTGGGCCAATCACATGCATTGTTTATCTCCTATAAATTTGGCTCCTATTTTTAAACAGGGTATCTATAATTCTTGTCTACCACTTTTCTCTTATCAACCTTCATCTTCTACACTTAAAATTAACAGCTTTCATCAATGGCACCAAGATTTAACTCAGCAGAATTAGATTTGGGGTTCAAGTCTCAACACAACATGATTGCTTATCTTGTTGCTGATAATGATTTGTTTCCTCAATACACACAAATGGTGGCGTATTTGAACGCATCCCCATTAAGGTATGCTCTTTCTCATGCACCACTCATTCCAGTCACACATATTAAACAGTTTTGGAACACTGTCAGTTTCTCAACAGTTAATGGAGTGACCACATTAACTTCTATTGTTCATGGGAGATCTTGGGTGGTTACTGAGGCCTTGGTACGCCAGGCCTTGCATCTTGATGATGCTGATGGTATAACCATTCTTCCCATAACTGAAATAGAACAAGGGCTTAGGGCTTTGGGATATCCAATTCCTGATGAAGGTACTCTTAATAAGTACCATAAGCAGGAATTTCCCCCATCCTGGAAGTACCTCATTCACATTCTCCTTCAATGTTTGAGTCCCAAATGTAATGCACACAATGAGATCAATAGATCCATTGCAACTGCTATTGTGTGTATTGCAACAGGGCAAACATATAACTATTCTAAAATGATTTTTGAAGGGATGTGTAAAAACAAGGGGACAAAAATGACTTTAGCTTATCCCCGTTTTCTGCAAATGATTTTTGATGATCAAAGATATTGTTCAAGGGATCACAATGATTTTTATAAAATCCCTGAACAAAAGAAAGCTATTTTTACCAAGATGAATTCACCACCTCATAGAGACTTACCTTTAACCCCAGCCATGCTTGCTGTTATTGCAGCAGCACAACCCCAACCAGACCCCCAACCTCATATTGACCCTCACCCACAACTTGAACCTATCCCTGAACCTTTACCCTCACCTGAACAAATGCAACTAGACCAAGAACCCTTTGACGCTGACACATTAAATGTTGGCGTTGATGTGCCTATTTCCAACGCTGACACCCAACCATCACAATCCCAAACACCCCTTAACCAACCCACATCTACCCATTCTTCCACACCATCTTCCACACCACCTGAATATAGGTTGATCAAACGCCAAAGGACTACTGGAGAGTTATCCTCTGGTGGTCCTAGCCATGAAGCAGAGAGAACCACCACCACAAGTGTGGCTGGTGACCTGGATGAGGCTGGGACTATTGGTTCTGGCTTAGAAGCTGGCCAAGGCAGTCCCACCATCATTAAGTCCTCATCCATGCCCAATGAATCTGACTTGGGAGGTCAAATCCCCATTTTAGAAGAGGGCAGACTGGAACCAATGACTCTTTTGGAATTGACGGCTGTCTGCATTAGCTTGCAAAAGCAAAATGCAGACTTAGTACAAATTGTCAGCTCACAAGGCCTTGAACTCAAGCAATTGAGGGAGAGGATTGTTGTTTTGGAGAGTGATCATGCTAGGAGAGGTATGGAGGAGTCTTCCAAAGGGGAGGAAGATCAAAGAAATCTGAGTGATAAGAGCAGTCAAGATGGTCAATCAATGGATGTTGCTGAAGCTCTTACTACTTTGAAGGAACAAACAGGTTTTGATACGTCCTTAATCTCTCCAACCAATCTAAATTTATCATTTACAGCTATGTTGAGAGAGGTTACACAAGGCGCTGAGGGAAAATATTTGAGCGTTGACAAGACAAGTTTGGACGCTGATAGAAGTATTTTGGGCGCTGATAGAGGAAATTTGGGCGTTGACAGACCTGCACATGAAGGTGATGTATTCCAGTCATCATCTATCATCAAAGATGTTCCTACTCAGGTATTACCATCTACCTTACCAACCATTGCACCATCAGATAAGGGTAAGGGTAAATTGGTAGAAGAAGTTGTTCCAAAGAATGCAGCCCAAGTTGAATTTGATAGAAGATTGGCTGAGCAAATGATGGAACAAGGTGAAAAGGAAAAGTCACCATTTGTTGTGACTTCTGAAGAAGAAAGTGATGGAGCTAGCTCAGACTCAAGTGTGATGATTATTGAACCAGAAAGGCTTGAGTATGGTGATGAGCTTGCTAGGGAAAAGTTGAGAGATTTAAAATTGCAGATTGATTTTGATATGCCAGAGGTGGTTCAGATGTACAATTCTTGGGAAGAAAGCTGTATGGATAATCCAGACTTGACCATTTCAGATCAAATATGGGGTTTGGAGATTCTTCTTAGAGTTCAGAAGGATTGTAAGGTGATTTTGAAGCACAAGGCAAGCAATATTCTCTCTGAGTTGAAAAGGGATAGAAGGAAGCTCTAATGATGTTGCTCAGATGTCATGGAGTTGGATGGACACATCAGAAGTTGAAGGCTTTGACATTTGATGAGTTGGAACATAGGGCTTATCCTATTTGGGTGAAAGTGCAGGAAGAAAACACTTTCAGACTTCTTTCAGATGAAAGAAAGGAGCAACTTGCAGAAGATATGGAAATCAAGAAAGCTATGATAGTTCCCAGGCCAGTGAAGAAGGGATTTACACTTGAGTTTCCAAAAGATATGAATCAACTATATCCAAGTGAAGCAGTTATTAGAAAGAGCCTCAAGCTCTCCCCATTAGAAGCTTCAGATATGGTGCATGTGCTACCATTAGATTCCAGGAATCCAATTGTGAGTTATGATGAGGATGAATGTGGATTCTGGAAGATTGGAAGATTTGGCAAGGAGGTACACACTTTTACCACTCTCATATCTTTATTTGCAAGTTGTGATAGAGAAGACTTGGTGGACCTTTGGAGGTTGCTGGAGACCAAGTATGAGGCTGAAGCACCAACTTCAGCTAATGGAATAAAACTTTGGACCACATTCAAAAGAAGGTGTGGGACAAATGAGGAAGATCCTGAAATTTGGAAGGATCTTGAAGATGACCTCAGTGGTCTTCAATGGAGGTTATATTTAGCTGCTGGTGTATACCATTTGAGTTCTACAAAGTTTGCTGAGTATCTACTTGTAGATGCTCAGTATTTCATATCCAAGGCTGTTTTGGAAAAGATGAAGGACACCCAGCTGGAGATAGATTATACAAGTGACGTGGCAAAGAATTTGATCAGATTTATTTATTACCAATATGATAAGGTTTGTCAGACTCCTCCAAGTTCTTAATGTTTATTCAGAAACTTGATCATAAGAGTGGATATCAAGTTTAGGGGAGGATTGTTGGGAATAAATTAAGGCCATATCACTTGGGCGCTGACAAGAACAACTCAAGTGTTGACACGAACAAAGTGAGCGCTGACAGCTCAAGCGTTGACAAGTTAAAGTCAAGCGTTGATAGATTGAAGACAAGCACTGATGGAAGATATAAGCTACACGTTTATTATGTTCTATAATACTTCTAGTAAGGATAGAAACGACAATGTATTTTCTATGTTTATCTTTACCTAGAATAGTTGATACGTAGCTTATTGTACAAGGCTTCTTAGTCTATAAAAGAAGGCCTTTAGGTTAATGTTTAGTATCAAGTTTTCATTAAGTTTTTCATTCGTAAACATCTTTCATTGTAAGCAAGTTCGACATCATAATCAAAGTGAAAGTTTTGTTTACATCTTGTGTTCTTGTTTAAGTATTAAATTCCGCATAATACTTAGATTCACAAAGCATATAACAAAGGTTTCTCTACGTGTTATACTTGATTTAATCTCGTATACACAAAGCTAATCGATCTAAGTTTGGGATCAACAATAATGAGCTCCTCCTTTGGCCGCGGAGCTACTAGCATGGGGAGAGATACGAGGTGTTGCTTAAGTTGACCAAAGGCTTCCTCAGCTTCTTTTGTCCACCGAAAGTCTCCCTTCTTAATGCACTTCTTGAGTGTTTTGAATAGGGGGAGTGACTTTTCTACGGACTTTGATAGGAACCTGTTTAGCCCGGCCAGCTTCCCATTTAAGGACTGCACCTCTTTTCGTGTCTGAGGGGATGGTAGCTGTATTACTACGTCCGTCTTTTCCGGGCAAGGATTGATGCCATTTGGATCGATCATATATCCCAGGAACATTCCTTCCATTGCCCCGAACGTGCATTTCTTTGAATTTAGCTTCATATTAATCCTCCTCAATGTGTCAAACGTCTCTTGGACGTCTCGGAGGAGTGCATCCTTCGTATGGCTTTTGATGACTAAATCATCAACATAGACCTCCAGGTTGCGGCCTATCTGCGAGTCGAAGACTTTGTCAACAAGCCGCTGGTATGTTGCCCCGGCGTTCTTCAACCCGAACGGCATTTTTGTATAACAGTATACGCCCTGACTAGTATGGAACGCCGTTTTCTCTGCGTCCTCTTCTGCCATCTGGATCTGGTGGTATCCTTTATATGCGTCTAAGAAGCACTTAAAGGGATATCCACATAGGGATTCCACCTTCCAGTCAATCTCCGGTAACGGGTAACAATCCTGTGGACAGGCTTTGTTCAGATCCGTGAAATCCACGCACCTGCGCCAGCTTCCGTCATGCTTTTTGACCATGACTGGGTTGGATAACCACTCGTGGTAGTATACCTCGCGCATGATACCTACGTCCACTAGTTTCCGTACCTCATCCAATATCACTTGGCTGCGTTCAGGTGCCTGACCGCGCTTCTTTTGCTTGACGGGTGGGTATCCCTGGCGGATCTGGAGTTTATGTTCTGCTATCGCGCGCGGTACGCCCGTCATATGCTTGGGCTCCCATGCGAATACATCTAAATTTGCCTTCAAGAGAGAGCACATGTCTCTCTTG
The DNA here is from genome assembly GCA_025667525.1 of Glebionis coronaria. Lineage (NCBI taxonomy): Eukaryota > Viridiplantae > Streptophyta > Magnoliopsida > Asterales > Asteraceae > Glebionis > Glebionis coronaria. Next base: position 521,438,626 of record CM046875.1, read on the forward strand.
TCGTTATCTGAGAGTGTTCCCCCTATGGACACCTCTTGTTTCGGGTAATCAGGATGGATTGCCACCTTCCAATTGGGAGGTGGTGATCCGTCCTTGGGGAGAACAGGTAGAACCGGTGTTGTCACGGCGTGACACTCGGATGCTGGTATGATTTTGTTATAGATGGTGACAATTTCTCCTTCCACAGGGAATTTGATCATCCCGTGTGCCGTGGAGGGTACCGCCCGTATGGCCAGGATACCTGCTCTGCCTATGATCCCATTGTATGGGGAGTGTGAGCGTATCACCATAAAGTTCATCCACGCCGTGGTGGAGTGCTCTTCATTCCCAATGGTTACAAGCAGACGGAGTTGCCCTATTGGCTAGATGGTGTCTCTACTAAAACCAATGAGCGGCGCCGTGGCCGGTGCTAATTGGCTTCTTATTTCTGGTCGTAACTGTACAAAACAATGTTCGTACAGTACTTCTGCTGATGACCCTCCATCCACATACATGCGACGAACATTGTGTGTTCCAATGCTTATCTCAATAGTGAGAGGCGCATCAATCACATCGCTTGTTGTGATGGGAGGGAATGAGATTTCTCTATCGCGTGAAAATTTTTGACTAATTTTCTGCCTCGTGCGGTGCTGTCTGGATTGGATCATATATATAGTTGAAGGTTTGTCCTTTTGGGGATCCTTCTTGTCATACTTCTTGTTGTCTTTTCCATCCTTCCAATCCTTGACCAAATGCTTGAGCTTACCTGACTTGATCAGTGACTCAATGTGCTTCTTGAGCTGGATACATTCCTCCGTACCATGGCCTTTGTCGTTATGGAATTCGCAAAAACGATTTCCTTGATGACGGTCCAGCGGAGTCGTCATTGGGGGAGGTCTCGGGAAATTAGCCCCTTCCGTCAGCAAGATCTCCCGGTAGGACATCTTTAGAGGGGTAAACTTATCGTCCGGCTGTCCTCCCTTGTTTTGGCTCTTGTAATCTGAGCCCCTACCATTGTTCTGGTTGTTTTGACCGCCCGACTATCTCCTGGACTGGTCGTTTGATCGGTAGCTGTTTCCTTTTGAAGGATAGGCCGCGACAACCGCGGTTTCTCCTTCTATGAAGTTTCTGACCCTTTCCATGAGGTCGTCATACCTCTCTGGACGCTTGTCATTGAGACGTCTGATTAATTCACTGTCTGTTATGGCATGCATATAGTCGGAAATTTTCAAGAGTTCCGGCATTGTCTTTGTGCGTGTGCACTCGTCATTGAAGCGTTCAGTGAAGGCTTCCTTAGACTCCCCCGGCCGTTTCTTGACGGTTGCCAATGAGACCAGGTCCCTATTATACTTCTTCCGCTGAGTATAATTATTCTTGAACGCAGTGCGTAATTCAGTGAAGCTATCAATGCTTCGTGGAGGAAGTCCTTCAAACCAGTCACGTGCATTGTCGATCAAGGTTGAGTTAAACATTTGGCACCATATAGGCATGTGCCATCGCTCAATTTTCGCCTGCGTATCAAATATCTTGAGGTGATCATCCGGATCACCAGTTCCATCATAAGTCTTGACACACGCCGGCATGCGATGTTTTGTGTCCTCGGAGTAATTCCGTATGCGGAGAGTAAAAGGATCTTCCCTGGGGTCTGCCCATGGACGGGTGAGACTAGGGTCACACCACGGTTGGGAAAGATCTTTTGCTTCCATCTCTCGGTAATAGGGACCGCCATAGTACTCCTCATTGTCTGGTGGTGGTGGAGGAGTGCGCCTAGGTCGGCGACGCTTGGGCGGATGGTCATCCGAGTCCTCTCCTGATGGACCGGGAGAAGGAGGTGGTGCCCCATCTTTTGGGTGAGGGCCGCTCTTGTGAAAAGAGCCAGGAGCCTTCTTCCCGGTGTTCATCCTATCCCACACGCTTGTGCAATGATTGGTTCTGGTCTGTTCCAGATCTGGTCGTTCGGGTGAACCGTCGGACTTCTCTCCCTCTTCTCTGGACTGTATTAGTTCCTGCATGAGACGATCCCCTATGCGTTCGAACACATTTCTAGGTTGGGGAGTTTCCTCAAAGAGGCTCGGCTCCTGAGGTCGTGTCCTTCTCTTCCTCTGAGTTTGAGAAGAGGTGCTTGGTCCGGCATTGCCAAAGTTGAGTCTAGATTGGAGGTCCCTCCCTAGATTCAACCTTGATGCAATCCCTGGGACGATCCTATCAAAGTTCTGCGTGAGAACTCGAGTGAGATCTTCCTCGCTGAGTGGTTCGACCTCTACTTCTTCCTCGGTCGATGGTCTGCGCGGCTCCTTGTTAGGGGGATTGGGCGCACTCCCTGGATCAGGATTATCCAAGGTTGAAGTAGGTGGTGGGGTCATGGAGAACGTGCTCGTTACCCCCATGGACTGAAGACCACTCCGACTGTTTGGTCCGGCAGCTTGATGGCTAGAGGATCGATTGGGAATGAGTATCCCTACCCCTTGGGACTTCCGATTTCCAGGATTTGTGTTCCTGGGATTTCCCTGCGAATGCCCCTTCTTCATTGAAGATTCAAGATGAGATTTTTGCTCTAGCTTAGTGTAATGGTCCCACGGATGGCGCCAACTTGTTGATACAAAAGTTGGGTGATCCTTGCTAGACCCGAATTAGGCTTAATGCGGGTTGGCTGGACTCCGGCTCCTGCACCAAGTGAATCGTATGGTTGGGATCCTACACACTAAACAACACGCGTTAGGCTTATCATGGGAATGTTTCCCACGATTAGACTCCGACGTGAGAGTAAGTAATCGTTTAGGGTTATAGGAATCGGATGAGAGTTTAAGAGTGTGTAGAATGTAATACCTTTGTGGAACCCTTGGGGGTTCCTTATATAGGCAGTGAAACCCTAATGGGCTGTCACTGATGCTTCGGCCCCAAGGCAAGGATAATCACCAGATTTAGATTGATTGTTATCTTCTAATTATGGTGAGTGAATATCCTCTCCTTTGGGATAAATCCTAATCATAGTAGGAGTATGATTCTATCTAACCCTGCACCGGGCATACCGGGCCATGGGCCGCACACGTGTGTGCGGTTACTGTTCATCCAAGCCCATAAGCTCAAATAACATTATTCCCACCCATCTGTGATGGGCCGGATACGGGTAGTACCCGTGGGCCAGGTTCATGACCCGGCTGGGGACTATACGTCATCAGGTATAATCAACAAGAAGGTATAGATTATGATGAAACCTATGCCCCAGTTGCTCGGCTTGAGTCCATAATAATTTTACTTTCTTATGCTTGTGCTCATGATTTCAAACTCTATAAAATGGATGTCAAAAGTGCTTTTCTAAACGGTTTTATAAATGAGTAAGTGTATATTGCACAACCTCCCATTTTTGAAGACTTTGAAAAACCTAATCACGTTTACAAACTCAAAAAGGCTCTCTATGGTCTCAAGCAAGCACCTAAGGCATGGTATGACTAACTTAAGTCGTTTCTAATTGAACATAGATATTCAATGGGTCAAGTAGACAACACATTGTTTACTAAGAAAAAGGAGTCACACATAATAATCGTCCAAATTTATGTCGATGATATTATTTTTTGGTCTACATGTCAAGAACTTTGTGATGATTTCTCTAAAATCATTCATGATGAATTTGAAATGAGTATGATGGTTGAACTTAACTTTTTCTTGGGCTTACAAATTAAGTAAATGGAAGATGATATTTCTTTAATCAATCTAAATACATTAAAGAAATATGACAACCCATAAAATTCACAAGTATGATATGTGCTATAATTGAATGAATGTGGAAAATTCACTAGAAATTCTTGCTTTTGGGCCTTACTTGATAAGATTTATCCAAGAATAGTAAGCACAAACTATAACAAGCTAAGCACAAATAAATGTACATAATAGTCTAGATCACCACCTAGAAATTCCTTGTAAACCAATATTTCAAGCAATGTAATTACACAATATCTATGTATGAATATCAAATACAATGTATAAGTTATAATCCATCATATAAGAATAAATAATTAATGATAAAACACTAATTATAAGTAATCTAAAGCTAATTACAAGTATAAGACCTAGTAACCTAGATTAACACCTAAAATCCATTTCACATTGAATTAAAGTCTAATCTTTTGCAACCAATTATAAAACTCAACTAAGTATCATATTAAGATCATACATTTATCCCAAGTTACTTAAGCAGAATGTACAAGTCGTTATCGCATAGATCCTAAGCTAACCTAAGTATACCTAGGTTATGATTACCCTATACAAACCCTTAAACTAAGAATGTAGAATCCTTAGAAGTTATAAACATAACATATAAGACCTTTAATAAGTATACATGATGATATAAACACTACTTACCCAAAGTAGAAAGTCATTAGTCTTAATGACCTAAAAACCCTTATATTAAGCATTCTAGTTAAAATCAATATCTAGTATTTTTGGACAAGTCTACCAACACTCATATCATTACATTTAGGTTATAACATTATCATAAGATAATGTATAATTTCTCTAAAGCACAAGGTATAACATTTCAATACATGACTTAGAAATTAGGTCGAAATAGGTATTTTCACTCTTTAGACATGTTTACTTACAATAATCTATCAAACCAAGTGTAGGAACTCTTTGGATACAAAAAACACAATTTATAAGACCTAAATTGAGTCTACATCAGTATCTAAGTGAAGAATAATGACTTTAACAAAGATTTAACCCTAGATCATTAAAAACCCTAACTCGCTTAGGTTTTCTTCCCAATTTTACTTCAAACCTTTTTTTAACTTCAAACCAAGAACCCAAACCTTCTAATTACAATGTGTAAACCCTAATTACACCCTAATCCATCACTAATTACATTCCTAAGTCCATAATTACCAAAATTCCAAACCATAAAGTTATAATCCCTAATTTTTAAACTCGGTTTCGTTTTTCCCTCCAAAATCTTATTTAAACTCCTTCCCTCCCAAATTCAAACCTAATATCAGATCATATAGATATTTTAGTGTCTACAAGCAGTTGAATCACCTACTTGAATACTACACATCATCATTGTCATCCATTTTATGCCATGACCCATTTTTAGCCACAAACTAGATATTTTTTCCTAACTTCCATGCATCATTCCTAGACTTGCATAGACTTTATATCTTCCTTTAGTCACTTACATATCTATGTTATACAAGGCTTTCGCCCATTGCAGAAAATTCCCCACTGCTGCCTCCCGTAGGAGTCTGTGTCGTGTCTCAGTCCCAATGTGGCTGATCATAACCATAACTTGGAGCCTAAGGGTTAGAAATGGTTATAAAAGAGGCGAACTACACAACATTCCAACTCACACCTCGTTTCTTTTGTATCTCAATACCCATTCTAATTTCTTTCGGTCCCTTGTAATTAGTACTATACTTAAGAATACTAAGTATAGTCCTAACCCATGGTTAAGTAGTGCAATAAACTTAATACAAGTAAAGTAAATAACACAAAGGTTTTTCAACGTTTAAATCTTAGCTTTATTAAAGAATTATACCCTATTGTACACGAATCTACAATAGGGATTGAATAGACAAGTGTGGTTTTGTGATCTCCTCACTAACAAGCTAGTCCAATTCTAACGATTGCTAAGCTTGACGATTCTATCAACAAGAGTTTAGAACTCAAGTGTTTGACCGTATTTGGAGGAGATAAAACTTTGTTTGTGAATGTCTAAAGCATTTAGTGCACAAACTAATTTTCTCTCCTTTTACAAGCATCCTATTTATAGAAGGAAAGTTGGGTAGAAGAAAATAATTGCCCATGTGAAATTCTTTTCTTATTGGTATAGTGTAGTATCTTGTCTTACCCTATTTTAAGTAGTAAGACGTAAGTCCTTTACACTTGTCAGTACCCTATCTATCCCAAAAGGGTAAGTCACGCTAATTGTGTGATGTACTCCATCTTGTCACAATTCAACTTATCCCGCCTTTACTTCAATCTTGGAGAATGCTTGTTTTCTTCAAGGAGATCGTTTGGGGTTCAGTGAGTCTATTGCCACAACTCACTAAACCCATCACCTTCTTCTTCGTCATAGAAGTCATTCATTGAGCTTCGCCTCTGTAAATGCTTGAGTCTTTCTTTTAGACTCAGTCTAGGAACTCGAAGGAAACTCACTGAGTGACTGTTCACTCAGTGACTTTGTTATGTTCAAGGTTCTTCACTTAGGCTGATTGTTATTCAAATATATCAGTAAGGTCATTAGGTACTGAATTGACCTAACAATATCCCCCTATTTGGATATAAAATTTGCCTAAGTGAAATTGTTATAAGTGAGCAATGAGGCTTCTACTTATACAAACTATTCTACTGATGAAAAGACTTGATTTAACAAAGTACTTCATTTTATTCATCATTACACAAGACTGAATAGTCTGATACAAGAAACATAAACAAAACAAAAGATTACAATTATTTAGGAATCCATTGCTTCCCTCTTCACCCTTGATGACTTTAACACATTTTCTTTATCAGGCCTCCTAGCAATTATCTCCCTGAGCTTCTCAGCAAAGCTTGATCCCCAAAAACATCAATGAAGAAGATACCCCACCCAGGTTCTTCTATAATCATGTTGTTCACAACGGGGACATTTTCAGGGAGGGTACGATTGTAGTCTAACCCAGGGATTTTAGTCTCAGCTTCAAGCTCAACTCTTTTCCTCTTTCTTCCCTAAGTTTTGGTAGGATCCTATTCAGTTAAAGGAAGATCTTCAGTGATTCCTAATTGTTCCTTGATTTGATTCAACCTCTCATATCTCTTACTGAGAGAGTTGAGTATTTCAGGGACACATTTGTTCGTTTTGGTCCTGAAGATCCTTCCCATTTCGTCCCACTCACTAAGACCGAAATCACCAAATGAAAATTTCTTCATAACTTCAAAATTCCTTTCATCATTGTTTCTGTAGACAGATACTTAGACCGGTGTAGTATGAGGAATGATTTGAAGGTTAGTGATTGGTTCAGGCTTTCTTCTTTAGGTGACGACTTTGGTGTATTGGTCATATAGTTTCTTAGGTTGGTTGGTTCTTTGTTGTTGCTTCAAGACCATTTCATCCTGAATGGCCTTGAGTTATTCCTCCTGCTTTTGGATGAACTCTTCTCCCCCTTTCTTGCTCAACAAGGCCTCAGGGTCACCACCCACTTCTTTCACAAATTCAGTGGATACCCTCAAAATATCAGCCCTTGTTGCTTCAATAGCCTTAGCCGACTCCATTCTATCTAAGTACTCTTGGATTTGTTCAGGAGTCATCTTGTACATCTTTCCATTAATCTCATATGGTACCAAGATAATGGCATTAGGATCAGGCCTTCTTTCTCATGAAGCTTTTACAAGCTTCTTTAGTGGAGGTGTTAGGGTTTCATTAGAAATGCCTTTGCCCCTATCTAAATTAGATACAAAGGGCTTAGGGTTGGGAGGAATTGATTTTAAGGGTTGGGGTTGTGCTAGTTCTCCCTGCTCCCCCTCGGTGTGAGAAGGAGGTTAAGTCCAAGTTAGCATCATTGATGGCACATTCTCCCCCTCAAAAGTTAAAGGATCATCCTGACTAATCCTAGCTTTTGCCCTTAGTGATGGTCCTGAGGTGGTGGTGGAGGATCCCTTGAAAGCCTGAAACATGTCAGTCACCATCTCCTTCATGGACTGAGTGTCAGCTTTAATGGTTTTAACATCCAACTGAATTAGGGATTGAGTGTTTTCTATGGTGGTGATCCTTATCCTAAGTCTAAGAGTATCAGCCTCTTTCAGGGACTTGGAGATGTTAGAGAGATTGGAGGCATTAACCATGTAACCTTGTGCAGCCCTTGATAATCTGAACTCTGCCTCAGCATCCATGTGAATATCCTCATAGATGGCATCACATTTCCCCTTCACCATATCCAAGTCAGACCTGAGAGAGTCTAACCTGGTGAAAACCACAACGAGCTTGTCCTCCTTCAGTAACTTAAGTAATTGACTAACTCTGGAAGTGGACTCAGTAGTGCTAGTGATCAGTCCATCCAGAGTCGTCTTCAAGGACACATTTGCTTCAACATTAGGAAGAGCATGGTTGAGGAAGTTGATGAGCTTCTTCTCTTGATTTTCATGACTATTATTAACAGAATTGATTAATTCCATTTGGTTGTCCACCTGAATTTTCATCTTCTCCTCAGCCAGGTCAAATCTATCACCATATGTTCTGAACTCATCAAGGAGTTCATCAGTCTTTGAGGCCAAGTCTTCATGAACCCGAGTGACCTCAGCTTTCAAGGTGGTGAAAGCATGAGTTAATACATCCTTGAGGGTTGCATTCAAAACCTTCTAAGTGACAGGCTTGATGTCATAAAAAGTTTTATCCAGAACCACAATCTGATTCCCCAACAAAGAGGTGTCAAGTTTTGCCTCTTGGGAGGGCTTTTTCGGTACCTCAGGGGAGGGTTCTTTTTGTTCGAATGCCTCAGGGGAGGGCTTTTGTTGAGCCTCAGAGGAGGGCTGTATGTCCGCGAACAATGGTGGGGACTGTGGCTTCTGGTCTGATTGAGGAGGGGCCTGAGTTTCAGGTTCATCCCCAGCCTCAATCACATCATCGTCGTCACTGAAACCTTGGAGTAACTCGTCAGGCTCCTCGAGTAGATCTACAAAATCTCCAAAGTTCAGTGAACCCTTTGGTTTGTCCATCTCCCCTTCAAAAGAAGGCTTGCCTTGGTTATCGTCACTCCCTGCCCCAAATCCCGAGGCTTAGGTTTTAGCCAACTGATACTCAGGGGCAGTTTGCGATTGATCAGTTGTAGAGGTAAGATCCCTATCAGTGGGGTGTTTTACTCGTGGGCGTCCCTCTGAGTCTTTGGGATTAATAGTGGTTCCCTCAGGCAAAGACTTTTGTTTTAGTGTGCCTTCATCAGGAGTTGTGGAAGTGAGATTCCTATTAGCGAGGTGTTTTACCCGTGGGTGTACCTCTGAGTCTAAGGAATCGAGTTTTGGGTCCTCAAGCAAAGACTTTTGAGCTAGTGTGACTTCATTGGACTTGGTGGAAGTGAGAGGCCTATCAGCGAGGTGAGTTACCCGTGGGTGTCTCTCCGAGTCTTTGGCCCTAGTTTTGAACTCAGGGAAAGGTTGTGATTTACGAATGCCCTCATCGGTCTAAGTGGAAGGCAATCCCGTAGGAGAAGGTTGTATGTTTCCTTCTTCATCAAGAGGTCCAGTAGTTTGGCCCCGTCGACCCTGACTGTGATGTATCAGGGCCTCCCAAAAGCTCTTTCCCTTGGGGTAGATGAAGCTTGGTCTGAACAAGGGTGGTCTTTTTAGCCTTGGCCTTTTTGGGTCGTGCCTCGGAAGCCTCTGGGCCCTGTGCCTTTGTTGGTTTGGTCTTAGGCACAGTCTGAGTCTTCTTGTTCCCCTTCTTTGGTAAGAAGGGACGGGAGACACGGATGATTCACGACTGATCACCTTAGTCATGTGAGCCATCAATGCAATGGGGTTGAATTCAGATGGGTTCTTTGAAAAGTTTGTGGAACTCAGGATGGGAGTAGAAAAAAAATTGAATTTTTTCTGAGTGTAAAGGGAACCCAGTAACCGTTCTAAGGCGCATGATATGAATCTTGGGTAAGAAACATACTTTTGCCTAGACTCCTTCAGGAGCCTGGTTACGAGATCATTATAAACGATCTCTCCTATGTCAATCTTCAGTTCATTAATAAGACTGTAGATTAGCATCTGCTGAGTAGAATTAACTTGCTCAGTAGATGAATAGTTCCCACCGATCACCTGAATCACAAAAGTGATCAGGATCCTCCAAGCCATGGGGAAAGCAGTTTTGATCAACGGGGTTTTAGTCACAAGTAACTCAGGGACCCCGATTTCTTTTAGTCCTTTTTTAACTGACTCCATGTCAGGATGTGCAACATACTTTCCATTGTTATAATCAAGTCCACTGGTTTGACAAAATGTTTTGAAGTCTAAATAAATGGTGTCTTCCCATTGTTTACAGTGAACATGATGACACAGTTCTTAAGTGACTTGATCTCAGACCCCTGAGATCCTTCAGGCCCTTGGGTAGTTGGGGTTACAACCACAACTGTATACAAGAACTCCCTGAGATATTCATGGTAGAAGACTGAGGGGGTTTTCGTAAAAGCATCAGCCCAATCACAGTTTTTCAAGAATTTGCAAATTGGTTTGTAGGCTGATACACTACTAGGGTAATTGAAATTTCCTCATAGTTGTTTCCTGCAAAATGGACACCCTCATTGGTGAGGTGCTCAGCCCGAGGGGCATATTTGATAGCTTTGGACATTGCCATTAAAGTTAGTTTTTAAATATTTGAAAAAGGACAATGGAAATTTGTTGAAATCAAATCAAGACTTGTTTCTTGTTATAATACAACAAGATTCACCAAGTGACCTAATGCAAACTTTTGCTTTAAAAAAAGGATCAAGAGTTATAAATAATAAGTAACTTTGATTGTTTGTGCTATATAACAATAAAACAAGTGATCAATGTGATTACCTTGTTTACAAGAAACTTTTTCTGGAAACACGTTTGAACACACATAATTTTTCTTTGAGAGAAATTTTTGGCAGAGTAAGATTGCAAGTTCTTTGTGTGTGTGTTTGTTTTGATTGAGGGGTATTTATAGGCTCGGATGTGAAATGTAGTTTTATTTATTATAATTTATTTTCACATCCGCATTGAATGAAAGCATACAAGTGGTCCCCCTATTTTCTTGGCAATTGTTCCGTTACTGCAGAGATAACGCTTTTTGCAGAGATGACGTGGGGTCACGTGCATTTGAAAGGACGTTTTTACAATGGATTTTGCTAGAAAAAGGGTAAGCATTTAATGCTTAGTGGATACTTGACATTGGGTGACCCCTTGACTGGTTTATGACAATTTATTGAAGGAATATATGTTCCTTATTTAATATTGTGACTCACCAACCTAGGACATTAAGTAACTAAATCCTTAGAGCATTTAGTTACATCATTTAATGTACCTCAGTGTCAAGAGGAAGACGATAAGAGATATTTACTCAGAGAGAGGATCAAGAATATACATTATACTAAATCCATTGTCATCAGGGAGCCTGATTAATCAATATTCAGCATACCAAGTTCAGCTTTCAGTCTAGTGAACGTTGGTTCATCCAAAGGTTTGGTAAATATATCAGCTAGCTGATATTAAGTGGGGATGAAATGTAATTCAATATCTCTTTTTAAGATGTGGTCCCTGAGGAAATGATATCTTATGTCTATGTGTTTAGTCCTTGAATGTAGGACTGGATTATTTGAAATGGCAATTGCACTGGTGTTGTCACAAAAGATAGGGACTACTTTGTATTCCACATTATAGTCCCTGAGTTGACTTTTCATCCAAAGGATGTTTGCACAACAACCAGCAACTGCCACGTATTCAGCCTCAGCAGAGGACATTGCGACTGACTGCTGTTTCTTTGCACTCCAACATACTAGCTTGCCACCTAGGAATTAACATGCACCTGAGGTACTTTTTCTATCCATATTGCAGCTAGCATAGTCTGATTCTGAGTATCCTTTAAGATCGAAGCCTGAGCAACGAGGATACCATATACCTAGTGAAGGAGTACCCTTCAGGTACCTGAAGATTCGTTTAATAGTAGTGATAACTAGGATTTATTTAGGAAAATTGTTCGTTGTGTTGGTCTAATCGAATTGATCCTGGTTAACTATGCGACTCAACTGTCTTTGGTTGAAACAAATAGTTGTGTCGTTGTAGTGTAATAAAAATGTGCAAAAACTTTTAAGTAAAAGCAAGTATTTTAAATCTAAATCTAATTTAAAATAAATGACTCGAAATTAAAGCGTGGCGAAAATTAAAATTTGACAAAGTATTAAAATGTAAACTTAAAAATTAAACAAGACAAAATATGAAACAAACCTACCGTCGGAATCCCTAATCGGAAAGTCCAATCGGAATGTGATCGGAATATTAGCTCACCTGTCGGAATACCCAACAAACACCCTTGTCGGAATGTAATCGGAATATGTCACGGTCGGAATGACAAACCTTGGGTTGATCAGAATGTTGTCGGAACCCCCAATCGGAATGCTGTCACCAAGTCCCTAATCAGAATAACCAAACAATACCTTTGATCGGAATGTCAAATCGGAATGAGCCTGAAGTACTCCAATCGGAATCCCAGATCGGAATTTGATAACTAGGATTTATTTAGGAAAATTGTTCGTTGTGTTGGTCTAATCGAATTGATCCTGGTTAACTATGCGACTCAGCTGTCTTTGGTTGAAACAAATAGTTGTATCGTTGTAGTGTAATAAAAATGTGCAAAAACTTTTAAGTAAAAGCAAGTAATTTAAATCTAAATCTAATTTAAAATAAATGACTCGAAATTAAAGCGTGACGAAAATTAAATTTTGACAAAGTATTAAAATGTAAACTTAAAAATTAAACAAGACAAAATATGAAACAAACCTATCGTCGGAATCCCTAATCAGAAAGTCCAATCGGAATATGATCGGAATATTAGCTCACCTGTCGGAATACCCAACAAACACCCTTGTCGGAATGTAATCGGAATATGTCACGGTCGGAATGACAAACCTTGGGTTGATCGGAATGTTGTCGGAACCCCCAATCGGAATGCTGTCACCAAGTCCCTAATCGGAATAACCAAACAATACCTTTGATCGGAATGTCAAATCGGAATGAGCCTGAAGTACTCCAATCGGAGTCCCAGATCGGAAAGCTGATAGGAATCCTGGTCGGAATGCTGTCACCACAAGACCTGATCGGAATACCACTTAACACCCCTGATCGGAATGTCCAATCGGAATCCTAGTAGGAATGTCAAAACCCTTTTCCGATCTGGGTGATCGGAATATGAAACCCTTTTCCGACCAGGGTTGGTCGGAATACAGTAAGAAACACAAATAAGCAATTACTGATGAGACTGCAATTATACATAGTCTCATCGTCCAAAACGGGCTTTAAACGCTTAAAATATCATGAAAATACCCCTATATGTGCTTGTATTTGTGTCTTGTGTATTTTAGGTACGGATATCGTGTAATCAACAAAAGATCACAAGAATGGGAGCAAAAACGAACACAGGAAACGAAGTCGCACAAAGAACCGGACCTGAATGATGAATTTCCAAAAATACCCTTGAAGAATTGAAGATTGTCAAGTTTGGTCCTCTAAGTTTGAAGACTTGTCATTTTATACCCTTGTAAAACTCTAAAATTACATTGTGGTCCCTAAAATGTCAAGAATTTACATATTTGGTTCATGAAGAATTGCACAAGATCGAAGTCGGAATCGCGCTAAATGAAGCAAAAACGAGTGTTTTCGGATCGACTCGACAAAGTTTGAAGGTTTTACAAGTCATTACAAGTTAAAGTCAAACCCGAAACCCGACAATGAAATGGACGCGAAAAACCGATCCTGAAACATAAATTATTATTTAACGGACCGACCCGCACCCGTTTAACGGGCCAAGTCGGCCCGTTGAAATAATAATAACAACACCAAATATTTCCAATTTGTGTTATATCCTACGAACCAAAAACTGCCAGCCAAAATCCCCTTTGTTAATTTTTCCTTGGGCCAAAATGTTACCACTAGCCCATTATCACCCAAATTATAACCAGGTTCTTTTTAACAAATAAAGATGAGTATATTTTTTTACCAACGTTATAAAAAGGGGGGCTCCATGTTTTCTTTGTTTGTAACGAAAAAGCAAAGACAAGCAGATTAGGGTTTGTTCTTATCACACAAACCGCCAGTAATCCCAAAAATCTCAACCCTAATCCTTTTCCTATCACTTTCATCATCTACCCCACTTCAAAATCCATCACGTGAAGAGTGAAGGCCAAAGATCACACAAGAACATGTGATATGACAGAAGATGAAGACCAATCCAAGGGTCCTTATTAAATCCTTTGGCCCCAATCCAATCCTATGGTCATAAATCACAGACCTCGAAGGTTCCTACATCAAGACAAGACCAATGACCAGGTTTGTATTCCGAATATTCCTCAAATATCCAAGATTCGTAAAGGGCTTTGTTGGAAATTCATCTCAATTAGGGTTTTAATACTTCTATCTTCTAGAATTGTAGCCAGCAATATATAAGGCACATAGGATGCATCTTTCTTTTTTTTGGTTCCAGTTTTTAAATGTAACTCCTTTTTTTTCAATTGAATGAAAAAAAAGTTAGTAATTTAATCTGAGTTCCATCATTTAATTTCTGTCTTTTTTTATTTCATGTTTGAAGTTATTGTGAGAAAAAGTTGTTTATTTAATTTCAAAAGTGTTCACAAGTTTTGGGCAAATCTTGATTCGAAAAAGAAGGAGATTTTTATATATATATTTTTTTTACTGTTCGAAATTTAAAACAAAAAAGAGTGAGAATTAGTTTTGTGGTACTGTTGATCGAAGAAAAAAAAAGGGGATTATTTTCTTGTTGTGTTGCTACTGGTGAAAGAAAAAAAAAGATTTAGTTGTGCTGCTGTTACTGTTCCTGTTCACGAATTGAAAAAAAAAGGGAAGCAAAGTTTCTGTTAAAGAAAAAAGTCAGATTATATATTGTTTGTGTTCTTGTTCACGTCAGAAAAAAGGTTCGTTTGGTTACTGTTCAACGAATAAAAAAAAAGAGTGAAAGATTTATTTCCTTTTGCTACTCTTGTTCACAAAAAGTGAAAAAGAGGTCGTTCATTGTTGTTGTGCACCAAAAAGAAAGAAAGGGGTGATTGTTGTTGCTGGATTGTTTGTACCGAAGAAGAGAAAAAAAAAAAGGCTTGTTGTTGCTGTTCTTCGACCAAAAAAAAAAGAATTGGGGTTTTGCTTTGTGGTTCGTTACTGTTAACGAAGAAGTAAGTAGGGGTATTGTTAGTTATTCCGTTCATCGAAGGCACAACAAAATGAAGGGTTCGGGCATAGTGGTGGTCATTGGTTTTATTTATGTTCGGAACTGATGCTCGGGTTGCCCATTTTGAGTCAAAAATGTCCTGCGGTTTAACAGGTTCCCTTAATCTTTGTTTTTAATTTTATGTCCATGTTGATGTACTGTTGATATTTTCTATTTTGATTCCATGTTGTCACTGTTTATGCTATGTTTGTGTGCCTATGAGTGAATTGTTGTTTCTGTGATTGTTATTTTGTTCACAGTTTATGTTTTGAGCTTAAAATAAGCTGTGACCCATAAATAAATATATCACAAAAAGGGTAGGCAGAGGGTCTCGAACCTCTGACCTTGCCACCCAAATCAGACGCAGCACACGACCATTGAACCATATGTTCTCTTAGTTGTTTTCTGTTTGTTCTTCCTTTCATATTTGTTTTATACTTTTGTTTAGAGGGTTGTTTATAACAAAAATAAAATAAAATAATAACCATTGTAAAAAGTGGTCTGGGGTGGGATTCGAACACAAGACCTGGTGGTCAGAGAACAAACGCTTCAGGCAACCCATTTACAACCAACTACTCTGGATGACTTTTTGTTAAACTATTCTAATACTTTTATTCTATACCCTTTTTAATAAATGTTCATCAGCTTTAGTATAACTTATTACACAGCGTATAAGTAGCTTAATTTTGGGTCATATATTTTTTCTAAATTTTAAATAGTATTTAACTTCTTCAGTAATTTTTTTCAGATTTTAAAAAAATTATTTAATATTTTTAAAGCATTTAATTAGATTAAATAGTTTTTAATTCATAATAAATAATTTAAAAGTCGAAAAAATGTAATTCTTTTTTCTAAAATTTTATTTTGTCATTTAATACTTAGGAAAATTAGATTTGATTTCGTAGGGTTAAAATTTGTTTATTTTCCTTTTAGTGTCGCGTTTTTACGTTTCATCGTTAATTAGTTTTGCCTTTGCTTTGTTCCCGTAGACGCTTTAGGTTTCCCGATGACTTTTTATCATTTCCCTTAGTTTACTTTTTGTTAAGTTTTCAAAAAATATTAAAAAAAAAAGTTTTTAAATTTTATCGATTTTTTGTCTCGATTCGCGCGTAACGCGTTTATGTCGTAGGTCGTTTTTAGCTTAATCCGTTTTCCATTTTATTTTCTTTTCTTCTTTCCAAAAGCGTAATCACTTGAATAAATAACGTCTAATATTGTTGGCTAAACACCATACCTCCACCGAGAACGAACTCGACGACGAGTATTCGCGTTTTTCTCAAAACGTGATACTTAATACTATCCACGACATTTGTGTGTGCTTTGTTTTTCCTAAAATAAAGTATATACAAAAACACTACATCAAAAATGGCGCCGCTGCCGGGGAGGTGTGTTTAGCCATATTTATTTATCGTGTTTATTTGAGTGTTTACGTTTTTATCGTAAATACTTCTTTTTATTTTTCTATACTATTAGCCATACAAATAAATAGTGTTAAATAGAACTCTATTAACACAAAATCGTTTTCTCGTTTTTATTGTGCATAATATATTGTATTTACGTAGAACAATTAATACACAATAATTATCCAAATACGCGAGAAATCGCACCTCAATAGTTGAGCGTTCCGGTCACTATTGTTGTATCGAATTCAAACGAAATCAAAGGCAAAATAGATAAATACTCTTAATTGATTTAATCTCGATAAATACAAACTATAAGGTGGGTATAAGGCGGTTGTATTTCACGACCTAAGGAAAAAAGGCTCTTAAGTGCTTCGCGCCGCATCGTTTTCTCCGCTCGCTTGTGCGTGTTTTGAAAGTGACGATTAATTAGGGGTTTGCCACATCAAGTATTATTAATCTATTTTTGTGAGTTTTAATTATTGAACCTCGAAACGTTTTGGCGTTCCGCCAACGTTTCAAAGTCGACGAGGGGTTTTACTTCACGTAATTACCTTCATTCTTCTTGGATTCATTAATCGAGACCTTTGATTAGTGGATAGTTTTTGTAGATTAATCTCTACGTAATACACCAAAATTCCAAAAAAAATAAAAAAACCAAAAACACAAAAATAATCTTCTCATTTTCCCTCTATTTTCATAATTCTTTTTCTCAACCCCTCTAAATTTTAATTCTTCATGGATTTTCATTGCCTAGGTTGTGGGAGACGAAAGTATGGTTCCGTGACTTGTCCATGGTGTGTATGTGAAAGGTGCGGAGATCATATCGACTATGTAGATTTTAGATCTTGTCCCTCATGTAATCCGACCAATTGTTTGTATACTTCCAATGAAGAACGTCACATCCATTGCCTATATTGTGGAAGCCCTTCCCATTGGCACTATGAGTGTCCAATTCAACACCCAAATGGTCACAATCACGAGCCTAATCCGAATTTCGTTGACCAATCTTCGCAATACTCACCGTCATGTGAGTATTGTGGAGATGAACCTCACTATGGGTACGATTGTAAACCGATGAACCAAAATACGTATTGCGACAATCAATTTTCCGGTTTTGACGAATCACACGACATGGATTACAATTGTAACAATGGGAATTTTTATCCACACAACGAACCGGATTTTTCTCAAAATCCATGTTGCTACAATTGTGGGGGGCCTCACGATACTTATTCTTGCCAACCAATGCATTATAATGAACACAATTCATACTATAATTCCGGTTTTGATAATTTTGAGGCCCCACCATACGATCTCGAACACCAAAATTCTCATGAGTCAAGTAATGAGAGACAAAATTCCTTTGGCGTTTTGTTACAAGACCATGAAGAAGAATTCTTGCAAGGTGTGATGGACATTTTCAGAAGTATAAGGGGAGAGATTGAAATGGAAAAGCAACGAGTGCAAGCGTCAAATATTGATACTTATGCCTCTACGTCTCTTGAGATTCCATATGGTTACCAATACGACGATGATGATAGCGATGTTTTCAATCTCGACCCTTATCATGGAAAAACTACTCCTATACCCACTACGGAAACCGATGCCTCTCTAAGTATGGTGGAGACGAATCTTAGCACTAATCCTAGTGTCGAGATCCCTATTCCAATCCAAAGTGAGCCTACGGTTTTTTACAAAGATGAGGTAAGTGATTTTGCTCTCGATGAATTTTTCCACGAAGATTCTAGCGAGGCAAATCACAATAGTGAGTGTGAATCGATTTCTCGTGATGATGTCTCTCCCATTGACACTTCGGGGAGAGAATCAACGACTTTTTCGAACCCGCTTTTCAATGACGATGATTTTTCCGCTAGTGATGACGAGTCACTAATCGACGAGGACGTTCAAAATACCGATTTTAAAATCTTCTCGAACCCTTTATTCGAATTTGATGACGCGTTCATCTTTGGTGACGTAAATCCTCTCTTTGATGAGACGTTCGAGGACATCGAGAGTGAGGATTCTAAGGATCCTAAACTCGATGAGCCGGATTTGCTAGTCACCCTCCCGACGTCTCATACGGTTGAGACTACTCTTTCTACTCATGACGTTTCCATTCTCGAGGGGTTCACCAATGGACCACCTCTCGATGAGAATGAGGATTTTAGTGAGGCTTTTGCCTTCGATCCGGGGGGAAATTTTGAAACTCCTATTTTTGGTGATTCTCTTGCAATTTTACCCATATTTCAAAGTGAACCTACCCACCCCCTCGGATTTGATGAGTTTACCTACGTTGTAAGGAGTTTTCTTCCTTACAAAACGTATCCTCCGGCTTTGCCGTTATCATTTTCCACCATATGTGAGGATATGATCTTCGATCCCGGTATAAAGGCTTTGCCTTTATTCACGGTTGCTTTTGGGCCTTGATTACATGTAAGTCCCACCAAAAATGACCGAACCATGATTATCCCTAAATGATCACATTTATGGGGATTCGAGTCGAGCTTTTGACTCGGTTATCAAAAACAAGGTGCCTCGTGGGGGAGTCCCATGCTTATCCTATGTACATATTATCGCTTTCTAATGTAGCTTACGTGTGGGTATTTGTGCCCTTCCAACCTTTGTTCCGTGGTTGTTTGTGAATTGTGGTTTTTAGATCATGATCTTCACGATTGGAGCCTCTCGTGTTCGTTTTACTCGAGCTTCGATCGTTGCTTTAAAGAATTTCTCGATATCCATATGATATATCCTTTGATGTTCTAACCTTAGGTCTTATAGCACACTTCATAAACGGCTATTGATTTAATGGTTCCACCCTTTCCATGCTAGATTAAGCATTAGACTTCGTCTCTAGTATGGGGGTGTTTGCACCCCTAGACTCGAAACATTGAGGACAATGTTTAACTTTAGTATGGGGGTGATTAGATACTTCACCTTGCTTACGTCAACACGCAATCCAAAATTTCATCTTTTTGTTATCGTTTTGTTACAAATAAGGCTAAAAATGGCCAAATTTTAAATTTTTTCTTAGTTTTCATAAGTGTTTAAGACACGAATGTAGGTTTTCTGATGGTGAGAATAAGAGTAATTTTTGACTCGACCGTGCGTGTTGAGCACTTAGCTTCGATTCCTTAACTTTTTAGGCTAAGTCTCTTAAATGAGGACGCGAAATGATAGAGTTATTTATAAGTCTCGTAATCGTCACGATCTCATGTGTAGTAATTATTAGCTTATTCTCCCCACGCTTTTGTATAATAAATTGTTAATAAATATTGATTTAGCGGTTTAGTCACTATTGTTGGTTTCTAATTTATTTTAGTAGCTTCCATGTAATTAAATTGGGAAGACATTAAGGTATCGCCAGCGTCACGGTTTTGAAGTATTGACAACCGAATAATCGAAAGCTTCACCTAATAATAAGATTTCAAGTGCTTACCTAAATTAAGCAAAAAATTTGAAGCCCCACAAGGCCTAAAATTTATGCAAAAATTGAAAGTGAATCAAGCCTTAATCTTCGAAGCTTTAAAGATCCAAAATTCGCTTTAGCGTGAGGATATACGTCTTTGGCTAATAAAACCACCGATGAGGCGGATAATAAAAGGCGAGGCAAGACCGAAGTCATAATAAAAGCTTCATGGCGAAGTCGAATAAAAGATAGAGGTAAACCAAAGATATTAAGGCCCTTCCGTTAGGGGGCGTATAAAAGTCTTGGTAATAAGTCTCATGTTCAAAACCGTTATAAAACCGTGTTTATCGATCCTTCTTGTTGACTTAATTTTTTTGACATCGTTGTCTATTAGGGTGAATTATTAATTCGATGATTTTGGTTACACCGTTAAGGCTCTATTTTTAGACTTAATCTCTATTCACGCATAAGTCAATGATGTATCCTCGTGATCGTTAAGACAAAAATAAAATATAAGAGATACCAAGTACGAATAAGGGAGTTTAGGTTCATAATTAACACTCATGAGATATGATCGTGTTGCTAACTTATAATAACAATTATCTCGTTACACGCTTAGCATGGAATTGGGTGAAAATCGAGGACGACGAAATTATTTCTAAACGAAGCATTCACGTGTTCTTATTCTATGAACCTAAACGTCCCATTTTGCGATGAAAATCATACATTATGTCTAAAACGCAAGTAGTAGTAATAGTAGTAGTGTAGCTAGTTTATCATTCAATAAAGTGAATAAAAATGAATTTTGGAGATGCTACGATACTTTATTCTAGCATTGTGTGAGGGCACGGCAATGGTTTAGTATGGGGGAGTGATGAGACTGTAATTATACATAGTCTCATCGTCCAAAACGGGCTTTAAACGCTTAAAATATCATGAAAATACCCCTATATGTGCTTGTATTTGTGTCTTGTGTATTTTAGGTACGGATATCGTGTAATCAACAAAAGATCACAAGAATGGGAGCAAAAACGAACACGGGAAACGAAGTCGCACAAAGAACCGGACCTGAATGATGAATTTCCAAAAATACCCTTGAAGAATTGAAGATTGTCAAGTTTGGTCCTCTAAGTTTGAAGACTTGTCATTTTATACCCTTGTAAAACTCTAAAATTACATTGTGGTCCCTAAAATGTCAAGAATTTACATATTTGGTTCATGAAGAATTGCACAAGATCGAAGTCGGAATCGCGCTTAATGAAGCAAAAACGAGTGTTTTCGGATCGACTCGACAAAGTTTGAAGGTTTTACAAGTCATTACAAGTTAAAGTCAAACCCGAAACCCGACAATGAAATGGACGCGAAAAACCGATCCTGAAACATAAATTATTATTTAACGGACCGACCCGCACCCATTTAACGGGCCAAGTCGGCCCGTTAAAATAATAATAACAACACCAACTATTTCCAATTTGTGTTATATCCTACGAACCAAAAACTGCCAGCCAAAATCCCCTTTGTTAATTTTTCCTTGGGCCAAAATGTTACCACTAGCCCATTATCACCCAAATTATAACCAGGTTCTTTTTAACAAATAAAGATGAGTATATTTTTTTACCAACGTTATAAAAAGGGGGGCTTCATGTTTTCTTTGTTTGTAACGAAAAAGCAAAGACAAGCAGATTAGGGTTTGTTCTTATCACACAAACCGCCATTAATCCCAAAAATCTCAACCCTAATCCTTTTCCTATCACTTTCATCATCTACCCCACTTCAAAATCTATCACGTGAAGAGTGAAGGCCAAAGATCAGACAAGAACATGTGATATGACAGAAGATGACGACCAATCCAAGGGTCCTTATTAAATCCTTTGGCCCCAATCTAATCCTATGGTCATAAATCACAGACCTCGAAGGTTCCTACATCAAGACAAGACCAATGACCAGGTTTGTATTCCGAATATTCCTCAAATATCCAAGATTCGTAAAGGGCTTTGTTGGAAATTCATCTCAATTAGGGTTTTAATAGTTCTATCTTCTAGAATTGTAGCAAACAATATATAAGGCACATAGGATGTATCTTTCTTTTTTTTTGGTTCCAGTTTTTAAATGTAACTCCTTTTTTTCAATTGAATGAAAAAAAAAGTTAGTAATTTTATCTGAGTTCCATCATTTAATTTCTGTCTTTTTTTATTTCATGTTTGAAGTTATTGTGAGAAAAAGTTGTTTATTTAATTTCAAAAGTGTTCACAAGTTTTGGGCAAATCTTGATTCGAAAAAGAAGGGGATTTTTATATATATATTTTTTTTACTGTTCGAAATTTAAAACAAAAAAGAGTGAGAATTATTTTTGTGGTACTGTTGATCGAAGAAAAAAAAAGGGGATTATTTTCTTGTTGTGTTGCTACTGGTGAAAGAAAAAAAAAAGATTTAGTTGTGCTGCTGTTACTGTTCCTGTTCACGAATTGAAAAAAAAAGGGAAGCAAAGTTTCTGTTAAAGTAAAAAGTCAGATTATATATTGTTTGTGTTCTTGTTCACGTCAGAAAAAAGGTTCGTTTGGTTACTGTTCAGCGAAAAAAAAAAGAGTGAAAGATTTATTTCCTTTTGCTACTCTTGTTCACAAAAAGTGAAAAAGAGGTTGTTCATTGTTGTTGTGAACCAAATAGAAAGAAAGGGGTGATTGTTGTTGCTGGATTGTTTGTACCGAAGAAGAGAAAAAAAAAGAGGCTTGTTGTTGCTGTTCTTCGACCAAAAAAAAAAGAATTGGGGTTTTGCTTTGTGGTTCGTTACTGTTAACGAAGAAGTAAGTAGGGGTATTGTTAGTTATTCCGTTCATCGAAGGCACAACAAAATGAAGGGTTCAGGCATAGTGGTGGTCATTGGTTTTATTTATGTTTGGAACTGATGCTCGGGTTGCCCATTTTGAGTCGAAAATGTCCTGCGGTTTAACAGGTTCCCTTAATCTTTGTTTTTAATTTTATGTCCATGTTGATGTACTGTTGATATTTTCTATTTTGATTCCATGTTGTCACTGTTTATGCTATGTTTGTGTGCCTATGAGTGAATTGTTGTTTCTGTGATTGTTATTTTGTTCACAGTTTATGTTTTGAGCTTAAAATAAGCTGTGACCCATAAATAAATATATCACAAAAAGGGTAGGCAGAGGGTCTCGAACCTCTGACCTTGCCACCCAAATCAGACGCAGCACACGACCATTGAACCATATGTTCTCTTAGTTGTTTTCTGTTTGTTCTTCCTTTCATATTTGTTTTATACTTTTGTTTAGAGGGTGGTTTATAACAAAAATATAATTTAAAATAATAACCATTGTAAAAAGTGGTCTGGGGTGGGATTCGAACACAAGACCTGGTGGTCAGAGAACAAACGCTTCAGGCACCCCATTTACAACCAACTACTCTGGATGACTTTTTGTTAAACTATTCTAATACTTTTATTCTATACCCTTTTTAATAAATGTTCATCAGCTTTAGTATAACTTATTACACAGCGTATAAGTAGCTTAATTTTGGGTCTTATATTTTTTCTAAATTTTAAATAGTATTTAACTTCTTCAGTAATTTTTTCAGATTTTAAAAAAATTATTTAATATTTTTAAAGCATTTAATTAGATTAAATCGTTTTTAATTCATAATAAATAATTTAAAAGTCGAAAAAATGTAATTCTTTTTTCTAAAATTTTATTTTGTCATTTAATACTTAGAAAAATTAGATTTGATTTCGTAGGGTTAAAATTTGTTTATTTTCCTTTTAGTGTCGCGTTTTTACGTTTAATCGTTAATTAGTTTTGCCTTTGCTTTGTTCCCGTAGACGCTTTAGGTTTCCCGATGACTTTTTATCATTTCCCTTAGTTTACTTTTTGTTAAGTTTTCAAAAAATATTAAAAAAAAAGTTTTTAAATTTTATCGATTTTTCGTCTCGATTCGCGCGTAACGCGTTTATGTCGTAGGTCGTTTTTAGCTTAATCCGTTTTCCGTTTTCTTTTCTTTTCTTCTTTCCAAAAGCGTAATCACTTGAATAAATAACGTCAAATATTGTTGGCTAAACACCATACCTCCACCGAGAACGAACTCGACGACGAGTATTCGCGTTTTTCACAAAACGTGATACTTAATACTATCCACGACATTTGTGTGTGCTTTGTTTTTCCTAAAATAAAGTATATACAAAAACACTACATCAATTACAAATAAGCTAAAATCCTAATAAGCACACGCCTACAAACCTAAGCAGACACGTTTAAGAAAAACTAATAAGCTAAGATTTAAAGACTTTTTGAAAAACTCTTAAACAAAAAAGATAAACGAAAAACAATTTTTATATAAAAATAACTTTTATAAAAACTTAAGAAACTTTAAGATAAACACAAATAAGCTATAAAATCAACAATCCAAAACAATCAATAACATAAAAACATGAACATAAATCAAATAAGCAACACAATAAGCATATAAACAATAAGATTAAAGCATAGAAAGAAAGGTAGAATGAGAGATAAACAATAAAAAGTAAAGATTCAATTACATAAAAGTAAACTTACTTGGAAATTAAAGTGCAAGACAAGGTAATTAAAGTGCAATAAGGTAAATGTGCAAGTAAATAAAATGGAAGAACTAATTGTCACTATTAGCCAACAAAAACTAATGAAATGAAAATGAATCCTATTTATAGGAGATTAGGGAGGTGCTTAGGAAGCTTCCTCCCCTCTTTCTTCTTTCTTTAATTGCATCATTAGGTCCTTAATCTTCTTAGTTCTTTGACTCTAGTGACTTTGTCTCGTGATTTCTTTAAACTCATCTTGTAATTCTTCAATAAATTAGACTTGAGTTCTTCGGCTTTAAGTAAACTTTCATCTTTTGACTTTTTCTTCGATAAATCTTCAGAATTCGTCTTGGAATTCCGTTCTTTTTGCACTCTTGATTTCTTGACTTCGTCTTTCGTCTTTTTCTTCGATAAAAGCCCGTGAATGCCCGTGTTTTCTCCCTTTTCCACATTTTTGCCCTAAATCACAACAAAAACACAAACCACGCATAATTCCGACATTTACGACATAAAATACACGTTTTGGCTTGGTTATTATTGTAGTTAAATGGTAAAAAGGATGGGTGTTTACACACCTATCAAATCCCCTACACTTGACCATTGCAATGTCCTCATGCAATGCATTAGTTACAAAGCACAATTACACTTTTCATCATAATCAATCCACCTTGGCCTTTATTAAAGAGATAGAAAATTATAAACATTTAAAGTAAAGAAATCAAAAACATACCTTAGGGTTTTGAAAATGTCATGAATGATCATCATCCTCAAGTTTTTACATTCTCCAAACCAAGCTTAAAAACGAGATCATTGTTATTATAAGTTAGCAAACTAACACGAACTCATGTGGGCCAATTATTTACTTAGAGTCCCTTATTCCTAGGTGTATCTCTTATATTTTATTGTTGTCTTGAATGATCACGAGGATGCATTGTTGACTTATTTCGATAGTTTATTAGGCTGAAAATAAAGTGGGACGATTTAATCAATAGTTAGCTAAAGGACAAAATCTTTTAAAACTGCTTATCGGGACCTCATAAAGTTCATATCTTGGCATAACTCGCTTCGCGATTTGAGACCTTTCTCGGACCGATATTTGGCAGCGACTTCATACTTCAAATCTTGAGAGACGTTCATAAAATAATGGCCTTCTCTTCATAATAGGAATTTCTTCACTTGAAGTTTTGAGAGATTTTTCATATTTGGACCACGACTTCTTCATTTTTCTCCAATCTTTATTTTGGGATTTTGATATACAACGATCCGCCTCCTTTTTGGACTTGGATCTATTTATCCTCATACCTTGTTAGGGCCTTTTTGGATAGACTTCTCCATGACTTTTGGGGAGTATTTGCTTTTCGTCGTGTGTCTCGATCCTTCATATTGATTTTTGATAAATGATTCTTCACATCACTTGGGATCTTTAGCAACAAAATGTAGCCCTCATGCCTTGTTAGGGCCTTTTCGGAATCGCCAATCTTCGCATCCCGCTTCAATAAGTTATGCCTTGGCTATGAACTCTAATCCATATCGAGCAACTTTTAAACGATCTTGGGCTAGAAGCTAAGTAACTTTTCAAATCGTACAACCTTATTTATTGCAGATAAATTTATTAGCAAGCGATGGGAGAATAGGCTTATAATTAACTCACATAAATTCACGAAAGAATACCAAACTTATAATTGACTCTATCATCTCTCGTTCTCCACAGTTTAAAATCTCAAGGAATGAGACTCATGGATGCTTAGCCTATTAAATCAAAGTTTTGGGTTTTCGAGTCGCCTATAGGATCTTGCAAATTCTTAGACTTTTTCAAGTTTAGAAATCGCATTTTAAAGTTCCCTTGATAAACGACTCTCTAGGATCGATTATAGGAACTTGCGAAAAGTTCTTGTTCTTAACCCGTGAGAGTTAAGACTTTCGCGTTTTATAGCTCCCTATATAAAAGCCTAGCAAAACTTGACTTAAACACGTTAAGGATACTAGCTAGAGTAAACTTAGATAAGTAAACTCGGGTTGAGTCAAAAGATTCACAACGTTTGAAAATTAAAACCACTTTATCAAAATTTTATTCTAGCAAAGAAAGAAAATAACTATACAAAGGGAAAAACTAATAGGACAAAATAGATAAAAAAATTTGAAAAATGTTGAAAAATTGATTTTCCGGTTAAAATGAGGACAAATACAAGAAAAAGGCCACTTAACTTCGATAGAAGTCCCACCTCACACTTAATATAAACATTGTCCTCAATGTTTAAGCATGTGGGAGTAAACTCCCCTACACTTAGGACATTGTGCACGTTGTTTAAATATTGCTAAGGAAAAGACAACTAACGAGATTCCTATTTTAATATTGAGAAATATAAAATAGTGAATCGAAAAGAGTTTAGGATAGAACCGGGAAGAAAACGGGATCACGGTTCGTCAAAAGTCATCAAGAGTGTATCTTTGAAGCTCTAATCCATGCACATGATAAGAAAGAGAACAAGAAACACCACGGGGCTCCCCCTACACTTATGGTGAAAACAGGGAAAGATAGATACATCGGTTGCCTCCCAAGAAGCGCTTGATTTTTGTTCACCGAGTCGTGAGCCTGACTCGACCTTGATTATCATAGGAAGCAGCATGAAACATATCCCCCGGGATCAAAGACATAGTTTTCGTCCATCAAATAGCACAAGCTTAAGGCGAACAAGGAAAGCCAAAGAAGAGTATGCAAGGTTCCCTTAAGCAAAGATGGAGCACGGTGGGAGCAATTATGGTGAGGTGCAAGCATATTGTCAGTAGTTCCAAAAATCTTTCCTTTTATTTCATCAGATGGATACTGAGATGGATGAAGAATATCGATACCAGGGTCGAACACCTTTTCCTTTAGGGGAAAATAGCACTCAGGCTCAGCAGAATTTGAAGATGATCCGCGAAGAAAATGCACAACCTCGTCCTCAGAAGGTGGACAAAGAGGTGTCAAATCATACGTGCTGTGGATGTTGGTGTCGGCCGGTTGCTTCTCCTTTGAAAGAATTTTCTTCAAATCCGAAGTAGGATCAAGACCATAATCATCAAAGTCCAAAGGAGGTGCATCACTCTCATGAGGGAAGTAAGTATTGAGAAAAGTTGAAAAGTCTTCCTAAAATGAGTAGTCATCCAAAGTAGGATTAAGCATGGTAGGTAGAGGATCTTCATCATGTGAAGAATCACTCGAAAGAGTATCAGGCTCATCAAAATCATCATAAGTGGGCATGTCGGGATACTCGGAAGTAAAATCATCATAATCATCCGTATCTGAGCTAGAATCATCATCATAAGCATCAAAGATCGGTGGAGAATCATATATGGGAGAAGGTTCCAAATTGGAGAGAGAATCATCCACATCATCTTAGAATAGTGGATTATCATAACAAGAATCGAATAGAGGATTGTTGTAGACGACAAAATTATCAAGCACATTAATCATATTCGCTGTTTCTCGTCCATAGGATTTGTTCGTGATCTTCCCCATTTTCAACACTTGTTGTTCATTCCCGACCCTTAAAATTAGCTCGCCTTCGGAAACATCAACTAGAGCTCTTCCGGTTCTCAAGAATGGCCGACCAAGTATTAAAGGAATACGAGCGTCCATTTCATAATCAACAACAACAAAGTCGACCGGAAAAGTGAAGGTGCCAACGTTAATGAACACATCTTCGGTAATACCAACGGGGTAAGAGAGAGTGCGATTTGCAAGTTCAAGAGTCATCTTTGTTGGTGTAAGGTCGGGTAATGAGAGTGCTATCCAAACACTTAAAGGCATCAAATTAATACTTGCCCCGAGATCAGCTAGGGCAGTAAACTCTTCGGTTTTGTTAAAAATGCAAGGCAACACAAAACGACCGGGATCTCCAAGTTTTTCTGGAAGTTCTTTAAGAATAACTGCAGAACAGTTTTCATTTAAGCGTGTGTTGGCGAGCTCAACCAGCTTCTCCTTCTTGTTAAGCAATTCCTTGAATGCTTTGACAAATTTCGGCATGTGGACAAGTGCTTCAACAAGGCTAATGTTGAAATTCGTTTGAGAGATCATCTTCAAATAATTCGACACTTGAGTGTCATCCTTAGTGAGCAAGTTAGGCTTGTCCAAGCGAGAAGGATATGGGATGTTGGATTTATAGGTGGAAGGTGGGGTTGGTGAAGGGTTTTTCTTCTTGGGTACATCAGTAAGAGGTGGAGACGGTAATGGTGAACTAATACTAGGTGTGGGAGTAGTAGGGATAAATGGTGGTGGAGGAGGTGTAGATGATGGGGGCGGGATAGGTGGTCCTACTAAAGTAACTCCACTACGGGTAGTAATAGCACTCACATTCGCTCGCGGATTGGTGACGGTGTTTGAAGGTAGAGAACTCGAGGAAGAGGGTTGAGTGGTGGGCAAGCAACTAGCCAGCATATTCTTCAAATCATTCGTTTGATTGCTGAAGGAGGATTATATATTATCTCGAAGCTCGGATCTAATGTCATTCCCTTTCTTGGTGATATCCCCTTTCAAATTGATAATTTGGCTCTGAAGATTCTTGATTTGCTCACATTTGGTTCTCATTAATGCTTCAACATCTTGATTCATGGGTGGGGTTTGTTGAGCGGGTGGGTGATAAGGGTTAGAAGCTCGAGGTGGGATTTGGTTGCTTCTAGTGTAGTTGTTGTTGGGGTTATGGTTTTGAGGAGAAAAACCGGGTGAAAGGTAATTGTTGTACCGGTAACTTAGCAAATTTCGATCCCCTTGAGGTCGGGCTTGGGAATTTTCCGGTGAATAATTACCGTAAGCCACATACACGTTTTCCGGATTTCCTTGAGTAGAAGGACAATCAGTGTATGAGTGAGGACCGCCGCATGTCTCACAAGGATTGGCTACCGCTTTAACTTGTTGTTGGTTTGTAGCAAGAAGCAAGATATTTTTGTTCATTTCGGCCATCATGCGGGTGAATTTGGTTATATCGGGGTTTGCTGAAGTAGAGGAAACATTGACTCTCGGGTTGTTCCTTGAAGAAGCGGAGGAATCCCAGTTTTTGTGGTGAGTAGTCATGTTCTCAATAAGCTCTCTACACTCCTCGGGTCTCCTATTCATAAATGTGCCACCGGCGGCTGCATTAATCGTATCACGATCACGAAAAGTCAAACCGTTGTAGAAAGTATCAATTAAGGTCACAAGGAGCATGTTGTGGTTTGGACAACGATCGATCAAAACATTA
Source organism: Glebionis coronaria (assembly GCA_025667525.1). Lineage (NCBI taxonomy): Eukaryota > Viridiplantae > Streptophyta > Magnoliopsida > Asterales > Asteraceae > Glebionis > Glebionis coronaria. The sequence goes on from CM046875.1 coordinate 521,468,096, forward strand.
TATCTTTCCCAAGCATCAAAGAGAGATTCATCAGGTTCTTGCATGAAACCGCTGATTTGATTGCGAAGGCTCGTGACCATGGATGGTGGAAAGTAGCGCGACAAAAAGCGTTGAGTCATGTCATCCCAAGTATGAATGGAATTCTTTGGGAGACGATCAAACCATTTCTCGGCGTGGTGTGATAAAGTATGTGGAAAGAGTTGTAGGCGAAGGACATCCATTGTGGCACCGGGAAACTTCATGCTTTGAGTGATAGTAATGAATTTGTCGAGGTGTTTGTTGGCATCATCATCAGGCATTCCGTGGAATGGATTAGTTTGCACTTGCTGGATCATGTGATGCTTCAACGAAAACTCCGGAGCAGTGATTTGCATCGGCGCAATCGGTCCTCCTCGTCCAAACATGGTAGGTTGACAAAGCTCCTCCATTGTCCGAAGATCGGGCTGTGGAAGAACATTGTTGTTATTGTTGAGGTGCGGTGGATTATTTTTGTTGTTCACACCTGCCATAGCTAAATCTTCACGAGTCTCGGGCTCTTGATAATTAGAAGATCTAGTACGCATACACCTGCAAAGGCAAAAGAAAACAATACCAAACACAAAGAATATATATACACAATAAAGAAAATAAAATCTTTTTGGATTTTTGAAATTTTTTAATTTTTTATGGATTTTTGGAAATTTTTAAGCAAGAAAAATAACGCTCACGAATGAACGGATCCCAAAAAGCAACGCGTCTCTCACAGAAAACCGTTAATCTTTACGAAATGCAGTGTGTGCTTCAGTGATCTTTCCATTCAGGAAGGCACGTTTTACATCCATTTGGAAAACTTTGAAGTTCATGTAAGTAGCATAGGCAAGGAAGATCCTGATGGCTTCCATTCTTGCTACAAGGGCGAAGGTTTCCTCATAGTCGATCCCTTCAAGTTGACCACACCCCTGAACAACAAGCCTAGCTTTGTTTTTAATGACAATTCCATCTTCATCAGTCTTGTTTTTAAATAGCCATTTTGTACCAAGAGCTGATTTCCCTTTAGGGAGAGGAACAAGTTTCCACACTTTGTTCCTGAGGAATTGGTTGAGCTCTTCTTGCATGGCCTCAACCCACCCTGGATGTGTCAGGGCCTCTGAAACCTTTTTTGGTTCAATTTCAGAGAGAAAGTAATAACTAGGCTTTTGACCAGTTAAAAATTATCGTTCTATTGGTCTTAACGAATGGATCTAGGTTCTATGTGTGACTCAGTCGTTCTTTGGTGGAAACAAAAGTTGTGTCGTTGTAGTATATTAAATGTGCAAAACGATTAAAGTAAATGACGTTAAAGTAAAATGCGTTAAAATAAAAGGCGTTAAAATAAAACTAAGTCTAATTAAAATAAAGGGTGCAATATTTAAAAACTTTGAAAAGTAAAATAATTAAATGACTTTAAATTATAGCGTGACAAGAATTAAAATTTGAACAAGTATAAAAATGAGAACTTAAAAATTAAACAAGACAAAATAGTAAAATAAACCTAATCGGAATATATTCCGATCAGAATGCCCTCACCTTGACCTGATCGAAATGTTGTCGTCGGAATACCAATCGGAATTTCTGTCACCAATGGCCAAATCGGAATAACCAAATAAACACCTCAGATCGGAATATGGAATGGCCTCAGATCGGAATACGGAGTGGTCTCAGATTGGAATACTGTCACTAGAGTGATCGGAATAACCAACTTACCTTTGATCGGAATGTTACAAGCCTCCCAATCGGAATGTCGAATAGACTCCTGATCGGAATAACTCTCACTTACTCTGATCGGAATGTGCTAGACACCCCCAATCGGAATACTCACAAACCCTTTTCCGACCAAGCAATGGAGTGCTGGTCGGAATGTGAAACCCTTTTCCGATTGATAAGATCGGAATACAGCAAAAAGAAGGTAAAATAAGCTAAACAAATAAGCTATTTATCAAATAAGCACACAACGAAAATCCTAAGGAAAACCGTATAAGAAAAAGCTAATAAGCTGCAATTTAAAGACTTTTGTAAACACGAAATAAGAAAGATTTACGAAAATAAACTTTTATAAAAAAAATAACTTTTATAAAAACTTTAGAAACTTAAAGATAAAAACAAATAAGCTATAAGAATCAATAATCCAAAACAATCAAAAGCATAAAGACATAACCTTTAATCAAATAAGCAAGACAATAAGCATATAAACATAAATATCAAGCAAAGAAAGAAAGGAAGAATGAGAGATAAACAAGAAAAGTAAAGGTGCAATAAAGATAAAAGTAACTTACTTGAAAATTAAGGTGCAAGACAAAGAAATTAAAGTGCAATAAAGTAAATGTGCAAGTAAATAAAATGGAAGAACTAGTGTCACTCTAGCCAACAAAATGAAAATGATTTATCTAATGACTATTTATAGGGGAGGATTAAAGGGTGCTTAGGAAGCTTCCTCCCCTCCTTCATTTTCTCTTAATTACACCATTAGGTCCTTAAGCCTTTAATCTTCTTTAATCTTTGACTTTGATGACTTTTGGCTCGGGATTTCTTTGGACTCGTCTTTTAATTCTTCAATAAATAAGACTTGAGTTCTTCGGCTATTAGTAAACTTCCGTCTTTTTGACTTTTTCTTCGATAAATCTTGAGAATTGGTCTTGGACTTCCGTTCTTTTTGCACTCTTGACTTCTTGACTTCGTCTTTCATCTTTTTCTTCAATAAAAGCCCGTGAATGCCCGTGTTTTCTCAACTTTTCACCTTTTCGTCCTAAATCACAACAAAAACACAAACCACACATAATTCCGACATAAAAGACATAAAATACACGTTTTGGCTCGGTTATTATTGTAATTAAGTTGTAAAAAGGATGGGTGTTTACACACCTATCAAATCCCCTACACTTGACCATTGCAATGTCATCATGCAATGCATTAGTTACAAAGCATGTTTACTGATAGGTGTGAAAACACCCATCCTTTTTACCACTTAATTACAATAATAACCGGACCAAAACGTGTATTTTATGTCTTTTATGTCGGAATTATGCGTGGTTTGTGTTTTTGTTGTGATTTAGGACAAAATTGTGAAAAGTGGGGAAAACACGGCATTTACGGGCTTTGATTGAAGAAAAAGATGAAAAGACGAAGTCAAGAAGTCAAGAGTGTAAAAAGAACGGAAGTCCAAGACCAATTCTGAAGATTTATCGAAGAAAAAGTCAAAAGACGGAAGTTTACTAAAAGCCGAAGAACTTATGTCTATTTTATTGAAGAATTAGAAGACGAGTTCAAAAGAAATCCCGAGCCACAAGTCATTAGAGTCCAAGTTTAAAAAGATTAACAAAAGATTAAAAAGATCAAGGACTTAAGTGTGCAATTAGGAGAAAGAAGAAAGAGGGAGGAAGCTTCCTAAGCTCCTCCCTAATTCCCCTATATATAGTTTCACCTTCATTTTTTGTTTAGGTTGTTGGAGGCTTGACAAGCCTCTCTTCCCCATTTTCATTCCTTGTTCTTTAATTTTATGCACCTTAATTCTCTTGTAACGCACCTTTAATCTTCTTTTAATTCCAAGTAAGTTTACCTTTAATTGTTGTTAATCTTTATCTTATTGCCAATCTCCTTCTACATTTCTTGTTTGATTTGTTCTTTATCTTCATTGTTCATGTTCTTGGATTTTTATGGTTTTGATCAAGTGGGTTTTGATTGATTTGGTTATGTTTGTTAGTTTTGATGATTTGTTTTGATTGATTATTGTTAGTTGATATTTAGTGGTTATTTTGGGTTAATCTTTTGGTTGAACTTGATGAATTTTGGCTAAAATTTGTGTTCCCCTGTTTCTTCCATTACGTACTATTCTTATTTTTCCAGGTTCCGAATGAGTTCATTATAAAGTTCCGAATCAATTTATTTTAAAAAGTTCCGAATGAATAGTTATTAAAAAGTTCCGAATGAATTTTCCTTTCAAAAGTTCCGAATGAATAGTTTTTAAAAAAAAAGTTCTGAATGAATGATTTTTAAAAGTTCTGAATGAATAGTTATTAAAAAGTTCCGAATGAATGATTTTTAAAAGTTCCGAATGAATTGATTTTTAAAAGTTCCGAATGAATAGTTATTAAAAAGTTTCGAATGAATGATTTTTAAAAGTTCCGAATGAATTGATTTTCAAAAGTTCCGAATGAATGATTTATTAAAAACTTCCGAATTAATTGCTCCAAATCTTCCGAATCGGAAGATTTATAAACTTCCGAATGAAGGTTAAAAAGTTCCGAATAAAACAAAACTTCCGAATCAGTGCAAACAAAAAAACTTCCGAATAAGTGAAACAAAAGTTCCGAATAAATATCCACCTAGCTGCCTGCATGCTTCCCTTTCTGTTTCCCGCTCAATTCACCAGGCTGCTTGCTAGCTTCCAGCAGCTAGCCTGCTAGCTTGTTTATTTAATAGTATTGTTCCGTAATTGTCTAGTTTTATCTGAAAGTTGTTCCGATTTTATTTTTGAAAGTTACATATTTTTAGTTGAATTTTTCGTCGATTTTTAGTATTAATATTTTTTCGTAAAGTTTAAGTTTTATCTTTTATTTAGTACCCGCTTTAGGTTTTGCCTCGTTTAGATTTAAAGTACCATTTTGGTTTTATTCTCTCCTTTTTCATTTAGTAAACTTTATTTTCGAGTCGATAGTTAATTTCCTCTTTTATATTTATTTTTATTAATTGTTTCGCTTTAAATTACGTTTTATTATTTGTTTTAATATTCGTTTTAATATCGTTTTAACTTTTAGTTTTTAATATTCACCTTATTTTACTTTTATTATTTGAACTTGTCTTTAATTTGTTTTTAAATACTTTTCTCATTTACTTTTAAATTAGTTTTAGATAATCAACTTCCCTTTTTCTTAACCAAAAACAACTGAGTCGCACTTTGAACCGGAAATCAATTCGATTAGACACCGGGTGAACATCCGAGCCAATCTTCCGAAGAAAGTTCCGAGTGAAGGTTCCGAGTTAACTTCCGAACGAAGTTCCGAATCAAGAGGTTCCGAGTGAAAAGTTCCGGATCAATAGTTCCGGATCAAGGTTAAACTTCCGAATCAACCATCTTTTGAGCATTATTAATTGGTACTGTTTCTGTTTCTTCATTTTTATTTCATATTTCATTTTTTTAATTTCAATTTTAATTTTAAGTTTAATTCAAGTTTTATATATTGTCATTAAATTAATTGCCTTTGAATTAAGTTTTCATTTTAAGAACATTTTAACATTTAGTAGATTAGAAAACCAAACCCTTTTTAGTAACCAAAAACAATCATTCTACTTAAGACTGAGAGACATAAAATTGAACCCATAGAAAAAGTGAGTATCAAATGGCGCCGCTGCCGGCTCTTCTCGTTAAGATCAAAAGTTTTTTGTGAGAACTTGGATTTTGGGATCCGTTCACCGGGAACGTTACTTTTTCACACAAATTTTCAAAAAATCCTAAAAAATATAAAAAAAAATTTTTAAAAAAAAAAAAACATAAAAACCAAAAATATTTTTGCTTTGTTTTTCTCTTGTTAGTTCTTTTGCAGGTGTATGCGCACTCGATCCACGTCTTATCAAGAGCCCGAGCCTCTCGATCACTTAGACATGGCCGGTGTACCACCTCCAAACAATAATAATAACAACAACCCACCTTTCAACAACATGAACAATAACAACAACAATGAGCCTCAACCGGATAATCGCCCGATGATTGAACTGCTGCAAGCTCATGTAGATGGCAACACTGATACAAATTGTTATCCCAGCAATTGCAGCCAACAACTTTGAGCTCAAATCAGGCTTTATCCAGATGGTCTCCGCTCAACCATTCTTGGGGCGTACCATTGATGACCCACATGACCATATCAAGAGATTCTTTCAACTCACTAACACAGTCAAGTTCAATGGTGTTCCACAAGAGGTTATCATGTTACAACTTTTTCCCTTTTCTTTAGAGGGACAAGCCCGGCATTGGCTTGCTAAGGAACCGCCACAGAGTATTCTCTCGTGGACGGATTTGGAGACTAAGTTTATCATTTACTTTTTCCCACCCTCGCGTACTACCGCTTTGCGGAATGAAATCATAAGTTTTGAACAAAAGTACGATGAGTCGTTCAGTGAATCTTGGGATCGTTTTAAAGATCTTTTAAGAAAATGCCCACAACATGGTTTTACCAAAGTACATCAAATTAATACTTTTTACAATGGTTTAAGCATGAGTGACCAAGATTCACTAAACAGTGCCTCGGGGGGTAATCTTTTGGCTAAGACTTCCAATGCTGCTTGGGACATCATTGAGAATAAGTCTCGTGTGCAAACCAAGAGTGTTCGGACCAATGTCGCTAGTGCTAGCACTAATGACAGCGACAAGCGACTTGACAAAATCACTACGCTTCTTGAATCGCTTGTCACCCACACCGTCAGCAACAACACAGCAACAACGTTAAAAACGCTCAAGTTAACGCTGTCAGCCAACCTTGTGAGATATGCGGTGGTCCTCACTCTTACACTACTTGTACTGCCACCCAAGACTACCCTGCTGAGAATGTGAATGCAGCATATGGCACCTATCCTCAACCCGCTTATCAAGCTAGACCTCAAGGTGACCGTAACTTGCTGAGCTACCGTTCCAACAACTACCTCTCACCACCCGGTTTTCCTCCAAACAACCCAAACCAACAACAAAACCTCAACCACCCTCCTCAACAACAACAACCTCGTACACCATACATCCCTCCTCACAAGCAGCAACAACCACCTCAACGTAACAACCAAGTTTACCAACAACCTGCTTATCAACCACCCGCATACAATGCTCCTCCCAACCAACCCACCGCATTACACCAAGAAGTTACAACCTACATTAGGACCAATGATGTGATCGTGGAAAATCTCCAACAGGAAGTGCGCAACTTGAACGCATGTTGGGTCTACTAGATGTAGATCTTGCAGCCTGTCAAGACCGGTGAATGACTTCTGTAATCACAAGTCAAATCACAAAGAGACTCTATACACAATATGAATGTAGAATATAAATATAATTAAGAAGAACAGAATAACTCTAAAGACTTGATCCTTTCTAAGGATTTCTAATATTGATAATGACTAGAACTACGTTTGGTGAAGGTGTGTATAACCCTTCTGCCTAAGGTTCCTTTTATACTACAAGGAAACCCTAATACAGCATTAAAGAAAACGTGTAAAACTGATATGCATATCCTTTCCTAACATATCTCATGCATATCCTAACAGAATATTAAGTAAATAATAAAGTTTGACTACGACTAGGACCAGGAGCAGGACTTGCTCCTACTACTACTAGGACCAGGAGGAACTACATACCTCCTAGTCTACCTATTACATATAACTATTACAATGGTCCTAACAATCCTCCCCTAAACTTGAATTTGACCTGTTGAGTTCAAGTTTCCTGGAAAACGTGCAAAGAAAGCCCGAGGATTGTATCAGCAAAACAAAGAACAGCATCAACAAGATAAGAATCAGAGTAACCGCCGCAACATAAAACACTAGAAGCTTCTCCAAAGCATGGAACAAATCAACATCGTGTTGAATCTTCTCAGCAACATGAGCAGATTTGATGAGCCTTTACCAAGTAGTTGCTCGCTCTTGGGCTAGCTAGGCATTCTGGTGGAATAAGCATCACCCTGGGAGACTAGAACCCAGCCCAACTCTTAGAACGTGAATCAATGGTGAGTGGGAGTACCCTGATGATTTTAGGCAAACCATCACAGCCGTCAACGGATTTGATGCGTCTTTACCAGAAGCCGTACCCCTCTGGACTCGCCAACTCTTAGCAATGAAGCATCGGTGAGTTGAACACCCTATAGCTTTAAGCAAGCTATTACAGCTATCAACGGATTTGATAAGATCTTTACCAAGAGCCGTACCCCCTTGGATTAGCCACTTTTCATTCCAAGACTATGGCAAGTGAAAACCATCCAGTTTTGGGTAACCTGGAAACCATCAACGGATTTGAGAATCGCACCAGGAGCCGTACCCTCAAGGTGAATCAACTTTTTCTTGTCGATTAGACATGGTAAGTTGAGAACCATTTGTTGTGTGGACCACGTCCAACACCAAGTGAAGCCAAGTACCAGGATAAGCTCAAATCAGTAACCAGAACCCACAATGTTAAGCAGCCAAGGGATATTATTCACAAGTATAAAATCTAAACTGTGTTAAAAGTATAAGCAGATATTATATAAAAAGTATATATTTTTTTTTTGTTATTATTTTTTTTAAACTATAAAGAATGAAGTTCACCAATCACTGTACATATTGGTGAAAAGAATGAAAATAAGAACAAATGAACAAAAATACAAAGCATAAACACTTACAACCCAATCACCTTACATACCAGAAGCAGCCTTCTTATCTGCTATCAACCGCGCCTGAATACCTTCTACCAATGCCGTGGCCATAGATGACTCATTTCCAGATGGAGCAGTAGAAATTTGCAAGTGACTCGCCAACATCGCCTCCATGGAAGAAATAGTCAAAGGATACTCCACATCCGTCAGCATAAACACCATATGACCAGATTCTAATTCCAACATATGAACACCACATCCAGCATATAGCTTCCAGCGCAGAATCTCCCATTGCATTTGATCCTTCCATATGCCCGAAACAGGAGCATTAGGAGGAGCATCCAACATCAGCTTGAGATATAGATCAGGAGCCAAACACCACTTGACATGGAAGGATTTTAAACCCCCAGAAGCCAACCAATTATAACTAGAAGCTGACCAAAGAGGACCAGAAGCCAGTCATGTAAGGCCATATCCACCAGAAGAGAGCAAAATCCTCCATCAGAAGCACCACACACCAGCAGAACCAATAAAATATGTTGTTAGAATCTATGAATATGTTAGTCTGTCCTAATATGTACACAAAGCCTCCCCTTAGGCTTTGCCTCCCCTCAGTCCTAGACTAGGATCCTGGTATGGAGTAACCTACAACAACAAGATAAAAAATGCAAAAGTTAGTGTCTTAAGGGGACCCAAACCTTTTCAGGTTTGAGCCTGCCTTGTGGATCTTTAGAATAGTGTCAAGAAGATTGATGAGATCCACCGTTGTTCCTTGGTTGCCTATGCATCATTTAGGTATTATTATTTGACCAAGGACAACCTGCTGAGGGCTTAACAGCAGTTCCCAAATTTCCTAAACCCAAATACGTGTGGTCCAAATGATGTGAATAAATTGGATTAAAATTTTGAAAATAAATACTGGTTGTTTGGAATCCACAATTTCTCCAATAATCAGAAGCTAAAGGAGAGAATACTCTAGAAGTATTAAACGTTGGAGCACTAGGATTAAGTCTTCTAGAAGCATATGAAGCAGCTCCTGGTGGACCAGGAGCAGGAAAAGCATGATTAACAGATGCATGTGTGTCATAATAATCACAATCTTTAATTAAATGAAAGGCACTGCCACAAACAAAACATGTTTTGAAAGACCTTTTATTAGAATGAGATTGTTTCATACTGCCTACTTTATTACACACATTTCTAGGAAAAACATTCTTCCTAGGACTCAATAGACTAGGACCAGACACACTTGACTTGACAGCAACTTTTTCTTCACACTTCCTAGCACCAGTAGCAGCATGTTCATTCAACTTGGAACTTGTAGGTCTTGACTCTTCACTTGAACCACTAGATGCAGAGTCACAGGCTTTGTCACTGAAAGTACATGAGACAAAGTCATTAGTATTAGTAGAACTTGTTGGGGACTCAGCATCTGTGATCCATCTGAGTCATTATGCCATGTGGTGGGCATAAAAGTTCCAGTAAGAGGAGGAGGGACAACATGCATTTCTGCTGCTGGTTTAAACCTATTGTAACTAGGTTTGCCCTCATCCTCTTTGTCGGCATCAAAGACACTTGAGAAAGATAAATCAAATACATCTTCGGAATCAATATATTTTTCAAATCCTAAGCCTCTTTTAGTTCTGCCAGACATGCTACTATCAATTAATTTCGAAAGATTTTTAGGTGCCTTTTGCATTTGTCAAATCTTAGCATTGTAGCATCTAATTTAGCTTGCATCTCCTCTTTTTCTTTGATACTAGCATCTCTTTCAGTTTCTGTATATTTAAGCATATTTGTAGTGTTTTCTAAGTCAATGCTTAGTATCCTGATTTTATCCTCATACGCACGTTGTGTATCTTGTAACCACCTCTTTTGTTGTTCCAATGTGTTTAATGAAGCCTTATAGGCTTGAACCTCTAAAAAATACTTATCATTTTGATCATTTACTTCATTAAATTGGGACAACAATTCTGAGTATTTATCATGACAACCAAGAGGACAATGTTGTACCTGAGGTGAGATGCCCATAAGAGCAAACTCGTCTGCTTCTTTTGCATCAGAGAGATTCCCAGCAATCATTGCAAACACGTCAGTCGAGGACTCAGCTGACTCCAGAGTAGAAGCCTGATGATCATTCCAGTTGACCATAGAGTCAACAGATACCAATGCCTTCCTGTCATCTTTTATCTCCTGAACCTTGAAAGCGGAGTACCTGCTCTTCTCCTGATCATTCTTGCTAGGGCACTCCCTTGCAAAGTGACCCTGTTGCTGGCAGTTATAGCATCGTACCTTGCTTCTATCGAATCTTGCTGGCTCCCGAGGGTTGTAATTAAATTTCCTTCCTGCTTTCTTCTCAAACTTGTGAACCCTAAGAGTAAGCATGGCCATCTGCCATTTAAGATCCATCTCATCCAGGTCAAGTTTATCGACCTGTTTGAAGTCATCAAAAGCAAGTTGTTGTTCAGCATTAACATCAGCCACAAAAGAATGAAGAACGGCTTCTACCATACTACCAGACTTGGCAGTAGGATCAGGAGCAGAAGTATGCTGAACAGTATGTTGAGAGGAGACAGTATTGCTTGGGCTACTTGCATATGACATGGGACTAGATGCCATAGAACTCACAAAGGCTGAATTAGCAGGAGTGGGAAAAGAGTCACTAGAAAATCCTCTTACATGGGGTTCGAAAGTTCTGAGCCTATGAAACAGATCATCAAAGCTGAGATAGTCAAGCCCACCTTTGGCTTTGAGAGAGATCACCACCTGATTCCATGAGTAGGGTAAGGCTTTAAGAAACCTTGCATTAATATCACCATCATCAGGCTTTGACCGAAGTTGATTCAACTGGCTCAATATCTTCTGGAACCTATCATACCCTTGATTTAGACCTTCAGTTTCTGAGATTTTGAATTCTGTGAATTCATCTCTCAGCATGGACCTTCGCATTTTCTTTGACTCCTCATTCCCACCGAACCTTGCTTTTATGCCATTCCAGATCTCTCTGGCATCATCCAAATGGTAGAAGTCACCCATGTGATCTTCAGGAAGAGATTGAAGCAAAATTGTTTTTGCTTTCACCTCCTTCTGAATAGCTATGATTGCCTCATGAGATTTAGGGTCAAGAAGGGTAATATTACCATTCTTGTCTCGTCCAGTAAGCTTCCTGCTGTTCCCATTCAGAATGATCTTCCAAAGATCTTGATCAGTGTTGGTGATCCACCATTCCATCTTCATTGCCCAGTTATCATATTCACCCTTCTTCATAAGAGGGAATTTACCATTCGTGTTAGAGACCGTAGCCAAGATCTGCTGAGGTTGCACAATTTTAGGAGTGCTGTCTTCTCCTGTTTGAGTAGAAGTTGAGGCAGACATGATAAACAAAATGTCAGAAATAAGAAAACTTGATTCTTCTTGTATAGAGACCCTTCCAGGCTCTGATACCACTTGTTGGGTCTACTAGATGTAGATCTTGCAGCCTGTCAGGACCGGTGAATGACTTCTGTAATCACAAGTCAAATCACAAAGAGACGCTATACACAATATGAATGTAGAATATAAATATAATTAAGAAGAACAGAATAACTCTAAAGACTTGATCCTTTCTAAGGATTTCTAATATTGATAATGACTAGAACTACGTTTGGTGAAGGTGTGTATAACCCTTCTGCCTAAGGTTCCTTTTATACTACAAGGAAACCCTAATACAACATTAAAGAAAACATGTAAAACTGATATGCATATCCTTTCCTAACATATCTCATGCATATCCTAACAGAATATTAAGTAAATAATAAAGTTTGACTACGACTAGGACCAGGAGCAGGACTTGCTCCTACTACTACTAGGACCAGGAGGAACTACATACCTCCTAGTCTACCTATTACATATAACTATTACAATGGTCCTAACAAAGCAGACTTGGTCAAACAAGGAAACGATCTGAGAGCTGACATGAGAAACACGTTGGATAGCCAAACAAATGACTTGAAGAACATGATGGCTAGTTTCTTCCAAGGTAATCAACCCTCTTCTTCGGGTACTCTTCTGAGTAACACCGTTGCGAATCCAAGAGGGGAGATGAAAGCAATCACCACTCGCAGTGGCAAAGGTACCAAGGAACCCGAGCTTCCTATACCTCCACCGGTGATTGTGACTAAGGAGAACGAGTCACCTGCTCCTATTCCTCCTCCTTCTCCTTCCCCAATTTCTCCACCTCTTCCTTCTACCCCTCCTCCACCCAAGGATGTGAGTGATCCTATTCTTCTAAAGCCTTCCTCTTCTTCCAAAGCCTTCCTCTTCTTCCAATATACCTTATCCATCTAGGTTGAGGAAAGAGAAGCTCAAAAGCAAGGACGATATTCAGGTTTCAAACTTTCTTAAAATGTTTAAACAAGTGAATTTCAATATCTCCTTCGCTGAGGCTCTCGCTCACATACCCAAGTATGCGAAAATGTTTAAAGATCTTCTGAGTGACAAGGAAAAGCTTCTCGATATTGCCAACACCAAACTTAATGAGAATTGCTCTGCAGTACTCTTAAGGAAATTGCCAACCAAGCTTGGTGATCCGGGTTGTTTCTTAATCCCTTGCAATTTCCCGGGAGTAGAGAATTGCATGGCCCTAGCCAATCTAGGTGCCAGTATTAATCTCATGCCTCTAAGTGTTTGGAAGCAATTATCTCTCCCTGAGCTAGTACCCACCAAAATGACTTTGGAATTGGCCAACCGTACGGTTGCTTATCCAGTGGGGATAGCCAAAGACGTCATTGTAGGAGTCGACAAATTCACCTTTCCTTCTAATTTCGTTGTCGTCGACTACGAGATGGACCCTCGTGTACCACTAATTGTTGGTCGTCCATTCTTGAGGACCGGTCGCACTCTCATTGATGTTGAAGCCGGTGAGCTTATCATGAGAGTGGGTGACGATAAAGTAGTCTTCAACAAGGGAAAGTTGTCTAAACAGCCTTATTCATATGAGAGTGTTAATTGTATTGACATTCTTGATGAGGCTTGTGAAGAACACTTTAATGATGCTTGCAAAAGTATTCCTACCTCTCTTCCCAATGTTGAGACCGTGTCCTCTATTGATTCATCATTGTCTCTATTTGGAGATAGTGATTTGTTTCGGAAAGATCTTGAAGACACCATGGGAGATGTGAACTTATCTACTGATGATTCTCCTACCGATGGGGACGAAGACATGCATTTCTTTGAAAGCCTTCTTAACGAAGACAATCCTTCTCCTCCATCTCCCACGGTTATTGCTATCGATACTCCGACTTCGAATACACCTCCCGTCGACAATCCTCCGGATTTAGAACTTAAGGAGTTGCCGCCCCATCTCGAGTATGTATTCCTTGAAGAAGAGAAGAAGTCGCCAGTCATCATTGCTAAGGACCTAAAGGAAGAAGAAAAAGCCCGACTTATCACCGTGTTGAAAGATCATAAGAATGCTATTGCTTGGAAAATCTCTGATATTCGTGGAATTGATCCTCACTTCTGCACACACAAAATTCTCATGGAGGACGACTTTAAGCCCATAATTCAACACCAACGAAGGGTGAATCCAAAAATCCATGAAGTCATCAAAACAGAGGTTATCAAACTTCTTGATGCGGGTATGATTTACCCTATTTCAGATTCACCATGGGTTAGTCCAATCCATTGTGTGCCCAAGAAGGGCGGAATAACCGTTGTTCCCAATGAACACAACGAGTTGATTTCCACTCGTCTCGTTACTGGGTGGAGAGTTTGTATAGACTACCGCAAACTCAATGATGCCACGAGAAAGGATCACTTCCCTCTACCTTTTATGGACCAAATGCTTGAACGTTTAGCGGGTAATGAATATTACTGCTTTCTTGATGGTTTCTCGGGTTATTTCCAAATACCCATCGATCCCCAAGATCAAGAGAAGACAACATTCACTTGTCCCTATGGCACATTTGCGTACAAAAGGATGCCTTTTGGCTTATGTAATGCGCCCGGGACTTTCCAAAGGTGCATGTTAGCTATCTTCCATGACATGGTTGAACAAACCATAGAAGTCTTCATGGATGACTTCTCGGTCTTCGGGGATTCCTTCTCTTCTTGCCTTGCCAATTTGGAACGTATGCTTAAGCGGTGTGAAGACACTCGCCTTGTTCTAAATTGGGAAAAATGCCATTTTATTGTAAAAGAAGGCATCGTGCTAGGACACAAAATTTCCAAAGCCGGTCTTGAAGTCGATCGTGCTAAAGTCGATGTTATCGCCAAGTTACCTCCACCTTCAACCGTGAAGGGTGTGAGAAGTTTTCTGGGTCATGCGGGCTTCTACCGTCGATTCATCAAAGATTTTTCTCAAATCGCTCGCCCGATGACCCACCTCTTGGAAAAAGATACTCCTTTTATCTTTTCCAAAGAGTGCCTTGAAGCCTTCAACTCCCTTAAGGATAAGCTAACTAAGGCACCCGTCTTAGTTACCCCTAATTGGGAGCTTCCCTTTGAGTTGATGTGCGATGCTAGTGATTTTGCTATTGGAGCGGTTCTGGGACAAAAAGTGAATAAACACTTCCAACCGATCCATTACGCTAGCAAGACAATGACGGGGGCTCAATTGCATTATACGAAAACCGAAAAAGAGCTTTTAGCTGTTGTCTATGCCTTTGAAAAATTCCGCCCCTATCTTTTCCTTTCCACCACAACCGTTTACACCGATCATTCCGCGTTGAAGTACTTGTTGACAAAGCAAGATTCCAAACCAAGACTTCTTCGCTGGGTTTTGCTACTCCAGGAATTTAAAATCGAAATTCGCGATAAAAAAGGAGCTGAAAACCTAGCCGCGGACCATCTCAGCAGACTTGAGGATCCTTACCAAGGGGATCATCCGAACAAAGAAATCAATGATTCCTTTCCCTTGGAGACCTTAATGTCTATAAATTCCAAATCTAATGAAACCCCGTGGTTTGCGGATTTTGCAAACTACTTGGCGGGTGGAATTCTCAAGGAAGGGTTGACGTCTCAACAAAAGAAAAAGTTCTTCACCGACATTAAGACTTACTTTTGGGACGACCCTTACCTATTCAAACAATGTGCCGACCTGATTATCCGCCGATGTGTTGATGGACCGGCAGCTTTGAAAATCCTTGATGCTTGCCACAAAGGACCCACCGGTGGTCACTTTGGTCCCAACTACACCGCCAAAAAAGTGTTTGATTCGGGATTTTATTGGCCCTCCATATATCGTGACGCTCACAATATGGTTAAATGATGTGATGCTTGCCAAAAACAAGGCACGATCACACATAAAGACGAGATGCCTCAGAATTTCATTCAAGAGTGTGAAATCTTTGATGTTTGGGGTATCGACTTTATGGGGCCATTCCCTTCCTCTAAAGGAAACAAATACATCCTTGTAGCCGTTGACTACGTTTCAAAGTGGGTCGAAGCCAAAGCTTTACCTACTAATGACGCAAGGGTGGTTTGTAACTTTTTGAAAGCTCTATTCGCTAGATTCGGTGTGCCTCGCACCATTATTAGTGATCGTGGGACTCATTTTTGAAATGACCAATTCGCAAGAGTCATGGCTAAGTACGGTATAAATCATCGTCTTTCCACAACCTACCACCCACAAACTAATGGCCAGGCTGAAATATCCAACCGAGGACTGAAGCGAATTCTTGAAAGAACCGTGAGAGAGCATCGTGCCTCATGGGCTGATAAACTTGATGATGCTTTGTGGGCTTTCTGTACCGCTTACAAGACTCCGATTAGTTGTACACCATATCGTCTCGTGTACGGGAAAGCATGCCACCTCCCCATTGAGTTGGAGCACAAGGCTTACTGGGCCTTGAAGTGGGCTAATTTTGATATTAACAAAGCCGGTGACCTACGCAAGATCCAACTCAATGAGCTCAATGAACTCCGTAATGAGGCTTATGAAAATTCTTTGATCTATAAGGAAAGGACTAAGCTCATTCACGACTCTAAGATTAAGAACCGAGAGTTCCATGTTGGAGACAAAGTCTTACTTTTTAACTCTCGGTTGAAAATCTTTTCTGGCAAGCTGAAATCTCGTTGGTCCGGCCCATTCACCATTGCCCAAATTTTTCCATATGGTACTCTCGAGCTCGCTCAACCTAATGGACCAAATTTTAAGGTGAATGGCCAACGAGTGAAGTTGTACTTTGGTGAGGACACCTCTCAGGAGGTGGTTCCATCCCTCACCACGTTCCCCATGAACTATTTTTGGGTCGAGTCAGGCTCGTGACTCGGTTATCAAAAACAAGCGCTCCTCGGGAGGCAGCCCGAGTATCTATCCTTTTATGTTTTAACCTCCTAAGTATAGGGGGGACCTCTATAGGTTCTTTGTTTTTGTGTGGTGATGTGATTACAGGGATGAATGCACTCTTGGAAACTTTGAAGAACCGTGCTCCCGTGTTATCCGAAATCCGGTTCTATCTCTCAACTATCGTGATTCAATTTTCTTCACACTATCATTTGAAATTGATCACTTGAGTCGCCTCTTCCTTAACTTGAGTTAACCAACGTGCACAATGTCATATGTGTAGGGGAGACTTTTCCCACATGCTTAAACATTGAGGACAATGTTTATCTTAAGTGTAGGGGGGACTTCTATCGAAGTTTTAAGTGGACTTTTCCATGAAAATGCCTTCATTTAACCAGAAAATCATCTTTTTCAACATTTTTCAAATTTTTTATTAACTTTGGCCATTTAGTCGTAATTTTTAAATTTTTATCGTTGCTTTCATATGTATATATCCTGTATAAAAGTCAAAAATAAATAAATAAATAAAGTGGTGTAGCTAGTTTAGAAGTCTTTGACATATTAGGCCCGTTGCGATTATTTTGACTCAATCCGAATAGACTTATCTAAGTTTATTCTAGCTAGTATCCTTAACCATGTAGACCTTAATTGGTTTATTAGGCTAAGTATCCACGAGTCTCATTACTTAAGATTTTAAATTGTGGAGGACGAGAAATGATAGAGTCAATTATATGTCGGTATTCTTGCACAAGCTCACTTGGTGTAATTATTTGCCTATTCTCCCATCACTTGCTAATAATTTATCTGCAATAAGTAAGGTCGTACGATTTGAAAAGTTACTTAGCTTCTAGCCCAAGATCGTTTAAAAGTTGCTCGGTAATGATAAGAGTTCATAGCCAAGGCATAACTTATGAAGCGGGGCGCGAAGATTGGCGAGTCCGAAAAGGCCCTAACAAGGCATGAGGATTCCATTTTATTGTTGAAGATCCAAAGTGATGTGAAAAGCATTATTCCCAAAATCGAAATGAAGGATCAAGACTCACGACGAAAAGCAATCAACTCCCATAAAGATGATGGAGAAATCTATCCGAAAAGACCCTAACAAGGTATGAGGATAAATAGATCCAAGTCCGAAAAGGAGGCGGATCGTTGTATCTCAAAATCCCAAATAGAGATTGAAGAAATAATCATGAAGTCGTGGTCAACAAAGTTGGAGTACCTCTCAAAAGGCTCCAAGTGAAGAAACTCTATAACGAAGAGAAGACCATTATCTCAAAAACGTCTCTCGAAGATATGAAGTATGAAGTACATGCCAAATATCGGCCCGAGAAAGGTCTCAAATCGTGAACCAAGTTATGCCAAGATATGAACTTTTTGATATCCCGAGAAGCAGTTTTAAGAGATTTTGTCCTTTAGCTAACTATTGATCAAATCGTCCTACTTTGCTTTCAGCCTAAATAAATATTCAAAATAAGTCAACAATGCATCCTCGTGATCATTCAAGACATCAATAAAATATAAGAGATACCCATAGGAATAAGGGAGTTTAAGTGATTAATTGAACCGCATGAGTAAATGTTTGTTATGCTAACTTGTACTAACAATGATCTTGTTTTTAAGCTTGGCATGGGGAACGTGAAACTTGAGGGTGATAAACATTCATGACATACAAGCCCTAAGGTAAGTCTTAGATTTCTTTACAAGTTTCTTCCTTGTTGCATCTTGTTATTTTCTATCTTTTTGATTTTCCTTAGTTGTTTAATAAAGGCCAAGGTAGGTTGATTATGATGGAAAGTGTAAACCTTGCTTTATTACTAAGCATTGCATGAGGACATTGCAATGGTCAAGTGTAGGGGATTTGATAGGTGTGAAAACACCCATCCTTTTTACCACTTAATTACAATAATAACCGGACCAAAACGTGTATTTTATGTCTTTTATGTCGGAATTATGCGTGGTTTGTGTTTTTGTTGTGATTTAGGACGAAATTGTGAAAAGTGGGGAAAACACGGCATTTACGGGCTTTGATTGAAGAAAAAGATGAAAAGACGAAGTCAAGAAGTCAAGAGTGTAAAAAGAACGGAAGTCCAAGACCAATTCTGAAGATTTATCGAAGAAAAAGTCAAAAGACGGAAGTTTACTAAAAGCCGAGGAACTTAAGTCTATTTTATTGAAGAATTAGAAGACGAGTTCAAAAGAAATCCCGAGCCACAAGTCATTAGAGTCCAAGTTTAAAGAGATTAACAAAAGATTAAAAAGATCAAGGACTTAAGTGTGCAATTAGGAGAAAGAAGAAAGAGGGAGGAAGCTTCCTAAGCTCCTCCCTAATTCCCCTATATATAGTTTCACCTTCATTTTTTGTTTAGGTTGTTAGAGGCTTGACAAGCCTCTCTTCCCCATTTTCATTCCTTGTTCTTTAATTTTATGCACCTTAATTCTCTTGTAACGCACCTTTAATATTCTTTTAATTCCAAGTAAGTTTACCTTTAATTGTTGTTAATCTTTATCTTATTGCCAATCTCCTTCTACCTTTCTTGTTTGATTTGTTCTTTATCATCATTGTTCATGTTCTTGAATTTTTATGGTTTTGATCAAGTGGGTTTTGATTGATTTGGTTATGTTTGTTAGTTTTGATGATTTGTTTTGATTGATTATTGTTAGTTGATATTTAGTGGTTATTTTGGGTTAATCTTTTGGTTGAACTTGATGAATTTTGGCTAAAATTTGTGTTCCCCTGTTTCTTCCATTACGTATTGTTCTTATTTTTCCAGGTTCCGAATGAGTTCATTTTAAAGTTCCGAATCAATTTATTTTAAAAAGTTCCGAATGAATAGTTATTAAAAAGTTCCGAATGAATTTTCCTTTCAAAAGTTCCGAATGAATAGTTTTTAAAAAAAAAGTTTCGAATGAATGATTTTTAAAAGTTCCGAATGAATAGTTATTAAAAAGTTCCGAATGAATGATTTTTAAAAGTTCCGAATGAATTGATTTTTAAAAGTTCCGAATGAATAGTTATTAAAAAGTTCCGAATGAATGATTTTTAAAAGTTCCGAATGAATTGATTTTTAAAAGTTCCGAATGAATGATTTATTAAAAACTTCCGAATCAATTGCTCCAAATCTTCCGAATCGGAAGATTTATAAACTTCCGAATGAAGGTTAAAAAGTTCCGAATAAAACAAAACTTCCGAATCAGTGCAAACAAAAAAACTTCCGAACCAGTGAAGCAAAAGTTCCGAATAAATATCCACCTAGCTGCCTGCATGCTTCCCTTTCTGTTTCCCGCTCAATTCACCAGGCTGCTTGCTAGCTTCCAGCAGCTAGCCTGCTAGCTTGTTTATTTAATAGTATTGTTTCGTAATTGTCTAGTTTTATCTGAAAGTTGTTCCGATTTTATTTTTGAAAGTTACATATTTTTAGTTGAATTTTTCGTCGATTTTTAGTATTAATATTTTTTTGTAAAGTTTAAGTTTTATCTTTTATTTAGTACCCGCTTTATGTTTTGCCTCGTTTAGCTTTAAAGTACCATTTTAGTTTTATTATCTCCTTTTTCATTTAGTAAACTTTATTTTCGAGTCGATAGTTAATTTCGTCTTTTATATTTATTTTTATTAATTGTTTCGCTTTAAATTACGTTTTATTATTTGTTTTAATATTCGTTTTAATATCGTTTTAACTTTTAGTTTTTAATATTCACCTTATTTTACTTTTATTATTTGAACTTGTCTTTAATTTGTTTTTAAATACTTTTCTCATTTACTTTTAAATTAGTTTTAGATAATCAACTTCCCTTTTTCTTAACCAAAAACAACTGAATCGCACTTTGAACCGGAAATCAATTCGATTAGACACCGAGAAACGAACTTTTTAACTAGTAAAAATCTTGTTATTATTTACACTTTTCATCAAAATCAATCCACCTTGGCCTTTATTAAAGAGATAGAAAACTATAAACATTCAAAGTAAAGAAAATAAAAACATACCTTGGGTTTTGGAAATGTCATGAATAATCATCATCCTCAAGTTTTCACTTTCTCCAAACCAAGCTTAAAAACGAGATCATTGTTATTATAAGTTAGCAAACTAACACGAACTCATGTGGGCCAATTACTCACTTAGACTCCCTTATTCCTAGGGGTATCTCTTATATTTTATTATTGTCTTGAATGATCACGAGGATGCATTGTTGACTTATTTCGATAGTTATTTAGGCCGAAAATAAAGTGAACGATTTAATCAATAGTTAGCTAAAGGACAAAATCTTTTAAAACTGCTTCTCGGGACCTCATAAAGTTCATATCTTGGCATAACTCGCTTCGCGATTTGAGACCTTTCTTGGACCGATATTTGGCAGCGACTTCATACTTCAAACCTTGAGAGACGTTCATGAAATTATGGTCTTCTCTTCATAATATAATTTCTTCACTTGAAGTTTTGAGAGATTCATACTTGGACCACGACTTCTTCATTTTTCTCCAATCTTTATTTTGAACTTTGATATATAACGATCCGCCTCCTTTTATGACTTGGATCTATTTATCCTCATACCTTGCTAGGGTCTTTTCGGATACACTTCTCCATGACTTTTGGGGATTTTTTGCTTTTCGTCGTGTGTCTCGATCCTTCATATTGATTTTCGATAAATGATTCTTCACATCACTTGGATCTTTAGCAACAAAATATAGCCCTCATGCCTTGTTAGGACCTTTTTGGACTCGCCAATCTTCGCATCCCGCTTCAATAAGTTATGCCTTGGCTATGAACTCTAATCCATACCGAGCAACTTTTAAACGATCGTGGGCTAGAAGCTAAGTAACTTTTCAAATCGTACAACCTTATTAATTGCAGATAAATTTATTAGCAAGCGATGGGAGAATAGGCTCATAATTAACTCACATAAATTCCCGAAAGAATACCAAACTTATAATTGGCTCTATCATCTCTCGTTCTCCACAGTTTAAAATCTCAAGGAATGAGACTCGTGGATGCTTAGCCTATTAAATCAAAGTTTTGGGTTTTCGAGTCGCCAATAGGATCTTGCAAACTCTTAGACTTTTTCAAGTTTAGAAATCGCGTTTTAAAGTTCCCTTGATAAACGACTCTCTAGGATCAATTATAGGAACATGCGAAAATTTCTTGTTCTTAACCCGTGAGAGTTAAGACTTTCGCATTTTATAGCTTCCTATATAAAAGCCTAGCAAAACTTGACTTAAAAACGTTAAGGATACTAGCTAGAGTAAACTAAGATAAATAAACTCGGGTTGAGTCAAAAGATTCACAACGTTTGAAAACTAAAACCACTTTATTAAAGATTTATTCTAGCAAAGAAAGAAAATAACTATACAAAGGGCAAAACTAATAGGCCAAAATAGATCAAAAATTTTGAAAAATGTCGAAAAATTGATTTTCCGGTTAAAATGAAGACAAATACAAGGAAAAGGCCACTTAACTTCGATAGAAGTCCCCCCTACACTTAAGATAAACATTGTCCTCAATGTTTAAGCATGTGGGAGTAAACTCGCCTACACTTAGGACATTGTGCACTTTGTTTAAATCTCGCTAAGGAAGAGACAACTAAAGAGATTCCTATTTGAATATTGAAAAATATAAAATAGTGAATCGAAAAGAGTTTAGGATAGAACCGGGAAGATGGAAACACGGAATCACGGGTCGTCAAGAATCATCAAGAGTGGATCATTGAGCGCTCGAATCCCTGATTAAGAGAGGAGAGGAAATAGCAAACACCAACGGGTCTCCCCTACACTTAGGATAAAGAAAGCGAAAAGATAGATACATGGGTTGCCTCCCAAGAAGCGCTTGTTTTTTGATTACCGAGTCGTGAGCCTGACTCGACCTTGATCATCATAGGAAGAAGCATGAAACATATCCACCAGGATCAAAGATATAGTTTTCGTCCATCAAATAGCACAAGCTTAAGGCGAACAAGGCAAGCCAAAGAAGAATAGGCAAGGTTCCCTTAAGCGAAGATGGAGCACGGTGGGAGCAAGTATGGTGAGGTGCAAACATGTCTTCAATAGTTCCAAAGATATTTCCTTTTATTTCATCAGGTGGATACTGAGATGGCTGAAGAATATCAATACCGGGGTCGAACACCTTTTCCTTTAAGGGAAAATAGCACTCAGGCTCAGCAGAGTGTGAAGAAGATCCGCGAAGAAGATGCACAACCTCGTCCTCAGAAGGTGGACAAAGAGGTGTTAAATCATATGTGCTGCGGATGGTGGTGTCGACCGGTTTCTTCTCCTTTGAAAGAATGTTCTTCAAATCCAAAGTAGGATCAAGACGATAATCTTCAAAGTCCAAAGGAGGAGCATCACTCTCATGAGGGAAGTAAGTGTTGAGAAACGTAGAGAAGTCGTCCTCAAAAGAGTAATCATCCAAAGTAGGATTAAGCATGGATGACGGAGGATCTTCATCATGTGAAGAATCACTTGAAAGAGTATTGGCCTCATCAAAATCATCATATGTGGGCATTTCGGGATACTCGGAAGTAAGGTCATCATAATCATCCGAATCTGAGCTAGAATCATCATCATAAGCATCAAAGATCGGTGGAGAATCATAAATGGGAGAAGGTTCCAAATTGGAGAGAGAATCATCCACATCATCGTGAAATAGTGGATTATCATTGCAAGACTCGAATAGAGGATTGTTGTAGATGACAAAATCATCGAGCACATTAATCATATTCACTGATTCTCGTCCAAAGGATTTTCTTGTAAGCTTCCCCATTTTGAAAACTTGTGAATCATTCCCGACTCTTAAGATTAACTCACCTTCGGCCACATCCACTAGAGCTCGTCCGGTTCTCAAGAATGGCCGACCAAGTATTAAAGGAATACGAGGGTCCATTTCATAATCAACTACGACAAAGTCGACCGGGAAAGTAAATGTGCCAACTTTAATAAACACGTCTTCGGCAATACCAACGGGGTAAGCGAGAGTGCGATTTGCAAGTTTAAGAGTCATCTTTGTTGGAGTGAGGTCGGGTAATGATAGTGTTTTCCAAACACTCAATGGCATCAGATTAATACTGGCCCCGAGATCAGCTAGGGCAGTAAATTCTTCAGTTTTATTGAAGATGCAAGGCAACATAAAACGACCGGGATCTCCAAGCTTTTCCGGAAGTTCTTTAAGAATAACTGCAGAGCAGTTTTCATTTAAGCGTGTGTTGGCGAGCTCAATCAACTTCTCCTTTTTGTTAAGCAATTCCTTGAATGCTTTCACAAATTTCGGCATGTGGACAAGTGCTTCGACAAGGCTAATGTTGATGTTCACTTGAGAGCATCTTCATATAGCTCGACACTTGACAGTCATTCTTGGTTAGCTCGTTGGTCTTGCCTAAGCGAGAAGGATATGGGATATTGGGTTTGGGTGGTGAAGGTGTAGGTGTAGGTAAAGGTTGAGATGTTGAAGATTCCTTCCTAGGTACATCGTCATGACGAGGCGGAGACAGTAATGGTGCACTAATACTAGGTGTAGGAGGAGTAGGGATAATTGGTGGTGGAGGAGGTGTAGATGATGGGGGCGGGATCGGTGGTCCTACGATGGTGACTCCACTACGAGTAGTAATAGCACTCACATTTGCTCGCGGATTGGTGACGGTGTTTGAAGGTAGAGAACTTGAAGTAGAAGGTTGAGCTGCGGGCAAGAAACTAGCAAGCATATTCTTCAAATCATTGGATTGATTGTTGAAGGAGGATTGAATATTATCTCGAAGCTCGGATCTTATCTCATTCCCTTGCTTGGTAATATCTCCTTTAAGATTGATAATTTGACTCTGCAGATTCTTGATTTGCTCACCTTGTGTTCTCATGATGGCTTCAACATCCGGGTTAATGGGTGGGGCTTGTTGAGTGGGTGGGTGATAAGGATTAGAAGCTCTTGGTGGGATTTGGTTGCTTCTAGTGTAGTTGTTGGCGGGGTTTTGGTTTTGAGGAGAAAAACCGGGTGAAAGGTAGTTGTTAGATCGGTAACTCAGCAAATTTCTATCCCCTTGTGGTCGAGCTTGGTAATTTTCCGGTGAATAATTACCATAAGCAGCATACACATTTTCCGGATTTCCTTGTGTAGAAGGACAATCGGTGTATGAGTGAGGACCGACGCATGTTTCACAAGAAGGTGCAACCGCTTTAACTTGTTGTTGGTTTGAAGCGAGAAGCAAGATACTTTTGCTCATTTCAGTCATCATGCGGGTGAGTTCGATCATATCAGGGTTTGCTGAAATAGAAGAGACATTGACTCTCAAATTATTCCTTGAAGAAGCGGAGGAATACCAGTTTTTATGGTGAGTAGTCATGTTCTCAATAAGCTCTCTACACTCCTCGGGTCTCCTTTTCATAAATGTGCCACCGGCGGCTGCATTAATCGTATCACGATCTTGAAAAGTCAAACCGTTGTAGAAAGTATCAATTAAGGTCACAGGGAGCATGTTGTGGTTTGGACAACGATCAATCAAGACATTATATCTTTCCCAAGCATCAAAAAGAGATTCATCAGGATCTTGCATGAAACCGCTGATTTGATTGCGAAGGCTTGTGACCATGGATGGTGGAAAGTAGCGCGACAAAAAGCGTTGAGTCATGTCATCCCAAGTATGAATAGAATTCTTCGGGAGACGATCAAACCATTTCTCGGCATGATGTGATAAAGTATGTTGGAATAGTTGAAGGCGAAGAACATCCATTGTGGCACCGGGAAACTTCATGCTTTGGGTGATTGTAATGAACTTGTCGAGGTGTTTGTTGGCATCATCATCAGGCAATCCACGAAAAGGATTCGTTTGCACTTGCTGAATCATGTGGTGCTTCAACGAAAACTCCGGAGCGTTGATTTGCATCGGCGCAATCGGTCCTCCTCGTCCAAACATGGTAGGTTGACAAAGCTCCTCCATTGTCCGAAGATCGGGCTGTGGAAGAACATTGTTGTTATTGTTGAGGTGCGGTGGATTATTGTTGTTGTTAACACCTGACATACTTAAATCTTCTCGAGTCTCGGGCTCTTGATAAGTAGAGGATCTAGTACACATACACCTGAAAATGCAAAAGAAAACAATACCAAACACAAAAACAATATATATACACAATAAAAAAAATCTTTTTGGATTTGTAAAATTTTTAATTTTTATGGATTTTTATCAATTTTTTTAATTTTTATGGGTTTTTGAATTTTTTAAGCAAGAAAATAACGTTCACAAGTGAACGGATCCCAAAAAGCAACGCGTCTCTCACAAAAAACCGTTAATCTTTACGAAAAGAGCCGGCAGCGGTGCCATTTTAATAACTAGGCTTTTGCCTAATTAAAAAGATTCGTTTAAGTATGTCTCTTCGAATTGAAAAAGGAGTTTAGTGTGACTCAGCTGATTTTTGGTGAAACAAAAGTTGTGTCATTGTAGTATAATTAAAAAGTGCGAGACGTAAATGTAAATGATGTTAAAGTAAAATGCGTTAAAATAAATGGTGATAAAATAAAACTAAGTCTAATTAAAATAAAGGGTGCAATATTTAAAAACTTTGAAAAGTAAAATAATTAAATGACTTTAAATTAAAGCGTGACAAGAATTAAAATTTGAACAAGTATAAAAATGAGAACTTAAAAATTAAACAAGAAAAAATAGTAAAATAAACCTAATCGGAATATATTCCGATCAGAATGCCCTCACCTTGACCTGATCGGAATGTTGTCGTCGGAATACCAATCGGAATTTCTGTCACCAATGGCCAAATCAGAATAACCAAATAAACACCTCAGATCGGAATATGGAATGGCCTCAGATCGGAATACGGAGTGGTCTCAGATCGGAATACTGTCACTAGACTGATCGGAATAACCAACTTACCTTTGATCGGAATGTTACAAGCCTCCCAATCGGAATGTCGAATAGACTCCTGATCGGAATAACTGTCACTTACCCTGATAGGAATGTGCTAGACACCCCCAATTGGAATACTCACAAACCCTTTTCCGACCAAGCAATGGAGTGCTGGTCGGAATGTGCAACCCTTTTCCGATTGATAAGATCGGAATACAGCAAAAAGAAGGTAAAATAAGCTAAACAAATAAGCTATTTATCAAATAAGCACACAACGAAAATCCTAAGGAAAACCGTATAAGAAAAAGCTAATAAGCTGCAATTTAAAGACTTTTGAAAACACGAAATAAGAAAGATTTACGAAAATAAACTTTTATAAAAAAAATAACTTTTATAAAAACTTTAGAAACTTAAAGATAAAAACAAATAAGCTATAAGAATCAATAATCCAAAACAATCAAAATCATAAAAACATAACCTTTAATCAAATAAGCAAGACAATAAGCATATAAGCATAAATATCAAGCAAAGAAAGAAAGGAAGAATGAGAGATAAACAAGAAAAGTAAAGGTGCAATAAAGATAAAAGTAACTTACTTGAAAATTAAGGTGCAAGACAAGGAAATTAAAGTGCAATAAAGTAAATGTGCAAGTAAATAAAATGGAAGAACTAGTGTCACTTTAGCCAACAAAATGAAAATAATTTATCTAATGACTATTTATAGGGGAGGATTAAAGGGTGCTTAGGAAGCTTCCTCCCCTCCTTCATTTTCTCTTAATTACACCATTAGGTCCTTAAGCCTTTAATCTTCTTTAATCTTGGACTTTAATGACTTTTGGCTCGGGATTTCTTTGGACTCGTCTTTTAATTCTTCAACAAATAAGACTTGAGTTTTTCGGCTTTTAGTAAACTTTCGTCTTTTTGACTTTTTCTTCGATAAATCTTCTGAATTGGTCTTGGACTTCCGTTATTTTTGCACTCTTGACTTCTTGACTTCGTCTTTCATCTTTTTCTTCAATAAAAGCCCGTGAATGCCCGTGTTTTCTCCAATTTCACCCTTTCGTCCTAAATCACAACAAAAACACAAACCACGCATAATTCCGAAATAAAAGACATAAAATACACGTTTTGGCTCGGTTATTATTGTAATTAAGTGGTAAAAAGGATGGGTGTTTACACACCTATCAGAAAGTCTGCAAGCAGACATTCATGGGCTGAGGCAACAGAGAGTTTAGCAGCCTGACTGCGTGTGAGCATCCCCTCAGATACATCACCAATTATATTCACAAGCTCTATATGTTTTTGTCTTGACCATCTGTCCTGAGGACTTGGATTAGAGCTTGTTGATAGTTGATGATTATCAGGGACTAGAGATTCAGTACATGGTACTGGGACATCACCTCCTTCTGAAGGATTTTCAGTAATAGGAGGATCGATATTTTCATCACTTGTCCCTTCAATGTTCCCATAGATGGGTGAATCATTTGATTCTTCAGCTTGAGAAGTGATAACTTTAGGGATATGTTGAGGTGTGATTAAGTTATCAATTGACCTATTGTGAGGTGATATATGAAAGGCTATATTAGCATCAATTTGATACTACTTTGAGGGACAATGTTCATACTCATCAGGAGGATATCTTAATGAGTCATTGATCCTAATCTCTTCTATTGATTGATTTGTGAAGTTAATGGCATCCATACTTTCATCAAAGGTGACATGAAATGACTCCTCAACTTGTTGTCTCCTTGTATTAAAGACCCTGAAGGCTTTGGAGACAAAAGAATATCCAAAAAGTATCCATCATCAGCCTTGGCATCAAATTTACCAAGATGGTCCTTTTGATTGTGGATGAACACAGGACATCCAAACACATGAAAGTAGCTGATATCTGGAATCATTTCCCTGAATATTTCATAAGGAGTCTTATCATGTCGTTTGACAATAATACATCTGTTCTGAGTATAGCAAGCTATTTTCATAGCCTCAGTCCAGAAGTGTTTTGAAAGATTGGATCCATTGAGCATTGTTCGAGCAACTTCAATGAGAGTTCTATTCTTCCTTTCAGCTACACCATTTTGTTCAGGTGTGTAAGGAGAAGAGAAGTTCTGAGAAATTCCTTTCTCATCACAAAAACTCTCAAGCTCATGGTTCCTGAATTCTGTTCCATTATCAGTTCGTATTTTTTTAACTTTAGTATCATATTAATTTTCTACTTGCCTGATAAAAGACATTATGAATTCAGGAGCTTGACTCTTCTTTTTCAAGAAGTATACCCAAGTGTATCTAGAGTATTCATCAACAATCACAAGGGTATATTTCTCATGATTTATAGACATTGGACTGACATGCCCAAATAAGCCCATATGAAGAAGATGAAGACACTTCCTGATAGAAAAGTTTTGTTTTGGCTTGAAAGAAGCTCTCTTGTGTTTATCTTTTTCACAGGTTGAACAAGGTTGGTCTTTTGAATACACAAGAGATGGTAAGCCAAGAACTTTGTTTTGTTTTGCAAGTTTATTCATGTCTTTGAAACTGAGATGTGACAGTCTCTTATGCCAAAGCCAATTGACAGAATCTGATGATTTAGCAAAGAAACATGCTCCTAAATGCGTTACAGATGACATGTCTAGGACATATACATCATTTCTTCTTGGAGCAGTCAACACAATTTCTTTGTTAGCATTGAAAATTGTTCCTTGCTTATCATCAAACTGAACGATGTACTTAGCATCACACAGTTGGCTGATACTGATGAGATTGTACTTCAGACCATTTACAAACGCCACTTTTGAGAAAACTATTCCACCACATTTAATTGAACCATATCCCTTAGTAACACAAGATGAGTTATCACCGAATACTACCTTAGGACCTGGTTGCTCCACGTATTTATGCAGATAACTTTTGACCCCTTTCATACTTCTTGAACACCCACTGTCTAAGTACCAAACAGACTCCTTGAAGTGTTTCTACACAAATAACGAGGTGGATTAGTTTCTCTTGTGCTTTTTAGTAGGCTCATTGGCTCGAAAATCCTGACGTCTTTCACCTCGTTTGAAGTACTCAAACTCAGCATGATCTGAGGTATAATGAACATTGCTTCGACATGTTTTGCAGCTTAGTCCGACTGAGGATTCAGTACTTTGAGATGACTCAGCTAACATCCCCCTTCTGACCATGATTATCATATTGTGTCCTGAGGTAGTGTGATCATTGCTTCCACAAATCTCGCACTCCGGGTAGTATACACAATCATCAGGTCTATGATCAGGAATGCCACAATATGTACATGGTGGGTAAGGCTTAGCCTTGGCTTTTCTGATTTATTGTGAGGTGGGCCCATAGTTGTAAGGTCGAGCATTATATCTTTTAGCATTTCTAATAGAAGCTATGTGCATCTCATGATTTGTTGTCCTGTGATCTTCACTTTTACATTTCATGCAATAGAGAACTCTAAAGCAGTTGTCAGTGGTGTGATTTGTATAGTGACATAGCTCACATGAGGGTTTCTTTGTTTTAACTTTCTTAGAAGACTCAGGTTTAGTTTTGTTACTTGTTGATGATTCAGGCTGTGAGGACACATATGTTTCACCCTTAGTTTTAGAGGCTGAGTCTAGCTTCTCTTCCATGAAAAGTTGGAACAATCTACTTAACTCCTCTTGATTTACAATAGGAGTAGAGTTGACTGAGTGTGTAGGAGTCCCTGAGGGAGATATAGGTTTGGTTGTTTTCTCAGTGATAGTTCCTGACTTAGTATGATTCGGTATCACTTTTGAGTCAGGCTTTGTTTGTTCAGTACAACCTAACCCAGCTCTTCCTCTAGGTGAGTGTTCTTGATAAGACAATGGAATTAGTTCAGAACATGAACTTGCCCCTTGAAGATTTTTCAAAGGAGGTAGAGGAGTCTGAATGTCTTCAGCAACACTAGATGTTTCAGTGTTACTGAATTTATCAGTCTCTTCATTAAGACTAAGTTTTTCATTAATAGCCTGAGATTCAGGAATTAATATTTTTCTAGTATCAAAGTTAGGCAAAACATTCTCAGGATTTGATCTCTCAACCCAGTCTTTCGAATTAGGAATCATTTCATGATCAAACCCAACTGAGGCAGGGATAAATGCTTTTTCACTCATTTCTTTAGTAGGTGCCTTTTCAGTGAGTTGTCGTGCCCCAAGAATTTTCTTCTTTTGGGCAGGTATTTGACTGTTTATACACTGAGAAGCTAAGGTAGAGCTATTTATCCATTTCTCATTGATGCGTTTTTCTTCCTTAAGTTGTTCTTGAAGAGCATGATTGATTTTAGTAAGTTCAATGTTCTGAAGTTGACAACTTACTGCTTCAAGTTTGGCTTGTTTTAAAATTAATAAATCTTCTCTACATTTGTTTAATTCAAAAACAAGTTTATTATATTTTGAAAGAAGATTCAATCTCTGCTCTTCAACGAACGATAGGTCAATGTTTATATACTTAAGGAATTTTTGCCAATCAGATTCTTCATCCATAGAGAGAAGCATGTTTACCTTTCTGATAGTGATGTCAACCCATTCTCCATTTCAACCATGATTCTTTCCAACTGATAGTTCATCATCAGCTAGAGCCATTAACACTTGATACCTGACTTCCTCCTCTTCTGAGGACAAGTCTTCATCATCCCAATCAAAAGTTTCAGCTACCAGCCCTTTGGCTTTGTTCTGAGTAGGCTTTTGAGTCTGAGCAACAGTAGGTTCAGCTTCCAAGAGTGCAAGTTTTGCTTTAACCTTTTTATACTCAGACCTATAGTCTTTCTCAATTTTCTTATTATTTTGAAAACTTTGGTTAATTGGAGAAGCCTGAATTAGTTTTGGTGTAAACTTGGGTTGAAAATTGTCAGTGCCTGATGAATAACTTTGATTTTTATAGGAGGCCAATGGAGTTTTTGAAAGACAATATTTTGCAAAATGCCCAGTTTTACCACATCGATAGCAATCCACTCCCTCAGTTGATTGGTTACCAGAAAATCTAGTTCTTTTGATATAGCGTTTGGTATTTGCCAACATGGCCCTTTCATGATATTCCCTGTTTAGACCCCTTATGTATTGAGCACTAGATCTTTCATCCACCTCATCATATGAGGTTTCCTGAAAATCTTGAACAATTGCATTTGAGTAAAAAGCAGTTGTAATAGGGCCATGATCAATTTGGGTAGGTTTGGATGAGGTTTCTGTTATTAAGGCCTTCTTGGACTCAGGATATCTTCTATTAATTAGATTATCTTCATAGATAAATCTCTCATAAATGTATGCAAGATCCTGAGTCTGTATGTGATTAGCATTTCTCAATCCTTGAGAAAAACCAAGCCATTTTTCAGGGAGACTGTTTACAAAACCAACATTGATTTCATGCTTAGACAGTTTCACCCCGTCATTCGTTAGCTCATTGAGCAAGGTCTTATACCTGGTGTAAGTCTGAGGAAGTGTTTCAGATGGTTTGGCCCTGAAAGTGTTATATTCTAACTTCAGGTCCATGATCCTATTTTTCTTAGTGTCGGATGGTCCTTCGAAACTATGAACAAGATCTGTCCAAGTCTCTTTGGCCGTCTCACACTCGATGACAGCCTCCATAATATCGTCAGGAAGACAAGATATTATGATGCTTTTGAGACGTTGGTCTCGATTGACCACTCTCCTTTCATCTTCAGACCATTGGTTTTCAGGTTTGTCATCACCAGCTGCTGTTTTTGGTTTGAATGGACCATTCTTAATACAAGTTATGTAATAAGGTTCCATTCTCATCAAATAACATAGCATTCTTTTCTTCCATTTGTTAAATCTTTCAACTTCTAACTTAGGAGCGTTAACAGAGTAACTCACTCCTTTTTTGTTAACAAGTTGGGGTACATTACTTTCAGCCATAATGGATCAAGGTTTTAAAAACTTTGAGATGGTGGTTAAAAGTTTTATAATCCTACCGCTCTGATACCAGTTGTTGGTCCCTTGTAATTAGTACTATACATAAGAATACTAAGTATAGTCCTAACCCATGGTTAAGTAATGCAATAAACTTAATACAAGTAAAGTAAATAACACAAAGTTTTTTGAACGTTTAACTCTTAGCTTTATTAAAGAATTATACCCTATTGTATACGAAGCTACAATAGGGATTGAATAAACAATGCGTGGTTTTGTGATCTCCTCACTAACAAGCTAGTCCAATCCTAACGATTGCTAAGCTTGACGATTCTATCAACAAGAGTTTAGAACTCAAGTGTTTGATCATATTTGGAGGAGATAAAACTTTGTTTGTGAATGTCTAAAGCATTTAGTGCACAAACTTATTTTCTCTCCTTTTACAAGCATCCTACTTATAGAAGGAAAGTTGGGTAGAAGACAATAATTTCCCATGTGCAATTCTTGTCTTATTGGTACAATGTGGTATCTTGTCTTACCCTATTCTAAGTAGTAAGACGTAAGTCCTTTACACTTTTCAGTACCCTATCTATCCCAAAAGGGTAAGTCATGCTAATTGTGTGATGTACTCCATCCTGTCACAATTCAACTTATCCCGCCTTTACTTCAGTCTTGGAGAATGCTTGTTTTCTTTAGGGAGATCGTATGGGGTTTAGTGAGTCTATTGCCACAACTCACTGAACCCATCACGTTCTTCTTCGTCATAGAAGTCATTCATTGAGCTTCGCCTCTCTGAATGCTCAAGTCTTTCTTTTAGACTCAGTCTAGGAACTCGAAGGCAATTCACTGAGTGACTGTTCACTCAGTGACTTTGTTATATTTAAGGTTAATACTTCACTTAGGCTGATTGTTATTCAAATCCAGCAGTAAGGTCATTAGGTACTGAATTGACCTAACAATTTCCACTTCTACAAAAGTTCCAGGACTCTTAAAAGACCAGAAACCAGGTCTAGAAGGAAGCCATTGAAGCTCTTGAAGCTTTGGTAGCAAGTAGTGTTCATAAGATGCCATGAGGAGCCATTTTGGATCTACCTAGGTAATCACTATGTTAACTAAGCTTTGATCATGTTATAATGCTTTCTAAGACTTTTTATAATGTTTATAAGATGTTAGTAAGCTAATATAGAAACAATTAGCTCATATGATCAATTAAAATGGAAATAATAAGCTAAAAATGTCTTAAAACCCTAGTTTTGTAATTTACATGAAATAATGAGCAAAAATACATTTCAAAAGCTATAATTCTGGAAAAGTAATGTTATTATGATTATAAATGTTTTTATAAACTTTGTTTTAAGTGCTTAGATCATTTGGTACATTTTTGAGCTTGTTATGTAAGTTTAAACAAGTCTAGGGACTAAAACTATCGTTTTTGAAACTATAAACATTTTTGGCCAAAACTGTCATTATCAAAGTTAAAACTATAGGTATTAATATTGTAAAGTTTGAAACCCAGGTTAATATTTGAAGGTTGAAAATGTAAATATTAAAACTATATACTATAAGGGTTAAAAGTGTAAATATGATAAACTTATAACATTATGTGCCAAAAAGGTAAATATTTCAAATTTAAAAACTTTAAGGATCATTTTGGTCATTTATGAAACTCTATGGATGAAATTTGTATAATGAAACTTATTTTCCAAAGTTATATAAACTAGAAGGACCATTTTTGTTAATTTTGAAACTAAAAGATGTAAGATAGAATAATAAGAGAACATACTAACTTTTGAAGAAATTTCAAAAAATATAAAGGTATCATGTTAGTAGAGAACTTTGTACAAAGATGTTCCATCTCGATATTACGTTCTGAGTGAGTGGTTGAGTTTACGATTTAAAGTACCCTCGCTCCTCAAACGTTTATTGAATGGCTTCTGAGTATGATGGCTCGAACAATGATGCTATAATTATAAGAATTTATAAATCAAAGAATACATAATTAATACTTAAAAATATTGAACTAAAAATCAAAGGCTTGATACTATACAAAATGTGTTAATCAAGGTTTGTATGAGACCAAGTTGTTCTTTGTGATTGAAATATAAACCCAACAAGATTAAGAATTTTTGGATATAAGTTGAGTTCATAGCCTCACTAAAGTATACTACTTTCAATGATTTGAAAACCCATGAGGGGAATATATGCTAATCTAGAATACAAGTGTTTTTGGTATGCTTCCTAGATATGTCTATTGACACTATGTTTACTGCTCCCTTGAAAGTCCCTTTTTAAATGTAAACTGCTAATCATCTCATATAAAATGAGCGATATCGTAAATAGTACTATTTAATGACTGACATCCTCTGTCTGGGCAAGTCGCACTTACTAGAACCTTAGTGTTCAAACAGACATACTTTATTTTACAAAACAGGATAGTTTGGCAGACTTCCTCATAAGGGCAATTGACGGTTTCTGATATGTCTAGTCGTGGTATCATAAGCTTAGTGCAATAATACATTTGTTTTGTGCGAAAATAACAACGTAGCTCAGGAAAAAAGATCTTGTATTCAAAAATGAATTATTAACCTATGAATTCACTCAACCATTTTGTTGATTTTAAGCATATATTTCAAGTATCAGAAATTGATAGCATGGAGTAGCACAATGATGACGTAGAAAGATATAGACTTGGAATTTTTATCATTCAAACCTATTTTCTAGATCTCGGGAACTTGTGATGTACAGAGTATGTACCATTGTTTTATTAAAAATCTCTGTTTTTGAATGATAATTGATAATAAATAAATAAACTTTATTAAAACACTCTTTCAAGTTGTTTTCTATTATGGTGACTTTTATTCTATGAAGTAATACCTCAAAAATATTGTTCTGCTGCGTCAAGGAAAGAAATGGGGGTGTTACAAGAAATTCTAACGAAATTCGGATTAGAGGAATCTAAAGCATCAAACACACCAATGTCAACATAAACTAAACAAACCAAAGACGGAACTAACGATTATGTTCATAGTCGAGGTATGATTTGTAGTTTACTTTATCTCACGACAAGTCGTCAAGATATTATGTTTAGTGTTTGTATGTGTGCTCGTTTTCAAAAAAATCCAAATGTATGACATCTTGAAGCCGCCAAGAGGATCTTTAGATACATCAAAGGAACCACTCATCTTGGGCTTTGGTATCCCAAAGGGACGGGAATGAAAACCATTGTTTATGAAAATTCAGACCATGCCGATGACTATGTTCATTGGAAAAGTACAAGTGGTGTATGTACATTTATCAGGTTGTTAACTTCATGGTTCTCGAAAAAGCAAACGGCTCTAGCTATTTGGAAAACCGAGGTCAAGTATGTGTCGGAGGGTAAAGCATGTCAACAAGCATTATGGATGAAGCAAGCCCTTGTTTATTATGATATCAAGTCGGAGGATGTGACTATTCTTTGTGATAATAAAGGAGCAATTGATCTCAACATGAGTCCTATTCTACACCTCTAACCAAACACATCGATATTTGGCATCACTTTCTAAGATACAACGTTCAAATAGTTAATATCTCCATAGAAGAGGTTCCGTAAAAAGATAACATAGCTGATATCTTAACCAAACCACTTAATCGTGAACCATTTAACTTACTACGGCTAGGATTAGGATTAATGGAAATCTATCATAAAACGAACCTTGTTATCCTCTACACAGGCGGGCCTCGTCGGACCATTTCCCCCTTGGATCCGTGTAAGGGTCCGTGGGTCTACAAAGTACTTCTCCAAGTCTAAAACTGCCAAACACCAAAACTATCACACTCTCACTCCCATTTTCTGCAAACACGGCCAACACCACCATTTTTTGATCTCTCTAACCAATTTAGGCTATAACCAACCATTTTATCTATGCACGATCATCCACTATAAGTATCCTTTACTTTAAATATTTCTTACTTACTTCAATTCCTCTAATCTGAGTCTAGGGTTCTATTTAATTGCACAAAATCAAAATTGGGGATTTCGCTAGATTAGTCAAATTATTGTATTCATTAGTTGATTATGATGTTAAAACTACTTGGCATGCATTACTCTTTCAAACAAAATCAATAGGCATTTCTAGGAATCCCTAATTTCTCAAAAGCTTTTCAAAATCCTTCTTACTACTTAGGTCATGCCGGAAAATTAATTTTTACCATTGTAAATACCAGATATCTAAAAAAAATGTTTTAATCAATATGCACTTTCGGGTACGTTCATTTCAAGCTACATTGAACTTAAGGAGCTTTTAGGTTATCTCAAAAATATGCATTCAACATTTTTTTCAAAACAAATTTTGGGTCGAGATAACTACACCTCCACATTTTTTGCATATAGGCACACACTAGGCATTCCTCTAGATGTTTCTCAAAATTAACTTACTTGGAAAATTTGTGCCTTAGGAACAAACATGCTTGCCGCTTGGACTTATGACCACAACGACACTGCTAGTTACATACCCACCTTTCACAAATCCAAACACTTAACCTCCGCACAAAAAGCCAGGTGCAAAGAACTAGAAAAACACACCTTTCATAAAGGTCGTGTAGTTGACCCGTCCATCACAAATAACACCAACATTCACGAAATCTTCTCTAGGATCAATTTTGATTGCCTTCTAGACATAGACGAGCAAAATTGTCTCGAATTTGTTCTTGAATTTTACATGACCGTGAATGTCACCTTTGATGAAAACCATATTATTCTCTTAAACATCCAAGCCAATGGTCATGACTACACCTATTTCCTAGACCAATTTGCTTAAATCCTAAGGATTCCCAACAATGGTACTTGCTTCTACTCGGATCTCCACTCTCTCACAACCCTTGACAAAGAAACATTCCTAGAGATTCCCAAGATAGGTAGAACTCTAGACTTGATAGCAAGGATGTTGTTAGAACAACTCTTTTCACTCGTAGAACTGAACAAACTAGGATTTCAACCAAAAACAAGGTCATCCATAAATATCCATATGGAATGGAAGCTAAAGAGCTACAAGAAGAGTATGTGAAATAGGAGAGAATCTTGCGTCGTAACGCCATGTGTTTGGTAGGAAACAAAGACCACATCAATGCATGTCTTTGATACATGCTTTATAGTTTGGACAATAGCATACCATTCAACCTCACCTACTACATAGCAGATAGGATGTCCCATATCCAGTCTCTTACTACAACGTGCTACCCTATGGAATGTTGCTCACCCGTCTTTTTAGACACATATCTCCAATTTCACCAAGTCTAAATGGTAGATTCAGCACCTAAAATCTTGTTGATCGTGTCATGACTCCCATTAGCGATCTTAGGGTGATAAGGCCATTAGGGTACCAAACCAAAGAAAAAGGTAAGAGAACTCATCCTCCCACTAGCTCATCCTCATCAGCTAGGGACGACGATGGGCTTCCAGAATCAAGGATACCACCTCTTGAATACCTTAGCATACTGCCCGAAATCCCGGATGCATCACCAGACTTCAAGCAAACAAAGGAGATGTTCAAATGCCTTGGAAGATTCCTTGCCAAGATAGACAAAAAGAAGGGCAAGTAACACGATACCTTGAATGGGTACTAATGAACAATGCTTCATTCTAAACAACGATGTTTGTAAACACTTAACATTTATGTTTGTCTTTACTTTCTACTTGCACACTAATGTTTATAGTTTACTGATGCTAGAGTATTATACATTCTCAT
This sequence comes from Glebionis coronaria, assembly GCA_025667525.1. Lineage (NCBI taxonomy): Eukaryota > Viridiplantae > Streptophyta > Magnoliopsida > Asterales > Asteraceae > Glebionis > Glebionis coronaria. The sequence goes on from CM046875.1 coordinate 521,506,140, forward strand.
GCAAAATTTGTGTTAGTTGCTCGTACATGGCGTGTCTTGACTTATCTAGCAAAAATGTACACTCTGTTGTTCTCTATAGGTAATAATTATAGCATAGACATGGGAAACATCTCCCTACATCATCCTCCTTCATAAACTCTCAATTTCGGGGTTAAAATCTGTTTATTTCTCCCATACTTTCTTGTCTGTTAAAGCAACTGTCGGACCCCGTCAGACCCCTTCTAGAAAGGATCCGCCGGGTCCGTGACTTTCCCTCCCAAACAAATTTTTAAAAAATAAAAACCGTGTTCTCTCTCAGACCCCTGCTACCAAGGGTCCATCCGACTAAAGGGTCCGTGGATCTGATGCGTCCGATCGGGTGGATTGAAACAAGTTTTAAACTTATAACACGAATTACCGGAATGAATTAATAACGCACGAAAAGTATGACCCTTTCGTTTGTGTATAGCTTTTTATGTAGTAATATCGAGATCGTTCACGGGGATTTGGAAAACCTATGATCATTCAAAAATCGACTATAACCTTCTTGATTGTAGCAATATGATAAAAGATAATAACAAGTAATTTTGATGAGAATAACAATAAGATTAAAATAACACTTGGTAAATATTAGTTTGGGAATATGTTGTAGTATGATTGTGATGACATGATAACAATTATGATTATGATAATTAGATGGTTAATCCAATCTATTGTTTTCAAAAGCTTTAGTCTTCGTCAAGACTTTGGTTAAGGAAAACAAGCATTAGACTCAATCATTCAATACAAGACTTATTCCATTTCAACTCATTTGATCCACGGTCGTTTCACAAATTTGTTAACACTTATAATTATGCTTCTTAGTGATCAAAGCCTCTTAAGAAATGGTCAATACAAAAGATAGCCAATCCATAGACAAACCGGCTATGACTTGTTGTTAGAAAATAACCCTTTCGACCTATGAAATCTTAACAACAAATTAGGTTTTGATAACCAATTGTCACATGAAACATAAGTACCAATGGTTCAAAGGAAAAACTTGAAATTGAATTAAAACATAAATCACAATCACAACCACAACTTCATACCACAAATATCATCCTACCAAGTGTAGAATGATATTTAGCCACTCATACTAAACAATGAAATAAACTGAGAAATAATAGCCTTAGAAGTAGTAATCAAGAGTCTTAAAAAGTAGAAATATAGTGCTAATGGTTAGGGTAATGATCCCTAAGAGTTTAGGGATGTTAATTTTGCTTTTAGGACTCCAAAAGTGACTTTTCTAGTACCTCATTGCTCAAATCCGGGAATAGTAATTTGGACAAGGTTGAGAGAGTTATTTGGATGGTTTTGAGAGCATATGAAAGTTTAGAATGAATGACATGTGGTTACATGACCATAAGGGTCTTATTTATTGGCAAATTTAAGGCCTGACTTCTATGCATAGCTTGGAGCCAAAGGCTTTTGCTTGGAGCCAAAGGTGTTTTAGAAATCCACATAGAAGCTTCATGTGCCTTCTTTAGATGCTTCAAGAAGGTGTTTGTAGATTTTTGTAGAATTCTGCCTACATGAACTTTGTTGGCCACTTCTCCAAAATGCTGGTGGCAAATAAAGATTGCTGGCAACGTATTTCAAAACTGTTGGCATCTACTTTCATGTTGTGTGACTTTTGCACTTGTAACTACAACTAGCTCCATGATTCTTCTTGCATTTCCCAAGGTCGGGATTACTTGTAAGGCTTGTTCACTTTTTGAAAATACTTGTTCTCGCACCCAGAATGAATCTTCAAAGGCTTGTAACTCGTACACGAGTCTTGAACTTACTAGGATTCTTTGTACTTGTACTAATCTTCACTTTTGCATCACTTTCTTCTTTATCCCTGCAATTGGCTACACATAGACTTGCAAACACATTTTGGCACAAATATGCACAAAAGTATTATATATATAACCAATATACATGTACAAAAGTACGGATAACTCTCCCAAAAACATGTTTAATTTGGGCGTTATCAAATCCCCTCACATTTAAGTTTTGCTTGCCCTCAAGCAAAAGAAAATAAAATAAAATCCAAAGGTACATGTGACTTATAAAAATCTGATGCAAGTCTACCAAGTACAAGTACAAGATAAAACTCGTCGACTTAAGTTTTTATGTTGAAAAATCGATATATAAAGTCAATACCCATAAAAGTCTAGAAAGTCTTTTATTTCTAACTATACTACACTAGCAACATATGAATTGAAGCAACATGTATCACGACTTAGCACATTGGCTAATCGATACCTTTTATTTCTTCTTCTTTCTTCAACTTCATAATATTATAGCTCATTAGCTATTTATTCGTCTTTTTGACCTTTTTCTTCCTTTTTCTCTTTTTTTACTTGGCTAAAACTCCTAGCCATGGATCGACATACTTGAAAGTTAATGTTGTATTGACAAACATAAAACTTGAAACTTTCTCTTATTTTTGGATTTTTCTCACTACTATTATATGAGACTTTGACTTGGGTAAGTTTGACACAAAAATATATCTCAAATTTTCAAAAATTACCGGTTGGATAATTTCTTAGTTATTTATATACATTTTGCTTGAAACTTCTTATTTACAAGGGCAAACAAGTTTACAAATTTTTTAAATGCCCCAAAAATATGGCAATTAAGAAACATTTCTCGTTTTTTCTACAACCCCCTCACACATAAGTTGAGCATTGTCCTTAATGTGATAAAACTGAACAAAAAGTTAGGGAAATAAGAGAAAAACCAGAATCACGGGCATATCTTGCATCATAAAGAGCACATGACTCTTGTCTTCGCCTTCAATTTGCGGTACCTACAAAAAAGATAAAACACACAAAAATACGAAAAACACTCTATTTTTTGTTTTAATATATTTTTTTTATAAAACGACACATGCTACTCCCCCTCACACTTTAGTGGAACATTGGTTACAAAATTGTGGGGTGTAAGCATGAGTTTATTTTAAAAACAAAATCACACTTAAAACACACGGGTTGCCTCCCGAGGAGCACTTATTTTATTATTGATTCGTCAGTCGGACTCATACTCCTGTTTAGTTTTCTTTATTCTTATCGAGTGGAAAGTCCTCACTCGATTCATCATGATATAGTTTAACCCGTTGTCCATTACAAATGAAGCTTCCTCCATTTTTGTCATATAATTCAACATAACCGGACGGGTATCCATGTTTCACTACAAAAGGACCGTACCACTTTTGTCAAAGCTTTGGAGCTTTGAATTTATACCTCATGTTGAATAGAGAAATTTATCTCCTTTCTTGAAATCTTTTCTTATTCGAAGTTTCTTGTCATGATAAGCTTTGGTACATGCTTTGTAGAGTTTAGGGTTCTCATAGGCTTGGAGTCTTATTTGTCGAGTTCATGCAATTGTAAGAAGCGGTTTTCTCCGACGACCTTAAGATCGGGATTACAGCTTCTCAATGCCCAATAAGCACGATGTTCTATTTCGAAGGGCAAATGACACGTTTTACCGTATAACAAACGATAAGGTGTTGTGCCAATTGGTATTTTGTAAGCTGTTCGGAATGCCCACAGAGCGTCGTCAAGTTTTCTTGGCCAAACGGAAGGATTGTCCTTAACCGTTTTCTCGAGTATTCATCTTAAGGCTCTGTTGGTATTTTCAACTTGTCCACTAGTTTGTGGATGATAAGCAGTGGCAAAGCGATGGGTTACTCCAGAACGCTTTAAGATTTTCTCCATTTTCTTATTACATAAATCGGATCCTCGACGCTAATTAAAGCTTTCGGCATTCTAAAACGAGAGAAAAGTTTTTTTAGAAAGTTGATTACGGCTTGTGCATCGTTCATGGGTAAATCCTCGGCTTCTGCCCATTTGGACACGTAATCAATAGCGACTAAAATATATTCGAACTTATGGGATTTAGGAAAGGGTCCCATGAAATCAATTCCCCATATGTCAAATATTTCACTAACTTGGATGCTGTTTTGAGGCATCTCATCTCGGCGTGAGAGGCTACCGGTACGTTGGCAAGAATCAAAATTTTAGACAAGAGTACGAGCCTCCTTAAAAATTGTTGGCCAATAAAAACCAGCATCAAAGACTTTTTTTGTAGTGGTGGAACGACCATAATGTCCCCCCATTAGGGCCATGATGAAATTCATCAAGGATCTTTCTTGTTTCCGCACCATAAACACATCTCCTAATCATGCCATCGGGGCATACTTTGAAAAGATAGGGATCTTCCCAGAAGTAGTGTTTAAGATCAGAAAAGAATTTACATCGTTGGTGATAAGTTAAACCTTTTCTTAGAATTCTTCCAACGAGGTAATTTGTAAAATCTGCAAACCATGGAGATTCGGGTTCATCCGTAGTGATTTTCATAAGAGTTTCATCGGGAAAATAATCGTCGATATCTTCGTCCCTTAACTGTTCCATGTTTGGATTTTGAATTCGCGACAAATGATCGGCTGCGACAATTTCTGCTCCTTTCTTATTTTGGATTTCAATGTCAAATTCTTGGAGTAGCAATATCCGTCTAATAAGACTCGGCTTAGCATCTTGCTTAGAGAATAGTTATTTCAACGCGGAATGGTCGGTGAATACAATCGTTTTCGACAACACAAGATAGGATCAAAATTTGTCGAAAGCAAAAACTACGGCAAGTAGTTCTTTCTCGGTGATTGTGTAGTTGAGCTACCCGCTATTTAGAGTTTTCTCGCAGAGTGTATAGGACAGAAATTTTTTCCTTCACGTTGTCCTAATACGGCTCTTAGAGCGAAATCGCTTGCATCACACGTAAGTTAAAATGGCCGTTACCAATGCGGTGAAACCATGATTGGTGCATTCGTTAACTTGTCTTTAAGCTTGTCAAATTCCTTCATTCATTCTTCGTTGAATTCAAAGACTATGTCTTTTTCTAGAAGTTTGGTCATTGGTCTAGCGATTTTGGAAAAATCTTTTATAAATCGACGGTAGAATCCCGCATGACCTAGAAAACTTCTAACGGCTTTAACGTTAGTGGGTGGTGGTAGTTTTGATATCACTTTGATTTTAGCGTTGTCTACTTCCAATCCGGCTTCAGAGACTTTGTGACAAAGCACAATTCCTTTAGTCACCATGAAGTGACATTTCTCCCAATTGAGAACGAGATGAGCATGTTTGCATCAGATGAGCATATGTTCTAGATTAAAAAGGCAAGACTCGAATGAGTTTTCAAAGACAGAGAAATCTTTCATGAAAACTTCCATGGATACTGCAAGCATGTCTTGAAAGATCGCGATCATACAACTTTGAAAAGTCGTAGGTGCATTTCAAAGACCAAACGACATACGCATATAAGCAAACGTTCCAAAAGGACACATAAAGGTGGTCTTGTCTTGATCGGATGGTTCGCTAGGTATTTGGAATATCCAGAAAAAACATCAAGAAAACAAAAGAATTTGTTCCCCGCAACTCTTTCCAACATTTGGTCCATGAAGGGTAGAGGAAAATGATCTTTGCGTGTGGCATCATTCAATTTGTGGTATTCAATACACACACGCCAACCGGTAACGGTTCTTGTCGAAACAAGTTCATTATATTCGTTGGTCACAATGGTCATTCCTCGTTTCTTAGGAACGCAATGGATTGGACTAACCCAAGGACTATCTTCTATAGCATAGATGATTCCGGTTTCAAGAAGTTTGAGTATTTATTTCTTGACCACCTCCTTCATGTTTGGGTTAAGTCGAAGTTGCCTCTCAATAACGGGTTTGGCTTCGTCTTCAAGATTGATTTTGTGTTTGCAAAAATTCGGGCTTATTCCCGGTATATCGGATGTTTCCAAGCAAACGCTTCTTTGTGAGTTTTAAGCATAGAAACAAGGCGTTTCTTCTCGTCTTCCTCGAGTAAAGCGGATATGATCACCGGAAGGAGTGAATCCTTTTCTAGATAATCGTACTCGTAATGTTCAGGAAGAGGTTTCAATTCCAGATCCGTCGGTGGTTCTTGAATGGATTTTGTAACTAAAAAGTTCGACTTCGAAGACAAGGCCTCGAAGTTTATGTTTACTTCCTTTTCTTCGGGAATCACTTCGGAATCGATGGCCATGAATTCCTCGAATTCACGATCACGATCGGTATCACTAATCATTTGCAAAGTAGTTTTGAACGGCGCATTGCCATCAAGCAATGCGTCTAACTCTTCTTCCGTTACTTCATCGATAACATCCATGCGGAAACATGTGTCATCATTAGAATAGGAGTATCACATAGATTTGTCAACTAAGAACGTGACTCTATCGTCACCAACTCCAAGGTTGAGTTCTTTATTCTTCACATGAATGATAGCATTGGCGGTGTGTAAGAATGGTCTTCCTAAAATGAGAGGGACTTGGCGGTCTTCCTCCATCTCAAGAATGATGAAGTCGGCAGGATATATGAATATGCCAACTTAAACAAGCATGTTCTCGGATATACAAATAGGATATTGGTATGTATGATTAGCTAACCTTATACTCATACTTGTGGGTTTCAAAGTGGTGTTTGAAAGATTTTTGTACAATGAGTACGACATAAGATTGATACTCGCACCTAGATCGGCCAAGGCGTGACATTAAACATTGTTGGCTAAGGTACATAGGATAAGAAAGCTTCTTGGATCTACAAGCTTTGGTGGAAGTTTGTTTTGCAAAACTGCGGAACATTCTTCGCTTAGAATGGCAGCCGAAATTTGCTCCATCTTGCTATTGTTGCTCACAAGATCCTTAAGGAATTTTCCATACTTGGGCATGCCGGTTAAGATATCAACAAGAAGGACGTTGATCTTAACTTCTTTGATCATGCTTACGAATTTGTCATTGCGAGCCTCCATCTTCTCTTTTCATAGGCATTAAGGATATGGATTTTTGGGTGCATACGCCTTCGGTGTTGGTGTTGGTATGGGTGTGGTTTGTTTTGGTTTGGGTTTGAAAGGAGAAACGGCTTCATCCTTCTCGGGTTCATCGGCTTCATCCTCACTTTCATCAGTGAAAGTGGGAGTCTTGGTGTTTGGGTTAGGTGGTGGATCATAACTCTTCCCACTCCTTGTGAATACAGCATAAAACATGCTCATTACGGGTGGAGGGTGGGTGGTATGGTTTTGGTTTTGTTTGAGTGTTGTTCGGTAGCAAACCACTTGGTCGATCGGTGAATTTATCGGAAAGTCGACCTAACTTGGCTTTAAGATCATTGATAGAGGCAGTGTGGTGTTTTTGTCCTCTTTCAACGTTGGTTTTGAGATCAAAGAATTGGTTCTTGATGAACGTGTTTGTTTCTTTTTGAGATGCGATGAACGATATCAAAGTCTTTTCTAAGCTCGATTCTTCAGGTTTCTTTTCGTTAGATGGAACGGAATCTTCGTTCTCACGAGGTTGTGAGTTACAATTTTTGTTTTTGAGGTACTCACGCCAAATTTCGGAGTTTCTATCGTAGTAGTTACCTCGATAACCACCTCCTCAGTATCCTCCTTGAGCGTAATTTGCTTCTTGTGGTGGTTCCTTTATCGGTGTGTCATCACACTCCGAAGATGGGTATGGTCCTCTACAAAGGGTGCATTCACCTCGCATTTCTTTCATTTCGTCTTTGATAGTTTTGAATTGTGAGTCAAATTTAGATGTGAGAGCATCCATCTTTTCCATGAGTTTGGAATTTTCGTTACTTTCAACAAAAGCAACGGTTTTATTTAGAGGCTTGGAACGGTTATCTTTGGACCAATCGAGTTTCAAGAGAACTCGGTCCTCGAGCAATTGGTATGCTTTATTGGGAGTCTTATAAAGAAAGAGTCCACCGGAGTCAAGGATTGCTTACGTCGGTTCTTTGAGACTATGATAAAATATTTGGATAATGGCTCCTTCTAATAAACCATGTCCATGACAACTACGAAGTAGGTCTTTCATTCGGTTCCATGCGTCAATGAGCGATTCATTGGGATTTTGGGCGAAACCACGGATTTCTCCCATGAGTCTTTCGTACATGGCGGGTGGAAAGAAACGGCTAAAAACAACGGTTCTCATTTGTTCCCACGTTTCGATGGTACCGGCCGTCAAATCATTATACCAAACTCTTGCATCTCCGCATAGAGATGATGGGAAGAGTTTGAGTTTAATAGCGTCTAATTGACTTCGGCTCCATATCGGAACATACCACATATCTCTATGAATTCAGCAATGTGCTTATACGGATCGGCCCGCGCACAACCGTTAAATTGGCGGTCTTTGATCATTGAAAGGTGATGACCTTTCACGGTGAAGTTATCACCAAGTTCAACTTGAACAATAGCAGCCCCGAGAGGGGAGGTACTACTGGTTGGCACCCACATAGATTGATCGTCGGCCATTGGGAATGGTAGATCGTTAAATGGGTTGTAGACAACAAATGCGTCTAAGAGATTATCGAATGTTGGGTTTTTGAATCTAGGAATTCGATTTTCTAAAGAAACAAAGGATTGCTTCTTTCGATTTTTCATTCGAGATTGATGAATAAATCGTTCGAGATCGGGGTATGGACTAATTGGTTCTTAACCGGAAGAACGTGTGTTCATTCCAGTCTAACAACGATTTTGAAAAATATTACGAGTAACACAAAAACAAACAAACAATTACTAATAGGAAATTAAGAAGGTAGGAAATTAATAAGACTAAACAAAATAAAAACATAATTTTTTTAACAGGATCAAAGTAGCTGACAGCTCCTTTTGGAGTGCCGGGCGGCTACTTCGGTCTGTGGACGTGATGTGGGCAGCTCCTTTTTGGGTAGAAAGTAACCAGCGGTTCCTTACGGATGTCGGGCGGCTGCTTTGGACTGTAAAGAAGTTGTCGGCGGCTCCTTTTGGAATGCCGATGGCTTCTTTGAGGCTGTGGAGCAGTTGCGAGCGGCTGCTTCACGACTGTTGGAAAGAAAAAAAAATACTTTTTTTTTGGAATTTGGCAACAAGAAACACTACAATGGGTTTGATTATAGTATAATTTTGGAACTAAGAACACAATCAAATCCCCGACAACGGCGCCAAAAACTTGATGCGTCCGGTCGGATTGGATTGAAACAAGTTTTAAAGTTATAACATGAATTACCGAATAAACTAAAAACACACGAGCAAGTATGACCCTTTCGTTTGTGTATAGCTTTTTATGTGGTAATACCGAGATCGTTCAGGGGATTTGGAAAACCTATGATCATTCAAAAATCGACTATAACCTTTTTGATTGTAGCAATATGATGACAAATAATAACAAGTAATTTTGATGAGAATAACAATAAGATTAAAACAACACTTGGTAAATATTAGTTTGGACATCCGTTGTAGTATGATTGTGATGACATGATAACAATTATGATTATGATATCTAGATGATTAATTCAATCTATTGTTTTCAAAAGCTTTCGTCTTCGTCATGACTTTGGTTAAGGAAAACAAACATTAGATTCAATCACTCAATACAAGACTTAGACTTATTCCATTTCAACTCATTCGATCCACGTTCGTTTCACAAATTTGTTAACACTTATAATTATGCCTCTTAGTGATCAAAACCTCTTAAGAAATGGTAAATACAAAAGATAGCCAATCCATAGACAAACCGGCTATGACTTGTTAAAAAATAACCCTTTCGACCTATGAAATTTTTAACAACAAATTAGGTTTTGATAACCAATTGTCACATGAAACATAAGTACCAATGGTTCAAATGAAAAGCTTGAAATTGAATTAAAACATAAATCAAAATCACAACCACAACTTCATATCACAAACATCATCCTACCAAGTGAAGAATGATATTTAGCCACTCATACTAAACAATGAAATAAACTCATAAATAATAGCCTTAGAAGTCTTAATCAAGAGTCTCAGAAAGTAGAAATATAGTGCTAATGGTTAGGGTAATGATCCCTAAGAGTTTGGTGATGTTAATTTTGATTTTAGGACTCTAAAGTGACTTTTCTAGTACCTCCTTGCTCAAATCCGGGAATAGTAATTTGAACAAGGTTGAGAGAGTTATTTGGATGGCTATGAGAGCATATAAAAGTTGAGAATTAATAACATGTGGTTACATAACCCTAAGGGTCTTCTTTATTGGCAAATTGACGGCATGACTTCAATGCATAGCTTGGAGCCAAAGGCTTTTGCTTGGAGCCAAAGGTGTTCTAGAATCCACACAGAAGCTTCATGTGCCTTCTTTAGATGCTTCAAGAAGGTGTTTGTAGATTGTTGTAGAATTCTGCCTACATGAACTTTGTTGGCCACTTCTCCAAAATACTGGTGGCAAATGAAGATTGCTGGCAACATATTTCAAAACTGGTGGCATCTACTTTCATGTTGAGTGACTTTTGCACTTATAACTACAACTAGCTACATGATTCTTCTTGCATTTCCCAAGGTCAAGATTACTTGTAAGGCTAGTACACTTCTTGAAAATACTTGTTCTCGCACCCGTAATGGATCTTCAAAGAATTGTAAATCGTACATGGGTCTTGAACTTGACTAGGACTCTTTATACTTGTACTAATCTTTACTTTTGCATCACTTTCTTCTTTATCCCTGCAATTGGCTACACATAGACTTGCAAACATATTTTGGCACAAATATGCATAAAAGCATTATAGATATAACCAATATACATGTACAAAAGTACGGATAACGCTCCCAAAAATATGTTGGATTTGGGCGTTATCAGGATCTGCTGTTTTCAAAAAAATTCATCATTACCATCATTTAATTTTCCCATTCTCAAAACTCCTTTTCATCTTCTACTCATTTGACTTTAACAACTGCAAATTAATCTCACTTTACTTCTTAAACCTTTCTTCTTCCAATCACATTACCACATCATTAATATCCTCAATAATATGACATGTTTTTGTGCATATGTGTACTCGTTCGTTCTTGGTGTCAATTCGAATTGATCACGGTTTAAGGTGGAATTGTCGTTTTTGGTAACTAAAAGGGGGAGCTTTAGATTATCTAATTCTACTTGTAAAAATAAAAGCTAAAATTATTAAACATAAAGAGAGAAATCTAACCTTGATTGGCGGGAAAAGAAGATTTGAAAATTAATTTGGAACAAAAATCAATTCCGCAATTAGGAAGGAAAACTCAAACCTGTCGGAATACCTCCTGTCGGAATACCATCGGAATAACGATCGGAAAAATATGTCGGAATGTTATCAAAAATCCTGTCGGAATATCTAAAACTGTATCGGAATAACAGACGGTAACAACTATCGGAATATGTATCGGAAAATCCATCGGAATGTCTGTCGGAAACACCGTCGGAATGATTGATCACCAATACTATCGGAATGACGATCGGAATACCGATCGGAATACCTAAACCCTTTTCCGATGAAGGTTACCGGAATGACGATCGGAATAATGATCAGAAAAATTAAACCCTTTTCCGATGGAATGTAAAAGGTAAATAAACAAAAACCAAATAAGCAATTTTCTAATAAGCACTTACCAAAAACATAACCAAATCAATAATAAGAAGAACTAAATAAGCCACGAATTTAAAAACTTTCAAAACACCAAATAAGCAAAATTAATAAAATCAACTTTAAAAAGATTAAACGTTTAAAACACTTAAAAGAAAATAAGCTAAACACGAAATAAGCTAAAAGAACCAAAAAGTTGAGATCATCATTTGTACGAAATTGACAAGAACAACAAGATGATCACTTAAATCAAATAAGCATAAAGATGAAAACTTTTCGAGATTAAATCAAATAAAACTCAAGATTAAAACAAAAAAGAAAGGAAGAATGAGATGATTGTGAAAAGCTTGAAAATTAAAGATTAAGATTCAACACAAATTAAAACTTACATGATAATAAAGAAGAACAATAATTAAAAACAATATGAAAAACTTGAAAAAATAAAGTGGAGAGCTAAAAAATGAATTAGCTAACACCTTCCAAATGAGGGGAAGGTCTTCTATTTATAGGAGAGTGGAGTAGGAAGGTGGTTGTGCTTCTTTCTTTCTTTCGTCTTCTCGACTTTTTAAACAATTCGTCTTTTTTGTCTTTGTCTCGGGATTAGTCGAATGATAAAATGAACTTGTCTTCTAATTTTCTTCTTTTAGTTGACTTGGTTCTTCGACTTCGTCAAAATTCCGTCTTTAGACTTTTTCTTCGATAAATCTTCAGAATAGGCCTTTGACTTCCGTTCTTCTTGCACTTTTGATCTTTTGACTTCGTCTTTTGTCTTTTCTTCGATAAAAGCCCGTGAAAGCCCGTGTTTTCTTACTTTTTCATATTTTTATCCTAAAACACAATAAAAACACAAACCACACATAATTCCTACTTTTACGACATAAAATACACGTTTTGGTCTCGTTTTTATTATAATTAAGTGGTAAAAGGATAAGTGTTTTAACACTTATTAAATCCCCTACACTTGACCATTGCAATGCCCTCATGCAATGCATAATTTCAAAGCATAATTTACATTTTCCATCATAATCAACCCACCTTGGCCTTTATTAAATACTAGACACTTAAGAAAACTAAATAAAAATAGAAAATTATAAAATGCTTGAAGGAAGAACAATTAAAGAGATCGAAGACTTACATTAGGGCTTTGTATGTCATGAATGTTTATCACCCTCAAGTTTCACGTTCCCCACACCAAGCTTAAAAACGAGATCATTGTTATTATAAGTTAGTAAGCTAACACGCACTCATGTGGCTCAATTATTCGCTTAGACTCCCTTATTCCTATGTGTATCTCTTAGATTTTATTGTTGTCTTGAATGATCACGAAGATGCATTGTTGACTTATTTCGATAGTTTATTTAGGCGAAAAATAAAGTAGGACGATTTAATCAATAGTTAGCTAAAGGACAAAATCTTTTAAAACTGCTTCTCAGGACCTCATAAAGTTCATATCTTGGCATAAATCACTTCACGATTTGAGACCTTTCTCGGACCGATATTTGGCATTGACTTCATACTTCGAATCTTGAGAGACGATCTTGAAATTATGGTCTTCTCTTCAAAATAGGAATTTCTTCACTTGAAGTTTTTGAGAGATTCTTCATACTTGGACCACGACTTCTTCATTTTTCTCCAATCTTTATTTGGGATTTTGATATATAACGATCCGCCTCCTTTTCGGACTTGGATCTATTTATCCTCATACCTTGCTAGGGTCTTTTCGGATAGACTTCTCCATGATCTTTAGGGGAGTTTGCTTTTCGTCGTGTGTCTTGATCCTTCATATTGATTTTTCACAAATGATTCTTCACATCACTTTGGATCTTTAGCAACAAAATGTAGCCCTCATGCCTTGTTAGGGCCTTTTCGGACTATGAACTCTAATTAATCTCGAGCAACTTTTAAACGATCTTGTGCTAAATGCTAAGTAACTTTTCAAATCGTACAGCCTTACTTATTGCAATTATATTTATTAACAAGCGATGGGAGAAAAAGCTCATAATTAACTCACATAAATTCATGAAAGAATACCAAACTTATAATTGACTCTATCATCTCTCGTTCTCCATAATTTAGAATCTCAAGGAATGAGACTCGTGGATGCTTAGCCTATTAAATCAAAGTTTTGAGTTTTCAAGTCATCTATAGGATCTTGCATCTTCTTAGACTTTTTCAAGTTTAGAATTTGCATTTTAAAGTTCCCTTGATAGACGACTTTCTAGGATCAATTATAGGAACTTGCGAAAAGTTCTTGTTCTTAACCCGTAAGAGTTAAGACTTTCGGGTTTTAAAGTTCCCTTTTTAAAAGCCTAGCAAAACTTGACTTAAACACGTTAAGGATACTAGCTAGAGTAAACTCAAATAGGTAAACTCGGGTTGAGTCAAAAGATTCATGACGGGCCTAATATATCAAAGACATCTAAACTCATTAAAACCACTTTATTTAACTTTTTTTGACTTTATTCTTGAAATGAAAATATACATACTATGCGATAACAAAAGGAAAGAACATAAAAGAGAATAAATGAAAAAAACTACTAGGCCAAAATAGATCAAAATTTTTGAAAAATGTCGAAAAATTAAATTTTCCGGTTAAAATGAGGACATATTCATCCACTTAGCTTCGATAGAAGTCCCCCCTACACTTGATATAAACATTATCCTCAATGTTTAAGCATGTGGGAGTAAACTCCCCTACACTTAGGACATTGTGCACTTTGTTTAAATCTTGCTAAGGAAGAGACGACTATTGTGATTTCAATGTCAACATACAAGATATGAAATATTGAATCATAAAAGTTTAGGATAGAACCGGGAAGACGGGTACACGGGATCACGGGTCGTCAAATATCATCAAATTTTCTCTTTGAAAGTTTCAATCCCTACACATCATAAGAAACAAGACAACAAACACCTATGTAGCTCCCCTACACTTATTATGAAAAACGGGTAAAAAGGATAGATCATCGGGTTGCCTCCCGAGAAGCCCTTGTTTTTGTTAACCGAGTCACGTGCCTGACTCGACCCAGAACTAATTCAAGGGAAACGTGGTGAGGGATGGAATCATCTCGTGAGAGATGTCCTCACCAAAGTACAACTTAACACGTTGGCCATTCACTTTAAAGTTTGGCCCATTTGGTTGCGATAACTCAATGGTGCCATAAGGGAAGATTTTAGCAATGGTGAATGGACCGAACCAACGGCTCTTAAGCTTTCCTGAAAAGATTTTCAACCGAGAGTTAAAGAGTAAAACTTGATCACCTATGTGAAACTCTCGGTTCTTAATTCTAGAATCATGAATGAGCTTGGTTTTCTCCTTGTAGATCAATGAATTCTCATAAGCCTCATTCCTCAGTTCATTAAGTTCATTGAGTTGGATTTTCCTAAGATCGCCGGCTTTGTTGATATCAAAATTAGCCCATTTCAAGGCCCAATAAGCCTTATGCTCCAACTCAATGGGGAGGTAGCAAGCCTTTCCGTACACAAGACGATATGGAGTGCAACTAATAGGTGTCTTATATGCGGTACAGAAAGCCCACAAAGCATCATCTAACTTATCGGCCCATGAGGCACGATGCTCTCCCACGGTATGCTCTAAGATTCTCTTAAGTCCACGGTTAGAAATCTCGGCTTGACTATTAGTTTGTGGATGATACGCGGTGGAAAGACGGTGATTGACACCATACTTATCCATGACTCATGCAAATTGATCATTGCAAAAATGAGTCCCGCGATCACTAATGATAGCACGAGGAACATCGAATCGAGCAAATAATTGTTTCAGAAAGTTCACAACAACCCTCGCATCGTTCGTAGGTAAAGCCATTGCTTCAACCCATTTAGATACGTAGTCAACGGCTACGAGGATGTACTTGTTCCCTTTAGATGATGGAAATGGCCCCATAAAGTCGATGCCCCATACGTCAAAGATTTCACATTCTTGGATGAAATTTTGAGGCATCTCATCTTTATGTGTGATCTTGCCTTGTCTTTGGCAAGCATCACAATGCTTAACCATTTCATGAGCGTCATGATAAATGGTGGGCCAATAAAATCCGGAGTCGAAAACTTTCTTCGCGGTATAGTTAAGACTAAAGTGACCATCGGTGGGTCCTTTGTGGCAAGCTTCTAGGATTAGTAAAGCTGTCGGCCCATCAACACACCTACAAATGACAAGATCCGCACATTGCTTGAAAAGGTAAGGGTCGTCCCAATAATAGTGCTTAATGTCCTTGAAGAACTTTTTCTTTTGTTGGGACGTTAACCCTTCCATAAGAACACCACCCGCTAAATAGTTTGCAATGTCCGCAAACCATGGGGTATCATCAAGATTTGAGTTAATAGACATTAAGGCCTCAATGGGAAAAGATTCATTAATCTCTTGATTTGGAAGTTCCCCTTGATAAGGATCCTCGAGTCTACTAAGATGATCCGCGGCTAGGTTTTCCGCTCCCTTTTTATCACGCATTTCGATTTTAAATTCTTGTAGGAGCAAAACCCAACGAAGGATTCTCGGTTTAGCATCTTGCTTGGTCAACAAGTACTTCAAGGCGGAATGATCGGTGTAGACGATGGTGGTGGAAAGCACAAGATAGGGGCGAAATTTCTCAAAAACATACACTACATCTAAAAGTTCTTTTTCGGTAGTGGTATAATGCAATTGAGCCCCCGTCATTGTCTTGCTAGCATAATGGATTGGTTGGAAGTGTTTGTTCACTCGTTTACCTAAAACCGCTCCTACCGCAAAATCACTAGCATCGCACATGAGCTCGAAAGGTAACTCCCAATTTGGAGAGACTAAGATTGGTGCCTTGATTAATTTACCTTTAAGAAGTTCGAAGGAATAGTGACATTCTTGAGAAAATATGAAAGGAGCATCCTTTTCTAAGAGGTGAGTCATAGGTCGAGCTATCTTAGAGAAATATTGGATGAAACGTCGATAAAATCCCGCATGACCTAAAAAACTTCTAACTCCTTTGACGGTTAGGTGGAGGCAACTTAGCAATGACGTCAACTTTAGCACGGCCGACTTCGGTACCGGCTTTGGAATTTTTGTGACCGAGAAGAATACCTTCTTTTACCATGAAATGGCATTTTTTCCAATTAAGAACGAGACGAGTGTCTTCACACTGTTTAAGCATACGTTCTAAATTGGCAAGGAAAGATGAGAAAGAATCACCATAGACCGAGAAATCGTCCATAAAGACTTCCATAGTTTCTTCAATCATGTCATGGAAAATAGCCATCATACACCTTTGGAAAGTCCCAGGAGCATTACATAAGCCGAAAGGCATTCTTTTATAAGCAAATGTTCCATAAGGACAAGTGAATGTGGTTTTCTCTTGGTCTTTTGGATCGATAGAAATTTGAAAATACCCGGAGAAACCGTCTAAGAAGAAATAATAGTCATACCCGCTAAACGCTCGAGCATTTGATCCATGAAAGGAATAGGAAAATGATCCTTACGAGTGGCATCATTGAGCTTGCGATAGTCTATGCAAACTCGCCAACCCGTGACAAGTCGAGTAGGAATCAACTCGTTGTTTTCATTGGGAACAACGGTTATTCCACCTTTCTTAGGCACATAATGGACGGGACTAGCTCATGGCGAATCCGAAATAGGGTAAATCATTCCGGTATCTAGAAGTTTGATAACTTCTTTCTTGATGACGTCATGATTTTTTGGATTAACCCTTCTTTGGCTTTGGATTGCGGGTTTAAAGTCATCTTCCATGAGAATTTTATGAGTACAAAAGTTAGGATCAATTCCGCGGATGTCGGAAATTTTCCAAGCAATTGATTTCTTATGATTTTTGAGCACATCGATAATTCAAGATTTTCATCCTCTTGTAAGTCCTTTGCAATGATGACGGGTAAATTCTTATTGTCTTCTAGAAAAATGTATTCAAGATGAGACGGTAAATCCTTAAGCTCTAAATCTGGAGGATTTTCGATGGAAGGCTTGGTCAAATTCGGATCATCGTTTGTAATTTCCTTAGGAGCCTGTGGTGAAATATGGTCCTCATTGAAAAGTTTCTCAATGGTACGAACGTCTTCATCCTAATCGGAGGGAGAATCGTCATATTTTAAGTCCACATCCCCCAAACTTGCTTCAAATTCTTTCAAAAGAAAGTCACTTTCTCCAAATGGAGTCAATGAGGGAGTAATAGAGGCAACGGTCTCAACAATGGGTAGAGAAGAAAAACCACTTTTACAAGCATCTTTGAAATGTTCTTCACAAGCCTCATCAAGTACGTCAATGAAATTAACGCTCTCATGTTCATAAGGTTGCTTAGAAAGTTTACCCATGTTGAAGACGATTTTGTCGTCACCAACTCTCATGATTAATTCGCCCGAGGCTACATCAATGAGAGTGTGACCGGTCCTCAAGAATGGACGTCCAACGATTAATGGAACACGGGGATCCATCTCGTAGTCAACGACAACAAAATCCGCCGGAAAAGTGAATTTGTCGACACCGACGAAGACATCTTCGGCTATCCCCACCGGTTAAGCAACCGTACGGTTAGCTAACTCCAGTGTCATTCGTGTGGGGACTAGCTCGGGTAGAGATAAATTTTTCCAAACGATTAATGGCATTAAGTTGATAATAGCACCTATATCGGCCAGGGCCATACAATTCTCTACCCCGGGAAAGTTGCAAAGAATGAGAAAGCGACCCGGATCACCAAGTTTGGTTGGTAATTTCCTTAAAAGAACCGCGGAGCAATTCTCATTAAGTTGGGTTTGAGCAATATCAAGAAGTTTTTCCTTATCACTTAGAAGATCTTTGAACATTTTAGCATATTTAGGCATGTGAGCGAGCGCCTCGTCAAAGGAGATGTTGAAATTCAATTGTTTAAACATTTTAAGAAAGTTTGAAACTTGAATATCATCCTTGTTCTTCAATTTCTCTTTCCTCAACCTTGAGGGCTAAGGTACGTCGGGTTGAGATGAAGGCTTTGGAATGGATTGCTCACTCACATCCTTGGTTGGAGGATGGGTAGAAGGATAAGGTGGAGGAATTGGTGAAGGTTGTTCGTTATCTTTTGTCACAATCACCGGAATAGGTTTAGGAATCTCGGGTTCCTTATAGCCTTTTCCACTTCGGGTGGTAATTGCTTTTATCTCCCCTCTTAGATTAGCAACGGTGTTACTCGGAAGAGAACCCGAAGCAGAGGGTTGATTACTTGGGAAGAAACTAGCCATCATATCCCTTAAGTCATTCGTTTGATTGCTTAAAGAGTTTCGCATGTCATTCCTAAGCTCGGCTCGAAGATCATTCCCTTTTTTAGCCATGTCACCTTTCAAGTTAATAATTTGGCTCTGAAGATTCTTCACCATTGCGTCATTAGTCCTCATGTAAGTTTCAACCTCGTGATTAAATGTCGTGGGTTGGTTGGGAGGGGGAGCTTGGTAAGCGGGTGGTTGATACATAGGAGGTTGGTAAACTTGATTATTACCAAGGTAGATATGGGTTTCTTTGGGTTTGATATTGATTAGGAGCTCGAGGTTGGTTTTGATTGTTGCGATTGAAGGTTTTTTGGTTTTGAGGAGGAAAACCGTGTGGTGAAAGAAAACTGTTTGAACGATAACGTAGCAAATTACGGTCACCTTGAGGACGTGCTTGATAGCCTCCCGTAGAAAAGTTACCGTTAGCCGCAGACACGTTTTCCGGAATTTTCATGAGTAGAAGGACAATCGGTGTATGAATGAAGACCGCCGCAAGTCTCACAAGAAAGTGCTACAGCTTTAACTTGTTGAAATTGATTTCGTAGCCATGGTTAAGAAATTTTTGTTCATCTCGGCTATTTGGCGGGTGAGTTCGATTAACTCGGGGTTTGATGAAGTAGAAGAAACATTTACCCTTGGATTATTTCTTGAAGATGCGGATGAATCCTAATTTTTGTGATGAGTGGTCATGCTCTCTATAAGCTCTCTACACTCCTCGGGTCTTCTCTTCATAAACGTACCACCGGCGGCGACATTAATCGTATCACGATCACGAAAAGTTAAACCGTTGTAGAAAGTATCAATTAAAGTGACGGGGAGCATATTATGGTTTGGACAACGATCGATCAAGACATTATAACGTTCCCAAGCATCGAAAAGAGACTCATCGGGTTCTTGAGTGAAACCACTGATTTGATTCCGAAGACTAGTGACCATGGATGGTGGAAAATATCGAGACAAAATTTTTTGAGTCATCTCGTCCCATGTATGAATTGAGTTTTTAGGAAGACGAGCAAACCATTTTTTGGCATGGTGGGATAAAGTGTGTGGAAAAAGATGAAGGCGGAGAAAATCCATGGAAACACTGGGCAATTTCATGCTTTGAGTGACGGTTATGAATCTATCGAGGTGTTTGTTGGCATCATCATCCGGTAATCCGCTAAATGGACAAGCATTTTGAACTTGTTGGATCATGTGATTCTTCAACGAAAATTCGAGAGTCGTGATTTGCATCGGCGTAATCGGTCCTCCACGTCTATTCATAGTCGGTTGGCATAGCTTCTCAATTGTTCGAAGGTCGGGTTGAGGGTCATGGTTGTTATTATTCACAACGGGGTGTGGTGGGTTATTATTATTATGCACACCGGCCATATCTAGGTCTCTACGAGTCTCGGGCTCAAGATAAGATGAAGATCGAGTACGCATACACTAAAAATGAAATACAATATTTTTGATTTTTTATCTTTTTTATTTTTTTTTGGATTTTTGAAAATTTTATATTTTTTTAGGATTTTTTGAAAAAAAATTTATGCTTGAAAATAACGTTCCCAAAAGAACGGATCCCAAAATCCAACTTTTCTCACAAAAAATCGTTAATCTTTACGAATAGAGCCGACAGCGGCGCCATTTTAATATGACTTGATTTTGTTGTTGTGTTCTTGTTGATTGTTGTTCGTACTCGATTCAATTCGAATTGATCACGGTTTAAGGTGGAATTGTCGTTTTTGGTAACTAAAAGGGGGAGCTTTAGATTATCTAGTTCTACTTGTAAAAACAAAAGCTAAAATTATTAAACATAAATATAAAAGTGAAAGAGAAAAATCTAACCTTGATTGACGGGAAAATAAGATTTGAAAATTAATTTGGAACAAAAATCAATTCCGCAATTAGGAAGGAAAACTCAAACCTGTCGGAATACCATCGGAATAACGATCGGAAAAACCTGTCGGAATGTTATCAAAAATCCTGTCGGAATATCTAAAACTGTATCGGAATAACAGACGGTAACAACTATCGGAATATGTATCGAAAAATCCGTCGGAATGTCTGTCGGAAACACCGTCGGAATGATTGATCACCAATACTATCGGAATGACGATCGGAATACCGATCGGAATACCTAAACCCTTTTCCGATGAAGGTTATCGGAATGACGATCGGAATAATGATCGGAAAAACTAAACCCTTTTCTGATGGAATGTAAAAGGTAAATAAACAAAAACCAAATAAGCAATTTTCTAATAAGCACTTACCAAAAACATAACCAAATCAATAATAAGAAGAACTAAATAAGCCACGAATTTAAAAACTTGCAAAACACCAAATAAGCAAAATTTATAAAATCAACTTTAAAAAGATTAAACTTTTAAAACAATTAAAAGAAAATAAGCTAAACACGAAATAAGCTAAAAGCTCCAAAAAGTTGAGATCATCATTCGTACGAAATTGACAAGAACAACAAGCTGAGCACTTAAATAAAATAAGCATAAAGATGAAAACTTTTCGAGATTAAATCAAATAAAACTCAAGATTAAAACAAACAAGAAAGGAAGAATGAGATGATTGTGAAAAGCTTGAAAATTAAAGATTAAGATTCAACACAAATTAAAACTTACATGATAAGAAAGAAGAACAATAATTAAAGACAATATGAAAAACTTGAAAAAATAAAGTGGAGAGCTAAAAAATGAATTAGCTAACACCTTCCAAATGAGGGGAAGGTCTTCTATTTATAGGAGAGTGGAGTAGGAAGGTAGTTGTGCTTCTTTCTTTCTTTTGTCTTCTCGGCTTTTTAAACAACTCGTCTTTCTCGACTTTGTCTCGGGATTAGTCGAATGATAAAATGAACTTGTCTTCTAATTTTCTTCTTTTAGTTGACTTGGTTCTTCGACTTCGTCAAAATTCCTTATTTAGACTTTTTCTTCGACAAATATTCGGAATAGGCCTTTGACTTCCGTTCTTCTTGCACTTTTGATCTTTTGACTTCGTCTTTTGTCTTTTCTTTGATAAAAGCCCGTGAAAGCCCGTGTTTTCTTCCTTTTTCATATTTTTGTCCTAAAACACAATAAAAACACAAACCACGCATAATTCCGACTTTTACGACATAAAATACACGTTTTGGTCTCGTTTTTATTATAATTAAGTGGTAAAAAGATAAGTGTTTTCACACTTATTACTCAACCTCTTAATCCACTATATAACACCTCTCTTCCTCACCTCGTCTTCCCCACACAATCATCCATTCTCCACTTCCTAACTAAAATCAACATACAATTATGACTAAAGGATCACCATCCTCTTCACGAAACAACCTTAGGGGGACCGTACGCATTAGTGTTCGTCCCTCATGTTTTGGTTTCCCTACACCTTCGCCTACACCAACATCCTCCTCAAATCCCCATGAGTCACGTATTCACAATGAGATATCATAAGAACTTGGTGATATCTTAAGAAACTCTAGGTCACCTCATTCCTCATCTGCAACCAATTATCCTATCACCACCTCACCACCATCTAACACCTCGTCTACTATCAACACTACCTCATCATCCCCCACCATTATGTCACAACATATCGACATCCTGGATACACCTTCTACCTTTCCCACTAATTCACAAACTCCACTAACTAGTATTAAGAATATGCCACCACCTCCTCAAATATCATCCACTCAAGCGCCACCTCCTACCATACCACCTTCCATTTCCGCTCCATTGCCTGAAACTCTACCTTTACCAAACATTCCTCTTGCCAACTCTCCTCCAATTCCATCCATTATTGATTTAGATAATTCATTGTGGATTGAACTGTGAGACCCCCAGAATCTAACATGGAACAACTAGGCAACGAGGGGATCACACGTCAAGGTACGAGTAACAATGAGTTATAAATGACAAAAAAATGACGCAATAAAAGACACATATATTACATCACAATTTATCAGAGTTTAGAAACTTCGGTCCCATAAGTTTTGAAACATAACAAAGTACCATAAAATCATAGTTTAAAGTTTTAAGATAACAAAAGATCAGCGGAAGACTTTAACCACGTCATTTATAACAAAAGCATAACATATCACAACACAGATCATTCCAAGCTGCCAACATCCTGTGGTACCTCGTCCAAGCCCATTAAGCAGTATTACCTGAGATTAAAACATGTAAAACCTGTCAACAAAAAGTTGAGTGATATTCATAGGTTTAGAAAGCTAAGTAATGGAACACAATAGAATTTGTAAATCACGTAACCGGGGGGGATAACTATGTACATCGTCCATAGTCACGATGAATGTTATTGCTATTTAGTCTCATGAACCGAAGCTTAACTCGAAGTAAGTTCCTCTAGGGAGTATTCAGCCTAAACACTCAAATATAAAAAAATGTAAGTGCGTCAAAGTAAACGGGACGGGGATTGTCAATCCTGATGGATCCACCCACAACATTCGCGCTTAGCGCAAAGCATACGGGACAATTAACGATTCATGATAAATAGAGGAAACTCAAGGCTAACGTCTAAATGCAATAATATCATTAAATTCATCTGGCAGAATACAATTCTGGATAGCATACAATTTAAAAGATTGTGTTCCAGCATGTTAATCTCACCCCGTGTTTTAAAACAATAAACAAGTAGCTAGAGGGGCTATGAACTCACCTTAGCTATAAGGTGGAATCTACACGAAACTGGAGGGCTCAGTAGTAACAACGGAAAGTTAAGCAACGTTAAGTCATCCGAGACCTACGATAACGGGACGCGAAGTTTAGAAGACACGAAATAAATGTTTATAAAAAACACTTGAAATAAATGAGTACATAACAAAATTATGACACATAAGAAAAGCCATGCAAGGGGTACTTCTAGACTACATCTAAAAGTATACTTTTATTAGATAATGTTTTCGATAAAAACTGCCGGCACATACCAAATGTACGGGCTAATTTACCTCGCTTAGACACGTCAAATGTTTATGGTACTAACTGAGAAGCTCACTTAACATCCATAGAAAGACATATAAAAAGCTCGTCAAAAGTTTTTACTTCTAAGACTCACTGCCTGACACATCTTCGGGTTACAAAATCCGGACAGATTTACGTTAATTTTTCATACAACCGTTTTAACTTATTTAAACGACTCCGTTTACAAAACCGACACTCGGGTTTTAAAGTAAACTCGACCTCTAAGGTAAACACCTCATTATCAGTAGGTTACACATTTCAAAACTTCAATTTAGAGTCCCCGAGATTCGATCCAAATATCGACAACAATTTTAGATTGTGTCGATACTCGTCTCCCGGTACACGAATAATCAAGCTAACGCCATTTCCAACTCGTTTGGAGTTGGAAGCTCTAATTATATAAAATCGAAGCTAAGAAAAATATCTACAGCCCTATCTTATTTGTTTAATAATAAAACAAGATTAAGTTACCCAAAACCTTCCTCAACTTTCTGCCTAAAATTGGCACTTTAAAAATCATGTCAAATGATGTTTTTAACAAAATCTAATCAATTTCCCACTCATAAAATCATCCTAATATCATCTTTAAACATCCTAAACCCTTGCATGCATCAAAATCAAAAGATCAAAATCAAACTTTAGACTTTTAAACATCAAAACCATAGAATTTAACCATGATCATGTAAATAATGATCAAACACATAATCAACCATGAAATCATCAAAACTTCAAAAGTGGTTGCATGTGTACAAATTTTGTACCAAAAGATGCACCTTTCAAAATTAGGAAGTGGTCTTTATTTAGTTTTGGATTGATCAAGATGGAAATTGATGAAGATTGGGTGTTTTTGGGGTTGGTTCTCACGGCAACAAGGGAAGGAGGAGGTGCTGATTTTTTTTTTATTAAAATGGATTGCATGTGTTTAGTGGAAGTAAATAAAGTGTTTATATATGGTGGTTGAGTGGAGGGACCATTGTGACAATTTTTGAAACTTTAGGACCACAAAATAAATAGTTTAGTTAAAAAGTGGGAAATGACTATTAATCAAATTTACAAATATTTACGGGGCTCGGATTTCGTAAAAATACTTCTCAAAAGTTAAAACGCACTCGAAATAAGAAAATTTGGATTCCCGACTCGACTTAACAGGCCTTAAAAGAAAACATCAAAAACATCGAACATTGAAACAATCGGCAGTAAATATGAAATACAAGAATTTATTACTGTGCCCGTTATCAGTCTAGACTTAATAAAATGTAAAGATAAATATCTTTAAGTCGAAAGATTTAGCCCTCGGTTCTCGTTCCGTTGATTCAAGTAAACGTTTGTAAAAATGCACGTGGGTGATTTTTAAATCAAAATATTTGATTTAAATAAATATGGAATTATAAAATAAAAATAATTTTATAATTTCGAATAAGTACCAACAATGATTAAAATAATGAATACGAGTAAAATAATTACCAGGAAAATACGAGATCTCACAGTCTTCCCCCTAAAGGAACTCTGGTCCCTCAGAGTTTAACTGGAGATGGAAGAAGAAGACGTGAACAGATGGGGATACTTAGTCTTGAACTGCTCTTCGCTTTCCCAAGTGAACTCAGCACCCCGACGTGAATCCCAACGAACTTTAACGATAGGAATCCAACTACGTTTTAGCTTCTTGACTTGGCGATCCACGATCTCTATTGGTTCTTCAATGAAGTACATTTTCTCGTCCACCCTTATTTCTTCTAACGGTATCTGACCATCTGATTCGGCTAAACATTTCTTAAGATTGGAAACATGGAATACATTGTGAACACAACTTAACTCCTAGGGTAACTTCAGTCGATAGGCTACTGAACCAGTACGCTCGACGATCTCAAATGTACCTTCAAAACGTGGCGCAAGTTTTCCTCTTTTACCAAACCTCACAATACCCTTCCATGGAGATACTCGTAACAGCACACGGTCTCCGACTTGAAACTCAAGAGGTCTGCGTCTTTTGTCTGCGTAACTCTTCTGACGACTTCTAGCAGTTTTCAGTCTTTCCCTAATCTGTACAATCTTGTCGGTAGTTTCTAAAACTAGTTCAGGCCCTATTAGTTGATTTTCACCTTCTTCGTTCCATATCACTGGCGACCTGCACTTCCGTCCGTACAAAGCCTCGAATGGTGAACACTTGACACTTTTATGATAACTATTGTTATAGGAAAATTCGACCAAAGGTATATGAGTGTCCCAGCTACCACCAAAATCCATAACACATGCTCGCAGCATGTCTTCCAGAGTCTAAATAGTGCGTTCACTTTGTACATCCGTTTCTGGGTGATATGTTGTACTCATTAATACATGCGTACCCAACGCCTTTTGAAGTGCTTTCTAGAATTGAGATGCAAAACGACCATCCCTATCAGAAATAATCGATATTGGCACTCCGTGCTTTGAAACAATCTCATTGATGTAGATTCGAGCCAATCTATCAGTTTTATAATCCTCACGGATAGGAAGGAAGTGAGCAGATTTGGTTAATCTATCAACAATTACCCAAATTGCATCAAAACCACCACTACTTCTAGGCAGCTTTGTGACTAAGTCCTGTGTAATCTTTTCCCATTTCCATTCTGGGACTTCTGGTTGTTGTAAAAGACCTGAGGATTTCTGATGTACTGCTTTAATCTTTAAACAAGTCAGACACTTGTTAACGTATTCTGCTATGTCCTTTTTCATACCTGGCCACCAGTAAATATCCCTTAAATCGTAGTACATCTTATCTGCACCAGGGTGAATCGAATATCTTGAAGCGTGAGCTTCGTCCATTATTACCTTTCTTAATCCTCCAACCAATGGAATCCATAATCACCCAACAAAGTAAATTTTTCCATCTTCTTTCCTTTCAAACTGAGCATCTAATCCTCGCAGCAATTCTGCTGGAGCCTTAAAGTCCTTTGCAGCTTCTTGTGTGCTTCTAAAATCTTAGCCTTGAGACTAGATTTAATGGTTATGCTCATAGCACGCACTCTCCTAGGTTTAAGTCTTTCCTTTCGACTTAGGGCATCAGCTACAACATTAGCCTTTCCTGGGTGATACTTAATTTCACATTCATAGTCGCTAAGAAGTTCCAACCAAGGTCTTTGTCGCATGTTCAAGTCCTTTTGGTTAAAGATATACTGGAGACTCTTATGATCAGTGTATATCACACTTTTCGTCCCATAAAGATAATGTCTCCATATTTTCAAGGCAAATACTACTGCACCTAACTCCAAATCGTGAGTAGTATAGTTCTGTTCATGGATGTTAAGTTGTCTGGAGGCATAAGCAATCACTTTTCCTCGCTGCATTAAGACACAACCATAACCTTGATGGGATGCATCACAATAAACAACAAAATCGTCCGGTCCGTCTGGAAGTGTTAACACTGGGGCATTACACAATTTGTCCTTTAATAAGCAAAAGGCTTGCTCTTGCTCTTCATTCCAAATGTATTCCTTGTTCTTTTGTGTAAGCAGGGTTAAAGGCTTAGCAATTTTGGAGAAGTTTTCGATGAATCTGTGATAATATCCGGCTAACCCAAGAAATGAACGGACCTCAGTAGGCGATTTAGGAGATTTCCAATTCTTAACTGCTTCAACTTTACTGGGATCCACGTGTATACCATCCTGATTTACCACGTGTCCTAAAAACTGAACCTCTTTCAACCAAAATTCACACTTAGAGAATTTGGCATACAACTTTTCTTTCTCCAGAAGACTTAAGATGGTTCTAAGATGATTTTCATGATTTTTTTCTAATTTCGAGTAAATGAGGATGTCGTCAATAAAAACTATAACAAACTTATCAAGGTAGGGTTTGCAAACACGGTTCATTAGATCCATAAAAACTGCAGGAGCATTGGTAAGACCGAATGGCATAACAGTAAAATTTAAAGTGACCATAACGGGTTCTAAATGCGGTTTTGGAGATGTCACTTTCATGCACTCTTAACTGATGATAACCAGAACGAAGATCTATCTTGGAAAAGCAGCACGCACCTTGCAATTGGTCAAATAAGTCGTCTATACGAGGGAGAGGGTAACGATTCTTGATTGTCAGCTTATTCAATTCCCTGTAGTCTATACACATTCTCATTGCACCATCCTTTTTCATAACAAAGAGCACAGGCGCTCCCCACGGCGAATGACTCGGTCTGATGAAACCTTTCTCTTGTAATTCCTTAAGCTGATTCGATAATTCATTCATCTCTGACGGGGCTAAACGATAAGGCGATTTGGCAACAGGCAGTGCACCCGGAATAATATCGATACGGAATTCAACTTCACGCACAGGAGGTAACCCGGCAAGTCGTCTGGGAAAACTCTAGGAAATTCACAAACGATACGAATATCATCAAGCTTTTTCTGATCAGCCTTGATAGAACGAAGAGAATTCAGATTGTCATCCGGCTTCTCACCACGAAGTTCTAAGATTTTACCCGAAGAAAGAGGAATACGCAAGATTCGCACAGAACATACGATGACAGCATGATGAGACGCTAACCAATCCA
Source organism: Glebionis coronaria (assembly GCA_025667525.1). Lineage (NCBI taxonomy): Eukaryota > Viridiplantae > Streptophyta > Magnoliopsida > Asterales > Asteraceae > Glebionis > Glebionis coronaria. The sequence goes on from CM046875.1 coordinate 521,534,284, forward strand.
TACCAATAATAACATCAAAACTGCCGAGACCCGTCGGTAAAAGGTCGATTAAAAACAAATGACCAAGCAAATCAAGGGTACAGCCACGCAAGACTGTATTGGTACTAACAATCTTACCGTCTGCTAATTCTACTTCATAACTAGTGTCTAAAGCAGAAGGAGTAATATCAATGAAAGGAGTGAAAGCAGAAGACACGAAACTCTTCTCAGCACTGGAATCGAATAAAACACTAACATAGTGATCGCTAAGAATATACGTACCCACGACCACCTGAGGATTCTGCTGAGCGTTATTTCCCACATGATACACTCTGCCTCGAGCTCCATTGTTCTGCGAATCCTTAGCCTTTGGACACCTATTCTGGAAATGACATTTTTCACCACAATTGTAGCATGAATTGTAGTATCCATCCCTATGGCCAACCTTTTTACAAATTGCACACTTAGGAGGACACACACCAACATGATGCCAGCTACACTGATCACACTTAGGCAGATTCCCAGTATAATCTCGTTTACCAGCAGGAGTAGCAGGAGTAACAGGAGCAACAAGAATAACAGGAGTAGCAGGAACAGCAGGAACAACAGGAGCGGCAGGAGCGACTGCATACATGGTTGATGTCTCTTGTCTCTTGTTGGCTTGTCGGTTATTATTCCTATTGGAGTTTCTATTGTTGCTTCGGTTGTTGTTACGGTTATTGCTCTGATACCAATCTGTGAGACCCCCAGAATCTAACATGGAACAACTAGGCAACGAGGGGATCACACGTCAAGGTACGAGTAACAATGAGTTATAAATGACACAAAAATGACGCAATAAAAGACACATATATTACATCACAATTTATCAGAGTTTAGAAACTTCGGTCGCATAAGTTTTGAAACATAACAAAGTACCATAACATCATAGTTTAAAGTTTTAAGATAACAAAATATCAGCGGAAGACTTTAACCACGTCATTTATAACAAAAGCATAACATATCACAACACAGATCATTCCAAGCTGCCAACATCCTGCGGTACCTCCTCCAAGCCCATTAAGCAGTATTACCTAAGATTAAAACATGTAAAACCTGTCAACAAAAAGTTGAGTGATATTCATAGGTTTAGAAAGCTAAGTAATGGAACACAATAGAATTTGTAAATCACGTAATGGGGGGATAACTATGTACATCGTCCATAGTCACGATGAGTATTATTGCTATTTAGTCTCATGAACCGAAGCTTAACTCGAAGTAAGTTCCTCTAGGGAGTATTCAGCCTAAACACTCAAGTATAAACAAATGTAAGTGCGTCAAAGTAAACGGGACGGGGATTGTCAATCCCGATGGATCCACCCACAACATTCGCGCTTAGCGCAATGCATACGGGACAATTAACGATTCATGATAAATAGAGTAAACTCAAAGCTAACGTCTAAATGCAATAGTATCATTAAATTCATCTGCAGAATACAATTCTGGATAGCATACAATTTAAAAGATTGTGTTCCAACATGTTAATATCACCCTGTGTTTTAAAACAATAAACAAGTAGCTAGAGGGGCTATGAACTCACCTTAGCTATAAGGTGGAATCTACACGAAACTGGAGGGCTCAGTAGTAACAACGGAAAGTTAAGCAACGTTAAGTCATCCGAGACCTACGATAACGGGACGCGAAAGTTTAGAAGACACGAAATAAATGTTTATAAAAAACACTTGAAATAAATGAGTACATAACAAAATTATGACACATAAGAAAAGCCATGCAAGGGGTACTTCTAGACTCCATCTAAAAGTATACTTTTATTAGATAATATTTTCGATAAAAACTGCCGGCACATACCAAATGTACGGGCTGATTTACCTCGCTTAGACACGTCAAATGTTTATGGTACTAACTGAGAAGCTCACTTAAAATCTATAGAAAGACATATAAAAAGCTCGTCAAAAGTTTTTACTTCTAAGACTCACTGCCCGACACATCTTCGGGTTACAAAATCCGGACAGATTTACGTTAATTTTTTATACAACCGTTTTAACTTATTTAAACGACTCCGTTTACAAAACCGACACTCGGGTTTTAAAGTAAACTCGACCTCTAAGGTAAACACCTCATTATCAGTAGGTTACACATTTCAAAACTTCAATTTAGAGTCCCCGAGATTCGATCCAAATATCGACAACAATTTTAGATTGTGTCGATACTCGTCTCCTGGTACACGAATAATCAAGCTAACGCCATTTCCAACTCGTTTGGAGTTGGAAGCTCTAATTTATTTCAAATCGAAGCTAAGAAAAATATATACAGCCGTATCTTATTTGTTTAATAATAAAACAAGATTAAGTTACCCAAAACCTTCCTCAACTTTCTGCCTAAAATTGGCACTTTAAAAATCATGTCAAATGATGTTTTCAACAAAATCTAATAAATTTCCCACTCATAAAATCATCCTAATATCATCTTTAAACATCCTAAACCATTGCATGCATCAAAATCAAAAGATCAAAATCAAAACTTTAGACTTTTAAACATCAAAACCATAGAATTTAACCATGATCATGCTAAAAACAATGATCAAACACATAATCAACAATGAAATCATCAAAACTTCAAAAGTGGTTGCAGGTGTATAAATTTTGTACCAAAAGATGCACCTTTCAAAATTAGGAAGTGGTCTTTATTTAGTTCTGGATTGATCAAGATGGAAATTGATGAAGATTGGGTGTTTTTGGGGTTGGTTCTCACGGCAACAAGGGAAGGAGGAGGTGGTGATTTATTTTTTTTATTAAAATGGATTGCATGTGTTTAGTGGAAGTAAATAAAGTGTTTATATATGGTGGTTGAGTGGAGGGACCATTGTGGCAATTTTTGAAACTTTAGGACCACAAAATAAATAGTTTAGTTAAAAAGTGGGAAATGACTATTAGTCAAATTTACAAATATTTACGGGGCTCGGGTTTCGTAAAAATACTTCTCAAAAGTTAAAACGCACTCGAAATTAGAAAATTTGGACTCCCGACTCGACTTAACACGACCTTAAAATAAAACATCGAAAACATCAAACATTGAAACAATTGGCAGTAAAATATGAAATACAAGAATTTATTACTGTGCCCGTTATCAGTATAGACTTAACAAAATGTAAAGATAAATATCTTTAAGTCGAAAGATTTAGCCCTCGGTTCTCGTTCCGTTGATTCAAGTAAACGTTTGTAAAAATGCACGTGGGTGATTTTTAAATCAAACTATTTGATTTAAATAAATATGGAATTATAAAATAAAAATAATTTTATAATTTCGAATAAGTACCAACAATGATTAAGATAATGAATACGAGTAAAATAATTACTAGGAAAATACGAGATCTCACATGAACAACCTTCCTTCTGCACCTCACCATCTCACTCATCACCAACTAGTGTCTTACCACCTCCTCCTACCACACAACAACAACAAGACTTCAACCGCCGTCAATCCTTCAATAACATGGTTCATCGTCACCTACGAGAAACACAACAACACATAGACCTACATGGTCCTTCACCATCCTCATTCCATCAACACAATGACCTTCATCCTACCAATCTCCACACATCTACCTAATGCGAACATTGTCTTTATACCTACTCACTTTTCATGGATCTCCGTCAAGAGATGTGTGTTGCATTACACGATGTCCATGATGGAACTGAAGCATTGCTCCGCAGGACACCTCAGCGACACCCCAATCATGAGATCTCACAACCTCAATTTATCTTCTTTCCTTTCTGTTACAGAACTCCACGGACCCCTAGCCCTAAGGGTCCGACACCACAAAGGGTTCGTGAGATCCTTATTTTCTTTTTCTTTTTAATTTTCAAATTTTAGGCAATTTAATTCATCTTTGTACCAATGTTTCATATGCTTTTACTGTAACTTTATTTGGGGAAAGATGAATGAACCTTTTTTCTAAATTATACTTGTCCATGTATGCTAATATCGTTTTTCTATGTTGTGATCATGCAATGTCTCTTGAATCTTCTTCTCTATGACTAACTCTATTTTGCAAGAACTAAACACATATCCCTTGATCATTTGGGCATGATTTAAGGGGAGTAATCTATGACATGCACTATTTGTACGCTTATCCATCTTTATGCATTCATTTCACAATTTATAAAAATTTAATTCATAAGGCCATATGTTGGTTCTTCCATATGAATGTATCTCTATCATCTATCTCCCATTTAGGGGAGTATGAACCGAGGGGGAGGCTATGGAAATATTCTTTGCTATCTATATTTCTCTCCTTCTCTCAAAATCTATCTCTCAAATTCTTTTTCCATCTATCATTCCCTTTTTATTTCGACAAAAAAGGGAGAATAGAAATATAACATCACATTTCTAAACACTTATATGTTTCTTGGAAACATCAACTAAAATTAAGTTTACGTTTTATCTTCAACAAAAAGGGATAGATTGTGAATATAAATATCGTATTAAAACGATTTTTAGATTTTAAACACTCTTTTCGTTTTGTTACTGAAAAACCATCAAACATATTTTTATGTTTATGGTACAATCAACATTTAAGCTTTTTTATCCATGACATTATTCTTCTATACTTTTATAAAAAGTTTTTATATACTTTAAATCTTTTAGTGTAAACTTAAAATGATAAAACCATATCTCTTTCTCTCTTTATAATCTGCTATACAAAGCTAACATTATCTTGATTCAATGTTTGAGTGTGATCTTGGACAAACATTTATGAGACAACAAAAGTCAGCCTAGATGGACCCCTCGACAAAGGGGCGGACCCTTGAGTGCAAGGGTCCGACGGGGTCCGACTTTGTCTGATATGTTGCCTATAAATACCAAGCTAAATCCAACCTTCACACTCACCCCTCTTCTAACCTATCTCTCTAATTCTCTAAATATATCTAACCTTCTAATCTTTCATCTATCTTACTTCTTGTCTCTTGTGTTTTAGATCTTTGTTAACTTAAAGATCACTTACAAGAATTCTATCTCCAAGCTTTGATCTTTCAAAGTTTATATTGTTTGTTTTTGTTAAGTGTTACCTACACGTTCACCATTGTTGTACCTATTATTCTACCTACTTGTATAATAGTGTGGTTGGTGTTGTAAACCACAAAGTAAATAGTGTGAAGAGAGTTGTTGTACTCGTGTAAAGAACACGACATCTTAGCTTAGGTGTCTGTAAATATTGTAAGCTAAAGTGTAAAGGTATCTCCACCGATGTAAAGGAGATTCTTAACTAGTGAAGTAGAACTCTCGAATGGATACTCGAGGAGTGGAATTAGGGGCAAGATAAGTGAGATCTTGCTAGGTTGAACCATTATAAATCATTATGCATTGTGGTTTGTTTTATTATTTCCTTATCTCTATTACTTAGTTTATCATACTTGATCTGCATCCACATTAATCACCCAAAAAGTTTTAAAGAATCCAAAACTAATTGGTTCAAACTATTTAACCCCCATTCTAGTTTTCTATAGTGTGTATACAAACATGCATATAAAAACTTGTATATAAATGTATGTATACGAATGTGTATAATTGTTTTTGTATAAAACATGTATAATTTTTTGTATACAAACGGATATAAAAATGTGTATTTCACGTGTATATGAAAAACGCATGTACAAAAATGTGTGAATAAAAATAAAAGTTGTATATAATAGAATGCACAAAAATGTTCATATGAAAACGTGTATGAAACTATGTATAAAAATATGTGTATTAAAAACAGGAGGGAAGATAATGAGGTTTTAGTAGAAAAAATTTCAAAAATATTAGGTAGATAAATAAAGGGCTTAACGGTGCAAGTCAATGTATCATTAATGTTTCTTTTTCTTGTAAATATACCAAGAGACTAATTGTGCAAGTCCACTAGATGATAAAAGACGAAAGTGTAACTTTCCTAAGTACTAAATGATCAAACAATTCATAGGTTAATTTAAAAATATAAGTTACGTAAATTCAGTCCTCATCCTTTTCCAATATAACTTCAATTTAATTGGTTAATTTTTTTTGTTAAAAAAATTAGATAAAATATTGCTTTGTCTACAATGATATCCGATATTGTCAATGGGTATATCCAATGGGTGTCATGGGTTTACCCGTAATGGGTATCATGGGTTTACCCGTGATGGGTATATGGGTTTACCCGTGATGGGTATACCATACCTGTTGATATGAGCAAAATCTCATATCAATAAAGCCAACAAATCACCCTAAAACACATAGCAAATACCTAACTTTTATGCCATAAAGCAGTATTATGTAGTATGTTTTGTGTTTGTGCTTGATTAGGTAACAAGGATACAAACTTGAAGCAAACAAGTGAAATCAATCTCATTTATGAAGAAAAGACAAGAAGGATGATAGATGACAAGCCAAGTGAATGTGTGTAAGCCCAGTCAAACATAATTGTTCTAGGCGGGGTGGGCCGCCCACCTTCGAATGGTGTTGGTCCGTAGGACTGTGAACGGATTCGCCTCTGGCCTCTGGGCACGTCGGAACCGCATGAGTTTTGAAGATAAATGACATATCTTGATAATACTCAAAAGGTGAAGGACTAAAGTGCAATTTTGGAAAAGTCAAGATCAAAGTCAAACGTGGTCAACTCTCAAGTAAAAGGGCTCAAATAATCAAGAATGAAGGTCAAAGGACTAGTTTTGCCAAAGAAATGAAGACTAGAGCTCAAATGAAGAATCTGCCAAAGTTTAGGGGATAAAATTGTAAAGTTTACATCAAGTTTGGTCTTAATCCAAAGTTACATACAAGAGCCAATGGGAGGCCAAGAAATGAGGCACTCGGATCACCACCTAAGCGCCAGCTGGCCACTAACTCAGCCTTTCAATTAATACTCAATCTACACAGTGATTCCCACTTACCAAATATCAACCAATAGGAGGAAGCCACTCAATAATCATTTTATCCACTTTGGATATCAATTCGTGTGAGAGAAAGAAAGCCAATAATATGATGCCACATGTCATATTTAAACACAAACGAACCCATAACTGATCTTGAGCTACAACGCATTTCCAACAAAGTGTTCTACATGAATCTTGCTCCAAATGATGAGACGAATACAACTAAATCATCCAATTAGACTCTAATTCATTCAATTGGAAAAGCCCAATTTGGATTATAAACGGCTACTTGCAATTAACTAATTGAGGACACCTGGCAGCTTGTCATTGGACATAACACGTCACCAACTCCAACTAACTCTCACTTCAGCTCTATAAATAGGACATGTTTAGCTCATTTGTGATTATAGACTTTAGGTGTGATAAACACACACTTTAATTTTCTCTCTCAATTCCAGTACTTATCTTTCAGTTAGAACTACTCTTAGGTGCTTGACACACACCTAAGAGTTAGTTAGTTAGTTAACAACTACTTGGAACCACTTTTCCCTCCAATAAATAAAATTCAAAATTCAGTTTCACTCAATCTCATTCATTACATTGATCCTGTTGATACTGTGTGTTTCTGTTGATCTTCCATGATCAATGGAAGCTTGTTGATGTTTTTGAAGACTTGTAGCTGTTCAGTTTCCATTTGTAGTCCATTTCCAGCCTTTTGTAGATTTGTAGCAGGGTGATGATTGTAGCAGTCTTTTGGTGTTGATATGATGGTGAATTTTGGTTGATTAATGGTGGTTTAGAGTTTGTTAGAAGGCTCATCGCCTCTCTACTCCTACAACGGAGGCTTCAAGCTAAAAAGTTCCAGTTTCCTTATTTTTGTTCCTCTAAACTGTATCTGCATGCTCAATTCCTAGTGTAGCTTCTATGTACTGATCTGAATGTGTGTTTAGCTTAATTGTAGCTTAATTGTCTTAGTGTGATTGCTTACTTGTTGATTTACAGCTTTTCAAGTTGTTTTACTGAATTTCATTTGGTTTTCATCTGTCAATTGCTCATTAATAGTCACTATTAGTTTTAACCAGTTTACATGCTTGCTTTTGGCTCAAAACCTTTTCATTCCATCGTTTGAACAAGTTCTAATAGGTATCTTAACCTGTTTAGTCTTATGCTTAATAAGTCTTTGTAAAAGTCTCTTAACAGATTTTAAAGGTGTGTTTGGTTCTGAATCATTTGTGGTGATTCAGAGTTTAAAAGTTGTTGATTAGTATTCATTTACACTAAGTCTAGTAGTGTAAACATTCTGTTTCAAATTTATGGTCAAAATAGTTTTCAAACAGGCAATTGGTAGTGAAAAAGTTTGGGTCAAGTCATTCTTAAAGTTCATCAGTTAAACTTGTGATTTTTGATTCACTAGCATTTACTTGTTTCTTGACCAAATTGCCTGAAATTTGTTAGCTTTTTAGTCAGCTTATTAGCAAAATCAAGTTTCTATAATAAGTGTCAACTGTTTTGCTAGTTCTCAAGATTTACTTCATAAATCCCCCAATTTTCTTTCACATATCAACTTGCCATCATGTCTTGAGTAGATTTTGCAAATTTCAGCTTTTTGGATTTTTGGTCAATTTTTGTCAAATAAGCCAATTTTAGCTTATTCTAGATTCTGGCTTATTCAGTTGATCATTTTCAATTCTAAAAGACATTCCAAGCTTTTTGATAGTTGATTAATCAGCTTTGATAAGAAAATTGGATTGTGGATGTCTGGATTTCAAATGGGCTTATTCTTGGCTTAATGAAATAAGCTAACTTGAGATTACAAGCTTTTAAGTAAAATCCTTTTACCAGCCTGGCTCATTTTCACTTTTAAGCAATTTGAAAAAGATTATAATCAATTTGGTTGACTAATAAGCTCTATCCAACTTATTTGAGTCTTATAGCCCGTTTTTTGTGAAAAGTTCATTTTAATTGCACATAGGTCCTTGGTGTTTGTTAATTTTTGTAATCAGAGCTAAACTTAATTGTTTTTAGGTTTCGCATAAATAAGTCCCTGAATTTTCAGTTGTTATAATTTCATTTAGTAAGGTTTGGATTTTGTTAAGTTTGTTAGCAAGTTTGTTACATTTTTCAAATTTGGTCCTTTTAGTTCCTGAATTTACACTTTCAGTCCCTATATTTTCATATTGTTTACATTTCAAGTATTTTTACTTTCATGCATTAGATTCTTGTACTTTGTGAATAGTAATTGGTACTTGCACTTTGTTTTACAGATACGTAGCCTTAATATTTTTCACTTTTATGTGCTTGTTTGAATTAGAAATAGAATCCAAATAACCTTTTACGACCAAAAACAATTTAAAGCTCGATATTAGTAAGCCTTTCAATTTGTCTAGAATCGAGAACCAACGAACTTACAAATACTCAATTTCAAATGACGCCGCTGCCGGTTCATGACATTACGAGAGACTATTGATTGACGGTTTCGATTGGATTTTGTGATCCGTTCCACGTATGGACGTTATTTTTACGTATCATAAATCACAATCATAAATAATAAAAAATATATAAATATAAAAAACTAAAAAATAACAAAATCAATTCTTTTCCTAAAGAATTAAACCAAAAAAATAAATAAACAATTCAAAAAGCAATCTTTTTTCTAAGAGATTGCAACCAAAAATATATATTATTTGTTTTTATCGGTTTTTACGTACATATAGTATTTTATTTAAAAACCCAATATATACAAAAATATTTTTGATATATTATTATATGTAGATACGTATACGTATACGAACACTCAATACACTTCCATAAGTATTGCTTTTGCAATACACCATGTTCGGGAGCGTACCGGTCCTTGACACGTGTATCGATCAAATTTAATTAAAGCAGGAATAGATAAATACTCCACCTAACCCCCCGTTCACTAGTGCGTATTCTAAGAATGAGAGCTTGATTGGGGGTCTTGCACCCAAGTATTACTTACATATACTATACTTTCTAGTGGATATTACTTATTGAACCTCGGAAAGGATAATCCTTTCTTTTCCAAAGTCGAATGAGAGATTCTCTCTCACTCCTTGATTTGAGTTGCATGCTCACCCGCGGGCGTGCACAAATACCATTTGGTGTACAACCCCTTCCTCCAAAAAGGAAGAAAAAGAGAGAGAGTAAAAGCAACACCGTCCATCAAGCCGATCACGAGAATCGTGCTTTGATCAACACACAAGAAGCCATGGCCGCCATTGACAATCGACCTTTGATGGAGCACCTCCAATCCAATGTGCAAGGATATGCCGATGCTATTGTTATACCCGAGATACCCACAAACACCTTTGAGCTTAAGACATCTATGATTAGCTTGGTTTCAAACACACCATTTTTGGGGAGACCTAGTGATAATCCACACGATCATATCAAGAAGTTTCTATCTCTTTGCAATACCATTAAGTACAATGGAGTTCCTCATGATGCTATTAAGTTGATCTTGATCCAATTCTCCTTAGAGGCAATGCCAAGTATTGGCTAGATACACAACCACCTAAGAGCATTACTACTTGGGATGACTTTACTAAGAATTGTTTGAACAAGTTCTTTCCCCCATCTAAGACCACGGCTTTGAGAAACCTAATTATTGGATTTTGACAAAAACCTAGCCAAACCTTTAGTGATGCTTGGGAAGAGTTCAAGGAGTTATTGAGAAAATGCCCCAATCATGGATTCAATGAAGTTCACCAAATCAGTACCTTTTACAATGGATTAAGACCACATCATCAAGATTCCCTCAACTCCTCCGCGGGTGGGAATATTCTTTCCAAATCCATTCAAGAGGCATGGGACATTATTGAGACTAAATCCATGGTGCAAACTAACATACAATTTGATGAGAGAGTCCATGTTATTCAAGAGGGTGTTTCCAAAACATTTGAGAGTCAACTCCTTTTACAAATGCAAGAATGGACCCAAGCCCAAAAGGCAAATCAAGCACTCTTGCAAGATACCCAAAAGATGCAACAAACAATCATGCAAGACTTTATGAAAGTTTCCTTGGGCAACAATTCCACCAATGATGTGAATGCCATTGCTATTTCATGTGAGACTTGTGGAGGTCCTCATTCTTACCTACAATGTGACAAGGTTCAAGGTTATCAAGTTGAGTGTTATGCTTATCAAGAAGAACATAGAGAGCACTTCAAACCTAACATCAATCAAAACAATCTCTCTTACAAGTCAAATAACTACCTTGCTCCACCCGGCTTTCCACCCCATCCACCTACCCAAAATCAACCCAACCCTCCTCAATTGTTACAAAGAAATCAAGGACCTAGGCCAAACTACCAAGGAAACAACTATAAAGCACCCAATAACTTTCAACATCAAGGGAATAACTTTCATACAAGCAATCAAGGATTTAACCAACCACATCCACCTCAATATCCAAACCAAGGTTTTTATCAAGGAAATGTGCAACCTAATCCTATGGATTTGATTCTTCAAAAGCTTATTTCTTATGGAAGACAAATGAAAGAGGCTCAAGAGGAAAAAACAAGAAATTTGCTCTTCTACACAACCAAATTATGCATACTCAAAGGCCACAAGGGTCTCTACCTTCAAACACATAAAAAAACCCAAGGGCTAATGTCAATGTTATCATAACAAGAAGTGGAAATACAACTAATGAACCTTCACCTCTTACACCTTCTATGGTTAAGCCTACTATGGTTTCACCTTGTGATAAGCCTTCTACATCTTCTTCACCACCTTCAAGCTCTACCACTTCAAAACCTACACCTTCTCAACCTACACCCACTTCTTCTTTACCTTCCACACCTACTAACGAAGAAGCTAACAAAGAGAAACCTTCCACCACAACTACTACTCAACCTACACCAAAACCAAGCTTACCATATCCATCAAGATTGAAAAAAGAGAAATTGAAAAACAAGGATGATATTCAAGTCTCAAACTTTTTGAGGATGTTCAAGCAACTTAACATAAACATCTCCTTTGCGGAAGCTCTTGCATATATGCCAAAGTTTGCCAAAATGTTCAAAGATCTCCTCTCCAACAAGGAAAAATTGGTGGATTTTTCTAACACATCACTTAATGAGAATTGCTCCGCCGTGTTGCTCAAAACCTTACCTACAAAACTTGGAGATCCAGAGCGATTTTTGATCCCTTGTAATTTTCTCGGGGTGGAAAATTGCATGGCACTAGCGGATCTAGGGGCAAGCATTAATCTCATGCCTTTATCGGTTTGGCAAAAACTCTCTCTTCCCGAGCTCACTCCTACTAGGATGACCCTTGAGTTAGCCAATCGTACCATAGCTTATCCGGTAGGCATTGCGGAGGATGTGTTTGTAGGTGTGGATACGTTTACCTTTCCGGCGGAATTTGTAATGGTTGATTATGATATAGACCCGAGAGTTCCTCTAATTGTAGGTAGACCGTTTTTGAGGACGGGTCGTACTATTATAGACGTGGCGAAAGGAGAATTAATTATGAGAGTTGAGGATGAGAAAGTGGTGTTTAAGCTAGGAAAAGTGACTAAGAAGTCTCAAGGTTGTGAAACAATTAACATAGTGGATGTTCTTGATGAGGTGTGTGATGAGCCTTTTCATGAAGCTTGTAATAATGATAGTGAAGACATGCCTCATGTAGAGACCGTTGCCTCAATTTCTCTCTCCTTAACACCTTTTGGAGAGAGTGATTTCCTCTTGGAGGAATTTGAGTCCAACTTCCTTGGTAATGATGGTTCTCCCATCAATTAGGAAGAACACATTTTCACTATCCAAAAGTTATTCAATGAGGATCCCATTCCTTCACCTATCCCACAATAAGTTACCATAGATGATCCATCCATAGTAAAACCTTCCATATAGAGTCCACCTTCCCTTCAACTTAAGGACCTTCCATCCCACCTTGAATATGCTTTCTTAGAAGGGAAAGACCAATTACCCGTGATCATAGCAAAAGACTTGAAAGATGATGAGAAAAAAAACTCATAGAGGTGCTTAAGAAACATAAGAAAGCCATAGCATGGAAAATATCCGACATAAGGGGCATTGATCCAAATTTTTGTACACAGAAAATCCTTATGGAGGATGATTACAAACCCGCCATTCAAAGCCAAAGAAGGGTTAACCCTAAAATCCCTGAGGTCATTAAGAAGGAAGTTATCAAACTCCTCTATGCGGGCATGATTTACCCCCATTTTCGACTCTTCATGGGTTAGCCCGGTACATTATGTTCCTAAGAAGGGTGGAATTACCTTAGTGCCTAATGAGAACAATGAACTTATTCCTACTAGACTTGTCACGGGTTGGAGAGTTTGTATTGATTATAGGAAGCTCAATGATGCTACTAGGAAATGAGTACTATTGCTTTCTAGATGGATTCTCGGGTTATTTTCAAATACCCATTGACCCTAAGGATCAAGAAAAGACCACATTCACTTGTCCCTATGGTACATTTGCTTACAAGAGAATGCCTTTTGGCTTGTGCAATGCACCGGGGACATTTCAAAGGTGTATGATGGCAATATTTCATGACATGATTGAGCACACTATGGAAGTTTTCATGGATGATTTCTCGATCTTTGGAGATTCATTCACTTCTTGTCTCTCCTATTTAGAATCTATGCTTAAATGGTGTGAAGAAACACGTCTTGTTCTTAATTGGTAGAAGTGCCAGTTCATGGTCAAAGAGGGGATAGTTTTGGGACATAAGATATCCAATAAGGGTTTAGAAGTGGATCGTGCTAAAATAGATGTTATTGCTAAGCTTCCCCTACCTACCATGGTGAACGGAGTTAGAAGTTTTTTGGGTCATGCGGGATTCTATAGACGTTTCATACAAGATTTCTCTAAGATTGCAAGATCGATGACCCACCTCTTGGAAAAAGAGGCTCCTTTCATTTTCACCCAAGAGTGTTTAGACTCTTTTGAGATACTTAAGGAAAAGTTGACTAAGGCTCCCGTTTTGGTTTCTCCAAATTAGGATTTGCCTTTTGAGCTCATGTGTGACGCTAGTGATTATGTCGTGGGGGGCGTGTTAGGACAAAGAGTGAATAAGAATTTTCAACCTATACACTATGCTAGTAAAACCATGACGGGTGCTCAACTTCACTATACCACCACGGAAAAACAGTTGCTTGCTATAGTCTATGCCTTTGAGAAATTTAGACCTTATCTTGTGCTCTCCAAAACCATAGTGTATACGTATCACTCCGCTCTCAAGTACCTCATGACAAAGCAAGATGCTAAGCCTAGACTTTTGAGATGGATTTTGTTGTTACGAGAGTTTTCCTTTGAGATTCGTGATAAGAAAGGAGCCGAGAATTTAGCGGCGGATCACTTGAGTAGACTTGAGCATCCTTTTCAAGGTGAATTGCCTCATAAGGAAATTAATGAATACTTTCCATTAGAGGATCTCATGTCTATCCCTTCACAAGAGGATGCCACCCCTTGGTTTGCGGATATTGCAAACTATCTTATGGGGGATGTGGTAATAGAGGGTCTCACTTCACAACAAAAGAAGAAATTTCTTAAGGAAGTGAAATACTACTTTTGGGATGACCCTTACCTCTTTAAGCAATGTGCGGACCAAATCATTAGACGGTGTGTAGATGGGCCCGAGGCATTTAAGATCTTAGAAGCTTGTCATAAGGGACCTACGGGTGGACATTTTGGGCCTAACTACACCGCCAAGAAAGTCTTTGATTTGGGTTATCAATATACAAAGATGCTCAAGAGATGGTGAAATTTTGTGATGTATATCAAAGACAAGGAAAAATTACTCAACGAGATGAGATGCTATAAAACTTCATACAAGAATGTGAGATTTTTGCTGTGTGGGGAATAGATTTCATGGGACCTTTTCCATCATCTAAGGGAAATAAGTACATACTCGTAGTCGTGGACTATGTGTCAAAGTGGGTTGAGGCTAAGGCCTTGCCTACTAATGATGCTCGAGTTGTAGTGAAATTTTTGAAGCAATTATTTGCTAGATTTGGTGTACCTCGGGCCATCATAAGTGATCGTGGTACTCATTTTTGTAATGATCAATTTAAAAGAGTCATGAAGAAGTATGGTGTTAACCATATACTTTCTACCGCGTATCACCCTCAAACCAATGGTCAAACCAAGGTTACAAATCGTGGTTTAAAGAGAATTTTGGAAAGAACGGTGGGAGAGAATCGAGCTTCTTGGTCGGATAAGCTTGATGATGCTTTGTGGGCTTTTAGGACGGCTTTTAAGACAACAATTGGTTATACTCCATAAAGGCTTGTCTATAGAAAAGCATTCCACCTCCCATTCGAGTTAGAGCATAAGGCTTCATGGGCTCTCAAGTGGGAAAACTTTGATTTGAACCAAGTCGGTTCACATAGAAAGGACCAACTCAATGAAATGGATGAATTGAGAGCCAATGCTTATGAGAACTCATTGCTTTATAAGGAAAAGACTAAGCAATTGCATGATGCTAAGTTTAAGAACCGTGAGTTCAAAGTTGGAGAGCCGGTTCTCCTCTTTAACTTAATGTTGAAACTCTTTGCGGGCAAGCTTAAGTCGAGATGGTCCGGTCCATTCACTATTGCTCAAGTGTTTCCATATAGAACTATTGAGTTGTCACAACCCAATGGCCCAAATTTCAAAGTTAATGGTCACCGTCTTAAGCACTATTTTGGGGAGGACATTTCTGTGGAAATGGTCCAAGAGATCCCCATTTTCCCCATGAATTAATTCATTGAGGGAAGAGTCGAGCTAGAGACTCCATAAATCAAGCTTGAATAACTAGGTTTAGAGTTTTTAGACTTAGAGTGTGGTAGGATAGAAATAAGGATATAGAGTTGAGGAGAAGTGTAGGGGGAGACCTTCCTTTTATCTTCATGTTGTTTGTAGGGTTTCTCTCTCATCACGTGCATTGGAGCTTATGGAGGAGGACCTTGTATCCGGTTTACTTCGTTACTATTGTGATTTTTCATAGACACATTATGCTTTAAAAAATGAATTCACTATAGTTGATCTTTACTTAACTTGGGTTAAGCAAAGTTGTCAATGTCCTAAGTGTAGGGGAGTTTACTCCAATGCTCTTAAACATTGAGGACAATGTTTAGCTTAAGTGTAGGGGGGTCTTCTATCGAAGTGATCTTACCTAATCTATTGCCTTTGCCAACATGATAATCGGAAAAATTAAGTTTTTCAACGCTTTTTAAATATTTGATCTACCTTGGCCACCAAAAATATGCATTCATAATTTTTGCATCAATCATTTTTCATTTTCATAACACGTTTGCATTTTATATTTCTTCTTTTGTTCTTTATGAAAAAATTGAAAAAGGAAAAAATATAATAAAGACATGGTTTAACAAATTTAGATCTCTTTGGCATATTAGGCCCGCCATGAATCTTTTGACTCAACCCGAGTTTGCTTATCTAAGCTTACTCTAGCTAGTATCCTTAACCATGTAGTCCTTCATTGGTCTATTAGGCTAAGCATCCACGAGTCTCATTATTTTAGATTTTAAATTTGTGGAGAATGGGAGATGATAGAGTTGAAGCAAGTATAAAAGAGCTAGATAAACTTCATGACAATCACTTGTGGCTAAACCTTTCTCTTTCTTTGCCTCTATTTTCTTCGCATGTATATATGTTAATAAATAATCAAGAACGGTTTTATTTGTTTTGTAGTCTCTTATGCATTTTTTACTAATCATTCATGGTTGGTATAAGTACGTCTTAAGATTCTAAGTTAGAACGTTTTATGTGTACTAGAATTATGTCATGCTTAATACTTAGCGGGTGTTTTTCCTTTTATTCTTTTCAACTTTCTATGTGAGGAATAAAGAAAAATAAGAGCGTCTTGAAAAAAAATGAGTGGCTAGGAAAAAAAAGAAAAAAAGAAAAAACAATAATTATACAAGACTCCCAAGAGGGGCAATGAAGTGTTAATTATAGTAACTATTGAATTCCAATATTACATTGACGGGTTGCGGGGATATAATAGTTGCTCCAATCCAATATTACCTTGACGGGTTGTGGGATTGAGGATCCAAGGTCTCAAAAAGGCGACGGATGTAAATAATTGGGCGAGTTTTATTTTTCTTTCTTTAGCGAGTGTGTAGTTACTTATTAATGCATGACATAAGGATCTTACACATAAGGCGAATGACTTATTATTCTTGAGTCGGACTTATATTAATTGTGGGCGGTTTTTCGAGTAATGGATGAGAGGATTACGTATGATTAAAACCGTGCTTCCTTATTTTGAGATTTTACATTTCTTATATTTCACGCTTTAAATAATGACAAATTTGCTCTCAAGCAATTTGCTCAAATAATAAACGGTTCCACATTTAATTGTTATGAATAAGTTGATGCACTTTTTACTTGTGAATGCAATGATCCCATTTTTAAGCTTGGTATGGGGAAAGTGAAACTTGAGGGTGATAAAAATTCATGGTACAAAAGCCCTAATCAAAGTCATTAAGTCTTTATGAGTTATTTCCATCAAACCGTTTACGAAAAACCCAAAAAGATGTGTATAAAAATTTCTTTCTTGGATTGGCATATGTAAATATTCAAATCATGCATCATATAGTGTAAAGTAGTTTAGCATCATATCATATGGCCATTGTGGGTTAATTATAAGAAAAGTGTAATCTATCATTTTGAAAACTTATCATTGCATGTGGGCATGGCAATGGTCAAGTGTAGGAGATTTGATATGAGCAAAATCTCATATCAATAAAGCCAACAAATCACCCTAAAACACATAGCAAATACCTAACTTTTATGCCATAAAGCAGTATTATGTGGTATGTTTTGTGTTTGTGCTTGATTAGGTAACAAGGATACAAATTTGAAGCAAACAAGTGAAATCAAGCTCATTTATGAAGAAAAGACAAGAAGGATGATAGATGACAAGCCATTTGAAGATAAAGGACCTATCTTGACAATATTCAAAAGATGAAGGACTAAAGTGCAATTTTGGAAAAGTCAAGATCAAAGTCAAACCTAGTCAACTCTCAAGTAAACCAAGTCAAAGGGTTCAAATAATCAAGAATGAAGGTCAAAGGACTAGTTTTTCCAAAGAAATGAAGACTAGAGCTCAAATGAAGAATCTGCCAAAGTTTAGGGGCTGACATTGTCAAGTTTACATCAAGTTTGGTCTTAATCCGAAGTTACATACAAGAGCCAATGGTAGGCCAAGAAATGAGGCACTCGGATCACCACCTAAGCGCCAGCTGGCCACTAACGCAGCCTTTCAATTAATACTCAATCTACGCAGTGATTCCCACTTACCAAATATCAACCAATAGGAGGAAGCCACTCAATAATCATTTTATCCACTTTGGATATCAATCCGTGTGATAGAAAGAAAGCCAATCATATGATGCCACGTGTCACATTTAAACACAAACGAACCCAGAACTGATCTTGAGCTACAATGCATTTCCAACAAAGTGTTCTACATGAATCTTGCTCCAAATGATGAGACAAATACAGCTAAATCATCCCATTAGACTCTAATTCATTCAATTAGAAAAGCCCAATTTGGATCATCAACGACTACTTGCAATTAACTAATTGAGGACACCTGGCAG
The DNA here is from genome assembly GCA_025667525.1 of Glebionis coronaria. Classification (NCBI taxonomy): domain Eukaryota; kingdom Viridiplantae; phylum Streptophyta; class Magnoliopsida; order Asterales; family Asteraceae; genus Glebionis; species Glebionis coronaria. Next base: position 521,552,755 of record CM046875.1, read on the forward strand.
CTTGTCATTGGACATAACACGTCACCAACTCCAACTAACTCTCACTTCAGCTCTATAAATAGGACATGTTTAGCTCATTTGTGATTGTAGACTTTAGGTGTGATAAACATGTTAGTGCAAACATTACGATGTTGTGTCGATATAATCTCTTTGTGTTTTGTTGATGACAAACGTATAATTCGCAATACATTATGTAAAATGTTAAGGTACTCGTAATCACTCAAGAATACATTTGTATACTTCTCTCGGCACCTCCAAGAACGCATTCGGGATGAATCACTCAAGGTATGTACAAACATGTCATTAACCTAACTAAGTGATCAAGGATTAATATTTTCTTAAAACTCACATTTTAATCAAATGTGACAAAAGATTTTAATTAACTTTATTTTTAAGAAAATGTTTTATTAAAAACAAAATGGAAATTTGAATTTGGCATATTCCATATGCCAAAGAAATATCCTTTGAGGGTATAAACTACCCCAGATGGCATATAACCACTAAAGGACAAATTTGCACGGACTCCGACGCGGAGGTTCCTTAAAGGAACCCGCGGTTCCTTATTGATAAGGTACCGCGGGTAGAGATAAGGAACCGCGGGTGTTTTTGACCGTTGCAATGTTGTCCTATAAATAGTGGGTCATTTCCAGGTTTTCTTTCAACCCTTTTTGCACAGTTTCTTTCAAAAACCATCTTAGATCCTTGATTAGTTAGTTTTGATTAATCTTGTTTAAGATGTGATTCAATCTTCAATCTCCTCATCCTCTCAAGTGCAAAGAGAAGAACACTATCATTACCATGATGTGTTGGGTTCACTACATGATGAAGATCTTTCCTTCTATAGATCTAAGTTATGTTTTTAGTCTTCCTACTATGTATATGTAGAAGATCCAAGTGTTGGGTACACTTGGATGTGTTTGTAAGGGTAGAATATCCAAGTGATGGGTATCCTTGGATTAGGTGTTAGTTGAGTAGATCCAAGTCTTGTTAGTACTTGGATATAGTGTTAGAGTTATAGATCTAAGTGATGTGTTCCTAGATCTATATGGTTTATGTGTATAGGCCATAAAACACAAGGTTTGTTATGTTGGGCCATAAAACATAACTAGTGGGTAGATTAGGTTGTGTCTTGGTAGTTCTCACTAAACTCTAAAGTGATGTGGTTGTGTCTAGGTAGTTCTCACTAAAATCTAAAGTGATGTGGTTGTGTCTTGTGAGTTCTCACTTAGCTTTAAAGTGATTAGTAGTTGTGTTGTGTGAAGTTCTCACTTAGCTTCAAAGTGAAAAGTCGTGAAGATTGGTTCTAGCTTTCGATTAGAACTCGACATCTAGCCTTGTGTCGTTAAATGGTGAAGTGGGCGACGTTGTGTAGATTGGTCCTACCTAAGATTAGGACTCGACTTTTAGCTTAGAGTCGGAAATTGGATAAGCGACGTTGTGTATGGTTTCTCCACCTTAAGGAGTTTGTTGACTAGTGAAGTAACTCTCGAGTAAGGTGTACTCGAGGAGTGGAGTAGGGCGAAGAGGAGCTTCGTGACCGAACCACTATAAATCATCGTGTCGGTACTTTCCTTTACATTTATGTCTTTACCTTTGTAGATGTATTTATAGTTGCATACTTGTGTTGTGTGTTGTGTGCATCTCATAATCTAAACATCTAAGTTGCAGAAAAGCTATGGCTTAGTACGTGTGTGCTTCGTGTTTAGATTATGGTCAAGTGTACATCACTTAGTCTAAACATCCTAGTTGCGGAAAAGCTTATGCTTAGTACGTGTGTGCTTAGTGTTTAGAGAATTGCTTGATGTACTCTTGATTTGATGTGTTTGTGTGTTTACTTACTTGTAGTATTTATCTTTCAATCAAACACATCTCATATCTAGTCAAGCTTGATCGAGAATTTGATACAAAGGATTGTCAAAGTTTAAACATGTAATAAACAGTTTCGTCCACTGTCGGCGGTTCCATAAATAGACCGGCGGTTCTTTATTGATAAAGAACCGCGGGTACACATAAGGAACCGCGCACAGTGGATTAAGCCGAAATGTTTTGAAAACTAACTAGAAACTATTCAACCCCCCTTTCTAGTTTCTACAATTGGTATCAGAGAGATGGTCATACAAGATCTTTGAAGTATATTGTACTTTAAAGCTTGGATCGATCCTTGCTCTAGTTTTTCAAAACAAATGGTTTTTAAAAAATGAAAACGGTTTTTAAAAATAGAGACGATCTTTGTATCAAATTGTTCATGAAGAGTGATTACTTATGCAATGTGTTTCGTTGTTTCATTCGTACAAGTTTTGGTGTTAAATAAACTTTGTATAATAGCTTGTATTAAATATTTTCATGTTTGGAAGTATAAAAATCTTTTCTGTCATAATTAACTCTAAAATACGAGTTCTATGTGTCTAAAATGATTTTTTAGAGTCCTAAGTCCTTCCAAAAAGTTACCAAATGATTTTGGCCAAAAACTCATTTTTTGTCCTCTGACCGCGGTTCTTTATTGTTCCCCGCGGATCCTTATCAATAAGGAACCGCAGTCAGTCTGACTCAGATTTTTGCAAACTTTGAAAAATCATATAAAATCACCCGTAAGTCCGTAGAAGACGTGCCACCCGTCATTTCGAACGTAATTGAATTTTCTATCAATTAAAAATGCTTCCAAACCTTTATTCAAACTTTAAAATTTAAATGTTTTATAAGTTATATACTTTGTCCAAAGTATTGAGTCTCAGTTTGTCGTAAAACTTGTGTTTTACTCTTTTCTATTAAGTTGGACATCTCTTGGTGATATATCTTTGAAAATTGATATATTTACAAAGTGTTAAACTTAATTAAATTTTAAATGGGTCAAAGACTATTTTCAAATAAAATCAAGCTATGAATACTTTGTTGTATCTAACACTCAAAACATGGGCGAATGCTTTTATGTGTTAAGCTAATTGTTTGTGTGTGTTATTATTATATGTAGACATTATTAAGTTTTCCTTGCTATTTGTAGTAGTATTGCTTATATGTCTAGTCTCTTGTGCCTTGCTTGGTATTTGTTAGTATCTAGTTTTTCCTAATTAGGATGTATGCTAGATTTCTTGCATTTTAGTTGCAACATTATGTGTGCATTGCATATAGGATTAACATCTCTTGGTTTACAAATGTTACATAAACATCTTGTACACCTCGGCATGTTCTTTAACACTTTTAGGTTTGAAAGCTTTGGGAGCTTGTCAAATCTATTGATTTGGGTCGTCTTACTCGATCATTGTGTTATTAGTTCAAGTAGATAAATGTCTCACTATAAAACATGAAACACCCTTTGAAAATCTTAGCTATTTTCTCTTAAAAGAGTGTTTGTGGGAATCAAGAAAGACGATTAAATATCAATGCATTATTCAAACTATGATTGGTATCATTATCGAATCTAATTGACATGTTTTTTAGTGTAGACATGAATGTGGTTTATTAATAATATACATCGGATCATAACTCACACTTGTGTTGATGGTGTTATATTGAATCTACTTGTTCAAATTGTTGGACATATTTTGTTTAATAATTACTTATAATGCACAATAGAGTCGGTTTGATAACTTGGATGTTTCATCCGAAATACTCAAGTAATTTACATTGCTATGCAATTTATAAATGTGTCATTTCCGAAAGACCAATCAAGAGTGTTCCTTTGGTTCGTGTAAACCTTGTTTATACACTTCAAAGTTATTAGCCTCAAGTTCTATTAAGGTAAATAACCTTAACTAGACTTGTTTGACAAGATATGTAATGTTGCATTCTTAACCCTCATTAGGTCATGCATTGTGTCGCCATGCAAGTTTTATCCTTGCTAAACTTTATTAGGCAAATATTGGAATTACATTTTGCCTTACTTGAGAATGACTACTAGAGAATTTATGCACTAGGATCTTAATTTGACCTAACGGTTGAATTACTTCCATGTGGGAAATTGAGTTGGTGTATAACTCGTAAAAATGGTCGTGTTTAGCCTTAATTGAGCACCTCTAGTGATAGTCTCATACTCATTCTCTAAATTGGCTAAATGGCTCTTCCTAAATATGACTAATGATAGTTTACTTTGATGAACTTTGTATGTCATTAGGAGTCTTTTTCTTTTGTAGCCATTGGGTTTTTCTTAGCTTTCTTCTTACGTGCTAATTGAACCTATGTGTCTTTCCTTTGTGAGTGTTCTAGTTTTTATTGCTCTTAAGCATGACTTTATGATAAGTTAGACTAGAACATTAGGATTTGCTTAATTGGAAAATCCTCCTTCATCACCTAAACCAAGCCTCACCACCTTAACCAAGCCTCTGTAGGCGGTTCTTTAAATAGACCGCGGCTCCATATCAATATGGAACCGCCGATAGAGATAAATAACCACGGGCAGAAGCTCTCAAATTTGGGTTTTCTGAAACTTCCTAATTGTTCCAACACCCTTTGGAATCTTTGTTTCAAACCTGTGATCACTCCCAAAATATCTTGGGCTTTCCCTTTTTAACCCATTACTAGTTTGGATCATCCCCTCACCCTTTTAAACCCACCTTGTTAGCCATGTTCTTCACACCTCAAACCATTCATCCTTACCCCTTAAACCACCCATTACTACCATGGTTTCTACAAGAACCTCCAATTCATCCAAAACCTCCTCTTCAAAGAGGCACCTCAAAATTAAGATTAAGTTACCCAAACTTAACTCTTCACCCTTTCACACACCCAAGAATGATATTGTTTCAATTCTCATCTCTTCATCACCCTCACCACCTCTTGCTCCATGCAAGACTACCTCAACCCTTGGTACCAACCATTCTCATGGTTCTACCTCCTCTTCATTCCAATCTAGAATGAATGAGCTAACCTCACCCTTCACTCCAAGTACTCTCTTGGATGTGACTACCCAACCTCAACCCATCCAAAGCATTCCCATTGTGAATGACTTTGTTGAACCCTTGGTGACTTCACCTTTCACCCCACCAAATTCCGACACCACCCTTGTCTTTCATTTAAGCATGTGGATTGCTTATTGCTAAGACATCTAATTTAAGCAAATCTTAGGATTCTAGTGTAACTAAGATTAAAATTATGCTTAAGTTTTAGGCCTGTTTTTTTATACATCTTTGTATGATCTTTATTCTCTTATATTTCCTTTCATGTTTTTCAACATGATTTTTCTTTGAGTCTTGGATCTTGTTGTTATTATGTTTTTTTCTTTTCTCTTATTTTGAGTCCTTTTCTTAAACTAATAAGAATTAGGAATCTTCTTGGAGATTTACATTACATGTAGCTTGATTTGTGATATCTAGATAGATGACTTGCTTGTATGCTACTTGCTTATATATCTTCTTGCTCATCCGTATGTTATATGCTTAATTGATTAGTTAATGAATGCATGCTTATTATAAAGGTTTTGTCTTTGTCAAGCAATTCCAATATAATATCTCTTAGATGTGTATAACTCATGCATGTCCTTAAATGCTACGTGCTAACATGTTTTACTTAGTCTTATCTTTTTAAGTAATCTTGTTTCTTGCATGCCATATGTGTTAATTGCGCACCTTCTCTACATTGGTTTATTGTAGACTTCATAAGGCATTGCATGAATTATCCTATGTGCTTACTTGATTATGTGTTAGATTTTGTACTAACTCTTCATGTCTTCTTGAGCTTCTTTTGAGTTTCTTCTCTCATTTTCTTTCGAGATTTCACTATCACCTTCTAAGGTATAGTATTCATGAATTAATTTGTGAAGTTATCCTTAACTTCTTTGTTGAGTCTCTCTCAATTCATTTTAATCATGCTCTTCTAAGTCGAGTCTCTTTCTTCTAGTCTTTCTAAACTAAGTTGAGTCGAGCCTTACTCTTTCCTCATCAAGTAATTGTTCTTTGAACATCCATAATGATTGAGAAGAGCTACAAAACTTTGAGCATGTAGTTTATCGTATGCTAAACACCATTTTGTGTCGACATTCATACGCATCTTTGCCTATAATGTCCTATATCCCTGATGAGACTGCTTTTATACATAGTCTCATCTTCCAAATAGGGCTTAAAATGCATTAGATATCATAAAAATACCCATATATATGCTTGTGTTTGTTGCTTGTGTATTTTAGGTACGGATATTGAAAAAATGACAAAAGATCACAAGAATCATGCAAAAACGAACACGGGAAACGAAGCCGCACAATGAACCAAGCCCTAATGAAGACTTTCCCAAGATCAACCCTTGAAGATTTGAAGAATTATGAAGAAGGGTCCTCCAATATGGAAGAATTGACACTTTATACACTTGTATCCTCATAATTACAAGTTTGGTCCCTAAAGTTTGTCAAAATTACAAAAAGGGCCCTCCACTTTGAAGAATTGGCAAGTTTAGCCCCTAAACAAAGCTAAATTGTCAACCATTGTCCTCCACAAAGTCAAACACATCATGAAGTCCTTCAAAGTACAAGAAATTACAAGTTTAGTCCTTTGAAAATCCCAAAATTACAAAAAAGGACCCTTAACTTTCAACATTTGGCAAAAATGGTCCCTCATCAAACAAGACTTGACAATTTCAGTCCTCCAAAATGCTCAACATACAAGTCAATATCATTATCCATCATCAAAATGCCAAATCAGCCCTTGAAGAATTCAAAAATGGCAAGAAATACCCCTGAAAATACTTTGGAAAAGTATTTGGGGCAAAAGTGTGAAAACTGAAAGTTTAAATACAAAGGAAATTCAGTTTTGAGTGATTATTTACAAAGTAACAAGTTGATGAAAGATGGGGGTTTAATGCTGGCCAGACAACATAGTAACCTAGACCAACCAGAAGCTGCCACCTCACCCCACTCACATTTTCCACCAATCCCCTCTCTCCATTCTGCCACCTTACCAATCCACTCAAACCAGATTAACAACTTATTTAATTAAGTTTAAATCTGGCGCCTTAAAATGTTTTTAAACATGTCTTAACTCAAAACAGGATCAAACACATAACTATTCACCAAGAACACAATTTGGGGTTTTCTTAATTACTTGTAATTAAACCTTAAAATGGTGCAGATTAGTGATTAATGATCATGTTAACACAACCCAACCTTAATATTGGTCATCACATCATTCACGTGTCCACATGGGACCTCCCCTGCTACACTTTTGAGGAAGAAGACAAGAAGAGCAAGTCATCCAACGTCCCACAATTGTGCTTACTTTCTAAGCATCATATAAACCCTTTGATCACATTTTCTTGCCAGCTATCACCACAAACAGCCAAGAATTCTTCACAAGAATCCAAGCTTTTCAAAATCTACAAGGGTAATTTTGGAAGTTCAAGCATTAGGGTTAAGCATTTTTATCTGTTCTTAGCTCACTTGTAAGGCTATATATAAAGCCATAGGGTCTCACTTAGACGTTTGCTTTTGGTTTTTCCTTGTTCAAGCACTTGTAAATCCCTTTTTAAGTTTTATGAAATTTGAGTTAAGTGTTTTGAAGAAAGACCAAGTGCCATCTTATTATTGCTTCTTTATGTTCTTAGTTTACTGAATTTGAATTAAAAACCTGTTTTCAAAAAGAGGAGTGTGCAAAATTTTGCACATTTTCTTCATTTTCTTGATATTTTGCTAAGTTCTTGGTCTATCTTGGAATTCTTGGGTTATAGGGCTGATCATAGCATCCTAATTGTGTTGATTAAGGTGTGGTGAGGTTTATAATTTGGGGATAATCAAGTGTGGAGGACAAGAGTTGCATCAATCAAGAATTTTTCAAGTTTCTGATTTTATACTTGTGCTTCTAACCTTGTTGATTCTTAGCATGCTTTATTGTGGAAGCTTGTGCTTGTTCTTGCTAGCACATAAGCTCAAAATCCGTGGGTGTGGATGTACATCCATGAGGTACACACCCTTAATCCCAAAATCTGATAATACTTTGGATTTTTGTGATATTTGAGTGTTGCTTTAGTTCTTTTGTATTTTGTGGCTTATACTTGCTTGAATCTATTAATCATACTTGTTATTGTGTTAATTGATGCTTGGGTGGTCTTAAATCTCACTTTTCCTTTGAAAAATTTGATTTTGAAAAGATAAAGGGGTGTTTGGGATTACCTGTTTGTGTTTGCAACTTGGTATTGTGTTGTTAGAAGGTATTGTTTGTGCTTGGTATCTGATATATGCCTTGTTGAGAGTGTTTTGCTGCAAGTTTTTGGGTTTGAAGCCTTGAATCAAACAATCTGCTATAGAATCTTTGTTATTGCCTGTTTTGACCTAGGATTTTGGGAACACTTAGTGTGTATGCATGCTTAGGGCTAAAAGTGGTTTAAACAAAGTCATTGTAACCTGTTTGAAAGATTTGAGGTGTTGAATCTGGCTTAAGTGTCAAATACATCAGCAAAGTGTAAAACTGCATGTGTTACTGTTCATCAGTAACATTCATTGGCTTGAATCTTGCTTAATTCTTTGAAACATTGCATGAAACCTGTTTAGACTTGCTCATTGGAGTTTATAATAGCTTGTGTATGCATTTGGTTGAATTTGGCTGGCTGATTTGTGCTAAAACTGCTCATAAGTGCTTAACTGCTTATTTGTTCATGTATGTGCAACATCTGGTTATTTATTGATTAAACTGTATCAATTGGGTGTTTGTGATTGTGTTATTTTGATTGTTCTTGACTCCTTTTGATCCAAAGATCATTTGGGTGCCTTTGTGTAATCTGAATCTCTAAAAAAGTCACTAAAGACAAAAGGTCAAACAAGTCAAGCTGTGGAAAAAGTTTCCACTGCTCAACACTCAAAACTAGCCCCTGCTAGTGTAAAATTGAACTCAGCTTATCAATAAGCTATTCTAGCTTATCCAGACTTGCAACAACTTATTTTTTGTGATAGGTCTTCATTATTTGACCCATTTGAGTAGACTGGAGCTTATTGGACTTTGACTTTGACTTTTTACTAGAAAACCAACTTATTTGACTTTTACATAAGTGCTTATTTGCTTTTTCCAGCTTATTGAGTCAGCTTATTTGAAAACTCTTTGTTGATTTTGCTTAATTAAGTCATTTAGAAGCTATAGAAACTTGAATCAGCACTTGGGGTGGCCTAGAACTCAAAAACGACTATTTTGTCGTTTTCTGTAGATTGCTTATTGCATTTTCAGGCTTATTCCTTGGGCTTATTTCATATTTCTTTTTTGCAGAAGTCTTATTTAGGTCAAAAGAAGCTTGTGTGTCAAATTTTAGCTTATGGCATTGGCTTATAGCTTAATGGGCCAAAAAGCCCATTAAGAATAAGCTGCTTGGTATAAGGTAGCTTATTTCACACTTTCAGCTTTTGGACCTTTGGAAAAAGTTGTTTAAAATCAAATTTTGAGTCAACCAGTGCTTTTTGGGCTTATTTTGAACACTTTTTTTATATTGGGCCCAAATTTGGCCCAATAAGGTTCTGATTTGGGTTTAGCCCATTTTCTAGGCCCATTAAGGGTATTTAGGTAATTTCACTTTCATTTCTGAGTTATTTAGGTTAAATTAAGCTAGTTTGCAACTTTTTAGAATTTTTTATGATTTTGGATTTTTAATAATATTTTAATATTATTTTATTGTTAAAAATTAAAAGTCTGATTTTCTAAGTTTTTATATTTTTCCTAGGTTCTAAACACTTAATTAGGAATTTTTCAACTTTCCAAATATTTTTAGAGTCTTTTAATTATTTTCTAGAATTAATTTAAGTTTTAATTGATTTTAATAGTTTTTAACTGTTTAAAAATAGTTTTTAGTGGTTTTAAAATTTTGAAAAATACTTTTTAGCTTAATTAGAGTATTTTTGAGGTTTACAAACTTTAAAATCTTGTTTGGGACTTTTTAATAATTAATTTTGATTTTTAGGGCTTTAATTAGCATTAAAAAGTCATTATCTGATTAATTAAAAGGTTTTGGCAAGTTTGGATTTTTTGTAAACTCTTAGAATATTATTGTGGATTTTTGGTAATTTTTAGGGTAAAATTTTAATTTTAGTGCTTTTTACGGTTTTACGTGTACACCTTTTTCGACTTAGTTTAATCCGTCTTCGTAACCGTCATTCTCTTCTAATCTCATTTCTATTTTTCTTTCTCAACAATATAATCACAAATCTAATCCAATTCATTACACACATAACACACTAGCCTCCTTGAGAACGAACTCATTTTAGGGTCATTAATACACGGTTTTCCTAAATCGTCGTATTCACTACTTGCCCTATTTGCTCTCTTTTCCTAAAGAGTAGTAAAATCACTACATCAATCCCGTTTTTTTAAAGCATCAATTTATCCGCTTTTGGTTTTCCTTTATTTTTTTTGGTCAAAAAAGTCTCTAGGTTGAGATATTTTTGTTCCTATTTTTGAGAGTTGATTGCGGTTAAAATTTACAATTAGTATGGGTGATTCCATCAATTCTAATTTTTTAACCCCTTGAGATGATATCTTCAAATTCTTGGATGTTTCTTTTCTATCTCTATTCCAACAATTTTGAATTGATTTCCTCAAAATCCTCTCCTTGTTTTTTTTCTTTGAGAGTTGATGGTTAAATCTTGAATTTTCTTGGGTGATTCCAAAAATTCTAAGCTTTTTACCCTTTGACATATTATCATTACAATTGGTATGGATGTTTCTTTTCTATCTTTATTCCAAAAATTGTGAATTGATCTTGTCACGATCCTCTCCTTTATTTTATTTTTTTGTTGATAGCATTGCGTGCACACTTTTTCTTCAATGCTTGTCATTGTTTGTGCAAACGACTTATTTATCATCCTCTTTTTATATATGCTCTTGTCTACTAACCTTGTTTTGTAGGACACTTCTAACCCATTTTTGTAGCACGTCACTATTCTTGCTTTGTTGGTGTCTCAAGCAAGGGGGAGCTAATAACAAGGGGGAGCATTTGCAAGAGTTCAATTCATTACATTTGCGATCGTTGACTCAATCAAATTGCATTCATCGAACATTTTGCAAGTAATGCATTTTGGACACTCGTAGATAAGCATATTATTATGCTTGGAGTTGGTTAACCTATGGTGATTGAAGACTTCACTAGGATGACGCAAGCTCAATATTTTTGTATGATGGGTTTATGGTTTAGATTCTAGCCTCTCAAACGACAACCACTATGGATGATTAGATTTTTGGATGCATGTTCTCTCGAAGTCGATCCTCCTCCTCTACAAATGAAGACTACCTTTTTGATTCGACAAAAGGGGGAGAAGTAAGTGTAAACGAGTAACTTATGCATTTTAATATGTGTTGCGGTTTACTTGTTTGTCATCATCAAAAAGGGGGAGATTGTTAGTGCAAACATTACGATGCTTTGTCGATATAATCTCTTTGTGTTTTGTTGATGACAAACGTATAATTCGCAATACATTATGTAAAATGTTAAGGTACTCGTAATCACTCAAGAATACATTTGTATACTTCTCTCGACACCTCCAAGACCGCATTCGGCATGAATCACTCAAGGTATGTACAAACATGTCATTAACCTAACTAAGTGATCAATGATTAATATTTTCTTAAAACTCGCATTTTAATCAAATGTGACAAAAGATTTTAATTAACTTTATTTTTAAGAAAATGTTTTATTAAAAAGAAAATGGAAATTTGAATTTGGCATATTCCATATGCCAAAGGAATATCCTTTGAGGGTATAAACTACCCCAGATGGCATATCCCCACTAAAGGACAAATTTGCACGGACTCCGACGCGGGGGTTCCTTAAAGGAACCCGCGGTTCCTTATTGATAAGGTACCGCGGGTAGAGATAAGGAACCGCGGGTGTTTTTGACCGTTGCAATGTTGTCCTATAAATAGTGGATCATTTCCAGGTTTTCTTTCTGTAACACCCCCAAATTTATACAATTCAATACAGCGGAAGACTCGTTGGTGTTACGGGATAGCACATTACTCACATCATAGACAACGCTTAAAAATCGCGTCGTTTAATAATAAAGCATTTCCATTCATAAATATCAAGTTTACATAGGTCCCAAGTCATTATATTTCATACAGGTTTTACAAAGCATTTGAATGGTAATTATTGTTTAAGTGCGGGCCATGAATTCTTGTCGTCTTTCCGAAAATTACCTTCAAGTACCTGAGACAAAACATGTTAAAAGAAAAGGTCAGCGATAACGCCGAGTGAATTCATAGAGTTTAATAAAACCATCAATATATCATTGGTACATAATTATTACCGAAAATCATTTTGTACAAATCTTTGCAATAGGCCATAAAATAGCCAAAGTCATTTTATACAAATCCTTATCAAAATCATAATATAGGCTTTCGCCTTCAAAATCATTATACGAACCATTGTCGTTAAAAACATCATACAATACGTTTTATAACGTTGTATAGATTAAATAAAAACCGTTATTTGAATATGGTTATGTAAAACCAAAACACAAACATAATATCAATAATATGACCCCGTATTGCTAGTCAGGCAATATATCGTAATTCGGTGCGTATAGCAGTATTTCTTTATTTTGGATTATTATAAGCCGCATGACATTGTTACCTTACAACAATAAACAACGAGTAGCTAACCCGACAATCATTTGCCCATCTAAATTAGCGTGTCGTCACAATAATCACGCTTGTGTAAATCTTCTCATACATAAATTTGCTTACCAATCAATGTGGCACGACGGGGATCAACCGTCAAGGCGCGAACTGGGGTGATCGTCCCCAAATAGTACTATTATATGCATAAGCGTCTACCAAATCCCGGTATTTCACAATTCATGCTAATGGGACTTTTAGTGACATAACCTAACTTTAATAATCCATTTCATTTCATCTATCGGGTCATATAATCATTCATCGGGTCATACAATCATTCGGGTCCAAATCAATAAACAAACAATTGGGACAAATAGTGTCCTATTTTATCAAAACTAACATGCTATCTCCCTTGCGGGTTTGTAAAACATTTCATAAAAACATTTAAAAGAGTGCGAGGCTATGAACTCACGTTGATGTGGGAAGGCGGGTTATCGGCAATTCGGATGTACGGTACGTGCTTCAATCACGGAAACCTAGACAAATAATACTCGTCTTAGGCTCATGTCCAATGACTTTATAAAAATAACAATTATGTATACATATGATGATTTTATATATATGATGATCAAGTGGGTTTGCATATTCTCATTTACTCATTTTAGTGTTATGTATTGGTAACTTCTTACTAGTTTACTAGTTTTACCTATTTACGTGTTTTAGGTCCAATAAGCCTATTATAAGTTCATTAACTTGTATTAATCCATTTCATACTTGTATTATCAGTATTTATACTTTACAAGTTGGGCCCAAATGGGTTAATCCCAATAAATAAGTTTATAATTTTTTAGCCCATTTTGTTGTATTATTAGTCCAATAACGTTAACTTAGCATGTTAATGTCCATATGTTTTATAGTTCGGGTTTTATCGGTTTTTACTTGTTATATATGTTTATATATCAGTATATGAGTTTATAAAAGTTTACATTAGACGGGTCCAACCGTCTAAGTTTTATTTAACAAAAACGTTAATTTTACGGTAATAGCCGAAAAGTCGTAAAAATCATGTTTATAGTTTTATAACTTATAAAACTTATCAAACCACCATTTTTGTAAAATGTATCATTTATTTATCATTGTACATACTTATATAAATGTAATATATAAGTTAGTGGGTTTTAATTCACATTTTATACTATATTTATTTGAGTGCTTATATAATACTATTATACTTTAATTTCCCAAAATCTGATTTTTACATTCACTTTAACCATTTTTACCATATCTTGAGTTCTACAAGAAGATAGAAGCTCATTTTTGGAAACCATAAACTATATGATATGTGCTAAAATTAACTTAGTTTTAGCTACTGCTCAATCCAAATCTAAATATCCCTAACAGTCCGTCCAAAACAGTGTACTCAGATTTGCACTCTAAACTTGTTTTGATCATATCTCACTCATTTTGATGATTCCATTGCATAGCCAACTCTCACATGTGTATGACATCTAACACTTACTGTAAATGGATTCTACCATGCAATTTTATCAGTTTATAACTTGGTTACTTACTGTTTTTATACAGCCAACAATTTAAGCAAGATTTTAGCCTTGTTTCTTATGGTTTTTCATCCTTTTAATCATATTCATCAACACTTGATCCCCACACAACATTTTTATCATCATATATTCATCATATACATATACAATAAGAAAGAAAATACATGATTACATAATCAAAATAACAAGAGGATGGGAAGAACAATCTTTATACCACCAAGGTGATGAAATGATGAGTTTTTGGATGAACAAGACTTGGTTTTGGGTAACCAATCTTATGAGATATCAACACCACTCCTAGGATCACCAAGTATTTGTAGATTCCTCCAAAAATCAGCCCTTGTTCTTCATGAAAACTCCTTGACAAATCAGCCCCAAACCCCCTTGAAAACTCCTTTTTACATGTTAAGATCACCTCCAATCAATAGAGCTTGAAGAGGTTTCCCTCATATGTGTGTATAACACCAAATATTGTGGTTGAAAATTGATCAAAGGGGTGTTTTTGGTTGAGGTGGGACGAATTTTAGAGAGAGGGAGGAGATTTGTGTGGTTTTTGCATGTAAGAAATGAGTTAGTTGTTTTAGGCTTGTTGGTTTTGCTAGTTTGGTGGGATGAGTAGCTTACATGTTAAGCATAAGCTTACATGTGTAAGATACTTGCTTAAACTTTGACACATCACTTGTGTGGTGTCAAGTTTAGGCCATCCCTTAGTAGTGGGGTGGGATAAACTTGTTTTGTCCCATCCCGCTAATTTACGGGTATTCCTCGATTCTAGTTTCCTCGATTTGCGTGCCCTCGAGTCGTTTTAGGAAAAACGTTTTTATAAATTATGAACCAACGGCACAAAACGAATCTAATAAAAATTGTCTCATCAAAAACGGAATTCGAAAACGTAAATACGTAATCCTAAGGTTTCCGGTTTAGTCGTAAAGGACGTTAAATTATAATCGTAAGTCCTAATCTCTTCTCGTAAATTTGTAAGTTTATGAACCAACACAAATTTAAAATCGCAAAATAATATTCACGGACAAATTTATTTTCTGAAATGTCGGACTGTCACCAAAACGGTGTATGTAAACGTAAGCACGTAACGTAGAATCCTCCGGTTTAGACGTAGTCGATGCTACTTCAAGACGTAAACCCAAATTTCTTCCCAAAAATAAATGAGTTCATAATATAACATTAAAAGTAATGTTTTTAAATAATACTTGAGAATAAAATATCAACCATAAATTGACGGATTGTCACAGCATTTACCCCTAAACAGGATCTTTGTCCTCAAAGATCATCTTATCTTACTACTCGCTTCTTATAGAGTTAAAGCCATGTGGGTATTTCCTCCATATTCGGTCTTTTCTCACAAGTGTAATTCATTACAATACGCGAGTTTCATCAAACATAACTACGGGAATAAGATCAGGCTTAATGTTGACTTACTTTCTCTATCCATGATAGTCACGGGTTTTTGATGAATGCAACTTTTCGCCGATCTAAACCTTATCAAGAAGAATTCAGATTTTCACTTGATAGACATTTTATCAAGTTAGATATACGAAACATAATTCACGCAGTCCTTAAAGTCCTAGGGTAGATCCAGCTTATATGCCTTTCAAACCAATCTTTTTACGTCATCTCAATGGTCCCATACAACAGGGACTTATATCCCATGATCTTCCAGATCACCAATTCATTTTTTTCCATGGTTAAAATTTTTGGCATAACTTCGCTACCCTTCTGGCACTTCAAGATCTACATTTCATATTCACATAACCTCCTGCCCACTATCGGCAGTCAATAATCAGATCCTAATTTCAACAATCATTTCAGGTCTCACGGGTTGGGTATTTTGTAAGGTTAGGTTCGCCATCATAGGAAACCTTAAACCTAAAAGACATGTCCAACTCACAATGGGTGTATGTCGAGTGTCTTCATCCCAACTCCTGCTTACAGATGCTCTAATATATATCCTAACAAGAGTCGATCTCAATCCTAATACGATAATTATCAATGATAATTTCTCCAAAGGAAAACGATTATATGGTTCATTACCAAAGGTCAATCATTCAAGCATAAAACAACGCTTCTAGAATTTTGTATCATTACTTTACCTCGTCCCTTCGATTGGGGTGGTAAACAGTACTCTCATCAAGGTTCCTTCCCAATGACTTCTGAGCAAATCTCTAGAAATTCAATGCGAAGCGAGGATCTTGATAGAGATGATCGATACAGGCACACCATGTTTACACAACTCCTTTAAATACAAAAGAGTCAATTTCTTCATCAAGAATCTATCATTAACAGGAATGATATTAGTAGATTTGATCAGTCTGTCGACGATGACCCAAATCGAATCAAATTCAGATGATGACCTTTGCAATAGCTAGACGTTTACTAATGTATGAGGCGGCATTTTGCCTTCATAATTTTCCATCAGTACAACTTCTTCAGATAAAGATACATTTAGTTAGAAATGTCATGAATAGAATACTTATACTTACGAGATTCCAACATGACTACATCTCAAAATCTCCATATTTAGGCAACCACAAGTGGCCTTTTATACATTTAACGTCATCGGCTCCTCAATTCTAATGGTTCACATTAGCCGCGAACCCCTTTTTATAAACATCGTTTACTTTTATATTGTTCGGCAATTTATTTTGCACATTCATTATTAAGGAACACATCCTAATTGATTCTTTATCCTTTTTATATTATGTGTCAGTATCTACATTCATCTTCCTTGATGAATTAAATACCATGGTCAATATTACTCAGAAATTCTTTCCTCATATTTTCTAAGTTTTAGTTCTATCTCAACTATTATTTTTATCAGTTTTGCTTGATCCGACGTTTTAAAGCGTCGATAATTATTACACGTAAATTAACAATAAATATTAACTTTTTATGAAACGTAAATGTTAAAAGTTTAAATTTCTTAGTTCGACCAATTATAATAGAATGTTCAAAACAAATTTGAATTTAATTAACACGATTTTTGCTGATTTATCGAAAATAATTAGTGAGATTCGTAAATGTTCGAAAAATCTTTGATTATACTTTGGTCAAAATTTTCTTAGTTGAAAAGCAAACATTGTCGTTTTAAATCTTGTTTTAAACGGTTTCCTCAATCCCTCTTAGGTTGTCTTGAGGTATACACGAACATTTACCCCTAAACAGGAGTTTAGTTAAATGTTCTGGGTATAAGGGAATAATCCCTTAAAAATCCTTTGTGAAAACATTTGTCAAAACACATTTGCACTTTCTTTTTGGTAAAACCCAAAGTCTTAAAAGGGCTCTTAATTTTTTTAAGATTCAATATAGATTCCATTATTTATTAATCACACGGTCAAATAATGTAAAGGATTTAGTCTTTAATCACATGTTAAATATTTAAGGTACATGTTTTTATTGTTCGGTTAATTCAGGGCAATCTATAAATAATTACTAACTCCTTCTTATACTTATAAACAAACAAATGGTCCTTAATGATCACAAGCATGAATTTATCAAATTACAGCCTACACACGTGATCCACAAAATTTATGGATGCTACATGTGCATTAGTCAATCCAAACGACATAACATGAAACTCATAATATTCATTACAAGTTCTGGATGTAGTGGTTGGAATAGATAATCTTTTTCGCGGACGCGAAATTGATGATAACCATGCCGTGGATCAAATCTTTAAAACATACACTAGAACCTTGTATATGATCGAACAAATCTATCATCTTGGGTAGTGGATATAGATTTTTAATCGTCAATTTACCTAGTTCACGGTAATTAATAAATATAAGGAATGATAACACCATAGCTCTTCATAATGACGAGCTCGGTAGAATTAAATCTTTTTCTGACAACTCTCTCAGTTGCACGGTAATTCCTTTAATTCAGATGGTGCTGACGTACAGTGCACATGCCACATGTGCAGCACCGGAAATAGAATCAATACCAAATTCAATCTTGCCTTAATGGCGAAAGTCTAGGTAATTCACCAGCAAATACCTCCTAAAGTTTCAGATAACATAAACATCTTTTTAATAAATTTTCTTTAAGTTCTTTCTAGATTATAATATCTATGACTAATTCACAACCATTCACGGTATAATTCCAAGTCTAAATACAGGATATGGTCATCCATCAAGAATTATTTAGATCATTTTTTATAATCAATCATCTTTCCCATCAATTAAGACAATGTTGTTATGTCATAATCAATCAATCCATTCTACTGGCACTATCAACTTTTCAGTTTTATTGCCGTCGATAAGATGTGAACTTCTCAAAAGACTAATAATAACTCATAATCCTTCACAAATTCAAGGATATATGGAGACATAACTACCATTAAAAGAGTAAGGTCGACGCATAATCCACGCGAGAGAATTTCAAATCAGATACAAACGAAAACATTTAATAAATATGAATATATCCCATGTTTTCATAATTTGAGTACACATTCGAAAGCTCCTCGGATCGTTACCCATGTCATTCAAATGAAATTTAATCAAAAGAAACGATAGGAACGTCGATACATTCAGTCGGGTATCAACACTCGGTAATCAGATACTTTTCCTAAGAATCTCACTACGGGAGAATTGGACAAGAAAGAATTGTCAAATAATACAAGTTCCACAGATGAGTAAATTCGACTCAGAAGAATAGATGCTACAGGCACATATGTAGGTGTCCCTAACACTATGTCCTTATTTTTCACTTCTTGCAGATCTCATAAAATTTAATCTTTCACAATCTTCAAAGAAAATTTAGTGTTAATTAATAATTTCATGGTGACTACTAATCAGTCATGGTCACTTCCAAATTGTATGTAGGCGTGCAACTATATACAATTTCAAGATTAACGATACAATACTCAGTTCGTCAAAACTTTATCATCATGTTTATAATAAAAACATTCTCATGCTTAATTCTTAAATAAGAATCAAGAATAACTTTACAAAGATTTTCTTTGATATGAAAACAATTAAGTTTTCCAAGGCGTTTTATAAACAACTTCATTTTGATAACAATCACTTATAAATCTCACTTTGAATAATCCTTATAGTGATGAAAATTCAATTTTCTCAAAGGATACTGTTTTAACTTTATAAAAACAATGTGTGATCTGCAAAAGAGTGATGAAGTGTTGTTCACCAAGAACTAACTACAATATATCAGAAAATGAGCTTAGCCAGTTAATCATGAGGTTCATGACCTCGATGGCACTCAAAAGAGAATAATCCACAACGTAACTCAATCCGAGATAAGTACTTGTTCAATGGTTGCATCACTAATACGAGCATTAGGAAGAAGCAAGAAAAGATAGATAACATCGATACATGTAGAATTTAGCAATCAAAGGTAGTCTTTTCATTAATCATAAACAAGTCAGAATTGTACCGTAACACATTACGTGTCACTATGTCATACAATTCCAAAAACTCATCCTACCAACTGATGTCTCAGTTAAGTTAGGGATTTTTAAAAGATACCACAATGAATACTAATCTACAAGAGTCATTAGGTGTTCCACATGTCCCGGAAGATCCATCGGTCCCAATTTAGAAGAAGATTTCTTCAATTTATTTCTTGGACACTGGGCATCCTCGTTAGTGGACAATGGCCAAGGAACAACCCTTAACATGAATCAACAATCATTTAAAACCTTATAATTCAATCACAGAACTTAACGACTTCTTCTTAACAATCTTATATTCCATACGGGTTAAATTTTTACTTTATTCAAGTTTCAACCAACTTATACTCAATTCGATATCCTACCTCATTCTCCAATACTTTCAACCATATTCTCAGATCTTAAAAGGGCAATAAAAGCTCGATATGAAAAAAAACTTAATTTCCAATCCTATAGCTCTTACAACAACAATTATCAAATGAGTCACTAGCATGAGATGACTCACACATTCAATTAGATTTCTTGGAAAGGTACTAGTGGCATGAGGCTTGGGTAATGGTTCCAATGACAGCCTCAAGTGCAACATTCACCCTTTCGATTTCAAATTTAAGAATTGGGTGACACTGAATCAGATGACACCTTCCCAGGTGGTAACGTTTTGTCAAACACCACTTTATAAGGAAAGATCGTCATGACATCGATATCAGATTTAATCTCGCCAATTCTTCTTTAATATCACAATCAACTAATATCAACATTCCTACGAATATCAACCATTTGTTGGGATCATAAATATCCACAACTTGGTTTAGATCTAGGATAGCTAGAATTCCTATGAGAATAGCTTCGATTAATTTACTAGGGGATTTAGGGTTCCTTGTGACAATCTACGTCGTATAAATACCTCGTATAAATATCAAAATAATCATCAAACAATCATGTAATAAAATTACATCATATATATATATATATAATCCAAGTTATATATATATTAAAATAACACTTCTCAGTCTGTCCTTGTCGGTAACTCGGGAATTATTCAGCACCGTTATAGTCAAAAGATTTTTAGACATTTTTAGAAAAATGTTTATAGTTAAATGATTTTGAAATGTTTTATTCAAAACCATGGTTTTAAAAATCTTTCGTTCTCTATAACGAGAGCTCTGGTACCAAACTGTAACACCCCCAAATTTATACAATTCAATACAGCGGAAGACTCGTTGGTGTTACGGGATAGCACATTACTCACATCATAGACAACGCTTAAAAATCGCGTCGTTTAATAATAAAGCATTTCCATTCATAAATATCAAGTTTACATAGGTCCCAAGTCATTATATTTCATACAGGTTTTACAAAGCATTTGAATGGAAATTATTGTTTAAGTGCGGGCCATGAATTCTTGTCGTCTTCCCGAGAATTACCTTCAAGTACCTGAGACAAAACATGTTAAAAGAAAAGGTCAGCGATAATGCCGAGTGAATTCATAGAGTTTAATAAAACCATCAATATATCATCGGAACATAATTATTACCGAAAATCATTTTGTACAAATCTTTGCAATAGGCCATAAAATAGCCAAAGTCATTTTATACAAATCCTTATCAAAATCATAATATAGGCTTTCACCTTCAAAATCATTATACGAACCATTGTCGTTAAAAACATCATACAATACGTTTTATAACGTTGTATAGATTAAATAAAAACCGTTATATGAATATGGTTATGTAAAACCAAAACACAAACATAATATCAATAATATGACCCCGTATTGCTAATCAGGCAATATATCGTAATTCGGTGCGTATAGCAGTATTTCGTTATTTTGGATTATTATAAGCCGCATGACATTGTTACCTTACTACAATAAACAACGGGTAGCTAACCTGACAATCATTTGCCCATCTAAATTAGCGTGTCATCACAATAATCACGCTTGTGTAAATCTTCTCATACATAAATTTGCTTACCAATCAATGTGGCACGACGGGGATCAACCGTCAAGGCGCGAACTGGGGTGATCGTCCCCAAATAGTACTATTATATGCATAAGCGTCTACCAAATCCCGGTAGTTCACAATTCATGCTAATGGGACTTTTAGTGACATAACCTAACTTTAATAATCCATTTCATTTCATCTATCGGGTCATATAATCATTCATCGGGTCATACAATCATTCGGGTCCAAATCAATAAACAAACAATTGGGACAAATAGTGTCCTATTTTATCAAAACTAACATGCTATCTCCCTCGCGGGTTTATAAAACATTTCATAAAAACATTTAAAAGAGTGCGAGGCTATGAACTCACGTTGATGTGGGAAGGCGGGTTATCGGCAATTCGGATGTACGGTACGTGCTTCAATCACGGAAACCTAGACAAATAATACTCGTCTTAGGCTCATGTCCAATGACTTTATAAAAATAACAATTATGTATACATATGATGATTTTATATATAGATAATCAAGTGGGTGTACATATTCTCATTTACTCATTTTAGTGTTATGTATTGGTAACTTCTTACTAGTGTACTAGTTTTACCTATTTACGTGTTTTAGGTCCAATAAGCCTATTATAAGTTTATTAACTTGTATTAATCCATTTCATACTTGTATTATCAGTATTTATACTTTACAAGTTGTGCCCAAATGGGTTAAGCCCAATAAATAAGTTTATAAGTGTTTTAGCCCATTTTGTTGTAGTATTAGTCCAATAACGTTAACTTAGCCTGTTAATGTCCGTATGTTTTATAGTTCGGGTTTTTTCGGTTTTTACTTGTTATATATGTTTATATATCAGTATATGAGTTTATAAAAGTTTACATTAGACGGGTCCAACCGTCTAAGTTTTATTTAACAAAAACGTTAATTTTACGGTAATAGCCGAAAAAGTCGTAAAAATCATGTTTATAGTTTTATAACTTATAAAACTTATCAAACCACCATTTTTGTAAAATGTATCATTTATTTATCATTGTACATACTTATATAAATGTAATATATAAGTTAGTGGGTTTTAATTCACATTTTATACTATATTTATTTGAGTGCTTATATAATACTATTATACTTTAACTTCCCAAAATCTGATTTTTACTTTCACTTTCACCATTTTTACCATATCTTGAGTTCTACAAGGAGATAGAAGCTCATTTTTGAACACCATAAACTACATGATATGCGCTAAAATTAACTTAGGTTTAGCTACTGCTCAATCCAACTCTAAATATCCCTAACAGTCCGTCCAAAACAGTGTACTCAGATTTGCACTCTAAACTTGTTTTGATCATATCTCACTCATTTTGATGATTTCATTGCATGGCCAACTCTCACATGTGTATGACATCTAACACTTACTGTAAATGGATTCCACCATGCAATTTTATCAGTTTATAACTTGGTTACTTACTGTTTTTATACAGCCAACAATTTAAGCAAGATTTTAGCCTTGTTTCTTATGGTTTTTCATCTTTTTAATCATATTTATCAACACTTGATCCCCACACAACATTTTTATCATCATATATTCATCATATACATATACAATAAGAAAGAAAATACATGATTACATAATCAAAATAACAAGAGGATGGGAAGAACAATCTTTATACCACCAAGGTGATGAAATGATGAGTTTTTGGATGAACAAGACTTGGTTTTGGGTAACCAATCTTATGAGATATTGTAACACCCCATTTTGATAATGGAATGTCACGCGTAATTATGGCGTGTCATCAAAGCATACAAGGATAAATGTATAAAACATTACATGACCATAGGGAAAACCGGAATCAAACATCGGTTCCCAAACATAAGCCCAAAACATAATAAAGCAAAAGAAATGAATGAAAGAATACACAAGCATAAACATATGTAGGCAAAAGGAAAAGAAGTCTCTAGCAGCTTCCATCCTATGCACGTCCTCCAAATGCTCGAGTCCTTCCTAGGGTACCTGCCGTTTGGGGACATGGAAAGGAAAGTAACGGCTGAGCAAAACGCTCAGTGCACGGATATAGACATAGTATAAGTGACTAAAACATAATAGAGACTTAATAGCAGCGGAAATGTATAAGTCTTGGAAAACCTGGAACATGTTCATAAAACTGGTTTTATAGTTTGAAAAGCCTTATGTTTATCTTATGAAAACTGTTTAACATATTTTACCATTAGCCAATATAGGTCATGAAAATCCACCGTGCATGAATACTTGGAGGGGTGACCTCATCATGCAAATTAGAGGGGCTGCCTCTAATTTAATATACTGGTTTTTGGGTAGGAGGGATCAACTCCTTGTGAAGGATGCAAGGCACACACCACATTCACAATGAAATCCTGACTGAAAACATGTAACTAGGATGCACCCATACGCCCCACATGATAAATATAATATAAATGGCCAAAAGCTGAAGGGACGCCACGAGCAATCACTCCGCCGTGGTGAAGTCATAACATCAGTGCCTCTAATGTTATGGTTATGGTACCTCCATAACTAGGTGAAACTGGTCATGCATGTATATGGCTATAGGTAATCTTAATTAAACATAAGCAATCAAACACGTAACTTATACTACGGGAAAACAGTTGGCTGCATACGGGGAATCCTAATAAGGAATGAATGTCCATACTGAAAGGACGGGAATCCATACCTTATGTCCAGTGAACGAAGAAGATGAACTGAGAGGAATCCTACTTCCGTATCACTAGTTCTACATAAATACATACATGAATAAGTATCTGCTTACTAAATACGTAGCTGGTTTATGTCATGTCTTAGCTTATTTTATGTGTTCTTACCATGTTTTACTGTTTTAAAGCCTTAAACCGTGTTTATCTTATATTCTGTTTAATTTGACTAAGTATTTCTGATATTTCATGTATTATTATACTTACTGTGTAATAATAAGTAACTTTCCAAAAATAGCAAGTTTACTAAAATAGAAAGTTTCCAAAAATGAAAGTTTCCAAAAATAGAAAGTTTCCAAAAATAGAAAGTTTCCAAAAAAAGAAAGTTACCAAAAATAGAAAGTTTCCAAAAATAGAAAGTTTCCAAAAATAGATTTACTGCTTAAAATAGATAAGTTTCTAAAAAAAGAAAGTTTCCATAAATAGATCAGCTGCCTTAATTAAATAAGTTTCCATAAATAGATTAGCTGCCTGAAATAAATAAGTTTCTAAAAATAGAAGGTTTCCATAAATAGATTAGCTGCCTTATTTAATTAAGTTTCTAAAAATAGAAAGTTTCCATAATTAGAAATAAGTTGGTTAAATAAGCTAAGTATATAAGCCTAAGTGTTTTCATGATTATTTTCTAAGTCATATGATATAAGGTATAGTTTAATAATTATTTCATGTAATTAAATTAAACTATAGGTTAAAATATTTAATTAAAGTATAACATGTTTTTAATTAAATAAAGTTAAATACTTAGGTTAAAACATGTATTATTATTTATTAATAATATAACCTAAGTCATGTTAACTAATTAATTATAATCATGGTTTTTAAATAATTAATTAATTATAAGTCTAAAATATAAAAATACTTAGGTTAATTAATTTCATGATTATTAATAATTAAAATAACCTAAGTCATGTTATTAAATTAATCATGTCATTTTATTAATTTAATTTTTAACATAAGATCATAATACATAAAAAAACTAAACATACACCATGAACCGGATCTTGACTAAGAACCATGAACCGGACATGAAATCGACACCGTACCCCGAACCAAATCGGGGTACCCCTTTTCTTGATGCTGCCGTGGGACCCACACCAACCAACCGGGACCATATGGTCTCGGTGGTGGTCAAGTGGCCAAACCGAGACCCTTCCGGGTTCGGTGCAGGCTGCGGCCAAGAACAAAACACCCCTAAACATCCCTTTTGATTTTATTCCAACCCATATTCATGTTAGATCCATGATTTAATTAGGTTTTATAAAAAAACATAACATGTTCTTAATTAATTAAAAGATTAAATAAAAAGAAAAAGGGTTAAATGATTTACCGAATACGTGGATCTAAAGAACGATGAACAAACACGAACACCAACAAGAATTCCAAGATCCAAGATCAACAAACACCCCTTTTTGGTGTGTTGAAGGTGGCGGCCAAAAGAGAAAAAGAAGGAGGAGAGGAGGATTTTAGGTTTCTGTAAAATTCTTCTATAGAAAAAAATGAGTAGTGTAATTTTCCTTAACCTCCTTTTAGTAAAAATTGATGGGCTAAGCCCATCCTCCCTCCCTAATTTCGTGGTAATGGGGCCCACAAGGGGTAACCCGAATGTTTTTCCGTGTCTAAAATATTGGTGTGTTCTCGTGTGTTCTCGTGTTCGTGTTTTACGTGTTCTCGTTAAATATCAACCGTGACTTAATATATTTATTCGTGTTTGTAATAAATATATATACGTAATTAATGTTAGCTCGTGATGAAATTACGTTCATGATTTCATGATCGCATGTTCGTGATTAATTATTGTTAAATAATTATTGCGTGTTCGTGCGTAGTAAATACTTATTGTGTACTAACACGTACGTAATACGTAAAATCCTAACACGTAATCGTAATCATGCTATAATAGGAAAGTTTTAATCTAGTACGTACGATCTTAAGGGTACTATTCATGATAAAAACATGCGGGTTTCACAACTCTTCCCCCCTAAAAAGAATAATTCGTCCCCGAATTATGGGTAACCTAACTGAGAGAGAAACATACCCGAATCAAACTGAGAGGGTATATAAGATAATTGAACGTGCGGGTTTCCTGGCAGAAGGAACGCGGAACGTGACATGTCTTGAAAGGACATGGAACGTGACGTGACTGAAAGGACATATCTAGTTGATAAGATAAACGGATAAGAAGTCCGGATGAACTTTTCCGTTTCCAA
Source organism: Glebionis coronaria (assembly GCA_025667525.1). Lineage (NCBI taxonomy): Eukaryota > Viridiplantae > Streptophyta > Magnoliopsida > Asterales > Asteraceae > Glebionis > Glebionis coronaria. The sequence goes on from CM046875.1 coordinate 521,579,139, forward strand.
GTGGCCTCCCTCTTGGAACGGTTCCTTTAGAAGATCTTGACACTAATGATAAATCTTGGTCCTCCTGACCTTGACTTGGAATACGAAGAAATTCTTGGTTATCAACGGAAGGTAGATCCCCTAAATTCGATCGAGGAAAGAAAAAGAAACAAATAAGAGTTAACGTGCAAGGGTAACTGAAACGTTACGACGCAAGACAATCTGACTTAACTGATAATTAAAAACGATGCGCGAGACATAAAGAAACGTAGTACGTGAAAATTTTTGAACGTGATACGTGAAAAATTTTGAACGTGCTACGTGGAGATATGGCGAGTGTAGTATGAGTAAACATATCGTGATCCATGATACGTGTAACATATCTTGATCATGATATGAGGAACGTGGAATGAACATGACATGTGAAACATATCGTGATCATAGAATATAATGGCGGTAACGCCAAACGCTACAAGGTGAGACATAGAATATGACGAGAAACGCCTATCTGATGATGGAGAGTTATACTAAACTTGGGCCTGGTCTCTCAAGTTGTTGCAAAACTTCCCAAAACGAAATGAAATTAAAATCGTAAGCCCAGATACGATCATGAACGTGAATAGTGTCATGAGCGCGAGCGCGAAAGCAAGATGTGGAATTTAGAATGAAGACGTGAAGTAAATAAGGAGCACATTTGTGAATCTTTGTCTGACCCGATAGCTGAGGGATTACCAAGCGGTTGGATGAGCCTTGGCTGGAACATGTCCGATCAATCTGTTGGTTCTGCAATCCTTGCGGATGTAAGGATTCTGCAGACTTAATCAAACTGTTTGCAATAACCCAAATAGCATCATGCTTCTGCTGAGTTTGCGTTAATCTGGTAACCAAAATCCATGGAGATCTTGTCCCTTTTGATTCACAATTTCAGATGATGAAAACATCCCAGTCTGTTGGTGTCCTATCTTAACCTGTTTGTATGACAGGTATGAAGATATGAACGTAACTGTATCTTGCTTCGTAGAACTTGATACATAGGAGTTTGCGAAACTCAGAGTCTCTGAATCTAGACTTCTCCTAGCGTAGGATTTTCTAGAACACCTAATGTAGTGTAGGGTTCTCTCCTTTACGCATAAGCTGAGTCATGGTAAGATTAACCGTAGGAACCCATGTGATTCAGCGTGTCACTGTAATCAACCAGAATTGATATTGGAAAAATTTCTAGGGTAAAATTTCTCTTGTCAAGAATTTGCAACATAGTGCAGATATAGTCTTCCTGTTCTTCTCGAGGCTTAAAGGAAATCAGGTTATCCTCGATGAAGACACTGATGAATTTGTTTAGGAGTTCATGGAAACTCAATTTATTTAGTCCATAATGTTGTTGGAGCATTGATGAGACTAAATCAAAATCATAAATCTAGCATGACCGAGTTATGTACGAATAGCAGTCATGGACGTGTCCTGCTCTTTCACTCGTCATTGTTGTCAGCATGATCATGAGTTCGATCTTGGAAAAGTGATTAACACTATAAGGTCGATTGGACATGTTGTCAATACGTGGAGGAGGATGACGGTTATGAATGGTGATTTGTTTAAATCGACGGTAGTCGACACATAATCTCATGGTTCCATCCTTCTCTTTGAAGGTTCTTCTGGAATGTATGGTAAGATTTTGGAATAATCGACTGGCTATGCGTAAAAGGACTTAAGTAGTCGTGTCTTACTGACAGCTAGAAAATTTTAGCGACCATGGCTAACAACGCACATGCTTGTAAGCATAAATAATTGTACAGATTTTCCTGATGGAAAATCAAGCTGAATGTATTCAGGTGCCTGAACATTACTGTACATAATTATGAATCGTAGCATGGTGTGATGTTCATAGTCAATATTTAAGATAAAGTTCATCTCGTGTCTGTCCGAGGAAATGCGTTAGCAGCTTGGATCTCATCATTAAGCTGAAGGAAAACCTTCGTATACGTGGGAATACGAAAGGCGTCCTTCATGGTCATGAATCAATGATTTATGGTTACAAGAATGAAAGTGACATCGGCAACGTGACAGTTCTCACTGATGCGCCGGTAATGGTATTGAAATTCTTGTGTACTGATTAATACATGGCACAACAAAATGGATATACCCTTGGAGGGTACCCTTAATTTCTTAGAAATGTTCCATAGTTGGACGTGAGTCATGTGTCTTGACTCGTTTCTTGGAACTATAAGCATGACGTATGTCTTGACTGGTGTCTTGACATGTGTCTTCAGGAGGTATACGTGAGACATGTGTCTTGACTGATGTCTTGACATGTGTCTTCCGAAAGTATACGTGAGACATGTGTCTTGATTGATGTCTTGACATGTGTCTCGAGATGTGAAACAAACCGAACTACAAATATTAGGTTATTATACCAGAATTGGCGGATCGGTTTGACTACTGATCATTTGTATTCTGATCACGTCCGCGGTCGGAGCCTCGGTTGCGATTTCTAGGATAGTTGCTGTCATAGAAGTGGTTACTATCGTCCTGTCTGTCAGTTCCATGATGGTCATTCTCATGACCGTGATTCATGTACTATTCAGCTGAGTGGCCGGCTGGTACCGGTTTGCACTCATATGGTTGAAATGACAGCCGAATGACGTGTGACATGTAACTAAGAATTAGGTGCAATGATTGATGGGAATCATCTGATGGTGAAGCATCTTCTCGTCCAATTGCTTTGCTCCGACGCCTTTGTCTTCGTCTTGTAGGATCTCCAGGTTGTGAACAGCATCCGCATCTCGTAGCGTCTTCGAACGTCAGCAACATCAACCTTTAGTAACATCTCCATGTTGTGAGCGGCATCAGCAATCTTGTAGAATATCAGCAATTGAAAATACGCCTGAGATGATTCAGAATCGACTAGCGAATACTCGTGAAGTATTGCAAGTGAAATACACATGGATTTAGGTATGTGTAATACACATGGAACACGGTACATGGAGTACACGTTGAATGCACATGAAATGATCGGTATGGGGTCGATCATTTGTCATGATTTAAGGAAAGTATATCGGTTAAATGGTTAGGAAAACCATCATGATAACCTGGCAGTATTAGCATAGACATCATTCTGGTTATAACGGAAACGTTAAAGTGTGATTACACAAAATTCAACGATGATTTGCCTGACAGCATGATCAATGAAAACCAACCATGACTATCATGAAAGCATGATTCAATGAAATCTAACAATGTCTTGCAGGACAACGTAAATAACAAAAGAGGCGTAAAACATAATCAACATGAAGACGGAATTATCATGAAGAAACATGAAACCATCTATCACGAAGAAGTGTATAACATAATCAGCATGAAACTGAAGTTAACCATGACAGTATGAAAACATACTTGACATAAAAACATAATAACTTATGAGGGGACATGAATTTTTTTTTTATGCCAATTTAAATCATGAGAAAAATTTTATGCATGAAAACAGTGCATGAATGCGTAATGTAGTTTATAAAACCTTTATATGTGCGAGGGAACGCCTATGGGTCGGTTCCAAAACAAAAGACATGGCGAGGGGACGCCTATGGGTCGGTCCCAAAGTTAAAAGTTTCGATAAAAGCACATGCGACTAAATAGGGCCAGTCCAGTACCAACCATTACTTAGTCATAATCCCTGCAACAATGATACATGAAACATAAATAAATGAAACTCATCTGTCAAAACTTATCAGAAAAATTTTATGTGACTAATTATGAACTACTGGGGTTCAGTCCACATAGCCACAGTTCACGAGTACATTATGCATGAAACAATGACACATAACTAAATATGAATGACGGTTGTCCATCCATATTAGTAAAACAATATTGATGAAAACATCAAGGTTAAAACCTCAAGGTGCTGAAAACATCATGGTTAAAACAACAATGCGCTGAAAACATCAATACGTGGAATAACAAACGTTGGCTTAGGAAGATCCTGGTGACTACCCACTAGTCACAGGTCGAGTTTTAGAGCCTACAGGTCGAAGCCTTGTCTCTGATACCATAATTGTAACACCCCATTTTGATAATGGAATGTCACGCGTAATTATGGCGTGTCATCAAAGCATACAAGGATAAATGTATAAAACATTACATGACCATAGGGAAAACCAGAATCAAACATCGGTTCCCAAACATAAGCCCAAAACATAATAAAGCAAAAGAAATGAATGAAAGAATACACAAGCATAAATATATGTAGGCAAAAGGAAAAGAAGTCTCTAGCAGCTTCCATCCTATGCATGTCATCCAAATGCTCGAGTCCTTCCTAGGGTACCTGCCGTTTGGGGATATGGAAAGGAAAGTAACGGCTGAGCAAAACGCTCAGTGCACGGATATAGACATAGTATAAGTGACTAAAACATAATAGAGACTTAATAGCAGCGGAAATGTATAAGTCTTGGAAAACCTGGAACATGTTCATAAAACTGGTTTTATAGTTTGAAAAGCCTTATGTTTATCTTATGAAAACTGTTTAACATATTTTACCATTAGCAAATATAGGTCATGAAAATCCACCGTGCATGAATACTTGGAGGGGTGACCTCATCATGCAAATTAGAGGGGCTGCCTCTAATTTAATATACTGGTTTTTGGGTAGGAGGGATCAACTCCTTGTGAAGGATGCAAGGCACACACCACATTCACCATGAAATCCTGACTGAAAACATGTAACTAGGATGCACCCATATTCCCCACATGATAAATATAATATAAGTGGCCAAAAGCTGAAGGGACGCCACGAGCAATCACTCCGCCGTGGTGAAGTCATAACATCAGTGCCTCTAATGTTATGGTTATGGTACCTCCATAACTAGGTGAAACTGGTCATGCATGTATATGGCTATAGGTAATCTTAATTAAACATAAGCAATCAAACACGTAACTTATACTACGGGAAAACAGTTGGCTGCATACGGGGAATCCTAATAAGGAAAGAATGTCCATACTGAAAGGACGGGAATCCGTACCTTATGTCTAGTGAACGAAGAAGATGAAGTGAGAGGAATCCTACTTCCGTATCACTAGTTCTACATAAATACATACATGAATAAGTATCTGCTTACTAAATACGTAGCTGGTTTATGTCATGTCTTAGCTTATTTTATGTGTTCTTACCATGTTTTACTGTTTTAAAGCCTTAAACCGTGTTTATCTTATATCCTGTTTAATTTGATTAAGTATTTCTGATATTTCATGTATTATTATACTTACTGTGTAATAATAAGTAACTTTCCAAAAATAGCAGGTTTCCTAAAATAGAAAGTTTCCAAAAATGAAAGTTTCCAAAAATAGAAAGTTTCCAAAAATAGAAAGTTTCCAAAAATAGAAAGTTGCCAAAAATAGAAAGTTTTCAAAAATAGAAAGTTTCCAAAAATAGAAAGTTTCCTAAAATAGAAAGTTTCCAAAAATAGATTTACTACTTAAAATAGATAAGTTTCTAAAAAAAAAGTTTCCATAAATAGATCAGCTGCCTTAATTAAATAAGTTTCCCTAAATAGATTAGCTGCCTGAAATAAATAAGTTTCTAAAAATAGAAGGTTTCCATAAATAGATTTGCTGCCTTATATAATTAAGTTTCTAAAAATAGAAAGTTTCCATAATTAGAAATAAGCTGGTTAAATAAGCTAAGTATATAAGCCTAAGTGTTTTCATGATTATTTTCTAAGTCATATGATATAAGGTATAGTTTAATAATTATTTCATGTAATTAAATTAAACTATAGGTTAAAATATTTAATTAAAGTATAACATGTTTTTAATTAAATAAAGTTAAATACTTAGGTTAAAACATGTATTATTATTTATTAATAATATAACCTAAGTCATGTTAATTAATTAATTATAATCATGGTTTTTAAATAATTAATTAATTATAAGTCTAAAATATAAAAATACTTAGGTTAATTAATTTCATGATTATTAATAATTAAAATAACCTAAGTCATGTTATTAAATTAATCATGTCATTTTATTAATTTAATTTTTAACATAAGATCATAAAACATAAAAAAAAACTAAACATACACCATGAACCGGGTCTTGACTAAGAACCATGAACCGGACATGAAATCGACACCGTACCCCGAACCAAATCGAGGTACCCTTTGTCTTGATGCTGCCGTGGGACCCACACCAACCAACCGGGACCATATGGTCTCGGTGGTGGTCAAGTGGCCAAACCGAGACCCTGTCGGGTTCGGTGCAGGCTGCGGCCAAGAACAAAACACCCCTAAACATCCCTTTTGATTTTATTCCAACCCATATTCATGTTAGATCTATGATTTAATTAGGTTTTATAAAAAAACATAACATGTTCTTAATTAATTAAAAGATTAAATCAAAAGAAAAAGGGTTAAATGATTTACCGAATACGTGGATCTAAAGAACGATGAACAAACACGAACACCAACAAGAATTCCAAGATCCAAGATCAACAAACACCCATTTTTGGTGTGTTGAAGGTGGCGGCCAAAAGAGAAAAAGAAGGAGGAGAGGAGGATTTTAGGTTTCTGTAAAATTCTTCTGTAGAAAAAAATGAGTAGTGTAATTTTCCTTAACCTCCTTTTAGTAAAAATTGATGGGCTAAGCCCATCCTCCCTCCCTAATTTCGTGGTAATAGGGCCCACAAGGGGTATCCCGAATGTTTTTCCGTGTCTAAAATATTGGTGTGTTCTCGTGTTCGTGTTTTACGTGTTCTCGTTAAATATTAACCGTGACTTAATATATTTATTCGTGTTTGTAATAAATATATATATACGTAATTAATATTAGCTCGTGATTAAATTACGTTCATGATTTCATGATCACATGTTCGTGATTAATTATTGTTAAATAATTATTGTGTGTTCGTGCGTAGTAAATACTTATCGTGTACTAACACGTACGTAATACGTAAAATCCTAACACGTAATCGTAATCATGCTATAATAGGAAAGTTTTAATCTAGTACGTACGATCTTAAGGGTACTATTCATGATAAATACATGTGGGTTTCACAGATATCAACACCACTTCTAGGATCACCAAGTATTTGTAGATTCCTCAAAAAATCAGCCCTTGTTCTTCATGAAAACTCCTTGAGAAATCAGCCCCAAACCCCCTTGAAAACTCCTTTTTACATGTTAAGATCACCTCCAATCAATAGAGCTTGAAGAGGTTTCCATCATATGTGTGTATAACACCAAATATTGTGGTTGAAAATTGATCAAAGGGGTGTTTTTGGTTGAGGTGGGACGAATTTTAGAGAGAGGGAGGAGATTTGTGTGGTTTTTGCATGTAAGATATGAGTTAGTTGTTTTAGGCTTGGTGGTTTTGCTAGTTTGGTGGGATTAGTAGCTTACATGTTAAGCATAAGCTTACATGTGTAAGCTACTTGCTTAAACTTTGACACATCACTTGTGTGGTGTCAAGTTTTGGCCATCCCTTAGTAGTGGGGTGGGATAAACTTGTTTTGTCCCATCCCGCTAATTTACGGGTATTCCTTGATTCTAGTTTCCTCGATTTGCGTGCCCTCGAGTCGTTTTACGAAAAAAAAATTATAAATTATGAATCAACGGCACAAAACGAATCTAATAAAAATTGTCTCATCAAAAACGGAGTTCGAAAACGTAAATACGTAATCCTAAGGTTTCCGGTTTAGTCGTAAAGGACGTTAAATTATAATCGTAAGTCCTAATCTCTTCTCGTAAATTTGTAAGTTTATGAACCAACATAAATTTAAAATCACAAAATAATATTCACGGACAAATTTATTTTCTGAAATGTCGGACTGTCACCAAAATGGTGTATATAAACGTAAGCACGTAACGTAGAATCCTCCGGTTTAGACGTAGTCGATGCTACTTCAAGACGTAAACCCAAATTTCTTCCCAAAAATAAATGAGTTCATAATATAACATTAAAAATAATGTTTTTAAATAATACTTGAGAATAAAATATCAACCATAAATTGACGGATTGTCACACTTTCAACCCTTTTTGCACAGTTTCTTTCAAAAACCATCTTAGATCCTTGATTAGTTAGTTTTGATTAATCTTGTTTAAGATGTGATTCAATCTTCAATCTCCGCATCCTCTCAAGTGCAAAGAGAAGAACACTATCATTACCATGATGTGTTGGGTTCACTACATGATGAAGATCTTTCCTTCTATAGATCTAAGTTATGTTTTTAGTCTTCCTACTATGTATATGTAGAAGAGCCAAGTGTTGGGTACACTTGGATGTGTTTGTAAGGGTAGAATATCCAAGTGATGGGTATCCTTGGATTAGGTGTTAGGTGAGTAGATCCAAGTCTTGTTAGTACTTGGATATAGTGTTAGAGTTATAGATCTAAGTGATGTGTGCTTAGATCTATATGGTTTATGTGTTTAGGCCATAAAACACAAGGTTTGTTATGTTGGGCCATAAAACATAACTAGTGGTAGATTAGGTTGTGTCTTGGTAGTTCTCACTAAACTCTAAAGTGATGTGGTTGTGTCTAGGTAGTTCTCACTAAACTCTAAAGTGGTGGTTGTGTCTTGTGAGTTCTCACTTAGCTTTAAAGTGATTAGTAGTTGTGTTGTGTGAAGTTCTCACTTAGCTTCAAAGTGAAGAGTCGTGAAGATTGGTTCTAGCTTTCGATTAGAACTCGACATCTAGCCTTGTGTCGTTAAATGGTGAAGTAGGCGACGTTGTGTAGATTGGTCCTACCTAAGATTAGGACTCGACTTTTAGCTTAGAGTCGGAAATTGGATAAGCGACGTTGTGTATGGTTTCTCCACCTTAAGGAGTTTGTTGACTAGTGAAGTAACTCTCGAGTAAGGTGTACTCGAGGAGTGGAGTAGGGCGAAGAGGAGCTTCGTGACCGAACCACTATAAATCATCGTGTCGGTACTTTCCTTTATATTTATGTCTTTACCTTTGTAGATGTATTTATAGTTGCATACTTGTGTTGTGTGTTGTGTGCATCTCATAATCTAAACATCTAAGTTACGGAAAAGCTATGGCTTAGTACGTGTGTGCTTCGTGTTTAGATTATGGTCCAGTGTACATCACTTAGTCTAAACATCCTAGTTGCGGAAAAGCTTATGCTTAGTACGTGTGTGCTTAGTGTTTAGACTATTGCTTGATGTACTCTTGATTTGATGTGTTTGTGTGTTTACTTACTTGTAGTATTTATCTTTCAATCAAACACATCTCATATCTAGTCAAGCTTGATCGAGAATTTGATACAAAGGATTGTCAAAGTTTAAACATGTAATAAACAGTTTCGTCCACTATCGGCGGTTCCATAAATGGACCGGCGGTTCTTTATTGATAAAGAACCGCGGGTACACATAAGGAACCGCGCACAGTGGATTAAGCCGAAATGTTTTGAAAACTAACTAGAAACTATTCAACCCCCCCCCCCTTCTAGTTTCTACAAAACACACACTTTATTTTTCTCTTTCAATTCTAGTACGTCTCTTTCAGTTAGAACTACTCTTAGGTGCTTGACACACACCTAAGAGTTAGTTAGTTAGTTAATAACTACTTGTAACCACTTTTCCCTCCAATAAATAAAATTCAAAATTCAGTTTCACTCAATCTCATTCATTTTCATTCATTACATTGATCTTGTTGATACTGTGTGTTTCTGTTGATCTTCCATGATCAATGGAAGCTTGTTGATGTTTTTGAAGACTTGTAGCTGTTCAGTTTCCATTTGCAGTCCATTTCCAGCCTTTTGCAGTTTTGTAGCAGGGTGATGATTGTAGCAGTCTTTTGGTGTTGATATGATGGTGAATTTTGGTTGATTAATGGTGGTTTAGAGTTTGTTAGAAGACTCGGCGCCTCTCTACTCCTACAACGGAGGCTTCAAGCTAAAAAGTTCCAATTTCCTTATTTTTGTTCCTCTAAATTGTATCTGCATGCTTAATTCCTAGTGTAGCTTCTATGTGCTGATCTGAATGTGTGTTTAGCTTAATTGTAGCTTAATTGTGTTAGTGTGATTGCTTACTTGTTGATTTACAGCTTTTCAAATTGTTTTACCGAATTTCATTTGGTTTTCATCAGTCAATTGCTCATTAATAGTCACTATTAGTTTTAACCAGTTTACATACTTGCTTTTGGCTCAAAACCTTTTCATTCCATCATTTGAACAAGTTCTAATAGGTATCTTAACCTATTTTAGTCTTATGCTTAATAAGTCTTTGTAAAAGTCCCTTAATAGATTTTAAAGGTGTGTTTGGTTCTAAATCATTTGTGGTGATTCAGAGTTTAAAAGTTGTTGATTAGTATTCATTTATACTAAGTCTAGTAGTGTAAACATTTTAGTTCAAATTTGTGGTCAAAATAGTTTTCAAACAGGCAATTGGTAGTGAAAAAGTTTGGGTCAAGTCATTCTCAAAGTTCATCAGTTAAACTTGTGATTTTTGATTCACTAGCATTTACTTGTTTCTTGACCAAATTGCCTGAAATTTGTTTCAATTTGTAGTTTAACATCTGAACTATCAGTGTTTAATAGGAAACAATACAGTTTAAGCATTTCAGAGAGTTATTAGCTTTTTAGTCATCTTATTAGCAAAATCAAGTTTCTCTAATAAGTGTCAAACTGTTTTGCTAGTTCTCAAGATTTACATCATAAATCTCCTAATTTTCTTTCACATATCAACTTGCCATCATGTCTTGAGTAGATTCTGCAAATTTCAGCTTTTTGGATTTTTGGTCATTTTTGGTCAATTTTGGTCAAATAAGCCAATTTTAGCTTATTCTAGATTCTGGCTTATTCAGTTGATCATTTTCAATTCTAAAAGACATTCCAAGATTTTTGATAGTTGATTAATCAGATTTGATATTAAAATTGGATTGTGGAATTTCAAATGGGCTTATTCTTGGCTTATTGAAATATGCTAACTTGAGATTTACAAGCTTTTAAGTAAAATCCTTTTACAAGCTTTTAAGTAAAATCCTTTTACCAGCTTTTAAGTAAAATCCTTTTACCAGCCTAACTCATTTTCACTTTTAAGCAATTTGTAAAAGATTAGAATCAATTTGGTTGACTAAGAAGCTCTATCTAGCTTATTTGAGTCTTATAGCCCGTTTTTTGTAAAAAGTTCATTTTAATTGCACATAGGTCCTTGGTGTTTGTTAATTTTTGTAATCAGAGCTAAACTTCATTATTTTTAGGTTTTGCATAAATAAGTCCCTGAATTTTCAGTTGTTACAATTTCAGTTAGTAAGTTTGGATTTTGTTAAGTTTGTTAGCAAGTTTGTTACATTTTTCATATTTGATCCTTTTAGTTCCCGAATTTACACTTTCAGTCCCTGTATTTTCATATTGTTTACATTTCAAGTATTTTTACTTTCATGCATTAGATTCTTGTACTTTGTGAATAGTAATTGGTACTTGCACTTTGTTTTAAGGATATGTAGCCTTAATATTTTTCACTTTTTATGTGCTTGTTTGAATTAGAAATAGAATCCAAATGACCTTTTACAACCAAAAACAACTTAAGGCTCGATATTAGTAGGCCTTTCAGTTTGTCTAGAATCAAGAACAAACGAACTTACAAATACTCAATTTCACCCGTCATCCACCCGCCATTCATTGATGGGTTTAAATTTTTACCCACGACCTACCCGTGGGTAGAAAAGTTTCAAAATTACCCACACATTTACGTGTAGCTACCCGTGGGTAAGGGTGTTATCGGGCCGGGTTGTCGGGTTAGCGGGTTGAACATTTCGGGTTGAATCAGGTTTTGGTGTCCCAAATGTTGACCCTAACCCGACCCTATAAGGGTATTGGGTTAATACGTTTCGGATTGAATCGGATCGGGTTGAACTGGGTTGGATTATCAGGTTGTTATCGGGTTAGCTTGTTATGTGCAAGAACATTAGTAGTTCAATGTTCTTGAATAAACTTGATGTTTCAATTTTATATTGTTTGTTATGAAACAATACAACTTAAGTCATAAAAACTATACCAATTACCAAGGCTGGAACAGTGAAAAGTTTTACAAATGTCAACATTCATCTATATGAGCCGAGTCACTGACTACACAAGAGCAAGATGAATTTGTATTGCAAAATCATATAACTGACAATAAATATCTACTATCATCAGAATTGAGGAGCAGTAGCTTACACAGCGTTCTAACTTCTAAAGATAATACGTCTATAGCCCAGGTTATCATGTTGAGAAGCATCGAAATATCTGAGCTAAACCGCTACATCTATAAGGCAATTAAAATTATGAGGTAAAAGGGCATGTGGTCTCTGAAAGTCCAATGTTCGGCCTCCTTAACAAAAAATTACATGTAATGTAATTAACATACATACACGAGGGACGCAAGGGACATTTAAGATTGATTGCAGGACCAACAGGCGACACCATTAGGGTATAGAATGATTTATATGTGAAGGTTCTGTGACACAATCTTTAATTTCGGGTTATCAGGTTGAACCCGAACCCGATAAAATCTTAAAAAATAACCCTAATCTGACCCTATAAGGTTATCGGGTTGGTCGGGTTGACCCGATAGACCCGATAAGCATATTTGAACCCTATATAATCCGACCCTATAAAGCTTTATCGGGTTCGGATTGGATTGGATCGGGTTGGGTTGGGTCGACCTATTTGACACCCCTACCCGTGGGTTATGGTTTTTTCTCACCCATTGCCATCCCTAGACATTGATAGTTACATAGCTACTTTATACTTAAGATTTTTGGATCTCGAGGTATCATTGTCATTTGAGCGCATAGGGGTTGTTCATGTTAAGTATATACCTAATTTGATTATATATTCATCATTTTAGATGAAAACCATCATAGACCGAATTTGTTTATTTTTTTAGAAGTTGTTACGTCGCAAGACTTGTGGATATGACATGCTTTCTTGGATGTTTCTGGCTCAATCAACAAAATCAATGTCTTACATCAATCCATATTGTTAAACGATCTAAAATTAGGATGAGCGTCAGAGGTTCTTTTTGTGGCTAACAACGTTACTTGGTCATTTGGATATTATCTTGTTGACTGGATTTATCAATGATTAGTCTCACTCGTTAAGGCAATTCCAGAACCTGTTAGATGGCCACCCACGAATATTATATAAGTAAAAGCAGAAATCAACAAGGAAAGATGTGAAACGAACGTTTGGTGTTCTCAAGAAGAAATGAGCCATAATCGCTAAATATGCGCTTACGATGAATACGAAAAGAATAAATAATATGATATATATGCATGCATCATTACATAATATGATGTGAAAACAAAAAAATTATGCAATATGCCCCAGTTAGTACCCGGAGGAGGCACATCAACAAGACTATCTCATACGAACCCCGTAATAAGTGTGCGAAGTTATGAAGTACATCTGATCAACACAGGTGCATCAAAATCTTCTATCCAATTTGGTCCAACACTTGTCTAAGTAAAGTTTAACTTTCTCTTTATTTACAATAGTTTTGAAGTTTATGTAATGTTTTTTATTTATGAATAAAAGTTGTAAATTTAATAAGTTTTACGTTTTTATTATTTTTATACGTTTACGCTTAATTTACGTCTTTTAGTTTTTAAGGATACTAATATAAACAAAATGATAGTGGAAAGGTAAGTTGAGGTAAGTTTTTTATTATTATAATAAAAACGTAAGTTTTTAATGAGTTTATAAAAAAGGAGAAAAGGCTGAGATGACGTTGTTGGTTTATTCTCACCAGGCTATCAGCCTAACAAAATGAATATGAAAACAAATAATTCAGTTTTCCTTTACAGTCTGGTGTACAACTGCTTTAGATCAAATTTCTATGACTAGTAACTACGAAGCTAGCTAACATAGAAAGCAAGTTTCATGTTTAGAACGTGGTTCGTACCAGCAGAATTCTTGATAGTTTTTTAATATATTTGGACTTTAAAAAACTGAACTCTATGGCATTGCTTTTGCATAATGAGAATATAAATAATGTAAACTAATTTTTTTTGTCAGTTTAAGGTTCTACCTCCTAGCTTTTTTACAACGAATAGCAAGTTTCATCTTCAACACCAAATAGCCAGAAATCTCGCAGCGAAGCGCGAGCAACGACCTTCGTTTACTACAATGAGTACATATATGCCTATGTGGTCGGTATAGAGAATTTATTTAGATTTATCTACGAAGTTTTATTTATATATGATAATAGACCAACATCTTGCGTTATTTAGCTTATATGTTTTTACGCTTCTACGAGTTTTATTTCATATATCTCCTCATGCCTCCATGGTTTTGAGGTCATAAGCAGCTTTCATGCCTGTGTATGTCACTTATGTATTCTTTATATGGTCTTATGCTTTTAAGTGACTCTTATACGCTTCTATATATCTATGTCTATGCTCACTACAAGAAAAAAAAGCATTCTCTAGTTATTTCTCTAGCGAATGACACACTCATCGAGTTGCTACAATATCCACCCGTCACAGTCTAGCCGGTGGCTTTTCTAAAAGCAATCGTTATACCTTTGTGTTAGCCTTAAAATATTGAGTCAAACAAGAATGTTCGGTCATAAGTTTATATTATAACATTTAGTAAAACGATGTAATAGTTAGTTAAAATAGTCGTGACATTACGGGCTTGATGGCTAGCTTAAAAGGCCTCTTTCAAGGTACTAAGCATTTATTCAAGCCCGACCCAATCAAACTATAGCCCATTAAGCTACATGTAGGCTAGGCTATAAATACCCTTCCTAGCATGTTAGGAAGGGTGTTGGTTGTCTCATTTTCTAATCTAATCTCACAAAAGTTTAACACACATTTCTCTCTACTTTCTCTCACTACTTTCTCTCTCTAGAAACCTTCCATCTTTTATCTACCTTTCTTTCTTCTTTATTCTTGTAGAATCATCACATATTTTTAGGGGCAACAATTGGTATCAATCGCCATGAGGTAGTTTTTGTGATTCGTTGTTGCTAATATTTGGTTTGTGTGGTTTACTCCTATCATCATCTCGAATTCAAGTATTTTCTTGTTTTTCGTTGTGTTTCGTGTTCTAAATCATACAATAGATTTTCTACATACTTGTGGTAAGATTTTAGTTACTTTGGTTTGGATTGAAACACGAATTCCCATGTAAAGTTCTCATCTTTCTTGTTGCCTAAAAGTCTCGAACTCCTTACTTGTTACGATCTAAATATTGCGATCGCATAAACCTGGGGTGTCTACTTGCGATCGAATATCACGATCACATCTTACGATCAGTGACTGCGATCACTCGTTACGATCAGTGACTGCGATCACTCGTTACGATCGGTGACTGCGATCACTTGTTACGATCGGTGACTGCGATCACTTGTTACGATCTAGCGACTGCGATCACTTGTTACGATCGGTGACTGCGATCACGTGTTACGATCAAGGGGTTGCGATAAAGGTTGCGATCAGGGTTGTGATCTAAGAGTGCGATCAGACTTACGATCTATGAGTGCGATCAGGGTTGCGATCTAAGAGTGCGAACAGACTTACAATCTATGAGTGCGATCAGGGTTGTGATCTAAGAGTGCGATCAGACTTGCGATCTAAGAATGCGATGGGTGACATTGCGATGGACATCTAAATTTTGTTAGAGTATTTTTTTAGACTTAGCCACTATATAGACTAGTCCCGGAACGTAGTTTACACGAAGATTAAAAAAAAAGAAAAAAAGAGTTAAAATTTTCCCGTCAAGTAGATTCAAATTTTTTCCATACTAGTTTTAGGCTATTTCTAGCTCGATTTCAAAATTTGGTGATTACAAATTTTTAGGTCTACCGTTTTGTCGGACTAAGGATTTTATTGTCGGACTGAGAAAAATCGCAATTTTCGGAATTTCAACAACAAAACAATCACAACACAACTACTTAAGATCCACATTTAATTCATCATTTCAGAGAATATTGAGATGGATTCTACTGCCGAATATCGTGTGACGAACAACAACATAATGGTGGCGGGTAATAAAGAGAGACCACCAATGCTTGTGATTGGTCGATATGCACAATGGCAATCACGATTCCTTCGATATCTTTACACTAAACCCAATGGCACTGTTCTTCGACGTTGCATCAAAGAAGGACCCTATACTCTCACTACAATAACCATTCCTGCAATTCCAGCAACCGACCCGACGACTGGTTCCGATGAGCAAACAATTGAGGAAACATATGAGAACACTTCCAAAGAGAAACGTGCTTGGATTGATGCAGAGAAAGAAGCAATCTATTTGATTCTTAGTGGAATTGGAGATGATATTTACTCAACGGTTGTTGCATGCTCTACTGCAAAAGAAATGTGGTTTGTCATTGAACGCTTGCAACAAGGAGAATCACTTAACAAGCAAGATGTCAAAACTAACTTGTTCTGGAACTTTGGTAAGTTTACTTCATTGGATGGGGAATCAATTGATTCATATTACTCAAGGTTCTACAAGATGATGAATGACATGACAAGAAACAATCTGCAAGTCTCCACCATGCAAGTCAATGTGTAGTTTCTACAACAACTTCAACCCGAGTGGACACGATTTGTAACATTGGTGAAACAACAAAATAAGTTGGACGAGGTCAACTATCATACACTCTTTGACATTTTTAAACAAATTCAGAATGATGCAAATGAACTTCGAGCTGAACGGGTAGGAAAGACTGCTAATCCACTTGCTTTGGTGTCTACCACTCACCATGTGCAAGATCATCGCTCTCGTCCTCCAAAATCATACTCCACTACACCCTCATCACCAAGATACTCCACCACATCCTCCTCTCCAATATACTCCACTTCATCTAAGTATTCAGCTCCCATAAGATCACGAGACAAAGAACCAAGAGCACCATCACCATCACTTGAGCCATCATCTAAAGAGGACAGTGATGAAGAACTAGCTCAAAAGGTTAGGGAGATGAAGAAACAAATTGCTTTCATTATGAAGACCTACAAGAAAATCTTCAAACCCACCAACAACAATCTTCGAACATCATCAAATACAAGGAATCAATATGTTGAGACTCCTCGAAGGTATGAAACATGTCAACGTGATGAAAGTCCTCCAAGGTATGATTGACGTAATGCAACACATGTTGAGGGTTCTGCACGGTATGATCGACAAACTGCTAAGTATGATGCTCAGAGGATTGCTACTGCTGCTGGGAATAGGTGCACTGTTGGTACTCAAGTGGTTCAGCAAAGTGGGATTCAATGCTTTAATTGTCAAGGTTATGGGCATATGGCAAAGGAATGCAGAAAGCCGAAACGAGTTAGGGACTCTGGTTATCATAAGGAAAAGATGTTGCTTTGCAAGAAGATGGAAGCTGGGGTTAAATTGTCGGCTGAGGAAGGAGCCATGCTTGATGACACTGATGATGAAGCTTCCGATCAAGAACTTGAAGCACATTACTCGTACATGGCAAACGTTAAAGAAGTTCTCAACGTCACTGAAGATGACAATGGTCCTATCTTTGATACTGAGCCAATCGATAAGGTACACACTGAAGAGGAATATAATGTGTTTGGTAATACTCATGAGCATTGTGAGCTACCCAAAGCCATTAATGACACATGTATGATTGAAACGGTTGATAGCAATACCACACCCGATTCATCAGACATGTGCAATAATGAGTCTGAGGATGATCAACATGCAAACGAGTATGATGATGATGAGGAGCGTATTGCGCTTCCTAACTTAATTGCTTCTTTACAAAAAGATATCAAAGAAACTAGAAAGAGTCAAAAGCAATTAAAGAAAGCAAACGCTACGCTCACTCAAAATTTTGAAGAATGCAAAGCTGCTCTAATCAAATCTAGTGAGACCATTGATAGCTATAGAGCTCAGCTTCTTCAAAAGACCAATGAGATTCAGGGGTATAAAGGGTGTTTAATTAACGTCAAAAATGACGATTATCAACAGAAATATAGCGAAACTTTTAAGCTTCTAGAACAAGAGAAACGTAATTATAACACCTCTTTGAGTACTGAACGTCACAAAACGTATCTTGCTACCACGAAAGTCAATGAGCTAACTCAAGTAAATGGTTTTCTTCAAGAGGATAAAACTAAACTTGTTAATGAAAAGAAAGTCGTGGTTGAAAAGTTGGAAAAGGATTTCAAAACTAAACAAGCGAAAGATATCGACAAAATGGTGGAACTTGAAACTCAAATTGATTTTTACAAGAAAATTGTTTACAAAACTAATCAATCAGTTCAAACCATGAGAATGTTGGCACCTCATTCGTTTTTTGAGGATCGACCTAGTTTTGCTAATCCTAAGTATCTTGAGCAAGCTCAATCTGAGAATCAGCACTTATATCTTGATGAGTGCCAATGGACCGATCTTGATTGCCTTGTTATTAGGCCCGATAGTGAAGAGACAAACGATTTGGAAGAAGAGAGTAGACCAAAAGTTAATAACGAATTTGTTAAACCATATAATTATGCTTATGAAAACAGTCTTTATGGTCTCTTCAAACCGCAAACATAGAAAACTCGTGAGCAAATATTTTTCGAATGTGAACAAATACGAATTAAATGGAGACAAGCTTTTGCCATTAAGAAAACTAATGTTTCAAAATTTATTGAGTACTTTCCATTTAAAGCTTCTATAAGCAAGAGTAAGCAAGCACTTAGTATTCTTAAGAGTAACATTGAAAATTTCAAAAAGGTTGTTGATGATGACTGGAAAAAACGTGAACTTTCGAAAGGAGACAAAGAAATTCCTCACGATATAATTGTGCTTGTGAAAAGTATTTTGATTCCGCTTGCGGAAAGAACGCAAAAACATATTTTGGAATTTGAAACATTAATTAAGCAAGAAATGTTTGATGATTTGAAATATGTGGAATCTCTTGAACAAGAAGTGAACGACCATCAACCTGAAAGAGACGAGTTTTCTACAGCATATGATCTACTCTTACATGAATGTCTCTCAAAAGATATTATATGTGTTTATGTTACATCTTGTGCTGATATTGATAAATATTCTGATGTTGCATGCAAATATCTTGATCAAGTAAAAGAGTGTGAACGTCTTGAAATTGAGCTTTCGAATAAAGTTGACCAAAAAGAGTTTTCGTTACTTCAACATAGATATGATTATCTTCAAAAACATTGTCACTCACTTGAACTTGCTTTGCAAAAGAAAGTTGGCAGCTTTTCAAATGATACACCTTTGAAAGTAAAATTATCTGAGTCATGTCGATTACTAAACGAAAAAAGTCCCGATATTACGGATTTGAAAGCTCAGTTACAAGAAAAGACATCGCAATAGCAGAGTTGAAGAAACTCGTTGCTAAGATGGGTGGGAAAGTTGTGGAACCTAGCGTTAAGAAACCTGTAGTTAGACAACCCAATGCCTCTAAAGTGAATAGATCCTCTATCTTGGGAAAACCATCTGCCTTCTCAAATTCCTCGTTTTCAAAACCTGTGTTTGCCCCCAAGATGGATAGAAAGGAAAAGTTACCACATACTCAACCCAAAAGGAATATTGTAGCACCAAGCATTAAGCACAATAATGTGATTAAACCAGGAATGTATAGAATGACCACTAAACCCACAAACAAAGTTAGTCACTCGCCTCAGACTTCTAGAAACACTAATATTCGTGTGTCTTCTACTACAGGAGTAGTCTCCACAAGAGTAAAGGGAAGATGAAGGAAGTAGAATGATAAGGTTTGGAAACACAAGAGTAAAGGGAAGAAGAAGGAAGTAGAAGAACACCCTAGGAATTTGAATGTTTTTAAGAATAAAAAGTCTGTAATCGCGTGTAATGACGATTTGAACGCCTTGAATGACTTGAATGCTTTGAATGTCAAATTTGTTTGTGTCAAATGTGGAAAATGTGCTAACGCTAATCATTCTATGTGTGCTATGAATAATGTTAAAGGCGTAGATACTAGAACTAAGAAGCAAGTTGCGATGCCTATTAGTGCTAGTAAACCCAAACGCAAAGGGAACCATTCTGATGCAACCCCCACTAAGAAAAGTAATACATCAGACTCCACCACTAAGACCCCTAGAAGCAGAATTAGGGAATTATATGAGTCTGCTAGCAAGTCTTGGAAATGGTGGTTTGCTAATCAATGTCCTCCGGGATATAAATGGATGCCTAAAGTTAGGACAGAAAATGTGACAACGAGTGTTAGTATGCCTTTAAATGTTGCTAAGGACACTAATGATTCTACAATCACAACTACTGTGGTATCCAATTTAGCAAATGCTCCATCGTGTTCTAACTCATCTGTAGGTAATACGAATAATTATCTTCATACTGGACTCCGGATGCACGAAGCACATGACGGGGAATCTCAAGCTTCTAATTAACTTCGTGGAGAAGTTCCTGGGTACGGTCCGATTCGGAAATGATCAATTTGCACCGATCCTAGGATATGGAGATTTGGTTCAGGGAAATATGACGATAAAAAGGGTATACTACGTCGAAGGGCTCAATCACAATCTTTTCTCGGTTGGTCAATTCTGTGATGCAGATTTGGAAGTTGCTTTCAGAAAGAAGACATGTTTTGTTCGTGATTATGATGGGAATGAGTTACTTACCGGTACACGGGGTACTGATCTTTACACAATTTCACTACAAGACGCAACTCATCAACTCCAATTTGCTTCATGGCTAAAGCTTCAACGACTCAGGCATGGTTATGGCATCAACGTCTATCTCATCTCAACTTTGATACCATCAACTTGCTTTCCAAGAAAGATATTGTGAGAGGCCTTCCAAGCTTGAAATTCATCAAAGATCATCTTTGTTCTTCTTGTGAGCTTTGTAAAGCTAAACGAAGTAGCTTTAAGACAAAGACTACACCAAGCTCTAAAGGACGGTTAGATGTTCTTCATATAGATTTGTGTGGTCCAATGCGTGTTCATAGTATCAATGGGAAGAAATATGTTATGTTAATTGTCGATGATTACTCAAGGTACACATGGACTCACTTCTTGAGGTCCAAGGATGAAACACCCGAAGTTCTCATCAACTTCCTTAAACTGATACAACGTGGTCTTCAAGCTCAAATAAAAGTGATTCGTACTGACAGAGGCACAAAATTATTGAATTCAACTCTGAGGAACTAATCTGAAGCCGAAGGAATTGAACATGAAACATCTATTGTTCGAACTCCCGAACAAAATGGCGTTGTTGAAAGACGAAACCGTACTTTAGTTGAGGCTTCTCGAACATTATTATCTGCTTCAAAACTTCCACTATATTTTTGGGTCGAAGGCGTGTCAACCGCATGCTACACACAAAACCGATCCTTAATTATCCCAAGACACGAAAAGACACCATATCACATAATCCATGATCGAAAACCTTCACTCAAACACCTTCATGTTTTTGGATGTACTTGTTACATAATTCAAGATGGTGAAAATTTGGATAAGATGAAAGAGAAAGGTGATGCATGTATTCTAGTAGGATATGCAACTCAGTCTAAGGGATATAGAGTTTACAACAAGAGAACAAAACTGATAGTCGAGACTATTCATATCAGTTTTGATGAATTACAAGAAATGGCACTTGAACAAAACAGTTTAAGTCCCGATCCACAACGAAAAAAGACTTCCGTTCACAACCGCACGGAACTCGGAACTCAATACCACAGCAATGAACCGTCAAGTTCAACGCTGGTTCAAGGAAATGTTCCAAGAGCAGATATGACAGCCAACACGACACTTGAAGAGTTGGAAATGTTATATGGACCAATGTATGATGAATATTTCACGGGGGAGAAACAAGTTGTATCGAAGTCTTCCGCTATCACTCATGATAAGAATGATGATACCGATCATCGTCAACAAAAGGATACAACTTCATCTACTTCAACATGGGTTGCTGCAGATTTACCTCCTCAGAATATCACATCAACAACCGCTCCTACAACATCCACAACTACTGTCATTGCTCCAGAAAACACAAATCAAGCAGACAATGCATTAAATGACGAAGATGAATTTATCAACCCATTCGGTACACTGGTATACGAAACTGGAGAGTCTTCTACTCGCCATGTTGATCCATCATATATGCATACATTTTATCAACGACATCCTTCAACACATCATTGGACCCGAGATCATCCTTTGGTTCACGTAATTGGAAACCCTTCATAGCCCGTTCGTACAAGACGCCAGCTTAACACCGATGGCGATGTTTGTATGTTCGCACTCACCGTGAGTATAGCTGAACCGAAAAACATCAAAGAAGCAATGGCTGATCATGCTTGGATTGAATCGATGACGGATGAACTTCAACAATTTGAAAGACTTAAAGTCTGTGAACTTGTTGACAGACCATACGACGTAATTCCGTTAAATCTTCGATGGATCTGGAAAAACAAGATGGATGAAGAAAACATGATCATGAAGAACAAAGCTAGGCTAGTGGCTAAGGGGTATGACCAGAAAGAGGGAATTGATTTTGACGAATCATTTGCACCAGTTGCTCGTATGGAAGCGGTCAGGATTTTCCTTGCTTATGCTGCACATAAGGGATTCACTGTCTATCAAATGGACGTAAAGACCGCATTTCTTAACGTTTCTTTCAAGGAAGAAGTCTATGTCACGCAGCCGGAAGGATTCGTCAATCCTCATTATCCTGACAAGGTGTATCGTCTCCACAAGGCACTATATGGACTCAAGCAAGCTCCAAGGGCGGGTACGACGAGCTCTCGAACTTTCTGGTATCCAAAGGTTTCTCAAAAGGTTCCATTGATCTAACTTTGTTCACTTATAAATATGGGGATGACATTTTACTTGTGCAGATTTATGTTGACGACATCATTTTCGGGTCAACAAACCCAAAACTTTCAAAATGGTTTGAAAAAGTCATGCACAACAAATTTGAAATGTCTATGATGGGCGAACTAAAAGCCTTTCTAGGAATTCAAGTTCACCAATCCCCAAGTAGTATCTTTATCAACCAAGCTAAGTATTGTCAATAGATAATCAAAAAGCATGGTATGACCTCATGTGACCCCGTTGGGACACCATTATCAACCAAATCCTTAGACGTTGATTTGGAGGGAGATGTCATAGATCAAACGAGATATCGTTCAATGATCGGCTCCCTCATGTACTTAACAGCCAGCCGACCAGATATATCACATGCTACGTGTTATTGTGTACGATATCAAGCACGATCCACTGAAAAGAACCTCAAGGAGGTTAAACGGATCTTTCAGTACCTTAAGAATACCATTCACATGGGACTCTGGTATCCGAGGGAAAGCGGTTTCTTTCTAACGGCCTATTCAGATTCTGATCATGCAGGGTGTCTTGATACACGTAAAAGTACTTCTGGTGGTGCACAATTTCTAGGTCAAGATAAGCTTGTGGGATGGTCTTCCAAGAAGCAGGATTACACATCATTGTCATCAGCCGAAGCGAAGTATGTGTCTCTATCTGCGTGTTGTGCTCAAGTTCTATAGATGAGAAAACAACTCACGGATTATGGCTTCCACTTTGATAAAGTACCTATGTACTGTGACTCAAAGTCCGCCATAACCATCTCCTGCAATCCGGTAAAGCATTCCCACAAGAAGCACAATGATGTCAGATATCACTTCATTAAGGAACAAGTTGAAAAGGGTATTGTTGAACTATACTTTGTTGGAACTGATTACCGATTAGCTGACTTGTTTACAAAAGCTCTTTCAAAAAAGAGGTTTGCGTATCTAGTTAGGCAAATTGGTATGAGATGTTTGACTCCAGCAGAACTGGTGATTTTGGCAAAGAAGCCTGCTTGATTCACCTATCAAACATCTACTTGTAAATATTTTTGAAAAAGCAAAATAAAAAAAATATAAAACACATAAAAGCAAAACACAAAATTAAAAATCTTTCAAAAACAAAAAAGATTCTTCTCGACATGTATTTTAGTATCGATAATATGGACGTACCTAGAAATGTCGCTCAATAACGACACAGGTGTGTACATAAAGCTCGAATGAAAGTTGTAAATATTTTTCAAAACATGTAATTTCTACTTTTAATAAAGGAAAATGTCTATTTTTGGACAATTTTTCCAATAACGGGTAGAGCAATCTATCTTGGGTTGACCTTGTCACAAAACATTCAACGTTTTGAGCTCAACACAATGGCTTGTAATAACTTTCAGATTGCAACCCGGATCATTCTTCACGGGGGAGTGTACGATTTAGTGCGCTTACCTCAGCAAAAGAAGAGAAATCGTCTTACACTTGAGTGGATTCGTCAAGACATTCAAAGTCTATGAACTCAAGTTTCTGCTTTAGAAAAACCTCTTCGCCAAAAAGAAATAGGATTTTTCAAAAAGCGTTGAACAAAATTCTTTCAAGAATTTTTCAATGATTATTCAAAATCTTTCAAAAATTGTGTGTTCAACAACTCCCATCCTCAAAAAGCGAAATGTGGATCACATCTTCACAATGACAATACAATTTGATCACTTTTTGAGGGGGAGCACTACAACTTCATGCAAAGATTGACACATCTTTCTCCCAAAGATCTTCAAGACTATTTTTCAAAATATATTTTAATCAAATTTGGTATCTCTAATATCAAAAGATTTTATATATTAAAGATAGGGGGAGAAAACATGATTAAAATGTGATCTTATATATGACTCAAGCACTTTAACTCTTACCTACATGTGCAAAACATTTTCAATTATCGATGCACATGTGTAGGGGGAGCATTTTTGAAACGACAAAACTATCAAGGTGTTAAATGTTTTTCATACACTTTGTTAGACTTTTTAGTGGGTTTATGGTTACGATCAAATACCCACAACATCTTTAATCCACAACGTTATTGGTGTCAAAAGGGTGGTTAGGTTTAAGTCCTATGATCCAACCAGAACCGGAGGGATCCTCCCAGGGACAATCCAATAGATTATTAGATGTCCTTAGGAAAGATGGAGTAGAAAGTGAACGTAGCTGAATGCAGACTAAGTACTGAAGCTAGCACTTGAACAATCACAACAAGGTGTTAGTAATGATGTATTGGTAAGCATTGAAGGGGTTGAAGAATGAAAAAGAAATGTAAGGATAAAGGGTATAAAGAAATTAGCCCTCCATACAACTTAGGCAGAAACCGGGTCAACACATCATGAAGACAACACATCATGGACCCAGTGATGTAATACACAACCCCTCCCCAGCTGACTCAGGCTTCTCTCAAAAGAAGTTTGTTTTATTGTCACGGAGATCAACATGACTTCTATTATTTTCTCACTCCGAGATAGTTGATATTTAATAGGTGGCATCTGCTCCAACCTCCGACTACTAAAAGTGCACAAATCGAGTCTAGAGCCAAGAGATCAATCAAATCTCGTTAGGACACACGGATGACGATCAAGAGAGTCTTATGCCACATCCTTGCGATATTGCTAGAACACTCAGAGTGATGCTACTTAGTATTTACAATGATGAGTGTAAATCCTTCTAGTGTTAACATCTAACAGCACTGCGGTAGGTCATGTGTAAGATTCTTTTAGAATTGAACATGTGTAAACTGAAAAGAAATATGGTTTGATTCTGAATTGATTCAAACTCTTTTCAGGTTTCTACGCAATATCTTTATGGTCTTGCCAGAGCATTCAGAGTGATATTCATTGATATTCACAGACGAATGGAAATCCTTCTAGCGTCAACCTCAAACAGCGCTACGGTAGGTGACTTGTGAGATTCTTATGAATCAAGCTTGTGTCAACTGGAAAGAAACAATGGTAAGATTCTTTATGAATCACACTTGTTCCAGGAATTTGAATTGACGACTTTAATCAAGTGGATATCTATCCAATTGATTCACTCTTAACGTTCGTAGTCTTGCTTTGAGACGGTCGAGTAAAGAGAACGGCTAGTACAGCCGCGAAACCCTGTCAAGGAGGTTCTTAATTGAATCTACCTATCACATGTACGATATTTAATATCGTGTAACAGTCTTCACCAACCATAGGTAAAACGCTACCGATTTAGGACGAATGTCAAAGCCATTCAGTCTGTGTCTAAGTTTTGTCTCGAGAAGGTGGCGTTACGGTGTACTCAGCAAAGTCGAAGATTCAAAATCACATTCTCATACCCCAAAGACATTCAACAATCAAGAAAGCCTAAGACTTCTACAACTCTGATGATCATAATCTTCCTTAACAACTAAAGTAGAGGAATGACCTCTATTCAAAGGAGATTGTTAGCAAGCTTTCAAGATAGTGCAAAGTATGAGTGATAGGTGTGAAAACACCCATCCTTTTACCACTTAATTCTGGCTAAAACGAGACCAAAACACGTATTTAATATCATTTGTTTGGAATTATGCGTGGTTTTTGTGTTTATTGTGTTTTCAGAGCCAACCGGATAAATATTGAAGAAAACATGGGATTGCACGGGTTTTATGGAAGAAAAAGACTCAAGACGAAGTCTATTGTCCAAGAGATGCAAAAGATTTGAAGTCACTGGGCCTATTTGACGATTTATCGAAGAAAAGGACCAAAGATGGAAGATTTACATAAGTCGAAGAAACTCAAGTCTATTAAACGAAGAAATTAAAAGACGAGTTGAATTTAATCGACGACAAATCCCGAATCAGAATCGAAAACGTCAACTTTTCGGAAAAGACGAGAAGACAAGAAGAACGGGAGAAAGCCCACTCACCAACCAAAGGGGACACCTATAAAAGGAATCCCCCTCACACTTTTCATTTAGTTTTTTTAGTTTTTTTCATTCTCCTTCTTTTTCTCCCTTTCTGTTCGTAGCATCACCAACACCACTAGGGTGTTTGGTGATTTTGATCTTTGTTTTTCAATCTTGTAATTTTAATCCTTGTTTTGTGATTGTTAAAACCTTAATCATTCAATACATCAATCTTTCCATTTCATCTTGTTCATCTTCATCTATTTGGTTAAAAGTTAAAGTTCTTATTTAGTTGATTTGATCTTCAAAAGTTGTTGGGTTTTATGTTTTTATTGATGGAATTTGTAGTTTATGGTTAGTAGATGCTTAGTGATTAGTTTATTTAAGTTTTTGGTTAGAAACTTGGTGATTTTTGGCTTAAAACGTATTTCCCCTGTTTTTCTGTTAAGTTACTGTTCTTGAGTTCCCAGGTTCCGGATGAACCAAAAGTTCCGGACGAACCAAGAGTTCCGGATGAACTAAAACTTCCGAGTGAATCATCTTAGTTAAAATCTTCCGAATCATTTTCCTTTCAAAAGTTCCGAGTCAATTTCAAAAGTCCCGGATGAACCAAATCTTCCGAATGAACAAAAGTTCCGGATGAACCAAATCTTCCGAATGATCAAAAGTTCCGGATGAATGTTATTTTCAAAAGTTCCGAATCAGTTGATAGTTCCGAATAAACTTCCGAATCAAAGTTCCGGATAAAGTTTCGGATAAACTTCCGAATCAATCTTCCGAGTGAACTTCCGAATGAAAAGTTCCGGGTGAACTTCCGAACTAACTTCCGAATCAAAGTTCCGCATGAAGGTTCCGAGTAAAAGTTCCGAGTGAAGGTTCCGGATCAACTTCCGAGTGAAGGTTCCGAATAAAGTTCCGAATCAAGGTCAACTTCCGAATCAAATTTCTTTTAGTCTTACTTACTGTTTCTTTTTGAGCATTTTTAAGTCTGTCTTACTGTTTCTTCATTTTATATTTTTAGTTTAATTTTAATTCTAGTTTTATTCATTGTTATTAAGATAATTGCTTTTAAATTTAAGTTTACATTTTAATGCATTTAAAACTTTTAGTAGATTAGAAAATCACTCCCCTTTTTAGTAACCAAGAACAATCATTCCACTTGGAACCAAGATCAATTCGAGAGGATATCGAGAGAATATATAGAACCCATACAAAATGCATGTACCAAATGGCGCCGCTGCCGGCTCTTCTCGTTAAGATCAACAGTTTTTTGTGAGAACTTGGATTTTGGGATCCGTTCCCAGTGAACGTTACTTTTTCTTAAAAATCTTCAAAACCACTAAAAAATATAAAATTTTCAAAAATCCTAAAAATTAAAAAACATAAAAAACCAAAAATATTTTTGCTTTGTTTTTCTCTTTTCGGACTTGGATCTATTTATCCTCATACCTTGTTAGGGTCTTTTCGGATAGACTTCTCCATGATCTTTACGGGAGTTGATTGCTTTTCGTCGTGAGTCTTGATCCTTCATATTGATTTTGAGAATAATGCTTTTCACATCACCTTGGATCTTTAGCAATAAAATGGAATCCTCATGCCTTGTTAGGGCCTTTTCGGACTCGCCAATCTTCGCGCCCCGCTTCATAAGTTATGCCTTGGCTATGAAATCTTATCATTATCGAGCAACTTTTAAACGATCTTGGGCTAGAAGCTAAGTAACTTTTCAAATCGTACGACCTTACTTATTGCAGATAAATTATTAGCAAGTGATGGGAGAATAGGCAAACAATTACACCAAGTGAGTTTGTGCAAGAATACCGACTTATAATTGACTCTATCATTTCTCGTCCTCCACAATTTAAAATCTCAAGTAATGAGACTCGTGGATACTTAGCCTAATAAACCAATTAAGGTCTACATGGTTAAGGATACTAGCTAGAATAAACTTGGATAAGTCTATTCGGGTTGAGTCAAAATAAACGCAACGGGCCTAATATGTCAAAGATTTCTAAACTAGCTACCCCACTTTATTAATATTTTTGAATTTATTACGGGATATATACATATGAAAGCAACGATAAAAATTTAAAATTACGACAAAATGGCCAAAGTTAATAAAAAAAATGAAAAATGTTGAAAAATAGGATTTTCCGGTTAAATGAAGGCATTTTCATGGAAAAGTCCACTTAAAACTTCGATAGAAGTCCCCCCTACACTTAAGATAAACATTGTCCTCAATGTTTAAGCATGTGGGAAAAGTGTAAATTTAAAGATTTTAATCTCTCTTAGTACTTTAATTTTTGTTTAGTAGTATTTTAATAAGGCCAAGGTTGATTGATTATGAGAAAAGTGTAAATTTGCTTTATCACTAAGCATTGCATGAGGGCATGGAAATGGTTAAGTGTAGGGGATTTGATAGGTGTGAAAACACCCATCCTTTTACCACTTAATTCTGGCTAAAACGAGACCAAAACACGTATTTAATATCATTTGTTTGGAATTATGCGTGGTTTTTGTGTTTATTGTGTTTTCAGAGCCAACCGGATAAATATTGAAGAAAACATGGGATTGCACGGGTTTTATGGAAGACAAAGACTCAAGACGAAGTCTATTGTCCAAGAGATGCAAAAGATTTGAAGTCACTGGGCCTATTTGACGATTTATCGAAGAAAAGGACCAAAGATGGAAGATTTACATAAGTCGAAGAAACTCAAGTCTATTAAACGAAGAAATTAAAAGACGAGTTGAATTTAATCGACGACAAATCCCGAATCAGAATCGAAAACGTCAACTTTTCTGAAAAGACGAGAAGACAAGAAGAACGGGAGAAAGCCCACTCACCAACCAAAGGGGACACCTATAAAAGGAATCCCCCTCACACTTTTCATTTAGTTTTTTTAGTTTTTTTCATTCTCCTTTTTTTCTCCCTTTCTGTTCGTAGCATCACCAACACCACTAGGGTGTTTGGTGATTTTGATCTTTGTTTTTTAATCTTGTAATTTTAATCCTTGTTTTGTGATTGTTAAAACCTTAATCATTCAATACATCAATCTTTCCATTTCATCTTGTTCATCTTCATCTATTTGGTTAAAAGTTAAAGTTCTTATTTAGTTGATTTGATCTTCAAAAGATGTTGGGTTTTATGTTTTTATTGATGGGATTTGTATTTTATGGTTAGTAGATGCTTAGTGATTAGTTTATTTAAGTTTTTGGTTAGAAACTTGGTGATTTTTGGCTTAAAACGTATTTCCCCTGTTTTTTGTTAAGTTACTGTTCTTGAGTTCCCAGTTGTTACTCGGAAGAGTACCCGAAGAAGAGGGTTGATTACCTTGGAAGAAACTAGCCATCATGTTCTTTAAGTCATTTGTTTGAATATCCAAAGTATTTCTCATGTCGGCTCTCAAATCGTTCCCTTGTTTGACCAAGTCTGCTTTCAAGTTGAGCACTTCCCGCTGAAGATTTCCCACGATCACATCGTTCGTCCTCATATAGGTTTCCACTTCTTGGTGTAAAGCGTTGGGTTGGTTGGGAGGAGCATTGTATGCGGGTGGTTGATAAGCAGGTTGCTGGTAAACTTGGTTGTTTCGTTGAGGTGGAGGTGGTTGTTTGTGAGGTGGGATGTATGGTGTACGAGGTTGTTGTTGTTGTTGAGGAGGGCGATTGAGGGTTTGTTGTTGGTTTGGATTGTTTGGAGGAAAACCGGGTGGTGAGAGGTAGTTGTTGGAGCGGTAGCTAAGCAAATTACGGTCACCTTGAGGTCTAGCTTGATAAGCAGGTTGAGGATAGGTGCCATATGCTGCATTCACATTTTCAGAAGGGTAGTCTTGGGTGGCAGTACAAGTGGTGTAAGAGTGAGGACCCCCGCATATCTCGCATGGTTAGCTAACAGCATTGACTTGAGCGTCTTTAGCGTTTCTAGCGTTGATGCTGTTGGTGTTGCTGGCGGTTTGGGTAGCAAGCGATTCAAGAAGCGTAGTGATTTTGTCAAGTCGCTTATCGCTGTCACTAGTACTAGCACTAGCAACATTGGTCCGAACACTCTTGGTTTGCACACGAGACTTATTCTCAATGATATCCCAAGCAGCATTGGAAGTCTTAGCCAAAAGATTACCCCCCGAGGCACTGTTTAGTGAATCTTGGTCATTCATGCTTAAACCATTATAAAAAGTGTTAATTTGGTGCACTTTGGTAAAACCATGTTGTGGGCATTTTCTTAAAAGATCTTTAAAACCACTAAAAAATATAAAATTTTCAAAAATCCTAAAAATTAAAAAACATAAAAAACCAAAAATATTTTTGCTTTGTTTTTCTCTTGTTAGTTCTTTTGCAGGTGTATGCGCACTCGATCAACGTCTTATCAAGAGCCCGAGCCTCTCGATAACTTAGACATGGCCGGTGTACAAAACAACAATAACATAACACCTCAAAACAACAATAATAACAACAACAACCCACCTTTCAACAACATGAATAATAACAACAACAATGAGCCTCAACCGGATAATCGCCCGATGATTTCAAAAGCATAGACAACAGCTAAAAGCTCTTTTTCGGTTGTCGTATAATGAAATTCCGCCCCTATCTTGTCCTTTCCACCACAATCATATATACGGACCATTCCGCGTTGAAGTACTTTATGACAAAGCATGATTCTAAGCCAAGACTTCTTCGCTGGGTTTTACTCCTTCAAGAATTCAACATTGAAATTCGTGACAAGAATGAGCATGTGGATGAAGACACAAGATCGCAAGATAGCAAAGATAAGTCAAGAATGATTTGAAGATCTCAAGATAAAAGACAAAGTCGAAAGACAATGACAAAGGCTCAAAGATCACAACATGAAGGAACAATACTATTATTACACGTTCAAGACTCATTTATGACGAAATTCGTAATATCCATTGATCTCCAAATATCGAAGAGGAATGACCTCAAATTGGGGGAGAGTGTTAGCCTCAAAATATTGAGTCAAACAAGAATGTTCGGTCATAGGTTTATATTGTAACATTTAGTAAAACGATGTAATAGTTAGTTAAAATAGTCGTGACATTACGGGCTTGATAGCTAGCTTAAAAGGCCTCTTTCAAGGTACTAAGCATTTATTCAAGCCCGACCCAATCAACCTATAGCCCATTAAGCCACATGTAGGCTAGGCTATAAATACCCTTCCTAGCATGTTAGGAAGGGTGTTGGTTGTCTCATTTTCTAATCTAATCTCACAAAAGTTTAACACACACTTCTCTCTACTTTCTCTCACTACTTTCTCTCTCTAGAAACCTTCCATCTTTTATCTACCTTTCTTTCTTCTGTATTCTTATAGAATCATCATATATTTTTAGGAACAACACTTTGAGTATGAGTGTAACTATATACATTCTACCTTCCCATATCTCGTCATGACGGAATTTGGTATAGTTGTTGTCGTTGTATATTGAAAAGCTTGTAAATGTAATGTCACGTGATCCCCTTAAATGTTTTACTACCCATCAAGTGTTTGTAAAAATGTCTCAACCACAATACATACATAAAACACATAATCCTTTTATTTACAAACCCATTTCATATACATTAATCATTCTATTTTCATGACATCCGCATCTACCTCTTCGTACAAAACTTGGACGTGTCCGTTCTATGAATTTCATTATTGCTCAGATGGCCAAGTGGGTAATAAAAGGTTTGCTCGTTTGTTTTCTCATATTAAAAGGCACCAATTTTCGATCGATGAGCGTAAAGATGCATTACGCGATGCTATTTCTACGGACCATGGATTATATATGGCAGTCGAGGAAACTTTGAAGGCTTTTGAACAATGGTTATGCGGGAAGTGTATGACTTTTCATGTTGTGAGCCGGTCTTGTCATCACGAAGATGGTATAGTGCGTCCTTCAAAGGAGCCCAACGACATGATTGGTTACATTGTTGGCATTTCCAAGCCTTCTTATAAGGAGTATGAGATACAAATAGTTGAGGGTTGGCTTTGGATGTTGAGCTTCTTGATCGTGTTTTTAAATTTTCTATCACGATTGTCAAGAGTATTCCTCACGGATGTCGTCTTGCTTTATCTCAAGTGTTAAGAACAGTTCTTTACCAAGTGGCCGCCCGACCCAATTCTGTTGATGAGTGGGTCAAGTTGTTACCTTTTTCATGATGTACATTGCAAGTGTGTAGGCC
This sequence comes from Glebionis coronaria, assembly GCA_025667525.1. Taxonomy (NCBI): domain Eukaryota; kingdom Viridiplantae; phylum Streptophyta; class Magnoliopsida; order Asterales; family Asteraceae; genus Glebionis; species Glebionis coronaria. The sequence goes on from CM046875.1 coordinate 521,611,908, forward strand.
CAAAACTAGACAAGAACGAAGGTCCGAAAATAGAAAATCTTTGCAACAAAGTTCTATCTTGAAGTCAATAGCTACATGGCGGAAAGATGATGGTATTGTAGCGTTAGTTAAAAGCATGTTGGATGTTGCTGGGTCAAGGTCCTTAGGCGAGGGTTGAGATGATATAATAGAGGATAAAACAACATGCAATACCAACATCAAGCAATATCTTCGGAAGGTTACAGATGGGCACTTCACAACTGCAATAAAAGTGTTATCCTTTTCTGGTGTAGCTCCATACTATGATGATACCATTAAAGCCTTGGAGGCTAAGCATCCTTACAAGACACCCCCATCCATACCGAGTAACACATTTTATGAGCCTCCTCTTTTAGCAGAGATTGATTGTGTCTTGGGTTGCATTAAATCCTTTCCTAAAGGTACTTCATGTGGGAGAGATGGTTTGAGGGCACAACATATCTTAGATGCTTTATGCGAAGAAGGGTCTGCTAGTTCCACAGATCTCTTAAAGGATATCACCTTGGTCGTTAATCTATGGTTAGCAGGGAGGTGTCTGCCTATCTTGGCAGAGTTTGTTGCATCCGCTCGTCTCACGCCTCTACTTAAGCCAGAAAATGGGATTCGACTTATTTCAGTAGGCACTATATGGAGACATTTGGTGTCCAAGGTTGCTATGAAAGGGATAGGTAAGGAAATTTCCAAGTACCTTGGTGATCTCCAGTTTGGAGTCGGAGTGTCGGGTGGCGTTGAGGCTGTTTTACATAGTGTCAATAGGGTATTGACTATATACCATAATGATGGGTCTCTTGCAATGCTCACTGTGGACTTCTCAAATGCATTTAACCTTGTGTATAGATCGACATTACTTCATGAAGTTAGGGTGAGGTGTCCCTCTATTTCTTTTTGGGTGAACTTCTTATATGGTCAGGCACCGAGATTGTATATAGGAGACACGCATATTTGGTCTGCCATAGGGGTGCAGCAAGGTGACCCATTGGGGCCTCTTCTTTTTGCTCTTGTATTGCACCCGCTAGTACATAGGATCATAGACAGTTGCAAGTTTCTTCTTTATGCTTGGTATCATGATGATGGAACCGTTATTAGAGATGCAGAAGAGGTATCCAATGTGTTAGACATTATAAAGGCGTCTGGTCCAGGTTTGGGTCTTGAACTTAATATCAAGAAAACAGAGATTTTTTGGCCCTCTTGTAATGGTACGAAGCTTCGGGAGGGTTTATTTCAGATCGATATTCGAAGACCTTCTTTGGGTGTGAAGCTTCTTGGGGGAGCCGTTAGTAGATATTCAAAATTTATTAGTGGGTTGGCTATGAGGAGATCCGTGAATGCTGTTGAGTTGATAGATCTTCTTCCAAAACAACATGAGTGAGCTTCTTTTGCTCCGTTCATGTATGGGTATTGCTAAAAAAATTTGGTTTAAGGACCTGTCAACCTATACACGTGGAGGAGGCGGCATTGTTTTTTGACAAAGGTTTGTGTCGGTCAATCAAGAATATAGTGGTTTGTGGAGGACCTTTCTTTAGTGACTTGCAGCGGAGACTCGCTTCTTTACCCATCTGTCTTGGTGGTTTGGGCTTGTACTTGGAAAAAGTGGTCTCCTCCTATGATTTGTGGCCTCGAGGCCCCAAACTTGGGTGCTATAAGACCACATCTTACGTGACAGTGGCATATGTGATATGGATGATGATTACGTTTCTGCTTTGGCGTGTCTTCGTGATACAATTCCAAGCTTTGATTTTAGCGTTTTTGCTAATAAGGACACCGCCCCATCTAAAGCCTAATAACTGGCGAGTGCCCTTTTTAGTGAGATGATCAAAGATATGGAAGACTTTGACATGACGGTTAGACAAAGCGGTTTTCGAGTGTCTACGCGCTCTACATGCTCATGATTTTCTACTGGCTATCCTTATAGACGGTCTCGGTCAACATATGTCATCAGTGGTATACCGCAATATCCTTAAGTATCGCCTTATGATTCCCTTATTTTCGGTTGATGCGATATGCCCTGTTTGTTGCAAGTTATATTTTGATTCTTTTGAAGAACACGCGGTTCATTGTAAGGAACTTCTGGGCTTCAAGTATCAACGGGATTTTGTTAGGAACGTTCTTTTCGACATATGTAGGCGTGTCGGTATCTCCGTCAAGAAAGAGGCACTTGTGGATTTCTTGACCGATCCGTCAGATGGAAGATCCACACTGAGACCCGCTGACATTTTGGTTTTTGGATGGGTCGGAGGTAAACATGCATGCGTTGATTTGACATGGGTTACTCCTCTTGTGAGATTAAGCATTCGGGATTTTACAGCGGGTCTGGCTGCTATAGAAGCCGCCTCATGCAAAGTGACTAAGCACGAGAAAGCATGTATCGAAAATAAACATGTGTTTATTTCTTTCGCGTTTGACACATTTGGTTTTCTTGCACCTGTGACTAGTGGCAGCTTGTTGCCCGTTTTTCTTCTCCTACCATGTAAATTATAATTATTATAATAAATATATGTTGGAAAGTAATGACGAATGTCTTAAACCTCCCTCGATCTGCTCTGGGAAAAATCATAAAATCGACTTACGGTAACAAAATATGTTTAATCAACAGAAATCGTCCCAATAAATCTACTAACCATTTTTATCCATTACAAATTTGAAGGAGATTGAAATGAAAAAAAAAACAACTTACCTTTCCTCTCTCGAACAAAACCTTGGTGATGGGCTAAAGACAAGTTTTTGGCATAACAGTTTGTCTTTAGATGGGTGAACATAACGTTTTGCACAAGAGTTAAAATGAAAATTGGTCCACTAGATTAACTTCAAAATTAAGCAATTACAGTGTTAACGATGACACAAATGGTTACAGTTTATTTTTGGGCTGGACATTGGGGCTTGCAAAGTTGCATGTATATTGGTTCAGTCGAAATTTCTAATCACTGTGCATTTTAAGTGAGAGTATGTATGGGTGTGTTTTCTCTTTTAATAATTAAGTTGCTTCTTAATAGCATAGGGTATAGTAATGTGTAGGGGTGTTCAAAAAAACCGAGAAACCTACGAACCGAGCCGAACCGCTCAATCCGAAACCGAAAAAACCCGAAACCGAAAAAACCGAAACCGAAAAAAACCGAAACCGACAAAACCCGCTTATGACGGTTCGGTTACGGTTTTTAATTTTAAATATCCGTGGTTAACCGAACCGAACCGCACATATTATACATGAAATTTTTTAACTAAATATTCAAATTATAGTACATGTATTAATTGTTTTAGTACCATACTTTTATTGTACAACGATTTTTTTACGCTTAATGTCAACTATTTTAAACATATTTATGTAAATTTAATTAATGTGATCGTAGTTTATAAACATCGAATAAATAATTTTTAGTTAATATCTTATTTATGAACATTCTATTGCACTTTTTGGAACGAAATAATTTTTATATGATTTTTATTTATTCAATGTCATTGGATTATACGAAATAACATTCTATCTTCTAAACCGTGTTTTTATTTATAAACTAAAACTTGATGATACTTATAAAATGGTTAACCGTGACCCGAACCGTGGGTAACCGCTCATTTCGGGTAACCGCATGTCCGGTTAACCGCCTTGTACGGTTCGGTTACGGATAGTAAATTTAACTACCCGAACCGCGATGGATAGTCAAAATCGTCTAACTAACCGAACCGAACCGACCCGTGAACACCCCTAGTAATGTGGTGTCATATTAGAAAATGTGTTATAATAAAAAAGTATTGATATGCGGGCAGGGTCGTCCTGTTGACTTGGGAGGCCCTATGTTGTAACTACTAAAGAAGCCCTCTTAAAAAGTAAAGATTGTAGATATATTAAGATCATAACATACTAATAATACAAAAGAAGTATTTTTGAAGTATTTAAAAATATTACGACAATACTAATAAATCACTAAATTTAAACTCATAAATATACAAATGTGAGCCTCTCATCACTAATATTGTAGACTCTATATGCTTTAGGTTTTTTCTCATGAAAATATATAGACATATATAAAAATGAGAGGCCCCTGAAAATGTGTGACCCGATGCTATTGCCCCACTTGCACATGGTTTACACCGGTTCAATATGTGGGCTATGACGCAATAATATCATAGTACACATTTTATGGGATAGCAGTAAGCCGTGTCAAATGTGATGCGAATGTTTTTATATTAATTTCATTATATCATCAAATATACAAAAATAAACTTTTGTAAATAAAAATAATAATTCATTTTATAATTTGAAAAACAAAAAAATAAGAATAAAAACAAAAAAAAGAATAAAAATAAAAAAGGAAAAATAAACAAATAAGTTACTAAAGTTTGGTTAAATGTTCACCTAAGTTACTAAAATATTTTTGGTTACAAATCACTTACTTATGTTTGGATTACTTGTTATATAAGTTACTCTTTTGGTTGCAACCTTTTGTTACCGGTAACTAAGTGATGTGACATATAATACTAATGGGTTAAAACACAAAAATGTTACCAAAGTTTGCCAACATGTTCATTTACGTTACTAAAGTTTTTTTTGTTACAAATAGGTTACTAAAGTTAAGGTAACAGGTTAAATAAGTTACCCTCTATGTTTTAACACTTGGTAGTAGGTTTGTTTAAAGAGTAAATTATCTTTTATTTTTAAATTATGCGTATCCTAATAACGCATGATTCAAGAAAAATGATCGTAGCAAACAATCTGCTCCTAAGCTATCTTCAAATTCTTTCATTTTACTTTTTCACTAAGACATGATGAGCAACTATCTCGATTGGGTTGACGGCGAAAGAAGGGTGAGTGTGTGCCGGATCAATGGGTGACGGTGGCCGTAGTTGTGGATCGGTTACGATGGCTGGAGGTTGTGGTGGCTGGCGAGAGTGACATCAATCTTTTTTTGGTGGTAGCGTTTTTTTCTATAGATCCGGTGGTGGTGAGAACTGGTGGTGGTGGCCGTTGTGCTGATGAACGAACATTGAGAAGTCAGCAACATTCTTGTTTGAGTTGGGACCCACAAAGTGTTGACGTGGGCATAACAATAGGTTACCAACAGGTTGCTCACCCTCGGAGTAACCAAATTATAATTTTTTAAAACTTCAGTAACTCATATAATTAACCCGTATAATTGAGTAACCTTTTTGTAACCAAAAACACTTTAGTGACTTATATGAACATTTAAGCAAACTTTAATAACTTATTTATCTATTTTTCTAATAAAAAACTCAAACAAAGCTACATACCTCATCTTCTTGGTCAAACCTATCTTTTTCATCACACACATCGAAAAACACACACACACAAACATCAATCATAAACACAAACATAAACACACCCACACAAACATATTTAGAAAAAAAAAAAAAAAAAAAAATACCACAACGTCACTTTTGCTCGACTGAAGACGCAAGGTACAATGGCGCGAAAACCAATGTGGTGCAGTGTGGTGCGTTGTAGATTTTTTGACGTCGTAAAGTACGACGCGAGCCACCACCCAACCGTACCCTGGGCTCAAATATAAAATCTTGTCCAATTCTCCTAAATCGAGTGTATAAAAGATTTGTACTCACATGAATAACATGAAAAAGACCCACGAATCTTGAAATCTCGTGAATTCGCTAACTTGAGACCGAAGGAACATGCTTTTTAAGGTTTTGGGGTTAAAGAGCTACGTGTTCTTTTAAATATACTCATATAATACGTTTAATTAAAAAGTTATTAACATGATATCTCAAGTATTATTTTACCTGTTGTTAGTATGTTGGCAATGTTATCGACTATCGGCAAAACCGATTAAAATTGTTAAAATAGTTTACGTGGCAAATTTTTTTTCCTTGCGAGTTATTTTTTCAATTACATGGTCTTGTAAACTTTGCTTCAGGTAGTTCTTCTTTTCAGGAGGAGCAGAACCCTTCTTCTTTCATTCATGAATCAAGAGAATACCATCCCAATTATGGATCAGTGACTTGAGAGCAATGATTAGAGTTTAGAGATCTACAAACGATATAGAACTTGAGAGCATAGTTTCATGTCAATTTAACTTCGAGTACAAAATTGAGATACTCTTTTTATATTTAGATCTTATAAATGGTAAACTTGATTACTTTTAATATCGGGCTAAGTATCAAAAGAGACATAAGTACACTATATGATTTCCTACTCAGACTTTTTTTTTCAAAATTCCAAAAAAAGAATTGTACTTTTGTTCAACTGATCAACCCACTTAGAAATTTTCACGTACAAAACTGATCAACCTACTTTATTTCATATTTAATTTTTGTTTGACCCACTAATACAGTTTAAATTACACATATACCCTTATTCTTTAACTTTTTTTATCATCCCTACCACTCTATTACCATCGCCGTCATCACCGCCACTGCCACTGCCACCATCGCCAACACCACCACCACTGATCAAATCTACCACCATATCACGCCGAGTCCATGGGCTAGATGTACATCTGTTATGTACATCTTTTTCTTTTTCTTATCTATGTGTTCTTATTTTGTCTCTCTTCCGTTGATGAATATGCAATCATCAGCTTCCAATTCTTGCCAAGAAAATTTAGAAAAATGAATTCTAGTTTGGGTTTTCGCCTTCTTGGATCTTTTCAGATCGGACGGTGGAGCAACCTCCACCGTTTCAGGGTTTTTTCAGCTACACAAGGGGTGTAAACGAGCCAAGTCGAGCCGAGTACTGCCAAGCTCGAGCTCGACTCGATTACTAAAACTCGAGCTCGAAACTCGGCTCGAACTCGGTCGAGCTTCATATTTCGAGCTCGAGCTCGACTCGATTACTAAAACTCGAGCTCGAAACTCGACTCGAGCTCGACTATTTTTGCAAATTATGCTCGAACTCGATAAATACTCGGCATATCAAGCTCGGCTCGGCTCGATTTATGACTATAAAAGGGTAAAAATGTAATTTAATTAAAGCTCGATAAAGCTCGCGAGCTTCACGAGCCGAGTATTATGAAGCTCGAACTCGACTCGAAAGTATACTCGAGTAGCTCGAACTTGAGCTCGACTCGTTTAGATCGAGTCGATTTCGAGTACTTTACGAGTCGATCTCGAGTAACTCACGAGTTGTCTCGTCTCATTTACACCCCTAAGCTACACTACTGCTATGAGTTGACTTTTCTGATCTAACAAGAGACTATTTCCTATGCTAGTTCTGTAAGGATTCTTTTAACTAGTAAGATATATGTTATGTGATCTTTCATAGTTTTGAGATTAATTTGATCAAGAAAAACTAAGGATTTAATTAGCCAACTTGATCTGGTATAGCTTATGTTCTTAAAAGTTTGTTTGTTTAAATGTTAAGGAAATTTTTTATTTAGATCTAGCATATATGTAATGATTATATTGTATTTATGTTGTGTGTGTCTTTACATAGTTAACTGATGATCAGGGTTTGGTTTGATTCTTGTATTTATTCAGTTCTATATCCAATGATTCAAGACAATAATACGTGTTTTCTTGATTACCGTGTTTATAGAAATTACGTATAATATGCTAGTTAGCATTGTAGCTGTGTAGCATGAAAACTTTCTCATAGATATGTAACTAGTTACTAAATTTGTTTAACACAGATATTCTGTTTCGCATAATTATAATCATTGGAAAACACTACTAGAATAGCATTAGATGTACATATGTGGTGGTACATTTATCAGTGGTGGTGGTGGTGGCGATGGTGGCAGCGGTGGTGATGACAGTGGTGGTAATAGAGTGGTAGGGATGATAAAAAAAAGTTAAAGAATAAGGGTATATGTGTAATTTAAACTGTATTGGTGGGTCAAACAAATATTAAATATGAAATAAAGTAGGTTGATCAGTTGTGTACGTGTCAAAATTCTAACTGGGTTGATCAGTTGATCAAAGTACAAGTCTTTTTATGGAATTTTGAAAAAAAAAGTCTGAAGGTAGAGGACCATGTAGTGTACTTGTGTCTCTTTTGATACTTAGCCTTTTAATATCGAATCGAAGCATACTCAAGTCACTGATAATTATTTCTCCAAGATAGCTTATCAAGGTAGAAAGAATTTCGAAAACAGTTACAGGAATATCGTTTAACCCAAAATAAAATAGGCTAATTCTTGAAATGCACCATGATGTTATTATGTTTCCCTTTTTGCACCTATCAAATAAAATTTTCCTTAAATGTTCTGTTAATGCAAGTAATGCCTAAAAACATTATTAGTGTTAACTAATATTTCTTAGTTTTGATCACAACAAACCAAACAACACATTTAGTGTAAAACACAAAAATGAATTATTTAACTAACACTATCATCAAGGTAATAATCATATCACTAACCTTTCTTAATCATACTTAGTGATCATCAAAATGATTATCCTTAAAACTCACTTTTGTTAATAAGACAAAAGACTTTTTAATAAACTTTCTTTTTTAGAAAATGTTTTATTAAAATGGAAAATGAAAATTTGAAAATGGCATATTCCAAATGCTGTTAGAATATCCTTTGAAGGGTTCAAATACCTCAGATATTCCCACCCCACTAAAAGACAAAAAACGGAGCGGAGTCTAGTGGCGGTACCTTAAGTACCTACGCGGTACCTTAGTGATATGGTACCGCGGGGTGAGATAAGGTACCGCGCACAGTAGCCGTTATAGATCCGTTGTAACTTTGTCTCCTTTAAATAGTGGGTCAAATCTCATTTTCCAGCAAGCCTCTTGGACGTTTTTCTCAGCCCTCTTTCTATTTTCTATAGCATAATCATTAGTAAATGATCACTTAAATTGTTAAGGATGTTTACATATGATTATCCTCTTGATCCCCTCCTTTACCTTGTCCAATGAGAAGATCACTCACTCACTAGTGTAGTGATAAAGATGAATTTATGAGCTAGTCATATTCATCATGATACCTTTTTGTTTTAGGTCAATCCAATGTATTTATGAATACTTGGACTAGTTGTGTTCATCCAAGATATTTGTGGATACTTGGATTTGTTGTGTACATCCATTGCATATGTGTTTGCTTGGATTTGTGTTGTGTAAATCCAAGTTACATGTGTGTACTTGGATAAGTCTAGTTGAGTTGTAATAGATTTGATTAGGAGTTCTCACTAAACTATAAAGTGATGTGGTTGTGTCTTGTGAGTTCTCACTAAACTTTAAAGTGATTAGTAGTTGTGTTGTGTGAAGTTCTCACTTAGCTTCAAAGTGAAGAGTCGTGAAGATTGGTTCTAGCTTTCGATTAGAACTCGACATCTAGCCTTGTGTCGTTAAATTGTGAAGTAGGCAACGTCGTGAAGATTGGTTCTACCTTTCGATTAGAACTCGACATCTAGCCTTGTGTCGTTAAATTGTGAAGTAGGCAACGTCGTGTAGATTGGTCCTAGCTAAAGATTAGGTCTCGACATTCAGCTTAGTGTCGGAAAATAATGTAAGCAACGATGTAAGGTTTTCTCCGTCGAGAAGGGAGCTTGTGGATATAGTGGAAATCTCGAGTAGGTGTACTCGAGGAGTGGAGTAGAAACGAGGATAGAGCCTCGTTGTCGAACCACTATAAATCTTGGTGTCTTCCCACTAGGTTGTCTCCTTCCTTGCTCTTTACTTATTTCATTATCATTATACTTGCTTATTATTCTTGCTAGTGCATTTCAATTGAACCTAATCATTATGCAACTTAGCTTCAAGTAAAAGATAGTTTTGATACAAACCAAATTGAAAGCAATTTTAATTTGGTCACCAATCGAAGAGAAACTATTCAACCCCCCCCCCCCCCCCCTTCTAGTTTCTACAATTGGTATCAGAGCGATGGTCACTCAAGATATTTGAAGTATATTGTACTTTGAAACTTGGATCGATCCATTGTCTCCTCAAATTAGAAGGTCTAGTTGTACTAAAGTTTCTCTTTGGTCAAAACTATGTTTTCTTTGAAAAATAGGTCTTTTAATTGATAATATTGCATCCCACTTAAGATTAGTAGCCTTTATGCATTTTAGATATACTCTTGAAATGTATCTACTAGTTTGCTTCTTGTTTTGTGTAGGTACTCATGAAGATCAATCAATTAATTGGTTATGGATTGAGTTACTTGCACTTTTAGAAGAATCATCTTCATTGATCTTTAACATCTTTGAATGATGATACCAAGATGATTGGGAATGATACTAGTCCTTGAAGACTTAGTACTCATCATAGTCATTGATTGGGCATAGCACTTATTCCTTCATGGATTGCTCTTTGTGGCCAAGGTACGCTTTCGTTCTTCCACACGCCCTTTGATCATTCTTTTGATCATTACTTGACTATGTGCTTGTTCTCGGCATCCTTGCCTTGACATTTATTTGTGGTTTGTGCTTCTTTTCTTTTATCCTCTCAAACCTTCATTGATTGGATACTTGACTCACTATGGCGATGAGTGAGTTAGTAGAAGCTTAAAGTATCAAGCATGATTTTCATGGTTTGCACCCATACGGTTAGTAGGCCCTTTGTGGGAGAGAAAGTGAATTAATACTTTGCTCATATTTTAGTTTAGACTAAGACTATTATTGAAAGTGATCTTAGTTTAGACTTGAATAATTGCTTTGTGCGTATTCATTACCAAAGCCGTTTATCGTTTCGCCGGAAAGGCACGTCTTAAACCACTATATATGACACAAGCTCTTCGTTTCAATTACTTGAAGATTGTCATTAATCCCTTGAGCATTGATCCTAGTCTTGATTCACTTCCCTTGATTTCTCTCCACTTAGTCGTTTTGCTACGAGTAGTCGTTTGTCCGTTTCGGTTCTTTTCGATCTTGATTTAACTCGTAATCCTTCGTTAAGGCATATTGCTTAGTGTTATGATGACCCAATGATATTCTAAAAGGCTCATGATTTAATCTTAAGTATTTTAGAAAAACTGGATTTTCAAAATTTGGCGTTTTTTAGAGATAAAAACCTGCCTCTGTAGGCGGTTCCTTATCTCCGCGGCTCAGACCCGCGGTTCCTTATCGATAAGGTACCGCAGGCAGTAACTTTTGTCAGAGCGCCAGTTTGAGTTTTTTTATTCTTTTTCAAACCAAACTCTCTCTCTCCCAAAAACACACAGCCGACGGGTTTTACTTTTTCCACCATTGTTGAAGCTTCCAAAAACTTCAATCACTCAAATTAATTGATTCCAAGTTGTGAGTTTCACTCATCCTTCATCTAACATCAATTAATTGTAAGTATTTTCTTTCAATTTCATCTATTTTGTTCTAGGGTTCATCCTTTCACAATTGGGGACTTTTAAAATTGAAATTGAATTAAAACCTTAATAGAAATGTGGGTTGACATGGTTATTCTACTATGATTCCTTAGGTTGATATTCATTAAGATTTCACTAAAACCCACTTGTAGAACAAATCCGAATTTAGGCTAAATGATTTTGGTTGAATGATGGATTTGAGATGAACCCATGAACAAGTAGGTAATGACATTGTTAATGCTTACCTAAAAACCTTGTTTTGAAAAACCAATGTTCTAATCCATTGTTGATCTAACATAGATCATGTGTTCTTGGTTAATGATGGAATAGCTACATTGTGAACATGAGAATGATATGGATTCAATCCTTTGTTTGTCAAGAAATTGATATAACACATTCTCATATTCTTTGTTTGTTGATTTTAATTTTTCATATGAGTGATTGGAAAGATATTTTCGTGTTTAGGTACTTGTCATGTCTTCAAGATATCAAAAAGATCACGAACGAACATGAGCATACATGCCCTCTCACCCTCTTTTGATTCACTCTCACAAAAACTCATCTAAGTCTCTTGAACATTGTTGTTTCCATGAAGGACGCATCGTTTGTTCCAATTTCGCAAATGAGTTTATTCGCTTCATGTTTAAGTCTATTGGGTTTCATTGTCTTCTTGATATTGATGAGCCAATATTTCCTTCGTTTCTTATGGAGTTCTTTAGCTCATTCACATTGATAAGCATCAATAATGGTTTGTCTATACGATTTTCCGTTATGGGGAAAATCATTATTTACACTCTTGAAGAATTTGGTGATATTCTTGGAGTGCCATCTAATGGTCAATGTCGATTCACTGATGCTTGCAGTTTAGACTCTTTAGAATCGGCCCCTATTGATGCTCATTATGTGACCGTGCTTCCAACTCCTTCGGACATCATTCATACCATTTCTAAACCTCGTGAGCATCCTAATCATGGTAAATTTCAAGGAGTTGTTCGAACTCTCTCTCCTTGGGAATTACTATCTAGTGATATTAATGATTTCATGACCCCTTGGGCTGAAATCATTAGGGAAAATGCAATGTGTCTTGATGGGAATCGGGATTTAGTACCCGCTTGTCTTGCACACATGTTGTATTGTGTTTCCACCATAACTCCTTACAATCTCGCATTTTTCATGGCTAGAAGAATTAGGTTTGTTATTCTTGAGCCTAAGTCAAGTCTTCCCTATGGAATGCTTCTTTCTCGCCTTCTTAGAAGAGTCCTTATTGACTTTCCGTCTCTTCTATCTTCACCCTATCACTCCGTTGATCGTGTCATGTCTCCCATTCAAGGGAACATTTCACCCAAGATCAATGTGAACTCGTGTCAAGTCGAAAATACTTCTCAAGAAGAGTCTTCTAGTAACCCTCCCTCAAATTTCATTAACTTCATGTCCTCTTCAATCTCCATCTTGTCCTCCCATGAAGTTGATTCCGACTATCAATTTTATCTCAATCATCTTCTTCGAGAACGCCTCAGAAGTGAATCAAGGAATTAGATGTTATGCTCATAGTGACTTGCAACACTCATCTAGGATGTTTTCATGACTCTCTTCTCTTCATTTGGTTATGTATTAACTTATGCTTGGATTATTATTTACTTTGATCCTAAATGTTAATTATGCTTTCATATTTGTGTGTTTACATAGCTTTGTGCATGTCATATGATAGTTAGCTTATTAGATTATGATCTGTAGTTAACTTTGGCTTGTGAAACTTTTGGGAAAAATCTGTGTTTATCAAAAACTAGGAAGGAAAATTTTTGAAAACCTTCTGGTCGCGGTTCCATATCGACCCGCGGTTCCTTATCAATAAGGTACCGCCAGTCCTAGATAAGGAACCGCTGGTCACTGTGCACGACAGCATCTTTGCTTTACACTGTTTTCTTAATTTTGTGTAAACCTTGCATGATTTTCAGTAATAAACTGCACATTTCCTAAACTAGGGCATCTAAATTCATTATTCACCTAAAATTATTTTAACCCATTACTAGTTTGGATCATCCCCTCACCCATTTAAACCCACCTTGTTTGCCATGTTCTTCACACATCAAACATACTTCCCTAAACCTTAAACCACCCTAATCAACCATGGTGTGTACCAAAACCTCAAACACTTCCAAGACCTCCACCCCAAGATAAACACTCAAAATAAGGGTTAAGGTAGCTAAGCCTAACTCTTCACCTTTCCACACACCTAAGAATGAGAATGCTCCTATCCTCATTTCTTCATCACCTTCCCCACCTCTTGCACCATGCAAGACCTCCTCCACCCATGGTACTAACCACTCCATTGGTTCTACCTCCTCTTCATTCAATTCTAGAATGAATGAGCTTTCTTCTCCCTTCACTCCAAGTGCACCCTTGAAAGTGACCACACAACCTCAACCAATCCAAAGCATTCCTTTTGGGAATGACTTTGATGACATTTTGGTGACTTCACCATTTACCCCTCACAACTCACCAATTTCACCAACCTTGGAGGATTTACCTCCACACTCACCCATTTCTCCTTTGGGGAATATGCCTCCACTTTCACCCACTTCACCCTTGGAGAACTTGCCTCCTCCACCTCCACCCAACTCAAACATCCCAATTTTGGGTGTCCCTCTTTCCCTCCTCTTGGGTGATCCTTACTTTGGGTTTCAACAAACTCATGGTCCTAGATGTCCATGTTGTCTCTACAACCACTTCCTCATCCAAAACCTAAGGATGGATATGTATGGACTACATAGGGGTTTGCAAGATTTCTTGCTTACTTTGTTCTCCATGCCTCCTCTTAGGAGATGAATGATGGAGTCATTTCATAATAAGAGTTTTCAACAAAACCAAGCCAAATAAAACTACTTATCTAGATTTTATGATAAGCTAGCTATGTATTAGTTAGTTTTATTTATCTTTGTACTTGTTTCCTCATTAATGAATGTTTCATGTTGTTGTGTTATGGATTTAGCTTTGTGTGATTCTATCCTTTGTGCACACTAATAAACTTTAATTTGAAATTAAAATTGAACCTAAATCTATCACAGTCCCTAAACTTGACTAAAATTGGTTCAAAATGATATCTAAATTATTTTGTCACCCTTTGTCAAGACATTCTTTCTAGCATATTTTGGTTCTAATAGAGGTAAAATTCCAAGATTTGCAAATTTTTTTGAAAAAGTCTTAGTTTTTCCCAAAACCCAGGAAAAACATGGTTTAAAGTCCACTGGACGCGGTTCCTTAAGGACCCGCCGTTCCTTAGTGATATGGAACCGCCGGCCCATATAAGGTACCGCGGCCAGAATGTGGCTTTTGACGATTTTTTGGTCAAAACTTATAAAACCCTATTCCCAGTCAAGATTCCTTGTTTACTCAATTTGACTAAACATTCCTTGACAATACACATTTTGTATTCAAATTCTTACCTTGATTATATTTTACTTATACCCCAACCTTGAGATTTCATTCTCACACCTTCCCAACCTTGGGAATTCATTCTCACATAACCTTGAGATATCATTCTCACACTCTCACAATGCCTAACTCCTACATTCCTAACCTTGACATTTCTTTGTCACAACCCCACTCACCCAAAGCTTCCTCATCCAAGCTTTCAAAGAAACCGAAAATTTCGGTTCGACCTATTTGGGTTAAGAAGAATGAACCATCTTCGTCCAAACCACCCAAAAACTCTACCTTCTCTCCAATCAAGTATTGGAATGAGACTTACACCATAAACCCTATCACCGGAGCAAAAGAACATGTTCTACCACCACCACAATCCTTCAATACCCCCCAACTCAATGACCTCTCATCCTTCCCAAACCTCACAAGGCATCGTGAAAACACTCCCAAACCCTTTACCCCACCACCACCAAACCCCAAGTTTGATGCCATACCCCCATCAAACGATTTTGTGTTGCATCATGGATCCTCGTGTGATTGTTGCCGATTTCAACAAATTGAACTTGCTCATGTGTATGAGAAGTTAAATTTTCTTGAATTCCTCCTCACTCGACCTCCTATCAAGTTTTCGTTCCGGTGGACAAAACTTCGAATGATGCATCGTCGTCTTTTTAGTTTTATTTTCTTTTTAGCAATCTGGGAAAACATCACTATTAGACTAGCTTATGCTTAGTGGTTTATTTTCCATATTTATTGCTTTTAGATACTCATACTATGTGTATGACTATCTTCTTTGTTGTATTTTTTTACCTTTATGTTATTCATGTGCTATCTAATTAGTTCTATTTTGAGTTGATCTCGGTTAAATTTTTACAATTGCTTATGGGTGATTCCATCAATTCTAAAGCTTTAACCCATTGACAAGCTTATCATCTTCATAGGATTGAAGTTTGATTTTGTCAATTACCTCTTTGGACATACTTAGCAAAATACTTGCTTCTAATTTGAGATTTCTTCTCTTTCTCCCTCTCAAGTTACTTAGTAGGTAGTGATCATATATACATTGGTGTTTCTTTCCTTTCTACTAACCTTTGTGTAGCATGTCACCTTAGCTCACAAACTTGGTGCCCCAAGCAAGGGGGAGCAACCACCAAGGGGGAGCTACTAGCAAAGTTCGATGCACTTCAAAGACTTATGCTAACCTTTTTGCTACGACAAAGGGGGAGAAATGATAGTGATAAACTAGTTAATAATTCCATAGTTTGTGTTTCTACATAAATGAGTTTATCGTTTGTCGTAATCAAAAAGGGGGAGATTGTTAATGCAAGTAATGCCTAAAAACATTATTAGTGTTAACTAATCTTTCTTAGTTTTGATCACAACAAACCATACAACACATTTAGTGTAAAACACAAAAATGAATTATTTAACTAACACTATCATCAAGGTAATAATCATATCACTAACCTTTCTTAATCATACTTAGTGATCATCAAATGATTATCCTTAAAACTCACTTTTGTTAATAAGACAAAAGACTTTTTAATAAACTTTCTTTTTTAGAAAATGTTTTATTAAAATGGAAAATGAAAAGTTGAAAATGGCATATTCCAAATGCTGTTAGAATATCCTTTGAAGGGTTCAAATACCTCAGATATTCCCACCCCACTAAAAGACAAAAAACGGAGCGGAGTCTAGTGGCGGTACCTTAAGTACCTACGCGGTACCTTAGTGATATGGTACCACGGGGTGAGATAAGGTACCGCGCACAGTAGCCGTTATAGATCCGTTGTAACTTTGTCTCCTTTAAATAGTGGGTCAAATCTCATTTTCCAGCAAGCCTCTTGGACGTTTTTCTCAGCCCTCTTTCTATTTTCTATAGCATAATCATTAGTAAATGATCACTTAAATTGTTAAGGATGTTTACATATGATTATCCTCTTGATCCCCTCCTTTACCTTGTCCAATGAGAAGATCACTCACTCACTAGTGTAGTGATAAAGATGAATTTATGAGCTAGTCATATTCATCATGATATCTTTTTGTTTTAGGTCAATCCAATGTATTTATGAATACTTGGACTAGTTGTGTTCATCCAAGATATTTGTGGATACTTGGATTTGTTGTGTACATCCATTGCATATGTGTTTGCTTGGATTTGTGTTGTGTAAATCCAAGTTACATGTGTGTACTTGGATAAGTCTAGTTGAGTTGCAATAGATTTGATTAGGAGTTCTCACTAAACTATAAAGTGATGTGGTTGTGTCTTGTGAGTTCTCACTAAACTTTAAAGTGATTAGTAGTTGTGTTGTGTGAAGTTCTCACTTAGCTTCAAAGTGAAGAGTCGTGAAGATTGGTTCTAGCTTTCGATTAGAACTCGACATCTAGCCTTGTGTCGTTAAATTGTGAAGTAGGCAACGTCGTGAAGATTGGTTCTACCTTTCGATTAGAACTCGACATCTAGCCTTGTGTCGTTAAATTGTGAAGTAGGCAACGTCGTGTAGATTGGTCCTAGCTAAAGATTAGGTCTCGACATTTAGCTTAGTGTCGGAAAATAATGTAAGCAACGATGTAAGGTTTTCTCCGTCGAGAAGGGAGCTTGTGGATATAGTGGAAATCTCGAGTAGGTGTACTCGAGGAGTGGAGTAGAAACGAGGATAGAGCCTCGTTGTCGAACCACTATAAATCTTGGTGTCTTCCCACTAGGTTGTCTCCTTCCTTGCTCTTTACTTATTTCATTATCATTATACTTGCTTATTATTCTTGCTAGTGCATTTCAATTGAACCTAATCATTATGCAACTTAGCTTCAAGTAAAAGATACTTTTGATACAAACCAAATTGAAAGCAATTTTAATTTGGTCACCAATCGAAGAGAAACTATTCAACCCCCCCCCCCCCCCCTTCTAGTTTCTACAATTGGTATCAGAGCGATGGTCACTCAAGATCTTTGAAGTATATTGTACTTTGAAACTTGGATCGATCCATTGTCTCCTCAAATTAGAAGGTCTAGTTGTACTAAAGTTTCTCTTTGGTCAAAACTATGTTTTCTTTGAAAAATAGGTCTTTTAATTGATAATATTGCATCCCACTTAAGATTAGTAGCCTTTATGCATTTTAGATATACTCTTGAAATGTATCTACTAGTTTGCTTCTTGTTTTGTGTAGGTACTCATGAAGATCAATCAATTAATTGGTTATGGATTGAGTTACTTGCACTTTTAGAAGAATCATCTTCATTGATCTTTAACATCTTTGAATGATGATACCAAGATGATTGGGAATGATACTAGTCCTTGAAGACTTAGTACTCATCATAGTCATTGATTGGGCATAGCACTTATTCCTTCATGGATTGCTCTTTGTGGCCAAGGTACGCTTTCGTTCTTCCACACGCCCTTTGATCATTCTTTTGATCATTACTTGACTATGTGCTTGTTCTCGGCATCCTTGCCTTGACATTTATTTGTGGTTTGTGCTTCTTTTCTTTTATCCTCTCAAACCTTCATTGATTGGATACTTGACTCACTATGGCGATGAGTGAGTTAGTAGAAGCTTAAAGTATCAAGCATGATTTTCATGGTTTGCACCCATACGGTTAGTAGGCCCTTTGTGGGAGAGAAAGTGAATTAATACTTTGCTCATATTTTAGTTTAGACTAAGACTATTATTGAAAGTGATCTTAGTTTAGACTTGAATAATTGCTTTGTGCGTATTCATTACCAAAGCCGTTTATCGTTTCGCCGGAAAGGCACGTCTTAAACCACTATATATGACACAAGCTCTTCGTTTCAATTACTTGAAGATTGTCATTAATCCCTTGAGCATTGATCCTAGTCTTGATTCACTTCCCTTGATTTCTCTCCACTTAGTCGTTTTGCTACGAGTAGTCGTTTGTCCGTTTCGGTTCTTTTCGATCTTGATTTAACTCGTAATCCTTCGTTAAGGCATATTGCTTAGTGTTATGATGACCCAATGATATTCTAAAAGGCTCATGATTTAATCTTAAGTATTTTAGAAAAACTGGATTTTCAAAATTTGGCGTTTTTTAGAGATAAAAACCTGCCTCTGTAGGCGGTTCCTTATCTCCGCGGCTCAGACCCGCGGTTCCTTATCGATAAGGTACCGCGGGCAGTAACTTTTGTCAGAGCGCCAGTTTGAGTTTTTTTATTCTTTTTCAAACCAAACTCTCTCTCTCCCAAAAACACACAGCCGACGGGTTTTACTTTTTCCACCATTGTTGAAGCTTCCAAAAACATCAATCACTCAAATTAATTGATTCCAAGTTGTGAGTTTCACTCATCCTTCATCTAACATCAATTAATTGTAAGTATTTTCTTTCAATTTCATCTATTTTGTTCTAGGGTTCATCCTTTCACAATTGGGGACTTTTAAAATTGAAATTGAATTAAAACCTTAATAGAAATGTGGGTTGACATGGTTATTCTACTATGATTCCTTAGGTTGATATTCATTAAGATTTCACTAAAACCCACTTGTAGAACAAATCCGAATTTAGGCTAAATGATTTTGGTTGAATGATGGATTTGAGATGAACCCATGAACAAGTAGGTAATGACATTGTTAATGCTTACCTAAAAACCTTGTTTTGAAAAACCAATGTTCTAATCCATTGTTGATCTAACATAGATCATGTGTTCTTGGTTAATGATGGAATAGCTACATTGTGAACATGAGAATGATATGGATTCAATCCTTTGTTTGTCAAGAAATTGATATAACACATTCTCATATTCTTTGTTTGTTGATTTTAATTTTTCATATGAGTGATTGGAAAGATATTTTCGTGTTTAGGTACTTGTCATGTCTTCAAGATATCAAAAAGATCACGAACGAACACGAGCATACATGCCCTCTCACCCTCTTTTGATTCACTCTCACAAAAACTCATCTAAGTCTCTTGAACATTGTTGTTTCCATGAAGGACGCATCGTTTGTTCAAATTTCGCAAATGAGTTTATTCGCTTCATGTTTAAGTCTATTGGGTTTCATTGTCTTCTTGATATTGATGAGCCAATATTTCCTTCGTTTCTTATGGAGTTCTTTAGCTCATTCACATTGATAAGCATCAATAATGGTTTGTCTATACGATTTTCCGTTATGGGGAAAATCATTATTTACACTCTTGAAGAATTTGGTGATATTCTTGGAGTGCCATCTAATGGTCAATGTCGATTCACTGATGCTTGCAGTTTAGACTCTTTAGAATCGGCCCCTATTGATGCTCATTATGTGACCGTGCTTCCAACTCCTTCGGACATCATTCATACCATTTCTAAACCTCGTGAGCATCCTATTCATGGTAAATTTCAAGGAGTTGTTCGAACTCTCTCTCCTTGGGAATTACTATCTAGTGATATTAATGATTTCATGACCCCTTGGGCTGAAATCATTAGGGAAAATGCAATGTGTCTTGATGGGAATCGGGATTTAGTACCCGCTTGTCTTGCACACATGTTGTATTGTGTTTCCACACAACTCCTTACAATCTCGCATTTTTCATGGCTAGAAGAATTAGGTTTGTTATTCTTGAGCCTAAGTCAAGTCTTCCCTATGGAATGCTTCTTTCTCGCCTTCTTAGAAGAGTCCTTATTGACTTTCCGTCTCTTCTATCTTCACCCTATCACTCCGTTGATCGTGTCATGTCTCCCATTCAAGGGAACATTTCACCCAAGATCAATGTGAACTCGTGTCAAGTCGAAAATACTTCTCAAGAAGAGTCTTCTAGTAACCCTCCCTCAAATTTCATTAACTTCATGTCCTCTTCAATCTCCATCTTGTCCTCCCATGAAGTTGATTCCGACTATCAATTTTATCTCAATCATCTTCTTCGAGAACGCCTCAGAAGTGAATCAAGGAATTAGATGTTATGCTCATAGTGACTTGCAACACTCATCTAGGATGTTTTCATGACTCTCTTCTCTTCATTTGGTTATGTATTAACTTATGCTTGGATTATTATTTACTTTGATCCTAAATGTTAATTATGCTTTCATATTTGTGTGTTTACATAGCTTTGTGCATGTCATATGATAGTTAGCTTATTAGATTATGATCTGTAGTTAACTTTGGCTTGTGAAACTTTTGGGAAAAATCTGTGTTTATCAAAAACTGGGAAGGAAAATTTTTGAAAACCTTCTGGTCGCGGTTCCATATCGACCCGCGGTTCCTTATCAATAAGGTACCGCCAGTCCTAGATAAGGAACCGCTGGTCACTGTGCACGACAGCATCTTTGCTTTACACTGTTTTCTTAATTTTGTGTAAACCTTGCATGATTTTCAGTAATAAACTGCACATTTCCTAAACTAGGGCATCTAAATTCATTATTCACCTAAAATTATTTTAACCCATTACTAGTTTGGATCATCCCCTCACCCATTTAAACCCACCTTGTTTGCCATGTTCTTCACACATCAAACATACTTCCCTAAACCTTAAACCACCCTAATCAACCATGGTGTGTACCAAAACCTCAAACACTTCCAAGACCTCCACCCCAAGATAAACACTCAAAATAAGGGTTAAGGTAGCTAAGCCTAACTCTTCACCTTTCCACACACCTAAGAATGAGAATGCTCCTATCCTCATTTCTTCATCACCTTCCCCACCTCTTGCACCATGCAAGACCTCCTCCACCCATGGTACTAACCACTCAATTGGTTCTACCTCCTCTTCATTCAATTCTAGAATGAATGAGCTTTCTTCTCCCTTCACTCCAAGTGCACCCTTGAAAGTGACCACACAACCTCAACCAATCCAAAGCATTCCTTTTGGGAATGACTTTGATGACATTTTGGTGACTTCACCATTTATCCCTCACAACTCACCAATTTCACCAACCTTGGAGGATTTACCTCCACACTCACCCATTTCTCCTTTGGGGAATATGCCTCCACTTTCACCCACTTCACCCTTGGAGAACTTGCCTCCTCCACCTCCACCCAACTCAAACATCCCAATTTTGGGTGTCCCTCTTTCCCTCCTCTTGGGTGATCCTTACTTTGGGTTTCAACAAACTCATGGTCCTAGATGTCCATGTTGTCTCTACAACCACTTCCTCATCCAAAACCTAAGGATGGATATGTATGGACTACATAGGGGTTTGCAAGATTTCTTGCTTACTTTGTTCTCCATGTCTCCTCTTAGGATATGAATGATGGAGTCATTTCATAATAAGAGTTTTCAACAAAACCAAGCCAAAGAAAACTACTTATCTAGATTTTATGATAAGCTAGCTATGTATTAGTTAGTTTTATTTATCTTTGTACTTGTTTCCTCATTAATGAATGTTTCATGTTGTTGTGTTATGGATTTAGCTTTGTGTGATTCTATCCTTTGTGCACACTAATCAACTTTAATTTGAAATTAAAATTGAACCTAAATCTATCACAGTCCCTAAACTTGACTAAAATTGGTTCAAAATGATATCTAAATTATTTTGTCACCCTTTGTCAAGACATTCTTTCTAGCATATTTTGGTTCTAATAGAGGTAAAATTCCAAGATTTGCAATTTTTTTTGAAAAAGTCTTAGTTTTTCCCAAAACCCAGGAAAAACATGGTTTAAAGTCCACTGGACGCGGTTCCTTAAGGACCCGCCGTTCCTTAGTGATATGGAACCGCCGGCCCATATAAGGTACCGCGGCCAGAATGTGGCTTTTGACGATTTTTTGGTCAAAACTTATAAAACCCTATTCCCAGTCAAGATTCCTTGTTTACTCAATTTGACTAAACATTCCTTGACAATACACATTTTGTATTCAAATTCTTACCTTGATTATATTTTACTTATACCCCAACCTTGAGATTTCATTCTCACACCTTCCCAACCTTGGGAATTCATTCTCACATAACCTTGAGATATCATTCTCACACTCTCACAATGCCTAACTCCTACATTCCTAACCTTGACATTTCTTTGTCACAACCCCACTCACCCAAAGCTTCCTCATCCAAGCTTTCAAAGAAACCGAAAATTTCGGTTCGACCTATTTGGGTTAAGAAGAATGAACCATCTTCGTCCAAACCACCCAAAAACTCTACCTTCTCTCCAATCAAGTATTGGAATGAGACTTACACCATAAACCCTATCACCGGAGCAAAAGAACATGTTCTACCACCACCACAATCCTTCAATACCCCCCAACTCAATGACCTCTCATCCTTCCCAAACCTCACAAGGCATCGTGAAAACACTCCCAAACCCTTTACCCCACCACCACCAAACCCCAAGTTTGATGCCATACCCCCATCAAACGATTTTGTGTTGCATCATGGATCCTCGTGTGATTGTTGCCGATTTCAACAAATTGAACTTGCTCATGTGTATGAGAAGTTAAATTTTCTTGAATTCCTCCTCACTCGACCTCCTATCAAGTTTTCGTTCCGGTGGACAAAACTTCGAATGATGCATCGTCGTCTTTTTAGTTTTATTTTCTTTTTAGCAATCTGGGAAAACATCACTATTAGACTAGCTTATGCTTAGTGGTTTATTTTCCATATTTATTGCTTTTAGATACTCATACTATGTGTATGACTATCTTCTTTGTTGTATTTTTTTACCTTTATGTTATTCATGTGCTATCTAATTAGTTCTATTTTGAGTTGATCTCGGTTAATTACAATTGCTTATGGGTGATTCCATCAATTCTAAAGCTTTAACCCATTGACAAGCTTATCATCTTCATAGGATTGAAGTTTGATTTTGTCAATTACCTCTTTGGACATACTTAGCAAAATACTTGCTTCTAATTTGAGATTTCTTCTCTTTCTCCCTCTCAAGTTACTTAGTAGGTAGTGATCATATATACATTGGTGTTTCTTTCCTTTCTACTAACCTTTGTGTAGCATGTCACCTTAGCTCACAAACTTGGTGCCCCAAGCAAGGGGGAGCAACCACCAAGGGGGAGCTACTAGCAAAGTTCGATGTACTTCAAAGACTTATGCTAACCTTTTTGCTACGACAAATGGGGAGAAATGATAGTGATAAACTAGTTAATAATTCCATAGTTTGTGTTTCTACATAAATGAGTTTATCGTTTGTCGTAATCAAAAAGGGGGAGATTGTTAATGCAAGTAATGCCTAAAAACATTATTAGTGTTAACTAATCTTTCTTAGTTTTGATCACAACAAACCATACAACACATTTAGTGTAAAACACAAAATGAATTATTTAACTAACACTATCATCAAGGTAATAATCATATCACTAACCTTTCTTAATCATACTTAGTGATCATCAAAATGATTATCCTTAAAACTCACTTTTGTTAATAAGACAAAAGACTTTTTAATAAACTTTTTTTTTTTAGAAAATGTTTTATTAAAATGGAAAATGAAAATTTGAAAATGGCATATTCCAAATGCTGTTAGAATATCCTTTGAAGGGTTCAAATACCTCAGATATTCCCACCCCACTAAAAGACAAAAAACGGAGCGGAGTCTAGTGGCGGTACCTTAAGTACCTACGCGGTACCTTAGCGATATGGTACCGCGGGGTGAGATAAGGTACCGCGCACAGTAGTCGTTATAGATCCGTTGTAACTTTGTCTCCTTTAAATAGTGGGTCAAATCTCATTTTCCAGCAAGCCTCTTGGACGTTTTTCTCAGCCCTCTTTCTATTTTCTATAGCATAATCATTAGTAAATGATCACTTAAATTGTTAAGGATGTTTACATATGATTATCCTCTTGATCCCCTCCTTTACCTTGTCCAATGAGAAGATCACTCACTCACTAGTGTAGTGATAAAGATGAATTTATGAGCTAGTCATATTCATCATGATACCTTTTTGTTTTAGGTCAATCCAATGTATTTATGAATATTTGGACTAGTTGTGTTCATCCAAGATATTTGTGGATACTTGGATTTGTTGTGTACATCCATTGCATATGTGTTTGCTTGGATTTGTGTTATGTAAATCCAAGTTACATGTGTGTACTTGGATAAGTCTAGTTGAGTTGTAATAGATTTGATTAGGAGTTCTCACTAAACTATAAAGTGATGTGGTTGTGTCTTGTGAGTTCTCACTAAACTTTAAAGTGATTAGTAGTTGTGTTGTGTGAAGTTCTCACTTAGCTTCAAAGTGAAGAGTCGTGAAGATTGGTTCTAGCTTTCGATTAGAACTCGACATCTAGCCTTGTGTCGTTAAATTGTGAAGTAGGCAACGTCGTGAAGATTGGTTCTACCTTTCGATTAGAACTCGACATCTAGCCTTGTGTCGTTAAATTGTGAAGTAGGCAACGTCGTGTAGATTGGTCCTAGCTAAAGATTAGGTCTCGACATTTAGCTTAGTGTCGGAAAATAATGTAAGCAACGATGTAAGGTTTTCTCCGCCGAGAATGGAGCTTGTGGATATAGTGGAAATCTCGAGTAGGTGTACTCGAGGAGTGGAGTAGAAACGAGGATAGAGCCTCGTTGTCGAACCACTATAAATCTTGGTGTCTTCCCACTAGGTTGTCTCCTTCCTTGCTCTTTACTTATTTCATTATCATTATACTTGCTTATTATTCTTGCTAGTGCATTTCAATTGAACCTAATCATTATGCAACTTAGCTTCAAGTAAAAGATAATTTTGATACAAACCAAATTGAAAGCAATTTTAATTTGGTCACCAATCGAAGAGAAACTATTCAACCCCCCTTTCTAGTTTCTACATGTTCTATGCAACTTATGCGACTTGAATTAAAATATAAAAGTGTACTTTTATCCTTAGAGCACGCGGTACAGTTGAGCCGTCGTGCTCGTGTCGTGGGCAAAAAGTGATGCCACATCACTTTTTACTCCCACGACACCAAAACACCCCACGATGGCTCAACCCCCCTCCCTGGTTAACACGAGAATTCTCGTGTCGTCGTCACCCAACTTTTGTTTTTTCAACAATTAATTTTAAACTAAAAACACATTTCATTCATAATAAAAATACAAATACAAAATTTTTTAAAAATAATACACGAAAAAAAATTACATTTAAAAAAATAACAATAATAAAAAAAACATCAATGATTAAGGTTCCATAAATGATCAACGAGATCACGTCGAAGAGAATCGTGAACTTTCTTGTCCCGAAGTTCCTTATTTTTCCTTCTAAATGTCTCACAACGTTCGACCCAAGTTCGTTGGAGATTGGCTTCAGGCGGAGCATACATATGGTCATATTCACTAATGTCAAACTTTTGGTCTTCCAATATCATGTTATGTAGTATGATGCAACAATACATGATTCTTTTAAGCGTGCTGACTTGGAAACTTCGTGCGGGTTGCTGAATAATCCCCCACCGACCTTGTAATACCCCGAACGCTCTCTCAATATCTTTTCTAGCGCTTTCTTAAACCCTTTTAAATTTCATTTTCTTTTCGTCCGTTGCAATTGTATACGACTTAACAAAAGAAGACCATTGAGGGTAAATTCCATCTGCTAAATAATACCCTTGCTTGTATGTTTTACCGTTAACAACAAATTCAGTATTTGGAGCCTCGTCCAAAAGAAGGTTATCAAATAACGGTGAACCATATAAAACATTAAGGTCGTTATTTGCCCCCGGCACCCCAAAATAAGAATGCCATATCCATAACTGTTGATCAGCAACAACCTCGAGCATAAGTGTTGGGTATTTTTTATCACGCCTTTTAAATTGACCATGTAACGCTTTAGGACAATTTTTCCATTCCCAATGCATACAATCTATGCTACCAAGCATACCCGGGAGATAATGTTTCCTATTGTGCAAATCATAAATATGTTGTACATCCTCAGGCGACGGTGTTCTAAGATACTTTTCAACATACAATACATAAATGCATTTGGTAAAGTTCCATAAGCATTCACGTGAACAACGCTCGGCTACTTGCAAATATTAATCTAGTAAATCGGGTGTTGTACCATACGCCAATTGGCGTATTGCCGATGTGCATTTCATAGTGGGGCTAAAACCTAAACGACCCGTTGCATCCTTACGTTGTTTAAAGAAATAGAAGTAGGGTGGTAGTGGAAGAACGTTGTAACTACTTATATCATGAACTATTTTTCTAAAAAGGGTAGAACTCATACGATACCTTCGTCGGAATCGATCCTCCGGATACTTTGGCGGAGTTTCAAGGTCACCAAAATAATCGGCCATAAGTCTTCTTTCCGCATCTTCTCGTTCACGTGGGATGTATGTTTTAACGCGAGGACCGACATTACTCCTAGTTTCTTCCTCGTCCTCATCTAACATCTCAATTTGTTCCCAATATTCAAGATATCGGGCATAATCTTCCATATCTTCTTGATCGTAGTTTTCGTAAATAGAGGACAAATCGGAACTCCCGGGATTCATATTGATAAAATAGTGTGTGAATATGAGAAAATAGTATGTGTTTGTGTGATATATAGTGAAATTATATGAAAAAATGGGGTATTTAACAACAAAAAACGGGCAAAAACATGGAAAAACAAAAAAATGGCCGTTGCCCAACGGTAACTTTTTTTAAATTTTCAAAAAAAAAAAAAATTAAAAAAACCCGACGGCGCGAGCCACGGTGTGGTTGGCGCCGCCGTGGCCTCGCGCCGTCACCATGGCGTCGGCTGGTAGGTACCAGCCCAAAACCGACGACGCGAGCCACGGTGTGGTTGGCGCCGCCGTGGCCTCGCGCCGTCGTGGCCAGCCAGCCACCAGCCCACTGTACCGAGCTCTCTTATGACACATGTCAGAATGTGTCATTAAAATTTAATTTTTAATTTATATTTTTTTTAAATTATATTAAAAATTTAATTTAAAAATAATAATTTTTTAAAAAATTTATTTTTTTTAAAACTTTAATTTTTTAAAAAATATAATTTTTAAATTATATTAAATTATATTTACAATTTTTTTTAAAAAGTATAATTTAATTTTTTTTTATTTTTTAATTTATATTATTTATTTTTTATTTTTTTCAAATAAAAGTTGCATAAAAAATTAAATATAAGTTGCATAAGAAAACACTTACACCCTATCTACTTTTACACATATTTACATGGTATTTTATATTATTTTTTTATTAATACAAGCCGCATAAAAAACTTTATAGATTTTATCAAAAAGTAGCTTACTCAAATGTCATTTCATTGTTTACATAAAGGTACAAGTTGCATGAAAATAAAATATAAAATTATTAACTTAAAAGATTTTGTTAAAATTTACTTTTTTAAAAATAATATTTATTAATACAAGTCGCATAAAAAACAAAGTAAGTTGTATAAGAGACAAGTTATTACACACATGTACTTTTTATGACACATTCTGATATGTGTCATAAGGATAAAAGTACACTTTTTGTATTTTAATCCAAATCACATAAGTTATATAAGTTACATAGATTGCATAGGACATTTGGAAAAAATCTCATTTGATGAGTGCAAAAAGAGAAATATAGTAACACCATAGGCATTTCAAAAATTAGGCCAAATAAAATACTAGCTACGACATTTTAATAAAAGTTGAATTAGTACTATAGCATGTCTTCTATCTACTGGTCGCTTTCATGGAGAATCATGCTTTTCCAAAGATTTGATATTTCACTGTTTGGAAAATACACGTTTTCCTCAATTTAAGTAATCAAATATTCATTTTTGTAAAAGATGAAGCATTCTAATACAGTTACATACGATAAACAATTGAAATTATTAAAACCATACTCTCTCCGTCCCAAAATTATAGTCTCTCTTTTCTTTTTGGGTTGTCCCAAATTAATTGTCCACTTATAAAACTTCTAAAAATAAGTAGGTTTTTTAGATCGAGATTACTAGATTACCCTTAATTGAATTCATAATTATAAACTTTTGAAAGGTTTTAAATTAATTGGTTAAGGGTAAAACTGTCTTTCTATAAAAAGTAAGAGAGAGAAAGCTGAAAAGATGATACTTTTCTTAAACTGTGTGTTTTTTGTCGGGGGACAATAATTTTGAGACGGAAAGAGTACCTTTTAGACTTTTATTCATATATATGTGTTTGATATAAGAGTTAAGTATGAATGAAGACTAGCTAGCGGAATTACAATGTATACAGATTTTCTCATAGTCAATAACTCAATATCATAAGTTTGTGTAAAACCTTTATCCTCTAAAACACTACTACTTGTGTCACCTCCTTATGGCTCAACGGCTCGATCATAGTTCCAATAGAAAGCTACATGAACAGTGATGGACGTAGAAAATTGAACAATGAAGAGCAATAAATATTTTTTGACAATAAGAAGGTAAAAAAACTAGAATCCGAATAAAAACCGAATATTTTAACTTAAAAATGGAAGGTTTTTAAGTTTTAGAGTGTGGATTTTAATTTGTAAGTGAGGGGCAATTTGCGTTTTGAATATAAGCATTTAAAAAACCATGCAAAATTAAAGAAAAAATAGACTGTAATCGCTTCTTTTTAATAAAGTCATGAAAGGCGCCGGCACTTCGGACCTAACACATAGGTCCGCCCCTGCACATGAGAGGTTTCGGGAACACGCTACTCATCAAATTCTTTTTCTTTCTTGTTTTGCAGTAACGAAACGTAGCTAGTCTAGCTCCACAGATATATTTGATGGTCTAAAACTTTAACAGCCAAAAGGGGCCAAAGCCATAAACTTCTTTTCACTTTCCTAGGATGAATCTTTACTTTATTATCATGCAACAAGAAAAACTGCTTGGAAGTAACATGTCATGTTTGTTGGTTACAAAATCTAACAAGCGTTTACAAGATCTGTTATATATGTCGATAGAATGGGCGACTATTTAACATTGGTTACTTTTTCTGACACACTAAGCTCAACTAATTTAACTCGTCTTTTCCTTTTCACGCACGATCGATATTTATATCATGTCAATCAAGGGATCGGAAGTTAGGACATATATATAGCAAGATAATATACCAAAGGTGATACATATTGTAGGAGTATCTTATAACTAAGATATTTGTTGAAGAAAACTTACCATCAGATCTTACACCATCTAGCGTAAAAGAGTGTTTAGTAAATTAAGTGTTTTAAATAGATCACTATATAGTCTAACAGGAGAAGATTCCCACACACCCATATATAACAAAGGTTATATGGATCAATTCCCATCCTTTATCTTTAAATGATCTAAGGGTTGTGATTAACCCCCCTTTCTTATAACCACATTTATTTATTAAAAAAAAAACATAACAAATAACGGAAATGAAACCCGATCCTCACCCCCACCGGCGACCACCACAACCACCTCCACCTAACCGCCGACCACCACAACAACCTCATCTCCCACCTTTTTCCGGCGACCACCACAACAACCCCACCTTCTTCCCGCGACCACCACAACAAACCAACCTTCTTCCTGCGTCATCCACACCAACCCACCTTTTTCCGACGGCCTTTGCCAAAAACAATCTTTTTCTGGCAACCCCCACAAGAATCCACTATTTTTCGGCAAGATCCACTCCTAACCACCGTTTCCCAGCAACTTCAACAACGCCACCTCTTTCCCAGCGACTTCGACAACGTATCCACCATTTTCCGGCGACTTCCATAAGAAACCCACGTTTTTGGCGCCCTACACAACAAACCCAACAATTTCCAGCAACCTACACAACAAACAACCCTTTTCTCGTCGATTTATACAACAAACAACTCTTTTCCGGCCAACTCCACAACAAACATCCAACTTCCGGCGACCTCCACAACAACTGACCATTTCCCAGCGACTTCCACGACCTCCACATCAAGTGACAATGATCCAGTAAATGTAGTTGCTGATATTAGTGAAAATGTAGAAAATGTAGAAGTTGCTCATGATTTTAGCGAAAATGTAGTTGCTGATGTAGAAGCTGATGTTAGCGAAAATGGAGGGGATGCTGATGTAGAAGCTGAAAATGTAGTTGATGCTGATGTAGAAGCTGAAAATGTAGTTGATGCTGATGTTATTGAAAATGTGGTTGCCAATACAGGTAATAACTTTGTTACGATGCTGATGTAGAAGCTGAAAATGTAGTTGATGCTGATGTTATTGAAAATGTGATTGCCAATACAGGTAATAACTTTGTACCTATTTATGTTACTGAAAATATAGTTGCTGATGCTGGTATGAGTCAGTGTGACTCATACATGAGTCACACTGACTCATATATGAGTCATATATGACTCATACAATTCCTGAACTATTCTTTTATTGGATTGTGAAACAGATGCTCATAATTCACCAAAACCTAGTTTATACATTCATTTTGAGTCACCCGGAGGATCGACATATTGGGAACCAAATGTTGATGAGAAGTATGTGCCTCTTGAGGGAAAAGAATTTAAAACGATAGAGGAGAGTATTGACTTTTATGAAGCTTATGCTGAAAAAGCGGGATTTGAAGTTAAAAAATACACACAAAAAAGAAATAGAAGTGGAGAAGTAAAAAGTAAATACATCATGTAACCGACATGAGAATATAAAAGATATAAATATCACCACGTTGGTTAATAGTGGAAAACAAACTAGGCACACGAGGCACCGTATAACAGGTTGCATGGCGCAAATAAAAGTTGATTTGGATTATGTCCGGAAAAAGTATGTTGTGACTAAGTTTGTTGCTAAGCACAATCATCCCATGATTCCTAAAGAATATAAGCATCTAACGAAGAAACAAAGAAAGATGAGTCAATCGGAAAGGTTGTTTGTAGTCAAATCCTCAACAATGAAACTTGGCGCAACAAAGGCACATACCTTGTTATCTGGCATCAAAGGCGGATCTCAGTATGTTCATGGCACTAGTGATGATTTTAAGAATCACATCAGGGATGTTAATGCAATTATAGGAGAAAGTGATGCACAAATGCTTATTAAAAAGATAAAAAATAGGATGAAGTTTGTTCTGGGATTTACATTTCAGTATAAGATTGAAGATAGCGTATTAGTTGCGATGTTTTGGGCAGACGAAGTTGATAAACGCAACTACGAGGAGTTTGGAGATATTATATCTTTTGATGCAACTTTTCGAACAAATAAGTAAGTTGTCTTTTTCACATAAATCACATGTGACTCATGTATGAGTCAATGACTCATACATGAGTCACAGTGACTCATACACGAGTCATAGTATGAAATATTATATCCTTCTAATGTATCTGTTTTGCAGGTATGACATGGTTTTTGTACCATTCACTGGGATAGATAACCATAGAAAGTGTGTGAACGTTGGCTCTGGATTGCTTTTAACAGAAGATACAGAAGCTTATACGTGGCTACTAACATCATTCATGACAGCTCACAAAAAACAACCAAAAATGATCGTAACGGATCAAGATGGGGCAATGAAACGAGCAATTGAAGCGATTTTGAAAGAATCTAAGCACAGATTGTGCATGTGTCATATCTTGCAAAAAATCCCAGCAAAGGTACTGATTGTTTGTTATTTATCAGATAACTCATACATGAGTTATAAAATATACATGACTCATATATGAGTCACATGACTCATGTATGAGTCACATGACTCATATATGAGTCAGTGTTAATACATGATATGAAAATATCTTAACATTCATACATTCTTCATTTTCAGATATGTGAAAAGATTTACAAGGAAACTGATTTTAAAGATCATTTCAACAAACTTGTGTGGAATATATTCATCGAGCCAGAAGAGTTTCAAAAAAGATGGTTTGAACTTATTGAACGCTTTGGATTGGAAACACACAAGTGGATGACGAAGATGTACGACCTTCGTAAATTGTGGTTACCAACTTATTTTATTGACTCACCACTGTTTGGACTAATGAGAACTACTTCAAGATCTGAAAGTGAAAATGCATTCTTTAAGAGTTTCACAAATCATGGGTCAACATTAGTAAATTTCATGATGTGCTTTGAATCGGCAATCGAAAGGCAAAGACATACGCAAGAACTTTTGGACTTCAAAACATGGGACTCGGCTCCAAATCCTGAAACGAAGTTAAATATTGAAGAACATACGCGTAAAGTTTATACTAGAACAATATTTCTCTTGGTTCAAGCTGAAATAGTAGAATCAATTTGGTCATGCCAAATACAAGAATTTAAGACGAAAGAGGGTATTGAGACGGTTAAGGTTTGAGACACGAGAGCGGGTGCTTATAGAACACTGTATACAGAAGAAGGAAAAGAGATGGTTGTACAGGAAGAAGACAAAGTAATAACATACAAGGTTAGTGAAACATTTTACTGATACATGAATGACTCATACATGAGTCGCACTGACTCATGCATGAGTCAGTGTGACTCATATGTGTTATGCTCACCTATTAACATGTTTCATGTTTATGTTTAAGGTTCTACGTAATCCTGGAGATGGATCTGTTGAGTGTACGTGTAGGCATTTTATGCGTTATGGTTTTCTTTGTCGCCACATATTCTGTGTTTTAAAGAACCGAGATATTGAAGAGATTCCGGAGAAGTACATTTTAAGGCGTTGGAGAAGGGATTTGATACCGCTTTCATTAAGAAGAAACACAAACAGATATGGAGAGAAGAACGAAACAATTCAGAGACTAACAAATGAGGCTAACTTCCACGTAGATGAGTGCTTGTTTTGGTTGAGTAAAGATGCAGAAAGTTGGCGGAATATGTGCAAAAGCTGGATAAAATAAAGAAAAAATATCAAGTTTTAGTGCCCAAGCCCCCTTCAAGGAAAACAAAGGACGTTATTGAAGATATATATGCAATTGAGGAACCAAAGAAAAACCTTGTTAACTAACTAGGGCTAGGCTCAAAGGTGGTCGTAGAGGAGCGCGTATAAAAAGTGCAAGAGAAATAGCTATGAAGGCTAAAAATAAACAGTCTCGTACGTGTGGTTACTGCAAACAAAAGACAAACGAGCATACAAAAATGACATGTCCACTAAATCCATACTATATCGCAAAACTAGCGAAGATCACTGCAACTGCTAAACAACAAGCACAGGAAACAGGAGAATCAAGTACAACAACTATTTGAATATTTGTTTTAAATTTTCTATTATTCTTTTACTGAACTATTGAAAACCAGTGTAGAATATTTTATTATGTTATGAATATTATGACTCCTTTATGAGTACTCTTGAAACATATCTGAATTGAATACTGTGTATTGAATATAAAACCACGTGACTCATACATGAGTCATGTGACTCATGCATGATTCACATGACTCATTTATGAGTTACGTGACTCATGTATACTAGTATATGAGTTGCATGACAAAAATGTAACATATACTAGTATGACGCATGTATACGAGATAACTCTTGCAACTCTTGCAAAAGGAAGAGCCTAAAATCATGCCAATACCACAAGAAATCCTTATACAAGATAACTCTTGCAAATATTTGAGGCCTTGCATGAGTCATGTGAGTTGAATGTGTGATAGTAATATATGTTTGTATGTGTTTACATGACTCATGTAACCAAGTCACATGACTCATGCATGAGTCACATGACTCATGCATGAGTCACTTTACTTATGTATGAGTGACATGACAAACACATACAAACATATACCAACACATATTTATAAACACTTACACATAGTCATAGTAATATATGTTTGTATGTGTTTACATGACTCATGCATAAGTCACATGAATCATGCATGAGTCCCATGACTCATGCATGAGTCACATGACAAACATATATACCAACACATATTCATAAACACTTATACATAGTCATAGTAATATATGTTTGTATGTGTTTGCATGACTCATGTATAAGTCACATGACTCATGTATAAGTCACATGACTCATGCATGAGTCATATGACTCATGCATGAGTCACATGACTCATGCATGAGTCACAAGCACATATTCATAAACACTTGTACATAGTCACTGTATGAGTCACAAACAATTTTATATGTGTTCAAAAACACGGAACGATATTGCACGTCTTGTTCCAAACAAGGTTATTCAAAGTCAAACTTAATATCATAAAGTATTACAACATAGATCCAACATTTCTAGACATCTAGTTTCTTCTTGGCAGTTGGTTTCTTCTTGGTAGCTACCTTCTCAGTTACTGGCTTCACGGCTGCTGCCTTCTCAGTTACAGCCTTCTCAGTTAATGGCTTCACGGCTGCTGCCTTCTCAGTTACTGCTTCACCGGCTGCTTGCTCAACTCCTGCTGCTGCTTCACCGGCTGCAGGTTTCTCAACTGCTGGCTTCTTGGCTGCAGCTTTCTTGGATGCAGCTTTCTTGGCTGCTTGCTCAACTGCTGGCTTCTCGGTTACAGCTTCACCGGCTGCAGGTTTCTCAACTGCTTGCTTCTCGGCTGCATGTTTCTCGGTTGCTGCTGCATTGTTTTCTTCGGCTATATTTATAGGAGGATCACGCACATCCCTGTTATTGATGGCATTCAAAATGATCGAGATCCTTTTTTGCTCATCATGTGCCATCTCAAATTTGTAAGCCAAATCAAACATTTTCTGCCTTTCAGCATTGAGCTCGTACAACAAAATTTTTGTTGCAAACCTGTACCTCAAGCGCTTCAACAGAGTTTCCTGTATGCTCGACTCTTCTAACAAACCAACATCCCATTCTTCAGGAGCTGCACCCTGATAAGACTCCAGATGTACCATCGCAAAGACACCACAATCCACTTGGTTATCCTTATAGTCCATTTCAAACGCGGATTGCGTCCTTTGAGCTTAGAAACAGTACTATGCTTCGGATGATTAACTTCTTTGAGATATTTGGCGAATAAATTTTTCTACACAACAAACAATTTAGGGGAAAACATGTTATTTACAATGAATGAGTCACACTGACTCATGCATAAGTCAAACTGACTCATGCATGAGTTAAGGTGAAAACAAATAAAACATTAATGACAATAATCAAGTATAGAACTTACCAAAGTATCACAGACTCGTTTGTACTTTGGTGCATTAGGATTTGCAACATGAATGTTATCAAGTATAATCATTGATGAAGGTTTCTTGAGGCAGAAAACAACAACAAAGAAATGATTTGAAGCGCAAACTAGAAAGAAAACCTATTTTAAACAAAAAAAAAGTATTATATGTATATTCAAAATGATAAAAACTTGATGCTTATAGATTTAAAAAGAATATAAAATTACCAATTCAGTATCGGATAAAGAAAGTGAAGCATCATCATTTTTAAAATACGCAGAAATGACATTTGAAAACAATTTATATTGTTCAGCATCAGACATTGTTTTGTCTATCATTCCTTGTACCTACGTTTAACAAAAATACAGTATTAGCAAACAATGATAATAATTATTGAAAATATAAAACATATAAATCATGTGAAACTTACAATACATCTAGTTGGCATAAAAACTCTTGTTGGTTCTGGATTCTCTTTCCGTGACTCCTCAAAGTTTAAAATAGTAACCAAACAATCAACAACACTTGCATCTAACCACAACCCTGGTGTCAATGTTTCCAAATTTACTCGAACAGCTGATAATACATAACCATACACAGGATCTGCTCGGAAAATGGTTTCACTACACGTTTAAAAAAGAAACACAATCAGAATAAATCATATGATATTCTAAAAATATGAAGTTTACATAAAGAAAAAGAAAAAAAAATATGCTTACTATTTTTCTCCTTCCATCGCAAATAAAGAATTACCCAACACAAACTCAACCCTTTGAAGCTTACTAGTATCACAACTCTGATGCATAAAAGGGGAAGGCAAGTATGGACACCGCTTATCAAACTGCTTCTGTGGAGCCACCTTTTTAGGAGTGCTAGGACGCACAACATCGTCATTAACTGGCTCATCTTTAATAACTGGCTCATGATCCCGAGGCCCAAAATACGCATCCTCCTGAAATATTACAAAAACTTTAATACTGACTCACATAGTGTTAGTGACAAATACATGAGTCAGGCAACTCATGTATGAGTCACATGACATATACATGAGTCAGGCAACTCGTGGACTCATGTGACTCATGCATGAGTCAGGCAACTCGTGGACTCATGTGACTCATGCATGAGTCAGGCAACTCATGGACTCATGCATGAGTCATGTGATGAGAAGCCAACTTATTAAAAAGTTAAAAACTAACAAGGATATAACAAAGTACATTAAGATATATGTCAACAAGAAGATCCATCACATCTGCATACCAATCAATGTTCTCATCAATCCACCTATCATCAAGTATTATATTTTCATTACCAACATCTTCGTTACCATCAGGTTTAACGACAATATCTATCAAAATAGAATCGCCAAAAACTCCTTTATATCTATCATACAACACTAGAAGATCTTCGTCATGGGGAAACTGAGTGTTGGCATTCTTCAACATGGTTTCAAGTTCATTTTTTTCTCTATATATAAGAGAAAGCTTTTCTTCAACATCCTTCAACATTTTCTGTATATAAAATGAAAATTCATAAATGTACAAGTGTTTATAAACACTTGCAAATTTATGTGACTCATGCATGAGTTTCTTGACTCATGCATGAGTCGCCTGACTCATATGAGTCGCCTGACTCATATGAGTCGCCTAACTCATGCACGAGTCTCCTGACTCATGCATGAGTCAGGCGACTCATGCATGAGTCAGGAAACTCATGCATGAGTCACATAAAAATAAAAACATAAAATTAAAAATAAAAACATAAAAATAAGCTAATACTAACCATTTTTTCAGTAGGAGGCACACTATCAGGCTTTGGAGTCCCAACACTATCAGGCTTTGGAGACCCAATGTAACACCCCATTTTGGAAATGGAATATTACGCATATCATGGCGTGTCATCAAAGCATACAAGGATAAATGTCTAAGCATTATTCAACCATAAAGGGAAATACCGGAGACAAACATCGGTATCCCAAAGTAAAGCTCATCACACACAAACATAAATACTGTAAAAGGAAAGGACGAAACAATGTCCATAGCAACTGTATCAAAGTAAAGGAAATGCATAAAGTAAAGAAAGACAGTAAAGCTTCCAGTCCATATGCACCTACGTTTGAGATCTACGAGCGTCCCTGAGTACCTGCCGTTTTGGGAACATGAAAAGGAAAACGGCTGAGCAAGACGCTCAGTGCACGGATGTACAATAAAGCATGATATAGGATAAGCATGTAACATATAACAGCGGAAGACTAAGTACTGAATAAACTGGTTAAGTAACATGAAAACTGGTTTTATAGTTTGAAAAGCCTTATGTTTAACCTGTGAAAACTGTTTTAACATATAAATACCATAGCCCATATAGGTCATGAAAAGGTCACGTGCATGAATACTTGGAGGGGTGACCTCATCATGCTGATTAGAGGGGATGCCTCTAATCAATATACTGGTTTGGGTAGGAGGGATCAGCTCCTTGTGAAGGGTGCAAGGCACACACCACATTCACCATGATAAACTGAATGAAACATGTAACTAGGATGCACCCATACGCCCCACCTGATATAATAATATGGCCAAACTGAAAAGGGACGCCACGAGCAATCACTCCGCCGTGGGGAAGTCATAACATCGGTGCCTCCAATGCTATGGTTATGGTACCTCCATAACTAGGTGAAACTGGTCATGCTTGTATATGGCTATAGTTTATGCTAAATTAACATAAGCAGTTCAAAACAATAAAACAAATGCTGGGGAAAACAGTTGGCTGCATACGGGGAAATCCTAATAAGGAAGGAATGTCCATACTGAAAGGACGGGAATCCGTACCTCAAGTCCAGTGAAATGAACGGAAGAAAGACTCCTACTTCTGGATCACTAACGCTACATGAATACACACGTGTATAAGTATCGATTCACTGATTACGTACTGGGTTTCGTGTCTCATATTAGCTGATTTGGTATGTTTTAGGTCCTGGTTCACTGTTTAAAGCCTTAAGCTGTGTTTTATCTAGTATTCTGATTAATCTGATTAAGTATTACTGGTGTTTCATGTTTTAATATACTTACTGTATAATAATAAGTAACTTTCCAAAAATAGCAGGTTTCCAAAAATAGAAAGTTTCCAAAAATAGAAAGTTTCCAAAAATAGAAAGTTTCCAAAAATAGAAAGTTACCAAAAATAGAAAGTTTCCAAAAATAGAAAGTTTCCAAAAATAGAAAGTTTCCAAAAATAGAAAGTTTCCAAAAATAGAAAGTTTCCTAAAATAGAATTTACTGCCTAAAATAGATTAGTTTCTAAAAATAGAAAGTTTCCAAAAATAGATCAGCTGCCTTAATTAAATAAGTTTCCATATATAGAAGGTTTCCATGATTAGATTAGCTGCCTGAAATAGATTGATTTCCATATATAGAAGGTTTCCATAATTAGATTAGTTGCCTTATTTAATTAAGTTTCTATAAATAGAAGTTTCCATAATTAGAATTAAGCTGATTACATAAGCTAACATATAAGTCTAAGTGTTATAAGCTTATTCTTAAGTCATATGATATAGTGTATAGTTTAATTATTATTTCATGTATTTTAATTAAACTATAGGTTAAGCATTTTAATTAAAGTATAACATGTATTAATTAAAATGAAATGAAAATACTTAGGTTAAAATGTGTATTATTATTAATAATAATATAACCTAAGTCATGTCTAAATTAATTAATTATAGGCATGTTTTAATAATTAATTAATTATAACTTATAACATAAAATACTTAGGTTAAATTAATTTCATGATAAACTAATAATTAAAATAACCTAAGTCATGATTTAATTAATATTTCATGTTATTAATTAATTATATCCTAAGTTCATGATTCATAAAAATTACATGTAACATAGATCATGATTTTAACCAACGAACCATTAATCGGGCATGAATTCGACACCGTACCCCGGGCCAAACCCGGGGCACACGTGTCCCCTTGCTGCCGTGGGTCCCACATGAGCCAACCAAGACCAATTGTGGTCTTGGTGGTGGCGGCAATAGCAAACCAAACCCCCCCTCGGGTTTGTTTGCTAGGCGGCCAAAACAAACACCCTTATAAACCATTCTTTGATTTTAATTAATACCAAAACATGTTAGATCAATGATTAATTACCTTGTTTTCATAAGAAAAATAATAACATGTTCATGAAAATAATCAAAGATTAAAAGAATTAAAAAGAAGGGTTAGAAAGGTATACCACTATGTAGCTTGGAAAAAGGATGAACAAACACGTATTCTAACACTTGTTTTTAAGATCAAAATCAAACAAACACCCTCTAGTGGTGGTGTTTATGTGGCGGCACAAAGGGAGCAAAAAGGAGAGGAGAAAAACTCTTTTAGGGTTTTTGTTTATTTCTTGTAATATGAAAAGTGAAAACATGTTTTACTCTTTACCCCCCTTAACTTGTAAAGTCCATGGGCCAAGCCCATTTTGTCTATGTGTGCCGTGGGTATGGGGGCCCCACATGGGGTACCCGTACCTTTCTCGTGTCCCGATGTTTCGTGTTCGTTCGTGGTTAAACGTGCTCGTGTTTAACGTGTTTCTGTTTCTTTTAACGTGTCGTTTATCGTAAACTCAACTCTCGTAAATATATTATAAGTATTTACGTAATTATTTTAGTTAGTATTTTAAATGGTGATCATGATTTAATTATGTTCACGTGAAATATTATTAACTGTTTATCATGAGTTCGTACGTAATCGATACTTGTCATGTCATACACGTATGCACTTGCTTGATTATTAGCACATGAATGTGATCAATACTACATGAGGTAAGTTTTAATCTAGAACGTACGATCTTAAGGGCACTATTCATGGCAAAAGCATGCGGGTTTTACAATTCTTCCCCCCTAAAAAGAATAATTCGTCCCCGAATTATAGATAAAGTAAGCTGAAAAGAAGTGACATACCCGAACTCAAAATATGAAGTGAGGGTAAGAAGCCCGGATAGACTCCTCTGTTTCCCAAGTGGCTTCCCGCTCGGTATGGTCCCTCCAAAGGATTTTGACGAATGGAATCGTCTTCCTTCTCATGACCCGTTCTTGCCTGTCGAGTACTCGTTCGGGTTCTTCTATAAACGTGAGATCTTCACGTATCTGTTCTAGTGGATACTGAACCATGTGAAGGGGATGATAATTGTACCCTCTGAGTAAGGACACATGAAACACGTTATGCACGTGCGAAAGCTGAGGAGGTAACGCCAATCGGTAAGATACTTCACCGATTCGTTCAACGATATCAAATGGTCCGATGAACCGAGGACTGAGTTTTCCTTTGATCCCGAAGCGTTTAACACCACGTGCCGGCGAAACCTTGAGGAAGACGTGATCTCCCACATTAAAATGTATGTCCCTACGATGCTTATCGGCGTAACTCTTTTGACGTGATCGTGCTTCTTGCAGTTTCTGTTTAGCTACCTCAATCTTCTCATTGGTCATTTCTATAATCTCTGGTCCTTCGAGTGTTCGCTCTCCCACTTGATCCCAGCAAGTTGGAGCGCGACACTTTCTGCCATACAACATTTCGAAAGGAGCACATTTAATACTTGCGTGCCAGCTGTTGTTGTATGCAAACTCAACTAAACAGATGTAATCGTCCCAATCACCTGTCCATTCCAACGCACACGACCTTAACATATCTTCCAATGTCTGAATTGTTCGCTCCGATTATCCGTCCGTTTGAGGATGAAAGGCTGTGCTCAGCTTAAGTTGTGTACCCCAAGCTTTTTGCAGACCTTTCCAGAATCGCGACGTGAAACGAGGATCTCTGTCTGAGACGATGCTGGAGGGAGTGCCGTGGAGTCTCATGATCTCCCTTCTGTACGTATCTGCGAGTTTACTTACCGGATCTTCCTTGCGTATCGGTAAGAAATGAGCTGATTTGGTGAGTCGATCAACGATGACCCAAATAGCATCGTGCTTTTTCTTGGTAGGCGGAAGACCGGTAACAAAATCCATGGTGATTTTGTCCCACTTCCACTCTGGAATATCCAACGATTGAAGGAGACCGCCAGATCGCTGATGTTCAATCTTAACCTGCTGACAGGTAAGACATTTGGAGACATACGTGGCTACATCCTGTTTCATACCACTCCACCAAAAGTGCTGTCTGATGTCATGGTACATTTTTGTCGACCCAGGATGTATAAAAAATGGGGAGCTGTGAGCTTCAGCTAACAATGCTTCCCGGAGTTCTTGATTGTCAGGAACACAAAGTCTCGTGCCCTGCCAAATGATACCGTCTGCGTCCATTCTGAATTCTGTCTGCTTCTCCAAATTCTGAATTATCGCCCAAATCTCTCCATCATCCTTCTGCGCTTCCTTAATCCTAGTCAGTAACTCAGGTTCTACACTAAGATTCGCCCAGTATCCATGCTGCCCACGTACCATGATTTCGATGTCTAGTCGCTCCAAGTCTCTTATGTTTTGTTCCTCGATCTCAATGCCGTTTATCATTCCGGACTTTCTGCTGAGTGCACCTGCTACTACATTAGCTTTCCCGGGATGATACTGTAGGTTAATATCATAATCCTTCAACAGTTCCAACCATCTCCTTTGTCTCATGTTCAACTCTCGCTGTGTGAAGATATACTTCAAGCTCTTGTGATCTGTGAAAATGTCGCATGATTCTCCGTATAAGTAATGCCTCCATATCTTCAATGCGAACACCACTGCAGCAAGTTCCAGGTCATGCGTAGGGTAGTTTTCTTCATAGGGCTTAAGCTGCCGTGAAGCATACGCGATCACTTTCCCATGTTGCATGAGAACACAGCCCAGTCCCTTCCCCGATGCATCGCTATAGATCTGAAATCCACCTGTACCAGATGGGAGAGTAAGAATAGGTGCAGATACTAACTTCTGCTTTAGGTCTTCGAAGCTCTTCTCTCGTTCTTCCGTCCAGACGAATTTCTCTCCTTTTCGCATCAGTTTGGTGAGAGGTAGCGCCAACCGGGAAAAGTTCTCCACGAATCTTCGATAATATCCAGCTAAGCCTAAGAAACTGCGGACTTCTGTCGCTGATGTTGGTCTTGGCCATTTAGTGATAGCCTCAACCTTCGCTGGGTCCATAGTGATCCCTTCTGCTGATACAATGTGACCTAAGAATGCCACCTTGTTTAACCAGAACTCACACTTGGAGAATTTCGCATACAGCTGCTTCTGACGAAGAATCTGTAGTACAGTACGGAGATGATCTTCGTGTTCCTCCGTGGACTTTGAGAATATCAAGATGTCATCGATGAATACAATGACAAATTTATCAAGGAATTCATAGAAGATTCTGTTCATCAGATCCATGAATACTGCTGGAGCGTTAGTCAGGCCGAATGGCATGACTACAAACTCATAATGGCCATAGCGGGTACGAAAAGCAGTCTTGGCAATATCCTGCTCTTTAACCCTTAGCTGATGGTAGCCTGACCTTAGATCGATCTTTGAGAAGTGTTTGGCTCCTTGAAGTTGGTCAAACAGATCGTCTATACGTGGCAGTGGATATCTGTTGCGGATGGTAATCTTATTAAGTTCACGGTAGTCAATGCAAAGTCGCATGCTGCCGTCCTTCTTCTTAACGAACAAGACCGGTGCGCCCCATGGAGATGCGCTCGGTCTAATGAACCCTCGTTCAAGAAGTTCCTGCAGTTGGTCCTTCAGTTCTTTTAGCTCTATGGGAGCCATACGATACGGAGCCTTAGAGATTGGCTCAGCTCCTGGAACAAGGTCGATGTTGAACTCCACTTCTCTTGCAGGTGGTATGCCTGGAAGTTCATTTGGAAAGACGTCTTGAAATTCCGAAACTACTGGTTGATCCTGAATCGATGGGGATTCAGCATCCATGTCATGAACCGTAGCGAGATAACCTTCGCAGCCATGTGACAGTAATGCACGTGCTTGCAAGGTAGATATGACTTGTACAGACCGTCCGGGTATGAACCCGTTATGGATGTACTCTGGTGCATTAATGTCGCCGAAGATCACTCTATATGAGTGGCAGTCTATGGTAGCATGGTGCTTGGATAGCCAATCCATGCCGAGAATCATATCGAACTCAATCATGTCTAGAGGAAGTGCATCTACTGCACGAACTTTATCATCAAACTCTAGAGGAAGACTCTTGTATACATGAGTTATTAATACAGAGTCCCTCAGAGGCGTGGAAATGGTAAGCTTATTTTCTAATGGCAAGGGAAGTGTCCTGATGTTCTTAGCATAAGTAGTGGAAACAACTGAATGAGTGGCACCCGTGTCGAAAAGAACACATGCAGCCTGGCCGTACATATACAAAATTCCAGTAATGGTACCTGTAGATTTGTTTGCCTGATCGCGCGATGTCGTGTAGACACGCCCAGTGGTAGGAGGCGGTTTAGTATCAGCATGACCCGAAGTACCCTCCATTTCACCCTTACGGCAATCTCTCATACGATGGCCAGGGAGGCCGCACTTGTAGCACGCGTCGGAGTCACGACGACATGGGCCAGGGTGTCTGCGATGGCAAGTGCTGCAAAGAGGATGAGTGAATCCTCCAGCAGGAGTCCTTGCTTGCTGAGGGCCTGCTGATGACAATACGTGTTAAGAATAAGGTATATGCACGAGTATAGGACGTAAGCGTCATAAGATGTTTACCAGTGTTAGCTGAACGGTTAGGCTGGGAACCCCTGTGGTTCTGGTCCCTTCCGTTACCGTGGTTCCTGATAGCGATTAATATAGTGTCAGCATGAGAGACATAACATGAAATCATAAGAAGATGCATAAATAGTAGGACCTGCTGTTGTTGGATTGTCCCGCATTGTTACGGTAATTATCATTACCGCTGCGCCTTTCCACAACAGAACGATCGTTAGAGTGACCGTTTCCTTTGGGCTGATTGGGCTGCTGCTGAGTAGCCGGCTGAGACCGGTCCCCAGTTTTCTGCCTGGAAGATACAGTTTAATAGATGATTATAGAACATAAAAC
Source organism: Glebionis coronaria (assembly GCA_025667525.1). Taxonomy (NCBI): domain Eukaryota; kingdom Viridiplantae; phylum Streptophyta; class Magnoliopsida; order Asterales; family Asteraceae; genus Glebionis; species Glebionis coronaria. Next base: position 521,656,389 of record CM046875.1, read on the forward strand.
GATAGGATGCGGTCTGGTTAACGCTAGAACATGAAATGTTTTACCTCTTGTCGGGTCTTTCAGCTTCCCCGAACTCATCGCGTTCCTGCAACATCTCAAGCTTTCTTGATGCGTCGGCCACTTGTGCTACTGTATTGAATGTAGCACATACCAGATTGTTCGCGACCGAGGTGCGGAGTGCCCACCTAAAATGGTGTGCCTGCTCCTCAAGAGTACCAGCCGCTGCTCCTAGAAAACCAGCTAGGCGAAGAAAGCGCTGCATGAATTCATTGCTATTCTCGCCCTGTCTCTGACGTATCCCGTGGTATTCTCGCTTGAGTTTGTCCTGCTCTGCCTTAGGAAAGAACTGTTCCATCACTCTCTCCTTGAATTGGGCCCATGTCAAACCAGCGACCCATTCATCACCTCCTTCTGATTGCGTCAAAGCTAGCCACCAGTTGAGTACATCGCCTTCAAACCTGTAGCACGCCAATCTTGCCTTGAAGGCGGGGTCACATCCCATAGCATTGAAGATTTTCTCAATGTGAGTCAGCCAGCTTTCAGCATCGCTGGGGCTATCAGTCTTTTCAAAAGCTCTCGGACGGAGCTTGTTAAATCTTTCCAACCATACTGCTAGAGTCACTGGGGGAGGAGGAGGAGGAGGTGCCTGATTCTGCGGCTGCTGATTATTGGCAGCTTGGACTTCAGCACGAATGTCATTCCTCAGTTGAGGAAGTAAGGCTTGCATGGCAGCCTGAATCGCAGCATTGAGCTGCTCTTGCTCGCGTGTGAGAACCATCTGACAGTATAACATAAAACATTTGATTAACAGTTCAAACATAAAATATATAAAAGAAAAATTTTATGCCAAAATTTCACGAGAAAAATTTTATGCAAGAAAATCTTTGTATGAATGCATGATGCAGTTTTATGAAAACTTTTGATGCTCGAGAGTGAACGCCTCCGGTCAGTTCACTCAAAATAAAAGACATATCGAGGGGACGCCTATGGGTCGGTCCCAAATCTAAAAGTTTCGATAAAACACATGCGACTAAATAGGGCCAGTCCTGTACCAACCATTACTTAGTCAAAAACCCTGTAACAATGTCATGTATATGTATGCTTAAAAATGATGAATGCATGAAAACAACTGTCAGTTCTAGGAAGACCGTAGTGACTACCCACTAATCACAGGTCATATTTGAGAGCCTACAGGTCGAAGCCTTGGCTCTGATACCATAATTGTAACACCCCATTTTGGAAATGGAATATTACGCATATCATGGCGTGTCATCAAAGCATACAAGGATAAATGTCTAAGCATTATTCAACCATAAAAGGGAAATACCGGAGACAAACATCGGTATCCCAAAGTAAAGCTCATCACACACAAACATAAATACTGTAAAAGGAAAGGACGAAACAATGTCCATAGCAACTGTATCAAAGTAAAGGAAATGCATAAAGTAAAGAAAGACAGTATAGCTTCCAGTCCATATGCACCTACGTTTGAGATCTACGAGCGTCCCTGAGTACCTGCCGTTTTGGGAACATGAAAAGGAAAACGGCTGAGCAAGACGCTCAGTGCACGGATGTACAATAAAGCATGATATAGGATAAGCATGTAACATATAACAGCGGAAGACTAAGTACTGAATAAACTGGTTAAGTAACATGAAAACTGGTTTTATAGTTTGAAAAGCCTTATGTTTAACCTGTGAAAACTGTTTTAACATATAAATACCATAGCCCATATAGGTCATGAAAAGGTCACGTGCATGAATACTTGGAGGGGTGACCTCATCATGCTGATTAGAGGGGATGCCTCTAATCAATATACTGGTTTGGGTAGGAGGGATCAGCTCCTTGTGAAGGGTGCAAGGCACACACCACATTCACCATGATAAACTGAATGAAACATGTAACTAGGATGCACCCATACGCCCCACCTGATATAATAATATGGCCAAACTGAAAAGGGACGCCACGAGCAATCACTCCGCCGTGGGGAAGTCATAACATCGGTGCCTCCAATGCTATGGTTATGGTACCTCCATAACTAGGTGAAACTGGTCATGCTTGTATATGGCTATAGTTTATGCTAAATTAACATAAGCAGTTCAAAACAATAAAACAAATGCTGGGGAAAACAGTTGGCTGCATACTGGGAAATCCTAATAAGGAAGGAATGTCCATACTGAAAGGACGGGAATCCGTACCTCAAGTCCAGTGAAATGAACGGAAGAAAGACTCCTACTTCTGGATCACTAACGCTACATGAATACACACGTGTATAAGTATCGATTCACTGATTACGTACTGGGTTTCGTGTCTCATATTAGCTGATTTGGTATGTTTTAGGTCCTAGTTCACTGTTTAAAGCCTTAAGCTGTGTTTTATCTAGTATTCTGATTAATCTGATTAAGTATTACTGGTGTTTCATGTTTTAATATACTTACTGTATAATAATAAGTAACTTTCCAAAAATAGCAGGTTTCCAAAAATAGAAAGTTTCCAAAAATAGAAAGTTTCCAAAAATAGAAAGTTTCCAAAAATAGAAAGTTACCAAAAATAGAAAGTTTCCAAAAATAGAAAGTTTCCAAAAATAGAAAGTTTCCAAAAATAGAAAGTTTCCAAAAATAGAAAGTTTCCTAAAATAGAATTTACTGCCTAAAATAGATTAGTTTCTAAAAATAGAAAGTTTCCAAAAATAGATCAGCTGCCTTAATTAAATAAGTTTCCATATATAGAAGGTTTCCATGATTAGATTAGCTGCCTGAAATAGATTGATTTCCATATATAGAAGGTTTCCATAATTAGATTAGTTGCCTTATTTAATTAAGTTTCTATAAATAGAAGTTTCCATAATTAGAATTAAGCTGATTACATAAGCTAACATATAAGTCTAAGTGTTATAAGCTTATTCTTAAGTCATATGATATAGTGTATAGTTTAATTATTATTTCATGTATTTTAATTAAACTATAGGTTAAGCATTTTAATTAAAGTATAACATGTATTAATTAAAATGAAATGAAAATACTTAGGTTAAAATGTGTATTATTATTAATAATAATATAACCTAAGTCATGTCTAAATTAATTAATTATAGGCATGTTTTAATAATTAATTAATTATAACTTATAACATAAAATACTTAGGTTAAATTAATGTCATGATAAACTAATAATTAAAATAACCTAAGTCATGATTTAATTAATATTTCATGTTATTAATTAATTATATCCTAAGTTCATGATTCATAAAAATTACATGTAACATAGATCATGATTTTAACCAATGAACCATTAATCGGGCATGAATTCGACACCGTACCCCGGGCCAAACCCGGGGCACACGTGTCCCCTTGCTGCCGTGGGTCCCACATGAGCCAACCAAGACCAATTGTGGTCTTGGTGGTGGCGGCAATAGCAAACCAAACCCCCCCTCGGGTTTGTTTGCTAGGCGGCCAAAACAAACACCCTTATAAACCATTCTTTGATTTTAATTAATACCAAAACATGTTAGATCAATGATTAATTACCTTGTTTTCATAAGAAAAATAATAACATGTTCATGAAAATAATCAAAGATTAAAAGAATTAAAAAGAATTAAAAAGAAGGGTTAGAAAGGTATACCACTATGTAGCTTGGAAAAAGGATGAACAAACACGTATTCTAACACTTGTTTTTAAGATCAAAATCAAACAAACACCCTCTAGTGGTGGTGTTTATGTGGCGGCACAAAGGGAGCAAAAAGGAGAGGAGAAAAACTCTTTTAGGGTTTTTGTTTATTTCTTGTAAAATGAAAAGTGAAAACATGTTTTACTCTTTACCCCCCTTAACTTGTAAAGTCCATGGGCCAAGCCCATTTTGTCTATGTGTGCCGTGGGTATGGGGGCCCCACATGGGGTACCCGTACCTTTCTCGTGTCCCGATGTTTCGTGTTCGTTCGTGGTTAAACGTGCTCGTGTTTAACGTGTTTCTGTTTCTTTTAACGTGTCGTTTATCGTAAACTCAACTCTCGTAAATATATTATAAGTATTTACGTAATTATTTTAGTTAGTATTTTAAATGGTGATCATGATTAATTATGTTCACGTGAAATATTATTAACTGTTTATCATGAGTTCGTACATAATCGATACTTGTCATGTCATACACGTATGCACTTGCTTGATTATTAGCACATGAATGTGATCAATACTACATGAGGTAAGTTTTAATCTAGAACGTACGATCTTAAGGGCACTATTCATGGTAAAAGCATGCGGGTTTTACACCCAACACTATCAGGCTTTGGAGACCCAACACTATCAGGCTTTGAAACAAAACCCTCACTTTGTTTCGCTTCAGACGGAGTCCACTCTCCATACAATTCCAATTTTCCCATAACATCGTCATTTAATTCAACAGTTTGGCGGCTAGTCATGAGTCTTGTATTCCAACTTTGAATAGCTGGCCTCAACCGAATAACTGGATCCCGCTCACACTTGGTAGCATCTAAATACAGAAGCTGTAAACAAAAAACCATGTTTGTTATCTGAAAAACATAGATGTTATATACGATTAAAACATAAAACATAAAAAACAGATTAAAAGCACTTACAATTAGAAAACACAATGGGCCGTTGTAATAGCCAGTCAAAGTCCTCGGTAGTTGACTGGTTTCGAGACACCTGTGAATGTACCCACACCAGTCAATGTTCTTAACGTCTGTATCTTCACGAATTCGACGAACAGCAATCAAACTTGGGTAAGCATTCATTGTTGCACCTTTCCCAAAAACCAACGCAAAAAGCTCAAGAAAGTTGACTTTAAACATAAAGTCAATTTTATCCGCTTCAATCACCTTCAACGCGATATCAGCTACACCGATTTTTCTCAACTTCCTTGGCTCAAACTGTCTAATCCATTTCTTAACAAACTCATCATCCATCTCCCTCTCAGGTAAATCAAAAATGCTAGTACCACCAAGAGGAACTCCTAGAATATCTTTTAATGTCTGAGGTGTGACATGAATCTTACCATTTGTAAGCTCAATATTGTAGGTTTCTGTTTTAAACTTCTTAACCACAAACCTAGCCAAAATACTAGGTAATTTATCTATCTTGCGCAAACACAATCCAAGACCAATCTCCTCCATGAATTGTTCTATACCCGCCACATTTGCATCACGGACACATTTAAAAAAGGAAGCAGGTACATTCCTACAAAATAGAGGCAACGTACTATCATCCTCCTCCCCCTCCTTCATCTTCTTTGAAGGCTTTTCATCATCCTCCTCTTTTTTAACAGCCTTACGCTTCTTAGAAGGCTTGAACTCCTTTTTAACCTCCTTTTTCACTTCCTGTTTAACCATATGTTTTTTTAGGAGGCTTGACCTCCTTTTTAGCCTCCTGTTTCTTAGAAGGTTTTGTTTTAACCTTTTCTATTAGCTGCTTCTTAAGATCTAACTTAGGCTGAAAATTAGATCTTGACCTCTTGTCAATCCTTTTAGGAATAATAATCTCCTCCTCACTTGTCTCCTCATCAATCTCATTCCCACTTCCTTCATCCGATCCCTGTTGACTATCCACTTTCTCATCCTCATCATCACCATCGCCCTCAGCATCACCCCCACTCTCATCCTCATCATCACCATCGCCCTCAGCGTCACCCCCAACGTCACAATCACCATCACCCTCACTCTCATCCTCACCATCACCATCACCCCCGCTATCATCCTCACCATCAACCCAACCGTCACCATCACCCCCACCGTCACCATCACCCCCACTCCCACTCACATTCTCACTCTCACTGCCACGACCACTACCACTATCCTTAAGACTAGTGAAAACCTTTGCAACATCCACATCAGTTTCTTTTACCTGCGCAAAATCCACATCAGTCTGAGAATCCACATAAAACTCAAAACAACATATAAACTTGACATCACAATGTCTGTTTTTGGGTATCTAACTCATGCATGATTCATCTAACTCATGCATGAGTCAGCTAACTCATGCATGAGTCACCTGACTCATGCATGAGTCATAATGACAGAAACACATATATCAACTGCTAAAAACAATTTTACACTTTTACCTGCGCAACTTCAACATCAGTAACTTTTAGACGCTTATTGGAAGGATGGGCAGCAGGTTTTGGCAAATCAAGGTCAGTTGTAACACTTGAAGGTTTACGTTTAACAAACTCAAATTTAGGAAGTTTTAGATTTGTAGGAGGTCGACTCACTTTTAGATTTATAGGAGGTAGATTATGTTTTGGAAACGGATTTTTAGAAGGAAATGGTAGATTATGTAAATGGATTGGAGGTAGATTATGTTTTGGAGGTGAAAAAGGTTTTGTTTTATCCGTTTCTGTTAGCTCTGCAACAAACAGATATGAATAATAATCAGTAAACAACAAACTAAGGATACTATCAGCCATTAACAACATATAACCGTATTTTACTATCCGCCAATCACAACATATAACTGTATTTTACTATCCGCCACTAACAACATATAACCGTATTTTAATATCCGCCACTAACACCATATAACCGTAAAATTACTAATTAAACATCAAAACAGCTACTAGATTAAACCGTAAATTACTCATACATCAACAACATCAAAAACAGCATATAATTCATATTTTACTCATACACCAATTTAAAAAAGCTGATAAAATACTAATTACACAATATAAAAAAGCTTATGAGTCACTAATAAGCAAATAACTCATGTATAAGTCACTAATAAGCAATAACTCATGTATAAGTCACTAATAAGTCATGTATAAGTCAACAAAACTCATGTATAACTCATATATAATCAACAAAACTCATGTATGAGTCACGAATAAACAAATAACTCATGTATAAGTCACTAATAAGTCACTAATAAGCAATAAAACTCATACATAAGCAACAAAACTCATGTATGAGTCACGAATAAGCAAATAACTCATGTATAAGTCACTAATAAGCAATAACTCATATATAATCAACAAAACTCATGTATAAGCCACTAATAAGTCACTAATAAGCAACAAAACTCATGTATGAGTCACGAATAAGCAAATAACAGATTAAAACTAATTAATCAATTCATACGCATAATAATCAACATAAGCATAATAATCCAAATAAGCATAATAAATAAGCAAAATAACAAATAAGCATAATAAATAAGCAAAATAATTAAAAAATTAAGGTTAGGGTTTACTACCAATGGATTCAGTAGCCCTCGCAATCGCAAGCTCAATATCACGACAGCATCAATAAACCTCGCATTCGCAAGATCCATTCGTCACGGATATCCATCGGAGACTAATTAGGGGTTTTGATCGGAATCAATGGAGGTTATTGTAATCGGAATCAATGGTGGATGAATCTCCGGCGGTGTGTCTGCGTTTTAACGGCGACTAATTAGGGTTTTTGATCGGAATCAATGGAGGTTGTTGTGTGTGTGTTAATGGCGGTTTGTTTGTGTGTGTCTGTGGAGGGTGGGTGGTTGGGGAGACGAATAAATAGATAAAAGAGATAAACGGTTATTAAAATAAAAGGGGGAGTGTGGGGTATTTTTTTAATTTAATTTGGGCCTTTAATGATAGAAGGATTGGATGGTTTTGATCAATCCATCAAGCCTTTGCTAAAATGAAGGACTTCATAGAACTTTTGGCATAGTCCAACTTAATTAAGAGAGTTTTTTTTGTAAACCTCTCCATTAAAATGAAAGAAGGTTTGCGTTGTGTCCACTCATCAAGTGTACAAACCTCACTATATACTTTTCGTGAATCAACCTTTACCTCGTGACATTGTGAACAAACATTGTAAACATTGACGTGGTACTTGAAAGTGCGTAATATTTTTAAATCATAAAAAACAATACGAGAACTAAACTGTTTTCACAAATTATAAACAATCTACTTATATAGTTAGTTGTAGAAGGAAAGTTATCAATAAGCTGCGCTGCAAGCGCTTTTAGATTGCAAAGCTAGTTTTTATGACGGATCATATTTGTGAATTTAGTTGTCATGACGTTTTTATTTATAACTCACTGAATTTTCTTCAAAAACTCCACAGTCTCAAGTGTAAATAAACCGAAAATATTAAATGCAAAAGAAATAAACACCTAGTGATTTTCAATGCATGTTTTTTTGTGTTTTGTCACTTAGCAAGAGGCGGCTTTCAAAGCAACAATATAGCCCGATGTGGCTACTCAACCCCACAAGAGGAGAAACCCCGATCAGACTTACACACACATGTTTTCCTTTAACCCATTCAAAAACCACAATGTTCGCCTGTCTGAGTGTGGATCTTCCATCTAACGGGTCACACAGGAAGTTCACATGTGTTTTTTTTTACAGAGATGTCAACACACTTACATATGTAAAACAAAACGTCCCTAACCATATCGTATCGGTACTTGAAACCCGATCTCTTTATAATGAACCGCATGTTCCTCAAAAGAATCCAAACATGCCTTGCGACAAACAAGACACATTGTATCAACCGAAAATAATGAGATCATGAGGTAATACTTAAGAATAGAAATATATTCCACTGGTGACATATGTTAACCGAGCCCGTTGTAAGGATAGAAAGTAGGAAATTCTAAGCATTTGATGCGCGTAAACACTAAAAAATCATTTTCTGTCTCAAATTTATGTCAAAGTGAAACTACAACTATTCACTAAAAAGGGTAGTCGCCAGTGTTTGTTGGGTTTTAGAGGGGGCGGTGTCCTTATTAGTGAAACAACTAAAATCAAAGCTTAAAATCGTATCACGTAGACAAGCTAAAGAAGAAACATAATCATCATCCATACCACATATGTCACTATTACGTAAGATGTGGTCTTATAACACCCACGATTGGGCCCTCGAGGCCACGAAAACATAGGAGGAGGCTTCTTTTTCCAAGTACAAACCTAAACCACCAAAACGAAAGGGTAAAGAAGCAAGTCGCCATTGTAAGTCTCCAAAGAAGGGCCCTACACAAACCACTATGTTCTCGATTGACCCGCATAAACCTTTAGCAAAAAACAAGGTCGCGTCTTCCATGTGTGCAGGTTGGCAGGTCCTTAATCCAAAAAGAGTTTGTAAATACCCATGCAAGATCGAAGTAAAAGGAGCTCGCCATGCGGGTCATGTAACCGTTAGAGAAGACATATCAAATCGACGGAATTCGCGGTTCTCCTCATAGCCATCCCAATAATAAAAGTTGTATCTCTACTAACAGCTCCCCTAAGAAGCTTCACATCCAAAGACGACCTCTGAATATCCATAGGAAATAAATCAACACGAAGTTTCACACGATTGAACGAGGGCCAAAATACCTTTGTTTTCTTAATATTAAATTCAAGACACACACCTAAACCGTGCACCTTTATAATGTCTAACACATTGACAATCTCTTCTAACTCTCCAATAATGGTTTCATCATCAAAATACCAAGCATGAAAAAAGAAGTTTGCAGTTAGCTATGATATTGTATACAAATGTGTGTAATACCATAGCAAAATAAAAGGTCTCAATAAGTCACTTGCTGCACCCTGTGGCAGACATGATATATGTCTCCCTTATATACAATCTCGATGTCTGTTCATATAAGAAATTCACCCAAAAAAAATAGAGGGACACATCACCCTAACCTCATGAGGTAATCCTAATCTATCCATAAGTTTAAAAATATTTGAAAAGTCCAGACTCCAGAGTGAGCATTGTAAAAGACCCATTGTTATGATATTCGCGCAATGCTCTATTAACGCTATGTAAAACGACCTCAACGCCACTCGACATCCTAACTTCAAACTTAAAATCAGAAAGATCTTTGACGTTTCTTTACCCAAGCATTCATGACATATTTTTATGTACAGTAACCATTCATGACATATTAAAATGCATAACATTCATATATTAGGTATGCAAATTTGGTGAAACTATAACTGTAAGTAACAATAACTATATTATTCAAATATTTGATAAGTACGATAAGACAAATGTAAAGATTGCGTCAAAATTCTAATGCTCGTGGTGTAAGAATAGTGGGCGTTAGTATCTTAATACTAGTTTTTTCCGCTTGTTGCTAAATTTGTTTTAAACGCTTTTAAATTCTCCAGGTCAAAAACTTTGAGATGAGTAAAACATAAAAAGGTATCGACATGAATTATTAGGTACTTATCCTTTTAACTTTTTGTATTCATATATTTGCTACAGAAAATGAAGAATTTTAGGTAAGTGAAAAGCAAAGCAATGTGATATTTATGAACCAAATAATCAACTTTTGAATAAAAAATAGGCAGACATCATTTACCATATTCCGGGATTTTGTAGAGAGGCCCATGGACCATGACGAAATCAACTACGAGCTTTTTCTACCACCTGTATCCACGTAATCTATTTTCCTTCTTATTGGCTAACATTCAGACCACCTCGTTTGATGCTGACATGTGTCCAACAACCTTCCCACCTGTTTTTTTTCCTTCACTGCTAAGCATCAATTCATGGGTTCAGAATTATTATAATCCGTATTTAAAAGCCTCAACTCTCAAGATACACACGTTTATATATATGTTTATATCATGTCGATGAATTGCACAAAACATTTCACTCACTTCAAGTTTAAAAGCATGAGTTGTGTAGATATTTAAACCAAGAGACATACTAAAATGTTTCTTTTTTGTTATGAGCTACAGTTTCTTTCATGGACAAGGGTTTTCTTAGCTCAAGTATAACATTATGTATAGCTAGGTAGTCAACTTATATAAACAAAGTTTTAACTACTCCGTATATGTAAGGGCGATAACTCGATAAGCTTTATAGTTGTTTAGTTGCTGAAACGTATCTGATGAACTATAATAAGTATCCTGGATTTTGTGTACAGTTTTGATTAATGCAAAACTTATCAAAACTCCGCTGAGAGTAAAGATGGTGCATATATGTCATCAAATTTTTAATCTTTTGCGAAAAATATGTGAGTCGTTATTTTCGTACTTTTATCAGTTTACACCCGTTAACTCCCTCACATGTCATGCACGTGAGGTTATTTTCATCATTCGTGTTCGTCCAAATCATGATAGCCCATCCTCACCTTTCATTTCATGTGAAACTCGCCGAAACCCTTTTCCCACCAGACATTTTTACTTTCACATTCACCTTTCCTTCTGCAAAATTAGTTTTCGAAACCTTTTTCCGCCATTAAAACCACAAGACTTAACTCCACAATCTTCGACTGACACTTCGATTCAGGGATCAAAATTGCAAATTTATTCATCACATTCACGACGTTTCATGAACATTATAGTCAGTTGAACTCTACCATATATATATCACTTACCCTAATCACAATACAAACCCAAACTTAGAGTTACATAGTTAATAATTCAATGGCAAACCAAGATGGTGGTTCTAAGAGATTGGTTTTGTGTGATAGATTGGCAAGGGATGCAAACTCGTCTTAGATGGAGAGACAGTTGTTTGTTCATTTTGGTAGGAAGGGATCACAATCTTGCAGATGTGCGGGACCTTCAGGTCCTGATTGATGAACTTCAATAGAGGACCAACCACAGGAACCTCTTGATTAATGAGGTGGGGATCGTGACGGGTTGTATTCCTGCTGTTGAAGATACCGTGGAATTGAAGAACGCTTGTGAGCCTAATGAGGAAATGATAGCAAGATTGAATGAGATGGTTCTAGCAGCCCGTCGTGCTGCAACAGCCAACAATGTATTCATGACTAGAATGCTTGCACGTCTTAGTGATTAACTGTTGTTTGTTTGCGTGTGTTTATCACATGTTTTGTAATGTATGATATAATCTAATGTACTATGGTTTTCAGTTAGGAAATATTAATGAACTATTATGAAATGTGAATTGTAAGAAAAACTGGAGAAGTAGTAATAGATGTGAATTATATGGTTGTGGTTCACGTTAAGGTGTGTTTGCATGTGGTCTTATAACTAAACTATTATTTGGTACATGGTTAAAAAAGTCCATTTGAGATATATTGGTCAAACCCATCACATTTAGCGTATTATACATATATGCAACCGCCATTTACCACAATCATATCACACCTAGAAAAAAAAACCCATTTTTTATGCATCAATGCCAGATTTAGAAGATCTGAATTTTAATGGCTTCGGGGATCTTGAAACCGTAATACAAACGCTAGAAAAGATTTTTCAAGCAGCAAAAGAACTTATGTTATTGAAGAAATGTAAACCTATTATCGTAGAAATTTTCATTCGATAATCTTTTTTGAAAAGAATTGAGTTGTTCCAAACACCGTTTTTGCATTTTATTTTTAACCTAGAATCATATCTTAATTGTAGAAGTAATAATAATTGACTCAAACTCCGACACTGAAAAGCATCAAATAAGTGATCCTGTTAAGCCATGTTCAACTTCTAACAGTTCTACCGTTAAATTCAAGTCCAACTTCAAAGTTGAACAAGCTGATGATCCAGGAAAAAGGCCACCTGCAATAAGGAATTGCATCATAAGACTTGCATTAGTGACCACATGGGACAAAATTCTGAAGAAGAAATTTGAAAAATCCTAAACAATCAATGTAAAAAAGAATGATATATTGTCTTGGCATCTTTTGTAGCAAGTTCAAATGTTGATTATGTTTAGGTTGTATGGTGTTCACCTTTTGGTTTTGACTTTTTAAAGTCAACCTTTTATGAAGTTATACCATTTCTTTTGGTCTATCTTGATTATCTCTAATGATCACTGCTTATTGTGCTTCTGGTTGTGATAGTGTATACTGTTGGGAGAGTCACTTATATACTAGAAATCAAATAAATCAAGTCTTGTGTCTAGAAGTTCAGGTGACCAAGAAGCAATACATATAGCAACAAATGTCTTAAGGGGGTATCTAACTTAGATATTGCTCAACATTGGGGGAGTATAAAGACATATCATAAAGAGGTATCCAAACTTGGTTGTTAATCACATATCCAAACAGCCCTTAAGTAGCAGCAAAGCACACAATAGATCGATAACTTTTTTAATAAGGTAAATTCCAATATTTTCATACTAAACATTGAGTTTATAAACAAGTAAATAACAACTAACTACAACCTAGAACAAGTAAACAACAACCAACAGGTGATACTCAACTTACAATACCACCTACACCAATAACATTTCCAATAAATGTATCATTCTTGAAAACCTTAACTAGGTTTTTTAGTAATATTAAGATATGGTTTAGGAGTAGACACCAAATATTACGAAGAATTAAAGCAGCTCCTACAATAATATCTTTTCTAAAATTCTCTACGGCAAGGACTTTTTAATGAATTGCACCAGAAAGAGACCCTGAAATGTCTTTGAGTGTTACTGTTATATCACCCAAAGCATTCGGAGTACAAGACTTGATTATCACAATCACTTGCTCAAGTTTCCTATTCTTAAAAAAGTTTTTGACATTGGCTAAAACCCACTCACAATACCCCCACAAAACTCACAAACTCTACCGCGCTAACTCACGGGCCACGACTAAAATCTGCATCCTCTCCGACATCCTCAATAACTTTCCTAATATACTCTTGTGCGGGAATCACGTCCTCCTGGCTACATTCCCGGCTATCCGTTAATTTATGAATTTTGGCTACTTGAACAATACCAGCGAGGCCTGGTATTATCCTAACCGTTTTTTATCTGAATTCTCGACAATGAGGTTTTGCGATGAAACTATGATTTCGTTGGTGGTGGTTGTGCTAACCAATTGTTCATCACAATTATCAACATTGGGGTTATCAACAATGGGGTTTTGCGATGAAACTATGGTTTCGGTGGCGGTAGTTGTCCTAATCGGTCTTGCATCGTAATTATCAACGTTGAGGTTATTAATAATTGGGTTTTACGATGCAACTATGAGTTTGGTGGTGGTGGTTCTCGCAACATTATGTTGGCTATTACAGAGACAAACGAAGGGAGTTAGTCAGAGATCGGAATCGTTATATCAAGCGATAATACCCAATCATGATCATCTGATTGTGATGAATTTATTTTTTTAAATTGCCTAAATCGAAGTGTCAGGCGACTAGTATCATGTTGTGCAAACCAGTTCAGGTGGTTTTAATGGCTGGAAAAAGGTTTCGGAGACAAGTTTCGCTCGCACGAAACGAAAAGTGAGGGATGGGCCCGCATAATCATGACAAACGGGAGTCACGAAAATAACCTCACGTGCATTGCACGTGAGGGAGTTAACGGGTTTTAACGGAAGAAAGTTAAAAAATAAAGACTTAAAGGGTTTTCTTGCAAGAAATTAAAAAGTTCGATGACAAATATACACCGCGTCTTTACTTTCGAAAGTTTTTTTTGACAAAGTTTGCATAATTAAAGAACAAAATTTGCACATATTTTTACTAACTAGGGTTCAATGGTTGTATGACAATTGTTATTCCTGTGTACGTAGCTTCTCTGTGGCTGGATCTTTCTTTTCTCGTTGTTTCTATTACGATTTACCAAATGGATTATGGTATGCGGATGTAGAAAAGAGTTTTGTCTGATATGAACGTTCGTCTCATCAAAGTAACCTGGCCCTACCACTACTAAATTTAATGACGAAAAATGCGTCGGCAGATCGACCCCACGAACTTGATAGTTTTCCTTTAAATACCCTCGTCCTATCCATTGTTCGTTCCCTTTCCCTCTCCCTTCTTCCTTATACACACTTTTTCTAGCCATGTTGTCTTCTGTTTCCCCTTCCAATGACGATCATATCTCGTTCTCGAGCTTCCTCGACGACATTCTTGTCGATTTTCCACTCTCCAACGACTGGAGCCTGAAACCTAACGGTTCTAGTTCTGGCTCAGACGATGGTGAAACAAATCAATGTGAAATTATTAGTCCTGTTGATCACGAACGTAAGAGGAAACGCATGATATCTAACCGAGAGTCTGCTAAGCGGTCACGAATGAAAAAACAAAAGCACTTGGAGGATCTAAAGAACCAAGTCTCCCAATATAAGACGGGTGTCCAAGAGCTTATGAACCGGTTACGTTTTGTGAACCATAATGGACAACTCATTTGTCGAGAAAACGAGAGACTCAGATTGGAGTCATTGATGCTTCAACAAAAATTATGCATTATGAACCAACTATTAGTTGTCCCGGAGCTCAACTACGTACCATCTGCATGGCCATGCAATAATAATAACGTTACCTCCATCAATAAGCAAAACTTACCATCATTAATCACATTTTAGTCCATATATAGGTTGGAAAAAATATAATTACGTGCATGAGCTAGTCATTATCTCACTCTTACTGTATAATATATTATACCAAGAGGCAGGAGCTTAGTAAGTAAAGAGAATTTTAATTATTTATTTGTACTATTTTCTATGTAATTATTGGAAAATATGGTGACTTTTGGAAAACCATATGGGATATAGAAGCTATTTCTTAGTTTCTAATTGAACTTCTAATGTAAATTATGTTTTGTGCTTTACTATGGTCTTTGATTATCGCAACATGGATTTTATCTGTTTTTTGCTCTATGTATTTCGTACATGGGATGGATGCAATGAAATTTGGATTCTAGGGTTAACTTCTGTTGTTACAAATTAATCTTAGTATTAGCTAGACACATTATTCTCAGATGTGAACTCATATATACATACTATCGGGTTAAGTCAGTGAAATGATATTCCAAATTTCCAATTAATCTTATATATAGTTTCTACAAGAAATAAAATGTGGACATCTAGTTTGGGAAAGAGGGATTATTAAGGAAAACTCCCGAAATGTATCCATGTGCAGACCCATCAAGATCAAACAACAAAGGAACTTTAGGAGAGGCACGCAAAAAGGTGAAAGAAACATAATTTTTTTTTATACATGGTTTCCGACTCGATATTGCGAGCCAATCCCAATCCCAGTGCGACTACCCTTTCGGATAGCCCGGAGTCGTAGCATGTGAACCTCCGTAATTTATTTTGCAAGTCTTTTAATCCAACCGGTTCCGTGCTGTTTAAACTCTGTAGGGCATTGAAAGTGTATGTACAGTGTACACTATCTATAGTTTGTAAGTTTGTATACAATTACTATACTATATGAGAGTATGAGAATGGTAGCTAGAACTGTATTTTAATTTGCATACAACCAAATACCAAGTTTGTGTTGTCCCTTTGTAAATGTATAACATGTATTTCGTGTACTCTAAGCTCACAAAATTAAATTTGGATAAAGGCTATTTTGGCGGAAAAAAGCAGTAAGCGCGCAGTTAATTAGTGGCAGTTACTAGTAGCATATAATAACGTTTAGTGATTTAGCTGTAGCTAAAATGAAGTAAAAGTAGTGTTAGAATTTGAATGTTTCTTTTAGTACGTACCGTTTTAGAAAGTAGCAGTTAGAGAAGATTGTAAACGCAAACGGGTGTTGCCCACCAGTACAGATGGGTTATGGCCTTATGGGCAGCATAACTTTTGATTCTTGAGTTCTGAATCTCCCAGATAGTATACATTGCTGGGATTTTGAAGTTCACTGAGCAATGAGTTATACTTTGCAAAAGTATGTATTAAATTACGAAAGCATACATTATTAATTTTTAAACTGAACTGAAACAGCACAGTTTGGTTACAGATTCTGAGATAATAAGATATTATTACATGGCCCAGTTTCGCCCCATGTCGATATGGTCATGGTCTCTAAGGACTTTCATGTCTACATGTATCACAGAAGTTGCTTATTTAAAAATTGGGTTAAACATTTTTACATTATAAATTTTTTTATGTAAGTTGATAAGGTATACTTTTTCTAGTAATCCTAGGATGAAATTTAGGCAGGAACAAGTCAAAAGAAAAAAAAAAGAAATGATCTTTTGAAAATTCTGAAGCTTAAATTTCTAATGAGGCGTCTTTAAGTCATTTTCCGGCAATGTAGTAGATAACATCCATGCACGTTTATACAGTCGAACTTAGTTATCCTGTTTTATGCTTTTGGTATAGCACTTTTGTAGAGGGCCACGTTCCATGTTCGATATCAACACAAAAGGTTCTTGTGGTTGTGGTTGAGGTTGTGCACATGAGTGGTTTAATGAAACATCTCCTAAAGCATATATCAATCACTATACATGATCCTTGTAGCAATAAAAGTTTTGTGTGTATTGTTGATTTGAATTATAATGTATATATTCAACTCTAAAGAAAAAGATACAAAAAAGATTAGGTGCCTGAACCTTAACAGAACCAGAGAATTGGTCAAAATAAGTCAGCTTCTTTTGTTAACATCTTTCTTTATGAATACAAAATAAAAGGGAAAAGAGGACTACAACAATTTCATTGACAGGTGTAGATGTAGGAGCCACAATTTACTTTCAATTAGTCTCTTTAAAAGTTGGATCCAATAAATTATAACACCACATTTAGCACATACAAAAAGTATCATACACATTTATGATTTAACGCCACATTTTTGCAGTGTGATAGTTGGTTCTAGTTTTCCATTTCAGTATCTAAAAAACATGTTCTGATAAACAGGTAGCAAATTGCTTGAGCTACAGAATTCTGTTTCGGTAAATGTAAAACTGGATTGATTTAATGGTTGATTATTCTGAGAAACCACATCTAATGATTTATTCCGAAATTCACAAGAGACGGTAAATACTAACTATATGTGAACATTGTACTTGGCTGTGATACCTGGAAACATAATTGTGGTGGGAAGTAACACAAAGAAAAACATATGTACTCAGAAATCTAGAACTTTGTTAAACTTAAACAAGTAGTAGTAAAGAATAACGGATACGACAAGTTCCAAGTGTTGCAAGTAAAATGTTTCCTGTTACGATCCTACCAGTATCGCTATAAACGTTCTTACTTCTTAGAAGTTAAAATTTGAATACATCCTTCAAAGGTACTTACAAAGTCTATAAATCTTTATGTAAAAAAACTAATGTATTAATGAGAAACTTAAGTCGGCATACAATTAGTCAATGCTTAAAAATGTAACTGTCGACAATTATAGGGTCGGATTACTCCTAGCTTTATATCCATTTGGCAGGTTCTAGGAAACAAACCTGAATAGATGTGGAGCACCAAAAGAAAAGAAGATCCACCATTATCACTGAAGATCCTCTTTTGGTAAAATTGGGATTCATTTTCTCCTGAAAACTACTTTCCCAGAAACCAAAAGTCCAAAAACCTTTGTGCTATTTCACTTTTGTTCTAATCTATTTTGACATACCTCTTTATATAGTCTTCAAATTAACCTTAGCATCATAAAAAAACATAAGCTAATACTTGAGTTAGTAGAGTACAAGCTTCACAACACATTACATCTAACTAAGCATGCCTTTCTTGAATTTATAGAAAGAATTTGCGCACGTGCTTAATAATATAACCAACATTATAAATACGGAGACTAGGCCAGACCAAGATTCATAACAGATAAGTTTCGTAATAAAAGCTAACTTACATGCTCTTTATCCTCATCCTCGATTGCTTTGGTTATATACAACATTAATCCTTAACGAACACAAAAATTTAGTCTTCATACAAAAATCTAGTCTTCATAGAACAAATAGTTAACCCAAAATTTTGAGTTTCTTGGCGACAGTAGCAGCCTGGTTATCAGATGACAACTGTATGAAAGCCTTTTTAGTGCCATCATGGTTGATCAATGTATTAATTTTCTTGGTCTTGATCTTAAGCATGTTCTCAAAGGCATTCCTAATGTCTTTCTTGTCAGCACGTATATCAACCATAAACACTAATGTATTCTCTTGTGAGATTAACTTTATTGCAGCTTCAGTGACGATTGGATACTTGAGAACCTGTTGATAGTCCATGGATGTTTGTGTAACTACCTTCTCCTTCGCAGATCGCTTTGTTTCAACAAATTTTAAAGTTTCCTTTTCTGCTTCAGGTTCTTTGAAATTCTCAATTTTTGGCTCTGATGGGGCTGCCTCACTTCTCTTGGGTTGAAGTACTTTCTGGGATTGCTCCTGTGATGCCATTTTCCATTTGGGAATGTCATAAATAAAATACAAACAATGAATTATAAGTAGTACAGAAAGTAATGGAACGATACAAAGAAGATGTAGGCCACAGAAAAAAAATATCCTGGTGCCACTAAACTTTACCATTTACTCATTTAGTACCCTACATTTTAGCACATGACACCTATTCTAGACAGTAATAGAAAACATGCATAGTTCAACATATATAATTTCTTACAATTCCACTTTTGAGCGTGAAAGTAATTTAGATAAGAATCCATAATATATCAACAAACCCGACGAAAAACTTGCCAGATTATTGGACTTAAATACTTTTTCAATACCATAAAGTTGTTCTTCGAAAGCAACAAAAACTACTATAGATATACTAGCAAATAGCAATTTCTTATGATGAGGGGCACTAGCAATTTCTTAACCTTGTAATATTTTATGAATCTTCATATACAGAAAACACCCTGTTACAGCTATAATTTTCTATAAGCTTTTTTCATGAACATGTTTGGGCTCTGGTAATTAAGAAGTCCACTATAGGTGTGTCCGTAGAGATATGGACTTGATGCTATGCAGAATTCTCATGAAGGAATGATGCAAACAAGTCCAACCATATGAACCGAAGATACAGAAGATTGGGTGCAATCATTGGTAAAATGCTGTATAAAATGTTTAGAACTTAATTAAAACAGAACTAACAAACAAACACCAACAACTAGTCCATAATTTACTTGCACAAATAGTTATAAATATAAAGACATTAAAGTATATAAACACTAAATACGTGTATACGTCTAGTTCGTATCAGAATGAATAAAAAAGTTTTCAACGTCTTAGTATTTGAATGTACAATAAAGAATTACAATCATACAATGTGTGTTACAGAAAATAACAAACTATGAGTCTATGACACTTAGTTAATTGACAAAAATGTTCTATTCCTTCTGTTAAATGGTTCCATTATCCGAATACAAGCTCCAATGTACCCTTTAGTGAACGCGTTCACAAATTTATACCTAAACTCGTTCCAATTTTTAGTGTTTCCCTAATGCTACTTTACCCCACTAACTTACATAATTATGTGTGACTAGACCAGAGAATATATTAAATCAGTGAGACTCTCATATCTCAAAAGCAAAACAATGTATATCTTCAAGTAATCTTTCTCTTCTTTGAAGTATCTAATGTACTGAACTAGAGATAAGAAACAAGTCTCGCTAATAACATTTCAATCTTAACGGGTAACCTAACTTATACTATCTTATGTTTAAAATCTAACACAAAAAACATGTGGTAATAAATCAGCCCCAAAGTTTTCAGTTATCAATATTATTATGTTACTTGTATAATGAAATTTTAGATCCCTATTTTTTACTGTCATTGTCGAATTATGTGTAACCACTAATTTGAGTTTTGGAGATTGACCACGACAATGAACCAATATATTAAGCAGATGTGCACCATACAAGACACCTCATAAATGCTACTTACAATTATACGGGAATGAATTCAGTAGGTTGTGATTTGTGTGCCAACAGAGTACACAGGGTCAATATGCCTCCTAATGACCAAATTTAGAGCTTGATTGAGAATGTGTTTCCTTTGAAGTTGAAGAGCAGTTAAGGTTGTCACAGGGTGTTTCACCTTTTAGGCACATTAAGATAGTAACTTTCAAACTAAGAAATAGTAACCATAAGAGGAACTGATGGAAAACACTTAGAGACCAAACCAAAAAAGTCTAAGCCAGCAAGAATTTTGGGTTATTCTTCATGGAAACTATTATAACCTCAGTAAGAAACTATTATTTACTAGTACCAGAAAGCACGACGTTACTACCCTGATTTTCATTAACGTTTATCATATATACACACAAACAAAAACAATGAATGTATAACTTTTGCAGAGAAATCTCTCATAAGATTCAATTTGCCTTGATTTCAATACCTATTAAGTGGGTGTTTGGGACTGCTATTAACATAGTTTATCTGCATATTGCATTTTAAAACACCAGATAAGCAGTTTCTGGTGTTAGGATAGAAGCAAGTTGCTTATGCTGATTTACTAACTCGATGGTACGATAAGCAGCTTAGGAGTTGTTTGTTCAATCTGGTTATCTGATTCTGATTATTTTACCTCGTATATCCCTAAATAAGCAGAATTGCCAATTACCAAACCCCATCTGATCATTCATCATTGTGTATCGTTACAACTTACAAGTTGTATTTTACGACACAAGCGTCTCAAACACCATCTCCTACATTGCATCTCAACATTCATCATTATGCATCGTTACGAGTTGTAACTTACGACATAAGTGTCTCCAAACACCATCTCCTACATTGCATCCTGTTACGACATAAGCGTCTCCAATACAACTTGATTTCTCGCACCATTTTTTTAATCTTGTGCTTGGACTGCTTACTTAAACTTTGTTTATGGTTATTGCAGTTAGACCCAGTTTTTGAGTGTCCGGCTAAACAGAAACTGTATATGGTTATCTAATTATCCGAAAGTAAGAAATCAGTTCCAAAGTAGCTTATCGGGACTGCTTATACGCTTTTGATTAGTTTACCCAACCTCATCTGATTATTGTGTTCATTACAACATAAGTAAATCCAAAAACCATTGCGTCTTTTACTTTTAGTACACCAAAGGCGGTATCTCCTAAAAAGATTATTCTAGGGGGGATGTTTGGGGTTGCTGATCTTAAACTGCTCATCTTCTTTAAAAGTACGCAAATGGGCATATAAGCACTTAAATAATACCATTTGACCTTACTACCCTGGTTTTCGTGAACACGAAAGCTATTTATTAATTGAACACTTTAGGCATGATGGAAACAGTATAAAAGTGATGTCTGTCAATGTGTTTTGGTTGCAAACTATCATAAGTAATCCAGCAATATTATATTGGTACTTGTCCGGACCTAATAAGATCGTGTGCAATTATTTGTAAACACGAACTTAGTTAAGTTCCTTGTATATCTTAGTATACCGCTCCTAAACATTCCACAAGTTGGCTTAATAATAATGTAACTTCATATTTTAATTTAAGAATTTAAGTAGTAGTTACAAACAACCACTATTCTCTTAATTTTTTGCAATTGTGTTATTGTCCCGCAACTAAACCACATTTCAATATTTATTTAATCTACATAGCACAACTAATAACAAGCTCTAATAAATAAAACCATAAACATAAACTATAAAACATTCATGAAACTATTAAAAAAATAAATAAATTACCGTTTGATTCTGGTAAGCTTTAACTGCAAAAGAAGTTGATCTATGCCTCAAATTGTTGATACTAATGGTGTTAACAGAATTGGGTCTTGAAAAACCAATAGTTTTTATTATAGATGGTGAGTTGTAATGATTGCTCAAGTGGGTTATCATGTTTGATGAAGAAAATATGACAGCCATTTTTGTTACAGGGTTTAATGGATGATGAGGGGTTTTGTGTTGTGGCTCTGTAGTGATGATGGATAAAAAGATTTGGATTGTTTTTGCAGGTTAGTCCCTCCTTTTAAGATTATTATTTTTAAACAAATCCTTATAGTTAGAGCTGTAAACGAACCGAACGCACGCGAACAAAGCTACGTTCATGTTAATTTAATTTTAGCCGAACAAATAAAAGAACGCGGACACTTAATCGGACAAAAAAAAATTCATGTTCGTTTATTTAGATTTGAACTTGTTCATCTTCGTTCATATAACTTATACGAACGTAATCGAACGAACATAAATGAACGTGAATGGAGATGTATAAATGTAAACGGGCTACACGACCGGGTAACTAAAGTTGTTACTTTAAACGATCCATATCATCATCTTATATACTTATATAATCATCATATCCTCAAATATTGTTTCTTTATCATCCCACTAGCCATGTCTTTTAATTTCTAGCTCTAATATATAATTTAAGAGAAATTATAAATATTTTGTAACCAAGTACTATAAAAGTAATATATTATTGTTAGACATTTAAAAATATTTGCTATATAGTTTATTATTTTCTTTAACATTTGGGATATTAATCGAACGCAAATGAACGAAATAAACGAACATAACCGGTCGGACATAATCGAACGTTCACGAACGTAAATGAATGAACGAAGCCTTTGTTCACGTTCGTTTATATAACTAAACGGACAAAAGATCTTGTCCGTGTTTGTTCTTTTGTTAAATAAACGAACATAAACGAATTTTTTGGCGAAAGATCGGCAAACGGTTCGCTAAACGTTCAGTTTGTTTACAGCCCTACATATAGTTTCAAATCTTAAGTTGGGAATTAAAAAAACGTTATTAAGGAAAAGGGTTAATCGAACTACGTGAACCGAGCCGAGTCGACCTTGTTCGTTTCGGTTTCGAATTACATAGTGTATGTTCGATTCGGTTTTCGGTTGGAAAATTTCTCTTATTCGGTTTCGAGCTGATTATGTTTTTCCTTGGTTTGAGTCGGTTTGGGCCCGATGTAAACCCCTTTCCTGACCCACGTTTGAAATTATTTGGTTCGCTTATTTCCCTTTTTCTCCCTTTTAATATCTTTTAGCAAAGAATTTTTTATATAATACTGTCAAACACTTTCATGCCCACCTTAGGTGACACCAAACAAACTGATGACATGTCACACCCTCAAAATACCAATGTATGTGAATACACGAGGATGTGACTATCATGACAATCAAGAGACATAGATATAAAGAACGACTATTAAAAGTCGTTTTACATTCATTAAACATAAATAAACTTGTTCCAAGAAAATGTTTAGTACATCATGGTGAAATAAATCAAAGTCTCCGAATGACATAACATCTAAATTAAAGTCTCCAAAAGATAGTCATGATAATTTTATTATCTCCATGGCACAACCACGTCACTCCTCCGCCTTGACACCTAAGAAAAACATTGCTAAAACGTCAACACAAAGGTCGGTGAGTTTATAGGTTTATAAGTAGATAGTGTGATGAACCATACGATTTTAGTTAGGCAACCGACATATAATCTTATAACAAATACAAGATTATAATCAAATAGCATACGTTTATAACATCCAACGTCTAAGCTCATGACACCGAAGCGTTAACTGTACTAGCAAGATAATATGAGAGCCCAAGCAAATGCCTATCCCAAAGCATTCGTAATGACTCAAATGTAAGTGTATCTAATTTGGCCACACAACCAACATTAGATAGGGAGGTCAATCCCAATAGATCTATCCATAACATTTGTGCTTACACAAAGTAATTAACGGTTCATGATAGAGGGCTAAAGCATCTAGGAATATCGCTACTTAGACATCATGTAGGTAACGTATGAGTTTTCATGGCACTTATGTTCATCCGTAAAAACAAGCAATGTTCTCAACCCAAATCTTTAAAAACAAGTAAGAGTGTGGCTATAAACTCACCTCGTAAAATAAGCAAAGTAATGGAAATGCAAATGTAGCTCGAGAATACGATCACGTTATCCACAACCTAAATAAATATATTGACCGTGTTACGACGCCTATAATTATACCAATAAGAATGCATGACATCCTAGTTGTGCTTGACGATATTTTGTTTACGGAGAAAACGACATTTATACTTGGTTATTAATAAATGGGATTTTAGTCTAAAAATACTTTTTATAAAAATAAACCCGAGCGGGCTTAGGCTAGCCCGACTGAACCAACAACCCAAATTATTAATAAAGTAATGGGCTTGACCCATTTGGTTGCCTTAACCCGTCCAACCCATCATTCGATATAAACAAGGTGGGGGTCATACATATATATGTTTATCATTCCCATAACTCTCAGTCAACACTTCTTTTTCCCAGATATCTCTCCAAACTGTCCCCTCCTTTCCTCTCTCTAGAAAATATCGAATCTAACAAACTCCATGGCTAAAATCATACTACTGATTCATTATTTTCATAAACAATGAAGTCCTAGATCGATTATCATGCGAGGGATGTGGGATTTCATCCTTTCATCTAATCAATTCAAAATCAAGGTTTCCAGGGGTGATTCGATAGTGGTTTCTTCATAAAGATAAGTTTTCTAATCTCTTCTCTAAAATCTTTTAAATGGGATCTCATTTTATAACGTTTCGAAGTCAAAAAAGGGGTTTACTGATTTCTAAAACATTTTATTTATTAAAATATGACAAGAGGGTTTTCGATTTAATTTATAACATGATTTTAGGGTTTTCGAAATATTGGAGCTTTTCTTAATCTTGTGTTTCATTACAATTAATTAATGTTTTCGGGTATAAATCTATGTTACTTTCATCATATAACTAATTAATAAAAATTAGGTTTCGAATATTTGGGGGTTTCTTTAATCTTGGGTTTCATTCTAATTAACTAGTGTTTTTATACATCATTCGATGTTAATTATCGAATAAAAATGAGTTTACAAAAATTAGGGTTTTTATATAATTGGGGGTTTTTATACCCGCGAGTTTAATTAAGATTAGTTAGTATTTTCATGAGGTGAATTGTGTTAATTTTATGTTACTACTAATTTCAGAATAATTAGGGTTTCGGCAGATTCAATCATGAAATTCGAATGATGTTTTGGTTGTTACTGTTATTAATAATATTAGCCTTAAACAAGTATAGTCAATAAAGAAAATATAGTAGGGGTCTCGGTCAAAATGGGGGGGGTCTTGGGTCGTGGGTCCAAGGTCCAATTTGATATCACATTACTGATAAAATTATGTTTTGTTGTTTAAATAGGATGGTTTCAAAAGACTAACTAGGTTTGGTTGATTTCGCAGGTGGTTCTAACATGGTCAAGCACACTATATGGATGCATAAAACTAAAAGAAAGGAGGATAAAGACTCAAAACAGGAGAGGGTTTTTTTGGCTTGGTGGTTTCGAACAGGAAGGGAACTTGACTCGATTGATCAAGACTTAGTATTTGCTTTTATCAACTTGTAATTAAAACTGCTTGTGTAGGCAGGAACACTGATTTTGTAACCCAATTTGTTTGATGTTCTATGTTTGTGTTGAGAGGCTGTGAAAGAAAGTGATAGTATTTAACTTGTATTTTTAGTCTATGGTTAACCCAAATATGCATTTGTAAAGCTTTTGACTACACAATTTAGGAAGTTTTGGCATGTGTGCTCGATTGTAGTAGTAAGTGGAGGATTAGAATAACATTAGAGTTTACAGGTTGACTTTGATTGACCAGGATTTGTAACCACTGTTTTATAAATGAAATTTACAAAGTTTACAAAGTTTGGAGCTCATTTTCAGTTTATAACAAATTTGTATACACTGTTAGTAAATTCGGCCCAATAGTGTAAGTTGAGTAGTTCGGCCCAAACAATGATACCTTATGAAAACTTGTTACCAAGTATTAAAACTTAGCTAATAAAACGACTCGACATAGTAACACATAGCGTAATGCATCGTCTTGACATAACAATATGAAAACATCGACACAATTAACTTAATGACATAACAAATGTAGAAGTGGACACACGTATTCTCGGCTAATCAAAGCATACTCATAGTCGGCACAAACCGGTAGCATATCTTAATATTACAAGCACGTCTTTAACTAATTAATAAGACGCAAAACTTTCAAGTTGTTACATTCGCTCTCCCTAAAGAGGGCTTTGTCGTAAAGAAAAACAAACAATACATTTCAAGTCGACACTACATTAGTGAACAAGTGAGGGTACTTCGCTTTGAATTGGTCCTCGCGTTCCCAAGTAAATTCTGATCCTCTACGTGCGTTCCAAGGCACTTTAACAATGGGTATGCGACTTTGTTTAAGTCGTTTGACTTCTCGATCAATGATTTTGACGGGTTCTTCAACGAATACAAGTTTATCGTTTAGTTGAATTTCTTCCATTGGTATAACAAGCGTTTCATCGGATAGACATTTCTTCAAGTTGCAAATGTGAAAGACATTATGCACACGACTAAGTTCTTGGGGTAGTTCCAAGCGATAAGCAACGTCACCAACGCGTTGAATAAATTCGAACGGTCCAATATAACGAGGGTTTAGCTTTCTTCGTTTACCAACTCGGATTACACCTTTCCACGGGGCAACTTTCAACATCACTCGATCTCCGACTTTGAATTCCAAAGGCTTTCGTCTTTTGTCGGCATAAAACTTTTGACGATCACGAGCCGCTTGCATACGACTCTTGATTTGAACGATTTTATTATGTCGTCTCATGAATAATTTTCGGGCCGATAAGTTGTGCATCACCAACTTCCGCCCAACAAACGGGTGAATGACACTTTCGACCGTAAAGTGCTTCAAACGGTGCCACTCTAATATTAGTGTGGTAACTATTTTTGTACGAAAATTCTATTAGCGGTAGATGTCGATCCCATCCGTTTCCAAAATCGATCACACATGCGCGGAGCATGTGTTCTAAAGTTTGGATGGTTATCTCGCTTTGGCCATCCGTTTGAGGATGGTAAGCCATGCTCATATCCAATTGCGTTCCCAACGCTTCTTGGAGTGATTGCCAAAATGTTGAACAATATCGACCGTCTCGGTCCGATATGATAGAAATTGGTACTCCGTGCTTAGCCACGACTTCTTTCAAGTACAATCGCGCCAAATGATCCATTTTATCATTTTTCTTTCATAGGGAGGAAATGTGTGGACTTTGTAAGGCGATCCACAATGACCCAAATGGTGTCATATCCCGCGGATGTCTTAGGAAGTTTAGTGATTAAGTCTATGGTAATTCTCTCCCATTTCCACTCCGGGATCCTAGGTTGGACTAGTAATCTGGAAGGTTTTTGGTGTTCGACCTTAACTTTAGCGCAAGTTAAGCATTTTCCAACATAAGTCGCTATGTCGGCTTTCATATTCGGCCACCAATAGATCATTTTCATGTCATGATACATTTTGTCCGATCCGGGGTGGATCGAATATATAGACTTATGTGACTCGTGCATGATCAAAGCTCGGATGTTTCCGCAACGTGGTAACCATCTTCTATTATCAAGACATAAAGTTCCATCGGCACGTGCAACAAGTTTCTTAGTTATCATTCCACCTACTTCTTCTTTATCGATGTTCTCCACTTTGATAGCTTCTCGTTGAGCTTCTAAGATTATTTATGGTATGTTCAAGCCAATAGTCATCACCAAGGCTCGAACTCTTAGAGGTCTCTCACGAGGTTTCCTACTTAAAGCATCGGTTACAACGTTAGCCTTTCCCGGTGTATAGTGAATTTCACAATCGTAATCTCCAAGTAATTCCTACCATCATCGTTGTCTCATGTTAAGCTCTTTTTGGTCTAAGATGTGTTGGAGACTTTTATGGTCTTTGTACACCACACATTTGGTACCATAAAGGTAGTGTCTCCAAATCTTGAGAGCAAAGACAACCGCGCCCAACTCCAAGTCGTGAGTGGTGTAATTTTCTTCATTCGGTTTTAGTTGTCGGGACACGTAAGCAATAACCTTTTTCCTTTGCATAAGGACCGCGCCTAGACCTTTAATCGATGCGTCACAATACACTTCAAAGTCTTCACTACCCTCGGGTAATGCAAGAATGGGCGCATCACAAAGTTCTTGGTTAAGAGTTTGGAAAGACAATTCTTGATCGTCTCCCCAAATGAACTTCTTATTCTTTTGAGTCAATTCCGTCATAGATTTAGCGATCTTCAAAAATCATTCGATAAATCGTCTATAATAACCAGCAAGTCCAAGGAATTGGCGAATCTCCCTAGGAGTAGTAGGAGTCGCCCAATCCTTTACCGCTTCAATCTTGGCGGGATCCACATGAATACCACTACTATCAATCACGTGCCCGAGGAATTATACCGTGTGAATCCAAAATTCACACTTTGAAAATTTAGCTTATAATTATTCTTGTTTCAACAATTCCAAAATTTTCTTCAAATGTTCCTCGTGTTCTTCTTTATTACGGGAGTAAATAAGGATATCGTCAATGAACATGATTACGAACTTGTCGGAATAGGGTTTACACACGGTTCATGAGATCCATGAATACCGCGGGTGCGTTAGTCAACCCAAATGGCATGACTTGGAATTCAAAGTGACCGTATCGGGTTCGAAACGACGTCTTGGAAATGTCTTCTTCTTGGACTCTAAGTTCATGATAACCCGACCTTAGATCAATCTTTGAATAAATGCTCGAACCTGAAGTTGATCAAACAAGTCATCGATCCTTGGTAAAGGATAACGATTCTTTATGTTAAGTTTGTTCAACTTACGATAATAGATGCACATACGGAAGATCCGTCTTTCTTCATCACAAATAATGTCGGGGCTCCCCATGGTGAGGAACTCGGTCTTATGAATCCTTTGTCGGTAAGTTCCTTTAATTGGTCGGCTAACTCTTTCATCTCGGCGGGTGTTAATCGATAAGGTGCTCTTGTAACGGGTGCGACTCCGGGGGTTAGCTCGAAGTGAAACTCTACTTGACGAAGTGGCGGTAATCCGGGTAAGTCTTTGGGAAAAACTTCGAGAAAATCACGAACAATTGGAACGTCTTCAATTTTCTTCTCTTTAGGGTCGGCTTCATTCTTGTTGGTAACTTGTATAAGGAAAATAGGACGACCTTCTTCGATGTAATTTTGAGTTTTAGTACATGAGATGACATTCAAACCAGCTTGGCTTTTCGCGCCTTTCTTTTCTCCAACGATGGTTAAGGTTCGACTTCCATAAGGAATACGGACTTGTTTTTCATGGCAAACTATCTCCGCATGGTATTTGGATAGCCAATCCATACCAACGATAACATCAAAGCTTCCAATAAATGGGATATTTTGAAAACTTAGGGTGCAACCCTTAAGTACGGTGCTTGTGGTGATCGATTTACCATAGGCTAGTTCCACATTACAATTAACCTCTAAAGCAACGGGGTTCACATTTAATAGTTCACTAAAGGCAATTGACGTAAAGCTTCTATCCGCACTGGAATAAAATAATACGAAAGCATAGATGTTATTGATGAGGAACGTACCGGTGACCACGTTGTTGTCTTGGATGGCCGCCTCGGTACACAAAGCATACACACGATCGGGTGCTCCCGCTTGATTCCCATTGTTTCGGCCATTTGGAGCTTCATATTTTTGTCGGGATTGTGGACGAGCTTGGTTGTTGTTGTTATTGCCGCGGATTTGGTTTCATCGGCCTTGTGTGGTGGATTTAGGGAACCTATTCTTGAAGTGACCCTTTTCTCCCCAACCATAGCATGTGACATCAGCGTATTGCACATTTTGAGTTTCTGGGGCCTTTTGGTTTGTAGGCTTCGGTGCACTACGACAATCCTTAGCAAAATGACCGGATTTGCCACAATTGTGACACGTGCTCCCACGTGCTCCATTATGATGCTTGCCACACTTGCCACAAAAGGTTAACCTTCCTTGATAGCCGGATCCACCATTCACATTAAACACCTTTTCCAAATCTTGGCGTTTGTTAGGTTGGTCACCATTATTGGGTCTATGGCTTCCTTCTCATTTTCGCTTATTATCACCATCCTCCAAGGTAACGGAGTCCATCAAGCCATCCACCATCTCAATGGCCTCATTCAAATCGGTAGGTTTTGAAGAAATCACATCTCCTTGGATTGAGGATGGTAATCCAACAATGAACCTTTCAATGGCACATGTCTCACTTGGTATCATTTCGGGACACATCAACCTCAACTCTTGGAATCATTGAGTATAAGCCGTTAAATTAACTCCATGCACACGGAGGTTCCATAGTTCAGCTTTCAACCATTTCATTTCATTCCTAGGACAATACTTCTTTAGGATCATTCCCTTGAAATGTGCCCAAGGAGTAGCTTTAGCCGCTTCCAAACTTACGGCTTTAACATGAATGTTCCACCATGTCAAAGCACCATCAACAAGAGTGCTAGAGCCAAACTTCACTTTGTCGCTTTCGACGACATTACTCACACTAAATTGAGATTCAAGTCTCTCAATCCAACGAGCAAGACATACGACACCTTCGGTACCTTTAAAGGTACTAGTGAAGCATGAGCGAAATTCTTTGTACGGACACGCACGAGTAGTAGTTGCCGAGGCATGCACTCGATTGGTCTCTTCTTGAGTGCTCCGAGTGGTTTCGGCGGCGACAAGAGCGGTAGCAACTCCATCGGCTATCATTTGGCTTAAGACCGTCGGGTCAATTGTGATGGGTGCGGCCGGATTTTAGTTGGCCCTAGTGTTGTGGGTAGTACGTACCATAGTCTTATAACCATAACGAAGATTTCATGACAAGGTTAGAATCATAAATCCAAAATGTTAGAGAGTATAAAGCATGACACAAATATGATATTGAAAACGATGACGAATAGGTTCACAAGTTATGTAGTGCACGAATAATTCATTCCACGATTTAATTGAGTTCAAAGATGTCAAGTACATAGTCTAGAAATTTAAAGATTACAACACATAAATGGGAAAATTGGGAATGACGTGCAACATGAATCGACTAAAAATAACTCTAGTCGTAACGACTCTCGAGGGCCTCGATCCTCTCAGACAAATCAATCAATGCCCTATAGAAAAGGTGCGCAAGGCTCTTATCTCATAGTGTTGGTCCTCTAGTCTTCGAGCAAGTCCCGCGATACGATAGGGTGCAGGTGGAGCATTCCTACCTAAATACGCGATGACCTCCACATAACAAGTCTCGAGTCTAGCCAACGGCACATGAGACAATCCACCCAAATTACAAAGAACGTGTGTCACGTTGCTTTGTAGTGTAGCAAGTCTAGCAAAGCGGTGGGGAGTAGATATCCCACGTGCTTTGGCGGCCGCAGAGCTCTTGGCTCCATTTAAGCCGTATGGTGGTGGTGGAGTAGGCATCATAGGCCGGAATGGGGCACCGTACCTTGGGGCACTCCCGTGGGTAGCTTCAAAGACATGTGTGTGGTACAAGTGGGAGTAGAGTCCAAATGCCTCGAAGCAAGTTTCTTCTTAATGATCGAAGGTCTCACGGACATCCTTGCGGTACGGTGTTGGTGATGTCCCTTTGGAGCATGAGTGGTTGAGGTGGATGGAGGGATCATGGGTGCCTTGTCACGCCTCTTGTAGCAAATAAGTGGTGGCGAGGGAGATGTAGGTGCACGAACATTCGGCTCTCCTCGAGTGGACGGTATAGGTGAGGAGTCTCTAGTGGAGGATTCTCCAATGATCACAAGTCGTGCTCCATTAGCGGATGAGCTCTCAAGGTAAAATGAATCTTCGGATGAGGTAGACATGTCACTGTCAATTAAAAGGCACGTATAAGAAATAAATCGATTTTGCAATCATGTATGTTTTAACCTCAAAGTTATCATGGCACAAACCATTTAGCATAGAATTTCAAGTAAGTGTCGAAATAAAAATCGATTTTGCATATACTCATCAGTTAAGTCACTTAGCTATTTAAGTGGTGATAGGTGTGTAAACACCCACTTAATTACAATAATAACCGAGCCAAAACGTGTATTTTATGTCGTAAATGTCGGAATTATGCTTGGTTTGTGTTTTTGTTGTGATTTAGGACAAAATTGTGGAAGAGAGAGAAAACACGGGCATTCACGGGCTTTTATCGAAGAAAAAGACGAAAGACGAAGTCGAAAGATCAAGAGTGCAAATAGAACGGAAGTCCAAGACCAATTCTGAAGATTTATCGAAAAAAAAGTCAAAAGACGGAAGTTTACTAAAAGCCGAAGAACTCGAGTCTTATTTATGAAGAAATTTCAAGACGAGTTTAAAGAAATCCCGAGACAAAGTCATTAAAGTCCAAGATTTAAGAAGATTAAAGACTTAAGGACTTAATGGTGCAATTAAGGAAAGAAGAAAGAGGGGAGGAAGCTTCCTAAGCACCTCCCTAATCTCCCCTATAAATAGATTATGATTTCATTCATTTCTCTCTTGTTGGCTAATAGTGACAATTAGTTCTTCCAATTTTAATTACCTTGTCATTTAAATACATGTCATTTACTTAATTGTCAAATTTAAATACTTGTCTTGCACCTTAAATTCCTTTAATTTCAAGTAAGTTTCCTTTTAATTCTTGTCAATCTTTATTTTTATTGTTTGATCTCCTATCTACCTTTCTTTAATCTTTAATCTTTATGTTTATGTTCATGTTCATGTTCTTATTTTATTGATTTAATTAAGTGGGTTTTGATTATTTTGGTTATATTTGTTAGTTTGATTGTTTTGGATTGTTTGTTTATGATTAATAGATGTTTATTGATTAGTTTGATTTAATCTTGTGGTTGATTTTGTTTAGTTTTGATTAGATCCGTAGCTTTTTGTTTCTTCCTTGTTCTTCGCTTCGTTTCTGTTCCCAGGATTATTCCGGATCAAAGCCCAAAACATTCCGAGTGAAGATTGTTTGTTGAATATTCCGAATAAAAGAGGTTCATCCGGAATAAGTGACATATTCCGGATCAGCAACATTCCGAGTGAAGGATTTAAGGGTTGTTCATCCGGAATAACTTGTATTCCGAATCAAAGTTGTTCATCTGGAACATTTATTATTCCGAATAAAGGTGATTCATTCGGAACTTTAAACATTCCGGATCAAGCCTTTCATTCGGAATACCAAACATTCCGGATCAGCTGTTCATTCGGAACATTCAAGTTATTCCAAATCAAGGGATTCATTCGGAATATATTCCGAGTCAAGGCAATATTCCGGATCAAGCTTAAGTATTCCGAATCAAGACTTTATTCCGGATAAGTGACATATTCCGGATCAAGGTTTTTGGTAAATATTCCGAGTGAAGAAGAATCATTCCGAACGAAGGTGACATTCCGGATGAGTGATTATTCCGAATGAGGGTATTATTCCGGATGAGCTGTTTTCAGGTTCTTTTTAATTTCAGTTTTTAACTTTCTGTTTTTAATTTTCAAGCTTTACCTTTCCCGCCTTTTTACTTAGTTGAACTTTAAGTTTAACTGCCTTAGATTTATTTTAAGCTTTGCCCTATCTTAAGTTTTAGTTGTGTTTTTAAGTTTGCCTTAGATAGTTTTAAGTTTGCGTTTTTTTACTCTTAGTGCCTTTTACTTTTCGTCACGCTTTTAAATACTTGTCTTTTATTTTAAATTAGATTTTGATTTAAATTTCATGCTCTTTTCTTTAAAGTTTTGCACATTTTAATTACTACAACGACACAACTATTTGTTTCACCAAAGAACGACTGAGTCGCATAGTTAACCAGGATCAATTCGATTAGACATACGACAAAGAACTTTTTACATACAA
This sequence comes from Glebionis coronaria, assembly GCA_025667525.1. NCBI lineage: Eukaryota > Viridiplantae > Streptophyta > Magnoliopsida > Asterales > Asteraceae > Glebionis > Glebionis coronaria. The sequence continues at coordinate 521,690,539 of CM046875.1, forward strand.
AATCTCTTGTATTAAGCGGTCAAAGTAGTATGGTAACAATGCACGTGATAATATAACTCACAACTTAATTGTGTCGAAGACATGAAGTGAAGTGGGCCATGGAGATTTAGTTATAGTCTAGTGTTACTCTTTTTCAAAAATTTCATTTTTGACTCAATGTGTGTAAAAATGATTTTTATAAAAGCAACCTAGTTCTCTATAACCACGGCTCTGATACCAATATGTCACACCCTTAAAATACCAATGTATGTGAATACACGAGGATGTGACTATCATGACAATCAAGAGACGTAGATATAAAGAACGACTATTAAAAGTCGTTTTACATTCATTAAACATATATAAACTTGTTCCAAGAAAATGTTTAGTACATCATGGTGAAATAAATCAAAGTCTCCAAATGACATAACATCTAAATTAAAGTCTCCAAAAGATAGTCATGATAATTTTATTATCTCCATGGCACAACCACGTCACTCCTTGATGAGATGGCATTTATACATGATCTCATCGTTCTTTTCGGGCTTTAAATGCATAAAATGTCATTAATATACCATATATATGCTTGTATTTGTTTACTTGTGTGTTATAGGTATGGATATAGTGAAAAAGACAAAAGATCACAAGAAACAAGGAAAAACGGACACGAGAAACGAAGCCGTACAAAGAACCGGGCCCTAGTTATGGATTTCTCTAAGAAAACCCCTTGAAGATTTGAAGATGTACAAGATTGATCATTCATTTATGAATAAATAACACTTAATACCCTTATATATTTATAACTACAAGTTTGGTCCCTTAAGTTTGTCAAAATTACAAAAAGGTCCTTCAACTTTGAAGAATTGGCAAGTTTAGTCCCTCAATAATTCTAAATTGTCAATAATGGTCCCTCATGAAGTCAAAGATACATTAAAGACCTTTGAAGATCAATAATGTCCAAGATCAGTCCTCAAACTATGCAAAAATGGCAAAAACAACCCTTGAAAACCTTTTGCCAAAGTTTTGGGGCAAAAGTGTGAAGTTTAGAACTTTAATAACAAAGGAATGTGTTTATGTTGGCTGAAAAACACATTTTACCATGTTTACCAAAACACAAGGACCAAAAGTGTCCAAGTTAAACATTCAAATCAGAAAATGCGCCAAACACAATCCCACTCCACCAAAATCGGATTAAAGGGACCACTATTCACCCCTTGAACCCAGATTTTACTTTTTACTGCCAAAGGGTTTTTCCCAATTACTTTAACCAAAACTCAATTCACCTTCACACTATTACATCCCACACATGAAACCTCACACCACTCCACTCAAGGACCCCACCCCATTTAGCCGTCCACCAATCACAATCCAACTTAACCTCCAAGGAATGACACGTGGCCAAATCAACAGCCCACACTCCTTGCTTGGATACAAAGCTAAAATGAACAATTTGGATGCATTTAGACAGCTCAACAACTCAATGCACTCAAGGGTAAATTTGGTAATTCTAGACCAGGGTTTCATGTATTTCAGCATTCTAGAATCATCCATTGTACTCTATAAAAGGACCCCCAACCTGTGGTAAGGCCTTTGTTCCAGTTTTACTCTTTAAACATTGTAATTCCTTTTTAAAATTTATAAAAGTTGGTATTTTAAGAAAATTGTAATTCCTTTTTATGTTTTTGAAAGTTGGTGTTGTTTAAGGGTAATTCTGAGTTCCATTTGATGTTATAAAGGTGTTTAGATCTTGTGGTTTAAACACGTTTATGTTTGGTAAGGATTTCAAAGTTGGAAAAACCTTGAAATCAGTCATCTGTTTTGCTTATTTTAATTGTCCTAACCCTTATCCAAAATCTATAAGCCCTTTCAAGCTTGTTGACACCAAGCTAGTGAAGGTTTATCAACCTTTGGATAGGTTGTTTGCTGTTTGTGTTGAAGATATAAAGCCCTTGAGGTTCTGCTTTAAACCATCAACCAAGGCACATCTCTCCCCTTTGTTCAAGTATCTTGGTCTTGTTCTAGCTGTTGAACAAGGTCCAAGGAGCATAGCTGATCCCTCTAGGAAGTTGTGGGGGGATAGGTATAACCTCTTGTTAAGTTTCCTCTAAATATTTTATGCTTATGTCTGATATGTATTTTGCTATGTGATTTGTTGTTCCTGTGTTTGTGCTTTGTGTTTTATAGTTGATATCTCTTAGTTGTCACCTAGTTGAGCTAATTGAACCATAAAATCAGTAGGTTGTTTGATTAAATAAAAAGTTTGTTTAAAAAAGGACTAAAACAAGGTTGTTTGAGATTTTGGGATCATAAGGCCTTGTGGCCTTGTGGCCTTGTGCCCTTGGTTCTTAGGGTTTAGGGAGTCTAAACAAGTCATATGTAATAGGTTTTCGTCACTGGTTAAGTATCAAGAGGTTTGGAAAAGGGATTTCAAGTTTTGGAAAAATCTGATAAAAGTGGTTTGAAATTGGTCAAAACATCAGATCCAATAAAATCTTTGTTTGTTGGATCTAAGGTCTGAAATCTGGTTTGGGAAGAGTTTAGGTGATAAGCTATATGTGCAGTATCTGTTTGTTGAATTTGGTGGCTTATTGTGGGTGCTAGAGCTTATCAAAGTTGGCTGAAGTGGTCATTTGCATCAGCAAAGTGACCACCTCAATTTTGCCTTGCAATTTGTTATCTAGTGCATGCCTTGCTTGTTTATTGCTTGGAACTTGTTTTTGTGCTGCTTGTGAGTAGATTTGGCTATTTGGTTTGCTTTGTTGCTGGCTTATAAGCTAACTGGCTTATTAAGCCTTATTTGCCAAAATCTGTCATCATTTGGTCAACTGACCTCTTGATTCACAAGGACTCCACCTTGAGTTCTTCATAAAAATTGCTTAAAACAAGCCTATAAGCAATCCCTGAGCATTTGGTGAATTTTGGAGAACTTTGACTTTTGGTCAAATAAGCACATTTTGGCTTATTTTTTAGAACTGCTTATTGGTACATGCAACAACTTGGCTTTTGTAATAGGTGTCATTTTTCTCAGCTTAATATCAAATCTGGAAGGTTACAAGTCCTTTGGTTAAGCTTTTGCTAGAAAACTAGCTTATTTGGCTTTTTCAGCCAGCTTATTTGCTCCTACAGCTTATCCTACTTGGCTTTTTGTGATTTTTATGATTGATTATTCTTAGTTAAGCTATTTGTGAGCTTTTGCAACAAACCAGAGCTTCTGAAACGTCCTAGAACTCTAACCCGACTATTTTGTCGTTTAGTGAAATTCTACTTTGCTTATTTCTGGATTATTGAGTGTGCTTTTTCAAAATTTCTTTTCACAGATCTCTTAGGCATCTCAAAAGAAGGTTGTGTGTTTAATTAGAGCTTATGGCATTGGCTTATTGCTTAATGGGCTTATTGGCCCAATAAGAATAAGCTGTTGACCAATTAAGCTGTGATAAGCTCAAAACCAGCTTTTGGGCCTTCAGACTTTTGTGTTTAGAATTGAATTTTGAGTCAGATAGGGCCTTTTCAGGCCATTTGGGCCAAGTTTGACTTTTTTTGGCCCATTTAGCCGATTAAGGTTGACTATTTTGGTTTTTAGCCCATTTGGGGGCCCATTAGGGGTATTTTGGTCATTTCACTTTCATTTTATGATTATTTAGGTTAAAATATACTAGTTTGCAAGTTTTTAGAATTTTTTTATAATTTTTGGATTTTTAATATTATTTTAATATTAAATTTCAAATTTCACATTTTTACACTTTTTATATTTTTCTTAGGTTTAATACATTAAATAGGATTTTTTTTCAACTCTTAGATTAATTTCATCATCATTTTTTTAATTTCTAGAATTATTTCAAGTTTTTAATAGTTTTTAATCATTTTAAATAGTTTTAATTAGTTTAAAAATTTATAAAAATAGTTTTTAGTCTTATTTAATCATTTTAGAGGTTTACAAAGTGAAAAATCTTTATTTGGGCTTTTTAATAATTATTTTAATTTTTAGGGCTTTAATTAGCATTTAAAAATTAATATTTAATTAATTAAAAGGTTTGAAAAAGTTTTGATCATTTGTAAACTCTTAGTTTATTTAATTTGATTTTTGGTAATTTTTTGGGAATTTTTAGAATTAATTTTTATTTTAGCTCTTTTTACGGTTTTAATTGTAATCGGCGTAGTAATAATTTTCACGTCTTCGACATTCTATTTTCTCATCCCCTTCTTTCAAATATTAATCTCTAATATCATTACGAATTATTCACACACATACACCTCCTTGGGAAACGAACTTTCACCTTTGGGTCATTAGTGTTTGATTTTCCTAAATCATCACTTAATACTTACCGCTTTTTACGCCTTTTTCCTAAAAGGTCGTATTTTTACCACAATCATTTTGGCGCCGCTGCCGGAGAAGTTTGTCGTGATTAATTTGTCTTTTTGATTTTAATGTTACCAATAAATAGTATTTGTATTAGTGGAACTCTACTAATACGTATTATCAGTTTTTTCGTTTTTCTTGTGAAATTATTATTACTATATTGTATTAAGTATCACAACAAATACAAAATATCTCCAAAAGTGTGAAAACACAACCTTAATTGGGATTTGATCTCCTAATTATTGTATTCGAATCTCAAACAAAAAGAAAAAGGCAAAAATAGATAAATACTTTCGTGAAGCTCGATTTTGAAAAATACAAACTATAAGGTGGGTATAAGACGAGTATTATAAAATATACCCTAAGGAAAAAGGCTCTTAAGTCCTTCGCGCCGCCTCGTTTCCCCGCTTGCTTGTGAGTATTTTGAGATTGAAGGCTAATCGAGGGTTTTGCCGCCCAAAGTATTATTACGTATCATATATATTTGCTTGGTTTTCTTTGTGATTAAACCCTCTTGAACAATTTGGTTTTCACCAAAGTTCTAAAGTCATTCGAGGGCGTTCACTCCACGTGATCGTTTTCATTCTTTTGAGGCTTCTTTAATCAAGAGTTTGATTCGAGGAGAGTTTTGGTAGATTGTTGTCTACGAAGATACACAAAATCCAAAAAAAAATAATAATATATATATATATATTGAAAAATTCACAAAACACCCAAAAGAATCTTCTTTGCTCACCTCCCATTCTTCGTCAAGTTTATGCAAACTCGTAATCAGGCAAAAAGAGCTCGTAAACGTCGTCAAAGTCAAGGAAATCAAGAGCCTTTGATTGAAGAACAAACTCCAATTGTCGAACCTGTTGTAGAACCAATAGTCGCCATGGCTAATCGTACTATGATGGAATTGCTTCAAGCACCCACCGAGGGTTTTGGAGAAGCTATTGTGATTCCCGCCATCCTTGCGGAGAATTTCGAGATTAAGACGGGTTTAATGTTGATGTTGCAAGCAAATAAGTTTAGAGGTCATGAGAAAGACAACCCGCATTATCACATAAGGAATTTTAATCGTCTCACCGCAACAAGCAAGTTTAAGGATGTTCCACATGACGCCATTAAGATGATGTTGTTTCCATACTCGTTAGATGGACCCGCTAAAATTTGGCTCGAGAAAGAACCGCCATATTCGATTTTGACATGGGGTGATCTCGTTTCTAAGTTTGTGAACCAATTTTTTCCACCATCTAAAACAACACATTTGAAAATCGAGATTTCAAGGTTTACACAACGAAATAATGAGAGTTTTTCAATGGCATAGGAACGATTTAAGGAAATGTTACATGAATGTCCACACCATGATTTTTCGGAATTGCATCAAATAGATACTTTCTATAATGGGCTTAATGATCATGAACGAGATTATTTGAATGCCGTCGCGGGTGGTAATTTTTTGTGCAAAACGACCGATGAAGCTTTAAATATTATCGAGAATAGATCTAAGGTTTATAACCCTCGTAACACCGAGTGTTGCCAATATGGGTTCGTCATCGTCGTCATCGTCTCGTCACATTAATGCCTTACATGATGAAGCTAATGAGGAAAATCAGTTTTTCGATAGGTTTTCGACGCTTATGACACATTGGAAAGCACAAGATGCTTTGAATTCCGCATCGGTTAAAGCGGTTGAAAAGAGTTGTTTGTCTTGTGGTGGAGCTCATGATCTTTCCGAGTGCATTACCGCCGGTGGTAACACTTCGAGTGCTTATGTAGCAACGGGAACTTACAACCAAAACGGCCAAGGTTTCCGCCCAAATCAAGCTCCACCAAATCAAAATGCTAATAACTATCGAAACAACAATCAAAATGGTGGTTACCAAGGCAATTCACGTAACTAAAACAAAGGGAATTATCAAAGTGGGAATGGACAAGTTACAAATCAAAACCAAAACCGTGATTTTTAAAACACTACACAAGGTTTTCAAACGCTCACACTAAAAATCTTAATGGAGAATTTTTGGATTATGCAAAAGCAAACAATGCTAAGTTTGATAACATGCAACGTGAGATGATTAGCTTAAGATCCGAGTTGAAAAACGAGCTTAAAAACGAACTTGATAATGAACTTAAGACTCATGCTAATAAAATGGAAGGAAACGTTCAACGTCTTCAACAAAATCAACAAAAGATGGAACAAGGACAACATGAGATTAAGCAAGAATTGTTAAAAGCGGATGCTAGGCAATCAAAATTTGAAGACCGAATGGCAAAAATGTTTGAAGCAATCATGTGTAAACCCTCTTCCTCGGGTGGTCTTCCTAGTGATACCATTGAAAACTCGAAGGGAGAAATGAAGGTTATTACTACACGTAGTGGTAAAACTTTCAAAGAACCAATCTCTCGTCCAAGTACTTCTATGGAGAAGGAAATCGAGAAAGAGCCCGAGGTGATGGTCGAAAAGGAGCATATCACAAGCCCACGAAGTACCGCTCATACCACACCTACGGTTGAACCAATACCAATCATGGAACCCGATATTCCAAGGCCGTTGCCTAATGTCCAACCCACACCACCCTTACCTTACCCTTCGAGACGAAACAAAGAGAAATTTCAATAACGTAACAAACAACAAATCAATATTTTTATAAAAATGTTTTAACAAGTTTATTTTGATGTAAGTTTAGCCGACGCGTTGTTATATATGCCTCGTTTCGCTTCCACTTTTAAAAGTATGATGAATGAGGAAAAGCTTTCAAATCTTGCTAATTGTTCTTCGGTTTATCTTAACCGCATACCGGGAAAAGTTGGTGACCCCGGAAAGTTTCTCATTCCTTGTGATATACAAGTTATGAAAGAATGCCTCGCCTTGGCCGATCTTGGTGCGAGCATTAATTTGATGCCATTTTCCATTTGGAAATCGCTTTCGCTTCCGGATCTTACTTCTTCGAACATGTCTATCGAGATGGCCGATCATTCTACGATTTTAGCATGTGGAGTAGCCGAGGATGTTTTCGTAAAAGTAGGGAAGTTCTACTATCCCGTTGATTTTATAGTAGTTGACATCCCCGCGTATCCTCAAGTTCCTCTAATTTTAGGTCGTCCATTTTTAGACACCTCGAGATCGCTTATCGACGTTCATGCAAGAACTATTACTTTGAGATTCAACGAAGAGGAACTTATTATAAATGCTACTCAAAACTCGACACCTTCTCATGTTTATGCAATCGCTACCATCAATCACATCGACTTAGTTGATGTGGTTTGCGATGAGTTTTCACAAGAAGTGTTAGGTTTTTCTGATAGTTCGTCAAGTGGCAATCCCACTATTTTGGATCTGATTCTTGCTAATTCTACACCAAATCTCACTCCATTCCAAGGAGGCGATTTTACTTCAAATGAAATCGACAATGAAGATGAGGTGATTATTAGTGATGATACTTCTATTCCACCATTTCTTTCGCCGATGGAAGTTATGAGTGTTGAGCAAAAATCTTTAATCGAGGAACCACCTATCCTTGAATTGAAAGATCTTCCATCTCACCTTGAATACGCATTTTTGGAAGGTGATGACAAGTTGTCGGTTATATTGCAAAAGGTCTTGCTAATAATGAAAAAACCGCGCTCTTGAAAGTTCTTAAAGCTCATAAAGGGGTAATTGCGTGGAAAATTTCCGACATTAAGGGTATTGACCCAAAATTTTGTACTCACAAGATTTTAATGGAGGAGGGCTACAAACCCGCAATTCAAAGTCAAAGAAGGGTAAACCCTAAAATTCACGATGTCATCAAAAAGGAAGTTCTAAAACTCCTTGACGCGGGAATGATTTATCCCATCTCCGATAGCCCATGGGTGAGCCCAATCTATTGTGTCCCTAAAAAGGGAGGAATGACCGTTGTGCCTAATGAAAACAATGAGTTAATTCCCACTCGTGTTGTGACCGGTTGGAGGGTGTGTATTGAGTATCGAAAGTTAAATGATGCCACTCGTAAAGACCACTTTCCTTTGCCCTTCATGGATCAAATGTTGGAGCGACTCACGGGAAATGAATTATATTGCTTTTTAGATGGTTTTTCCGGTTACTTTCAAATCCCTATCGACCCTCGTGATCAATAGAATACTATGTTTACGTGTCCTTATGGAACGTTTGCTTATCGTAGGATGCCTTTCGGACTTTGCAATGCACCGGGTACGTTTCAACGGTGTATGATGGCTATTTTTCACGATATGATCGAGAAGTCGATGGAAGTGTTTGTAAAACCCGCATGCTTTTACCATGAATAGTACCCTTAAGATCATACGTACTAGATTAAAACTTTCCTATTATAGCATGATTACGATTTCGTGTTAGGATTTTACGTATTACGTACGTGTTAGAACACGATAAGTATTTTACTACGCATGAGCACGTAATAATTATTTGACAATAATTAATCACGAACATGCGATCATGAAATCATGAACGTAATTTAATCACGAGCTAATATTAATTACGTACATATATTTATTACGAACACGAATAAATATATTAAGTCACGGTTAATAGTTAACGAGAACACGTAAAACACGAACACGAGAACACACGAGAACACACCAATAATTTAGACACGGAAAACATTCGGGTTACCCCTTGTGAGCCCCATTACCACGAAATTAGGGAGGGAGGATGGGCTTAGCCCATCAATTTTTACTAAAAGGAGGTTAAGGAAAATTACACTACTCATTTTTTTCTACAGAATAATTTTACAGAAACCTAAAATCCTCCTCCTCCTTCTTTTTCTCTTTTTGGCCGCCACCTTCAACACACCAAAAGGGGTGTTTGTTGATCTTTGATCTTGGAATTCTTGTTGGTGTTCGTGTTTGTTCATCGTTACTTAGATCCACGCACTTGGTAATTCTTTTAAACCTTTTTCTTTTGATTTAATCTTTTAATTAATTAAGAACATGTTATGTTTTTTATAAAACCTAATTAAATCATAGATCTAACATGAATTTGGGTTTGATTAAAATCAAAAGGGATGTTTAGGGGTGTTTTGTTTTTGGCCACAGCCTACACCGAACCCGAGAGGGTCTCGGTTTAGCCATTTGACCACCACCGAGACCATATGGTCCCGGTTGGTTGGTGTGGGTCCCAAGACAGCCCCAAGACAAGGGTAACCCCGACTTGGTTCGGGGTATGGTGTCGATTTCATGTCCGGTTCATGGTTCTTAGTCAAGATCCGGTTCATGGTGTATGTTTAGTTTTTTATTTTTATGATCTTATGTTAAAAATTAAATTAATAACATGACATGATTAATTTAATAACATGACTTAGGTTATTTTAATTATTGATAATCATGAAATTATTAACCTAAGTATTTTTCATATTTTAGACTTATAAATTAATTAATTATTTAAAAACCATGGTTATAATTAATTAATTAACATGACTTAGGTTATATTATTAATAAATAATAATACATGTTTTAACCTAAGTATTTAACTTTATTTAATTAAAAACATGTTATACTTTAATTAAATATTTTAACCTATAGTTTATTTTAATTACATGAAATAATTAATAAACTATACATTATATCATATGACTTAGAAAATAATCATGAAAACACTTAGGCTTATATACTTAGCTTATTTAACCAGCGTATTTCTAATTATGGAAACTTCTATTTTTTTTTGAAACTTATTTAAATAAGGCAGCTAATCTATTTATGGAAACGTTCTATTTTTAGAAACTTATTTATTTCAGGCAGCTAATCTATTTATGGAAACTTATTTAAATAAGGTAGCTAATCTATTTATGGAAACTTTCTATTTTTAGAAACTTATCTATTTTAAGCAGTGATTCTATTTTTGGAAACTTTCTATTTTTGGAAACTTTCTATTTTTTGGAAACTTTCTATTTTTGGAAACTTTCTATTTTTGGAAACTTTCTATTTTTGGAAACTTTCTATTTTTGGTAACTTTCTATTTTTGGAAACTTTCTATTTTTGGAAACTTTCTATTTTTGGAAAGTTACTTATTATTACACAGTAAGTATAATAATACATGAAATACTAGAAATACTTAACCAGATTAAACAGAATATAAGATAAACACAGTTTAAGGCTTTAAACAGTAAAACATGGTAAGAACATATAAAATAAGCTAAGACATGACATAAAACCAGCTACGTATTTAGTAAGCAGATACTTATTCATGTATGTATTTATGTAGCACTAGTGATACGGAAGTAGGATTCCTCTCAGTTCATCTTCTTCGTTCACTGGACATAAGGTACGGATTCCCGTCCTTTCAGTATGGACATTCTTCCTTATTAGGATTTCCCCGTATGCAGCCAACTGTTTTCCCAGTATTTGTTTTATACGCTTTTGAATTGCTTATGTTTAATTAGAATACCTAAAGCCATATACATGCATGACCAGTTTCACCTAGTTATGGAGGTACCATAACCATAACATTAGAGGCACTGATGTTATGACTTCACCACGGCGGAGTGATTGCTCGTGGCGTCCCTTCAGCTTTTGGCCATTTATATTATATTTATCATGTGGGGCGTATGGGTGTATCCTAGTTACATGTTTTCAGTCAATATTTCATGGTGAATGTGGTGTGTGCCTTGCATCCTTCACAAGGAGCTGATCTCTCCTACCCAGAACCAATATATTAAATTAGAGGCAGCCCCTCTAATTTGCATGATGAGGTCACCCCTCCAAGTATTCATGCACGGTGGATTTTCATGACCTATATTGGCTAATGGTAAAATATGTTAAACAGTTTTCATAAGATAAACATAAGGCTTTTCAAACTATAAAACCAGTTTTATGAACATGTTCCAGGTTTTCCAGGACTTATACAATTCCGCTGCTATTAAGTCTTTATTATGCTTAGTCATGCATACTATGTCTATATCCGTGCACTGAGCGTTTTTCTCAGCCGTTACTTTCCTTTCCATGTCCCAAAACGGCAGGTACCCTAGGAGAGACTTGAGCATTTGGAGGACGTGCATAGGATGGAAGCTGCTAGAGACTTCTTTTCCTTTTTGCCTTCATATACTTATGCTTGTTTAGTCTTTCATTCATTTCTTTTGCTTATTATGTTTTGGGCTTATGTTTGGGAACCGATGTTTGGTTCCGGTTATCCCTATGGTCATGTAATGTTTTATACATTTATCCTTGTATGCTTTGATGACACGCCATAATTACGTGTGACATTCCATTATCAAAATGGGGTGTTACAATTATGGTATCAGAGCCAAGGCTTCCACCTGTAGGCTCTAAAACTCGACCTGTGACTAGTGGGTAGTCACCAGGAGCTTCCTAAGCCAACGTTTGTTATTCTACGTTTTGACGTTTTCAGCGCATTGTTGTTTTAACCATGATGTTTTCAGCACCTTGAGGTTTTAACCTTGATGTTTTCATCGATGTTGTTTTACTAATATGGATGGACAACCGTCATTCATATTTAGTTATGTGTCATTGTTTCATGCATAATGTTCCTCGTGAACTGTGGCTATGTGGACTGAACCCCAGTAGTTCATAATTAGTCACATAAAAATTTTTCTGATAAGTTTTGACAAACGAGTTTCATTCATTTATTTTTCATGTATCATTGTTGCAGGGATTATGACTAAGTAATGGTTGGTACAGGACTGGCCCTATTTAGTCGCATGTGCTTTTATCAAAACTTTTAACTTTGGGACCGACCCATAGGCGTCCCCTCGCCATGTCTTTTTATTTTGGGACTGACCCATAGGCGTCCCCTCGCACATATAAAAGGTTTTTATGAACTACATTACGCAATAATGCACTGTTTTCATGCATAAATTTTTTTCTCATGATTTAAATTGGCATGAATTTTTTTTTCATGTCCCCTCATAAGTTACTATGTTTTTATGTCGAGTATGTTTTCATACTGTCATGGTTAACTTCAGTTCATGCTGATTATGTTATACACTTCTTCATGATAGATGGTTTCATGTTTCTTCATGATAATTCCGTCTTCATGTTGATTATGTCTTACACCTCTTTTGTTATTTACGCTGTCCTGCAAGACATTGTTAGATTTCATTGAATCCTGCTTTCATGATAGTCATGGTTGGTTTTCATTGATCATGCTGTCAGGCAAATCATCGTTGAATTTTGTGTAACCACACTTTAACGTTTCAATTACAACCAGAATGATGTCTATGCTAATACTGCCGGGTTATCATGATGGTTTTCCTAACTGTTTAACCGATATACTTTCCTTAAATCATGATAAATGATCGACCCCATACCGATCATTTCATGTGCATTCCATGTATACTCCACGTACCGTATTTCATGTGTATTACACGTACCTTAATCCATGTATATTCCACTTGCAATACTTCACGAGTATTCGCTAGTCGATTCTGAATCACCTCAGGCGTATTTTCTATTGCTAATATTCTACAAGATTGCTGATGCCGCTCATAACTTGGAGATGTTACTAAAGGTTGATGCTGCTGACGTTAAGAGACGCTACGAGATGCGGATGCTGTTCACAACCTGGAGATCCTACTAGACGAAGACAAAGGCGTCGGAGCAAAGCAATTGGACGAGAAGACGCTTCACCATCAGACAATTTCCATCAATCATTGTCCCTAATTCTTAGTTACATGTCACACGTCATTTGGCTGTCATTTCAGCCATATGAGTGCAGACCGGTACCAGCCGGCCACTCAGCTGAATAGTTACATGAATCACGGTCATGAGAATGACCGTCATGGAACTGACAGACAAGACGATAGTAACCACTACTATGACAAAACTATCCTAGAAATCGCAACCGAGGCTCCGGTCGCGGACGTGATCAGACATACAAAGGATCAGTAGTCCAACCGATCCGCTAAGTCTGGCATAATAACCTTATATTGTAATTCTATTATTTTACGTCTCGAGACACATGTCAAGATATCAGTCAAGACACATGTCTCACGTATACTTTCTGAAGACACATGTCAAGACATCAGTCAAGACACATATCTCACGTATACTTTCTGAAGACACATGTCAAGACATCAGTCAAGACACATGTCTCACGTATACTTTTTGAAGACACATGTCAAGACATCAGTCAAGACACATGTCTCACGTATACTTTCTGAAGACACATGTCAAGACATCAGTCAAGACACATGTCTCACGTATACTTTCTGAAGACACATGTCAAGACACCAGTCAAGACATATGTCATGCTTATAGTTCCAAGACACGAGTCAAGACACATCACTCACGTCCAACTATGGAACATATATAGGAAACTCAGGGTTCCCTCCAAGGGTATATCCATTATGTTGTGCCATGTATTAATCAGACCACAAGAATTTCAGTACCATTACCGGCGCATCAGTGGGAACTATCAAGTTTCACGGTGACACTTTCATTTCTTGTAACCATAGCTGGTAGATTCATGACCATGAAGGACGCCTTTCGTATTCCCACGTATACGAAGGTTTTCCTTCAGCTTAATGATGAGATCCAAGCTGCTAACGCAATTCCTCGGACAGACACGAGTTGAATTTTATCCTAATTATGGACTATCAACAGCACACCATGCTACGATTCATAATTATGTACAGTAATGTTCAGGCTTCTGAATACATTCAGCTTGATTTTCCATCGGGAAAATCTGTACAAATTATCTATGCTTACAAGCATGTGCGTTGTTAGCCATGGTCGCTAAAATTTTCTAGCTGTCAGTAAGACACGACCACTTAAGTCTTTTACGCATAGCCAGTTGATTATTCCAAAATCTTCCCATACATTCCAGAAGAACTTCCAAGGAGAAGGATGGTACCATGAGATTATGTGTCGACTACCGTCGGCTTAAACAAATCACCATTCATGACCGTTATTCTCCTCCACGTATTGACAACATGTCCAATCGACCTTATAGTGTTAATCACTTTTCCAAGATTGAACTCATGATCATGCTGCCAACAATGACGAGGGAAAGAGCAGGACATGTCCATGACTGCTATTCGTACATGACTCGGTCATGCTAGATTTATGATTTTGAATTAGTCTCATCAATGCTCCAACGGCATTATAAGAATGAGTTTCCATGAACTCATAGCAAATTCAACAGTGTTTTCATTGAGGATAACCTGATTTACTTTAAGCCTAGAGAAGAACAGGAAGACCATATCTGCACGATGTTGCAAATTCTATGACAAGAGAAATTTTTCCAATATCAATTCTGTTTGATTACAGTGACACGCTGGATCACATGGATTTGCATGGTTAATCTTACCATGACTCAGCTTATGCGTAAAGGAGAGAACCCTACACTACATTAGGTGTTCTAGGAAATCCTACGCTAGGAGAAGTCTAGATTCAGAGATTCAGAATTTCGCAACCTTCTATGTATCAAGTTTCTACGAAGCAGGATACAACTACGTCCATATCTATGTACCTGACATACCAACAGGCTAAGATAGGACACCAACAAACTGGGATGTTTCATCATCTGAATTTGTGAACTAAAATGGGACAAGATCTCCATGGATTTTGGTTACCATATTAATGCAAACTCAGAAGAAGCATGATGCTATCTGGGTTATTGCAAACAGTTTGATCAAGTCTGTAGAATCCTTACATCCGTAAGGATTGTAGAACCAACAGATTGATCAGACATGTTCCAGCCAAGGCTCATCCGACCACTTGGTAATCCCTCAGCTATCGGGTCAGACAAAGATTCTCAATTGTACTCCTAAATTACTTCACGTCTTCATTCGGATTCCACGACTTGCTTTCGCGCTCGCGTTCATGACACTATTCACGTTCATGATCGTATCTAGGCTTACGATTTTACGTTCATTTCGTTCTGGGAAGTTTTGCAAGACTTGAGAGACCAGACCCAAGTTTAGTATAACTCTCCATCATCAGATAGACGTTACGTCATATTCCACGTCTCACCTTGTAGCGTTCGGCGTTACCACCATGGTAATCTATGATAACGATATGTTTCATATGTCATGTTCATTCCACGTTCCTCATATCATGATCAAGATATGTTACACGTATCATGGATCACGATATGTTTACTCATACTACACTCGCCATATCTCCACGTAGCACGTTCAAAATTTTTCACGTATCACGTTCAAAAATTTTCACGTACTACGTTTCTTTATGTCTCGTGCATCGTTTCTAATTATCAGTTAAGTCAGATTGTATTGCATCCTAACGTTTCAGTTACCCTAGCACGTTAACTCTTATTTTCCTCGATCGAATTTAGGGGATCTACCTTCCGTTGATAACCAAGAATTTCTTCGTATTCCAAGTCAAGGTCAGGAGGACCAAGATTTATCACTTGTGTCAAGATCTTCTGAAGGAACCGTCCCAAGAGGGAGGCCACTTGGAAACGGACAAGTTCATCCGGACTTTTATCCGTTTTCTCAAATCAATTAGATATGTCCTTTCAGTCACGTCACGTTCCATGTCCTTTCAAGACATGTCACGTTCCACGTTCCTTCTACCATGTCACCTGTACGTTCATTAATCTTACATACCCTCTCAGTTTGATTCGGGTATGTTTCTCTTTCAGTTACGTTATCTATAATTCGGGGACGAATTATTCTTTTTAGGGGGGAAGAGTTGTAAAACCCGCATGCTTTTACCATGAATAGTACCCTTAAGATCATACGTACTAGATTAAAACTTTCCTATTATAGCATGATTACGATTTCGTGTTAGGATTTTACGTATTACGTACGTGTTAGAACACGATAAGTATTTTACTACGCATGAGCACGTAATAATTATTTGACAATAATTAATCACAAACATGCGATCATGAAATCATGAACGTAATTTAATCACGAGCTAATATTAATTACGTATATATATTTATTACGAACACGAATAAATATATTAAGTCACGGTTAATATTTAACGAGAACACGTAAAATACGAACACGAGAACACACGAGAACACACCAATAATTTAGACACGGAAAACATTCGGGTTACCCCTTGTGAGCCCCATTACCATGAAATTAGGGAGGGAGGATGGGCTTAGCCCATCATTTTTTACTAAAAGGTGTTGATCCCAAACTTAGATCGATTTAGCTTTGTGTTAACGAGATTAAACCAAGTTTAACACGTAGAGAAACTTTGTTGTATTGAACAGACTAAGTGTTATGCGGAATTTAACACTTAGAACAAAGAACAAAACAATGTAAACCAAACTTTCACTTTGATTAATAATATCAATGAATGATTACAATGAAAGTGTTATGAGATATGTGGAAGAGGTGTGTGAAAAATATGTGTATTATGTCTAACCCTAAGGCCTCCTTTTATAGATTTAAGGAGCCTTGTACAAAAAGCTAAGATAAACTATTTTAGGAAGAGACATAAGATAAACATAACTTATTGACTAAATCTTTTTAAACATTAAGAATATATTCTGAATTCTTATCTTCATATTTTGTCCACCAGCTTGAAGAATTCATCATTGGCAGATTTAGTCCTTGTCTTTGTCTTAAGATTCTTCTTGTCAACGCCTTGATAATTCTTATCAGCGTCTCATCTGTCAGCGCCTCGTTTACTCTTGTCAGCGTCCAATTTCCTCTTGTCAGCGTTCCAGCGACTTAACTAATTTTATTCCCAACAATCCTCCCCTAAACTTGATATCTACTCTAGTAATCAAGTTTATGAATAAAATAAAACATACAGAGAGGATTCTTACAAATATACTTATCCCTGAATTTGAGTAATAATAAATCTCGAAAAGTCAATCACTCAAATCACTTGTGCAGTCAGCCTTCACTTGGTCTTAATCATCTTCAGCACTTGTAGAATCTTTGGAGCTTTCTTTATTACTTTTGTCACTCAAATTCGATTGCTCCTCCCTTTTTTAAGACTCCTCTCCAAGATCAATATACAAGGATGGAACCAAGAACATCCTCCTTGCATCAACTTCCAAAACAACAAGTCTATTAGTTCAAAACTGTGATCCTTGACAATTTGTACCATTTCTGTATTATGCTTTTACAAGCTAATACAGATTTTCGTCAATTCCATTAATGTCAAAGGTTTCATACTGTCCTCATCCACATTCGGGAAATGAATCCTCAATGTTGATTCATAGGACATGGGGATGGACTTACTGATGATAAGACTGACTTGACCTGCATTAAAGCTAGTGCCAATAGTCTCAGCCATCTCCATAACACTATACACCCTTGTGAAAGTGATCTCTGCTGCTACTAGATGTCAATCACTAGGAAAAACATCTCAATGATCATTAGGCTTCCGGATATCCAAAAATTTGAAAAATGAAAGGGTGATGAAACGTTTTGGGTCTATAAAGAAGTTTAAAAATGACATCAGCTACGATGGCATAGCAAAAAAAAAAATTTACTTGAGAATGCATAAAACCTTAGTTAAAACACAAACAAAGGTAATAATCCTAAAGAAATTAACCAATCTCTAATAAACAAGAGTGACAAACACTGTTCACGCATACACTCATGCACAAGCATGATAGACACACATGAACTCTAGAGTCATTTGTTCACAAATGCCCCAAAGAGAAAGTTAACTCATATAAAACCTTTGCAACTCCCCAAGTAACCCAAAAATATATCTACCCCAAGTCACCCATACGACCACACCCAATTCTAGGTCAAAAGTCTTGGCAACATGCACAGTATATCAACTTTGCATGCTACAGTGCCTCACGAAATAGAGAACTAAACCGTACTTACCAGTGGACACAATCTAGAATTATGCAAGAGTGCTCTAAGAGTACCCAAAAACCTAAAGGTTTACCTCCCCTTAACAGAAGCATACATATTATTATATGTGAAGAAACAAAATTTTATTTCAAGACAGAAATGTAAACATTTCAACCATCATAAATAAATTTTGCAACTTTGTATTCATCCAAATGTAGCTCCATTTTCCTGCATAGTTAGACAAAAACCATCATAAATAAATTTTGCAACTTTGTATCCATCCAGATGTAGCTCCATTTTCCTGCATAGCTCCATTTTCCTTCAAGTGTTATGACAAGTCTTCGTCACCAACCATGTAAGAACGAACAAGTTATTGTTAAGTCAATGGCTGTCGTCCACAACTTAACAATATGATAAAACACAAACTCACGAAAATCTTCTTCAAGCATCAAACTTACCATAATAATTCTTCCCCTTAAACCAACACCTCTTCATGACGAATTTGAATGAAATAACATCTTCATACCATATGTAAAAGTGTTACATCGGATAACTCTTTCGCAAGGCTATCCCGATTACATAGTTTAAATATCCATCAAATTCCCACGAATAGTTGTTAACTCGCATTAAAATCATTAATTCTGTTTAAAAATATCCGAGCCATAAATATCAACATGATATTCTAAATTAAAACGGAGATTCCATGTACCTTCGTGTGTAAATTCCTCCTTTTTGTGTGCTTAAAACGTACCAATTTTCTCAAACAGCAGCTATTCTTGTGTTGTCCAACATCCTCTTTTATCCAAGATCTTCATCAGATGTATTGTCCGATATCGGACAATACCTATCAGCGTTTGAATGAACATATATCGGACGACACTGTCAACCTGTCAGCGTTGACTTATTCTGTCAGCGTCAAAATTCTTCCTGTCAGCGTCAATCATAAACCTCGTCAGCGTCGATCCAAAATCCAAACTAATTGAACGAACCCAAAAAAACATCATTAATAAACAAATTAGGGTTTATCAATATTAAAATCCCATGGGCCACATCAATTCTCCAATCCCACGTGAGGTCTTTCTCTGCTTATGAATAGTTGCTCACATCTTTTCACATGTCAACGTTGAATTAATAAATATCAACGTTACCATTTTAATCCTTGTTGCATCGTGTGAAAAGAAAAGTTTTCCACCAATAAGAAAGTTTGCACCATGTGAACACAATTGTGGAAATTGGAAATCACGTTATATCACATGTCTACGTCTGCTGTAGCTTGTTCTTTCTGTCTTCACTAGCAGACGTCCACCTTAGCTTTTAGCTTTTCCTCACATGAGTAACATGGAATAGCAAGCACCTGATCTTAAATCAATCATGTGATATCATTAACCACTTTTGTCAACACATGAAGACATCAATCCTCACTTTTGAAGCTTATCCTCCACGTCTTTGATTTCTTGGCAACATATCTTTTGCAAACGTTTGGCATATAAAACAAGTATAATAGCTGCGTACCCTTTTTGGCAACCTCACGTGAATACCAAAACATGCTCAGCCGTCAAATTCAATACTTGTCTTTACCTTCATATGAAACAAAATATCTTCCAAGAACTAAATGCCCCACGTTTTTCTCTTGTTCTGATATGTTATGATCTTTTTAATTCGTGCATCCATATCCCACATGTTCCACAAGGTAGAATGTTTAATATCAAATGGATGCATACAGTAACTCACGTTTCATTAACAGCACACCATATATCAACACAGACTGCTGTACCATGAACGAGCTACTGTTCTTGTTCTTGTCATAGATCTAGGGTTTTAAAAGTTAAACACCGAAACCCTAATTAGGGTTTGTAAATAAACCTGAGATCTTGAATCATAACAGCCACAATCCTCCAGTTTTTCAACCTTAAGTTGATTGAGGGTTTGTAAAAACCCTAATCATGATTTTATGTAAAAGCTGAAAATCTGAAAATCACCTCTGCTGCCAACTTCGACGCTTAATAACTTTTGATTGGGGATAAAACTCGACAATCCCTCCGGTGGATGTTTAGATATATGTATGTAGAACACACATATAAAATTTCGTGACGATCCAATGGTTCAATTAAAAGTTATGACCTTCTGAATACTGCTGCGCACACAAAAACGTCCAGAAAAACCCTAGACGGATTTTTCTTCTTTTCACCATACACGAACACCTTGTTGGTCCTAGCATCACGAGCCACGAGGCTCTGATACCACTTGTTGATCTCAAACTTAGATCGATTTAGCTTTGTGTTAACGAGATTAAATCAAGTTTAACACGTAGAGAAACTTTGTTGTATTGAACAAACTAAGTATTATGCGGAATTTAACACTTAGAACAAAGAACAAAACAATGTAAACCAAACTTTCACTTTGATTAATAATATCAATGAATGATTACAATGAAAGTGTTATGAGATATGTGGAAGAGGTGTGTGAAAAAGATGTGTATTATGTCTAACCCTAAGGCCTCCTTTTATAGGTTTAAGGAGCCTTGTACAAAAAGCTAAGATAAACTATTTTAGGAAGTGACATAAGATAAACATAACTTATTGACTAAATCTTTTTAAACATTAAGAATATATTCTGAATTCTTATCTTCATATTTTGTCCACCAGCTTGAAGAATTCATCATTGGCAGATTTAGTCCTTGTCTTTGTCTTAAGATTCTTCTTGTCAACGCCTTGATAATTCTTATCAGCGTCTCATCTGTCAGCGCCTCGTTTACTCTTGTCAGCGTCCAATTTCCTCTTGTCAGCGTTCCAGTGACTTAACTAATTTTATTCCCAACAAAAGGAGGTTAAAGAAAATTACACTACTCATTTTTTTCTACAGAAGAATTTTACAGAAACCTTGAGGGTCTACGAAATCATTGGCCTATTCTAGATGATGGTTTTGATGGATTAAGATGGTTGATTGATTGATAAATAAAGAAGAAGATGAAGGAATGAGATGAGGGAGTAGAGAGAGAAAGGAGAGAAAAGGGGAAAATTAGAGAGAGAAAATAAAGATGGAATGATTAAGTGACAAAATGACAATCAACAACCCCTCCTAACATGCTAGGAGGGGATATATATAGCCCACCCGACATGTGGGCTATATGGACCATACATAAACTAAATGGATCACGAGCCCGTTACATAATTATCATTGGAGCGACCGATCCTTCATAAATACGTAAAACGTATTTCCAACAATCTCCCCCTAAGGGAGGTCGCTCCAAGAAACAAAGTTCTAAATAGTCTATAACTCGTGATCTATGCTAACTAAGATGTGACCGAGACTTTATAGGGAAAAACGTATTTCCAACAATCTCCCCCTAAGGGAGGTCACATCTTTTTACAAAATCTTAAACCTAGCATCTATGCTTGAGTCTTCGATCTTGTTCTTGTGAATATGCTTGATGTGATCTTTGACTTTAGTCTTGAGCATGTTTCCTTGCCTTGACCTTGTGCATTCTTCACTTGTGATATTTGCCTCTTCGTGACTTCATGTTCCACATACTTATACGTTTAAATTCTTGAAAGCTTCAGAGTTTGTTACAGCGGAAGACTTGACCTTCAGGCTTTCTTGAATTTGTTGAAGTACTAATTGTATGTAGTATAAGCATGTGGTGACGACTTCTTCTGGATTGTACACCGCAATGCCACCTTTTTGTTACGCTGCATAAGACAGTTAGCAACAAACAATATACACGGATGAAATGGCCTTGAACATTTCATTTTAATTCGGTAGCAATTTACCTCCGGTCGGTGAAGACCGTTGGACGATATTAAATATCGTACTTGTGGCAGGTAGTTTCAATAAAGAACCTCCTTGACAAGATTTCGCGGGTAAACCCGTTCTCTTTACTCGACCGTCCAAAGCTGACTGCGAATCGTAAAGAGTGGATCATTTGGATAATATTATCCGCATGATTTGAAGCCGTCAATTCATGTTCCTGGAACAAGTGAAGTTCAATTAAGAACCGCACCATCGTTGCTTTCCAGTTGTCACTAGCTTGATTCATATAGAATCTTGCAAGTTACCTACCAAGTGCTGTTTGATGTTAACACTGGAAGGATTTCCATTCGTCACTGTAACTACTTAATAGTATTACTCTGAATGTTCTGGCAAGATCACTAAGATATTGCGTAGAGGCCTGGAACGTGTTTAAATTCATTTAAGAATTAAACCACTGTTGCTTTCCAGTTATCACAAGTTTGATTCATAAAGAATCGCACAAGTCACCTACCATGAGCTTTTTGATATTCGCTCAAGAAGGATTTCCATCTTCATCGTAAATACTTTCGTATTACTCGGATGTTCAGGCAAGATCATGAAGATTTTGCGTAGGACTCTTAAGATCTTTCTTACTTTTCACAGTGTGTGAAGAAGCAAGGAATAATGAAAGTGTGTCCTAATGAGATATTTGATGATCTCAAATGGCTCTAGACTCGATCGTGCATTTTGGATTTTAGTGATCGGAGGCTGGAGAGGAGTGCCACCTTTTCAATACCAATTTATTCGGAGTGAATAAATCAATAGATAATGTGTTGATCTCCGTGTGATTAAAACAAATACCTTTTGAGAGATATTTGAGTTAGCTGGGAAGGGTTGTGCATTGCATCACTGGGTCCATGACGTCTTTCTTCAATATCAAGAATCATTAACAAAAATGATCTCAATAGCATATGTATTGACCCGGTTTCTGCCTAAAGTTGTAAGGAGGGCTTCTTTCTTTACACCCTTTATCTTTACATTTCCTTTTCATTCTTCAACCCCTTCAATGCTTACCAATACGTCATCACTAGCACCTTGTTGTGATTGTTCCAGTGCTAATTTAAGTACTTGGTCGGCATTCAGCTACGTTCACAATCTTTCTACATCTTTCCTAAGGACTACTATTTCTAGCTATGGAATGTCCTTGGGAAGATTCCTCTGGTTCTAGAGAAATCATTGGACTTTAACCTATCCTACCATCATTATGTCACCACAATCTTCACCGTCGTGAATAGTGATGTTTTGGGTAAGTGTATGTCACCATGAAATCCATTTTGAAGTGCAAATCCATTTTGCTCCCCCTTAACATATGCCACGATATCCGAAAACATTTTGCACATGTCGGGATGAGCTAGCACGTTAAGTCAAACCATTTGTGATAAATCATTTCCCATATTAACTCACATTTTCTCCCCCATATTAAAAATATTAACTCAATCAATGTTTTTAATATCAATTGATTTAATAGCGTTTTAAGAAAAATTTGGGAAGAAAAATGCAAATCCAATTATCTTCATGAATTACACAAGCTCCCCCTCAAATTAATGAGGGTATGCTGAAACGTAAATTAAATACCTTTTAAACACAAGTGTAAGGTATTTATTACGTGCAAAGATCATATATAATAATGAATTCACAAGATTAACAGTTTACGAGGTAGGACCTGAATGATGGAGAACATCATATGAAAGATTCACATGGTTCTTGTTCACGAATGTTGGTCACCTCGTCACGTCCCCGAGAAAATTAATTCCCGTTGTTGAGTCAAAGCTTTCCGGTGAAATGCTTGACTTGATTATGAAAAGCGGGTTGCTATCTGAAATAATAGCAAACCATATGGAGCATGTTTTAAATCTTTTAAACTTCTGCTCGAACTTTATTTACAATCCCGTGTCATTATTGAATGACATTTCTAGGTTCGTAAATATTATCGATTCCAAAAGACATGCTCTTTTTATCAAAACATTTTTGAACACACAATTTTGAAAGATTTAGAAAAACCTTTTGAGAAATTCTCGAAAAATTGTGTTCAAAGTTTTGAAAAACAATTACTTGAGCTTAAGATGTTGAATATCTTAAAAGCGAGCTCAAGTCCGAGAAGTTGTGAACTTCCCGTTGTTAAGGATAAGTTACCATCGGCGATAAACTTTCCTTTTATCTAAAGGACGAGTCCTAAGCTGACATTTACTTAGAAGTCGTGTTCATGAGCTTGAAAACTTTGACTGTTTTAACGGAAAGCTCATGACCGAGAAAGGTGAATTTCTCGTTACGAGGAAAAGTTCTCTTATTTAAAAGATACACTTTCCTTTCTGAGCTTAAAACTTCGAATGTTTTAATACAAGCTCATGACCGAGAAAGGTGAATTTCTCGTTAAGAGGATAAGTTATCATAAAAGATAATCTTTCCTTTATTTTAAGTTCGAGTTACAGTCTGACATTTAACTGTAAGTCATTGTGCATGAGCTTAAAAACCTCGAATGTTTTTAATTTTAGCTCATGCCCGAGAAAACTTAATTTCTCGTTGTTAGGATAAGTTTATCATCGACGATAAACTTTCCTTTCTTTGATGCACGGGTTACCATCTGATATTTAATGATAAACCATATACACGAGCTTAAAACCTTTGAATGGTTTTAGGGTAAGCTCGTGTCCAAGAAAAATTAATTTCTTGTTAAGAGGGTAAGTTATCGTTGCGTAGATAAACTTCCCTGTCTCTAAAGTCCGGGTCGTCGTCTGTCATTTAACGAGGAGCCATAGTGCATGAGCTTAAAAACTTGGAATGTTTTTTTTATATAAGCTCATGCCCGAGAAAAATGAATTTCTCGTTGTTAGGATAAGTTTACCATCGGCGATAAACTTTCCTTTCTTTGAAGAGCGAGTTATAGTCTGTGATGTGACTATAAGTCCTTGTAAGATTTAACCATGAATCCCCTGAGATACTAGTTTCTCTGATATCTGCTTCTTCAGCAACCAAACTCTGAGAGTGTCCTTAGTTGAACGGTATACAATGATTGGACCGCTTCGTTCTTTTGGAACATCAACTTTGGTACCTGCATTCTCATTAGGAGTTTGTATACTTTTGCATGGGTTAGAGATATCTATTTTAGAAGCACGTGGGGGTTCACGGTTTTCTTTTCTTGTGTCAGAGGTGGCCTGAGGGGATGATTCACTTGTCTTAGTTGGCAATCGTTTCCTTTTATAGAAAATCTTAAGTTCAGGCTTAAGTGATGTATCATCCTTTGCAATTTCCTCCCTAGTAGTCTTCGTAGAATCAGAGACAATCCTAGTTAAAGGGCACTCGTTTCCTACAAGAGTGAAAGTTCTACCAGTGGGGCGCCACATTTTACCAAAGGGTTTGATTCTAGCGACCCACTGAGATTTAAGTCTAGCACAGGAGTTCACCTCATTAAGTAGTTTCTTGATACAGGAGTCATGATTTGCCGTAAAGACGCATTTTCTACATGTTTTACAAGTAGCATATTTGATGTCCGAGTAATTCCTAGATGATTGATCGATGCTCCTAGGAGACGTCATGCTACGGTTAGCAGTGTTGGGTGATCTAGAAGGCATCTGACTAGGTTGGACATTGCTATCTCTTACATGTGTCTTTTGAATAGCTTCCCTTTGACCAAAATCATGGCGCACATCAGTTGAACTAGTTCTAGACGTGTTCATTAAACTATTCTTAGAGAAACTAGGGGCAATCATGTGATGAGGTCTTGCTAAAACTGATTTAGTCACATTAGGCCTAGTTGGTGGAGTGACTGTTCTAGAAGTATGTCCCAAATCAACTTGGGAGGCAAACCGCAGTCTCGAGGATTGTGGTCGCTCGAATCTAAATGCAGTAGGTTGTCTGACAATCGGTTGTCTGACGAACTGATTTGTAGGCGGTTTCCCCAAGATTGATGGTTTTTCAAGCTTAGTGTCCACACTAGGTCCTTTACTTTTCCTTAACTCGTTTTTCAACGCAGCTATAGCAAAAACCTTTTCCTGTACTTGGGCCTTTAAAGTCTCATTTTCTTTGAGCAAGTAATCTTGGGATGCCAACTTAGATTCAAGCAGTTGAATTTGTTTCAAAAGATTATCCTTTTCAGCTTTAGAATCTAACACTTTTTGATCCAATTTTCTTTCAAGAACAACATTTGATTTTTCAAGTTTTTCAAAATATGTTTCAAATTTGTCCGTTTTCTTAGAAAATTCAAGTTTGGCATCCTCAAGATCTTTTGATTGCCGAGCTACGATCGTTTCGAGCTCTTTAATCTTGGAATCAGAAGTAGTCAATGAAGGAGTTATAGGATAATTATCATGATGTTTAGCATTCTGAACAATCTCTCCCCCATTATGAGTTACATCGGATGAATCAGAAGTGGTATTGCTATCACTCTTTTCCATCCCATGTTTGTCATAATTAGGTTCAGAATGCTCAATATGCGGCATATCATCAGCATATACATCATAAACAACATTACATTGTACCATGTTTGCCGGCTCTTCGTCATAAACGGGTACGGTGTCAGCAAAAGAGATCTCGTGAACAGTTCCTGACGTGCCACTGGTATCATGTTGTCCTCCTGATTCCGTGCTCTTGGCATTGATAGGCTCCAAGTTTTCAACCGTATGACCATTCTCCTCTTGCATCTGCGGCATTGATTCTTGCACTCCATTATCATACGTTTGCTGAAGTCGAGATCTTTCATAAATCGAAGACGAGACCGAAGTCATGAGTTTCAATATTGTATCACGAAAAACTCGAAGCTCGGTATGTGTATCTCGAAGAAATGATTGGCAAAGCATCGAACTTTCAGACTTGATGATATTAAATTGGAGGAAAGGCGTGAGTTGTGTCACAAGAGCCTTATAAGCAAGTGCCGATGTAGAGTGATTAAAGTTTTCATTGTTGAGTTGCTCTGCCAGTTGGGTCAAGATGGTAAAAATTGAGTCGATGAATATATGACGATCTTGTCCAAAGATTGTCAAAAATTCGCTCCCTCCTTGAATCCCCGAAAGAGTGACAAGATGAGACTGAAGCATTTGAAATGAAGTGATGCCATTATCACTAACTTTGTCTTGCAAATTATGCGATTCTCCCTCGTTCGATGTCGACTTCAAAAGATCCATTGAATTTTGTGGTTGTTCACGGAATATGACAAAACCAATGAAAAATCCGGTAAAAAATCTAAAAAAAAAATCCTCGTATATAGCTCGTTACACGGCTCAAAAGTTGTTGTCGGCTCAAACGATGATAAAATAAACCGGAGACCAAATCAAAGTCGGCTTACTCAAAAAAAAAATAACGCCCGTCAACTAAATCTTGTCACTTGGACTCGTCACTTTTGACTCGTCAAATATTTTACCACTTTGTTTCTTTCGAAATATCCGCCTTAACACGATGTACTAATACCAAAAAATATCAATTGACAAAATATTCAAAATTAACTAAATTAAAAAATAACCTTTAAAATATATAAAAGGGGTAACTAAAAAAAATAAAATAAAAAATAAAAACTTAATTAAAAATCTAAAATAAAAAAAATCTGAGATATTTTGAAAACAAAACTGATATCTTTAGAAAACAAATCGAGTATAAAATATTGACCACACGTGTAACAATCGTGTCCTAAAGATATGAAAAGACGTGTCAAATGGTTGGTTTCTCCGTCCACACTCCACAAATAAATACACGGACTTTTGACTAAATAAAACCCTAAAATATCTCACTCACCCTAATTTATCTCATAAAATACGCAGCCTTAAGGTCGCTTAGTTCTCTCCGCCCAATCTTTTCATCCACACCTAAATATCCTCAATCAAACTCAACCACCTTAACCTTTACTGACACACATCAAAGTATAAACTCATCAAACAATCTTACTGATTTAATTCAAGGGAATATACAAGTCGATGAACGCTTCAAAGATCTATTCTCAATAGGTCTCGGGTAGGTTTTCTAATTTTTTTTTTGTTTTGATTTGTTGTCTCTCTCTTCTGTAGCGTCTTTCTGGTGTGAGGGTCGAGAGTCTTGATCGAGTCTTGGGTGTGTTTGTGTGTGTTATGAGTCGAGAGACGAGAGTTGGGTAGAGAGTATTCTGAGTGTGTGAGTTTTGGGTTTTGATGTGTCGAGAGTGAGGGTTTAGAGTCGGATGTGATATTGTGTGAGGATGTGGTCTGAGTTGGTTGAGAGATGTGAGTGAGGGAGAGATGTGGGTGAGGGTGTGTATGACGAGGCTGTTTTTGGTTTATTATGATTTTGGTCGAGAGGGAAATCTTGAGTCGTGGTTGAGTTTGTTGGTTGAGTTATGTGTTGATTTCAAAACTAGCGAGTCTTGTGTGTGTCTTTCGGTTGAAGGTTAGTTGGTTGAGTCAAGTGTCGAGAGTCAGACGAGGGAGTCTAGTGTGACGTCCGAGAGTCTAGTGATAAGGTGAGATAAGGGTGGGTAATGCCAGAGGTTGGGTTTTGGTTGTTTGAGTCTTTGAGTTGTGGGTTTGGGTTTGAGTCAGTAAAGATTTTGTGAAGAGGTGATAGTTAAGATGTCGAGGGAAAGAGTCGATTTAAAAGACGATGACTTGCCCGTTGTATTTGAATTGACATGCTTCGTTCGGAAGTGTCATTCGTTCGGAAGAGTTCCGAATCGGAAGAATTCCGAAGCGGAAGATTTTGAATCGGAAGAGTTCCGAATCGGAAGATTTTGATTCGGAAGATTTTGATTCAGAAGATTTCGTTCGGAAGAGTTCCGAATCGGAAGTGTTTGGTTCGGAAGAGTTTGGTTCGGAAGAGTTTGGTTCGGAAGTTTTCGGTTTGATAGAGTTTGATTCGGAACTTAGAGTTTGATTCGGAACTTAGAGTTTGATTCGGAACTTAGAGTTTGATTCGGAACTTAGAGTTTGATTCGGAACAATGAGTTTGATTCGGAACAATGAGTTTGATTCGGAACAATGAGTTTGATTCGGAACAATGAGTTTGATTCGGAACAATGAGTTAGAATCTGAACATTAGGAACAGTTTTGATGGGACTGAATTGACAGATGACCAAAAATAAACAGATGACCAAAAATTGACAGAAAAATATATAAAAAACTGATTATATAAAAAAAAAAAAAAATTTATAGAAACTGTATGAAAAACTGGATAAAAACGAAAATGGATAACCGATAACTGATAAACGACACAACTGATTAAAAAATTTATATAAAAAAAACTTATTAAAAAAAATTAAAAAAATAATAGAAGAAAAAATTGATAAAAAAAATTTAGAAATTGATAAAATTGATAGATTAAAAAAAATAAAAAAAAATACAAACTTTTTATTAAAAAACACAAACTTTTTATGAAAAATACAAACTTTTTATGATCTAAAACATAAAAACACAAACTTTTTATAAAAAATACAAACTTTTCTAAAATTTAAGCATGATTAAATCAAAACCCACCAAAATCAAAAAGAAATAAAAGTAAGAATAAACCAATCAAACCTTGGCTCTTGATACCAATTGAGGGTCTACGAAATCATTGGCCTATTCTAGATGATGGATTTGATGGATTAAGATGGTTGATTGATTGATAAATAAAGAAGAAGATGAAGGAATGAGATGAGGGAGTAGAGAGAGAAAGGAGAGAAAAGGGGAAAATTAGAGAGAGAAAATAAAGATGGAATGATTAAGTGACAAAATGACAATCAACAACCCCTCCTAACATGCTAGGAGGGGATATATATAGCCCACCCTACATGTGGGCTATATGGACCATACATAAACTAAATGGATCACGAGCCCGTTACATAATTATCGTTGGAGCGACCGATCCTTCATAAATACGTAAAACGTATTTCCAACAAACCTAAAATCCTCCTCCTCCTTCTTTTTCTCTTTTTGGCCGCCACCTTCAACACACCAAAAGGGGTGTTTGTTGATCTTTGATCTTGGAATTCTTGTTCGTGTTCGTGTTTGTTCATCGTTACTTAGATCCACGCACTTGGTAATTCTGTTAAACCTTTTTCTTTTGATTTAATCTTTGAATTAATTAAGAACATGTTATGTTTTTTATAAAACCTAATTAAATCATAGATCTAACATGAATTTGGGTTTGATTAAAATCAAAAGGGATGTTTAGGGGTGTTTTGTTTTTGGCCACAACCTACACCGAACCCGAGAGGGTCTCGGTTTAGCCATTTGACCACCACCGAGACCATATGGTCTCGGTTGGTTGGTGTGGGTCCCACGGCAGCCCCAAGACAAGGGTAACCCTGACTTGGTTCGGGGTATGGTGTCGATTTCATGTCCGGTTCATGGTTCTTAGTCAAGATCCGGTTCATGGTGTATGTTTAGTTTTTTTTTATTTTTATGATCTTATGTTAAAAATTAAATTAATAACATGACATGATTAATTTAATAACATGACTTAGGTTATTTTAATTATTGATAATCATGAAATTATTAACCTAAGTATTTTTCATATTTTAGACTTATAAATTAATTAATTATTTAAAAACCATGGTTATAATTAATTAATTAACATGACTTAGGTTACATTATTAATATAATAATACATGTTTTAACCTAAGTATTTAACTTTATTTAATTAAAAATATGTTATACTTTAATTAAATATTTTAACCTATAGTTTATTTTAATTACATGAAATAATTAATAAACTATACATTATATCATATGACTTAGAAAATAATCATGAAAATACTTAGGCTTATATACTTAGCTTATTTAACCAGCTTATTTCTAATAATGGAAACTTATATTTTTTTTGAAACTTATTTAAATAAGGCAGCTAATCTATTTATGCAAACGTTCTATTTTTAGAAACTTATTTATTTCAGGCAGCTAATCTATTTATGGAAACTTATTTAAATAAGGCAGCTAATCTATTTATGGAAACTTTCTATTTTTAGAAACTTATCTATTTTAAGCAGTGATTCTATTTTTGGAAACTTTCTATTTTTGGAAACTTTCTATTTTTGGAAACTTTCTATTTTTGGAAACTTTCTATTTTTGGTAACTTTCTATTTTTGGAAACTTTCTATTTTTGGAAAGTTACTTATTATTACACAGTAAGTATAATAATACATGAAATACTAAAAATACTTAACCAGATTAAACAGAATATAAGATAAACACAGTTTAAGGCTTTAAACAGTAAAACATGGTAAGAACATATAAAATAAGCTAAGACATGACATAAAACCAGCAAAGTTACTTATTATTACACAGTAAGTATAATAATACATGAAATACTAGAAATACTTAACCAGATTAAACAGAATATAAGATAAACATAGTTTAAGGCTTTAAACAGTAAAACATGGTAAGAACATATAAAATAAGCTAAGACATGACATAAAACCAGCTACATATTTAGTAAGCAGATACTTATTCATGTATGTATTTATGTAGCACTAGTGATACGGAAGTAGGATTCCTCTCAGTTCATCTTCTTCGTTCACTGGACATAAGGTACGGATTCCCGGCCTTTCAGTATGGACATTCTTCCTTATTAGGATTTCCCCGTATGCAGCCAACTGTTTTCCCAGTATTTATTTTATACGCTTTTGAATTGCTTAT
Source organism: Glebionis coronaria (assembly GCA_025667525.1). Lineage (NCBI taxonomy): Eukaryota > Viridiplantae > Streptophyta > Magnoliopsida > Asterales > Asteraceae > Glebionis > Glebionis coronaria. Next base: position 521,721,930 of record CM046875.1, read on the forward strand.
GTTTAATTAGAATACCTAAAGCCATATACATGCATGACCAGTTTCACCTAGTTATGGAGGTACCATAACCATAACATTAGAGGCACTGATGTTATGACTTCACCATGGCGGAGTGATTGCTCGTGGCGTCCCTTCAGCTTTTGGTCATTTATATTATATTTATCATATGGGGCGTATGGGTGTATCCTAGTTACATGTTTTCAGTCAGGACTTCATGGTGAATGTGGTGTGTGCCTTGCATCCTTCACAAGGAGCTGATCCCTCCTACCCAGAACCAGTATATTAAATTAGAGGCAGCCCCTCTAATTTGCATGATGAGGTCACCCCTCCAAGTATTCATGCACGGTGGATTTTCATGACCTATATTGGCTAATGGTAAAATATGTTAAACAGTTTTCATAAGATAAACATAAGGCTTTTCAAACTATAAAACCAGTTTTATGAACATGTTCCAGGTTTTCCAGGACTTATACAATTCCGCTGCTATTAAGTCTTTATTATGCTTAGTCATGCATACTATGTCTATATCCGTGCACTGAGCGTTTTGCTCAGCCGTTACTTTCCTTTCCATGTCCCAAAACGGCAGGTACCCTAGGAGAGACTTGAGCATTTGGAGGACGTGCATAGGATGGAAGCTGCTAGAGACTTCTTTTCCTTTTTGCCTTCATATACTTATGCTTGTTTAGTCTTTCATTCATTTCTTTTGCTTATTATGTTTTGGGCTTATGTTTGGGAACCGATGTTTGGTTCCGGTTATCCCTATGGTCATGTAATGTTTTATACATTTATCCTTGTATGCTTTGATGACACGCCATAATTACGTGTGACATTCCATTATCAAAATAGGGTGTTACAGTGTTTATGGATGACTTTTCGGTGTTTGGCAATTCGTTCACGTCGTGTTTATCTAATCTCGAGCAAATGTTAAAACGTTGTGAAGAAACCAATCTTGTGCTTAATTGGGAAAAATGTCATTTTATGTGTAAACAAGGAATCGTCTTAGTACATTAGGTCTCGAAAGCGGGGATTGAGGTCGATAAAGCTAAGGTAGACGTCATCGCCAAGTTACCTCATCCCAAAACCGTTAAGGGAGTTAGGAGTTTCCTAGGCCACGCGGGCTTTTATCGTCGTTTCATCAAAGACTTTTCGAAAATCTCTCGACCTATGACACACCTTCTCGAGAAGGATGCTCCTTTTAATTTCAATGAGGATTGTGTTAGAGCTTTCGAAAATATCAAAAGGAAACTTACCGAAGCTCCCATTCTTTATGCTCCTAATTGGGAATTACCCTTTGAAATCATGTGCAATGCAAGTGATTATGCTATAGGGGCCGTCTTAGGGAAACGTTATGAAAAGCATTTCTGTCCTAGCCATTATGCTAGTAAGACAATGACCGAGGCTCAATTAAAGTACACCACAACGGAAAAGGAATTCCTTGCCGTGGCTTATGCTTTTGAGAAATTCCGACCTTATCTCGTCTTAACTAAAAGCATCGTGTATACCGACCATTCGGCTATCAAGTATCTCTTAGCTAAGCAAGATGCTAAGCCGAGATTTCTTCGTTGGATGCTCCTCCTCCAAGAATTTGATGTCACCATGCTTGCCAAAAAAGGAGCCGAGAATCTAGCGGCCGATCATCTCTCTCGTCTAGAAGATCCTCACAAATATGTTTTCGAGAACAAGGAAATCACCGAAAGATTTCCTCTCGAGACTCTCGGTGTAGTGAATTCTAAAGACACAACCCCATGGTTTACCGACATTGCAAATTACCATGCGGGCAATTTCATAATCAAGGGTATGACGACACAACAAAAGCGAAAATTCTTTCGTGACGTCAAGTTCTATTTTTGGGACGACACTTATCTCTTTCGGGTTTGTGCGGATCAACTCGTTCGACGTTGTGTTTTTGGTGCCGAAGCTTCTAACATCCTTAGAGCTTGTCACGAGGGACCCACGGGTGGTCACCACGGTGCTAATCTCACGGCTAAGAAAGTGTTTGATGCCGGCTTCTTTTGGCATTCTATCTATCGTGATGCACACGCACTTGTGAAGTCGTGTGATTCGTGCCAACGTCAAGGAAAATCGTCTCAACGTGATGAAATGCCGCAAAACATAATTCAAGTGTGTGAGATTTTCGACATTTGGGGCATAGACTTTATGGGGCCGTTCCCATCGTCTCATGGTAACAAATATATCCTCGTCGCCATCGACTATCTTTCTAAGTGGGTGGAAGCTAAGGCTTTACCTACTAATGATGCTCGTGTGGTAGTGAAGTTTTTCAAGCAACTATTCTCTCGGTTTGGAACCCCTCGCGCTATTATAAGCGATCGTGGAACCCATTTTTGTAATGACCAATTCGAGAAGGTCTTAAAGAAATATGGAGTTACTCATCGTCTTTCTACGGCTTATCACCCGCAAACGAGTGGGCAAGTCGAAGTTTCAAACCGAGCTTTGAAGAGGATTTTAGAGAGGTCGATTGGAGAAAACCGTGCTTCATGGTCCGACAAACTCGATGACGCTTTATGGGCATTTAGGACCGCTTATAAGACACCTATCGGTTGTACTCCTTATAAGTTAGTCTATGGGAAGAATTGTCATTTGCCCATTGAATTGAAGCATAAGGCATATTGGGCCCTTAAGCATGCTAATTTTGATTTAAAGACCGCAGGGGATCACCAGAAAATACAATTGAATGAATTGGATGAATTAAGAGATAATGCTTATGAAAATTCATTAATTTTCAAAGAAAAGACTAAAAAGTTTCATGATGCAAAGATTAAAAACCGGGTTTTTAACGTTGGTGATCAAGTGTTACTTTTTAACTCTCGATTAAAGATATTTTCCTGGAAATTGAAATCTTGTTGGTCGGGTCCTTTCACCATTACACAAGTGTTTCCTTATGGGACCATCGAGCTAGCTCAAGATGATGGACCTAACTTTAAGGTGAATGGACATAGGCTTAAGCACTACTTTGGTGGGGAAGTTCCTTTATTGGATGACCTCGACCAAGTCACCTTCCCCAATGATAATTAGCATTGAGGGGATCGAGTCGAGCTCATGACTCGGTAATCAAAAACGAGGTGCCTCGTGGGGGAGATCCCATGTTTATCCTTTTTATGTTTTCTAATAAATAATGAGAGGGGATTTGTACCCTTCCAACTCGTTGTCTCGTGGTTGTTTGTGAATATGTTATCTAGATCATCATCATCGCTACGATTCAAGACTTTCGTGTTCGTTTACGTGAGCCTCAATCATTTGCTTGAAGAAGTTTTTCACGAATCCATGACATATCCTTTATTGTTCTAACAATTGTCTTTTAGCATAATTCATAAATGGCTTTAGATATATTGTTGATCACCCTTTCCATGCTAGATCCTAAGCATTCTATTCTTCGTCTCTAGTATGGGGGTGCTCCACCTTTAGACTCGAAACATTAAGGACAATGTTTAATTTTAGTATGGGGGAGGGGTGAATAGATACTTGCTTTGCTACGCCCTCATGTTTTCCAACTTTCAACGTTTTGTTTTGTTTCGTTGCTAATAAGGCTAAAAATGGCCAAATTTTAAATTTTTTCTTAGTTTTAATAAGTGTTTTTAAGACACGTATGTATATTTTCCGATGGGTAGAATAAGAGCTAATTTTTGACCTGATGGGCATTTGGAGCCCTTTACATTCCTTAACCCGCTCAATTCGAGTTTTGCTAGACTTTTATATAGGGAACTTTAAAACGCGAAAGTCTTAGCTCATTCGAGTTAAGAACAAGAACTTTTCGCAAGTTCCTATAATTGATCCTAGAAAGTCACTTATCAAGGGAACTATAAAATGCATTCTCTAAACTTGAAAAAGTCTAAGAAAGTGCAAGATCCTATAGGTGGCTTGAAAACCCAAAACTTCGATTTGATATAGTCTTAATGAAAGCTAATCCAAATTTTGCTTAATTTTGACTTGCATGGCTAAGTATTCACGAGTCTCTTTAATTAGAGGTCTTTAAATAGTGAAGAACGAGAGATGATAGAGTTAGACAAGTGATCATGCTAAACGTAGAACATGAAAATGTTCTTTCAAAAACTCATATGTTTTTAATTGTGGTTTTTTCTCCCATAAGATCAATGCATTAGGAATAAAAATAATTGCAATAAGTAAGGTCGTACGATTTGAAAGGTTACTTAGCTTCTAGCACAAGATCGTTTAAAAGTTGCTCGGGGTTGAATAGAGTTCATAGCCAAGGCATAACTTATTGAAGCGCGATTCGAAGATTGGTGAAGATCCAAAAAGGCCCTAACAAGGCATGAGGAGCTCTATTTTGTTGCTAAAAATCCAAGATGATGTGAAGTATCATTATTCCTAAATCAATATGAAGGATTGAGACACACGACGAAAAGCAATTACTCCCCTAAAGATCATGGAGAAAGTCTATCCAAAAAGACCCTTACAAGGTATGAGGATAAATATATCCAAGTCCGAAAAGGAGGCGGATCGTTGTATATCAAAGTCCAAAATAAATATTGAAGAAAAATGATGAAGTCGTGGTCCAAGTATGAAGAATCTCTCAAAAATGTCAAGTGAAGAAATTCCAAAATATGAAGAGAAGACCATAATTTCAAGAACGTCTTCCCAAGATTTGAAGTATGAAGTACATGCCAAATATCGGTCCGAGAAAGGTCTCAAATCGTGAAACGAGTTATGCCAAGATATGAACTTAAGGAGATACTCGAGAAGCCGTTTTAAAAGATTTTGTCCTTCGGCTAACTATCGATTAAATCGTGCTACTTTACTTTTGGACTAATAAATACTCCAATAAGTCAATATGAATAACTTGTGATCTATGACAAATAGTTAAAAAAATTCTAGAAACCCATTTCCTTTTATAATAACTAGGATTGCGGGGAGAAAAAGTATTACACAATTTGGACGTATGGGTAGTGTTAGCATTGTGACTTGTGCCAACAATGATCTCGTTTTTGCACTTAGCATGGAATGTATGACAATCAAGAATGACGAAATTTACTCTATGGGACATTTACTTGTTTCTATTCATTGACCCTAAAAGTCACATTAGCGATGAAAATCATACATTATGTCTTTACACATCTTCGTAGTATTGTTGCAAGTCTTTTACTTTTCAATAAATGTCAATAAAATTGAATTTTGGTGATGCTTAGATACTTTATTCTAGCATTGTGTGAGGGCACGACAATGGCTTAGTATGGGGGAGTGATGAGATGGCATTTATACATGATCTCATCGTTCTTTTCGGGCTTTAAATGCATAAAATGTCATTAATATACCATATATATGCTTGTATTTTTTTACTTGTGTGTTTTAGGTATGGATATCATGAAAAAGACAAAATATCACAAGAAACAAGGAAAAACGGACACGAGAAACGAAGCCGTACAAATAACCGGGCCCTAGTTATGGATTTCTCAAAGAAAAATCCTTGAAGATTTGAAGATGTACAAGATTGATCCTTCATTTATGAAGAAATGACACTTAATACCCTTGTATATTCATAATTACAAGTTTGGTCCCTTAAGTTTGTCAAAATTACAAAAAGGTCCTTCAACTTTGAAGAATTGGCAAGTTTAGTCCCTCAACAATTCGAAATTGTCAATAATTGTCCCTCATGAATTCAAAGATACATTGAAGACCTTTGAAGATTAAGAATGTCCAAGATCAGTCCTCAAACTATGCAAAAATGGCAAAAACAACCCTTGAAAACCTTTTGCCAAAGTTTTGGGGCAAAAGTGTGAAGTTCAGAACTTCAATAACAAAGGAATGTGTTTATGTTGGCTGAAAAACACGTTTTACCATGTTTACCAAAACACAAGGACCAAAAGTGTGCAAGTTAAACATTCAAATCAGAAAATGCGCCAAACACAATCCCACTTCACCAAAATCGGATCAAAGGGGATCACTATTCACCCCATGAACCCAGATTTTACTTTTTACTGCCAAAGGGTTTTTCCCAATTACTTTAACCAATACTCAATTCACCTTCACATGATTACATCCCACACATGAAACCTCATACCACTCCACTCAAGGACCCTACCCCATTTAGTCGTCCACCAATCACAATCCAACTTAACCTCCAAGGAATGACACGTGGCCAAATCAACAACCCACACTCCTTGCTTGGATACAAAGCTAAAATGAACGATTTGGATGCATTTGGACAGATCACCAACTCAATGCACTCAAGGGCAAATTTGGGAATTCTAGACTAGGGTTTCATGTATTTCAGCATTCTAGAATCATCCCTTGTACTCTATAAAAGGACCCCCAACCTGTGGTGAGGCCTTTGTTCCAGTTTTACTCTTTAAACATTGTAATTCCTTTTTAAAATTTATAAAAGTTGGTATTTTAAGAAAATTGTAATTCCTTTTTATGTTTTTGAAAGTTGGTGTTGTTTAAGGGTAATTCTGAGTTCCATTTGATGTTATAAAGGTGTTTAGATCTTGTGGTTTAAACACGTTTATGTTTGGTAAGGATTTCAAAGTTGGAAAAACCTTGAAATCAGTCATCTATTTTGCTTATTTTAATTGTACTAACCCTTATCCAAAAGCTATAAGCCCTTGCAAGCTTGTTGACACCAAGCTAGTGAAGGTTTATCAACCTTTGGATAGGTTGTTTGTTGTTTGTGTTGATGATATAAAGCCCTTGAGGTTCTGATTTGAACCATCAACCAAGGCACATCTCATCCCCTTTGTTCAAGTACCTTGGTCTTGTTTTAGCTATTGAACACCCTCTAGGAAGTTTTGGGGGATAGGTATAACCTCTTGTTAAGTTTCTTCTAAAATTTTTATGTTTATGTCTGATATGTATTTTGCTATGTGATTTGTTGTTCCTGTGTTTGTGCTTTGTGTTTTATAGTTGATATCTCTTAGTTGTCACCTAGTTGAGCTAATTGAACCATAAAATCAGTAGGTTGTTTGATAAAATAAAAAATTTTGTTTGAAAAATGACTAAAACAAGGTTGTTTGGGATTTTGGGATCATAAGGCCTTGTGGCCTTGTGCCCTTGGTTCTTAGGGTTTGGGGAGTCTAAACAAGTCATATGTAATAGGTTTTCGTCACTGGTTAAGTATCAAGAGGTTTGGAAAAGGGATTTCAAGTTTTGGAAAAATCTGATAAAAGTGGTTTGAAATTGGTCAAACACATTAGATCCAATAAAATCTTTGTTTGTTGGTTCTAAGGTCTGAAATCTGGTTTGGGAAGAGTTTAGGTGATAAGCTATCTGTGTAGTATTTGTTTGTTGAATTTGGTGGCTTATTGTGGGTGCTAGAGCTTATCAAAGTTGGCTGAAGTGGTCATTTGCATCAGCAAAGTGACCACCTCAATTTTGCCTTACAATTTGTTATCTAGTGCATGCCCTGCTTGTTTATTGCTTGAAACTTGTTTTTGTGCTGCTTGTGAGTAGATTTGGCTATTTGGTTTGCTTTGTTGCTGGCTTATAAGCTAACTGGCTTATTAAGCCTTATTTGCAAAAATCTGTCATCATTTGGTCAACTGACCTCTTGATTCACAAGGACTCCACCTTGAGTTCTTCATAAAAATTGCTTAAAACAAGCCTATAAGCAATCCCTGAGCATTTGGTGAATTTTGGAGAACTTTGACTTTTGGTTAAATAAGCACAATTTGACTTATTTTTTAGAACTGCTTATTGGTACATGCAACAACTTGGCTTTTGTAATAGGTGTCATTTTTCTCAGCTTAATATCAAATCTGGAAGGTTACAAGTCATTTGGTTAAGCTTTTGTTAGAAAACTAGCTTATTTGGCTTTTTCAGCCAACTTATTTGCTCCTACAGCTTATCCTACTTGGCTTTTTGTGATTTTTATGATTGATTATTCTTAGTTAAGCTATTTGTGAGCTTTTGCAACAAACCAGAGCTTCTGAAACCTCCTAGAACTCTAACCCGACTATTTTGTCGTTTAGTGAAATTCTACTTTGCTTATTTCTGGCTTATTGAGTGTGCTTTTTCAAAATTTCTTTTCACAAATCTCTTAGGCTTCTCAAAAGAAGGTTGTGTGTTTAATTAGAGCTTATGGCATTGGCTTGTTACTTAATGGGCTTATTAGCCCAATAAGAATAAGTTGTTGACCAATTAAGCTGTGATAAGCTCAAAACCAGCTTTTGGGCCTTCAGACTTTTGTGTTTAGAATTAAATTTTGAGTAAGATAGGGCTTTTCAGGTCATTTGGGCCAAGTTTGACTTTTTAGGCCCATTTAGCCGATTAAGGTTGACTGTTTTGGTTTTTAGCCCATTTGGGGGCCCATTAGGGGTATTTTGGTCATTTCACTTTCAATTTATGATTATTTAGGTTAAAATATACTAGTTTGCAAGTTTTAGAATTTTTTAGAATTTTTGGATTTTTAATATTATTTTAATATTAAATTTCAAATTTCACATTTTTACACTTTTTATATTTTTCTTAGGTTTAATACATTAAAATAGGATTTTTGCAACTCTTAGATTAATTTCATCATCATTTTTCTAATTCCTAGAATGATTTCAAGTTTTTAATAGTTTTTAATCATTTTAAATAGTTTTAATTAGTTTAAAAATTTATAAAAATAGTTTTTAGTCTTATTTAATCATTTTAGAGGTTTACAAAGTGAAAAATCTTTATTTGGGCTTTTTAATAATTATTTTGATTTTTAGGACTTTAATTAGCATTTAAAAATTAATATTTAATTAATTAAAATGTTTGAAAAAGATTTGATCATTGTAAACTCTTAGTTTATTTAATTTGATTTTTGGTAATTTTTTGGTAATTTTTAGAATTAATTTTTATTTTAGCTCTTTTTACGGTTTTAATTTTAGTCGTCGTAGTAATAATTTTCACGTCTTCGACATTCTATTTTCTCATTCCCTTCTTTCAAATATTAATCTCTAATATCATTACGAATTATTCACACACATATACCTCCTTAGGAAACGAACTTTCACCTTTGGGTCATTAGTGTTTGATTTTCCTAAATCATCACTTAATACTTACCGCTTTTACGCCTTTTTCCTAAAAGGTCGTATTTTTACCACAATCACTCCTCCACCTTGACACCCGAGAAAAACATATCTAAAACGTCCACACAAAGGTCGGTGAGTTTATAGGTTTATAAGTAGATAGTATGATGAACCATAAGATTTTAGTTAGGCAACCGACATATAATCTTATAACAAATACAAGATTATAATCAAATAGCATACGTTTATAACATCCTATGTCTAAGCTCATGACACCGAAGCGTTAACCGTACTAGCAAGATAATATGAAAGCCCAAGCAAATGCCTATCTCAAAGCATTCGTAACGACTTAAATATAAGTGTATCTAATTTGGCCACACAACCAACATTAGATAGGAAGGTCAATCCCAATAGATCTATCCATAACATTCGTGGTTACACAAAGTAATTAACGGTTCATGATAGTGGGCTAAAGCATCTAGGGATATCGCTACTTAGACATCATGTAGGTAACGTATGAGTTTTCATGTCACTTATGTTCATCCGTAAAAACAAGCAATGTTCTCACCCAAAATCGTTAAAAACAAGTAAAAGTGGGGCTATAAACTCACCTCGTTAAATAAGTAAAGTGATGGAAATGCAAATGTAGCTCGAGAATATGACCACATTATCCACAACCTAAATAAATATATTGACCGTGTTACGACGCCTATAATTATACCAATAAAAATGCATGACATCCTAGTTGTGCTTGACGATATTTTGTTTATGGAAAACACGACATTTATACTCGGTTATTAATAATTGGGATTTTAATCTAAAAATATATTTTATAAAAATAAACTCGAGTGGGCTTAGGCTAGCCCGACTGAACCAACAACCCAACTTATTAATGAAGTAATGGGCTTGACCCATTTGGTTGCCTTAACCCTTCCAACCCATCATTCGGTATAAACAAGGTGCGAGGGTCATATATTTGTTTAACATTCCCATAACTCTCAGTCAACACTTCTTTTTCCCAGATATCTCTCGCAAGCGTCCCCTCCTTTTCTCTCTCTAGAAAATATCGAATCTAACAAACTTCATGGCTAAAGTCATACTACTGATTCATTATTTTCATAAACAATGAAGTCCTAGATCGAATATCATGCGAGGGATGTGGGATTTCATCCTTTCATCTAAATCAATTCAAAATCAAGGTTCCCAGGGGTGATTCGATAGTGGTTTCTTCACAAAGATAAGTTTTCTAATCTCTTCTCTAAAATCTTTTAAATGGGATCTCGTTTTATAACTTTTAAAAGTCAAAAAAGGGGTTTACTGATTTCTAAAATATTTGATTTATTAAAATGTGACAAGAGGGTTTTCGGTTTAATTTATAACATGATTTTAGGGTTTTTGAAATATTGGGGGTTTTCTTAATCTTGTGTTTCATTTCAATTAATTAATGTTTTCGGGTGTAAATCTATGTTAATTTCATCATATAACTAATTAATAAAAATTAGGGTTTCGAATATTTGGAGGTTTCTTTAATTATCGAATAAAAATGAGTTTACAAAAATTAGGGATTTATATAATTGGGGGTTTTTTATACCCACGAGTTTAATTAAGATTAATTAGTATTTTCATGAGGTGAATTGTGTTAATTTTATGTTACTACTAATTTTAGAATAATTAGGGTTTCGGCAGATTAAATCATACAATTCAAATGGGGTTTTGGTTGTTACTATTATTAATAATATTAGCCTTAAATAAAGTATAGTCAATAAAGAAAATGCAGTAGGGGTCTCAGTCAAAATGGGGGGGGGGGGGGGGTTCTTGGGTCGTGGGTCCAAGGTCCAATTTGATATCACACTATTGATAAAATTATGTTTTATTGTTTAAATAGTATGGTTTCAAAAGACTAACTAGGTTTGGTTGATTTCGCAGGTGGTTTAACATGGTCAAGCACACTATATGGATGCATAAAACTAAAAGAAAGGAGGATAAAGACTCAAAACAGGAGAGGGTTTTTCGGCTTGGTGGTTTCGAACAAGGAAGGGAACTCGACTCGGTTGATCAAGACTTAGTATTTACTTTTATCAACTTGTAATTAAATCTGCTTGTGTAGGCAGGAACACTGATTTTGTAACCCAATTTGTTTGATGTTCTATGTTTGTGTTGAGAGGATGTGAATGAAGGTGATAGTATTTAACTTGTATTTTTAGTCTAGGTTTAACCCAAATCTGCATTTTGTGAAGCTTGTGACTACATAATTTAGGAAGTTTTGGAATGTGTGCTGGATTGTAGTAGTAAGTGGAGGATTAGAATAAGATTAGAGTTTGCAGGTTGACTTTGGTTGACCAGGATTTGTAACCACTGTTCTATAAATGAAATTTACAAAGTTTACAAAGTTTGGAGGTCGTTTCCGGTTTATAACAAATTTGTATACGCTATTAGTAAATTCGGCCCAATAGTGTAAGTTGAGTAGTTTCGGCCCAAACAATGATACCTTATAAAAACTTGTTATCAAGTATTAAAACTTAGCTAATAAATCGACTCGACATAGTAACACTTAGCGTAATGCATCGTCTTGACATAACAATATGAAAACGTCGACACAATTAACTTAACTACATAACAAATGTAGAAGTGGACACACGTATTCTCGGCTAATCAAAGCATACTCATAGTCGGCACAAACCGGTAGCATGTCTTAATGTTACAAGCACGTCTTTAACTAATTAATAAGACGCGAAAATTTCAAGTTGTTACATTCGCTCTTCCTAAAGAGGGCTTTGTCCGCAAAGCAAAACAAACAATACATTACAAGTCGACACTACATTAGTGAGCAAGTGAATTGGTCCTCGCGTTCCCAAGTAAATTCCGGTCCTCTATGTGCGTTCCAATGCACTTTAACAATGGGTATGCGACTTTGTTTGAGTCGTTTGATTTCTCGATCAATGATTTCGACGGGTTCTTCAACGAATACAAGTTTGTCGTTTAGTTGAATTTCTTCCATTGGTATAACAAGCGTTTCATCGGATAGACATTTCTTCAAGTTGCAAATGTGAAAGACATTATGCACACGACTAAGTTCTTGGGGTAGTTACAAGCGATAAGCAACATCACCAACGCGTTGAATAAATTCGAACGGTCCAATATAATGAGGGTTTAGCTTTCCTCGTTTACTAAATTAGATTACACCTTTCCACGGGGCAACTTTCAACATCACTCGATCTCCGACTTTGAATTCCAAAGGCTTTCGTCTTTTGTCGGTATAAAACGTTTGACGATCACGAGCCGCTTGCATACGACTCTTGATTTGAACGATTTTCTCCGTCGTCACATGAATAATTTTCGGGCCGATAAGTTGTGCATCACCAACTTCCGCCCAACAAACGGGCGAACGACACTTTCGACCGTAATGTGCTTCAAACGGTGCCGCTTTAATACTAGTGTGGTAACTATTGTTGTACAAAACTTCTATTAAAGGTAGATGTCGATCCCATCCGTTTCCAAAATCGATCACACATGCGTGGAGCATGTCTTCCAAAGTTTGGATGGTTCTCTCGCTTTGGCCATCCGTTTGAGGATGGTAAGCCATGCTCATATCCAATTGCATTCCCAACGCTTCTGGGAGTTATTGCCAAAATCTTGAACAATATTGACCGTCTCAGTCCGATATGATCGAAATTGGTACTCCGTGCTTAGCCACGACTTGTTTCAAGTACAATCGCTCCAAATGATCCATTTTATCATTTTCTTTCATAGGGAGGAAATGTGCAGACTTTGTAAGGTGATCCACAATGACCCAAATGGTGTCATATCCCGCGGATGTCTTAGGGATTTTTAAGAGAAAGTCCATGGTAATTCTCTACCATTTCCACTCCGGGATCCTAGGTTGGATTAGTAATCCAGAAGGCTTTTGGTGTTCGACCTTAACTTTAGCGTAAGTTAAGCATTTTCCAACATAAGTCTCTATGTCGGCTTTCATATTCGGCCACCAATAGATCATTTTCATGTCATGATAAATTTTTTCTGATCCGGGGTGGATCGAATATTTAGACTTATGCGACTCGTGCATGATCAAAGCTCGAATGTTTTTGTAACGTGGTAACCAACTTCTATTATCAAGGCATAATGTTCCATCAGCACGTGCAACAATTTTCTTAGTGATCATTCCACCGGCTTCTTCTTTATCGATGTTCTCCACTTTGATAGCTTCTCGTTGAGCTTCTAAGATTTTTGATGGTATGTTCAAGCCAATAGTCATCACCAAGGCTCGAATTCTTAGAGGTCTCTCACGAGGTTTCCTACTTAAAGCATCGACTACAACGTTTGCCTTTCCCGGCGTATAGCGAATTTCTCAATCGTAATCTCCAAGTAATTCCAACCATCGTCGTTGTCTCATGTTAAGCTCTTTTCGGTCCAATATGTGTTGGAGACTTCTATGATCGGTGTACACCACGCATTTGGTACCGTAAAGGCAGTGTCTCCAAATCTTGAGAGCAAAGGCAACTGCACCCAACTCCAAATCGTGAGTGGTGTAATTTTCTTCATTCGGTTTTAGTTGTCGGGACGCGTAAGCAATAACCTTTTTCTTTTGCATTAGGACCGCGCCTAGACCTTTAATAGAAGCGTCACAATACACTTCAAAGTCTTCACTACCCTCGGGTAATGCAAGAATGGGCGCATCACAAAAGTTTTTGCTTAAGAGTTTGGAAAGACAATTCTTGATCGTCTCCCAAAATGAACTTCTTATTCTTTTGAGTCAATTCCGTCATAGATTTAGCCATCTTCGAAAATCCTTCGATAAATCGTCTATAACAGCCGACAAGTCCAAGGAATTAGCGAATCTCCGTAGGAGTAGTAGGAGTCGCCTAATCCTTTACCGCTTCAATCTTGGCGGGATCCACGTGAACACCACTACTATCAATCATGTGCCCGAGGAATTGTACAGTGTGTAACAAAGCTTGTGGAACACCTTCGCGCTCCTTCACGTGCACCCTGATTTTTATGTTTTAGTGACAACGTTTGTCTTACCAAAGACCTCTCCTGTAGTCCCACCGTTGTCCGAAATATTTTCGACAATAGTTGAGTATCCTTTTCAACATCAGTCAATTATTTTTATTTTAAAGTCATATTCTTACATAGTAGTTATAAGTGTCAAAACGGGCGGGCGGGCACGACATCGGACAAAAAGATTAAAAGTAATGACAAAAATGTAAAAACAGTGACGAAAACGTAAAAAATCGGACGAAAACGTAAAAATACTGACAAAAAGGTAAAATTAATGACAAAAATGTAAAAATACTAACGAAAATGTAAAAATAATGACTGATGGGCCAAAAAATACCTCAAAATTTTACAACTAATGCCAAAAAGTGTCAATAGTTTACAATTAGTACCAACAAGTGCTCATTAATTTACAACTAGTGCCCATTAATTGATATTGATAGGCTAAAAGGTGTTCCCAACTTTACAAATAGTGCCAAAAATACTCATTAGTTGCATATCAAGCAAAATTTACCACCTCTAATATTAGTTGATCATATAATCGATTATTTTACTTACATTCCCTTTTGGTATCTAGTTTTGTGACTTTGACATTGTTTTCATTAGGAATAAACAAAGGCTTTTGATAACGATGATCATTTGAGGTAATGTATTTTTCGAGTGGGAGGAGTAGGCGCCTAGGAAGCACTAGAAAGACCCAGAGAAGTAGTAGATTAATAGCAACTTATAAGATTAGGATGGAGGAAGTGGGATGGGTTTGGAGTGAGTTCTCACGTGAACAAAACTCACGCGGAGTTTTCATCTCACCTCTCAAAAGTCATGCATGACTTTAGCCTATAAAATTAATGAATGGTCACTTACTCACCACTGGTTACACAGTAAGTGGGCAAAAAAATAATATTATTATTTTTACAAAAACTTTTAAACTTTTTTTTAATCTATAAATACCCATCATTTTACCAACTTTAAGACACACTAACTTAAAACATTAATATTATCTTCTCCAAAATTATAAATATTCTTACAACTTCATTAATTTTCATTAATTTATCAAAATGGCATTGCTATCATGGACACCCGAGGAAGAAATAGCGTTGTGTAACGCTTGGATTTTTGTTTCTGCAAACAACGTGATAGATTACACAAGACATTCTCATAATTTTTGGGCTGAGATTTTGCAATACATGGAGGACAAAGTATAGGGGCCGAGGAAACGACCGTACAATAGCATACACGGGGATATGGAAATACATAACGCAAAACGTGTGTCGGTTTGTTAGACTCTACAATTATGTAAGGTATAGACAGGTGAATCGAGCCACCGACACGAATGTAATGAATAATGTCCTTCGTGACAATGTAACTGAATACGAGACGCGGTTTAAAAATCTTCATTCTTAGGAGGTAATGCAAGCTTAATTCACGTTTAAATCCTTAATTTCGTATATTTAAATTATCCGTGTATCGTTTTTAGTTATCCGTGTATCGTTATTGATTATCTATGTATCGTTTTTTAATTATCTGTGTCGTTTGTAATTTATGAATAAAAGTATTAAAGTTAGATTTACATAGTTTTTAGTATAATTAAGTAAATAAAATAATAGTGGAAAGGTGATGTGGATGTGAGTTGAAGTGAGTTTTTTCTTTAAAGCACTAGGAGAGGTTGGGCCCAAACTTGGTGCCAAAGAGAAAAGTGAGTGGCACGTAAGATAAAGAGCCTTTAACATCAGATATCATTTTACACCATATTTTATGCGGTAATGGTTGGAGCGCGAAATGTGGTGTCAAATGTAACTTTTTTTAAATACAGTATATCTTAAATAAAACTTCATTAAATTTATAAAAACACATTACAGTTAATAAAAAAGTACATTAATTGAAACAAACATTACAAAAAAAATATTACAAAAAAAACGCATAAAACGTAAATATACAAATACATAAACTAGTTACGGGGAGGTGCATACAATGCTCGAATCACATTTTTTGACTCTCAGTGATAGCCGCGTCCGCCGGATGTATCGTGGATGTGTCGATTTGAAGGATTTGGAAGTCCATGGCCACCTTTTGAGTGTTGAAATAATTAATTTTTGTGGCCGCCTCGTGTTTCATGAGATATATTTTTGCCTTGTAGTCGAGCTCGTGTTGTTCCTTCATCATTTGTTGATAGGCTTCCGGGTATGAACCGAAACTGACAGTTGAGTTGTTGGAACGTTAACTTTTTGAAACACAATGCATCCCGGGGACCGTGGCAATGCGTCGGGTCCGAAGAGGTCGGGTTCATCCTCGGTAACACGAAGACGATTTTGTCTTTCTAAAGTCGAATCGAAATTTTTCCACTTGTACTTGTCTTTCAAAAAGTTCCACGCGGCCTTGTACATAAAGTTGAACCCCGAAAGTCTTTTATACGCGAGATCAACCCGAGTCGTAAACCTCTCATCGTTCTCGCCACTCAACACTTGCATTTCTTCCACAAATGAATTACAGTTTTTTATTTCTCGATTCACCGGGGTCTACTTTTTCGTCAACATGTTCTTGGTGCGAGTCGTATATTTTTTGGTTTTGGCAACGGCATTGTATGCGTCGGCTACCTTGAACCAAAAAGTATATTTTTTTCCAGCACCAAATTGAGCATCAACAAATACATTTACATAACATTCGGCCAAAATAAACTCATCGGCATCGGACCACACATTTCGAGTACCCAGACCGGATTCCGGTTCAAGGTCTCACTTCTTACCCTTTTGCTTCGTACGTGAGCGTTTCTTGGACATTGGCGTAGAGATTTGTTCTTCGTCATCTTCATTTTCATCTATTAGGTGATGGGATTGTTGATCGGATTGTGGTTAAGGTTGTGGTTGCGAAGCACTTTGGTTTGAGAATTGTTTTTATTAAAATTTCATAAATTACTCTTGTTGGAATTTCATAAATTGTTCATTTTCCTTAGGATAAAATGGCATATAGTTGGATGGAGGTTGAGTAGATGATCCCAAATTCGAAGACGAGCCGGGATTGTAATTCGGAAATTGGTTGTAAGGATCGTTAAGTATGATGTTTGTCCAATCAGAATTCATTTTTGGTGAGTAAAAATTAAAAAGTAAGGAGAAATGAGTTATAAAATGTAAGAAGTGAGTATATAAAATTTGGTAAAAAAGATGTGTTATTTATATATTTTTAATGGGTTAATTTTTTTTAAAAGTGGGAATAAATGAAAAAAAAACGGTAACTAGTACCCCTCTAACAGATAAGAAAAAAAAGGAAAAGGGTAGCAGCTCGGTTGGAGAGTTTGGCGCCACCCCCTTGGAGCGAGATCTGGTGTGGTGCGCCAAAAACCAGATCGCGCCAAAGGCTTACCATCCCAATTAGTAGCCATTGCCCCCCTTGCTCTTAGTACACTAAAAAGGTGAGTTTTTGTGAGTTGGTGAGAGGAGAGAGAAAGTTGAGACGACGCTTAGGTAGAATGTGGGTTTTACCCCACCTTAGGGCATCTATTATGTTAGACTTTTAAAAAGGTTTATAATTGAATTTTGACATTAATTCTTAAATTTTTTGGTTTTATAAACCTACCTTACTATGTGTAAACTTTATAATATTTTAGAAACCTATCATATAAACACATGCATTAAATTATGAGGAGGTTCAATATCATATACCTCTTCATAATAAACAAGTTTGAAATAGATGCTCACTATGGTGAACAAGTTTTTAAACCTTAGATTTTATAAACCACCATAGTAGATGCTCTTAGATTGGGTAGTTGAAATGTAAGATCTTTGACAAGAAAGCTCTTTCAGCTTGGTGATTTCGACATGAAGTGGACATAATATGCTTTCAAGAGACTAGCATGGTACCCGTCCAATGCAACGACTGATACCCGATGACTATTCTATTGGCAATCGAATTAATTGTAAAGTGTAAACAATTTAAATTAAAATAGATTAAATCATTAAAAGTGAAAAAGCAAAAAACTTGTAAATATATTAAAATGGGTGTTGAATTAAAGAGAACAAAATTTTAGAAAATATGATGAAATAAAATAATGAAAAAATAAATGAATTAAAAGATATTTTAATTCAAAAATAAAGGTGGTTTTTTAATATGTTGTTACAATAATTTGTTAAAAAGAGATAGATGGTCAAGATTACATTTTGGTATAAAGTTAGGTTTGGATTCAAAATAATATAATGGTTGAGATTTGATATATTAATCTTAATTTCTGGTATGGGGTTAGGATGAGGATATAAACCTTTTATATAGTAGTATAGATTAAATGGAAGGTATTGTACGAGAGAAGGAAATGACAACAAATTTCGGTACCCGACTTTTGACCGTGAGAAATAGAGTGGGAATCATTTTGATGTCGGGTCATGTGGGAAAAATCCTACGCGTCATGTGTAGTGATAGGAACATGTTGATCATGTTAGCTATTGATGGAGAGAATGTTAACGTAATTAGCGTGTACACACCTCACGTAGGACCAAGTGAGGAAGAAAATAAGAACAAATTTTTTTGGTAAAGAGTTTCTTCGGTAAATTTATTACTCGAAAAAAATAAATTCGATACAATGGATGTGGGTGAATCACACATCTTAGCCCGTTACATAAGCAATCTATTTCCTTAAAGGAAGTTACATTTATAGACTAGGCAAAAAGTGACTCAATAAAAATTAGGTAACCTATCCCTCGAACCTTGATATCCAAGTTATCTGATATAGACTGAATATGGTCAGGAATATCATGCTTGTCATTATCATCATCGTATGGGTCGTAGTCTAGATCATCATCACCATAAGTATCGTTTCATTGTTCCAGAAAGCTATAAGTACCATATCTATCCCCCAAAGAGTTAGCCGCCACAAAACTCGCCATTTTATTATCAACGGGTGCAACTCCATTCGCACTATCATGATCATTAGAATAATTAACCTTTTCTAAAGGTTTTCCCTCGTCACGCATAATTAAGCGCACATTTCTCCTACATTAAGTTCTTTTTAGTCCTATTAATCTTATCATTGCATGGTAAAACGTTTCCTTACCAGATGTAGAAGCCTTACTAATCGATTTAACTTTCATAGTAACCAAGTTATCATCATTCAAAGCATCAAATGAGTTATTAAGGAAAACAATATGATTACTTGATGTCGAAATAGTCGTCTTACTTGTCCTCTTTAACGAGTGCCTAATGTGGAAACATTCTTCTTACAAATAGATGGAGCCGTCTTAGGACTCTCCATAGCAGTTGGCTAGTTTATTTTGATACATAATGTAGTTTCTGATCTCATTAAAACCGGTTTGAAGTTATCGGTGCCTCTATAAATTGCACTTGATTTCTTCTTTTTCAATTCAATAAAACCTTCATCATCATCCCGGTCGATCTACTATACCTTTATCCACCATATTCATAGCTTGTTTTGGAACTCTATGACAATCTTCAATGGAGTGACCAACTATTATGCATTTACCACAACGAGGTGGTTACATTCATATTCAACACAAATGGTTTATTTCATATCTTCATGCTCGTCAATATTTGGAACAACATAACCAAGTTTCTACTAAATCCATTACAAACATCATATTGAATCAAAATTCATGCATAATCGCACCTACGGATTCCAAATACGTGGAACTCGTATACAAGTCAAGCATCATTGGGTAACCAATCTTATAGACGACCGAACTTAATCCATCCTATGTGTAGAAAACCACCGATCATAGAATTTCACCCAAACGAAAACACGAGACGGTTCTTCTTTAAGAAGACTCACAAAATGAGATAACTTATTAAGATATACAGGGATTCCAAATTATGCATGGTACATCTCTAAGCACAAAACAAACACCCTCGGTAGATGAAAACTTAAAGAAGAAAAAACATTGCCCCAACGTTACTTTCTCTAAGCTATATTTTTTACTAGTAAAGTAACCATAAAGTAAACTTTTTATTTTATCACATACCTTATGAACCATAGCCAGACACGACCATATGTCAAAATCATCATCATTATGAACATTAACATCAAGTTTCCTAAGATTTGCCTTAGTAAAAAATGAGGGCTAATCTTATCCGCATAAGATGGTGGAGCTTCGTTCATAACATCTATCACTTTCGTCATTAGTGGGATCAACAGTTACATTCCTAACCTGAACCTGAGTATGAACAATACTAGTAGCACCAACCAGTGGGAAAAGACCATAATCCGAACCATAATTAAACAAGATATTAGTCAAAATCCCATCTAATCCACCAGCACCTTTATTCTATGCGATGTCAACCCTGTTATCACTCACCCTCCTATTGGCTTTGGTTTTGTTCAAGACATAATGGATATATCAGGCTGCGTACTTCTCGTATCACGGTTACCATAATAATCCTCTTTGGTTGAAGCGTCGACTACGTTCTTAAGCTTCTACTTAACGCTATTCCCTTTCCCTCTCCCTTTTGAACTCAAGAAACCTCTCTCCACACTCAAACCATGCGAACTAACCGTTAACCAACAATTTGCTCAACCTACAACACCGAAATAGTACAATCAATAGCAAGAACAATACAACGTAAAAACCTTAAAAATTGGGTTAGGAGATGATGTAATTGCAACCAAGAATTTAAAGAGCACAACAATCACAAAATATAATCACCAAAATATTATAACCGAATCAGACCTGTAATGAACATTTATCAAAACCTTAAAACGTGATTTGTATAAGTTCATCAAAACCCTAACAAAAGATCTTTCAAAACAAACGATACAAGACCCGGTTTAAGATTAACACGAGTTTTATGATTCTATAAATCAAGATCAAAAGTTATACGAGAGATAGAACTATTGGACTAAGGACGATTAATCGCTTAGGGTATTTTTCACTAGCGAGAGGGTCGCTTAAAATAAGAACATCTAGGTTATAGACGAGATCGAGAGGGAGTGCCTATCAAGCCAACATTAGATTATGATTTGAACAATCACCCTTATACTCGAGAGTTCACAAAGGTTTCAGATATAGAGTTAGAAATGAGAAGGACGCTTGATTCTAGATTATGTTATTGCCTACGACTTGGTTATGGTTAATTTGATTTTTGAAGTGTTTGAGGCGTTCGTGAACCACATAAATCTATTATGCATAGTACAAAAGTTTATAAAAAACAATGATATTTCATGAATGCACCTTCTTAAAAACGTTTTAAGGTTATTTTTAGTTAACGATGTGCCAATATTGTTAGAATTTAAACAACTTGTGTAATTTGTAACATCTAGCGAGACTCTTATAAAAAAAGCTTTGGCTCAGTTGGTATTTATATTCGGAAAAACCCATGGGTTTAATGGAGAGATTTTAGAGATAAAAGATTAAGGGTGCGAGTCTCGACTCGTCCAGTTGGTTTCTCATTGGATCAAGAGAGTTGTCGAAGTTAAATCCGGTGGATAATAATTGGTACCAAAAGATATCCGAAATTAGGTTTTGTGAATTTAGTGAGAGTCTCTCGAAACTTTTGGTGCTATCATATCGTGTGTTGGGCAACTCAAACAACTCAAAGTTGTTTAAGATGTAGTTTATTTTTGACATTGAACTCGAATCTTGTTAAGTTAACCTATTAATCTTAAGGTTCTCAATATCTCTAGTCTAATTTTGCTCCAGGTTGACACTATGTTTAAAGACACCCAGTTGAAACCTAAAATGGTTTAAAAAAAACTAAGACGACTTGCACACATTGAAAAACCACCAATAACATTTTGCTTAATGAAATCAATCAATTCCGCAACAAAGATGTGTAGTAAAAGGCAGAAACATTTTTGACATGAGCATCCTGGAAATAGTTGGCATGCATGTTCCAACAAACAATTAAACCGTGTTGCTTAGTACGTACGTAACTAAAGAGGTTTATCAATGTCGAAATTGATCACAGTTCCTCGACTCGATCTCTAAGCTAGCTAGCATCACTTTAAAAATAAGAAAACAACAGCCTCAAAATTATATGTACGAGTATAAGATTGTTGCTTGCAAGAAATAACAATAATTTTAATGAAGATGGTACAAAACATGTTTAAGGAAACTATCAACAATCATATTAGCTTTATAAAAGGTCATTTCAACTCAAACTGAAATATCATAAAACAAAAATGTAACAATCCTCATGTGACCTATGTAGCGTATTTAATATTCCCTCTCAATTACACTTGGGTCATGTGATTTTGTTGACCTTGTTGTCACTTTGCTTTAATGATCCTCTTCCTAACCTCTAAAATATCAGAAATGTTGATTACTTTTTGCATGCACATTGTGCTTGTGTTATCATGGTACGAAAGAACGTAAGCAAGTTTCATAGGTAATTACTAATTAGACATATAAGCTTTGTATTGTAAGAACATACCTATGAATTTTAACCCGATCACAAGTAGTTAATTACTTAGATGATTACTAGCTTCATATTGTTTTCATGAAATTCTCTATTTACAACCCGATCACAAGCAAGTTTTATAAGTTTCAGTTTCTTAACGTATACAAAAAACGAGTCTCATCATTCATCAACAATGCAATTTATCTATTGAACACAATAATAATACGGGTTTTGGTGATCATGATGAGTTCATGACCAATGCAAGGTGTTGTAACATACTACTTCCAACCATGTAAAATTAACTCCAAGAACCATATTGTTAACACCATCTAGATCAAGAAATTAACAAACAAATATTATGATTCATGTGCTAAACTTTCTGGATCCCTTGTGCATTCTAAGCAAACCTTGAACTGATTCTGGAAAAATCACCTGACCACCACTCGACGACACTGGCCTCTTTCTCAAATTACCCTCTTCCACGTCAAACGAACATCTACACCACAAAAAAGACTTACTCCTCAAACTCCCAAATCTTTTCTTATCGCTCTTAGCCTTATAATCCTTCGAACACTCTTTCAAAGCCACCAAAAAAGGGTCCTCCTCCCTCCAAAATATAGTCGACACACTTCTTCTCATAATTGGCTCCCGTAAACAACTTGGTGGTGGGCCAGGTAGAGGTACCAGATCTTTTTGGCCCACCACCTTATCTGGCTCGTCAATTGAACCATTTGCCACGGGTGAGGATTTAATCTTAGGTACACCGGGGATCGTTTCCCATGAGAAGGGTATGGTGCTGAGTGAGTTAGTTTGCTTGTGGCTCATGGTTTATTTATTTTTGTGTGGGAGTATGATATGATGATATTTTAATGAAGTGGTGGTTAATTATATGTATAATATGTATGCATGGATATAGTGTGTGTAATCACTCACACAATTGTAGGAGAAAAGGCGAAGAAGGTTTTAAGCAAATGAAACGTGAAGGGGGAGGTAGGCTCATTGCTTTTAGAGTAGCTCATGAGAATTTGATGAGACTTGAAGAAGAAAATGGAAGTTAAGGGAGTCTTTTGGTGTTTCAAAATCCAAAATTTACTCTTTAAAAAGTTTCAACGTATACTGTTTTTTTATCCAACGTCCATCACAAACTTCTAGCTGGTTAAAAGCTTAATTTATATAAAGGGTAAAAACAATAATCCATATAATTCAGTTTTGGCAATTTGGCCGCTATAAGGTTATGTGAAAAGTTCTTCTCTTACATTTTAGACTATATATGTCGAGTATAGAGAGTATCTCCCATACGGACTGAGCCCATTAGGCCAATCCAAGTTAGCCTGATTTTAACTTTGTTTCTCTTACAAAATAATGAAGTGCGTATTAGCCAGGCCAAGTCTAAATCGGTGATAAAGATCAACTATTTTAATTTGACGACCATACACGCTATAAAACGAGCCGCCATCTTGTTATGCATTAAGAGTGTGTTAGGTATCTATTAAGTTTAAGTTGACAAGTGGTGAATACTTGGAGGGTAAGAAAGGTAACTTTTCTTTTATTATTTTCTTTTGTTTTTTGTGTTTTCTATTTGTGTGCAGGTACTAAAAGATGGAGGGCTTAATTTGCCAAGTTGATGAAAGTGTGTAGCTACCCTAGTCAACTACTATAAAGTAATCGCTTTCGTTTAGTTGGTTTAGTTATCTCATTATCTTTCTGTTTGTTTTCTCTCATCTTCCACCATTGTTGGTTGATCTTGTATACTTGTTCTGATACATTGTGAATATTGATCTTGTTGTTAAGATCATTGATTCACTTAGTTTGGTTCTTGTTTCTTTTGTTTGTAAGTACTGATCACAAAGCTAGGTATCACATTTGAAGTTAACGCAGTTAATAAAATAAAAGGGGAGGTTGGTTGAATAATCTTTGATCTTGATTTACTAGTTTTATAAAACCGAATATGGTATCAGGGCCTTTGGTTCTTGATATCTGTTTTTAACTCCAAACTGTTTTGTTAAAGATCTTGATTAATCTGGTGGTTAACCGTGTTTTGATTTAGCTCATTTTTTGGGGTTTAATCGATTAAAATTTTAGGGTTTCTAAAAATTGGGGGTTTTCTGATTTTTGGTGTTCTGTGGGGTTTTCTTGGGTTCTTGAGCAATTAATTGTGATTAATTGTTTATTTGGTAAGTTTTATCAAAAAAACCCTAAAAATCAGAAATAGAGTTTCTTTGATTGAAGGT
The DNA here is from genome assembly GCA_025667525.1 of Glebionis coronaria. Lineage (NCBI taxonomy): Eukaryota > Viridiplantae > Streptophyta > Magnoliopsida > Asterales > Asteraceae > Glebionis > Glebionis coronaria. The sequence goes on from CM046875.1 coordinate 521,746,456, forward strand.
GTTGTTTTGGTTAATTAGTTATTTTTTGTTATAACTAATATTTCAGGTTGGTTTTCCGCTGTGCTTGGTTGATTTGTGAGATCTGCTTGATCTCATTGATCTTGATCTTTGTTGGTGGCTTGTAGCTGCGCGTGCATTGTAATACATCTCTTCTCTTTGATCTTTAGGGTGTTTAGGCTGTTTAGTGGGCATCAGGTGTCGAAGGGATCTAGCTAGTTCTTGGTGGATTGGTTGAGTTTTATACTTGGTTCTTGGTAGTTCTGTGTAGAGGAGTTACAAGGGGTTTTTTGTTCTTTGTTTTTATTGCTTTCTTGTTTGTTTCATCATGTCTGGTGACAAGAAAAGTGATAAGGATGTTAGTGATACTGATGATGAGAATACTAATGTCATTCACCCTAATGACCCTCTTTATTTGCACCCAACTGATACTAATGGTCACCCAATTGTGACAACTAAACTTTCTGGTCCTGAAAATTATAAAGTTTGGGCTGCTGCTTTCAAACTTGCTTTGCATACTAAAAATAAGTTGGGGTATATTGATGGTACTTGTGAAAGAGATAAGGAAGATGAGGTTTTACAGGAACAATGGGATAGATGTAATGTTGTTGTTTTGTCCTGGATTCTTGGTTGTATTTCTTCTGAATTATATCAAGGGCAAATATTTTCTAAAATTGCTAATGATGTGTGGGATGAGTTTAAGGAAACATATGATAAAATTGATGGTTCCGTAATATATAATTTGCACTTTAAAATATGTTCTCTTACTCAATCTGGATCTTCTTTGTCTGAGTACTATCACAACTACAATAGTTTATGGAGACAATTTGACTCCCTGGTTAACTTGCCTAATTGTACTTGTGAGGGTGCTCCTCAACTTAAGGGTCATAATAGCTTGTTGAGATTGATGCAGTTCCTTTTGGGATTGGATGACACTTACAGTGTTGTAAGAAGTCAATTACTGACTTCTGATCCTTTACTAGATGTGAAGTATGCTTTTGCTACCCTATCTAGGGTTGAATCTCATAAGAACAACATGGTTCACAATTCTTCAGTTAGACCCAATTCTTCTGCTTTTGCTGCTAGACCATCTAATTGGTCTAACAATAATAATAATTGGTCTAACAATAATAACAACAATAGACCTTCTCAAGGGAGAGGGTCTACTAGAAATAATAACTTGGTTTGTAAGCACTGTAATATGACTGGTCACACCATTGATAGGTGTTTTGAGCTTAATGGATATCCACCAGGATTCAAGAAAAGAACTCCTAGTGGAGTTAATTCTAATACTTTTTCTGGTGGTGTTAATACTACTTCTGCTTCTGTTAAGAATGATCTAAGTACAGGAAACTCTATGCCTTTTACTCAAGATCAGATTAACAGATTGATGGCTTTGATTGGTTCTAAGCCAGACAATAGTGAGTTGTAGTCTGGTGCTGCTGGTACTATAACTTTCTCTAATCATGTGATAAATTTTGTTACATGCAAGTTTTTTAATTACAACTCTAATATTAGTACTTGTAGTACCTATGTTGGCTGGATTTTTAATTCTGGTGCCTCTCAACACATGACTTTTTATGTTGATCATTTAACTGATGTTATAAATGTCTCTCATTTGAATATAACTGTGTCTCACCCAAATGGGACTATTGAATTGGTTAAGTTTGTTGGAAATTATAAACTTGCAGATAAAATTAATTTAAAAAATGTGTTAGTGGTACCTGGATACAAAGTCAGTCTTATTTCTGTTCATAAACTTGCTAAGGATAACAAGTTTGTTGTTTCATTCACTGAATCTAAGTGTTTTGTTCAGGATTCTCTTCAAAGTCCCTCCTAGGGACTGGTAGTGAGAATAATAGCTTGTATTTGTTTGATTTAGGTAGGAAAATTTTTAATAGTAAAATTACCTCTTGTTTGTCATCTGAGTGCATCTGGCACAATAGACTTGGTCATCCATCTGATCAAGTTTTGAGTGTGTTAAAGGATACACTTCAGATTGATGGTCTTGTTGATACTCAGCCTTGTGATGTGTGTCACAAGGCTAAGCAGACCAGAGAACCTTTCACACTTAGTGATCATAAGACTAAGCATTTAGGTGATATTATTCACTTGGATGTTTGGGGGCCTTATAAGGTTAAAAGTAGGGAAGGGTTTAGGTTTATTCTTACTATTGTTGATGACTACACTAGGGCTGTTTGGTTGTATTTGCTTAAGGGGAAGGATGAGGTTTTTGAAAAAGTGGTTGAATTTTACAACCTTATTAAAAATCAATTTGATATTTCTGTTAAAGTGTTTAGAAGTGATAATGGCACAAAATTTGTCAATCATATGTTTGAAAAATTTGTCATATCTAAAGGCATCATTCATCAGACCTCTTGTGTATATACGCCACAACAAAATGGTGTAGTAGAAAGAAAACATAGGCATCTTCTTAATGTTGCTAAAGCCCTCATGTTTCAGGGGGCATTCCTTTAAACATGTGGTCTGAATGCATTTTAACATCTGTGTACCTTATTAACAGGATTCCTACCTCTGTGTTATCTGGAAAAAGTCCTTATGAAATGATTTACAAAGTGTCTCCTAGTCTCTCTTTACTAAAAGGTTTTGGGTGTTTGTGTTTTGTAACTGTTTTAAATAATTCAGATAAATTTTCTGCTAGGTCTGACAAATGTGTTTTTTTGGGGTATTCTAATACTAAAAAAGGTTATAAACTTTATAATCTTGAAACTAAAACTTTTTTCTTTTCTAGAGATGTGAAATTCTATAAGACTATTTACCCTTTTAAAAATGATGCGTTAGTTAAAGATATTGTTTTTGAGAAAAATGGTGTAAACAGTCAAAACTTTTTTGACCTAGTAGAACCAATGTCAAGTGAACCTTATGATGATAAGAGAGACAACAAAGGTGATATAGATAATAGTGTGACTCCTGACTTAGTAGATGTGTCTAGTGATGCATCTCCTGCTGTTGCCAGATATTCTAGGGGTAGTCAAAGAGTCTAGTATAGACCAAAATGACAGCAACCAGAATGATCTAGGTGGCAATATAGGAATTCCTAGGGGAGATGACATTATCAATAGTGATGATGATTATGATTATGAGGGTGATGACTTTGTAGAATTTAAACAAATTTTTGAATCTGAAAATGCTAATAATCTAGAAAGGTCAGAGGTAAGAAGGTCTAGTAGACCTGTTAGATTGCCTGCTAAGTTTGACAATTATGAGATGGATAGTATGACATAAATAGTGTGGTTAGTTATACTAATTTGTCTATACACAATTTTGTCTTTGCTAATAATATGAACAAGATTCATGAGCCCAAATCTTATTCAAAAGCTGTTAAAAATTCTAAATGGATTGAAGCTATGAATAAAGAAATGGATGCTCTTAACAGAAACAATACTTGGGTAATTGTGGATCTACCTCCAGGTAGAAAAGCTGTTGCTTGTAAGTGGTTGTGGAAGGTTAAGTATAAATCTAGTGGTGAGGTTGAAAGATTTAAGGCTAGAGTTGTTGCTAAAGGGTTTAGTCAGAAAGAGGGCATTGACTATGAAGAAACTTTTCACCAGTTGTGAAAATTGTTACAGTTAGATGTCTTATTTCTGTTGTTGTTCATTATGCTTGGCCTGTGTGTCAATTAGATGTCAATAATGCATTTCTATATGGTGAGTTAGATGAAGAGATCTATATGACTCTTCCTGAGGGATATGAGTCAAATGATAACAAAGTTTGTAGACTCACAAAATCCTTGTATGGTCTTAAACAAGCACCTAGAAAATAGAATGAAAAATTGACAAGTGTGCTTGTTGAAAATGGATTTATACAAAGTAAAAGTGATGTTTCTCTTTTCACTAAAACTGAGAATGATTCTTTTGTTGCTTTATTGGTGTATGTTGATGATATTATTATAACTGGCAACAATGAATCTGTTATTAATGACTTTAAGAAATACTTGAGCTCTAAATTCAAATTTAAAGACCTTGGAAAGCTTAAGTACTTCTTAGGAATTGAAGTACTTGATGCTAATAATGGTCTTGTGCTTAATCAAAGGAAGTATTATCTTGAGTTACTTGCTGAGTATGGTATGTTGACATGTAAGCCAGCTAAAGCTCCTATACCTGATTCTTCAAAGAAGAAAAAGGAACAGGTTGCTATAGAACATGATGTTCCTATATATAATAAAACATGTTATCAGAAAATTGTGGGAAAATTGATCTATCTCACTTTAACTAGACCTGATATAGCTTATGCTGTTCATAGTCTTAGTCAATTCATGCATGATCCTTATAAGTCTCACTTAAAACTTGCTTTTCATGTTCTAAGATATCTTAAAGGTTCTCCTAGAAATGGTATTTCATTTATGAAAAACAGTGATTTAAGTCTTATTGCATTTGTTGACTGTGACTGGGCTAAGTGCAAGGTCACTAGAAAATATGTGGCAGGTTATACTGTGTATCTTGGAAATAATCTTGTTTCCTAGAAAAGTAAAAAGCAATCTATTTTAGCTAAGTCTTCAGCAGAAGCTGAATATAGAGCTATGAATAGTGTTGCTTGTGAGATAATGTGGATACTTAAGATCATGAAGGATCTTAAAGTTGATATTTGCTTACATGTTCCTACCAATTATGATAGCAGCTTTGCTATCCAGATTGCTGCTAATCCGGTATTTCATGAAAGGACAAAACATTTTGAAATTGATTTGTATTTCCTTAGGGAAAATGTGTCAGCAGGTTTGATTAAAACACATAAGATCAAATCTGAGGACAATGTGGCTGATTTGTTTACTAAGGGCTTGTCAATCAAAGATCACAAATTTCTTTGTGATAAGTTGAATCTTGTTAATCTGTATCACAAGTCAACTTAAGAGGGGGTATTAAGTTTAAGTTGACAATTGGTGAATACTTGGAGGGTAAGAAAGGTAACTTTTTCTTTATTATTTTTTTGTGTTTTTTATTTGTGTGCAGGTACTGAAAGATGGAGGGATTAATTTGCCAAGTTGATGAAAGTGCGTAGCTGTCCTAGTCAACTACTATAAAGTCATCGCTTTCGTTTAGTTGGTTTAGTTATCTCATTATCTTTCTGTTTGTTTTCTCTCATCTTCCACCATTGTTGGTTGATCTTGTATACTTGTTCTGGTACATTGTGAATATTGATCTTGTTGTTAAGATCATTGATTCACTTAGTTTGGTTCTTGTTTCTTTTGTTTGTAAGTATTGATCACAAAGCTAGGTATCATATTTGAAGTGATAGCCTAAAGCAGTTAATAAAACAAAAGGGGAGGTTGGTTGAATAATCTTTTATCTTGATTTGCTAGTTTTATAAAACCGAATAGTATCGTGACGAGAGAAGTTCGTCACGCTTATGTGGCAACTCATCAAAACTCGTTACGACGTCGATAGTTACGACATCAATACATCGACGTCGCCACCACAGCTCGTCAAGCTACCTTTCGTCGTGAAAGTGAAACGACAAAAACAAAAAAAAAAACTAAACCCTACACATAATACAACCATTACTCAATGTCTCTTTTTCTATTTAATAATAATAATTTATTTTTTTTACTTAATGTCTCTGTTTTTATTTTCCAAGATATTCGGAATACTATTTCAAACGTCGTTATTGCATGACCCGAAAACTATTAATCAAAATAGTCAAAGATATTGAAACTACTAATCTTCTTCTCGCACATTTTGATTTCTTTAGTGTCCGACGTAATGCTACAGATCGGTTTAATTATAATGTTATTATGAAATTCACATTTACCATACGCCAATTGGCATATGACACATCACTTGATGCATTAGATGAGTATTTATAAAGGGAAGAGTATTGTGCCCGCGATTGTTTAAAATGTTTTACTATGTGTGGTATCGAATTGTTTATGCCTACGTATTTAAGAAGTCTAACCTTATACATTCAAAGATTATACACAAAACGTAACAAGATTCATGTGTTTTGAGAATGATTGGAAGCATTGGCTGTATGCAGTGAGAATGAAAAAATTGGCCGAAAGAATGACACGATCAATTTGAAAGAAGTGATAAATATACCCAACTACAATGCTTGAAGCTGTTGCATCACAAAATTTATGAATTTGATATGCATTTTTTGAGGTAGCGGGTGCGAACAATAATCTAACGGTTTTGAATAACTCTCCCTTGTTCGACGAATTACTTTAACGTAACGACCCAGGGTTTTCGTTTCAAGTAGACAGAGTTACATTCCAACACGTTATTTTTTTGTTGTAATTTTATTGTATTTTGTAATTTTATTTTTATGAATAAATTTATTTTGGTTAAAAATGATGAAAAATAAAATAAAAACGATTGTGATGGATCCCAAATAAAGATGTGAGATTTGTTATAATAATAGGGTGTTTTTGAAATGAGAATATTAGATGACGTGACACCTCGTTGGACTCAAATAAAGAGCAAAAGTTGTTCATGATAGATAACACTCTAATGTGTTCATTTAAGGTCGTGAATCTTTTAGCATATTCGTACGTCTTGTAAGCTTACTAAAACTTGAAAACGTAATTAGCTCAAATTTTTAGGCTTTTAGAACTATCAACTTGCTCTTATTAGCTTACTAAAATTTTAATAATCATATGAGCCGAATAAACACAAACACCCGGTTAGGTTTGGAAACGATGCCGATGAATGAAACTAGGTAACTTGGGTGTGTTCGGTATGATATCCACTATTAGTAATAGTGACAAAGTGTGGTTTTGATATACGAGGTTTGTGGATTACAAATATCGTTTTCACATTTTTTGTTTGATAAAGAATCTGGTTTATTTAATTCGTTTACTTTTGTGGTCGAAATAGTGAAATATGCAGATTATAGAGAAATAGTTAACAAAAGAAAGCATCTCTATTTATGATTTTTTTTAAATCGTACTTCAACAGAAAATTTATAATCAAACACTTTGAATATCTATGAATGTCATTGTTTGATTCCAATATATTTCAAACAAACTCCTTGATTAAAGCATTATAGTTTTGAGTGTAAATAAAGTGATATTTGTAAAATAAAACGCATTTAGTTTCTATATAAGAGGCATGCAGACCCGGACGTTACACAGGGGTTATGTTTAATTGTTGATTGTAAGGTTTCGATTAGTTGGGAGGTGTAAGTATGCTCGTGCATGTAAGTGCAACGTGGCGCACATTGTTCAAGTAAAGTTGTATTGAATAATTTAAATTTTAAATTTAGTTAAAAGAAGCTTAGCCGGACTTGTTTTTAAAAACAAATTGAGCTTTCAAGTATGTCACATATTGGATTAGTGTTTAAAGTAGGCTAGACGCTTACAAGTGTTTTCAAAATTGTTTTTCTACTTATTTCACCGTGTAAAACATGGTAGGTGTGCGTACCACTTATCTTTCCATCATTATAGGTTCCAACGTGCAACCACTTATCGTTGCAGACTTATTGTGAGGAAATTGTTCTCTCTGCATCATCTAGGTTGCATTATGTTTCCGAACCTTAACAATATGTATGTCGCCTCTTTGCCTGTTGACGCTACCAACAAGGAAACATGAAGTAGTTTCTCAAGTTGTCCCATACATAGAGTGTAAGAATAACGTCAATGCCAATATTAAGAAAATGGTGTTGCATTATATGTAACTTAAGTGATGTTATTGGTTATTAGTTACATTTAAAAATCATATTGCTGAAAAACTTGTATTTTTAAATTATTCATCGATATCTATTCAGGAATACGTAATTTTTTTTACCTCGTTCGTTATATTTTTAGAGGCTTAATTTTAAAAAATGAATAAATCTCTTGCAATGGTCAGGTAAATAAGATATAGAACTAAGTAACATTTTAGTCCTCTTTTGCACTTAACACAACCAAATGTTTATTAAAAGGGAGTAGTTTATGAGGCACTTATAGAATTATACAAAGCTAAAAACGAAAGAGGAGATAGATGTATTTAAATTATGCTATCATGGTATTAAGTTATAGATGAAAATATCCATACTCTCAGGTCAACAATATAATATGGAGTATAATGTTGTGGTAAGTTAGTGTTGGTATTGATAGTTGTATTGTGAAAAAAGTAGTTGGAAGTTGAAAGTGTAATTAATGAGAATGTAAAATTGTACAAATAGGCTACTGCGATACTATAGAAGTATCGATAATAATTTACCAATAAGTTATCCCATAATCATGATTTACTAAATTGACAAATGTGATGTAAAGTTCCTTACAATGTAAATTCTGATCAATTTAACAAATATTTGCAGTTCATGTAATAACAATGGCCATATAAATCAGTCGCTAACCGAAGGTACCAAAAGCAAAGCTAAAAACCTGGTTGACAAACTTAAGATCATGGCATCACATGTAAAGGGAAATATAGTCAAACAGTTAAAGTCATTGTTTGACTTTAATTATGTATAAAGAATTCAATCTTTAAACAATATATTAACAAAACCCTCAAACTAACCAAAACCTTAATTTAAAAAATTGGTGCCTTTATTTATCTTTCTAGATCGATCATACATATCCTCCATTTAAAATACTAACTTAAAGCAACACACGGTCGTCTCACGAAACCACCATACACGATCGCCTCACGAAAACACACTAAAAGGTAACGACCTAATGGTTCTATTTCAAGTAAACGGAGTTACATTCCAACAACGGTAATTTTTTGTTGTAATCGTATTGTGTTTTGTAATTTTATTTTTATGAATAAATTTATTCTGGTTAAAAATAATAGAAAATAAAATAAAAATGATTGTGGTGGGTCCCAAATAAAGATGTGAGATTTGTTATAATGAAAGGGTCTTTTTGAAATGAGAATAGTAGATCACATGACACCCCGTTGTACTCAAATAAATAGCAAAATTTGTTCATGATAGATAGCACTCTAATGTGTTCATTTAAGGTCATAAATCAATTAGCATATTCGTATGTATTGTAAGCTTATTAAAACTTGAAAACGTAGCAAGCTCAATTGTTTAGGATTTCAGAGCTATTAACTTGAGCTTATTGGCTAATCAAAATTTTAATAATCCTATGAGTCGAATAAACACAAACACCCCGTTAGGTTTGGAAACTATACTGATGAATGAAACTAGATAAATTGGGTGTGTTCGGTATGCTATCCACTATTAATGATAGTGAAAAAGTAGGGATGTTATAGACGAGGCCTGTGGATTAAGGATATGATTTTAACAATTTTTGTTTGATAAACATTTTGGGGTATTGAATTCTTTTACTTTTTGGGTCGAAATACTGAGATATGCAGATAATAGAGAAATAGTTAACAAAAGAAAGCATCTCTTTTATGATCTTTTTTAAAAATTATACTTCAATAGAAAATTTATAATCAAACACTTTGAATGTATATTAATGTCATTTTTGGTTCCTATACCTTTCAAAAAAACTCCTTGATTAACGCATTAAAGTTCGGAGTGTAAATAAAGTGATCCTTGAAAAATAAAACACATTTAATTTGTATATATGAGGCATACAGACCCTCGCGTTGCACGCGGGATGTGTCTAATTATTGATTGTGTAAGGTTTCAGTTAGTTAGGGAGATGTAAGTATGCTTGTGCATGTAAGTGAAACGTGACGCGCAATGTTCAAGTAAAGTTGTATTGAATAATTTGAATTTAATATTCAGTTAAAAGAAGCTTAGCCGGGCTTGTTTTTGAAAACAAATCGAGGTTTCACGTATGTCACATATTGAATTAGTGTTAAAATAAGGCTAAACGCATACAATTGGTTTCAAAATTCTTCTTCTACTAAAAAAGGTAGGTGTGTGTACCGCTTATCTTTCCACTATTATAGGTTCCAACGTGAAACCGCTTATTTTTCAGACTTATTATGAGGCCATTATGTTCTTTACAACATCTAGATTGCATTATGTTTTCGGACCTTAACAATATGTATGCCGCCTCTTTGCATGTTGACGCTACGAATAATGAAACATGAACTAGTTTCTCAAAGGGTCCTATACATAAAGTGTAAAAATAACGTATAAGTATAATATTGATAAAATGGTGTTTCATTATATACAACTTAAGTGAAGTTATTGGTTATCAATTACATTTAAAAATAATATTGCTTAAAACTTGTATTTTTAAATGATTCATGAAAATCTATCCAAGCATACATAATTTTTTTAACTCATCCATTATACTTTAAGAGGCTTAATTTTTTAAAATGTAATAATCTCTACCAATGGTCATGTAAATAAGATATATAACTATGTAATATTTGGTCCTATTTGGCACTAAACAAAACCAAATGTTTATTAAGAAGGGAGTAGTTTATGAGACCCAATGTAGAATTATCCAAAGCTAAGAGCGAAAGGAGAGCGAGATGTATTTAAATTATGTTATCATGGTATTAAGTTATAGATGAAAATGTCCATACTCGCAGGTCAACAATATATTATGGAATATAATGTTATGGATAAGTTAGCGGTGGTATTGATACTTGTATTGTGAAGAAGGGGCATTTGAAAGTTGAAAGTGTAATTAATGAGAATGTGAAATTGTACAAATAGGATACTACGATACTATAGAAGTATTAAAAACATTTTACCAATAAGTTATAGCATGAGCATGTTTTATTATAATGAAAATGTGGTGTCAAATTTCTTACTGTGTGAATTCTAATCAGTTTAACAAATATTTGCAGTTCATGTAATAACAAAGGCATATAAATCAGTAGCTAACCGAAGGTACCAAAAGCAAAGCTAAAAACATGGTTGACAAACTCAAGATCATGGCATGAGATGTAAAATGAAATCTTGTCAAATGATTAAAGTTATTGTTTGATGCAAGAATTGTCGACTGAGGTTTTCACTCAACACGTTAAATGTGAACCTTTTTTAAGAAACGAAGCAACATTGGGTTCTTTTTGGGGTTAATTGATCCTTAGCAATCAAGAGCCGTAAATAATCATAACACTTTAGGGTTGTTGATCATACTTGCACTACTATGTTCTTAACGCAATGCCCCAAGCTTATTGTTATCTAGTTGCAATGATAAAAAAACAAAAAAACCATTAACCTCTAAACCGTTTAAACTTTGTCATTTGTCGACAAAAGTTCAATAACAAAACCTATGAAACAACAAAGTTTGATCAATTACCTAGTCTACATAAGCAAACTCGCTACAAACGAACATGAAAGTTACATAGGGGTGTTTGAATAAATGCTCTAAATTACCTCTTGACTGTATCCACACAAAGAAAAATTGCTTAAAACGCCTAAAGTGCATTAGTGATGACAGTCCTCATTGCATATCTACATACTCTACATGAAAAAAATGATCATAGTAGAAGGCTTTAATGTTTCTTAAACAATGATAATTTTTATGAAACAAGGGGGTTGATGTTTTCTAGAGAGAGAAACTTAGAGAGAGAAATGAAAGAACTTTGTTATATGGAAAACAAGAAATGAAACAACCAACACCTCTTTCCATGGTGGAAAGAGGTTTAAATACCCTAAGTCCTTAATGGACTTGGGCCTCTGGCCCATGAACATGCTCATGGGTCGGGCTATTTAATAAATGAAACTAAACATTACTACGAGCCTATAACTACATTGTTGAAGTGACCGAGACTTTCTATATACGTAAAACCTATTTCCAACAGTTTCTTAAGCTAAAGAACTTTTAAGTTACTCCAGATTGACTCTTTTAAGCATATTATAAAGTTTACCCAACAACTTGTACCCAAATGACCTAATTTCTAGACTTACATATATTAGTTGGTAAGGTATATCAACTTTTAGTATGAACATTTGGATACTTTCTAATATCTATGAGATATATAACATCTCAAGCACCTTATCGTTGTCGCATCCTTAGTACATATTTAAAGGAACCGTCAAGTCCAATGAACGGTGAATCAACTTTAGAAACCATAATATTGATGACAAATCTCTATTAACTTACTTTATTATTGTATAACATCCATTGTTCTACTTCTCATTTGATCAATGAACTCATCTGGTTTCCAAAGCTATATGGTCCTTTCAACCTTTTCCCCTACATATACTGAACCATCGTTGCCAGTTTAGCAATCCCAACACTTGCAGCAAGCTCAGCGAGGATGCATTTGAAGTCGTCATTACGGTTTTAGTTCCAGGAGTTGATATAGTCATGACTAATAAATATGTGGTTTTATATATACGCTACAGACTCTAATAGAGCTTACCTTTTTTATTTCATCGCAAATAATCTGCGGATAATTTCAACCTTACGCATTCCTTTGGTTCTTTATAAATCTAGCAAGTAGGTTATACCTATTACTTTATGTGTGTAGATTAACCCTTTGACAATCCCAAAGTTACACAAATTTAGTTAACCATAAACCAAAAAGCATTCGTTGAATTCGGATAAAAAGGCTTACCACAAACTCATGTCAATACTTTCCTTAAACACTTGGCGACCCAATTTCTAATTCACCTATCTCGTCTTGCGTTAAACCAAAAATCATCATCATTAAAAACATACGGCTTTAGAACCAAAAATAAATCAAACGCCCACCCAATCTGCAAAGCTACTTGCCGCACAAAGAATCACAAAAGAAATAAATTATCTACATTTAAGAAAACACTCGAAAATACAAACAAAGATCCCTAACTACAATTGAGGTGTGAGAGGGATAATACTTTTTAAATGTTCGACACGATTCCAAATTACTGGCATTTGTTATATTGAACTACGAAACCATTTCCCTCTCTATAGCTTTTGGAAATCCCATACTACACACCTCATCAACCATATCATTAGTTGGATTAGATTGTTCTTGACATTGCTGCTACTGACATAAAATAGACAAAAGTTATCATGACACACAATAATGAACCATAAGAAATTCTATCGTGACGTGATCATGACATTTTCCCTCTTTTTATTGAGGTTCAACATGCCTAACAAAGCTCAATTATCATATTATTACTATTTTAAACAACAAAACTATATCCAAATACTGTTTCCTAAATCCCACTCTATAAAACATATTATCAACATAAAATATTACATAATCTCTTTCGAATTCATATCAAATAATTGTCAAAAAAATTCATAATTAACAAAACCCCCAAATTATAAAAACAATCCTAATTTCAAAATTCAACCATTTTAATTATGTATAAAAATTCAATCTTTAAACAATAAATTACCAAAACCCCCAAACTAAAATGAAACCTTAATTTAAAAAATTGGTTGCATTGTTTATCTTTCTAGATCATGCATATCTTCCATTTGAAATACTAACTTAAAGCAACACACGGTCGTATCACGAAACCACCATACGCGGTCGCCTCACAAAACCAGTCTGAAAAGTGCATCTTACAACCCAAAATATTTATATACTCTAAAGGGAACTTGAGAAATTTTAGGATACGACATAACTTTAATCTTCTATTATCACGTTATAATCTTCCAAGTCGAATTTGATGCATTAAAATCAGGGAAATTTGCATATTGCCTAAGTATACTTGTTTATTTGCATATTTCCAATAGTACAAGTTTAAATACATAACTACAATAAGGTTTAAGCATGATTTGGAGAAATATACAAATATGCAAGTTTACTTGGGGATATATGTAATTGCCCCTTAAAATCACTTATTTGGATATCATAGGTCACTATATAAAACAGTAACTTATACTCCCCCGTCCCTAAACAAATGTCCAATTTGACTTTTTCCGGTCTTTTTTGTTTAACTTTGACCTTAAATATTTACGTTTGTGTTATATAATAGTTGCTGCAAAATATATGGAGGGATTGGGTTTTAAATGAATTTTTCATTGAGATAATTTTTATCAAGTATTATATAACACAAACATAAATATTTAAGGTCAAAGTTGAAAAAAAAACAATAAAAAGTCAAAGTGAACATTCATTTAGGGACGGATGGAGTATTGAATAACCTTATCATCAAATTGATATTAACAAAAGTTAACATGGACAAACATAAATGCATTCAACAATAGCAAGCAATAACCGCTACTACCCTCCCGTTTCACAACCACACTCGCAAAAACACCGCCCTACAAACAACCGCCAACATTTGTTACGATCCCAATATTCAAAACTAAAAGAAAAACAAACTTTATTAAAACCACAAAATTTTACAAAATTAATTGAATTTAACAAAACCACCAAATTATAATAAAACTCTCATTTAAAGAATCAACTTTTATATAAATAAGACCAAATTTTGTATAAACTATTTAGTACCTTTTGTGATTTTAAATTTGGTATTGATATTCAAATAACCTTATTAAAACATCCTCGATAAACCAACACTTTAATATCAATAGCGAGGTGATGTTTACACATATGAATTTGATTTGTGTACATAAAACAAAATGTAAATGGACTGTTTTAACCCTCCATACATTTAGCCTTCAGTTTGAACCATCTTTAAATTTGTTTGCCTATAATCAATCTTCACCCGTCTGAGAACTATTTTCCCTCCAACTAAATTAATTTATGTAACATTTTCTATATCGAATAATTAAATTTACTAGAATGGTACTTTTCTTTGTACATCCAAAGACGTAGGCTACAATAGCGGAGCTTAAACATTTATTTTTGGGAGGTCGAATTATTTTAAACATACCAAAATAAAAAATTGGACAACAACTCAAAGACCGACCGAGTAATATTTATACTATTTGTCACAACTTTTGGGGAAGCCGGAACCCCTCCGGGCCTCTATGTAGCTCCACCAGTTAGGCATGCACGATACTAATATCTTTGTCGGATAAAACAATGTGGCAATTGGCAAATATAACTCAAGAAATTAACTCAGACAACATACAATAATCCACAAATCCACAAATCAAACGACACATTAAATTTTATATCTGTACAAGGTTACGGTTGTATAATTTTATTGAAAATTTTAACATTTTCATATTTAAATTAAACAAAATGTTTAAACAGAAAACAAGTGTAATAGTTATTGAGTCACATGTTGGACCACCTAGTCAACCCGATCGAAGTAACGGTCACGTGATCGATCAATGGGTCAACCCGGTCGAGTTGCTAGGTCAAGAATTCGATCTTCAGGTAAATCTAGTTGTTGGAAAATCACTTTATGTGACGATATTTAAGAATTCCCATTAGTTATCATAGTCACACACATTTAGACTAGACTAGGTTCGTTGTAAAGTTTATGTAGTGTGTGTGACTATATATACCCCTCCTTAGCTTCCAAGGAGGGGTGTTGCTTGTCATTTTATCATTTCAATACATTTTACATTTCACACATTCAACCTCTCTTCTCTCTCTCTAAACCAACAATGGCTTCCACCACCATATACCACCATGTTAGACCACCGGATCCTAAATAGCAAATCTACATTTGGCATCAGAGCCTTGGTTCATTCCTTGGATCATGTTTTTGTTTCGATTTGGTGGTCTAAACATTTTTTAGTGTCTCGTTATATAATTGTTTTTGGTCCGTATGTCACGTTTTTGTCACAATGGTTGTTATGGTTTCATGTTTTTTATGGAAACATTGCATTTACTGTTTATCACATTCATTGTCCCAATACCCAATATTTTTGTCTCACAGTCCATTCCTACTTTCCTCAAAATCACACCTTTTTCACAACTGATTCTTTTTTTGTCCCTGATTTCACCCACAATTTCATTTCTATGTCCCTGGATTTACGGTTTCAAATTGGGAGAAATCTTTACTGTTTCTGAATTTATTCGTTATATAATATCAGTTTTTCTGGGTTTGTTATTCTTCATTTTGAAGATGTAGCTACCCAGAAAAGTGGACAGATTCACATTTCCAGATTTCCAGGAAAAAGGACAGTATTTTTTTTGGATAAGATTTTTGAGATGGTAACATTCAGATCGGAATATTGCGATCGCAAAAACCTTTGGTTTCTACATTGCGATCGAATATTCCGATGGAACACAGTCTGTGCATTCCGATGGAACGCATTCCGATGGAACGCATTCCGACGGGGTGTAGAAGAGAAGATATTCCGATGGCCTTTCTATGAAAACATTGCGATGGAATTGTTGCTGTTAAACAAAACATTACGATGGGTTTTATAATACATTCCGATGGACTTCTTTTTTGAAAACATTACGATGGATTCAGACTGTGACCAAGTGTTAACCAAAACCAAAACCCACACAACCGAGTCAACTCAGTAATTACCGAGTTGACTCAGTTAACTCACTGAGTCGACCGAAAATCCAATCCAATCCAGCCTTTTATCACCTCAACACCATCAATCATCTATCCTAATTCCCTTCGACACCTATCTCATCTACAAACTCTCTAAACTCAACATAAAAACAGAAAACATTTTGATCTCAGATTCATTTAGTGATTGACATGCATGTCAAGATCTGTTATAGATCTGTTCACGAAATAGAAAATCATCATAGACCCATGTTTGGTTTTGCACCAATTTTTATTTACTAAATTAAATGAAGATTCATAACCAAAATTGTTATAATCCTTATTTTGTTTCGATTTTTTTTCACCAAAAACCGACATGCAATCAAACCTATTCACTTACCTGAGATCTTATACAAGATCTTGATGTTATAGCCGTAGAAACGATTCGTATACACCATTGGTTGAGATTGATTCGTTATACGTGAAGACAAAGGATGTGAAATTAGAGTAGGTTTGAATCTGTAATATATCGTTTTCAAGTGTGGGTTAGCAATCCTTGAGTTAGAACATGGGTTGATTTAATTAAATTATATTACGTTTTGATTTGATGAGCAAGGCTAACTTGATTCATTTAAAACGATTGATGATTATATGAGATTGAATTGAGACAAGGTTTATATGATTAAGGAGATGGTTTTTGAGATTTGGGAGATAAGATGAGATGGAGTTTTTGATATGGGGAGAGATAGTATAGGCGGAGGTTCCAAAAAATGAGTTTTTGGTGGCTGTGTTTTAGAAGATGGAGAAAAAAGGAGGCAGATGCGTTTAGGATTAGGGTTGGTAGTGTGGAGATAAATTAGGGTTGTGGGATTTATACCTAAATACCTAAGTTTGTTGGACCGGGTATTGTTTTTTGTAATGGACCAATGTGAGACAACTAACCAAAGCACTGGGCCGAGAATTAGGCAGATTTTATATAGGTGCTTAACATTTTGAATGGGTAGTGTATCCCATTTTCAATTGTTTCATGGGATGCATATGTAATGGACGGATGAAAAGAAGTATATGAGCCAATTTTTTTTAAAAAAATAAAAAATTTGTGTTCTAATTGTCATATATCCGGTTTGAAAGGGACAAGACAAAGTGACAAAATGACGAGACAAAATGACGTGATATTGTGACAAAATTTATTTGACGAGACCAAGAAAAAATGGGCGATTTTTTAGTGGCTACGGATTTCGTTTGATCGGGTATTAATTACGTGACGTTGAAAACAGATTTTTTGAAGGCGTGTACTTATTTTATATTTCATAGATAACTTGCTCGTGCTTCATATTAGAATGAAGACTTGTTTATATGGTTTTTGGGTTCGGGGTGGATGGTTGATGACTCGGATAACTATCACTTAAAGGGGTTACATTGTTGTACTCAATGTCACGCGCTTAGTCGACGTGGATAATTTCAAGAGGTGTTGTGCTTATAGACTTCTTCAGTGATGCATTTAGTACTTAGAGATTTCTCCATCGTTCTTCATTCAACAATTGTGCAAGCTTAAGTCACAAGATCGAAGGATTTTTATTCAGCTCCATGTTTGATGTATCCGGTTCATTTTTTCAGTGGTCACTTCAAATTGCTTTCACATGGGTTGGTAAAGGTGGCCATGGAGAGTCTATGAGAAGAGATTTTCGATCAACAGCTGATTCTCACAAAATATATAATTCAGCTTATTTACTATTCTCACGAGATTTCAGGTTTATGTGCGTACGATTCGTTGATGGTTCCAAATTTCGAAACCATCAAGGGGGAAAAAGAAGACACATTGAACGCACAACGAGTACACGTGATGAACTTCATACCTTCTTTTGATTTGAAGACATTCTGGGATGACATTTGTCATAGCCGCAGAGAAAATCAGTGTTTTAACTCGTGGCGTTATCAATCTCTAAACGGTACACTACTGATTCGAGGTTTAATTGTTTGATTGTTGTAATTAAACATCATCATTATCCTATATGCATTCCCGGGACTTAATTGACTCTGGTGCATCTCCGGAAGAAGATATGTGCATTTCCGGGACTTAATTGACTCTGGTGTTACGATGTCAACTTCATGACTAGGATAAAGTGTCCACTTCAGTATTTGAGCTTTATAATTGGGATTGATTTACCTTCTTCAACTATGTGGGGGAAGAAGTGTCTTGATTCTTTCTGGTATGCATAACTTGAACTCTTAGGGGGAAGAAAAATTCAGAAGAATTATTCAAGTGTGAGAAGAGAAGTTGTTGATCTACTTGGTGTACCCCTTACTTTCAATCCCTCTTAGCAACGTTATCATGTTATATGATGGGATTTGCTTGTTAGATTTCTCTGTGCGCTTAATTATTCTAAGCTTTATTGAAAGCTTTGAAGTTGCTTACGAGGATTGTCGATTTAGGGGGAAGCTATTTAAAAGCTTCCACATCAAGTTTATGTGGCATGAATTAGGGGGAAGCTAATTCAGAAGCTTCTCCTTAACCAGAAGTGTATAGGTTACTTAGCTCGTGCCGTTACAGTATTTCTACTACAAGTTAAAGATGAGTCGTTTTGAAGTCAAAGGCCTCAGAAGACATCATCAGCATTGGACGCTTCATGGAAGCTCTTGTTCTTAATCATTATGTACTTGTTAGGAAAAATATTGTAAGGAATTCTACACGTCGTCCCATGGGGGAAGATTGTTGGAAACTCACTTTATGTGACGACATTTAAGAATTCCCATTAGTTATCATAGTCACACACATTTAGACTAGACTAGGTTCGTTGTAAAGTTTATGTAGTGTGTGTGACTATATATACCCCTCCTTAGCTTCCAAGGAGGGGTGTTGCTTGTCATTTTATCATTTCAATACATTTTACATTTCACACATTCAACCTCTCTTTTCTCTCTCTCTCTAAACCAACAATGGCTTCCACCACCATATACCACCATGTTAGACCACCGGATCCTAAATAGCAAATCTACACTAGTCGAGTTACCGCCAATGATTCGCTCACTATTTACCGCTAGCTACTTTTCGCAATTATACGCAAATATACGTCTAGTCTAAATAATAAATGAATATATTCTAATAGATTTCAAGCATAAGCACATTCAATGTGTGTAATAAGTACTCTAAGTAATATTCATCTTCTATTTTACAAATTGAAACAAATGTACAAACGATAGGTAAAGTTTTTTCGAATAATCAAGAAAATAATTATGTCAATATTTAACAATAAAAAAAGATTGCGAATTCAAATGTTAAACGTGTCATGGAAGCTAATTCCATGATGAATGTGTCCAAGCGATTATGGGGTAGATCGATACTTAGTGATTAATTAGCATATGAAAAGATATATGAGTCAATTATATATATGTGATTCATGGTTTAGCGGGTGAACATGGAAGTAATTGTCTAATTGGGAAGTGAGGCCAAACAATCTCACATTAAAGACTAATACGAGGGCATAAGAGTCTATTCAAACTTATTTTTATGTGTACAAATCAAATTAGTATGTGTACATATCAATTCCCATTTCAATCTTAAGGTTTATAAACTTACCAAAAGTACAAAAATTGCTTTGAATCTCCAAATTAAACAAGGACAATTAATCATAACAACAATCTTCTTTTCCTATTTTCTTGATTTTTTGATGTGATACTGATAACTGCACACAAAAGCATAAAGTACATAATCAACAAAACCCTTAAATTACATATATTGAGAATGAAAATATATTTAAAACGAAAAAATGATTAAAAAAACCTTTATTAATTAAAAACTTATATAACGATGCCTCTATGTATCATAATCCATCCTTTTCATCTTTGTAACTACAGAAAACATGCAACCCATCAGATTTCCAGCCTTGATAACACTAATTATGGGAACTCATTAGTTAGCCTTGAACATTGTTTGAACATTGTTTTTCTATGCGTAAAACTCAGGTAGAAGACTTCTGAATTCATCAAATGGGCCTCCTTATTTAACTTGGGGACTCAATTATTAGATATTGTTTAAAACATTGGAAGATTAAAAGACATCTCTCAAGTACATGTTAGAAGTAAGAGTTTAAAGCAATACATGGACTCTTCTCATTAAATATAAGAACCTAAAATTTAGATATAATAGATTTTTTTAAAGATCTTGAGGGTCGTTTGTATGCTAAAATATATGAGAGTATATGTGCAAATAAATTGTGGCTTAGAAATTATTAGTATTTAACAACATTGTGTAAGAAATTAGGGTTAGTGTGTGTGATGATTCTTGGACATCTAACTTGAATCGTGTTGAATTCATTTTCTGTATAAATAAAGTATTTCGACCCTATCGGTGTCTGGTTTACACGAAATCCTTATCGGGATAATTCAAACAGAAACACTTTGATTTTAGGCACAATAGATCAAAGCAGGAACATAGAGGAATTGTGATTTTCGTTTGGTTTTGTGAGATCAATGTATCTGTTAATATAACAGATAAGAGTGACAGTTATTAGCAATTATAAATAGTTAAAAACCACCAAACAAACATGTTGGTTGGCTTTTGGCGAGAAATTAAGGTAAATCCTTAATACTGATTCGTAAAAATCGTTTAGGTTTAGGGGCGTTGCACCAAACCCCGCAACGGCTTTCCCCCTAGACCCCGCTCACTGACCTAGCAACGGGACCCCAACAAAGGGATCAGCCCCTTACCCCGCAAAGGTGGGCAACCCCCTTACCCATGCTCTTTATCGTGGGCGAAAACATATTAGCTCAACAAGTGTGTACTCCACACTTCTCTTAACTCGTGTTCGAGTTGAATATAAAATCTCATTAAATTCTTGTAAATTCCGATTAACTAAAAAGATGATGACTCTAAAATCACTAACGCATTGGAAAATTAAATTTGTGATAAATACCTTAAAATATAATAATTGCCATCTCGTTTGGAAATGGCAGATATCCATGAAATGCAACATTCTATCTAACATTCTATTTGTTCGTCTTTTATCTTCAATAACAATTTCTATGTGAGATGCCATTTACGTGTACGCATAGATGTTTTTGGATACTGTAGTTGCTTGCAGGGGCGGATCTACGTACGAGCCACCTGTGGCATGTGCCACACATAATTTTTGCGACGAATTGTAGTTTTTTAATGATTTTTTTGTGTTTTTTGGGTGTTACACCCATTTGAACAGGGTCGTTCCATGGTTTTCGGAGGCCCTAGGCAATAGCAAAAAGGAGGCCCTGTTTCACTTGTAAATTAAAGAGAAATTACATGGAAACTTGAATTCTATGACGCATATATGTTAATATATAACGTATTTATATATAAGACTAATAAAAATGAGGCCCTTTTATAAGCAGAGGCTCGATGCAACCGCACCACTTGCACACCCTTTGAGCCACTTCTGCATTTGAAGAGTAGCAAGGGGTTTCAACTATCTTTTGAAAAGAAAAATGAGGATGGAGATGAAAGAAGATGCAGTAATTTTCATTAGTTTTTTTTGTTCTATTTGTTTGTTAGTTTAACTTTTTTTCATGCACTTTTTGGTGGCTATAGTCTGTACGTAGGCTAGGCACGTAGGGGGTGATTTTTTTAAATTTTTTATGTAGTACTCATTATACGGAGTATGTTTCTTTTATTAATACAGTAGTTTTTAATATATGAAGATATAGTTACAAAGAATTGGAAACTTTTAAGTAGTTTTACCATTTAAGAAAGTGCACTCTTTAACGATGGTAACTGCATCGGCATCCTAGTCTTAGCGTGGTTATTTGATCTTTCTTCGACCCTTAAACGGACATTATTTGTTTTTTTTCTAAGTTAAATACTTTTAGTGTTGTGTTATGAGACTGACATGCAATATAACATGCTATGACTATGAATGATGTTTTATTTTTTTTTTTATTTTTTTTTGAACATGATGTTTTATTTATTATGGTGTTATAAAATGTGTGTTAAGATGACGACTTTATAACATCTTATATGATGCAAATGCACCCACTTTCTATAATATGATCAAATTACCACAACTGAAACCAACAAAAGGAAGTAAAAGTAGTTTAATGTTTATTAATGGACGAATAAAGCTAAGACTTATTCACGAAGCGAAGGGAGCTGAAAATCGTGTCACACATAGTTTAAAATCTTAAATCTTTGGTTACTTGTTTTCTTTACTTTTTTTTTTGGAATACATGCATTGTAACCAAGGCTATAAATAGCGTGAGACATAACGTGGTGGCATATTCAAGATTCACACTTTAGCAGTTAACGTGAAGTCTTAGCATTTTTTAAGCCTGGCCTAAGACGACACAACATATTAAAATATTATGTGTTTTTTATATCATATTTCAATATTTTTAAAAATAAGTGTTGTACATAATAATTAAACTAAGGAAAACATTTTTCGAAGTTGATTTAAAAAAACTCGCCACGTTTCATCCCTTCGTACCTTTTCATGTTTTAGCTCACGTCACACTTTAATTCGATGACTTGGTTTGTAGCGTAGCATGTAACGTCGCGTAGAGAGAAACGTCTATAATTTTAACGTGTCTTAAAACGCGCTATAGCGAGCATTTTAAAACTATGATTGTAACATTACTCTAGATGAATTTTAGAGATGTATTATGATATACTCCGTACAAAATATATCTTTCAGTCCAGACTTTCTTTTTTAGTATGACCTAGGTCGCTCAAGTATGAGTGGTCACTAATTTAGTAGTCATATTTTGAAAATATTCTTCGACAATTAGATGAACAGATTTATTGTATGGAGTCATATCTTGCAAAGCGTTCTTGCTGACTAACTTTGATTAACAACGTTAACAATGGACACTGCTAGAAGATTTGCTATCTTTGACGGGTTTCCTCACCCAAAAAAAGCAATGGAAACTTCCGACAGATAACCATGATTGACACGGTTATTTGTTGATAAAATGTCACGGCAGAACTTTCTACATTTCCACATATTATCGACAGAATCCCTTGCAAATATTGCATAAACAAATGTATCTAAGACAGTCATGTCATGTTTCGGGAGATCAGTGTTATCCTGCTTAAAAATGAATGGAAGACAATCCTCTTACTGTATTAGCGGCCCGCTCAAGTTTTAACAGACTCTTTGTCCTGCTTAAAAACGTGACCATAGTTGTGTTTTCTTACGAAATTCACGATGTATAGTGCATCTAATTTTTTTTATACGTGTCCAACCAAACTAATTTAAATGACGATCATAATGATAACTACCCAACTCCCAACTACAAAATTAATTCCATAACTAAATTTCAAAAAATCCAAAGATGAAATTAAGAGGATGAAGGCAAACCTAATGACCGACAAATGGTCAACTATTTAAGTACTGGGAAAGGTAATCGAAAATATAATATTGAAATAGATTATTATATACTGATACTTGGCCTAAAGGAGTTGGACTGTTGGTCAAGTGTAAAAAAACAATGTTTTAAAGCCCGGGTCTTAGATCGACCCAGTCGAGTCGCCGGATCTGGATCGATCCGATTTAATTTTTTTTTTTTTTATATTTTTAATAATTAACAAAATTATACTTATAAAAACCATAAAAACTTACGTATATTGAAAATATAAATTGTTTACCAACAAATATAATATGTAAAAATAAAATTTCGTGGCAAATACGTAAAATTAAAAAAAATTCAAAAAAACCAGAAAAGTTCGAAACCCGGCCGGGTCTTGAGAACCGGGTTGACCCGGGTCACCCCAAACCCGCCGGGTCAAGTCGGGTTTCGAAAATATGAAACCCGGATCAATATGACTCGTTTTTTCGACCGAAACCAGTTCAACCGGTTGACCCAACCGGGTCGACCACGGTCTGAAAACATTGAAAAAAAGTGTAATCCTCCTTTGTTTTCACAATTCTTCAAACAATTAAAGACTATTTAGTATTTACTACTTCATCCGTCTCATATTAACAGTCCAGTATACAATACTATTTTTAGAAGTCCCATATTAATAGTCCAGTCCAAAAGTAAATAAGAAATATAAATTAAGTTTAATATATCACCCTCACTTGAGGGTATTATTACAAATAATAAAGAAGTTGTAAATTAATTAGTTAAGAGTAAAATTGTTTTTGTGTAAAAAGTAAGAGAGAAAACTGAAAAAGTGATATTTTTATTAAACTGCGTATTTTTTGTCGATTAACTATTATTATGAGACAGAGAGAATGGTATTTATAACTACATTATAAATCATTTGTAACCTTTCCTAAATCATTTGTAACCTTTCCTAAATCAGCAAGACTGAACTTTCAGCCACTTTTACTTATTAAATAAAGCAAGTTGTTACTCATTCTCACATTATATACCAATACCATTAGTATGGTAGCCGCGCAATGCAGCGTCGAGTACCCGGTGACGATTTTTTAATAAATAAGTTAATATATTTTTATTAACTTTCAAACTTTTTTCCATTTTTATTCAATTTCTCTATAACTTTTAACATTAATGTGAATACAAATTTGATAGATAAAAGTGTAACATTTGTTCGTTTTAAAAATTATTACCAAATACCTGCTACTGTATCGTGCGAGTACCATGTTAATATCTTATAAAGTGTTTGGTGAACATTCTTTACATTATGGTTTAATCTTTTTAAAAAGCTTTTATTAAAAACTTGTTAAACTACAAGTCATTTTTAAAAACGTTTGATGAATTAATGTGCTACACATTGAATGTTATCAATGTTTCAAGTTATTAATTGTTCAAATTAATTGTTTATTTTCAAATACAATTAAATATAAAAAATAAATTTAGATTAAGTTTATTTTATTACCTTTATCTGGGGGATAATTACAAATTTTAAATAAGTTTTAAATTAATTATTTTAGAGTAAAACTGTCTTTAAACAGAAAGGAAAAGAAAAAAAATGTATAAGTAGTATCTTTCTTAGTGCAATTTTGATCGATGAACTATAATGATGAAACAGAGAGAGTAATAATTTGATACTACTACTTTGGTTCATTAGTTAACTATGATGGTTTATAAGGGTGATTGATTTCATTCGGTCGATCAAATTCGAACTTGATCGATTACCTTGCGACAATCGAGTCGAATCGGTTGTTCGTTCGAAGTCGTTGGTATACATGAGCTATTTTTTTGTTTGTGTTTAGTTAATTTAAAAGGTATTTTTGTAGGGTATCTTTTTAGTGTAGACCGCCTTAATGTGAAAAAAAATTGTTAAGTACTCTCGGAAGAAAAAAGCTAATGTAACGGGGTTTTTTTGGTCGAACGCGTTCACTGTTGTGCCAGCGTAAGTATTGATATAAACAAAAATTGGTCGTGTTTTGTAGAAACTAATGAACAAACATATATGTATTCTTGAATTGATAATATAAATAACAGAGTACAATACATATATATATATATATATATAGACTAAACATTAAATGTAAATCCTAAAGGCTAAATGGGTCGCGGGCCTCTTATGGGCTATAAGCTAACATCTCCCTCAAACTCACAATGCTACAGCAAGAAACATTTAGAGTTTGTCAATCAGAAAAGGGAAACGTGGTCCAGAGTGTGGCTTGGTAAAAACGTCTGCAATCTGCAAAGCAGACGGAACAAACGGTAGAGAGATAGTCCGGCCTGAAAATGACGACGAGTGAAATGACAATCTATCTCGATATGCTTGGTCGTGCATGAAATATTGAGTTACGCGTAATCTGAATAGCAATACGATTATCACAATGTAATGGCGTAGAGTGACTGATACAAACTGTTGGGTCAAAAAGTTGATGTGGCAGAAACTCAAAATCGAAGAAAATATCAAGACATTTGTTCAAGCGTTGACAAGAGTAATTCCAGCGTTGACAAGAGCAAATTGGGCGTTGACAGAAGTCAACAAAAGTCAAACGCAGTCAACAAAGTCAAACGCTGATGGATGTTGAAGATTTGATGGAGAATTCTATTTAGGGAATATATTGAGTATATTATTTATGATATACACAATATATAGTTTATCTAAATAGAAGATTTAGATGTTTATTTGATATTATCTCTTGTAGATTCTGTTCCTTCCACTATAAAAGGAACAAGAGTCTTAGGTTTTATTCACAATTCAATTCATACAATGTAAACCTAAAGTGTGTGTCGACTAGACGTGGGATTCAATGTATACACGTCTAGTGATTGTTGATTATTAATATAATTAGCAATCCATTTGTTTTAATTCGTGTTCTTTGTGTCCAAACACCTTGTTATGATCATTGTTCTTATTCCGCTATGTTATCATATGAATGATGATCAACCTAGATATAATGGTTCATAACCATTGAGTCTAACGATCAATGGACTCCACAATTGGTATCAGAGCCTAAGGCTCTTGATATCTAGGTCCGACGAGGTGTTCGTGTATCGTGAAGAAGAAAAATTCGTATCGAGTTTTTCTGGACGTTTTTGTGTGCGCAACAGTATTCAGAAGGGCATAACTTTTTATTGAACCGTTGGATCGCCACGAAATTTTATATGTGTGTTCTACACACATATATCTAGATATCCACCGGAGGGATTGTCGAGATCTATCCCCAAGAAAAAGTTATTAAGCATCGAAGTCAGCAGGGGTCATATGCTGTTTTCTGTGAACAGTTATAGTAAAAACGCGATTTCTCCTTCGTTAACCATTGGATCGTCGTGAAATTCGATCTGTAGGTTCTTGACACTTATGTCTAGGATCTCACCGAAGGGATCTTCGATCTGAGCATTTATGAAGAAGTTATTCGCTGTCGAAGTTCACTGCAGTTTATGGATTTTAACATGAAATAATGATTTAGGGTTTATAAAACCCTAGATCAATTAGCCGCTGATGGGAGTTATTTAGACGCTGATGACGTCAGCGTTTGGGACAAGACGCTGACAAGGTTTAAAGTTGGCGCTGATGTTTGTTATTTAGGCGCTGACAGGCTTAATTTAGGCGCTGACAGGCTTAATTTTGACGCTGACAGAATAAGTCAACGCTGATAGGTTGACAGTGTTGTCCGATATATACATTTTTAAACGCTGACAAGTGTTGTCTGATATTGGACAACACACAGTGTTGATATCTTGGACAGTGAAGGATATTGGACAACACAAGGAAGGCTGCTGTTTGAGAAAATTGGACGTTTTAAGCACACAAAAAGGAGGATTATACACACGAAGGTACATGGAATCTCCGTTTTAATATAGAATATCATGATGATATTTATGGCTCGGATATTTTTACATGGAGTAAATGGTTTTTAAGTAAGTTAGCAATAATTCATGAAGACTTTGATTGATATTAGATTATGTAATCGGGATAGCCTTGTGAAAGAGTTATTCGACATCTAACTTTTACATATGAAGATATTGGTTCATTAAGACTTGTCATGAAGAAGTGTTAGCTTAAGGGGAAGAATTCTTATGGTAAGTTTGATGATTGAAGAAGATTTTCGCGAGTTTGTGTTCTATCATATCTTAAAGTCATGCACTTCCAGTCATAGACTTTCAAGGTAACTTGTTCGTGCTTTACATGGATGGTGATGAAGACTTGTCATAACACTTGAAGGAGTTACATTATCGTGCTCAGTGTCTCACAAAGGATGAGAATATTGACAAGGGATCGAGGTCTACTTATATCATACTCTATAAGTTCTTAGTCACATGGATAGTACAAGACATGGAACACAAGGTTGGGTTATTCTACTTCTACATCAAAAATATTATATTAATTGTTCTTCAAGATCATTACATAGAGCTACATTTGGAGAATCTTCAAAGATTGCAACATTGTTTACTTCCTTGTTGATGTGACAAAAAGGGGAAGAAAATACGTGCTACACTTGAGGGGAAGCAACTTGAAGATCATGTACAACTTACAAGAGATACACATAGAGTTTTGCCACTATCAACTAGGGGAAGATTGTTGGGTCAAAAAGTTGATGTGGCAGAAACTCAAAATCGAAGAAAATATCAAGACATTTGTTCAAGCGTTGACAAGAGTAATTCCAGCGTTGACAAGAGCAAATTGGGCGTTGACAGAAGTCAACAAAAGTCAAACGCAGTCAACAAAGTCAAACGCTGATGGATGTTGAAGATTTGATGGAGAATTCTATTTAGGGAATATATTGAGTATATTATTTATGATATACACAATATATAGTTTATCTAAATAGAAGATTTAGATGTTTATTTGATATTATCTCTTGTAGATTCTGTTCCTTCCACTATAAAAGGAACAAGAGTCTTAGGTTTTATTCACAATTCAATTCATACAATGTAAACCTAAAGTGTGTGTCGACTAGACGTGGGATTCAATGTATACACGTCTAGTGATTGTTGATTATTAATATAATTAGCAATCCATTTGTTTTAATTCGTGTTCTTTGTGTCCAAACACCTTGTTATGATCATTGTTCTTTGTGTCCAAACACCATATCTGCAAGCAACCAACGTAACCAAACAATCTCACTATTAGTCACTGCCATGGCACGATACTCGGCTTCCGTAGAAGATTTAAAAAGAACATCTTGTTTCTTACTCTTCCAAGAAACAAAGGGAATCACCAAAAAATATACAAAAACCAGTAGTTAACTTACTTGAAACACATCACCAGCCCAATCAGAATCACAATAAGCACGCAGGTTCAAGTCAGACGGAGAAGGAAAAAAAAGTGTTTGGAACTGAGTACCTTGAAGATACCTTAAAATATGCAAAACAGCATCCCAATGAACCGTTGTCGGAGCACAAACAAACTGACTCGTAATATGAACCGCATAAGAGATATCTGGACGTGTAACAGTAAGATAAACCAAACTTCCAACAATAGTCTGATACAAACTTGGGTCTGGCAAAGGATCACCATCTGTCGGAGTGTATTTTGCCTTATCATCAATTGGAATATCTCCAACCATTTTGTCTGTCATTCTTGCACGATCAAATAAATAACCTATATACTTGGACTGAGACAAAATATAACCTTTTGGTGAATAAGCAACCTCAATACCCAGAAAATAACGTAGTAAGCCCAAATCCTTCATAGCAAAACGATGAGCTAACTCCAATTTCAGTGATTCAATTCCTACACAATCATCTCCAGTAATAATCATATCATCAACGTATACAAAAAAAGTATACGTCCGGCACTTGATTGTTTAACAAAGAGTGCGGAATCATGGTGGCTAGAGATAAAACCAAGAGACGTAACCACTATTGAAAATGTAACACCCCATTTTGGTAAATGGAATGTCACGCGTAATTATGGCGTGTCATCAAAGCATGCAAGGTAAATGTCTAAAAAATTCAATGACCATGAATGGAAATACCGAAAACAAACATCGGTAGTCCAAGAATAAGTTCAACACACATGAATATAAGTACTGAAATAGAAAGGACTAAACAATGTCCAAAGAAATAATGTAGCATAATGTATGGAAAATGCATAAAGTTATGAAGGCTAGATAGCTTCCAATCCGTATGCACATACTCTTAAAGTCTACGAGCTCCTTTGAGTACATGTCGTTCGGGAACATGAAAGGAAAACGGCTGAGCATAACGCCCAGTGAACGGATATAAAAGTATAGCATGAAAAGACATAAGCATAAAAGACTAATAGCAGCGGAAATGTATAAGTCCTAGATAACCTGGAACATGATCATAAAACTAGTTTTATAGTTTGAAAAGACTTATGTTTTAATATGAAAAACTGTACTAATGAGCCAATAGCCCATATAGGTCACGAGGTTCCACCGTGCATGAATACTTAGAGGGGAGACCTCATCATGCAATTAGAGGGGTTGCCTCTAATTAATTAGTCTGGGTAAGAGGGATCAAATCCTTGTGAAGGATGCAACTAGGATGCACCCACATGCCCCACATGAAAATATAAATAGATGGCCAAAACTGAAAAGGGACGCCACGAGCAACCACTCCACCGTGGGGAAGTCATAACACTGGTGCCTCTAGTGTTATGGTTATGGTACCTCCATAACTAGGTGATACTAGCCATGCATGTATATGGCTTAGGCATTTAAACTAATATAAGTAATCAAACATATAAAACATATACTTAGGAAAACAGTTGGCTGCAAACGGAGAATCCTAATAAGGAAAAGAATGTCCATACTGAAGGACGGATAATCCGTACCTTGTGTCCAGTGAACGAGGAAAGACGAAAGGATGAATAGTCCTACTCCGACCTCACTAATGCTACATAAATACGGGACATGTATAAGTCTTCTGATTACTGAGTACGTAACTGGTTTTAGCATGTTTTTAGCTTGTTTTATATGTTCTTGTCTTGTTTACTGTTTAAATGTTATACTGTATTAATCATGTATTTCATGCATTTCTGATTAAGTATTATCTTGTATTCTTGTATTATTATACTTGTTGTGTAATAATAAGTAACTTTCTATAAATAGCAGGTTTCCTAAAATACAAAGTTTCCAAAAATAGAGAGTTTCCAAAAGTAGAAAGTTTTCAAAAATAGAAAGTTTCCAAAAATAGATCAGTTTCTAAAAATAGAAAGTTTCCAAAAATAGACCAGTTTCTAAAAATAGATCAATTTTTAAAAATAGAAAGTTTCCAAAAATAGTAAGTTTCCTGAAATATAAAGTTTCCATATTTAGAAATAAGATTAATAAGCTAATAATATAAGCTTATGTTTTCTGGCTAAAAATCATATGTCATGTAATTAATAGTATAGTTTATTAATAATGTCATGATAATTTAATAAACTATATGTTATATGATTTAATTAAATAAAGACGTGATTTAATTAAATTAATACATATAAAATACTTAGGTTAATCATGTACTAATAATTTATTATTTATAACCTAAGTCATGATTTATTAATTAGTTATAGTCCATGTTTTAATAATTAATTAATAATATATTCTAAATTAAATGATAAAAATACTTAGGTTAAAACATGTATTATTTACAAATTAATTAAGTCACGATTAATTAATTTAATAAGTCTTGAAAAAAAATACTTGTAATTAAAACAAAACCCGTGACCAAACTCGTGTTTTAATTTAGACCGAACCATGAACCGGACGGAACCATGAACCGGACCGAAACATGAATCGGACCGAACCAGCCTGACAGTGGCTAACCCGGTCTAGCCGGTTGCCACTGGCGTGGCCTGGCTAGCCACTGCTGGACCAAAAACACCATCGGCTGAAGCCGGTGGTTCCCCCCTGTTCGGCCTGCGTTCCCCCTACTTAACACAAAAAGCAACCACTGGCTGTTTCCGGTGGTATTGCTGTTGCTGCCGAGACCCAAAACAAACCAAAAGGCCACCCCGACGCGAGTCGGGGTCCTTTGTTCCCTACGACCGAGCCACGAAAGACCACGCCGAGACCCTAGGTCTCGGCTGTTGGTGAATCGAGCCTAGTCCTCTCGGTTTGACTCTCGACCGAACAACACCCCACCAAAACTAAACCTTTTTATGTTTTCTTGATTAATCTAACATGTCTAACATGTTTAATTATGTTTTTAATATATCATGAGCATAATTAAGGAAAAAAAATAATAAAAGATTAAGGTTTTGACGTTTACCAAATACGTGAGTGAATGAGAACTAATAAAACGAACACGAATAACTCGAATTCACTAATCAAAATCAACCAACACCGTTGTGGTGTTCCTTGTAGCCGGCGGCAAGAGAGGAAGAAGAAGGCTAGGATTTTTATTTTTTTGTAAAAATTCTGTAGACTGATAAACCTGTGTTTTTCCTTTTTATTAAGTTACCCAAAACAATGGGTTGGGCCCCCTCTTGCTCTTGTGTCCGCGGCAAACATAAGCCCAAAGGGCTTTACGGGCTTTGTTCATGTTTAAAAATTTACTTGTTCGTTTGTGTTATTAAGTGTTCGTATTGGTTCGTGCTTTAATATTCATGATATATATTATACGTAATACTTGTTTGTCGTGTAATAATATAAAATACGTAGTTCACATATTCGTGATTTAATGTTCGTGATCATATGCTCGTGATTATAATTATTATGATTAATAGTTATCGTGTATTACCACGTACTTAATAATTATCGTGCACTAACACGTACGTAGTTTCTGAAAGGGTTACTATACAAAGAAGTTACTAAACTTTCCAAGAAATTTGTCCTAAGGTAACGAACGTTCATTTTGTGTTTCTAAGTTACTAATGTTCATGTGACCGGTTGATTAAGTTACCCACTTATAAAAAACGTGATATTTATGTTACTTAACATAAAAAAACAAGACATTTATGTTACTTAACTTATAAAAAACATGCATTCAGGTTACTCAAATCAACACTAAGTTAGAGTGATGTATAGTTTAGTAAAGTTTAGTAACTTAGAAACACAAAATGAACATTCGTTACCTTAGGACAAATTTCTTGGAAAGTTTAGTAACTTCTTTGTATATTAACCCTTTCTGAAATTAATATTCGTGACACGTGTTCATGACACAAAAGGAAAGTTTTAATTTGTTCGTATGTTTACGTAGTGTACTGTTCATGGCATTTAGATGCGGGTTTTACAACTCTTCCCCCCTAAAAGGAATAATTCGTCCCCGAATTATAGATAACGTAAACTGAAAGAGGAATATACCCAAATCAAAACTTGAAATGAGGGTAAGAAGTCCGGATAGACTCCTCTGTCTCCCAAGTGGATTCTCGGTTGGTGTGATCCTTTCAAAGGATTTTGACGAATGGAATCGTCTTCTGCCTCATGACTCGTTCCTGTCGATCAAGAACTCGTTCTGTTCCTCGATGAAGGTAAGATCTTCATGAATCTGCTCAAGTGGATACTGAACCATGTGAAGGGGATGATACTTGTATCCTCTGAGTAAGGACACATGGAAAACATCATGAACGTGAGAAAGCTGCGGAGGTAACGCTAAAATATATGATACTTCACCGACTCGCTCGATGATATCAAATGGTCCGATGAATCTAGGACTGAGTTTTCCTTTGATTCCAAAACGTCTAACACCACGTGCCGGTGACACCTTAAGAAAGACATGATCTCTCACGTTGAAATGCAAATCCCTACGATGCTTCTCGGCATAACTCTTTTGACGTGCACGAGCTTCTTGTAATTTCGCCATAGCTACAGCGACCTTCTCGCTGGTCAACTCTATCATCTCCGGACCTTCAAGTGTTCGCTCACCAACCTGATCCCAACAGATTGGGGCGCGACACTTCCTACCATACAACATCTCAAGCGGTGCACACTTGATGCTGGCGTGCCAAATGTTGTTGTATTCAAACTCTACTAAACAGATATAATCGTCCCAATATCCTGTCCATTCTAAAGCACACTGATGTATGTATTTTAGTCACTTACTTTTAGGAAAAAGCAAATAACCATGGCAAGTATTAAACTCGACTATTTAGGAAAACCGACAAATCGAATAAGTGCGAGTTCGTTCTCGAAGGAGGTGTGTGTATTAGGTGCCAATATAATAAAATCAAGTTTGGATTAGTGACTTTTTGGGTTTGAAGAGAGAAAATTAAAAAACGAGTTACACTACGATTAAACTACGACGTAGAACGTAAAACGTAAACGTAATGACGTAAAACGCGACAAAAATAAAAATTTAAAATAAAAATTAATTAAAAATAAAAATTAAATCTAAAATAATATAGATAAGAATAAAAATTCAATAAATAAATTTTAAAACTTATTATTAATTAAATATTTAATTTTAAATGCTAATTAAAACCCTAAAATTAGATATAATTAACAAAGAGCCCAAAATTATATTTTATCAAACTAAAATCTTACTTATATTAACTAAACACTAAAAATTATTTTTTCTAAATTTTTGAAACTATTTTTCTATTTTTAAAAGGCTAAAACACTTTTTAAATGAAACAAATCATAAAGAATACTTAAAAAATGAGAAAAATAAATTTCCTTTTGAAAAATCCTAAATTACTTATCTAAATAGTTGAAAAATTAAAAAAGTTGAAAAAAGTAATTTTAACCCTAATAGGACAAAAACAGTTTATTTAAAAACTAATTTAAACTTAAAATAATTCTAAAAAATAATTAAATAAAGGGAAAAACGAAGTTCTTTTTCTAAAAATCTTAAAATAAATGACTTAAACTAAGAAAATTGGAAAAACTAAAAATCACTACTAATTAACCACTAAAGAAAAAAACAGAATATATAAAAATTTATTTAAACTAAACTAATGCTAAAAAAAATAATAAAATAAACAGAAAAATGAAATTAACTTATCTAAAAATCTTAAATTAAATGAAAGATTATGAGAAAAATGAAAAATATGAAAAAAACTAAAGATTTGCCACTAAAGACAAAAAACCAAAGTTTGAAAGGGATAAGTGCATGGGCTTTTGTCTTCTAGCCAAGCAGTGGTAACAATTACACTAACAGTGGGAACTTGGTTCCCACCGATAGACCTCAAAAATGAAATGTGGCGATTTTGAGCTTGTTACTTGGTATTCTTTTGGAACAAAGGGCACCCCCACAACTAGTTGGGTTGTGGGGAGTCACAGCAACACAAAAAACACAAAGTCTAACACAAAAATCACACAAAATCAAGCTATTGCAGTTACTGATGTAGTAGGGTGGTCAGGTGCTAGGTCTGTTGATCTAGTAGCTTCCTAGGGTGAACTTGGAGCACGCAAAACTTGACAATAACCTAACAAAACACAATACAAATGATATGTAGGCCCTAACAATACCCTAAACTAACTGAGTCTAGATTTTCAAAGTCCAAAACAAAAAATTGAAGTCTTAATAGGCCTATTGAATTGTTTAGGCGGAAAATGATGAAAACATGCAAACTTCTTTTCTTTTCCTAAACTATCTAAACCAAGGCTAAAAATAAACTTTCTAAACCTAACTAAGCATGTTTAAGGCACTCAATAAATAAATGTGTGTCACCCACACCTATATACTGACACAACCAAACACCCCTTAAAGACTGATGAACAATTTTATCAAAGCAATGACATTCAAATCAACTCAAACTTGATTCTAAGCAACTTAAACCTACATATAATCAGTAAATAAGCATAAACAAAACACTTAATCAAGCACTTAGACAGATTCCACACAAAGCATATAATCACAAAACTTCTAAATTTCAGTTAAGAAGGAGGGTTAAAGCCCTAGGTTTATACCTTGTGGGACCCACATCTAGGCCCCACTATGGCTGAGGTCATCACCCTATTAGCTTAGAAGTGGAGCTTATGAAGAGCTTTTGTAGAGAGGGACTACAACAGTCCCACACCAAGAAGACTACAACAGTCACTCTTGGTGTGTGTCTTTGCACCTGTTTGAAACACAACACAAGAAAAGAAATTATTCAAGCTCCAAGAGCTCAGTCAAAAGCTTGTGTCAAGAGCTTTTGGCTGAGATTTTGAAACAGTAAGTGATAAAGGAAAAAATGAGATTTTGTAAAATCCTTGAAAACCAATTTTTGCAAACCAGATTAAAAGTAACCAACTGAAAAGGTAACACAAGTTATGAGCCTTTGTATAAGCTATATTATCAGTCTAGCTTATCCAAAGCTTATAGCTTGTGGATCTAAAAAACAGATTTTTGCCAAAAGTCCTTTGAACAAGAAAAATTTGCTTTTGATAAGTTAAAATGAACTTGCAAATAACTTAAACATTTATCAAACTAAAACAGAAAATGAAAGGAACACATATATACTTGCAAGGTTTAAAAGCTGCTTTGATTGCTTCACTTAAAAAGTTTACAAAGTAAAAATTTGGAACAAAGGGAAATACACAAGTTGTATCCTCCTTTTATACTACAAAAGAGATGATTCTAGATACATAAAAAAAACTAGAAACCCTAGCTGTCGAATTTCCATCTCTACCCTTGGTCTTGTTGAAAATTCTTGGTCAAAGAAGGCTCTCATGTGATCTTGTGATGTACCAGCTGTCTTGATTTGATCTGAACCATTGGTGGTGACTTTGGGACCAAGAAAATTGCATGGTTCATTGATGGACTCTGAAGATTCTGATTTTGCCCAATATGGTAAAGCAGGGGACCAACGTGGGACCCTCTATGGTCACGGGGTGAAAGGTTTGGTGAGTGGGTTTGCTTTAGGGGAGTCTTAATCATTGTTCTGGAAACAATTAAACAAAACCCCTTTGATTAAAGGTGATTAGGGATTAGGGTTCGTCAGTTCATAAGTGGGTGAGTGAGTGTGTGTTTAATCTTGATTTAGGGGAAAATAAGTGTTTAGCGCCCAAAATAGTATTAATAAAATCTGTTTAAAAAAAACTTTAATTAATATTTTTATTGAGCCAGTGGGTTATGACATGGAGGGGTGACTAGGTAGTGGTGGTGATGTGGCGTATTGTGAATGGGTGATGGAGTTTGGCTGTTTGATGGATTTAGTCCCCTATCTTCCCAAAACATGGCAAATATACTTTTAACAGCTTAAACTCCCTTTTCCTTTGTATCAAGTTTGCCCACCTTGTCAAATTTGGCACATTGTATTTGCAAACTATGAACAAGGACCAAATGTGCATATGTAGCATTCTTCAAGGGCTTTTAAGGTATAATCTAGAAACTTAAGGACCAAACTTGCAATATTTGAGATTTGCATGGGTCAAAAGTGACAAGTCTTCTAAAGTTGAGGGACCATTCTTGACAAATCTTCAAACTTTAAAGACTTCGATAGAAATTCATCGTTCGGGTCCGCTTGTTTGTGCGGCTTCGTTTCCCGTGTTCGTTTTTGCTTGAATCTTGTAATCTTTTGGTGAATTCACGATATCCGTACCTAAAATACACAATGAACAAACACAAGCATATTTTGGGGTATTTTATGACATTTTTAAGCGTTTTAAGCCCGATTTAGACGATGAGACTATGTATAAATGCAGTCTCATCACTCCCTCATACTATACCATTGTCGTGTCCTCACGCAATACTATAATTAAGTATCATAGCACTTCCAAATTCATTTTTAGGTGACATTTATTGAAACGTAAATTTAAATAAACTACTACACGTGTTTTAGACATAATGTATTGTTTTCATCGCAAAATGGGATGTTTAGGATCATAGAATAAGAACACGTGAATGCTTCGTTAGAAATAATTTCGTCGTCCTCGATTTTCACCCAATTCCATGCTAGGCGTGAAACAAGATCATTGTCATTATAAGTTTGTAATGCTAACACTACTCATATGCTCTAATCACATACTTAGACTCCCTTATTCCTAAGGTGTATCTCTTATATTTTATTTTTGTCTTAATGATCACGAGGATACATCATTGACTTATGCGTGAATAGAGATTAGTTCCAAAAATAGAGTCTTAGCAGTGTAACCAAAATCATCGAATTAATAATTCATCCTAATAGACAACGATGTCAAAAAATTAAGTCAACAAAAAGGATCGATAAACACGGTTTTGAACATGAGACTTATTACCAATTTGGAATTGGTTTACCACCACCTTTTATTTAACCTCGCCATGAGGTGTTTATTATGGCTTTGGTCTAGCCCTTGTCTTTTATTTAACCTCGCCATGAGGTGTTTATTATGACTTGACGTATATCCTCACGCTAAAGCGAATTTTGGATCTTTAAGGCTTCAAGATTTAAGACATTCACTTTCAATTTTCGCATATATTTTTCGGCCTTGTGAGCTTCGAATTTTTGCTTGATTTAGGTGAAGAGGAAATTAATTTATTATTGGGGGAAGCCTTTGATTATTCGGGTTGCCAGTACTTCAAAACCGTGACGCTGGTGATAGAGACTAAACCGCTAAATCAATATTTATTAACAATTTATTATAAAAGCGTAGGGAGAATAAGCAGATAATTAAAACATGTGAGTTTTGAAAAAATACGAGTACTTTACGTTTAGCATAGTAACTTATAACTAACTCTATCATCTCTCGTCCTCAATTTAATGAGACTTAGCCTAATATAGTTAAGGAATCGAAGCTAAGTGCTCAACACACACGGTCGAGTCAAAAATTACTCTTATTCTCACCATCGGAAAACCTACATTCGTGTCTTAAACACTTATGGATAACAAGAAAAAAATTTAAAATTTGGCCATTTTAGCCTTATTTTGCAACAAAACGATAACAAAAAGATGAAAATTGGATTGCGTGATGACGTAAGAAATGTGAAGTATCTACTCACCCCCCATTCTAAAACTAAACATTGTCCTCAATGTTTCGAGTCTAAGGGTGAAACATCCCCATACTAGAGACGAAAGCCGAATGCTTAATCTCGAGCATGGAAAGGGTAAAACGAATAACCTATAGCCGTTTATGAATTATGCTAATAGATAAACGTTAGAACATTAAAGGATATCATCGGATATCGGAATCTCCAAAGGCAACGATCCAAGCTCGAGTGATACGTAAAACGAACACGAGAGGCTTCAATGATGATGATGAACCTGATAAATCACAATCACAAACAACCACGGAACAAAGGTCGGAAGAGCACAAGTCCCCTCGTTACACTATTATAAAAGCAATAATATTTACAAGGATAAGCATGAGAATCCCCCACGAGGCACCTTGTTTTTGATAATCGAGTCAAAAGCTCGACTCGAATCCCCATAAATGTGATCATTTAGGGATTATCTTGGTATGGTCATTTTTGGTGGGGCTTACATGATAAACAAGGCCCAAAAGTACATGGAGTACTTTAAAAAACCCGATAAACGTATACCAGGGTCAAAGATAGCGTCCTCGTTTTCGGATGAAAGACGAAACAACGCTACTCCAACCAAAAACCCGAGAGGGTAAAAAAAATAGATGAGAATAAATAGAAGGGTGGGACAATGGGTGGGGCAATACAATGAGCTACTCGAGGTAGACTCACACCAAGCAAATATATATGATTTCCATTTATTGCATCGGTAGAAGACCGAGATTTCCCTATACTTGCGATTCTGGGATCGAATATCTCGTCCTCGGTGGAGAAATGTGAGGGAACATAAGGGGATTCCCCCACACTAGATCCGCACGACGCATCGTCAAAAGGAGTAGATGAGCTCGTAGCACTCAATAAACGATGTGATGACGGAGTTAGACTTGTAGAAAAATCATGTAAATCAATTTTAAAACATTTTCCTTTTTCGTCGTTCAAAAACTCTTTATGAAAACCCGATTGAATTATGTCCAAAAATATTTGGCGTTTCTAAGACGATGTTAGGCACACTGAAAATTCTCACATTTAAGTCGCGGTTAGGGGTGGTGGATTGTATAAGTTTTTAAAACGTTAATCAACAAAGAACACCGCCCCCTCGGGGACAACATATTCATCATCCTCATGAGCGTCGATCTCTTCGATTTCTTCATCATAGATAGGCTTGTCAAACCAAGGTTTGTCATTCCCCTCATTGAGGATTGTAGAAACTCTCTCAAAGAGATCACGATCAAGCACAAAACCGTCATTCTTTTGTGGGGATCGTTGATAAGTTAGATCCTTACGAATGTGGTATACGTCATTCTCATTTGAGGAGTGTTGATTAGGTAACTACTCGAGAATGGGTTTTTGGTCACGTGAGTTGGTTCGTCATTATGAATGAGACGTTCCAACTCATCAAGTTCGGCCTCGATATTGGAAAAATCAACCTCACTTGTAGGTGGAAGTGGAGGTAAAAGAGCAAGCTCTCGTTCAATAATTTCCTCAATCTCGGGCTCGAAGACGAAATCATCGTACTCACCACACGTAGAATTCGTCTTAGGAGAATCAAAAATAGCTTGTGGGTTTTTGAGTATGTGATCGATTTTTGCAAAATCGACATTGTCATCATCAAAGAAAGAGTCGATGTGAGCACTTACAACCATGGTCTTACAAGTCGAATAACTATGCTTAGGTGACTTTTCAATGACGAGTGGATCGATGTCGATAATACCTTTAGCCTCAACGGGTGTTGGGCTAGGAAATGGAGGCACTTCAATGGATTTAGAAGTTGAAGCCTAAAAAACGTGGTCCTTCGAAGGTGGTGAAGACGAGTCCATATTGGTCATTGTCGTGATGGCACTAACGCCGCCCTTCGGAATTGGTGGTTCACTTTGTTCGCCGAATATATCCTCCATAAATATACGAATACCCTTTTGAATTAAGTAAACGTATTCTTTATCGTTAAATTTTCATCTTTAAAACCGTTCATTTTCATTCTTTCAAAACATGCATCAAGCCTCATATTTTCCGCTAAAGTTAACATTTTGAAATCATTAGAATTTGAAACCTTGGTTTTATCATGAACATTTGAAACCTTGGTTTTATCATGATCATTTGAAACTTGGGATCTATTCACGAAAAAGTCCATTTTCTCCTCCCCATATTTCATAGTTAATTTTCCACCGTGATCATCGATTACGGCTCGAGCTGTCGATAAAAAGGGTCGACCTAAAATAATGGGACATTTAGGGTCACACTCATAATCGGAAATAACGAAGTCCGCGGGAAAAACAAACTTTCCAATTCTAACATAAACATCCTCGGCTATTCCAAATGGTTCTAAAGGCGTACAATTTGCTAGCTCGATAGTCATGTTCGTGCGGGTAAGTCTAGGCAATTTCATCAATTCCCAAAGAGAATGAGGCATGAGATTGATGCTAGCACCTAAATCGGCAAGGGCTAAACATCCCTCAATCTCGGAAAAATCACAAGGTAATAGAAATTGGCCCGGATCCTCTTCCTTTCTCGGCATATGCCTTTTGGGTTTTTGAAGAAGGATCGAAGCACAATTTTCTTCAAAGGTTACTTGGGTAAGGTCGATAAAGCTCTCTTTTTGAACCGTGGATGGAATTCGAGGTACACGAGAGTGTGCACTCTTTTCCTTGGTCACCACGTTCACCCCACCGACTTTAGAACATGAAGGCGTCTTAGAAGTCGAGGGTTGAGAAGAAGAAACAACTCTAAATCCATCAAGGTTAGGGGTAATCACACGACTTTTTCCATGAGAAGAGGCGGCTTTAACATGTTCCTTCGGATTTGGTACGGTGTCACTAGGTAACGAACTAGATGACGCACCGGAAGACTTGTTCATTATGGCCAAAACATCTTTTTAAGGTCGATTTGTCCTTGCTCAATCTTTATATTTTGATTTTTCAACGTGTTGGAAAAGTCGTTTTTCAAAGTACCAATTTGTCCCTCTAATCGTCTCATGTTAGCCTCATTCGTTTTCAAATATTCTTGAAACTCGTTTGACGAACTATTTTTATTAGAATTAAAGTTCCCTTGGTTTTGATTATTTCTTTGAAAATTCCCTTGATTACCACTCGAAAATTGTTTCCTTGATTAGCGTTGTTTGAAAAATTCGAGTTTTGATTGTTATCTCGATTTTGCTAGTTCAAATTCCGACCTTGATTATAACCTCCTTGATTCGAAAAATTCCCTTGTTGATTATTTCCTTGAAAATTGTTATGGTTTTGAAAATTATTGCCTTGATTAAAATTTCCTTGTGATGGACCCGCGTTGTTTTGATTGTGAGAATTGTTGTTTAACGTGTTTACCCTCGACGTTTGGCCATCCGTAGTCGCACACTCATAATAATTATGAGGTCCACCATACAACGTACACGATGCCTCAACCGCTTTTACCATAGCGGGAGCGTCTTTCTTTTGCATCTCGATTAAGAACGACGTAAACACATTCGTCAACTTATCGACTTTCGCATCAACCCTCTCAATGTCGCGATTAGAATTCCTAACATTAGCTATATTGGCAACACTCGGTGTGTTACGGAGTTGGTAAACCTTGGATCTATTCTCGATAATCATTAACGCGTCTTTCGGAGTTTTACACAAAAAAATGCCACCGGCGGCGGAATTCAACGAATCTTGTTCTTGAAAACTAAGACCGTTATAAAACGTGTCGATTTGGTGTAAGTCGGAAAATCCATGGTGAGGACATTGCCTAATAAATTCCTTAAAATGATCCCACGCGTCTTTAAACGATTCATTCGGATTTTGCTCAAACCTCGTGATCTCGTTTTTGAAGAACGTGGTCTTCGATGATGGAAAGAAATGATTAACGAATTTGGAAACGAGATCCTTCCACGTAATTATGGAATTAGGTGGCTCTTTCTTGTACCAATCCTTGGCGGCACCATCGAGCGAGTACGGAATAAGCATAAGCTTAACGACATCGGCGTCGACGTTTTTAAACTTGCTCATGGCCAAAAGACGATCAAAGTTCCGAATGTGATCGTGAGGATTATCCGCCTCACGACCTCGAAACTTCGTTGCTTACATTAACGATAGCATTCCGCTCTTAATCTCAAAATTCTACGCTTCGATAGCAGGAATTAAGATCGCGTCTCCATAACCCTCGGTGGGTGCTTGGAGCAATTCCATCATAGAACGATTGTCGGCCATCTCGTCTACGATTTCGACAACGATATTAGGAACGTCGGTTTCTAAATTACCTCTTCGTTGTCGATTCCATCGATTTCGATTACGTCGATTCGAAGCGTCGCTAGAATTCGAATAATCCTTCGATCGAGTCCGCATGCACTAACGTAGAGAATGGGGGATAGCAAAGAAGATTCTTTTTGGAGTTATTCGTTTTTTCAGTTTTTTTGGTTTTTTGATGGTTTTTTAATTTTTTTTTTTGGATTTTCGGTGTATTACGTAGACTCAAATCTACAAATCTCTCCTCGAATCAATTTCTTGATTAAAGGAGCCTCAAGGAATGAAAACGATCACGTTGAGTGAACGTCTTCGATGACTTTAGAACGTTGGTGGAACACCAAAACGTTCAAGAGGGTTTAATCTTGAAAAACAAGCAAATATATAGTACGTAGATAATACTTCGGTTGGCAAACCCCCGATTAGCCCTTTTTCTCAAAACACGCACAAGCATGCGGAGGAAACGAGGCGACGCTAAGCACTTAAGAGCCTTTTTCCTTTAGGTCGTGAAATACAACCGCCTTATACCCACCTTATAGTTTGTGTTAATCAAAATTAAGCCTCTCGAAAGTAATTATCTATTTTGCCTTTTCTTTTTGCTTTAGATTCGAATACAATAATTGAGTGATGAAATCCCAATTAAAGTTGCGTTTTCACGCTTTTGGAGATATTGTAAATTTATTGTGATACGTATACAATATATTAATAATATTCACAAAAACAAACGAAAACGAATAATAGGATATCTACAATATAGTAAAATGATTGTTGTATGTTAATTGAGGAACAAATAATACGATTTATTTGGCTATTTATATAATATAGTAGGAAAAAATAACAAACGAGTATGTACGTTATATACGTTTTCCAAACATGAAAAGCAAAAACGCACTACTCACACAAGCACGATATATATATGAGGCACTAAACACCTCCCCGGCAGCGGCGCCAAAATTGATGTATGTATTTTAGTCACTTACTTTTAGGAAAAAACAAATAACCGTGGCAAGTATTAAACTCGACGATCTAGGAAAACTGACAAATCGAATAAGTGCGAGTTCGTTCTCGAAGGAGGTGTGTGTATTAGGTGTCAATATAATAAAATCAAGTTTGGATTAGTGACGTTTTTAGGTTTTAAGAGAGAAAATTAAAAGGCGATTCACACTACGATTAAACTACGACGTAGAACGTAAAACGTAAACGTAATGACGTAAAACGCGACGAAAATAAAAACTTAAACTAAAAATTAATTAAAAATCAAAATTTAATCTAAAATAATATAAATAAGAATAGAAATTCAATAAATAAATTTTAAAACTTATTATTAATTAAATATTTAATTTTAAATGCTAATTAAAGCCCTAAAATTAAATATAATTAACAAGGAGCCCAAAATTATATTTTATCAAACTAAAATCTTACTTATATTAACTAAACACTAAAGAGTATTTTTCCTAAAGTTTTGAAACTATATTTCTGTTTTTAAAAGGCTAAAAAAACTTTTTAAATGAAAATAATCATAAAAAATAATAAAACAATGAGAAAAATGCATTTCCTTTTTGGAAAATCCTAAATTACTTAAAAAAGTTGAAAAAAGTAATTTTACCCCTAATAGGACAAAAACACTTTATTTAAAAACTAATTTAAACTTAAAATAATTCTAAAAATAAATAAATAAAGGGAAAAATGAAATTATTTTTCAAAAAATCTTAAAATAAATTACTTAAACTAATAAAATTGTAAAAACTAAA
The DNA here is from genome assembly GCA_025667525.1 of Glebionis coronaria. Lineage (NCBI taxonomy): Eukaryota > Viridiplantae > Streptophyta > Magnoliopsida > Asterales > Asteraceae > Glebionis > Glebionis coronaria. The sequence goes on from CM046875.1 coordinate 521,790,707, forward strand.
AATCACTACTAATTAACCACTAAAGACAAAAACAGAATATACAAAAATTAATTTAAATTAAATTAATGCTAAAAAATAATAAAATAAACAGAAAAATGAAACTAACTTATCTAAAAATCTTAAATTAAATGACAAATTATAAGAAAAAAGAAAAATATGAAAAACACTAAAGATTTGCCACTAAAGACAAAAAACCAAAGTCTAAAAGGGAAAAGTGCCTGGGCTTTTGTCTTCTAGCCAAGCAGTGGCAACAATTACACTAACAGTGGGAACTTGGTTCCCACTGATAGACCCTCAGAAAGTGAAATATGGCGATTTTGAGCTTGTTACTTGGTATTTTTTTTGGAACAAAGGGCACCCCCACAACCAGTTGGGTTGTGGGGTGTCACAGCAACACAAAAACGCAAAGTCTAACACAAAAATCACACAAAATCAAGCTATTGCAGTTACTGATGTAGTAGGGTGGTCTGGTGCTAGGTCTGCTGATCTAGTAGGTACCTAGGGTGAACTTGGAGCATGAAAAACTTGACAATAACCTAACAAAACACAATACAAATGATATGTAGGCCCTAACAATACCCTAAACTAACCGAGTCTAGATTTTCAAAGTCCAAAACAAAATATTGAAGTCTAAATAGGCCTACTGAATTGTTTAGGTAGAAAATGATGAAAACATGCAAACTTCTTTTCTTTTCCTAAACTATCTAAACCAAGGCTAAAAATAAACTTTCTAAACCTAACTGAGCATGTTTAAGGCACTCAATAAATAGATGTGTGTCATCCACACCTATAAACTGACACAACCAAACACCCCTTAAAGACTGATGAATAACTTTATCAAAGCAATGACATTCGAATCAACTCAAACTTGATTCTAAGCAACTTAAACCTACATATAATCAGTAAATAAGCATAAACAAAACACTTAATCAAGCACCTAGACAGATTCCACACAAAACATACAATCACAAAACTTCTAAATTTCAGTTACAAAGAAGGGTTTAAGCCCTAGGTTTATACCTTGTGGGACCCACATTCGGGCCCCACTATGGTCGAGGCCATCTCCCTATTAGCTTAGAAGTGGAGCTTATGAAGAGCTTTTGTAGACAGGGACTACAACAGTCCCACACCAAGAAGACTACAACAGTCACTCTTGGTGTGTGTCTTTGCACCTGTTTAAAACACAACACAAGAAAAGCAAATATCCAAGCTCCAAGAGCTCAGTCAAAAGCTTGTGTCAAGAGCTTTTGGCTGAGCTTTTGAAACAGTAAGTGATAAAGGAAAAAAATGAGATTTTGTAAAATACTTGAAAACCAATTTTTGCAAACCAGATTAAAAGTAACCAACTGAAAAGGTAACATAAGTTATGAGCCTTTGTATAAGCTATATTGTCAGTCTAGCTTATCCAAAGCTTATAGCTTGTGGATCTTAAAAACATATTTTTGCCAAAAGTCCTTTGAACAAGAAAAAATTTCTTTTGATAAATTAAAATACAAATAACTAAAACATTTATCAAACTAAAACAGAAAATGAAAGGAATATAGATATACTTGCAAGGTTTAAAAGCTGATTTGATTACTTCACTTAAAAAGTTTACAAAGTAAAAATCTGGAACAAAGGGAAATACACAAGTTGTATCCTCCTTTTATACTACAAAAGAGATGATTCTAGATACATAAAAAACTAAAAACCCTAGCTGACGAATTTCCATCTCTACCCCTGGGGTTGTTGAAAATTCTTGGTCAAAGAAGGCTCTCATATGATCTTGTGATGTACCAGCTGTCTTGATTTGATCTGAACCCTTGGTGGTGACTTTGGGACCAAGAAAATTACATGGTTCATTGATGGACTCTGAAGATTCTGATTTTGCCCAATATGGTGAAGCAGGGGACCAACGTGGGACCCTCTATGGTCACGGGGTGAAAGGTTTGGTGAGTAGGTTTGGTTTAGGGGAGTCGTAATCATAGTTCTAGAAACAATTAAACAAAACCCCTTTGATTTAAAGGTGATTAGGGATTAGGGTTCGTCAGTTCATAAGTGGGTGAGTGAGTGTGTGTTTAATCTTGATTTAGGGGAAAGTAAGTGTTTAACGCCCAAAATAGTATTAATAAAATATGTTTAAAAAAACTTTAATTTTTATTATTATTGAGCCAGTGGGTTATGACGTGGAGGGGTGACTGGGTAGTGGTGGTGATGTGGCGTATTGTGAGTGGGTGATGGAGTTTGGCTGTTTGATGGATTTAGTCCCCTATCTTCCCAAAACATGGCAAATATACTTTTAACAGCTTAAACTCCCTTTTCCTTTGTAACAAGTTTGCCCACCTTGTCAAATTTGGCACATTGTTTTTGCAAACTATGAACAAGGACCAAATGTGCATATTTAGCATTCTTCAAGGGATTTTACGGTATAATCTAGAAACTTAAGGACCAAACTTGCAATATTTGAGATTTGCAAGGGTCAAAAGTGACAAGTCTTCAAAAGTTGAGGGACCATTCTTGACAAATCTTCAAACTTCAAGGACTTCAATGGAAATTCATCGTTCGGTTCCGGTTGTTTGTGCGGCTTCGTTTCCCGTGTTCGTTTTTGCTTAAATCTTGTAATCTTTTGGTGAATTCACGATATCCGTACCTAAAATACACAATGAACAAACACAAGCATATTTTGGGGCATTTATGACATTTTTAAGCGTTTTAAGCCCGATTTGGACGATGAGACTATGTATAAATACAGTGTCATCACACACGCTCGAAGCATGTCTTCCAATGTCTGAGTGGTTTGCTCCGACTGCCCGTCTATTTGAGGATGAAAAGCGATGCTAAGCTTAGGTTTGGTACCTCAAGCTTTTTGTAAACTCCTCCAAAATAGCGAAGTAAACCGAGGATCTATGTCCGAGATGATACTAGATGGAGCACGATGAAGTCTCATGATCTCCTTCTTATAAGTGTCAGCCAATTTGCTAACTGGATCATCCTTGCGGATCGGTAAAAAATGGGCTGACATGGTAAGTCGATCAACGATAACCCAAATTGCATCATGCTTCCTCTTGGTCTACGGAAGTCCGGTGAAAAAATCCATGGTGATCTTGTACCACTTCCACTCTATAATGTCTAATGGTTGTAGTAGACCACTAGACCGCTGACACTTGATCTTAACCTGCTGGCAGGTAAGACATTTGGAGACATAGGTAGCAACATTCTGTTTCATACCACTCCACCAAAAGTACTGCTTGATGTCGTGGTACATCTTGGTTGAACCAGGATAAATGGAGAATGGGGAGCTATAACCTTCAGCTAATAACGCTTCTCTGAGTGTAAGATCATCAGGAACACAAAGTCTAGTGCCCTGCCATAAGATGTCGTCGTCATCCAACCGAAACTCTGTCTGCTGCTCTAAATTCTGTATGATTGCCCAAATCTCACCATCATCCTTCTGAGCTTCCTTGATCCTAGAGAGTAAGTCAGGTTCCACTCTAAGATTAGCCCAGTAACCATGATGTCCACATACCATGATCTCAATTTCTAGTCGCTCCAAGTCTCGTATAATCTCTTCCTCTATCTTAATGCCGTTGATCATACCGGACTTCCTACTAAGAGCATCTGCCACTACATTCGACTTCCCGGGATGATACTGCAGATTAATGTCATAATCCTTCAACAGCTCTAACCACCTTCTTTGTCTCGTGTTCAGTTCACGCTGAGTGAAGATGTATTTCAGGCTCTTTTGATCCGTGAAGATATCACATGATTCACCATACAAGTAGTGCCTCCATATCTTCAGTGCAAACATGATTGCTGCAAGTTCCAAGTCATGCGTAGGGTAGTTCTCCGCATAAGGCTTAAGCTGTCGTGATGCGTAAGAAATCACTTTTCCATGTTGCATGAGAACACAACCAAGTCCCTTCCTTGAAGCATCACTGTAGATTTGAAATCCACCTGTACCATATGGGAGAGTAAGAATTGGTGCAGATACCAGTCTCTGCTTAAGGTCTTCAAAGCTCTTCTCTCTTTCTTCAGTCCAGATGAATTTTTCCCCTTTTCGCATCAGTTCGGTCAATGGCAGTGCTAAACGGGAAAAGTTCTCTACGAACCTACGGTAGTAACCATCTAAGCCTAGAAAACTATGAACTTCAATCGATGATGTCGGTCTTGGCCACTTGGTAATAGCCTCAACCTTTATTGGATCCATGGTTATTCCTTCTGCGGATACTATGTGGCCTAGGAACACCACCTTACTTAACCAGAATTCGCATTTGGAGAACTTGGCTTACAGCTGCTTCTGGTGAAGTATCTGTAATACTATACGAAGATGGTCTTCGTGTTCCTCCATTGACTTAGAGAAAATCAGAATATCGTCAATGAAGACAATGACGAACTTGTCCAAAAACTCATGGAAGATACGGTTCATCAAGTCCATGAAAACTGCTGGAGCATTGGTAAGGCCAAATGGCATGACTAAAAATTTGTAGTGTCCTTAACGTATACGGAAAGCAGTCTTGGCGATGTCCTGCTCTTTCACCCGTAACTGATGATAGCCAGACCTCAGATCAATCTTGGAAAAATGTTTGGCCCCTTGGAGTTGGTCAAACAGATCATCAATGCGTGGCAAAGGATATCGATTCCTGATGGTGATCTTATTAAGCTCACGATAATCAATGCAGAGACGCATACTACCGTCCTTCTTCTTTACGAATAAGAACAGTGCACCCCATGGAGATGCAGTAGGTCGGATGAACCCTCGTTCCAGAAGTTCCTGCAGTTGTTCTTTTAACTCCTTAAGCTCTATGAGAGCCATGCGATAAGGAGCCTTGGAAATTGGCTCAGCTACTGGGATGAGCTCGATATTAAACTCTACCTCACGAGCAGGTGGTATGCCCAGAAGTTCTTCTGGAAACACATCTGGAAATTCTAACACAATTGGCTGATTCTGGATAGATGGAGATTCAGCCTCCATATCATGAACAATAGCTAAGTAGCCCTCGCAACCATGTGACAGTAATGCACGTGCTTGTAAGGTTGAAATTATTTGTACAGACCTTCCAGGTAAAAAACCGTTGTGAATGTACTCCGGTGCAGTTACATCATCGAAGATGACTCAATATGAATGGCAGTCAATGGTGGTGTGATATTTGGATAGCCAGTCCATGCCTAATATCATGTCAAAATCACACATGTCCAATGGAAGTACGTCAACTGGACGAATTTTGTCATCAAACTCGATGGGAATACCCTTTTACCCATGTGTTATGCGTACATAGTCTCTTAAGGGAGTGGAAATGTTTAAGATATTTTCTAATGGCATAGGGGATATCCTAACACTTTTGGCATACACAGTAGATATGACCGAATGAGTAGCACATGTGTCAAATAATACGCATGCAGCTTGACCATACATATACAAGATGCCAGTGATGGTACCTGTTGACTTGTTGGCCTGATCAGGCGAGGTCGTGTACACCTGTCCAGTAGGAGGAGGTGGTTTGGAGTCGGCATGTCCAGGTGTGCCCTCGATCTCACCCTTACGGAAGTCCTTCATGTGATGGCATGGCTGGCCACACTTGAAGCAAGCATCGCTGTCATGGAGACACGACCATGGGTGCCTGCGGTTGCACGTAGTGTAGAGAGGGTGAGTATACCCTCCAACAGGTGCCCTTGTTGGCTGGGAGCCTGTTCATAAAGTATACGTGAGACATGACTTATGGGTACAGACAAGACAATCCTGAAAATCGTAAGACATAATACCAGCTATACCTGCACGGTTGGGCTGTGAACCTCTGAGTTCCTACTCCCTTCCGTTGCCATGATTCCTGGTAGTAGATACTGAAGTGTCAGAATTATGAATCATAAAGCATATAACATAGAAAATGAGTAGGTTTAGGGACCTGATGCTGTTGGAGTTGTGAGCGTTGTTATTGTAATTGTCATTACCGCCACGCCTATCCAAAGCAAAACGGTCTTGGGTCTGACCGTTACCCTTGTCCTGACTCTGCTGCTGAGTCGCCGGTTGGGACCGGTCCCTAGTCTTCTGCCTGAAAGATGCAATTGTATAGAGAAAGATAAATATTTGGATAATACTGAATGAATTGAGATGATCACCGCTGAATGACAAAATATACCTCTTGTCGGGTCTCTCTGTCTCTCCAAACTCAACCCTCTCTTGCAGCATCTCCAACTTGCGTGTTGCATCAGCTACTTGTGCCACTGTGTTAAAGGTAACACACACCAAGTTATTGGCGACCGATGTACGAAGAGCCCAGCGAAAGTGGTACGCTTGCTCCTCTACAGTCCCTGCTGCTGCACCACGGAATCCAGCCAAACGAAGGAATCTCTGCATGAACTCATTGATGTTTTCCCCAGCTCTCTGCCTAATCCTATGATACTCCATCTTAAGCTTATCATGCTCAGCCTTTAGGAAGAACTGTCCCATAACCAACTCCCTGAACTGTGCCCAAGTCAATCCAACCACCCAATTGTCGCCTCCCTCCGATAGTTTCACTGCCTTCCACCATCCAAGCACGTTCCCTTCAAACTTGTAACAGGCTAACCTTGCCTTAAAGACAGGGTCGCATCCCATCGCGTCAAAGATCTTCTCAATTTGAGCTAGCCAGCTCTCAGCCTCATCAGGGCTGTCAGTCTTCTCGAAGGATCGTGGACGCTGCTTGTTAAATCGCTCCAGCCATGTGATCAGTGTAGCTGGAGGATGAGGAGGATTCTGATGCTGGCGCTGGTGCTGATTGTTGGCAGCTTGCACCTCGGCCCAAATTTCATTCCCTAGTTGAGGAAGCATGGCCTGCATCGCAGCCTGAACTGCTGCATTGAGTTTCTCTTGTTCACGTGTGAGAACCATCTAACAGTATAAAACAAAATGCATGATTAAACTGATTAAAACATAATATATATACATAAAAAAAATTATGCATATAAACATGAAATTTTTTTATGCATGAAAACTGTATATGAATACATGATAATGAAATAACATGGGTTTGGGTGAACGCCTATGGTCGGTTCACCTAAACAAAATGGCATGACGAGGATGAACGCCTTTGGGTCGGTTCATCAAAACAAAATGATTCGATTAAAAGCACATGCGACTAAATATGGCCAGTCCTGTACCAACCATTACTTAGTCAAAATTCCTGCAACAATGATACATTAATAAATGCATGAAAACAACTGTTAGTTATAGGAAGACCATGGTGATTACCCACTAATCACAGGTCATGTTTTAAGAGCCTACAGGTCGAAACCTTAGCTCTGATACCATAATTGTAACACCCCATTTTGGTAAATAAAATGTCATACGTAATTATGGCGTGTCATTAAAGCATGCAAGGTAAATGTCTAAAAACATTCAATGACCATGAATGGAAATACCGGAAACAAACATCGGTAGTCCAAGTATAAGCTCAACACACATGAATATAAGTACTGAAATAGAACACGACTAAACAATGTCCAAAGAAATAATGTAGCATAATGTATGGAAAATGCATAAAGTGATGAAGGCTAGATAGCTTCCAATCCGTTTGCACATACTCTTAAAGTCTACGAGAGCCCTTGAGTACCTGTCGTTCGGGAACATGAAAGGAAAACGGCTGAGCATAACGCCCAGTGAACGGATATACAAGTATAGCATGAAAAGACATAAGCATAAAAGACTAATAGCAGCGGAAATGTATAAGTCCTAGATAACCTGGAACATAATCATAAAACTGGTTTTATAGTTTGAAAAGACTTATGTTTTAATGTGAAAAATTGTATTAATTAGCTAATAGCCCATATATGTCATGAGGTTCCACCGTGCATGAATACTTGGAGGGGAGACCTCATCATGCAATTAGAGGGGTTGCCTCTAATTAATTAGTCTGGGTATGAGGGATCAACTCCTTGTGAAGGATGCAAGGCACACATTGCATTCACCATGAAAATCCTGTAAAATATGTAACTAGGATGCACCCATATGCCCCACATGATAATATAAATATATGGCCAAAACTGAAAAGGGACGCCACGAGCAATCACTCCGCCGTGGGGAAGTCATAACACTGGTGCCTCTAGTGTTATGGTTATGGTACCTCCATAACTAGGTGACACTGGTCATGCATGTATATGGATTAGGCATTTTAACATAAGTAATCAAACATATAAAGCATATACTTGGGAAAACAGTTGGCTGCAAACGGGGAATCCTAATAAGGAAAAGAATGTCCATACTGAAGGACGGAAAATCCGTACCTTGTGTCTGGTGAACGAGGAAAGACAAAACGATAAATAGTCCTACTCCGACCTTACTAATGCTACATAAATAAGGGACATGTATAAGTCTTCTGATAACTGAGAATGTAACTGGTTTTAGCATGTTCTTAGCTTGTTTATATGTTCTTGTCTTGTTTACTGTTTAAATGTTATATTGTATTAATCATGTATTTCATGCATTTCTGATTAAGTATTATTTTGTATTCTTGTATTATTATACTTGTTGTGTAATAATAAGTAACTTTCTATAAATAGCAGGTTTCCTAAAAAAGAAAGTTTCCAAAAATAGAAAGTTTCCAAAAATAGAAAGTTTTCAAAAATAGATCAGTTTCTAAAAATAGAAAGTTTTCAAAAATAGTAAGTTTCCTAAAATAGAAAGTTTTCATATTTAGAAATAAGCTGGATTAGTAAGCTAATAATATAAGCTTAAGTTTACTGGTTAAAAATCATAAGTCATGTAATTAATAGTATAGTTTATTAATAATGTCATGATAATTTAATAAACTATAGGTTATATGATTTAATTAAATAAAGGCATGATTTAATTAAATTAAGACATATAAAATACTTAGGTTAATCATGTACTAATAATTTATTAATTATAACCTAAGTCATGATTTATTAATTATTTATAGTCCATGTTTTAATAATTAATTAATACTATAGTCTAAATTAAATGATAAAAATACTTAGGTTAAAACATGTATTATTTACTAAAATAATATAACCTAAGTCTTGATTAAATTAAATTAATTATAGTCATGATTAATTAATTTAATTAGTCTTGAAAAAAAAATATACTTGTAATTAAAATAATCCCGTGACCGAACTCGTGTTTTAATTTAGACCGCACCATGAATCAGACCGAACCATGAACCGGACCGAACCATGAACCGGACTGAACCATGAACCGGACCGAGCCAGCTCAACAGTGGCTAACCCGGTCTAGCCGGTTGCCACTACCGTGGCCTGGCTAGCCACTGCCGGACGAAAAACACCACCGGCTGAAGCCGGTGGTTCCCCCCTGTTCAGCCTGCGTTCCCCCTGCTTAACACAAAGCAACACCGGTTGTTGCAGGTGGTGTTGCTATTACTGCCGAGACCCAACACAAACCAAAAGGCCACCCCGGCGCAAGTCGGGGTCCTTTGTTCCCTGCGACCGAGCCACGAAAGACCACACCGAGACCCTAGGTCTCGGCTGTTGGTGAATCGCAAGAGTTCTATTGGTTTGACTCTCGACCGAACCACACCCCACCAAAACCAAACCTTTTTATGTTTTCTTGATTACTCTAACATGTCTAACATGTTTAATTATGTTTTTAATATATCATGAACATAATTAAGGAAAACGATAATAAAAGATTAAGATTTTGACGTTTATCGAATACGTGATTGAATGAGAACTAATAACACGAATACGAATAACCCGAATTCACTAATCAAAATCAACCAACACCCTTGTGGTGTTCCTTGTAGCCGGCGACAAGAGAGGAAGAAGGAGGCTAGGGTTTTTATTTTTTTGTAAAAATTCTGTAGAATGATAAACCTGTGTTTTCCCTTTTTATTAAGTTAACCAAAACAATGTGTTGGGCCCCCTCTTGCTCTTATGTTCGCGGCAAACATAAGCCCAAACGGCTTTACCGGGCTTTGTTCATGTTTAACAATTTACGTGTTCGTTTGTGTTATTAAATGTTCGTATTGGTTCGTGCTTTAATATTCATGACATATATGTTATACGTAATACTTGTTTATCGGGTAATAATATAAAATACGTAGTTCACATGTTCGTGATTTAATGTTCGTGATCATATGCTCGTGATTATAATTATTATGGCTAATAATTATCGTTTATTACCACGTACTTAATAATTATCGTGCACTAACACGTACGTAGTTTCTGAATTTAATATTCGTGACACGTGTTCATGACATAAAAGTAAAGTTTTAATTTGTTCGTATGTTTACGTAGTGTACTGTTCATGGCATTTAGATGCGGGTTTTACAGAAAATTTCTCATACCAAGCACGACGTGCCTGTTTGAGAACATAAAGAGCTTTTCTAAGCTTGCAAACTTCTCCTGGTTTGTGAGAGACACCAAGAAGCGGTATCATAATAACCTCTTCATTCAAATCACCATTCAAAAAAGCATTTTTGACATCCAACTGAGATATTTTCCATTTACGACTAGAAGCAACGGCAATTAAAGTTCTTACCGTTGTCATTTTAGAAACTGGAGCAAATGTCTCTTCGTAATCCATACCATATTCTTGAGCACAACTTTTTGCAACAAGAAGAGCCTTATGTCATTCAACAGACCCATCAGATTTGGTTTAAATATTTTAGACCCAACGAGATCCAATAGCACGCTTGCCGACCGACAATAGTACTAAGTCCCATGTTTGAGTTTGATGTAGTGCAGCAAGTTATTCGGCAATAGCAACCTGCCAAAGTGGATCACAAACAACCTCTCTATACGACTCAGGCTCATGAAGACGATGTACAGATACAATAAAAGAACTAAACGAATTAGAATAACAAGAATAAAGAAAGTCTTCCCTTTTTGTAGACTTGCAATTACGCTTTGGTCGACGACTACTTGCGGGAGGATCAACGGTAGAGATGGTCGTTTGGGTTGTGTTGTTTGTTGTAGCTTGTAGTGGTGTTGTTTCTGGTGGTGTCGGTGTGGTTTCTGGTGGTATGATTTCTAGTAGTGTGGTTTCAATGGTTGTTTCTGGAAAAGGTTCTAGTATTACTGGCGACAAAACAAGTGGCGGTTCATGAGTGACACCATCAAAGGGGTCAATCTTTATAAGTTCAGATTGTGTCAAGTTGTGTGAGCTATCAGGAACAAAATAATAAGGAATATGCTCTAAAAAATCTACATGGAGAGATGTATACAAATTTTGACCGACTGGATCATAACAACGATATCCCTTCTGACTAACACCATAACCCAAAAACACACATAAAGTTGACTTTGAAGATAGCTTTGTACGTTCAACATGTGGTGTTAGAACAAAACAAGTACAACCGAACACACGCAGTGAGGAATAATCAGGAAAAGTTCCATACAACTTTTTAAAAGGAGATAAACCTGAATTATGTGCAGTTGAGATTCGATTAATCACATACGTAGCTGTAAGAACTGCTTCTCCCCAAAAACACTAGGAACTTCAGCAGACAACAAAAAGGATCTAGCTGTCTCAACAAGATGACGGTGCTTCCTTTCAACAACACCATTTTATTGAGGAGTGTCCGTACATGAGGTTTGATACATATTCCCATCCGATTTAAGTAGACCGACAAACTCATTATAAGTGTATTCACCTCCTAAATCACATTGGAAGCATTTGATGACCGTCGAATGTTGAGTCATCAAAAGGGCTCTAAATTCTTTGAAAATTGTAAGAAAATCGGACCTACGTTTCATCAAATATATCCAAGTAAAGCGAGTGAAATCATTAATAAATGAAACATAGTATTTGGAACCTCCTTTTGTTGACACGAGAGACGGCCGCCACACGTCAGAATGGACTATATCAAACGAAGCAGTAGAAGCAAAACTACTATTATTGAACGGTAATGCATAAAACTTAGCAAGTTTACACCCACTACAATCAGAAATATCATGAGCATCTAGCTCTCCAAGCGCTCCAGTAGATGCTAAATATCGTAAACGGGTACCAGAGACATGACCCAACCGAGAATGCCATAGATAAAATGCCGAAGAAGAAAAATTCAACCAAAAGGAAGACAAATCCACACTATATGATGTAGTGTCATGAATGTCTCTAAAGTGATCCAAAACATAAAGATCTCATTTCCTGTGACCAGTCCCAACTACCTCCTTTGTTTTCCGATCATATATAGAACAATGGAAACATAAAATTTGACATCACATCCATAATCACAAATTTTACTAACCCAAGCAAGATTCATAGTACGGTTTGGTATGTAACAAACATTAGATAACGCAACAGAAGGTGTGTCAACTGATCCAACTCCTGCTAATGGCGTAGAACCACCATTAGCTGCCACAACTGATTTCGAAGAATTAAGATTCAATAAAATAAACTGTGATAAAAGATAAGACATGTGATGTGTGGCACCCTAATCTAATATCAATTTAGAAATAGATGTGAAACCTTTATTAAGATAGGTTGACATAGCATGAGGTTCAAAGGCCAAAAACTTCTTTAACTGCTCTAACCATATCTAAAAATATCACAAACTTGTCATACATGTCCATAAATTTTTGAAACTGCGTGAACAATAATGTATCTGATTCAAAACTATTCTTACAAGTATCCATGGAAGACAATCACCTTAATCCGTAAAATACACAAGCGAATAATACCAACCAAACCGATGATTCAAACAGCTAGGCACTAAACTTCAGTTAGGTTATTACAGTGTGCAGAATACCGATGACATTGCCAAATACATTCTCGATCATAAAACAAACTCATGTTGACTACCATTCGTGTTGACTACCATATTAAAGTAACACCAAATACAATTGATTCAAAGTGAATATTGTACACAACAACCAACTACGATTAAATCACATCAATCGATCCACCGAACTATTTTTTCTTAAATCATCCAATCTAATTTAACCATCCAATATTTATGAATTACCCATGAACAGTCTCCTTCAAATAAACTACTAAAACAAAAAAAATACCAAATGAATATGATTTACCTTCATCATTAGATCTAAAGATTGCATAACTTCAATCAACACCTCACCTTCCACAATCTATGTACACTAATTATAACATAACTGTGGCAGCCCGACGACACACGAACATTGAAATCAAATACCAGACATACTCGGAAACTTTGCTCTTGATGCAATGTAGAAACTAATGAACAAACATATTTGTATTCTTGAATTGATAATATAAATTATTAGATAAGTCACGTCTAACAAACTGTTCCACAAATGGAGGTTGGTATAATCATGTGTATTCTAGTCAATTGTAATCCCAAAAATATCTCATAGTTTGATAGGGAATCTTGTATATATATATCAGTGACCATGAATGACAAAGGTAACCAATCCATTCTTTCATGGTATCAGAGGCTTTCTTCCTGAGTACCATTATTTTTTTTGTCCTTCAATCTAAGATATCTCTCAAATCTCCCTTATCACAAATGGCCTAGCGGAGACCAGCCGAGCTTAAGATTGGTGAAGTCCATAAGTCATGGTCGATTCATCAGTTAGACGTAAAGAATGCGTTTCTACATGGTACACTCAATGAAACCGTGTCTATGCATCAACCATTTGGTTTTCGTGACCCTGCTTACCCTCATCATGTATGTCTTCTCAAGAAGTCTCTTAATGGACTTAAACAAGCTCCGCGAGCATGGTACCAACGGTTTGCAGATTTTGTCTCCACTATTGGTTTTGTACATAGCAAATGTGATCACTCGCTCTTTATCTATCACAAGGGTAAGGATATGGCTTACTTGCTTTTGTATGTCGACGATACTATTCTTACTACTTCAAGTGACTTGCTTCGAACATCACTTATGTCACTTTTAGCACGTGAATTTGCTATGAAGGATCTTGGTCCTTTGAGTTATTTTTTGGGGATTGCTGTTACACGCCACCAACATGGACTTTTCCTTAGTCAAAAGAACTATGCTAAAGATATTATTGCAAGAGCTGGTAGTCGTCTTGTAATTCAGTTCGTACTCCAGTGGACACTACTTCTAAATTAAGTGCTACTTCAGGTGATCTTTTTTCGGATCCTACTCACTATCGTAGTCTAGCGGGCGCGTTGCAATACCTAACATTTACTAGGCCTGATCTTTCCTACGCGGTTCAACAAATACGTCTACACATGCATGCTCCACGTGACAGTCATATGCATGCTCTTAAACGTATCATTCGCTACTTACAAGGTACACTTGACTATGGTCTTCATCTTTCTAAGTCACCTGTTCATCAACTTGTTTCCTACACTGACGCCGATTGGGGTGAGTGCCCCGATTACCCGTCGCTCAACTTCGGGTTATTGCGTTTTTAGGAGATAATCTCATCTCATGGTCATCGAAAAGACAACCCACTCTTTCTCGATCAAGTGCAGAAGCCGAATATCGTGGGGTTGCAAATGCGGTATCGGATTCTTGTTGGATTCGTAATTTACTACTTGAACTACATTGTCCCATTCCGAAAGCTACTCTTGTATTTTGCGACAATGTTAGTGCTATTTTTCTATGTGGAAATCCGGTTCAACATCAACGAACTAAACACATAGAAATGGATATTCATTTGTACGTGAAAAAGTAGCTCGTGGGGAGGTACGGGTTCTTCATGTTCCATCTCGTTTTCAGATTGCTGACATCTTTACAAAAAGTCTTCCACGGATGTTGTTTGAAGATTTTTGTGACAACCTCAGTGTTCGTCCTCCTCCCGTTGCGACTGTGGGGGTGTATTAGATAAGTCACGTTTAACAAACAGTTCCACAAATGTAGGTTGGTATAATCATGTGTATTCTAGTCAATTGTAATCCCAAAAATATCTCATAGTTTGGTAGGGAATCTTGTATATATATATATCAGTGACCATGAATGACAAAGGTAACCAATGCATTCTTTCATAAATAACATAGTGCAATACATATATATAGACTAAACATAAAGGTAAACCTTAAAGGCTAAATGGATCGCGGGCTTCTTATGGGGTATAAGCTAACAGTTTGCATTTTCGTTTTTTTTAATGCGCATACATCTCCTCAAACAAAAAACGTTTATCTCAGAGAATGGCAAAGTTATTGGTTTTTGGTTAAAGGATAAACGGAAGACCTTTTTCCGAATTCATATCGGAAATATGCATGTGTTTTAAGTTTTAACGGCGTAATTTGATAGTTTGAGTGTAACAACAATAACCAGATATGGGAAAACAAATATTTAGGACCAGTTTTTTTGGTAAAAACAAAAAAAACCTTAAATATCAAAAAGTAATCTTGAAAAACCTTAGTTATCGAGCTTGATTCTAAAACTTATCATAACAAATTAACAATAAAAAGAAAATGAATAAAAAAATAGAGTTAACTGCATTTTTTGTCCTCGTGGTTTGGTCCCGTTTTCACTTTTAGTTCAATAATTCAAATAGTTTCGATTTTGACCAAAAAGGTAAACTATTTCTTCACTTTTGGTCCAATTCTGTTAAATCTGAAAGTTTGACTTGCTTGACTGTGAAATAAAAGGATATTTTTGTCTTTTCATTATATTATATTAAAAAAATTCCCACAAACTCACATTATCTTCTAACAAAAAAAACTCACTAACCTAATATAATTTCTCAAAAAAAAAACACCCACACACAAATTTTCTTTTATCTTCTCTAAAGTCATCCACACCACATATATCATCGCCTTCATCTTCATTGTACCAGGAAACCAAAAAATCCACCCAAACTATACACAACCACTCATCTTGACCAGATCTGGTCGGATATACTTACGATGGTTTTCTGGTGATTGTGATGAGTGGTTGGTGGTCTCGTGGTGGTCGTGGTGAAAGGGTTTTAGTGGTGGAGCGCTCGTGGTTGTGGTGACCACATATTAAGACAGTGATTGTGATTTGTGTATTTTTAGGGGTTTGATCATTTGTAATGTTTGATGATGTTTGTGTTTTGTTGGTCGAAGAAGACAAAAGAAAATATTTTGGAGAAGAAGATAAAAGATGGTATATTTTTTGCAGGAAAAGATAATTCAAGATGTAAGTGGTTTTGTATATATTTTGAAAACAAAGAGAAAAATTGTCAGTGCCAAATCAAGATGTTATCATTTCCAAATTTATCTTTTATTTTAGTTAATGTGATTTTGATATTGAAAGAATTTTAAAAAAATATCATATAATATTCCTGGTATAAAACAAATTGTTTCCAAAGCTAATTTTTTTTCCAAAAAAAGAAAGAATGATTATTAGTGATAATTAAATATTGATTAATTATATATATAATATATAATACGGAGTAATAAAGAAAGAAAGAATGAAAAGGTATTTTAGTCATTTTTTATACTAAAACGAGGGTATTTGAGTCATTATACACCTTTTTAACTGGTCAAACTAGCGGTCAACGAAAATTGGACTAAAGGTGAATAAATAGTTTACTTTTAGGTCAAAATCGAAACTATTTGAATTTTTGGACCAAAAGTGAAAACGAGACTAAACCACGAGGACCAAAAATGCAGTTAACTCAAAAGAATAGTTACCGTTCTAAGTAGCGACGGAGCCAGTAGGGGGGCTGGAAGGTGCTCGGCCCCCTAACAATGGGATACTTACCTTATGACAATGTGATTCTCTTAAATAACTTTAAAGACTAAGCTTTTTATAAGATATATAAGAAATTATTTTTTGTTTTAATGGAGTATTGAGCGGCTGGGAGGAAAATGACCCATAAATAATGTGCAATTTTATATTTTTTAATGAGTTAGTCGTCTACTTTTGTTATAATGTATAATTTAACCCCTCAAGTTTTTAATTTATCATTGCAGTAACAGTTATGTCTAAAATGTGTACTATTATTGAACATTAAGACTTCTTTTGCAAGATAAATAACTATAATTAGACTTCTTCTGTTTGTATGGTGCTCCAGAATTTTTTTCAAGTCCCCTCTAACAAGAATTCTTAGTTTCGTCCCTGGTTCTAAGGTCCTTAAACACACTAATTAAACAGCATGAAACAATCTTGAATGAACACCACCCACCTAGGCCCTTGCTCGAAAACCATGCCTACAACTCACGTTTAGTCAAAAATCTTTAATTAACGTTTAAGTAGTACCCAAAATTAAAGATGACAATTTCCCCACATCTCAATGTAATTCATAAACAATGTTTTCAAATCCGGTTCGAGTTTCACGTTTTCGAAACCTAGCTAGACTTGTCGGGTTTGGGATGACTCGGGTCAACTTGGTTCTCGAGACCCGGCCGAATTTTTATTTTTTCGGGTTTTTGGTTGATTCGGGTTTCACATTTTCGAAACCCGGCTAGACCCTTCGGGTTGGGGTGACCCGGGTCAACTAGATTCTCGAGACCCGGCCGGGTTTTGATTTTTTCAGGTTTTTTACAAAAAAAAATAAATTTTACGTATTTACGATGAAATTTTATTTTATATATTATATTGGTTTGTAAACAATTTATATCTTTAATATATGAAATTTTTTATATATAATTTTTGTTAATTAAAAATATATATATATATATATATATATATATATTTTTATAAACTAGGTTAACCCCGTTTGACCCGGATCCGATAACTCGACCAGACGAGTTTCAAAACATTGCTCAATATATAACATTTAATTATCAAAGACTAAGGGGTAGTTTGGTATCCGGTATTTGTGGGGTTTAGGCTCAATCCTTCATTGAATCAATTGTTTGTTAGTTATTGCTTTTTTCTGACACCAACTGTGATGCCCAAACAGTAAAACCCAACCCCACCCTGGAGTTTTGTAAAATTATATTATTTCAGGTATATTTTTTTATTTATCAAAATTTGCAACCATATATTTTTAAATTTTTTATTCTACTAAAAATTTTAACCATATGTTAATATATAATTTCTGAAATAAAATTATTTTATTATATATTAAATAAATATAAAAATCAAATAAACAAATATATTTTCTCTCTCCAAAACCTACTTCAAATCCAAATTTTACTAATCCTAAACCTTCAACTTTATAAACCCACATACAAAGTTTAACCCGACTTTAAACCAAACGGACCCTAAGTTAAATATTTTCATGATGCTAACTTGTCTGCTCTTCTAATGAGAAGACTGTTCAAGGTCATCACAAAGGACCTAAAAAGTATGATTAACTCAATCTTATAGGATGAGTAAATAAATCTAAAACTTAACTTTTTGGCAAATCAGAATAATATGAAAGAATTGTTTAAGCAAAGAAATTCCCTCACTACAAGAAAATAGGATCGGTGGGGTATCGTGCGGCCCTTGTATTAGTATATTCAACGGTTCTTATTTAAAAGGAATAACTTATTACTCATTTATGATTACAAAACTATTTTATATATGGAAACTAAACTATAAGGTGGAGTATCATTATCTTTAGAAGTTTAGTGATTAGTATTGCTAAAATGGGGGAATACTTAATATTATCATTTACTCCCCACTTATTTAATCTAATTTTGTCTCATTCTTGAATTTGCAATGTTTATTTTACTTGCACACGAAAGAGGACCAATCAGTGCTATCGGCTATCGACTGTTCTATAGTATATACTAATAAATGTAACACACATCAAGTTTTCATATCAATCTATGTTCATTCCTGCCACTTAAATATAACATGTGATAGAAACGATCATCTTAACGTACTAGCCAGAGCTGAGCAAAAGCGGCCTCGCACGCCGAGGCCTTGGTCATACCGGGCCTTTTTGCCTCATCCAGCAGCCTATTTATTTGATTATCCGACCGTCTTTTAATATCGTTATCCATTACGAATTAGTACTCCGTTAACTGCTTGTTAGTTGTGACAAAAAAACAAAAAAAAGACACAACTTGCTAAAAATAGATGGCCCCAAGATATACAAGAAAAATGTATCTTATGGTGTTTTTCTAACGAGGAATTTTACACACACAAATAATTTACAAAATTTTATCTACAAAATGATTTGGCAACAAGTAGTGGAGGGTGAATAAGAAGAAAGAGAAAACAAGATACAACATGATTGGACCACTACACATGCCATATTATTTTGTGGGAATAATTTTGTAAATCTTTTGTGGATATAAAATTTCTCTTTTCTAACAAGGCTATGGCTATGTTTGGCAAGAGCTTTTTTAAAGTTTTTTCAGAGCTGTTAGCTTTTTTGTTAAAAAAATAATTTAATAGCTCTGTTTGGTACAACAATTTTTAAGAGCTGTTAGCTTTTTATTTTCACCAAATAGCTCTTAAATAAAGAGCTGTCTGATACAGCTTTTTAAATTATCAAGAGTTGTTAAAGCTGTAAGTTACTGATATACTCTCAAACCATATTAAAATTTATTTAAATATGTCCTTTTAAGTCATTTTACATTTTAATTTTTATAGTTAACAACTAATATACCAAACACTTTTATTAAAAATAGAGTTTTTTAGTAAACAGCTTACAGCTAACAGCTTACATTTAACAACTTACAGTTAACAGCTTACAGCTAATTTTACCAAACATAGCCTATATCTTATGATGTACATCTGGGACACATAATACTAAAATGTCTCCACAAAAATAATACTCGATCGGTTCAAAGCTTGCAATTTTCTAGAGAAGCATCTTTTGTTTAAAACTATTCAATTTTTGTATTATGGCACTCGATAATTATTTTGTTGAGCATGAATCAAAATATAGTTACCTGACCATTAGCAATTTACTAATTTAAAACTTCCTTTAGGGTCAACCTAATCATTTTTTGAAACTTATAGTTGCAACAAAAGTTGTTTTCTTGTTATATAAAAAAACTCGCAAAGAATTCGCCTGCCTTTAACGGTGGCATTTGACAGTTTTTGTTAATATGAGTGTATGTTTTTCCGTTAGCGAGATCATGATTTAAAAAGATAAAAGGATGATCATTGCCCACTAGTATTTGCTTATTAGAGTATCAGGTGTCGTAGCATTAAAATGTCTTTTTATTTAAGTTTTATAGAGTGACATATCATTTAACACATTTACTTTTAAAAAATTTATATCTTCCTTTTTATTTGAGCCCTACTATTGTATATTTTATTTTATTTTCTTTCATTTTTTAATAAACTTAATTTATTTTATTTAAATTATAAACTGGCTTTAAAACACGTCACTAATCGAACTACAAAAATCCAATACAATTGTGCCAATACAACCAAAAATAATGTATCCTTATAACCTTTCTCGATTTCACAACAATAAAACGCAAATACTCATTGCAATTTTCATATTCTTTAGCATAAAATCCCCTTAAATGTTTTTCAACACACCAAGCGTTTGTGAAAATGTCTCTACCATAAAACATACATAAAACACACCATCCTTTTCTTTTCAAACCGATTTCATATATATTAATCATTCTATTTTCATGACATCATCATCTACCTCTTCGGACGGAACTTGGCCATGTCCATTTCGAGGTTTTCATTGTTGCCCGGATGGTCAAGTGGGCAATAAAGGGTTTGCTCGTTTATTTTCTCATATTAAGAGGCACCATTTTTCGACCGATGAACGTAAAGATGCATTACGTAAGGCTATTTCTACGGACCATGGATTATATATGGCAGTCGAAGAAACTTTGAAGGCATTTGAAAAATGGTTATGTGGGGAGTGTATGACTTTCCATGATGTGAGTAGGTCATGTCATCACGAAGATGGTCTTGTTCGTCCTTCAATCGAGCCAGGCGACATGAATGGTTACATTGTTGGAATTTTCAAGCCTTCTTATAATGAATACAAGATAGAAGTAACTGAAGGGTTGGCTTTGGATGTTGAGCTTCTTGATCGTGTTTTTAAATTGCCTATCACAACTGTCAAGGGTATTCCCCATGGATGTCGTCTCGCTTTCTCCCAGGCTTTAAAAACAGTTCTTTACCAAGTGGTCGCCCGACCCGATTCCGTTGGTGTGTGGGTTAAGTTGTTACTTCTTCCACGATGTACGCTGCAGGTATGTAGGCCCAAGAATAGACAATAGCGTAGGTCCGGAAATAGAAAATCTTTGCAACAATGTTCTATCTTGAAGTCACTAGCTACTTGCGGGAAAGATGATGGTATCGCAACATTAGTTAAAAGCATGGTGGATGTTGCTAGGTCGGGATCCTTTGGCGAGGGTCGAGGTGATTTGATGGAGGATAGCACAACGGGCAATACCAACATCAGACAATGTCTTCGCAAGGTTACGGATGGGCACTTTACTGCTGCAGTAAAAGTGTTATCCTCTTCTGGTGTAGCTCCATACTCGGGTGATACTATTAAAGCCTTGGAGGCTAAGCATCCTTACAAGCCACCCCCATCCATGCCGAGCAACACATTTTCTGATTCTCCTCTTGTAGCAGAGATTGATTGTGTATTTTGTTGCATTAAATCTTTTCCTAAAGGTACTTCATGCGGGAAAGATGGTTTGAGGGCACAACATATATTAGATGCTCTGTGTGGAAAGGGGTTCTGCTACTGCCACAGATCTCTTAATGGCCATCACATCGGTCGTTAATTTATGGCTAGTATGGAGGTGTCCATCTATTTTGGCAGAGTTTGTTGCATCTGCTCCTCTCACGCCTCTACTTAAACCTGATAACGAGATTCGACCTATTGCAGTGGACACTATATGGAGACGTTTGGTTTCCAAGGTTGCTATGAAAGGTGTGGGTAAGGAAATGTCCAAGTACCTTGGTGATTTCCAATTTGGAGTCGGAGTGTCGGGTGGCGTTGAGGCTGTTTTACATAGTGCCAATAGGGTGTTGACTGAATACCATAATGATGGGTCTCTTGCAAAGCTCATTGTGGACTTCTCAAATGCATTTAACCTTGTGGATAGACCGACACTACTTCATGAAGTTAGGGTGGGGTGTCCTTCTATTTCTTTGTGGGTAAATTTCTTATATGGTCAAGCAGCTAGGCTGTATATAGGAGACACACATATTTGGTCTGCCACGGGAGTGCAGCAAGGCGACCTATTGGGACCTCTTCTTTTTGCTCTTGTCTTGCACCCGCTTGTACATAAGATCAGAGACAGTTGTAAGCTTCTTTTTCATGCTTGGTATCTTGATGATGGAACCATTATTGGAGATTTAGAAGAGGTATCCAAGGTGTTAGACATTATAAAGACGACTGGTACAGGTTTGTGTCTTGAACTTAACATCAAGAAAACAGAGATTTTTTGTCCCTCTTGTAATGGTACGAAGCTTCGGGAGGGTTTATTTCCGGTTGATATTGTAGGCCGTCTTTGGGTGTGAAGCTTCTTGGGGGAGCTGTTAGTAGAGATGCAGATTTTATTAGTGGGTTGGCTATGAGGAGAGCCGTAAATGCTATTGACTCGATGGGTCTTCTTCCACAACTTCATGACCCGGAAAGTGAGCTCCTTTTGCTTCGTTCATGTATGGGTATTGCTAAACTTTATTTTGGTTTAAGGACATGTCAACCTATACACATGGAGGAGGCGGCTTTGTTTTTAGACAATGGGTTGCGTGCTTCAATCGAAAATATAGTGGTTTGTGAAGGACCTTTTTTGGTGACTTGCAGTGAAGACTTGCTTCTTTACCCATTCGTATTGGTGGGTTGGGCTTGTACTCAGCAAAAATGGTCTCCTCTTATGCTTTTGTGGCCTCGAGGGCCCAATCTTGGGTGCTACAAGACCACATCTTACGTGACAGTGGCATATGTAGTATGGACGATGATTACGTTTCTGCTTTGGCGTGTCTTCGTGATACGATTCCAAGCTTTGATTTTAGCGTTTTCGCTAATAAGGACACCGCCCCATCTAAAGCCCAAGAAACATTGGCGAGTGCTCTTTTTAGTGAGATGGTCAAAGATATGGAAGCCCACTTTGACATGACGGTTAGACAGAAAGTAGTTTTCAAGTGTCTGCACGCACCACATGCTTAAGATTTCCTACAAGCTATCCCCATAGACGGGCTCGGTCAACATATGTCGGCGGTGGAATACCGCACTATCCTTAAGTATCGCCTTATGATTCCATTATTTCTGGTTGATGCTATATGCCCTATTTGTCGCAAGGCATGTTTGGATTCTTTTGCGGAACATGGGTTCATTGTAAAGAACTTCCGGGCTTCAAGTACCGACATGATTTTGTTAGGGACGTTCTTTACAACATATGTAGGCGTGTCGGGATCTCCGCCAAGAAAGAGGCACCTGTGAATTTCTTGACCGACCCGTCAGATGGAAGATCCACTTTGAGACCCGCTGATGTTTTGGTTTTTGGATGGGTTAGAGGTAAACATGCGTGCGTTGATTTGACAAGGGTTTCTCCTCTCGTGGGGCTAGGCAGTCGAGATTTTACAGCGGGTCAGGCTGCTATTAAAGCCGCCTCGTGCAAAGTGACTAAACACGCATGTGTTGAAAATCAACACGTGTTTATTCCTTTCACGTTTGATACATTTGGTTTCCTTGCACCTGAGACGGTGGAGCTACTTACCAGAATACAACGTGTTATGAATAGTAATGTTTTGACTCCTAAATCCACAAACGTTGTATTTAATAGACTTGGTTTTGTTATACAAAAAGGCCTAGCGGCACAGCTTGTTGCCCGTTTGTCTTCTCCTAGTATGTAAATTATAATTATTAATAAGTAAAAGTATGAATGAATTAAAATTAAAAAACAAAATACAATTATAACAATAAAAACGTACGAAATTCAAAAAAATTACACTTAAAAAAAATTACATAATGCTCGATGTTGTGCCGCTTGAAGTAGACGTTGTGATGTTGTGCCGCTTGAAGTAGACGTTGTTGTCATGTATGCTTAATTATATTTCATTGAAGTTTTAAGTGCGTTCGTTTATCGCGAAATTTTTTATCTAGTCTACGATGGGTTTCACATCGTTCTTCCCAAGTCTGTAGAAAATTATTACGGACAAATTGAAATTTTCGACTCCTCCGATATTGCATATTATTGATCTTTCAATATCATGTTATGCATTATAATGCACGTATACATGATACACGTCGTAACTTGTTCACAGTATAAGCACGAGCCGGTTGAGCTACAATATGCCATCGGTCTTAGAGCATCTTTCGATTTTTTCTCGAACACTTTCTTGCCTACATTTAAATACAGCATGTTTTGAGATTGACTTTTTTTAGAATGTTTTGAATGTGTGAGATTAATGAAAGGAAAGAGAGGTATTTATAAAAGTAAAATTGTATACAAGTTTTAGAAAAAAAACTCATAACATTACCCGTTATTTAACGTTTGAAAATGTGTTGGGCCCATTCTTTTTTTTTTGTTTTACTCACGTTGTGTAAGAGAGGAGGGTGTCATGACTTTGGGGGTTCGTCGAGATGACATGGCAGTCTCTCGATGCTCGTTGCCTTCCATTGCCACACCTACCCCTCTTCGCCGTGGAGATTACAGAAAACCGAAATCTGAACGACGAGCCATGTATGCAAAAATATATCCTTTGCCAAAGTGAAAAGGGTATTTTTGTGAGTGAGGGGGTATTTTTGTGGGCCCAAGTGAAGAGTGGTTAGGCGTGTTGTGAGTGAGAGGGTATTTTTGTTAGTTGGTTTGTGTGATGTGGCGCTGAGTTGACAGCTGACTAGGCAAAATTTTGAAAGATACTCATGCCGTGATCCCTTTCTCTCTAAGAGACGAATTTTTGTTTAGCGAGCGACTGACGAAGAGATGTGATGTAGTGGCGAGTGAGTGGCGAAAACCATGACGAGCTCATTTTCTATTAAGAGTCCGTTGTGTATATAACACACAATACGAAGGGATTACGTCTTGAAATTGTGCAACCATGAATGAAGACTTCATTCCAAGCTCAGACATACATTTAAGTCATTCTCTATAATACGACATACGAGTAAATGCCAAGGACACTCATTTTCTATTAACTGGATCATAACTAGTTGGCACACTAGCAACAAGTAGTCAAAAACATACAACATGATAAACTGTTCCTTATTTCCATATATCATTGGATTCCGATATGTAATTATCCAGCTTCTAAATGAAGCTCAAATGCCCAATTATTTGTCCCTAGTATTCTCTTTGTTTTTTGAACCATAGTATTCTCTTTGTTACCAAAAGTAATAAAAGAACAAAAACAGCTCAGTCGTCTAGGATAAACCAAACAGAATATAAATATGTTCTTGAGTAAACAAGAAGTCATAATTTGCACGAAAATTAAACTACCAGCAATTGAAACATTAATCATAAATTTAAATTTAAAACATTGATAACGAGACAACGTCCATACTAACTAAAGGTCTCCATGAAAATGTCTTGTCTATTATCATAAAAAGCGTAATAAAAATGTGCACGGTATTAGTATTGTATGAATCACGTACCGAATTAATGGTACTGTAAATTAGTGGTATCGATATCGTATCGAACGGGATTCAGGTATCGGTACCGGTATCGGGAAATTGGGATTTTCCCGTTTTCTTTCGGGAATTTCACGATTTGGTATCGGTCCCTTACCGAATTAGTGGTACCGAATTTTTTTTTCACTATATTTCGTAGTATCGGTACCTTACCGAACGGGATTCAGTTACCGGGCATCAGTACGGTTCCGGTTCAGTTTCGGGATTCAGGATGAAATGTTTATCACTACGTAATACTCCTTCCGTCTCATAATAAGTGTTTATTTTAACTTTTTCCGATCTTTTTTGTTTAACTTTGATTATACTTTTTTTTTATATAGTGTCGGATAAAAAATATATTTAATGAAATGCATTTAATTTTCAATCCATACATTTATTTTTCATCAAGATTATATAACACAAATAAAAATATTTATATTTAAAATTAATAAAAAATACCAAAAAATAATAAAGTGAACACATATTATATAACGGATAGTAGCAAAATTTTCTTGCAAACTGCTCAAGAACTGTAATTAACCAGATTACCTAGCTATGTGAATCCAGAACATTAAGCCATTAGATGGCACATTTCTTTTTGATTACACATATTTAATACCGGGTTCATTTTGAATAAATCGATATTTTAACGAAAATTTACATTACGTCATAAAATGTAATCGGGTTCCCGTGAATACACGAACCCGGTCCACCCCTGATTACCTAAATATCCACCTAATTAATCTCTATACAGTAATTCCTAACCCTAATCAAACTACGGTAAAAACCTATCTCCAGCCACCTCCGCCTGAGACAACGGCAGTTCACCACATTTCCTACATCTCGGCGCTGGAGTCAATATCTGGCGACACGAAGGACACGACGAATGCGACCCAAACCACGTGTCGATACACGTGACATGAAACACATGTTTACACGTTGGCAAAACCCTAATCTCATCACCTTCTTCAAACTCAGTCAAACAAATAGCACAACAATCCGACACCTTATAATCACACTCACTAACTGTTGCCAACGAGTACGTAACTTTAGGTAGGGTTTTCAAGATCTTTTTCTTAAGACCCTTGTTTGCTGATCCTGATCCTGGTACTGGTGGTGGTGCATGGTGGGTCCCACCAGTGATAATAATCCCAGAAAGACGACGGAGCCATGAGCACCGAGCTACTGCTATGAGACCAAGCACGCATATTAAAGCGCACAGAAGTGCTGCTAGGATGACAACGAAATCGTCGGAGGGGGTGGTGGGGTCCACTTGCGGTGGTGGAGGTGGTTGTTGAGTGGTGGTGGTGGTGAGGATTCTGAGATGACGAGACATTGATTTTGGTGTTGCTGAAAGATGCTGTTTTTTTTTTGTTAATGTTGTTGTTGCATAGGAGTCAGTGTGTGTGG
Organism: Glebionis coronaria; assembly: GCA_025667525.1. Lineage (NCBI taxonomy): Eukaryota > Viridiplantae > Streptophyta > Magnoliopsida > Asterales > Asteraceae > Glebionis > Glebionis coronaria. The sequence goes on from CM046875.1 coordinate 521,817,401, forward strand.
TTTTATAAGGAATCGGTTTGAGGTCTTGTTGACCATTGGTTTTATATATTGATGGATAATATACATGCGATGAAAATCATGAATACTTTTGGATAATGTAACGTATATAAATGACAAAAACAAGAGTATAGTCGGTTCTAAATTACTTATTTTGTCATGTGTAGTGGATTGTGGCCGGTTGGGTTCTGGATTTTGAGAAAATTTTGTCTATTTTCAATAAGTAACACGTATAAATTGTTTATCAGCAAATGACAAAAGTTATTTTTCATATTTGTTTTTTTTGAAACCAAGAACAAATTTTCGACTTTTATCTATTTTTGATATAATAGTAGCGATTAACTTAAGATTTAAAAAAAAATACGAAGAGACAATTTTTGTCAAAATGTCCAAAAGTTAAAAAAATAGACGGAGGTACCAAAGTTGTAAATATGACGGAGTAATGATTTATCACTAATTATATTTTACTAGCGAAAATCAACGAAATATCACTATTGATAAAACAATAAAATATCACTGAAATATTACGCAGTAACTATGTTAATGAAATATCATTAGTGATGTTTTATTGATTTATCTCTAGTGATATTTCATTGTTTTTATCCGTAACGCAATATCACTTGTGATAACCAATTTTCGTCATATTTACAATTTAGTCATTCCGCCGTTTTTTTTGCAAATTTTGGACATTTTGGCAAAAATGATCCCTCCATGTTCTTTTTTAATCTTAGGTAATGGATGGCTAAGATTTGTCCCTTAAATTCCAACAAAAAACAAGTTTCCAAAATAACCGGACTCATCAGCAAATATTTAATGATATGTAAATTGACTTGGTGCTTGAATCAGAGATCCGATAATCAAACGGGTAACTTAGTGAATTGATCGGGTTGATCAAATGCTTAAATTTGTGACTTGATAACTTGATTTAGTTGACTCGATAGTCGAATACGTGATTCGATAATTCAAACTTGTAACATGTGATTTTATATTAAGGTTTCCTTAATTAATAGAGATTTTTTTTTAAAATAATTTCTTTTCATACAAAATTATTAAAAGTTTTCAACATTTTCAACTTAGGATACACGTTTAATACGCAATAGAGATACTCATTGTATTTAAAATACTGTATGATAAATTCAACCAATGTTTTTGTTTATTTTTATCAGTAAATAGTTAAACTAAAATATCTCGAAAATAAGGTGTCAATATTTAATTTGAGACAAACACGATATATTTTTTAGAAAAGAAATGGGATTTGACCATTTTCGTCCTTCCCCCAGTCAACCCGGTTTACCCAACATGAGAAATGTAGAAACTAGAAGGGGGTTGAATAGTTTCTCTTCGATTGGTAACCAAATTAAAATTTCTTTCAATTTGGTTTGTATCAAAACTATTTTTACTTAAAGCTAAGTTGCATAATGATTAGGTTCAATTGAAATGCACTAGCAAGAATAATAAGCAAGTATAATGATAATGAAATAAGTAAAGAGCAAGGAAGGAGACAACCTAGTGAGAAGACACCAAGATTTATAGTGGTTCGACAACGAGGCTCTATCCTCGTTTCTACTCCACTCCTCGAGTACACCTACTCGAGATTTCCACTATATCCACAAGCTCCCTTCTCGGCGGAGAAAACCTTACATCGTTGCTTACATTATTTTCCGACACTAAGCTAAATGTCGAGACCTAATCTTTAGCTAGGACCAATCTACACGACGTTGCCTACTTCACAATTTAACGACACAAGGCTAGATGTCGAGTTCTAATCTTAAGGTAGAACCAATCTTCACGACGTTGCCTACTTCACCATTTTACGACACAAGGCTAGATGTCGAGTTCTAACCGAAAGCTAGAACCAATCTTCACGACTCTTCACTTTGAAGCTAAGTGAGAACTTCACACAACACAACTACTAATCACTTTAAAGTTTAGTGAGAACTCATAAGACACAACCACATTACTTTATAGTTTAGTGAGAACTCCTAATCAAATCTATTACAACTCAACTAGACTTATCCAAGTACACACATGTAGCTTGGATTTACACAACACAAATCCAAGCAAACACATATGCAATGGATGTACACAACAAATCCAAGTATTCACAAATAACTTGGATGAACACAACTAGTCCAAGTATTCATAAATACATTGGATTGACCTAAAACACAAAGGTATCATGATGAATATGACTAGCTCATAAATTCATCTTTATCACTACACTAGTGAGTGAGTGATCTTCTCATTGGACATGGTAAAGGAGGGGATCAAGAGGATAATCATATGTAAACATCCTTAACAAATTAAGTGATCATTTACTAATGATTATGCTATAGAAAATAGAAAAAGGACTGAGAAAAACGTCCAAGAGGCTTACTGGAAAATGAGATTTGACCCACTATTTAAAGGAGACAAAGTTACAACAGATCTATAACGGCTACTGTGCGCGGTACCTTATCTCACCCCGCGGTACCATATCGCTAAGGTACCGCGTAGGTACTTACGGTACCGCCACTAGACTCCGCTCCGTTTTTTATCTTTTAGTGGGGTGGGTATATCTGAGGTATTTGAACCCTTCAAAGGATATTCTAACAGCATTTGGAATATGCCATTTTCAAATTTTCATTTTCCATTTTAATAAAACATTTTCTAAAAAAGAAAGTTTATTAAAAAGTCTTTTGTCTTATTAGCAAAAGTGAGTTTTAAGGATAATCATTTTGATGATCACTAAGTATGATTAAGAAAGGTTAGTGATATGATTATTACCTTGATGATAGTGTTAGTTAAATAATTCATTTTGTGTTTCTACACTAAATGTGTTGTATGGTTTGTTGTGATCAAAACTAAGAAAGATTAGTTAACACTAATAATGTTTTTAGGCATTACTTGCATTAACAATCTCCCCCTTTTTGATTACGACAAACGATAAACTCATTTACGTATAAACACAAACTATGGAATTATTAACTAGTTTATCACTATCATTTCTCCCCCTTTGTCGTAGCAAAAAGGTTAGCAAAAGTCTTTGAAGTGCATCGAACTTTGCTAGTAGCTCCCCTTGGTGGTTGCTCTCCCTTGCTCGGGGCACCAAGTTTGTGAGCTAAGGTGACATGCTACACAAAGGTTAGTAGAAAGGAAAGAAACACCAATGTATATATGATTACTACCTACTAAGTAACTTGAGAGGGAGAAAGAGAAGAAATCTCAAATTAGAAGCAAGTATTTTGCTAAGTATGTCCAAAGAGGTAATTGATAAAATCAAACTTTAATAAAATGAAGATGATAAGCTTGTCAATGGGTTAAAGCTTTAGAATTGATGGAATCACCCATAAGCAATTGTAAAAATTTAACCAAGATCAACTCAAAAATAGAATTAATTAGATAGCACACAAATAACACAAAAGTTAAAAAAAAATAATACAACAAAGAAGATAGTCATACACATAGTATGAGTATCTAAAAGCAATAAATATGGAAAATAAACCACTAAGCATAAGCTAGTCTAATAGTGATATTTTCCAAGTTGCTAAAAATAAAATAAAACTAAAAAGACGACGATGCATCATTCGAAGTTTTGTCCACCGGGACGAAAACTTGAATAGGAGGTCGAGTGAGGAGGAATTCAAGAAAATTTAACTTCTCATACACATGAGCAAGTTCAATTTGTTGACATCGGCAACAATCACACGAGGATCCATGATGCAACAGAAAGTCGTTTGATGGGGGTATGGCATCAAACTTAGGGTTTGGTGGTGGTGGGGTAAAGGGTTTGGGAGTGTTTTCACAATGCCTTGTGAGGTTTGGGAAGGTTGCAAGGTCATTAAGTTAGGGGGTATTAAAGGATTATGGTGGTGGTGGAACATGTTCTTTTGCTCCGGTGATGGGGTTTATGGTGTAAGTCTCATTCCAATACTTGATTGGAGAGAAGGTAGGGTTTTTGGGTGGTTTGGACGAAGATGGTTCATTCTTCTTAACCCAAATGGGTCGAACCGAGATTTTTGGTTTCTTTGAAAGCTTGGAAGAGGAAGCTTTGGGTGAGTGGGGTTGTGACAAAGAAATGTCAAGGTTAGGAATGTAGGAGTTAGGCATTGTGAGAGTGTGAGAATGATATCTCAAGGTTATGTGAGAATGAATTCTCAAGGTTGAGAAGGTGTGAGAATGAAATCTCAAGGTTGGGGTATAAGTAAAATGTAATCAAGGTAAGAATTTGAATACAAAATGTGTATTGTCAAGGAATGTTTAGTCAATTTGAGTAAACAAGGAATCTTGACTGGGAATAGGGTTTAGAGGTTTTGACCAAAAAATTGTCAAAAGCCACATTCTGGCCGCGGTACCTTATAGGGTCCGGCGGTTCCATATCACTAAGGAACCGCGGGTCCTTAAGGAACCGCGTCCAGTGGACTTTAAACAATGTTTTTCCTGGGTTTTAGGAAAAACTAAGACTTTTTCAAAAAAAGTTGCAAATCTTGGAATTTTACCTCTATTAGAACCAAAATATGCTAGGGTTGCATAAAGAAACACATTCACAAAGAATGTCTTGACAAAGGATGACAAAATAATTTAGATATCATTTTGAACCAATTTTAGTCAAGTTTAGGGGTTGTGATAGATTTAGGTTCAATTTTAATTTCAGATTAAAGTTGATTAGTGTGCACAGAAAGATAGAATCACACAAAGCTAAATTCATAACACAACAACAAGAAACATTCATTAATGAGAAAACAAGTACAAAGATAAGTAAAACTAACTAATACATAGCTAGCTTATCATTAAATCTAGATAGGTGGTTTTCTTTGGCTTGTTGTTGAAAATCTTTATTAAAAGAACTCCATCATTCATCTCCTAGGAGGAGGCATGGAGAACAAAGTAAGCAAGAAATCTTGCAAACCCCTATGTAGTCCATACATATCCATCCTTAGGTTTTGGATGAGGAAGTGGTTGTAGAGACAACATGGACATCTAGGACCATGAGTTTGTTGAAACCCAAAGTAAGGATCACCCAAGAGGAGGGAAAGTGGGACACCCAAAATTGGGATGTTTGAGTTGGGTGGAGGTGGAGGAGGCATGTTCTCCAAGGGTGATGTGGGTGAAAGTGGAGGCATGTTCCCTAAAGGGGAAATGGGTGAATGTGGAGGTATCCTCCAAGGTTGGTGAAATGGGTGAGTTGTGAGGGGTAAATGGTGAAGTCACCAAAGAGTCATCAAAGTCATTCCCAAAAGGAATGCTTTGGATTGGTTGAGGTTGTGTGGTCACTTCCAAGGGTGCACTTGGAGTGAAGGGTGAAGAAAGCTCATTCATTCTAAAATTGAATGAAGAGGAGGTAGAACCAATGGAGTGGTTAGTACCATGGGTGGAGGAGGTCTTGCATGGTGCAAGAGGTGGGGAAGGTGATGAAGAAATGAGGATAGGAGCATTCTCATTCTTAGGTGTGTGGAAAGGTGAAGAGTTAGGCTTAGATACCTTAACCCTTATTTTGAGTGTTTTTCTTGGTGTGGAGGTCTTGGAAGTGTTTGAGGTTTTGGTACACACCATGGTTGATTAGGGTGGTTTAAGGTTTAGGGAAGTATGTTTGATGTGTGAAGAACATGGCAAACAAGGTGGGTTTAAATGGGTGAGGGGATGATCCAAACTAGTAATGGGTTAAAAACATTTTAAGTGAATAATGAATTTAGATACCCTAGTTTAGGAAATGTGCAGTTTATTACTGAAAATCATGCAAGGTTTACACAAAATTAAGAAAACAGTGTAAAGCAAAGATGCTGTCGTGCACAGTGGCCGGCGGTTCCTTATCTAGGACCGGCGGTACCTTATCGATAAGGAACCGCGGGTCGATATGGTTTCACAAGCCAAAGTTTTTGATAAACCCAGATTTTTCCCAAAGGTTTCACAAGCCAAAGTTAACTACATATCATAATCTAATAAGCTAACTAACAAAAGGCATGCACAAAGCTATGTAAAACACAAACATGAAGGCATAGTTAACATTAAGGATCAAGATAAATGATAATTCTAACATGCAATCACAAGTTAATACATATCCAAGATAAAGTAAAATTGTTCAACAATACATGTTTACCAACATGTATTCTTAAGAAAAAAGCTTCAATGCTTTCACCTTCTCTTCTTCCCCAATCCCTTGATCATATTCCCCAAGAACTTGAAACCTTTTCTTGATTCAACCCGGTGTTCGTGCAATTCCCCTCGAGTTCTAAGGTTTTCGCGGTAAAGATGCTCCATATTGAGATCTTCCGGTACTTCACTAGAATGATGAGGAGGAGGAGCTAAGTCTTCAAATTCATCCTCGAATGGGTTTGAGGATGGATGGGAATTACTCGAAGAGTGGAAATGAGAACTAGTACCTATGCCATCACCATCACTTGTTGGCATATCCATGTCCTCGTCATCCATCTCTTGATGAAAAGATTTTCTCGATCCTCGATCACTTCTTGTCTTTCTAGCATATGCCTCTTGAATGGGCAACATAACCCGATGAACCGGGTAGAAGCGAGAAAGATCAAGGTGGGGAAAATCATGAGCAACCCTTTTGAAAAGGCGAGTTAGAAGCATAGCATAGGGAAGGTTTGTCTTGGGCTTCGAAAGGGCATAATTGATTCGTCGAGCGATATAGAATGCCAAGTTGTACTTGGTGGATGTAAAGATGCAACTCAACATATGCACCATACACGCCGGGATATGATCTCGGTTTCCACCAAGACAAAAGACATTCTCCCTAAGGATATTGGCCCATTGAACCATAAAATCCTTAAGGTCGCTAGAGAGCACTTCATATTGATTCCCATTTCGTACATTTGAATGAAGGCTTCTCACAACGTTACCATCACGCTCTTTCGAAACGATTTCAAGAATGAACTCTAGATCAATTTCGGTGTGGTCATTTGGAGGTTTATCAAAGGATTTCGAGAGAGCATCAAGTCTCCATTTATCCGTAAAACGACAAGTGCCTTCATAAGGCACACCGAGAATTTGACCAAAGTCTTCAAGAGAGTATTGAATTAATTGATCATTCAATACAAAACGAATGAAGATTTCTCCATTGTATTCAATCATGGAGTAGGTGCTAAAGAATTCAAGAAGGAATAAGGGGTAAATATCTTCTTCTATGTTGAGCAAGCAATCAAACCCCGAAAGCTCAAACATAGAAAGGATATAGACATAACCCGTTATTTCCTTGTCAACGAATCTACCCTCATGGAAACAACGAGTGGAAAGGGATGGAAACGCGTTTTGAAGTTGGGGGGAAGCATAGGTTTGAGAGATGTCGGGCATATAATCTCTAGTGAATTGATGATCTTTTTGATATTGAGAAGGCATGATTAAGTACCTAAATACAAACACGAGACAATATTTCTCCAATCACTCATATGAAAATCAAAAAGTAAAACGAAAAATGAAAATGTGTTATATCAATTTCTTGACAAACATATGATTGAATCCATATCATTTTCATGTTCACAATGTGTCTATTCCATCATTGACTAAGAACACATGATCTATGTTATATCAACAATGGATTGGAACATTGGTTTTTCAAAACAAGGTTTTTAGGTAAGCATTAACAATGTCATTACCTACTTGTTCATGGGTTCATCTCAAATCCATCCTTTAACCAAAATCATTTAGTTTAATTTCGGATTTGTTCTACAAATGGGTTTTAGTGAAATCTTAATGAATATGAGCCTAAGGAATCATAGTAAAATAACTATGTCAACCCACATTCCTATTAAGGTTTTAATTCAATTTAAATTTTAAAAATCCCCAATTATGAAAGGATGAACCCTAGAACAAAATAGATGAAATTGAAAGAAAATACTTACAATTAATTGATGTTAGATGAAGGATGAGTGAAACCCACAACTTGGAATCAATTAATTTGAGTGATTGAAGGTTTTGGAAGCTTCAACATTGGTGGAAAAGGTAAAACCCGTCGGCTGTGTGTTTTTGGGAGAGAGAGAGTTTGGTTTGAAAAAGAATAAAAAACACAAACTGGCGCTCTGACAAAAGTTACTGCCCACGGTACCTTATCGATAAGGAACCGCGGGTTTGAGCGGCGGAGATAAGGAACCGCCTGCAGAGGCAGGTTTCTATCTCTGAAAAACGCCAAATTTTGAAAATCCAGTTTTTCTAAAATACTTAAAATTAAATCATGAGCCTTTTAGAATATCATTGGATCATCATAACACTAAGCAATATGCCTTAACGAAGGATTACGAGTTAAATCAAGATCGAAAAGAACCGAACGGACAAACGACTACTCGTAACAAAACGACTAAGTGGAGAGAAATCAAGGGAAGTAAATCAAGACTAGGATCAATGCTCAAGGGATTAATGACAATCTTCAAGTAGTTGAAACGAAGAGCTTGTGTCATATATAGTGGTTTAAGACGTGCCTTTCCGGCGAAACGATAAACGGCTTTGGTAATGAATGAGCACAAAGCAATTATTCAAGTCTAAACTAAGATCACTTTCAATAATAGTCTTAGTCTAAACTAAAATATGAGCAAGGTATTAGTTCACTTTCTCTCCCACAAAGGGCCTACTAACCGTATGGGTGCAAACCATAGAAATCATGCTTGATACTTTAAGCTTCTACTAACTCACTCTACATCACCATAGTGAGTCAAGTATCCAAGCAATGAAGGTTTGAGAGGATAAAGGAAAGAAGCACAAACCACAAATAAATGTCAAGGCAAGGATGCCGAGAACAAGCACATAGTCAAGCAATGATCAAAAGAATGATCAAAGGGCGTGTGGAAGAACGAAGGCGTACCTTGGCCAGAAAGAGCAATCCATGAAGGAATAAGTGTTATGCCCAATCAATGACTATGATGAGTACTAAGTCTTCAAGGACTAGTATCATTCCCAATCATCTTGGTATCATCATTCAAAGATGTTAAAGATCAATGAAGATGATTCTTCTACAAGTGCAAGTAACTCAATCCACAACCAATTAAGTGATTGATCTTCATGAGTACCTACACAAAGCAAGATGCAAACTAGTAGATACATTTCAAGAGTATATCTAAAATGTCTAAAGGCTACTAATCTTATGTGGGATGCAATGTTATCAATTAAAAGACCTATTTTTCAAAGAAAACATAGTTTTGACCAAAGAGAAACTTTAGTACAACTAGACCTTCTAATTTGAGGAGACAATGGATCGATCCAAGTTTTAAAGTACAATATACTTCAGAGATCTTGAGTGACCATCGCTCTGATACCAATTGTAGAAACTAGAAGGGGGGGTTGAATAGTTTCTCTTCGATTGGTAACCAAATTAAAATTTCTTTCAATTTGGTTTGTATCAAAACTATATTTTACTTAAAGCTAAGTTGCATAATGATTAGGTTCAATTTAAATGCACTAGCAAGAATAATAAGCAAGTATAATGATAATGAAATAAGTAAAGAGCAAGGAAGGAGACAACCTAGTGAGAAGACACCAAGATTTATAGTGGTTCGACAACGAGGCTCTATCCTCGTTTCTACTTCACTCCTCGAGTACACCTACTCGAGATTTCCACTATATCCACAAGCTCCCTTCTCGGCGGAGAAAACCTTACATCGTTGCTTACATTATTTTCCGACACTAAGCTAAATGTCGAGACCTAATATTTAGCTAGGACCAATCTACACGACGTTGCCTACTTCACAATTTAACGACATAAGGCTAGATGTCGAGTTCTAATCTTAAGGTAGAACCAATCTTCACGACGTTGCCTACTTCACCATTTTATGACACAAGGCTAGATGTCGAGTTCTAATCGAAAGCTAGAACCAATCTTCACGACTCTTCACTTTGAAGCTAAGTGAGAACTTCACACAACACAACTACTAATCACTTTAAAGTTTAGTGAAAACTCACAAGACACAACCACATCACTTTATAGTTTAGTGAGAACTCCTAATCAAATCTATTACAACTCAACTAGACTTATCCAAGTACACACATGTAGCTTGGATTTACACAACACAAATCCAAGCAAACACATATGCAATGGATGTACACAACAAATCCAAGTATTCACAAATAACTTGGATGAACAGAACTAGTCCAAGTATTCATAAATACATTGGATTGACCTAAAACACAAAGGTATCATGATGAATATGACTAGCTCATAAATTCATCTTTATCACTACACTAGTGAGTGAGTGATCTTCTCATTGGACATGGTAAAGGAGGGGATCAAGAGGATAATCATATGTAAACATATTTAACAAATTAAGTGATCATTTACTAATGATTATGCTATAGAAAATAGAAAAAGGACTGAGAAAAACGTCCAAGAGACTTATTGGAAAATGAGATTTGACCCACTATTTAAAGGAGACAAAGTTACAACGGATCTATAACGGCTACTGTGCGCGGTACCTTATCTCACCCCGCGGTACCATATCGCTAAGGTACCGCGTAGGTACTTAAGGTACCGCCACTAGACTCCGCTCCATTTTTTGTCTTTTAGTGGGGTGGGAATATCTGAGGTATTTGAACCCTTCAAAGGATATTCTAACAGCATTTGGAATATGCCATTTTCAAATTTTCATTTTCCATTTTAATAAAACATTTTCTAAAAAAGAAAGTTTATTAAAAAGTCTTTTGTCTTATTAGCAAAAGTGAGTTTTAAGGATAATCATTTTGATGATCACTAAGTATGATTAAGAAAGGTTAGTGATATGATTATTACCTTGATGATAGTGTTAGTTAAATAATTCATTTTGTGTTTCTACACTAAGTGTGTTGTATGGTTTGTTGTGATCAAAACTAAGAAAGATTAGTTAACACTAATAATGTTTTTAGGCATTACTTGCATTAACAAGAATGTCTACACAAGACCGACATTGAGAATAAATCTAACGTCAATCTATTGTTGACTGGAAAATTCTTGTTCTTAAGTTGAACTCCAATAATATTATAAAGTTGTTCTTGTTATAGGCATGGAAAACTTCTTGAAAATTGAGTTCATATATGGGATCAATTTCTAATCGATAATAAGGCTGAAAATATATATTCATAGGTCCATGAAAACCCTGACTCTGATAGTAGTTGAGTGTTATTCAGCATAAATCATGATCTTTAGTGAGTTATCACCTTAGCGGGAGTAACTATGAACTAAAGTAATTCATCAAAGATCGATGTCTTTATCATTGGACTGAGGTGAAGTATACCATTATGGGGAACATCCCTGAAAACTTGTCCTCATTGGATAACTTATTAGCTAGGTTTTCTAATACTGAAGCTTCAACTCGTATGCGTTTTAGGGGTTAGCTGATGTGTCAGGCTGAAGGATGAAAAACTCTGGAGCTAAATTGAAAAAAATTGTAACTGTCATGCCTTTGTCAATGAAGTTATAATTGCATTAGATATGTCATGTAACTACTATTCTTATAATTATGAAGGATAGTTATGAGAGATTAATGGTCCGTTAATCTCTCATAACTCCATTGACTATGGTTGAGTATTTCCCTACATATAGATATTCGTGATACCAAAGTATTAGGGTTGAATAGTTTACTTTAGAAAGTGATAACATGATTTCAAAGTGATGTCCGGTAACCATTCATTTGTAATTACCTAGGTCATTGATTATATTTACTCTATAACCAGAAATAACAACAATCAATCAATGTAAACATTTTGTGATAATCAATGGCGGCTTCAAATGAAGCATATGGTGGCTGTAATCTCAAAGCTAAGCTAAGTTTGAAGGGGTTTATTTCAGGAGATGATAAAATAAGATGTACTTTCTTTTTTTCTACAATGAATGTAGTGTACGTGTTTACCACTCCCATTCTAGATGATGGAGATGATGCTACTCTAGAGGGCATGAGAAGAAGGAACAAATGGGAGAATGATGAATATGTGTGTCGTGACATCATTCTCAATGGTATGTCTAATTCATTGTTTGATATTTACCAAAATGTTGGATCTGGAAAATAGTTATGAGAGTCATTGAAAGCAAAATATAGAGTTGAGGATGTATCAAGTAAGATGCTCCTTGTGAGTGATTTTAGAAATTACAAAATGATTGATTTAAGACCAGTCATAGAATAATACAATGAACTTGTTGGTATATTTGGTGGATCTATACAACATAATATGAACATGGATGAGACCATTTGTAACATCCCCAAATTCGAGGGTACAAGTTACAAAAAATGAATCTAAACAAGACGTTTTTAATAAGCCAACCATCCGATAACTTTTAATAAACATTTGAGTTTGCAACAAGTCCCAATTGTAATGGAATATAAAACATTTTCAAAACTTACATCCATATAGCCTTGAAAAATGTATCTATGCGACTCGTATACTCCCCATGCTCAACTAGTAAATTGATAACCTGAGAAAAAACAGTGGAGAAACAAATCAAGCAATACCTTTGTAAGAAAAGTAGCGTCACAGTAATTCAAAGTATTGTTTATGAAATCCAAGTAGTGGTTCAATCAATCAAATAATGTTCAATAGCGGACCACAAGGTTTTAGTTCAGCCAGCCATAGTGTAACGAATACAATGTCAAGTAATAATTATTGCATCAAAGTCATGACACCGAACGTTAACATGATGTGATGGTATAATAATTTGTCCATTCGAAGGTACATTTTTCCAAATATCCTAATTCTCAATACAATGTCGTTCCATTTGACCCCATGCGGGTCAACCCGAACGAGGAGGTCACCCCAATAGATCTATCCAAAGTACTAGCGTATACTCGCAAGTAATTATCGGTTCATGAAATTATGAACTTTTCAGGAAAATGCTACTCAATGTCCATAATAGATACAATCGGGTCAAACATGCCCTTAATGCACTTGTATCCATTTTGAAATGAGTAAGATATTTAAAACTCATAGTTTTATAAATGCGTTTTCAATGATTCCAAATTATATGGTAAGCCAGTCAAGCTTAAGTAAGCTCACGAGTGAAAACCATGTATCGTACATGTATTAGAAGTCACATATAAAGCAAGTAAAAGCTTTAGTAAAAACAATCATGTAACTCATATGTTGTAGAAATCAATACGTTTTCCTAGTTAAATGAACATGTATACTCCCCTAGCTTATAAACCATTTAAAGAAAAAAAATAGGGCTATGAACTCACCTTAAGTCGCGAGATCAAAAGATGCAATATAAATCGCCGAAAGAACCGAAAAGCTCTTGTAAGCGACCTAGTAATGAATAATGCGTCTTAGGCATATGCGTGAAATGAAATGAGTGCACATGATTATACTTGATTCATCCAGATTAGGCATTTTACATAGGGGTTTTGAAAGGATAGTAATTTACACACTCCCATAATTGATTGGGACACTAAAAATGCATTAACCAGTTGTACTATAAATATAAAAGTCTTAAACTATTTGTACATTGGGTGTCCCAATCAATTTTGTAGGTATCCCAATCAACTCTCTTTTCAAAATTCATAAAGTCAAACTTCCTAAAAAGACAAGTTATTGATGTTTAATCGAGAATTTTGTCAAAACACGACTCTTGTTTGTTTAGAACATTGATAAGTGCATAAGCACTTATCTTATATCCTTGAAAAACAAGCTTAAAACGATCAAATAATCATATAATGTGTTACATATACATGTGTTTGTTGTTTTTGTATGTGTAGGTACGCATATCAAGAAAAATGATCAAGTAAAGACAAAACGAACACTGGATTAGAAGAAAGTCACAAAGTCGAATCCAGAATATCAAAGAAACGGAGTTTGGAAACCCTAAATCCCAAAATTACCAAAATACCCTTGAACTTTCACTAAATTAACCTTTTACCCCTACACTTTCCCAAATGATACAAAATCTCCTTCATTATCCTTAAATACCAAAGTAGTCCCTCATCTTTCTAAAAATTACCAAACAAGTCCCTTGAATAATACTTTCCATACCTTAACCACAAGGACGAAACTGCCCAAGAGGAAAAGTTCAAAAGCATGTTATTTACACTAGAAGAATGTTAAAAATCAGAGGGACCAATTTTGCCATAGCTTGAAAGATCATTTAACAGAGGGTTAAAAGTTAGAGGGACCTAAAGTGTCAAATGAGGAAACATATGGCTAGTCAATTGGGTCAAACAATACACTAAAAGGTCATAATATGCTTAATAAATCTCTTCAAGATTATTATTTTACATATATATCTTAGGTTCATATTGTGTAGGATGATGTTGTATGGTGGGTTGACTCTAAAGAAACTGTTCATGTGTGTTAAGATAGATATTGGTTCAACACCTATGAGTCATTGAATGGTAGGTCTATTCTTCACATAGGAAATTAATCTTTATTATTTTACATATGTATCTTAGGTTCATTTTGTGTAGGATGATGTTGTGTGGTGGGTTGACTCTAGAGCAACTGTTTAAGTGTGTTAAGATAGATATTGGCTCAACACATATGAGTCATTGAATGGCGGGTCTATTCTTCACATGGGAAATGATTCAACAGTCGTGGTGCATGGATATGACTGTGTAGATCTTAGATTTAGTTCTGGAAAGATTGTTTTCTATTTTTTAAGTTTTGCATGTTCTTAATATTAGGAAGAATTTGGTTTTGAGTAGTATTTGAATAATTGTGGTTATAAACAAGTGATTCAATCTAATAAATTTGTTTTATCTAAACATGGTATGTTTATTGGTTTTGGTTATTTGAGCAATCAAATGTTCATGAATAATATTGTAAATGATAATATTGACTAAGCATTTATGTCAATCACTAAACTGAACGATTCATCACTATGGCATCATTATAAGAGGATGTAAAATATGTCTAAGGATAGGTTAATCCCAGCTTTTGATATGGACACTAAATAAATAAGACTTGCATGTTGACCAATATACCTAAGAAACAATATCAAAATGCAAAACGTGAAACTGAAGTTTTTAAACTAGTTTACAACAACTTGTGTGATTTGCATGTTACTCCCTCATAAGGAAATAAGAAATTCTTTGTAACATTTATTGATGATGCTTCAAGGTTTTGATATGTTAATTTACTACATTA
The DNA here is from genome assembly GCA_025667525.1 of Glebionis coronaria. NCBI lineage: Eukaryota > Viridiplantae > Streptophyta > Magnoliopsida > Asterales > Asteraceae > Glebionis > Glebionis coronaria. Next base: position 521,832,419 of record CM046875.1, read on the forward strand.
AAATGATAAATTATTAGAAAACTTAAAGTGTTTAAAAGTAAAGTTGAATTACAACAAGGAGTCCAAATCAAAAGATGTAGGGCTGATAGGGGAGGTCAGTACATAGATACTTTATATTTTCAGTCTGTTGGTATAATCTATGAAACGATTACCCCCTAGAATCCACAAAAAATGGTATATTTGAAAAGAAGAATAAAGTACTAAAAGAGATGGTGAATTCCATGTTGTCCTATTCTGGGCTGAGTAAAGGGTTTTGTGGTGAAACTATTATTAAATAGGGTTTCTAATAAAAGAAATAGGATTACCCCTTATGAATTTTGGACTAAAAAGAAACCAAACCTAAACTATGTTAGGGTTTGGGGTTGTAGTGCAGTTGTTAGACTACCTTATCTAAAAGTGAAAATATTAGGTAAGGCATTGAATGAATCTTTGTTGGATATGTTGAGCATTCCAATGCATATAGTTTCTATGTAATTGAACATAATGAATCAGTTTCAATAAAATCAATAAATGAATCAAGGGATGCTAACTTTGATGAAACAAAATTTTCATCACTCCCTGGACCAAGCCTCAAGACTCCTACTGGAGCTAAAGGCACTGGTATTTCAGTAGAACCTTAAAAGGTAACTGACGAGGTTGTGGTTTGGCAACCTGAGCCTCGGCTTAGAAAAAGTAAAAAGAGATATGACTTCAAAGAACTTTAAACCTAAATTTCAATATTATTTAATTACAGGTACACAGGATGAGGTCTCTGATCAACACTCTTATTGGTTTAATGTTGAGGATGACCCCAAAACATTTGATGAAGCAATGAAGTCTCATGATGTTCCTTACTCGAAAGAATCAATCAATGATAAGATGGATTATATCATGAAAAACAACACTTGGGTGTTGACTAATCTACCTCCATGTTGCAAACCTCTTGTGTAACACCCCCATTTTTACCATATAGCAGCGGAAACTAATCTTGGGTATTACCTTCAAGGTATCATAGTCACAATATAGAAAATGCTCAAAGAGACATTTATTAAAAATTTACGTTATCATTCATTTATTTATTAGAGTTAACAATACAACTGTACAGACATTGTACATCACATGTTTCCCAAAGATCTAGTTTATTTATTTAGAATGATAAGTTTTTCAAGAAACCACCATCCGTAGCCCGCCAGTCTTCATTAACCTAAAATGTATGCTTAAAAATCAACACAATGGTTGAGTGAATTCATAGGTTCAAAAAAATATTTGAATACAAGCATGACTCCAGGGCTACAGTGTTATACACCCAAAATTTTGAATTCATCGATTCTTATTGCACTAGCTCATGACCCCACGACTAGACATTATCAAAATACTAACAAATTTCCCACATACAGGAAGTTTGCCGGACTATCCCGAGTTTGCAAAATAAAGCATATCCGTTTAGCCTAGGTAGGAACCTATCAGCATTCCAGCAAGTGCGAGTAGCCCAGTTAGGGGATGTCAGTCCCGAATAGTACTATTCACAATATTAGCATTCATTTCTAGAAATGATTAGCTGTCCACGATTAAAAAGGGACTTAATAGAAACAAGTAAACGTAGTGTCAATAATCATATCAGACAACATACAAAAACACTTGTATTCCAGTTTTAGTATATATCCCCCTCACGGGTTTTCAAATCATTTATATACTTTCAAAAGTGAGGCTATGAACTCACCTTAGCCTATAGAATCTTGAGTTACTATGATTTTATCAATCACAACTTCTCACGGATTTGAGCTGACACAAATATTTATATATATCAAGTCGTAATCTTTGGGTTCATTCTTTTAGTATAATAGTTATATCCTATTTGATTAGTATATTTTGTATATCTCTTCTTTGATTCATATATTTTAGAATAATAGTATCATTGTCCAGACCATTATACTCAGAAGGCATTCTATAAACGTTTGAGAAGCGATGACACTTTAAATCGTAAACCCAACCACTCAATCAAAACGTAATATCGAGATGGAACATCTTTGTGCAAAGCTCCCTACTAACATGATACGTTTTATATTATCTCACATTTATAATTTATCTTCTTTAGTTTCAAAATTGACAAAAATAGTCCTTTTAGTTGTAAGTTTGGTATATTTACACTTTTAACCCCTAAAGTATATAGTTTTAATATTTATAATTTATACCTTCAAATATTATCCTTAGGGTTTCAAACTTTACAATATCAATCCTTATAGTTTTAACTTTCATAAAATGACACTTTTGGCCCAAAATATTAATAGTTTCAAAATTGATACTTTTAGTCCATATACTTTTTAAAAATTACATAACAACCTCAAAAATGTACCAAATGATCTAGGAACTTAAAACAAAGTTTATGAACACTTTTATAATCATAATAAAATTACTTTTCCAGAATTATAGCTTTTGAAATGGATTTTAAGTCACAATTTCATGTAAATTACAAAACTAAGGTTTTAAGACATCTTTAGCTTGTAACTTTCATTTTAGCTTATTATATGAACTAAGGCTTATTATATTAGCTTATTAACATCTTATCAACATTATAACAAGTCTTAGAAAGCATTATAATAAGATCAATGCTTAGTTAACATAGTGATTACCGTGGTAGCTCCAAAATGGCTCCTTATGACTTCTTATGAACACAACTTGCTACCAAAGCTTCAAGAGCTTCAATGGCTTCTTTCTAGACCTGGTATATAGTCTTCTAAGAGTCCTATAAATTTTGTAGAAGTGTAATTCAGAATAGGTATGGAGGTAAAGAGAAAAAAGGTACAAGTTTACATATAGTGTAGTTCGCCCCTATTTATACTTGTTTCAACCCTTAGTTATAGTATAAAGAAAATCTTTTATTCTCTATAACCGTAGGCTCTTATGCCAATCTGTAACACCCGTTTTTTTACCATATAGCAGCGGAAGCTAACCTGGGTATTACTTTCAAGGTATCATAGTCACAGTAATAGAAAATGCTCAAAGAGACATTTTATTAAAAATTTACGTTATCATTCATTTATTTATCAGAGTTAACAATACAACTGTACATACACTGTACATCACAGGTTTCCCAAAGATCTAGTTTTATTTATTTAGAATGATAACTTTTTCAAGACACCACCATCCGTAGCTCGCTAGTCTTCATTCACCTAAAATATATGCTTAAAAATCAACACAATGGTTGAGTGAATTCATAGGTTTAAACAATATTTGAATACAAGCATGACTCTAGGGCTACAGTGTTATACACCCAAAAATTTTAAATTCATCGATTCTTATTGCACTAGCTCGTGACCCCGTGGCTGGATGTTATCTTCCCTTATGCCATAAGTTTGTCGGACTATCTTGAATTTGCAAAATAAAGCATATATGTTTAGCATAGGTAGAAACCTATCAGCATTCCAGCAAGTGCGACTTTCCCAGATAGGGGATGTCAGTCTTCAATAGTACTATTCAAAATATTAGAGTTCATTTTCTAGAAATGATTTGCGGTCCATGATTAAAAAGGGACTTAATGGCAATAAGTAAACGAAGTGTCAATAATCATGTCAGGTAGCATACAAAAACACTTGTATTCCAGTTTTAGCATAAATCCCCCTCACGGGTTTTTAAATCATTTATAAAATTTCAAAAGTGAGGCTGTAAACTCACCTTACCCTATAGAATCTTGAGTTACTATGAATTTATAAATCACAACTTCTCACATATCTGAGCTGACAAAAATATGTATATATATCAAGTCGTAATCTCTAGGTTCATTCTTTTAGTATAATAGTTATATTGTAAAACCCGCATTCTTTTACCATGAATAGTACCCTTAAGATCATACGTACTAGATTAAAACTTTCCTATTATAGCATGATTACGATTACATGTTAGGATGTTACGTATTACGTACGTGTTAGAACACGATAAGTATTTATTACGCACGAACACGCAATAATTATTTAACAATAATTAATCACGAACATGTGATCATGAAATCACGAACGTAATTAAATCACGAACTATTATTATTTACGTATATATATTTATTACGAGCGTGAATAAATATATTAGGTCACGGTAATTATTTAACGAGAACACACAAAACGCGAACACAAATAAACACGAACGAATAATTAAACAACGAGACACGGAAAACGGTACGGGTACCCCATGTGGGGCCCCTACCCGCGGCAACAATAAGGAGATGGGCCAAGCCCATCTCAAAATTTACTAAGAGGGGTTATGGTAAAAGTTTACTAGTCACTTTTCACTTTACAGAAGATTAAACAAAAACCTAAAAAGTTTTCTTCTTCTCCTCTTTTCTTTTTTTTAGCCGCCGCATATTAAACACACCAAGGGGGTGTTTGTTTGATTTTTGATCTTGGTTTTGGTGCAAGTGTTCGTGTTTGTTCATCCTCGTTTAGATCCACGCATTCGGTAAATTCTTTTTATCCTTTTCTTTTTGATTTGATCTAATAATTAATTAAGAACATGATGTTTTTAAAACCTAATTAAAAACATAGATCAAACATGAAAATGGTTATTGGGTAAATCAAAAAGGGATGTTTTATGGGTGTTTGTTTGGTCGGCGCCTAAACAGAACCCCAAGGGGGTCTCGGTTTGGCTACTAAACCACCACCGAGACCATATGATCCCGGTTGAGTGGCGTGGATCCCATGGCAGCAGCAAAACAAGGGGAACCCCGAAGTGGTTCGGGGTATGGTGTCGATTTCATGTCCGGTTCATGGTTTCTAGTCAAGATCCGGTTCACGGTTTATGTTAAGATTATTTTTTATAATCATATGTTAAAATTAAATTAATAAATATGACATGATTAATTTAATAAAACATGACTTAGGTTATATTTAATTATTAGATCATGAAATTATTAACCTAAGTATTTTATATTTTCTAGACTTATAATTAATTAATTATTTAAAAACCATGGTTATAATTAATTAATTAACATGACTTAGGTTATATTATTAATATATAATAATACATGTTTTAACCTAAGTATTTAACTATATTTAATTAAAAACATGATATATTTTAATTAAATACTTTTAACCTATAGTTTATTTAAATTACATGAAATAATTAATAAACTATACATTATAATCAGAAAAACACTTAGGCTTATATACTTAGCTTATTTAACCAGCTTATATCTAATTATGGAAACTTTCTATTTTTAGAAACTTATTTAATTAAGGCAACTAATCTATTTATGGAAACTTTCTATTTTTAGAAACTTATTTAATTCAGGCATCTAATCTATGGAAACTTATTTAATTAAGGCAGCTAATCTATTTATGGAAACTTTCTATTTTTAGAAACTTATCTATTTTAAGCAGTAATTCTGTTTTTGGAAACTTTCTATTTTTGGAAACTTTATATTTTTGGTAACTTTCTATTTTTGGAAACTTTCTATTTTGGAAACTTTCTATTTTAGGAAACCTGCTATTTTTGAAAAGTTACTTATTATTACATAGTAAGTATAATAATACATGAAATACCAGAAATACTCAATCAGAATAGACAGAGTATAAGATAAACACTGTTTAAGGCTTTAAACAATAAAACATGATATGAACATATAAAATAAGCTAAGACATGACATAAAACCAGTTACGTATTTAGTAAGCAGATACTTATTCATGTATGTATTTATGTAGCATTAGTGATATCGAAGTAGGATTCCCGTCAGTTCATCTTCTTCGTTCACTGGACATAAGGTACGGATTCCCGTCCTTTCAGTATGGACATTCTTTCTTTATTAGGATTCCTCGTATGCAGCCAAATGTTTTCCCGTAGTATAAGTTTATATGTTTGATTTGCTTATGTTTAGTTTAGAATACCTATATCCATATATATGCATGACCAGTTTCACCTAGTTATGGAGGTACCATAACCATAACATTTAAGGCACTGATGTTATGACTTCACTACGGCGGAGTGATTTCTCATGGCGTCCCTTCAGCTTTTGGCCATATTATTATATTTATCATGTGGGGCGTATGGGTGCATCCTAGTTACATGTTTTCAACAGATTACTCAGTGTGAATGTGGTGTGTGCCTTGCATCCTTCACAAGGAGCTGATCCCTCCTACCTAAACCAGTATATTAAATTATAGGCAGCCCCTCTAATTTGCATGATGAGGTCACCCCTCCAAGTATTCATGCACGGTGGATTTTCATGACCTATATTGGCTAATGGTAGAACATGTTAAACAGTTTTTATAAGATAAACATAAGGCTTTTCAAACTATAAAACCAGTTTTATCAAGACTTAACCAGGTTATTCGGGACTTAGTTTCTTCCGCTGTTATATGTTATATGCTTATCCTATTCATGCCTTATTGTACATCCGTGCACTGAGCGTATTTCTCAGCCGATTTCCTTTTCTATGTTCCCAAAACGGCAAGTACTCAGGGACGCTCATAGACTTTAAGCGTACGTGCATATGGACTGGAAGCTTTCTAGCCTTTCTTTACTTTATGCATTATCTTTCTTTTGATATACGTGCTATGAACATTGTTTAGTCCTTTCCTTTACAGTACTTATGTTTGTGTGTGATGAGCTTTACTTTGGACTACCGATGATTGATTCCGGTATTTTCTTTTTATGGTCATGTAATATTTAGACATTTTTCCTTGTATGCTTTGATGACACGCCATAATTACGTGTGACATTCCATTATCAAAATGAGGTGTTACAATTATGGTATCAGAGCCAAGGCTTCGACCTGTAGGCTCTCAAAACATGACCTGTGATTAGTGGGTAGTCACTATGGTCTTCCTAGAACTGACAGTCGTTTTCATGCATTCATCATTTTTATGCATACATATATATGTCATTGTCGCAGGGTTATGACTAAGTAATGGTTGGTACAAGACTGGCCCTATTTAGTCCAATGTGTTTTATCGAAACTTTTTAATTTGGGACCGACCCATAGGCGGCCCCTCGCCATGTCTTTTGTTTTGGGTGAACTGACCATAGGCGTTCACTCTCGAGCATACAAAAGTTTTCATAAAACTGCATCATGCATTCATACACAAAATTTGCTTGCATAAAATTTTTCTCTTGAAATTTTGGTATAAATTTTTTTCATATATATATATATATTATGTTTTGATCTGTTTAATCATATGTTTTATGTTATAATGTCATATGGTTCTCACACGCGAACAGGAATAGCTCAATGCTGCAATTCAAGCTGATATGCAAGCTTTGCTTCCTCAACTGAGGAACGGCATCAGGGTTGAAGTTCAAGCTGCCAACAATCAGCAGCATAATCAGGCACCTCCTCCTCCTCCTCCAGTGACCTTAGCAGTATGGCTGGAGAGATTCAACAAGCTCCGTCCTCGAGCTTTTGAGAAAACAGATAGCCCCAGTGATGCTAAAAGTTGGTTGGCTCACATCAAGAAGATTTTCAATGCTATGGGTTGTGACCCCGCATACAAGGCGAGGTTGGCATGCTATCGGTTCGAAGGCGATGTGCTAAATTGGTGGTTAACGTTGATGCAGTCTGAGGGTGGTGACGAGTGGGTTGCTGGTTTGACTTGGGCTTAGTTCAAGGACAGGGTGATGGAGTAGTTCTTTCCCAAGGCTGATCAAGATAAGCTTTAGAGGGAGTACCATGGGATCCGACAGAGAGCTGGGGAGAATAGCAACGAGTTTGTGCAGCGCTTTCTTCGCTTAGCTGGTTTCCTTGGTGTGGAAACATGTACTCCTAAAGAGCAGACACACCACTTTAGGTGGGGTCTTCGCACATCGGTCGCAAACAATCTGGTGTGTGCTACGTTCAACACTGTAGCACAAGTGGCCGATGCAGCACGTAAGCTGGAGATGCTGTAGGAGAGAGATGAGTTCGGGGAAGCTGAGAGACCCGACAAGAGGTAAAAATTCGTATTCAAGCGGTGATCAATCCGTATTCTTTCCATATATGTCAAATATTCATTTCTTTAAATGTATCTTCCAGGCAGAAAACTGGGGACCGGTCTCAGCCGGCTACTCAGCAGCAGCCTCATCAGCCCAAGGGAAACGGTCAGACTAATGACCGTTCTGCTACGGATAGGCGTGGCGGTAATGATAATTACCGTAACAACGCTGGACACTCCAACAGCAGCAGGTCCTAATAATTACGAATTTTCTTATGATTTCATGTTATAACTCATATTCTGACACTTTAGCAAAAACTTCTACCAGGAACCATGGAAACGGTAGGGACCAAAACCAGAGAGGTTCACAGTCTAGCCGTCCTGCTATCACTGGTATTCAATCTTACGATTATCCGCATTGTCCTTTGTACCCTATTATCATGTCTTATGTAAAATGTTTTATCAGGTTCCCAGCCAGCCAGAGCACCTGCTAGAGGATTTACTCATCCTCTTTGCTCTACTTGCCACCGTAGGCACCTAGGGCCATGCCATCGTAACACTGACGCATGCTTCAAGTGTGGTCTTCCATGGCCATATCATGAAGGATTGCCGAAAGGGCGAGATGGAGGGTACATCAGGACATGCTGATTCCAAGCCCCCTCCTACCACCGGGCGTGTCTACACGACATCTTGAGACCAGGCCAACAAGTCTACAGGTACCATCACTGGAATCTTGTATATGTATGGTCAAGCTGCATGTGTTCTTTTCGATACGGGTGCTACTCACTCGGTTATTTCTACTGCTTATGCTAAGAACATTAGGATGCTCCCCATGCCACTAGAGAATAGGCTTACTATTTCCACGCCTTTGAGGGACTCTGTATTAATCACCCATGTATACAAGAGTCTTCCCCTAGAATTTGACGATAAGGTTCGACCTGTTGACGCACTTCCGCTGGACATGAATAACTTCGACATGATTTTGGGCATGGATTGGCTATCCAAGCATCATGATACCATAGACTGCCATTCATATCGAGTTATCTTCGGTGCTGTTAATGCACCAGAGTACATTCATAACGGGTTCATACCCGGACGGTCTGTACAAATCATATCTACCCTGCAAGCGCGTGCACTACTGTCACATGGCTGCAAGGGTTATCTAGCTACGGTTCACGACATGGATGTTGAATCTCCATCAATTCAGGATCAACCTATAGTGTCGGAATTCCAAGATGTTTTTCCAGCAGAACTTCCGGGCATACCACCCGCACGAGAAGTGGAATTCAGTATCGAGCTTATTCCAGGAGCTGAACCAATCTCCAAGGCTCCTTATCGCATGGCTCCCATAGAGCTGAAGGAGCTGAAGGACCAAATGCAAGAACTTCTTGAACGAGGTTTCATTCGACCGAGCGCATCTCCATGGGGCGCACCGGTCTTATTTGTTAAGAAGAAGGACGGCAGTATGCGTCTTTGCATAGACTATCGCGAGTTCAACAAGATTACTATCCGGAATAGGTATCCACTGCCACGTATAGACGATCTGTTTGACCAACTCCAAGGGGCCAAACACTTCTCCAAGATTGATCTTAGGTCAGGCTATCATCAGCTACGGGTCAAGGAGCAGGATATCGCCAAGACTGCTTTTCGTACCCGCTATGGCCACTACGAGTTTGTAGTTATGCCATTCGGCCTGACAAATGCTCCAGCAGTGTTTATGGACTTGATGAAAAGAATCTTCCATGAATTTCTGGACAAGTTCGTCATTGTCTTCATCAATGACATCCTGATTTTCTCAAAGTCCAAGGAGGAACACGAAGGCTATCTTCGTACAGTACTACAGATTCTTCGCCAGAAGCAGCTGTATGCTAAATTCTCCAAGTGTGAGTTCTGGTTAGACAAGGTGGCATTCTTAGGTCACATTGTATCAGCAGAAGGAATCACTATGGATCCAGCGAAGGTTGAGGCCATCACTAAGTGGCCGAGGCCGACATCAGCGACGGAAGTCCGCAGTTTCTTAGGCTTAGCTGGCTATTACCGTAGGTTCGTGGAGAACTTTTCCCGCTTAGCACTACCATTGACCAAACTGATGCGGAAAGGGGAGAAATTCGTCTGGACTGAAGAACGAGAGAAGAGCTTTGAAGACCTGAAGCAGAAGCTAGTATCTGCACCTATTCTTACTCTCCCATCTGGTACGGGTGGATTTGAAATCTATAGTGATGCATCGGGGAAGGGACTTGGCTGTGTTCTCATGCAACATGGGAAAGTGATCGCGTACGCTTCACGGCAGCTTAAACCTTATGAAGAAAATTACCCCACGCATGACTTGGAACTTGCTGCAGTCGTGTTTGCATTGAAGATATGGAGGCACTACTTATATGGAGAATCATGTGACATTTTCACGGACCACAAGAGCTTGAAGTGTATCTTCACTCAACGTGAATTGAACATGAGTCAGAGGAGATGGTTAGAGCTGTTGAAGGATTATGACATTAATCTACAGTATCATCCCAGAAAAGCTAATGTAGTAGCATATGCTCTTAGCAGGAAGTCGCCGAATGATCAACGGCATTAAAATCGAAGAGGAAATCATAAGAGACTTGGAGCGACTAGACATCGAGATCATGGTACGTGGACAACACGGTTACTGGGCTAATCTTAGAGTAGAACCCGAGTTACTCTCTAAGATCAAGGAAGCTTAGAAAGATGATGGAGAAATCTGGGCGATAGTACTGAATTTTGAGAAACAGATGGAATTCAGAGTAGATGCAGACGGTATCGAATGGCAGGGCACAAGACTTTGTGTTCCTGATGACCAAGAACTCAAGGAAGCCTTGTTAGATGAAGCTCATAGCTCCCCATTATCTATACATCCTGGTTCGACTAAGATGTACCATGACATCAAGCAGTACTTTTGGTGGAGTGGTATGAAACAGGATGTGGCCACTTACGTCTCCAGATGTCTTACCTGCCAGCAGGTTAAGATCGAGCATCAGCGATCTGTTGGTCTCCTTCAACCGTTAGATATTCCAGAGTGGAAGTGGGACAAAATCACCATGGATTTTGTTACTGGTCTTCCGCCTACTAAGAGGAAGCACGATGCAATTTGGGTTATCTTAGATCGACTTACCAAATCAGCTCATTTCTTACCGATCCGCAAGGAAGATCCGGTAAGTAAACTCGCAGATACGTACAGAAGAGAGATCATGAGACTCCACGGTGCACCATCCAGCATCGTCTCAGACAAAGATCCTCGTTTCACTTCGCGATTTTGGAAGAGTCTGCAGAAAGCTTGGGGTACACAACTTAAGCTTAGCACGGCTTTTCATCCTCAAACGGACGGACAATCGGAACGAACTATTCAGACATTGGAAGGCATTTTGAGGTCATGTGCGTTGGAATGGACGGGTGATTGGGACGATTACATCTGTTTGGTGGAGTTTGCATACAACAACAGTTGGCACGCAAGTATCAAGTGTGCTCCTTTCGAGATGTTGTATGGCAGGAAGTGTCGCGCCCCAATCTGCTGGGATCAGGTTGGCGAGCGAACACTTGAAGGACCAGAAATCATAGAATTGACCAATGAAAAGATCGCAGTAGCTAAGCAGAAACTTCAGGAAGCACGGTCACGTCAGAAGAGTTACGCCGATAAGCATCGTAGGGACATACATTTTAGCGTAGGAGATCACGTCTTCCTTAAGGTTTCGCCGGCACGTGGTGTTAGACGCTTCGGGATTAAAGGGAAGCTCAGTCCTTGTTTCATCGGACCGTTTGATATCATTGAACGAGTCGGTGAATAATCTTACCTGTTGGCGTTACCTACTCAGCTTTCGCATGTACACAATGTGTTTCATGTGTCCTTACTCAGAGGGTACCAGTATCATCCCCTTCACATGGTTCAGTATCCACTGGAACAGATACGTGAAGATCTCACTTTTATAGAAGAACCCGAACGACTTCTTGACAGACAAGAACGAGTCATGAGAAGGAAGACGATTCCATTCATCAAAATCCTATGGAGGGATCATACCGAGCGCGAAGCCACTTGGGAAACAGAGGAGTCTATCCGGGCTTCTTACCCTCATTTCATATTTTGAATTCGGGTATATTCTTCTTTTTCAGTTTACTTTATCTATAATTCGGGGACGAATTATTCTTTTTAGGGGGGAAGAGTTGTAAAACCCGCATGCTTTTACCATGAATAGTACCCTTAAGATCGTACGTACTAGATTAAAACTTTCCTATTATAGCATGATTACGATTACATGTTAGGATGTTACGTATTACGTACGTGTTAGAACACGATAAGTATTTATTACGCACGAACACGCAATAATTATTTAACAATAATTAATCACGAACATGCGATCATGAAATAACGAACGTAATTAAATCACGAACTATTATTATTTACGTATATATATTTATTACGAGCGTGAAAAAATATATTAGGTCACGGTAATTATTTAACGAGAACACACAAAACGCGAACACAAATAAACACGAACGAATAATTAAACAACGAGACACGAAAAACGGTACGGGTACCCCATGTGGGGCCCCTACCCGTGGCAACAATAAGGAGATGGGTCAAGCCCATCTCAAAATTTACTAAGAGGGGTTATGGTAAAAGTTTACTAGTCACTTTTCACTTTACAGAAGATTAAACAAAAACCTAAAAAGTTTTCTTCTTCTCCTCTTTTCTTTTTTTTTGGCCGCCGCACATTAAACACACCAAGGGGGTGTTTGTTTGATTTTTGATCTTGGTTTTGGTGCAAGTGTTCGTGTTTGTTCATCCTCGTTTAGATCCACGCATTCGGTATATTTTTATCCTTTTCTTTTTGATTTGATCTAATAATTAATTAAGAACATGATGTTTTTAAAACCTAATTAAAAACATAGATCAAACATGAAAATGGTTATTGGGTAAATAAAAAAGGGATGTTTTTATGGGTGTTTGTTTGGCCGGCGCCTAAACCGAACCCCAAGGGGGTCTCGGTTTGGCTACTAAACCACCACCGAGACCATATGGTCCCGGTTGAGTGGTGTGGGTCCCACGGCAGCAGCAAAACAAGGGGAACCCCGAAGTGGTTCGGGGTATGGTGTCTATTTCATGTCCGGTTCATGGTTTCTAGTCAAGATCCGGTTCACGGTTTATGTTAAGATTATTTTTTATAATCATATGTTAAAATTAAATTAATAAATATGATATGATTAATTTAATAAAACATGACTTAGGTTATATTTAATTATTAGATCATGAAATTATTAACCTAAGTAGTTTATATTTTATAGACTTATAATTAATTAATTATTTAAAAACCATGGTTATAATTAATTAATTAACATGACTTAGGTTATATTATTAATAAATAATAATACATGTTTTAACCTAAGTATTTAACTATATTTAATTAAAAACATGATATATTTTAATTAAATACTTTTAACCTATAGTTTATTTAAATTACATGAAATAATTAATAAACTATACATTATAATCAAAAAAATACTTAGGCTTATATACTTAGCTTATTTAACCAGCTTACATCTAATTATGGAAACTTTCTATTTTTAGAAACTTATTTAATTAAGGCAGCTAATCTATTTATGGAAACTTTCTATTTTTAGAAACTTATTTAATTTAGGCAGCTAATCTATTTATGGAAACTTGTTTAATTAAGGCAGCTAATCTATTTATGGAAACTTTCTATTTTTAGAAACTTATCTATTTTAAGCAGTAATTCTATTTTTGGAAACTTTCTATTTTTGGAAACTTTCTATTTTTGGAAACTTTCTATTTTTGGAAACTTTCTATTTTTGGTAACTTTCTATTTTTGGAAACTTTCTATTTTTGGAAACTTTGTATTTTAGGAAACCTGCTTTTTTTGGAAAGTTACTTATTATTATACAGTAAGTATAATAATACATGAAATACCAGAAATACTCAATCAGAATAGATAGAATATAAGATAAACACAGTTTAAGGCTTTAAACAGTAAAACATGATATGAACATATAAAATAAGCTAAGACATGACATAAAACCAATTACGTATTTAGTAAGCAGATACTTATTCATGTAGCATTAGTGATACCGAAGTAGGATTCCCCTCAGTTCATCTTCTTCGTTCACTGGACATAAGGTACGGATTCCCGTCCTTTCAGTATTGACATTCTTTACTTATTAGGATTCCCCGTATGCAGCCAAATGTTTTCCTGTAGTATAAGTTTATATGTTTGATTTGCTTATGTTTAGTTTAGAATACCTATAGCCATATACATGCATGACCAGTTTCACCTAGTTATGGAGGTACCATAACCATAACATTTGAGGCACTGATGTTATGACTTCACCACGACGGCGGAGTGATTGCTCGTGACGTCCCTTCAGCTTTTGGCCATATTATTATATTTATCATGTGGGGCGTATGGGTGCATCCTAGTTACATGTTTTCAACAGATTACTTAGTGTGAATGTGGTGTGTGCCTTGCATCCTTCACAAGGAGCTGATCCCTCCTACCTAAACCAATATATTAAATTAGAGGCAGCCCCTCTAATTTGCATGATGAGGTCACCCCTCCAAGTATTCATGCACGGTGGATTTTCATGACCTATATTGGCTTAGAACATGTTAAACACTTTTTATAAGATAAACATAAGGCTTTTCAAACTATAAAACCAGTTTTATCAAGACTTAACCAGGTTATTCGGGACTTAGTTTCTTCCACTGTTATATGTTATATGCTTATCCTATTCATGCCTTATTGTACATCCGTGCACTGAGCGTATTGCTCAGCCGTTTTCCTTTTCTATGTTCCCAAAACGGCAGGTATTCAGGGACGCTCGTAGACTTTAAGCGTACGTGCATATGGACTGGAAGCTTTCTAGCCTTTCTTTACTTTATGCATTATCTTTCTTTTGATATACGTGCTATGGAAATTGTTTAGTCCTTTCCTTTACAGTACTTATGTTTGTGTGTGATGAGCTTTACTTTGGACTACCGATGTTTGATTCCGGTATTTACCTTTTATGGTCATGTAATGTTTAGACATTTTTCCTTGTATGCTTTGATGACACGCCATAATTACGTGTGACATTCCATTATCAAAAAGGGGTGTTACATATATCCCCTTTAATTAGTATATTTTGTAAATCTCTTCTTTGATTCATATAAACTAGAATTATAGCGTCATTGTTTGGGCCATTATACTCAAAAGTCATTCTATAAACGTTTGAGGAGCGAGGACAATTTAAATCGTAAACTCAACCACTCAGTCAGAACGTAATATCGAGATGGAACATCTTTGTACAAAGCTCCCTACTAACATGACACCTTTTATGTTATCTGATATTTATAATTTATATTCTTTAGTTTCAAAATTGACAAAAATAGTTCTTTTAGTTGTAAGTTTGGTATATTTACACTTTTAACCCCTAAAGTATATAGTTTTAATATTTACAATTTATACCTTCAAATATTAACCTTAGGGTTTCAGACTTTACAATATTAATCCTAATTGTTTTAACTTTCATAAAATGACACTTTTGGCCCAAAGCATTTATAATTTCAAAAAGGCAATTTTAGTCCCTATACTTGTTTAAAATTACATAACAACCTCAAAAATATACCAAATGATCTAGGAACTTAAAACAAGGTTTATGAACACTTTTATAATCATAATAACATTACTTTTCCAGAATTATAGCTTTTGAAATGGATTTTAAGTCATTATTTCATGTAAATTATAAAATTAGGGTTTTAATACATCTTTAGCTTATAACTTTCATTTTAGCTTATTATATGAACTAAGGCTTATTATATTAGCTTATTAACATCTTATAAACATTATAAAAAGTCTTAGAAAGCATTATAACAAGATCAAAGATTAGTTAACATTGTGATTACCTAGGTAGCTCAAAAATGGCTCCTTATTACGTCTTATGAACACAACTTGGTACCAAAGCTTCAAGAGCTTCAATGGCTTCTTTCTATATCTAGTTTATGGTCTTTAAGAAGTGTGAAAACACTTATCCTTCTACCACTTATTTCCAATAATAACAAGACCAAAACGTGTATTTTATGTCGTAAAAGTCGGAATTATGCGTGGTTTGTGTTTTTATTGTGTTTTAGGACCAAAAGATGAAAAAGGAAGAAAACACGGGCTTTCACGGGCTTTTATCGAAGAAAACGGGAAAAGACGAAGTCAAGAGATCAAGAGTGCTTAAAGAACGGATGTTCAAGACCTATTCTGAAGATTTATCGAAGAAAAAGTCTAAAGACGGAAGTTTAATGAAGTCGAAGAACTCAAGTCTAAATTAAAGAAGAAAATTATTAAGACAAGTTCAAATCCCGAGACGGCGTCGAGAAAAGACAAAGATTTAAATCGAGTCGAGAAGAAAATAAAGAAGGAAGCACACCACACATGCACTTCCCATTTTCCCTATAAATACCCTCCTAATCACATTAGGAGGGGGGTTAGCTAATTTAGTTTTTCATTTTCCTTTCTAGTTTTTAGAGAGATAAAGTTCTCAGCTTTCTCTCACTAAGTTTTTCATCTTTTCTTTCTTTTAATCTTTCAAGTTTAAGCTTTCATTAATCTTTGTATTTGAGTTTCTTTAATCAAAAGTTTAAGTTTAAGTTTGTATTCTTTAATCTCTTTCCACAATTCTTGGTTTCATTTTGCTTTGATCCGAAAATTATAATCCATACGGATTGATTTTGTTTGATGTTTAAGTGGTTAAAAGGTTAATCATTTTACTACTTATTAAGCTTTTATTTGGTTTAGGCTATAAGCTCTTTATGCTTATTGGCTTATTTCATATAGTTAGCTTATTTGCTTTTCGGATTATTAGAGGATTTAGTCATTTTAAAGTTTCTTTTATAAAGTTTATGATTTTAGGTTTTGGAAGTTGTCAAATTTAAGCTTATTGAGTTGTTAAAGGTTCGTTTAAGGTAGCTTATTGTATGTGCTTATTGTGTTTTCAGCTTACCATCGTTTTCGGATTAAGTGTTGTTTTCATCACAATATTGGGGAATTGAACATTCCGACAGCTGCTTATTTCCATCGCAATAACCCACTGAGGGTTTTACTTTGCGATAGCTTGGTATTCCCCCTTATTCCGATCTGGGATTGCGATCGCTCATTGCGATCGCATATTTCGACGGGACTAAGGTTATTTTGAAACAAAACTCTGCCAAATTTCAGTTTGATACATTCCGATAGCTAGCATTGCGACAGCTTGTATTCCGACGGTGCACATTTCAACAGAACTGTTTACTTGCATTCCGATCTGGATTTTGCGATAGAACAACATTGCGACAGATTTGCCTTTGACATTCCGATGGGTATTCGATGAATATTCCGATGGCTTGTTTTTATGGATTCCGATGATTATGACTTTGGTGCATTCCGATAGAAAGGATTTGTTACATTCTGATAGTTTGAGCTTTTAAGTTTTAAAAAGTTTTGCAAAGTTTTAAGTTCTAAAATTACTTGTTAAGTTTTTAGTCAATTTCACTTTACTCAACGACAATCATTCGTTTTAAGTCTAGAATTAGATAATCAAACCAAACCATTCTCTTGTTTTCTAAAAGACAATTGAGTCGCACTTTAGACTGGAAATCAATTCGAAAAGATCGGACGATATAAGATTTTATACTTAGCCAAAAACCATGTATTAAATGGCGCCGCTGCCGGCTCTTTTCGTTAAGATTAACGGTTTCTAGTGAGAGACGCATTGAATTTTGGGACCCGTTCTTTCGGGAACGTTATTTTCAAGTACAAAAATTTTCAAAAACCCATAAAAATTTAAAAACTTTTCAAAAATACAAAAACATTAAAAAAATCATAAAAATCAATTCTTTTCCAAAGGTTTTGCACCAAAACGATTATATAGATATTCTCTCTGTATATTTTTCTTCTGCAGGTGTATGCGTACTAGATCTTCAAACTATTCTGAGCCCGAGACTCGTGAAGATTTAGATATGGCTGGTGTGCATAACAACAATAATAACCCACCTCTACCCAATTTGAATAACAATAACAACAACAACAATGTTCCCCTACCTGATTTACGAACAATGGAGGAATTGTGTCAACCCACCATGAACGGACGTGGAGGACCGATTGCGCCAATGCAAATCACGGCTCAAGAGTTTTCGTTGAAGCATCACATGATCCAACAAGTACAAACTAATCCATTTCGAGGAATACCGGATGATGATGCCAACAAACACCTCGACAAATTCATTACCATCACCCAAAGCATGAAGTTGCCCGGTGCTTCTATGGATGTACTTCGCCTTCAACTATTTCCCCACTCGCTTTCTCACCATGTCGAAAAATGGTTTGACCGTCTCCCAAAGAATTCTATTCATACTTGGGACGACATGACGCAACGTTTTTTGTCGCGCTACTTTCCACCATCTATGGTCACGAGCCTTCGCAACCAAATTAGTCGATTCATGCAAGACAATGATGAATCGCTCTTCGATGCTTGGGAACGCTACAATGATTTGATCGACCGTTGCCCGAACCATAACATGCTCCCCGTCACTCTCATTGATAATTTCTACAATGGTCTCACTTTTCGTGATCGTGACACGATCAACGCCGCCGCCTGTGGTACTTTTATGAAAAAGAGACCAGAGGAGTGTAGAGAGTTAATTGAAAACATGACTACTCACCACAAGAATTGGGATTCATCCGCATCCTCAAGATCTAATCCAAGAGTAAATGTTTCATCTACTTCTTCCACCACCGACATGTCCGCCATGGAAAGAGCTATTATAGAAATGAGCAAAAATATGCAAATTTTCGCTAATAACCACACTCAACAAGCTAAAGCCGTTGCTACTTCCTGTGACACATGTATTGTTCCTCATTCTTACAATGATTGTCCTTCCACTCAAGAAAACTTTTGTGAAAACGTTAACGTGGCATACGGTACTTATCCCACGGGAGGCTATCAAGCTCGTCCTCAAGGAGACCGTAGCTTGCTAAGTTATCGTTCAAACAACTATCTTTCACCACCCGGTTTTTCTCCTCAAAACCAAAACCAACAACAAAGCTATAACCGAAATAACCAATCCCAACCTCGTGCTAACAATCAATATCAATCCCAAAGAAACCCATACCCACCTCAAGGATATTCTCAAGCTTACCAAGCTCCACCTCTCAATCCACCAACGGCGTTGAATCAAGACATCGAGACGTTCATGAGGACTAATAGAGAGATGGTGACGAATCTTCAGAGTCAATTCATCAACTTGAAGGGAGACATGGCAAAACAAGGGAGCGATATTCGAGCCGAGCTAAGGAATGACATGGCGAAACAAAGCAATGATATTCGCGCAGACATGAGAGACTCTTTCAGCACTCAAGCGGATAATATACGTGATATGATCGGTTCGCTTTTCCAAGGTAATCAACCCTCTTCTTCGGGTTCTCTTCCGAGTAACACCGTTGCTAATCCACGAGGGAAGATGAAAGCAATCACCACTCGTAGTGGAAAAGGTTATACGGAACCATAGCTTCCTACACCTCCACCCGTGATTGTGAACAAGGAAAAAGAACAACTTTCTTCACCTCCTTTACCTTCTTACCCCATACCCCCACCACCCGCGGTTGTGAGTGATCCTACTCCCCTAAAGCCTTCCTATTCATTCGATATACCTTATCCTTCAAGGTTGAGGAAAGAGAAGCAAAAGAGCAAGGATGATATTCAAGTTTCAAACTTTCTTAAAATGTTTAAACAATTGAATTTTAACATCTCCTTGGCCGAGGCTCTCGCTCACATGCCTAAATATGCGAAGATGTTTAAAGATCTTCTAAGTGACAAGGAGAAGCTCCTTGACATTGCTCAGAACCAACTTAATGAGAATTGCTCTGCGGTTCTCTTAAGGAAATTGCCCACCAAACTTGGTGATCCGGGTCGCTTCTTGATTCCTTGCAACTTCCCGGGAGTAGAGAATTGCATGGCCCTAGCCGATCTAGGTGCTAGTATAAACTTAATGCCTTTAAGTGTTTGGAAGCAATTATCTCTCCCCGAGCTAGTCCCCACCAAAATGACTTTGGAATTAGCTAATCGTATGGTTGCTTATCCAGTGGGGATAGCCAAAGACGTCTTCGTTGGCGTTGACAAATTCACCTTCCCGACGGATTTTGTTGTCGTTGACTACGAGATAGATCCCCGTGTTCCATTAATCGTTGGACGTCCCTTTTTGAGGACCGGTCGCACTCTCATTGATGTAGACGCGGGCGAAATAATCATGAGAGTTGGTGACGATAAAATTGTCTTCAACATGGGTAAGATTTCTAAGCAACCTTATTCATATGAGAGTGTTAATGCTATTGACGTTCTTGATGAGGCTTGTGAAGAACATTTCAAAGACGCTTGTAAAAGTGGTTCTTCTTCTCTACCCACTGTTGAGACCGTTGCCTCTATTGCTCCATCACTAACTCTATTTGGAGAAAGTGATTTCCTCTTGAAATAATTTGAAGCAACTCTGGGAGATGTGGATTTTCAATATGACGATTCTCCCTCCAATTGGGATGAAGACATTCGTACCATTGAGAAATTTCTCAATGAAGACCATATTTCTCCATAGTCTCCTAAGGCTATCTCTACCGATGATCCGAAGTTGACTACGCCGTCCATCAAAAATCCTCCAGATTTAGAGCTTAAGGATCTTCCGTCTCATCTCGAGTACGTTTTCCTCTAAGACAACAAGAAGTTACCGGTCATCATCGCAAAGGACTTGAAACAAGAAGAAAAATACCGACTTATCGCCGTGCTGAAGAATCATAAGAAAGCGATTGCTTGGAAAATCTCCGATATTCGTGGAATTGATCCTCACTTTTGCACACATAAAATTCTCATGGAGGACGACTTTAAACCCACTATTCAAAGCCAAAGAAGGGCGAATCCTAAGATCCATGACGTTATCAAAAAAGAGGTTATCAAACTTCTCGATGCAGGCATGATCTATCCTATCTCGGATTCCACATGGGTTAGTCCAGTCTATTGTGTGCCTAAGAAAGGCGGAATCACCGTTGTGCCCAACGAACACAACGAGTTGATTCCTACTCGTCTCGTTACAGGGTGGAGAGTTTGTATAGACTATCACAAACTCAATGATGCTACGAGAAAGGATCGTTTCCCCTTCCTTTCATGAACCAATTGCTTGAACGTCTAGCGGGTAATGACTATTACTGCTTCTTAGACGATTTCTCGAGTTATTTTCAAATACCCATCGATCCCCAAGACCAAGAGAAAACCACATTCACTTGCCCTTATGGAACATTTTCTTACAAAATAATGCCTTTCGGCTTGTGCAATGCTCCTGGGACATTCCAAAGGTGTATGATGGCGATCTTCCATGATATGGTTGAAGAAACTATGGAAGTCTTCATGGATGATTTCTCGGTCTATGGTAATTCCTTCTCTTCTTGCCTTGCCAATTTAGAACGCATGCTTAAGCGGTGTGAAGACACTCGCCTTGTTCTGAATTGGGAAAAATGGCATTTCATGGTAAAAGAAGGCATTGTACTGGGACATAAAATCTCTAAAGCCGGTCTTGAAGTGGACCGTGCTAAAGTGGATGTCATAGCCAAATTACCTCCACCTTCAACCGTGAAGGGTGTGAGAAGTTTTCTGGGTCATGCGGGCTTCTATCGTCGTTTCATTCATGATTTCTCTAAAATCGCTCGCCCGATGACCCACCTCTTGGAAAAAGATACTCCTTTCATCTTTTCCAAAGAGTGTCTTGAAGCCTTCAAGCTTCTTAAGGATAAGCTAACTAAGGCACCTGTCTTGGTTACCCCTAATTGGGAGCTACCTTTTGAATTGATGTGTGATGCTAGCAACTTTGCTATTGGAGCGATTTTGGGCCAAAGAGTGAAAAAACACTTCCAACCAATCCATTACGCTAACAAGACAATGACGGGGGCTCAATTGCATTATACCACTACCGAAAAAGAGCTTTGAGCTGTAGTATATGCTTTTGAAAAATTTCGCCCCTATCTTGTCCTCTCCACCACCATCGTGTATACCGACCACTCCGCGTTGAAGTACTTGTTGACTAAGCAAGACTCTAAGCAAAGACTTCTTCGTTGGGTTTTGCTCCTTCAAGAATTTAACATTAAAATTCATGACAAGAAGGGAGCTGAAAACCTAGCCGCGGATCATCTAAGTAGACTTGAGGATCCTTATTAAGGGGATCATCCGAACAAAGAAATCAATGACTCTTTTCCCCTTGAGACCTTAATGACTATCAACTCCAATTTTGATGACACCCCGTGGTTTGCGGACATTGCAAACTACTTAGCAGGTGGTATTCTCATCAAAGGGTTAACATCCCAACAAAAGAAGAAGTTCTTTAAAGATGTTAAGACTTAAATCTGGGATGACCCTTATCTCTTCAAACAATGTGCTGATCTGATCATTCGTCGATGTGTTGATGGGCCGGCAGCTTTACAAATCCTTGATGCTTGCCATAAAGGACCCACTGGTGGTCACTTTGGTCCCAACTACACCGCTAAGAAAGTGTTTGACTCTGGATTTTATTGGCCCACCATTTATCGTGACGCTCACGAAATGGTTATGCATTGTGATGCTTGCCAACGACAAGGCAAGATCACACATAAAGATGAGATGCCTCAAAATTTCATACAAGAATGTGAAATCTTTGACGTATGGGGCATCGACTTTATGGGGCCATTTCCATCATCTAAAGGGAACAAGTACATCCTCGTAGCCGTTGACTACGTATCCAAATGGGTTGAAGCTAAGGCTCTCCCAACGAACGATGCGAGGGTGGTTGTGAACTTTTTGAAGTAGCTGTTTGCTCGATTCGGTGTTCCTCGTGCTATAATCAGTGACCGCGGGACTCATTTTTGCAATGATCAATTTGCAAGAGTCATGGCTAAGTATGGTGTCAATCACCGTCTTTCCACCGCCTATCATCCCCAGACCAATGGGCAAGCCGAGATTTCCAACCGTGGATTGAAGCGAATTCTGGAACGTACTTTGGGAGAGCATCGTGCCGCGTGGGCAGATAAGTTAGATGATGCTCTGTGGGCTTTTCGTACCGCATATAAGACCCCGACTGGTTGCACACCTTATCGTCTTGTGTACGGGAAAGCATGCCACCTCCCTATCGAGCTGGAACATAAGGCATACTGGGCCTTGAAGTGGGCTAACTTCGACATCAACAAAGCCGGTGATCTTCGCAAGATTCAACTCAACGAGCTTAATGAACTGAGGAATGAAGCTTACGAGAACTCACTGATCTACAAGGAGAAGACCAAGATCATCCATGACGCAAGGATTAAGAACCTAGAGTTCCACGTTGGTGATCAAGTCTTACTTTTTAACTCTCGGTTGAAGATCTTCTCTGACAAGTTGAAGAGCCGCTGGTCTGGTCCATTCACCGTCGCCAAAGTCTTTCCATATGGCACCATTGAGCTTTCTCAGCCAAATGGGCCTAATTTCAAGGTGAATGGACAGCGTCTGAAGCTGTACTTTGGTGAGGACATCTCTCATGAGATTATTCCATCCCTCACCACGTTTCTCATGAACTAATTTGGGTCGAGTCAGGCTCGTGACTCGGTTATAAAAAACAAGCGCTTCTCGGGAGGCAACCCGTGATCTATCCTTTACTGCTTTCATAATAAGTGTATGGGGAGCCCCGTATGTGTTGGTTGTCTTGCTTCTTATTTTGTGCAGGAATTCAAGCTTCAAAGTGCACCTCGATGACTTTTGACGAACCGTGATTCCGTGTTCCCGTCTTCCTGGTTCTATCATAAACTGTCGTGATTCAATTTTTCATTACTTATATGTTCACACTGAAATCACTTTAGTTGTCCTTTCCTTAGCAAGACTTAAACAAAGTGCACAATGTCCTAAGTATAGGGGAATTTATTCCCACATGCTTAAACATTGAGGACAATGTTTATATCAAGTGTGGGGGGGACTTCTATCGAAGTAAGTGGTCTTTTCCATGAATTTGCGCTCATTTTAACCGGAAAATCTGATTTTTCGACATTTTTCAAAATTTTTAATCTATTTTGGCCTATTAGTTTTTCCTTTGTTAGCGTTATTTACTTTCTTTGCTAGCGTTATTTTTTAATTTTTCAAAGTCGTGAATATTTTGACTCAACCCGAGTTTACTTATCTAAGTTTACTCTAGCTAGTATCCTTAACGTGTTTAAGTCAAGTTTTGCTAGGCTTTTATATAGGGAGCTTTAAAACGCGAAAGTCTTAACTCTTAGGGGTTAAGAACAAGAACTTTTCGCAAGTTCCTATAATTGATCCTAGAGAGTTGTTTATCAAGGGAAGTTTAAAATGCGATTTCTAAACTTGAAAGAGTCTAAGAATTCGCAAGATCCTATAGATGACTCGAAAACCCAAAACTTTGATTTAATAGGCTAAGCATCCACGAGTCTCATTCCTTGATATTTTAAACTGTGGAGGACGAGAGATGATAGAGTCAATTATAAGTTTGGTATTCTTTCGTGAATTTATGTTAGTTAATTATGAGCCTATTCTCCCATCACTTGCTAATACATTTATCTGCAATAAATAAGGCTGTACGATTTGAAAAGTTACTTAGCTTCTAGCCCAAGATCGTTTAAAAGTTTCTCGGTATTAATTAGAGTTCATAGCCAAGGCATAACTTATTAAAGCGGGATGCGAAGATTGGCGAGTCCGAAAAGGCCCTAACAAGGCATGAGGGCTACAGTTTGTTGCTAAAGATCCAAAAGTGATGTGAAGAATCATTTATCGAAAATCAATATGAAGGATCGAGACACACGACGAAAAGCAAAAACTCCCCAAAAGATCATGGAGAAGTCTATCCAAAAAGGCCTTAACAAGGTATGAGGATAAATAGATCCAAGTCCTAAAAAGGAGGCGGATCGTTGTATATCAAAGTCCAAAATAAAGATTGGAGAAAAATGAAGAAGTCGTGGTCCAAATATGAAGAATCTCTCAAAACTTCAAGTGAAGAAATTCCTATTATGAAGAGCAGACAATAATTTAGAACGTCTCTCAAAGATTTGAAGTATGAAGTCGCTGTCAAATATCGGTCCGAGAAAGGTCTCAAATCGTGAAGCGAGTTATGCCAAGATATGAACTTTATGAGGTCCCGAGAAGCAGTTTTAAAAGATTTTATCCTTTATCTAACTATTGATTAAATCGTCCACTTTATTTTCGGCCTAAATAACTATCGAAATAAGTCAAACAATGCATCCTCGTGATCATTCAAGACAAAAATAAAATATAAGAGATACACCTAGGAATAAGGGAGTCTAAGTAAATAATTGGCCCACATGAATTCGTGTTAGTTTGCTAACTTACAATAACAATGATCTCGTTTTTAAGCTTGGTATGGGGAACGCGAAACTTGAGGATGATAAACGTTCATGGCAGCCAAAACCCAATGTAAGACTTTGATTTCTTTACTTGTTTTTATCTTTTTATTTTCCCTAAATGTTTAGTATTTAATAAAGGCAAAGGTAGATTATTTATGATGGAAAATGTAAACCGTGCTTTAAAATTAATGCATTGCATGAGGGCATTGCAATGGTCAAGTGTAGGGGATTTAATAAGTGTGAAAATACTTATCCTTCTGCCACTTATTTTCAATAATAACAAGACCAAAACGTGTATTTTATGTCATAAAAGTCGGAATTATGCGTGGTTTGTGTTTTTATTGTGTTTTAGGACCAAAAGATGAAAAAGGAAGAAAACACGGGCTTTCACGGGCTTTTATCGAAGAAAACGGGAAAAGACGAAGGCAAGAGATCAAGAGTGCTTAAAGAACGGATGTTCAAGACCTATTCTGAAGATTTATCGAAGAAAAAGTCTAAAGACGGAAGTTTAATGAAGTCGAAGAACTCAAGTCTAAATTAAAGGAGAAAATTATTAAGACAAGTTCAAATCCCGAGACGACGTCGAGAAAAGACAAAGATTTAAATCGAGTCGAGAAGAAAAGAAAGAAGGAAGCACACCACACATGCACTTCCCATTTGCCCTATAAATACCCTACTAATCACATTAGGAGGGGGGGTTAGCTAATTTAGTTTTTCATTTTCCTTTCTAGTTTTTAGAGAGAGAAAGTTCTAAACTTTCTCTCACTAAGTTTTTCATCTTTTCTTTCTTTTAATCTTTCAAGTTTAAGCTTTCATTAATCTTTGTATTTGAGTTTCTTTAATCAAAAGTTTAAGTTTAAGTTTGTATTCTTTAATCTCTTTCCACAATTCTTGGTTTCATTTTGCTTTGATCCGAAAATCATAATCCATACGGATTGATTTTGTTTGATGTTTAAGTGGTTAAAAGGTTAATCTTTTTACTACTTGTTAAGCTTTTATTTTGTTTAGGCTATAAGCTCTTTATGCTTATTGGCTTATTTCATATAGTTAGCTTATTTTCTTTTCGGATTATTAGAGGATTTAGTCATTTTAAAGTTTCTTTTATAAAGTTTATGATTTTAGGTTTTGGAAGTTGTCAAATTTAAGCTTATTGAGTTGTTAAAGGTTCGTTTAAGGTAGCTTATTGTATGTGCTTATTGTGTTTTCAGCTTACCATCATTTTCGGATTAAGTGTTGTTTTCATCGTAATATTGGGAATCGAACATTCCGACAGCTGCTTATTTCCATCGCAATAACCCACTGAGGGTTTTACTTTGCGATAGCTTGGTATTCCCCCTTATTCCGATATGGGATTGCGATCGCTCATTGCGATCGCATATTCCGATGGGACTAAGGTTATTTTGAAACAAAACTCTGCCAAATTTCAGTTTGATACATTCCGATAGCTAGCATTGCGATAGCTTGTATTCCAACGGTGCACATTGCGATAGAAGTGTTTACTTGCATTCCGATCTGGATTTTGCAATAGAACAACATTGCGACAGATTTGCCTTTGACATTCCGATGGGTATTCAGATGAACATTCTGATGGCTTGTTTTTATGGATTCCGATGATTATGACTTTGGTGCATTCCGATAGAAAGGATTTGTTACATTCCGATAGTTTGAGCTTTTAAGTTTTAAAAAGTTTTGCAAAGTTTTAAGTTCTAAAATTACTTGTTAAGTTTTTAGTCAATTTCACTTTACTCAACGACAATCATTCGTTTTAAGTCTAGAATTAGATAATCAAACCAAACCATTCTCTTGTTCACCAAATGACAATTGAGTCGCACTTTAGACTGGAAATCAATTCGAAAAGATCGGACGATATAAGATTTTATACTTAGCCAAAAACCATGTATTAGTCTTCTAAGATTCCTATAACTTTTGTAGACATGGAATTCAGAATGGGTATTGAGGTAAAGAAAAAACAGGGTACAAGTTTACATTAACCCTTAGGTTCCAAGTTTTGGCCATGAACGTGTAACTTAGATAGATAAGTGACTAAGGGAAGCTATGGACATCCATGAAATTTTAGGAATGATTCATGGAAGCTAGGAACAAAATATCTAGGTTTTGTGGTCTAAAATGGGTCACGACATGAAAATGATAAGAATAGTGATGTGTAGCCTTCAAGTAGGTGATTCACCTCTTTTTAGACACTCAAAGTTATCTATATAATCTGATCTTATGTTTGAATTTGGGAGGGTAGAAGTTTAAACAAGGTTTTGGAGGGAAAAACTAAACCGGGTTCAATATCTAGGGCTTTTAACTTATGACTTTGTAATTTCCATAATTAAGGACTTAGAAATGTAACTAGTGATGTATTATGGTGTAATTAGGGTTTACAACTTGTATTTGGAAGGTTTTGGTCCTTGGTTTGAAGTTTAAAAAAGGTTTGAAGTGAAATTGGGAAGAAAACCTAGGCGTGTTAGGGTTTCTAATGATCTAGGGTTAAATCTTTGTAAAAGTCATTATCCTTCACTTAGCTACTGATGTAAACTTAATTTAGGTCTTATATATTATGTTTTAAGTATCCAAAGTGGTTCCAAACTTGGTTTTATAGGTTATTATAAGTAAACATGTCTAAAGAGTTAAAATTTGGCCTAATTTACAAGTCATGCATTGAAATCATGTACCTTGTGCTTTATGGTACTTATAGATTTTGATAAGATAATTTTATAACCTTAATGTAATGATACGAGTGTTGGTAGACTTGTCCTAAATGTAACGCCCCACTTGGATAAGTGGATCGTTACGTGTATTTATGGCGTGTCATCAAATCGCGCAAGGCAAATGTCTTAAAACATTAATTGACCATAACAGAAATACCAGAATCAAACATCATTAATCCAAACATAAGCTCAAATATAAAAGATTAAGTACTGAAGGGGAGGACTAAACAATGTCCAAACAGGTAATCTGATGTATGAAGTGCATAAAGTAAAGAAGTTTTGATAGCTTCCATCCAACGCACATACTCTCTTAGAATCCTAAGAGTGTCCTTGTGTACCTGCCATTTGGAAACATGAAAGGAAAACTAAGGCTGAGCATAACGCCCAGTGAACGGATATAAAGCATGATAAGAATGTACTGGAATGATACAAATAAGAAATACTGAAGCTATAAAACTGATAAGTAAAGAGCAACGGCAAAACTGTGTATGTTCTTAAAAGTCTGATTATAAATAGTAAAGCTGAATGATTATCTATTAAATCTGAAAACATGCATTTACTGTATTTTAAGTGTCAAGAGCTTATATAGGTCATGTGTTGTAACAACGTCTGCATGAATACATAGAGGGGTAACCTCTTCATGCTGTAGAGGGGTGACCTCTAAATAATGTGTTTGGTGGAGGGATCAACTCCAACGTGAAGGATGTAGAGCGCACATCACATCCACCTGATAAACTGTAAACTGATAACCTAGGATGCACCCATACATCCCGCTGATAATACTGATAAAATGACCAAGCTGACATAAATGGGACACTGCGAGTAATCACTCCCTCACAGAGGAGTCATGACACCGGTGCCTCAAGTGTCATGGTTACGGTACATCCGTAACTAGTATATAACTGGTCATGCATTTATATAAAGCTCAGGAAATATAACTTAGTTATTAAGGTAATTACTGTAAATTTTAAAACATATACTGGGGAAAACATTTGGATGCAGACGGGGAATCCTAATCATGCATAGGAAAGGAAGTCCTTACTGAAGGACGAAAAATCCGTACCTTGTGTCCAGTAACTGACTGCAAGGGAAAACTGATGAAACTCCTATTCTGACTTTACAAAAGCTACATGACTAAAGGACGCGAATGAGTTGTCCGATATCTGTTTATCTTTACTGATCTTTACTGTTCTTAGTATGATTTATTATATTCTTGTATTATTGTTCTGTTATGTATATAATCTGATCACTCTGACTGTCTTTAAATGTTTACTGATTAGTGTATATCCTGTATTTCTGATTACTGTATATTATACTGTATTTTGATTTTACGATATTACTATGAATAGTGACCTGCTATAAATAGAAAGTTTCCAAAATTAAAAAGGTTTCCAAAATAATTCTCATTAGAATTAAATCATTTAAATAATCATAACTTGAATAAGTGTACCGTTACGTGTACTTATCCATGTGGGGTGTTACACTAAAAGACTAGCCATTGATTCTAAGTAAAATCCTTAATATGAGGGTTTTTAGGTAATTAAGCCTAATTAGTTTCTACTTCAGGTAATTAGTGTTTATATCATCATGTAAACTTATCCTAGGTCATACATAGAATGTTTATGACTTCTAGTGATTCTACACACTTAGTTTAAGGGTTTGAATAAGGTAATCATAACCTAGGTACAATTAGGTTAGCTTATAGTTGTATGCTTCAATAACTTGTACATTGTGCTTTATTAATTTGTAACTTATCTTGGGATAAATGTATGATATTAATATAATACTTAGTTGAGTTTTGTAATTAGTTGCAAAAGGTTAGACTCTAATTCAATGTGAAAAGATTTTAGGTGCTAATCCAGGTGATTATGTCTTATACTTGTAATTAGCTTTAGAATACTTATAATTAGTGTTTTATGAGCATTTATCTCTTCTTATAAGATAGATTATAATTTGTACATTGTATTTGATATTCATACATAGATATTTTGTAGTTACATTGCTTGAAATATTAATTTACAAAGGATTTCTAGGGTTTTTATGGCTCTTTAATGATTTAGGGCATCTTTATTATATTTGAAATGTTCTTCTTTATAACATATTCATATGATTACTTTTAGAACTCAGACTTGATATATACATATTGTTTACAACATATAGACATATGTTGAAGTGGCAATTGAGATAGTGAGAATCCATATATTCCATAATTTGGTCATATATCATATCAAAATACAAAAATTTCTTAATGAATTTTCCTCTTTATTTAGTTAACAAATAGGAGATACACATACATTGATATTACATTAGCAAAATCTACTGGATGTTATAGTCTCCTCCCCTATATTAAATATCGTCCCGAGATTTAGCTAGAACCAGGGTTTCAGGTAGAAAATAGATGCGGATATTTAGCTCGAATTTGATCTTCACGTTCCCAAGTATACTCAGGCCCTCTTTTCGAGTTTCATCGTACTTTAACTATTGGGATACGACTCTACTTCAATTTCTTAATCTCCTTATCCATGATTTCTACTGGCTCTTCTACAAAATTTAACTTATCATCGAGTTGAAGTTCTTTCATCGGTATGATAAGAGATTCATCACATAAGCATTTCTTCAGATTTGAAACATGAAAGGTATTGTGAACATCAATAAGCTCTTCCAGAAGCTCTAGTTTATATGCCACGGGGCCAATTCTTTTGATTATTTTGAATGGTCTAATATACCTTGGATTCAGTTTCTTTTTCTTTCCGAATCGGATAACTCCTTGACGAGGTGATACTTTTAACATAAAGCGATCTCCAACTTGAAATTCCAAAGGTTTACGTCTAGTATTAGCGTAACTGCTTTGTCTATCTTGTGTAGCTTGTAATCTTTGTCGGATTTGGATGATCTGTTCAGTATTATCATGTATTATTTCGAATCCTGTTAGTTGAACATCTCCAACTTCAGCCTAGCAAACAGGCGATCGACACTTTCTTTCATAAAGTACTTCGAAAGGCGTTGCTTTAACACTAGCATGATAACTATTTTCATAGGACAATTTTACTAGAGGTAGATGTTTCCCACATCCTTTTCCAAAATATATTACACAAGCTCTAAGCATATATTCGAGAGTCTGGATCGTTCTTTCACTTTGTCCATCTGTTTGAGAATGATATGTCGTACTCATATCCTATTGAGTTCCTAGGGCATTTTGCATCGACTTCTAATACAGATGTAAAGCGAATATCACGATCTGAGATGATAAATACAAGCACTCTATATTGAGAGGTTATTTCCTTAATCTACAATCTTGTAAAAGTTTCCATATTATCGGTTTCTTTAATAGGAAGGACACGCGCAGATTTAGTAAGACGATCGACAATAACCCCGATGGTGTCATCTCCATTTGATGTCTTAGGTAAATTAGTTACAAAATCCATCGTAATTATTTCCCATTTCCATATCGGAATATATGGTTGTATCAGCAGTCCAGATGGCTTTTGATAGTCTGAATTAACTCTTGTACACGTTAAACACTTACTAACGTATTCTACTATGATTTCCTTCATGTTAGGCCACCAATAGAGTTTCTTCAGATCTTGATACATCTTGTCGGAACCAGGCTGTATAGAATACTTTGATTTATGAGACTCGTGCATAATTAAATCTCGTAAACTACCATAGACAGGTAACAAACTATGATTCTTAATACAATGAATTCATTTTTTTTGAAGAACTTCAAGTTCTTTGTCCATCCCTCTCAACTTCCCAGTTTCTACATTCTCTACTTTAAGAGCTTCTTCTTGGGCTTCGAGAATTTGGGTAGGTAATTTCAGAAAAAGAGTTATCATTAATGATGTAACTCGTAACGGCTTAACATGCTCCTTTCTACTCAAAGCATCAGCTACTACATTGGCTTTTCTTGGACGATAACGAACTTCACAATCGTAATCATCAAGTAATTCTAACCAACATCGTTGTCTCATATTCAATTCCTTCTGATAAAGAATATATTGAAGACTCTTATGATCAGTAAATACTACACACTTAGTACCATAGAGGTAGTGTCTCCAGATTTTAAGAGAAAATAGCAACGCTCCTAATTCTAGATCATGGTTAGTATAATTCTTCTCATCAGGTTTAAGTTGCCTTGATGCATAAGCAATAACTTTATTCCTTTGCATAAGCACTGCTCTGATTCCTTAAATAGATGCATCACAATAAACGATAAAGTCATCGTTACCTTCTGGTAATGCTAGGATAGGTGCTTCACACAACTTTCGTTTCAATAATTCAAAAGCTACTTCTTGATCATTTCCCCAATCAAATAGTTTGTTCTTCTGAGTCAATTTAATCAAGGCTTTAGCAATTTTTGAAATACTTCAATAAATCTTCGAATATCTGGCTAGTCCTAAGAATTGTCTTATTTCTGTAGGCGTAGTAGGATCAGTCCAATTCTTCATTGCTTAAATCTTTGCAGGATCCATACGAATACCTTGGCTATCAATGACATGCCCTAGAAATTGCACAACATTGATCCAAAATTTGCACTTCGAGAACTTAGCATACAACTCCTCCTTCTTAAGTAATTCAAAAATTATACCAAGATGCTTGGCATGTTCTTCTTTATTACGAGAGTAGATAAGAATATCATTGATAAACACGATCACAAATTTATCCAAGTAAGGCTTACACACTCTGTTCACGAGGTCCATGAAAACAGTTGGTGCATTGGTTTAACCAAATGGTATTACAAATTCATAATGTCCGTATCGTGTCCTGAAAGCAGTTTTAGGAATGTCATCTTCCTTAACTCTTAGTTGATGATAACCTAAACGTAAATCAATCTTCAAATATACGCTCGATCCTTGAAGTTAATCAAATAGATAGTCAATTCTGGGTAATGGATACCGATTCTTTATAGTAAGTTTGTTTAACTCATGATAATCGATACACATTCTAAAAGATCCATCTTTCTTTTTGACAAATAAGACTGGAGCTCCCCACGGTGATATACTTGGTCGAATAAAACCTTGATCAGTTAGCTCCTGAATTTGACTTAAAAACTCTTGCATTTCTGAAGGTGTTAATCGATAAGGCGCTTTAGCAACTGGTGTCGCTCTTGGTATCAAATTGATTTGGAATTTAACTGCACAAGCAGGAAACCTAGTAATTGCTCGGGAAATACTTTGAGAAATTCTTTAACTACCGGAATATCTTCTAGTCGCTTCTCATCTTGCTTCCTCTCCACTACTTGAACTAAGAAAACTTGACCACCTCGGGATTCGTACTTATTACTTTTTATGCACGATATGGGATTTAGTCGAGTTTTACTTCGATCACCGTGGACAATCAAAACTTCTCCCTTAATAGGAATATGAACGGCTTTCTCGTCACATAATATTTTAGCATGGTATTTAGATAACCAATCCATCCTAATGACAACTTCAAAACTACCAAGATTAATGGGCATAAGGTCAATTTCAAAATATATTTATGCAATAAAGTAATGATACATCCTCGAATAACGGTATTAGTGCTAACTATTTTTCCATTGACCATTTCTATATCATACTTAGTATTCATGGAAATAGTCGGAACATCTAATTTAGCAGCTAATTTAACATATATGAAACTTCTATCAGCTCCTGAGTCAAATATTACTTTAACCAGACGTCGATTTAGATGAAACATACCCGTAACCGTGTTCTAATCTTGTTGAGCATCATTATAAAATAAGCTTTTCCTCGGCTATTGCTCTCTTTACGACACTCATTCGTAACATGCCCCTTCTCTCCAAACCTTAGTTACTGGTATTTAATTACTTCCACTATCCAATCCTTTACCTCTGTAGTTTCTTGTCTGATGTCCTTTCTTTCCACAGTTCCGACACTTGATAGTGCAATATCCTGTGTGATGTAGAGAACATCTCTGACATAAGGGAAGTCTTTCGTTAAACCATTGCTTGACATTACAGCATCAACTTTAGAAATATCAGTTCTTTTCTTCTGTTGTTGACGATTATCGCCTTGGTTATAATTGCGATAGTTATTCTTCTAGAAATTATGATCAGTAGGAAAGCTCATCCCATCATCGAACTTCCTTTTATTATTAACTGCCACTTGTACAGGAACATACCTTATCACTTGATTCATTAATCTTTGAGTAATAGTGATAACATCCTCTAAAGTTTGGGGTTTGGACGTAGTAACATTCCCTTCAATACTTCTGGGTAATCCTCCAATAAATGCTTCCATCAAATTTTCAGTATTAGGTACCATATTAAGACATAATCATGACAATTCCTGAAATATTCGGATATAAGCTTTAAGATCATTCTCTTTCATTGCCAATATATAGAATTCTTCCTCCATTTTTCTAATCTCATTGAGAGGACAATACTTATTAATTAGCATATTCTTAAATTCATTCCAGAGAGTCTGATAAGCTTGTTCTATTCCGATGGGTTGAGCATAAGCATTCCACCAAGACAAAGCTTCCTCTATCAACGTACCCGTAGCAAACTTTACTTTACAATCTTCAGAACATTCATTGGGAACAAATACTGATTCAGTTCTCTCAAACCAGTGAATAAGTCCAACAGCTCCTTCAATTCCTTTATAGTTAAAAGGCAGACAGTTCATGAAATCTTTGTAAGTACACTTATTTGCCATATGAACTTCTCTTTAGGCAGCATTTCCATTACTTGAACTGGCTATATTGGCGGCTTGTACTTGCAAACCTGTAGTCACACTCTCAGCAACCAATTGCCTTATTTCTTCTAGTGGCATATTCATAGTTGTAGATGTTGTTGATCTCATATGAGCCATTCTATCAACATTCACAAAATAACACTAGATAAGAATGATATTGTTTTTAGATTTTCATACGTTCGAGTATGGCATCAATTTAACATATCATAGGATGACGGAAATGTCTAATTCTTTTGATAAATTTCTATGGAATCCATATATGATGATTCATTATATGAATGACGATAAAGGCGAAAAATAAAATGACAAGGATTTTAAGAACAAAAGCACACTTCTTTATTTAATAACAACTTGTCATTCATATTTACATGACAAGCTTCTCTGTTACATAAAGAAAAATTGTGCATATGTTACAAACTAGAACTAGATTTCTAAGCTTAAATTCTCATCTTAATCTACTCAATCCTATCCAAGATATATCCTAAATCTAACTGTTGAGTTGTTTTAAGATCGTCGATGAGAGTCACTAGATTAAGCCTAGTCCTCCTCAGTCCTTATTTTAGTTCGGATTCTCATGATCCAATCTTGTCATATCCACTTCATATTGGTGCATCCTTTTGATCAGTTTAATATTATGGCGTCGAGTAACGTCCAACTTATATTTCAACTGAATAAGATGCTCGTGAATCTCCATTCTTCCTTTTATAAAGTTCTTGATATTTCTTTCCATCCTTCTAAAGGCTTCTAAGGATATCTCGTCGAGATGACTTGCAATTGCAGATAATTGCTTGTCGTGTTTCTCTATAATCCTTACTCTAGAAACTTCTTTAGCTTCGAAAGGTGCTTCACGACTTTGGTTGAGAGATGAATATAAATCCTTAGGAATAAGAAAACGTGACGTAGGTGAAGGTGTACTACTTATTATTTCATTTTGACGCGCAAAATATTATTGCACTTTAGGGTCATCATAAAATGATAGGGAAGGAACACGCACATCTGTGGGAGATGGTGTGAACATAGGAACTTCTCTTTCATCATCGGAGACGATAATATACGTAGAGGTAGACATCCTTGTAGTTTTTATATATAATAACATAAGATATGCTACTTAAGGGATTAAAAATTTACACTGGTGATGATGATGGCTGATGGTCTTGAAATTTTAAAAATCTCAATTATAGTTTTAAAAAATCTTTTGTTCTCTATAACCGTAGGCTCTAATGCCAATCTGTAACACCCTCATTTTTACCGTATAGCAGCGGAAGCTAACCTGGGGTATTACTTTCAAGGTATCATAGTCAAAATAATAGAAAATGCTCAAAGTGACATTTTATTAAAAATTTACGTTATCATTTATTTATTTATCAGAGTTAACAATACAATTGTACATACACTGTACATCATAGGTTTCCCAAAGATCTATTTTTATTTATTTAGAATGATAACTTTTTCAAGACACCACCATCCATAGCCCGCCAGTCTTCATTTACCTAAAATATATGCTTAAAAATCAACACAATGGTTGAGTGAATTCATAAGTTTAAACAGTATTTGAATACAAGAATGACTCTAGGGCTACAGTGTTATACACCCAAAAAATTTAAATTCATCGATTCTTATTGGACTAGCTCGTGACCATGCGACTGGACATTATCAAAAAACCAACAAATTGTCCTTATGCAGGAAGTTTGTCGGACTATCTTGAGTTTGCGAAATAAAGCATATCTGTTTCCAGCAAGTGCGACTTGCCAGATAGGGAATGTTAGTCCCCAATAGTAGGGGTGAGCAAAAAAAACCGAACCGAACCGAAAAAACCGACCGAATATAAAAACCGATGGTTCGGTTTTTACGTTTTCAAAAACCGAAAAGTTTCGGTCCGGTTTCGGTTTTCATCTAAAAACCGATCCGTAAAAACCGAACCGAACCGAACCATTCTATTATATAAAAAATATAAATTTAATATAATTTATGTAAATAATAAATATATAAATATTATAAAAAGTATTATTTTTTAGGGAAATATAACTAATATATTTATCTTATTGTTTATACGCGTGTTTGATATGTACATGTGCTAACTTCACAATATATCATTACATATGTGACGATAATCGTTTATATATATGTTTACTTGCATGTGTGTTTATCTTACTAATATGTGTATAGTTATTGAAATTTGAGATAAACATTATTAGGCTTAAATTGACAAAAAAATAAAGAAAAAAACTATTTTCACGCAAAAAAGTTTTTTAATCTAAATATGACGTACCTAAATATAAACGGTTTTAAAAACCGAAAAAACCGACAAACCAAACCGAAACCACTTACAAACCGAAAAAACCGAACCGCCCAAAACCGAATGGTT
Source organism: Glebionis coronaria (assembly GCA_025667525.1). Classification (NCBI taxonomy): domain Eukaryota; kingdom Viridiplantae; phylum Streptophyta; class Magnoliopsida; order Asterales; family Asteraceae; genus Glebionis; species Glebionis coronaria. Next base: position 521,869,445 of record CM046875.1, read on the forward strand.
TCGGTTTTTGGTTTTTTAAAAACCGAATATGTCGGTTCGGTTTCGGTTTTAGCAAAAAACCGACCCAAACCGAACCGTGCACACCCCTACCCAATAGTACTATTCATAATATTATAGTTTATTTTCTAGATATGATTAGCGGTCCATGATTATAAAGGGACGTAATGGCAACAAGTAAATGAAGTGTCAATAATCATATACGGTAGCATACAAAAACACTTGTATTCCAGTTTTACCTTATATCCCCCTCATTGGTTTTCAAATCATTTATGAACTTTCAAAAGTGAGGCTGTGAACTCACCTTAGTCTATAGAATCTTGAGTTACTATGATTTTATCATTCACAACGTCTCACAGATCTAAGCTGACAAAAATATGTATATATATATCAAGTCATAATCTCTAGGTTCATTGTTTTAGATAATAATTATATCCTCTTTGATTAGCATATTTTGTAAATCTCTTCTTTGATTCATATATTTTATAATTATAGCATCATCATTTTTCGGGCCATTATACTCAGAAGCCATTCTATTAACGTTTGAGGAGGGAGGACACTTTAAATCGTAAACTCAACCACTCAGTCATAACGTAATATCGAGATGGAACATCTTTGTACAAAGCTCCCTACTAAAATCATACCTTTTATATTATCTCATATTTATAATTTATCTTCTTTAGTTTCCAAATTGATAAAAATAGTCCTTTTAGTTGTAAGTTTGGTATATTTATACTTTTAACCCCTAAAATATATAGTTTTAATATTTAAAATTTATACCTTCAAATATTAACCTTAGGGTTTCAAACTTTGCAATATTAATACTTATATTTTTAACTTTCATAAAATGACACTTTTAGCCAAAAATATTTATAATTTCAAAAATGACAATTTTAGTCCCTATACTTGTTTTAAATTACATAACAACCTCAAAAATGTACCAAATGATCTAGGAACTTAAAACAAACTTTATGAAAACTTTTATAGTCATAATAACAATAATTTTCTAGAATTATGGCTTTTGAAATGAATTTTAAGTCATTATTTCATGTAAATTACAAAACTAGGGTTTTAAGACATCTTTAGCTTATAACTTTCATTTTAGCTTATTATATGAACTAAGGCTTATTATATTAGCTTATTAACATCTTATAAACATTATAACAAGTCTTAGAAAGCATTATAACAAGATCAAAGCTAAGTTAACATAGTGATTACCTAGGTAGCTCCAAAATGGTTCCTTATGACTTATTATGAACACAACTTGCTACCAAAGCTTCAAGGAATTCAATTGCTTCTTTCTAGACCTGGTTTTTGGTCTTCTAAGAGTCCTAGAACTTTTGTAGAAGTGGAATTCATAATAGGTATGGAGGTAAAGAGCAACCGGGGTACAAGTTTACATAAACCCTTAGGCTCTAAGTTTTGGCCATGAACGTATAACTTAGATAGGTAAGTGACTAAGGGAAGCTATGTAAGTCTATGTAATTCTAGGAATGAGTCATGGAAGCTAGGAACTAAATATCTAGTGTTTTTGGTCTAAAACGGGTCACGACATGAAAATGATAAGAATGGTGATGTGTAGCCTTTAAGTAGGTGATGCACCTCCTTTTAGACACTTAAAAACATCTATGTGATCTGATATTAGGTTTGATTTTGGGAGGGAAGAAGTCTAAACAAGGTTTTGGAGGGAAAAACTAAACTAGGTTCAATATCTAGGGCTTGTAACTTATGACTTTGTAATTTTGATAATTAAGGACTTAGGAATGTAATTAGTGATGGATTATGATGTAATATGGTTTACACATTTTATTTAGAAGGTTTGGTTCCTTGGTGTGAAGTTTAATAAAGGTTTGAAGTAAAATTGGGAAGAAAATCTAGGCGGGTTGGGGTTTCTAATGATCTAGGGTTAAATCTTTGTAAAAGTCATTATCCTTCACTTAGCTACTGATGTAAACTCAGTCTAGGTCTTAGACATTGTGTTTTAAGTATCCAAAGTGGTTTCACACTTGGTTTGATAGGTTATTCTAAGTAAACATGTCTAAAGAGTGAAAATACATATTTTGACCTAATTTACAAGTCATGCATTGAAATCTTGTACCTTGTGCTTTAGGGTACTTTTATATTGTTCTAAGATAATTTTATAACCTTAATGTAATGATATGAGTGTTGGTAGACTTGTCCTAAAAGACTAGGTATTGATTCTAAGTAAAATCCTTAATCTGAGGGTTTTTAGGTAATTAAGACTAATTACTTTCTACTTAGGGTAATTAGTATTTATATCATTATGTAAACTTATTATAGGTCTTAGATAGTATTTTTATGACTTCTAATGATTTTACACACTTAGTTTAAGGGTTTGAATAAGGTAATCATAACCTAGGTACAATTTGGTTAGCTTATAGTTCTACGCTTTAATAACTTGTACATTGTGCTTTATTAATTTGTAATTTATCTTGGGATAAATTTATGATATTAATATGATACTTTGTTGAGTTTTATAATTAGTTGCAAAATATTAGACTCTAATTTAATGTGAAATAGATTTTAGGTGCTAATCCAGGTTACTATGTCTTATACTGGTAATTAGTTTTAGATTAGTTATAATTAGTGTTTTATGATCATTTATCTCTTCTTATATGATAGATTATGACTTGTACATTGTATTTAATGTTCATACATAGATATGTTGTAGTTACATTGCTTAAAATATTGATTTACAAATGATTTCTAGGGTTTCTATGGCTCTTTAATGATTTAGGACATGTTTATTATATTTGAAATGTTCCTCTTTATAATATATTCATATGATTACTTTTAGAACTAAGACTTGATATATACATATTGTTTACAACATATAGAAATATGTTGAAGTGGCAATTGAGATAGTGAGAATCCATATATTCCATAATTTAGTCATATATCATATCAAAATGCAAAAAATTTTGAATGAATTTGCCTCTTTATTTAGTTAGCAAATAAGAAATACAAATACATTGAGATTACATTAGCAAAATCTACGGGATGTTATAGTCTCCTCCCCTTATATTAAATCTTGTCCTGAGTGTTGAGAATAAAAATATCTAAGTCACTAAGCCGTTGACAAAGGGATTTTGGACGCTGACAAGAGTAATTGAGGCGCTGACAGATTGAGCACTAACAAGACAAATCAAGGCGCTCAAAAAGGAAATCCCAGTTACAGACAACTACGTAGTCAACACGTTTTGTATATTTAGGAAAAATACGATCAACATTGTATTCTCCATATTTATCTTTTCCTAGAATAGTTGATATGTAGATTATTGTTCAAGACTCCTTATGTTATAAAAGGAGGTCTTAGGGTTCATTATTGATATACGTTCTAACACTTTCATTATACCTCATCGTTTATCAATAAAAGTGAAAGTTTAGTATACATTGTGTTTTGCTTTGTTCTTTGGGATCAACAAGTGGTATCAGAGCCTGTTGAGGAACTTTGATCATAAGAACACCAAAACCCTAATCATATAAAACCCTAATTTTTCAAAAACCTTAAATCATCATGTCGACCTCAACCTTAGAAACCCAAAGTTCGAGATCATCTAATCATAACCTCAAAATCCCCATGCTTGACCCTGATAACTTTGAACTATGGAAGTTCAATTTGAGCAATATCTCCAAGTGGATAACTATATCCTTTGGGAGGTTGTTGAGCTTGGAAACAAGTTCAACCAGGAACAAAAGATCTTGGACTTCATCAAGAAAAGGAGAACAACCAATGCTAAGGCTGAAGAATTGCTTCCTAGACCTGAAGATGGAAGAGCCACCTCAGCTGCAGAGGTAGCTGACAGAAGGCTTGATATGAAGGCTTTGAGCATTCTCAAACTAGCCATTCGAAGTAAGAACCAACACAAATTCAGAAAGTATGCATCTGCTAGAGAGCTTTGGGAAGCCCTTGAGATCACCTATGGTGGTAATGAGGACACTCTCAAACAAAGGAAGAAGCAGTTGGTTGTGTATTTTACTCTCTTGAAAACTCGACCTAATGAAAAGATAAGTGAGATAAGAAGCCGTCTTCAAGACATCACTAGCAAGCTGGCAATCATGGAGACTAAATTTGAAGATGATGGACATTAATGTTGCTTTCTTTGGAGCTCTTGGAGATGGTAGGAAATTCATGCCAAGTCAATGATTGCCACTCAAGCCTACAAGAACATGGCTTTTGATGACATCTAAATCAATTAAAAGTTATGGAATCTGAAGTCTTGCACAAACAAAGAAGTAAAACACCTTCCGGAAACATGGCCTTTATCTCTCACAATGATTCCTCAGACACTGACAACTCTTGCTTTGTCAGCGGATAAACTTCTCATGACAGCGACTCAACAGACACTGACACATACAACTATGTTTCACCAAATCTTAAGCCAACAAGAATTGATTTGGATACTGTATGTGCTTATATTGCTTCTTTGCCCAATGGATCATCAATTTCTTTTGAGGATCTTTAGAAAATTAGTGATATTGATCTTTAGGAGATGGATATCAGGTAGAATATGGCTCTTAGCAGTATAAGAGCCAGTAGGTGGAACAAGAGATTTGGAAGGAATATGACTTTTAATAGTAAAGAGACTGTTGGATTTGATAAATCCAAAGTTGAATGTTTCAATTGTCATAGAATGGGACACTTTGCTAGAGAATGTAGATCTCCTAAGAGAAATGATGGAGGACAGAATCCTAGATAGTTCATCAAGGTTGAAGATGCTGAACTTAAAGCTATGGTAGCTATGCAAGGAATTGATGGCGTTGGATTTGATTGTAGCTTTCTAGACAAGAATGAGGTGGAGAATCAAGCTTTGGCTGCTGAAAAGGATGAAGAGCATGTTCAGTATGCTCTCACGGCCATATCTTCTTCATCATCAGACAATGAGGTATATGATGATGCTTTTTGTAGTAAAGGTTGTAGACTTAACACTGATAAGCTTAATAAAGAAGTTTTAAAGTTACAATCTGATATACTTGGGTTAAATATCACTATTCAAACTACAAAAGGGGGCTTGCACAATCAGATGGGATGGTGCAAGAATATAAGAACATGGAATTTAATCTAAAAGATCAAATAACTGTTCTAAAAAGAGATCTAGCACTTAGTTATAAGGCCAAAGCTTCTTACATAGAAGCTAACACAAAATTAAAACTTAAACTAGATAAGGACATTCAAGCTAAAGAGAATGTAGGGCTTAAAATTGAAAAGTTTGAAAAGCTAGTCAAACACTAGAAAAGGTTATAAGTGAACAGAGAAACCCTAAAGACATGGTTGGGATTAGGATGCATGCAAAAGAGTATGCTGCTGTTCCACCCCCAACATGTGACTTCTATGGGGTTTCTAAGAAAGACTTGTCATGGACTGGTATTCCAGAGTTCCAAGTGGAGGAATATACTCCTCCACCATGTGTGCTCACATCAGTTGAGGAATACAAGCAAAGGGTGACTGACCTTGACCTATGGAAGAAAGACAGCCCTAATCTCTTTGTTAAGGGAGGACTTCTTAGTGAGGAACAAACTGACCCTAAACCTATTGTTATCACTAACCCTACTACTAGCAAACTTGTTGACCTTGGCTCACAACCTAAAAGCAAATCTAGTGTTAAGTATACTGAAATGTATAGAAAACCTAGATCACCAAAGAGTCAAGCTAGTGTTAATATGACTGGATTTTATGAAACTAGACCTAAGGTTATGTATAGAAAGGCTTGTTATTCATGTAGGAGCTTCTCACATCTGGCCTATAAGTGTGTCAACGGATATAAACCAGCCGCTGACAATAGGTCAACTCTGGTCAACCCCAAGCATTGTGTTCATACTATACCTCAAGCCACTAGACCAACTCCTTACTTTTCTAAGGCAGCTAATACCCAAGGCCAAATACCCTTTCAAAAGACCAACACTTGTTGTAACAAACAGTGGGTTCATGTAGCAAACCCTAATTCACCCGTTGACAGGAATAATTCATCTACTGACAGGGAAAAACCAGCCGCTGACAGAACTAGATTTGGTATGAAAATGCCACAACTAGCAGTTGTTAGACCTAGTAATAATAAGTATTTACAACCTAAGGGACAAGGATCTAAGGCATCATCTAACTTATCATGGAGACCAAAACAAGAACAGTCATCAACTTTTAATGGTGTCTCCATGACTTGTAATAGGTTTAAATATCTTGAAAAGTGTGTTGGGATAAATTGGGTATTTAAGGTAAAAAGGGATGAATAAGGGGTTGTTACAAGAAACAAGTCCATTCTTGTTGAACAACCAAATGGATCTAAGTCTACTAAGGCTTGGGTTCCCAAAGAAAACTGATTTGTTTTCTTTATGTGCAGGGCATTCTAAAGCAGGTTAATGACCATGGATATTGGGATAGTGGATGCTCAAGGCACATGACTGGAAAGGAAGATTATTTGACAGACTTTTACTCCTATTCCATATGGTGATAAAGTTTACTTTGGAGGAGGATTCGGGACAATATCAGGCAAAGGCACTCTTATCACTAACAACTTGAGGTTTGATGAAGTTTTTCCGGTAAAAGAACTCGACTATAACTTGTTTAGTGTGTCAAAAGTTTGTGACAACAAAAATAAAGTTCTTTTTACTGATACCGAATGCTTAGTTTCGAGTAAAGACTATGTGTTACCTGCTGATAAGTTCATTGAATTTAGAACTCCTAAACATAAGGACATTTATAATGTCAATCTACCAGGGATTAAAATGAGTAATAACTTGTCATGTCTATATGCTAAAGCTTCAGCAGATGAGAGTAACTTATGGCAAAGAAGGTTAGGGCACTTTAACTTTAAGAACATGAATAGACTTGTAAGGCATGATCTTGTTAGGGTATTGCCTTCAAAAGCATTCTATAATGATCATAATTGTGTTGCATGTCTTAAGGAAAAATAGCACAAGGCCTCATTTAAGTCTAAAAGTGTTCATTCTAGTTCTAAACCCCTACACTTGCTTCACATGGACTTATTTGGACCTACTAATATAGAGAGTTTAAATGGAAAATCTTATTGCTTTGTGGTCACTGATGACCATTTTAGGTTTACATGGACTTTCTTTTTAGTCAAGAAGAGTGATATTGCTATAACTTTGATTAATTTTATTAACCAAATGGAAAAAGAAATCAAGGTTTATAGTTAACATTCTTAGAAGTGATAATGGTGGGGAGTTTTGAAATGACCTATTAGATGCCTCCTGTGTTGATAAGGGGATTACTAGGGTGTTTAGCATAGCTAGAAATCACAACAAAATGGTGTAGCTGAGAGGAGAAATAGAACCCTTATTAAAGCAGCTAAAACCATGTTAGCAAATGCTAAGTTACCTATTGCTTTTTGGGCTGAGGTTGTGAATACTGCATGCTATGTTCAGAATAGAGCCTTAGTCAACAAAATTCACAATAAGACCCCCTATGAGCTCTTTTTGAATAGAAAACCTAATATAGATTTTCTTAGACCCTTTGGATGTCATGTAGTGATTCTTAATACTAGTGAAAACCTAGGTAAGTTTAATTCAAAAGGTGATGAGGGATATTTTGTGGGTTATTCAATGAACAGCAAAGGGTATAGGGTTTACCACAAGAGGGATAATGTCATAACAGAAAACGTGCATGTTGACTTTTTGGAAAGTAAACCTAGTGATCCTACAAATGGACCAGATTGGCTTTTTGATTTAGAGCCATTATCTAGATCCGCGAATTATTTGCCTGTTACTAATCCAATTGTCTTGGATACTCTCCAAAGATTGTGGAATAATCTATTGTTGATAATGCAGGCACACAAGCTACAAAGGTGACAGGATCATAAGCAGATGAGTTCACTCCCATGTTTTCCTTTGTGGACTTGCCCATTTGGAGTGAAGAATTCATTAAAGCATCTGTTGTTGAAAGAGAAGTGGAGAGAAAGCAACAAGAAGAACAATTCAGTGAAAGTATTCCATCCGCTGACAAAAGTAGTTCAGCCGCTGACACGCCTGATACAGCCGCTGACAGCTTGCTTTCATCCGCTGACAAGGAAGTACTTGAACTTATTGAAGATTCCATACCTAATGAAGGTGTTAGCGTCATCAATCCAGACACTGACAACATATTTTCTAGTCCAATTGGGTATGGAAATCATGATGATGGGGATTATGCCACCTTGGAGTCTACAGTGCATGACAACACATTGTTTGGGGAAGGAATTGTTACTAAAGTATCCAAAATTCATTCTCCCACTCAAATCATTGGTCTCATCAATTCACCAGTTCAAAAGAAAGAAGAATCTTCAAGGAGGATTCATTGCCAACATTCACAAAAAGGATGATACCCCTTTAGTTCAAGAATGTTTATTGTCTTGCTTTCTAGAATGAGCCCAAGAAAATTTTTGATGCTCTTTAAGAACCAAGCTGGGGTGAAGCAATGCAAGATGAGCTTCATCAATTTGCCATACAAGATGTTTGGGATCTTTTAGACTGTCCCAAGCATGTGAGACCAATAGGAGCACGTTGGGTTCTAAGGAACAAGAGAGATGAGAGAGGTATTGTGATCAGAAACAAAGAAAGACTGGTTGCTCAAGGTTACACACAAGAAGAAGGTATTAACTAGGAAGTGGTTTTCGCACCTGTTGCTAGGATTGAAGCAATAAGGATTTTCCTATCCTATGCTTCATACATGGGTTTCATAGTCTACCAGATGGATGCCAAGAGTGCTTTCTTATATGGAACAATTCAATAGGAATTATATGTCATGCAACCTCCTGGTTTTGAAGATTTAGAGCATCCAGACAAGGTTTATAGAGTTAAAAAGGCAATATACGAACTTCATCAAATCTATAGATCATGGTATGGTACTTTATCTACTTATCTTGTGGAAAATGGTTTCAAGAGGGGCACCATAGACCAAACTCTGTTTACCAAGAAGAATGGAAAAGATTTTCTGCTTTTTTAGGTCTATGTTGATGATATCATTTTTGGATCTTCCAATCCAAATATGAGTGAAGAATTCTCCAAGCTAAATGAGTGCAAAGGGAGAGATGAATTTCTTTCTAGGTCTATAAGTCCAATAAAAAGAAAGTGGTATCTTCATCTCTCAAGACAAGTATGTAGAAGAAATTTTGAAGAAACTTGGCTTTTCCCCACATGAAAAACGGGTTAGCACCCCCATGGACAGGGAACACCGCTGGGGAAAGATTGGAGATGGAAAGGATGTTGATGTTAGGCATTATAGGTCAGTGATTGGATCATTGATGTATCTTACTGCCTCTAGACCTGACATCATGTTTGCTGTGTGTGCATGTGCACGACATCAAGTGACTCCCAAAGAGTGTCGTCTTCATGCTGTCAAAAGGATCTTTAGGTATCTTAGGTGTTATCCTACTTTGGGATTATGGTACCCAAAAGATTCTCCATTGGAGCTTGTGGGATATTCAGATAGTGATTATGGAGGTGATAACAATAATAGGAAATCAACAACTGGTGGATGTCAATTTCTTGGGAGCAGACTTATTTCTTGGCAATCCAAGAAGCAAACAGTGGTGGCCAATTCAACAACTGAGGTTGAGTATGTAGTTGTTGCTGCATGTTATGGGAAGTGCTATTGATTCAAAATCAGCGTTTGGATTATGGGTACAATTTTATGCATACCAAGATTTTTGTAGATAAGAACAGTACACTTTACATTATTAAAAATCTTGTACATCATTCTAAAACTAAACACATAGAAATTAGGCATCATTTTATAAGAGATTGTTTTGAAAAGGTTTAATACATCTAGATAGAATAGACACAGAAGATAATGTGGCTGATCTTTTAAGTAAACCTTTTGATGTTAGGAGGTTCTAGTACTTGGTAACAAGTATTGGAATGATCAATCCATAAAATATGTGTTTTTGAGTTTAATGTATAGTATGTACAGGATGTGTACTGTTATTAGTACTTGTAAAAGTGTTAGATTTTCCACTGTATTTTCTAACCGCTGACAAAGGCATTTATCCGCTGACAAGTGGAAAGAAGCCGTTGACAGCCTATGTTAGTTTTTGTGGTTTTTCATCTAATCATGCAGGCATGTTGAGCATTGTGCAATAGGATACAGAGTTTCTTATGGACTTCAAAGATATGAAAAATATTTATTTATGATGGTTGGAATGTTTACATTCCTATCTTGAAATAAATATTTATCGTATTTATCTATTTTGCAAACTATGTAAGTTTAAGGGGAGGTTTAGGAAACTCTTAGGTATTTGGGTACTCTTAGAGAACTCTTATCACAATTCTAGATTGTGTCCACAGGTGAGTAGGGGTTAGGAATAATGAAGACCTTTCTTTTTAAGAATTGTTAGAATTTCTAAACCTTGAGGCACTGTAGCATGCAAAGTTGATATAACAGTGCATGTTGCCAAGACTGTTTGGCCTAGATTTAGGATTGGTTGGTTGGGAGACTTGGTGTAATAAAAATGGGCTTACATGGGAGTTAAAAAGTGTTTATATGAGATAACTTCACTCCAAAGGACTTACTTTAGCAAGGTTCACTTGAGGACGGTTATGTCTATCTTGCTTATGCAAGTGTATATAACTGGACAGAGAATGCTAATTTCAGTCTATGTCAGAGGAAGAGTTATCTTCATTAGGGTAAACCTCTTTGTTAAGGTCTTTTTATTTTATTACTTTTTATTTTTGGTTGTAGACACATAAGTGGTTTAGACGTTGACAAGTGATGAGACTGCTTTTATACATAGTCTCATCGTCCAAAACGGGCTTAAAAGGATAAAAATATCATAAAAAGTGCCAAATATATGCTTGTGTTTGTTCAATGTGTATTTTAGGTACGAATATTGAGAAAATAGCAAAATGAACCGGGCCCTAGAGTTGATTTTCCAAGAAAAGTCCTTGAAGAATTGAAGATTGCACAAGAAGGGTCCTTCACTAATGAAGAATTGACACTTTAAACCCTTGTGTATTCATAATTACAAGTTTGGTCCCTAAAGTTTGTCAAAATTAAGGACCCTCAACTTTGAAGAATTGGCAAGAATGGTCCCTCAAATTTGAAGACTTTTCACTTTTAGTCCTTCATGAAGACAAAAAAACAAGTGAAGACCTTGAAGATTGAAGACATGTCAAGTTTGGTCCTTCAAATATCATCAAATTACTAAACAAGTCCTTGAAATCCCTTTGCAAAAGTTTTTGTGGCCAAAGTGTGAAAAACAAAACTTACTTAACAAAGGAAATCTAATTTTGTGTTATTAAACTACAAATGAAAGAAGGAAGAAAGAAGGATGGTAGAATCTGCCAAGACAAGAAAGTTACATAGACCACTCTTGGTGTGACACGTGCCCCACTAACACCTTTTATCCAATCACAAGCGACCAATTTGCCACCACACTAATCCACTCAGCCGGTTTATTAACTAATTATTTAAATTAGTTATAAACACGCGCTAAACACTTTTTCAAATGTTAAACCAGGTCAAACAACCCACTATTCATCAAGAACACAAATTAAGGATTTATGTTTAAGCCACAATTAAGACCTAATCTTTTCTAGTTTTATGATTAAGGCTCTTATAAACAAAACCCAACTAACAAAATACATGCCACATCACCCCAAGAGTCACATGACCTATCCCCGTGCTACACGTTTGAGAAGAAGACAAGAATTGCTAGAAGATTAACGCCCCACAACTAAGCTTGGATCCAAAGCACAACTTGGACGTATAGGATCACAAAACAACAAAAATTCTTCACATGTAACAACTCCAACTTCAAATTCAAAGGCAAAAATATTCAAACTGCAAGGGCATTCTTGGAAGTTCACCACTAGGATTTCTACTTATTTTTCAGCATTTTTAGTCTCCTTGTAGCCTATATAAAGGCCTTAGCATACAACATTGTAGCTTGTTCTTGGATTCCTAGGTCAAAGTTCTGTAAAGCTTATTTTCTAAGTGAATGAAAAAAGTTTGAATCTTGTGACGAATTCCAAGTTCCCATTTACTTTTATGTTATTGATATTGATCTAAGTTTGTGATTTCTAACTTTGAAAGTTTGGTTTTAAGAATTGTGCAAGTGTTTCAAAAGTTTTCCAAAATATGATTATTTTCCTATGTCTTAGTTCAAACACTTGAACTTATTGGGCCTTGGATTGGTCATAGCACCCTGATAAGAATATTATCAAGGTGCAGTGAGATCTAGGTTTGAGAAGAATCAAGTAGTGGGGAACAAGGTTGGAAGAGATCAAGCTCATTTTTCTTTTTTCTGTTATATAAATTGGTGTTTTTAACTTTGTTGATCTTAGCAGGTGTTATTGGAAGCTTGTGCGTTGTTTAGCTAGGCACATAAGCTCAAACAAACGTGAGTGTGGATGTACATTCATGAGGTTTGAGCCTTTCTTTCCCAAAATCTGTTAAAAAGTGATTATAAGTGTTTTTGGTATCTGCTGGTGTTTGATGCTGTTTGATGCATGCAAATGTGTTCTTAATTCATGGTAATGTTGTATTGATGCTTGTTTGAGTTTGGTAAAACCTGAAAACCACATTTGCTTTGTTAAATCTTGGTTTCAAAATTTTAAGGGGTGTTTAGGATTACTGCTTGTTTGAAGTTTGCATAAGATTGGGTAGGTGTTAGGCTTTGTTTGTGTGTTTTATCTATTATTGAGGTATTTGTATGCTTTTATCTGCATATCTTGTGCTTTGAACATCAAATCTGAAAATTTTGCTATGACTACTTTGATTTTGCCTGTTTTGATCTAAAATCTTGGGAACACCTAGACTGTATCCGTATTTAGGATTAACAAGTGTATAAAACAAAGTTTGTGTAAGCTGATAAGTAGATTAGAGGGTTTAAAATTGGATATGTGGCCAAGTATATCTGCAAAGGTCATCTTGTGTTCTTCATTGTTCATCAGTTAAGTCACATAGGTTGATTCTAGCTCAAATCATTGAACCAGTGTATGAAACAAGTTTGTTTGTGTTCACTTTAATTTATTTAAGCTTGTGTATGCATTTGGTGAACTTTGTTTGGCTTAATTTTGCTTAATTTGCTTATTACATCATAACTGCTTATTTTTCATGTCTGTGCAATGTCTGAGCACTGTTTGAATTTATTATACTAAATGGCTAATTTTTATTGTGATTTCTTGCTTGTTATTGACTCCTTATAACCCACTGGTTATAAGGGTGCCCTTGTTGTTCACTGAATCCCAGTAAATCTCACAAAAATCAAAGGTCAAGAAAGTCAAACAGTGGGAATCCTTTCCCACTGCTACTAGCCACTGCTAGTGTTAATTGTCATTCAGCTTATCAATAAGCTATATTAGCTTATTCCATTGTGAAAAAACTTAATTTTTGTAATAAATCTTCCTTATTTGACCCATTTGACTATTCTAGAGCATTTGAGCCTTTGACTTTTAAGTTGACAAGAAAACGAATTGACTTTTCTTTTTTAAAACAGCTTATTGCTTATTCCAGGTTATTCAGTGTGCTTATTTGAAATCTTTTTTATTATTAAGCTTAGTTAAGTGATTTGAAATATTTTGCAAAGAGCATCAACCCTTGAATTGGTCTAGAACTCGAAAACGACTATTTTGTCGTTTTGTGTAGAGAGGTTTTGCTTATTTCAGGCTTATTTCTTGGGCTTATTTAATTTTTTTTTCAAAAAGCTATATAAGGTCAAGAGAAGGAGGTGTGTCAAATTTCAGCTTATGACTTAATGGGCCAAAAAGCCCATTAAGAATATGTTGTTTGCTTATTAAGTTGTGATAAGCTCACCTTCAGCTTTTGGGCCTTTAGAGTTTTGTGTTTAAAATCCAATTTTAAGCTAGACTAGAAGTTTTGGGTTTATTTGGACAACATTTTCTTATTGGGCCTTAAATAAGCCCATTAAGCTAAATGTTTGGCCTTTTAGCCCATTTGGAGGCCCATTAAAGGTATTTTGTAATTCCAAGATCATCTTCTGTTTATTTAGGTTAAATTAAACTAGTTTGCAAGTTTTTTGAATTTTTTATAAATTTTGAATTTTTATTAATATTTTATTATTTAAAACTGTTTTTAAGATTTTTGCAACTTTTTCATTTTTCTTAGGTTAAATACATTAAGTTAGGATTTTTAAAACTTTTAGATTAATTTTCTTGTCATTTAGTTAATTTTTAGGATTATTTTAATATTTTAATAGTTTTTAATCATTTTTAAATAGTTTTAATTAATTTTGAATTTTCCAAAAATAGTTTTTGGTTTAATTAAGTTATTTTAGAGGTTTAAAATTTGAATAATCTCATTTTGGGCTTTTTGTTAATTATATTGATTTTTTGGGCTTTAATTAGCATTAAAAATTATTATTTAATTAAACAAAAGGTTTGAGTGATTTTTGATTTTTTGTAAACTCTAATTACATTTTTTAGGATTTATTGCAATTTTCTAGGAATTTTTAGGGTAATATTTAAATTTCATCACGTTTTACGGTTTTACGTTTACGACTTTCGTCTTAGTGTAATTTTAATCGTAACCGTCATCCTTTTCTATTTTCTTTCTTCATAATCATAATCATAATCACAAACATTTATTCAAGTTTTAACACAACACACTAGCCTCATTGAGAACGAACTCACTTTTGGGTCATTTGTGCACGGTTTTCCTAAACCGTCGTACTTACCCTATTTACGCTCTTTGTTTTCCTAAACAAAAGTGTATTTACTACCACATCATTTTTGGAGCCACTGCCGGGGAGGCGTGTTGTGTTTTGATTTGACCAAATTTTGTTTTTATTAACCATAATAACTATTTGTGTGATTAACACTCTAATCATACGTATTATCGGTTTCTCGTTTTTTGTGTGAATATTATTACTATATTGTATACGTATCACAATAAATTCACGAGTACCCCAAAAGTATGAAAACGCAACCTTGATTTGGGATTTCATCACTCAGTCATTGTATTCGAATCTCAAACAAAGAAAAAAGGCAAAATAGATAATTACTTTCGTGAAGCTTGATTTTAATTAACACAAACTATAAGGTGGGTATATGGCGGTTGTATTTCACGACCTAAGGGAAAAAGGATCTTAAGTGCTTAGCGCCGCCTCGTTTCCCCCGCTTGCGTGTGCGTGTTGAGAGAAAAATGGCTAATCGAGGGTTTGCCAACCAAAGTATTATCTACGTATCTATATATTTTCTTGGTTTCAAAAGATTAAACCCTCTTGAACGTTTTGGTGTTCCACCAACGTTCTAAAGTCATCGAATACGTTCACTTCACGTGATCGTTTTCATTCTTTGAGGCTCCTTTAATCGAGAGATTTTACTTGAGGAGAGATTTGTAGATTTGTGTATACGTAATACATTCCAAAAATCCAAAAAAGTAAAAAAACAATCAAAAGCACAAAAAAATGAAAAAGTAAAAACACCCAAAAGAATCTTCTTTGCTCATCCCCACGTTGTACCTGACGTTTATGCAAACTCGTAACCAAGCAAGACGTGCAAGTAAACGTCGTAATCGAAAGGAACAATCACCAAGTGAAGAATCTCCAAGCGAGGAACCTATTATAGAACAAGAAGCTACCATGGATAATCGTACTATGATGGAGTTGCTTCAAGCACCCACCGAGGGTTTTGGAGAAGCCATTGTGATTCCCGCCATCCTTGCGGATAATTTCGAGATCAAGACGCGTTTAATCTCTATGCTTCAAGCAAACAAGTTTCACGGACATGAAAAAGACAACCCACATTATAACATTAGGCAATTCAATCGTCTCACTGCGACTAGCAAGTTTAAGGACGTGCCCCATGACACCATTAAGATGATGTTGTTTCCATATTCGTTAGATGGACCCGCCAAGATATGGCTCGAGAAAGAACCCCCAAATTGGTTTTTGACGTGGGGTGATCTCGTTTCTAAGTTTATGAATCAATTTTTTCCCCATCTAAAACAACACATTTGAAAAACGAGATTTCAAGATTTACTCAAATGTCTAATGAGAGTTTTTCTATGGCTTGGGAAAGATTTAAAGAAATGTTACATGAATGTCCACACCATGATTTTTCCTAATTGCATCAAATTGCTACTTTTTATAATGGGCTTAATGATCATGAACGAGATTATTTGAATGCCGCCGCGGGTGGTAATTTTTTGTGCAAAACGACCGATGAGGCTTTGAAAATAGTTGAGAATAGGTCTAAGGTTTACAAACCTCGTAACACACCGAGTGTTGCCACTATGGGTTCGTCATCGTTGTTTCGTAACACGAGTGCCTTGTAAGATGAAGCATATGAGGAAAATAGGTTTTTCGATAGGTTTTCAACTCTCATGACTCATTGGAAAGCACAAGATGCTTTGAATTCCGCATCGGTTAAGGTGGTTGGAAAGAGTTGTATATCGTGTGGTGGAGCTCATGATTTTTCCGAGTGCATTACCGCGGATGGTAACACTTCGAGTGCATATGTAGCAACGGGAACTTACAACCAAAACGGTCAAGGTTCCCGTCCAAATCAAGCTCCCCAAAATCAAAATGTAAACAACTATCAAAACAACAATCAAAGTGGTGGCTATCAAGGCAATCAACGTAACTACAATAAGGGTAATTACCAAAGTGGGAATGGGCAAGTTCAAAATCAAAACCAAAACCATGATTTTCAAACTACCACACAAGGTTTTCAAAATGCTCACACTAAAAATATAAATGGAGAATTTTTGGATTATGCAAAAGAAAATGATGCTAAGTTTGATAACATGCAACGTGAGATGATTAGCTTAAAATCCGAGTTGAAAAACGAGCTTAAAACGAACTTGCTAATCAATTGAAAACTCATGGTAATAAAATGGAAGGAAATGTTCAACGTCTTCAACAAAATAAACAAAAGATAGAACAAGGTCAACATGAGATTAAGCAAGAGTTGTTAAAAGCGGATGTAAGGCAATCAAAATTTGAAGATCGAATGGCTAAAATGTTTGAAGCAATCATGTGTAAACCCTCTTCTTCGGGTGGTCTTCCTAGTAACACCGTGTCTAACCCTAAAGGAGAATTGAAGGTTATTACTACTCGTAGTGGTAAAACTTTCAAAGAACCCATTTATCGTCCTAGTACTTCTAAGGAGAAGGAAGTAGAGAAAGAATCTGAGGTGGTGGTCGAAGAGGAGCATATCCGAATCCCACAAAGTACTGCTCAAACCACACCTACGGTTGAACCAGTACCAATCATGGAACTCGAGATTCCAAGGCCGATGCCTATGTCCCAACCCACACCACGCTTACCTTACCCATCGAGACAAAACAAGGAAAATTCACAAGAACGTAACAATTACCAATTTGAGCTTTTTATGAAAATGTTTCGTGACTTGCATTTTAACATAAGTTTTGCCGACGCTTTGGTCATGATGCCTCGATTTGCCGCCAACTTCAAAAGTATATTGAATAACAAAAAGAAATTGCAAAATTCGTCTAGTTGTTCATCGGTTTTTCTTAGCCGCATACCTCAAAAAGTCGGTGATCCTGGTAAATTTTTAATTCCATGTTGTATTCAAGATATGGAAGAATTCTTCGCCTTGGCCGATCTTGGTGCTAGTATAAATTTGATGCCTCTTGAAATTTTTAAGTCGCCCAATCTTCCTAATCTCACTCCTTCAAGAATGTCAATCGAGATGGCCGATCATTCTATGATTCTTGCTTGTGGAGTAGCCGAAGACGTTTTCGTGAAAGTTGGAATGTTTTACTATCCCGTGGACTTTATCGTTGTAGACATTCCCATGGACCCTAAAGTTCCTCTAATTTTGGGTCGTTCATTTTTGGATACGTCAAAAGCGCTTATTGATTTTCATGCTAGGACAATCACTCTACGTTTCAACGAGGAGGAAATCGTCATAAATGCAATTCAAAACTCCAAGCTTTCTCATGTCTATTCTATCACGATTTTGAACCAAGTTGACTCAATCAATGACATTTGCAAAGAATTTTCAAAAAGAGTTTTAGGAGTTGTCGATAAAAACGATTTTCCATCTCCTCTGCCGGTGGAGGTTAAGAGTGTTGAACCTACGTCTTAAATCACGGAATATCTTTCGGATGATGAATATGTTGACCCCGAAGGGGCGGTGTTCTTTATTAATAAACGCTTTGAGAACTTACCACCACCTAAACGTGACTTAAATGTGAGAATTTTTAGTGTGACTAACATCGTTTTAGAAACACCAAATATTTTTGACATAATCAAATCGGGTTTTCATAAGGAGTTTTCAAAAGATGAAAAAGGAAAAGTTTTCGAATTGGATTTAAAATATCTTTCTACAATTCTAAATCAGTCATCACCTCGTGTTATGAGTGCTACAAGCTCGTCTACTCCTTTTGACGATGCTTTGTGTGGTTTTAGTGTGGGGGAAGCCCCTTATGTTCCCTCCCCTTTCTCCATCGAGGACGAGATATTCGATCCCAGAATTGCTTATAAAGGGAAATCTCGGTCTTCCACCGATGCAATAAATGGAAAATACTTTCATTTGTTTGGTGTGAGTCTACCACGAGTAGCTCATGATTTTAGTGCCTTACCCATTGTCTCACCCTTTTCTCACCTCTTTTCTTTGACCCCTTTGGGTTGTTTTGGCTTCGGTTGAAGTAGTGTTGTTTCGTCTTTCATCCGAAAACGAGGACGCTAACTTTGACCCCGGTATACGTTTATCGGGTTTTTAAAAGTACTCCACGTACTTTTGGGCCTTGTTTATCATGTAAGCCCCACCAAAAATTAACCATACCATGATTATCCCTAAATTATCACATTTATGGGGATTCGAGTCGAGTTTTTGACTCGGTTATCAGAAACAAGGTGCCTCGTGGGGGAGTCCCATGCTTATCCATGTACATATTATCGCTTTCTAATGTAGCTTACGTGAGGGGATTTGTGCCCTTCCAACCTTTGTTTTGTGGTTGTTTGTGATATGTGGTTTTTAGATGATCATTATCTTCACGATTGGAGCCTCTCGTGTTCGTTTTATGGGAGCACTCGATCGTTTGCTTTGAAGAATTTCTCAGTATCCACATGATATATCCTTATATGTTCTAACCTTAGGTTTTTAGCACACTTCATAAACGGCTATTGATTTAATGGTTCCACCATTTCCATGCTAGATTAAGCATTCGACTTCGTCTCTAGTATGGGGGTATCCTACCCTTAGACTCGAAACATTGAGGACAATGTTTAACTTCAGTATGGGGTGGTGAATAGATACTTGCCTTGCCAAACCTTCACGCTTTCCAAGATTTATCTTTTTGGTTATCGTTTTGTTGCAAAATAAGGCTAAAAATGGCCAAATTTTAAATTTTTTCCTTATATTTCATAAGTGTTCGAAGACACGAATGTAGATTTTCCGATGGCGAGAATAAGAGTAATTTTTGACTCGACCGTGCGTGTTGAGCACTTAGCTTCGGTTCCTTAACTTCATATTAGGCTAAGTCTCTTAAATGAGGACGAGAAATGATAGAGTTAATTATAAATTACTATGCTAAACGTAGAGTACTCATATTCTTTCAAAAACTCATGTGTTCTCGTTGTTTGCTTATTCGATCTTCTCTTGTATATATATTTTGCTAATAAGTATTGGCTTAGCGGTTTAGTCTTGATTGTTGGTTTCTAGTCTTTTCTAGTAGCTTCCATGTAATTAAATTGGGAAGACATTAAGGTATCTCCAGCGTCACGGTTTTGAAGTATTGGCAACCCGAATAATCAAAAGCTTCACCTAATAATAAGATTTCAAGTGCTCACCTAAATCAAGCAAACAATTTGAAGCTCACAAGGCCAAAAAATCTATGCGAAATTGGAAGTGAATTATGCCTTAATGTTTGAAGCTTTAAAGATCTAAAATTCGCTTTTAGCGTGAGGATATACGTCTTTGGCCATAATAAACACCTCATGGCGAGGTTAAATAAAAGGCAAGGCAAGACCGAAGTCATAATAAAAGCTTTATGGCGAAGTTGAATAAAAGATAGAGGTAAACCTATGATAATAAGGCCCATCCGTTAGGGGGCGTATAAAAGTCTTGGTAATAAGTCTCATGTTCAAAACCGTTATAAAACTGTGTTTATCGATCCTTCTTGTTGACTTAATTTTTTGACATCGTTGTCTATTTGGGGGGGGGGGGGTTATTAATTTGATGGTCTTGGTTACACCGTTATGAATCTATTTTTATACCTAAATCTCTATCATCGCATAAGTAAAAAATGTATCCTCGTGATTATTCAAGACAAAAATAAAATATAAGAGATACCACTTAGGAAAATGGGAGTCTAAGTACGTGATTAGGGCATATGAATAGTGTTAGCATTACTAACTTATAATGACAATGATCTCGTTTCACGCTTGGCATGGAATTGGGTGAAAATCGAGGACGACGAAATTATTTCTAACGAAGCATTCACGTGTTCTTATTCTATGAACCTAAGCGTCCCATTTTGCGATGAAAATCCTACATTATGTCTAAAACACAAGTAGTAGTAATAGTAGTAGTTTAGTAAGTTTATGATTCAATAAAAGCGCATAAAAATGAATTTTGGAGGTGCTAAGATACTTTATTCTAGCATTGCGTGAGGGCACGGTAATGGTTTAGTATGGGGGGAGTGATGAGACTGCTTTTATACATAGTCTCATCGTCCAAAACGGGCTTAAAATGGTAAAAATATCATAAAATGTGCCAAATATATGCTTGTGTTTTTTCAATGTGTATTTTAGGTACGGATATTGAGAAAATGGCAAAAGATCACAAGAAACAAGCAAAAACGAACACGGGAAACGAAGCCGCACAATGAACCGGACCCTAGAGTTGATTTTCCAAGAAAAGCCCTTGAAGAATTGAAGATTGCACAAGAAGGGTCCTTGATTATTGAATAATTGACACTTTAAACCCTTGTATATTCATAATTACAAGTTTGGTCCCTAAAGTTTGTCAAAATTACAAAAAGGACCCTCAACTTTGAAGAATTGGCAAGAATGGTCCCTCAAATTTGAAGACTTGTCACTTTTAGTCCTCCATGAAGACAAAGAAACAAGTGAAGACCTTAAAGATTGAAGACATGTCAAGTTTGGTCCTTCAAATATCATTAAATTACAAAACAAGTCGTTGAAATCCCTTTGCAAAAGTTTTTGTGGCCAAAGTGTGAAAAACAAAACTTACTTAACAAAGGAAATCTGATTTTGTGGTATTAAACTACAAATGAAAGAAAGAAGAAAGAAGGAGGGTAGAATCTGCCAAGACAAGAAAGTTACCTAGATCACTCTTGGTTTGACAACTACCCCACTAACACCTTCTATCCAATCACAAGCCGCCAATTTGCCACCTCACTAACTCAGTCGGTTTATTAACTAATTATTTAAATTAGTTATAAACAAGCGCTAAACACTTTTTCAAATGTTAAACTGAATCAAACAGCCCACTATTCACCAAGAACACAAATTGGGGATTTGTGTTTAAGCCACAATTAAGACCTATTCTTTTCCAGTTTTATGATTAAGGCTCTTATAAACAAAACCCAACACACAAAATACATGCCACATCACCCCAAGAGTCGCATGAGCTATCCCCTGCTACACGTTTGAGAAAAAGACAAGAATTGCTAGAAGATCAACACCCTACAACTCAGCTTGGATCCTAAGCACAACTTGGACGTATAAGATCATAAAACAACAAAAATTCTTCACATGTGACAGCTCCAACTTCAAATTCAAAGGCAAAAATATTCAAACTGCAAGGGCATTCTTGGAAGTTCACCACTAGGGTTTCTACTTATTTTTTTTTTAGCATTTTTAGTCTCCTTGTAGCCTATATAAAGGCCTTAGCATATAACATTGTAGCTTGTTCTTGGATTCATATGTCAAAGTTTTGTAAAGCTTATTTTCTAAGTGAATGAAAAAAGTTTGAATCTTGTGACGAATTCCAAGTTCCCATTTACTTTTATGTTATTGATATTGATCTAAGTTTGTGATTTCTAAGTTTGAAAGTTTGGTTTTAAGAATTGTGCAAGTGTTTCAAAAGTTTTCAAAAATCTGATTATTTTCCTAAGTCTTAGTTCAAACACTTGAACTTCTTGGGCCTTGGATTGATCATAGCACCCTGATAAGAAGATTACAAGGTGTAGTAAGATCTAGGTTTGGGAAAAATTAAGGAGTGGGGAACAAGGTTGGAAGAGATCAAGTTCATTTTTCATTTTTCTGTTATGAATTGTTGTTTTTAACTTTGTTGATCTTAGCAGGTGTTATTGGAAGCTTGTGCCTTGTTTAGCTAGGAACATAAGCTCAAACAAACGTGAGTGTGGATGTACATTCATGAGGTTTGAGCCTTTCTTTCCCAAAATCTGTTAAAAAGTGATTCTAAGTGTTTTTGGTATCTACTGGTGTTTGATGTTGTTTGATGCATGCAAATGTGTTCTTAGTTCATGGTAATGTTGTATTGATGCTTGTTTGAGTTTGGTAAAACCTGAAAAACACATTTGCTTTGTTAAATCTTGGTTTAAAAAGTTAAAGGGGTTTTTGGGATTACTGCGTGTTTGAAGTTTGCATAAGATTGGGTAGGTGTTAGGGTTTGTTTGTCTGTTTTATCTGTTATTGAGGTATTTGTATGCTTTTATCTGCATATCTTGTGCTTTGAACATCAAATCTGAAAATTGTGCTATAACTACTTTGATTTTGCCTGTTTTGATCTAAAATGTTGGGAACAACTAGGGTGTATGCTTATTTAGGATTAACAAGTGTAAAAACAAAGTTTGTGTAAGCTGATAAGTAGATTTGAGGGTTTAAAGTTGGATCTGTGGTCAAGTATATCAGCAAAGGTCATCTTGTGTTCTTTATTGTTCATCAGTTAAGTCACATAGGTTGATTCTAGCTCAAATCATTGAACCAGTGTATGAAACAAGTTTGTTTGTGTTCACTTGAATTTATTTAAGCTTGTGTATGCATTTGGTGAACTTTGGTTGGCTTAATTTTGCTTAATCTGCTTATTACATCATAACTGCTTATTTTTCATGTCTGTGCAATGTCTGAGCACTGTTTCAATTAACTCTACTAATTGGCTAAGTGTTATTGTGATTTCTTGCTTGTTGTTGACTCCTTATAACGCATTGGTTATAAGGGTGCCCTTGTTGTTCACTGAATCCAAGTAAATCTCACAAAAATCAAAGGTCAAGAAAGTCAAACAATGGGAATCCTTTCCCACTGCTACTAGCCACTGCTAGTGTGAATTGTCATTCGGCTTATTAATAAGCTCTATTAGCTTATTCCATTGTGCAACAACTTAGTTTTTGTAATCAATCTTCCTTATTTGACCCATTTGACTATTCTGGAGCATTTGAGCCTTTGACTTTTAAGTTTGACTAGAAAACGAATTGATTTTTCTTATTCAAAACAGCTTATTGCTTATTCCAGCTTATTCAGTGTGCTTATTTGAAATCTTTTTGATTATTAAGCTTAGTTAAGTGATTTGAAACATTTTGCAAAAAGAATCAGCCATTGAATTGGTCTAGAACTCGAAAACGACTATTTTGTCGTTTTGTGTAGAGAGCTTTTGCTTATTTCAGGCTTATTTCTTGGGCTTATTCAAACATTATTTTTACAAACAACTTTATAAGGTCAAGAGAAGGATGTGTGTCAAATTTCATCGTATGGCATTAGCTTATGGCTTAATGGGCCAAAAAGCCCATTAAGAATAAGTTGTTTGCTTATTAAGTTGTGATAAGCTCACCTTCAGCTTTTGGGCCTTTAGAGTTTTGTGTTTAAAATCAAATTTTAAGCTAGACTGGAAGTTTGTGGCTTATTTGGACAATATTTTCTTATTGGGCCTTAAATAAGCCCATTAAGCAAATTATTTGGCCTTTTAGCCCATTTGGAGGCCCATTAGGGGTATTTTTGTAATTCCAAGTTCATTTTCTGTTTATTTAGGTTAAATTAAACTAGTTTGCAAGTGTATAGAACTTTTTATAAATTTTGAATTTTTATTAATATTTTATTATTTAAAATTTTTTTATGACTTTTGCAACTTTTTCAATTTTCTTTGGTTAAATACATTAAGCTAGAATTTTTAATACTTTTAGATTAATTTTCTTGTCATTTAATTAATTTTTAGGATGAATTTAATATTTTAATAGTTTTTAATCATTTATAAATAGTTTTAATTAATTTTGAATTTTCCAAAAATAGTTTTTTGTTTAATTAAGTTATTTTAGAGGTCTACAATTTGAAAAATCTCATTTTAGGCTTTTTGTTAATTAAATTGATTTTTGGGCTTTAATTAGCATTAAAAAATTATTATTTGATTAAACAAAAGGTTTGAGTGATTTTTGATTTTTTGTAAACTCTAATTATATTTTTTAGGATTTATTGCAATTTTCTAGGAATTTTTAGGGTAATTTTTAAATTTTGTCACGTTTTACGGTTTTACGTTTACGACTTTCGTCTTAGTGTAATTTTAATCGTAACCGTCATCCTTTTCTATTTTCTTTCTTCATAATCATAATCACAAACATTTAATCAAGTTTTAACCCAACACACTAGCCTCCTTGAGAATGAACTCACTTTTGGGTCATTTGTGCACGGTTTTCCTAAACTGTCGTACTTACCCTATTTACGCTCTTTGTTTTCCTAAACAAATGTGTATTTACTACCACATCAACAAGCACGTTTTTAGACGCTGACATGGCAAAATTTAGACGCTGACATATATAGTTGTTACCCGCTGACAAATTCTTTGACCGTTAAAGGACACTGGGTCCCACCTAGTTGTTACTTTTGCGATATTTTGGGCCGTAATTTTATGGGATTTGGTAATTTCTTTTAAAGCAAAGAGATAAGTTATTGTTTTTCAAAATCATAATCATTACTTTTTGAATAACTTACCTCTTTTTCAACCAATAGTAACCTAGTTTACCTCTTATATATATGGCTCACTCTTTTTAAACAGGGTAACTTGCTTGTTTGTCTAATTTTCTCCATAACCAAAATTCTACTTTTTCCTTCATCTTAAAGCTTTCACCAATAGTTTTCATGGCTCCATTGTTTAAACCTGCTGCTGCTACATTGAGATTCAGGGATCAACACAACATGATTGCATATCTTAAGGTTGATGATGATAATCATCCCCAATACACCAGAATGATTGAGTATCTCTTAGTGTCCAATCTAAGGTATGCTTTGACTCATGCTCCTCTCATTCCTGTCACACACATCAATCGGTTTTGGAACACTGCTTGTTCTGAAACAATTGATTGAGTGATTACATTAGTTGGTACTGTTCATAGGACTGAATAGGTGGTCACTGAAGCACTTATTCGTCATGCTTTAAAGCTTGATAATGCTGATGGTGTGACTACCCTTCCCATTGAACAGATAAAGGAAGGACTTCGAGGCTTGGGATATGATTTGCCCCCAGAAGGGCGTATTAATAAATATTCCAAACAATAATTTCCCCCAGTCTGGAAGTTCTTAACACATGTTCTCCTTCAATGTCTTAGTCCCAAGTGTACATCTTTCAATGAAATCAACCGTTCATTCGGGAGTGCTCTTGTCTGTATGGCCACTAGGCAAAAATATAATTTTTCTAACATGATTTTTGAGGGCATATTGCACAACAAGGGTAGCAAGATGACACTTGCTTACCCTAGGTTTTTGCAAATGGTTTTTGATCTACAAAGATACTGTCGTAGGGATCATGACAACTTTTATAAGATCCATACTCAAAAGTCAAAAATATTTTTGTCCATGAACACTACACCATTTAGAGATCTACCTTTGACCCCTCTTATGCTAGTTGTTATTGAGGCAGCCTTACACCCACACCCATAACAACAACCACCCATTGAACAACCTCCACCTTCCCCTCAACATGAAGAACACATGAACATTGACCCCTAGCCGTCAGCCACTAACACTCGTGTTTCAGCCGTTGACACAGTGATTACACCCGCTTTCACCTCTCCACCTCACCTTTCACAAGTTCCACATTCCACCTCATCTTCTGAACCCTTCGATTTTAGACCAGAGAAATTCCAAAGGACTACTAGAGTGTTCTCCTCTATTGGTCCTAGCCATGAAGTTGAGAGAACTTTGCCTGATGAGGCCATATTGAGGAGTCAAATCCCAATCGTGGAGGAGGGCAGTCTGCAACCACTAACCATTTTGGAATTGACGACTATCTACATTGTCTTGCAAAAGTCTAATACAGAACTTGTAGATAAAGTCACAAAACAAGGCCTTAAACTCAATCAGTTGACGGAGAGGTTAGTAGTCTTGGAGAATGTTGGCTCTAGGAATAGGAAGGCTATGGTGATGTCCTCTGGAGATGATTCTTACAAAGGGGAGGATGCACCTATTGAACCAGCAAATGTAAGTGATAAAGGGTCCCACGAAGGTTCATATGGTTCAAAGGAGGTAGCTGAGGCATTGGCAGGTTTGAAGGAACAACAACCTTTCAATCCTTTTGAGGTTACTCCTATAAAGCAGACTTTTATAAAGATGTTGATGCAAGTGAGTGGGAGTTCAGCCGCTAACAAAGGTACTTCACACGCTGACACACATATTTCAGCCGCTGACAGATCTATGATTGGTTTATCCCAACAACCTTTCATGATCAAAGAGATCTCCACTCAGGTAATAACCACTTTGCCCTCACTAGATCCATTAGATAAGGGTCAAGCAATTTTGGTAGAATAGCAGGTTCCAAAGGATGTAGCCCAAATTGAGTATGATACTATGGTTGCTCATCAGCTACATGAGCAAGAAAAGATAGGGCTTGAGAAGGGATATATTGAAGCTCATATTCAATCATCTGATATCTGAGATCGATGAGATTTGTAATGATGATGATGGAAGTTCACATAGCTCCAAATGTTGATATGAGCAATCTGGTGGACTTGGAAAAGTTGGAGTATGGAGATGATGAGCTAGCAAGGGAAAAGCTCAAGGAATTAAAGAAACAGGTTAATTTTTACATACCTCATGTTTCTGCTATGTATTTTAGATGGGAGGAAGTCTATGCAGAAAATACATACATGACATTAATAGGACAAATTTGGGGTTTGGAGATTCTATTAAGAGTTCAGAGTGACTGCAAGGTTATTTGAAGCACAGGGCAAATAGAGTACTTTCTGAGAACAAGACAACAAGAAGGGAGCTCTATTATATGCTTCTTAGGTGTAATCAAACAGGGTGGACCTATGCAAAATTGAAGAAGCTTTCTTTTGACCAATTGGAGTACTTTGCTTATCCTATTTGGGAGTCTGTGTGTGAAGCAAACACATTTAGGATGTTGTCGGCAAAGAGGCAAGAATAAATTAAGGAGGAGCTAAAGATCAAGAAGGCTTTGGTTGTGCCTAAGCCAATGAAGAAAGGATTCAAGTTGCAGTTTCCAGAACTTGACCAAGTGCACCCAACTGAAGCATTTTTAAAGAAAAATATGGTGCTTTCTCCATTAATGGCTTCTAATTTAGCTGGTGTTGTACCTTTGGACTTCAAAAATCCAATCATCAAATATGAAGAAGATTCCGTGGGATTTTGGAAGATCACCAGGGCGGGTGATAAGGTACATACATATACCTCTTTGGTGTCTTTGTTTGCTAGTATGGATAAGAAGGACATAGAAACTCTTTGGAGTTTGATGAAGGAGATGTATGAGGCTGAAGCTCCTTCATCAAGGAATATAATAAAGATCTGGACAACATTTAGAAGAATGTTTGCCAATGATGCTTCTGATCCAGTTTGGTTGGATCTGGTTTACTTAAGTGAGTTGAAGTGGAATTTGTATTCACCTGCTGGTGTTTACCATCTTAGTACTACAAAGTTTGCAAAATACTTGTTGATAGATCAAAAATAACCTCTATCACAAGAATTGTTGAAGAAGTTGGTCTGCACCAAGCTTGAATTTGATTACACCAGTGACATTAGCATGGACTTTCTAAGGTTTATATATGCTCAGATTAAGGAGTAGGTTTTATTTGTAAGAATCCTCTCTTGTATTTTGTTTTTATTCAGAAACTTGAATATTAGTATAAGTATCAAGTTTAGGGGAGGATTGTTAGGAATAAAAATAGCTAAGTCACTAAGTCGCTGACAAAGGGATTTTGGGCGCTGACAAGAGTAATTGAGGCGTTGACAGATTGAGCACTAACAAGACAAATCAAAGCGCTGACAAAGGAAATCCCAGTTACAAGACAACTACTTAGTCAACATGTTTTGTATATTTAGGAGAGATATGATCAACATTGTATTCTCTATATTTATCTTATCCTAGAATAGTTGATATGTAGATTATTGTTCAAGACACCTTATGTTATAAAAGGGGGTCTTAGGGTTCATTATTGATATACGTTCTTAACACTTTCATTGTACCTCATCGTTTATCAATACAAGTGAATGTGTTTTGCTTTGTTCTTTGTTCTAAGTGTTAATTCCGCATAACACTTAGATTGTCATAAACACAAAGTTTCTCTATGTGTTATACTTGATTTAATCTCGTTAACACTAAGCTAAATCGATCTAAGTCTGGGATGAACACTGAGATTTAGCTAGAACTAGGGTTTCAAGTAGAAAATAGATGCGGATAATTAGATCAAATTTGATCTTCACGTTCCCAAGTATACTCAGGCCCTCTTTTCGAGTTCCATTGTACTTTAACTATTGGGATACGACTCTGCTTCAATTAATTAATCTCCTTATCCATGATTTCTACTGGCTCTTCTACAAAATTTAACTTATCATCGAGTTGAAGTTCTTTCATCGGTATGATGAGAGATTCATCAGATAAGCATTTCTTCATATTTGAAACATGAAAGGTAATAACCGTCTTTTTAGTATATCGTTTTCCTCGACTCGACTCGAATTGATTTACAACTTAACACAAGATTTATTTGTTTTTGGTTAATAATAAATGCTTGGTATCTATTGTCTAATTGAACTAAAATTGGGAGAAAATATTTAGGCTAAAGAATATATAAAAATAAAAGCGCAAATAGTTCAAATAAAATTATTCTAAAATGTAAAATAAAATTAAACTCTAAGATGCAATAAAACTAAACTATAATTAAAAATATTAATAATTCTAAATGCGAAATTAATCTGAATGCAAGCACGTAATCACAAAGATAAACTTAAAAATAAAGCGTAAAGCTTTAACCTTTTAAGCTTATTAATCTTTTTAGATGATAAATCTTGAAGCTTTATATACTGATAAGCTTAATAATCACAAAAAGGTGTAAACTTTATACTAATAATAAGTTTATCTAAATGAAAACTAATTTTTAAACCTTTAAATCTAATTTTAAAACAATAATAATATTTAAAACTAATTAAACTGATTTTTATGATAAATATATATTTAAAAAAAACAATTTAAAACATATTAAACTAATTATTTAAACTAAAACGATTACGCTATAAAAATAAAAAGGAGAGAACTTTGGTACCCGTAGTCCGAAGATAACGCTCTAAAACAACATCAACATAATCAACAACATATGGCCCGTAAAGTACACGGCCTCCCAAAAGCAAAAAAACACGGCCCGTAAAGTACACGGCCAACCAAATCAAACTAAAGCTAAGCGTATCCCGGCCAGTAAAGTACACGGCCAACCAAATCAAACTCGAACCAATTTAATCAACCATAAGCTCTTTACCAAACTTGATAAATCAATTCGCCAAGATCACAATAACACAAAAGGTGAGAATAATAAGCAACTAAAACTAATAGATCTATAATTTTTTTTATATTTTATAAAAAATTTATAATTTGTAAACTAAAAATTAATAGATCTACACTATTTTATCAATTACCTAATAGATCTAAACTATTTTTTTTTATTTTTTTAAATACTTTAACTTTTAAACTTAAAACTTATAGATCTAAACTAATTAGTATAAAAAAACTAATAGATCTAACTATTTTTTTGGTTTTATGAAAGAATTTTTAATTTTTAAAACTTAAAACTAATAGATCTAAAAAAAACTAAAAGATTTAAACTAAAAGTAATTAATTAAAAAGCTAGCTTATAAATAAGTTGTAAGCCTAAGCTTAGAACTTATGAGATTTAAAAAGCTAAAAAGCTAATTAAATAAATCCTCCAACAATAAGCTAGATCTAGGAATATAAGGCAACAATAAGCTTGAAATAAGCTTATATATAAATCTAACTATTTTGGAAAAAGTTATAAAAACTAATCCCAAATAATAAGATAGATTATAAAGAAAATAAAAAGAAAGGAAGAATGAGAATAAGCTAAAACTTAAATTTTATTAATTATGAAAATGCTTATAGAATAAGCTAGGTACAAGACTTGAAAGGAAAATATTACAAAACTATGTGTAAAACTAAACTATAAAAGAAAAACTAGATAAAAACTAAGAGAGTGGGGCTTTATATAAACAACCAACATCAGGGGCATTTTTATCATTTCCTTTTATTTATACTTGGAGGCTACGTTTAAATTGAGGCCAGCTGTCCTTTGTTCCTTGTTTCCTCCGCTTCTAGAAGCCATATAGGATCATGTGTGCATGATTGGGCCAGACACACGCCTCTTCTTCATAGTTAGCATCAAAAATGCCACGTGTCATCATATAATTGGGTAGCCGCCACTGCCATCTGCCAATACTACAACCTTGTACTGACCGCCACGTGTCAACTTCTGGTTGGCCAGCCGCCGCCAGCTCTGAACCTCGGAATGACATGTCAGCGCCGCCCTACAACTGCCACGTGTCGTCCCCTCAATGCTCCGCCGCCACTGATCCTCGTACTGACGCCGCCACTGATCCTTGGACTGACGCCGCCGCCCTGTACCTTGTACCTGCAATTAATGATAGGTGTCAGTGCCACGTGGCGCGCTGGCATTGGCCAACCGCCACCACGTGTTGCTGACGTCAGCCGGTCTGAACCGGGTAAACCGGGTCGGGTCGGGTTAGGTCGGTCAACGAGGCGGGTCGGTTTGGTCAATGGGTCAGGTCGCCACGTGGACCACTGAGGTGGTGCCATGTGGCACTGGGTATATAATCCCCTGCATTAGCCTCGCCCAGAATCGAACTCGGGGTGCTACGTTCAAGGTCAAAGGGACTTGCCAGTGGGACTGGCAACCCTTTAAGTTTCATATGCAAAAAATAATACTTAACCCCTTTTCGAATTTGGCCTGGCAGACTTTATAACCCCCCAATTATTAACTTGCTAATAATAATAATAATAATAATAATAATAATAATAATAATAATAATAATATTATTATTATTATTGTGCTGGTGTTTCTAAGTTGGTGTATGCTTTGAGGACTTGCCCCCCTGGGTTTCTTGAGGGTGTTTTGTCACAGTTTGATCAGGCCTTACGCGCGTCTTTGGAGTTGATTGTTACGGGTTCAGGGCCTGGGTTTGGTGATTTGTAGTGGCGTCTTGCTACTCTTCCTATCAGTATTGGTGGTCTAGGGGTCTTATGTGCTGAGGATGTCAGGTGCTTTGCCTTTATTGCTTCTCGTTTACAGTCTAGTGATTTGCAGGATCGGATTTTGGCGAGGTCTGGGATTGTTTCGCCGGGCCCTATTTTTCAGTCTGTTCTTGATGCTTTCTCGACCTGTTGTGGTGTCGATCCTCTCTCTGTCACCACTAGCTCTCCTGTCCCCCAGTTTATGAAGTCTTTGGCAAAGAGTTACTTTGGTTTCATTGATGGTTGTTTGACGTCGCGTTTCGGGTTGAGTCGTCGTCAGGAGGCACTTCTCAGCTGTGTGCGTGCTCCTCATGCGCAAGATTACCTCTTCATTATTCCGATTGATGGGTTGGGACAGCGGATGAACCCGAGACAGTTTCGTGCGGTATTGTGTTATCGTTTGTCGATTCCTTTATTTCC
Source organism: Glebionis coronaria (assembly GCA_025667525.1). Classification (NCBI taxonomy): domain Eukaryota; kingdom Viridiplantae; phylum Streptophyta; class Magnoliopsida; order Asterales; family Asteraceae; genus Glebionis; species Glebionis coronaria. The sequence continues at coordinate 521,901,260 of CM046875.1, forward strand.
TGATGGTTCTTTGTGCTCGGGTTGCCATGTACATCGGATGGATCTGTGGGGTGATCATGCTGTTCATTGCGCTAGTATAATAATAATAATAATAATGATAATAATAATAAATCATTACGTCCAGCAGATATATTACTTTACTCGTGGGATGGAGGGCTTGATGTATGCGTGGATCTAACTGGATATTTGCCTTTGACGCAAACCGGGATGACTGATTTTGTGTCCGGTTGTGCGGTGGTTGAGGCTGCAAAACGTAAACGTGTTAAGTATATGGCTAAGTGTTCGGCTATTGGCTATGGGTTTCTCCCATTTCCTTTTTCTTCCTTTGGGGAATTAGAGGAGGATGCGGTTGCCTAGCTGAAGTGGATCCGAAAGTTCTCCATGGTTCAAGACATTGGAGCACGTGCTGCTGCGCATATATTTAATAGGATCAGTTTCGCTATTGCTAAAGGAGTGGGGGCTCAGATAGTATCTCGGCTCCCCACTAACTTTTTGTAAATTCTATTATTATAATACAGTGAACTTTTATAATAAAAAAATAAAAAATAATAATAATAATCATAATAAAAATTATTTTAATTTTATAAAAACTTTATTTTATTTTTATTATTAATTATTTTCGGAAATATATTTTTTACTTATATTATTTATATTATTTAATTATTAAAAACTATATATTTAATTTTAAAAACTTAATAAACTTTAAAAAATCATAGAAAATAAACCGTGAGGAGTAATGACGCGAGGTCAGTACCGTTGGCTTCGTAATTATGTGCTCTTCCATGTGGATTATTAGTGGATTACTTTGGAGAATGGCAAAAATGGTCCTTGTTGTAAAATCTTCATCAAATCTTCATCCTTAGCCCTCCAAACTCAATTCTTTTGACACTTTTGGTCCTTTGACTTTATCTTTGACCTTTTTCTTTGATAAATGTCCGTGAAATCCCGTGTTTTCTTTCCTTTTGATCTTTTGTACCTATTTCACAACAAAAACACAAACCACGCATAAGTCTGACATTTACGATATTAATTACACATTTTGGTCTCGTTTTTCATTGCTTTAAGTGGTAAAAGGATAAGTGTTTACACACTTATTAAATCCCCTACACTTGACCATTGCAATGTCCCCATGCAATGCACAATTTGAAAGCACAAGTTTACATTTTCATCATATTAAACCTATCTCGGCCTTTATTACGATATACTACTACTACTATAATAAAAGAAACTTAAGTACGATGAAAAGATAAAAACTTTATTCGAGGAAGCAAAGATATAACAATTTCCATTCGATTTATTAACTTTGAAATTGTTTGATGGGAGAAACTTGTAAAGAAAGCTAAGACTTAAATTAGGGCTTTGGTGTCATGTATATTAATCACCCTCAAGTTTCACGTTTCCCATACCAAGCATAAAAACGAGATCTTTGTAATTACAAGTTAGTAAAGCTAAGACTTACTCATGTGGTTTAATTATTTACTTAGACCCACTTATTCCTACGGTGTATCTCTTATATTTTATTTTTGTCTTGAATAATCACGAGGATGCAGTTTTGACTTATTTAGATAAATTATTAAAGACCGAAAATAAAGTAGGACAATTTAATCCATAGTTAGCTAAATGACAAAATCTTTTAAAATGGCTTCTCGAAATCTCATAAAGTTCATATCTTGGCATAACTCATTTCACGATTTGAGACCTTTCTCGGACCGATATTTGGCATTGACTTCAAACTTTAAATCTTGAGAGACGTTCTTGAAATTATGGTCTTCTCTTCATATTGGTATACATCTTCATTTGGAGTGAGAGATGCTTCAAACGTTGACCACGACTTCTTCATTTATCCTTGTCTTTATTTAGGATTTTGATATACAACGATCCGCCTCCTTTTCGGACTTGGATCTATTTATCCTCATACCTTGTTAGGGTCTTTTTGGATAGACTTTTTCATGATCTTTAGGGGAGTATTTGCTTCCCGTCGTGTGTCTTGATCCTTCATATTGATTTGGATTAATGTTCTCACATCATCTTTGGATCTATAGCAAAAAAGTGAATCCTCATGCCTTGTGAGGGCCTTTTTGGACTCGGACATCCTCATGCCTTGTTAGGGCCTTTTTGGATACGCCAATCTTCGCGCCCCGCTTCAATAAGTTATGCCTTGGCTATGAACTCTAATTAATCCCGAGCAACTTTTAAACGATTTTGGGATAGAAGCTAAGTAATTTTTCAAATCGTACGACCTTATTTATTGCATATATTTATTTACAAGTGATGGGAGAAAAAGCTCATAATTAACTCATATAAGTTCATGAAAGAATACAAAACTTATAATTAACTCTATCATTTCTCGTTCTCCACAATTTAAAATCTCAAGTAATGAGACTCATGGATGCTTAGCCTAATGAACCAATTAAGGTCCATATGGTTAAGGATACTAGCTAGAATAAACTTTAATAAGTAAATTCGGATTGAGTCAAAATATTCATGACGGGCCTAATATATCAAAGACGTCTAAACTTGTTAAAACCATTTTATTTATTTATTTATTTTCTTTATTTTTGACTTTATTATGGAATATATACATATGATGGTGATGGCAAAAGGAAAGTAGATAAAAGAAAATAAATAAAAATACTAATAGGCCTAAATATATCAAAAAATTTGAAAAACGTCGAAAAATTAAATTTTCCGGTTAAAATGAGGACAAATTAATGGAAAAGCCCACTTATTACTTCGATAGAAGTCTTCCCTACAATTAATATAAACATTGTCCTTAATGTTTAAGCATGTGGGAGAAATCTCCCCTAAACTTAGGACATTGCGCACTTAGTTTAAATCAAGCTAAGGAAGAGACAACTAAAGTGATCAATTTTACAACTTATTTATATACGAAATCGAATCACAATAGCAAAAAATCGAAGATAACCGGGAACACGGGATCACAGTCGTTCAAAGGTACCAAAAGTGGAGCACGAAAGCACACATCCCGACAAAACAACACATCACCAACAACCTACATGGCTCCCCCTACACTTATTATGGAAAAGGTGAAAAGGTGGAAATGGGTGAAATCATGGAAAAGCCGAGATTTTCTAGGGATGAAAATATCTCCATGATAAAGGGTGAAACATAGTCATATAAAGAATACCCCAATAAATTCTACCCGGGTCAAACACATAATTTTCATCACGAAAGGAAATAAACCCCATGGTGGTAAAATCACACAAGTATAAGTCGAGTGGGGTATCCTTAGGCAACGATCTCTTAAAGGAAAGGGTGGTATGGTGATATGGCAATGATAGCACAAAAGTCTCTATTCCTAGATCAAACACCGGTTCCTTAACGGGAAAATAACAAGAGGTGTTGACATTAAAGCTCAAAATGTCATCATAATCCAAAGTGGGAAAGTCGTCCTCTTCCAAACTTGATGTGAAAACATAAGTATCATCAGAGTCATAGGAAAACTCATCCTCGTTAGAAAAATAGGTATTTAGAAAGATATCTAAATCCTTCTCAAATGGAATATCCTTTAAAGTAGGAATGATCTCTAAGAGTGGAGGATCCTCCTCAAAAGTCATGACTTCTAAAATTAGGGTATAAAGGTCAAAAGGAGTCTTCATAATGGAAGAATCACTCATAGAGATATGAGGTGCATTAAGGTCACGAGGCGGGTCATCAAAAATAATGAGATCACTTAAAGAAGTGTCATCATCGTAATCATCAAAGATTGGTGGATCAAAAGTGGTAGGTCAAAAGTGGGTGGGTCAAAAGGTGGGTCATCTAAACCGAAGATAGTGTGATCACTTAAAGAAGTGTCATCACTATAAGTATCGTAAATAGGAGTTTCAAAAATTTGAGGCTCTAAGGGAAGGGATGAAGTTATCAATTAGACTTTTCAATTCCAAAAGGATTAATAAAAATCTATTCATTATCATAATTAAGAACATCAATCATATTGACCGATTATTTTCCATTTGATTTAGTTGTGATTTTTCCCATTTTAAAAACTTGTTGTTCATCCCTAGCCCTAAGAATGAACTCCCCTTCGGCCACATCAACTAATGCTTTTCCGGATCTTAAAAATGGTCTACCAAGTATTAACGGAATACGAGGATCCATCTCGTAGTCGACAACGAAAAAATCTATGGAAAAAGTGAATGTACTAACCCGAACAAAAACGTCTTCGGCAAACCAAGGGGGTATGCGAGAGTTCTATTGGCTAACTCGAGAGTCATACGAGTTGGTACAAGGTCGGGTAATGATAATTGCTTCCATACCAAGAGTGGCATAAGATTGATGCTAGCACCGAGATCCGCTAAAGCCATACAATCATCAATTTGAGGAAACGAGCAAGGTAACATGAATCGTCCGGGATCTCCTAGATTTTCGGGTAGCTCTTTGAGGAGAATCGCGGAACAATTCTCATTTAAACAAGTGTTAACGAGCTATACCATTTTTTCTTTCTTATTGAGCAAATCTTTGAACATTTTCACAAATTTGGGCATTTGAGCAAGTGCATTAATAAGGTTAATGTTAATATTCACTTGGGAAATCATTTTCAAAAAGTTGGAAACATGAACGTAATCTTTGGTGAGCGACTTAGTCTTGTCCAACCTAGAGGGATAAGGGATATTGGGTTTAGAAGTTGAAGTTTGAGAAGGAGAAGGACTCGCTTCTTGAACAACCTTAGGGCTAGGCTCTTTAGGAAATGGAGAACTAGTACTAGGAGTGGTAGTGGGAGGGATCACCGAAGGGGGAGTAAGATTACTCATTATGACCTCCGGGCCTTGTCTCTCCTTTATGGGTGAAGAGATGGAAGGTCCCACTAAAGTGGCTCCACTTCGAGTAGTAATAGCACTCACATTAGCTCGAGGGTTGGTCTCGGTATTAAAAGGTAAGGCTCCTTGGGGTCTTAGGGCTTGCAACATTTGCACGAATTTCCTATCGGTGAACTCTTGCATTTGTTTCATAGTTCTATCATGTTCGGTCAATTTTTGGAGAACCAAGTCCATTTGAGGATTAGTAACATTCCCTTGATTAAAACCTTGATTGCCTTGATTATGAAACCCTTGATTTTAAAAACCTTGGTTTTGAAATTGATTAGGATTTTGAAAGACTTGATTATGAAAACCTTGGTTATTAAAGCATTGATTACTATTAAACCCTTGGTTTTGCCCTTTAAAATTCCCTTGATTTTGGTTAACACCCATTGCATTTGAATTCCCTTGAAAATTACCCCTTTGAGGACCTTGGTTCCTATTTTGGTATTGGGTATTTTGGGCGGGTGGGGGTGGTCTTTGTGGAGCTACAAAACCCGGGGGAGCCAAATAGTTAGTACTCTTATAAGACAAATGGTTAACGTCAAACGTTCGGTTTAAAGTGAACCCTCTCATTTTCTTTGGCATTATAAGCATAGACTTCTTGTTGTTGATTGTAAACCTTGTCATAATTATAGTACGAATGTGGTTCACCACAAGTTTCAAAAGTCTCATTTAAAGCGTGTACACGTGTAGTGGGAGGGTTATCTCTTAAAGCAAGTTGTTTCACAATTGAAGTAAGCTCCTTAATTTGATTATTCACCTCATTATCACTAGCACTAGCCATTGTAGCCCTTACATTCTTGGTTTGAACTTTTTCCTTGTTTTCAATTATATTCCAAGCATCATTTATTGATTTAACCAAAATATTTCCCCCCGAAGCACTATTTAGTGAGTCTTGGTCATTCAAAGTTAATCCACTATAAAAAGTATTAATTTGATGAAGTTTAGTAAAACCATGTTGAGGACACTTTCTCAAAAGCTCCTTAAATCTATCCCAAGACTCACTAAAATTTTCCCTATATTTTTGCTCAAAAGTGATTATGTCATTCCTTAAAGCGGTGGTCCGTGATGGTGGGAAAAAGTAGTTAATGAACTTGGTCTCTAAATCCGCCCATGTAAAAATACTTTGTGGTGGTTCCTTATCAAGCCATCTGGGCTTGTCCCTCGAGGGAAAAAGGAAAGAGCAACAAACATATTGCCTCTTGAGTCGCCCCAATATATTTCACCTTACTAGTCAAATGGATGAATCTCTTAATATGACCATGGGGGTCATCTTGGGAACGGCCCAAAAATGGTGTAGCGGAAACCATTTGAATAAAACCCGTTTTAGTTTCAAAATTATTTGCTCCAATTGCGGGCACCACAATCGCGTCATCATTGCCCTCCATGTAGGATTGCAAAATCTCAATCATAGGATGATTATCCGTTTCTATCGTATTGCCGAAAGCTCGATTCTCGAGATCGGCTTAATTGACGGTCTTTTTGTTCTTCTTCTTCTATTTGGAAGAATTAGAAGTATTTGGTACACCACTCGGTATGTGTGTACGTGCGCGAGTGCGCATACAACTAAACACGAGGAATGACGTAGGAGACCTCGGTCGACTTTGAGAGGAAAGGGATTATCCCTCTCGAGGTTCAATATGAAGAAGCTACAAAAAATATATATGTAATACTACTTGGGAGGCAAAACCCTCGATTAGCCTTCCTTCTCAAAATACTCACAAGTGAACGGGGGAATGAGGTGGCGTGAAGCACTTAAGTACCTAGCTTCCCTTAGACGGCCTTTTATAGCACGTCGCCTATCTATTCACCGTATAGTTTGTATTTCTTCGAATTTTTGTTTATCGAAAGTATTTATCTATTTTTGCCTTTATTTTTGTTTGATAGATACACGTATAAGAAACCGGAACGCCTCCAAATACGGGGTATTGCAAGCAATACTTATGGAAATATTATGTATTAAGGTTCTTATACGTAATATCTATAGTAAAAAGAAAATCTTTTTGTATTTTTTTAAGAAAAATATATTCACAATAAAAATCAAGATAAATCGAAATAAGAAAAATAGTAATAGTACTTAATATTTTTGGTGTAATACTTTCGGAAAAGTATTACTTTTGGATTTTTTAATTTTTTGGTGCAAATCTTAGGAAAGAATTTGCTTTTATGATTTTGTATTTTTTTTAATTTGTATCTTTTTTATTTTTTTATGTTTTTGATTTTTTTAGAAATAAAAATAACATTCAAAAGTGAACGGATCCCAAAATCCAAATCTTCTTACGAAAAACCTCAATCGTAACTAAATCGATGCGACAGCGGCGCCATTTTAATAACCGTTTTTTAGTATGTCGTTTTCCTCAACTCGACTCGAATTGATTTACAACTTAACACAAGATTTATTTTGTTTTTGGTTAATAATAATTGCTTGGTATCTATTGTCTAATTGAACTAAAATTGGGGGAAAATATTTAGGCTAAGGAATATATAAAAATAAAAGCGCAAATAGTTCAAATATAATTACTCTAAAATGCAAAATAAAATTAAACTCTAAGATGCAACAAAACTAAACTATAATTAAAGATATTAATAATTCTAAATGCGAAATTAATCTAAATGCAAGCACGTAATAACAAGTAAAAGTGACAAAAAATGAAATCACAAAGATAAACTTAAAAATAAAGCGTAAAGCTTTAACCTTTTAAGCTTATTAATCTTTTTAGATGATAAAGCTTGAAGCTTTATATACTGATAAGCTTAATAATCACAAAAGGTGTAAACTTTATACTAATAATAAGTTTATCTAAATGAAAACTAATTTTTAAACCTTTAAATCTAATTTTAAAACAATAATAATATTTAAAACTAATTAAACCGATTTTTATGAAAAATATATTTTTTTTACAATAATTTAAAACATATTAAACTAATTATTTAAACTAAAACGATTACGCTATAAAAAATAAAAAGGAGAGAACTTTGGTACCCGTAGTCTGAAGATAACGCTCTAAAAAAACATCAACATAATCAACAACATATGGCCCGTAAAGTACATGGCCTTCCAAAGGTAACAAAACACGGCCCGTAGAGTACACGGCCAACCAAATCAAACTAAAGCTAAGCGTATCCCGGCCCGTAAAGTACACGGCCAACCAAATCAAACTCGAACCAATTTAATCAACCATAAGCTCTTTACCAAACTTGATAAATCGATTCGCCTAGATCACAATAACACAAAAGGTTAGAATAATAAGCAACTAATAATATTATATGAAGAGATTCGAATAAAACTAATAGATCTAGAATATTTTTTTATATTTCATAACAATTTTATAATTTTTAAACTAGAAATTAATAGATCTACACTATTTATCAATTACCTAATAGATCTAAACTATTTTTTATATTTTTTTTAAAACACTTAACTTTTAAACTTAAAACTTATAGATCTAAACTAATTAGTATAAAAACTTAATAGATCTAACTATTTTTTTTGTTTTATGAAAGTATTTTTAATTTTTAAAACTTAAAACTAATAGATCTAAAAAAACTAAAAGATTGAAACTAAAAGTAATTAATTAAAAAGCTAGCTTATAAATAAGTAGTAAGCCTAAGTTTAGAACTTATGAGATTTAAAAAGCTAAAAATCTAATTAAATAAATCCTCCAACAATAAGCTAGATCTAGAAATATAAGGCAACAATAAGCTTGAAATAAGCGTATATATAAATCTAACTATTTTGGAAAAAGTAATAAAAACTAATCCGAAATAATAAGATAGATTATAAACAAAATAAAAAGAAAGGAAGAATGAGAATAAGCTAAGGCTACTCACAACGCAGCCTGAATCTTTCGATCGCCAATCGGTCGCGATCGATTCGCTGCGTTGCGGCGATTCGGTCGTCGGAGTCGGTCGCACCCTATTCGATCCTACCCACGACCTGTTTGAGTTTGTGTTTATGTTGGGGTTGTGTTTTGTGTTTGTGTTATATGTGTTTGTGTATAAAAAAACTTTTTTTTAAATTTATAATTTAAAGCATATACCGTAAAGGGAAACGTAAACAATTTTTATTCGAAAATTAAAAATTTTATTACATACTTAAAACATGAAAATACTTAAATTGGAATACAATATGTAATGAAATACACTACTAAATAGATAAAATAAAATTACATAATACGATTAGTCAGTTCCCAGACCTAAAGCCGAAAACTGACCAGGTAACTCCCAACGTATCGTTTCTTCTTCATCTTCTTCCGCCATAATTTGTGCCTCCAGCTCCCTTCGTTCCCTTTCTTCCTCTTCCAGACTTTCTCTCAACGCCTTTTGATCTAGGTATAGTTGATACACCTCATTGTCAGTCATTCTGCCATCTGAGTCGTTTTCAATTGGAAAGGGTAGATCGAGCGACACATTTCGGTGTCAGTGTTGTTGCAACGAAGAACCGATTTGAGCTGTTTGAGATCGGGATGAAGAACCGATATGAGTTTGGGATGGATAACCCAATTTATCCAACCATTCAGTATTTTTTTCAATTATAGCCTCCAATTTTATCGGCTTTCTAAACAAAGATCTCTGGACGTTGAAATCGATATCAGATTGATTAATAAGATACGTGGCGATTAAATGACGCTTCTATGGGGAGAGATCACGACATTTCTCACATGTCGTGCGTAATTTCGTATTTTCTTCGGACGCAACATCGAAATCATTAGCTAACTTTTTAAGCTCATCGTAACGACCTTGTTGTTGAATTATTTGTTTTTGAATCATAGCCTTAATCTCGGCTTCGGTATGTGGGAATGAGCATACCATTTTTTATTTCTGAATGTGTGTGTGAAAAAATAGAGTTCTGTGAGAAAATATTGAGTTGTGTGTGAAAAAACTTTGTGTGAAAATGTGGTATCTACAAAGAGAAAATAATTATTTAAAAAAAATTCAACTAGGTCGCACTAGGTCGCCGGGTTGTGGCAAATACGGCGCACTAGGTCACCGGAGAGAGAAAACTGAAAAAATTAGGTCGCGACCTAGTTAGCATTGTGGGTAGCCTAAGAGAATAAGCTAAAACTTAAATTTTATTAATTATGAAAATGCTTATAGAATAAGCTAGGTATAAGACTTGAAAGGAAAATATTACAAAACTATGTGTAGAACTAAACTATAAAAGAAAAACTAGATAAAAACTAAGAGAGTGGGGCTTTATATAAATAGCCAACATCAGGGGCATTTTTGTCATTTCCTTTTATTTATACTTGGAGGCTACGCTTAAATTGAGGCCAGCTGTCCTTTGTTCCTTTTTTTCTCCGCTTCTAGAAGCCATATGGGATCATGTGTGCATGATTGGGCCAGACACACACCTATTCTTCATAGTTATCATCGAAAACGCCACGTCTCATCATATAATTGGGTAGCCGCCACAGCCATATGCCAATACTGCAACCTTGTACTGATGTGGCGGCGCCGCTGCCACGTGTCAACTTCTGGTTGGCCAACCGCCGCCAGCTCTGAACATCGGACTGACATGTCAGCGCCTTCCTGCCATCTGTCAGCGCCGCCCTGCAACTACCACGTGTCGTCCACTTAATGGTCAGCCGCCACTGATCCTCGTACTGACGTCGCCACTGATCCTCGGACTGAAGTCGCCGCAATGTACCTGGTACCTGCAATTAATGATAGGTGTCAGTGCCACGTTGCGCGCTGGCATTGGCCAACCGCCGCCACGTGTTGCTGACGTCATGGCCGACGTCAGCCGGTCTGAACCGGGTTGAACCGGGTCGGGTCGGGTCCGTTAACGGGTCAGGTCGGTTTGGTCAACGGGTCGGGTCACCACGTGGCACTAGGTATATAATCCCCAGCATTAGCCTCGCCCAGAATCGAACCCGGGGTGCTACGTTTAGGGTCAAGGGGACTTGCCAGTGGGACTGGCAGCCCTTTAAGTTTACATATGCAAAAAAATAATACTTAACCCCTTTTCGAATTTGGCCTGACAGACTTTATAAGCCCCCAATTATTAACTTACGCGCGTCTTTGGAGTTGATTGTTACGGGTTCAGGGCCTGGGTTTGGTGATTTGCAGTGGCGTCTTGCTACTCTTCCTATCAGTATTGGTGGCCTAGGGGTCTTATGTGCTGAGGATGTCAGGTGATTTGCCTTTATTGCTTCTCGTTTACAGTCTGGTGATTTGCAGGATCGGATTTTGGCGAGGTCTGGGGTTGTTTCGCCGGGCCCTATTTTTCAGTCTGCTCTTGATGCTTTCTCGACCTGCTGTGGTGTCGATCCTCTCTCTGTCACCACTAGCTCTCCTGTCCCCCAGTTTATGAAGTCTTTGGCAAAGAGTTATTTTGGTTTCATTGATGGTTGTTTGACGTCGCGTTTCGGGTTGAGTCGTCGTCAGGAGGCACTTCTCAGCTGTGTGCGTGCTCCTCATGCGCAAGATTACCTCTTCGCTATTCCGATTGATGGGTTGGGACAGCAGATGAACCCGAGACAGTTTCGTGCGGTATTGTGTTATCGTTTGTCGATTCCTTTATTTCCTGATGGTTCTTTGTGCTCGGGTTGCCATGTACATCGGATGGATCTGTGGGGTGATCATGCTGTTCATTGCGCTAGTGATTTGGGGGTTAAGTTTCGGCACAATCTTGTTCGTGATGTGTTGTTTGATATTTGTTCTAAGGTTGGTGTGTCGGTGAGGAAAGAAGCTGATATGGGATTTGTTTCTGATGGTGGGCGTGATCTTCAGCCAGCAGAATTATTGTTACACAATTGGTCCCAGGGCAAAGATGCGTGTTTAGATGTTACAGGGGTTTCTCCGTTTGCAGGGGCGGGGTTGGATTCGTGGGTTCCTGGGAGTGCTTTGCAGTCGGCTGTTCAGAAGAAGAAGAGGAAGTATTCTTCTATTTGTGCTGAGCATGGTTACTCGTTTATTCCATTCGCCTTCTCGACTTTCAGGGAGTTTGAGGAGGAGGCGATGGGCACTCTCTCGCGTCTTAAGCGGTTAGCTGGTTGTCAATTTAATGACGCGAGGAGTGGTGGTTTTTTTATGTCTAGACTTAGTTTTTGTATTCAAAAAGGGGTGGGCGCGCAGCTTGTTTCGCGGCTCCCTTCCAATTTTGTGTGATTAATAAAATTGGATTTTTAATTAAAAAAATAATAATAATAATAATAATAATTATAAAAAAATAAAAAAAAATAAAATAAAATAATAATAATACAAAAACTATTTTAATTTTATAAAAACTTTATTTTATTTTTATTATTAATTATTTTCAGAAATATATTTTTTATTTATATTTTTTATATTATTAAAAACTATTTATTTAATTTTAAAAACTTAATAAACTTTAAAAAATCATAGAAAATAAACCATGAGGAGTTACGACGCGAGGTCGGAAGCGTTGGCTTCGTAATTTTGTGCTGTTCCATGTGGTTTATTAGTGGATGACTTTGAAGAATGGAAAAAATGGTCCGTGTTGTAAAATTTTCATCAAATCTTCATCCTTAGCCCTCCAAACTCCATTCTTTTGGCACTTTTAGTCCTTTGACTTTATCTTTGACCTTTTTCTTTGATAAATGTCCATGAAATCTCGTGTTTTCTTTCCTTTTGATCTTTTGTACCTATTTCACAACAAAAACACAAACCACGTATAATTATGACATTGACGATATTAATTACACGTTTTGGTCTCATTTTTTTTATTGTTTTAAGTGGTAAAAGGATAAGTGTTTACACACTTATTAAAAGGTATTGTGAACATTACTAAGCTCTTTAGGAAGCTCTAGTTTATATGACACAAGGCCAATTCTTTTGATTATTTTGAACTGTCCAATATACCTTGGATTCAGTTTCTTTTTCAATATGCTTGAATCCATCTCTTGTTTCCTCTTGAACACAAAGGTTTTAAAAGTAAAGAGATCCAAGACTAATGTATTGAGGGACATCAAAAGATATGGAAGACGAGGAATACGAGCGATAATCAAAGAATGAACCATTAGTGTAAGATTACATAGATGGTTGGGGAATACTCAAAGATTTCATGCCGGTAAAGATCGTAACTTTGTCATTATAAGGAATCAAAGATGAATCATACCCAACATCATGAATATCTTCACGAAGACCATTTCTTTCATTAAAAATGTCATTGCAAGGCTCTTGCAAGAGGTTTCCTTTAATGGGAAGCATTACATGATCAACAGAGATGTAGGATGACACTTCTAGATGAGGAAAGTCATGATCAACTCTTCTAAGAAGACGAGTAAGAAGCATAGCAAAGGGAAGACTAGAATTGGATCTAAAAAGAACAAACTTAATTATACTAGCAATGAAATATGCAAGATTGTACGGGGTGGAGGTAGAAATACAATACAACATATGTCCAAGACATGCGGGTACGAGATTACGATCGCCACCAAGACACATTGCGTTTTCCATAATGATTTCGGCCCATGGAACCATAAAATCATTAAGTTCGCTAGTTAGCAATTCCCAAGGGGTGAGAGTACGAATGTTCCAGTGAAAATCACTAAGAAGAGAATGTTCACGAGCTTTAGAGATAGCTCTAGAAATGAGCAAAGGAGAGGGAAGTTCGGTCACATAATGCACATCAATAGGGGCCGATTCCAAAGAGTCAATACTCGAAGCATCGGTGAACCTACATTGACCATTGTATGGCACCTTGAGAATTCGACCAAATTCTTCAAGAGAGTATACAATAGTTTTCCCTTTAATGGAAAATCGTATAGATAAACCATTATTGATGCACAACAAAGAGAACGAACTAAAGAACTCCTTAAGAAGCAAAGGAAATATTGGCTCATTAATGTCAAGCAAACAATAAAATACAATGGACTTGAACATGAATCGAGTAACTTCATGCCCATAGGGATCGGATGAGACGAATCGACATTCCTGAAAGCATCGATTTTCTAAAGACCGGAGAGTATTTTTGAGGGAACGAGATTGACACTATAGAAATGGTAGAGGGGGTGAATACATTTCTCATTAAGTATTAAAATCATTTCCTTAAAACCCACTGACCACGGTTTGATAAATATGACCGCAACTCATTATCAATAATGATCCACGGGTTTAATTAATGAACCACCCACAGTGGACGTAAAAACAATGTTAACTTTAAACCTTAACAATATTTTGTGTCAAATCCCAGATCAAGCTTAACTTAATATGAGATGTGTTTGTTATAGATATAAACAATAAGTAAGTAAACACACAAACACATCAAATCAATAGTACATTAAGCAATAGTCTAAACAATAAGCACACACGTACTATGCCTTAGTTTTCCTACAACTAAGATGATTAGACTAAAGGATGCATACTTGACCATAATCTAAACATGAAGCACACACGTACTAAGCCTTAGCTTTTTCGCAACTTAGATGTTTATATTATGTGATGCACACAAAGACACACAACACACGTATGAAATTACAGAAGTAAAGACATACATGTAAAGACATAAATGTAAAGGAGAATACCAACACGATGATTTATAGTGGTTCGGTCACGAAGCTCCTCTTCACCCTACTCCACTCCTCGAGTACCCAACTCAAGAGTTACTTCACTAGTCAACAAGCTCCTTTCAAGGCGGAGAAAATCATACACGTTGCTTACACCATGATAACACCAAAATCCAACATGTTTTCTTGAGAGTTATCCGTATATTTTGCATGGTTTTTGGTTATACTAACGATTATTTTAGTTCATATATGTGTGAAGTTGTGTTTTGTGTTGTTAGTTAGCCAAGATCAAGGAAAGTGAAGAAAAGACAAGGAAAGAAAGAATAAACGATAATTCATGCATATACGAAAGAATCCCAACAAGTACAAACCTTTGAAGATCTATTTCGGGTGCAAGAACAAGTGTTTTCAAGAAGTGTACAAGTCCATCAGCATGCAGTTTTGCCACCAGCATTTTTGAAAGTTGCCACTGGCGGAATCCAAAGTTGCCACCTACTTTAATGATGGCAGATTTTTTACTACATACATGCAATTTTAAGGCTTCTAAAAGAACATACAATAATACACAGGAAGCTTCTATTGGAGATTCTAGAACTACTTTGGGAACAAGCATACAACTTTGGCTCCAAGTTATTTTCTTCGGCTCCAAGCCTAGCATTAAAGTTCATGCCTTAATTTCAAGCATAAATAAGACCCATGGGGTTATTGTAACATATTACTTCACACCACTTCATTACTTTCATTACCACCATCATTATTCACCAAGGGAACTCTCCCAACCTTGGTGAAGACCCCAATTCCCGGATTTAAAATTGGTGTCCCAAAAAGTGACGTTTTTGAAGCTCCAATCATCAAAATAACCTTTCCAAACTCTAAGGGATCATTACCCTTATCATTGGTAGTGTTTCTTGAAGACTAAATCACCACCAATCTTCACCACACCTCTCCAAAACCTGCCTCAATTCGAAACTTATAGTCAATTGAAGGGCTAAGGATTGCTCTAATTCCTTCTATTTACTTATTGTAATAGTACTTTGGTAAACTCTTTTTATATTTCAAGAATGATTATGTATGTTATGAATATTGTTCGCATGAGTTTTGTTGAAATGATCATGGAGTAGTTTCATATACACTTTTTTGGATGATGTTGTGACATGAGGATTATTTATGTTTTAATCATGGTGTTGATCAATTTAATGTTATGTTTGAAATCCAATTGTGCTTAAGTTCCATTCCATTTGCTTATCATACTTTATTAGTTGTTGATGATTTCATAGGTCGAAAGGGTTATCATTCACCAACTAGTTATAATCGTTTTGTCTATGGATGATTATCTATTGTATTTACCATTTCTTTAGTGGTATGATTATGCCAAGGAACTTAAGTGTGATTGTTAATGAATTTATGAAACGATCGTGAATCAAAGTTGTAAACTAAACATAGGCTTGATTAGTTGATTTTTCTTAATGCTTGATTTGACTGTCTTATGATCATACGCGTTAGTTATATACTTTTAAAATCAAAGATTAGAATTTGTGACCATCATCTTCTTTACTTGTAATCAATTTGTCAAAATCATTCTCATATGAACAATCCAAATGTTATGAAATAATCCAAGCAAGTGTTTTCTTTAATATTATTGTTCTCATCTTATTAGCTTAATCATATTCGTGTTACTTGTTTGCTCATTGCTTAATTGTTACTTATATGGTAATTTTGGGAGTGACAACCATTTTTACCACTAACGTTACATTGTAACAAAGATCCTTTACAACCGAAAACACCCAAATCCTAGTGAACGTCCCCGGCTTACCACAACAAGCTAGCTACAAAAGAAAGAGTCATACTTTCCCGTGTGTTCTTAGCTTATTCAGTAATCCTTGTATAATTTTAGAAGTGTCAAAATTTTGACAAGTTAAGAAAAATAAGTGGACTATTAGATAGAAAAGAGAACCCAACTTATTCTGGTGACACCAAAATATAAAAAAAGACTAAGATAGAAAAGAGATGTCCTATTTATAAGAAAAATATTGTCGAGAGGACATACTCCACTTTAATATCTTGGAAAAAGTACCAAACTAAAGAGAGTATGACAAGGACAATACAAATATTCCACATAGTCAAAAAGAAAGGAAGAATAACTATAAAGGAAAAAGAAAACGAGGACGATAAACAAGTCGTTTGCACAAACAATGACAAGCATTGAAAAAAGAAGCGTGCACGCGATGCTATCACCCAAAGACTGACTAAGGAGAGTATTTTGACAAGATTAATTCAAAATTGTTGGAATAGAGGTAAAAAAGAAACATCCAAAATTTGAAGATATTGTGTCAAAGGGTTAAAAGCTTAGAATTTTTGGAATCACCCAAGAAAATTCAAGATTTAACCAAAATCAACTCTTAACAATATGGTGACTCGATGAAACTCAAAGCGAGAAAGTTTCTTCATGAAATACATTTGCATGAAGCAAATCACTTAAATTTTCCCAATGAAATAATTAAGTTGTTAAGAAAAAGCATCCGGAAGAAAGAAAAAGAAATAAGATATATATAATATATATTATGAAAATAGCGTCCATGGTTCTTTAATAATCAAGAACCGTAAAGAGGAACCGTGAAGATACGGATCCATGAACAAGCGGAAATTTTTCGAGAAGAAAGACGAAAAATCTCAAACTAAATACATTTTTTACCTTAAAATAATTCCTTTTGCAAGCTAAAAAGCTTTAAATTGGGAATGAATGTATAAAAATATAAGAAAGCGAAAAGCGAGGACAAATCGACGCTTTAAAAAATACTAGATATAAGACATTATACGCAAGGATGCTTATGAATGTCGACAAAAGAAGATGACTCCTTGTTATAGAGAAAGAGATCAAAGAAGCCAAGAAAATAAAAGGCAAGATGAATGGTGTTAAGCGTACGATAAACTACATGCCCAAAGTTTCATAGCTCTTCTCCATCATTGTAAATGTTCAAAGAGAAATTACATGACAAGGAAAGGGTGAGGCTCGACTCGTCTTAGTTTAGAAAGAATAGAAGAGAGATAAGAGAGAGACTCGACTTAGAAAGGCATGATTAAAAGAAATTGAAGAAAAGCGAGAGATGCTCAACAAAGAAGTTAAGGATAACTTCACGAGATAATTCAAGAATACTATACCCAAGAAGGTGATGGTGAAATCTTGAAATAAAACGAGAGAAGAAACTTAAAAGAAAAGAAAAGAAGGAATCCTCAAGAAAACTCGCTAAAAAGAGAGATAGACCAAAAACGAACAAATGGACTCACTGGTTGTGGTTCGTTAAATAGGGTCACGGTTCATTATCAATAATGCTCTGATGATCCATTTGGGGAACCGCCGAAAGTGGATGTCCAAATACGATTCAAGACCCAAAAGAAAATCACTTGGTCAAACAATTTAACAGAATTTGTTGAATGGCTTGAAAGTCAAGTTTCGGATATGACTTTTAACAATTGCAATTGCAAGTTAAAATTACTTGAATATTTCCAATGAAATATTTAAGATGTCAATCTTACTTAGAGAGGAATTAGATTAGAAACTAACCTTCCTTTAAAACCGAGTGAGGAAAATGTAAAATAAAATAAACAATACAAGAACAACGAGATCCAAGACCCGTAGATAAATCATGTTGAAAAACATGAAAAGAAATACAAGAAAATAAAGATCATACAAAGCTGTATGAAACACAAGCCTGAAACTTAAGCATAATCCTAATCCTAATTACACTAGAATCCTAGGATTTGCTTAAATTAGATGTCTTATTAATAAGCAAGACACTTGCTTAATCAGAAGAAGATGAGGTAGCATAATTTTATGGAGAAGGCTTGTTGATAATCTTGTAATTCAACTCATCATAGATATGAAACATGGAAAGATGTTAATATTGACAACAAAGACAATATGTTCCATGATGCATGACATTATCATGTGATGGAGGAAGAACATAAAAGGGAAGTGGTGGAAAATGAGAGTTTCTAATTTCAATTTCCTTAGAAGGAGAGGAGATTTCATTTTGTGTGTTCTTTGGTAAATTTAAGTTGAAAGAGATTGGAGAAAATGGTGGAGAATCAAGGATTTCATTTGGTGAATAAGACATTTTGCTTTGGTGTGAAACAGATGCAAAAATTCTTTGGGTCAAGTAGAGAAAGTACAAGATATTTTAGGAGTGGTCAAGTGTTTGAATCAAAGATTCCAAAAAATGTTAGAACAGTTTAGGAGGTTCAGAAAACACGATCCTTGAAGCTTCTATCCGTGACTCACTAATTAAACTTGTGGTTTAATAAAGATAAAGAACCGCGGATAATTAATGATCCGTGGTCAGAGGGTGTGTTTTGGAGGATGAGGGAAATTTTCCAATTCAGCATAGCAAATCCTAAAGTTCTAGTTTAACTTGTTTTAAAGTTATGCTAAAGAGCAATAAAAACTAGAACACAAATAAAGGAAAAAAAACACATAGATTCAATTAGCACGTAGGAAGAAATCAAAGAAAAAACTAATGGCTGCAAATGAAAAAGACTCCTAATGACATACAAAGTTCATCAAAGTAAACTATCATTAGTCATACCTATGAAGAGCCATTTGATCAATTTAGAGAATGAATATGAATGAGACTATCACTAGAGGTGCTCTGTTAAGGCTAAGCACGACCATTTTTACGAGTTATACAATAACCCAACTTCTCACATGGAAGCAATTCAACCGTTAGGTCAAAATGAATTTCAAGTGCAATAGATTATCTAGTAGTCATTCTCATGTTAGAAAAAATGTAATTCCTACATTTGCCTAATGAAGTGTAGCAAGGATGAAATATGTATAACCACACAATGCATGACCTAATGGGGTTTAAGAATTCACCATTGCATATCTTGACAAAAAGAGTCTAGTTAAGGTTATTTACCTCAATAGATCTTGAGGCCAATAACATTGAATTGTATAAGTTTATTAGAACACTCTTGATTGGTCTTTCAAAAATGACACATTTACCAATTTCATTGCAATGTAAATTACTTGAGTGTTTTGGATGAGACATCCAAGTTGTCAAACCGACTCGATTATGTATTTTAATTATTAAACAAATTTGTCTAACAATTTTGAACAAGTAGATTCAATACACCATCATCAACATAAGTGTGAGTTATGATCCGATGTATATTATTAAAAATCCACATTCATGTCTACACTAAAAAACATGTCAATTAGATTTGATAATGATATCAGTCATAATTTGAATAATGAATTGATATTTATTCGAAATCTTTCTTGATCTCCACAAACACTCTTTAATAGAAAACAATTTAAGATTTTCAAAGAGTGTTTCATGTTTTATAGTGAGACATTAATCTACTTGACAAATAACACAATGATCAAGTAAGACGATCCTCATCAATAGATTTGACAAGCTTACAAAGCTTTCAAACCTAAGAGTATTAATAAACATAATGAGGTATACAAAATATTTATATAATATTTGTAAACCTAGAGATGTTAATCCTATATGCAATGCATGAAAGAGTAGACAAATAAATGACACTACTACTAATAGTAATGCTCACTTAAAGAAGTCTAAAACACATAAGAAAACACACATAAGCATTCATCTTTGTTTTGAGTGTTAAATACAAAAAAAGTATACATAGCTTGATCTAATATAAAAATTGTTTTCGATCCATTTCAAAATTTAATTAAGTTCAACCATTTGTAAATATATCAGTTTTCAAAGATATACCAAGAAGAGATGTCCAACTTAATAGAAAAGAGTAAAACACAAGTTTTATGAAAAACCGAGACTCAATACTTTGGACAAAGTATAGAACTTAGATAACATCCAAATTTTTAAGTTTGAATAAAGTTTTGGAAGTATTTTTAAATGAAATGAGATTCAATTTCGTTCAAAATGACGGGTGGCACGACTTCTACATACTTACGGTTGAGTTTATATGATTTTTCAAAGATTGCAAAAATCAGTGTCGGACTGACCGTGATTCATTATTGATAACGAACCTAAAAGAACTATTAATGATTTGCTGTTAGAGGACAAAAATGAGTTTTAAACAAAATTGTTTGGTGACTTAACGAAAGGACTTAAGACTCTAAAAATCATTTTTCACATGTAGAATTCGTGTTATAGAGTTACCTAGAACACAAATGAACTTTATACTTCTAAACATGAAAAGATATATTATCAGGATATTACGAAGTTTATTTAACACCAAAACTTGTACGAATGAAACAACAAAATACATTTCATATGTAATCACTCTTCATGGGAAATTTGATACAAGGACCATTTCCATTTTAAAAACCATTTGTTTTGAAAACGAGAGCAAAGATCGATCCAAGCTTTAAGGCACAATATACTTCAAAGATCTTGAATAAACTCGCTCTGATACCAATTGTAGAAACGGTAGAGGGGATGAATACGTTTCTCATTAAGTTTTAAAACCATCTCCTTAAAACCCATTGACCGCGGTTCAATAAATATGACCGTTGTTCAATAAATATGACCGCGGCTCATTATCAATAATGATCAGCGGGTTCATTTAATGAACCACAAACAGTGGACGTAAAAATATTGTTAACTTTAAACCTTAACAATATTTTGTATCAAATTCTTGATTAAGCTTGACTTAAATTGAGATGTGTTTGTTATAGATATAAACAACAAGTAAGTAAACACACAAACACATCAAATCAAGAGTAAATCACAATAGTATAAACACTAAATCAAGAGTAAATCAAAATAGTATAAACACTAAGCACACACATACTAAGCCTTAGCTTCTCTGCAACTAAGATGATTAGACTAAAGGATGCACACCTGAACATAATCTAAACATGAAGTACACATGTACTAAGCCTTAGCTTTTTCACAACTTAGAGGTTTAGATTATGTGTGCACACAAAGACACACAACACAAGTATGCAACTATAAAAGTAATGACATAAATGTAAAGGACAACACCGACACGATAATTTATAGTGGTTCGGTCACGAAGCTCCTTTTCGCCCTACTCTACTCCTCGAGTACCCAACTCAAGAGTTACTTCACTAGTCAACAAGCTCCTTTCAAGGTGGAGAAAACCATACACGTTGCTTACATCATTTTCGACACTAAGCTAGATGTCAAGTCCTTCATCGGGTACAACCAACCCTATTATGTGTTATGGCCCAACATAACAAACCTTGTGTTTTATGGTCTAAACACATAAACTGATAGCTTGCATTCTTTACTGACACAAAGCTCTTTGTCGAGTCCTAATCTAAGCTAGAACTAATATTCCACCCATTACAACACAAATTATGTTTTATGGCCCAACATAAACCATAAAGACCTAAGGACACGCCACTTAGATCTAAGACTCTAACACTATATCCAAGTATATACATAAATTGGATCTACTACCCACATCCAAGTGTACCCACCACTTGGATCTACTACATATACATCAAGTCCAAGTATACACACAACTTAGATCTTCACGATTTCCATTGTAGAAAAACTATTATCATGACTTGATCTAGAAGGAGAGATCTTCATCATGTTATTAACCCAAGACTTCATAGTGATGAAAGTGTTCTTCTCTTTTCACTTGAGAGGATGAGAGGATTGGAGAAGAGAATCACATCTTAAAACAATATAAGTCTACTAATTAATCAAGGATCTAAGGTGTTTAAGAAACTGAGAGAGAATGTGCAAAAAGGGTTAACTAAAAAGCTGGAAATGATCCACTATTTATAGGACAAAGGAGTAACAGCTATTTGCCAGCGGCTCATTAAATACCCCCGTGGCTCATTATTGATATTGAGCCGCGGGTACCTTTATTGAGCTGCGAGCTCTAGACTCTACTCCCTTTTGTCATTTAGTAGGGAAATGCCATCTAGTGAAGTTAATACCCCAAAAGGATATTCCTATACCATTTGGAATATGCCAAATTCAAATTTCCATTTTCTTTTTAATAAAATATTTTCTTAAAAATAAAATTATTTCAAAAATACTTTGTCACTTTAATTAAAAGTGAGTTTTAAGAAAATATTAATCATTGATCACTTAGTAAGGTTAATGACTTGTTTAATCATACCTTGATTGATTCATGGCGAATGTGATCTTTGTCAAGAGAAGTATGCATAAGTATGCTTGAGTGATTACGAGTATCTTACACATTTTACATAATGTATTGCGGCTTATACGTTTGTCGACACCAAAACACAAAGAGATTAGATCGATTAAACATTGTAATTTGTTTGCACTAACAGACACGGATTAGAAATAATAAGCATATATTCTCTAGTTTTCTCATTATCGTTTTGAATTCCAACATACATGTTGAGTATCTATAATAGACAAAAATAATTCCACAATCACTCTATGTTACATATAGATTAGAAAAACTTAAAACCACAAGAATGTATTTAATCAATTTCTTAACTAACCAAATGATGATTCCTTCACATTCTTATGTTCAGAATTTAACAATTTCATCTTTGACAAATGCATATGAATTATGCGAATCAACCATGTATTTGTGTAACACCCCATTTTGGTAAATGGAATATCACAGGTAATTATGGCGTGTCATCAAAGCATGCAAGGTAAATGTCTAAAAACATTAAATGACCATGAATGGAAATACCGGAAACAAACATCAGTAGTCCAAGTATAAGCTCACACACATGAATATAAGTACTGAAATGGAAAAGGACTAAACAATTTCCAAAGAAATAAAGTAACGTAATGTATGGAAATGCATAAAGTAATGAAGGCTAGATAGCTTCCATCCGTATGCACATACTCTCAAAGTCTACGAGCGTCATTGAGTACTTGCCATTTGGGAACATGAAAGGAAAACGGTTGAGCATAATGCCCAGTGAACAGTTATACAAGTATAGCATGAAATGACATAAGCATAAAAGACTAAATAGAAACAGAAATGTATAAGTCCTAGATAACCTGGAACATGTTCATAAAACTGGTTTTATAGTTTGAAAAGACTTATGTTTTTTATATGAAAAACTGTATTAATTAGCCAATAGCCCATATAGGTCATGAGGTTCCACCGTGCATGAATACTTGGAGGGGAGACCTCGTCATGCAATTAGAAGGGTTGCCTCTAATTAATTAGTCTGGGTAGGAGGGATCAACTCCTTGTGAAGGATGCAAGGCACACATCGCATTCACCATGAAAATCCAGTAAAATATGTAACTAGGATGCACCCATATGCCCCACATGATAATATAATATAAGGCCAAAACTGAAAAGGGATGCCACGATCAATCACTCTACCGTGGAGAAGTCATAACATTGGTGCCTCCAATGTTATGGTTATGGTACCTCCATAACTAGGTGACACTGGTCATGCATGTATATGGCTTAGGCATTTAAAACTAACATAAGCAGATCAAAACATATAAAACATATACTTGGGAAAAAAGTTGGCTGCAAACGGGGAATCATAATAAGAAAATGATCTATTTTTGTAACATTCTAAATAGAAAGTTTTCAAAAATAGAAATTTTCCTGAAATAGAAAGTTTCCGTATTTAGAAATAAGCTGGATTAATAAGCTAATAATATAAGTTTAAGCTTATTGGTTAAAAGTCATAAGTCATATAACAAATAGCATAGTTTATTAAATAAATGTCGTGGTAATTTAATAAACTACAGGTTATATGATTTAATTAAATAAAGGCATGATTTAATTAAATTAGTCTAAATAAAATACTTAGGTTAACCATGAATTATTATATTAATAAGTATAACCTAAGTCATGTTTTATTAATTAATTATAGTCCATGTTTTAATAATTAATTAATAACTATAGTCTAAATTAAATGGTAAAATACTTAGGTTAAAACATGTATTATCTAATAAATAATAAAATCTAAGCCATGATTTAATTAAATTAATTATTATTAGCATGTTAATTAATTTAATTCTTCTTTAAAAATATAACTTTTAAACATAATCTCGTGCCCGTTTCCGTGTTTTACATATAAGCCAAAACATAAACCGAACCAAACCGTCTCGACAGTGGCTAACCCGATCTAGCCTGTTGCCACTGCCGTGGCTCGGCTTGCCACTGTCGACCAAACACACCACCGGCTAAAACCGGTGGTTGCCACTGCTTGGCTGCGTTTCCCCCTGCTCGAACCACAACAGCCACCGGCTTAAGCCGACGGTGCTGCTGATGCGCCAAGACCCAAACTCAAACCAAACATCACCCCGACTCAAGTCAGGGTCCCTTGTCCTTGCGGTCGAAGACCAAAACCACACCGAGACCATGGTGGTCTCGGCTGTTGGTGTTAAAAGTCCTTCGAGAGCATGGGGCTCTCGGTTTACGTCGGCCGAACAAAAAACCCACTTTTACTTGTTGCTTGTATTGATCTACATGTTTAATTATGTTTGTATTTTCTACACTTATGAACATAATTAAAAGAAAAATAAAAATAAAAAGATGAAGGTTATGGTGATACCGAATGCGTGATGGAAAAAGAACTAAGAACACGAACACCCTTATCCCAAAATCAAAGATCAAAATCAACCAAAAACCTTCTTGGTGTTCTTGAAGCCGGCGGCAAGGGAGAGAGAGAGAGAGAGAGAGAGAGAGAGAGAGAGAGAGAAGCTAGGGTTTTTAGTTTTTGTAAAATTCTTGTAATTGTTTTCCTGTGTTTTACCTTTTTACAATTTAGTCAAAAGTCAAAGTGGGCTTGGCCCCTTCCTTCTTCTTGTCTGCGGCTACCAAGGGCCCACAAGAGTCTCCCGGTCTTTGTTCGTGTTTAAATATTTACGTGTTCGTTTGTATGATTAAATGTTCGTATTGGTTAGTGTTTTATTATTCATGATATATTTGTTATACGTAATACTTGTTTATCGTGCAATAATATATAATACGTAGTTCACATGTTCATGTCTTAATGTTCGTGATCATATGCTCGTGATTTTAATTATTATTCTTAATAATTATCGTATACCAACACGTACTTAATAATTATCGTGCATTAACCCGTACGTAGTTTTTGAATTTACTGTTCGTGACACGTGTACATGACATAACTGGAAAGTTTTAATTGGTTCTTATGTTTACGTAGTGTATTGTTCATGAAATTTATATGTGGGTTTTACAACTCTCCCCCCCTAAAAAGAATAATTCGTCCTCGAATTATAGATAACGTAAATTAAAAGAGGAACATACCCGAATCAAAACGTGAAATGAGGGTAAGAAGTCGGATAGACTCCTCTGTTTCCCAAGTGGATTCCCGCTCGGTATGGTCCCTCCAAAGGATCTTGACGAATAGAATCGTCTTCTTCCTCATGACTCGTTCCTGTCGATCAAGAACTCGTTCGGGTTCCTCTTTGAAGGTAAGATCTTCACGAGTCTATTCAAGTGGATACTGAACCATGTGAAGGGGATGATACTTGTACCCTCTGAGTAAGGACACATGGAAAACGTCATGAACGTGAGAAAGTTGCGGAGGTAACGCTAAACGATACGATCCTTCACCGACTCGCTCGATGATATCAAATGGTCCGATGAATCGAGGACTGAGTTTTCCTTTGATTCCAAAATGTCTAACACCACGTGCCGGTAATACCTTAAGAAAAACATGATCTCCCAAGTTGAAATGCAAATCCCTACAATGCTTGTCGACATAACTCTTTTGACGTGCACGAGCTTCTTGTAATTTCGCCCTAGCTACAACAACTTTCTCGTTGGTCAACTCTATCATCTCCGGACCTTCTAGTGTTCGCTCACCAACCTGATCCCAACATATTGGGGCACGACACTTCCTGCCATGCAACATCTCAAACGGTGCACACTTGATGCTGACGTACCAACTGTTGTTGTATGCAAATTATACCAAGCAGATATAATCGTCCCAGCTTCCTGTCCATTCCAAAGCACACGCTCGAAGCATGTCCTCTAATGTCTGAATGGTATGCTCCAAATGTCCGTCTGTTTGAGGATGAAAAGTCGTGCTAAGCTTAAGTTTGGTACCCCAAGCTTTCTGCAGACTCCTCCAAAATCGCGAAGTAAACCGAGGATCTATGTCCGAGATGTTACTGGATGGAGCACCATGAACTCTCATGATTTCCTTCTTATATGTGTCAGCAATTTTTTCTAACTGGATCATCCTTCCGGATTGGTAAGAAATGAGCTGATTTGGTAAGTCGGTCAACGATGACCCAAATCGCACCATGCTTCCTCTTGGTCTGTGGAAGTCTGGTGACAAAATCCATGGTGATCTTGTCCCACTTCCACTCTTGAATGTCTAATGGTTGTAGTAGACCACTAGATCGTTGATGCGCGATCTTAACCTGCTGGCAGGTAAGACATTTGAATGCATAAGTAGCAACATCCTGTTTCATACCACTCCACCAAAATACTGCTTGATGTCGTGGTACATCTTGGTCGAACCAGGATGAATGAAGAATGGGGAGCTATGAGCTTCAGCCAATAACGCCTCCCTGAGTGCAAGATCATCATGAACACAAAGTCGAGTGCCCTGCCATAAGATATCGTCGTCATCTAACCGAAACTCCATCTGCTGCTCTGAGTTCTGAATAATTTCCTAGATTTCACCATCATCCTTCTGATCTTCCTTGACCCTAGAGAGTAAGTCTGGCTCCACTCTAATATTAGCCCAATAGCCATGTTGTCCACGTACCATGATCTTAATATCTAGTCTCTCCAAGTCTCGTATAAACTCTTCCTCTATCTTAACGCCGTTGATCATACCCGACTTCCTACTAAGAGCATCTGCCACTACATTCGCCTTGCCAGGATGATACTGCAGATTGATGTCATAATCCTTCAACAGCTCTAACCATCTTCTCTGCCTCATGTTCAGTTTACGCGGAGTAAAGATGTATTTCAGGCTCTTGTGATCTGTGAAGATATCACATGATTTGCCATACAAGTAGTTCCTCCATATCTTCAGTACAAACACTACTGCTGCAAGTTCCAAGTCAAGCGTAAGATAGTTCTCCTCATAAGTCTTAAGCTGTCATGATGCATAAGCAATCACTTTCCTATGTTGCATGAGAACACAGCCAAGTCCCTTCCCCGAAGCATCACTATAGATCTGAAATCCACCTGTACCAGAAGGGAGAGTAAGAATCAGTGCGGATACCAGCCTTTGCTTTAGGTCTTCAAAGCTCTTCTCTCTTTCTTCAGTCCAGACGAATTTCTCTCTTTTCCGCATCAGTTTGGTCAATGGCAGTGCTAATCGAGAAAAGTTCTCAACGAACCTACGATAGTAACCAACTAAGCCTAGAAAGCTGCGAACTTCAGTTGCTGATGTTGGTCTTGGCCACTTGGTAATCGCCTAAACCTTCGCAGGATCCATGGTTATTCCCTCTGCGGATACTATGTGGCCTAGGAACGCCACTTTACTCCACCAGAATTCGCATTTGGAGAACTTGGCATACAGCTACTTCTAGCGAAGTATCTGTAATATTGTACGAAGATGGTCTTTGTGTTCCTCCTTTAACTTAGAAAAAATCATAATATCATCAATGAAGACAATGACGAACTTATCCAGAAACTCATGGAAGATACGGTTCATCAAGTCCATGAAAACTGCTAGAGCATTGGTAAGGCCAAATGGCATGACTACAAATTCGTAGTGCCCATAAAGTGTACGAAAAGCAGTCTTTGCGATGTCCTGCTCTTTCACCCGTAACTGATGATAGCCCGACCTCAGATCAATCTTGGAGAAATGTTTGTCCCCTTGTAGTTGTTCAAACAGATCATCAATGTGTGGCAAAGGATATCGATTCCTTATGGTGATCTTATTAAGCTCATGATAATCAATGCAGAGACACATATTGTCGTCCTTCTTATTTACGAATAAAACTGGTGCACCCTATGGAGATTCACTAGGGCGGATGAAACCTCGTTCCAAAAGTTCCTGTAGTTGTTCCTTTAACTCCTTAAGCTCTATGGGAGCCATGCGATAAGGAGCCTTGGAAATAGGCTTAGCTCCTGGGTGATCTCAATATTAAACTCTACCTCACGAGTAGGTGGTATGCCCGGAAGTTCTTCTGGAAACACGTCGGGAAATTCTGACACGGTCGACTGATTCTGGATAGATATAGATTCAGCCTCCATATCATGAACAATAGCTAAGTAGCCCTCGCAACCATGTGATAGTAATGCACGTGCTTGTAAGGTTAAGATTATTTGAACAAACCTTCCAGGTATAAAACCGTTGTGAATGTACTCTTGTGCATTTACATCATCGAAGATGACCTTATATGAATGGCAGTCAATGGTGGCGTGGTGTTTGGATAGCCAGTCCATGCCTAATATCATGTCGAAATCGCACATGTCCAATGGAAGTGCGTCAACTGGACGAATTTTGTCGTCAAACTCAAGGGGAAGACCCTTATACCCATGTGTGATGCGTACAGAGACTCTTAAGGGCGTGGAAATATTTAAGACATTTTCTGATGGCATAGGGGATATCCTAACATTCTTGGCATAAACAGTAGATATGACCGAATGAGTAGCACCCTTGTCAAATAATACACATGCAGCTTGACCATACATATACAAGATTCTAGTGATGGTACCTGTTGACTTGTTGGCTTGATCACGCGAGGTCGTGTACACCCGTCCAATAGTAGGAAGTGGCTTGGAGTCGGCATGTCTAGAAGTGCCCTCGATCTCACCCTTACGGCAGTCCTTCATGATGGCTGGCCACACTTGAAGCAAGCATCGCTATCACAGCGACACGGCCCTGGGTGCCTGCGGTTGTACGTAGTGAAAAGAGGGTGAGTATACCCTCCAACAGGTGCCCTAGCTGGCTGGGAGCCTGTTTAGAAAAGTATACGTAAGACATGGTTAATGAGTACAAACAGGACAATGCAGAAAATCGTAAGACGTAATACCAGATGTAGCTACATGGTTGGGCTGTGCACCTCTACGGTCCTGCTCCCGTTCGTTTCCATTATTCATGGTAGTAGATGCTGAAGTGTCAGAAATATGAATCATAAAGCATATAACATAAGAAATGAGTAAGTTTAGGGACCTGCTGTTGTTGGAGTTGTTCGCGTTGTTACGGTAATTGTCATTACCGCCACGCCTATCCGAAGCAGAACGGTCTTAGGTCTGACCGTTACCCTTGTGCTGACTCTGCTGCTGAGTGGCCGGTTGGTACCGGTCCCCAGTCTTCTTCCTGAAAGATGCGATTGTATAGATAAAGATAAATATTTAGATAGTGTTGAATGAAATGAAATGATCACCGTTGATGATGAAATATACCTCTTGTGTGGTCTTTCTGCCTCTCCAAACTCATCCCTCTCCTGCATCATCTCCCAACCTGCGGGCTGTATCTACTACTTGTGCCACAGTATTAAATGTAGCACACACCAAGTTATAGGCGACAGATTTGCGAAGAGCCCAACGAAAGTGATACGCTTGCTCCTCTGCAGTCCCGGCTGCGGCGCCAAGGAATCCAGCCAGTCGAAGAAACCTCTGCATGAACTCATTGTTGTTTTCCCCAGCTCTCTGTCTAATCCTATGATACTCCCTCTTGAGCTTATCCTGCTCAGGTTTTGGGAAGAATTGTCCCATAACCAACTCCCTGAATTGTGCCCAAGTCAAGCCAATCACCCAATCGTCGCCTCCCTCCGACAGTTTCAGTGCTTTCCACCATGCAAGCACGTTCCCTTCAAACTTGTAACAAGTTAACCTTGCCTTAAAGACAGGGTCGCATCCCATTGCGTCAAAGATCTTCTCGATGTGAGCTAACCAGCTCTCAGCCTCATCAGGGCTGTCAGTCTGCTCGAAAGATTTTAGACGATGCTTATTGAATCGCTCCAGCCATGTGATAAAGGTAGCTGGAGGTGGAGGAGGAGGATTCTGATGCTGGTGTTGGTGCTGATTGTTGGCAGCTTACACCTCGGCCTGAATTTAATTCCTCAGTTAAGGAAGCATGGCCTACATAGTAGCTTGAACTGCTTCATTTAGTTGCTCTTGTTCACGTGTGAGAACCATCTGACAGTATAAAACAAAATGCAATGATTAAACTGATTAGAACATAATATATAAACATGAAAAAAGTTTTATGCATATAAACATGAAAAAAAAATTATGCATGAAAACTATGTATGAATGCATGACAATGAAAATGACATGGGTTTGGGTGAATGCCTATGGGTCGGTTCACCTAAACAAAATGACATGACGAGGATGAACGCCTATGGGTTGGTTCATTAAAACAAAATGATTCGATTAAAAGCACATGCGACTAAATGTGGCCAGTCCTGTACCAACCATTACTTAGTCAAAATTCCTGCAACAATGATACATGAATAAATGCATGAAAAGAACTGTCAGTTCTAAGAAGACCATGGTGATTACCCACTATTCACAGGTCATGTTTTAAGAGCCTACAGGTCGAAGCCTTGGCTCTGATACCATAATTGTAACACACTATTTTGGTAAATAGAATATCATAGGTAATTATGGCGTGTCATCAAAGCATGTAAGGTAAATGTCTAAAAACATTAAATGACCATGAATGAAAATACCGAAAATAAACATCGGTAGTCCAAGCATAAGCTCACACACATGAATATAAGTACTGAAATGGAAAAGGACTAAACAATGTCCAAATAAATAAAGTAACGTAATGTATGGAAATGCATAAAGTAATGAATGCTAGATAGCTTCCATCCGTACGCACATACTCTCAAAGTCTACGAGCGTCCTTGAATACCTGCCGTTTGAGAACATGAAAGGAAAACGGTTGAGCATAACGCCCAGTGAACGGATATACAAGTATAGCATGAAATGACATAAGCATAAAAGACTAAATAGCAGCAGAAATGTATAAGTCCTAGATAACCTGGAACATGTTCATAAAACTGGTTTTATAG
This sequence comes from Glebionis coronaria, assembly GCA_025667525.1. Taxonomy (NCBI): domain Eukaryota; kingdom Viridiplantae; phylum Streptophyta; class Magnoliopsida; order Asterales; family Asteraceae; genus Glebionis; species Glebionis coronaria. The sequence goes on from CM046875.1 coordinate 521,932,454, forward strand.
TTTGACAAGACTTATGTTTTTTTATGTGAAACACTGTATTAATTAGCCTAGGTCATGAGGTTACACCGTGCATGAATACTTGGAGGGGAGACCTCGTCATGCAATTAAAGGGGTTGCCTCTAATTAATTAGTCTGGGTAGGAGGGATCAACTCCGTGTGAAGGATGCAAGGCACACATCGCCTTCACCATGAAAATCCTATAAAACATGTAACAAGGATGCACCCATACGCCCCACATGATAATATAATATAAGGCTAAAACTAAAAAGGGACGCCACAAGCAATCACTCCGCCGTGGGGAAGTCATAACACTTGTGCCTCCAGTGTTATGGTTATGGTACCTCCATAACTTGGTGACACTGGTCATGCATGTATATGGCTTAGGCATATAAAACTAACATAAGCAGAACAAAACATATACTTGGGAAAACAGTTGGCAGCTGATAGGTGTGTAAACACCCATCCTTTTACCACTTAATTCTGGCTAAAACAAGACCAAAACACGTATTTAATATCATTTGTTTGGAATTATGCGTGGTTTTTGTGTTTATTGTGTTTTCAGAGCTAACCGGATGAATATTAAAGAAAACATGGGATTGCACGGGTTTTATCAAGGAAAAAGACTCAAGACGAAGTCTATTGTCCAAGAGATGCAAAAGATTTGAAGTCAATGGGCCTATTTAAAGATTTATCAAAGAAAAGGACCAAAGATGGAAGATTTACATATGTCGAAGAAACTCAAGTCTATTAAACGAAGAAATTAAAAGACGAGTTGAATTTAATCGTCGACAAATCCCGGATCAGAATCGAAAACGTCAACTTTTCTGAAAAGACGAGAAGACAAGAAGAAAGGGAGATAGCCCACTCACCAACCAACCACTAGGACTATAAAAGGATCTCCTACACACACAATTAGGGAGTTAGTTTTTGTTTTCTTCCTTCCCAGTTTCTTTGTTTTTTGTAGCTTGACCAACACCATTAGGGTGTTTGGTGATTTTTCATTTTTCATTGAATCTTGTAAGTTTCAATCATTACTCTTGTTTACTTTTACATTAATCTTTCAATTCCAATCTTTCTATCCATCTTGTTCTTCATAATCTTTTTATTGCAAGTTCTTAAGTTTTTATTTGATTCAAGTTTGATCTTAAAAAGTTGTTGATTTTGTGTTTTTATTGGTGGGATTTGTTACTTATGGTATTTAAATGATTATTGGTTAGTTTGGTAAAACCTTTTTGCGTATTCATCTTGATTTTGGATTTAAACTTCGTCTTCTGTTGAAACGTCTGCTACTGTTCTTCATTTCCAGGAACTTTCCGAATTGCAGCTTCTCTTTCTTCTTTATTCGGAATTTTGGATTTTCCGAATAGGCAAATTCATTTATCTCTTATTCGGAATGTTTAGACATTCCGAATAGTCTATTTATTTTACCTCCATTCGGAATATTTTCAATATTCCGCATAACCCTATATTCCGAATAGCAAATTCTCTTTTTTTATTATTATTCGGAATTTCTTACACTTTCTGAATAGAGGCTTATATTCCGAGTAAGGAATTTTTCCGCATAGGCCATATTTTATTCCGCATAGTAAAACATTCAGCATAGAGCACATTATTCCGAATAGTGACATTTATTCCGAATAGGGTCTGCATTCCGAATAGCATCATTCCGCGTAGGGGTATATTCCGAGTAGGATATTTTTTCAGTAAGAGTATTTTCAGTTTTAATTCTAGTGTTACTTTTCAATTGTTGATTGTTTCCCTGTTTAGTAGATTAGAAAACTAAACCCACTTTTTGTCACCAAGAACAAATCATTCCACTTTTAACTGAGATCAATTCGAGAGGATATCGAGTGTAATCTGAACCCTAGCAAAATGCTTGTATCAAATGGCGCCGCTGCCGGCTCTTCTCGTTAAGATCAAAAGTTTTTTGTGAGAACTTGGATTTTGGGATCCGTTCCCCGTGAACGTTACTTTTTCACAAAAATTTTCAAAAAAAAAAAAAAAAAAAAAATCCTAAAAAAATATAAAATTTTCAAAAATACAAAAAAATTACAAAACATAAAAACCAAAAATATTTTTGCTTTGTTTTTCTTTGTTCGTTCTTTTGCAGGTGTATGCGCACTCGATCCACGTCATATCAAGAACCCGAGCCTCTCGATCACTTAGACATGGCCGGTGTACCACCTCAAAACAATAATAACAACAACAACCCACCTTTCAACAACATGAACAATAACAACAATGATCCCCTTCCGGATAATCGCCCGATGATTGAATTGCTGCAAGCTCATGTAGATGGCAACACGGACCCAATTGTCATACCTCCAATTGCCGCCAACAACTTTGAGCTAAAATCAGGCTTTATCCAGATGGTCTCCGCTCAACCATTCTTGGGACGAACCATTGATGATCCACACGACCACATCAAGAGATTCTTGCAACTCACCAACACGGTCAAATTCAATGGTGTTCCACAAGAGGTTATTAGATTACAACTTTTTCCCTTTTCTTTAGAGGGACAAGCCCGGCATTGGCTTGCTAAGGAACCGCCACAGAGTATTCTCTCGTGGACGGATTTGGAAACTAAGTTCATCAATTACTTTTTCCCACCCTCTCGTACTACCGCATTGCGGAATGAAATCATAAATTTTGAACAAAAGTACGATGAGTCGTTCAGTGAATCTTGGGATCGTTTCAAAGATCTTTTAAGAAAATGCCCACAACATGGTTTTACCAAAGTACATCAAATTAATACTTTTTACAATGGTTTAAGCATGAGTGACCAAGATTCACTAAACAGTGCCTCGGGGGGTAATCTATTGGCTAAGACTTCCAATGCTGCTTGGGACATCATTGAGAATAAATCTCGTGTGCAAACCAAGAGTGTTCGGACCAATGTCGCTAGTGCTAGCACAAGTGACAGTGACAAGCGATTGGACAAAATCACTACGCTTCTTGAATCACTTGTCACCCACACCGTCAGCAACAACGCCAAAAACGCTCAAGTGAACGCTGTCAGCCAACCTTGTGAGATATGCGGTGGTCCTCACTCTTACACAACTTGTACCGCCACCCAAGACTACCCTGCTGAAAATGTGAATGCGGCATATGGCACCTATCCTCAACCTGCTTATCAAGCTAGACCTCAAGGTGACCGTAATTTGCTTAGCTACCGCTCTAACAATTATCTTTCCCCACCTGGTTTTCCCCCAAACAACCCAAACCAACAACAAAACCTCAATCGCCCTCCTCAACAACAACAACAACCTCGACAACCATACATACCTCCTCACAAGCAGCAACAACCACCTCAACGTAACAACCAAGTTTACCAACAACCTGCTTATCAACCACCCGCATACAATGCTCCTCCAAACCAACCCACTGCATTACACCAAGAGGTTGCAACCTACATGAGGACCAATGATGTGATTGTGGAAAATCTCCAACAGGAAGTGCGAAACTTGAAGGCAGACTTGGTAAAGCAAGGAAATGATTTGAGAGCCGACATGAGAAACACGTTGGATACCCAAACTAATGATCTGAGGAACATGATGGCTGGTTTCTTCCAAGGTAATCAACCCTCTTCTTCGGGTACTCTTCCGAGTAACACCGTTGCGAATCCAAGAGGGGAGATGAAAGCAATCACCACTCGAAGTGGCAAAGGTACCAAGGAACCCGAGCTTCCTATACCTCCACCGGTGGTTTTGACTAAGGAGAACGAGTCACCTGCTCCTATTCCCCATCCTTCTCCTTCCCCAATTTCTCCACCTCTTCCTTCTACCCCTCCTCCACCCGTGGTTGTGAGTGATCCTATTCTCCCAAAGTCTTCCTCTTCTTCCAATATACCTTATCCATCTAGGTTGAGGAAAGAGAAGCAAAAGAGCAAGGATGATATTCATGTTTCAAACTTCCTTAAAATGTTCAAACAATTGAATTTCAACATCTCCTTCACTGAGGCTCTCGCTCACATGCCCAAATAGGCGAAAATGTTTAAAGATCTTCTGAGCGACAAGGAAAAGCTCCTCGATATTGCCAACACCCAACTTAATGAGAATTGCTCTGCAGTGCTCTTAAGGAAATTGCCAACCAAGCTTGGTGATCCGGGTCGTTTCTTAATTCCTTGAAATTTCCCGGGAGTAGAGACTTGCATGGCCCTAGCCGATCTAGGTGCCAGTATTAATCTCATGCCTCTAAGCGTTTGGAAGCAATTATCTCTCCCTGAGCTAGTCCCCACCAAAATGACTTTGGAATTAGCTAACCGTACGGTTGCTTATCCAGTGGGGATAGCCGAAGATGTCATTGTAGGAGTCGACAAATTCACCTTTCCTGCTGATTTTGTTGTCGTCGACTACGAGATGGACCCCCGTGTGCCACTAATTGTTGGTCGTCCATTCTTGAGGACCGGTCGCACTCTCATTGATGTTGAAGCCGGTGAGCTTATCATGAGAGTGGGTGACGATAAAGTAGTATTCAACATGGGAAAGCTTTCTAAACAGCCTTATTCATACGAGAGTGTTAATTGTATTGACGTTCTTGATGAGGCTTGTGAAGAACACTTCAAAGATGCTTGTAAAAGTATTCCTACCTCTCTTCCCAATGTTGAGACCGTTTCCTCTATCGACTCATCACTATCTCTATTTGGAGAAAGTGATTTCCTTTGGAAAGATTTGGAAGCCACCATGGGAGATGTGAATTTAGACAAAGACGATTCTACTACCAATTGGGATGAAGATCTCCGCCTCATTGAAAACCTTCTCAAAGAAGACAATCCTTCTCCTCCATCTCCCACGGTCATTGCTATCGATACTCCGACTTCGAATACGCCTCCCGTCGAAAATCCTCCGGATTTAGAACTTAAGGAGTTGCCACCCCATCTCGAGTATGTATTCCTTGAAGAAGAGAAGAAGTCGCCAGTCATCATTGCTAAGGACCTAAAGGAAGAAGAAAAAGCCCGACTTATCACCGTGTTGAAAGATCATAAGAAGGCTATTGCTTGGAAGATTTCTGATATTCGTGGAATTGATCCTCACTTCTGCACACACAAAATTCTCATGGAGGACGACTTTAAGCCCACAATTCAAAGCCAACGAAGGGTGAATCCAAAAATACATGACGTCATCAAAACAGAGGTTATAAAACTTCTTGATGCGGGTATGATTTACCCTATTTCGGATTCATCATGGGTTAGTCCAATCCATTGTGTGCCCAAGAAGGGCAGAATAACCGTTGTTCCCAATGAACACAACGAGTTAATTTCCACTCGTCTCGTTACTGGGTGGAGAGTTTGTATAGACTACCGCAAACTTAATGATGCCACGAGAAAGGATCATTTCCCTCTACCTTTTATGGACCAAATGCTTGAACGTTTAGCGGGTAATGAATATTACTGCTTTCTTGATGGTTTCTCGGGTTATTTTCAAATACCCATCGATCCCCAAGATCAAGAGAAGACTACATTCACTTGTCCCTACGGCACTTTTGCTTACAAACGAATGCCTTTTGGCTTATGTAATGCGCCCGGGACTTTCCAAAGATGCATGTTAGTTATCTTCCATGACATGGTTGAACAAACCATGGAAGTCTTCATGGATGATTTCTCGGTCTTTGGGGATTCCTTCTCTTCTTGCCTTTCCAATTTAGAACGTATGCTTAAGCGGTGCGAAGACACTCGCCTTGTTCTGAATTGGGAAAAATGCCATTTTATGATAAAAGAAGGCATCGTGCTGGGACACAAAATTTCCAAAGCCGGTCTTGAAGTAGAACGTGCTAAAGTCGATGTTATCGCCAAGTTGCCTCCACCTTCAACCGTGAAGGGTGTGAGAAGTTTTCTGGGTCATGCGGGCTTCTATCGTTGATTCATCAAAGATTTTTCTCAAATCGCTCGCCCGATGACCCACCTCTTGGAAAAATATACTCCTTTTATCTTTTCTAAAGAGTGCCTTGAAGCCTTCAACTCGCTTAAGGATAAGCTAACTAAGGCACCCGTCTTGGTTACCCCTAATTGGGAGCATCCCTTTGAGTTGATGTGCGATGCTAGTGATTTTGCTATTGGAGCGGTTCTGGGACAAAGAGTGAACAAACACTTCCAACCAATCCATTACGCTAGCAAGACAATGACTAGGGCACAATTGCATTATACGACAACCGAAAAAGAGCTTTTAGCTGTTGTCTATGCTTTTGAAAAATTTCGCCCCTATCTTGTCCTTTCTACAACAATTGTTTACACCGATCATTCTGCGTTGAAGTACTTGTTGACAAAGCAAGATTCCAAACCAAGACTTCTTCGCTGGGTTTTGTTGCTCCAGGAATTTAAAATCGAAATTCGCGATAAAAAAGGAGCTGAAAACCTAGCCGCGGACCATCTCAGCAGACTTGAGGATCCTTACCAAGGGGATCATCCGAAAAAAGAAATCAATGATTCTTTTCCCTTGGAGACCTTAATGTCTATAAACTCGAAGTCGAATGAAACCCCGTGGTTTGCGGACTTTGCAAACTACTTGGCGGGTGGAATTCTTAAGGAAGGGTTGACGTCCCAACAAAAGAAAAAGTTCTTCACCGACATTAAGACTTACTTTTGGGACGACCCTTACCTATTCAAACAATGTGCCGACCTGATTATTCGTCGATGTGTTGATGGACCGGCAGCTTCAGAAATCCTTGATGCTTGCCACAAAGGACCCACCGGTGGTCACTTTGGTCCCAACTACACCGCTAAAAAAGTGTTTGATTCGGGATTTTATTGGCCCTCCATATATCGTGACGCTCACAATATGGTTAAACAATGTGATGTTTGCCAAAAACAAGGCACGATCACACATAAAGACGAGATGCCTCAGAATTTCATTCAAGAGTGTGAAATCTTTGATGTTTGGGGTATCGACTTTATGGGGCCATTCCCTTCTTCTAAAGGAAACAAATACATCCTTGTAGCCGTTGACTACGTTTCAAAGTGGGTTGAAGCCAAAGCTTTACCCACTAATGACGCAAGGGTGGTTTGTAACTTTTTGAAAGTCCTATTCGCTAGATTCGGTGTGCCTCGTGCCATTATTAGTGATCGTGGGACTCATTTTTGCAATGACCAATTCGCAAGAGTCATGGCTAAGTATGGTGTAAATCATCGTCTTTCCACAGCCTACCACCCACAAACTAATGGCCAGGCTGAAATATCCAACCGACGACTGAAGCGAATTCTTGAAAGAACCATGGGAGAGCATCGTGCCTCATGGGCTGATAAACTTGATGATGCTTTGTGGGCTTTCCGTACTGCTTACAAGACCCCGATCGGCTGTACGCCTTGTCGTCTTGTGTACGGGAAAGCATGCCACCTCCCCATTGAGTTGGAGCACAAGGCTTACTGGGCCTTGAAGTGGGCTAATTTTGATATAAACACAGCTGGTGACCTACGCAAGATCCAACTCAATGAGCTCAATGAACTTCGGAATGAGGCTTATGAAAATTCTTTGATCTATAAGGAAAGAACTAAGCTCATTCACGACTCCAAGATCAAAAACCGAGAGTTCCATGTTGGAGACAAAGTCTTACTTTTTAACTCTCGGTTGAAAATCTTTTCGGGCAAGCTCAAATCTCGTTGGTCCGGCCCATTCACCATTGCCCAAATTTTTCCATATGGTACTCTCGAGCTCGCTCAACCTAATGGACCTAATTTTAAGGTGTATGGCCAACGAGTGAAGTTGTACTTTGGTGAGGACACCTCTCAGGAGGTGATTCCATCCCTCACCACGTTCCCCATGAACTAATTTTGGGTCGAGTCAGGCTCGTGACTCGGTTATAAAAAAACAAGCGCTCCTCGGGAGGCAGCCCGAGTATCTATCCCTTTAACCCCCTAAGTGTAGGGGAGGACCTATTTTGGTCGTTTGTGTTTGTGTGGTGATGTGATTACAGGGATAACTACAATCTTGGAAATCTTTGAAGAACCGTGCTCCCGTGTTATCCAAAATCTGGTTCTATCTCTCCACTATCGTGATTCAATTTTCTTCATACTCACATTTGAAATTGATCACGTTAGTCGTCTCTTCCTTAACTTGAGTTAACCAACGTGCACAATGTCATAAGTGTAGGGGAGACTTTTCCCACATGCTTCAAACATTGAGGACAATGTTTATATTAAGTGTAGGGGGGACTTCTATCGAAATTTTAAGTGGACTTTTCCATGAAAATGCCTTCATTTAACCGGAAAATAATCTTTTTCAACATTTTTCAAATTTTTAATTAACTTTGGCCATTTAGTCGTAATTTTTAAATTTTTATCGTCGCTTTCATATGTATGTATCCTGTAATAAAGTCAAAAATATTAATAAGTGGTGTAGCTAGTTTTGAAATCTTTGATCTATTAGGCCCGTTGCGATTATTTTGACTCAACCCGAATAGACTTATCCAAGTTTATTCTAGCTAGTATCCTTAACCATGTAGACCTTAATTGGTTTATTAGGCTAAGTATCCACGAGTCTCATTACTTGAGATTTTAAATTGTGGAGGACGAGAAATGATAGAGTCTATTATAAGTCGGTATTCTTGCACAAGCTCACTTGGTGTAATTATTTGCCTATTCTCCCATCACTTGCTAATAAATTATCTGCAATAAGTAAGGTCGTACGATTTGAAAAGTTACTTAGCTTCTAGCCCAAGATCGTTTAAAAGTTGCTCGGTAATGATAAGAGTTCATAGCCAAGGCATAACTTATGAAGCGGGGCGCGAAGATTGGTGAGTCCGAAAAGGCCCTAACAAGGCATGAGGATTCCATTTTATTGCTGAAGATCCAAAGTGATGTGAAAAGCATTATTCCCAAAATCAATATGAAGGATCAAGACTCACGACGAAAAGCAATCAACTCCCATAAAGATCATGGAGAAGTCTATCCGAAAAGACCCTAACAAGGTATGAGGATAAATAGATCCAAGTCCGAAAAGGAGGCGGATCGTTGTATCTCAAAATCCCAATTAGAGATTGAAGAAATAATCATGAAGTCGTGGTCAACAAAGTTGGAGTACCCCTCAAAAGTCTCCAAGTGAAGAAACTCTATTATGATGAGAAGACCATTATCTCAAGAACGTCTCTCGAAGATATGAAGTATGAAGTACATGCCAAATATCGGCCTGAGAAAGGTCTCAAATCGTGAACCGAGTTATGCCAAGATATGAACTTTTTGATATCTCGAGAAGCAGTTTTAAGAGATTTTGTCCTTTAGCTAACTATTGATCAAACCGTCCTACTTTGCTTTCAGCCTAATTAAACTATCGAAATAAGTCCAAAAATGCATCTTCATGATCATTCTAAGACAAAAATAAAATATAAGAGATACAACTAGGAATAAGGGAGTTTAAGCATTTAATTAAGCCATGTGTGTAAGTGTTTGATTTGCTAACTTATAATAACAATGATCTCGTTTTTAAGCTTAGTTTGGGGAACGTGAAACTTGAGGATGATAAATCTTCGCAGCACCAAAGCCCTAATGTAAGTCCTCGATCTCTTTGCAAGTTATCTCCTTCCTTTTGTTTATTTTAAAGTTTTGATTCCTCTTAGTACTCTAATTTTTATTTAGTAGTATTTGAATAAGGCCAAGGTTGATTAATTATGAGAAAAGTGAAAATTTGCTTTATCACTAAGCATTGCATGAGGGCATGGCAATGGTTAAGTGTAGGGGATTTGATAGGTGTGTAAACACCCATCCTTTTACCACTTAATTCTGGCTAAAACAAGACCAAAACACGTATTTAATATCATTTGTTTGGAATTATGCGTGGTTTTTGTGTTTATTGTGTTTTCAGAGCTAACCGGATGAATATTAAAGAAAACATGGGATTGCACGGGTTTTATCAAGGAAAAAGACTCAAGACGAAGTCTATTGTCCAAGAGATGCAAAAGATTTGAAGTCAATGGGCCTATTTAAAGATTTATCGAAGAAAAGGACCAAAGATGGAAGATTTACATATGTCGAAGAAATTCAAGTCTATTAAACGAAGAAATTAAAAGACGAGTTGAATTTAATCGTCGACAAATCCCGGATCAGAATCGAAAACGTCAACTTTTCTGAAAAGACGAGAAGACAAGAAGAAAGGGAGATAGCCCACTCACCAACCAACCACTAGGACTATAAAAGGATCTCCTACACACAATTAGGGAGTTAGTTTTTGTTTTCTTCCTTCCCAGTTTCTTTGTTTTTCGTAGCTTGACCAACACCATTAGGGTGTTTGGTGATTTTTCATTTTTCCTTGAATCTTGTAAGTTTCAATCATTACTCTTGTTTACTTTTACATTAATCTTTCAATTCCAATCTTTCTATCCATCTTGTTCTTCATAATCTTTTTATTGCAAGTTCTTAAGTTTTTATTTGATTCAAGTTTGATCTTAAAAAGTTGTTGATTTTGTGTTTTTATTGGTGGGATTTGTTACTTATGGTATTTAAATGATTATTGGTTAGTTTGGTAAAACCTTTTTGCGTATTCATCTTGATTTTGGATTTAAACTTCGTCTTCTGTTGAAACGTCTGCTACTGTTCTTCATTTCTAGGAACTTTCCGAATTGCAGCTTCTCTTTCTCCTTTATTCGGAATTTTGGATTTTCCGAATAGGCAAATTCATTTATCTCTTATTCGGAATGTTTAGACATTCCGAATAGTCTATTTATTTTACCTCCATTCGGAATATTTTCAATATTCCGCATAACCCTATATTCCGAATAGCAAATTCTCTTTTTTTTATTATTATTCGGAATTTCTTACACTTTCCGAATAGAGGCTTATATTCCGAGTAAGGAATTTTTCCGCATAGGCCATATTTTATTCCGCATAGTAAAACATTCAGCATAGAGCACATTATTCCGAATAGTGACATTTATTCCGAATAGGGTCTGCATTCCGAATAGCATCATTCCGCGTAGGGGTATATTTCGAGTAGGATATTTTTTCAGTAAGAGTATTTTTAGTTTTAATTCTAGTGTTACTTTTCAATTGTTGATTGTTTCCCTGTTTAGTAGATTAGAAAACTAAACCCACTTTTTGTCACCAAGAACAAATCATTCCACTTTTAACTAAGATCAATTCGAGAGGATTACGAGTGTAATCTGAACCCTAGCAAAATGCTTGTATCAGCAGCAAACGAGGAATCCTAATAAGAAAAAAATGTCCATACTGAAGGACGGAAAATCTGTACCTTGTGTCCAGTGAACGACGAAAGATGAAAGGATGAATAGTCCTACTCCGACCTCACTAATGCTACATAAATAGGGGACATGTATAAGTTGTCTGATTACTGAGTACGTTACTGGTTATAACATGTTCTTAGCTTGTTTTTATGTTCTTGTCTTATTTACTGTTTTAAATTATATACTGTATTAAATAATGTATTTCATGTATTCTGATTAAGTATTATTTTGTATTCTTGTATTATTATACTTGTTGTGTGATAATAAGTAACTTTCTAAAAATAGCAGGTTTCCAAAAATAGAAAGTTTCCAAAAAATAGAACGTTTCCAAAAATAGAAAGTTTCCAAAACTAGATCAGTTTCTAAAAATAGAAAGCTTCCAAAAATAGTAAGTTTCTTGAAATAGAAAGTTTCCATATTTAGAAATAAGCTTGATTAATAAGCTAATAATATAAGTTTAAGCTTATTGGTTAAAGTCACAAGTCATATAATAAATAGCATAGTCTATTAAATAAATGTCGTGGTAATTTAATAAACTATAGGCTATATGATTTAATTAAATAAAGGCATGATTTAATTAAATTAGTCTAAATAAAATACTTAGGTTAACCATGAATTATTATATTAATAATCATAACCTAAGTCATGTTTTATTAATTAATTATAGTTCATGTTTTAATAATTAATTAATAACTATAGTCTAAATTAAATGGTAAAATACTTAGGTTAAAACATGTATTATTTAATAAATAATAAAACCTAAGTCATGATTAAATTAAATAAATTATTATTTGCATGTTAATTAAATTAGTTCTTCTTGTGAAATATAACTTGTAAAAATAATCATGTGCCCGTTTTCGTGTTTTACATATAAGCCGAAACATAAACCGAACCAAACCGTCCATACAATGGCTAAGCCGGTCTAGCCGGTTGCCACTGACGTAGCTCGGCTTGCCACTGTCGACCAAACACACCACCGGCTGAAGCCGGTGGTTGCCACTGCTGGGCTGCGTTTCCCCCTGCTCGAGCCACAACAGCCACCGGCTTAAGCCAGTGGTGCTGCTGCTGCTGCGCCGAGACCCAAACTCAAACTAAACATCACCCCGACTCACGTCGGGGTCCCTTGTCCTTGCGGCTGAAGACCAAAACCACATCGAGACTAATAAGTGTGTAAACACGTATCCTTTTGCCACTAAAATCAAGGAAAAACAAGACCTAATCATGTGTTTAATATCGTAAAAGTCGGAATTACGCGTGGTTTTGTGTTTTTGTGTGAAATAGGTACAAAAGATCAAAAGGAAAGAAAACACGGGATTTCACGGTCAAATGTTGAAGAAAAGTCCAAGAAAGAGACGAAGACAAAGTCAAAGAACCAAAAGTGTGCCAAAGATCACGAAAACCGGCAAATTCGACACGAGTTCAAAGAAAAGATCATCAAAGCCAAATCGAGCTCGTTTTTAGCGGATTTAATATTTATGGAGTTGATCGGGCTTGTGGGTCCCACATTTGGGTAAATGTGCTCAAAATCCCATTAGAAGATCATGTATTATACACTTTTTACCCACAAGCCCAGCAAAGGCCCAAATGAACTAAAAAAAGGAACGGATAAATAAAATTTGGTTTGGTCTAGTTAAAAGCCCAAGATTTTTAACTTTGGACGGATTGAGTAAAACAAATGGGTCCAAAGCCCATTAAAGTAAAACAAAGGCACGGTTTATTTACCATAAGTCAACGGTCAACCACACACGTTTAATAAAACTTTTACCCACCCCACACATATTTCCGATACAAACAAGAAACCTATGTTACTTTCCCCTTTTTCTTCTCTCTCTCACATAATAAACACAGCTTTCTTTTTTACCCAATCTCAAAACCCTAATTCACCCTAATCAAAAATTACACCAAAAATAATTGGGGCTTTTTCTTAAATCGTGTGATTCACACGATTGGGATTAATTCCCCATAAAAAACGGAGGAGCACGATGATGGTGGTCCTCATCTCAATCCGACGTGGCTCTTTCCTTGGATTTAATTGGCTATTACACCTCATCACCACAAATCCTCCAATCATCATCTGCCACACCAGCTTTAAACAAACACAACAAACACACCCTCCTGCCAAGGTGGTGATCCGTGTGACCCCTGAATGGTTTTCAGCCGTTGATCAAGAAAATGAGAGATATGAGATGGAATCAAGGGCTGCGATTTATTTTCAGCATCAACAAAGCTTCGCCAGCAAGTTTAGGGTTTTCCTATAAAAACCCATTCATTCTGTAATTCATGAGTGCCATTTTTTTTATTTTTAATTTTATTTTATGCAAAAATAGTTTTTAGGTTTAATTGTATTTTTTTCTTTTTCCAAGTATTGTACTCAGTTTCAATAATTAATAAAAAATTTCTTTTGTTTAAATTTTGTCTCATTTATTTTATTTAAAGTTACTGTAATTTCTTTAAGCTATTTTATAATCTGGTTACTATTTTGAATTAATTAATATTATTAAAGTAAAAAGTTGTTGATAAATTTCCCCTACTGGGAAATTTATAAAATATGGTTCGAAGTTTATTTGATGGTTCGACGGTGATGATTCGGTTTGTTTAAGGTGGTGGTTTTGATTTGGGTTCAAAGACGGCTCAGCGCCGCTCTTCTTCTCAACGGATTTCTCCAATAGTTTAATTCGCTTTACTTTTATGTTATTTGAATTGTTAGATTAATTTGTTTAAGTGTTTTTAATGATTGAATGTTTATTTGAGTAATTTAGTCTATTAGTGTTAGTTTGTTTTAGTTTTTATTAGTCTGCTTGAGGTTTGTTGGATCCGATTTTAGTACTGATAGTTTATTTTGAGTCTGCTAATAGATTTGTCTGCTAGAAGTTTTCATAATCTGCTTGCACTTTATGTTTTTTATTTTAATTTGATATACATAGTCTGCTGATTTGGGTGTCATTGAATATGATAGGAGATATAGATTTTGTTTAGAATAAATCCTATCCTGAATATTTTTGCCTGATGAATGCTTCATAGTTTTTATTTGAGACTGCATATTTTGATATTTCCGTTTGGGTTTTGTGGGGATATTTAGCTTTAAGGTTTTATCTGATAAGAGTTTTAGTAAGATTTTTTTGGTTTTCAGTTGCTAGTAGTCTGTTTAATATAATAGTCTAGTAGTTTGTTTGGTTTTCAATTGCTAGTATTTAAGTTTATTTTGATTTGCTTATGTTAAGCTTTAGTATAATCTGCTTATTTGGTGTTTAAGTTCTTTCAGCTTATTTGCTTATTGACTGTTTAGTATTGTGCTTATTTGGTTTTGGTTCACTTATTTGCGGCTTATATTGTTTTTCTTGCTGATTTGCTTGGAGCTCTCAGACCCATTTGGTCTGAGTGTTGTGTTTATCTACCTAAGAAAAATAATATTCCAAAAATAAAATAATATTCAAAAAATTGTCCATCAAGGGACTCGAACCCCTGGCCTTTAGCTCAATAGCCATTCGTCATAACCAACTCCTCTAGGATTTTATTTGTGTTTATTCTCAGCCTATTTAATTAATGTAGGATTTAATTTAGCTGTCAGATTATTAAAAGTAGTTTAATTACAAGTTTTAGTTTAATTAATTTTTATTAAAAGTTTTTCTTTTATAAAGTTTTTAAAAAAATAAAAAAATAAAAATATTTTAATTGTTTTTAAATTTAGTTTTTTTTAAGTTAGTTTTAAATTAATTTTATATAAAATTAGTTTAAAATTGAAAGTTATTTAAATTACAAGTTTTAGATAAAAATTAATTATTGTAAATTAGATTTAAGTTTTATTTAAATTTTAAATAGTTTTCAAATAGTTTAAGTAGTTTTAATTAAGTACTTTTAATTAAAGATTTTCCTTTTAATTAGATTAAATAGTTTTTAATTAAATAAATTTTTAGTTTTAAAATACCAAAAAGAGTTTAGTTTACCAAGAACAATTAATCTTGCGTTTAATTGGAAATCAATTCGAGTGAGTCGAGGAAACGAACTTAATTGCACACAAAAATAGCTACATTAAATTGGCGTCGCTGGCGCTGCGCTCGTTACGATTGAAGATTTCGTGAGACGATTTGGATTTTGGGATCCGTTCAATTTTGAACGTTACTTTTCTTGCAAAAAAATAAAAAAAACACACAAAAAAATCAAAAACTTAAAAATACAAAAATATTAAAAAATCACAAAAGCAAACTCTTTCCTAAGACTTGCACCAAAAAAAATTTTAAAAAATCCAAAAGTAATACTTTTCCTAAAGTATTACACCAAAAATATTACGTATTATTGTTATTTTTCTTATTTCGATTTCTTTCGCTTTTTATTGTGAATATATATTTTTCTAAAAAATACAAAAAGAATTTTATTTTACTATATTATATTACATAGCACAATTAATTTACCTACTTTTCAAATAAGACCTTAGTTGGGATTTCATCACCTAGCTATTGTATTCGAATCCTAAACGAGAAAAAAAGGGCAAAATAGATAAATACTAGTAAGAAGTTTGAACTCGATTTATACAAACTATAAGGTGGGTATAAGGCGGCGCGCTATAAAAGGCCGTCTAAGGAAAAAGGTTTTTAAGTGCTTTGTGTCACCTCGTTTCCCCGCTTGCTTGTGCGTATATTGAGAGGGACGACCGATTATTAGTTTGCCAACTCAAGTAGTATTACGTATATATTTTTTGTAGCTTTTTAATATTGCACCTCGAGAGGGATAATCCCTTTCCTCTCAAAGTCGACCGAGGTCTCCTACCTCATTCCTCAAGTTTAATTGTATGCGCACTCGCGCGCGTACATACATACCGATTGGTGTACCAAATACTTCTAATTCTTCCAAAAAGAAGAAGAAGAAAAACAAAAAGACCGTCAATCAAGCCGGTCCCGAGAATCGAGCTTTGAACAACACGATGGCAACGGATAATCGACCAATGATTGAGATTCTACAATCTCACGTTGAAGGAAACGATGACGCGATTGTGGTGCCGGATATTGGAGCGAATAATTTTGAACTTAAAACGAGTTTTATTCAAATGGTTTCCGCTACACCATTTTTAGGCCATACTAATGATGACCCACACGCTCATATCAAACGTTTCATACAATTGGAAAACACCGTCAAATACAATGGGGTGCCACAAGAGGCCATTCGTTTACAACTCTTTCCTTTTTCCCTCGAGGGACAAGCCCGGATTTGGCTTGATAAGGAACCACCCCAAAGTATTACCACATGGACTGATTTAGAAACCAAGTTCATTAACTACTTTTTCCCACCATCACGGACCACCGCTTTAAGGAACGGCATCATTAATTTTGAACAAAAATATGGGGAAACATTTAGTGAGTCTTGGGACCGTTTTAAGGAGCTTTTACGAAAATGTCCACAACATGGTTTTACAAAAGTGCATCAAATCAATACGTTTTACAATGGTTTAACTCTTAATGATCAAGACTCATTTAATAGTGCCGCGGGGGGTAATATTCTTGTGAAATCCATGAACGAGGCTTGGGCAATAACTGAAAACAAGGCAAAAGTTCAAACCAAGAGTGTACGGACTACAATAGCTAGTGCTAGTGATAATGAGGTGACTAATCAAATTAAGGAGCTTACTTTAATTGTGAAACACCTTGTTTTAAGAGATAACCCTCCCACTACACATGTGAATGCCTTAAAAGAGACTTGTAAACGTGTGAGATTTGTGGTGGACCACATTCGTATTTTAATTATGATAAGGTTTAGAATCAACAACAACAAGTTTATGCTTATAACAACAATGAAAATGAGCGGGTTCATTTCAAACCAAATGTTGATGTTAACCATTTGTCTCATAAGAGTACTAATTATTTGGCTCCCCCGGGTTTTGTAGCTCCACAAAGACCACCCCCACCCACCCAAAATAGGAACCAAGCTCCTCAAAGAGGAAATTTTCAAGGAAATGCAAATCAAGGGAATTTTAATGGTCAAAATCAAGGTTTTCAAAATAATAACCAAGGTTTTCATAATAACAACGATTTTCAACCTCAATATCAAAACCAAGGTTTTCCTAATCAAGGGTTTAACAATCAAGGGTATAATCAAATGAACATGCAAAATCCTCAAATGGACTTGGTTCTACAAAAATTGACCGAACATGAGAGAATTATGAAACAAATGCAAGAGTCCACCAATATGAAGTTCGTGCAAATGTTGCAAGCCCTTAGACCCCAAGGAGCCTTACCTTCTAATACCGAGATTAACCCTCGTGCTAATGTGAGTGCTATCACTACTCTAAGTGGAGCCACTTTAGTGGGACCTTCCATCTCTTTGCCCATAAAGGAGAGACAAGGCCCGGAGGTCATAATGAGTAATCCTACTCCCCCTCCGGTGATTCCTCCCACTACCACTCCTAGTACTAGTTCTCCATTGCCCAAAGAGCCCAACCCTAAGGTTTTTTAAGAAGCGAGTCCTTCTCCTTCTCAACCTTCAATGTCTAAGCCCAATATCCCTTATCCCTCTAGGTTAGACAAGGCTAAAGTGCTCACCAAAGATGACGTTCATGTTTCCAACTTTTTGAAAATGATTTCCAACGTGAATGTTAATATTAGCCTTATTGAAGCACTTGCTCAAATGCCTAAATTTATGAAGATGTTCAAAGATTTGCTTAATAAGAAAGAAAAAATGGTTGAGCTCGTGAACACTCGTTTGAATGAGAATTGTTCCGCGATTCTTCTCAAAGAGCTTCCCGAAAAGCTAGGAGATCCCGGACGATTCGTGTTACCTTGCTCGTTTCCTCAAATTGATGATTGTATGGCTTTAGCGGATCTCGACGCTAGCATCAATCTTATGCCACTCTCGGTATGGAAACAATTATCATTACCCGGCCTTGTAACGACTCGCATGACTCTCGAGTTAGCTAATAGAACTCTCGCATACCCCGTTGGTATTGCCGAAGACGTTTTTGTTCGAGTTGGTACATTCACTTTTCCCGTGGACTTTGTCGTCGTCGCCTATGAGATGGATCCTCGTATTCCGTTAATACTTGGTAGACCATTCTTACGATCTGGAAGAGCCTTAGTTGATGTGGCCGAAAGGGAGTTAATTCTTAGGGTTAGGGATGAACAACAAGTTTTCAAAATGGGAAAAATCACAACTAAATCAAATGGAAAAGAATCGGTCAATATGATTGATGTTCTTAATTATGATAATGAAGAGATTTTTATTAATCCTTTTGGAATTCAAAAGTCTAATCAGAATGATTTTGTGATAACTTCATCCCTTCCCTTAGAGCCTCAAATTTTTGAAACTCCTATTTACGATACTTATAGTGATGACACTTCTTTAAGTGATCACACTATCTTCGGTTTAGATGACCTATCTTTTGACCCACCCACTTTTGACCCACCCATTTTTGATCCACCAATCTTTGGTACTTACAATGATGACACTTCTTTAAGTGATCTCATTAACTTTGATGACCCACCCCATGATCTTAATGCACCTTATATCTCTATGAGTGATTTTTCCATGGAGACTCCTTTTGACTTTTATACTCTAAGTTTAGAAGTCATGACTTTTGAGGAGGATCCTCCACTCTTAGAGATCATTCCTACTTTAGAGGTTATTCCATTTGAGGAGGATTTAGATATCTTTCTAAATACATATTTTCCTCACGAGGATGAGTTTTCCTATGACTCCGATGATACTTATGTTTTCACATCAAGTTTGGAAGAGGACGACTTTCCCACTTTGGATTATGATGATATTTTGAGCTTAAATGTCAACACCTCTTGCTATTTTCCCATTAAGGAACCGGTGTTTGATCCCAGAATAGAGACTTTAGTGCTTTCATTGCAATATCACCATAACACCTTTCCTCGTAAGAAATTTTTTACTAAGGGTACCCCTCTTTTCTTTGCTTTATGTGATTTTACCACCTCGGGGTTTATTTCCTTTCATGATGGAAATTATGTGTTTGACCCGGGTGGATTTTTCTTGGGGTATTCCTTATATGATTTTGTTTCACCCATTATCATGGAGAGATTTTCCTCCCTTGGAAATCTCGGTTTTCCATGATTTTTCCCATTTGAATAATGATATTCGGGAAATCGAGTCGAGCTAGAGACTCATGATAAATAAATCAAGCATCGTATAACTAGGTTAGATTTTTACCTTTTCCATCCTTTCCACCCTTTTTCGCCTTCACCCATTTCCACCAATAAGTGTAGGGGGAGCCAGGTAGGTTGTTTGTGTGTTGTGATGTTGTGCAGGAATGTGTGCTTTCAAGATCCACGTTTGGTGTTTTTGACGCGACCCGTGATCCCGTGTTCCCGTGTACCCGATTTCTTCGATAAGTTTTTGCTATTGTGATTCATACATGTATATAAATAAGTTGAATAAATGTAATCACTTTATTTGTCTCTTCCTTAGCTCGATTTAAACAACGTACTCAATGTCCTAAGTGTAGGGGAGTTTATTCTCCCACATGCTTAAACATTGAGGACAATGTTTATATTAAGTGTAGGGGGGACTTCTATCAAATTTTAGTGGGCTTTTCCATGAATTTGACCTCATTTAACCGGAAAATTAAAAAATTAAAAAAAATTCAACGTTTTTCAAATTTTTGATCTATTTTGGCCTAGTAGTATTTTCATTTATTTTCTTTCCTTTTGACATCGCATCGTATGAATAAATTCCATTTCAAGAATAAAGTCAAAAAAAATAAATAAATAAATAAAATGGTTTTAACAAGTTTAGATGTCTTGATATATTAGGCCCGTCGTGAATATTTTGACTCAACCCGAGTTTACTTATCCAAGTTTACTCTAGCTAGTATCCTTAACCATATGGACCTTAATTGGTTTATTAGGCTAAGCATCCACGAGCTCATTCCTTGAGATTTTAAATTGTGGAGAACGAGAGATGATAGATTTGATAATAAGCTTAAGGGTTAATTCTTGCTTATATGAGTTTTTGTGGCTCTTTCTTCCCGCGTGTATATTTAATTGCTTAATAAATGAGGATTTTTGCAGTGTAGATTCGATATCTTAACTCTTAGCCAAATCTTTTATCTCCTTGTAATTAAAGCATGAACACATTGAGGTTGCCAGCGTTGTGGACTTCCGAATAAGGTGGCTCATAACCACTAAGTAGGAGGTATTCAGACCATGGGACCGCGGAATTTGGCCTACTATATATATCATAAATAAAGAAAGAATAAGATTAAAACATTACCTCAAGGAGCCTTAGGGTGTGGGGCATGTAGCACGAACCTTGTCATTAGAGCCTTAGGGTGTAAGGCATGGTAAGTGTTGAATAAAAATTGATCAAAAATCAATTCCCTTGTTTATCGTTCAAGGAGCCTTAGGGTGTGGACAATAAATGAGGAGCATTTTTACATCTTAAAGAGCCTAAGGGTATATGATGTGAACTTGCTAAACTCCACATAAAGTCAACATGACTTTGGAGGAATAATTAATAAGTAGTACTATTGGCCAAATTTTGGGTCCGGGAATTTATTCTCCAAATCGTGTTAAATCATCCTTGATGTGGGCTTACTTTAGTGACAACGTTTTTGAGGACGAGGTTAAGTTTTGAGTGTCGGGTTTGCACCGTTTTGCCTTCATTTTTGGACTAATAATTATAAAATAAGTCAAATGAGCCTATGGGTGAATGACAATCCTTAAAAGCTAGATATACAACCTAGGAATTGGAGAAAGAGTATTACACATTTGTCTTATATAAGTGGTTTTAACTTAAGAACTTATGGTAAACAATGATCTCGTTTTTAAGCTTGGTATGGGGAACGTGAAACTTGAGGGTGATTAATATTCATTACACCAAAGCCCTAATTAAAGTCTTAGATTTATTTACGAGTTTCTTCCATCAAATAATTTCCAAGTTAATAAATCGTTATAACTTTTGTTTCCTTTAAAGTTTTCATCTTTTCATCGTAGTAGTAATAGTATATCTTAATAAAGGCCAAGATGGGTTAATTATGAGGAAAATGTAACTTTATGCTTTAAAATAATGCATTGCATGGGGTCATTGCAATGGTCAAGTATAGGGGATTTAATAAGTGTGTAAACACTTATCCTTTTGTCACTAAAATCAAGGGAAAACAAGACCTAATCATGTGTTTAATATCGTAAAAGTCGGAATTACGCGTGGTTTTGTGTTTTTGTGTGAAATAGGTACAAAAGATCAAAAGGAAAGAAAGCACGGGATTTCACGGTCAAATGTTGAAGAAAAGTCCAAGAAAGAGACGAAGACAAAGTCAAAGAACCAAAAGTGTGCCAAAGATCACGAAAACCGGCAAATTCGACATGAGTTCAAAGAAAAGATCATCAAAGCCAAATCAAGCTCGTTTTTAGCGGATTTAATATTTATGGAGTTGATCGGGCTTGTGGGTCCCACATTTGGGTAAATGAGCTCAAAAGCCCATTAGAAGATCATGTATTATACACTTTTTACCCACAAGCCCATCAAAGGCCCAAATGAACTAAAAAAGGAACGGATAAATAAAATTTGGTTTGGTCTAGTTAAAAGCCCAAGATTTTTAACTTTGGACGGATTGAGTAAAACAAATAGGTCCAAAGCCCATTAAAGTGAAACAAAGGCACGGTTTATTTACCATAAGCCAACTGTCAACCACACACGTTTAATAAAACTTTTACCCACCCCACACATATTTCCGATACAAACAAGAAACCTATGTTACTTTCCCTTTTTTCCTCTCTCTCTCACAAAATAAACACAGCTTTCTTTTTTACCCAATCTCAAAAACCTAATTCACCTAATCAAAAATTACACCAAAAATAATTGGGGCTTTTGCTTAAATCGTATGATTCACACGATTGGGATTAATTCCTCATAAAAAACGGAGGAGCACGATGATGGTGGTCCTCATCTCAATCCGACGTGGCTCTTTCCTTGGATTTAATTGGCTATTACACCTCATCACCACAAATCCTCCAATCATCATCTGCCACACCAGCTTTAAACAAACACAACAAACACACCCTCCTGCCAAGGTGGTGATCCGTGTGACCCCTGAATGGTATTCAGCCATTGATCAAGAAAATGAGAGAGAAGAGATGGAATCAAGGGCTGCGATTTATTTTTAGCATCAACAAAGCTTCACCAGCAAGTTTAGGGTTTTCCTATAAAAACCCATTCATTTTGTAATTCATGAGTGTCATTTTTTTTATTTTTTATTTTATTTTATGCAAAAATAGTGTTTAGGTTTAATTGTATTTTTTTCTTTTTCCAAGTATTGTACTCAGTTTCAATAATTAATAAAAAAATTCTTTAGTTTAAATCTTGTCTCATTTATTTTATTTAAAGTTACTGCAATTTCTTTAAGCTATTTTATAATCTGGTTACTATTTTGAATTAATTAATATTATTAAAGTAAAAAGTTGTAGATAAATTTCCCCTACTGGGAAATTTTATAAAATACGGTTCGAAGGTGATTTGATGGTTCGACGGTGATGATTCGGTTTGTTTAAGGTGGTGGTTTCGATTTGGGTTCAAAGACGGCTCAGCGCCGCTCTTCTTCTCAACGGAATTCTCCAATAGGTTTATTTCGCTTTACTTTTATGTTATTTGAATTGTTAGATTAATTTGTTTAAGTGTTTTTAATGATTGAATGTTTATTTGAGTAATTTAGTCTATTAGTGTTAGTTTGTTTTAGTTTTTATTAGTCTGCTTGAGGTTTGTTGGATCCAATTTTAGTACTGATAGTTTATTTTGAGTCTGCTGATAGATTTGTCTCCTAGAAGTTTTCATAATCTGCTTGCACTTTAAGTTTTTTATTTTAATTTGATATACATAGTCTGCTGATTTGGGTGTTATTGAATCTGATAGGAGTTATAGATTTTGTTTAGAATAAATCTGATCCTGAATATTTTTGCCTGATGAATGCTTTATAGTTTTTATTTGAGACTGCATATTTTGATATTTCCGTTTGGGTTTTGTGGGGATATTTAGCTTTAAGGTTTTATCTGATAAGAGTTTTAGTAAGATTTTTTTGGTTTTCAATTGCTAGTAGTCTGTTTAATATAATAGTCTAGTAGTCTGTTTGGTTTTCAATTGCTATTATTTAAGTTTATTTTGATTTGCTTATGTTAAGCTTTAGTATAATCTGCTTATTTGATGTTTTAAGTTCTTTCAGCTTATTTGCTTATTGACTGTTTAGTATTGTGCTTATTTGGATTTGGTTCACTTATTTGCGGCTTATATTGTTTTTCTTGCTGATTTGCTTTGAGCTCTCAGACCCATTTGGTTTGAGTGTTGTGTTTATCTGCCTAAGAAAAATAATATTCCAAAAATAAAATAATATTCAAAAAATTGTCCATCAAGGGACTCGAACCCCTGACCTTTAGCTCAATAGCCATTCGTCATAACCAACTCCTCTAGGCTTTTATTTGTGTTTATTCTCAGCCTATTTAATTAATGTAGGATTTAATTTAGCTGTCAGTTTATTAAAAGTATTTTAATTACAAGTTTTAGTTTAATTAATTTTTATTAAAAGTTTTTTTTATAAGTTTTTCTTTCATAAAGTTTTTAAAAAAATAAAAAAATAAAAAAAATATTTTAATTGTTTTTAAATTTAGTTTTTTTAAAGTTAGTTTTAAATTAATTTTATATAAAAACAGTTTTAAATTGAAAGTTATTTAAATTACAAGTTTTAGATAAAAATTAATTAGAGTAAATTAGATTTAAGTTTTATTTAAATTTAAAATAGTTTTCAAATAGTTTAATTAGTTTTAATTAAGTACTATTAATTGAAGATTTTCCTTTTAATTAGATTAATTAGTTTTTAATTAAATAGATTTTAGTTTTAAAATACCAAAAAGAGTTTAATATACCAAGAACAATTAATCTTGCGTTTAATTGGAAATTAATTCGAGTGAGTCGAGGAAACGAACTTAATTGCACACAAAAATAGCTACATTAGAGACCATGGTGGTCTCGGATGTTGGTGTTAAAAGACCTTCGAGAGCTTGGGGCTCTCGGTTTGCGTGTCGGCCGAATAAAACCCCACCAAAACCCCCACTTTTACTTGTTTCTTGTATTGATCTGCATGTTTAATTATGTTTTATTTTCTAAACTCATGAACATAATTAAAAGAAAAATAAAAATAAAAAGATGAAGGTTATGGTGATACCGAATGCGTGATGGAAAAAGAACTAAGAACACGAACACACTTATCCCAAAATCAAATATCAAAATCAACCAAACACCCTCTTGGTGTTCTTGAAGCCGGCGGCAAGGGAGAGAGAGAGAAATAAGCTAGGGTTTTTAGCTTTTGTAAAATTCTTGTAATTGTTTTCCTGTGTTTTACCTTTTACAATTTAGTCAAAAGTCAAAGTTGGCTTGGCCCCTTCCTTCTTCTTGTCCGCGGCTACCAAGGGCCCACAAGGGTCTCCCGGGCTTTGTTCGTGTTTAAATATTTACGTTTTCGTTTGTATGATTAAATGCTCGTATTGGTTCGTGTTTTAATATTCATGATATATATATTATACGTAATACTTGTTTATCGTGTAATAATATATAATACGTAGTTCACATGTTCATGTTTTAATGTTCGTGATCATATGGTCTTGATTTTATTTATTATTCTTAATAATTATCGTATAGCATCATGTACTTAATAATTATCGTGCATTAACCCGTACGTAGTTTCTGAATTTAATGTTCGTGATACGTGTACATGACATAATTGGAAAGTTTTATTTGGTTCGTATGTTTACGTAGTGTACTGTTCATGGCATTTATATGCAGGTTTTACAATTTGAATATTGGTTTTTCAAAATTTGTTTTTAGGTAAGCATTAAATGCAGTTAACAATGTGTACAAGGGTTCATATCAATTCCTTCATTTAATCAAATTACTTGGATCAAAATTCGGATTTGTTCTATTAATGAGTTTAGTGAAATCGCAAAGAATATGAACGTAAAGCAATCATAGCACTAAAACTATGAATACTCACATTCCTAATTTGGTTCTAATTCAATTTAATTTCGAAAATCTCCAATTATGAAATTAAGAACCCTAGAACAAATTAGTTGAAGTTGAATGAAGATACTTACAATTAATTGATGTTAGATGAAGGATTGATGAGACCCTTGTTTTGAAATCAATTAATTTGAGTGATTTTGAAGGTTTTGAAAAATGTTAACGTATATTTTATAACTCTCTTCGCTGCACCAGCAGGAATGAAGAAGGAAAAGGTTTTTGAAAGAGTGTAAAATAATAAAACGAACATAATTTTAAGCTCAGCGGGCCACGTCTCAATATTGATAATGAGCCACACATTACCACCGCGCTAGATAATGAGTCGGGGACATAACACATGTAAAGTCCACGAAAATAAAAGAAAATTTTCAAACCAAGTTTTTCTAAGATACTTAAAACATATTTCAAGCCTTTTGAAAATCATTGGACCACTTCAAACCTAGTTTATAATGCCTTAATAAAGGATTACGAGTAGAATCAAGACCAAAAGACCGAGTAAGACCAAAACGAAGAGACGACTACTCGTAAGCAAAACGAGAAAAGAGAGAAACCAAGAGGAGTGAATCAAATCCAAGTATCAATGCTTAAGAGATGAATGACAATCTTCAAGTTGTAGAAACGAAGAGTTGTTGTCATATATAGTGGTTCATGACGTGCCTTTTCGGCGTAAAATGAAACGGCTTTGGTAATGAACAATACCAAGTTATTTTTGTTATATAGATTAACAACACTTAATACTAAATGTCTTAAACTTATACAAAACATGAGCAAGAGTATAGATTCAATTTCTCTCCCTAGAAGGGGTGGGGGTTAAATAGTTTCCCTAATTAAATATCAATTAAAATTATATTCGTCATTAGAAATAACCATTACTTAAAAACTTGTTTCATAATAGTTAAGCCAATTTCCAAGAGTTTAAAACATTTGTTATATCTAGTGATTATGATAGTGCAATGCATGAATGTAAATATAAATAATTAAGGAGTAAGGAAAGAGACAATCTAAAAAAGGACACCAAGATTTATAGTGGTTTGGCAACGAAGCTCTCTCTTTGTTCCTACTCCACTCATCGAGTACTCCTTACACGATATTTCCACTATATCCACAAGATCCCTTCTTGGTGGAGAAAACCTTACAACGTTGCTTACAATGTTTTTCGTCACTAAGCTAAATGTCGAGTTCTAATCCTAAGCTAGAACCAATCTTCGTCGCCCATCTTCTTTTCCGACAAAAGGCTAGATGTCGAGTCCCAATCCAAAGCTAGAACCAATCTTCGTTGCCCATCTTCTTTTCCGAAGCAAGGCTAGATGTCGAGTCCTAATCCAAAGCTAGAACCAATCTTCACACACATCAATTTCTAGTTAAGTGAGAACTCACAAGACCCATACACACACTTACATCACTTTGTAGTTTAGTGAGAACTTACACACAAGACTCGCTACATCACAAGACACATCCAAGTATACACATATACATTGGATCCACACAAGAAAAATCTAAGTATACATAAATATCTTGGATCTACACAAGACCAAATCAAGTGTACACAAATACCTTGGATCTACACAAGACACATACAAAAATCTGATGGACATGACTAGATCTAAGAAAGGATGATCTTCATCAAAACTTTATCTTTTATCATATCACAAATGTGTGAGTGATCTTCCATTTGAAAGTAAAGAAGGGGATCAAGAGGATAATCATAAGTAAACATACTTAACACATTAAGTGTTTATTTACTAATGATTGAAATCATAGAAAGAAGATAAGAAGCAAAAACTATCCAAAAAGATTCATTGAAAAATGGACAAATGATCCCCTATTTGTAGGAGACAAGTCCATCGGCTAGTTTGACCGCGGCTCAATAAATAGGCTGGTGGCTCATTATCACTACTGAGTCGCAGGCTCTAGACTCCGCTCCTTTTTGTCTTCTTGTGGGAAAATCACACCTGGTGAAGTTTATAACTCAAAAGGATATTCTTATACCATTTGGAATATGCTAAATTCAAATTTCTATTTTCTATTTAGAAAAAACATTTTCTTAATAAGAAAGTTTATTAAAAATATTTTGTCACATTTGTATCAAAGTGAGTTTTAAGGTTAATCACTTTCTATGATCACTAAATATGTATAAGACATGTTCGTGTAAGACTTGAATGATTATTACCTTGGTGATAGTGTTTGTTAAATAATTCCTCTTACGGTTATCTTTGACGATAAATGTTTTTACACTTTGTGGTGAAAGAAAGATTAGTTATTACAAATAATGTTTTTAAGCATCGACTGCATTAACAGTAACAATCTTGACTTTGTCAATGACAATTATAATTGCGCTAAATAGGTCATGTAAACACTACTCCTAGAATTATATAGGATAATGAAAAAAAATTAATGAGTCGTTAATCTCTCATAATTTTTATTGACTACCAGTGTTCTACTATATATAGGAAATAACCACCGCATGCAAAACACACACGGAAATATAAACACTTGGATGCGAAATGGTTATTAGTTTGTGCTTAAATCATTAACATACATTTCGTCTTATCACACGTAGATATTCGTGATACGCAGACATTAGAGTCGGATAATTTACTTTGAAAAATGATAACACGGTTATAAGTGATATTTGGTAACCATACATTGAAAATTAATCATACTAATTATTTTCACTCCGTAATTAAGAATAACCAACAAAAAAAAAACTCTATTTTGTGAAGTTAGAATAATTATCAAAATTTTCTCAATAGCAAAAAAATACAAACGTGTTTTAGCACTCTTCAAGTACAAGTGTATATCTATGATTAGCAAACAAAAAGCGAAACGAACGTAGTAACATGGTTTGGTGGATAACGATGTTGATCTTTCACTAAAAGTCGCACATCATGGTCTTAATCACCAGACTTGTCAATATGAGCAAAAAACGGGTACTAAAAATGTTGTGGGTAAAAGGCTAACAGTAACCGTGTTATGTGTTGTTACGCTAGAAGGAGTGATGACACTCACTCGCCGTAATTTCAGCGTTTTAACGAACTTTTCAACTTTATTGATGACGAGAAATTTTGTCAGGTTATAATTCACTAAATATCTAACACACTTACAAACTAATAAAATAAATTAAAATAAAAAAAATAATTTATTTTTTTAAAAAGGCTCATATTGTGTGTAACAAGCAAGTTTATAAATAGCGTGAAGCGTAGCGTAGCGGCACTGCCAAGCTACAAGCTAGAGAAACTATAGCAAAGTTATGGCGTTTTCTGAAGCGTGATATATAGCGGCATAAAATATATCTAATTAATAATTATATAACAAGTTTACAAAAGACGGTATACATAAGACATTAAATATGTTAGTTAATAACTTATTCTTACATGAAACAAAATGAAGCAAGACTTTAATTCAATTTCAAAACAAAATCGGCTTAGATTTACTCTAGAATTTATTTTCATATTAAAATTACTAAGTTTAAGTCTAGTAAATAGCTCAAAACTAGTAAACAATCTAAATTCGTAAAAATATGCAAAAATATTCAAGAAAAAGCGTCACGCTACGCGCTATAGCACGCTATATCACGCTTTATTCCGTTTTTTAACACGCTACGCCTAGAGAAGACGCTTTAGTCTGTTTCGTAACGTGGAGGACATGCTTTACGCTATGTAATCAGGTAATCGGGTGTATCAACATGAAATAGTGTTTTATTTCGTTTCAACTAGGTTTGAGAGGCCAAATCACATTATCACAATATATCAGTGTCTCAGTGTCTAGTGTTTCTTATTTTGTTAGTTATCATAATGTTCCAGTTGGTGTTAAGGCATTCCATTTGGTGAGGAGATCAAACAACTCGAAGAAATGCAATTCAGGGAGTAACGATGTCGATCCATCACTTACTTAATTGAGATAATTTTGTTCGAGTTTCGTGATTTTGTTTGACTTTCTGTTTGGTGTTTTTCTGGAGCTTCCGTTTAGTATCATTGTTCAAGTTTTAATCTAGAAAATAGTTTTTTTCCATAGTTCAGGTTTATGATTTTGCTTGTTACAAGTCAACATTCGCATATAAATCCAAAAAGCCGGGTCTTAAAGAACATTGGGACTAATTCTTCTTTTAGTGACCTTAAGTTATTCTGATTGATCCAGCATTCTAATGGTCTAATTAGCATGACGAAAAAATACACGGTGTGGAACCTCAAGTTCAGTACTTGCAGACATGTTAAGCATGTACAGTACACGCCAAAAAGATAACAAGGTAGATAATTTCTTAACCGAGATTAATTACAATTTATAAATGATTTATAGGAAAAACCTCTCTTTGTTCGATCAATGTGTGATATTATGAATCCTCATTATTAATGGTACAACTTGTACCATTAATACGACGGATTGATCCGATTTACCTGGATTTCACATTTTCAAAACTTTGCTAGACCCGTCGGGTCATATTTACCTGGATTTCAAATTTTCAAAACTTTGCTAGACCCGTCGAGTTTGGGTGACCCGGGTCAACCCGGTTCTCGAGACCCGGCTGAGTTTCGCTTTTTTCGAGTTTTTTTTATGAAAAAATATATTTAAATTTTACGTATTTACGACGGAATTTTATTATTACATATTATATTAGCTGGTATACAATTTATATTTTTTAATATACGAAAGTTTTTGTGGTTTTTATATATTATTTTTGTTAATTAATAAAAATATGAAGAAACAAAATATTTTTTAGAAAACCGGGTTGGGCAGATCGACCCGGGTTGACCGGACCCGATGACTCGACCGGGTCAATTTGAAAATCCGAGTTTCTGCAATGTTCATGTAACTCAACAACAGATGTTAATACTTAAAACAGTAAAGCACTTGAAATATAACATCAAATGTTTGTTGATACATGTTTTTTCTCCACAATGGCTTCAAATGAACCTTGGCCTAAAAACAAGGTCCCAAAACCAAACAATTTCAGAAGAAACCTAGTTGTGAGGAAGTACTCCTCACTTTCCTTAAACAAACTTACAAATATTACGTGTGCAAACATTAACTGGCGAGTGTTGAAAGAAGCAGTTCGTCACAAAATCGACCATGTTCGTCTGTTTTGTTGCCTTTAGGGCTGCTCCCTGAACTGCTATTGGAAAGTGAGACAAATGTTGTCTTCTGCAAGACCCCAGTAGGCGAAGATCCCATATGATAGTTAACCGCATCCCACATCTCTGAACCTGATGATGCATCCTTGCTCTTTACACCACTGCTACTAGAAGTTTGATTTAAGACCTCTCCAAGTGGACCCCCACCCCCCATTGTGTTTCCCCACGAAATGGGAATCCAGTTTGACGCTTTTTTGTTGGCCGATTCAAGTTCGAATTCAGTAGTTAGACTAAGTGGTGGAACCGCAAGTTTCTCTTGAGCAGGAGAGTTTGAGGACGATGAAAAGTCTGAAACAGCCACTGGAATGGACATCGAGAGTTGGGTCCAGTCTGGTTTAAGTGACTGATCTTTGGTCCATCCGTCAACATAATGAGGAACTGGGTTGGAGTTAGGAGCACCATGATCCAAAACTGAGTTATAGTTTGTGGGATACATAAATGAATCCGAGGATGAATTAATAGCAAACGCTTGCAACTCTTGTGTTCTGCATCAAAATCATAGTTTGTTAGCACTAGTCTAAAAACCAAAACTAGATAAATCACTCGTATAAATCATGATTCAAATTGTCTTTCACCTGTTAATGGGAATATCTAAGGTCTTAAACTGGTTGTGGACATCGGCATTCGCAATAACAGTCGCCGATGCCCGGGTGTTGGAAAGAGGTATTGTTGAGGAGGAAATTACGGGTCCCACTTTAAGAGCGGTGGGACCGGAGACAGCATGGCCATTTTGGCTTTCCACAGGCTTTCTTGAACGATGGCGGCCTCTATTGATGTGTCTTTCACAGTACTTCTGATCAGGAACAGCATCTCTAGAGCACCTCCATTTCTTCCCATCAGTTCTGCGACACCTCCCTGGCTCTGGGTCAGTATTACCACGAGAGAACCCGAACTGGAAAGATCCCCATCCATCTTCATACACAAAAAGTAGAAAACCAGATACTCAATTTTCATAAATTGTGATAACTTAAAATCCAAAATTAAGGTAAAATAAAATATATACTTGCAACATCATATTCCTTGAACGTAAGAAAAAAGAAGACACATTTTAACACTTCTTGTATTCCTGGAGTCCAAGTAGACAAGAATGTTTTCAATAATTTGATACCAATAATTTTTCTAACTGTAGCACATGTTATAAACGTTGAAGTAAATATACTATTCATATTTATTCTCAATAAGGAATAGGATCCACATCTAAGTCGAATTGCAACTAACATTTGGCTTAAAAACCAGATAACTATAAGCAGATTTATGCATAAAAAAACATGGACATTATACGTACAGGAATTGGGGGCATAGGAGGCTGCAGACGAAGACCCCGGGAAGAGGAAAGTGTTGAGGGAGTTTCTGAGTGGATTGAGCAAATGTGCCGGTACAGGGACATTAGCTACAAAGTGTTTGTAGATCAAAGCTTGGTGTTCCAACTCCATCCATTGAGAAGGGGTAAATGGTCCTTTATACCTTGATATTGGAATATTCATACCTGTTTGTATCCCACCAGAACCATACCCTGCAACAATAACATCGTTAAGTGAATACGATCATAGATCAAAATAAGCTGTGCCCAGAAAACCAAACATTCTCATAGTCGTGTAGCAATTTCTTATTTAGCGGATGCTAGGGATCACTTATTTGAGTCCGCTTATCTCCTTAAAAACAATGCTTATTAACTTCTTATCTACTGTAATATATGGCAGATAAGCAACTTTATCTAAACAATCGAAACTGCATATCATCTTACAAAATAAGCTCATAAATAAATAAATCCCAAACACCTTCTTACCCATTGCTAAACAAAGGGGGGTTGGGATCAAGGTTGTAAATAGCGTGAAGCGTAGCGGTATTGCCAAGCTTCAAGCTACACAAGCTATAGCGAAGCTATGGCGTTTTCTGAAGCGTGATATATAGCGGCACAAAATTTTTATAAATGAATATTTATATAGCGAGTTTACAAAATGGAGCAATACTTTAATTCAAATTTAAAACAAAATCGGCTAATAGTTACTCAAGATTTTTCCCCATAATAAGGGTCCGTTTGGTTTAAAGTCGGGTTTTACTTTGGGTGTGGGTTTATAAAGTTGATGGTTTAGGATTGGGTAGGGTTAGGATTTTGAGTGGGGTTTGGAGTGAGAAATTATATATTTAAATATATATGTTTGAAGTAAAAATATAATTTTTTAATATTAAAAAAAAGAAAGTAAAGTAAAATTGACAAGGGACCCACTTAATATATCAAACCGAGTATAATAAAGAGTTTTTAAACAGTGGCTGTCAGAAGGTTTTATAACCTTATTTTTTTCTTTGGATTTTAACCAAACAATGCATAAACATCTTGTCATTCAAAAACCCATCCCAAATGAGGCTACCAAACAGGCCCTAAAATTACTAAACCCAAGTCTATTAAATAGCCCAAAACTAGTAAACAAGCCTAATTCTTGTAAATTTGCAAAAAGATTCAAAAACAATGCCACGCTACGCGCTATATGACGCCTTTTAGCACGCTACGCCTAGAGATGACGATTTAGTCTGTTTTTCGTAACGTGGAGGTCACGCTTCACGCTATAGCACGCTATAAGGCGCGCTATTTAGAACCCTGGTTGGGATTAAGTTCTGAAACAGATAAGCTTTGGAATTTGGACTAATCAGATACAGTAATATTTTTAGAATATGTTACATTCCAAATTACTTTACTGTATTTGAACTAACTAATGATGGTGAGTTTGGATTCCAAATCCCAAACACCCCAAAAGAATACAGTAAACAAAAGTTAAATAAAATAGACTTGACAAGACTAAAAGAAGAAAGACTTGCTTCCAAACATCACTACAAAGATGCCAATGAATGAATGAAAAGACCCATCACCTAATCAACCAACCCCATCATTTTTTTTCCACACCAAAAATAGCTAAACACAATCCATCCATGCATCATCAACTTGTACAACATGCATTAACACTTGTACGTTCAAAATGGACCAGCATGATATCTTTGTTCCAAAAGTCAAAACATCAAAAAACAAGATAACAACTCACCTCCTACCTTGGTGACACCATAGTACAACAGTAACATAAAACAGAAAGACTTAGCTGTAACCAAACAAAAAAACATAAAAGTATACAGATTCTAGTGCATGCAGTACAAGTACTTTTTACATTCCATTTCTCTCTCTTTCTAGTAAAATAAAATATCACCAAATAAATATCTTAAAAACATTTTAGTACTTACTAATTTTTTTTAGATGACTCAAAAAATATGTAGCAATGGTACTTACTTTTTTTAGTCATATATTTTTAGTCAACTAAATCATTTCTCTAATATTAAAAAAGGGTTATAACCCATGATACAAAATCACTAATTTAATCTAGAACAGAAACATATATATACACATATGATCACATATCAAATAAAAGAAACATATATATGAGAATATGAGATACCTGTATTTCTAATGTAAGCATTTGGAGGCTGATAAAATGAAAACAATGAAGCCTGGTTTGCATCTTTGATGGTTGTATCATTGGAAGAGAAACTAAGCATGTTTTTGGTGTCAAAAAGCATAGGATCAGATCTCATTGACATTGTTGTTGTTTTGTTGGGTTGGTCAAAGTAATCACTTCTTGAAGACTTTGAAGCTGGAACAACAAAGTGTTGTTGTTGTTGTTGTTGTTGTTGTTGATCATCAGATCCATGTTGTTTAATGAACATATTGGATCCATTGTGGTTGTGTTTTTCATCATCATCATCATGTTCTTTTAGGAGTGTGGGAGTAGTGTTGTTGTTGTTGTTGCCAAAAGTGGTGATAAGAAAATCCATTGTTTTGTTACAAAACTTAGCATGATAATAATGGTAATGGTTGTAATAACTTCATTTTATTTGAAGATGGTTTTTAAAGGAAAAAAAAATGTTTGCTAAGTGATTTTTATAGTAGATTAGTAGAAAATATTGTAAAAAGAGAGATGTAGAAATGAAGTTGCGGACAAGACGAAGCTTAGAACGGAATTGATGTCTTTCAAAAAGGGGATTCAAGTTTAAGATTTCATTTTGCTTCTCTTTCTTGTATATTGCAAAACAATCCTTCTAGTTCTCAAGATTTGCATCTTACACTATAGTGTTTCATAGTTTACCGGTTGGAAACCCTACCAAAATGGTTCCGACTAAACCGAACCGATAATCGAATACACAAATGGTGCAGATTGAAAAGAACATTTTGACTTCGGGTGCTTATTCGGCACCAACTATTATCTATCGTACGTAAAATAACTTCATGCAACTCTCCTAGCCTAGCATTACATAAACTGAAATGAACATAAGCCGAGACTCGAACTCACAACTGTTTATTCACAAAAAATTTATAGTAGGTTAATAGTATTTTCTAATGTGGATACCAACTGAGCCAAAGTTTTTATTGTCCAAGATCAAATCATTGTTAGTGTAACACCTCATTTGTTAAAATAAGATGCTACAGTAAATTATGGCGTGTTATCAAAGCATGCAAGGTAAATGTCTAAACATTCATGACCATAAATAAAAATACCGGAATCAAACATCGGTAGTCTAGTAACTCACACACAAGCAATATAAGTACTGTAAATGGAAAGGACTAAACAATGTCCAAAAGAAATAAAGTATGATAAAGTAGGAATAAATGCATAAGGTAAAAGAGGCCGGATAGCTTCCAATCCGAATGCACATACTCTGGAATTCCTACTTGCGTCCTTGGGTACCTGCCGTTTGGGAACATGGAAAAGTAGACGGCTGACCATAACGCTCAATACACGGATATATAATAAAGCATGGAAGACATAGAATATGAAAGCATATAAAGAGCATAAACATGAATAGCAACGGAAATGAATAAGTCCTAGAAAACCTAGTTGTCTGTCATGTTAACTGGTTTTAGTTCTGAAAACATAGCTTATGTTACTTATGAAAATCTGTATTAGTTAATGTACCAAAATAGCCAATTTAGTTCATGAGGTCAACAACGTGCATGAATACTTGGAGGGGTGACCTCGTCATGCAAATTAGAGGGGATGCCTCTAATTAATTGGTAAGTGGGTAGGAGAGATCAGCTCCTTGTGAAGGATGCAAGGCACACATCACATTCACCATGAAATCCTGACTGAAACATGTAACTAGGAA
Source organism: Glebionis coronaria (assembly GCA_025667525.1). Taxonomy (NCBI): domain Eukaryota; kingdom Viridiplantae; phylum Streptophyta; class Magnoliopsida; order Asterales; family Asteraceae; genus Glebionis; species Glebionis coronaria. The sequence goes on from CM046875.1 coordinate 521,967,898, forward strand.
GCATCCATATGGCCCGCATGATAATATAATATATATAATGGCCAAATAACTGAAAGGGACGCCACGAGCTATCACTCCGCTGTGGTGAAGTCATAAGACTAGTGCCTCTAGTGTTATGGTTATGGTACTATTATAACTAGGTGAAACTGGTCATGCATGTATATGGCTAAGGTAACTAATAAACATAAACATTTAATCTGTAACTACTGGAGAAAACAGTTGGCTGCATACGGGAAATCCTAATGAAGGAAGAGATTGTCCTTACTGAAGGACGGGAAATCCGAACCTTATGTCAAGTAGAAGTTAAGGAGAACGATGAAGTCTAATCCGCCTCGGCGGATAACACTACATAAGAAATAAGGACGTGTATGAGTTATCTGAATTACATGTGTTTTACTGGTTCCGTGCATTATTAGCTTGTTATACGTATTTTGTTATGTTTTACTGTTTACTGGGTTAACTGTAGTTATTTAGATGTTCTGTTGTGTATTATTCAAGTATTAGTGTATTATAATACTTGTATTGTAATACTAAGTAACTTTCTAAAAATAGCAGGTTTCTATAAATAGTAAGTTTCTAAAAATAAAAAGTTTCCAAAAATAGTAAGTTTCCATAATTATAAATAAGCTGGAATATAAATAATAATTAAAGTTTAAATGGTACAATACAAGTCATGGTTATAGCTTATTAATTAAATAACTGGTTAATTAATTAAACTATACGTTATATGATTTTAATTAAAATACATGTTTTAATTAAATGACTAAGTAAAATACCTTAGGTTATACATGAATTAATTAAATAAATTAATTTAGCCTAAGGTTTAGTATAACGTGACTTTAAAAATAGTTTTCATGAAAACCCGAATCCCGAGCTTGTGTTCTATATAAGCCGAACCAAATAAGCTATACAAAAGTCCCACCGGGACCTTGGAGGGGTCTCGGGTGACACGAACTAAACCAACAAACATGCAAAACATACCCCGACTTAAGGTCGGGGTCCTTTTGGTCTCGGGTCCGAACAAACAAAACCAACCGAGCCCCCTAGTGGGTCTCGGTGGTGCCTCGGCCTCAACAAAAATCAACAACAAACACACCCCGACCTTCGGTCGGGGTTGCTTGCTTGCGTCCGAGTCAAAACCAACCAAGCCGAGGGTCATGAGACTCTCGGTGGTGATGAAGAAAACAAAGCCGAGCCCCTTTGGGGTCTCGGTTGTCTCGGCCGAACCAAACCACACACCAAACCAACCCGTGACATGAAATTAATTAATCCTAAGTTTGTTCTTACATGTTCTTGATGATTAATTAATTTAAAACATGAATTACATAAGAAATTAAATAAGATGAAAAGGGGTTTGATTATACCAATGTGTGTAGAACGAAGGGATGATCACGAATCAATAAACAACTAACAAAATTGCCCGGTTTTGCCCTCTTGTTTGATGTAGGCCGGCGGCAAGAACAAAAAGGAGGCAAGAGGAGTGTTTTTATTTATAAAAACCTAAATTATGAGAAAAACAATTACCCTGTGTTTTGTTTATTTAGTGTCATGGGCCAAAAGCCCATTTTCCTTTCCTCTTGTCTCTTAGCCGCGGCATATGGGGCCCAACAAGGGAAACCCGTATCTTTTCCGTGTTCAAATAATTTTCGTGTAAGTTCGTGATTTAATATTCATGAATTTGGTATTCGTGATCGTGTCACATTTATAATATTCATGATTGTTCATTATTTAAATGTCGTGACACGTGTATTAATATTATAAACGGAAAGTTTAAATTTTATCGTGTTTTCATAATTTACTGTTCATGTGTACTGTTCATAGGATTTTTAATGCGGGTTTTACAACTCTTCCCCTCTAAAAGAACAATTCGTCCTCGAATTGGAGAAACATAAACTGAAAGAAAACGTATCTGAATTAGAACTCGAAATGAGGGTAAGAAGTCCGTATAGACTCCTCCGTCTCCCAAGTGGCTTCCCGCTCAGGATGATCCCTCCAGAGGATTTTGACGAAAGGAATCGACTTCCTCCGCATGACACGATCTTGTCGCTTAAGAACTCTCTCAGGTTCTTCAACATATGAAAGATCCTCTCGAATCTGATCAAGTGGATACTTGACAACATGAACTGTATGATAGTTGTATCCTCTGAGTAAGGACACATGGAACACGTTGTGAACGTGTGATAGTTGAGGCGGTAACGCTAAACGACATGACACTTCACCAACGCGTTTTATGATGTCGAACGGTCCGATGAAGCGAGGACTGAGCTTCCCTCTAATTCCAAAACGTATAACTCCTCGTGCAGGTGATACCTTGAAGAAAACGTGATCACCTACGTTGAAAGACACATCTCTACGACGTTTATCAGCATAGCTCTTCTGACGAGCACGAGCTTCTTGAAGCTTTGCCTTGGCGACGGCGACCTTCTCATTGGTCACCTCAATCATCTCTGGACCCTCAAGGTTCGCCCACCTGATCCCAGCAGATTGGGGCGTGACACTTTCTACCATACAACATCTCAAAGGGAGCACACTTGATGCTAGCGTGCCAGCTGTTGTTGTATGCGAATTCAACTAGGAATATATAGTCATCCTAGCTTCCTGACCACTCTAGAGCACATGATCAAAGCATGTCCTCCAATGTCTGAATGGTTTCCGACTGTCCGTCGGTCTGAGGATGAAAGGCAGTGTTGAGCTTAAGTCTGGTGCCCCAAGCTTTCTGTAGACTCTGCCAGAAATGTGATGTGAAACGGGGATCTCTGTCAGAGATGATTTCTGATGGAGTACCATGTAGTCTCATGATCTCGCTCTGGAATGTGTCTGGTAATTTGTTGACCGGATGCTCCTTGCGAATCGGCAGAAAATGAGCAGATATAGTCAACCTATCCACAATGACCCAGATAGCGTCGTTCTTCTTCTGAGTAACCGGAAGACCAGTAACAAAATCCATGGAGATTTTGTCCCACTTCCATGCTGGAATGTCTAATGGTTGTAGTAAACCACTAGCTCACTAGTGTTCGATCTTCACCTGCTGGCATATCATACATTTAGAAACGAAGGTGGCAACATCCTGCTTCATACCACTCCACCAAAAGTGTTGCTTGATGTCGTGGTACATCTTGGTAGAGCCAGGATGTATGGTAAATGGAGAACTGTGAGCTTCAGTCAACACAGCTTCCCTGAGTGTAGAGTCATCAAGAACCACTAGTCTAGTGCCCTGCCATAAGATACCGTCGTCGTCAACACGAAACTCCGTCGGCTAATCAAGGTTCTGAATGATAGCCCAAATCTCACCATCATCCTTCTGAGCTTCCTTGATCCTAGAATGTAAGTCTGGTTCCACTCTAAGATTAGCCCAGTAACTGTGTTGTCCTCGTACACAAAACTCAATATCAGTCATCTCTAGGACACGAATGATCTCCTTTGCAATCCAGATGCCAGTAATCATACCCGACCTTCTTCTTAGAGCATCTGCCACAAAATTCGCCTTACCAGGATGGTACTGAATGTTGGCGTCGTAGTCCTTCAATAGCTCTAACCATCTCCTCTGTCTCATGTTTAGTTCCTTCTGCGTGAAGATGTACTTGAGACTCTTGTGGCCGGTGAATATGTCACATGATTCACCATACAAATAATGCATCCAGATATTCAACGCGAAAACAACTTGTGTAAGCTCTAAATCGTGAGTAGGATAGTTTTCTTCATAAGGTTTCAGCTGTCTCGATACGTATGCAATAACCTTCCCATGTTGCATGAGAACGCAACCTAAACCCTTTCCTGAAGCGTCACTATATATCTGAAATCCACCTGAGCCAGATGGGAGAGTAAGAATAGGTGCAGTCATTAACTTCTGCTTCAGATCTTCAAAGCTCTTCTCTCGCTCTTATGTCCAGACGAATTTCTCTCCTTTCCTCATCAGCTTAGTCAAAGGTAAGGCTAAGCGTGAAAAGTTCTCTATAAACCTGCGGTAGTAGCCAGCTAAACCCATAAAACTTCTAACTTCAGTTGCAGACGTAGGTCTCGGCCATTTAGTGATAGCTTCAACCTTTGTATGATCCATGGTGATCCCCTCTATGGATACAATATGGCCCAAAAATGCCACCTTGCTTAACCAGAACTCACACTTAGAGAACTTGGCATACAGCTGCTTCTGGCGAAGAATCTGTAAAACTATACGAAGGTGTTCCTCATGTTCCTCCTTGGATTTGGAGAATATCAGGATGTCATCAATGAACACGATAATGAACTTGTCCAGAAACTCATGGAAGATACGGTTCATCAAATCCATGAAGACAACTGGAGCATTAGTGAGTCCGAATGGCATGACTACGAACTAGTAATGCCCATAACGTGTACGGAAAGCAGTCTTGGAAATGTCCTGCTCTTTAACCCGTAACTAATGGTAGCCGGACCTTATATCGATCTTCGAGAAATGCTTGGCGCCCTGTAGTTGATCGAACAGGTCATCAATACGCGGCAAAGGATAACGATTTCTGATCGTGATCTTGTTCAGCTCACGATAGTCTATACCTAAACGCATGTTGCCGTCTTTCTTCTTCACGAACAGTACCGGTGCACCCCATGGCGATGCACTGGCACGGATGAAACCTCGTTCCAGAAGTTCCTGTAGCTGATCTTTTAGTTCCTTAAGCTCTATGGGAGCCATACGGTAAGGATCTTTCGAAATCGGCTCTGCACCTGGTATGAGCTCGATTCCAAACTCGACTTCACGAACATGTGGTATGCCTGGAAGTTCATCTAGAAATACGTCAGGAAACTCTGACACAATAGGCTGGTCTTGGATCGATGGGGACTCGAGAGTATTGTCATGAATATTGGCTATGAAGCCCTGACAGCCGTGTGATAGCAATGCACGAGCCTCCATGGATGAAATAATTTGTACTGACCTCCCTGGCAGAAAACCATGGCGTATTTACTCTGGAGATTTAACATCACCGAAGATAACTCGATAAGTGTGGCAGTCAATCGTAGCCTGGTGTTTGGATAACCAGTCCATGCCCAAAATCAAGTCAAAATCGCACATGTCCAAAGGAAGTGCGTCAACTATGCGGATCTTATCATCAAATTCTAGGATAAGATCTCTGTACACTTGAGTGATTCGTACAGAGTCCCTAAGTGGCGTAGAAATGCATAAGGCATTATCTAATGACATCGGGGAAATCCTAACACGTACAGCAAAAGTAGTGAACACGACTGAATGCGTCGCTCCAGTATCAAACAGAACACATGCTACCAAACCATTCATAAATAGATTTCCGGTGATGGTACCTGAAGTCTTATTCGCCTGATCTCTAGTAGTAGTGAACACGCGACGAGAAGTAGGAGGTGGCTTGGTGTCGGCGTGCCCAGAGGTGCCTTCTATCTCACCCTGGCGACAGTCCTTCTGCTGATGGCCTTGTTGGCCACACTTGAAACAACCAACCAGTACCTCGGCGACAAATACCAGAGTTTCTGTGCGAGCAAGTAGGACAGACAGGATGCGTGAATCCTCTAGCAGGCATCCTAGTTAGTTGAGAGCCTGTTTAAGGATTACATGCATGAGACATGATCGTGGAATATAAACATGATTACATAGAAGGTGTAAAATTTACCAGATGAGGTAGAACGATTAGGATGTGAACCCCTACAGTCCTGATCCCTGTCGTTACCATTGTTCCTGAATTATCAATTGTTGGAGTGTCAGAATACCATAACATAAAATAGTTTAACATGAAAGAATGTTAATGTAGGGACCTGATGTTGTTCGATTTTTTAGCGTTCTTATGGTAACCATCGTTACCGCCATGCCTCTCAGAACCAGAACGGTCGTTACTCTGACCGCTTCCCTTGGATGCTTGCTGCTGAGCGGCCGCAGGCTTACGGTCGTCAGTCTTCTGCCTGGAATATAATGTTGAATAGAGGATTATATGAAATGAAAGATACTAATAGAAATGAATTGTTTACAATTGGTGATTGAAGATACCTCTTCACTGCTCTGTCATCACCAAACTCCTCTCGTTCCTGAAGCATCTCGAGCTTACGGGTTGCATCAGCCACCTATGCCACTGTAGTGAAAGTATCACATACTAAGTTGTTGGCAACCGAAGTGCGAAGTGCCCAACGAAACTTCTCAGCCTGCTCCGCAGCAGTTCCTGTGGCTGGACCCAGAAATCCTGCCAAACGGAGAAACCTTTGCATGAATTCGTTGTTGTTTTCACCAGCAACCTGTCGAATGTTGTGGTAGTCCCTCTTGAGCTTCTCTTGCTCGGCATGTGGAAAGTACTGATTAAGGAAGAGCTCCTTAAACCGGTCCCAAGTTAGCTGTGCAACCTAGTTATCACCACCATTGGACTGCTTGACCGATTTCCACCACTGCAGCACATCACCTTCAAACTTATAGCAAGTCAGTCTTGCCTTGAAAACACCATTAAAACCCATTGCATCAAAAATCTTCTCTATGTGAGAAATCCAAGCTTCAGCCTTGTTTGGGCTGTCAGTCTGCTCAAACAAACGGGGTCGCTGTTTTTTGAATCTCTTCAACCAAGTCATAAGAGTAACAGGTGGAGGAGGATGTAGAGGATTGTTGTTTTTGTTCTGATTGCCATTAGCTTGGAATTCCGCATGAACTTCGTCTTTGATTTCATTACGAAGTTGGGGAAAGAGGGCTTGTAGAGCTGCATTGAGAGCTGCTGTCAAATCTGGAGTATTGCGTGAGTTCACCGTCTGACAGTTTAAAACAACAAAATGCAACATAAATCATAAATCTGAATGAGGTAAACATAAAAATGCATGAACAATGTATAGATCAGTGAAGCAGTTTATAATGCATGAAACAATATAAAATGCATGATGCAGTTTATAAAACTTTTATATGAACGGGAGTGAACGCCTATGGTCAGTTCACTCAAAACAAAAGACTTGGTGAGGGGACGCCTATGGGTCGGTCCCAAAGTTAAAAGTTTCGTTAAAAGCACATGTGACTAAATAGGGACAGTCTTGTACCAACCATTACTTAGTCATGAACCTGCTACAATGATATGTATGCATGAAATAAAATGAAAATAGATGAATGCATGAAAACCAACTGTCAGTTCTAGGAAGACACTGGTGACTACCCGTAAGTCATAGGTCATGTTTTACAGAGCTACAGGTCGAAACCTTGGCTCTGATACCGTAATTGTAACACCCCATTTGTTAAGATAGGATGCTACAGTAAATTATGGCGTGTCATCAAAGCATACAAGGTAAATATCTAAACATTCATGACCATAAATAGAAATACCGGAATCAAACATCGGTAGTCTAGTAACTCACACACAAGCAATATAAGTACTGTAAATGAAAAAGACTAAACAATGTCCAAAAGAAGTAAAGTATAATAAAGTAGGAATAACTGCATAAGGTAAAAGAGGTTGGATAGCTTCCAATCCGAATGCACATACTCTCGAGTTCCTACTTGCGTCCTTAGATACCTGCTGTTTGGGAACATGGAAAAGTAGACGGCTGAGCATAACGCTCAGTGCACGGATATACAATAAATCATGGAAGACATAGAATATGAAAGCATATAAAGAGCATAAACATGAATAGCAGCGGAAATGAATAAGTCTTGGAAAACCTAGTTGTCTATCATGTTAACTGGTTTTAGTTCTGAAAACATAGCTTATGTTACTTATGAAAATCTGTATTAGTTAATGTACCAAAATGGCCAATTTAGTTCATGAGGTCAACAACGTGCATGAATACTTGGAGGGGTGACCTCGTCATGCAAATTAGAGGGGATGCCTCTAATTAATTGGTAAGTGGGTAGGAGAGGTCTCGGTTGACACAAACTAAAACAACAAACATGCAAAACATACCCCGACTTAAGTTCGGGGTCCTTTTGGTCTCGGGTCCGAACAAACAAATCCAACCGAGCCCCCTAGTGGGTCTCAGTGGTGCCTCTGCCTCAACAAAAACCAACAACAAACACACCATGACCTTCGGTCGGGGTTTCTTGCTTGTGTCCGAGTCAAAACCAACCAAGCCGAGAGTCATGAGACTCTCGGTGGTGATGAAGAAAACAAAGTCGAGCCCCTTTGGGGTCTCGGTTGTCTCGACCGAACCAAACCACACACCAAACCAACCCGTGACATGAAATTAATTAATCCTAAGTTTGTTCTTACATGTTCTTGATGATTAATTAATTTAAAACATGAATTACATAAGAAATTAAATAAGATGAAAAGGGGTTTGATTATACCAACGCGTGTAGAACGAAGGGATGATCACGAATCAATAAACAACCAACAAAATTGTCCGGTTTTGCCCTCTTGTTTGATGTAGGCCGGCGGCAAGAACAAAAAGGAGGCAATAGGAGTTTTTTTAATAAAAACGTAAATTATGAGAAAAACAATTCCCTATGTTTTGTTTATTTAGTGTCATGGACCAAAAGCCCATTTTCCTTTCCTCTTATCTCTTAGCCGCTACATATGGGGCCCAACAAAGGAAACACGTAACTTTTTCCGTGTTCAAATAATTATCGTGTAAGTTCGTGATTTAATATTCATGAATTTGGTATTCTTGATCGTGTCACATTTATAATATTCATGATTGTTCGTTATTTAAATGTCGTGACACGTGTTAATATTATAAACGGAAAGTTTAAATTTTATCGTGTTTTCATAATTTATTGTTCACGTGTACTGTTCATAGGATTTTTAATGCGGTTTTACAGTTGGAGTATAAGGTATGATAACGCTTAGCTCGCGAGATTCTACGTGGAACCAACTTTGGTGCCGTGGATTCGCGCCACTACGCAGGCCACTCAAGCTCAAAATTTTGTACAACACCAATTAAGTAACGTGCTTTGAAAGTGGGAAAACGTAAAAAAAAACCGTTATGACCTAAAACAAATCATAATCAACCCTTTTTAACATGATACATTTTACCTTATTTTAACAAATTTCCATACACCTTTCTTTACCAAAACACATACTCTATACTAAAAAACTTGAATGACTCATCTTTTTCAATACGTTCGATGCGGGATGATCAAAATGATAGTTGGTTGACTATGCAAGCTATTCACTATTAACTATCGTTGCAAATGTTTCAAAAAAAGGTTTACAAGGACGATTAATCACTGCTTAATCACTACAAGGACCTCAACCTTGTCGATTAATGAAAAGACGATTAATGGCGGTCAATTGTGGTCATGAAGGTCAAGGGAGGTCAAACTTACCGAAAACTTGCAATATTTGCCGAAAATACCTAAAACTGACTTAAAACTTGTGTTTATCACTTATAGTAACTATATATATGTGTGGTAAGTTGTATTTTAAGGATAATATTGCCAAAAATACTTAAAACTCATTAGAAATATACAAAACTTGCCAGAAATACCAAACAGTTGCTAAAAATGTCAATCCGATTAATCCCGCCTAGAACGATTACATGTTACAAGGTGTTCGACCGACCGGCTATCGATTCACGATTTTTGCAACATTGGTTGCAACAACAACAAGTTGAATGTTCGCATACAGATATTCAAATATGTCATAGATGTGATATTTCTAAAGAACTTTTGATGGACAATTATTTCGGTGATAATTCAAAATATGTGAAGTGTTATTTTGAACATCGGTACCATATGAGCAACAAACTATATTAGAATTAGTCTAATGTATTGAAACTAATACTCAATCTGTCTATTATATTCTCGGACATATTAAATTCTTTATAGACTAACTAATCATAGGGGTCAGATGAGTTTTACTATTATTATGAATTCTACATCCATCATACGTCAATTGACATACTACACAACATCTAATGCATTCGATAAATATTTACAAATATACTAGTACAAAAAAAGGTATCCGTCACACTCAAAAAGAGTGACCGTAGGCCTACAGTCAGACGCGTTTTTTTAGGCTTTGTGACCAAAGGTCCCGCGACCGTAGGTACCTTTTGGTCACAAGTTCATCTTAGTGACCTTAGCTATCAAAAATGAGTGACCAATACTCGAAAATGTGTGACAAACTAGGTACAATATTTGGTGTTTTAGTGAATATGTGTGACGGTAAACACTCTATAGTTACACGAGTTTTGTTTAAGAGTGACTACTGTTTATAAGTTTGTCACATTAATATACGATATGTGTGACATTTACTATGTGATTAGTGTATTTTGTGTGACTATATGCATCCAATAGTCACATGAATTGTATGTTTGTGTGACCTTTTATGATATGTAGTCACACAAATCTTGCTAATGGTACTGAGTTTGTCACATACAATTAACCAAAGAGTTACAAATAGTAGAAATAAGTGTGACTGTATGCTTTGTCAAGTCAAGCCAATTGTATTTTTTATGTGACTATATGCATCCAATAGTCACATGAATTGTATGTTTGTGTGACCTTTTATAACATGTAGTCACACAAATCATGCTAATGGCACTAAGTTTGTCACATACAATTAACCAAAGAGTTACCAATAATAGAAATAAGTGTGACTGTATGCTTTGTCAAGTCAAGCAAATTGTATTTTGTGTGACGATATGCATCCAATAGTCACATGAATTGTATGTTTGTGTGACCTATTATAACATGTAGTCACACAAATCATGCTAATGGCACTAAGTTTTTCACATACAATTAACCAAAGAGTTACCAATAGTAGAAATAAGTGTGACTGTATGCTTTGTCAAGTCAAGCAAATTGTATTTTATGTGACTATATGCATCCAATAGTCACATGAATTGTATGTTTGTGTTACCTTTTATGACATGTAGTCACACAAATTATGATAATGGCTCTGAGTTTGTCACATACAATTAACCAAAGTGTTACCAATAGTAGAAATAAGTGTGACTGTATGCTTTGTCAAGTCAAGCAAATTATATTTTATGTGACTATATGCATCCAATAGTCACATGAATTGTATGTTTGTGTTACCTTTTATGACATGTAGTCACAAAAATTATGATAATGGCTCTGAGTTTGTCACATACAATTAACCAAAGAGTTACCAATAGTAGTAATAAGTGTGACTGTATGCTTTGTCAAGTCAAGCCAGTTGTATTTTGTGTGACTATATGCATCCAATAGTCACATGAATTGTATGTTTGTGTGACCTTTTATGACATGTAGTCACACAAATCATGCTAATGGCACTAAGTTTGTCACATACAATTAACCAACAAGTTACCAATAGTAGTAATAAGTGTGACTGTATGCTTTGTCAAGTCAAGCAAATTGTATTTTGTGTGACTATATGCATCCAATACTCCAATAGTCACATAGAATTGTATGTTTGTGTGACTTTTTATGATATGTAGTCACACATTGGAATGTGAATAAGTGTGACTATGTTTCATCTTCTAGTAACCTTTCAGAATTCAATAAAAACAAATAACAAAATTTTGGAAATCAAATTTCAATTGCATTAATATATAAAATTGAATGTACATAATCAAATCAACAAATGTAATGTCATATTATTCTCAAGTAACATACTTTTCACAAATAATCACGTTTGTAAATACTTTGAATCACCATATTGTAAAGTATTTTGAGCCTTGTTATTCCTAGCTTGTTTCTGCATATGAGTAATAGTCGTATATGTACTGCCTGCCGGAACATTCATCGAGCGCTTAGATCCTATTTTTGGTGCACTTTCAACAACAACTTTCATGGTATTTGGTGGTGTTGTTTCCTCTATGGAAACAAAAGCCGTGTATTAAACATTGAACTAAATATGAAAAGCTATGTATATGGATGATAAATCAAGTGTATGTACCTCTTCTAAAAAAATAACCTTTTCCTTTGGCCATGCCACGAAACTACCTTTTACATCCTTAACAGTTTTTAAACCATTATTTTCGGCATCAGGTATGAATGCTGCATCCACTAAGGATTCATCAACTGAAACTTTGTAGCAATTTTTTGGTAGTGGTTGGTTATGAATCATTACATTGTCTCCATACTTAGACTTTTATACCCTACCGTTACCAATGATAATTGTCCTAGAAATGTTCCACAATTTGCACTTAAATGTCTGAAGAAAAAATGTTTACATACGTTAATGACAAATAAATTAAACATGTAATTATATGAAAAATGATGAAATACTTACATCTGATAGTGATGGTGGAGACTGATTTACTTTTGATTTAGAAGGTGTACACTTCTTTCGTAATGATGCAATAGGTACGTCTTGTTGTGTCGAGGGAGACAGATTTTGTTGTGATCCGGAAGCTGGATAAATATCTTCTTGAGATTGGGAATTGAAGTGGAGACTTCTTTTCCAACGATCCTGTCTTATTTTTTGCTAACCTAGTTCTAGTAGGTACCTGCATATATACATAACACAGTAAATAAGTCACGTATAGTACAATTTAGAAACCAAACATGGTTTTTTTATAACTTACCTTCTTCGCAGTTGCAGTTGCAGCTGCAGTTGCAGTGTCCAAATCCTTGTTCGAAGTTGCAGTTGTCTTAGACATTGGAAATAACACACCCTTCTGAAGTCCACCACCACTGATCGACGTCCTTTGCTCTTCACTAGGTATTTTGCTTAATGCATTATGTTCTAGTTGTAATACCTGCAATATATACGTATGTTAATTGTTAATGGTATTACAGACTGAAAATCATCAAATCAAAATTAGAAAACTAGTCTTACATTTGACTGACTTGGCATTAACTCGGCTATATTAACCCCTTGTGAAGACATAACTTTCAACATTTTTTCAATAGTTTCCTATGTTTGTGACATCTTGGTGGTTAATTCATCGATTGTATCCTCTTTTTCTTTACGCGCCTGTCTCTCTTTCTCAAGTTCATTTTCAAGCAACGCAATCCTTATATCAGTTCCTTGTTTCCTTCTATGTAGATCAAAGAACTTCCTGCACGTAACTCTGCCTCCCACTCCTCGTGCATACCCTCCCTTTTCCTTTCCTAATACATGTGATAATGAATCTGAGCCACTATCAACCGTCAAGGTTCCATCTCTGATCTGTTCCCCTGCTTCCAGCTGCACACAAAAAGTGGTAAATAATTTATTATATGATTATAAACATTATATAAAAAAATTTGCAATAACACTTACAATCTTAGTGCTAACTTTGATTGTTTCATCATCTGTCTCTTTTCCTTCTTATCTAACCCTTCCATTAAACCACAATACACCACGGGGGGGGGGGGGGGGGGGGGGGGGGGGTTCTTGATCTAGTGTAATTTGTTTTTTTTATCTTCCAAACATCAAATACATACAGATGAAAAGTTAAACCAACATGGACAACAGTGTTAGGATATTACACCAATATAACCTTACCATTTGCTCTTTTATATATACATAACCACCACGTCCCATTGTATGCTGATAAAGAGACTTGGAACACGCCAATTTATTAGCAGCTGATTTCGCCTAACAAAAAAGATTACTGAATGAGAAGTTGCTAGTACGTAACAGACTGTGTTTGTCATACGGAGTTTCAAAACAATGCATACATACGGTGTTTATAAATGTAAGACGAAATAGAAATTAACAACCTTAAATTCTTCTGTCGCCGTGTGGTTTACAAAAGCAACCCAGTGTTCGGCTTTGACGATTGCTTTGTAATTATTTTGAACTACATTTAATTTTTCAGGATTATCTAGGTTGGGAACTATGTGTTTTGCTGTCAATTTGCTTCTGAAATTTCTTAGCAGTTCACCTAGCTTATTCATAACCAACTTTTTGTAGGACACATCAAATTCAAAGTATTGTTGCACATATTAACATAATGTTAAAGTAAATGTAGGAATACGACTAATACTTGGGTAAAAAAATTTGTATTTGTATCGTGGTTTCAGTCCAAAGTTTTTCTCTTGCTTCCTCCTTCACATCTTTCCACGATATAATCTTCAATCCTATCTGCTCCCAAACCGTGTCTCCTAAAGAACTTATAAACAATGATCTGTTTGGCCCTGATATTCTATTCAGTGCATCAAAGTTTACATTTATCTTCATGACATCTGGTTTTCCATATTTTATCCGAAACTTGGCTAACCTAGGTATACCCCTCTTATTAACAACCTTCTGTTTATTGATGTCTTCATCCGCATCCGATTGATCACCATAATCCTCTGATTCATAACCTCCTTCATTATCGTGATTTACATCATTATTATTAGCCAAATAATCATCATCATTAACAATATAATCTTGATCATTGTTTTCAGTGTTCATGATTATTGACATGTGTACAATAACAATAAGTGGAAATGGTATGAAACTAGTGATGGAAGTAATTGAGATGGAGATGGAGTTAGAAAATTATGGTATATTTTGTGATTTTGGAGAAAAATCGGGATTTGAGATGGAGATGGAATTAGAATATTATGGTAACTGTATATGCGTTAACTTAGCATGGACATTCAAAATTTTCGTGAAAAATTTGGCTCCAAATACAAAAATTAAACAACCAAATATTTTGAACTCCATTTTTCCTCCAAATTAAACATTCAACTTTTCCCTTTGAGTTTCCTGGTAAAATTAAAGTTTGAACAAAATGTTATACTATATTTCACATTTTAACATTCAACCAAAAACCTTTAGTTTACACTGAATAAAAACTTGAATTCATATATTATAAGAAAATGGATATAACATAAGTGAATTGTACATGGCCTTAAAATACTTATATTACGTAATTAACAAACTCGTATTGTTGATTACAGATAACTGATAATTGTTTCATAATGATAGTAATGCATACACATCTATTAAATTGTTACGACCTGTAGGTTGAAAATGCAACAGGTGCCCAACAATAACAGACCAACAAAACATAAAAAATTTGTTCATATTACACAGGGAGAACTGACATCATCCAACCTTCCAACATTCCTTTTGCCTTTGTTGTTGCTCCCCTCTGCAACATTCCTTGACCGAACCTTCTTACATTATGTATGCCTACAATATGAGTTTGAAACAGTGGAGGGCGAATACATGGAGTACTTGAAGAACTTGTGGTCAAACTCCGAATCGGACTTATATTGCTAACTTCTGCAAACATGTACATATTAATGTTAGTTATATGTCGACAAAGGTAGTGTTTGGCAGTATGTGTAGCATGGTTGTGGTTGCCCTAACAACATTTGGATTTATTTGGTTATGCGTATGTTTGTATAGGGGACCATATCCAACTGATTACAAAAGACCTAAAACAATATCATACCTGAAAACCTGTAACTATAATATACCATGGGACCATATCCGGACACATTAACAAAAACCATAACCAAGATTGAAACATAGACCATATAAACACGTTAATTAAAAATGACATAGATTAAGAAGGGCTAGTCCTATAAATCGAATCATGTTAACGAAAAATGAAATAGGTCCACATACATGCATTAAAAGTTAGTGTAAACCCTAATACCATAACAAACTTACACTATTCGTATGAACCCTAATATTTAAATTGAACAATACTGATTGTTGCATTACCTTTTTTCCTGATTCTTCATGACGTTAATGATTGTGTAGATTGGCGACTATTGTGTATAAGGGTTTTATTTTTTTATTGTGTATTGGATGAAGATTTAGGGTTTGTTCTTCTTGTGTGTGATTCTGAAGATGGTGGCGGTTACAAGCTAGATGGTATTAATTAAAACTATTTAATAATAAAATTATAGTAATTAACATTTAATTATTAAAAGTTAATAATAAATAAATAATAGTAAGTAAATAAAAAACCATATACGCTGTATTTTTATTAAAAATATTTTTGTCAAAATTAACTAACTTTAAAAATGTTATAATTTTAAACATAACATAAAAATATTCCTTTAATTAATTTTAAACATAAAATTATAGTTAAATAACTTAAATATGAATAAGGTCGATTTTGAATTGTCGGTTTAATAAGGTTAGGGTGACAAAATTATAGTTTAAAAATGGGTTAGGGTTTATGGTTTAGGGTTGGGGTTTAGGGTTTATGGTTTAAGGTATAGGGTTGAGGTTAATGTTTAGGATTTTTGATTTAGGGTTTATGGTTTAGGGTTAATGATGTGGTTTATGTTTAATTAGGGTTTATAGTTTAATTTAAGTTCATGTTTTAGGGTTAATTAATGTTGTTTAAAGTTTATGATTTAGGGTTTATATAGGGTATATTGCTTTATGTTTAGGTTGTATGGTTTAGACTTTAGGGTTATGGTTTAAGGTTTAGGATTTATGGTTTAATTAGCTAGTGTGGTTTATTAAGGTTTAATTAGAATTTATGGTTTAATTAGCTAAGGTTTGTGGTTTAAGGATTATTAATTATGATTTAAGGTTTATAGGGTTTAGGGCTTATAGGGTTTAGGGTTTAAGGTTCATTGGTTTATGGTTTAGGATTTATGGTTTAATTAGCTAGGGTTTGTGGTTTAAGGATTAATTATGATTTAAGGTTTATAGGGTTTAGGGCTTATAGGGTTTAAGGTTCATTGGTTTATGGTTTAGGATCTATGGTTTAATTAGCTAGGGTTTGTGGTTTTAAGGGTTAAATAGGATTTAAGGTTAAATGGTTTAAGGTGTATGATATAGTGTTTAAGGTGCATTGGTTTAAGGTTTAAGGCTTAGGGTTTAGGGTTTAAGGTTCATTGGTTTATGGTTTAATTAGCTAGGGTTTGTGGTTTAAGGGTTAAATAGTATTTAAGGTTAAATGGTTTAATGTGTATAATTTAGTGTATAGGGTGCATTGGTTTAAGGTTTAGGGCTTAGGGTTTAAGGTTCATTGGTTTATGGTTTAAGGTTTAAGGTTTAGGATTTATGGTTTAATTAGCTAGGGTTTGTGGTTTAAGGGTTAAATAGGATTTAAGGTTTATAGGTTTAAGGTGTGTGATATAGTGTTTAGAGTGCATTGGTTTAAGGTTTAGAGCTTAGGGTTTAAGGTTTATTAGTTTACGGTTTAAGGTTAATGATTTATGGTTTAATTAGCTAGGGTTTGTGGTTTAAGGGTTAAATAGAATTTAAGGTTTATAGGTTTAAGGTGTATGATATAGTGTTTAATTAGGGTGCATTACTTTAAGGTTTAGGGCTTAATTAGGGTTTAAGGTTTATTGGTTTATGGTTTAAGGTTTATGATTTATGGTTTAATTAGCTAGGGTTTGTGGTTTAATTAAGGGTTATATAGGATTTAAGGTTTATAGGTTTAAGGTGTATGATATAGTGTTTAGGGTGCATTACTTTAAGGTTTATGGCTTAATTAGGGTTTAAGGTTTATTGGTTTATGTTTTAAGGTTTATGATTTATGGTTTAGTTAGCTAGGGTTTGTTAAGGGTTAAATAGGATTTAAGGTTTATATGTACCGGTTTATGATTTCGTGTTTAGGGTTCATTGGTTTAAGGTTTAGTGTTTATTGAGGTTTAATGTTCAGGGTTTAATGTTTAAGGATTAGGGATTATGGTATGTAGGATTATGAATTATGGTTTAATTAAGGTTTATGGTTTAAGGGTTATATGGTTTAGGGTTAAATTGTTTAAGGTTTAGGTTTTAAATTAAGTAAGATAACAAATTACTCATCATTTATGTTACGTTCAGACGTGGTCTTGGTGAGATAAGTCATAAAACCTTTTAAGCACCGACCTTTTAAAAGGGGTATAAAACGTTTGCATATATTATATATTACTTATTTAAAATATAATTAATGTATTTTCATTAATATAATTTTTATCAAGTTTTATGTACTTAGTCTTTCATAATAATTGTCTGTTGTTGACTTTTTTTTGTCTTAATATTGATACTTTCAATTTTAACATATTTGTTTATGTTATATGATTACCTGATAATACGAGTCCACCGCATTGGCCCGTTTAAAATAATATTTCCTTAAATAAATTTCATGCATTATATTAATTTTGTAATAGATATAAACCACAAAATGTAAGCTTATGACACATAAGCCCATCTCAACTTATGTTTAATAAATCATAAATAACATATTTATATAAGGGTATAAGTAATGAATACACAAATACTTATGATGGTCCATTTTACCCAATGGACTTTTTTATGTCCGGTATTCCTATTTGAACAAAAATATAAAGTTATGACTTTTTATTAGGATAAATAACCTACATTTTCGGGTCAATTTTTAACACCTTTTACATCAAACTTTTCTTCAATGAAATTTAAAACATGCGTCCAGAATTTTATTTCGTTGAAAATTGAAAATTTGCCTCCAAAATGTTATTTAGTGAACATTGAAAATAACTCCCAAAAATTTTAAACTCATCCCACAATTTTTTTCCATCCCTCATTCTACAGCCATCAATAACATCAACAACTATTCTGTTCGGCCATCTACACCAGTTTTAATTTCATTACTTTATAAATCAGGTAATGTTTTTATTAGGATTATAATCTGTAGTGTTCATATGCATTTGTTTAGATAATTAGTATATATGTGATTGGATTTTGGGGTTTTATATTATGTGTTATTGATTCATGTTAT
This sequence comes from Glebionis coronaria, assembly GCA_025667525.1. Taxonomy (NCBI): domain Eukaryota; kingdom Viridiplantae; phylum Streptophyta; class Magnoliopsida; order Asterales; family Asteraceae; genus Glebionis; species Glebionis coronaria. The sequence goes on from CM046875.1 coordinate 521,986,363, forward strand.
GTGCCTTAAACCTTTAAGAATGTTCTATCTTGGATATGATATATTGGTTTGTTTTGTGAGGTGTAGGATATATACGATACGATTTATCCTCAACACTATGATGGACAAGTCTTGGATACGAAGTAATAGGACTAAAAAAGAATATTTTGACGGAGTAGAAGCGTTTATTTAATATGCCAAAAAAAATGCGCAAGAGGAGACTAACCGCCACCCAGAAAGTCATAATGGACCACTTAAAATTCTATGTCCCTGTAACAGCTGCTTAAACCACATAGAGGGTACAGTAGAATCAGTAGGATTCCATTTATTCATACATGGGTTTAATCTAAAGTACACAAATTGGAAAAAAACATGGAGAAAAGGACGAGCAATCATCAAATGCCCAAATATTAGTTGATGATACAACAGAGTATATTGTTGACAACACGGATGTCGACACGGATGCTGGTTCAGAAATTCCAACAGATGGCCCAACAACAGTAGAGATGGTTAACGCTACAAAAGATGATTTTGATGAGGATGGCATTGCCAAGTTTCAACAACTAGTAGTAGACGCGGAGAAGCCACTTTATGAAGGATATCCCGACTTCACAAAGTTGTCTGCAATAGTTAAACTTCTCAACTTGAAGGGTAAGTATGGAGCTTGTGATAAGTTCTTTACTGAATTACTTGGTTTGATTAAAAAAATGCTACCTGCTGGTAACGAACTAGTTGAAAGAACTTATCAGGCCAAAAAAATGATGCGACTGATGGGATCAGGATACAAAAAGATACATGTATGTATCAACAACTTCATGATTTACTGGAAAACTAACTCAAAATTGACTGCTTGCTCAACATGTGGGACAACAAGATGGAAGGTCGACAATAAGACAAAGAAAGTTTACGAAAACATTCCAACCAAAGTGATGTGGTACTTCATAATTATACCAAGACTAAAATGATTGTTTAAGATACCGAGTATTGCAGAAAACATGAGATGGCACACAACAAGAAGGATAACAGATGGTGTTTTACGTCACCCTGCAGATTCACAGGCATGGCGTACCATAGATGAAAAATTCCCCAAAATTGCAGAAGATCCAAGAAATATACGGATGGGAATATCGGCTAATGGGGTTGATGTCAAATCAAGTAATAGGCATCACAGTGTATGGCCAGTTTTATGTGTCATATACAACCTTCCTCCATAATTGTGTATGAAACGAAAGTTTATCATGCTTTCGACCCTTATATCAGGATACCCGGGGAATGATATTGATGTTTTCTTAGAACCATTAGTTGATGATATGTATACCTTATTTGAACATGGTGTTGATACATATGATGCATCAACGAAATAGAACTTTAAGCTTCATTCCGTTGTGTTATGGACAATAAATGATTACCCAGCACTGGGTACATTATGCGGCTGCCCATACAGTGGATTCAATGGTTGCGTGGTATGTGGGAAAGATACACATTGTGTAAGACTTTCGGCCTCAGCCAAGCAAAGTTATGCTGGTAACAGACGATATCTACCATACACACATCCATTCAGAAAGCAAAGAAAATCGTTTAATGGACAACAAGAACTTGAACGTGCTCTAGTACCAAATACAGGGGAAGAAATATACGACGAAGTTCGACATATTCAAAATAAGTGGGGAAAAGTAAAGAAAACTAACAATAACGCATCAGGAAACCAGGAAGATACAAGAGGCAGAGGTGGGAAAATTCAAAATAACAAAAGAAAAGCAACAGAAGACGAGGGTAGTTCAAGCCAACCTACTGAATCGTATTGGAAGAAATTAAACATTTGGTATCGAAGGCTAAGGTATTGGAGGCATAATCGTGTTCCACATTGTATTGACTTTATGCATGTAGAAAAAAATTGTGGGGAGAGTTTTGTTGGAACTTTGCTAAATGTTCTTGGTAAGACGAAAGATGGATTGAAGGCACGAATGGATCTGGCAACTTTGGGTATAAAACTTGAGATTTTTGCTAGGCTAGAACAAGACAAAACAACACTACCTCCAGCAGGCTACACGTTAACTAATGCTGAAAAAGACAAATTTTATGAAACGTTAGCCAACCTCAGAGTACCACAGGGATATTGTTTAAATTTTGCTAGTTTCGTCAACGTAAAGGAAAGGAAGCTCATTGGCCTTAAGTCACATGACTATCACATGTTGATGCAAGAGTTTTTACCAATTGCAATACGTTCAATCATGGATCCACCCACACGATATGCTATTATCAGGTTTTGCTTTTTCTTTAAATCTATATGTAGAAAAGAAATCAAATTAGAAGAACTAGATGCGACGCAACAAGAACTATTTGTGACACTGTGCCTACTTGAGAAGTTCTTTCCTCCGTCATTTTTTGATATTAGGATACACTTGACTGTGCACCTAACTAGAGAGGTAAGATTGTGTGGTCTCATATGCTTTCGGTGGATGTACCCATTTGAAAGATGTATGAAGGTTATTAAAATCCATGTTAGAAACAGAAACAGACCAGAGGGATGCATTGCTGAGGAGACAATTGCGGAAGAAACAATAGAGTTTTTTAGCGAGTATCATAAAACAATGAAATCTGTTGGTTTGCCACCTGATAAAGATGTAACCAATGAAAATGAGGACGGAATGCCATTGTCGGCCGGCACACCATTCGAAATGAATGGGGAACTATTTGCAAAAGCTCATTTGTATGTACTACAAAATACAGATGAACTTTTACCCTATATCGAGTAAGTGTTACTAACACATGTCTATTCATTGATATATATATTCTAAAAACAAAAAATTAATCAAATACATTGTTTCGTTTCAGGCGACACAAGAATTATTTGAAAAACAATAACCCGGGGAAACGAATAGCATTGCTGGAGGCTGAGCATTGTAAAACTTTTGCTAAGTGGTTACATGATGAGGTAATTACTTGTATGATGTTTATAATTGTTTGTTTGTTGCTAAATATTGGTTAACTTAACATCTCAAAAACCAATACTAAGCTAGTAGTAGAGTATAATAAATAAGCACTTACAACATAATGAGGCGATCTCCAACTCTCAGTAGCAAGTAGAAGCGTTGTCATTAGCTAAGCGTAGAGGTCAACCAACACACCATTTCTTTATCTGAAACACTATTCTTTAACTGTTGAAATTCAGGTTTTGAGAGAGTTAGCAATATCAAAAGATAGCGTATCAGATACTGTTAGGTAGATATCATTTGGACCACGCGCCACGGTAGTAAAATACGATGCATATAACATCAATGGGTATACATTTCGTACGAAAATAAATGATGGCAAAGTTTACCAGAACAGTGGGGTTTGTGTTAAGGTAGAAGATACTCATATATCCAAAGAAGTTGAAACAAAAAAAAACTATTTTATTATGGGGTTTTACAAGAGATATGGGTACTAGATTACCGTTTCAGGAGAATACCTCTTTTCAAGTGCGATTGGGTTAATCACAAGAAACATGCGGTCAAAAAGATAAGCTTCTTGGATATACATTGGTAGACCTGAAGAACTTAGGCCACAAGGATGATCCATTCATATTTGGCTCACAAGCAGGACAAGTGTTTTATGTCCAAGACCAGGTACAAAAAAATATGTCTATTGTCTTCAGGACCCTTAGCAAGAATTACAAAGATACATATGACGAAGTCGATGAGGAATTTAGTACAATCATTCACCAGAACAATGATAACACTTTGCCAGACGCACATGTAGGTGATGATTCACACAGTGACTACTATCGAGCAGATGGTGAAGGAGTTGTCATACAAAAAACCAAGTGAAGCCTGTCATGCTCAAGTTGGCACAATCGGCCTTTTTATCGTATTTAACTTGTTCTTTTAGAGGATAGGTTGTACTTGTTTAAGGATTTATGTTTGTGTGCATATCACACATTTAAGCTTTCATTTTTTCTGCAAAAACACTTGTAATCTATTTTATTTGAATGTAAAATTTCTTTAACATTCAGTGGTTCTTTTAATTATGTTTTTATGAAAATTAGATTTCAATTGTGTCCTGCTGATATAGCTAATTACATGTAAGTTTTCATAATCTGTCCTATTGAATTCTGTCATACTAGTGAAACTTTGTGTTCAAAAAGAATGTTTAGATTGGTGAGTTGAGTTGCATATCTGTTTATATAGCTAGTGACATACTACATAGTGTTAAATTTGGTGATTTGAGTTGCAATTACTGAACTGCATAACGTAAATATAGCTATTGCATCAGTTTGTATCAGTTTCAACTCCACTAGTGGTTTGGCTTGTGAATGCTTATTTTATTGATTATCCAGCTTATTTAAGTCTTTTGTTACTCACCTTTATATTTCATATTGGTTGCATGCCCTGAAATTGCTTAAATTTTATTATTCCTTTGTAAATTTGATATATTGCTCAACATAAGGGGTGTTTGGGATTGTATGTTTAAGCTTATTGACAACATGATTTAAGCCTCCTATTGCCTGCACACCTATTGTTTAGTTACAATAGGTTATAGTTGGTTTTTATTTCAGTCTGTATTCACAAATTTTGTGATTAGCATGTATTGCAAAAATCTGCTCATTACTGAAGTGCACTAGCTATTGACATAATGAGTATAAATTTGTGTCTACAAGAAGTTTGCATAATATATAATACATAATTTTGTCATACTTGTCAAGTTTGTGCTCAAATTCATACTAAAATCGTTCATGTACCTTCTTTAATTTTATACACACAACATATTCTGCTATCTTAACCCCCAAAAATTACAACAGATACTGATATTAAGCATAACTATAAGTTAAAGAACAATTTAATTAGATGTAATAAAAAATTAAGATAAACACAATAGCAGGCATTAAACATTAAACCAAATTAAACATAAATGTCATTACCATTACCATTAGACATTATATACATATTAGATATGCAGTTAAACAAAACATGGGTACAGAGTACTTTAACTTAAACAAAAGAACTGGTTTAGACACGACATACCCAAACTGCATATTGATGGGCTAAAACAACAAAAAGATATGTGCCCATACACAACAATCAGCAAACATTTTCTTCTGTTGGTGGAACCATTTCCATTTTAGTGGACCAAGCTTTCAACTCATCGACACCTTCAACTTGTTCCTGAACAATAATGTTCAAACGGTAAAGCTTCGTCTCCAACCTCTTCTTTAAATCAGTAAAAGCTTGAATAGACTCCTCCCAATCAGCAGCTGGATGCTTGGTCTTCATTTTAGAAAGTGCAGTACGCACCCTTTTTAGGCTTACGTTAACCGGTTCAATCAAATCCCGGATATCATTAGTAAAAGCCTTATCTTCAATAATCTGTTGCTGGAAGTATACCCTCATGGCATACGAAATATTTTCACCACCAGTGAGTTGCATAATCTCGTCCAACACAGGGGTGGCATTTGCATCAGAAGTACTTCCTTGAGAATCTGCCATGGATTGATCTGTTAATAGAAAGTAAAAGGGTGTTTTTGATTTGGGGAAGATGATCTGTTAGTTGGTGATGTTATAGATTATATAACCATAGGCAGGCTATTTATACAACCCATAACAACCACAGTTTTTTATTGGGGCAAATGAAGAGTTGCAAACCATAATGGCAAATAGTCTGAACTCAATGCATGCATGGAGGAGTATCAAGGAAGCTTCGACACACACTTATAAATGTGTGTGACAAATTTTTTTTGATGGGCTTAGTTAGTCACATAAAAAAATACTTGTTGAGACAAATTATTATTTTATGGGCTTAGTTAGTCACATAGAAAAATACTTGTTGTGACTAGGTGTAGTGACTTTAGTCATACAAACACTAAAAAATGTGACTCATATCAACATTAGTCAAAATTGAGATTACATTTGGTTCTAAACATTTGTCACATGAATATTTTACTGTGTGACTTTTTCAATGTGTTGGTCACATATAATCCCATTATAATGTGACCATAAATATAATTTAGTTTCACATTTCTCAAATGTTGTGACTATTGGAAAACATATAGTCACATAATTGTTTGGTTATTGAGTATGATCATGTATTATATTTGATCATAGTCTTCAAGTAATTGTAAAATTTGTGTCACATTTAAATAAATATAGTGGCAAATGTTTCAATACCTACTTTCCACTTGTAACACATACAAAATTCATGTGTGGTTAAAATTTAACAAAATATACTAGTCACATTAAAATAATGTGTGTGACAACTTTGTTTATCAATTTGTCACTTGTAAAATAAGTCTATGTGACCATATATGATTTTTGGTGACATTCGATGTGTGTATGACAAATATTTGTCACACATGTATAGGTATAATGTGACAACTACTTGAACCAGACTTTGATTCGGTAACACTCTCAAATTATTAAGTGACTAACGACTCATCCAAAAAACATTTGTTAGCCCTAGTCACGTAAATATTCATATGCGTGACAAACAAAATACGTAATGATCATACAAACTGACTTCAAGTGTGTAGAATATTGATAACCTATGAATCTATGAAGTGGGTTGAAGATTCCTAGAGAGAGAAACTAGTGAGAGAAAGTGAGAGAGAAACTATGTGTTTTTATTCAAATGAAAATGTGGAATGAACAACAACCAACCCCTTTCCATGGTGGAAAGGGGTATTTATATCCAAGGCCCTTATTTGGGCTTGGGCCGACCCATGACAAGCCCATGGGTCGGTTTCTTACTTAACTTAATAAGCAACATTAACTACGAGCTATTACAACATAAATAATATTGTGGAGTGACCGATACTTCTAATATACGTTAAAAACGTATTTCTAACAATCTCCCCCTAAGGGAGGTCACTCCACGTTACAAAGTTCTAAACCTAGCATACTATACTAAGTCTTTGTTCTTCAGCTCGTAGTCTTTTCTTCTTTCTTTTTGTTGTGAATATTTTGATTTGATCTTTTAGGCTTTGGCTTGAGAGCATTGTTCTTTTGACCAATCACGTGCGATCTTTGCCTTCTTGTGAAACTTGCCTCCTCGTGACTCCATGTTCCACACACTTATGTCTTTTTGTTGAATTCTTGAAAGCTTCAGAGTTTAGTACAGCAGAAGACTTCATTTTGCACTTTCTTGAATTTTGCTGAACTTTGATGCAGAAAAAACATAAGCATGTGGGAACGACTTCTACAGGTACACCGCAACACCACCGTCTTCAACTGGTACACAGCAACGCCACCGTCTTCAACAGGTACACATCAACGCCACCGTCTTTAACAGGTACACATCAACGACACGAATAAAATGGCTTTGACATTTTATTCTAATTCGGTAGCATTTTACCTCCGGTCGGTGAAGACCGTTGGACGATATTAGGTATCGTACCCGTGACGGATAGTTTCAATTAAGTAACTTCCTGACAGGATTTCGCGGGTAAACCCGTTCTCTTTATTCGACCGTCCAAAGCTGACTGCGAACATAACGAGTGAATCATTTGGATTAAAAATCCTTATGATTGAAGCCGTCAATTCATGAAACCTGGAACAAGTGAATTTCAATTAAGATTTTCACCATCGTTGCTTTCCAGTTATCACGAGCTCAATTCATAAAGAATCTTGCACGTCACCTACCAAGTGTTGTTTGATGTTAACACTAGAAGGATTTCCACTCGTCACTGTGATCAATAAAGAGTCACTCTGAGTGTTCTGGCAAGATCGTATGATAATGCGTAGAGGCCTGGAACGAGTTTAAGTTCAATTAAGAATTAAACCACTGTTTCTTTCCAGTTTTTCACAAGATTGGTTCTTAAAGAACCGCACGTGTAACCTACCATGAGCTTGTTTGATGTTGGCTCAAGCAGGATTTCCATCTTCATTGTAATGCTTGCGTATTACTCGGATGTTCTGGCAATATTACAAGAATACTGCGTAGGACTCATAAAAATCTCTTACTTTTCACAGTGTGTGAGAAAGCAAGGAATAAATGGAAAGTGTCCTAATGAGACTTTTGATGATCTCGTGGCTCTAGACTCGATAGTGCGTTTTGATTTAGTGAGTGAAATGTGTATAATGCAAGTTCGTTTTCTCAGTTCTTAACTAATAGAAAGTCCAATCAATTATCAAATTTATAATTGTTTTTGGTTGTTCAAGCTTGCTTGGTTATCTATTGCTAATTCAAACAAAGCTATCTAAAAATGAAAAATATAGAACTCCTTATACGTAAAACAAGTTGCAAATTCCAAATTTTATTCAAGTAAAATATTAAAATGCAAAATATAAAACTATAAGGACTGAAAATGTAATTTCTATGAAATGAAAATGCTTGAAATGTAAATTCTAAAAGTTATAAGGACTAAAAATGTAAAACAGTTAACTAAAAGGACTAAACTTGTAAAATCTTTAACAAACTAACCAAATTTAAACTAACTAACAAACTCTAAAACTGAAATTTAACAACTAACAAATTCCAGGGACTAACTTTTGCAATTACCACAAAATAAGGAAGATTAAGCTAGGTTTAAACACTAATTGAAAACCAGGGACTAAAGTGCAATTTTCCAAACTTTTCTAATAAAAACGGGCACAAAGAAAGAATAAGCTCGTTTGAGCTTAATACTCAACCAAATAAGCTGAAACAAATTGCAAACAACTTCAAATCCAATTTTAGAAACGTGTATTCAAGGATTTTAGCTAAAAGTTCAAAATAAGCAAAAGAGTGCTTATCAATAAGCTCAAAATAAGCTATAGCATAATCCAAACATCCACAACTTGATTTTTTTATCAAAACTGATTAAGCACTTGATTTAAGGAAGGGGAAATCAAATTAGAACAATTTTCATCCAGAAATAAGCCAGATATCTGAAAATAAGCTCAAATGAGCTTATGTTGACCAAACGTTGACCAGATTTTGGAAAAAGCTCAAAATCTCAAAATCTCATATTCAACACTTACTAAACAGATATGTGAAAGAAAACTACAACTTTTATGAAGAGGATTATGAAAACTAAGAAATCAGAATGCTATTCACATCAGAGAATGCAAAATGCTCAGTCCTTAACTAAAAAGCTGTTTTCTAGCTTATTTCTTGAAACTGTAGAATTTCCTTCTAGATACTGAAAGATTATGTTATAAGCTATAACTAGAAACTGGTTTGAGCAAATTTGATCTAGTAATGAAGGAGAAATGATCAAGTGAATTTGGCAAGTTTTGTAATGAAAACTGAATTCAAGTATGACCCAAACTTTTTATCAACCAATTGCCTTTTTGACTAATTATATGACTTACAAATGACTCAGGACTACTTGTTACCTTCTAATGAGTAGAAATGAACACTTAAACACCAATTAACAACACTTGAAAACTGAATTACAACTAGTCCCAAACACACCTTTATCTGATCTTGATCAAACTTTAACAAAGGATTTATGAGTTATGATTAAAACTGAACAAAGAGCTATAGCAGACTTGTTTTAATGGATAAAATGTGGGCTAATCAAACTGAAATCACACACTTATAACAACTAGAACTCAATTAAGCTATAGGACTAAAAAGTTACTGAAAATGAGCTCAAAACTACAAGACTGAACACAAGAGTACAAGAACAAGCTACAATACACTAGGATCACTCAATCAACAACTACTTATCAAGTAGAATCAGGCAGCCATCAACATTACACTAGGGAATTAAGCATGCAAGAACTGTTTAGAGGAACTTAAAACAGAAGCTTTGAAACCTAATGTAGAGGTCCTCTGGGAAGAAGAGGAGCGCTGAGCTCTCTTGCCCTAGTGATACCACCACCTATCACTAGCTATCAACTCAAATCAACAACCAAAACAGCTACAAATCATCATTCTGCCATGAAAACTTCAAGAAACTAGGTATGAACTGAATTCTTGATCAAACTGCTACAAAACTCCACCAATGTAAGCTATGATCAATGGTTGATCATAACTAACATCAAACAGCAACTAGTATATCCAAGATCAACAAGATTCAACAGGAATTTGAGAAACAGAATTTGGCGGGAAAGCTTGAATTTGAAATTTTATTGATGAAATCAGTTACAAAAGGTAGTTACAAGGTTCTAACTAACTAACTAACTCAAGAGTTTGTCAGACTCTTGAGTAGTTAGGTGAAAAGGAGGGAAAAAGGAAAAGTGAAATTTAGAGAACTATGTGTTTACAGAATTAAGCTACCATGACAAATGAAGTACTAGCTAAGTATTTATAGGCAAGATAAGAGAGATTCTGTTGGAGTTGTGACGTGTTTGAGCCAATCATTACTTGACACGTGGAAGAATTCTGCAAATCTTCTTTAAAGGTGATGAACACATTTTGGGGATTTTTGATTCAATGGATTATATGTTAATTGGTTAACACCATTGGATTCGTCTCTTCAAAACGAGCAACTTTGATGTTTTGATCTTCACTTGAAATGCTCTCTATCTCAAACCCGTTCCTGGAAAATATTTTGTTGAAAGAGAAGGACACGTGGCAGCTTTTGATTGGTAGAGAAAGAGTGTTGTGGATCACACTGTTGTGATTTGGCATTAAATGTGACGGCTGTGAGTGGGATTTAATTATTTGATCCGTGTGACTTGCTTCCTTGTTTCTGATTGGTTAATAGCCTAAGCACATGGATTAAACATGCATAACTTTCTCAACTTGGCAGATTAGGTCCTTGTACTTGGCAGATTGCTATTTAGGGCTAATATCTTCATTCCTTTGACATTTTTGACCCTTCAACTTTGATTCTTCAATAAAATGGCCCTTTGACTTGAGTTGACTTTGTAGTTGACCAAATTTGACTTTAATCTTGACTTTTCTTTATTTGCACTTTAAGTCCTTCAACTTTGATTCTTCAATAAAATGGCCCTTTTGACTTGAGTTGACTTTGTAGTTGACCAAATTTGACTTTAATCTTGACTTTTCTTTATTTGCACTTTAAGTCCTTCAACTTTCACAAATTGTCAAGATAGGTCCTTGAACTTCAAAGTCTTGTCACTTTTGATCTTCTTTTGTCTTTTTCATCCTTTTGAGCTTGGTTTTTCCTTGTTTGCTTGAAATTGTATCCTTTTACCTACATAATATCACACAAACACAAACATACCACATAACACTGCTTTTTACAATATAAAAGGTATTTTGCTTCATGTTTTAGGGTTATTTGTTGATAAAAGGATATGAGTTTAAGCTCATATCAAATTCCCCTACACTTGAGCATTGCCATGTCCTCATGCAATATTATCTTTCAAGGCTTAAAAATTTACATTTCCCTCATAATTAATCCACCTTGGCCATATGAGATGCATCTACACTACTCTAAACTAGATGATGCATGATTTTGATTTTTAATAATGCAATGAATCAAAATACAATTCTATCTATATCTTTTTGATTTTTCTTGAAATGGTTTTGATGGAAACAACTCATAAAGAATTCAATGACTTGGATTAGGGCTTGGGTACCATGGACACTTATCACCCTCAAGTTTCACTTTCCCCATACCAAGCTAGTAAATGGGATCATTGCATTCACAAGTAAAAAGTGCATCAACTTATTCATGACAATTAAATGTGGAACCGGTTATTATTTGAGCAAATTGCTTGTGGGCAAATTTGTCATTATTCAAGCGTGAAATATAAGAAGTGTAAAATCCAAAAATAAGGAAGCACGGTTTTAATCCTAAGTAATCCTCTCATCCATTACTTGAAAAACCGCTCACAATTAATACAAGTCCGTATTAAGAATAATAAGTCATTCGCCTTATGTGTAAAATCCTTATGCCATGCTTTCATAAGTAACTACACACTCGCTAAGGAAAGAAAAATAAAACTCACGCAATAATTTACATCCGCATCTTTTTGAGATTTTGGATCTTCAACCCCGCAACCCGTCAAGGTAATATTGGATTGGAGCAATCTATTGAATCCCCGCAACCCGTCAAGGTAATATTGGAACTCAATAGTCACTATAATTAACACCACACTGCCCCTCTTGGGAGTCTTGCATTATTTTTTCTTTTTCTTTTTTTTTTTTTCTAGCCACTCATTTTTTTTCATAAGCCGCTCTTATTTTTCTTTATTCCTCACTAAGAAATTTGCAAAGAAGAAAAGGAAAAACACCCGCTAAATATGGAGCATGACACAAGTCTAGTACACATAAAACGTGCTAACTTAGAATCTTAAGACGTACTCATATTAACCATAAATGATTAGCCAAAAATGCATAAGAGATTACAAACCAATTAAAACCGTACTTGATTATTTATTAACAATTATATACAAGCGAAGAAATAGAGGTCAAGAAGAGAAGGGTTTAGCCACAAGTAATTGCCATGAAGTCTATCTAGCCCTTTTACACTTGCTTCAACTCTATCATTTCCCATTCTCCACAAATTTAAAATTTCAAAGAATGAAATTGGTGGAAGCTTAGCCTAATAGACCAATGAAGGACTACATGGTTAAGGATACTAGCTAGAGAATGCTAAAATAAGCAAACTCGGGTTGAGTCAAAATATCCATGGCGGGCCTAATATGTCAAAGAAGTCTTAATTTGTTAAAACCATGTTTTATTATATTTTTTTTTCTTTTTATATATTTTTGATGCAAAATAAGAGAAGAAATATATATAATGCAAATGTGTTATGCAAATGAAAATGATTGATGCAAAAATTATGAATGCATATTTTTGTGGCCAAAGTAGATCAAAAATTTGAAAAATGTTGAAAATCCAATTTTCCATGTTATCATGCAAGACAATGACAAGTTCTAGGTAAGGTCACTTCGATAGAAGACCCCCCTACACTTAAGCTAAACATTGTCCTCAATGTTTAAGAGCATGGAAGTATAAAAACTTCCCCTACACTTATGACAATGAATAGACTTTGCTTAACCCAAGTTAAGGAAAGGACTACTATTAGTGAAATCAAGTTTAAGCACAAGGTGTCAATGAAAAATCACTAAAGTAACGAAGTGAACCGGATACAAGGGCCTCCTCCATAAGCTCCAAAGCATGAGATGAGTGAGCAACCCTACAAACAAGCATGAAGACAAAAGAAGGTCTCCCCTACACTTATCTCCAAATCTATGCCTTTATTTCTAACCTACAACACTCTAACCTAGTTATACGATGCTTGAGTTAATGAGTCTCTAGCTCGACTCGTCCCTCAATGAATTAATTCATGGGGAAAATGGGGACCTCTCGGATCATTTCAACGGAAATGTCCTCCCCAAAGTAATGCTTAACACGGTGACCATTCACTTTAAAATTTGGACCATCGGGTTGGGACAACTCAAGAGTTCCATATGGAAACACTTGAGCAATAGTGAATGGACCGGACCATCTCGACTTAAGCTTGCCCGCAAAAAGCTTCAATCTTGAGTTAAAGAGGAGAACCGGCTCTCCAACTTTGAACTCACGATTCTTAATCTTAGCATCATGCAATTTCTTAGTCTTTTCCTTGTATAGCAAAGAATTCTCATAGGCATTGGCTCTCAACTCATCCATCTCATTGAGTTGATCTTTCCTATGTGAACCGGCTTGGTTTAAATCAAAGTTAGCCCACTTGAGAGCCCAAGATGCCTTATGTTCTAACTCAAATGGGAGGTGGCACGCTTTTCCATAGACAAGCCTATAAGGAGTACAACCAATTGGTGTCTTAAAAGCCGTCCTAAACGCCCACAAAGCATCATCAAGCTTATCCGACCAAGAAGCTCTATGCTCTCCCACCGTTCGCTCTAAAATTCTCTTTAAACCACGATTTGTGACCTCGGTTTGACCATTTGTTTGAGGATGATACGCGGTAGAAAGTCTATGATTAACTCCATATTTCTTCATAACTCTCGTGAATTGATCATTACAAAAGTGCGTACCACGATCACTTATGATGGCCCGAGGTACACCAAATCTAGCAAACAATTGTTTCAAGAACTTTACAACCACTCTAGCATCATTAGTAGGTAAGGCTTTAGCCTCCACCCACTTGGACACATAATCCACCGCCACAAGTATATACTTGTTTCCCTTAGAAGATGGAAAAGGTCCCATGAAATCTATTCCCCATACATCAAATATCTCACACTCTTGGATAAAATTTTGTGGCATCTCATCACGTTGTGTAATTTTTCCTTGTCTTTGACAAACATCACAAAATTTCACCATTTCTTGGGCATCCTTGTAAATGGAAGGCCAATAGTAACCCGAATCAAAGACTTTCTTGGCGGTGTAGTTAGGCCCAAAATGTCCACCCGTAGGTCCTTTATGACATGCCTCTAAGATTTTAAATGCCTCGGGCCCATCTACACACCGTCTAATGATTTGGTCCGCACATTGCCTAAAAAGATATGGATCATCCCAAAAGTAATACTTAACTTCCTTAAGAAACTTTTTCTTTTGTTGGTAAGTAAGACCCTCAATAAGCACATTGCCCACAAGATAGTTTGCAATATCCGCAAACCAAGGTGTGGCATCCTCTTGGGAAGAGATAGACATGAGCTCCTCTAATGGAAAGGATTCATTGATTTCTTGATGTGGGAAATCTCCTTGAAAAGGATGCTCAAGTCTACTCAAATGATCCGCCGCTAAATTCTCGGCCCCTTTTTTATCACGAATCTCAATCTTAAACTCTTGAAGCAACAAAACCCATCTCAAAAGCCTAGGCTTAGCATCTTGTTTTGTCATAAGATACTTGAGAGCGGAATGATCCGTATACACTATGGTCTTGGAAAGCACAAGATATGGTCTAAACTTCTCAAAAGCATATACTATAGCAAGCAACTCTTTTTCCGTGGTAGTGTAATGAAGTTGTGCACCGGTCATGGTTTTACTCGCATAGTGTATAGGTTGGAAATGCTTATTAACTCTTTGTCCTAAGACGGCCCCCACCGCATAATCACTAGCGTCACACATAAGCTCAAAAGGTAATTCCCAATTTGGAGAAACCAAAACGGGAGCCTTTGTCAATTTTTCCTTAAGTGTCTCAAAAGAATCTAAACAAGCTTGGTCAAAAATGAAAGGAGCCTCTTTCTCCAAGAGATGAGTCATCGGTCTAGCTATCTTAGAAAAATCTTGTATAAAGCGCCTATAAAAACCCGCATGACCTAAGAAACTCCTCACACCTTTAACCGAGGTGGGTGGGGGAAGCTTAGCAATCACATCAATTTTGGCACGATCAACTTCTAATCCCTTATTGGATATCTTGTGTCCTAAAACAATCCCTTCTTTCACCATAAAGTGACATTTCTCCCAATTAAGCACCAAACGTGTTTCCTCACAACGCTTAAGCATTCTCTCAAGATTGGTGAGACACGAGCTAAAGGAGTTCCCAAATACGGAAAAGTCATCCATAAAAACCTCCATGGTTTGTTCTATCATATCATGGAAAATTGCCATCATGCACCTTTGAAACGTCCCCGGTGCATTACATAGGCCAAAAGGCATCCTCTTGTAAGCAAATGTACCGTATGGACAAGTGAATGTGGTCTTTTCTTGATCCTTAGGGTCAATGGGTATTTGGAAATAACCCGAAAAGCCATCAAGAAAACAATAGTACTCATTTCCCGCTAAGCGTTCAAGCATTTGATCCATAAAGGGAAGCGGGAAATGGTCTTTCCTAGTTGCCTCATTGAGTTTTCTATAATCAATGCAAACTCTCCAACCGGTTACAAGTCTCGTGGGAATAAGCTCATTGTTCTCATTAGGCACCACGGTGATTCCACCCTTCTTTGGAACACAATGAACCGGGCTAACCCATGGAGAGTCGGAAATGGGGTAAATCATACCCGCATCTAAGAGTTTAATCACTTCTTTCTTAATAACCTCATGAATTTTTGGGTTAACTCTCCTTTGGTTTTGAATGGCGGGTTTATAATCATCCTCCATAAGGATTTTGTGAGTACAAAAATGTGGATCAATTCCCCTTATGTCGGATATTTTCCATGCTAAAGCTTTCTTATGTTTCTTAAGGACTTCAATAAGTTGCTCCTTCTCATCCTCTTTCAATTCCTTAGCAATAATCACCGGTAATTGGTCTTTTCCTTCTAAGAAAGCATATTCTAAGTGGGATGGAAGTTCCTTAAGTTCAATGGGAGGTGGACTCTCTATGGAAGGTTTTACTAATGGAGGTTCCTCAATGGTAAGCTCTTGTGGAATAGGGGAAGGAATAGGGTCCTCATTAAGCAACTTTTGGATTGTAAGAATATCTTCTTCCCAATTAATGGGAGAATCATCATCACCAAGAAAGTTGGACTCAAATTCCTCCAAGAGGAAATCACTCTCTCCAAAAGGTGTTAAAGAGGGAGCAATTGAGGCCACGGTTTCAATATGTGGAATCTCATCACTAGCATTCTTACAAGCATCATGAAAGTGTTCATTACACACTTCATCTAACACATCCACAATGTTAATCGTCTCACAAGGTCTAGACTCCTTAACCTCTTTTCTAGCACAAACTTTCCCTAACTTAAACACCACTTTCTCATCCTCTACTCTCATAATTAATTCTCCTTCCGCCACATCTATCAAGGTACGACCCGTTCTCAAAAACGGTCTACCAACAATCAAAGGCACTCTAGGATCCATGTCATAATCGACCACTACAAAGTCGGCCGGAAAGGTAAACTTATCCACACCTACAAACACATCTTCCGCTATACCTACGGGATGAGCTATGGTTCGGTTGGCTAGTTCAAGAGTCATCCTAGTGGGGGTGAGCTCGGGAAGAGAGAGTTGTTTCCAAACCGATAAAGGCATGAGATTTATGCTTGCCCCTAAATCCGCCAAAGCCATGCAATTTTCAACACCGGGAAAATTACAAGGTATCAAGAAGCGCCCCGGATCTCCAAGTTTTGTTGGTAAGGTTTTAAGTAACACCGCGGAACAATTTTCATTAAGTGATGTGTTGGGCAAGTCAACCAATTTTTCTTTGTTTGAGAGCAAATCCTTGAACATCTTAGCAAACTTTGGCATATAAGCAAGAGCTTCCGCAAAGGATATGTTGATATTGAGTTGCTTGAACATCCTTAAGAAATTGGACACTTGTATGTCATCTTTGTTCTTTAACTTGTCCTTTTTCAACCTTGAAGGGTATGGAAGAGTGGGTTTGGGTGTAGGTGGAATAGGTGTTGTAGTGGAAGATTTGTCTTTGTGAGCCTCTTCATTGGGAAGTGTGGAAGGTGAAGGAGAAGTATGAGGTGGTTGAGAAGGTGTGTTTGAGTGAATAGGAGCACTTTGAGGAGGTGGAGTAGAAGTAGAAGGCTTATCACAAGTAGGAGCACAAGTGGGTTGAACAATAGTAGGTTTAGGAGGTGAAGGATCCTTTGTTGTTGTACCACTCCTTGTTGTAATAGCATTGACATTGGCCCTAGGATTTGTTTGTGTGTTGGAAGGTAAAGCTCCTTGTGGTCTTTGATTTAATGCCATGAAAAGCTTATTGAATTGGTCATTCATTTTCTTGTCCATAGCTTGGAGTTTCTTTTCAGTCTCTTGATTCATCTTTTGCAAAAGATCCATTGTGTTTAACTCTTGTGGCACATAACCTTGAAAACCTTGAGGTTGGAAAGGTAAAGGTTGAGAGTTAAATCCTTGATTTGGTGGATAAAAGGTACTTGCTTGAAGTTGAAATTGATTTGGTGCCTTATAGTTATTTCCTTGGTATGGTTGTCTTTGCCCTTGATTCCTTGCTAAAATTTGAGGAGGATTTTGTTGAATTTGGGTGGGTGGTTGGGGTGGAAAGCCGGGTGGAGTAAGGTAATTTTGAGATTTGTAAGAAAGGTTATTTGGATTGATGTTAGGCTTGAAGTGTTCACGGTGTTCCTCTTGATAAGCATAACATTCCCCTTGATAACCTTGCACTTTGTCACATTGTTCATAAGAGTGTGGGCCTCCACAAGTAACACAAGAAATGGTGATGGCATTCACATTGTTTGAGGAATTGTTCAATGTCAAGCTCTTCAAGGCTTGAACTAACTCTTGAGTCATTTCTTGTTGTCCTTGTTTGACTTGTTGAAGGATTTCTTGGTGGTATTTAAGGAATTGGTTATCACAAGGTGTTTGAGAAGTGTTTTGGATAACATGAACTCTTTCTTCAAATGGATCATTTGTTTGAACCATTGCCTTAGTCTCAATAATGGTCAAAGCCTCTTGGTATGTCTTGAAATGAATACTCCCTCCCGCGGAAGCATTTAGTGAATCTTGGTGGTGAGGTTTAAGGCCATTATAGAAAGTATTGATTTGGCTTAGATCATCCATTCCATGATTAGGGCATCGCCTCAATAACTCACTATACTCTTCCCAAGCATCACCAAAGGATTGACTAGGTTTTTGTGTAAAGCCCATAATCAAATTCCTCAAAGCCATAGTCTTTTGTGGAGGAAAGAATTTGTTCAAAAACTTAGTGGTAAACTCTTCCCAAGTGGTGATACTATCGGGTGGTAGGGTGTCTAACCAATGCTTAGCACTCCCATCTAGTGAAAATGACACTAACAACAATCTAATGACATCCGGTGGAACCCCATTATGCTTAATGGTATTGCAAAGTGAAAGGAATCTCTTAAGATGAGCATGGGGATCCTCATTTTGTTTTCCATAGAAAGGTGATGCAGCAACCATATTGATCATAGATGTATGTAGCTCAAATGTGTTAGCGGGATAGTCGGGAATCTTAATGGCACTAACAAATCCATGAATGTTGGTTTGCATACGTTCAAACAAAGTACGGTTATCAACAGCCATGGCTCCTTGTGGTGGTGACAAAGCACGATTCTCGTGATCGGCTTGGTGGACGGTGGTGGTCTTACTCTTTCGCTTTTTCTTCCTTTTCGGAGGAAGAGGTTGTACACCAATCGGTATTTGTGCACGCCCGCGAGTGAGCATGCAACTCAATACGAGGAATGAGAGAGAAGCTCTCGTGTGACTTTGAAAAGAATAAGATTATCCTCTTCGAGTTTCGATATTAAATATCCACAAGAAAGTAACAATATATGTAATACTACTTTGGGTGCAAGACCCTCAATGAAGCTTTCCTTCTTAGAATACTCCCAAGTGAACAGGGGGTTAGGTGGCGCGAAGCACTTAAGTACCTATTGACCCTTAGATGGCATTTTATAGCACATCGCCTTTCTATTCACTTAAATGTTCGTATTCTTCGAATTATTGCTTATTGAGAGTATTTATCTATTCTTGCTTTATTTTGTTTGATCGATACGCGTGTCAAGGACCGGAGCGCCCCTCAACACGGTGTATTGCCTCGGCAATACTTATGGAAGATATGTAGATTGATTGTTCTTATACGTATACGTATGTACTTATAATAATATATGGAAAATATTTTTGTATTTATGAGATTTTTAAAGGAAAATACTATATGTACATAAAAACCGAGAGAATCCAATAATATATATTTTTGGGTGCAATCTCTTAGGAAAAAGATTGCTTTTTGGATTTTTTAATTTTTTTTGGTCAATTCTTTAGGAAAAGAATTGTTTTGTTAATTTTTAGTTTTTATATATTTTTATATTTTTGATTTTTTTATTTGTTTTTGATTTATAATACGTAAAAATAACGTTCACAAAGTGAACGGATCCCAAAAGCCAATGAAAACCGTCAATCGATAGTCTCTCGTGTAGTCAAAGAACCGGCAGCGGCGCCATTTGAAATGTGTATAATGCAAGTTCGTTTTCTCAGTTCTTAACTAATAGAAAGTCCAATCAATTATCAAATTTATAATTGTTTTTGGTTGTTCAAGCTTGCTTGGTTATCTATTGCTAATTCAAACAAAGCTATCTAAAAATGAAAAATATAGAACTCCTTATACGTAAAACAAGTTGCAAATTCCAAATTTTATTCAAGTAAAATATTAAAATGCAAAATATAAAACTATAAGGACTGAAAATGTAATTTCTATGAAATGAAAATGCTTGAAATGTAAATTCTAAAAGTTATAAGGACTAAAAATGTAAAACAGTTAACTAAAAGGACTAAACTTGTAAAATCTTTAACAAACTAACCAAATTTAAACTAACTAACAAACTCTAAAACTGAAATTTAACAACTAACAAATTCCAGGGACTAACTTTTGCAATTACCACAAAATAAGGAAGATTAAGCTAGGTTTAAACACTAATTGAAAACCAGGGACTAAAGTGCAATTTTCCAAACTTTTCTAATAAAAACGGGCACAAAGAAAGAATAAGCTCGTTTGAGCTTAATACTCAACCAAATAAGCTGAAACAAATTGCAAACAACTTCAAATCCAATTTTAGAAACGTGTATTCAAGGATTTTAGCTAAAAGTTCAAAATAAGCAAAAGAGTGCTTATCAATAAGCTCAAAATAAGCTATAGCATAATCCAAACATCCACAACTTGATTTTTTTATCAAAACTGATTAAGCACTTGATTTAAGGAAGGGGAAATCAAATTAGAACAATTTTCATCCAGAAATAAGCCAGATATCTGAAAATAAGCTCAAATGAGCTTATGTTGACCAAACGTTGACCAGATTTTGGAAAAAGCTCAAAATCTCAAAATCTCATATTCAACACTTACTAAACAGATATGTGAAAGAAAACTACAACTTTTATGAAGAGGATTATGAAAACTAAGAAATCAGAATGCTATTCACATCAGAGAATGCAAAATGCTCAGTCCTTAACTAAAAAGCTGTTTTCTAGCTTATTTCTTGAAACTGTAGAATTTCCTTCTAGATACTGAAAGATTATGTTATAAGCTATAACTAGAAACTGGTTTGAGCAAATTTGATCTAGTAATGAAGGAGAAATGATCAAGTGAATTTGGCAAGTTTTGTAATGAAAACTGAATTCAAGTATGACCCAAACTTTTTATCAACCAATTGCCTTTTTGACTAATTATATGACTTACAAATGACTCAGGACTACTTGTTACCTTCTAATGAGTAGAAATGAACACTTAAACACCAATTAACAACACTTGAAAACTGAATTACAACTAGTCCCAAACACACCTTTATCTGATCTTGATCAAACTTTAACAAAGGATTTATGAGTTATGATTAAAACTGAACAAAGAGCTATAGCAGACTTGTTTTAATGGATAAAATGTGGGCTAATCAAACTGAAATCACACACTTATAACAACTAGAACTCAATTAAGCTATAGGACTAAAAAGTTACTGAAAATGAGCTCAAAACTACAAGACTGAACACAAGAGTACAAGAACAAGCTACAATACACTAGGATCACTCAATCAACAACTACTTATCAAGTAGAATCAGGCAGCCATCAACATTACACTAGGGAATTAAGCATGCAAGAACTGTTTAGAGGAACTTAAAACAGAAGCTTTGAAACCTAATGTAGAGGTCCTCTGGGAAGAAGAGGAGCGCTGAGCTCTCTTGCCCTAGTGATACCACCACCTATCACTAGCTATCAACTCAAATCAACAACCAAAACAGCTACAAATCATCATTCTGCCATGAAAACTTCAAGAAACTAGGTATGAACTGAATTCTTGATCAAACTGCTACAAAACTCCACCAATGTAAGCTATGATCAATGGTTGATCATAACTAACATCAAACAGCAACTAGTATATCCAAGATCAACAAGATTCAACAGGAATTTGAGAAACAGAATTTGGCGGGAAAGCTTGAATTTGAAATTTTATTGATGAAATCAGTTACAAAAGGTAGTTACAAGGTTCTAACTAACTAACTAACTCAAGAGTTTGTCAGACTCTTGAGTAGTTAGGTGAAAAGGAGGGAAAAAGGAAAAGTGAAATTTAGAGAACTATGTGTTTACAGAATTAAGCTACCATGACAAATGAAGTACTAGCTAAGTATTTATAGGCAAGATAAGAGAGATTCTGTTGGAGTTGTGACGTGTTTGAGCCAATCATTACTTGACACGTGGAAGAATTCTGCAAATCTTCTTTAAAGGTGATGAACACATTTTGGGGATTTTTGATTCAATGGATTATATGTTAATTGGTTAACACCATTGGATTCGTCTCTTCAAAACGAGCAACTTTGATGTTTTGATCTTCACTTGAAATGCTCTCTATCTCAAACCCGTTCCTGGAAAATATTTTGTTGAAAGAGAAGGACACGTGGCAGCTTTTGATTGGTAGAGAAAGAGTGTTGTGGATCACACTGTTGTGATTTGGCATTAAATGTGACGGCTGTGAGTGGGATTTAATTATTTGATCCGTGTGACTTGCTTCCTTGTTTCTGATTGGTTAATAGCCTAAGCACATGGATTAAACATGCATAACTTTCTCAACTTGGCAGATTAGGTCCTTGTACTTGGCAGATTGCTATTTAGGGCTAATATCTTCATTCCTTTGACATTTTTGACCCTTCAACTTTGATTCTTCAATAAAATGGCCCTTTGACTTGAGTTGACTTTGTAGTTGACCAAATTTGACTTTAATCTTGACTTTTCTTTATTTGCACTTTAAGTCCTTCAACTTTGATTCTTCAATAAAATGGCCCTTTTGACTTGAGTTGACTTTGTAGTTGACCAAATTTGACTTTAATCTTGACTTTTCTTTATTTGCACTTTAAGTCCTTCAACTTTCACAAATTGTCAAGATAGGTCCTTGAACTTCAAAGTCTTGTCACTTTTGATCTTCTTTTGTCTTTTTCATCCTTTTGAGCTTGGTTTTTCCTTGTTTGCTTGAAATTGTATCCTTTTACCTACATAATATCACACAAACACAAACATACCACATAACACTGCTTTTTACAATATAAAAGGTATTTTGCTTCATGTTTTAGGGTTATTTGTTGATAAAAGGATATGAGTTTAAGCTCATATCAGTGAGCGATGGCTGGAGAGGAGTGCCACCTTTTCAATATCAGTCTATTCGGAGTGAATAAACCAATAGATAACGTGTTGATCTCCGTGTGATTAAAACAAATACCTTTTGAGAGATATTTGAGTTAGCTGGGAAGGGTTGTGCATTGCATCACTGGGTCCATGATGTCTTTCTTCAATATCGAGAATCATTAACAAAAATGATCTTAATAGCATATGTATTGACCCGGTTTCTGCCTAAAGTTGTAAGGAGGGCTTCTTTCTTTACACCCTTTATCTTTACAATTCTTTTTCATTCTTCAACCCCTTCAATGCTTACCAATACGTCATAACTAGCACCTTGTTGTGATTGTTCCAGTGCTAGCTTAAGTACTTGGTCGGCATTCAGCTACGTTCACAATCTTTCTCCAACTTTCCTAGGACTTCTAATTCTATCTAGGGAATTGTCCTTGGGAAGATTCCATCGGCTCTGATGAATCATTGGACTAAACCTATTCCTACCACCCTTTTGTCACCACATTCGTCGTGAATTAAGCGTGTTTTGGGAAAGTATAGCCACCATGAAAAATCCTTGAAAATCACCTAAGGTACTTGTGATATTGAAATCAAAAGTTTTGTACCTTAGGTGTTTTGTTCATCAAAAATGCTCCCCCTTAACACGTGTTGTACACATATTAAGTTGGATTATTGTTAAGTCTTTTTCATCTTTTAGCCAAGTATCATTTAAGTCTCCTTAATCCCATTTTTCTCCCCGTATCCAAAATGTTAACCATTAATATTTGGGATATTGAATGGATTAACCGGTCTTTGGGTAAAAATGAAATCGATGTTTGGCCATAGAACATGTTAATGCTCCCCCTTAAATTAATAAGGGATAGTTGTAGTGCTTTAGTATGATATATTTTGAAAGATTTAGAATCTCGTGAGAAATTCTTAAAAATTATCATACCTTAACACTACATCAAGCCGTAAAAGCACAATATTTACAAATTTACATATTCACATTTAAAAACCAATATAGAGTGGACCTGAAATGTACGAACCATTAGATGGATCGTTGCAGTAACTTGTGGTGCACTCCATATGGTCTTCCACCAACGAATCTTTCTAAGCTCCTCATCAATCTACGTTCACGGAGCTTTTGATCAATCTTCTTGATCACATACTTCGCCATTTGCCGATAACCCTGATGCCAATCCTCAGTCATCTCTGGTAAAAACCCACCCGAATTGAGATGATCCAACTTTCCTCTGACATATATGAGAGTCCCATCACTGTACTTATAAAGCTCACCCACCCTCATAAACTTCATTATCCCACGGCTGTTCAAGTAGAAAATCCCGTAATTCGGAACAGTAATGCCGATATAGGGACATCTAGCGACATGTTGAGGTAGAACTTGGTTCATTGGACGGGTGAGGTTAAGCTTCCTTTGGTAGATTTCGACTCCCAATTGAAGATCTTCAACTCGTTTCTTGATAAAAACGCTTCGTGTGAACATACGAAGTGCTGTATTCAAGGCAATGATGTCTTCACGAGGAATATGTATGAGTTGATCCCGGGTCATCATAAGCAACATGTCTTCGATATCCTCAAGGCGAATGATAGAAAAATCTCCCTGCTGGATTTTGTATTCTCTGTCATCCTCCCTTTTTAGGCGAATCTCCGTCACATGATAATAGCCATTCTTGGCTTCAGTTTTCAGTCCCAAAATGCTGGAGATGCGAATATCGGATCTAACGTTGCTTCCTGAATTGGCTAAGCAGCAACCCCTGTACGCCCTTCGGACTCGTTCGTCCCAATGAGATGCACCTATAACAGCATACATATCATAATTACGAGTTACCTTTGGGACCCAGAGTCGGTTTACCTTTTCCTCGATCCAGGGTATTGTCCCCCAGTTAGCAGCTTTCAGCAAGGTCAGCGAGGTTGTGTACTTTGATGAACCCTTGAGAAGATAATCAAGACCATTGGTGACGAAGAAGTCGAGAGCAATCTGATTATCTTGAGAAGGATCAAGTGGAGGTGGAGCTCTTTCTGATTCATGGAGGCCTGGCCTTTGAACGATGTTAAGAGCTTTCAGGACCTCGTCAGCATAATACTCGTACTCCATTCGGGTTAACCTGGTTTTGGCGCGAATTCTCTTATCCTTTAGCGCGCTCTTCACCAAAGATGGCGTGACCGAAGTCTTATACTCATGAGCCAGAAATGCACACAAGTCTATCGGACTACGGATACGGAGATATAGAACATCTCTGTCAGCGTCTGTGATTGGATCATATTGAGCCGCTGCCGTGATCCAAGCTTGTGGCGGTGCAGTCTCGTCAATCTCCAATGTGTCTGCCCAGTCCCGTGTGCTTGACTCAGGAACAGTAGATTGTGGTTCTTGTTGTAGAGGAGTAGAAACGTGAACATCTGCTGGTTCTGATTCAGGCATCTCGGCGGTGTCATGAACGGGCGAGTGTTGTGCAGCTTTAGGTTCAGTTACTGACTCTGCAATCACAGGAGCAACAACAGAACTAACAGGGTTAGTGGTAACAGGTATAGACACAACAATAGATGTACCGGGAATCGATGACGCCGTAGTAGCATTCACATCTTGGCGCCACTTGGATCGTCTTGATTCTGTTGAAGTGGATTTTTCCTTTGCCGCAGCATCTTTCTTAGACTTGGTTCCAGACTTAGAAGGTTTCTTTGTGCTGGCAACCTTATCCCCCGTTTCAGGCTGTTTACCATCATCATCCTCATCGCTATCCTCGTTGCTTCCCTTAGCACTCTCCTCATTACCATCACCACCATCATCACCATCATCATCATCATCCTCATCCTCATCATCATCACCACCATCATCATGATAACGTCATTCAGTGATTTGTAGAGTGTCCGTTGAATCTTAGATTTATCAAAAGATCCAAGTTCCCTCATACAAGCTTTGAGGATCTTCTTTAATTCAAAATCCGTTAAATCATAAGCAATTTTGTAGGCGGATTCAGAAGGATTGGATGACTTGATCATCAAGTTATCAGCCGCGAGTGTCTTCAACTCATCACGCAGTTTTGGCATAATGGACTCAACGGATTCTTTCACTCTCTCTTCAACAGAAGCTTCAAGAGTTTCTTTCTGCTCTTTGTATTTATCCCTCATAGCTTGAAGTCTCGTGATTCGTGCAACATACTTATCAGCTTCAGCCTGCTTAACCTGAGCTAGTTCTTCTGCATGAGCTTTACGTGTCAACTCCATCTCTGCAACGAACTTATCAAGCATCTCTTCTTGGGCTTTCTTAGATGCTTCTTCACTTTGAACTCGTCTAAGTAGCTCTTGGCGAAGATCATCCATCTCTTTTTTTGATTATCCGTATGTTTATCCAACATTTCTGCCATTACAAATGCAGCCATTGAAGACGATGCAGAGCTACTCTGGGTTGGTTGAAGAGGCTCGGTTGTGACCACAGTACTGAGGATGGGAGTTATTGGAGGTGGAAGGAATGGTGTTGGTACCGGTCGGGTTGGTAAGGGCTGTATTGGTGGAGGTTGAGTTACTAAAGGCTGAGTAGGTACCATGATTGTAGGAGCACCAGACTCCTTTTCAACACTTGCTGAAACATGGATGGATGTCTCCTTCGAAGTAGAATACCGTTCAGGTGACCCAAACTCATAAACATCCTCTGGATCCTCGTACTCTTCTTCAATATTCATCTGTGCACCCGAACCACTACCGCCCGTGTCTTTCCTACTCCTTTCAATAGCTATCTTCATTAATTTTCTCTCAGCCTTGTCAAGAGTAGGATCATCAACATCTTCTTCGTCACGTAGAACAAACTCATCAGCAGTGCCTTTTCCCTTCTTAGTCTCAGTCTTCTTCTTCTTGGTTTCGGGTTCAGGTAAAGCAACTGTTTGCTTGCGTTTACCTTTACTCTTGACCGTAGTAGACGAGTCTTCTCTAGTCTGAAGGCTTGCTTTTAGCTTCTTGATTTCTAGTAGCAGCAGTTTGTAATCAGCAGAAGCTTTAATTTTATCCGTCAGAAGATAATCGGGAATAGGACCAGGAATAACTGCACCAGATGGTCCTTCATGCCTTAGATCCACAGTGTGATCGGCCTCTTCAGTGTGATGACGACTTGCTGCACGCTTATCAATAGTAACATCATTCTTCATAAAATAATTAATGATAAGCTTGATAAACCGAGGGTAAGGAAAGAAATTAGTCTTCAGCTTCTTGTTATGGAAGAGTTGAAAGTTAAACTCTTCCCACAACAATAATGCATAATCTGCATTTGATCCTGTGTACATTCCATGGAAGATGTTCATAATTGGACTACGCAAAGCATCATGCCCACTGGTTTTAGGTGAAAGACATCTACTGAGAATACCCAAGATTGCTCTCCAAGGTTGACATACTTTAGCGGTGGTAAACTCAGACACAACTCGTATGTCAGGACATCCAAGAGCATCGAACATCTCCATGAGTTCGTCTTTAGTAGGATCCCTGGAAAATTCCATACCTTTGGGTGTGTCTCGAATGCCAAATATCTTACGGAAGTCTGAAACAGTAAGTGTCTGCTGCTTATTGTCGAGAGTGAAAGTGATCTTGTTTGAAGTACTTTCCTTGGTAGCCCAGAACTCATACATGTAATCATAAGGTACCGAGGCAGTACTCCTTAAAGCATTCTTGAAATGAGAGTGATCAAGGATTGCTATGGCTACTTTAAATCCATGGTGAGTGGATTTTGAGACTTGCTTCAGCCGGTAATTGTTTGGTATGAACTTGAGGGCTCTTGCTTCGGCAATTTCGGCTGCTCTAGCATCTTGGAGTGCTTGTACTGTTGGATTAGTCATCGTATCTGCTTAAGATAAGACATAAAAGGTTGATGCACAAAAATATATATATATTTATATCATTATGAATTCTAAGCATAATACATTTCAACAAGTACTTATAACAGGCAAACAACTATCAATCCAACAACTCTTCATTCGGAACTCTTATTCGGAACTCTTCATTCGGAAGTCCTTCATTCGGAACTCTTCATTCGGAAGTCCTTCATTCGGAACTCTTCATTCGGAAGTCCTTCATTCGGAACTCTTCATTCGGAAGTTCGTCCAGAACTTCTTCAATCGGAAGTCCTTCATTCGGAACTCTTCATTCGGAAGTCCTTCATTCGGAACTCTTCATTCGGAAGTTCATCCGGAACTTCTTCATTCGGAAGTTCATCCGGAACTTCTTCATTCGGAAGTTCACTCGGAACTTCTTCATTCGGAAGTTCATTCGGAACTTCTTCATTCGGAAGTTCACTCGGAACTTCTTCATTCGGAATTTCACTCGGAACTTCTTCATTCGGAAGTTCACTCGGAACTTGTTCATTCGGAAGTTCATTCGGAACTTCTTCATTCGGAAGTTCACTCGGAACTTCTTCATTCGGAAGTTCATTCGGAACTTCTTCATTCGGAAGTTCATTCAGAACTTCTTCATTCGGAAGTTCATTCGGAACTTCTTCATTCGGAAGTTCATTCAGAACTTCTTTCATTCGGAAGTTCATCCGGAACTTCCTTCATTTGGAAGTTCATTCGGAACTTCTTCATTCGGAAGTTCATTCAGAACTTCTTCATTCGGAAGTTCATTCGGAACTTCTTTCATTCGGAAGTTCATTCGGAAGTTCATCCGGAACTTCCTTCATTCGGAAGTTCACTCGGAACTTCTTCATTCGGAAGTTCATTCGGAACTTCTTTCATTCGGAAGTTCATCCGGAACTTCCTTCATTCGGAAGTTCATCCGGAACTTCCTTCATTCGGAAGTTCATAAGCCTTGTTCATCCGGAACTTCTAAACGCACCCTATAAATGATTATTCTAGGCGCGTGTGTGAGATTTAAGGCAATCTAAGGCAACTTAACACAATCTAATGATATTCCGAATAAAACCCACTTAAAACCCTAATCAATTAATCCTTAATTTAGGCAAATGAACCCTAGTTTGATTAACCTTAATTCAAACGACTTAATTAAGTGGATTTTAATGAATTTAGGCGAATTAAAGATCAAAGATTGATGTTTGTACCTTGTTTGAATGAATGGAACATATTGGATGATTTAGACGAGAGTTTTTGAGAGCTTAAGTGTGTGAAAATGGCGCCAATAGACATAGTGAAGAAGAAAAAGAAAAAAGGACGGGGGTTTGGTTTTGACTTAGGTCAACTTTTGACAATTTTCACAAATTGTCACCTTTAACCCTACAGTTTTCAATTTTACTTTTTATTCCTTGTGTTTTCTAATCTCCCTAACCATTGTTAAATTTCACCAACTTAACCTTCACACAACTTTAAGCATCGCAACCTATTAGCAAATCTCCAAGATCTTAAAGCTATTCTAATCACATTGAGCGAGCACAAGTCGTATTCTAAAGCAAGACCACTCGTTAGCCAATTAATTTTCCACAAACACTTTTGAAAATCGTTTTGATGACGAAGATGATTTAATTTTTTCTCCCCCTTAAACGATGACCCGTTTTCTATTTAAAGAGCTGTAGTCATTGTTTAAAGAGTCAAATATTGATGAAAGCATTTCCAATTAGTATCTTGAAAAGGATTGATTCGTGGTGGCAATAAGATTTCTCTTATTTTGACAAATTAATGCACTAAGACGTACACTAACTCGTGTTAGACCAAGTTGTAAAGTAAACTTGATCCCTTTGCATGATTTGGCTTGTAAATCATGCCCGAGAAAATTAATTCCCGTTGTGAGCCAACGTTTTCCAAGGAAATACGTGACTTTAATATGAAAACCGGGTTGCAGTCAGAAATAAATACAAGCCATAATGGGCATGTTTTAAAAATGTACAACTTTCATACGGACTCTATTTATGGCGCCGTGTCAATATTGATCGACATTTCTAAAGCCGTAAATATTACCGTACTAAAAGACATGCCCGATTTAAAAAACGAAAAATATTTTTGGTTTTTCTTGATTTTATAATTTTTATGGTTTTTCTAGGTTTTATATTTTTTTTATGGTTTTTCTTGGTTTTATATTTTTGTATTTTTCTTTTTGTGGTTTATATATATACGATAATATACATGATCACGAACAAAGGATACGCCTGAATAGTTTACCACCACTATTCAGCTGATTCTTCTGCCAATTATTTGAGAGTCGCTGGAGAGAATGATTTCATGCCAAGCTTGTCGATCAAAAACTCGATTCGTCCTCGATCTAAGGCTTTGGTGAACATATCTGCCAGCTGATACTCAGTAGTGACAAAATACAGCTCGATTACTCCGTTCTCCACCTGCTCTTTAATGAAATGGTAGCGATTGTCTATGTGCTTGGCCCGGGAGTGTTGAACGTAGTTGCAGCAATGGGCAATGGTGCTCTTGTTGTCACAATACATCGGGATTTTGTTGAAACCCAAACCGTAGTCAGTTAATTGTGATCTCATCCAAAGGACTTGAGCACAACAACCGGACATGGCGATGTATTCAGCCTCCGTGCTAGAAATTGCAGCGCTTTTCTGCCTTTTTGAAGACCAACTAATCAATCTGTCTCCAAGGAGCTGCACAGATCCAGAAGTGCTACGCCTCGTGTCTTGACACCCAACATGATCGGCATCTGCATATGATATTAAAGCAATAGAGGAATCTTTCGGATACCATAGACCACGATGAAGTGTTCCTTTGAGATACCGAAAGATCCTTTTAACAACATGTAGGTGCTTTTCGGTAGGCCGAGCCTGATACCGGGCACACATGCATACAGCAAATTGCAAATCAGGCCTGCTAGCAGTCAGATAGAGAAGGGTGCCGATCATCCCACGATAAAGTTTTGGATCGACAATAGTCCCATTCCTGTCTTCATCTAACTTGGATTTCTCCACCATTGGAGTGTCCACGGGGTCACAATTTTCAAAGTTATATTTCTTTAAAGATTCTAGAGCATATTTGGATTGATTAATGAAGATGCCTCTGGGATTCTGAGAAATCTGTAATCCTAAGAAAAATGAAATTTTTCCCATCATTGACATCTGAAAGCGTGTGGACATTATCTTCTCAAAGCGTTTGGACAATTCTATGTTAGAGGCAGCAAATATTATATCATCAACATAAATTTGTACCAGAATCATGTCGTTGTCCTCCTTGAGAGTGAATAGAGTGGGGTCCACCTTGCCTTTGGAGAAGCCTTCCGAGATGAGATATGTTGAAAGGAGATCATACCACGCGCGTGGAGCTTGTTTCAACCCATAGAGAGCCTTCTTAAGCTTGTACACATGATTAGGAAACTCCGTGCTAACGAACCCATCCGGCTGACTAACATAGACTTCTTCCCTTAGTTCACCATTCAAAAATGCCGTCTTCACATCCATTTGATAGACGATCATGTTCATATGAGCAGCATACGCAAGAAATAGTCCAATAGCCTCCAATCTTGCAACAGGAGCAAAAGATTCTTCAAAGTCGATACCCAAGGCTTGTTTGTATCCTCTAGCAACCAATCTAGCCTTATTCTTCAATACTGCACCCATCTCATCGAGTTTAACCTTATAAACCCACAACAAAGTAAGGATGTTAACCTTGTCAGGGAGAGGAACTAATTCCCATACTTCAAGTCTTTGGAATTCATTTAGTTCCTCCTGCATGGCTTTAATCCAAGATGATTGAGTCATAGCCTGTTGCCAATTTTTAGGTTCAACTTCGGAGAGAAATGCATCAAAGTAGCAATAGAGTGCACTCTCTTGTAATTGATGGCGTGTAGAGACTGGTCGATCTAGATCTCCAATGACATTCCTAATTGGGTGATCTTTTGTCCATTTGGTGCTATGATTTTCAATCCGTGGTGGTCTGGAGTGAACAATTGAAGGAGCTTCTTCTGAGGTAGACGCGGCTGAAGGGTTTTCAGGTATCGGTACACCAAAGAAAGGAAGCTCTTGTAGGTGAGCATATTCCAAATCGTGATCAATAGAATCCTCTTCAACATCATTAGGCACAAGTAAGGGTGACGATTCAGGTGTAGTTTGAGAATCACTTGGTAAAGGTGCATCCGGTTCAATGTTAATTGAAGATGCATTAGATAAAGCTTCATTTGCTTGAGCAACAACTTCAGGGATTGGAGCTATCACTACAGGTGCTGGAACTTCATCATTTGGAGGATCAAAGAATTCATCAAACAACGGTTGAAACAGTTTATCCCACTCGGGCCTTGTAGGTGGTAAAAATGATGTAGAAGTAGGATTATTGGGAACTAATCCGGAACTAATAGCACCGGTTCCCATTTCATGAAGCGCGGGTTCAGAGCTGCGTTGCTCAGAAGCCATCGCTGTCAGCTCATCAAAATCTGCGTTCATAGTTTCTACAATCTTACCAAGACGACGGTTGTAAATTCGGTATGCTTTCTTGGAGGGTGAGTAACCAATGAAAATACCTATATCGGCTTTCGGTTGAAGTTTTCCCAAGTTCTCACTATTAATGTTTGGATAACAAAGAGCACCAAACACATGAAAAAATGAAACATCGGGTTTACAGTCATGTAGAAGCTCGTATGGTGTTTTTCCATGGCGTTTCCAAATGATAGAACGGTTTTGGGTGAAACATGCAGTAGATATAGCTTCTGCCCACAAGAACAATGGAGCGTTCGCATAAATCAGCATAGTCCTAGCAGCTTCCATAAGCGTACGATTCCGTCTTTCAACGACACCGTTTTGTTGTGGAGTACGTGCAGCGGATGTTTCATGTGAGATACCAACTTCTTCATAGTAATTACGAAGAGTCTGGTTGACGAACTCTGTTCCATTGTCTGTACGAATACGGCGGACAGTAGTATTTAAACGTACCTGAATGAATTTCAGAAAAGTGATGATAGCCTTCGGTGCTGCATCCTTTGTACGTAGAAATCTAACCCATGTAAACCTAGAGAAATCATCCACAATAACCAGAATGAATTTCTTACCGCTCACACTTTCAGTTCTCATTGGCCCACAAAGATCCATATGCAAAAGATGAAGTTTTTCTTGATTGGTGTCTTCAGCTTTGGGCTTGTATGATTTCTTGGTACTTTTCCCCTTGAACACGCGGAACATAAATGGTCCTTGTGAAATTTGAGCTTTGGAAGACCACGAACTAATTCGTTTTTAGCCAGATGATTAATAGCATCAAAGTTGAGATGAGATAATCTGCGATGCCATAACCATGACTTGGTCTTAGATGCTTTAGAGAGAAGACATACTGGAGAGGCGGCCATCATGTCTTGTAGGGACAACGTATAAAGATTTGCACCACGAGATCCCTTCAACAAGTCTTTTCCTTCCAAGTTACGGATGAAACAAGTATGTTGTCGAAAAGCAACCTCTAGGTTGGAATCACAAAACTGTCCTACTGAAAATAAATTATGACCAAGACCTTCTACATAGTATACCCTTGAAATCGTAACGTTTCTAATCTGATATTCACCATACCCCATTATCTTTGCAATATGATCATTACCGAATTTAACCGTTCCAAGAAACTTGCTGACGAAATTTCAGAGCATCGAGCGATCTCCGGTCATATGCTTTGAACAACCGAAGTCCAAATACCAGAGGATGATTTGGACCACCTGAAAATATCACCAGACGAGGACAATGTAGAGTTATCGGAATCTGAATGTTCCTTGTTATTAGCAGGTACAGATTTAATAATCTTAGATTTGCTAACTCTAGGTTTCTTAGATTTCCTAGCCTTCTTCCTAGTTGGTGGTGTAGATTCTAGTTGGCTTAAATCCTGAGGTATTTCTTCACTGATAGGAACTATAGTGGGGGCTGACCTAATTAAAGGGCGCGGTTTCCATACTGTAGTGCTAGTGTTCCTAACTAAAGGACGCTGAGACCTAACCTCAATGGATGCATTCCTAGTTAAAGGGCACATTTTTCCATCTAATGTAAAGGTCCTACCAGTGGGACGCCATTGCCATCCAACTTGGGCACGAGTTCTACCAGTTGGTTTCCATTCAAGATCATTCCTAATGGCATTCATTTCATTCACATGATCAATAAGACACAAATCATGACGTTGGGAAAACATACATTCATTACAATTCCAACATTTTAAATCAGAATTCACAAATGGTTTAGGCTTCTGCACAGGCGCAGAGCTTTTAGTCTTAACATGATTCTTTTTATTTAAAACTGAACTAACATTCCTATGGTGAGCTTCTAATTTCTTCTTGTTGGTACTACTAGTGGAGGGCTTGATCTTATCTTTCTTGAGTGGCGATCCTTTAGCCTTAGTAGACTCTTTTACTCCTGTAGAAGGCAAAGTGGGAATATTAGCAACAAATTTTAAAGGTGCCTTACTTGATGGTGCAAATGACGGTTTTGCTCCTAGGGTCTTATTGAATGGAGTTACAGCAATGGGTCGATTAGTGAGTAGCGCAGAACCTGGTTTACCTATGTATTACAAATATGCTAAGCAATATTGAACGCGCTTAATATATTCATGAGCTGAATAATAGTAGCTACTTGAGGGATCTAAGGCATAAAGATCGTCTAAAATATCCCTAACAAGATCTACATGCTTAATTGCATTCCTCATATAATCATCGTAGGTAACCGGGTTTTTCTTATGGAGCGGGTTCTTATAAATCACTACTGACTTGGTTGTTGGAGCACTAGAGGACGGTGCAGAGTTGGTAGCTAAGTTATTAACAGCTTCTTGTCGGGTGAGAAGAAGTGTCTCCTTTAACTCGGCCAAAACCATGTTTTTGTCAATGAGCTGGATGTTTAAGTCAGAGATTTCCTCACACTTTTGGTTCAGTTGTTCAACATAAGATTGTTGCTGTGCAGCATTAAAAGCTAAGCGTTCTTCTATTGAACCATAAAGAGCGGATAGTCCCTGTCTTGCCCCATCCATCTCCCCTAGAATAGACGAAAGTCTAATTTCTAAGTCCTGGTTTTTAGACTCTACAGCCTCTAGTTCCAATTTTAGTGTTTCATTTGATGACACATCTCTCTTCAATCTCATAATCTCTTCCTCTAATGCCTTAACTATTGCAATCATCTTGTCACTCGTCTCAACACTGTTTTCACAACTATTTGTTATCAAAAGATCATCATTTTGAGTTTGTTGTTTTAATTCTAAAGATATACAATGTTGTTCAAGTTGATTAAAGCGTTTTGAAAGTAAATTGTAAGAATCTTGAAGCTTTAAAAATTCAGCGTTAGATTCGTGACAAGAATGATTATCTACCTCATTTACAGTATCAGCAACATTTACAGAGAGATCACGCACATCATCACAAATATTCACATCATCACATTTAATCATAGCGGATGTAAGCTCATTCGAATAATTGACATTTACAGTAGTAAGCACATCACACGAAATTACTTGGGACAAGAATCGGTCATATTCGGATAAAATCTTTTCCTTTTCAATTAATTGTAGTTCGTAAGCGGTGTCCATTTCATAAAACACTTTTTGAACTTCTCCAATTTCAAACTCAATATTTTCCTTAAGAGATGCAAAACTTCCTTTTAGACTTTCGACAAACGGATTGATCTCATTCTTAAACACCTCGTTCATGTGTTCGAAAGCCCATTCTCCGGCGTTTAGGCCATTTGAAGTCGTACATTCCAAAATGACCTTGTCAAAACTAGCAAAGTATTGATTAATCTCTTGCAAGTTTAACCATACAGTGCTAACAGGTGGAAGATCCTTTGGAATTTCCTTAGGTCCTTCCATTTTGACAAGTGTAGGAGGTGTACTAGGGTTTTATTCATTTAACATGTAGGTTGGTGCTGTAATGAGATCTTTGTCCATATGGAAGCGAATTCTAAAATCCGTTTTAGCAAGCTTCTGATTCATTTTAAAATAATCACAATCAGGATATTTTGCAAAGTTGTATGACCGATTCTCATCAACTAGATCCTTATTTGTACGATCATCGAAAATAACAATCGGGTCTAAGACCAATCCTAATTGGGTTGCATTATAAAGTCTTGGACTATGGATAAAAGCTTGTTTTGCATACCGTGGGTTAGGGGGAAGGCCTTTTTGACGTGATAAGTTAAATTCCCTAAACGAAGCATCAAATAAGTGCACTAGTTGAGAGGCAGCGTATTGTCTTAAAAGCAAATAATCTAGACTTCTAATATTATTAGCCGCATTAATTTCCATTTCATTCTTCTTAGACTCGAGTAACTCAAAATCCGTTTGAAGTTTTTGAAAATTAGTGACCACTAACTCTTTTTCTTTAAGTTCGTTAGAAAGATCTGCTCTTAAGGTTTCAATTTCCTACAAATGACCCATTTGTTTGTTTCGAAAATGATCATATTCGGGATTTGTTAGAACACTAGACGAAGGAACTAATTCCAAAGTTTGAACTTTCTCGTTGCACAAGGCAAGCTCATCAGACAAATTCTTATTCTTAGCTAGTGTTTCTAAGAGTGCAGCATTCATTTGGCTAAGTAATGTAGCAGGAACCATGACCAAATCTTGTTGAGCAGGAGTATGCGTATGTGAAATGGCTCCCGGTTGTGATTCACTCAAAGTCTGGGGACTCACATTGATATTACTATCATTGATTGTCTCCTCATTTGAAAGACTCACCACCGAAGACTCATTTGAATCAGCACTCTCTTGCGCAACTTGATGTGGTTGAATACTAGTATCAGTGGTATTATCAATGGTATTAATAAGTACCTCAGATCTTTTTTCTGGCCCTAGGCTAGAGATGGTTGCCATAAGAGCTGCCTGTGCAGATTGAAGTTCATCACAGTCTGAATCATACGCATCAAGATCATCTGCTTGGTATGCTGCATTCTGTGTGGTGACAACGTCTTGTTCAACAATCCCTGGATCAGCAAGAAATGCAAGCTCCTCTTCATCAAGTTCCCTTCCTTGTGCCTGAGCGTTTACCAGATAAATCTTCTCTGCAAACCATTGACCATCCCTTATCCTCTTGGGTTTTTTGCAATCCCTGTACATGTGACCTTCTTCCTTACAGTTGTAGCAGGATTGACCGTGCGAGTATTAGCCCGTGGAATTAGCCCGTGGAGGAGTGTTGACCATTGGAGCAGGATTGACCGTGCGAGTATTGGTGGTTGATGTAGTAGGTCTCCCCTGATAAGGTTGAATAGGTTGAACCATTACCCTGCCATTCTCAATAGTAGCTTGTTGGCGAGAATTGGATGAATTCCTCAGCTGATTGTTAGTAGGAGCTGGTCCTCTAAATCCTCGTTTGCTTAAAGTCCTTGTGAGATAAGCAGACATAGTGGCTAACACTTCAACTGGGTCAGTTCCTTGTTTGAATTCAGGAATGGGGACTTCATCATTATCACAATACAGTGCTTGGTCTTGTTGAGCTGCATAATCACTAGAAGGAACACTCATGTGGTCAGAGTAGCTTGATGGATATGCTGCATTCTCTTGATAAGAAGAATATGAAGACTGAGCATAAGGTGCAATGCTTGTTGGGTGAGGTTGTGAAGCATAGTGTGATGAAGGTGCATTAAACCGATATTGTTGCTGATGTGAGGTGGGTGGTTGCGGTAGAATCGAATATTGGGGGAAGCTTGGTGTCATGTAAGGTGATGGATGATAGGCTTGGTGTCCCAAAATATAAGGAGTGTTGTTGTGCGACAAGCTTGGTTGATTCGCCATCAAAGCTAAAGAATCAGGGTACATACCTCGAGGCGAACGGTGCATGATCACATGTTTCTCATGCTGCTGAAGAAAAGCATAGAGTTGATCCAAATTGCACTTATGCAAATCCTTGGTTAACTTAACATGGTAATATACTCACCCCATTCAGCTTGAGGTAAAGTATTCAAAAATTTGGTGTTAACCTGGAATGGAGCAATCACGAGATTGTATACATTCAGATCATTCATGAGAGTAGTGAATCTGAAGTAATAGTCGTGAAGCGTTTCCCCTGGGTTTTACGTGAATCTATCAAACAGATCATACAACTGACATTCCCTTTCCTGTTTGGTAAGAGACGTACCTTGTAGCAACACCTTTAGACGTTCCCATAAATCCTTTGCCACCGTATACTGACTTACCATTCGATAGATGTCATGTGGAAGAGCTTGGAGAATGGTTTGAAGAGCCTTTTCGTCTGCATCGGCAACAAGTTGTTGAGCTG
This sequence comes from Glebionis coronaria, assembly GCA_025667525.1. NCBI lineage: Eukaryota > Viridiplantae > Streptophyta > Magnoliopsida > Asterales > Asteraceae > Glebionis > Glebionis coronaria. The sequence goes on from CM046875.1 coordinate 522,024,221, forward strand.
GTGTAAGTTCTTCAAACTCTCTTGGTCGAGTCACATTGTTAACCACGATGGTACCATAGTCAAGTGGACCATTTAGAATTGACTTAACCATAAGCCTCCCATATATCGGTTTTCCCTTAAGGTATGACATCATACGGCCTTGCCATGCTTCAAAGACTTCTTTAATGAGCATTGGAGGGCGATTATCCGTTCCCATAATGACGGAAATGTCCGTAAGTGATGTCATCTGAGGCATTAATGAATTCGGATTCATTTTGTTCACTTCAAAGAGACAAAGATTATCGGTTGATCGAGCAGTGAAGTAAAGTTTGTGAGTTGTGTTGAGTTTTTGTTGTAAGAAACCAAGATTAAATCCTCTAAAAAATCGTCGAAAAAACAAGTAAAAATTCCCTTGATTCGGAACTATTGTTGATTCGGAAGTGTTGATTCGGAAGATTTGATCCGGAACTTTCCTTTGATCCGGAACTTTCCCTTGATCCGGAACTTTCCCTTGATCCGGAACTTTACCTTGATCCGGAACTTTCCTTGATCCGGAACTTTACCTTGATCCGGAACTTTCCTTTGATCCGGAACTTTCCTTGATCCGGAACTTTCCCTTGATCCGGAACTTTACCTTGATCCGGAACTTTACCTTGATCCAGAACTTTCCTTGATCCGGAACTTTTGGTTCGGAACTTTTTGATCCGGAACTTTCCTTGATCCGGAACTTTTGGTTCGAAACTTTTTGATCCGGAACTTTTGTTGACCCGGAACTTTTTGATCCGGAACTTTTTGGTTCGGAACTTTGTCTGGGAAACAGAAGGTTGATTCGAGTAGCAGTCGATCAAATAGATGATGAAATAAACCCAGATTTTTACCAAATAACCCAAAAAGTTTTGTGATTTTTACAATAATAAGTAAAAACTAATACTTATCTACTAATCCCAATCACAAAAACACCAAAAACTCCAAGAATCAAGATGGATCTTCTTAAAGAACACTAATACAATCAAAAAATAAATAACAACACAAATCATTACCTTAAATCACCCCATAGCTCTTGATACCAAATGTAGAATATTGATAACCTATGAATCTATGAAGTGGGTTGAAGATTCCTAGAGAGGGAAACTAGTGAGAGAAAGTGAGAGAGAAACTATGTGTTTTTATTCAAATGAAAATGTGGAATGAACAACAACCAACCCCTTTCCATGGTGGAAAGGGGTATTTATATCCAAGGCCCTTATTTGGGCTTGGGCCGACCCATGACAAGCCCATGGGTCGATTTCTTACTTAACTTAATAAGCAACATTAACTATGAGCTATTACAACATAAATAATATTGTGGAGTGACCGATACTTCTAATATACGTTAAAAACGTATTTCTAACAAAGTGTGACTGTTTATTTATCACTGACGAATTCAGTCACACAAAAAATTTATTTATGACTACACAAATTTCGGTATGTGTGACCGAAACCCATTTTTGTACTAGTGATAGGAAAACCTTGTGTACACGATTATATATAACATTTTAGTAAGTGCATCATTCAGTTCTGTATGCTCATTTATTTAAGAAACCTCTACTTTAAAGACACTGAAAAGTTACATAGCTCACATAAGAGGGTTAATAAGTTTTCTAGAATGTTTGGAAACATTAATTGTGTGCATTAGAAACGGATAAATTATTTGAAATCATAAACTGGCAATTTGCAAGATGTGATAAGAAAAAATATATCCAACTATAATGCTTAAAGTCGTTGTGTCGTACAACTTCTAAATTTGACATGCTTTTAAAGAGTAGTGGGTGTTAATAACGATCTTAATATATTGAATAATTCCTTATTATTCGACAACATTTTTCACGAAGTCGCCCAGTTGCTCCATTTGAAGTAAACAACGATATATTTGAAAATGTATGATGGGTTTTATTCATGTGTGCAACTTTTTGTCAAATTATTATCGGTTGCACGAGACGAAAAAAATATCGTATAAGGACGGCGACAAAAAGATGTTAAAAAGATATTGAAAGACATTTTTGTTTCCACCAAAGGCGTTGACATATAAAGCAACCGATGCATTAATGACATTTTTTTTGAACGACAATTTTATTAAAAAACTAGCAAGGAGCTAGAATTACAAAACAATAAGATGAGGGTTTTTTAGCCAAGCGTCCCAACTAAATGCGGGTTTACATGTAAATCTACACCAATAGAAAGAACTCATATCTTGTTGATTCCTCGTATCTATTCGTCTTTCCTGCGAAGACTAAGCTTATGTTAGAAGGTGTGATTTATTCTCTATGGTGGCATATTTGGGTTTTTCGCAATAAGACCCTCTTTGATCGCAATCTTCCTTCAAAGGCAACGTTGTTTGATATGCATTATTGGCATATCAACAAGATATAAGGAATCATGTACAATAGCATTATATTGCATAACCTTAGAAAGATCAAAATTTTGTGGTATCCGAGTTCAACGAAATTTGTATGTGCACAACAAAATATGTAAAGTACCCGGATCATAGATTTGAAGTGCAACCAGGATGAGTAAAAAAAACTACGTGATAAATAAACACATGCAAGTTTTTAACCAAATCTTATTGAGTATGACATCAATTAAAAAAGTAATTTATATAATTTTTTTATTTTTTATCGCTTTTAAAATTCGGATGTTCTTTTTTATTTCATTTTGTATTTTATATTTTTATTTGAATGTAACAAATTTAATTTTATTTAAATGAGTAATAAAATGGCTCAAATGACATGACATGTTGTATATGGAGATAGTATTTTGATGTGTGATTATTAAAAACAATTTATGAATGCAAAAGTATTTTTATTGCATATTTACTATTTCTGTCTCTTTATTTAATGTAACTTTTTAGCTTATGAACAAATGAGATAAGTTATTTTGTATTTTTATTTTTTATTACATATCAAATATATTAATTTTATTTATTTGCTTTTGATTTTGATTTAATGGCGAACTAACTTAAGATTAAAAAAAACACGAAATAATCATTCTTATCAAAATGTTCAAAAGTTGTAAAAATATGAAGAACAAAAGTTATAAATATAATGAAATATTAGTTTATCACTAGTGATATTTTACTAGTAAAAGCAATAAAATATCTTTTTTAACAAAGGCATTTTATTAAACAACACTAAAAAAAATACAAGTCACTCCTCGCAAGCGAGGTAATTTCATGAGGAAAGGAACTATCCCAACTAAACCGTGAAGCATTAGAGAATGTGTGAGAAGCAACCCAGTGAGCTACTTTATTTTGTTCTCGTGTAACCCAAGAAAACGTAATTTGCATATTCTTTGCCCATAAGCGAATATCTTCAATGAGAGTTGCAAAGCTCCATGGAGGGTGTGCTTCTGAAGATGATAGACGATAAAGAGATAGCCATTCGAGAATCAGATTCCACAATAATATTTAACCACCAGTGATTATATGCAAGTAAGCATGCACAATGTATCGCAATGATCTCAACGTGAAGGGGATACTGCACAACTTAGATCACCGTGGACATAAAGAAGAAACCCGTGGAATCACGAACAACAATACCTAAAGCAGCCGTAGGAGACTTGAATGCAGCGTCACAATTAATCTTCATCGTACAACTGTGGTGGTGGTGGGGGGGGGGGAATCCACCGTAGAGAAGTTTGAGAGCTGGAATCAAGATTACCAGGAATCGATATTGATTGGGATGTAACAACCTTGTCAAACTCGCATAGTTGAGCACAAATAGCAACAAATGTGTTACTTGGAAAAAGGAGCACGTTATCAAACACAAAGCTGTTACAAGATCTCCAAATGAACCAACAAGTAGTTGAAAAAGTTCACAGATTCTGGGAAATGTCATTAGCATATTGGGTTATCTCTATTATGGAGTGTATATGATAAGAAATATTCATACCAGGAGGATAAGAGCGTATGCATAAAGGAGACTCAAACCAAATAGGATGTGTCCAGACACATTCGAAGAGGAGATGTTCGACCGATTCGACACAATCGTTGATATATCTTGAAATATCATTGGTGATATTACAGAGTAAATGTGTTTATAAAAATCACTAGTGATATTTTATTGCTAGTTTTCGTCATATTTACAACTTTAATCTCTCTGTCATTTTTTACAATTTTTGAATATTTTAGCAAAAATAATCTCTTTGTATTTTTTAAATTTTAAATAATAAATAGGTAAAATTAATACATTGGTATATAGTAAAAATAAAAATGCAAAATAACTTTTATCTATATAACTTCTATAAGTTACCGTTTTTTTATTTTCAGAATAATCAAATACGGGTAATAATTATGAAACTGTAATTTGTATCGTACAAGATAGACTACAAAATGAGGTATACATTACTTAAAATAAAAGTTGACTTTATAGTGTTTTGCTGTATTGCGATATCATGAATGAGGAAATAAGACTTTCGTCACCTTAGAAGGGCTTTCAAGTCCTTTCTTCATTAGAGGTGCTGCTTATGTCATTTTGGGTTTGAATTTATATGTTTTTATCCATGGCTTAGAAAATGTATCTTATCGTCTTAAAGCATGTCTCGCTTCTTTCGGAGAGGAACTTGTTTTTGTTTAACAAAAGATTCTTCTTGTTCCAATTATTGTCATTTCGTTTTGTTTTTATCTTTAGAAAATGGTTCCTTGTTTGCAAAAAAGGTTAGGGACTCTTTAGTTGGAGAAATTTCTTCCACTTTTTTAAAAAAATTTCATTTGAAAAGTGAAAAACAGAAAACCTGTTTAGCAACATTATTTTTCAATATTTTTCCAAAATTACAAAATTTTCATTTTCTAAATTTATATAGAAAATTAGAAAACTTCATTTTATCATTTTCTAAATTTTCACCTCATACCCTCAATTGTTTTATTTAACTCATTTCAATAACACGTTACTCTATTCAGTATTCAACGTTCATCATTATTTTTACGTTTTCGTCAGTAAATTTACGTTTTCGTCAGAAAGTTTACGTTTTCGTCAAAAAATTTATGTTTTCATCAGTAAATTTACGTTTTCGTCGGTAAATTTACGTTTTCGTCTGTAAATTTACGTTTTCGTCTGTAAATTAACGTTTTCGTCTGTAAATTTACGTTTTCGTCAGTAAATTTACGTTTTCGTCAAAAAAGTATGTTTTCATCTGTAAATTTACGTTTTCATCGGTAAATTTACGTTTTCGTCAGTAAATTTACGTCTTCGTCTGAAATTTACGTTTTCGTCAGTAATTTTACGTTCTCGTCTGTAAATTTACGTTTTCGTCAGTAAATTTACGTTTTCGTCAGAAAATTTACGTTTTCTTCTGTACATTTACGTTTTCGTCAGGAAATTTACGTTTTCGTCAGGAAATTTACGTTTTCGTCAGTAAATTTACGTTTTCGTAAGTAAATTTATGTTTTAATCTGTAAATTTACGTTTTTGTCAGTAAATTTACGTTATTGTCAGAAAATATACGTTTTCGTCAGCAAGTTTACGTTTTCGTCAGAAAATTTACGTTTTCATTAGTAATTTTACGTTTACGTCTGTAAATTTACGTTTTCGTCAAAAAATAACGTATTCGACAAAAATTTACGTTTCCGTCAGTAAATTTACGTTTTTGTAAGTAAATTTATGTTTTCATCAATAAATTTACGTTTTTGTCAGAAAATTTACGTTTTCGTCAGTAAATTTACGTTTTCGTCAGTAAATTTACGTTTTCGTCAGGAAATTTTTCTTTTCGTCGGTAAATTTAAGTTTAAAATTCTCTGACGAAAACGTAAATTTACAGACGAAAACGAAAACTTCAAATTTCCGACAAAAACGTAAATTTACTGACGAAAACGTAAATTTACAGAATAAAACGTAAAATTACTCACAAAACGTAAATTTACTGACGAAAACGTAAATTTACAGACGGAAACGTAATTTTTTGACGAAAACGTAAATTTACTGACGAAAACGTAAATTTATAGACGAAAACGTAAAATTACTGACGAAAACGTAAATTTATTGAATAAACCGTAAATATTATGGCGAAAACGTAAATTTATTGAAGAAAATAATACTGATGAAACGTAAAAAAACTAATTAAAACGTAAAAAAATTACGAAAATATGAAAAAAAGAAGACGGAAAAAACAGAGGAAAACATAAAAAAATAGGAAAAACGTGAAAAAAAGTTGATCATGAAAAAATTGGTTGAAAATAGTTTCGTCTTAACATTGTTTATTTTTTTAGAAAATGAAAAATATCATCTAAACATGTTTTCAAAATTCTCAACTTTTTTATAGAAAAGAAAACTCTTTTCTTTTCTAGAAAATTAGAAACTGAAAATTATGAAAAGTTTTCCACAACTAAACAACCCCTTAGTTTTATTTGACGGGTTATCTCGGTTTATAATCGGGAAATTAGGATTAAACACGCGACCAGTTTTGTGAAAGTCCATCTTTTTATCCTCGCACGAACATTTGTACTACGGAAATAATCGTCCAAAGAGTGGTTGCAAAGTACGCGTGAAAAGGAAGAAAGAGGCAAAAGTTTTGTATAAACTGTCGTGTTGATATAAAAGTTAGGACAGATCTCTAGCGTCCTGAATAGTAGTGATTTGGGTATAGAAAGCTTCGTTTTCTGCATCAAGTTAATTTGTTGAAAGATCATGCACAAGAAAATAATACCGTTAATCTTATCTTTAAAACGGATCCCACGATTAGACTCCAGTGTGAGAGTAAGTATACAAATATACGAGTAGAGTTTAATGCGATTTAAGGTTTAATGATGATACATAGTGTTCCTTTTATAGTCGGAGAACCCCCTAGGATTTTTTAAACTTTCGACCCAAGTCATGACTGAGATTTTCGGGGATTCATACTTTTGTTACCCGTAAATAAGTTAAGTATATCCTTTCCTGTTATCAGGAATATCTCGTCTCTATTTGGACTATCATCCCCCTAATAATAATTGTGTGCGGTTCTTTACTGCTATTGGGAACCGCGTGCGGTTTACCTCCGGGTCGGGCCTATTGGACCGGCCGTAGTGTCTAGGTCCGACCCTAGCCGGCCAAACCTCAATCTAGCCCGTTGGATCTGAATAGTGGGTAATACGTGTCAAACATCCAACACGTCACACATACCCAAGAAAGACTGTAAATAGGGGTAGCCGTCAGTGTACATATTTTCACACAATTTCTTATACCGTGCATTTTTAAAAAAACAACACTCCGCACATACCACTTCTTTCGTCGAACTTCAAGCAATTCATGTTAGCTTACCGCGCCCTTTTCACAATCTTGCTAACAATGGTCAGGGAGGTTATAGATATTAATCGTGTCGTGTCAACCATTATCGAAGAGTACCTGATGCAATTTTTCTCATACTACTATATATCCAACGACTTCCACCCTCAATTACCGAATCCAATGACATCATTTCGGAGTTCCTGAAGGGACAAAATGGCATTTATTGTAAACTCGTTGAATTCGCTAATTTCGTATTCCTATTTCCCAATTTTTATTCGACATCCTTGGTCATTATCAAATCTATCTCTCCCAAATTCTTTGTATAGGTGCCCGTAAAGTATGTCACTTTGAAATTAATTGTCGCGTGGTCGGTATCACACCCACTATAAATATTTTCCGAGTATTCTACATACTCTCTATGAGCTACGGATGGGTGTCGTTTCGACCGGTGAGAAATACCCCTCAGTGTTATTTGAAAGCACTTGATTCTTTGAAAAATTAGAACGGACGATTTTTCAGGATAGACGAGAGAGTGTTTCCTATTCTTGTGGTGTGGCGGAATTCCTCACCCAAAGATTCGCACCCCCGTGACGATACATATAACGCACATGATGTGACACTTTTAGATACTCGCCGCTCCCATTTCATAAACAGCCTGAAACCCTCCTATGTTTGGTGGGAAGCAGTCGATTCTTCTTTCTTGACAACGACGAATACCCTACCATTCTAGACAACGATGGTCGGTGTGGGTGTTTATGATTATTTTGTCTAGCGCTATGTTGTTATGTTTTAATCATGTTTGTAGAACTAACATGTGTGTTCCTTGTAGCAATGAATCTTTTTGGCCTCATTCGTACTGCAGATTCAACCAAGGTACGGAATGAAGTTCTACTGTGCGGTTCTGACAAACACCTTTGCTTATCGCAATCGTTGTCATTGACATGGAAGACGTGGCCCCTAATCATGAATCTCCAGCGACATCTTCCACCACACATATGTCACCACTCGACTTCACAAATGAGGATGTTGGTGGTCTGATTTTGGAGAGTGGGGAAGCCGAAGATCAAACATATGACGGACTGTTACAAGAAGTTCCCTTTAGTGGAGATTTGGAAATCAATGAAATCATCCCCGCGACAGAAGACCTTCCAAAAGGTGTCTCTTCTTCTAGGCGTCCGGGTAGAAGAAAACACTATGGGAGTAAAAGAAAGGCAAAAATATCAATGGCTAATGCCCCCGCCAAGACTTTGAGACGAGACCATGACTCCCTCCACATCGATCACCTTCATATTTGTTGGAAGTCATTGGCGGCGGCAGGCTTAGGCATAGAGCCACCCGTATATTTATTTGCATCACTAACTCCCTGTCCTGCCTCGAAGAGTGTGGACGACCCCGACCTAGTATCCTCCGCGGGTTCAATCACAGAGCCTAAGCTTCATGTGCCCCGTAACTAATCTACCTCTTATTTTGTCACGATATTTCTTTTGAACACATACTCCTATGCTGAATTTTCCCTCTTGAATTTACTTAATAGGAACCATGAAGAGATCACAGTTGAATCCGTTCCTGCTACCCACACCGCCGCTCCTACCGTCACCGTGACCCCAGATGAAGGAACCAACACCAATTATAAAAGATACATCCGTTGAGGACCCAAAGTACAAAATATTAACTTCGTTCATTTCTATGGAAGGGTCGCCCAACGACGTTTATAAGCTAGAATGGGTGTTACCAATGGTAGCATGCTTGATGACTCGGAAACGTGCAAAAACTTATAGACTACTTAACCCTTCCAGGTTATTTGTCTGCCTTGCACCACATGGATAACTCATATTTTTGGCACAATACAACATAAACTCTACACGTCAAGCTGCCACGGGCGCTCAACTTCACCTTTTATTCGAAAAATTCTAAATAAGGCTAATGTCAAGCTAGCCCGTCGTAATCAGATCCTACAAGCCAGTGATAATCAGATTAAGTCACTCAATGTGAGACCCCCAAAATCTGACATGGAACAACTAGGCAACGAGGGGGTAACACGTCATAGTACAAGAAACAATGAATTACAGTTCATACAAAGCTGACGAAATAAAAACATGTACATTACATCATAAAAGGTCAGAGTTTTTAAACATAGGTCCCAGAGTTTTAAAAGCGGAAAATTATATTATTTCGTCTCGATTTATAACAATAAGTTGCCCAAAAGATTGAATAAACTTCTGATAGTTTATATAAAACAAATCTGTCAAAAGCATCACAAAAATCTCCAAGCTGTGATAATATCCTGCGGGCTCCCATCCACGCAAAGCTAAGTAATAATACCTGAGATTAAACATGTAAAATCGTCAACACAAAGTTGAGTGATATTCATAGGTTTAGCAATAAGGATGTGGAACACAAGCATTCATTTGTAAAACAAGTAGTATGTAGTTTGGTTCGTCAACCATAGTCCGAAATCATTATTATTGCTGTTCAGTTCATGAACCGAAGCTTAACTCACTGTAAGTTCCTCTAGGGAGTATTCAGCCTAAATACTCAAGTAATAAACAAATATCAGTGCGTCAAGGTACTTGAGACGGGGATAGTCAATCCCGATGGATCCACCCATAACATTCACGCTTAGTACTCGAAATTAACGGTTCATGATCGGGAGAGGAAACTCAAGGCTAGACTAAAAAGCAATAATAATATTGAAAACCTGAAATCATACATGTCTGGATAGCATATAAGTTCTGGATAGCATACAAGTTCTGGATAGCATACAGTTTTTAAATGGTTGTGTTCCACTATGTAAAATCTCACCCTGTGTTTAGAAACCATGTACAAGTAAAAAGGGGCTATGAACTCACCTTAGCCACGAGGTAAGTCAATCACGGTACTCATCAACTGAGTAGAAACGGTAGTGGTAGACGATCACCGACGGATATGGATGCCCGAGAAACACGAAAACCACAACCTATCAAAATAAGGTGCGCGTTAAGACTCGAACTCAAGTATCGATATGTAAACCAAATATAATATGACTCAAATGTTTTCAAAGCATTCATGTTTCAAAACGAATGACACGAACCAAATGAATCCATTTATCCAACGTTACTCGTTAAAACACTTGAACACTTGAAAATGACTCGTTATACGACGCCAAGTCAACGCAAGTCAAACTATCTTTTTAACCTTATTTGGACCAGTAGCTAAGTCATTTATATAATGACTAAGCACTTGAGTAAGTCACCATGTCCGATGGTGAATACTTAAACTCACGCAACACAAGCATTGAACTACGCGTCCAAAATAAAATCAGCAAGTACACCCCGAATGTACACACCGATCTACCCTATCTAGACTTGTCCGTTTTAGATGAAAATTGGTGTCAAGGTCACTTATAACCTGTATAAGACCTCACCAAAATTTGAGCCAAAGTTCACACTTTAAAATCCATCAGCTCGACACTTTACTCGACTTCAAATTTGGGACAGATTTGTACACATGTTTTGTAAAACCGTTTGGACCACTTTAAAAGTACTAATTCGACAGTCCGTCTTTTGAAACCACTACTAGACTCATCAAACTCAGTTTGTAAACTTTGAAAATCAGTAGATACATTTATCTAACCAAGCCTAAAGTCCCCGAGAGTCGACCCAAAATCAGCCACAATTTCGGATTGTGCCAACTTGCGTCTCCCGGTACACGAAAACTAAAACTAGCATAACTTTTGACTAGTAATGACTTAAAAGCTCTATCTTATACCAAAACGATCGTCTTGGAAAACTCTACAATAATATCAAATAATCTTAGTCTTTCACACACTTTAAACCCACGAAAAATCTGTTTAATACATGCTGTCCCAAAATAGCCTTTTATAAACATGACAAATAAATTTTTCAAGCAAAACCACTCATTCCCATACCTACTATCATTCCTATCAACCAAACACTCCTAAAAACACTTGCATGCAAAATCTAACAAAATCAGAGATCAAAAAATACAACTTTTAAGGATTAAAATGTGATGATCTTACAAAAAACAATGCATGGAAGATGATCAAAACCAATACCCACCATAAAATCATAAGAACTAAAAAAAATTCTTGATGCATGTGTGAAATTTTTATATAGATAGAATCATAAGATGATTTTAGAGATTGGATATTGATTAGATTTTGTTAAAAATCAAATTTGAGGGGTGTTTTGTGGTGGTGGAGTGGCGGAAAAATGGAGGTGAGGGTGGGGAGAGAAGAAATTTCTTTGTGTGTGTTTTTTAGTGATGAAAATGAGGTGAAGTGGTTAAAAAAATGTTTATATAGTATGATGGAGGGCTAGTTGTGTCAATTGTGTATAGTTTTGGACTTAAAAGAAATTTAATAGTTTAAAGGATAGAAAATGATTATTGGTAAATATTGAAAATATTTACGGGGCTCGGGTTTCATAAAAATACTTTTCAAAAGTTACAATGCATCATAAAAATGATTATATGATTTCCCGACACGACTTAATACGTAATTAAAACGAAATCGTCGAAAATATTAATTATCGAAACAATCGATAAATAAACGTAAACTTTTGGGCATCCGTCGGTATCGCGATCACTAGGAATTCTCGTTGTACATTGATTTTGAATAAACTCGTTGTAAAACGCACGCGGGTGATTTTAAATCAAAAACTTTGATTTAAATTAAATATGGAAAAATAAAATAAAAATTTTATAATTTCATACAAAGTATTTATCGATGATCAGAAAAATACTTAAAAAGTATAATTTAAAAAAAATCTCAGGATTTACATATAGCAATACAAGAAAACGTAATACGTTGGAAATTTCAAGAAGCACGAATAAAAAGAATAAAATAATGCTGGAAAGTACGGGTTCTCACAGTCTTCCCCCCTAAAGGAACTCTGGTCCCCAGAGTTCTCCTCAAAATAGTAGAAGATGCAAACAAGAGGAGGTACAAAGTGTAGAACAAAAATTAATTGCTTCCCAGGTAATTTTCCGTACCACGACGAATCTTAACGGTTAGAATTCGCTATGCTTCAGTTTCTTAACTCCTTTTCGTATAGCTTTTCAGTCTTGGATTAGGATAACGGTCTTTCAATACGGAGATACATCGAGAGATAGAGTTGTTGGAAATACGTGCGATAAACTAACAAGACTGAACACAAGAATCGCTTAAACGGACAAAGTGCGATAAAATCAACCAAGATTGTAAATCAACAAGGGGTCGCAAATCGTGCAACTGTAAAACGTGACAATCTTAAAACGTAATAATCCAGTTATAAAAGAACTAGAAGGGAAAAAAATGAATAACATATGATCATTTAAGATACAAGCTGTCATAGTCAGTTTTCTAGGATTTTGGTATTACTTTATAACTTAGTTTTAAATATTTTCTTTATTAAAAGAAAATTTTACAAGGTGTAGTGATTTAAAAAAAAATCAAACTCTATATAAAATGAGTGGGTAAACAGTTGTCAAATCTTTTTCTTGATCAGGACTTCAAAGTAAAAGTAGAACAGTTCAAAATAGTTATCCTGATTGAATTAAGAACTTTTGGATGTCTGCATGAAATTATCGTTAAAACTCAGGTTTATCGTTACCATTAGAGAATATTTAGATTTTCCAAGTTATTTAGAAACATTGTTTGAAATTATAAATTAATTAATAATTTCATTAGGTTGACAGTAAAGTATGATAAAATCAATTACTTTAAAAAAAATACAACTTGACACTGTTTAAACATAATTTATAAGTTAACCCAAGAGGATGTACATATTCGATATTAAACTTGAAACCGGTATTTTGACAATTTAAACATTTGGTAAAATGTATAAAACATTCTTAAAAATTAATAATAATTTTTAGAAATTCAAGAAAGTGTTGAAGATATCAAATGATAAACACGTAACAGTTTCTGGTTTTCAGAAAGTGACAAAATAGAAAAAGATTATGAAACGAATATCAATCAACAATTAGTATACAAGCAATAGCACGAGGGAATAAAACGTAAGTCGTATCAACTCTTAACGAACATGATCGAATAGATGCGTCGATGATAATAAAAAATAATAAGAAACAAAAGATTCTAGCAATGATTAATTCACGAGTGTGGTTGACATCACCACAACGGCTTATTAAGTTCTCATTGGTCGATACACAATCGAAAGAGAAAAGCCACACAATAAATTTTCGAATCAAAGAAAATTCTTAAGAAGTCATTTGAGAGAAATTCCAGTAAAACGGACAACATTAGCAATGAAAGGCGAAATCAACACATGATTTACACGAATGAATTTCAAGACGACATAGTCTAACACACATCATGACAGTTACACGAAATCATTGTTCACGTCCAGTCATAATCATTAATCGCGTCCAAAGACGTTTCGTTGTTCTACCAAGATAGATAGAGATGGTCGATCATAGAAGCATAACAATCGTTGAAACTTTCAAGTCTGATATCAATGGTAAGAATTTAGGCAAATGGTAACGAAAATCGTATCATGAGGATGATGAGGTAACAGGTAAAACAAGGATCGTTGAGTAAGGAAATATGTGCTTGGGGCATGTACTTTGTTCAAAAAAGATAAGGGTTCTTATGTGTAAGTTGCGAACTGTTGATACTCGCATAAGAAGTAAAAGTTTTCTAAGCTTTATTTATATATCTTTTTAAGGAACATATTAAAAAGTTGATTGTCGGTTAAATATTTAAGGTGACTACTATTTGGCCTTGCATGGCTCCTTCTAAATTAGGCATAGGTGATCAGGCCATGCATAATTTAGGACTAGCAATGTGATGCTCAGCTTCGTAAACCAGTATTACATATCATATGATTTAAAATATATATATAATAGCATTTGTAAAAACAGGAATCAAAAGAACATATGAAACTTTTCGCCTATAAGTTACTGGCTAACTGTTTAAATCAACAATTTGTATAGTTACAAGGGTTCTTTATAAGACCGTATCAGAACAATTTGTGAAAATACATTGTAAAATTAATATAAATTAATTTTATAAGATAACATTCAATTATTGAAGAAAGCCGAAATGAAACCTTTTGTAATATGATTCGCAAACAAAACCAGTTTGAGTTTATATGGTAACATGACAATAGTTTATAAAGTAGCGAATGAGTTACAAGAGGGAAATAAGGAGTAGTCCAAGACAGTCAACGAAATGGTTACAAGGTGATAAGGGTTCAAGAGGTTTAGCCGAAATCGTCAAGAGACACGTGTCAAAACGATAACGAACGATACGAAAGTAAGAACTTCAACCTCGGTCCAATTCAGTGGTACGATAGAAGCAAAGAAAGACAATAGAATGACAATTAAGTCATAAATAAAAGAAAAGAATAAGGAATCCATATGTGCACATCGCGATTAATTTGACAATAATATACTTTTAAGAAAGTAGGATATCAGTTAACAAATAGTTCAATCACACCGAAAAGTTTCTATATTAGGAAGTTACCGAATTTCAAAAGTTCAAGATCTATGTACATGTATGACGAACTCAAAGTTACTATTTTATACTTGTTCAAACGTAATCCTTGTTTTTAGTTTGCAAAATATCATTAGTTAAAATTTTACGATCTCAACGAACTCAAAAACGCTTGAAATCATATTCTTAAAGTCTATCAGTTTTGACTTTTGGGTTTGACTAGACCAATTAACTCGCTAAATGATATTTTTAATACTCGAAGTCCTATGCAATTCAGTGTAAAATGATGTTTTGAACAACTTTCCAGGTTTACTCGAGACTTGAAACGGATTAAAAATGGACGAAAATGCCCTTGCGTTAAATCTGTCAACAAATTGATATTTTAGCATTATTCAGAAAACAACTTCTTAGATTTTACAATCTCAAATGAGCGTAACTTGCTCGATTTTAAAGTTTACTAGTCAAATTTTATGTCCTAAACGGACGTCTCAACAAGTAGAAATATATATTTTTATGTCTAAAGTTATAAAAATATTTTCTCGACGCTGTTAAACTTTCTGTAAAGTTTCTATACAAAGTATATTTTTTCGACACATCTTGAAATTAAATCTAAATTTCATAATAACTTAGAATTAGTGTACACACAAGACTTGCAGATTCTATAACAACGAAAGAGAATAAGCTGTAGAATTAATCATGTAAAGAAAACACAGTATGGAAATGGTTCAAG
Organism: Glebionis coronaria; assembly: GCA_025667525.1. Lineage (NCBI taxonomy): Eukaryota > Viridiplantae > Streptophyta > Magnoliopsida > Asterales > Asteraceae > Glebionis > Glebionis coronaria. The sequence continues at coordinate 522,039,600 of CM046875.1, forward strand.
AATGCCAACGGTAATCTGAGAGATAAAAAAACGACGCATATCATCCGTGTCTTCGGCTGCAAGATGCAATGCAGGAAGGTCTCCTGGCGGCGTGATTTTACAAAATCACAAGACATACCGAGAAAGAAACAAAATATTAACAAGTCACACTCCTGGAGCGAGGAGGTTTAATGAAAAGGGAGGGATACAAGTAAGATCGTATTCCAAACAATTGTCAAATAATAAAGGATAAATCTCATGATGGTAATGATGGTTTCAAGGTACAAACGGACGTTGGAAATTCGAAGTCGAAACATAGAATGGCCGATGAAAGAAGATGTAATCCATGTACAAGTGTCGTGTAAAACGGTAGCGTAAATGTAAATCAAGATTTCGAGAACTCATGATATTATTCAGCACCGATTCAACGAATTCTTCGAGATGTGGGACTCACATGGTGTCCTTTAGTCTTTTCCGGAGACACATTGAGCTATACAATGGTCTATAGACTAGACCTTCAGATACGAATGGTCGGAGAGAAAATCTGCATACCTAAATAGATATTTTAAAGAATTAAACAATGAAAGCAACACGTACGGTAGTAAGAATGAAAATCAGGAGTTCATCGAAAACAACACTTCTTCAATTCCGAACAATGGTATCACGAGAGTGTGCACAACATGGGAACAGCGAGTTGAGAAAAACAGATGATTCAAAACGAACGAGTATATGAAGTTAGTCGTATCACGCATAAATGAAATAGCAATAGTACTCAGAAAAATGAGCATGAAAAGTCGGCAGCATACGCGCTCTGAATACAAGTATGTAACGTCGTAACGATATAAAATCATTGCAATAAGATCAGTTCACAAGAAAAAGAATTCAAGAAATACAGTATATGCAGATGTAATCACAGTAATATCGAATGATAATCCATGAAGCACAAGGCTTTGAAAAGACACAGTAATTATCTTCATCAGGGTAACGTAATATTTCAACATGTAATCAAGAGATGAAATACTACAACGATAATTAAACGTAAATAATAGGGATTAGAGAGTTATCCGCGAAGATATCGAACAGCAAATGGCAGATTCTGTGTTTGACACTTAGAAACAATAAAATATTTGAACTTCCGGTTATAGACTAAGTTTTGAAAACGACTCAGTTCCCTATAACCATCGCTCTGATACCACTCTGTGAGACCCCCAAAATCTGACATGGAACAACTAGGCAATGAGGGGGTAACACGTCATAGTACAAGAAACAATAAATTACAGTTCATACAAAGCTGACGAAATAAAAACATGTACATTACATCATAAAAGGTCAGAGTTTTTAAACATAGGTCCCAGAGTTTTAAAAGCGGAAAATTATATTATTTCGTCTCGATTTATAACAATAAGTTTCCCAAAAGATTGAATAAACTTCTGATAGTTTATATAAAACAAATCTCTCAAAAGCATCACAGAAATCTCCAAGCTGCGATAATATCTTGCGGGCTCCCATCCACGCAAAGCTAAGTAATAATACCTGAGATTAAACATGTAAAATCGTCAACACAATGTTGAGTGATATTCATAGGTTTAGAAATAAGGATGTGGAACACAAGCATTCATTTGTAAAACAAGTAGTATGGAGTTTGGTTCGTCAACCGTAGTCCGAAATCATTATTATTGATGTTCAGTTCATGAACCGAAGCTTAACTCAGTGTAAGTTCCTCTAGGGAGTATTTAGCCTAAATACTCAAGTAATAAACAAATATCAGTGCGTCAAGGTACTTGAGACGGGGATAGTCAATCCCGATGGATCCACCCACAACATTCACGCTTAGTACTCGAAATTAACGGTTCATGATCGGGAGAGGAAACTCAAGGCTAGACTAAAAAGCAATAATAATATTGAAAACCTGAAATCATACATGTCTGGATAGCATACAAGTTCTGGATAGCATACAAGTTTTGGATAGCATACAGTTTTTAAATGGTTGTGTTCTACCATGTAAAATCTCACCCCGTGTTTAGAAACCATGTACAAGTAAAAAGGGGCTATGAACTCACCTTAGCCACGAGTTAAGTCAATCACGGTACTCAGCAACTGAGTAGAAACGGTAGCGGTAGACGATCACCGACGTTATGGATGCCCGGGAAACAGGAAAACCGCAACCTATCAAAATAAGGCGCGCGTTAAGACTCGAACTCAAGTATCGATATGTAAACCAAATATAATATGACTCAAATGTTTTCAAAGCATTCATGTTTCAAAACCAATGACACGAACCAAATGAATCCATTTATCCAACGTTACTCGTTAAAACACTTGAACACTTGAAAATGACTCGTTATACGACGCCAAGTCAACGCAAGTCAAACTATCTTTTTAACCTTATTTGGACCAGTAGCTAAGTCATTTATATAATGACTAAGCACTTGAGTAAGTCACCATGTCTGATGGTGAATACTCAAACTCACGCAACACAAGCATTGAACTACGTGTCCAAAATAAAATCAGCAAGTACACCCCGAATGTACACACCGATCTACCCTATCTAGACTTGTCCGTTTTAGATGAAAATTGGTGTCAATGTCACTTATAACCTGTATAAGACCTCACCAAAATTTGAGCCAAAGTTCACACTTTAAAATCCATCAGCTCGACACTTTACTCGACTTCAAATTTGGGACAGATTTGTACACTTGTTTTGTAAAACCGTTTGGACCACTTTAAAAGTACTAATTCGACAATCCGTCTTTTGAAACCACTACTAGACTCATCAAACTCAGTTTGTAAACTTTGAAAATCAGTAGATACATTATCTAACCAAGCCTAAAGTCCCCGAGAGTCGACCCAAAATCAGCCACAATTTCGGATTGTGCCGACTTGCGTCTCCCGATACACGAAAACTAAAACTAGCATAACTTTTGAATCGTAATGACTTAGAAGCTCTATCTTATACCAAAACGACCGTCTTGGAAAACTCTACAATAATATCAAATAATCTTAGTCTTTCACAGACCTTAAACCCACGAAAAATCTGTTTAATACCTGCTGTCCCAAAATAGCATTTTATAAAACATGACAAATCAATTTTTCAAGCAAAACCACTCATTCTCATACCTCTAGGATCACTATACTATCATTCCTATCAACCAAACACTCCTAAAAACACTTGCATGCAAAATCTAACAAAATCAAAGATAAAAAAAATACAACTTTTAAGGATTAAAATGTGATGATCTTACCAAAAACAATGCATGCAAGATGATCAAAACCAATACCCACCATAAAATCATAAGAACTAAAAAAAATCTTGATGCATGTGTGAAATATTTGTATAGATAGAATCATAAGATGATTTTAGAGATGGGATATTGATTAGATTTTGTTAAAAATCAAATTTGAGGGGTGTTTTGTGGTGGTGGAGTGGCGACAAAATGGAGGTGAGGGTGGGGAGAGAAGAAATTTCTTTGTGTGTGTTTTTGAGTGATGAAAATGAGGTGAAGTGGTTAAAAAAATGTTTATATAGTATGATGGAGGGCTAGTTGTGTCAATTGTGTATAGTTTTGGACTTAAAAGAAATTTAATAGTTTAAAGGATAGAAAATGGTTACTGGTAAATATTGAATATTTACGGGGCTCGGGTTTCGTAAAAATACTTTTCAAAAGTTACAATGCATCATAAAAATGATTATATGATTTCCCTTCACGAATTAATACGTAATTAAAACGAAATCGTCGAAAATATTAATTATCGAAACAATCGATAAATAAACGTAAACTTTTGGGCATCCGTCGGTATCGCGATCACTAGGAATTCTCGTTGTACATTGATTTTGAATAAACTCGTTGTAAAACGCATGCGGGTGATTTTAAATCAAAAACTTTGATTTAAATTAAATATGGAAAAATAAAATAAAAATTTTATAATTCCATACAAAGTATTTATCGATGATCAGAAAAATACTTAAAAAATATAATTTAAAAAAAATCTCAGGATTTACATATAGCAATACAAGAAAACATAATACGTTGGAAATTTCAAGAAGCACGAATAAAAAGAATAAAATAATGCTGGGAAAGTACGGGTTCTCACACTCAAATCACAAATGAGCACCCTGACGGTCACAAACGAAGAGTTAAAAATACTCCGTGGCCAGGTCTAGGATTTTGAGGCCAAAGTTCTGACTAAAACCTCCTTATGCGTGCAATCAGACGCCCAAAACGCGAAACTTGCCTCAAGAGCTTGAATGCCTCCGGGCCAAGTTTACCGCCCTCGAGGTATGAAACAAAGAGCTATCTGGTGAAGTATCCACCCTACATGCCAATTGTGAGAAACTAAAGGTTTTGTTCAAAGGGGAAAGCAAATCATCGTAGAATTTGAAAATTCAAACAAAACAGAAAAAGGTTGTAGACAATCACTGCGCTGAGTTAGATGCGCGTCTAGACGCACTCAACATCGACTTTGATGAGGAACTATACCCTCATATGTACACTGTAATTGTCGAGCGTCGTTGAGTAATTACACACGACCTCAGACTAGCGGTGATGAAATGTGTTGGGTCCTTGGAGCTGAAGCAAGCGTTTGCAATATCTTTTATAAATAGTACGGATTTATGTGTAAGTTAAAAAAAGTAGTGCAGATTTAGGTAATGAGACCATTTTTATCAGTTTATACGGGTCCTCCCTGGTTCGTCTTTTGACGGCTTTTATTGGCTAGCCGAACTGATTGTGACTCCTGTCTCAGTTGAAATCGTTGGTCTGGTTCAATTTCAAAAATGTGTACGTCATAATTTTAGGTTGAAAACATATGTATTGTTTTATAGATATATGTTTTAGTTGTTGTATAATGTGAATATAGAATTATATTTTTAAGTAATGAGGTGATTTAATCCGATAAAAACACTTTCTTGAAGACATTAATTTTTAACAACTTCTTAATCCGTAAAGTAATTCTTATCATACCATCTTATAAAAGAGATTAGACCCTCTCTCTTCATTTAATACTAAAAATTTAAGTAGTACAACATATACAACATAATGTATAACATATTAGTGCAACCAAGAAAATGAAATTTAAGTAATACAAGATTTTAATGTATATGTACAACTTTATATCTCTAATATATACAAAGCATTTAATCATACTTAATTAAAACATAATTAATAACACACCCCATCACCATAATTTACAAGCAAAACAACATATTGTACAAATCTCCTTTATCCAATTTTTCTCATTTTTTCCTTGCAATCATATATACAAACCACTTTTAGGTTGATCTTCTCATTCAAATGTTCAAAAAAGGTTATGTCAATTCTCGCTTTAATTATGTTCTGAAATTAAAGTTACATCATATTACATATTACATATACGCCACAAGTAATAATATCCCTATATCAAAATTACATTTTTGAGACATGTTTTTAGGTGAAAACTAACGTCATCAATAAATGATTGCTACGAAAGAAGAATAACCGAATAACATTCACTCTCAAGAAAATTTAGTCACAGTGTACCTGCCGTCGCATCGCGCGGGTACCCTGCTAGTTATTTTGAAAAGTATTATCAAAGTTGGAAATTTGCCATGACTAATATTAAGTGCCATCTAATTTTAAACGATAATCAGTAACTAATAACAACACTATGATTTATAATAACCGAGTTAGGATCAAATGAAAAGAAATCTTAAAATAAGAAGGATAAAAAGAAATCATAACCGCATATTCGAGATGCATGCACTTAAATTAGATGTATCTTTATAATCTTAGATGTATTATAATGCATCATAACATGTTTCGTAACTTTTAATTATATGCATATACGTATATTAGATGCATTTGAAGATTTATCTATATTTTTGTTCCTCTACACGCGCTCAAATCATAAAAATCAAATTTTTTTTTGGTAACCGTGATTTCCGACTCATTGACCGTCTAATCCACGAGGTTTGAGCCCACCGCCACACAGACTCAAACCTGGTAAAACCCTCCCTTTTCAGGAGATTGGCGTGCATCTACATATCAAATTAACTTTCGAAACTCAAGATAGTGTATCTACATGAATGGAAATGCATCTAATGCAAGTCATTGCATCTCAAATGTGTCGTTTTAGTATCTTCTCACCACTTCTTATTTTAAGTTTCTTCTCATTTGATCCTTATATAATAACCCGCAAAGTATAAACATTCCTTTGGAAATATTTGATGCTTTTCTAAACTTTCGGTTACTAGACAACAATAGTTACATCATAAATATCGCATAAAATTTTCATTACTAAAATCAATTAAAGTGAGTAAACTTTTTTCTATTCCAAAATTATAACATAATTTTCATTACATCATAAATAATGTTTTACTGCACGTTTAATCTTTCTTAAATACCCTTTAAATGGTGTGGTTGAACCTCAAACATTCACACTCATCTTTTTCAACTAAAATACACATTATGAAAAAAATCAATACAAAATAGTTTCACTTCTCGCATTTCCAACCCAAGTACTAGGCATGAAAATTGACTTTTGCTAAATCCAGTATTATAAAGAAATAATTATAAAAAAGAAATGTCTATGTTTTGATTGAATTAATAAAAAAATATTATTTAAAATATCATTAATCAAGACATGTCACATCCTCTTTATAATTATTTTTTTACCTTAGTAGATATAACAATTTAATGAAAATTTACGCTGTCATTTGTCGCAAATTCTCTATAAGTTTTCATATTTTTTATTTCTTTAAGCAACCAAAAGAAATATTGATCTAATTCCAGTTTCTCCATTCTGATTTCCTTCTACATATATCCTCCAAGTAGCTGTAAGCATGCTGCGGTTTAATGCAGTTTTTGACTAAAACCGAGCCGTAGCTGCATTTGTGGTTCTTATAAAAATAAAAATCGCACCGCACCACAAACCACGGTTTCGTTTTTGTATTTTTTTTACGGTTTTTGCGATTTTGCGATTTTTGCGATTTTACGGTTTTTAACCGCATCGCACCATCACTTATATAATAAATGTGGATCTTTGTGTTTTTTAGTTTAAAATGTCGATTTTTTCGGTTATAACAATGCATAAACTAAATCTCACAAACACGTGAATTATAACTTATAAAAATATCAATGAGAATATGCAGTAAAAGTCTTATAACTCGCATAAATAGTCGATGTGACGTTTTTCAGAATAAAATAATTATTGTGTGGTGCGGTGCGGTTTTGCGATTCAGTTTTACGAGTGAAAACCGCAACCAAACCCTATTTGTGGTTTTTATTTTTTCTTAAAATCAAACCACTGGTTTTTGTCGTAGTACGATTTTTGTGATACAATTTTTTACGATTTTTACAATTTTACAGTTCACGATGCAATTATTACTCACCCTACCTCCAAATGTTTGTGAATATTTTGATTGAAAAAGTAGACAATGAGCATTAAAGAGGTAACCAAAATAGATACTCATACAATTATTGATAATAGAATTATAGAAATGTATATAACTTTTTGTAATTTGCACATCCCACAAAGACAATCTCATTTAAATATCGACCCGGCATAGGATACGAATAATTGCATAACATGTTAGGTTAGTATAAATGGTAGTATGTTTGAAGATTTGTCACGTGACATGCGCCACCCCACCCCTTACATCTCTCTCCTTTGACTATGGCCCCTACCTACACACGCTTCCTCCGTTCAACGCATTTTTCTTTGAGTTTGTTGTAGTATTGTGTATGTCGTTAAGGCTGGTGGGAGTACTAAGGAATTCATTTACCATCACGTCAGTGTTACATTAGTTTTTAACACTTATAAAAACCTTTTACAGAAGGTAATGACACGCGTCCAAACTCACCCACACTCACCTTTTATACATATTTTTTTATTATTTAAACAAACTCCACTCACAAAAAACACCTAATAATAAACCTAATTAAAAAAATAAAACTACCCAGGGCCCACAATATTATAACGGTGAATCTGACCCTATTTGTTTTTAAGAACAAACTCGCGCGTAACTTTAGATAGAGGAATGAGAATAACGAACGAGTTTGAGTAACTCACTCGTGGGTTTAACCCTACTCACACGAGCCTAATAAACTACACCAATACTTTAGTTTGTGGACCATTTGTTTGTTACATTATATACTCGTAACTTTTTGTCAAAGTATTATGCGTATCTGTTTTCAAGTTGTCTTCGAGTCTTTTGGCGGCCCTGGACTGTTTGAATTTTATTTAAGGGCATTTGCAATGGGTAAATTGATTAATAACTTTTTACTATTTTAATTAGTGCTTGAAGGTTATTTTCATCATTGTCATTGTCTGATTCCGTGTGTACACAGTGCTATCGTTATCCTCATGAATGGCTTTGCCTGTTTTGATTAAAAACATTACTGTTTAAACACTTTGAAATAAAAATAATTATTTACTAATTTTAAGTATTTTCAACAAGTTTTGGATATTTATAATAAGTTTTATGTATTTTTAGCAATATTATTCTTAAAATTCAACTTATCATACATATAAATACTTACTATAATTGATAGACACACGTTTACATTGAGTTTTCGTATTTTCGTCAAGATTTACAAGTTTTCGGCAAGTTTTACCTCTTTTAACCATCGTTGATCACAATTGACCGCTGTTAATCATTTTTTATATAAATCGGCAAGGTTGTTGACCTTGCAGCGATTTAACATCCTTTTTTCTTGCAAGAATGCTAATAACATACAAAATCATTTAAGTAATTATAACTTTTTTTATTAAAACATATTACTATATTAAACATAAAAGTAGAAAAAAACCTCACATCTTTTATTTATTAAAAAAATAGTTATTATCAAAAGTTTTCTTTTATTAATATTTTTTTATGATCTTTTTTATTATTATTTTTTAAAATTGATAATAAAAAATTTTAATGACTTTTAATAAAAAAAATAATAAGAATATCTTTTGTAATCCCTATATTATTTCTTTTGTACAGTTGATTTACTTAATGAATGTTTGCTCAAAAAGTAAAATACTTAAGATTACTCACAATAGCGATCACCAACGGCTCATATTTTTCTGTCATATCAGCTTTCTCTTTTCGGCGATTTGATGTAGGTTTTTATATACAAGTCTTAGGAAAGACGAGTATAAATGCGGTAAGTATTAAACTTGACGATTTAATGAAAAACCGACAAATCGAATAAATTCCAAGTTCGTTCTCGAAGGAGGTGTGTGTATTGATGTGCCAATATATAAAATAACAATGTTTGGATTAGTGACGTTTTTGGTTGAGAAGGGAAAAATTAAAAGACGAGCTACGACTACGATTTAAACTACGACGTAATGACGTAAAACGCGAACGTAAATACGTAAAACGCGACGAAATTAAAAATTAAACCTAAAAATTAATTAAATGATTAAACTAAGTCTTAAATAATATAAATAAGAATAAAAATCCAACAAATATATTTTTAAACCTTTTATTAATTAAATATTCAATTTTTAATGCTAATTAAAGCCCAAAAATTAAATATAATTAACAAAATGCCCAAAAATATTAATTTATTGAACTAATAACTAACTTATATTATTTAAAGACTAAAAAGTATTTTTTTCTTAATTTTAAAAACTATTTTTCTATTTTTTAAACACTAAAAACTATTTTTAAATTAAAATAATCCTAAAAAATAATAAAATAATGCCAAAATTAATTTAACAATTTTAAAAATCCTAAATTACACTATTGAACAGTAGAAAAATGACAAAGTTTGAAAAAAGTAAAATTTTGCACTAAAAGACAAAACTATTAAATAATTAAACCCTAATTAACTTAAATTAATTATAAAAAATAATTAAAAAGTGAACAGTGACTAATTTTAAAACCAAAAATCTTAAACTAATTTTCTTAATCTATAAAAAATTTTAAAACAGAAAAATATAAACTTTTTACACTAAAAGACAAAATCAGATTAATTAAAAAGTGATTAAAAATGCAAAATAATCCAAAAAATATAAAATGAACAGTAATATAGAAACTAATTAAACTGAAAAATAAAGAATAAAATAAGAAAAATTACAAAATTGGAATCAAGTCCTAAGTCCTAAATAAACCCACAAAAGACAAAAAATCAAAGCTGTGAAAGTGACACTTGAACTTGTTTCTGTCTTTTAGCTAGGCAGTGGGAAAAAAGAACCAAGCAGTGGGAACTTGGTTCCCACTGACAATACAAAAATTGAGGTCTGGTGTTTTTTTGACGTGTAACTTTTGATTGGCTAGGTTTTGTTGGATAAGAGGGGCACCCCTACACTCAGTGGAGTGTAGGGAGTCAGATTAAGCAATAAACAACACAAGCTCAAAGCAAAAATCTCACACAAATTGCCAATTAAAGTGACTGTTAAACAGAAAAGGCTGTGGGTGTTTGCTTGCTGATGCAAATGGTCAAAAGTTGAGATTCACACCACCAAAACTCTCACAACACACTTCCAAATCACAAATAAGCTACTAGCAATCCTATATAGACCTATCATCTAACATAACATGCAAAATGGAAGGGAGATTTAAGCTAAATCAAGCAGTTATAAGAGGTTACTGATTTTAGCTAGAAATATGCCAAATTTTAACAAACAAAATCCATTTAAAACTTACCCAAAATTAAAACCAACTACTGGTATAACATGTAACTTACAAAGAGAGTGTGTGAGGGCAGGTATTCAGTCAAAAGCTAGTCAACTTGTTCACTAAGCCCTTATCCCAAACACCCCTTTATCTGACTGTTAACAAGATTAACAAAGAAACTACCTTCAAAATCTGCTTAAACTGGATGATAATTAATCTAACATGCAAGTAATCTTCTAACAAGCAAGAACAAGGCATAAAATAGGCACATAAACACTTAACACTCAAAACACATAAAGCATGCACCAAAATCAGCAAATATTCAAAATAGAGGGTTCAAGCCACCTTAAGCTGATGCCTTCTCTATCTGAATCCTTGGGGAGGTGATGAGCTGTTGTGAAGTGTAGAGAGAACCCCGTTGGTGGAATCCACAAGGGACCCAAGGGTATACCAAAATATCTTCAAATGAAAATAAAAAATGAAGGGTGTCTTGTTGCTTCTTGTTGCCTGCACACAAACACCACCAAACAATAGAGACTACAAGTAGTATGAGCTACTGAAAAAGCTCTTGTCAAGAAGCTTTTCAGTAGCTTATGCTACAGTGAGTGATAAAAAGAAAAAAGAAAGATTTGAGAGGGAAATCTTTGATAGAACTTTACCAAACCAACTTACAAACCTTTTTACCAAAATGAATTTTTAGCACAACACATCCACTTTCACTTCAATATTGTGCTAATTTTCAAGTTTTGAAAGATTTTTTTCAACATAAACCATGAACAGAATCACAAAACGGATTTCTGAAAATATATGAAAACTAAAAACTTGGGAACTTTTTAAAACCAAACTTGCTTAACAGTGATCCTCTTAACTAATCTTACACTAGAAAGCATTTAAAATGGAACTCAATATTTTGCATAAACTTAAAATTTCATTTTCATTAATACTAAAAGCTTTTTACAAAATACTGGAACAAAAGGGCAGCCAACATGTTTGGTGCTCCTTTTATAGGCAACTAAAGATCATTCTAGAATATAAAAAAATACAGGAACCCTAGCAAACGGATTTCCCATTGTGCCCTTGGTGGAGTTTGAATTTTGGGTCAATAGTGCCCCATGTGATTGTCCTTGGTAGCCAGCTGTGTTTGAATGCATCTAGAACGTTTAAATGGTCCTTGGAGACCAAGATTTGGCTTGTGGTTTGTTGATTATCTGAAAGATACTTTCTTTGCCAAAAATGGAGAAGCAGGGGACCTTGGGGGGGCCACTTGGGGGTCACGGGTGAACTTGCTTGTTGGTGGGTTTAGGTGAGTAGGTGATTAATTTGCAATCTGGAGTTAATTGACCAAAAACCCTTTGGTTTGTGCCAATTACGTTTTAGGGTTTAAGGGATTAAGTGGAGTGAAGAACTGAGGTTAGATCAGTTTAATAACTAATCATGTTTAAAAATTATGTTTGCCTCCAAAGTTGTTATTTAGTTTAATAAAGAGAGAGTGGAAACGTGACGTGGGTGCTGGGTGATTTGTGATTGGGTGTTTGGAGATAGTGGGTGACGTGGCGGGTTTGGAGTGGTGGAAGGGAGTATTGTTGTCTGGGCAGTATAGCCCCCCCAAGTTTCAACATGTCTTCACTTTGAATTAAATAGCCAAAAACTCACTTCCCTTTGTATAAACTTTGTACCACTTGTCAAATTTGGCACATAACTTTGCAATTCTTGTATCAAGGACCATAAAAGCATTTTTATCAATCTTCAAGGGCTAATAATGACATATCTTGAAACTTTAAGGACCCACTTGTAATATTGAGATTTACAAGGGCCTAAAGTGACAAGTCTTCAATAATTGAGGGACCAATCTTGCCAATTCTTCAAACTTCAAGGACTTTAAAGGAAAATCATGATTTGGGTCCGGTTCTTTGTGCGGCTTCGTTTCCCGTGTTCGTTTTTGCTTGATTCCTTTGATCTTTTGGTGAATTCACGATATCCGTACCTGAAATACACAATGAACAAACACAAGCACATATATGGGTATTTTGATGATATTTTAAGCGTTTTAAGCCCGATTTGGACGATGAGACTATGTATAAATACAGTCTCATCACTCCCCCATACTAAACCATTGCCGTGTCCCCACGCAATGCTAGAATTAAGTATCATAGCACTTCCAAAATTCATTTTATGATGACTTTTATTAAAGACATAAATTTAAATAAACTACTACACGTGTTTTAGACATAATGTATTGTTTTCATCACGAGAACGTGACTTTTGGGATCATAGAACAAGAACACGTGAATGCTTCGTTAGAAATAATTTCGTCGTCCTCGATTTTCACCCAATTCCATGCTAAGCGTGTAACAAGATCATTGTTATTATAAGTTAGCAACACGATCACATCTCATGAGTGTTAATTACGAACCTAAACTCCCTTATTCCTACTTGGTATCTCTTATATTTTATTTTGTTTTAATGATCACGAGGATACATCATTGACTTATGCGTGAATAGAGATTAAGTCTAAAAATAGAAACTTAACGGTGTAACCAAAATCATCAAATCAATAATTCATCCCAATAGACAACGATGTCAAAAAATTAAGTCAACAAGAAGGATCGATAAACACGATTTTATAACGGTTTTGAACATGAGACTTATTACCAAGACTTTTATACGCCCCCTAACGGAAGGGCCTTATTATCTTTGGTTTACCTCCATCTTTTATTCAACTTCGCCATGAAGCTTTTATTATGACTTCGGTCTTGCCTTGCCTTTTATTATCCGCCTCATCGGTGGTTTTATTAGCCAAAGACGTATATCCTCACGCTAAAGCGAATTTTGGATCTTTAAAGCTTCGAAGATTAAGGCTTGATTCACTTTCAATTTGGGCATAGATTTTTCGGCCTTGTGAGCTTCAAATTTTTGCTTAATTTAGGTGAGCACTTGAAATCTTATTATTAGGTGAAGCTTTCGATTATTCGGGTGCCAATACTTCAAAACCGTGACGCTGGCGATACCTTAATGTTTTCCCAATTTAATTACATGGAAGCTACCAAAACAAATTAGAAACCCAACAATAGTGACTAAACCGCCAAATCAATATTTATTAACAATTATTATGCAAAAGCGTTGGGAGAATAAGCTAATAATTACTACACATGAGATTGTGACGATTACGAGACTTATAAATAACTCTATCATTTCTCGTCCTCATTTAAGAGACTTAGCCTAAAAAGTTAAGGAATCGAGCTAATTGCTCAACACGCACGGTCGAGTCAAAAATTACTCTCGTTCTCACCATCGGAAAACCTACATTCGTGTCTTAAACACTTATGAAAAACTAAAAAATTTTAAAATTTGGCCATTTTTAGCCTTATTTGCAACAAAACGATAACAAAAAGATGAAAATTGGATTGCGTGTTGACGTAAGCAAGGTGAAGTATCTACTCACCCCCCCATACTAAAACTAAACATTGTCCTCAATGTTTTGAGTCTAGGGGTGTAAACACCCCCATACTAGAGACGAAGTCGAATGCTTAATCTCGAGCATGGAAAGGGTAAAACGAATAACCTAAAAGCCGTTTATGAATTATGCTAATAAGATAAACGTTAGAACATCAAAGGATATCGTCGGATATCGGAATCTTCAAAGGCAACGATCGAAGCTCGAGTGCTACGTAAAACGAACACGAGAGGCTTCAATGATGACGATGAACCTAATAAATCACAATCACAAACAACCACGAAACAAAGGTTGGAAGAGCACAAGTCCCCTCGTTACGTTAAACTAAGAAAGCGATAATATGTACAAGGATAAGCATGAGAATCCCCCACGAGGCACCTTGTTTTTGATAACCGAGTCAAAAGCTCGACTCGAATCCCCATAAATGTGATCATTTAGGGATAATCTTGGTATGGTCATTTTTTGATGGGGCTTACATGATAAACAAGGCCCAAAAGTACATGGAGTACTTTAAAAACCCGATAAACGTATACCGGGGTCAAAGATAGCGTCCTCGTTTTCGGATGAAAGACGAAACAACGCTACTCCAACGTGAACTAAAACCTCAAAGAGGTAGAAGAAAAGAGATAAGAAGTAGAAAGGTGGGGCAATGGGTAAGTCAAACATATGAGCTACTCGAGGTAGACTCACACCAAGCAAACGAAAAGATTTTCCATTTATTGCATCGGTGGAAGACCGAGATTTCCCTTTACAAGCAATTCCGGGATCGTAAATCTCGTCCTCGGTGGAGAAATGCGAGGGAACATTTGGGGCTTCCCCCACACTAAAACCACACCAACCGTCGTCAAAAGGAGTAGACGAGGTGGTAGTACTCATAAAACGATGTGATGACGGAGTTAAACATGTAGAAAAATCTTTTAAAACATTTTTAAAATCTTTTCCTTTTTCATCGTTCAAAAACTCTTTATGAAAACCCGATTGAATAATGTCGAAAATATTTGGCGTGTCAAATTCAAAATTAGTCGCGCTAAAAATCCTCACATTTAAGTCATTGGTGGGAGGGGGTGGCGGATTGTATAAGTTCTCAAAACGTTTATCAATAAAGAACACCGCCCCCTCGGGGTCTACATACTCGTCATCCTCATGAACGTCGATCTCATCGATTTCTTCATCAAAGATAGGCTTGTCAAACCAAGGTTTGTCATTCCCCTCCTTGAGTATCTTAGAAACTCTCTCGAAGAGATCACGATCAAGCACGAAACCATCATTCTTTTGTGGGGATCGTTGATAAGTTAGATCCTCACGAATGTGGTAAACGTCATTCTCAAATGAGGAGTGTTGATTAGGTAACTCCTCGAGAATGGGATTTTTGGTGGTCACATGAGTTGGTTCGTCATCGAAAATAAGACGTTCCAACTCATTAAGTTCATCCTCGATTTTGGAAAGATCGACCTCACTCGTAGGTGGAAGTGAAGGCATAAGAGCTAGCTCTCGTTCAATAATTTCCTCAATCTCGGGATCAAACTCGTAATCATCGTACTTCACATGTTTCTTCTTAGGAGAATCAAAAATAGCATGTGGATGTCGAAGTACGTGATCAAGCTCGGCAAAATCGCCATCGTCATCGTCAAAGAAAGAGTCGATGTGAGCACTCACAACCATGGACTTACAAGCACTAGGGCTATGCTTAGGTGACTTGTCTAAGACGAGAGGATCGATGTCGATAAACCCTTTAGCCTTAACGGGTGTTGGGCTAGGCAAAGGAGGCACTTCGATGGAGTTAGAAGTTGAAGCCTCAAAGTCATGGTCCTTCGAAGGTGGTGAAGACGAATCCATTTTGGTCATTGTCGTGATGGCATTAACGTCGCCCTTCGGAATTGGTGTTTCACTTGTTTCGCTAAAAACATCCCAAAGTGAGTTTTCATCCATGTATTTACACATACCCTTTTGAATTAGGTACACGTATTCTTTATCATTAAAATCATCATCCTTAAAACCGTTTTTCTTAATTCTTTCAAAACATGCATCAAGCTTCATTCTTTCCGCTAAAGTAAACATTTTGAAATCATTAGAATTTGAATCATTAGGTTTTGAAACCTCGGTTTTTTCATTCTCATTAAACCCTTGGGATTTTCTAGCGAAAAAGTCTATTTTCTCATCCCCATATCTCATAGTAAGTCTCCCCTCGTGAACGTCGATTACGGTTCTAGCCGTTGATAAGAATGGTCGGCCTAAAATAATGGGACATTTAGGGTCACACTCGTAATCGGATATAGCGAAATCCGCGGGAAAAACAAACTTTCCAATCCTAACATAGACATCCTCGGCTATTCCAATTGGTATAAGTGGAGTACAATTTGCAAGCTTGATTGTCATGTTCGTGGGGGTAAGCGAAGCCAATCTCATTAATTTCCAAAGAGAATGAGGCATGAGATTGATGCTAGCACCTAAATCGGCAAGGGCTAAACATCCCTCAATCTCGGAAAAATCACAAGGTAGTAGAAATTGGCCCGGATCCTTTTCCTTTCTCGGCATACGCCTTTTGGGTTTTTTAAGAAGGATCGATGCACAAGTTTCTTCAAGGATTACTTTGGTAAGGTCGACAAAGCTCTCTTTTTGAACCGTGGATGGAATTTGAGGTACACGAGGGTGTGCACTCCTTTCCTTGGTCGCCACGTTCACCCCATCGACTTTAGAACAAGAAGACGTCTTAGAAGTCGAGGGTTGAGAGGGATAAACAACACGGAATCCTTCAAGGTTAGGGGTAATCACACGACCTTTCTCACGAGACGAGGCGGCTTTACATTGTTCTTTCGGATTAGCAACGGTGTCACTAGGTAATGAACTCGATGACGAACCCGAGGCTTTGTTCATTATAGCCGAAAACATCTTTTTTATGTCAATTTGCCCTTGCTCAATCTTCGTGTTTTGCAATTTCAAAGTATTAGAAAAGTCATTTTTCAAAGTACCAATTTCTCCCTCTAATCGTCTCATATTAGCCTCATTCGTTTTCATGTAATTTTGAAAATCGTTTGACGAACTATTTTGATTTGAATTAAAGTTCCCTTGGTTTTGATTACTTCTTTGAAAATTTCCTTGATTACCACTTGAAAAATTATTTCCTTGATTGTTATCTCGATTTTGCCAAGTTATATTACGACCTTGATTATAACCTCCTTGATTTTGATTCGAAAAATTTCCTTGTTGATTATTTCCATGAAAATTGTTTCGGTTTTGATTAAAATTGTTGCCTTGGTTATAATTGCCTTGTTGTGATGGACCCGCGTTATTTTGATTTGAAAAATTGTTGTTTCCATTTAACGCACTCACATTCGACGTTTGGCCATCCGTAGCCGCACACTCGTAATAATTATGAGGTCCACCACAAAACGTACACGAAACCTCAACCGCTTTCACCGTAGCGGGAGCGTCTTTCTTTTGCATCTCAATGAGATAAGACGTGAACACATTCGTCAACTTGTCGACTTTTGCATCAACTCTCTCAATGTCGCGATTAGAACTACTAACATTGGCGACATTGGCAACGCTCGGTGCGTTGCGGAGTTGGTAAACCTTGGATCGGTTCTCGATAATTATCAAAGCTTCTCTCGGAGTTTTACACAAAAAGTTGCCACCGGCGGCGGAATTCAACGAGTCTTGTTCGTGAAAATTAAGACCGTTGTAAAACGTATCGATTTGGTGCAACTCGGAAAAACCATGGTGAGGACATTGCCTAAGCAATTCCTTAAAGCGATCCCACGCGTCTCTAAAAGATTCATTCGGTTTTTGCTCAAATTTTGTAATCTCGTTTTTGAAAAACGTTGTCTTAGACGGTGGGAAAAAATAATTAACGAACTTGGAAACGAGATCCTTCCACGTAGTAATGGAATTAGGTGGCTCTTTCTCGTACCAATCCTTGGCGGCACCATCGAGCGAGTACGGAAAAAGCATAAGCTTGACGACATCGGTGTCGACGTTCTTAACTTGCTCGTGGCTAAAAGACGATCAAAATTCCGAATATGGTCGTGAGGATTATCGGCTTCACGACCTCGAAACTTCGTAGCTTGGATCAACGAAAGCATTCCGCTCTTGATCTCAAAATTCTCCGCCTCGATAGCGGGAATTACGATCGCGTCTCCATAACCCTCGGTGGGCGCTTGGAGCAATTCCATCATAGAACGATTGTCGGCCATCTCGTCTAAGGTCGGAACGTCGGTTTCTAATTCTCGTCTACGTCGTCGATTCCTTCGATTACGATTGCGTCGATTCGAAGCTTCACTAGAATTGGAATAATCCTTCGATCGAGTGCGCATGCACTAAGCGTAGAATGGGTGGTAGCAAAGAAGATTCTTTTTGCGGTTTTTCGATTTTTTCAATTTTTTTGGTTTTTGATTGGGTTTTTAATTTTTTTGGATTTTTTTGTTGTATTACGTAGACACAAATCTACAAATCTCTCCTCGAATCGACTTTCTCGATTAAAGGAGCCTCAAAGAATGAAAACGATCACGTGGAGTAAACGTTCTCGATGACTTTAGAACGTTGGTGGAACACCAAAACGTTCAAAAGGGTTTAATCTTGAAAACACAAGCAAATATAATATACGTATATAATACTTGGGCGGCAAACCCTCGATTAGCCCTCTTTCTCAAAACACGCACAAGCAAGCGGAGGAAACGAGGCGGCGCGAAGCACTTAAGAGCCTTTTTCCTTTAGGTCGTGAAATACAACCGCCTTATACCCACCTTATAGTTTGTGTTAATTGAAATTAAGCCTCACGAAAGTATTTATCTATTTTGCCTTTAAACTTTTGCTTTAGATTCGAATACAATGATCGAGTGATGAAATCCCGAATCAAGGTTGCGTTTTCACGCTTTTGGAGTACTTGTATATTTATTGTTCTTTACGTAGTACAATATATTAATAATATATTCACAATAAAAACGAAAACCAATATATCTATAATATAGTAAAAGATTGTTTTGTGTTTAACTTAGGAAAATTAAACACGATTTATTTGGATACTATAATATAATAGATAAAAATAACAAAAATGAGTATGTACGATATTCACGCTTTCCAAAAAATGAAAAGCAAAAACGCACTACTCACACAAACACGATACTAATAATAATGGCACATTAAACTCCTCCCCGGTAGCGGCGCCAAAAATTGATGTAGGTTTTTATATACAAGTCTTAGGAAAGACGAGTATAAATGCGGTAAGTATTAAACTTGACGATTTAATGAAAAACCGACAAATCGAATAAATTCCAAGTTCGTTCTCGAAGGAGGTGTGTGTATTGATGTGCCAATATATAAAATAACAATGTTTGGATTAGTGACGTTTTTGGTTGAGAAGGGAAAAATTAAAAGACGAGCTACGACTACGATTTAAACTACGACGTAATGACGTAAAACGCGAACGTAAATACGTAAAACGCGACGAAATTAAAAATTAAACCTAAAAATTAATTAAATGATTAAACTAAGTCTTAAATAATATAAATAAGAATAAAAATCCAACAAATATATTTTTAAACCTTTTATTAATTAAATATTCAATTTTTAATGCTAATTAAAGCCCAAAAATTAAATATAATTAACAAAATGCCCAAAAATATTAATTTATTGAACTAATAACTAACTTATATTATTTAAAGACTAAAAATTATTTTTTTCTTAATTTTAAAAACTATTTTTCTATTTTTTAAACACTAAAAACTATTTTTAAATTAAAATAATCCTAAAAAATAATAAAATAATGCCAAAATTAATTTAACAATTTTAAAAATCCTAAATTACACTATTGAACAGTAGAAAAATGACAAAGTTTGAAAAAAGTAAAATTTTGCACTAAAAGACAAAACTATTAAATAATTAAACCCTAATTAACTTAAATTAATTATAAAAAATAATTAAAAAGTGAACAGTGACTAATTTTAAAACCAAAAATCTTAAACTAATTTTCTTAATCTATAAAAAAATTTAAAACAGAAAAATATAAACTTTTTACACTAAAAGACAAAATCAGATTAATTAAAAAGTGATTAAAAATGCAAAATAATCCAAAAAATATAAAATGAACAGTAATATAAAAACTAATTAAACTGAAAAATAAAGAATAAAATAAGAAAAATTACAAAATTGGAATCAAGTCCTAAGTCCTAAATAAACCCACAAAAGACAAAAAATCAAAGCTATGAAAGTGACACTTGAACTTGTTTCTGTCTTTTAGCTAGGCAGTGGGAAAAAAGAACCAAGCAGTGGGAACTTGGTTCCCACTGACAATACAAAAATTGAGGTCTGGTGTTTTTTTGACGTGTAACTTTTGATTGGCTAGGTTTTGTTGGATAAGAGGGGCACCCCTACACTCAGTGGAGTGTAGGGAGTCAAATTAAGCAATAAACAACACAAGCTCAAAGCAAAAATCTCACACAAATTGCCAATTAAAGTGACTGTTAAACAGAAAAGGCTGTGGGTGTTTGCTTGCTGATATAAATGGTCAAAAGTTGAGATTCACACCACCAAAACTCTCACAACACACTTCCAAATCACAAATAAGCTACTAGCAATCCTATATAGACCTATCATCTAACATAACATGCAAAATGGAAAGGAGATTTAAGCTAAATCAAGCAGTTATAAGAGGTTACTGATTTTAGCTAGAAATATGCCAAATTTTAACAAACAAAATCCATTTAAAACTTACCCAAAATTAAAACCAACTACTGGTATAACATGTAACTTACAAAGAGAGTGTGTGAGGGCAGGTATTCAGTCAAAAGCTAGTCAACTTGTTCACTAAGCCCTTATCCCAAACACCCCTTTATCTGACTGTTAACAAGATTAACAAAGAAACTACCTTCAAAATCTGCTTAAACTGGATGATAATTAATCTAACATGCAAGTAATCTTCTAACAAGCAAGAACAAGGCATAAAATAGGCACATAAACACTTAACACTCAAAACACATAAAGCATGCACCAAAATTAGCAAATATTCAAAATAGAGGGTTCAAGCCACCTTAAGCTGATGCCTTCTCTATCTGAATCCTTGGGGAGGTGATGAGCTGTTGTGAAGTGTAGAGAGAACCCCGTTGGTGGAATCCACAAGGGACCCAAGGGTATACCAAAATATCTTCAAATGAAAATAAAAAATGATGAGGGTGTCTTGTTGCTTCTTGTTGCCTGCACACAAACACCACCAAACAATAGAGACTACAAGTAGTATGAGCTACTGAAAAAGCTCTTGTCAAGAAGCTTTTCAGTAGCTTATGCTACAGTGAGTGATAAAAAGAAAAAAGAAAGATTTGAGAGGGAAATCTTTGATAGAACTTTACCAAACCAACTTACAAACCTTTTTACCAAAATGAATTTTTAGCACAACACATCCACTTTCACTTCAATATTGTGCTAATTTTCAAGTTTTGAAAGATCTTTTTCAACATAAACCATGAACAGAATCACAAAACGGATTTCTGAAAATATATGAAAACTAAAAACTTGGGAACTTTTTAAAACCAAACTTGCTTAACAGTGATCCTCTTAACTAATCTTACACTAGAAAGCATTTAAAATGGAACTCAATATTTTGCATAAACTTAAAATTTCATTTTCATTAATACTAAAAGCTTTTTACAAAATACTGGAACAAAAGGGCAGCCAACATGTTTGGTGCTCCTTTTATAGGCAACTAAAGATCATTCTAGAATATAAAAAAATACAGGAACCCTAGCAAACGGATTTCCCATTGTGCCCTTGGTGGAGTTTAAATTTTGGGTCAATAGTGCCCCATGTGATTGTCCTTGATAGCCAGCTGTGTTTGAATGCATCTAGAACGTTTAAATGGTCCTTGGAGACCAAGATTTGGCTTGTGGTTCGTTGATTATCTGAAAGATACTTTCTTTGCCAAAAATGGAGAAGCAGGGGACCTTGGGGGGGCCACTTGGGGGTCACGGGTGAACTTGCTTGTTGGTGAGTTTAGGTGAGTAGGTGATTAATTTGCAATCTGGAGTTAATTGACCAAAAACCCTTTGGTTTGTGCCAATTACGTTTTAGGGTTTAAGGGATTAAGTGGAGTGAAGAACTGAGGTTAGATCAGTTTAATAACTAATCATGTTTAAAAATTATGTTTGCCTCCAAAGTTGTTATTTAGTTTAATAAAGAGAGAGTGGAAACGTGACGTGGGTGCTGGGTGATTTGTGATTGGGTGTTTGGAGATAGTGGGTGACGTGGCGGGTTTGGAGTGGTGGAAGGGAGTATTGTTGTCTGGGCAGTATAGCCCCCCCAAGTTTCAACATGTCTTCACTTTGAATTAAATAGCCAAAAACTCACTTCCCTTTGTATAAACTTTGTACCACTTGTCAAATTTGGCACATAACTTTGCAATTCTTGTATCAAGGACCATAAAAGCATTTTTATCAATCTTCAAGGGCTAATAATGACATATCTTGAAACTTTAAGGACCCACTTGTAATACTGAGATTTACAAGGGCCTAAAGTGACAAGTCTTCAATAATTGAGGGACCAATCTTGCCAATTCTTCAAACTTCAAGGACTTTAAAGGAAAATCATGATTTGGGTCCGGTTCTTTGTGCGGCTTCGTTTCCCGTGTTCGTTTTTGCTTGATTCCTTTGATCTTTTGGTGAATTCACGATATCCGTACCTGAAATACACAATGAACAAACACAAGCACATATACGGGTATTTTGATGATATTTTAAGCGTTTTAAGCCCGATTTGGACGATGAGACTATGTATAAATACAGTCTCATCACGATTTACAGGCGATTTGTTTGCACAACAAAGCGACCAAGTTTAATTTTTTTTTATAAATTTAATAAATAAAAACATTACATTAAATAAAAAAACGTTACATAATAATTTAAATAAAATACAGACATTATAATAATAATTAAAATAATACTAGTAATTTAAATTATAGGCTGCTTTGATTTCGTTTTTGATCTCCTGCAACTCTGCAAGGCATGTTGTTTTGTTGGTGGCAAATTGTGTTGATTTTAGTCATATTATCTTATAAAAGAGATCATACATTTTCTCTTCATTTAATACCAAAAAATTAAGTAGTACAACAAATACAACATATTAATGCAACCAAAAAAATTAAATTTAAGTAATACAAGATTTTAATGCATATGCATAACTTTATATCTCTAATATATACAAAACATTTAATCATACTTAATTAAACATAATTGATAATACAATTAAAACATCACATCACCACAATTTACAAGCAAAATAGCACATCGTACAAATCTCCTATATCATATTTTTCTCCCTTTTTCCTTGCAATCATATGTACAAACCATTTTTAGGTTGATCCTTCTCATCCAAATGTTCAAAAGATATTATGTCAATTATCGCGCTTAATTGAGTTCCAAAAATAACGTTACAGATATTACATAATACATATACGACACAAGTAATAATATCCCTATATCAAAATTTCGTTTTTGAGACATGTTTTTAGATGAAAACTATCGTCATCCATAAATTATTGCTATGAAAGACGAATAACCGAATAACATTCACTCTCAAAAAAATTTAGTCACAGGGTACCCGCCGCCGCATCGCGCGGGTACCCTGTTAGTGTTGTTTTAAATGTTTAAACCGCATGTTTGGTCACACACTAGATAATCGAAAAGGCGAATCTGGTGTCACATGAAGAATGCTTTTTTGAGGAACTCGAGATTTCGAGGTATTATTTATGGAAGTAAACATGTTTGAATGGTTGATTTTTTTGTTTAGAAATTTGAATTTGTGAGAAAATTGACAAAATTGATAAAATTGGTTGAGTATTTATAAAGATAATAGGTTTTCAATTTTAAACTTGAAAGAAAAAGTTTTTTTTTTAAATCTTGTAACGGTAAAAAAGAGAGGATAAAAAGTTTTTTTTTAATTGGTCAAAGTTGGGATTGAGTATGTTCAATCGATCGAGTCGAGCCAGTCGTCGCAACGGGGCCGATCGACTGCGATATCGTTCGAGTCTTGGTTGCCCCATACCGTTGCACACAGGCTAATGAATGTTTTAAATTTTATGGTGAGAACAATATATTCTTATTCAATATGAGAATGCTTTTATTCACTAGCCGGGTACCCACGTAATGCGACGGTGAGTACTCGGTGACTATTTTTTGTTGTGAACAAAGGTTTTTCAGATATTAAATGATTTTTTTTACTTTTTTATGGTATCAGAGAAATGTTGTTAATTAGATTTTACAAAAAATTATATCTAAGGTTGTCACTAAATTTGTATTAAATGAGTTGTTACAAGTATAAGACCCATTTATACATATTTTGTAACAATCTTTGATATAAATCTTGTAAGAGTCGATTAACAACATTTTTTCGGTATCACATAAAAGTTTAAAATCATTTAATATCTGAAAAACATTTGATCAACTTAAAAAATAGTCAGCGGATACCCGCCGTCGCATTGCGTAAGTACCCAACTAGTTCTCTTAAACAGTATTGTATATCATTTGTTATAATGTTGTAAATGGTCCTCAATCTGCAAGCAATCTAGCTAATAAACAAACGATATTCTAGAGTTCGCAATATAAGTAAAACAATAATGTTTATAGGCCAGATATATATCTGTGTAGAGATACATATATATATATATATATATCGACAATGCTACTACCAAATTATCTTTGAATTTTAATAGACTACTAATAAATTAAAAGTCCAAAAGCCAACACTTATAACCCCTAACCTAATAAAGTATAACCTAAACTAATTTTATAAAAGCTGCACACACCTACAAGCCTTGAAAGACCACAATTATTTCTTGATTTTTGTTGTTATAAACAAAACGCAAGCTAAAGGTGACCTTCTTCTATCCTAAACCAAATCTAAAAAAGGACAAATTAAGCCTTTTGCATCTTGTCTTGTTGTTGTTGGTTTCGGATTAAAGGAGCATAAATTGTGATATCGTGTTTGTTGTAACTCCAACTCAGTTAAGTGATGTTTTTATTCAAGATTTTGCTACCATAAAACCCACCTTCACAAACCACATGTAATAATCAATGTTGAAACATTTATTTCATTTTTTTAAAATAAACAAACCATATGCAACTTGAACTGCAAAAGTATGTTTAGTTCGGTGGTGGTGCGGTCAAGTGGTGAAGTGGTTTGGTTGTTGTGGTGGAACTGGGGTAGAATGAGTTTTAGTTACACATATATATGAAATGGTATCATTAAAGTTTCAGTATGTTACTCCTTTTTTTTAAAACTAAATTAAAGATTTTAAATGATTTGAAAAAAACGTACAGCTGTGACTTAATTGAAGTTTTTAAATGTGTTAGAAAAAACGTCAAACTTTTAAATGGGTGGCCATTATTTTTTAGATTTCTTATTAAGGAAATGTTTGTGGCTGAATTATTTTAATACTTCCAAAATTAGAATTGTTTAAGGGGCCGTTTGGTTCAAGATTGTAGAATTCTAGAATTCTAAATTCTAATATTCAAGTTCCTTAGAATTTAAAATTCTGAAATTTAAAATGACTAAGCTTGTTTGATTGGCAGAAATTTATAATATTTTAGAAATTTGATTTTGGGTTGAACCAATTAACGACCAAGTATTTTTTTATATAAATTTTCTATCTAAAAGAGAAAAAATCGAAGTTTCACTTTTTATATAAATTTTATAAAAAAAATTATATAAATTTTTTAAAAAAGGTTATATAATTTTTACAAAAAAATTATTTAAATTTTTTATAAAAAAATTATTTAAATTTTATAAAAAAATTGTATAAATTTTATGAAAATATTTATATAAATCTTCTAAAAAGTTTATATAAATTTAAAAAAAATCATAAATTTTATAAAAAATTTATATAGTTATTATAAAAAAATCATTAAATTAAATTTTATATAAATTTGTAAAAAATTTATATAAATTTTATAAAAAAATCATTAATTTAAGAAAAAATTTATATAAATTTTATAAAAAATAATAAATATTATAAAAGAATTCAATAAATTTTATAAACGATTTATATATTTTTTTAAATTTTTTATATAAATTTTATTAAAATGGAATTTTTATTTAAAATTTATATAAATTTTATAAAAAATAATTTTATATAATCTTTTAAATTTTATAAGTTTTTATATAAACATAAAAATCCGAATAATAACGAATAGAAAAAAAGTTTATAAAAAATAATTTTCAAGCAAATTTAAATTCCTCACTTTTTGGAGTAATTCTAATATAATTCATTTTGGGAATTAAAGGAATTTTAAATTCCTTTGTTGGTAGTACCAAACACAATATTTGAAGGATATTGAAATGTAACTATTTTAAATATCCTTCAATATCCTCAAATACCCTCGAATCAAACGTCACCTAAATGTTTTATAAAGTAGTATAAATTCGAAAAGAAAAGTATGTTGTTGTTAGAATATATATAATGGACTTTAGCAACACAAAAGCAATGGAAATACATGTTACGATTAATACCAACGTAATGCATCTTTTGTTAGGCTTACTAGCGGAGAAACCCTCCTGATTCCTGTCTATATGTAGGTGCCAATTGCCGTCTGGCCCTGTAAGGATCAAATTATACGATCTTCAGATGTCTTCGTTACATTTTAGTGACTGTTGGAGATGAAATTTGCTGGTATGTGTATCTCATGTTTTTTACTAGGTCAACATTAACTAAAATAAACAAAGATTAGAAGAGGGACAGTGGGGGTTGTTAATGAATCATAAATTCATAATGGTTATTGGATGGGGTGGATTTAGGTAAGGTTCCATTCCCATCACCCTCTTGAATATGAATATGATACTCACAGATTGTGCTCAATTTTAAGATAGCAAACTCCTACCAACTAGCATGTTAGTTGGTGGCTAATTCAACATCTCTTTCAATAAATTAAGGGTGATGTTACAAGGGCTGAGCACGGTAGATCTAAAACCGGACCGGACCGGACCGGACCGAACCAAACCGAAACGAATAGTTTCGGTCCGGTCCTCGGTCCAGGGTTTTGGACCAATTCGGTTCTCGGTTCGGTCGGTCCAGTCCGGTCCGGTTCGGTCTTACCAAAATCTCGTTTATTTAGTCTAATAGGACCGGATCGGACCGAGGACCGAACCGGACCGGACCATTTCGGTCCGGTCTCGGTCCAGGGTTTCGGACCATTTCGGTCCTTGGTCCGATCCGGTCTTAGCCGGTCCTTGACCGATGCTCAACCCTAGATGTTACTGCAACCCCTTCACACTTTTCTACCATTAATAACCCCTTAATACCCGGTATACTGACAGAAACAAACAGTTTTTTGTGTTTTTTTTTCGTATTTTTTACATTTTATAGATTTTGAAGTGTAAAACTTTATAATCTCAGTGTCACATATTTTTCCAGTAGTTTTACTCACTTTATTAACTGGAGAAGACAGGTGACGGGTCCGCGTTTTTCATGTTTGACTGCTTTTGGCTTATCAAACTTTATAATTTTTGTTCCGTTTTTTTAATTTTATAGTTTTATAATTAAAAAATTTATTAAAAAAAAAATTCTTAGTAAAAAAAAGGTATTAGTAAGCAACCCCTAAATTAATTGGTGCCTGTGGTGTCATTTCATCTGTTTCAATTTCAATCCAGTACATTTTACATTCAAGACTACCAAAACAAATACAGTGCCTTGGTTGTCTATAATTGAATGAATCTGAAGTCTCAACTATACATGAATACCAAACTTTATCACACAATAGTGTTATGTGGCTGAAAGGTGTAACGTTTGTTTTATGGGCTTACAGATAGTTAGAGCATATGGAAGAGTTGGCGCCGTTGATAAAAAGTACCGTCACGTTAGAAAAGTGGGTTTTGACATCAGAATTGCTATGATACTAGTTTTCAAGGTGAGTGATGTGGCATGACAATTCTGGTACCATAAATTTTTATTTTTTTTAAACAAAAATATTTAAGCTTAAAATAAAATTTTATTAAAACTAAAAAACATTACATTAAAACTAAACTTTTAACAAAATTAAGAAAACACCAAAAAATATATGTATCACAAATGTTTTAGGAAAAATCACTTAAAAATATTAGGCTAATAAATATTAGGCAAAAAAAATAAATTGATGCATCCTTAAAAAAAAACCTAACCCACTATCTTTTATCCTTCTTCTTCGTCACAAACAAACTCAGCCAGAAAAGAAAAAAATAAATAAAAAAAATAGTAACCGTGTGGGTTGGTCCGTATGGCGCCAGACCCTTGGCGCGAAGTCACGGACTGGTGCGTCGAGGAGTTTTCTCGCGCGGTCCGTTGGCGCTGGGCTTTAGCACCATCGCTCCGCTTGCTCTTAACGATGTTAGACGTGACTAATGTACAGTTGTACACCTTTTGTTTCTGTAATTTGTAGTTTTGTACCATTTCTTACTTTCGTTTTGTAATTCATTTTTTTTATCAACATGTTCATACAATGTAATGTACCAACTACCAAGGTTACTGTCGAACATAAATTTACGCCACATACATTTTAGATCAAAAAACCAAAAAGTTATGTTGCCCGATAAAAGAAACTAAAAGCTCATAACATGAAAAAATACAATCACATCAACACCAAATCAACATCACATCAGCATAACATAAACAACGCCACTACTTCTCTAATCATAACAACTAAAAATACACATTACATTAAACCACACACTAAATCTTAAGCTTATTACTAAAATATATATACTTAATTACTGACCCATGTGGCCCAATTTAACCCAGTGGGTTTCCTTTCTTCCAGAAAACATGTTTTTTTTAGTATTGAAATGAATAGCGTCAAAATCATCACAAATTTCTTGATTTTTCAAAAAAAAATTGCTAAGTAACTCTAAGAGTTTAAGTCCAAGTTTTATTTATCAAAAAATGTCTGACGAGTATTCTTTTATTTTTCAGTAGATGAGTAGTTCAATATATTTGTTGAAAGTGTTAAACTTGAGCTTATCAATACTTGGAAACTTGGAGGACTACATTGTAAATAAAGTACGCCTAGAATGGATACTTTTCTATTTATGGAGGACCATTTGTGACAACTTTTCAAAGTCAATGGGAGCTGCTATAAAAGACGTATACCTGCTCATTATCAAGTTAGAACTTGAAAAGTCTTCACACCTACTCTCTCTCAAAGTTGTTACGTTTTCATATGGTTCTTGATCTTGTATTTGATCACGTCTTGTGATTAATCGTTTGGGTTTGATCTGTTTGAGTCTGTTCTTGTGTCTGTATTTGTATCGTGTAGCACCCAGTTGGGGACTACACATTGTCTATTGTATTTATCAAGATAACATCCATTTGGGGACTATCTTTAATAAAGATTTTTAAGTAATCTGGTGTTCTTGGTGTTTTTACATAAGCAACTTAACATTTTCACATGGTATCAGAGCCTGGTTTTGAACATACCAGCCCCAAGACAGTGGAATAAAAAGTTAGTAGAAGTTTTACTTGAAGCAGGTTTTGAACAAAGTAAAAATGATCATTCCTTATTTGTTAGAAATGTGAATAACATTTTATTGCTTTATTGGTTTATGTGGATGACATTGTGATTACTGGTAGTGATGTTTCTAAAATTGAGAAGATAAAAACTTTTCTCAATAACAAGTTTAAAATCAAGGACCTTGGGGAGTTAAAATTCTTTTTGAGTATTGAAGTTCTGAAAATTAAGAATGGTTTGTGTTTGAATCAAAGGAAGTATTGTATAGAACTTTTACATGAGTTTGGGTTATTAGCTTGTAAACCTATTTCTACACCTATGACTGAAAATGGTATTCTTGCACACAAAGAATCTGAAGGAGATAAGTATCTTAAAAATGTTAGTTCTTATCAGAAACTGGTTGGAAAACTCATATATATGTGTAATACTAGACCTGATATTTCATATTCAATACATTATCTTAGTCAGTATATGCATGCTCCTTTACAATCACATTTGGATGCTGCTTTAAGAGTACTTAGGTATCTTAAAGGTGCACCAGGTGAAGGAATTGTTTATGAAAAATCTGTTTGTAAAACTCTTAGTGCATATGTTGATTCAGATTGTGCTAAATGTAAGCTTACTAGAAGGTCTGTCACAGGATATTGTGTTTATATGTTTGGTGGGTTGGTGTCCTAGAAAAGTAAAAAACAAGCTACTTTGCCAGGTCATCAGCTGAAGCTGAGTACAGGTCTATGGCATCTGTGGTTTGTGAAGTGATGTGGTTGGTTAAGATTTTAGCTGATCTGAATATTAAGGATGTTCTTCCTGTCAGTTTATATTGTGATAATAGTTCTGCAATACAGATTGCTGCAAATCCTGTGATGCATGAAAAAACTAAACATTTTGATTTAGATGTGCATTTAGTAAGAGAGAAAGTTGCATCAGGATTAATAAAAACTGTGAAGGTAGATTCTTGCTCACAGATTGCAGATGTCTTCACAAAAGGTTTGGGAACGGTTCAACACCAATTATTATGTTCCAAGCTTAGACTTACAAATATTTTTAAGTCGTAAGCTTGAGGGAGGATGTTGGAAGTATTAAACTTGAGCTTATCAATACTTGGAAACTTGGAGGACTACATTGTAAATAAAGTACGCCTGGAATGGATACTTTTCTATTTATGGAGGACCATTTGTGACAACTTGTCAAAGTCAATAGGAGCTGCTATAAAAGACGTATACCTGCTCATTATCAAGTTAGAACTTGAAAAGTCTTCACACCTACTCTCTCTCAAAGTTGTTACGTTTTCATCTGGTTCTTGATCTTGTATTTGATCACGTCTTGTGATTAATCGTTTGGGTTTGATTTGTTTGAGTCTGTTCTTGTGTCTGTATTTGTATCGTGTAGCACCCAGTTGGGGACTACACATTGTCTATTGTATTTGTCAAGATAGCATCCATTTGGGGACTATCTTTAATAAAGATTTTTAAGTAATCTGGTGTTCTTGGTGTTTT
The DNA here is from genome assembly GCA_025667525.1 of Glebionis coronaria. NCBI lineage: Eukaryota > Viridiplantae > Streptophyta > Magnoliopsida > Asterales > Asteraceae > Glebionis > Glebionis coronaria. Next base: position 522,070,572 of record CM046875.1, read on the forward strand.
CACATATAAAACTTAACTTTTTCACATTGTATCAGAGCCTGGTTTTGAACATACCAGCCCCAAGACAGTGGAATAAAAAGTTTGTAGAAGTTTTACTTGAAGCAGGTTTTGAACAAAGTAAAAATGATCATTCCTTATTTGTTAGAAATGTGAATAACATTTTTATTGCTTTATTGGTTTATGTGGATGACATTGTGATTACTAGTAGTGATGTTTCTGAAATTCAGAAGATAAAAACTTTTCTCAATAACAAGTTTAAAATCAAGGATCTTGGGGAGTTAAAATTCTTTTTGGGTATTGAAGTTCTGAAAATTAAGAATGGTTTGTGTTTGAATCAAAGGAAGTATTGTATAGAACTTTTACATGAGTTTGGGTTATTAGCTTGTAAACCTATTTCTACACATATGACTGAAAATGGTATTCTTGCACACAAAGAATCTAAAGGAGATAAGTATCTTAAAAATGTTAGTTCTTATCATAAACTGGTTGGAAAACTCATATATCTGTGTAATACTAGACCTGATATTTCATATTCAGTACATTGTCTTAGTCAGTATATGCATGCTCCTTTACAATCACATTTGGATGCTGCTTTAAGAGTACTTAGGTATCTTAAAGGTGCACCAGGTGAAGGAATTGTTTATGAAAAATCTGTTTGTAAAACTCTTAGTGCATATGCTGATTCAGATTGGGCTAAATGTAAGCTTACTAGAAGGTCTGTCACAGGATATTGTGTTTATATGTTTGGTGGGTTGGTGTCCTGGAAAACTAAAAAACAAGCTACTTTGTCCAGGTCATCAGCTGAAGCTGAGTACATGTCTATGGCATATGTGGTTTGTGAAGTGATGTGGTTGGTTAAGATTTTAGCTGATCTGAATATTAAGGATGTTCTTCCTGTCAGTTTATATTGTGATAATAGTTCTGCAATACAGATTGCTGCAAATCCTGTGATGCATGAAAAAACTAAACATTTTGATTTAGATGTGCATTTAGTAAGAGAGAAAGTTGCATTAGGATTAATAAAAACTGTGAAGCTAGATTCTTGCTCACAGATTGCAGATGTCTTCACAAAAGGTTTGGGAACGGTTCAACACCAATTATTATGTTCCAAGCTTAGACTTACAAATCTTTTTAAGTCGTAAGCTTGAGGGAGGATGTTGGAAGTATTAAACTTGAGCTTATCAATACTTGGAAACTTGGAGGACTACATTGTAAATAAAGTGCGCCTGGAATGGATACTTTTCTATTTATGGAGGACCATTTGTGACAACTTGTCAAAGTCAATGGGAGCTGCTATAAAAGACGTATACATGCTCATTATCAAGTTAGAACTTGAAAAGTCTTCACACCTACTCTCTCTCAAAGTTGTTACGTTTTCATCTGGTTCTTGATCTTGTATTTGATCACGTCTTGTGATTAATCGTTAGGGTTTGATCTGTTTGAGTCTGTTCTTGTGTCTGTATTTGTATCGTGTAGCACCCAGTTGGGGACTACACATTGTCTATTGTATTTGTCAAGATAGCATCCATTTGGGGACTATCTTAAATAAAGATTTTTAAGTAATCTGGTGTTCTTGGTGTTTTCACATAAACAACTTAACTTTTTCACAATATTTTAGACGATTTTCTTTTCGATCTTTTTCGGTTATACTTGAAAAATCACATTTGATTTGGATCACAAATCACATGTGATTTCTAAAAGATATTGTATCATGCGATTTGTAGTATGATTTGTGATATGAATCACATGTGATTATTCTAAACTTAACAAAAAAAATCGGAAAAGATCGTCGAAAGTGAATAGAATGAAGATAATTTAGTTCTTTTCGCGACTGGATACTTTGTTTTTGCGTAACGATTTATACGATATTTAATTTAAAAAAATGTTACAGATTTTTAAATTTTGATGAAAAAATAAGTGATTAAACATTAAAGTTATATAATTTTAGTATATATTAGTTATAATACCCGTGCACGCACGGGTTTTTTTCTCAAATTTTCAGCTATAAATCGTTATTGATTGAAATAAAGATACATTACTGTAATAACCATTAGAAAATCAGACCAAAAAATTTAAAACAATTATAAACCAAATTGCCCATACTTTTTATGCTTCATACCTATAAACGCACCATACGCCAGTATGCTTGGTTTTTCAATTCAATTATGTTCCTTCGTGACATATTGATATTGAACGTGCTACTGCATCATTCTACCATCATCCCATCCCATTAAAAACATTGATTCATAATGGAGTTTTGTTTTGACAAATTTTCAAGCCGGTATATCATCAAGATTTTTAACTACAAAGTTACTTACCATTGATAAGATTTGAAACCAATAAAAGCTTTTATACATGGTTGTGGAAGATGTAAATTTATACGTTCCGCGTGCCCTTTAAAATAGTTCAAGGGGGTTCTACTTTGAGTTGATGCACCAAAGTGGAAGGCAGTGTACTTTTGAAGCTGGTCTCTGAGCTTTTAGCCGAATAAAAGATCACAAGAAACGGAACTCAGCAAATGACAAATCTTGTAATTTGATAATGTTTTCTTGACAATAATCATTGTCAAAATTATTTGTTCATAGGTGGCTAAATAGGAAGAAGACACCGTCATCCAGTACTATGAAACAATCTGTCACTGTCCGTTAGACATAAAGGTCAGCATTAGTGCATTACAACTCCACCAAGATACTACTTTGTTAGTTTCGTCACTTGTCAGTTGAACGACCATTGTAACTAAAAGACCACTGAACCATATTTTTTGCCGACTCTCCTTTTGGAACCTAATAGCTGGCACTCTGGTGCCACAATAACTTTTGCATCATTCCCTAACCATTCCAGCTTTGCCCCTAGGTTAGTATCCCTGTTAATCAACCATTGCAATGAGTCGCAGTTAAATAATCCAACACATTAAGAGGGTGTATCAGATTGCTTAATAAAGTACCTATCTGCTCACTTATAAGTAAGCAATTTGGGTAAAACTTTTCCATTTAAAGCAAGGCGGAGACTATGAATGTTCGTGATATTTGTGTTTTGCAAACACACTAATAATCAGAAAATAACCCAAAACGCAATCTCAAACACCCTCTTGCTATTTTCAACAAAATAACTAAAGTAGTCATTCTAATAAGATATCCTAAACCTGTCATTTTGTAGCGGCACGTCATTATGGACATGTACTTGGACATATACTACCAGAGAACCAAGGGGTGGTTTTTAGTTGTTGCATGGATTTATGATTCAAAATTATTCACATAGGCACTTTTTTCATGAAATATGTGCAGAGATAACATACCTCAGAAATATCATCCAACTACTCCGAAAAGACCACCCACTCTTCCTAAATCTTGTCATTACGTCCTTTTGGTCACATCATGAAAGATAATATGTACTCGTCTTAAGAATGAGTATATTTCATCATGACTCTTGCTTGGAGTACCTAGAATTTGAACAAAAAGATAAATATTAGATAGTGTATTAAATCCTGAAATATGTGATTCCTATACATAATTTTTACTGGAACGCTATTCCTATTTTACCGAAACACGTAATCTATTCCCTACTATAATACATAAGCATTGTAGAACAACATTGATGTTTACTTCCAACAAATAAAAATACGGTCATTATCCTAGTATATAATATCATGATAATCACATACAGAGTAATAATCTTTAAGTAAATCAGTGTCATGTTAATAAGTTAAACTACCAAAGAGGCCTCTGGTTAGATAAATAATTACTGAATATATGTATCAAATTTAATGGATCACATCAGTTTTAAAACTTCCATGAAGTGGATAGTATGGAGCAAGAGTTATTTAGGATATTTGGCTAGAATCTCACTATTACTTGCACCGCATATGTGCAGAGTATAAAGGCAACTATGTACACCATGTGTCCCTAGATAGAAAATATTCTTACATATACAGGTAACTGGTTGGAATATGGCCTTTTTAAATTAAGAAATAGATTACAGATAACTTACCAAATCACATCATGAAATGTGTATAATGCAAGTTCGTTTTCTCAGTTCTTAACTAATAGAAAGTCCAACCAATATCGGATTTATTATTGTTCTTGGTTGTTCAAGCTTGATTGGTAATCTATTGCTAATTCAAACAACACTATGTAAAAATGAAAAATATAAACCTACTTATACGTAAAACAAGTTGCAAGTACCAAATTTTATTCAAGTAAAATATAAAATGCAAAACTTGAAACTAAAAGGACTGAAAATGTAAATTCTAGGAGAATTAAATGCTTGAAAATTAAATTCTAACAACTTTAAGGACTAGAGATGTAAAACAATTAACTACAAGGACTAATAATGCAAATCTTGTAACAATCTAACCAAATAGTAACAAATTAACAAACTAACAAACTGAATTTAACAACTTTTCAAAGTAAAGGACTTAATTTTGCAAAATCCAGAAAATTAGGAAGTTTAGCTAGGTTTTAGAACTGATTAAACTTCTAGGGACTAAAGTGCAATTTTCAAAAACCTTTTAACCAAAAACGGGCTAAGGACCAAATAAGCTAGACTGAGCTTATTTCTATACCAAATTCCATGAGACAAATTGCAAAAGGTTTCTAATCCAAATTAAGCAACATGTATTAAAGGAATTTAGCTAAGAGTCAAAAATAAGCAAAAGAGTGCTTATCAATAAGCACAAAATAAGCCACAGCTTAAACCAAACAGGCACAACTTGATTTTTGTATCAAAACTGATTAAGCACTTGATTTAAAGATTGGGAAATCAAACCAGAACAAATTTCGTCCAGTAATGAAGAAGAAATCTGAAATAAGCTAAAATGAGCTTATGTTGACCAAGTTTGACCAAAATTTTGGAAAAAGTTCAAATTCTCAAAAACTCATATTCAACACTTTCTAAACAGGATTGTGAAAGAAAATCACTACTTTTATGAAGTGGAATTTAAGATATGGAAAAACAGTAAGCTTTTTACATCAGAGAATGACAAATGCTCAGTCATTGACCAATAAGCTATTTTCTAGCTTAATTTCTAAAACTGTATATTTTCCTCTTAAAGTCTAAAAGTTTATGTTATAAGCTATAACTAGAAACAAACTTGAGCAAATTTGATCAAGGAATAAAGGAGAAATCAGCAATTGAAAGTAACAAGTTTTCAAAACCAAAGCCTAATGATAACTGACCCAAACTATTTCAAAGCCAATTGCCTGATTGACCTTTTATATGACTTGCAAATGACTTAAAACCAATTGTTATCAACTAAAGACTGGAAACAAACTTCTAAACACCAATTTTTAACACTTGAAAACCACTTGAAAACTATTCCCAAACACACCTTTATCTGTTTTTTTACAAGTTTTAACAAAGACTAATTGAGTACTGGATTAAACTGATATAGAGGCTATAGCAGACTTGTTTTAGTGAACAAAATGAAAGCTAATGAAACTGAAACTAAGCAATTTGCAAGACTAGAACTCAATTAAGCTCTTATACTAAAAAGTTACTGAAAATGAGCTAATAACTAGAAAGCTGAACACAAATGCACCAGATTAAGCAGTAACTGAAATTTAAACACTCAAAACACAATCAAACAACAACTTATAACAAGTATATCATGTAGCCATCAAAGTTATCTAGGAAAATGAGCATGCAATTGACTGTTTAGAGGAACATAAAACAAGAGCTATGAAACCTATTGTAGAAATCCTTTGGGAAGAAGAGGAGCGCTGAGCTCTCTTGCCTTAGTGATACCACCACCTATCACTATTGTTCAACAAGAATCAATCAACAATTCAGCTACACATAATCTGGAATCAACATTCTGCTACAATTCTTCAAGAACAATGGAAAAAAACTTGAATTCTGATCAGACAGCTTCAATACTTCACCAATGTAAGCTATGATCAAATGGTTGATCATAACATACATCAAACAGCAACAAGAACTCTTAACAGCAACAAGAATCAACAGGAATTTGAATAACAGAATTTGGCGGGAAAAGGAAATTTGAATTTTATTGAGTGAATTCAGTTACAAAAGTGGTTACAAGCTACTAACTAACTAACTGACTCAAGAGTTTGTCAGGCTCTTGAGTAGTTAGGGGAAAAGTGAGGGAAAAATGGAAAGGAAAATTGAACTATGTGTTTTTTACAAATTAAGCTACAATGAGAAATGAGGTACATCCTAGCTATTTATAGGCATGATAGGAGATTCTGTTGGGGTTTGTGACGTGGCAGATCCAATCATAGCTTGACACGTGGAAGAATTCTGCATTTGCTCTTTGAAGGTGATGAACACTGAATTGGGGGTTTTTAATTGAGTGGATGATTTGTTAATTAGATTGCACCATTGAATTCCTCTCTTCAAAACGAGCAAGTTTGGTGTTTTGATCTCCTCATGAAACGGCTTAAATCTCAAACCCGATCCTGGAAATATTTTTGTTAAAGAAGATGGACACGTGTCATTCCCTGGTTGGTTTAAAACATTGCACACGGATCACACTGTTGAGATATGGTAATAAATGAGGCGGCTGTTAATGGGTATTTAATGCTTGATCCGTGTGACTTGTTTCCCTTCTTCTTATTGGCTGAGCCCTTTTCACATGGATTAAACTTTACAAAACTTTCCAAACTTGGCAGATTTGGTCCTTGTATTTGGCAGATTGTAATTTCAAGCTATGATCTTAATCCTTTTGACATTTTTGGCCCTTCAACTTTCACAACTTGTCAAGATAGGCCCTTGAACTTCAAAGTCTTGTCACTTTTGATCCTCTTTTGTCTTTTTCATCCATTTGAGCTTGGTTTTTCCTTGTTTGCTTGAAATTGTATCCTTTTACCTACATAAGATCACACAAACACAACATACCACATAATACTGCTTTTTACAAGATAAATGGGTATTTTGCTTCATGTTTTAGGGTTATTTGTTGATAAAAGGATATGAGTTTAAGCTCATATCAAATTCCCCTACACTTGAGCATTGCCATGTCCTCATGCAATATTATATTTCAAGGCTTAAAAAATTACATTTCCCTCATAATTAATCCACCTTGGCCATATGAAATGCATCTACACTACTCTAAACTAAATGATGCATGATTTTGACTTTTTACAATGCTATGAATCAAAATACAATTCTATCTATATCTTTTTGATTTTTCTTGAAATGGTTTTGATGGAAATAACTCATAAAGAGCTCAATGACTTGGATTAGGGCTTGGGTACCATGGACACTTATCACCCTCAAGTTTCACTTTCCCCATACCAAGCTAGTAAATGGAATCATTGCATTCACAAGTAAAAAGTGCATCAACTTATTCATGACAATTAAATGTGGAACCGGTTATTAATTGAACAAATTGCTTGTGGGCAAATTTGTCATTATTCATGTGTGAAATATAAGAAGTGTAAAATCCAAAAATAAGGAAGCACGGTTTTAATCCTAAGTAATCTTCTCATCCATTACTTGAAAAACCGCTCACAATTAATATAAGTCCGTATTAAGAGTAATAAGTCATTCGCCTTATGTGTAAAATCCTCATGTCATGCTTTCATAAGTAACTACACACTCGCTAAGAAAAGAAAAATAAAACTCACGCAATAATTTACATCCGCATCTTTTTGAGATTTTGGATCTTCAACCCCGCAACCCGTCAAGGTAATATTGGATTGGAGCAATCTATTGAATCCCCGCAACCCGTCGAGGTAATATTGGAACTCAATAGTCACTATAATTAACACCACACTGCCCCTCTTGGGAGTCTTGCATTATTTTTTTATTTTTTTTTTTTTTTTTTCTTTTTCTTTTTTTTTTCTAGCCACTCATTTTTTTTCATAAGCCGCTCTTATTTTTCTTTATTCCTCACAAAGAAATTTGCAAAGAAGAAAAGGAAAAACACCCGCTAAATATGGAGCATGACACAAGTCTAGTACACATAAAACGTGCTAACTTAGAATCTTAAGACGTACTCATACCAACCATGAATGATTAGCCAAAAATGCATAAGAGATTACGAACCAATTAAAACCGTACTTGATTATTTATTAACAATTATATACATGCGAAGAAAATAGAGGTAGAGAAGAGAAGGGTTTAGCCACAAGTAATTGCCATGAAGTCTATCTAGCCCTTTTATACTTGCTTCAACTCTATCATTTCCCATTCTCCACAAATTTAAAATTTCAAAGAATGAAATTGGTGGAAGCTTAGCCTAATAGACCAATGAAGGACTACATGGTTAAGGATACTAGCTAGAGAGTGCTAAAATAAGCAAACTCGGGTTGAGTCAAAATATCCATGGCGGGCCTAATATGTCAAAGAAGTCCAAACTTGTTAAAACCATGTTTTATTATATTTTTCCTTTTTATATATTTTTGATGCAAAATAAAAGAAAGAAATATATACAATGCAAATGTGTTATGCAAATTAAAAATGATTGATGCAAAAATCATGAATGCATATTTTTGTTGGCCAAAATAGATTAAAAATTTGAAAAATGTTTAAAATTCAATTTTCCATATTATCATGCAAGACAATGACAAGTTCTAGGTAAGGTCACTTCGATAGAAGACCCCCCTACACTTAAGCTAAACATTGTCCTCAATGTTTAAGAGCATGGAAGTATAAAAACTTCCCCTACACTTATGACAATGAATAGACTTTGCTTAACCCAAGTTAAGGAAAGGACTACTATTAGTGAAATTATGTTTAAGCACAAGGTGTCAATGAAAAATCACTAAAGTAACGAAGTGAACCGGATACAAGGGCCTCCTCCATAAGCTCCAAAGCATGAGATGAGTGAGCAACCCTACAAACAAGCATGAAGACAAAAGAATGTCTCCCCTACACTTATCTCCAAATCTATGCCTTTATTGCTAAACTACAACACTCTAAACCTAGTTATACGATGCTTGAGTTAATGAGTCTCTAGCTCGACTCGTCCCTCAATGAATTAATTCATGGGGAAAATGGGGACCTCTTGGACCATTTCAACGGAAATGTCCTCCCCAAAGTAATGTTTAACACGGTGACCATTCACTTTAAAATTTGGACCATCGGGTTGGGACAACTCAAGAGTTCCATATGGAAACACTTGAGCAATAGTGAATGGACCGGACCATCTCGACTTAAGCTTGCCCGCAAAAAGCTTCAATCTTGAGTTAAAGAGGAGAACCGGCTCTCCAACTTTGAACTCACGATTCTTAATCTTAGCATCATGCAATTTCTTAGTCTTTTCCTTGTATAGCAAAGAATTCTCATAGGCATTGGCTCTCAACTCATCCATCTCATTGATTTGATCTTTCCTATGTGAACCGGCTTGGTTTAAATCAAAGTTAGCCCACTTGAGAGCCCAAGATGCCTTATGTTCTAACTCAAATGGGAGGTGGCACGCTTTTCCATAGACAAGCCTATAAGGAGTACAACCAATTGGTGTCTTAAAGGCCGTCCTAAACGCCCACAAAGCATCATCAAGCTTATCCGACCAAGAAGCTCTATGCTCTCCCACCGTTCTCTCTAAAATTCTCTTTAAACCACGATTCGTGACCTCGGTTTGACCATTTGTTTGAGGGTGATACACGGTAGAAAGTCTATGATTCACTCCATATTTCTTCATAACTCTTGTGAATTGATCATTACAAAAGTGCGTACCACGATCACTTATGATGGCCCGAGGTACACCAAATCTAGCAAACAATTGTTTCAAAAACTTTACAACCACTCTAGCATCATTAGTAGGTAAGGCTTTAGCCTCCACCCACTTGGACACATAATCCACCGCCACAAGTATATACTTGTTTCCCTTAGAGGATGGAAAAGGTCCCATGAAATCTATTCCCCATACATCAAATATCTCACACTCTTGGATAAAATTTTGTGGCATCTCATCACGTTGTGTAATTTTTCCTTGTCTTTGACAAACATCACAAAATTTCACCATCTCTTGGGCATCCTTGTAAATGGAAGGCCAATAGTAACCCGAATCAAAGACTTTCTTGGCGGTGTAGTTAGGCCCAAAATGTCCACCCGTAGGTCCTTTATGACATGCCTCTAAGATTTTAAATGCCTCGGGCCCATCTACACACCGTCTAATGATTTGGTCCGCACATTGCCTAAAAAGAAATGGATCATCCCAAAAGTAATACTTAACTTCCTTAAGAAATTTTTTCTTTTGTTGATAAGTAAGACCCTCAATAAGCACATTGCCCACAAGATAGTTTGCAATATCCGCAAACCAAGGTGTGGCATCCTCTTGGGAAGAGATAGACATGAGCTCCTCTAGTGGAAAGGATTCATTGATTTCTTGATGTGGGAAATCTCCTTGAAAAGGATGCTCAAGTCTACTCAAATGATCCGCCGCTAAATTCTCGGCCCCTTTTTTATCACGAATCTCTATCTTAAACTCTTGAAGCAACAAAACCCATCTCAAAAGCCTAGGCTTAGCATCTTGTTTTGTCATAAGATACTTGAGAGCGGAGTGATCCGTATACACTATGGTCTTGGAAAGCACAAGGTATGGTCTAAACTTCTCAAAAGCATATACTATAGCAAGCAACTCTTTTTCCGTGGTAGTGTAATGAAGTTGTGCACCGGTCATGGTTTTACTCGCATAGTGTATAGGTTGGAAATGCTTATTAACTCTTTGTCCTAAGACGGCCCCCACCGCATAATCACTAGCGTCACACATAAGCTCAAAAGGTAATTCCCAATTTGGAGAAACCAAAACGGGAGCCTTTGTCAATTTTTCCTTAAGTGTCTCAAAAGATTCTAAACAAGCTTGGTCAAAAATGAAAGGAGCCTCTTTCTCCAAGAGATGAGTCATCGGTCTAGCTATCTTAGAGAAATCTTGTATGAAGCGCCTATAAAAACCCGCATGACCTAAGAAACTCCTCACACCTTTAACCGAGGTGGGTGGGGGAAGCTTAGCAATCACATCAATTTTGGCTCGATCAACTTCTAATCCCTTATTGGATATCTTGTGTCCTAAAACAATCCCCTCTTTCACCATAAAGTGACATTTCTCCCAATTAAGTACCAAACGTGTTTCCTCACAACGCTTAAGCATTCTCTCAAGATTGGTGAGACAAGAGCTAAAGGAGTTCCCAAATACGGAAAAGTCATCCATAAAAACCTCCATGGTTTGCTCTATCATGTCATGGAAAATCGCCATCATGCACCTTTGAAACGTCCCCGGTGCATTACATAGGCCAAAAGGCATCCTCTTGTAAGCAAATGTACCGTATGGACAAGTGAATGTGGTTTTTTCTTGATCCTTAGGGTCAATGGGTATTTGAAAATAACCCGAAAAGCCATCAAGAAAACAATAGTACTCATTTCCCGCTAAGCGTTCAAGCATTTGATCCATAAAAGGAAGCGGGAAATGGTCTTTCCTAGTTGCCTCATTGAGTTTTCTATAATCAATGCAAACTCTCCAGCCGGTTACAAGTCTCGTGGGAATAAGCTCATTGTTCTCATTAGGCACCACGGTGATTCCACCCTTCTTTGGAACACAATGAACCGGGCTAACCCATGGAGAGTCGGAAATGGGGTAAATCATACCCGCATCTAAGAGTTTAATCACTTCCTTCTTAATAACCTCATGAATTTTTGGGTTAACTCTCCTTTGGTTTTGAATGGCGGGTTTATAATCATCCTCCATAAGGATTTTGTGAGTACAAAAATGTGGATCAATTCCCCTTATGTCGGATATTTTCCATGCTAAGGCTTTCTTGTGTTTCTTAAGGACTTCAATAAGTTGTTCCTTCTCATCCTCTTTCAATTCCTTAGCAATAATCACCGGTAATTGGTCTTTTCCTTCTAAGAAAGCATATTCTAAGTGGGATGGAAGTTCCTTAAGTTCAATGGGAGGCGGACTCTCTATGGAAGGTTTTACTATGGAAGGTTCCTCAATGGTAATCTCTTGTGGAATAGGGGAAGGAATAGGGTCCTCATTGAGCAACTTTTGGATTGTAAGAATATCTTCTTCCCAATTAATGGGAGAATCATCATCACCAAGAAAGTTGGACTCAAATTCCTCCAAGAGGAAATCACTCTCTCCAAAAGGTGTTAAAGAGGGAGCAATTGAGGCCACGGTTTCAACATGTGGAATCTCATCACTAGCATTCTTACAAGCATCATGAAAGTGTTCATTACACACTTCATCTAGCACATCCACAATGTTAATAGTCTCACAAGGTCTAGACTCCTTAACCTCTTTTCTATCACAAACTTTCCCTAACTTAAACACCACTTTCTCATCCTCTACTCTCATAATTAATTCTCCTTCCGCCACATCTATCAAGGTACGACCCGTTCTCAAAAACGGTCTACCAACAATCAAAGGTACTCTAGGATCCATATCATAATCGACCACTACAAAGTCGGCCGGAAAGGTAAACTTATCCACACCTACAAACACATCTTCCGCTATACCTACGGGGTGAGCTATGGTTCGGTTGGCTAGTTCAAGAGTCATCCTAGTGGGGGTGAGCTCGGGAAGAGAGAGTTGTTTCCAAACCGATAAAGGCATGAGATTTATGCTTGCCCCTAAATCCGCCAAAGCCATGCAATTTTCAACACCGGGAAAATTACAAGGTATCAAGAAGCGCCCCGGATCTCCAAGTTTTGTTGGTAAGGTTTTAAGTAACACCGCGGAACAATTTTCATTAAGTGATGTGTTGGGCAAATCAACCAATTTTTCTTTGTTTGAGAGCAAATCCTTGAACATCTTAGCAAACTTTGGCATATAAGCAAGAGCTTCCGCAAAGGATATGTTGATATTGAGTTGCTTGAACATCCTTAAGAAATTGGAGACTTGTATGTCATCTTTGTTCTTTAACTTGTCCTTTTTCAACCTTGAAGGGTATGGAAGAGTAGGTTTGGGTGTAGGTGGAATAGGTGTTGTAGTGGAAGATTTGTCTTTGTTAGCCTCTTCATTAGGAAGTGTGGAAGGTAAAGGAGAAGTATGAGGTGGTTGAGAAGGTGTGTTTGAGTGAATAGGAGCACTTTGAGGAGGTGGAGTAGAAGTAGAAGGCTTATCACAAGTAGGAGCACAAGTGGGTTGAACAATAGTAGGTTTAGGAGGTGAAGGATCCTTTGTTGTTGTACCACTTCTTGTTTTAATGGCATTGACATTGGCCCTTGGATTTGTTTGTGTGTTGGAAGGTAAAGCCCCTTGTGCTCTTTGATTTAATGCCATCAAAAGCTTATTGAATTGGTCATTCATTTTCTTGTCTATAGCTTGGAATTTCTTTTCATTCTCTTGATTCATCTTTTGCAAAAGATCCATTGTGTTTAACTCTTGTGGCACATAACCTTGAAAACCTTGAGGTTGGAAAGGTAAAGGTTGGGAGTTAAATCCTTGATTTGGTGGATAAAAGGTACTTGCTTGAGGTTGAAATTGATTTGGTGCCTTGTAGTTATTTCCTTGGTATGGTTGTCGTTGCCCTTGATTCCTTGCTAAAATTTGAGGAGGATTTTGTGGAATTTGGGTGGGTGGTTGGGGTGGGAAACCGGGTGGAGTAAGGTAATTTTGGGATTTGTAAGAAAGGTTATTTGGATTGATGTTAGGCTTGAAGTGTTCACGGTGTTCCTCTTGATAAGCATAACATTCCCCTTGATACCCTTGCACCTTGTCACATTGTTCATAAGAGTGGGGGCCTCCACAAGTAACACAAGAAATGGTGATGGCATTCACATTATTTGAGGAATTGTTCAATGTCATGCTCTTAAAGGCTTGAACTAACTCTTGAGTCATTTCTTGTTGTCCTTGTTTGACTTGTTGAAGGATCTCTTGGTGATATTTAAGGAATTGGTTATCACAAGGTGTTTGAGAAGTGTTTTGGATAACATGAACTCTTTCTTCAAATGGATCGTTTGTTTGAACCATTGCCTTAGTCTCAATAATGTTCAAAGCCTCATGGTATGTCTTGAAATGAATACTCCCTCCCGCGGAAGCATTTAGTGAATCTTGGTGGTGAGGTTTAAGGCCATTGTAGAAGGTATTGATTTGGCTTAGATCATCCATTCCATGGTTAGGGCATCGCCTCAACAACTCACTATACTCTTCCCAAGCATCACCAAAGGATTGACTAGGTTTTTGTGTAAAGCCCATAATCAAATTTCTCAAAGCCATAGTCTTTTGTGGAGGAAAGAATTTGTTCAAAAACTTAGTGGTAAAATCATCCCATGTGGTGATACTATCGGGTGGTTGGGTGTCTAACCAATGCTTAGCACTCCCATCTAAGGAAAATGACACTAACATCAATCTAATGACCTCATGTGGAACCCCATTATGCTTAATGGTGTTGCAAAGTGAAAGGAATCTCTTAAGGTGAGCATGAGGATCCTCATTTTGTTTTCCATAGAAAGGTGATGCAGCAACCATATTGATCATAGATGTATGTAGCTCAAATGTGTTAGCGGGAAAGTCGGGAATCTTAATGGCACTAACATATCCATGAACGTTGGATTGCATACGTTCATACAAAGTACGATTATCAATAGCCATGGCTCCTTGTGGTGGTGACAAAGCACGATTCTCGTGATCGGCTTGGTGAACGGTGGTGGTCTTACTCTTTCTCTTTTTCTTCCTTTTCGGAGGAAGAGGTTGTACACCAATCGGTATTTGTGCACGCCCGCGAGTGAGCATGCAACTCAATACGAGGAATGAGAGAGAAGCTCTCGTGTGACTTTGAAAAGAATAAGATTATCCTCTTCGAGTTTCGATATTAAATATCCACAAGAAAATAACAATATATGTATTACTACTTTGGGTGCAAGACCCTCAATGAAGCTTTCCTTCTTAGAACACTCCCAAGTGAACGGGGGGTTAGGTGGCGCGAAGCACTTAAGTACCTATTGACCCTTAGATGGCATTTTATAGCACATCGCCTTTCTATTCACTTAAATGTTCGTATTCTTCGAATTATTGCTTATTGAGAGTATTTATCTATTCTTGCTTTATTTTGTTTGATCGATACGCGTGTCAAGGACCGGAGCGCCCCTCAACACGGTGTATTGCCTCGGCAATACTTATGAAAGATATGTAGATTGATTGTTCTTATATGTATACGTATTTACTTATAATAATATATGGAAAATATTTTTGTATTTATGAATTTTTTAAAGGAAAATACTATATGTACATAAAAACCGAGAGAATCCAATAATATATATTTTTGGGTGCAATCTCTTAGGAAAAAGATTGCTTTTTGGATTTTTTAATTTTTTTGGTCAATTCTTTAGGAAAAGAATTGTTTTGTTAATTTTTAGTTTTTATATATTTTTATATTTTTGATTTTTTTATTTGTTTTTGATTTATGATACGTAAAAATAACGTTCACCAAATGAACGGATCCCAAAAGCCAATGAAAACCGTCAATCGATAGTCTCTCGTGTAGTCAAAGAACCGGCAGCGACGCCATTTGAAATGTGTATAATGCAAGTTCGTTTTCTCAGTTCTTAACTAATAGAAAGTCCAACCAATATCGGATTTATTATTGTTCTTGGTTGTTCAAGCTTGATTGGTAATCTATTGCTAATTCAAACAACACTATGTAAAAATGAAAAATATAAACCTACTTATACGTAAAACAAGTTGCAAGTACCAAATTTTATTCAAGTAAAATATAAAATGCAAAACTTGAAACTAAAAGGACTGAAAATGTAAATTCTAGGAGAATTAAATGCTTGAAAATTAAATTCTAACAACTTTAAGGACTAGAGATGTAAAACAATTAACTACAAGGACTAATAATGCAAATCTTGTAACAATCTAACCAAATAGTAACAAATTAACAAACTAACAAACTGAATTTAACAACTTTTCAAAGTAAAGGACTTAATTTTGCAAAATCCATAAAATTAGGAAGTTTAGCTAGGTTTTAGAACTGATTAAACTTCTAGGGACTAAAGTGCAATTTTCAAAAACCTTTTAACCAAAAACGGGCTAAGGACCAAATAAGCTAGACTGAGCTTATTTCTATACCAAATTCCATGAGACAAATTGCAAAAGGTTTCTAATCCAAATTAAGCAACATGTATTAAAGGAATTTAGCTAAGAGTCAAAAATAAGCAAAAGAGTGCTTATCAATAAGCACAAAATAAGCCACAGCTTAAACCAAACAGGCACAACTTGATTTTTGTATCAAAACTGATTAAGCACTTGATTTAAAGATTGGGAAATCAAACCAGAACAAATTTCGTCCAGTAATGAAGAAGAAATCTGAAATAAGCTAAAATGAGCTTATGTTGACCAAGTTTGACCAAAATTTTGGAAAAAGTTCAAATTCTCAAAAACTCATATTCAACACTTTCTAAACAGGATTGTGAAAGAAAATCACTACTTTTATGAAGTGGAATTTAAGATATGGAAAAACAGTAAGCTTTTTACATCAGAGAATGACAAATGCTCAGTCATTGACCAATAAGCTATTTTCTAGCTTAATTTCTAAAACTGTATATTTTCCTCTTAAAGTCTAAAAGTTTATGTTATAAGCTATAACTAGAAACAAACTTGAGCAAATTTGATCAAGGAATAAAGGAGAAATCAGCAATTGAAAGTAACAAGTTTTCAAAACCAAAGCCTAATGATAACTGACCCAAACTATTTCAAAGCCAATTGCCTGATTGACCTTTTATATGACTTGCAAATGACTTAAAACCAATTGTTATCAACTAAAGACTGGAAACAAACTTCTAAACACCAATTTTTAACACTTGAAAACCACTTGAAAACTATTCCCAAACACACCTTTATCTGTTTTTTTACAAGTTTTAACAAAGACTAATTGAGTACTGGATTAAACTGATATAGAGGCTATAGCAGACTTGTTTTAGTGAACAAAATGAAAGCTAATGAAACTGAAACTAAGCAATTTGCAAGACTAGAACTCAATTAAGCTCTTATACTAAAAAGTTACTGAAAATGAGCTAATAACTAGAAAGCTGAACACAAATGCACCAGATTAAGCAGTAACTGAAATTTAAACACTCAAAACACAATCAAACAACAACTTATAACAAGTATATCATGTAGCCATCAAAGTTATCTAGGAAAATGAGCATGCAATTGACTGTTTAGAGGAACATAAAACAAGAGCTATGAAACCTATTGTAGAAATCCTTTGGGAAGAAGAGGAGCGCTGAGCTCTCTTGCCTTAGTGATACCACCACCTATCACTATTGTTCAACAAGAATCAATCAACAATTCAGCTACACATAATCTGGAATCAACATTCTGCTACAATTCTTCAAGAACAATGGAAAAAAACTTGAATTCTGATCAGACAGCTTCAATACTTCACCAATGTAAGCTATGATCAAATGGTTGATCATAACATACATCAAACAGCAACAAGAACTCTTAACAGCAACAAGAATCAACAGGAATTTGAATAACAGAATTTGGCGGGAAAAGGAAATTTGAATTTTATTGAGTGAATTCAGTTACAAAAGTGGTTACAAGCTACTAACTAACTAACTGACTCAAGAGTTTGTCAGGCTCTTGAGTAGTTAGGGGAAAAGTGAGGGAAAAATGGAAAGGAAAATTGAACTATGTGTTTTTTACAAATTAAGCTACAATGAGAAATGAGGTACATCCTAGCTATTTATAGGCATGATAGGAGATTCTGTTGGGGTTTGTGACGTGGCAGATCCAATCATAGCTTGACACGTGGAAGAATTCTGCATTTGCTCTTTGAAGGTGATGAACACTGAATTGGGGGTTTTTAATTGAGTGGATGATTTGTTAATTAGATTGCACCATTGAATTCCTCTCTTCAAAACGAGCAAGTTTGGTGTTTTGATCTCCTCATGAAACGGCTTAAATCTCAAACCCGATCCTGGAAATATTTTTGTTAAAGAAGATGGACACGTGTCATTCCCTGGTTGGTTTAAAACATTGCACACGGATCACACTGTTGAGATATGGTAATAAATGAGGCGGCTGTTAATGGGTATTTAATGCTTGATCCGTGTGACTTGTTTCCCTTCTTCTTATTGGCTGAGCCCTTTTCACATGGATTAAACTTTACAAAACTTTCCAAACTTGGCAGATTTGGTCCTTGTAATTGGCAGATTGTAATTTCAAGCTATGATCTTAATCCTTTTGACATTTTTGGCCCTTCAACTTTCACAACTTGTCAAGATAGGTCCTTGAACTTCAAAGTCTTGTCACTTTTGATCCTCTTTTGTCTTTTTCATCCATTTGAGCTTGGTTTTTCCTTGTTTGCTTGAAATTGTATCCTTTTACCTACATAAGATCACACAAACACAACATACCACATAATACTGCTTTTTACAAGATAAATGGGTATTTTGCTTCATGTTTTAGGGTTATTTGTTGATAAAAGGATATGAGTTTAAGCTCATATCAAATTACAACCTTTGCACAATTTGGTACGCATAAACCCCATCCGGTACCATAAATTCAGAAGCACACACAGGCGTATAGCTGCTTACACTGGAAGTAATGGACTCCCAAGCTCTGTATGACCTACATTAAATATGAATAGGTGCTGCAGTATTCAGTCTGTGCGTTGTGATATGCAGTAACATATCACATTATTGTTATATTTTTATATTATGAAAGTTATGAGTATTAGCAAAAAATGGTTGATAATTAAAATGGAATAATAACGATAACCGCAATCTGCCTGTAGAGGGAAACAGCCTTAGTTTAGTCCTCTGAGCACATGCTTTTGGTCTCTCCACTGTAGCTACATGTACGCCCTAATAAGAGCCTGCAATACATTACCGAAAGATATCTTTATCCAAAAATGTAGGTTATCATAAGTTCTTATTGCAGTGTGCTAGAAAATAAGAGTACTTCGATTATTTGAATTCTACATGATAATTAAATAAAATCCATCGTTGTTTAGAAAAAAAGCTATATGAGCAACTTTTATAGTGTGTAGATAGTCAAATACAATAGTATTTGGTTTCTTATGAGTTGTCTAATTGATATGTAAAAAGTGAGCATCTACCCTAAGTGCGTAGTTAAAAGCTACTTGACGAAGCAAATAAAATAGTTTTCCTAAAAGTTAGCAATATAAGCTTGTTGTACATCTATAACCTGACCCAAACACTCCATATTAACTAATAGAGGCACATGTACTGAAGCACTTGCCCGATCGTGAAGCACTTGGTTTCTACAAACACCCTTTCATTTATATATATGTTAATCACCCATATTTGTGACACAAAGATGATAAATCTAGTTACCAAAAAAGAACTGGTGTCGAGATGCGTGTAAGATATCATTGTTCGTTTTCCATGTCTAATCTTCAACCCATGATCAAAAGGTAGCTGATGCACTAAAGGTGTCTGCGCTTGATGATATGTTTCTTGCATTTTTATGTGTAACTGTCTTCAGCTCGAGTAGTTTCCTGAAACCAACATACTCACATGCAGATAAATATATAGCAAAAAAATTTCCAAATACAAAGTCTGTTGAATTCTTTTAAGTCAAGCTAACACCCTTTATTGATATTAATCCAAAAATAAAAGCACGTCTAAATTGCAAGAGATTGCGATTTTAGAGAAATATAATTAGTATACTTTTAAAGTGTCAAATAATCGAATTGAATTCGTAAAGAAGAATTACCTATACTTACTTGAGTGTAAGTGAATATCTTTAAACTCGTTGGCTCCACGTCCACCGAAAAATCTCCTAGCAGCTCAAATCTTTAGGAATGGACGATATAGCGAGTGCTTCCTTCCATTGCACAGTCCAAGCGAATCATTCAAACAAACTTAACTTTTGAAACTTTTTTTTCCGTTTCCCATGTGACCTACACCAATAACCGAACAATCAAAATCATTCATAACCATTTCATAGCTCAATAATTAAATACACAATCAGACATCTCCAAAAAAAAAATACACTTCTTTGTTGTTTGAAATAGGAAGATACTCTCTATAGAAATCATCAATGTAAATCTCCCGCAACAGAACCAGACTAACAAATTTCATTAAAAGACCCAAAGTACTAAATTAACAACACCTTTTAATTAACAACACCTTTGCAATCAAACTGGCACATAGATAAAAAAACCTAATGTTTGTAATTGATTAATTGATCAGACATAAATAAAAAACTACAAAATTAACAACACCTTTGCAATCAAACTCGTACATCCCAACAAAAACCCTCAATCGAAACTAAATTTTGATTAATCTTAATTAAGGTTTGTAATTGATTCATTGAACTGACCTCCTTTGTGAAGATGTGGATGGCATGGGCTCATTTTTGTTGTTATCACCGGCCTCTTTTGTGGTTTCGATGAGATCCAAAATTCATGCTCAGACGGATGGTTGTTGATGTTGTGGTGTTACAGATGGTGTTCTGGTCGTTTGATGACTTTGTTTGTCTTTTGGGCATAAAGTTTTATAACTGATACAACTCTCAAAAGTTTTATAACTGATAGTTTTAACCTTAAAGTTATATAACTCCTAACCCGCTTTTTTATAGGTTTTTAGTTTTACGTTTCTTACACATATACTTTTTATCCGAATTTTTACTTTCAATGAATATAAGTATGAAAATTAGACAATTGTTACTAAATTAAGGAACAAATACACTTTTTAAAGGAATAAAATAAATGATTATTTCCTATTAAGGAAAAAATCTCATGAAAAAGTCCATATTTTGGCTTTTGCTTTACAAAGAAAAAGATTTAACTTTTCTCTATAAACCTGTCGCGAAACTTTGCAAAAGTTTTATAGCAGTTTGAGACTTTGAGTCAATTCACAAGCCCATTTTAGATGTAGCCCAATAATAGCCATAAATTTTGCGTGAGTTGTATGGTTACACGTCTGCCTTGTCAATTGCACTATTGCATATTTCTTCCACAAGATGAGCTATGTTTTAAAAATCACACAATTCTAGTTAAACTAACCATTACAAAAACAATATATGGCGATACCTGCTGGTATTATATCTTCTTCTTATTCATTATTCTCCAATAAGCACCCCTCAGTTTCTTCATATCAGTCTCCATCATCACAAGTAAACCAATCTTTATTATCCAACAGCATAGCATGTTCCCTTAGTTTAAACTCGCACAAAAAAAGTAATCTGAGTGTTGTAACAAAAGCTTCTTCAACAGCTACTTACTCCCCTGAAATTGGTGATGTACTTGGAGATGTTGACATTTTTACTGCTTCTGGTGAATCCGTTATGTTTAACGACCTCTGGGATCAATCTGAGGTAACGTTTTAGTATTTTGCGTTCGAGTCGAATTAAGATTTGTTATATGTCAGTTACAAATCTGGTGGTACTTTTATGTTTTAAATATTTGGTACCTCTCTATCCAGCTAGACAATTTTGAATAGTGCCGTAAATGAACTATACGTTCAACGAACTGAACGTTCAATAAACCGTTCATTGATCGTTGGACTAAAAACTCGTTTATGTTCATTTATTTAATAAATAAACGAACACGAATATGATTTTTGGTCCGTTTAGTTAAATGAACGAACATGAACAAACACTTTGTTCGTTCGTATACGTGTTTGTGAATGGTCGATTATGTTCAATTAGTTCGTTTGTTTACGCTCGATTATTTTTTATTGATTAACATATTGAATATTAAAAAGAAGCTAATAAAGTATACATCGGGCATGTTTCGCAAAAGATTTTTCAAAGCTTTTTTTGAGATCTTAAATAACTAGCTCTTTAAAAGGTGTAAAGTATTGATATACCCTCCAAACATATTATAATTTAGCTAAATATGTCCTTTTAAATCATTTCACATTTTAATTTTACCAAACACTTTTATTAAAAAACAATACAACTTATAGCTAATGTTAACAGCTTTATAATTAACAGCTTAGCTTACAGTTAACAGGTTAACAACTTACATATTAACGAGTTAACAGCTTATTAACGAGTTAACAGCTTACTAGTTAACAAGTTAACAGCTTACAATTAACAAGTTAACAACTTACAGCTTTATAATCATATATTTATTATTTTAAATATAATATGGATGGTTTAAGTTAAAAACTTAAGTTTCACACTCGTTTACGTCAATTTACGTTTCTATATGACCGTTTACATTAATTTATCTTCGTTTATGGTTCTTTATGTTCGTTTAACTTATTAATAAACGAACATGAAGAAGTTCAAATTTAAATAAATGAACATGAACAAAAAGTTTGGTTCGATTACGCCGTTCGCGTTCGTTTATTTGTTCGGCAAAAATTAAATAAACAAACATGAACTTACCTCCGTTCACGTTCGTCGGTTCGTTTACAACCCTAATTTTGAATAAAGCTTTCGCTTAATTTGCTAATTTTGTTTATTTGTTTCGTCCTTTAATTTTGACAGCATGTTTTCATTATAAAACCTCAAAGGGTATTTGTATAATTGTAATTATAATTGGAATTGTTATGGAATACCTAATGATGCATATCTATATAACTCGCTCTTCTAACGATAACTAGAATTTGACATTGACAAGGATATGTTTATGAGTTTATAGAAGAGTATCAACGTTTATATATAAACTAGACTATAGACCCGCGGGTTTCGCGGGTGGCAAACGAAAATTTCTGTTACATGAAAGATACTCTAACAAAGTAGACCATCACTCATTAAAACCAATTGCGTAGAAACCAATTATCATATGTAAGCACCAGATTTAGCATGTCATCAATATGAAGTAATACGAAACTTCAAATCATACTTGCGAGTTGCGACTAATAGAAACGCATACTAAAAAACATGGCCCTATGTGAAAACAAACAAATAAAAACATCTTTTTAGACTTTAATCCACCCATTACTATACATATTTATATCAGGTATTGCAGCACCAAGAATGCAAATATAAACATTTACTTGCTTCACTGTTGGTTAAAAGACATGGTACAAGATCATAAAAGTACTTGTTCTACTATTCACAGTTGCTAGACTTGTTCTACTATTCAGATATAGATACCCGCTATGAGAAATTATGCACATGCTATATATAGTCTTTGTCGAGAGTATGTTAGTGCTTGTTTTCTGAACTCTGAAGAAGTTGTTTCAACAACAGCTCGTTCTCTATCCATGTTTTCAGCAAATACCCATTCACAACCTTCTTCTCTCTCCCTGTTACCATAGTTTCTCTTTTGTATTCACTCTTGTTCCATCAACTTTTGCCTCTTTAATTCAATCCTAGTGTACATAAAAAAAAGCACTTAAATACATACTCTTCATATGGAGTAAGCAATGATCAATCAAGTGCAATAATCGGGTAATCCTTATGCTTAACTACCTACAATTCTTATGCATAACTAATAACAACAAACTTGTGACAGAATAAAAAAAATTTAGGATCCAAAAATATCAAATATGGAGATGAGGCAGGTTAAAAAAAGTCAGAAGAGGTCAGGTAGGATAAACATGTACACACTTTGTGCATTTTTCCGAGATAATGTGCATTTTTTAAAGATTTAAGTTGCGCGCCTTTTGCGACTTAAAGTAGTATTAGACATATTTAATTGACACATTTCTAATAGAACAGTGTTGTGCAATCGAAACTTCAAAAACTACTTTAAGTCGCAAAAGTGGCGCACCTTCAAGAACATTCTCTAGACAAGCTTTGGGAATATAGTTTGCTCGTTGATACTCGAATAGGAGTAGCTAACTATTCAATAGATCTGAATTAAAATTCAGGAGACTTTACGAAATACTATTTCAGGACCCCTCAGAAATATTCTCACATCAAAATTGTTAATTGCTTGAGGATAAACTTTGGTCATAATGTTCTCAGGTGGGTTCTTATGAGGTATCCTTATAATCATAATACCGTCTAACAAATATAGTTGTTCAAGACGTGTTGTAACTCAATCTTGAAAGTCAAATAAAGATTAATGAAGAAGCTACAAACACAAACATCATGATGAATGCAGCCAATGACTTTTATAACTATCTGATTTTAGCACAACAGGCAATCAAAGTTGTCTAATAAATTATCTAAGTGGGTTTATTTAGTTTCTAAAAATGGGGCTTAGGCTCGCAATTGCATATGCCTAAAGAGGCAAAAAAATTATTAAAAATTCAGGACGACACTAAACTGAAATACCTAATTCTGAATAACATCTTCCAATATGGGTGTGATCCTTGTTAGAGTTTCTATCTTCTTCTCCATTTCACTCACATGTGTCAAGTGCAAAACATTGTTTATCTTCCTGAAATGCCAGAAAATAAATTAGTTATCGCAAATAAGGTCTTAAAACCACATCAACAATCACTATGCACCTGAATGGGTGGCTTCGTCCATTCCCTATATCAATAACTGAAGAGCATGAATGTTGGCTTCCGAAAGTGATTTTTCAAGAAGTTGATTATAGTATAATGCTCACATATATGAGATGACCTGTTGTAGACAACATAATTAAAGATGAAGTATATAACTTCTCAAAACTGCCAATGTTGAGAACCATGTTTCCATCAACTTTATAACTACAACTATCTACCAACAACTAAAAATATAACTTATCTGTCTATACGTCCGATGCTAACGACTGTAGTAACAATAAAAAATTATACCTATTATATGATCTTATTTCACCACCCCAAAAGTAATCAATCCCAAGTTTGTTTAGGAAATGAGGAAGTTTGCAAGACCTACCTTAACATGTAAATACTACTCCGTATTAGATAGCAGTTGTTGAAATTAGATCTATTGAAAACATTAACATATCACATGTCAATTCAAAAAGTACTTTGCAACAGATCAAATAATAAAAAATTAAAAAAATCAATCTATAAACCCGGATATAATGAAGATAACAGTAACCTGATTTCTATTTAAGATTAATATGAATCATAATATTTCTTAGCAAATAATCATGTAAACTGATAAGTGATAATATTTGAATAATGATGCGTGATTCATCCTGTCTTACAAAAACCCATATACATATTAGTTAGAAAGAATCTAAAAAAAATTAATTGGAGTTTATTAGAGCATATCAATAAAGCGTTTAACAATAAAATGATACTAAACATTCCCGATTGACAACATGCTCTAATAAAGAAAATCGTAATTCATTCAAGTAGTGGTTCGAAAGATTATTCAGAATTGATATGAATCATAATAAATTATTTACTCGCGGTTTGATGTTATTTACCTTGTGTTTGGATCCCAGTGATGTGAACTTTGAGATTAGATATTAGAAAAACATGGAGATTAGATAGCAGTTGTTGAGAGAGAGAGAAAGGATAGAAAATGACAGATAGAAATATGACGTCAAATTATGACGTCAGAAAAAGAGGTTATTAGCATTCAAAAAGTTTTTCTTTTATTAGATATAAAGATTGGATGTCGTACCATTTACTAGGGGTGTGCACGGTTCGGTTTGGTTCGGTTTTTGAGATCTTAAATAACTAGCTCTTTAAAAGGTGTAAAGTATTGATATACCCTCCAAACATATTATAATTTAGCTAAATATGTCCTTTTAAATCATTTCACATTTTAATTTTACCAAACACTTTTATTAAAAAACAATACAACTTATAGCTAATGTTAACAGCTTTATAATTAACAGCTTAGCTTACAGTTAACAGGTTAACAACTTACATATTAACGAGTTAACAGCTTATTAACGAGTTAACAGCTTACTAGTTAACAAGTTAACAGCTTACAATTAACAAGTTAACAACTTACAGCTTTATAATCATATATTTATTATTTTAAATATAATATGGATGGTTTAAGTTAAAAACTTAAGTTTCACACTCGTTTACGTCAATTTACGTTTCTATATGACCGTTTACATTAATTTATCTTCGTTTATGGTTCTTTATGTTCGTTTAACTTATTAATAAACGAACATGAAGAAGTTCAAATTTAAATAAATGAACATGAACAAAAAGTTTGGTTCGATTACGCCGTTCGCGTTCGTTTATTTGTTCGGCAAAAATTAAATAAACAAACATGAACTTACCTCCGTTCACGTTCGTCGGTTCGTTTACAACCCTAATTTTGAATAAAGCTTTCGCTTAATTTGCTAATTTTGTTTATTTGTTTCGTCCTTTAATTTTGACAGCATGTTTTCATTATAAAACCTCAAAGGGTATTTGTATAATTGTAATTATAATTGGAATTGTTATGGAATACCTAATGATGCATATCTATATAACTCGCTCTTCTAACGATAACTAGAATTTGACATTGACAAGGATATGTTTATGAGTTTATAGAAGAGTATCAACGTTTATATATAAACAATAATTCTAGTAGGTATCCTGCTATGTTTTGCAAAATTAGCTATAAGTTGTAAGTTGTGCACATGAGTTACAAGTTGTATTGTCTTTCAGGTAATGTGTTTGATGAATTAGCTGTTAACTAATATTAAGATGTAAACTTAAGAGGACATATTTAAATGGATTATAATATGATTAAATGGTATATTAGTAATTTATTGTTATAATATATTTAATAGCTCTTAAAAATTTAAAAAGTTTTATGAATAACCTTTTTGTTTAGGAGCTTTTGAAATAAAAGCTTACAACTCATGTAACCAACCGGAGCTACTTGTTCTAGAAGAGATAATTTTTAAAACAAAAAGCTTATAGCTAAAAAAAAGCTTCAGAACAGGCCCAAAATGTATATAACCACAAGAAAAAATTAATTACCAAGATTTGTTAATAATGGCAAGGAATTTTATTTTGGTACACATGGTTTGAGACGTTTTGACTAACTAATCCACAGGGTTTTAGTCCGCCGTCACACAGAGCACACCGGGGTTTTAGTCCGCCGTCCCCCTTTTAAGAGGTTGGCATGGTCACCTCATGGTTGTTTGCACCAAAGGGGGTTTGAACTTGAGACTTCACACGTTTTAGTGATGATAGTTGCAAGTTTTTTACTGCTTTGTTGTCAACTGGCCACCCCTGATTCGCTTAAACAATCAAAGACTAATGATCACAATGGCTTTAAAACATGTCACCAATTACTATTGCATAAGATTAGGAGTTTAGGACTTAGGTTCTTGTGTTTAAAGCTAGCACAAACAAACATTTCCTAGATTGACTCACACAACTGCACTCAGCGAGGTGAAAATTGCTGATTAGTGTTCATTAATGCCCTGCGTAAAACTTGGACACACACAAGAGTAAGATTAAAATTCATTACCAATAAGGTTATCATGACAAAAGAACCCAACTTGCGGGAACTATAAATTACAACGAACCCACACCTTTATTGGCCTGAACAGTAAAAGAAGGGCAAATATTGTCGATAACGCTTCAACTTCTCTAATTATTTTACAAGATGATGCTTGCCAGAGTTCTTGTTGTCAAGTACCTAATGATCTTATCTGTACTCCAATATTTGAATTTTAGTATTGATATCCGTTTCAATTGTAAGCAATTCTATTTTTTTGTAACATGTTCTTTACCACTCTTTAGGGCATTGCTGTTGTCGCTCTTCTGAGGCATTTCGGATGTCCTTGCTGGTAACCAGTTTAAATTTTGATCCTTTTTAGTGACAAGTAGACCACGAACTTCTTAAACTGGTGAAGTTTAACTTAATTTTATAACATGTATAGTTGGGAGCTTGCTTCAACGCTCAAAGAATCCATATCAAAATTCGAAGCAGCAGGTGTGAAGCTAATTGCCATTGGTATTGGCGAACCAAAGAAAGCTCGCGTCTTTGCTGAAAGGGTATCTGTTTCCTGTTTGATAATCTTTTTGTGTTTCTCTTTGGCGCGCCCATCTGATATGCTCTTGACTTATTGCAATCTCATCCAAATAGCTGATTGAATTAATTTTCTATACCCACAGTTACCATTTCCATTGGATAGCCTCTATGCAGATCCTGAAAGAAAGGTATTTTAGTCTTAATTTGACTTGGTCATTATAAACTAGTACCTCTTTCTCTGTCACTGAAACTTAAGTTTTATTTGTGTATCTCAGGCATATGATCTTTTGGGTTTGTATTATGGCATTGGACGGACGTTCTTTAATCCCGCCAGTGTAATATCATCTTTCCTTCATGCCTCTTGAAAGAATTGTTTGACAGACAAATGAAATTTGTATAATGTTTAAATGTGAAATGACAGGCAAAAGTGTTATCAAAATCAAGATTTGAGGCTTTAAAAAAAGCTACAGAGAATTACACGATTGAAGTGACTCCGGATGATAGGGGAAGTGTCTTACAACAGGTTTGATCTAAAATTATACCAGCTGTTGATGTTTCGGTACTACAGTATTTGGAATTATCACAGCTCTTCTAACTAATCTTCTATTGGTTCTTAGGGAGGGATGTTTGTGTTTAAAGGAAAGGAGTTGCTGTATGCCTGGAAGGACGAAGGTACAGGCGATCATGCCCCATTAGACGACATCTTCAGTATATGCTGCAAAACACCTGTTGCCTGAAGAACAAACAGTGGGTAAGATACAATTGTAAAACTAAAATCGTATATCGATTTATAATGTAATGTAAAATAAATAGTAAGTTAACACAGTTATACTTATAGAGAAGATTTGACACTCATACTGTATAGATAAGTAAAAACCTGGTTTAGTACGTTTGTTAGACATTTGGTATACGTAACTGCTCTGTTCGTTTCCAGT
The DNA here is from genome assembly GCA_025667525.1 of Glebionis coronaria. Lineage (NCBI taxonomy): Eukaryota > Viridiplantae > Streptophyta > Magnoliopsida > Asterales > Asteraceae > Glebionis > Glebionis coronaria. The sequence continues at coordinate 522,099,129 of CM046875.1, forward strand.
TGGTTCTCTGGTGTTCATGATTAGTCTCTTAAGATTTAAGTACTCAGTGGAAGACACATTAATTGATCAATTCGCCCTTCCCCCAACGGGATTACTACCTTATATAAAAAAATATAAAGCACCAAAGGCAAGCAGTTCCCAGTCGAAAGATAAAATGATTTTTAGCAGTTAAACAAACGTAGGTGACTGTTGTTACGTTGGTTTAAGTTGGAAAAAACAATTAGTCAGTAATCTTATCAAGCAATTGATAAAGTGAGTCAATCTCAGATTGCGTTAAGCTTCTCGGAGAATAGAGCTCTAACTTGATGACAAATTTAGGTAAAATTTATGTTTGCTATTAGGTCACTCATGTTAAACTTTCAGTCGTTTTCGGTTCATAATAAAACTCGGTGCAGAATCACATGTCTGTGTACATGAATAATAAAAAGTTCTGCTGTGTTCCACATACGAACTTGTATGTTTGTATTTTCTGTTTTGTAGTTTCAGTAGTTTCTTTTAGCAGTAAACAGATGAAGTGAATTGTATTTTTAGAGGTGGCAAATCTTGCCCATTTTGATATATATGAGCACTTTTTGCCCATTTTCAAAAAAGGATGGGGCATTTTTTACCCATTCTTTATAATGAATGGGCTAAACGGGCGCATATGTAAGAAACTAAATTGGCTTAACAGGCGCAATTGTAAAATACAAATTAGTATACTCGCCGAATATTTTTTATTAAATTTTTTATCCCGGCTTTCAAACAAGTATTTATTTTTTATTTGTAGGTTTTTATATGTTTTTTTTCCTTTTTTAGCTTGCGCCCGTTTAGCCCGCCCGTTTAGCCCGCCTGTTTAGCCCGCCGCCCGTTGCCCATTTAGCCCGCCCGCCCATTTTGCCACCTCTAAATTTACATAATTACATTATGCATAAATTTCAAGTTCTGTTAAACTTATAAATTGGCAGGAATATAAGCTTAGAGTGACTGAGTGAAAACTGAAAACCAAAAGTTCGGTTATCGGAATTTCGAACTAATTGGTTTAGGTTTTTTATTATGTTGGTCAAGTTGGTTAGTCAGTTAAAGATGTAGAATGGGCTGGTTTTGACATGTATTCTGAGCCGAGGCTGTTCGGCCCAACAAATACCACAAATTGTAGTTTTTGACTTTTTGGTCTTATTAGGCCCGCCCAACAGCGGCTTTGTGCATCATAAAGTTTAAGCATAAAAAGAAGTTCAGGTTGATTAACTTCATGCTGACTGTAACGGTCACTCGTTAGAAAATCAATTGAATAGAATTTAGAGCATACGATGCTTTTGGCTATTGAGATTTTCATTGTGGTGGGGAGTGAGTGGTACTGGTGACATAAATGTTGCAACCAACAAGGACAATTGCGTACAGGTGTTACGCATTTTCTATTTTAGCTATCAAAGGTAAACCATTCCGGGGTACGAAGTCATAAAAGAAGGTCTCGTGTTTCTGCAAAACAACCCTCAATTGGCCATAGTTTGAATGCATATGATGGTGAGCTGGTGATTTACACACTCTCAAAAGTTATTTACACACTAAAAATGTTATATGTTTTATAATTTATACTCTTACATTACTTAGTGAACTGTGTAATTAATAAATGTATAATTGTCACAGCACACATAATTTGAGTGTGTAAATAACTATTTAAAGTAGGAATGAGCATAGTACCGGTCCCGTCTCGAATTAGTGGTACCGAATATTTCCCGAGCAAAAATTAGTGGTACCGGTATCGTACCGAACGGGATTCGGGTATCGGTACCGGGACAGGTATCGGTACCGGTGCCGGTACCGGGAGGTCGGGTTTTTCCCGTTTTTTTCCTGGAATTTCCCGATTTGGTACTGGTCCCGTCCCGAATTAGTGGTCCCGATTTTTTTTCACCTTATTTTTGTAGTCACTGTACCGTCCCGAACAGAATTCGGATATCGAGAATCGGTACGATTCCGAGACGATTCCGATTCAGTTTCGGGATTCAGATCGAAATACTCTATCTCTAATTTAAAATGTGCAAATCATAATGGTGTGCTCATTGCTCAAGCCTCATGAATTAGTCTACCAACAAGTATTTTTAAAAAAAGACATGGTAAAAGAGGGGGTAAAAATGGGCATACTAGCGCGCCAATACACCGCAGTTCGCAAATGACAATGTCATTCAGTACCTAACATATCACAAAGCTGAGGACATGGGCAAATATTTTGATGGATAAGGGGGCGTTTTGTTCACTGAATATAGAAGAAATTATAATTTGTTAAGGGAACTGTAAATTTGAATAAATTGTAGTAATTGAAAAAGTTGAAATGTGTTGGAATTGTAATGTATTGGAATTACAGTTAATGTAATTTGTCATTGTGTTTGGTTAGATCTTTACAAATTTTTTAAAACTTCAATTATAATTAGTAATTTTTATTATGTTAAATCTCTACTACTTATAAAGTAAATTCCTCAAAACCTTGAATGTTGAAAACCCCACTATATAAGGAAATGTTGAAAAATTTAATGTTTATGTTGAAATTGTCAAAAGAAACCATCCTCCCTATAACATAATACGAGTTTTAAACAAAACCCTAATCTCTTTCTCTCCTCCGCCCCCTCTCAAAATCATGGCCGCCACCACATCCACCTCGATGCCTCCATTTACCTTTTAGTGTTGGTGAACGGTTGGTGACGATGGTGGTAGGTGTGTGACGATTGTGTTGTGATAGGAACGTTCCTGCTAAAACAAATGGTGCCACAACTATTTGGCCAATCAAACTTCATCATATCTCGATTTATGGCGCCATTTGGGGAAAATTATTTGTGGCGCCATCAGATAATCAGGTACCAGTCTAACTTTATCATATCTCTGTTTTTGTTATAGTAGTTCTGGTAAAAATGGGTCTTCTCAGAAAAATAGATTAATACACATATAGTAGTGACAATTGTAATTCATTTACCTATCATTGTATAAACTAAAACTAACGGTTACAGAGCTGTACATGATATGATAGGTTTTTAGGTCAATTATGGCGTCCTCACCTAAACAGCACTGTAAGTTTTTTTTGTTAATTTTATCATACTTATTGTTATTGGTATATAATACTATTTCACTTTTGATGAAGTGTTATAGATATGTGGCAAGTATCCTAACAAGAATCAGTATTATAGTATGTTATCTAATGCTTATGGACCTTAAGATGTGGTATGTTACTAATCTATTTATGTCTCATGTTTTCGAGTTTATATGATCATCAATAATTAGAGTTAGTTAGCTTATTACATATCTTAATCGTGGTGCAAAGTATTCAATGTACTTGCTGAGATGTAGAATACTGATATCCTTTTTATGGAGATTATCAAAGTTGTTGTTTTACACACTGTGTGTAAGGGCTTCAGTGATTGGGACGTACCCAACCTATCTCGACCCATTTTAACCCGCACAAGATATTAACCAGAGTTACACGACATGTTTGACCCACCTATTTATGCCTCTTATCTCAAACTAGGAACAAACATATAAATATACCAGTTAACAATTGTAGGGCATGATATCAGTTGTGAATCTTTATAGATAATTCCAATAGATTGACTGACAATTATAGGATATGGTTGGGCGGGATAGGCTAGCTAAAAGTTACATAAATTTTAATTCCTATTGAAGTATAGTTTTAAAATAATAATCAACGCGTTCGCTACATATTAAAAAAATGGACAAAACTGTTTTTTGGGGATCGACCTGACCGTTCAAATTTGACCAATGATAATATTGGTCACAAGCAGACATTGGGTGTTAATTAGGTTAAGTCTGTTTGTTTACCGTTTCAGTTATAAGAATAAAATTGTAAATGATGTGTATTTTATAGGCTATGGATGTTTCTAGCAACGATGTAAGGTAGTGGTAATATATATCCAATCTTTGAATATGTAAAGATGTAAGGTTTAAAGCAGATAAATACAGTTAACTTGATATTGTCCATTTTTGCATCTTTACAGAATATGTTACTCTCACCACACTGGTAGATATTATCTATATCCATGGTAGATATTATCTATAATGATGAATCCTTCAACAGGTACACAGGTAAGGTTTTGTCAAACAACGATGAATCCATGTTGGACGAGCAAGTGAACTGTGTTGACATTTTCATAGTACACAGTTCTTCCTTCAACAACTAGCGCTGGTCAAAACAAGTTCGAGTAGCTGGCATTAATTGACCAACAAGTCTCCAGTGAAGAGCCCAGTCATCGGGTATGATTCTGTATCTGAACTATGCCTCTAGAAGTGTCACAAACGCATACGTGATCTCACCGAGCCAGTCTTAGAACTTGAAGAAATGCTTTAATGTGATTGTGGTACTCAAATTTTCCTATCTTTCATTTTTGTCAGCTTTTGCTGCTTTAAAGAGCAACCAAACACACTTTGTTGATTTTCTTGACACAAAGGTAAGGACTATCTATCGAAAAACTACATTCTCTATAGATATGATGATGAGAACAAGATTGATATAATTTATTTTTCCGAATATCGTTTCCGCCATTTCACACCTTTTTGTAGGTAATTTTTTTCAAAAACTTTTAAGCGAGCTCTGTTATTAGTTTTAAAGGTGAAAGTCATATATTAAGGCTTATACTACTACACTTTTATACTAACCATTGTTAAAGATTTGCCCAAAAAATAGAATGAACATGTTTCATATTTTAATTATATTGGAAAGGGTGACTTAATGGTTTCATATTTGAATTTCGCTGAATGGGTGGCTCAATAAGTAATATAGAAAGCATACAACTATACAATTTTTTATAAGTGCAAATAAAAAGTATAAATGAAAATAACTTATACTTGGATTTTAAAAATAATAAGATAGAGTAAGTTATAGATTTGTACAAGAGTACATTGGCATTTTATAACTCTTTTTTCATTGTAACGAGGTCAAACAACATTGTGTCTTGCGTCATTCGTACGTGATGTGGCTCGCAGCTAAGCCCACAACGAGCGTAACATGTATCAAATAAATATTTAGTTTTGGAGGAAAGCCTTCATGTATCAAACAACACATAAATGCACTCTCACTAAATGTATTTATCGTTAATTATTTGTCGCCAAGAATATCCGCCGCTATGCGCGGGTACTCGTCTAGTAATAATAATAAATAAATAAATAATTATTAATACCTAATAACTAATAATGATAATAATAATAATTATTTATTTATTTTAATAATAATAATAATTATTTATTTTAATAATAATTATTACTCTATACGTCCCTAAATAAGTGTCCACTTTGAATTTTTTGGTGTTTTTTGTTTAACTTCGACCGTAAATATTTATATTTGTGTTATAATATACTTAATCAAAATTATACGAATGAAATTTCATTCGAAACTCAATTCATTTATATAATTTGTATCAAGTATTATATAACACAAATATAAATTTTTACGGTCTAACTTGAAAAAGAAAAACCGAAAAAATCAAAATATACACTTATTTAGGGACGGAAGGAGTATTATTTATCTTAATTATTATTATTATTTATTTAAAGAAAGATATTTTTATTTATTTTTATTATTTTTTATGAATTATTTTAATAATAATAAAAATAATAGTTTTATTATTTTAGTAACGATTATTATTAAAAAAAATAATAAATAGTATTATTTTAATAATAAAAAGTAATTTTTATTTTCATAACAATAGTAATAAAATAATTTAATAAAAATAATAATAACAAATATTATAATAAAAATAGTTATAATAAATTAAATATAATAAAATAATAATAACATATATTATTATAATAATGTAAATATAATTATTACTTTAATTTTATTAAAAAATAATAAAAATTAGTATTATTAAAATAATAATAATAATAAATCATATTAATAAATTTAAAAATAATTATTTTTTAAATAATAATAATAAATAATTATTAATAAATAATATAAATAACTATTTATTTGTTATTATTATTTATTTATTTATTATTATTATTATTATTTATTTTTTATTATGAATTTTATTTATTTATAATAAATATATTTTTTTATTAATAATTTTTTTAATTATAATCATCACTTTTTTTAATATTATTATTATTATTATAAAATATGATTTTGAATTACAATGTAACTGAAACTTTCCATCAATATTAGCATGTAATTTGAATTACAACAAAGGATGGAATTGAAAGAATCTAATTCCTTTTTCAAAACAAAACAAACACACTATATAATGTAATATGAATTACAATTTCAACCTTACTGCAAATCAAACAGGATGTAATTCAGATTACAATTACATCGAATTTCATCAATAACTCACTATGCCTTATTTTTAGTGTTGAAAGTTTAGCATTCGTCGGTAGCTTTATGATTCACAAGTGCAACAAGGTTGAACCATACAAAAAGACTAAAATGCAACTCTCCTTTCTACATCAGCTTTAATCAACACTTTCGTTTAGAATGGGATAAAGATTATTTCATTATTGACCTTATTAATAATAGTCAATGGAGTTGGAACTGGACGACCTTATTAATAATAGTCAATCCGTTGTAGAAAGTATCAATTAAGGTCACAGGGAGCATGTTGTTGTTTGGACAACGATCAATCAAGACATTATATCTTTCCCAATCATCAAAAAGAGATTCATCGAGTTCTTGCATGAAACCGCTGATTTGATTGCGAAGGCTCGTGACCATGGATGGTAGAAAGTAGCACGACAAAAAGCGTTGAGTCATGTCATCCCAAGTGTGAATAGAATTCTTCGGGAGACGATCAAACCATTTCTCGGCATGATGTGATAAAGTATGTGGAAAGAGTTGTAGGCGAAGAACATCCATTGTGGCACCAGGCAACTTCATGCTTTGGGTGATTGTAATGAACTTGTCGAGGTGTTTGTTGGCATCATCATCAGGCAATCCACGGAATGGGTTAGTTTGCACTTGCTGAATCATGTGGTGCTACAACGAAAACTCAGGAGCGTTGATTTGCATCGGCGCAATCGGTCCTCCTCGTCCAAACATAGTAGGTTGACAAAGTTCCTCCATGGTCCGAAGATCGGGTTGTGGAAGAACATTGTTGTTATTGTTGAGGTGCGGTGGATTATTATTGTTGTTAACACCTGACATAGCTAAATCTTCTTGAGTCTCGGGCTCTTGATAATTAGAAGATCTAGTACGCATACACCTGAAAATGCAAAAGAAAAAGAAACCAAACACAAAGACAATATATATACACAATAAAGATAAAATCTTTTTGGATTTTTGAAAATTTTAATTGTTATGAATTTTTTAGCAATTTTTAATTTTTTTTATGATTTTTTGAATTTTTATGCAAGAAAAATAACGCTCACAAGTGAACGGATCCCAAAAAGCAACGCGTCTCTCACAGAAAACCGTTAATCTTTACTAAAAGAGCCGGCAACGGCGCCATTTGATAACTCAGCTTTTACTTAGTTAAAGAGTTCTTTGATGTGTGTCTAATCGAATTGATTATTGGTTTTAAGTATGACTCAGTCGTTCTTTGGTGAAGCAAAAATGTTGTGTCGTTGTAGTATATTAAATGTGCAAAAACAATTAAAGTAAAAGGCGTTATTAAAGTAAATCTAAAACTAATTTAAAGTAAGTGCAAGTATTTTAAACGTGACTGAAATTAAAGGGCACTAAACGTAAATAACGCAAACTTAAATCTATCTAAGGCAAACTTAAAACGCAAATAAAACTTAAACTAAGGCAAGGCTAAAATAAATCTAAGGCAAAGAATCTTAAAGTGCGAGTAAGGAAAAAGGCGGGAAAAATAAAGCTTGAAAATAGAAATCAAAAACAAAAACTAAAAAGAACCTGAATACAGATCATTCGGAATAATCCTTCGTTCGGAACAATCACTCATCCGGAATGTCACCTTCGTTTTGAATGATTCTTCTTTGCTCGGAATATTACCAAAATCCTTGATCCGGAACAAATTATACTGAATATGTCACTTATCCAAAACAATCCTTCATTCGGAACTTTACTGATTCGGAACTCAACTGAAAGAAATCATTGATTCGGAAGTTTTGGTTCGGAAGATGTTGATTCGGAACTCTTCCGAGTGAGTTGCTTGATTCGGAAGTTTCTGCTTAACCCTTGATCCGGAAGTCTTGATCCGGAACTTGTTGATCCGGAACTTTTCTGCTCGGAACTCCTTGATCCGGAACTCTTCCGAATGAACCCTCCTGGTTCGGAACTTGTTGATCCGGAAGATTTGATTCGGAAGTTGTCCTTGATCCGGAACTTTCGTTCGGAACTTTCAATGTTCCGAATGAGATTGCTTTGACTCGGAAGTCTTAGCTTGTTCGGAACTTTTTAATCCCAAGTCTTCGTTCGGAACTTCTTGGTTCGGAACCTTTGGTTCGGAACTTTTGAATGTTCCGAATGAAGCTCAACTTCCTGGTTCGGAACTCTTCTGAATGAAAGAGATGTTGATCCGGAACTTTCCTGGGAATCAGTAACAGAAACAAACACCCCCGAAGAACAGGGAAATACAGTAACACGAATCTAACCACAAATTTAACCAAAATCAAACACAAGATTAAACTAAACTAATCACAAAACATCCAATAATCATAAACAAACTATCTAAATCAATAAAACTAACAAATCTAACCACAATAATCAAAATCCACTTTGATCAAAATAAGAACATGAACATGAACACAAACATAAACATAAAAATCAAAGATTAAGAAAGGTAGATAAGAGATTAACAAGGTAAAGTAAAGATTGACAAGAATTAAATGAAAACTTACTTAAAATTAAAGGAATTTAAGGTGCAAGACAAGTATTTAAATTTGACAAGTATTTAAATGATAAGGTAATTAAAGGTGGAAGAACTAATTGTCACTATTAGCCAACAAAGAAAAATAATTAACTAGCCTAATCTATATATAGGGGAGGATTAGGAAGCTTCCTCCCCTCCTTCATTTTCTCTTAATTACAAGATTAAGTCTTTCCTTCTTTAATCTTCTTTTAATTGCACCATTAGTCCTTAAGCCTTTATTCTTCATTAAACTTGGACTTTAAATGGTTTTGTCTCGGGATTTCTTTGAACTCGTCTTTTAATTCTTCAATAAAATAGACTTGAGTTCTTCGGCTTTAAGTAAACTTCCATCTTTCGACTTTTTCTTCGATAAATCTTCAGAATTGGTCTTGGACTTCCGTTCTTTTTGCACTCTTGACCTCTCGACTTCATCTTTCATCTTTTTCTTCAATAAAAGCTCGTGAATGCCCGTGTTTTATCCACTTTTCACCTTTTCGTCCTAAATCACAACAAAAACACAAACCACGCATAATTCCGACATAAAAGACATAAAATACACGTTTTGGCTTGGTAATTATTGTAATTAAGTGGTAAAAAGGATGGGTGTTTACACACCTATCAAATCCCCTACACTTGACCATTGCAATGTCCTCATGCAATGCATTAGTTACAAAGCACGTTTACATTTTTCATCATAATCAATCCATAGTGGCCTTTATTAAAGAGATAGAGAATTACAAACATTCAAAGTAAAGAAATCAAAAGCATACCTTGGGTTTTGAAAATGTCATGAATAATCATCATCCTCAAGTTTTCACTTTCTCCAAACCAAGCTTAGAAACGAGATCATTGTTATTATAAGTTAGCAGACTAACACGAACTCATGTGGGCCAATTATTCACTTAGACTCCCTTATTCCTAGGTGTATCTCTTATATTTTATTTTTGTCTTGAATGATCACGAGGATGCATTGTTTGACTTATTTCGATAGTTATTTAGTCCGAAAATAAAGTGAACGATTTAATCAATAGTTAGCTAAAGGACAAAATCTTTTAAAACTGCATCTCGGGACCTCATAAAGTTCATATCTTGGCATAACTCGTTTCGCGATTTGAGACCTTTCTCGGACCGATATTTGGCAGCGACTTCATACTTCAAACCTTGAGATACGTTCATGAAATAATGGTCTTCTCTTCATAATAGGAATTTCTTCACTTGACGTTTTGAGAGATTCTTCATATTTGGACCACGACTTCTTCATTTTTCTCCAATCTTTATTTTGGACTTTGATATACAAAGATCCGCCTCCTTTTATGACTTGGATCTATTTATCCTCATACCTTGCTAGGGTCTTTTCGGATACACTTCTCCATGACTTTTGGGGAGTTTTTGCTTTTCGTCGTGTGTCTCGATCCTTCATATTGATTTTCGATAAATGATTCTTCACATCACTTTGGATCTTTAGCAACAAAATATAGCCCTCATGCCTTGTTAGGGCCTTTTCGGACTCGCCAATCTTCGCATCCCGCTTTAATAAGTTATGCCTTGGCTATGAACTCTAATCCATACCGAGCAACTTTTAAACGATCTTGGGCTAGAAGCTAAGTAACTTTTCAAATCGTACAACCTTATTTATTGCAGATAAATTTATTAGCAAGCGATGGGAGAATAGGCTTATAATTAACTCACATAAATTCACGAAAGAATACCGAACTTATAATTGGCTCTATCATCTCTCGTTCTCCACAGTTTAAAATCTCAAAGAATGAGACTCGTGGATGCTTGGCCTATTAAATCAAAGTTTTGGGTTTTCGAGGCGCCTATAGGATCTTGCAAACTCTTAGACTTTTTCAAGTTTAGAAATCGCATTTTAAAGTTCCCTTGATAAACGACTCTCTAGGATCAATTATAGGAACTTGCGAAAAGTTCTTGTTCTTAACCCGTGAGAGTTAAGACTTTCGCGTTTTATAGCTCCCTAAATAAAAGCCTAGCAAAACTTGACTTAAACACGTTAAGGATACTAGCTAGAGTAAACTTAGATAAGTAAACTCGGGTTGAGTCAAAAGATTCACAACGTTTGAAAATTAAAACCACTTTATTAAAGATTTATTCTAGTAAAGAAAGAAAATAACTATACAAAAGGAAAAACTAATGGGCCAAAATAGATCAAAAATTTTGAAAAATGTCGAAAAATTGATTTTCCGGTTAAAATGAGGGCAAATACAAGGAAAAGGCCACTTAACTTCGATAGAAGTCCCCCCTACACTTAACATAAACATTGTCCTCAATGTTTAAGCATGTGGGAGTAAACTCCCCTACACTTAGGACATTGTGCACTTTGTTTAAATCTCGCTAAGGAACAGACAACTAAAGAGATTCCTATTTTAATATTGAGAGAATATAAAATAGTGAATCGAAAAGAGTTTAGGATAGAACCGGGAAAATGGTACACGGAATCACGGGTCGTCAAGAATCATCAAGCGTGGATCATTGAAGCTCGAATCCCTGATTAAGATAGGAGAGGAAATAGCAAACCAAAGGGTCTCCCCTACACTTATGATAAAGAAAGGCGAAAAGATAGATGCATGGGTTGCCTCCCAAGAAGCGCTTGATTTTTGTTAACCGAGTCGTGAGCCTGACTCGACCTTGATTATCAACGGAAGAAGCATGAAACATATCCACCAGGATCAAAGACATAGTTTTCGTCCATCATATAGCACAAGCTTAAGGCGAACAAGGCAAGCCAAGGAAGAATAGGCAAGGTTCCCTTAAGCAGCGATGGAGCACGGTGGAAGCAAGTATGGTGAAGTGGTGCAAGCATGTTCTTCAATAATTCCAAAGATTTTTCCTTTTATTTCATCAGGTGGATACTGAGATGGTTTAAAAATTGCAATACCGGGGTCGAACACCTTTTCCTTTAAGGGAAAATAGCACTGAGGCTCAGCAGAATGTGAAGAAGATCCGCGAAGAAGCACAACCTCGTCCTCAGAAGGGGGACAAAGAGGTGTTAACTCATACGTGCTACGGATATTGGTGTCGACCGGTTTCTTCTCCTTTGAAAGAATGTTCGTCAAATCCAAAGTAGGATCAAGACGATAATCTTCAAAATCATAAGGAGGAGCATCACTCTCATGAGGGAAGTAAGTGTTGAGAAACGTAGAGAAATCTTCCTCAAATGAGTAATCGTCCAAAGTAGGATCGAGTGATGGCGGAGGATCTTCATCGTGAGAAGAATCGCTCGAAAGAGTATCAGCCTCATCGAAATCATCATATGTGGGCAGCTCGGGATACTCAGAAGTAAGGTCATCATAATCATACGAATCTGAGCTAGAATCATCATCATAAGCATCGAAGATCGGTGGAGAATCATAAATGGGAGAAGGTTCCAAAGTAGGAAGAGAATCATCCACATCATCTTGAAAAAGTGGATTATCGATGGAAGAATCGAATAGAGGATTGTTGTAGACGACAAAATCATTAAGCACATTAATCATATTCACTGATTCTCGGCCTCCAAAGGTTGTACTAGTAAGCTTCCCCATTTTAAACACTTGTGCATCATCCCCGACTCTTAAGATTAACTCACCTTCGGCTACATCAACTAAAGCTCGTCCGGTTCTCAAGAATGGTCGACCAAGTATTAATGGAATACGAGGGTCCATTTCATAATCAACGATGACAAAATCGACCGGGAAAGTAAATGTGCCAACTTTGATGAACACGTCTTCGGCAATATCAACGGGGTAAGCGAGAGTGCGATTTGCAAGTTCGAGAGTCATCTTCGTTGGAGTGAGGTCGGGTAATGATAGTGTTTTCCAAACACTCAATGACATAAGATTTATACTAGCCCCGAGATCAGCAAGGGCAGTAAATTCTTCAGTTTTGTTGAAAACGCAAGGCAACACAAAACGAACGGGATCTCCAAGCTTTTCCGGAAGTTCTTTAAGAATAACTGCAGAGCAGTTTTCATTTAAGCGTGTGTTGGCGAGTTCAATCAGCTTCTCCTTCTTGTTAAGCAATTCCTTAAATGCTTTAACAAATTTGGGCATGTGGACAAGTGCCTCAAGAAAGCTAATGTTGAAGTTCATCTGAGAGATCATCTTCACATAGCGTGTCACTTCAGAGTCATCCTTGGTTAGCATTTTGGTCTTGCCTAAACGAGAGGGATAAGGGATATTAGGTTTGGGTGGTGAAGGTGCAGGTGAAGGTAAAGGTTGAGATGTTGAAGGGTCCTTCCTAGGAACATCGTCATGACGAGGCGGAGACGGTAATGGTGCACTAATACTAGGTGTAGGAGGAGTAGGGATAAATGGTGGTGGAGGAGGTGTAGATGATGGGGGTGGGATTGGTGGATCGACAATGGTAATTCCACTACGAGTAGTAATAGCACTCACATTTGCTCGCGGATTGGTGACGGTGTTTGAAGGTAGAGAACTCGAAGTAGAAGGTTGAGCTGCGGGCAAGAAACTAGCAAGCATATTCTTCAAATCATTTGTTTGATTGCTGAAGGAGGATTGAATATTATCTCGAAGCTCGGATCTTATCTCATTTCCTTGCTTTGTGATATCTCCTTTAAGATTGATAATTTGGCTCTGCATATTCTTGATTTGCTCACCTTGGGTTCTCATGATGGCTTCAACATCGGGATTAATGGGTGGGGCTTGTTGGGCGGGTGGGTGATAAGGATTAGAAGCTTTTGGTGGGATTTGGTTGCTTCGATTGTAGTTGTTGGCGAGGTTTTGGTTTTGAGGAGAAAAACCGGGTGAAAGGTAGTTGTTAGATCGGTAACTCAGCAAATTTCTATCCCCTTGAGGTCGAGCTTGGTAATTTTCCGGTGAATAATTACCATAAGCTGCATACACATTTTCCGGATTTCCTTGTGTTGAAGGATAATCGGTGTATGAGTGAGGACCGCCGCATGTTTCACAAGGATTGGCAACCGCTTTAACTTGTTGTTGTTGTTGGTTTGAAGCGAGAAGCGTAATACTTTTGCTCATTTCGGTCATCATGCGGGTGAGTTCGGTCATATCAGGGTTTGCTGAAGTGGAAGAAACATTGACTCTCGGGTTGTTCCTTGAAGAAGCGGAGGAATCCCAGTTTTTGTGGTGAGTAGTCATGTTCTCAATAAGCTCTCTACACTCCTCGGGTCTCCTTTTCATAAATGTGCCACCGGCGGCTGCATTAATCGTATCACGATCACGAAAAGTCAATCCGTTGTAGAAAGTATCAATTAAGGTCACAGGGAGCATGTTGTGGTTTGGATAACGATCAATCAAGACATTATATCTTTCCCAAGCATCAAAAAGAGATTCATCGGGTTCTTGCATGAAACCGCTGATTTGATTGCGAAGGCTCGTGACCATGGATGGTGGAAAGTAGCGCGACAAAAAGCGTTGAGTCATGTCATCCCAAGTGTGAATAGAATTCTTCGGGAGACGATCAAACCATTTCTCGGCATGATGTGATAAAGTATGTGGAAAGAGTTGTAGGCGAAGAACATCCATTGTGGCACCAGGCAACTTCATGCTTTGGGTGATTGTAATGAACTTGTCGAGGTGTTTGTTGGCATCATCATCGGGCAATCCACGGAATGGGTTAGTTTGCACTTGCTGAATCATGTGGTGCTTCAACAAAAACTCAGGAGCGTTGATTTGCATCGGCGCAATCGGTCCTCCTCGTCCAAACATAGTAGGTTGACAAAGTTCCTCCATGGTCCGAAGATCGGGTTGTGGAAGAACATTGTTGTTATTGTTGAGGTGCGGTGGATTATTATTGTTGTTAACACCTGACATAGCTAAATCTTCTTGAGTCTCGGGCTCTTGATAATTAGAAGATCTAGTACGCATGCACCTGAAAATGCAAAAGAAAAAGAAACCAAACACAAAGACAATATATATACACAATAAAGATAAAATCTTTTTGGATTTTTGAAATTTTTAATTTTTATGAATTTTTTAGCAATTTTTAATTTTTTTATGATTTTTTGAATTTTTTATGCAAGAAAAATAACGCTCACAAGTGAACGGATCCCAAAAAGCAACGCGTCTCTCACAGAAAACCGTTAATCTTTATGAAAAGAGCCGGCAGCGGCGCCATTTGATAACTCAGCTATTACTTAGTTAAAGAGTTCTTTGATGTGTGTCTAATCGAATTGATTATTGGTTTTAAGTATGACTCAGTCGTTCTTTGGTGAAGCAAAAATGTTGTGTCGTTGTAGTATATTAAAAGTTCAAAAACAATTAAAGTAAAAGGCGTTATTAAAGTAAATCTAAAACAAATTTAAAGTAAGTGCAAGTATTTAAAACGTGACTGAAATTAAAGGGTACTAAACGTAAATAACGCAAACTTAAATCTATCTAAGGCAAACTTAAAACGCAACTAAAACTTAAACTAAGGCAAGGCTAAAATAAATCTAAGGCAAAGAATCTTAAAGTGCGAGTAAGGAAAAAGGCGGGAAAAATAAAGCTTGAAAATAGAAATCAAAAACAAAAACTAAAAAGAACCTGAATACAGCTCATTCGGAATAATCCATCGTTCGGAACAATCACTCATCCGGAATGTCACCTTCGTTTGGAATGATTCTTCTTTGCTCGGAATATTACCAAAATCCTTGATCCGGAACAAATTATTCTGAATATGACACTTATCCAAAACAATCCTTCATTCGGAACTTTACTGATTCGGAACTCAACTGAAAGAAATCCTTGATTCGGAAGTTTTGGTTCGGAAGATGTTGATTCGGAACTCTTCCGAATGAGTTGCTTGATTCGGAAGTTTCTGCTTAACCCTTGATCCGGAAGTCTTGATCCAGAACTTGTTGATCCGGAACTTTTCTGCTCGGAACTCCTTGATCCGAAACTCTTCCGAATGAACCCTCCTGGTTCGGAACTTGTTGATCCGGAAGATTTGATTCGGAAGTTGTCCTTGATCCGGAACTTTCGTTCGGAACTTTCAATGTTCCGAATGAGATTGCTTTGACTCGGAAGTCTTAGCTTGTTCGGAACTTTTTAATCCCAAGTCTTCGTTCAGAACTTCTTGGTTCGGAACCTTTGGTTCGGAACTTTTGAATGTTCCGAATGAAGCTCAACTTCTTGGTTCGGAACTCTTCTGAATGAAAGAGATGTTGATCCGGAACTTTCCTGGGAATCAGTAACAGAAACAAACACCCCCGAAGAACAGGGAAATACAGTAACACGAATCTAACCACAAATTTAACCAAAATCAAACACAAGATTAAACTAAACTAATCACAAAACATCCAATAATCATAAACAAACTATCCAAATCAATAAAACTAACAAATCTAACCACAATAATCAAAACCCACTTTGATCAAAATAAGAACATGAACATGAACACAAACATAAACATAAAAATCAAAGATTAAGAAAGGTAGATAAGAGATTAACAAGGTAAAGTAAAGATTGACAAGAATTAAATGAAAACTTACTTGAAATTAAAGGAATTTAAGGTGCAAGACAAGTATTTAAATTTGACAAGTATTTAAATGACAAGGTAATTAAAGGTGTAAGAACTAATTGTCACTATTAGCCAACAAAGAAAAATAATTAACTAGCCTAATCTATATATAGGGGAGGATTAGGAAGCTTCCTCCCCTCCTTCATTTTCTCTTAATTACAAGATTAAGTCCTTCCTTCTTTAATCTTCTTTTAATTGCACCATTAGTCCTTAAGCCTTTATTCTTCATTAAACTTGGACTTTAAATGGTTTTGTCTCGGGATTTCTTTGAACTCGTCTTTTAATTCTTCAATAAAATAGACTTGAGTTCTTCGGCTTTAAGTAAACTTCCGTCTTTCGACTTTTTCTTCGATAAATCTTCAGAATTGGTCTTGGACTTCCGTTCTTTTTGCACTCTTGACTTCTCGACTTCATCTTTCATCTTTTTCTTCAATAAAAGCTCGTGAATGCCCGTGTTTTATCCACTTGTCACCTTTTCGTCCTAAATCACAACAAAAACACAAACCACGCATAATTCCAACATAAAAGACATAAAATACACGTTTTGGCTTGGTAATTATTGTAATTAAGTGGTAAAAAGGATGGGTCTTTACACACCTATCAATGACCCGTGCATCTAAAACTGTTAGAATTATTGAATTACCTGAATGTTATAAATAGATCTATTTGGGATTGACTGTCCCCATCTGGGTGAGTCATGCTCACTGTGCCTAGGCCAGGACAACAGATGTTTCATATGTCAGCACTTATTATTTTTATGGGTGCCTTTTTATAAGGCGAAGGGTCCTTATTTGTTAAGGACTTAACTGTCAAGTCTCAGTTTCAGGTAATATGGGAATGTAATTACTTTTAAGTATTGATGCTTTGTGCATTACTACTTCAGTGAATATTTAATGTCCAAACTTATTTTATTAAACCTGTGAATTCGCCAACTTTATGTTGACTCTCTAAGCATGTTTTCTCAGGAAACTGAAGCAGGTATTGGTGTGCATGGAGTCAAGCATCATGATAGGCTGCATTTATAGAGCTCATCTGGGGTTTTATAAACTGAGGAATAATTCAAACTATTAAACAATGTTAAAGACTATTTTAATACTATTTGCACTTTCAATCATGTAATAAATGTAAGGATAATCTTTTATCTGTTGCTCTATATTTTGTCTGCTGTTGATCCACCTACGTATATTATTTCCGCTGCATTTGACTCAATTTGGGGGTGTCACATAATGGTATCAGAGCGATAGTTATAGAGAATCAGAACAAAATTAAAATAAATATAAAAATAAAATTTTTATATAATCTGGACTATAACTGCTTTAAAAATCTTTTGGGATTTTCGGGACTAGAATAGTTAAGCATATAGACTGTAGAGCATACATCGATTGTGTGATTTCCTGTGCATTGATTATTAACATCCGGTTGATTAATCTTATAAGTATTAACGTAACCTTTAGCATGACGAGTGTTAAACGGCACTATTATATAATTTTAAATTATATTTCCCAAAACTTTTAACTTGAGTAAGTTTATACTTATGTCAATTAAAACTATATTACTTTCAGATTTACCATGACATCACCTACCGATACACCTGCTTCCGTATCCCCGACGACCGTCTTATGTGGATGGTTATCTGTCAGTGACTCCGGCGATAGTCACGCTTCTGTCGATGCCGCATCTATTGAGGCACTTATCTCTACTCCACATATTTCCCCTGCTGGGGAAGAGGTCCAGCCTCCTGCTGCTATACCACCGGTACCACTTGTGACTTCTCTACGGGAGCATGCACCCGAGTCTCTGCCACCTCGTAAGAGGAGGTACGAGGCACCTCTTGATTCCACTTTTGAGATCGGTGAGGGTTCCCGGGCCAGACATGCTGACCCCGTTCAGGCCCAGATTACGGCACTGGTCGCAAGCCAGGCCCAGGATGTAGCAGATATTCTTGCTCTGCTATCGACCGGACAGACCGGGCGCGCTGTTCTACAGCAGCGTCAGGACCTTCTATCTTGGACTGTGAGTGCGGAGGCGCACACTGCACGAGGGGCGTGGTCGACTACTTATCATTCTCTCCAGTGCTTGCTGGATGAGAATGAGTTCCTCCGTGAGCAGATCTACTTGCTCCAGAGCCAGCAGACGGACACTCATACTGCCCTCTTGACCATGGAGGAGACTCTTGCTATTTTCTTCGACCTCCAGGAGGTCCGTCATCAGGGATTGACATCATAGACCGCTCATCTCCAGGGAGTTCAGCAGATTCTCAGAGACCAGTTCCTCGAGGCACTCCGACTGCTCAAGGAGACCAGGACTGCCATGACCGCGATGCAGGTTGCCATGCAGGCACCAGCTGTCTCATCACCGCCCGTGGCACCAGCCGTATCCGAGGAGTCCGTTAGGCACCAGTAGATTAGATGTACTAGATCTTTTGTACATCATGATAAGCTATTAGGGTTGTATCTCGGCTATCATGATGTAGGATCTCATGTATTTGTACTTTTCTTTAGTCAGTTGTATCTTTGTACTGTACTATTTAGATTAGGGATTCATAGATGACGTACTTTAGATTTCATGTACCACCATCCCTGACAGGCGGGCTGTGCTCTGTCTTGGATCAGGTTGTGCATTTTATACTGTATTCCTATTCTAGACTTATGGAATGTACTCATTAGCTTTTGTTATATCCTGTACTGTATTATATTATGAACTTTAAACAGGTTATCCAATTTGTTGCAAAGTCTATGCATGAATTTCTTTTCGTGTAATTATATAAAACTGTGCTAACACCTTGAACTAATGATTTCATTTTTGTGTATAATTATAGAAAAATGGTAATCACTAGAACGAACCCCAACAATGCCGACACTACCCAAAACGTCAGTGCTGCCCAACTAAGGGAAATGATTGATCAAGGCATCGCATCTGCGATGGCTGCCAGCAGAGACGTAGACGATAGTCAAAACTCCAACAACCGCCGGAATAATCAGACCACCAAGGGTTGCTCTTACCCTGACTTCTTGAAATGTAAGCCTTCCTACTACAAGGGCAAAGAAGGAGTGGTGGAACTGATGCAGTGGTTTGAGAGGTTGGAAACGGTATTTCGTATCAGCGACTGTGCAGAAAAGAACAAAGTGAAGTTTTCCACCTGCACCCTACTTGAGAGTGCTCTTACTTGGTGGAACTCTGTAGTTGCTACTCTTGGACACGATGCTGCCTATGCTCTCAACTGGACTGAGCTGAAGGAGAGAATGACAGAGAAATACTGTCCAAGGGGAGAAATGAAGAAACTGGAGATCGAATTATAGGATCTCAGATGCAGGAACAATGACATCACTGCGTATAACCAAAGATTCCAAGAGTTGACCCTAATGTGCACCAGAATGTTTGTGGAGGAGGAAGATAAGATTGAGAAGTATGTGGGTGGACTCCCATACGCCATTCACGACAGTGTGCTTGCATCTCGAACTACTACCGTCGAGAATGCCATTGAGTTCGCTACTGAGTTGATAAACAAAAGAGTCAGTACCATATCCGAGAGGCAAACTGACAACAAGCGAAAGGCAGAAGAGTATTTCCGCAGTCAGCACCAGCAGCATCCTAAGAAGCAGAATGCTGGGCACGTTTACAGTGCTACCTCTGCAGGAGCTAACTCGTACGTGGGCGCCAAACCTTTGTGCTCAAAGTGCAACTATCATCATACTGTTGATATCCCATGCCAGACCTGCTACAGATGTGGACAAGTGGGTCATTTTGCTAAAACCTGTCGAGTTAATGCTGTCACTCAGGCCCGACCCACTCAAAACACTGGGAACTACAACAACAGGGGCGAATACAATGCCCGTGGGAACGGGAATGGACAGCAGGGGAACCACAACGCTACTGGAGGAAAAACAATGGACCCAAGAAGGGAGTTGTGTGCTATGAGTGTAGAGCACCAGAACACGTGAGACCGAGTTGCCCTAAGCGGGCCAACCAGAACAAGAACAGTGGAGGAGCTTCATCCAAAGTTTACGTGGTCGGCAATGCAAAAGCCAACCCCGATTCAAATGTTGTTACTGGTACGTTTCTATTGAACAATCATTATGCATCTGTTTTGTTTGATACTGGAGCAGACCGAAGTTTTATATCCACTGAATTTAGCCAAGTACTAGAAGTTATTTCTACAAGCTTAGATCACCGTTACTCCGTAGAATTAGCTGACGGTAAAACTGTAGACGCTGACACTATCATTAGAGGTTGTACCTTAAATCTTTCCAAACATCCGTTCAACATTGACCTTATCCCCGTAAACCTTGGTAGTTTTGATGTTATTATTGGCATGGACTGGTTAGCGAGATACCGCGCAGTCATTGTTTGTGACGAAAGGCTAGTCCGTATTCCATGGAGAAACGAAAATCTAATCATTCGAGGTGACGGTAACACCGAACTCGCTGACACTAGACTTAGTGTTATCTCTTGTACAAAAGCTCAGAAATATTTGTTGAGAGGATGTCCTATCTTCTTGGCCCATATTTCTCAAACAGATGAAGAAGACAAGCCCGAGAAGAAGCAAATCAAGGACGTACCCATCGTCCGAGATTTTCCAGAAGTCTTTCCTGATGAGTTGCCAGGCTTACCACCGACCCGACAAGTGGAATTTCAAATTGATTTGGTTCCCGGAGCGGCACCTGTAGCTAAAGCTCCATACCGGTTGGCACCATCAGAGATGAAAGAACTAGCTGAACAACTTCAAGAACTATCTGACAAAGGATTCATTTGACCCAGTTCCTCACCATGGGGAGCTCGTGTGTTATTCGTCAAAAAGAAAGATGGTTCTTTTCGAATGTGCATCGATTACAGAGAGCTGAATATGTTAACTGTGAAGAATCGTTATCCGCTTCCTCGCATTGACGACCTATTTGACCAACTGCAAGGGTCAAGTGTGTATTCCAAGATTGACTTGAGATCTGGATACCATCAGCTACGAGTCAGGAAGGAGGATATTCCAAAAACAGCTTTTAGAACCCGTTACGGTCATTACGAATTCCAGGTAATGCCATTTGGGTTGACCAATGCACTAGCTATTTTCATGGACCTTATGAACCGTGTGTGCAGACCCTACCTGGATAAATTTGTGATAGTCTTCATTGACGATATACTCATTTATTCCAAGAACGAACAAGAACACGGGGAACATCTTGCACAAGTACTAAAGGTACTCAAGGAGAAGCAGCTCTATGCTATGTTCTCCAAATGTGAATTCTGGATTCCTAGAGTGCAATTCCGTGGTCATGTCATCGATTGTGACGGTATTCACGTGGATCCAGCAAAGGTCGAATCTGTCAAGGATTGGGTATCTCCTAAATCACCGACGGAGATCCGCCAATTTCTAGGCCTTGCCGGGTACTACCGTAGATTCATCGAAGATTTTTCCAAAATAGCCAAACCGATGACCAAACTCACACAGAAGGTAATAAAGTTCGATTGGGGAGAGAAGGAAGAATCAGCTTTCCAACTGATCAAGCAGAAGTTATGCAGTGCACCCATACTGGCCTTGCCTGAAGACAACGATGATTTCGTTGTATACTGTGATGCCTCACACAAGGGCTTTGGTGCAGTATTGATGCAGAGGATGAAAGTGATTGCCTACGCTTCAAGACAATTGAAGAAGCATGAGAAGAATTACACCACTCACGATCTAGAACTTGGATCCGTAGTTTTTGCTCTCAAAATATGAAGACATTACCTATATGGAACAAAGTGCACAGTGCATACTGACCATAAAAGTTTACAACACATATTGGATCAGAAGGAGCTGAACATGAGACAACGCCTTTGGATTGATTTACTGAGTGACTACGACTGCGAGATCAAATACCACCCTGGTAAAGCAAACGTGGTTGCTGATGCTTTAACTCGTAAGGAAACGGACCCTCCTATGAGAGTTCGGGCATTAGTTATGACAATCAGTTTGGATCTACCCAAACAGATTTTGGAAGCTCAGACTCAAGCTCAATTACCTGAAAACCTCATGAAGGAAGATGTCGGGGGAATGCTCAGAACCAATCTTAGCAAGGAGAAGCTAGAACCTAGAGCAGACGGAACCCTATGCCTTCACGGACGAAGTTGGTTACCTTGCTATGGAGATTTGAGGAACGTGATCATGCACGAATCTCATAAGTCTAAATATTCTATACATCCCGGATCTGAAAAGATGTATCAGGATATGAAGAAGTTATATTGGTGGCCGAATATGAAAGCCAACATTGCCACCTACGTTTAAAAATGTTTGACCTGTGCTCGTGTCAAAACTGAACACCAGAGACCATCGGGTTTACTTGTACAACACAAGAAACCGAAACGGAAGTGGGACAACATTGCCATGGACTTTGTCACCAAACTCCCAAAGTCATCTCACGGTTACGATACTATCTGGGTAATCGTCGATCGACTCACCAAGTCCGCTCATTTCCTGCCAATTAGGGAGAACGATTCCCTTGCAAGACTAGCAAAGACGTACCTGAAGGAGATTGTGACCAAACATGGAATACCAGTGTTGATAATCTGTGATCGAGATGGTAGGTTCACGTCAAACTTTTGGAAGGCTTTCCAACGAGCCTTAGGTACCAATTTGGATATGAGCACTGCTTATCATCCACAGACTGATGGTCAAAGTGAACGAACCATCCAGACTCTAGAGGACATGCTACGAGCATGTGTGATTGATTTTGGAAATGGATGGGTTGACCACATTCCTCTAGTGGAATTCTCCTACAACAACAGTTATCATGCCAGTATTAAGGTTGCCCCTTTTGAAGCACTGTACGGTCGCAAATGTCGTTCACCGGTGTGCTGGGCAGAAGTAGGTGAATTTCAGCTCACTGGACCAGAATTAATCCAGGAGACTACAAATAAGATCGTCCTCATCAAGCAAAGAATTCAAGCTACTCGCGATCAACAAAAGAGCTACGCGGACCTAAAACGCAAACCTATGCAATTTGAAGTAGGTGACCGTGTTATGCTCAAGGTATCACCTTGGAAGGGTGTTGTACGCTTTGGCAAACGTGGAAAACTGAATCCACGTTATGTTGGCCCTTTCAAAGTAATAGCCAGGATCGGGGAAGTAGCTTATCGTTTAGAGTTGCCCAGCAACTGATTCGGGTTCACTCTACCTTTCATGTGTCTAACCTGAAGAAGTGCCATGCTGAAGAACCACTGGCTATGCCATTGGAGGGAGTTCAATTTGACGGCAAACTCCAGTTCATAGAAGAACCAGTGGAAATCATGGAGAGGACAGTTAATAAATTGAAACGCAGTCGCATCCCGTTGGTCAAAGTACGTTGGAACTCTAGGAGAGGCCTTGAGGTCACTTGGGAACGAGAAGACTCGTTCAAGACCAAGTACCCACACTTGTTCACCTGACCAATAGCTTTATCTTAAGCTTTGAGGACAAAGCTAAAATAACAGGATGGTGCTGTAAAACCTCTGATTTTACCTTATTGACTTTGTCAACTGTTGTACTACTTATTTTTAGAATTTATATAATTTCACTTTTACATGACTTATTTTTAATCATATACTTTTTGTCATAAATACCTTTCATATTTATTTTACATTTATATGAACTCTTAGTCATTTATTGACTACTCTGGCAACTGACTGACCACTTGATTTAATAATAGACTCATCACCTCAGTACATATTTTGGAGATAAACTGTAACTATACTTAATTTATTTATTAAGTACTTGGATTTATTTTATATGTACATATTTACATATATTACCTAAAAGGAATAAACACCTAACACTTTAAAACAATGTACATTATTTTATATTGTCATTTATTTACTTTATTTAAGTAAAATAATTATAGTGATGTATTTAATATACACTTTCACTAAATTACCTAAAAGCTTCAACAAAATACCTACAACTCAACAAATACATACAACATTAAACAAGGGCTATTATTCTCATACAACACTTGGCAAAATTTACCAAAAATCTTCCCACATGCATGTATAGACGTTTACATATATACATGCTTACAATTTCATCATTGTTAGCTAACTTACTAGCATTATCAAGTGTATTCCCACTAATACACTATGCTAAACCATACTTTTCTATACTAACCTTACCTTTTTCTTACACACTACTTACACACATTACCTAAACACTATTCTAAGTCATGTCTTGTCCTCTTTTGAACCCAAAACACACGACAACATTTGCAAGTATGGAAGGAAAGTCAATTGCCATTTTAGGCATGTGGGAAAAGAACTAGTAAGAGTATCCAACACAAAATCTTGTGTATCTTTGTAAAGATACAAGTACTAGGTACCAAGATATCATTGGATCTCTCTCTCTCCTTGTTTTTAGCCGAAACACACATAACCCACAACATAATTCACTTGCAAACACATTTCACTCCATCATCTATCTCTCTCTCTCACAACCTACGGCTAACACCCACTTTCCATCATTTTTGAACCTTCAAGCTTATTTCCTACACTTAGATCATGTCTCATACAACATAAAGGTTAATCATTAGCTCATCCTACAAGTACCTTGGCCATTGAAGCAACAAAGAAGCCCTAAAAGCTCTCCTTGAAGCCCACAGCTTATTTTAGGTCACCAAGACCTCCATTGTTGAAAGCTTGTCACTTGTTCTTACTCATTCTCCTATCACTCCTAAACCTATCTAAACAAGTAAGTCAAATCTAAGACCTATCTTTCTATACATTTACTTTCATACATATTAACATACACATGGTTATCCTTAGTAAAAGTTAATGTTGAAACAAGTATATGAAACCCTAAAATCCATTTTAGGTCACGGCATGAATTTATGTTATGGCTTAAAATGATGTAAAACTTGTCAACCATGAAGAACATGTCACCATGATCTTGTTAAACTTGAAAAACCATGGAAACCTAAACATGCATGATTTTTAGACGTGGGGTTTAAGCCCATATTTCTATTTTGGGTAATCTTGTAATGTTTAGATATAACTAGAAACACTAGATTTATGTTTTGAGGTGCCTTAAAATGATAAGTTCACTATTATGCTTTATAAGGTTTAGTTTTAAGCTCACTATAATAAGTTGCCTAAATAAAGATTCATTATCACTAAATAAAATGTTTTATAAAACTTTTAGTGTCAAAATATAACTTTATAAAGTTTCATGTTGAAAGTGTAGATCTATAAGTGTTTTGGACTAAAATAATAAATCTAAGAAGTTTTGGATTAAAATAATAGATCTACTAAATTTTGGGTTAAAATGGAAAAGATAATACTTTCAGGTTGGATTTATAAATTTATAAAGTATAGGGATCTAAATAAACAAGTGTAGAAACTTATTTTCCAAAAATATAAACATTAGGACCATTTTTGTAAAATGTCGTGAGTTGAGGGTGTTGTTTTGACATCATCCTGTAGAAACTAGAAGGGGGGGTTGAATAGTTTCTTATAATTTACTTGTTAAAATATGGTTTCCAAAAATCCTTTTTCAAAAAACTTAGGCTTGAGGAAATATGTGAAATCTTCTTATGCACAATATGAACAATGATAGTGTAGCTAAACTAATACTAACAAAAATATATCCACAAAGAATAAAGAATGATAGTGTAGCTAATCTAATATTAACACATGTATATGCAAAAAGAATAAAGAATGTAAAGAGTTAAGGGTAAAGAAAGATCAAACCGAACACCAAGGATTTATAGTGGTTCGGCAACGAAACTCACTCCTCGTTCCTACTCCACTCCTCGAGTACTCCTTACTCGAGAGTTCACTACACAACAAGCTCCTTATGGTGGAGAAAACCGTACACGTCGCTTAACCAATTTCCGACTCTAAGCTAAAAGTCGAGCCCTAATCGTAGCTAGGACCAATCTACACAACTATACTTAGTACATACACAACTTCCAAATAGACACAACTACTTGGATCTTTACAACTATAACACAACTACAAGTATATAAAAATTGATCTTCAATGGATCTTTGGTGATGGACTCAACACTTCACTAGGATAGTGTTCTTCTCTTTGCACTTGGAGAGGAAGGGATAGAAGAACAAGATTCACTTCTTAAACAAGTAATAATCAAACAAATGATCAAAGATTTGAGTGATTAAAGAAGGGGTTTGAATATGGAAATAAATGTGCAAAAGAGGTGAGGTGAAAAGCTGAGAATGGTCCACTATTTAAAGGATAAAGGAGCCAACGGCTATATCTGCCCGCGGTACCTTATCACAGCCCGCGGTACCTTATCGATAAGGTACCGCCTAGGCTCTAAGGTACCGCCGGACTAGACTCCGCTCCTTTTTGTCCTTTAGTGGTGGAGGTCTTATCTGGGTATAAAAAATATCCTGAAAGGATATTCTTAACAGAATAAGAATATGCCATTTTCAAATTTCAAATAATTAATTTAATAAAACATTTTCTTAAAAATAAAGTTTAATAAAAACTTGTCACATTTAATAAAAAGTGAGTTTTAAGAAAAGATTAAATCACTTGATCACTTGATTAAGGTTAGTACTTGTTTATCCATACCTTAAGTGAAAATGGGTAAAATGAAAAATACTTGAACTCAAGAATTCGTTTTTCGTTGTTTTCGTAAATGCTTGTTTTTACATATTGTCGTAATCAAAACTAAGCGAGACCGAAAAATGCAAGTAACGGTTTTAGTCATTATTGCATTAACAATCTCCCCCTTTTTGATTCCGACAATACATAAACTCAATCACACAAAAACAAGATTTTCGAAGACGAGTTTATTCATTTCTCCCCCTTTGTCGAAGCAAAAAGGTTGCGTAAGCCGGTGTTGAAGAAACGGACTTTGCAAAGACTCCCCCTTGGTGCTTACTCCCCCTAACTTGGGGCACCGGGGAATCGAGATATGGTGACAAGCTACATAGAAGGGTTAGTTGAACAAAAGAAACAACCAACAATATATAGCAATAGGTCACAAAAAAAAATTAATAGAGAAGAAAACACAAAGACAAAGATCCAAGAAAGGTTACTAAAGAAACATCATACAAAGAAGTATGAAAAAAAAGAAACAAGGCAAAAGCATAAATCTAATCCTAGTTATTCTAGAATTCTAAGATTTGCTTGGATTTGGTGTCTTGAGGATAAGCAATCAATGCTTATATGAAAGACAAGGTAATAGCGGAGGGTGGTGGTGGTGGCTTGTTGGAGATCTCATAATCAAAATGAAGAGGAGGCTTAATTAAGAGACTCTTAATGTAGCTCAACTCCTCATAGATGTGTGCCATAGAAAGATGTTGATATTGACAACAATAACAATATGTTCCATGGTGCATGACATTATCATGAGAAGGAGGAAGAACACTTAAGGGTGGTGGTGGAAGAAAGGAAGTTCCACAATCAACATTCTTGGTAGGAGAAATGTGATTAAGAGTGTTCTTGGGTGGGTTTGGATTGAAAGCAATTAGAGAAAATGGAGGAGATTCAAGGCTTTCATTGGGAGAATAAGACATTTTGGATGTGAAGTAATGCAAAATGCTTATGGTTTAAATAGGGAAGGCTTAGGGTATTTTTGGGGTGGTCAAAGGGTTTGAAACAAAGATTCTCAAAAAGGTTGGAGCAAATCTGGAGTTTCAGACAAAAACCCGAAAAGGAAGGCCACTGTAGGCGGTTCCTTATCTATGGTGGTGGTACTTTATCAATAAGGTTCCGCGGCTCACTTATGGAACCGCCTGCAGAAGCAGGGTTTGGTGTTTGGAGAAAGATTTTTCAGCAAATCTTATTTTTCTAGTCTAACTTATCATAGGGATGTGCTTAAAAGCAAAGATAGACAAAGAAAATATATGCAAACTTACCAAATAGAGATTTGACCAAAATACATGGATTAAAAAAAATCAATGTAGGAGGTGTGTAAGACAAGACCTTAAGTCATGACACAATGATCCTCCATGATTCAATCTTTTTCTTGCTATGTTTGAGAGAATCATACATATGAATTATGTAAGCTCTATATTAATAGCGAGAATCTATGAAAAATCGTTTTTAGATTGAATTAACAATGTCAAACGAGTTTCTCAACCATTTTAGAAAGAGACTTTGAGAGTTTTGAAAAGGAGATGAGAAGATTTTTCAAAAGAATCTTAAAAGACTCAAGGACTCAAGGTGGTAAGAGAAAACACACAAGAAGAAAAGAATTTAAGGAAGATGTTCCATTAATCCTAGACCTAGACGCAAGTAATTAAAATGTTCCCTCTTAAGTGGCTTAGTGAAGATATCGGCTAAGTTGTCCTCGGAGGGCACCTTTTCGATAGTAATGTTCCCCTTTTGAACATTATCCCTAAGGAAATGGTGTCTAATTTCTATGTGTTTGGTTCGTGAATGTTGCACGGGATTCTTGCTTAGGTCTATAGCGCCTTTATTATCACACATGATGGGAACATCATCAAGAGAAATCCCGTAATCAACAAGCGCTTGCTTCATCCATAGAGCTTGTTGGCATGCTTTACCGGCACTCACATACTCGGCTTCCGTGGTGGATATCGCAAGAGCGGTTTGTTTCTTGGAGAACCAAGAAGTTAAACAACAACCCATGAAGGTACAAACTCCACTAGTGCTTTTCTGGTCCACATAGTATCCCGCATGAACCGAGTCCGCGTAGACAATGGTTTCTACGCCGGTCCCTTTAGGATACCATAATCCTAAATGTATAGTGCCTTTAATGTATCGGAAGATACGCTTAACCGCTTCAAGGTGAGAGGTTTTGGGATCCTCTTGGAAGCGAGCACAAAGGCAAACACTAAACATGATATCCGGTCGACTTGCCGTTAGGTACAACAAACTACCAATCATACCTCTATATTTGGTGTTGTCTACCGACTCACAATCATCATCTACGGTGAGTTTAGTATCCGAGGCCATAGGGGTCTTCATTGGTCTAGATTCTTCTAATCCAAATTTCTTTAGCATTTCTTTAGCGTACTTAGATTGACTAAAGAAAATACCATCGTCCATTTGTTTAATTTAGATTCCTAAAAAGAAGTTAAGTTCTCCCATCATACTCATTTCAAACTCATCATGCATGATTTTGGCAAAGTCATCACACAATTCTTGACAAGTTGAGCCAAATATAATGTCATCAACATATATTTGTACGATTATGAGGTGAGGACCTTTCTTCTTTGTAAAGAGTGTATTGTCTACCATACCCATGGTATACTCATGTTTAACAAGAAACGCTTTAAGTCTATCATACCAAGCTTTGGGTGCTTGTTTGAGTCCATAAAGTGCTTTCTTAAGCTTGTAAACATGGTCCGGTTTCTCAAAATCAATGAAGCCGGGAGGTTGAGCCACATATACCTCCTCATTGATCAAACCGTTAAGAAATGCACTCTTTACATCCATTTGTTGAAGCTTAATGTCTAAGGCACAAGCGTAGGCTAAAAGGATTCTAATTGATTCTAATCTAGCTACCGGTGCATATGTCTCATCATAATCAATCCCTTCTTGTTGATTATAGCCTTGAGCTACAAGTCTAGCCTTGTTACGAGACACAACACCATTCTCATCTAGCTTATTCCTAAATACCCATTTGGTTCCTATAATGGTAGAACTTCTAGGTGGAGGAACAAGTTCCCAAATATCATTGGCAACGAATTGATTCAATTCTTCTTGCATCGCAATGACCCAACTCTCATCCGTCAAAGCTTCTTTAACATTCTTAGGTTCAATCAAGGAGACAAAACAAAAGAAGTTGCTTTGGTTTTGGACTTGAGATCTTAGGGTCCTTTGATTTAAGTCACCAAAGACATTATTGAGAGTATGATTCCTAGACTCCTTAATGTTTACTTCCTTTTCAACACTAAGGTCTTCAACTCCTATTTTTCTAACCTCTTTGGCTTTAACTACTTCTAATTCATCCAAGTCATCATCAACCAATGGTGGTGTCTTGGGTGAAGGAGGGGTTTCATCAAAGGATACGTTGAGTGATTCTTCAATAACCCCTGAGGTTCTATTTAGGACTATGTAGGCCTTACTAGTTTGGGAATAACCTAAAAGGATACCTTCGTAAGACTTTGGGTCAAACTTGGTAAGGTAGTCTTTGGTGTTGAGGATAAAGCACTTGCTTCCAAACACCCTAAAGTATTCTAATGAGGGTTTCTTACCTTTAAGAATATCATAGGGGGTCTTTCCTAGGAAAGGTAGAATAAGAATTCGGTTGAGAATATAAGTCGATGTATCCACGGCATTGCACCGAAACTTTTGAGGCAAAGATTGCTCGTTTAACATCGTCCTACTCATCTCTTGGAGAGTCCTATTCTTCCTTTCAACTACCCCATTTGATTGTGGGGTGCGAGGAGCCGAGAAGTTATGGGTAATACCACAAGCTTCACAAAAGGCACCAAATTGCACTTCATTATCAAATTCCCTACCATGATCCGTCCTAATAGAAACAATTGAACATCCTAGTTGATTTTGAATTCTTCGACTAAAGATTTCGAAGTGATCGAAAGCTTCATTCTTAGATGCCAAAAATCTAGTCCAAGTGAATCTAGAATAGTCATCAACTATAACTAGGTTATAAAGGTTACCTCCATAACTCCGTATGGTGGAAGGTCCAAAGAGATCCATATGTAGGAGCTCTAAGCACCGAGAGGTCGAAACCAAATTCTTGGCTTTGTGACTTGAGTGAACTTGCTTTCCAACTTTGCAAGCATCACAAAAGTGACTATCAAACTTAATCTTGGGGAGGTGTCTTACCAACTCCTTAGAGACTAAAGATTGAATTAAACGCATATTAGCGTGACCTAATCTCCTATGCCAAAGAGTAGAACTATCATCTATAGTCGCAAGACATATGTTGTCTTTTGACTTCTTATTAACCTTCATGACATAAAGCCCATGCTTTCTAACACCTTTTCCAATGACTTTTCCATCTTTTACGATTTCACTGTCATGTTCCGAAAAGATGACCTTACACTTATTATCACAAATTTGACCTATACTTAAAAGGTTAAAACCTAAGTTATCTACGTGCTCAACATTTTCAATGGTCATGAGTCAAGAGAAACCGTACCTTTGCCAATGATATTACCACGTAGACTACTAGCGAATGTGACGTTACCTCCATCATATGCTTTGTAATACGAGAACAAAGTTCGATTACCCGTCATGTGTTTAGAACATCCACTATCCTTAATCCACTCATCGGGCTCCAATATCAATTCCCAAGCATATCTAGGTAACAATACACAAGATCAAACATTTGGTCCCCAATATCTCATGGGTCCAAAATTGTTAGTTCCAAACATCCCTTGCATTTGGTTGGGATGTATGAATGAGGTGGGGATTCCCCATGGAGAACAAAATGGAGGAGGGTAGTAATTCATGTAACCATTTTGTTGTTTATTACTTCTCCTAGGTGTGTTTGATCTAGGTTTAGAGTTATTATTATTCTTTCTAGGTGTTGGAGTTTTTCTTCTAGGTCGTGAGTTGTTTTGATTATCTCTTGTAGGCGTTGTCGTTCTACTTCTAGGCTTAGACTCATTCCGTACTCTAGGTGGAGTAAAAGATAGTCTAGATAAACTTCTATTTCCCATGAGAGGTTTACTTAACGGCTTATAGAACTTACTAATAGCATTGTCGTCAAGTATGGGTAATTGAACCTTATTAACAGTAAGATGCTTTGGTTTTTCATTTAACTTAGATTTTTTAGAAAGTTCAGAATTTTCACAAATATCAACTTCTGGCCACGGTACCTTATCTATGGCCGCGGTTCCATAGTGATAAGGAATCGCGCCATACAATGTGGAACCGCGTCCAGAAGGTGTTTTCTGTGAAAACCTGACTTGTTTTGGTTCACTAGTTGAGGCTTCATTTGAGTTAAAACCTAGACCAAGTTTTTCCTTAGAATGAACTTGTTTGTTTAACATATCATCAAGAGCACTAGTAACTTTCATGAACTTTTCCAATTTAAAGGAGGTGCTCTTGAGATCATCATTCTCTAATCTAAGTTTCTCACAACTTAAGCAACCTAAATCAACCTCTTTGTTTTTCTCAAGTTTAGCCAATTTCTCTCTAAGTTCATTGATCTCATTTTCAAGCTTAGTTTTGGTTGATTTTAAAGTTTTATTCTTTTCTATGATTTTAAGACTAAGTTTGTGTAAGCTATCATATTTGCCTTCAAATTCAATATCATCTAAAGTGGAACTATCATTGCTATAATATTCGGTTTCGGAATGTACCTCTTTAGAAGTGTGAGCCATAAGACATTTCTCCTCTTTGGGGTTGTCATCATCATCTTCACCGCTATCGCTCCAAGCGCCACTAACGAATGCCGTGTGGTTCTTATCACGAGCGGGCTTTGGACAATCACCAATGAAGTGATTTGGATCACCACATCTAAAGCAACTCCTATCACCTTTTTCGTTCTTGACAAACCGATTCTTTGACAATGGTTTCTTGTCATAGTTTGGTTGCCTAACGTGTTGACCTCGTCTCTTGAAGAACTTCTTGAAATCTCTCACCGCCAATGCATACTCCTCGTCATCACTTTCCGAGGAACTATCATGGTCACTTTGTGCCTTCTTGGCTTTAAGTGCAAGAGATTTCCTTTCACTCTTGGTTTTTACTAATTCCGAGTCCTTCAAAATTATCATCTCATGAACCTTCAAGTTTCCTATGAGTTCATCGAGTGATAAAGTTGAGATATCTTTCGACTCTTCAATAGCCGTGACTTTTGCTCTCCACTTTGGATGTAAGGCCCTTAGAAACTTCCTAACATTGTTCAAGCTAGAAAAACCTTCATCAAGTGCTTTTAGACTAGTAATAATGGTGTTAAACCTAGCAAATGCACTATCAATAGTTTCATCTTCTAAGATGACAAATTGTTCATATTGTTGGACAAGAAGATCGATTTTACTTTCTTTGACTTGGCTATTACCTTGGTGGGTTACTAAAAGAGTGTTCCAAATATCTTTAGCGGTTTCACACATAAAAATTCTTTCATACTCTTTCTTAGGCAAAGCATTATAAATCACCATTTTAGCCTCATTATTTTTTGAAAGTTTCTTTTTAGTATCATCATTAGCTTTGTCAAAAGTGACTAATTATTTTGTTTTAGAAACTTCATTAAATTGAAAGGGTAAAAAATCACCATTGGTAATAACATGCCAAAGATCTAAATCTTTTGATTTCACATAAGTTTCAAATCTATTTTTCCAATAAATAAAACTATCAGTTTCAAAAAGTGGTGGTCTTTGCATAGATTGCCCTTCTAGGTACTTGTTGGAATCCATAGATCGATTCAAGTTTTAAAATACAATATAGTTTAAAAATTCTTGAGCAACCCACTCTGATACCAATTGTAGAAACTAGAAGGGGGGGGGGGGGGTTGAATAGTTTCTTATAATTTACTTGTTAAAATATGGTTTCCAAAAATCCTTTTTTCAAAAAACTTAGGCTTGAGGAAATATGTGAAATCTTCTTATGCACAATATGAACAATGATAGTGTAGCTAAACTAATACTAACAAAAATATATCCACAAAGAATAAAGAATGATAGTGTAGCTAATCTAATATTAACACATGTACATGCAAAAAGAATAAAGAATGTAAAGAGTTAAGGGTAAAGAAAGATCAAACCAAACACCAAGGATTTATAGTGGTTCGGCAACGAAGCTCACTCCTCGTTCCTACTCCACTCCTCGAGTACTCCTTACTCGAGAGTTCACTACACAACAAGCTCCTTATGGTGGAGAAAACCGTACACGTCGCTTAACCAATTTCCGACTCTAAGCTAAAAGTCGAGCCCTAATCGTAGCTAGGACCAATCTACACAACTATACTTAGTACATACACAACTTCCAAATAGACACAACTACTTGGATCTTCACAACTATGACACAACTACAAGTATATAAAAATTGATCTTCAATGGATCTTTGGTGATGGACTCAACACTTCACTAGGATAGTGTTCTTCTCTTTGCACTTGGAGAGGAAGGGATGGAAGAACAAGATTCACTTCTTAAACAAGTAATAATCAAACAAATGATCAAAGATTTGAGTGATTAAAGAAGGGGTTTGAATCTGGAAATAAATGTGCAAAAGAGGTGAGGTGAAAAGCTAAGAATGGTCCACTATTTAAAGGATAAAGGAGCCAACGGCTATATCTTCCCGCGGTACCTTATCACAGCCCGCGGTACCTTATCGATAAGGTACCGCCTAGGTGCTAAGGTACCGCCGGACTAGACTCCGCTCCTTTTTGTCCTTTAGTGGTGGAGGTCTTATCTGGGTATAAAAAATTATCCTGAAAGGATATTCTTAACAGAATAAGAATATGCCATTTTCAAATTTCAAATAATTAATTTAATAAAACATTTTCTTAAAAATAAAGTTTAATAAAAACTTGTCACATTTAATAAAAAGTGAGTTTTAAGAAAAGATTAAATCACTTGATCACTTGATTAAGGTTAGTACTTGTTTATCCATACCTTAAGTGAAAATGAGTAAAATGAAAAATACTTGAACTCAAGAATTCGTTTTTCGTTGTTTTCGTAAATGCTTGTTTTTACATATTGTCGTAATCAAAACTAAGCGAGACCGAAAAATGCAAGTAACGTTTTTAGTCATTATTGCATTAACACATTCGAAACTTCAAGGTAGTGAAAAGGACTTAAATGGAATTAATAAGGTGTTAGGGTAATTTTTGTAAACTTAAGAAAACCTAGGGACCACTTTTGTCATTTACCGAAACATAATATAAGCCCTAGGGACCATTCATGCCAAGTTAACAAACTTATTCAAGCCCTAAGTAACCCTAGGGACTATTTGTGACATAAGCCGAAACCTATACAAGCCCTAGGGGGCATTTGTGTAACTTAATAGTAAACCTAATTATTAGCCGAAGGTTGGAGGACTAAAAATGCCAATATGTGAAACTATAATAAGCCCTAATATAATACGAATACTTTAAGGACCATTTTTGCTATTTAATGAAACTTAAACAAGCCCTAGTTACACGTGTAACTAGGGAGGGACCAAAATTGTAATTACTTGAAAGATTTAGAAACCCTAGGGGTATAAAAGTAATTTAACCACGGGTAATTATTTAAATAGAAGGACTAAAACGTAAATTATACAAAGTATAACGAACCCTAAAATTCTATATATTTATACCCGTTATTTTAAAACGTAAAACTTAAATAAACGTAACAATTGTTATTTTTTCAAACTTATAGTTTAAAAATTTATAAACACTACGTAAACGTGAAATTTAAAGGTTATACGTTTTATAAATCTCATTTATATATTAAATATAAATTAAAAATGATTAACTTATAAAATAAATATATTTATTATATTTATTTTCTATTACTTTAAATATATATATAAAACTACCTTTTATAAATATTTAAAGTGTTTTATAAACAACATAAGTACAAAATATTAATTAAATGGATTATTTAATTTAACCTTATTATTTATTTTATATTTAAAATAAATACTATTAGAACTTGTACAACGATGAACTAAAATACAAGTACCGTAATGAAATGCTTAAAACCAGTATAAGCATGTACATATTTATTCTGAAACTTTTATGCATTATGTTATGCATTTACTGAGACCTTATAATTATTTAGGTCGTTGATTGTATCGTGAGCATCCTTATCAGATTTATCTACTGACTTATTGTTGTACTACTGAGGTGAGTTCATGGCCCCACTTATTATATTGACAAACTTTTAAACCTTTTAATGGGGAAGAAAATATGCAACATATTTTATTTTATAGACATGGATTGAACTGTGAAACCTTTGATTACATTGCCTATTGTAGATGAACCCGCATGACCCGTGCATCTGAAACTGTTAGAATTATTGAATTACCTGAATGTTATAAATAGATCTATTTGAGATTGACCGTCCCCATCTGGGTGAGTCATGCTCACTGTGCCTAGGTCAGGACAATAGATGTTTCACATGTCAGCACTTATTATTTTTATGGGTGCCTTTTTATAAGACGAAGGGTCCTTATTTGTTAAGGACTTAACTATCAAGTCTCAGTTTCAGGCAATATGGGAATGTAATTACATTTAAGTATTGATGCTTTGTGCATTACTACTTCAGTGAATATTTAATGTCCAAACTTATTTTATTAAACCTGTGAATTCACCAACTTTATGTTGACTCTCTAAGCATGTTTTCTCAGGAAACTGAAGCAGGTATTGGTGTGCATGGAGTCAAGCATCATGATATGCTGCATTTATAGAGCTCATCTGGGGTTTTATAAACTAGGGAATAATTCAAACTATTGAACAATATTAAAGACTATTTTAATACTATTTGCACTTTCAATCATGTAATAAATGTAAGGATAATCTTTTATCTGTTGCTCTATATTCTGTCTGCTGTTGATCCACCTACGTGACACCCAAATATTATTTCCGCTGCATTTGACTCAATTTTGGGGTGTCACAGTCTAACCTTGGAGTTCGTAATTCTGCATACCTTAGAGATATGATATCCATGATCATTTCTGCAGATATTAACGATACTAAAGACATTTGTATGTGGACATTGGGTAAAGATGAAATTCTTCTCGGTGAAGGAATCTCGTTGCATTATTGATTCTAAGCTTCTTCATTCGTTTGCTCATCAGACTATATAGGACAAAAATATTCCTCGAAAGGTCAATATCTTTGCTTGGAGAATGACTTTGGATCGGCTGCCTCATAAGTTGAATCTCTCTTCTCGTGGCATTGATATCCCGACGATCTCGTGTCCCTCTTGTAATGGTAATGTGGAATCCTCCAATCATATTTTTTCGAATGCGACATAGCTAAGGATATCTAGATCCTTATCTGTAATTGGTGTAATATCCCATTTCCTCCTTTTACTTCGTATGAGCAATGGAAGGTTTGGTTTAGTTCATGGAAGGTGGTCAAAGAAAAGTCTCGTCGTGTATCGGTTATTTTTACTTGTTCTCTCTGGTGGCTTTGGAGGTATCGCAACAATGTCACTTTTTGTTCGCAACCGATGAGGAAAAGTGACATTTTGTACAACATTCGCCTCTCTTCTATTTCATGGCTTCATCATAGGGGTCACATGATTTGTAATTGGGTTGATTGGCTTAAATCTCCTATGCTTCTTACGAGTAATAGTTTAGGATGATGCGATCTTCTGATTTTGTTGTCTTTTATCATCGAGGCTTGTTTGGGGTTGTTGGAAAATGTTTTGCAAAATATGGTTTTTGCAATACTTTGGACATAATTTTATATATGTATATGTTATATATATTCGTAGTACTTAGTAACTTTGCGTTCTCCTCGGAGAGAGCTTCGCAACGAGCTAAAGTATGTCCAATATGGAGTTAATATGAATGAGATATCGTGTCTCAAAGTGAGTCACGTGAAACACAATATTTGGAAAAATATTTGTCCCACATCGCTTGAAACATGAAGTGAAAACATGTTTTTAAGAAAATCCTAGTTTCTACCCTACAATATTCATTTGTGGGTTTTTACTCCCCCGCCTACGCGCGCGCAGGAGGGGGGGGGGGGTGCAGAAAGTGGGATTTCTAGGCCAAAAACGGGTTCGAAGCTACTGAACTTGTGCACGAGCGCGCGACCTGCGGACACGAATGCAGCTCCGAAAACTGGCTTGGGTACGGGCAGATTTGAAGCTACTGAACTTGTGCACGAGCGCGCGACCTGCGGATACGAATGCAGCTCCAAAAACTGGCTTGGGTACGGGCAGATTTCAGTATCTTTTTTTGCTGCGAATTCGATTTGTTTTCCAGAAAATTCTGTACATCTATTTTAGGAATAGATACAGAAACAAAATATTTTGTGTTAAAAAGACAGACAGGAAATATGTTTTACTTATAACAGATTTTCC
Organism: Glebionis coronaria; assembly: GCA_025667525.1. Taxonomy (NCBI): domain Eukaryota; kingdom Viridiplantae; phylum Streptophyta; class Magnoliopsida; order Asterales; family Asteraceae; genus Glebionis; species Glebionis coronaria. The sequence continues at coordinate 522,137,263 of CM046875.1, forward strand.
TGACTGTGGTATATATTTTCTTTGAGAACAAGTAAAGTTTTCAGTATAAATATAACCTCTTCTCATTCAGTTAAAGACATCAGAAAAAACGCAGCTTTTTCCTTACTCATTATCAGACAGTTTTCCAGCAGCTCGTCGATCAGAAACACGCAAGGCTTCCGTGATCTTTCAGGCAAGTTTGTTAAGTCCGGCTGTACAACAGCTTTAGACGTTGTACCCTGGGAAACAAAGGCGAATCTGTTTTAAGGGAAGCGTGTTAAACACGTGCCTCGTCTTTGTTTTACTGCTTTCTTCATTACTGTTAATTAATTTCTGTCATTTAAATTCTGTCAATTTAATTTATGTTATTTTATTGTAAATTTGATTTTATAATAAAAGTGTACACCGTTTCCTACAGGGGTTACATCAAAAACAATCTGGAGTGAAAACCGGTGGCTCGGTCTCCTAGAGTGGGATTTTTCTCTTGTCTAGATTGTTTCTCGGCGATTTATTCGCTTTTTTCTCATATATATAAATATATATCTTTGCCTTTCAAAAAAAAGAGTGGGATTTTTCTCTTGTCTAGATTATTATCGACAAGAGTTTTTTCATCCTTTTTGTAACTTTCGTAGTTAAAGTTTTGGTTAAATGTTAGATTTTATTGCTTTGTTTATTTCTAGTATTATATTTATAACTTTTGGCTTCTAACGTTTTACTAGTAACCTTTTATAATCTTTTATTTTCTGCCGTTAAAAAATATGACTAAAATGCGAACTTAACATGAAATTTTAATCTTCAGTTTTTTGAAGGTGATGTCAGATGCCAATTGGTCACTATAATTTTGATAGAATTTGAATTTATTGATTAAATAAAAAAAGTGAAGAAGCTATATGTGAAAGATGTGGTGGTGGGGTGCACATTTCTGAATGATTGATTGTATTTTCAGATTATCAACCACAAATTCGCAAGAGCCCAAAAAAAAAGTGATATGCAAAGGACACTTTTGATCTTTCCTTTGTTAAACAAGAAATATTATTCCTGAACTTGCAAACATAAAAACAAAAAAAAGTTAAAATTAGAAGATACGTACTATAAGCTTTATTAATATGAAAGAGAACTTGTTACATTTCTCATAGACTCGAATTAGTACCTTTCATCTATAACCAATTTGGCAACTCTATAACAATGCACCATGCTTTTCACCTGCATCTTTACGCGTGGTCTTCATAACCATTACAGTTAGTCTTATTAGTTTGAACCTAGGCTAGACGGTGTGGGTTATATAACTCGATCACTCGTGAGTCTCACCCTTACCACCCAAGCTACACTTAAGTTAAAAGAAATGTTAGCCACTCACCTCCGCCAGTGGTAAAAGATGTGAGACTTATTTGTTTGTTTAATGTTTATTTATTTGATCATGTGTACGAGTATTTAGTATTGAGTACGGAGTAGGTATTTTAATTAATGATGGAAAGTGAATTTAAGTGAGTGCTTATACGTTTGATTGTGACTGTTAGTAATAAATAAAAAGAAAACTAATGTTACGCTAATATGACGATGATTAGAAGTAAACCACTTCCTCCCGCCTTACCTTCACACACATAGTAAAACATAATGATGACAATTTGGTTTATTTTGGGTTATCTTTTCACATACACAACTCAGAAAGAGTTTTAAAGTTTTAAATCGTCAAATGCTCAAGTAGTATACACATATAACCAACTGATTTAGAGTAGTTGGTCACCTGGGTCCTCTTGGATTTTAGTAGAGGGTTTGATCATGGGTTCGAGTTTTATAAGAGACAAAAATCTACGATTTTCTTTTAGTGTGAAATCGTAAGTTCTAGGGGTTTCCCTTAATGGTTCGGGTCCCCGGGCCTGTCCGTTATAGATGGTATAACTTGGGGGTCGAATTTCGTGATTGAGATGTCGTTCTAAAAAAAACATACACATATGATCAGAGGCGGACCTAGAATTTGTAATCGGGTGTTGCACAAATTTTTCTATGATTATTAGGACTAAAGATACTTTACATTACGTAAAAACGGATGTTACACGTATCGTAAAAATATATATTTTTTAACAAATTTATCTTTCGTGGCCTAAAATTGGGTGTAGCCCGTACCACACCCGGCTCCCATGTGAGTACGCCCCTGCATATGATCATATCAGTAACTTGAAATAGTTTTTTCATATATTGTTTTTACCGTACATGTATGTGGTGATATTTTATTTTTTTTTGGATGATTTAAATATCAATGGTGATGCATGCATCCCGTGTTTGTAACATATATTAAAGGGGCTAAGTACAAATATAGACAAAAGTACACTACATGGTCCCCTACTCAGACTTTTTTTTTCAAAATTCCAAAAAGAGACTTGTACTTTTGATCAACTGATCTACCTACTTAATATTTTGCCACGTGTCCAACTGATCAACTTTTTTTATTCACAAATATAACTTAAATTACAAATATACCCTTATCTTTATCTTTTTATTCCCATCCTTACCACTCTATCACCACCACCACCAACCTACCATTTCATCACCACCATCACTACCAACCTACCACTTCATCACCATCATCACTACCAACCTACCACTTCACCACTACCACCACTACCAACCTACCAATTCATCACAACCACCATTTCATCATCACCATCGTTACCGACCTACTACTGGATCTGATAACGTTTTTGTATTGGGTCCAATCGATTTTCACATTAAATAACTATCACATTCAAACTTATTATACAACTGTAGTGGACTCAGAATCTTCTGCTAAACAACCACAAGTTAGTTGCCACGATTAAGGTTTCCAAATGACATGAAAACGATACATTCGACTTTCCATTTGTTTAAGAATATCACAGTTACCTCTAGTTAATTTCGTACCAAACACATTTAATATACATTGTTATCAAAACCCTTTTTTTTAACAAAATCAAAAGCCTTTTAACAGTTAGTATTTATCTTTGAAAAAATTATGAATTATTTTAAAGAATTTTCACCTTATAGTTACATTGGTAGGTTGGTAGTGGTGGTGGTGATGAAGTGGTTGGTTGGTAGTGATAGTGGTGATGAAATGGTAGGTTGGTGGTGGTGGTGATGGAGTGGTAAGGGTGAGAATAAAAAGATAAAGGTGAGGGTATATTTGTAATTTAAGTTATATTTGTGAATAAAAAAAGTTGATCAGTTGGACACGTGGCAAAATATTAAGTAGGTAGATCAGTTGATCAAAAGTACAAGTCTCTTTTTGTAATTTTGAAAAAAAAAGTTTGAGTAGGGGACCATGTAGTGTACTTTTGTCTATATTTGTACTTAGCCCATATTAAAGAGGTTTGGCCAGTGAGCAGTATTTTAGATGCAGGATATTGAATTGAATGGGGTCCTTAACATTTTGGATATCTTGCCGATTCCTCCTTTTATCTATTTATTTTGACACCTGAGTACCTGACCCTAATTCGTATTTCTGTACATTGATAGTGACACTTTTTTCAGGACTATTCTTGACTCATTAATCTACTTTACAGTACTCAAACACTACATTTTCTCCAATATTGATCTAACTTTGTGATAAATAAGAGCAACCTTTGTTCAAAAAAAAAAAATAAGAGCAACCAGGTGAGTTATGAGATGACTCGTAATGGAGACCATGTCCACACACTTGGGGGAATACCATCCGCGTGAATTGGTGTTTTCTAAGTATTAGTAGAGGATAGGTTAGGCTCAAACCCGTTTGTGAGCTCTAGGTCTGTTAGATTTTAATCTCATGTAATCTTTATAAATTATCACTTAATAATACATAACAATCAACGAGGTTTTAGAGTTTTACATTGTGGTGACCACGGGCAAGATCCACCCCGCCATGAGCCGAAGAGGAGCCGTTGTGGATGCTCTTTTACGATATTAGTCCAAACCTTTTTGTCCATGCTTATATACGCGACCTATTCATATACAAGAAGTTGGATTGGCTTGTGGAGTTTCTTTAAAAATTGAAGTACACAAGTTGGTGCAACGAGGAACCTGACTACATTCGTTCTTGCAGAAGTTCTCCAAAGAAAATGACCCTCGTCTCTCCGATATCTTGTTGCTCAGATAGAAGAATAAGGAAACATGTTATTGACTCAAATCATAGATTATGTGTTACATGTCTTCCGTCTATTATGACAAAGTTATAAAACAAATGAAATCCCCAATGTATGTGATGAAAAGGATATATATTTCTGCGGAAAATCTTATACAGGTCCATTGTGAAATTATGTTGTCCTAACTCGTAAGGCTTGGTGGATTAGTGTTCATCGTTAACCCAGTGTTAACTCAACTTCTTTTATTTAGTCACTAAATTCACAATGATGGGTGGGAAAATAACTTTTTTAACCCTTTTTTTTTTAAATTTTTTTTCGTAAACTAAAATCATAAATAAAAACGAACATGTGAACATGCCAAATTAAAAACGTCCGACACATTCAACTAAAAACTTTTCCAAATATTAAAACTAACATTAAACATTACGAGTTAAGTGTCGTTTTTTTTAAGTCGCATGTAACAATTTCGTCTCATTCGTCTTCATCGGGAAACATGAACTGATAGTCGTTCATTTCGATTAATGTTTGATTGAGCGCAAAATGAAAAGATGTGTATAAAAATTATAAAGCGATAGGTATTTATAAAAAAAAAGACGTACTATTTTTTTTAAATCATAACACATAAGTTATATTTGATTTTTGGTCACACATTTAATAACTCGCGAGGTGGGTTTACCACCACTTTGACTTCAAGTTACGCGCGAGTAAACCACCTTGATGGTAAGTCACGTGTAAGTTGGGTACTCATGACGTGAGTTTGCATCCACTCCGCCCAGCCTAAGAGCATAAGATATGATGGTGCTATGGGTATGGTGCCGTGAGCCCATGAATTAAAGCGTTGTCACGTTAATATTTTTTTCCTATAACATCCGATGATTCGTGCTTATAACTTGACACAAAACGCTCTCCTTTCAAAAGTTGTCGTTATAGGATATTATAGAAGCTAATTCCTCCTGTAGGGCCTACCGAGAGAGAGAAGGTCCCTCCTCGTAAGCTTGATAACCTTGGAAGCACCTATACACAGTAACAAGCACACGTTAGCGTCGCCTTAGGTGTTACCCTAGGATCTAGCTCCGGTGTGAAAATGAGTGTTTGTCAAAGACGAGGGGTGCAATAAGTATTAAGTATATTGTAAGAGCATTCAATGTGTTATAGTAATAAATGTGTGAGCTATTTATAGAGGACTGTCGATATATTTGCGATAGAGACCACTCATGCCTTTAACTTTTCGAAAAAGGGTTGTTCTCAACTCGTCTCTCACACTGTCCGTAAAACTCGCATTAAAATACCATGAACAGTACACACATGAAAATACGATAAAATTTAAACTTTCCATTTATAATATAATTCACGTGTCACGGTATTTAATAACACGTAGTTACGTATATATTATAAATGTGTTAAGTACACGACATATAAAAATCACGACGTTTAAAACATAAACGATCACGTAAATAATTGAACTCGGGAAAAGCTACGGGTTTTCACTTGGACACCCTTTAGGCCGCGGCTACACAAAAGAAAAGAAGAAGACGGGCTTTGGCCCATGACTCAACATAAACCCATAAGTAATAAAACACAGGAAAACCTTTTCATAATTTAGGTTACAGAAAAAGTTCTTCCTTTGCCTCATCTCTCTCCTTTGCCGTCGGCCATAGATCAACCACAAGGACAAACCGGACAATTTTTCTTGTTGATTGTTCGTGTGTACGTGATCGTGTTCGTAACCTTTTCTTTCCACGTGTTCGGTAAATTAAATACTTCCTTTTCTTTTATTTTTTATGAATTCATGTTAATTATTTAATTAATCATTAAAACAAGTAGACAAAATACATGGGATTAATTAAATCATGTTAAGGGGGTGTTTGGTGTTGTTTTGGGTTAGCCGGGACACAACCGAGAGTCAAGAGACTCTCGGCTTGTTCGATCCGACGCCACCGAGACCCACAAGGGGCTCGGTTTAGGTTTGTTGTTCGGACGCAGCAAGGGGAAACCCCCGACCGCAGGTCGGGGTGTGTTTTTGGTTTGGACCGAGAGCCAACCGAGACCCATAGGGTCTCGGTGGGATTCTTTTTGGCTGACAGTGGGAACCGAACAAAAGCAGGGGGAACCGGCTCACAACTGGTATGAACCGGTGTGAACCGGCTGAACCGCCGATGGGAACCGCGGCTCAGGCAGCGGGTAAACCACTCGGACAATAGCAACCGGCTAGGCCGCGTTAACCACTGTCAAGGGTGTATGTTTTGGCTTATGTGTTGGACTGGGTTTCGGGCTCGGGTTAATTTTAAAAAAAACACGGGTTCGGGTCTCGGGTTAATTATTAATATAAGAAAACATGTTAATTAAATTAATCACTAGACTTATTAATTTAATTAATTTCATGACTTAGGTTAGATATTAAAACTAATATTACATGTATAACCTAAAGTATTCAACTTAGCTTAATTTAATTAAAACATGTATTTTTAATTAAATTCCATATAACGTATAGTTTAATTAATTAACCAGTTATGTAACTAATAAGCTATAACCATGACTTGTATTATACTATTTTAACGTTATTTATTATTTATAATCCAGCTTATTTCTAATTATGGAAACTTACTATTTTTGGAAACTTTCTATTTTTTGAAACTTACTATTTATGGAAACCTGCTATTTTTAGAAAGTTACTTAGTATTACAATACAAGTATTATAATACACTAATACATGAATAATACACAACAGAACATCAAAATAACTACAGTTAATACAGTAAACAGTAAAACATGACAGAATACGTATAAGAATCTAATAACACAAGGAGTCAGTACAACACACGTAATTCAGACAACTCATACACGTCCATATTTCTTATGTAGTATTATCCGTCAAGGCGGAGTAGTCTTCATCGTTTCATTAGCTTCTACTGGACATAAGGTACGAATTTCCCGTCCTTCAGTAAGGACAATCTCTTCATTCATTAGGATTTTCCGTATGCAGCCAACTGTTTTTCCCAGTAGTTACAGATTTAAATGCTTATGTTTATTAGTTACCTTAGCCATATACATGCATGACCAGTTTCACCTAGTTATGGATGTATCATGAACATAACAATAGAGGCACTAGTGTTATGACTTCACCACGGCGGAGTGATAGCTCATGGCGTCCCTTTCAGCTATTTGGCCATTATATTTATTATGATATCATGTGGGGCGTATGAGTGCATCCTAGTTACATGTTTCAGTCAGGATTTTATGGTGAATGTGGTGTGTGCCTTGCATCCTTTACAAGGAGCTAATCCCTCCTACCCATTACCAATTAATTAGAGGCATCCCCTCTAATTTGCATGACGAGGTCACCCCTCCAAGTATTCATGCACGTCGTTGACCTCGTGACCTATACTGGCTTTTGGTATATTAACTAATACAGATTTTCATAAGTAACATAAGCTATGTTTTCAGAACTAAAACCAGTGAACATGACAGACAATTAGGTTTTATAGGACTTATTCATTTCCGTTGCTATTCATGCTTTATGCTCTTTATATGCTTTCATATTCTATGTCTTCCATGCTTTATTGTATATCCGTGCACCGAGCGTTATGCTCATCCGTCTACTTTTCCATGTTACCAAACGGCAGGTACCCAAGGTCGCAAGTAGGAACTCCAGAGTATGTGCATTCGGATTGGAAGCTATACGGCCTCTCTTACCTTATGCATTTATTCCTACTTTATCATACTTTACTTCTTTTGGACATTGTTTTGTCCTTTCATTTACAGTACTTGATATTGCTTGTGTGTGAGTTACTAGACTACCGATGTTTGATTCCAGTATTTCTATTTATGGTCATAAATGGTTGGACATTTACCTTGCATGCTTTGATAACACGCCATAATTTACTGTAGCATTTCCATTTTAACAAATGGGGTGTTACAATTATGGTATCAGAGCCCAAGGTTCTCGACCTGTAGCTCTGTAAAACATAACCTATGACTTACGGGTAGTCACCAGTGTCTTCCTATAACTGACAGTTTGGTTTCATGCATTCATTCATTTTCATGTTTATTTCATGCATTCATATCATTGTAGCAGGTTTATGACTAAGTAATGGTTTGTACAAGACTGGCCCTATTTAGTCGCATGTGCTTTTATCGAAACTTTTAACTTTGGGACCGACCCATAGGCGTCCCCTCTCCATGTCTTTTGTTTTCACTGAACTGACCATAGGCGTTCACTCTCGCGCATATAAAAGTTTTTATAAACAACATCATGAATTTTTAAACTATTTCATGCATTATAAATTGCTTCATTGATTTATACATTGTTCAAGCATTTTATGTCATCTCATTTTAGATTTATGATTTATGTTGCATTTTGTTTTTAAACTGTTAGATGGTGAACTCACGCAATACTCCAGATTTAGCTGCAGTTGTCAATGCAGCTCTGCAAGCCCTCCTTCCCCAACTTCGCAATGAAATCAGAGACGAAGTCCATGCGGAATTCCAGGCTCATGGCAATCAGAACAACAACAACAATCCTCCTCCACCTGTTACTCTTATGACTTGGTTGGAGCGATTCAACAAATAGCGACCCCGTTCGTTTGAGCAGACTGACAGCCCCAACGAGGCTGAAGCTTGGATTTCTCACATCGAGAAGATTTTCGATGCGATGGGTTGTGACGGTGTTTTCAAGGCTAGACTGGCTTGCTATTATTTTGAAGGTGATGTGCTGCATTGGTGGAAGTCAGTCAAGCAGTCCAACGGTGGTGATAATTGGGTTGCACAGCTGACATGGGACCAGTTTAAGGAGCTCTTCCTTAATCAGTACTTTCCACATGCTGAGCAAGAGAAGCTCAAGAGGCACTACCACAACATTCGACAGGTTGCTGGTGAAAACAGCAACGAGTTCATGCAAAGGTTTCTCCGTTTAGCAGGATTTCTGGGTCCAGTCGCAGGGACTGCTGCGGAGCAAGATGAGAAGTTTCGCTGGGCACTTCGCACTTCGGTCGCCAACAGCTTGGTATGTGTTACTTTCACTACAGTGGCACAAGTGACCGATGCAGCCCGTAAGCTCGAGATGCTTCAGGAAAGAGAGGAGTTTGGTGATGACAGAGAAGTGAAGAGGTATCTTCAAATCACCAACTGTAAACAATTCATTTCCATCAGTATTTTTCATTTCATATAATCTTCTATTCAACGTTATATTCCAGGCAGAAGACTGACGACCGTAAGCATGCGGTCGCTCAACAACAAGCATCTAAGGGAAACGGTCAGACGAACGACCGTTATGGTTCTGAGAGGCGTGGCGGTAATGATAACTACCGTAACAACGCTAACAACTCAAACAACAGCATGTCCCTACATTAACCTTCTTTCATGTTAAACTATTTTATGTTATGGTATTCTGACACTCAAAAAATTGTTAATTCAGGAACAATGGTAAAGACAAGGATCAGGACCGTAGAGGTTCACAGCCTAACCGTTCTACCTCATCTGGTAAATTTTACACCTGCTATGTAGTCATGTTTATGTTACACGATCATGTCTCATGCATGTAATCATTAAACAAGCTCTAAGCTAACTAGGACGCCTGCTGGAGGATTCACACATCCTGTCTGTCCTACTTGTTCGCGCAGACATTCTGGTATTTTTCTTTGAGGTACTGGTGGTTGTTTCAAGTGTGGCCAATAAGGCCATCAGTAGAAGGACTGTTGGCAGGGTGAGATAGAAGGCACCTCTGGACACGCCAACACCAAGCCACCTCCTAATTCTGGTCGCGTGTTCACTACTACTAGAGACCAGGCGAATAAGACTTCAGGTACCATCACCGGAAATATCTTTATGAATGGTTTGGCAACATGTGTTCTATTTGATACTGGAGCGACGCATTCAGTCGTATCCACTACTTTTGCTATACGTGTTAGGATTTCCCCGATGCCATTAGATAATGCCTTATGCATTTCCACGCCACTTAGGGACTCTGTACGAATCACTCAGGTGTACAGAGATCTTCCCCTAGTATTTGATGATAAGATCCACAGAGTTGACGCACTTCTTTTGGACATGTGCGATTCTGACTTGATTTTGGGCATGGACTGGTTATCCAAACACCAGGCTACAATTGAGTGCCACACTTATCGAGTCATCTTCGGTGATGTTAAATCTCCAAAGTACATACTGTTGGGAATTATTTGTTAAGTGTCAAGTACCGTTAGTGTATTTGAAGTACTGTTAGTGTTATGTAAGTACCGTTAGTGTTAACGTGGTACATAGTAAGTACTGCTACTTATAAAGTAAGTACTGCTATGATGATTAGGACGAATATATCTTTGTATAAGATTTGTCATAGTTATAGTTAGAGTATATCTTATGTGATATACCTAAATAGTTAGAATATTGATAATATATCGTCTGTGATATAGTTATCTTTATAGAATATTCTAAGGTTTCTAGGGTTCCTTACTCTATAAAAGGAACATAGGTACAATGTCTTTCATGTACCTCATACAAGTCGATTAATAAGAGAATCGAATAGTTAAAAGTAATTTTGTTCTTCTGTGCTTTATAAGTTAGATTCCGCATAACTTATTTAGTGTTTAGTAAGAGTGCTCAAAGTGTTTTAGTTTGATTACAAACTATTATACTAATTCTTAAAGAATATAGATCCAACCAAAGGGATCAACAAGTGGTATCAGAGCTTGTTGAGAAACTCTGAAAAAGAAGAACACGAACCTATACACTCCACACATATCAAATCTCAATGTCTCAACCAGATGGTGTTAATGCTCATGTGGATGATGTTCAGAACACTGATCCTGTTCTACCACAAGGACAACCACAAGTTGTGCATCCTACACCAACACAAGGTGCTTAAGTCGTGAATGATGTAGCTACCTCTACACCAACACCTTCTCATACTCTGTCTGCTGTTAAACTCCCAGTTCTCAAAGGTGACAATTATGAGACTTGGGCTATGCAGATGGAACATTACTTGAATCACACAGATCATATTGTGTGGCAAGTTATCAAGAATGGGAATACACCAAAGAAGCTACACTAGTTGCCAGACAATACATGCTATGTTTTACCTGCTGTGACTGCTGATGAGGTACAAGCAGAGATCAGAGAAAGAAAAGCTAGAACTGCTTTGGCTATGGCTCTTTTTGAAGACATTCTACCAAGCTTACATCATTATAAAGATGCCAAAGCTATGTGGGATGCTATAAAACTTAGATTTGGAGGCAATGACAAATCTAAGAAAATCAAGAAGATTGTTCTTAAGCAAGAATTTGATAACTTCTCAATTACCAGTATAGAGGGAATCCATGGTGGATATGGAAGGTTCAGCAAGTTGCTTATTCAGTTAGCAGTTTATGGACAAAATCCCTAATGAAGAAGCCAATCTAAAATTCTTAAGAAGTGTTCCACCAGAGTGGAAAGCAATGGCTATGCACTTCATCACAAGAGATGATTTGGAAACAATTCTGTTTGATCATCTCTACAAAAATCTTAGAGCATATGAGATGGATGTGAAAGGCACTGAAGTAAAGACAACAACTACTTCAAAGTCTAATTTGGCTTTTGTGTCAGATGGGAACAACGGTACTTACTTTCAAAATACCACTATTGGATCTAGCAGCGATACTTACTTCACAAATACCGCTGGAGGACTTACAAGCGGTACTTACCCACAAAGTATTGAAAGCAGTCCTATGATCTCTCAAAATCCACATGGAAGGTCTTCACCATTGCTTAGTGACAATGATGCCTTCTCATTCTTTGCTGGACAAGACAACAGGCTAAGATTGACTCTCAATGACTTGTTCCAAATGGATTATGCTGATGTTGAAGAGATGGATCTTAAATGGCAAGCTGCTATGGTGTCAGTAAGATCTAATAGGTTCTTCAAGAAGTCTGGGAGAAAAATGACTGTTGATCCTAATGAGCCATTGGGATATGACAAGTCTAAAGTTGAATGCTATAACTATGGAAGGAATGGACACTTTGCAAGAGAATGCAATAGAGATAAAGCTGAAACAAGCAATCTGAAGTCCAAGAACAGCTATAGAACCAGTCCAAGAATAACTGAAAGCTCTCCAAGAGGAAACAACATAAGTCCTAAAGGAACCAAAGCATTGGTTACTATAGACGGAGTGGTGAATTGGGCAGAAGAGGAAGAAGAAGAAGAGCTTGGATTAATGGCTCTCTCTCATGAAGATACTGAGGTACACCCTTGTTCTAAAGATTGTATTCTTAAATTTAATAGTCTAAAAGTAGAACTAGAGGAACAGTATCAAAAGGTTAACACATGCACTGTAGAAGTAGAGGCTTTCAAACAGGGTGTTGTTAAACTTGAAGATAATATAGTTTTGTATAAAAAGGCTCAACAAAACTATGAAGAGAAAATTAGGATTTTGACTCTTCAAATGAGGGAAAAAGATGTGGAAATAAAAGCTTTTGAAAGACAACTTTTAAAAATAAATACAGAAAATGAAGCTTTAAAAACCAGTCTTTGTAAAGAGAGGGAAGTGATTAGTCAATGGCAACAATCCTCTAAGGGATTGGGAAAATTGATTAATTCACAAATGGGGTATTATGATAAAACATGCCTAGGATATATTGAGGATCAACCTGGGATAACCTTAACTAACAAGGACTTATCAAAAGGGATTTTTGATAGTTCTGGTGAGGTAGATGATACACCTGAAAATGATAGATATGCTGAAGGAATAAAGACAGTTCCTCCACCAGTATCTGGAATTTTCATGCCCCCTTGTAATGATACTAGTATAGAGTTAGAAGATCCTAAGTTTAATAATGTATTTAACTCTAGTACTGTGTCTCAAGAAAATACTGATGTGACCAAGAATATTGTTTATCCACCTCCAATGAATAACTTTGTTTCTGAGGAATCTAAGACTAGTTCTGCTCCCAAGCAGGTAAAAACTCCTAGCAAGATATTGGAAAACAATAAACAACATACTAAAAACAAAAGGACTGGGCTAGGTTTTGAAAAAGTAAAGTCAAAACAACCTTTTGGATCTTCTTTAAGAAGAATAGGATGTTATGTTTGTGGTAGTCTAAGTCATTTTATCAAAGACTGTACATTACATAAAGATAAAATTGTGAAACAGAAGGCTACACAAAGGGTCATGAAAAACAGTAATGAGAAAAATGCACAGGGTAATAGGAAACATAAACTTAAAGATGACAAACCTAACTTTGATCATGCAAGGGTAGTTAAACAGGTTAAAAATAATCCTACCAAAAGTTTTGTTCCTAGGGCAGTACTTATGAAGAAAGGACTTGTATTCTTAAAGTCTGGCAAACCAAGTACCGGCAAGCCAAAGTCTACAAGTACTGCTAGACCAAACTCAAGTACTGTTGGTTTAAAGTCTATAAAACCAATGTTCTCCAAGACTTCTAAGAAGGTTTTTGAAAAATTTAAAGCACCTAGAAGTAAGGACAAGAACAAATCAATACAAATGTGAGTTCCTAAAAGAGATATACCATGTGTTAAAGCAAGTACCGCTAAGGCAGTACTTAAGTCAAAGAAGTCAAAGCACATAGAGTCACCCTATGAATTTGACTACATAAATGAAACCATGAAGTATAAGAGTAAAATTAGCATTACTGGGAATGCTTCAGTACAAACTCTAAAATGTGTAGGTCCCACAAGATCCGAGCCAAATATGGCTTAGGTCCCTGTTAAAAACTAACAAGTTTTATTTGTGTGCAGGGGCATCTCATTGATGAATTAAAAGATAAAGGAATTGTTGATAGTGGATGCTCAAGACACATGACAGGGAACAAAGATTTTCTTGCTGAATTTGAAGAATTCAGAGGAGGTCCAGTAGCCTTTGGGGGTAGCAAAGGTAGAATCACTGGCAAAGGGAAAATCAACACAGGTAAGTTGGAATTTGAAGATGTCTTCTTTGTGAAAGAATTGAATGAGTTCAATCTTTTTTCAGTATCAAAAATGTGTGATAAGAAGAACAAGGTGCTATTCACAGACAAAGACTGCTTGGTGTTGTCTAAAGACTTTGAGATGCCCAAGGAATCTCAAATACTGCTTAAAGTACCCATGCAAGAGAATATATACACCTTTAATCTTCATACTATTGCTCCAACAGGTGGTATTACATGTTTGCTAGCTAAGGCTTCTTTAGATAAGTCAAATCTATGGCATATAAGGTTAGGTCATTTGAATTTTAAGAATCTTAATAGATTGGTAAAAAGGAATTTGGTTAGAGGTCTACCTAACAAATCTTTTCAAAATGATTTCACATGTGCTGCTTGTCAAAAAGGAAAATAACATAGAGCCTCTTGTAAGACCAAGACTGTAAATACTATGACAAAACCTTTGCATCTCTTGCATATGGATTTATTTGGTCCAGTTTCTATAAGAAGCATTAGCCATAAGACCTTTTGTCTAGTCATAACTGATGATTATAGTAGATTCAGTTGGGTTTTCTTTTTAGCCCTTAAAAGTAAAACAAGTGAATTACTAAAGGATTTTATCACTTTAGTTGAAAAACAGTTCACTAAACAGGTTTTAATCATTAGGACTGATAATGGAACAGAATTTAAGAATGCTGATTTTGATGAATTCTGTAGGTCTAAAGGAATTAAGAGGCAATTTAGTAATCCTAGAACTCCTCAACAGAATGGAGTAGCTGAAAGGAAGAATAGGACATTAATTGAGGCTGCTAGAACTATGCTGGCTGATTCACTTTTGCCAAATACCTTTTGGGCTGAAGAAATCAATACTGCATGTTATGTGTTAAATAGAGTTCTAGTAACTAAACCTCAAAACAAAACACCTTATGAACTTTTGACAAATGTAAAGCCTAACATAAGTCATTTAAAACCTTTTGGGTGTCATGTGTCCATACTAAATACTCTTTATTACTTGGGAAAGTTTGATGGAAAGTCTGATCCAGGATATCTTGTAGGATATTCATTGCAAAGTAAAGCATATAGGGTTTACAATTTGGCAACTAAGAAAGTTTAAGAAAATGCTCATGTCAATTTCTTAGAAAATAAACCCAATGTTCCAGGAATAGGTTATGCTTGGATGTTTGATTTAGATTATCTAACTAACTCCATGGATTACTACTCTTTGCAAAAAGATTGTCAAACTAACAATGCAGGTGAGGAGTCAAGTGCAACTAATGCAGGTACTCAAGAAGATGTTTCTTCATCAGATGAAGATGTTCACATCTATGTGCCAAATATGCCTACTGTTACTCCCATGTCTACAACTCCCAAGAAGCAAACCATGCCATCAAATGATGATCAAGCCTCCCAGGAGCTTCAGAGGCTTCAAGATCAAGAAAAGATTGCTACATCTGCTAATAAGCATTCAGGAGAAGAATCTTTTGAGTCACAACACTCAGCAGTACATACTATACCTAACGGTACTTCATTTGCAAGTACTGCTAAGTCAAAATCTGTTAGATCTGCTGACTCACTAGAAGATATTTTGCAAGCATTGGATGATGAAGACTTATATGCCAGTCCAGCTGAAGGAATCTTCTCTAAAGCTTCCTATGATGAGCAGGGTACAGTAACTGATTTCAACAATTTGGAAACTGAAATTCCAGTCAGTTCTATTCCCACTCATAAAGTCAACAACAACCATCCTGCTACTCAGATTATTGGTGATCCAAAATCTGCTGTACAAACCAGAAGACAACTGCAAACCAATA
Source organism: Glebionis coronaria (assembly GCA_025667525.1). NCBI lineage: Eukaryota > Viridiplantae > Streptophyta > Magnoliopsida > Asterales > Asteraceae > Glebionis > Glebionis coronaria. The sequence continues at coordinate 522,153,026 of CM046875.1, forward strand.
TTGAAACTCATGCACTAGTGAGTTATGTCAAACAACAGCAGAGAACAAATCATAAAGATACTCAGCATTGTTTGTTTGCCCGTTTCTTATCTCAAGTAGAGCCCAAAAGTATCTCTCAGGCTCTTGATGAAGAAAGTTGGGTGGATGCCATGTAAGAAGAATTAACACAATTTGAGCTACAAAAGGTTTGGATTCTTGTGGATCTTCCCTAAGGAAAAAGAGTAATTGGTACAAGATGGGTTTTCACGAACAAGAATGATGAAAGAGGGGTTGTTGTAAGGAACAAGGCAAGACTTGTTGCTCAAGGCTAAAGAAAGGAAGAAGGGATAGACTATGATGAGGTTTTTGCACCAGTGGCAAGGATAGAAGCCATTAGGTTATTTTTGGCCTTTGCATCATATATGGGATTTATAGTCTATCAAATGGATGTGAAAAGTGCCTTTCTATATGGTACTATTTCAGAGGAGGTATATGTCTCACAACCTCTAGGTTTTGTAGATCCTAAATTCCCTAATAGAGTCTACAAAGTTATCAAAGCACTTTATGGTCTGCATCAAGCTCCAAGAGCCTGGTATGCAACTTTATCCAACTTTCTGCTAGAACATAGATATAGGAGAGGAACCATTGACAAAACTCTATTCATCAAGAAAAATGCCAAAGACATTATTCTAGTTCAAGCCTATGTTGATGACATCATTTTTGGTTCTACTAAGAAGACATGGTGTGAAGAGTTTGAAGCTTTGATGAAAGGAAGATTTCAAATGAGTTCTATGGGAGAACTAACTTTCTTTTTGGGACTACAAGTCAAACAAAGGAAAGAGGGAATATTTATCAGCCAAGATAAATATGTTGCTGAAATCTTAAAGAAATTTTCATGTATGGATACAAGGAGTACAAGCACACCTTTTGAAGCTAAGAAATCTTTATCAAAAGATGAACATGGAGAGGATGTTGACATTCATCTCTATAGGTCAATGATTGGTTCATTGATGTATCTTACTGCTTCAAGACCAGATATAATGTTTGCTGTGTGTGCATGTTCAAGATTCCAAGTTCATCCAAAGGTGTCACATCTATATGCTGTGAAGAAGATTTTTAAATATCTTAAAAGTCAACCTAATTTAGGATTATGGTATCCTAGAGACTCCACCTTTGAATTGGAAGCTTACTCAGATAGTGACTATGCTGGAGCAAATCATGATAGGAAATCCACAACAGGAGGTTGTCAATTCCTAGGCAGAAGACTCATATCATGGCAGTGTAAGAAGCAAACCATTGTTGCTATTTCTACAACTGAAGCTGAATATGTAGCTGCTGCTCATTGCTATGGACAAGTACTTTGGATTCAAAATTAATTGTTGGACTATGGGTTCAATTTCATGAACACCAAGATTTAACATTGATAATGAAAGTACTATATGCATTGTCAAGAATCCAGTATTTCACTCCAAGACTAAGCATATTGAAATAAGACATCACTTTATAAGAGATGCTTATGATAAAAAGCTTATTCAAGTCTTGAAGATTCATACAGACAACAATGTAGCTGATTTGTTGACCAAGGCATTTGATGCAAAGAGATTCGAATTCCTGGTGACACACATTGGTATGCTCAACCAATAACATGCTGCATATGTTGAGGGGAGGTAATAGCTGTACAAGTTTTATATAAATTTTATTGTATAGTCTATGCTTTGTGTTTTTGATGTTATTGCAAGTTTATAGAAAAAGATAAAAGAGGTTACATGTCTAGTGGAAAGCATGAACTGGTCAAAATTGTGAGGTACCGTTGTCACTCCAAGTACCGCTAGCACAAAACCAAGTACCGCTTATGCTCCATGTACCGCTACATGTCCGTTGTACCGTTAAGGGTCTGTTTTGTAAATTTGGCGGTTTCTTCGCGCTTGGGTTTGTTATTTACTTAAATACTTACCCCAATTACACAATTGATTCACCTAATCTTTTATTTTTCTCTCTTGATTCTATTACCCTCTCTCTAATCTTTCGATCATCAAAAATACTAATGGCTGCTTTACAAGTAATCTCTAAGCATAATTTAGTTGCGAATCTTGCTACGAATGATGACTCACTTGGTTTCCATGAGATGCTTGGTTTCCTTTCTCGAAGTCATATTCGCTTCACACTCACTGTAAGTCCAGTTGTCTCTATACCCATTGTTGAACAATTTTGGGATACTGCTGTTTTAGGTACTCGTTTTGATAAACCTTGCATTAAGGCTAAGGTAAATCATAGGAATATATATGTCATTGAGGTACTGCTAAGAGCAAGTTTGAGACTTAATGAAGAAAATGGACTTAGTATGCTTAATAATACAGAGATTCATGATGGCCTTGCAGCCATGGGCTATGGGGGTGGTAGGGAAAGTCTTACTTTCTTTAAAGCATTATTTTCACCTCAATGGAAATTGCTTTTTCATGCTATTATTCACTATTTAAGTTCAAAAAGTACATCTTTTGATCAAATACCTGCTGCATTGGCATCTCCTGGTATTTGTATAGCAAATAACAGGGTTTTTAATTTTTCAAAATTAATTTTTGAAGGCATGACTAGGAATTTGGAAGGGACTAAGAAGTTTTTAATGTATCCTAGATTCATTCAGGCTTTAGTTAGTGACCAAATACCTAACCTACCAGCATTAACTGATACATGGGATGTTCCCTCATTCACAAAGAGAACTGTCTCTTTCTTGAACAAACAAGGCAATGCCTTTTCAGGAACTGTAACACCATTGTTTGCTCATATGTTAGCCCAACCTGCCAATCAAGAAGGTGAGGAACCTAGCAATGCTAGTGATTCTCAGCAAACTCCTTCTCACCAGAGCTCCCACTCTCTAGAAGATTCATAATCTTCTTCTCACAATGTTGGTATTCCACCACATACTGATGAGATGATCCACACACCTGCTGCTTCTATTGCTGCTAGTGGTTCACCACAAGCACAAGCACCAGAGGTGGTGGATGTTGCAAATTTAACTTCTTTGTGTGCAAGTTTGTCCCAACAGGTACAGGTATTGCATAAAGATAAGCTTGTTCAAGACAAGAAATTAACTGAATTGTAAGCTAGCCTACTCAAGTTAAGGAACAAAGTGTCATCTTGGATGAGGCAATATAGATCTGTTCAGATATCTACAATCAGGAAGCAAAGGTTCATAAACCTCAAGAAAAGGCAACTGAATGCAACCAAACAGGGGAGGAATATTGAAGAACAGGGAAGGAATAATGAAGAACAACCACCTTCTTCTGATAATCAAACAAGGATCTCTGGAAATGACATCAATTTTGAATTGGATGAAGATGTCATAGGTACTTTAAAAGATGGAACTGGTTTAGAGACTGGTGTGGATGAACCTTCAGACATGGAGATTCAACAGCAAGACCCACAACCTACTCCAGAGGAACCACAAGTTCAAGAACAAGTTTAAGAACAAGTTCAAGAAAAATTGGTAAATCAACCAGAGGAGCCACAAGTTGTAGAAACATTGGCAACTCAGCCAGAACCATCAGTTCAAATTCTACCTCAAGCTAATTGGAGTGCTTTCTATGAGAAGTTGGAGGAAATTTCTAATCAGTTTCCTGATCCATCACCACAAAGCAATAAGTTAGAAAAGACTGAAGAAGTGCAAGTTGATATGATGGCTTCTATGGAAGATAAAGCATCTAGGGATACACAAGTGATTGAAGAAACAAGTGTGTCAAATACTGGTGAAGTCAACTTTGTTGAAGATCCAAGTACTGCTAAGCCAACTGCAAGTACTGCTGACATTGTTGAAGACCCAAGTACTGCTAAGCCAATTGCAAGTACCGCTAAGCCAATTGTAAGTACCGCTGGTGATCATCCTTCATTGGAAAGTCAAAGTTCATTTGGATAAAATGAGACTTTAGCCAAATTGCTGCTTGATCTAAAGAAGAATTTAGTTGAGAAAGCTAAACAAGCAGAAGTGGAGAAAAAGACACAACAAGAAGTTCTTGCCTCAAAGGATCAAATTCAAGGTAAGAAAGTACAAGCTTCACACCCTAAAAAAGGTATAGTCATTCAACAGTTAGCTAATGAAGAAGTAGCTGCTAAACTGAAGAAGAAGCTACCTAAGATAAATCCAAAGGATAAGGGGAAGAATCAATTATTGTCAGAATCTGAAGATGGAAGTGATTCAGATGATGATATAAACAAAGTCATGTACAGATTTAATCAAATTGACCATGATGAGGAATTTTCTTATGGAATGCAAGCACAAATTTGTGAAGATGAATTGCAGGAAGAGCTTGCAGCAAAGCAAAATTTGTTAGAAGCTAAAAGGATACAGCAAGAATGGAACATACAAGAGTATGACAGGATTCAAGCTGAAATACATGCAAGTGAGCTTCTTGCAGACTCATTGATAGCTGAAGAAAAAGATGCATATGATGAAGAAGAAAAATCAAGATTGATTGATGATTTGGTAAAGGAGCAACAAAGATTCTTTGCTGAAAAGAGAAGGAAAGAAAAGATTAAGCCTCCAACTACTATGTAGATTAGAAGTCAAATGATGAAATTTCTAAAGAAAGTAAAAGGATTTACTCATATTCAGCTGGTCAAGAAAACTTTTGAAGAAATCAAGACTTTGTATGAGCAAAGTAAGAGGACTGAATTGAATTTTGTTGAGATTGGATCTGAAGCAGACAAGAAAGCTGTTGAAGAATTCAAGAAACGTCTACAACAACAAAGACAATTTGGTAGTACTCCTAGAATTGAGCCAAGTACTGCTGAACCTACAAGTACATCTCCACCTATCAAGACCACTTATGTGAGGAAGAATAGAAAGGAGAAAGTAAGTTCAAGGGAGGAAGAGACTGCTCAAAGGATGAATGCAGGAGTTGAAACTCAAGGAATTGCTCAGACTGAAAATGTACAAGCAGTACATACACAGTCAACAGTACATACAACAGTACATACTGATGAAACGGTACATACAAGCTTGGAAGAGGGTTCAACAGAACTTGAAGGTATTTCCAAGAGTTTTAAAAGGAAAAGATCAACAAAGCTAAAGAAGAAAGCTAAGAGAGCTAAAACTACAACAGAAGATAGTGATGATGATGAGAGCTTAAGGAAGTACTTGAAGATTGTGAACTTTGAAGATCAATGTTTTGATACAGAGATTTTTGGAAAAAGAGCATCCATTGTTAAGTGGATTTACTCTACAAATCAAGGACTTGAAGCTCATAGAATTCAGAGATCTGATGGCACAAAAAGGATATTCAGACTTTTGGAAGATATCCTTCACATACTTGACAAACAAGATATCCAAGATCTTGTAAGGTTAGTTGAAGATGCCAGTGCTGGTAAAACTGAAGTATCACTATTATATAGGGAGTTTATCTTTATGTATGAGCCACATAAATGTGATCAAGAAATGTTGAAGGAATTAGAGAATCAGGTTCCTAGTTACTGGAGATATTACAGGTCATGTGGATTGCATATTTGGATGTAGATGATGTTACATATTATATGCTACAAGAGAAGACTTATCCCTTCAAAAGAAAATTGTTGGAAAGGATGTTAGAACAACAATTGGAAGTTACAGAAGAACCTGTTGATGCTTTGCAGTTGATCAAAATGGTTAAACAACAAATCAAGGATTTGAAAGATGAGGAAGAAGCTGAGAAAGAATCTTAAGTGTTTGACTTTCAGTCACACTTCATAAATGGTTCTCAGTTCACCATGTCTAACACACATAAGAACTGGCTAGTCCATAAGCAAAGGTTTATGGTAAAGAATTATCAAATTCGTTAAAAGCTGATAGTTTGCTAAAAACTATATGGTTCTAACTCACCTTGTTTCGAGACAAAGAGTTAGCTAGTCCTAGACAAACGATACTAGGTAAAGACTTCATCAAATCCGTTGATGGTTGACAATTTACCAAAAATTGTAAGGTTTTCATTACACCTTATTCTTTGTGAATAAAATATTGGCTATTCCAGAGTGTACGACTAACTGGTAAAGAATTTATCAAATCCGTTGATAGCTGGTGATTTGCTAAAAATCATGAAGCCAATACAGATTGGTGTTTTGTTGTTAACTGTTTTATTTCAGGTATGAAGATTGCAGACAAAGAAGTATTAAAAGATATAATACTTAGAAGGTTTTGTTATCATCAAATCAAGTGGAAGATTTATGATCAAGAGTTCAAGGACTAAACACAAGAAGACAAATACTGATACTGCAAAGATGAATGAATGTTTAGAAGACACAAGAAGATCATAGTTTGAAGACAAAGATGATGCTCATAATGTTTGAAGATTATCTTATCAAAAGAAGATCTACATATGAAGTGTTTGGCTACATTCAGTTGGATGCAAATACAAATTACCAAGTTTAATCCAAGGATGAAGGAAAGACTGAAGACATGTATTTCTAATACATCCAGTACAAAAGAAACAAGAAGAAAACAAGTTATCATTTCTTGTTTAGGGGAGGATTGTTGGGAATTATTTGTTAAGTGTCAAGTACCGTTAGTGTATTTGAAGTACTGTTAGTGTTATGTAAGTACCGTTAGTGTTAACGCGGTACATAGTAAGTACTGCTACTTATAAAGTAAGTGTAACACCCAATTTTGATAAATGAAATGTCACGTGTAATTATGGCGTGTCATCAAAGCATGCAAGGTAAATGTACTAAAACATACATGACCATAGGGAAAACCGGAATCAAACATCGGTTCCCAAACATAAGCCCAAAACATAATAAAGCCAAAAGAAATGAATGAAAGACTAAACAAGCATAAGTATATGAAGGCAAAAAGGAAAAGAAGTCTCTAGCAGCTTCCATCCTATGCACGTCCTCCAAATGCTCGAGTCTTCCTTAGGGTACCTGCCGTTTTGGGACATGGAAAGGAAAGTAACGGCTGAGCAAAACGCTCAGCGCACGGATATAGACATAGTATGAATGACTAAGCTTAATAAAGACTTAATAGCAGCGGAAATGTATAAGTCCTGGAAAACCTGGAACATGTTCATAAAACTGGTTTTATAGTTTGAAAAGCCTTATGTTTATCTTATGAAAACTATTTAGCATATTTTACCATTAGCCAATATAGGTTATGAAAATCCACCGTGCGTGAATACTTGGAGGGGTGACCTCATCATGCAAATTAGAGGGGCTGCCTCTAATTTAATATACTGGTTTTTGGGTAGGAGGGATCAGCTCCTTGTGAAGGATGCAAGGCACACACCACATTCACCATGAAATCCTGACTGAAAACATGTAACTAGGATGCACCCATACGCCCCACATGATAAATATAAATAAATGGCCAAAAGCTAAAGGGACGTCACGAGCAATCACTCCGCCGTGGTGAAGTCATAACATCAGTGCCTCTAATGTTATGGTTATGGTACCTCCATAACTAGGTGAAACTGGTCATGCATGTATATGGCTATAGGTAATCTTAATTAAACATAAGCAATCAAACACGTAACTTATACTACGGGAAAACAGTTGGCTGCATACGGGGAATCCTAATAAAGAAAGAATGTCCATACTGAAAGGACGGGAATCCGTACCTTATGTCCAGTCAACGAAGAAGACGAACGGAAAAGAGTCCTACTCCGGTATCACTAATGCTACATAAATACATACGTATATAAGTATGTGATCACTGAGTACGTAACTGGTTAAATGTTATGTCTTAGCTTATTTTATATGTTCATGTCATGTTTTACTGATTTTAACGTTATACTGTATTTATCGTGTATTCTGGATATTCTGTTTACGTATTACTTGTATTTCTTGTATTATTATACTCGCTGTGTAATAATAAGTAACTTTCTAAAAATAGCATGTTTCCTAAAATAGAAAGTTTCCAAAAATAGAAAGTTACCAAAAATAGAAAGTTTCCAAAATAGAATTACTGCTTAAAATAGATAAGTTTCTAAAAATAGAAAGTTTCCATAAATAGATTAGCTGCCTTAATTAAATAAGTTTCTAAAAATAGAAAGTTTCCATAAATAGAAATAAGCTGGCTAATTAAGCTAATAATATAAGCTAAGTGTTTTCCGGATTATTTTCTAAGTCATAATGATATAATGCATAGTTTATTAGTTATTACATGTAATTTAAATAAACTATAGGTTAAAAGTATTTAATTAAATATAATGTGATTTAATTAAATAAGATATAATTACTTAGGTTAAAACATGTATTATTAATTATATTAATATAACCTAAGTCATGAGAATTAATTAATTATAATTCATGGTTTTAATAATTAATTAATTACTTAGTCTAATTTAAAAATAAATAATTACTCAGGTTAAAATCATGTATTATTAATTAATAATAATAACCTAAGTCCATGTTTTAATTAAATTAATTATCTAGCATGTTAAATTAACTTAATTAACTTGTAGATAAATAAACATGTAAAGCTAATTAACTTGTAAAAATAATAACTCGTACTCTTGTATTATTTTATTAAAATGCGTCGAAAACCGTACCCGTGTCTTATTAATTTAAACGTGAACCTCGTGTTATGTATTATAAATAAGCCGAACCAAACAGCCCCTTAAAGTTAATAAATTGTTAACCAAACACACCCTTAAACCTATTTAAAGCCCACTGCCAAACGCACCCTTAACTCTGCCAGTTGCCCCTGGCAGCTTTGCGTTTCCCCTGATTGTTTACAACTCCCACCGACTGGCTACACCTGCCAGCCGTGGGTTCCCACTGTTAGTACAAACACCCCTGCGGGGTTCCCACTGGTAGCACAATCCAGCCCAAAACCCTAATTAGGGTTGCGGCTGGTGCAATTTATTCATCACCGAGACTCATATGAGTCTCGGTTTGTGTGCCTTTCGAATTCAACAAACAAACAAACGAAACCCCCCATCAATTTACTGTCTGAACACGTTTAAACACCCATGAAATCGGATTGAAAGAAAAGAAAATAGAATGAATTAGGGTTTTCACTTACATGTCGTTTAGGGTTTAGAAAACACACGTATCATCTTGATTACTTGCATCCAAACGTGTCTGCCTTTGATCCTTGGTGTTTAACCGTCGGCAGAAAAGGAGGCAAGGAGAAAACACACGGCTGCATTTAGTTTTAGGGTTTTTAGAATGTTTTGTGCTTTTGTCCAAAAATAAAAATACCCCCTCGTCTGTTTTGGTTATACACGCCTCAACATTACACTTGGGCTTTGAGCCCAAGTCCTTCCTTTTTCTTCTTTGTCTAAAACAGCCCGAAAACATTTTACTTGATTAAATCGCATCTCGTTAAAATAGTGTGCGTAAGTGAGTATTAAATGTCGCGACTTTCATAGTTTATTTATATACGTGACAAAAGTAAATATTACGTACGTAATTTCTTGTCGTGTAATTTAATATACGTAGTAATAATAATAATCGTTTAAATGTCCGCAATTACGTGTCATATAGTTTACGTAATTTAATTCGTTTTCGATCGTGACTCAATATATTTATTCGTGTTCGTAATAAATATATATACGTAATTAATATTAGCTCGTGATTTAATTACGTTCACGATTTCATGATCGCATGTTCGTGATTAATTATTGTTTAAATAATTATTGCGTGTTCGTGCGTAATAAATACTTATCGTGTTATAACACGTACGTAATACGTAAAATCCTAACACGTAAACGTAATCGTACTATAAAAGGAAAATTTAATCTAGTACGTACGATCTTAAGGGTACTATTCATGATAAAAGCATGCGGGTTTTACAACTCTTCCCCCTAAAAAGAATAATTCGTCCCCGAATTATAGATAACGTAACCGAAAGAGAAACATACCCGAATCAAACTGAGAGGGTATGTAAGATTAATGAACGTACAGGTGACATGGTAGAAGGAACGCGGAACGTGACATGTCTTAAAAGGACATGGAACGTGACGTGGCTGAAAGGACATATCTAATTGATGAGAGAAAATGGATAAAAGTCCGGATGAACTTGTCCGTTTCCAAGTGGCCTCCCTCTTGGAACGGTTCCCTCAGAAGATCTTGACACAAATGATAAATCTTGGTCCTCCTGACCTTGACTTGGAATACGAAGAAATTCTTGGTTATCAATGGAAGGTAGATCCCCTAAATTCGATCGAGGAAAAATAAAGAGTTAGCGTGCAAGGGTAACTGAAACGTTACGATGCAAGACAATCTGACTTAACTGTTAACTAGAAATGATGCGCGAGACATAAAGAAACGTAGTACGTGAAAAAGTTTGAACGTGATACGTGAAAAATTTTGAACGTGCTACGTGGAGATATGGCGAGTGTAGTATTAGTAAACATATCGTGATCCATGATACGTGTAACATATCTTGATCATGATATGAGGAACGTGGAATGAACATGACATGTGAAACATATCGTTAACATAGAATACAATGGTGGTAACGCCAAACGCTACAAGGTGAGACATAGAATATGACGAGAAACGTCTATCTGAGGATAGGGAGTTATACTAAACTTGGGTCTGGTCTCTCAAGTTCTTGCAAAACTTCCCTAGAATGAAAAAAAATGAACGTAAAATCGTAAGCCAAGATACGATCTTGAACGTGAATAGTGTCATGAGCGCGAGCGCGAAAGCAATACGTGGAATTAGAATGAAGACGTGAAGTAAATAAGGAGTACAATTGCGAATCTTTGTCTGACCCGATAGCTGAGGGATTACCAAGTGATCGGATGAGCCTTGGCTTGAAAATGTCCGATCAATCTGTTGGTTCTGAAATCCTTGCGGATGTAAGGATTTTGCAGACTTGATCAAACCGTTTGTGATAAACCAGATAGCATCATGCTTCTTCTAAGTTTGCGTTAATCTGGTAACCAAAATCCGTGGAGATCTTGTCCCATTTCCATTCACAATTTCAGATGATGAAAACATCCCAGTCTGTTGGTGTCCTATCTTAGCGTGTTTGTATGACAGGTATAAAGATATGAACGTAACTGTATCTTGCTTCATCGAACTTGATACATAGGAGTTTGCAAAACTCTGAGTCTATGAATCTAAACTTCTCTTCGCGTAGGATTTCTATAACACTTAATGTAATGTAGGGTTATCTCCTTTACGCATAAGCTAAGTCATGGTAAGATTAACCATGCAAATCCATGTGATCCAGCATGTCACTGTGATCAACCAGAACTGATATAGAAAAATTTCCAGGGTAGAATTTCTCTTGTCACAGAATTTGTAACATAGTGCAGATATGGTCTTCCTATTCTTCTTTAGGCTTAGAGGAAATCAGGTTACCCTTAATGAAAACACTGATGCATTTGCTTTGAATTCATGGAAACTCATTCTTATAATGCCGTTGGAGCATCGATGAGACTCATTCAAAATCATAAATCTAGCATAACCGAGTCGTGTACGAATAGCAGTCATGGACATGTCCTGCTTTTCATTCGTCACTGTTGGCAATATGATCATGAGTTTGATCTTGGAAAAGTGATTAACACTATACGGTTGATTGGACATGTCGTCAATACGCGGAGGAGAATAACGGTCATGAATGGTGATTTGTTTAAGTCGACGGTAGTTGACACATAATCTCATGGTACCATCCTCCTCCTTGTAGGTTCTTCTGGAATGTATAGGAAGACTTTGGAATAATCAACTGGCTATGCTTAAAAGAATTAAGTGGTCGTGTCTTACTGACAGCTAGAAAATTTTAGCGACCATGGCTAACAACGCACATGCTGATAGATTTTCCTGATGGAAAATCAAGTTGAATGTATTCAGGAGCCTGAACATTACTGTACATAATTATGAATCGTAGCATGGTGTGCTGTTCATAGTACATAATTAGGATAAAATTCATCTCGTGTCTGTCCGAGGAAAATGCGCTAGCAGCTTGGATCTCATCATTAAGCTGAAGGAAAACCTTTGTATACGCGGGAATACGAAAGGCGTCCTTCATGGTCATGAATCAATGATTTATGGTTACAAGAATTAAAGTGACATCGGCAGCGTGACAGTTCTCACTGATGCGCCGGTAATGGTATTGAAATTCTTGTGGCCTAATTAATACAGGGCACAACAAAATGGATATACCCTTGGAGGGTACCCTGAATTTCTTAGAAATGTTCCATAGTTGGACGTGAGTCATGTGTCTTGACTCGTTTCTTGGAACTATAAGCATGACACATGTCTTGACTGGTGTCTTGACATGTGTCTTCAGAAAGTATACATGAGACATGTGTCTTGACTGATGTCTTGACATGTGTCTCGAGACGTAATTCAATAGAACTACAATGTTAGGTTATTATGCCAGACTTGGCGGATCGGTTGGACTACTAATCCTTGTATTTCTGGTCACGTCTGTGGACAGAGTTTCGGTTGCGATTTCTAGGATAGTTGTTGTCATAGTAGTGGTTACTACCGTCCTGTCTGTCAGTTCCATGATGGTCATTCTCATGACCGTGATTCATGTAACTATTCAGTTGAGTGGCCGGCTGGTACCGGTTTGCACTCATATGGCTGAAATGACAGCCGAATGACGTGTGACATGTAACTAAGAATTAGGGACAATGATTGATGGAAATCGTCTGATGGTGAAGCATCTTCTCGTCCAATTGCTTTGCTCCGACGCCTTTGTCTTCATCTTGTAGGATCTCCAGGTTGTAAACAGCATCCGCATCTCGTAGCGTCTCCGAACGTCAGCAGCATCAACCTTTAGTAACATCTCCAAGCTATGAACGGCATCAGCAATATTGTAGAATATTAGCAATTGAAAATACGCATGAGGTGATTCAGAATCGACTAGCGAATACTCGTGAAGTATTGCAAGTGAAATACACATGGATTAAGGTACGTGTAATACACATGAAATACGATACGTGGATTACACGTGGATTGCACATGAAATGATCGGTATGGGGTCGATCATTTATCATGATTTAAGGAAAGTCGGTTAAACGGTTACGAAAACCATCATGATAACCTGGCAATGCCAGTATATACCTCATTCTGGTTACATAGAGGAATGCTAAAGTGTGGTTACACAAAATTCAACGATGATTTGCCTGACAGCATGATCAATGAAAACCAACCATGACTATCATGAAAGCAGAATTTAATGGAATCCAACAATGTCCTGCGGGACAACGTAAATAACAAAAGAGGCGTAAAGCATAATCAACATGAAGACGGAATTATCATGAAGAAACATGAAACCATCTATCACGAAGAAGTGTATAACATAATCAGCATGAAAATGAAGTTAACCATGACAGTATGAAAACATACTTGACATAAAACATAATAACTTATGAGGGGACATGAAAATTTTTTTATGCCAATTTAAATCATGAGAAAAATTTTATGCATGAAAAAACAGTGCATGAATGCGTAATGTAGTTTATAAAACCTTTATATGTGCGAGGGAACGCCTATGGGTCGGTTCCAAAACAAAAGACATGGCGAGGGGACGCCTATGGGTCGGTCCCAAAGTTAAAAGTTTCGATAAAAGCACATGCGACTAAATAGGGCCAGTCCTGTACCAACCATTACTTAGTCATAATCCCTGCAACAATGATACATGAAACATAAATAAATGAAACTCATATGTCAAAACTTATCAGAAAAAAATTTTATGTGACTAATTATGAACTACTGGGGTTCAGTCCACATAGCCACAGTTCACGAGGAACATTATGCATGAAACAATAACACATAACTAAATATGAATGACGGTTGTCCATCCATATTAGTAAAACAATATCGATGAAAACATCAAGGTTAAAACCTCAAGGTGCTGAAAATGTCATGGTTAAAACAACAATGCGCTGAAAACATCAATACGTGGAATAACAAACGTTGGCTTAGGAAGCTCCTGGTGACTACCCACTAGTCACAGGTCGAGTTTTAGAGCCTACAGGTCGAAGCCTTGGCTCTGATACCATAATTGTAACACCCCATTTTGATAAATGAAATGTCACGCGTAATTATGGCGTGTCATCAAAGCATGCAAGGTAAATGTACTAAAACATACATGGCCATAGGGAAAACCGGAATCAAACATCGGTTCCCAAACATAAGCCCAAAACATAATAAATCCAAAAGAAATGAATGAAAGACTAAACAAGCATAAGTATATGAAGGCAAAAAGGAAAAGAAGTCTCTAGCAGCTTCCATCCTATGCACGTCCTCCAAATGCTCGAGTCTTCCCTAGGGTACCTGCCGTTTTGGGACATGGAAAGGAAAGTAACGGCTGAGCAAAATGCTCAGCGCACGGAGATAGACATAGTATGAATGACTAAGCATAATAAAGACTTAATAGCAGCGGAAATGTATAAGTCCTGGAAAACTTGGAACATGTTCATAAAACTGGTTTTATAGTTTGAAAAGCCTTATATTTATCTTATGAAAACTGTTTAGCATATTTTACCATTAGCCAATATAGGTCATGAAAATCCACCGTGCATGAATACTTGGAGGGGTGACCTCATCATGCAAATTAGAGGGGCTGCCTCTAATTTAATATACTGGTTTTTGGGTAGGAGGGATCAGCTCCTTGTGAAGGATGCAAGGCACACACCACATTCACCATGAAATCCTGACTGAAAACATGTAACTAGGATGCACCCATACGCCCCACATGATAAATATAAATAAATGGCCAAAAGCTGAAGGGACGCCACGAGCAATCACTCCGCCGTGGTGAAGTCATAACATCAGTGCCTCTAATGTTATGGTTATGGTACCTCCATAACCAGGTGAAACTGGTCATGCATGTATATGGCTATAGGTAATCTTAATTAAACATAAGCAATCAAACACGTAACTTATACTACGAGAAAACAGTTGGCTGCATACGGGGAATCCTAATAAGAAAAGAATGTCCATACTGAAAGGACGGGAATCCGTACCTTATGTCCAGTGAACGAAGAAGACGAACGGAAAAGAGTCCTACTCTGGTATCACTAATGCTACATAAATACATACGTATATAAGTATGTGATCACTGAGTACGTAACTGGTTAAATGTTATGTCTTAGCTTATTTTATATGTTCATGTCATGTTTTACTGATTTTAACGTTATACTGTATTTATCGTGTATTATGGATATTCTGTTTACGTATTACTTGTATTTCTTGTATTATTATACTCGCTGTGTAATAATAAGTAGCTTTCTAAAAATAGCATGTTTCCTAAAATAGAAAGTTTCCAAAAATAGAAAGTTACCAAAAATAGAAAGTTTCCAAAAATAGAATTACTGCTTAAAATAGATATGTTTCTAAAAATAGAAAGTTTCCATAAATAGATTAGCTGCCTTAATTAAATAAGTTTTTAAAAATAGAAAGTTTCCATAAATAGAAATAAGCTGGTTAATTAAGCTAATAATATAAGCTAAGTGTTTTCCGGATTATTTTCTAAGTCATAATGATATAATGTATAGTTTATTAATTATTACATGTAATTTAAATAAACTATAGGTTAAAAGTATTTAATTAAATATAATGTGATTTAATTAAATAAGATATAATTACTTAGGTTAAAACATGTATTATTAATTATATTAATATAACCTAAGTCATGAAAATTAATTAATTATAAGTCATAGTTTTAATAATTAATTAATTACTTAGTCTAATTTAAAAATAAATAATTACTTAGGTTAAAATCATGTATTATTAATTAATAATAATAACCTAAGTCCATGTTTTAATTAAATTAATTATCTAGCATGTTAAATTAATTTAATTAACTTGTAGATAAATAAACAT
This sequence comes from Glebionis coronaria, assembly GCA_025667525.1. Classification (NCBI taxonomy): domain Eukaryota; kingdom Viridiplantae; phylum Streptophyta; class Magnoliopsida; order Asterales; family Asteraceae; genus Glebionis; species Glebionis coronaria. The sequence continues at coordinate 522,168,761 of CM046875.1, forward strand.
GTAAAGCTAATTAACTTGTAAAAATAATAACACGTACTCTTGTATTATTTTATTAAAATGCGTCGAAAACCGAACCCGTGTCTTATTAATTTAAACGTGAACCTCGTGTTATGTATTATAAATAAGCCGAAACAAACAGCCCCTTAAAGTTAATAAACTGTTAACCAAACACACCCTTAAACCTATTTAAAGCCCACTGCCAAACGCACCCTTAACTCTGCCAGTTGCCCCTGGTAGCTTTGCGTTTCCCCTGATTGTTTACAACTCCCACCGACTGGCTACACCTGCCAGCCGTGGGTTCCCACTGTTAATACAAACACCCCTGCGGGGTTCCCACTGGTAGCATAATCTAGCCCAAAACCCTAATTAGGGTTGCGGGTGGTGCAATTTATTCATCACCGAGACTCATATGAGTATCGGTTTGTGTGCCTTTCGAATCCAACAAACAAACAAACAAAACCCCCCATCAATTTACTGTTTGAACACGTTTAAACACCCATGAAATCGGATTTAAAGAAAAGAAAATAGAATGAATTAGGGTTTTCACTTACGTGTCGTTTAGGGTTTAGAAAACACACGTATCATCTTGATTACTTGCATCCAAACGCGTCTGCCTTTGATCTTTGGTGTTTAACCGTCGGCAGAAAAGGAGGCAAGGAGAAAACACACGACTGCATTTAGTTTTAGGGTTTTTAGAATGTTTTGTGCTTTTGTCCAAAAATAAAAATACCTCCCTCGTCTGTTTTGGTTATACACGCCTCAACATTACACTTGGGCTTTGAGCCCAAGTCCTTCTTTTCTCTTCTTTGTCTAAAACAGCCCGAAAACATTTTACTTGATTAAATCGCATCTCGTTAAAATAGTGTGCGTAAGTGAGTATTAAATGTCGCGACTTTCATAGTTTATTTATATACGTGACAAAAGTAAATATTACGTACGTAATTTCTTGTCGTGTAATTTAATATACGTAGTAATAATAGTAATTGTTTAAATGTCCGCGATTACGTGTCATATAGTTTACGTAATTTAATTCGTTTTCGATCGTGACTCAATATATTTATTCGTGTTCGTAATAAATATATATACGTAATTAATATTAGCTCGTGATTTAATTACGTTCACGATTTCATGATCGCATGTTCGTGATTTATTATTGTTTAAATAATTATTGCGTGTTCGTGCGTAATAAATACTTATCGTCTTCTAACACGTACGTAATACGTAAAATCCTAACACGTAAACGTAATCGTACTATAAAAGGAAAATTTAATCTAGTACGTACGATCTTAAGGGTACTATTCATGATAAAAGCATGCGGGTTTTACAGTAAGTACTGCTATGATGATTAGGACGAATATATCTTTGTATAAGATATGTCATAGTTATAGTTAGAGTATATCTTATGTGATATACCTAAATAGTTAGAATATTGATAATATATCGTCTGTGATATAGTTATCTTTATAAAATATTCTAAGGTTTCTAGGGTTCCTTACTCTATAAAAGGAACATAGGTACAATGTCTTTCATGTACCTCATACAAGTCGATTAATAAGAGAATCGAATAGTTAAAAGTAATTCTGTTCTTCTGTGCTTTATAAGTTAGATTCCGCATAACTTATTTAGTGTTTAGTAAGAGTGCTTAAAGTGTTTTAGTTTGATTACAAACTGTTATACTAATTCTTAACAGAATATAGATCCAACCAAAGGGATCAACACATACACCATGGTTTTCTACCAGGGAGGTCAGTATAAATTATTTCATCCATGGAGGCGCGTGCATTGCTATCACACGACTGTCAGGGCTTCATAGCCAATATTCATGAAATTACTGCCGAGTCTCCATCGATCCAAGATCACTATTGTGTCAGAGTTTCCTGACGTATTTCCAGATGAACTTCCGGGCATACCACCTGTTCGTGAAGTCGAGTTTGGGATCGAGCTCATACCAGGTGCAGAGTCTATTTCCAAAGCTCCTTACCATATGGCTCCTATAGAGCTTAAGGAACTAAAAGATCAACTGCAAGAAATTCTGGAACGAGGTTTCATCCGTCCCAGTGCATCGTCATGGGGTGTACCGGTACTGTTCGTGAAGAAGAAAAATGGCAGCATGCGGTTGTGGATAGACTATCGTGAGCTGAACAAGAACACGATCAGGAATCGTTATCCTTTGCCGTGTATTGATGACCGGTTCGATCAAATTCAGGGCGCCAAGTATTTCTCCAAGATCGATCTGAGTTCCAGCTACCATCAGTTATGGGTTAAAGAGAAGGATATCTCCAAGACTGCTTTCCGTACACGTTATGGGCACTACGAGTTCGTAGTCATGTCATTCGGACTCACTAATGCTCCAACTGTCTTTATGGATTTGATGAACCGTGTCTTCCATGAGTTTCTGTACAAGTTCGCTATCGTGTTCATTGATGACATCCTGATATTCTCCAAATCCAAGGAGGGACATGAGGAACACCTTCGTACAGTCTTACAGATTCTTCGTCAGAAGCAACTGTATGCCAAGTTCTCTAAGTGTGAGTTCTGGTTAAGCAAGGTGGCATTTTTGGGCCATATTATATCCGCAGAGGGGATCACCATGGATATTGAAAAGGTTGAAGCTATCACTAAGTGGCTGAGACCTACATCTGCAACTGAAGTTAGAAGTTTTCGGGGTTTAGCTGGCTACTACCGCATGTTTGTAGAGAACTTTTCACGATTAGCCTTACCTTTGACTAAGCTGTTAAGGAAAGGAGAGAAATTCGTCTGGACGGAAGAGCGAGACAAGAGCTTTGAAGATCTTAAGCAGAAGCTAGTGACTGCACCTATTCTTACTCTCCCATCTGGCTCAGGTGGATTTCAGATATATAGTGACGCTTCAGGAAAGGGTTTAGGCTGCGTTCTCATGCAACATGGGAAGGTTATTTCATACGCATCACAACAGCGAAAACCTTATGAAGAAAATTATCCTACTCACGATTTAGAGCTTGCAGCAGTTGTTTTCGCATTGAAGATCTGGAGACATTATTTGTATGGTGAATCATGTGACATATTCACCGATCACAAGAGTCTCAAGTACATCTTCACCCAGAAGGAACTGAACATGAGACAGAGGAGATGGTTTGAACTATTAAAGGACTACGACACCAACATTCAGTACCATCCTGGTAAGGAGAATGTGGTGGCAGGTGCTCTAAGCAGAAGGTCGGGTATGATTGCTGGCATCTGGATTGCAAAGGAGATCATCCGTGACCTAGAGATGACTGATATTGAGTTTTGTGTACGAGGTCAGCACGGTTACTGGGCTAATCTTAGAATGGAACCAGACTTACATTCTAGGATCAAGGAAGCTCAGAAAGACGATGGTGAGATTTGGGCTATCATTCAGAACCTTGATCAACAGACGGAGTTTTGTGTTGACGACGACGGTATCTTATGGCAGGGCACTAGACTAGTGGTTCCTGATGACTCTACACTAAGGGAAGCTGTGCTGACTGAAGCTCACAGCTCTCCATTTACCATACATCCTGGTTCTACCAAGATGTACCACGACATCAAGCAACACTTTTGGGGAGTGGTATGAAGCAGGATGTTGCCACCTTCGTTTCTAAATGTATGATCTGCCAACAGGTGAAGATCAAACACCAGCGAGCTAGTGGTTTACTACAGCCATTAGACATTCGAACATGGAAGTGGGACAAAATCTCCATGGATTTTGTTACTGGTCTTCCTGTTACTCAGAAGAAGAATAACATTATCTATGTTATTGTTGATAGGTTGACTAAATCTGCTCATTTCCTGCCGATTCGCAAGGAGCATCCGGTCAGCAAATTAGCAGACATTTTCCAGAAGGATATCATGAGATACATGGTACTCCATCAGAAATCATCTCTGACAGAGATCCCCCTTTCACATCATGTTTCTGGCAGAGTCTGCAGAAAGCTTGGGGCACCAGACTTAAGCTCAGCACTGCCTTTCATCCTCAGACCGACGGACAGTCGGAACGTACCATTCAGACATTGGAGGACATGCTGCGGTCATGTGCTCTAGAGTGGTCAGGCAGCTGGGATGATTATATAATTCTAGTAGAATTTGCATACAACAACAGCTGGCACGCTAGCATCAAGTGTGCTCCTTTTGAGATGTTGTATGGTAGAAAGTGTCGCGCCCCAATCAGCTGGGATCAGGTGGGCGAACGACTGCTTGAGGGTCCAGAGATGATTGAGGTGAGCAATGAGAAGGTCGCTGTCGCCAAGGCGAAGATTCAGGAAGCTCGTGCTAGTTAGAAGAGCTATGTTGATAAACATCGTAGAGATGTATCTTTCAACGTAGGTGATCACGTTTTCCTCAAGGTATCACCTGCACGAGGAGTTAAACGTTTTGGAATTAGAGGGAGGCTCCGTCCTCGCTTTATCGGACCGTTCGACATCATAGAACGCGTTGTTGAAGTGTCATATCGTTGAGCGTTACCGCCGCAGCTATCACACGTTTACAACGTGTTCCATGTGTCCTTACTCAGAGGATACAACTATCATCCAGTTCATGTTATCCAATATCCACTTGATCAGATTCGAGAGGATATTTCATATGTCGAAGAACCCGAGAGAGTTCATGAGCGACAAGATCGTGTCATGCGGAGGAAGACGATCCCTTTCGTCAAAATCCTCTGGAGGGATCATCCTGAGCAGGAAGACACTTGGGAGACGGAGGAGTCTATACGGATTTTTTACCCTCATTTCCAGTCTGATTCGGGTATGTTTTCTTTCAGCATACGTTTCTCCAATTCGAGGACGAATTGTTCTTTTAGAGGAGAAGAGTTGTAAAACCCACATTAAAATACCATGAACAATACACATGACCAATACACACATGAAAATACGATAAAATTTAAACTTTCCATTTATAATATAATTCACGTGTCACGGTATTTAATAACATGTAGTTACGTATATATTATAAATGTGTTAAGTACACGACATATAAAAATCACGAGATTTAAAACATAAACGATCACGTAAATAATTGAACTCGGGAAAAGCTACGGGTTTTTCCGTGGACACCCTTTAGGCCGCGGCTACACAAAGGAAAAGGAGAAGACGGGCTTTGGCCCATGACCCAACATAAACCCATAAGTAATTAAACACAAGAAAACCTTTTCATAATTTAGGTTAGAGAAAAAGTTCTTCCTTTGCCTCCTCTCTCTCCTTTGCCGCCGGCCATAGATCAACCACAAGGACAAACCGAACAATTTTCTTGTTGATTATTCGTGTGTACGTGATCGTGTTCGTAACCTTTTCTTTCCACGTGTTCGGTAAATTAAACACTTCACTTTCTTTTATTTTTTTAAATAAATTCATGTTAATTATTTAATTAATCATTAAAACAAGTAGACAAAATACATGGGATTAATTAAATCATGTTTAGGGGGTGTTTGGTGTTGTTTTGGGTTAGCCGAGACACAACCGAGAGTCAAGAGACTCTCGGCTTGTTCGATCCGACGCCACCGAGACCCACAAGGGGCTCGGTTTGGGTTTGTTGTTCGGACGCAGCAAGGGGAAACCCCCGACCGCAGGTCGGTGTGTGTTTTTTGTTTGGACCGAGAGCCAACCGAGACCCATAGGGTCTCGGTGGGGGTTCTTTTTGGCTGACAGTGGGAACCGAACAAAAGCAGGGGGAACCGGCTCACAATCGGTATGAACCAGTGTGAACCGATGTGATCCGGCTGAACCGCCGGTGGGAACCGCGGCTCAGGCAGCGGGTAAACCACTCGGACAGTGGCAACCGGCTAGGCCGGGTTAGCCACTGTCAAGGGTGTATGTTTCGGCTTATGTGTTGGACCGGGTTTCGGGCTCGGGTTAATTTTTAAAAAACACGGGTTCGAGTCTCGGGTTAATTATTAAAATTAGAAAACATGTTAATTAAATTAATCAGTAGACTTATTAATTTAATTAATTTCATGACTTAGGTTAAATATTAAAATTAATATTACATGTATAACCTAAAATATTCAACTTAGCTTAATTTAATTAAAACGTGTATTTTTAATTAAATTCCATATAACGTATAGTTTAATTAATTAACCACATATTTAACTAATAAGCTATAACCATGACTTGTATTATACTATTTAAACTTTATTTATTATTTATAATCCAACTTATTTCTAATTATGAAAACTTATTATTTTTGGAAACTTTCTATTTTTAGAAACTTACTATTTATGGAAACCTGCTATTTTTAGAAAGTTACTTAGTATTACAATACAAGTATTATAATACACTAATACATGAATAATACACAACAAATTATCAGAATAACTACAGTTAATACAGTAAACACTAAAACATTACAGAATACGTATAACAATCTAATAACACACGGAATCAGTAAAACACACGTAATTCAGATAACTCATACACGCCCATATTTCTTATGTAGTATTATCCGTCAAGGCGGAGTAGTCTTCATCGTTTCATTAGCTTCTACTGGACATAAGGTACGGATTTCCCGTCCTTCAGCAAGGACAATTTCTTCCTTCATTAGGATTTCCCGTATGCAGCCAACTGTTTCCCCAGTAGTTACAGATTCAAATGCTTATGTTTATTATTACCTTAGCCATATACATGCATGACCAGTTTCACCTAGTTATGAAGGTACCGTGACCATAACACTAGAGGCACTAGTATTATGACTTCACAACGGCGGAGTGATAGCTCGTGGCGTCCCTTTCAATTATTTGGCCATTATATTTATTATGTTATCATGTGGGGCGTATGGGTGCATCCTAGTTACATGTTTCAATCAGGATTTCATGGTGAATGTGGTGTGTGCCTTGCATCCTTCACAAGGAGCTGATCCCTCCTACCCATTACCAATTATTTAGAGGCATCCCCTCTAATTTGCATGACGAGGTTACCCCTCCAAGTATTCATGCACGTTGTTGCCTCATGACGTATATTGGCTTTTGGTATATTAACTAATACAGATTCTCATAAGTAACATAAGCTATGTTTTCAAAACTAAAACCAGTGAACATGACAGACAACTAGGTTTTCCAGGACTTATTCATTTCTGCTGCTATTCATGCTTTATGCTCTTTATATGCTTTCATATTGTATGTCTTCCATGCTTTATTGTATATCCGTGCACTGAGCGTTATGCTCAGCGGTCTACTTTTTCATGTTCCCAAACGGCAGGTACCCAAGGTCGCAAGTAGGAACTGCAGAGTATGTGCATTCGGATTGGAAGCTATCCGGCCTCTCTTACCTTATGCATGTATTCCTACATTATCATACTTTACTTCTTTTGGACATTGTTTAGTCCTTTCATTTACGGTACTTGATATTGCTTGTGTGTGAATTACTAGACTACCGATGTTTGATTCCGGTATTTCTATTTATGGTCATGAATGTTTAGACATTTACCTTGCATGCTTTGATGACACGACATAATTTACTGTAGCATTTCCATCTTAACAAATGCGGTGTTACACTGTCTTATTTCCTCTTTGAGTATATGCCAATATATTAGGTGGACCATGGTTTATGATGACGTCATTTTCATACCATTGTACGTGCGTTGCTCCAGCATAGGTCACGTGGCATGGTCTCCGACACTTGATTGAGACCATACACGAACATATATCCTCTAGCCCACACTAACCCAATAAGAAAAGATAACACACAACGTAGGCTCCACCACGGTGCGAGATCCCATGACGCCGCCGACGGTGTTGTTGTCCCGTGACAAGGTAGCGCGAAGTATGCTCATGCTATTGTTCAAGAAGTCCGGCATAGAACTTGTTGTCTCCAATATGGACCACGAGGAGCGACATTCAAAGTTATGAGTTTTGGATACTATTGGCCTTCAATTAATGGGGATGCATATGAACTTCAAAAAATACAAATCATGCCACCACCCTCATTTTCTAGTCCACTCAACCTCCAAACATGACATGGTCCCGGATTCATGGTTACCTTTGTGTGGTTGTTCTACAAATGGGCATTAACATTGTTGGTCCAATTTTTTCCAACAAGACATTGCCAAATTCTTCATTATGGCAAACTGGCAATTGATTAGTTAACAATATGATTAGTAAAGTCCATGTCTATCGTCACAGGCAAGAACAGTCACTAACGTGTTTGGAAACATATTGTTTGTCGATTCCGTGTCCTCGTGTCATTGTCATTTGTCAATGATACAACTTTGTGTCATTGCTAATTGGCCGGGTAAATTGTTAGGTGTCGTGATGGTGATGTGTTTTTCATACTTATTGAATTATTAAATCTAAGCAACCCGTCAAACAAATTATTACGGTAAGAGTACAAGAAAAAAATATATCCAGACAAAGTAGTAAGTAGTAACGATATGTAGCATGTGATGATGGTCCATTATTGTAGCACAGTTGTAAGAAATATATAGGTTATTAATGAACTACACTGTTCTTTTTATCTATATGCAACGCCTATGAGGTCGAAGTTACTCCGTATAAAGGTTATAAAATACTACTGTAGTAGTAATACTAGTAAATGCTGATATATATTTAGAGAAATAAATCTTTGGCGTATTAAGTGAAATACAAGTTGTGTGTAATATTTGGTATGTGTGAAATGTGATGCAAAGTCATGTCATATTCACATAAGATTCTCTCTATATCTCTCTCAGCAAAGACTATGAATTGCAGAATTGGGCTTAAATCACCATTCACTTTAATGCTCATGACATGTCTCTTTCTATTATCTCCCAAAGCTTCTTGGTTGGTCTATATCAAATATGGAAATATTCATTGTCTAATGAGGTAATGTATATCAATTTTAACACTTTAAGTTTCTGTTCTGGGGTGATGTCATCCTGCTGAGAAAGAGAAAATTAAGAGGTGCACGTTTAAAAATGCTTGTAGCTAGTCTCAAATATGATAGATTTAAAAGATAACCTCAAATTTTTAATAATAAAAAGGAGTTGCTTAGATTAAGAATGCTTGTGGCTAGATTCAAGTTTTAAAGATTTGATAGATAAGATAGAAAAGAAAACAAAACACAGGTGGGGTGAAGTAGAGGACATAAAGTGTTTGAAGAGGTGAAATTCAGAGCTGGGGTTGCTTGGATTTTGTTTAGGATTTTTGTGTTCCCCAAACACCTGAATTACATCCATTATTTATGAGTATGTGGTCCTTCAACACATATATTACATAAAAACTAATGTATCATATTATCATAGGATAAATATTCTACAAAGGTTTAACATCTTTTGGAACTGAAGAATTTTATAGGAGTTATATGTATGTGAACAATTCGAATAACGTAGTTCTAGAAAGAACAAGTTAAACAAATTCGATTTGTGGGAGTCCGAGGTACCTAATGTGGTCCTAGAAAGAACAAGGTATATACATTGTTTTTTGTTTTTTTGAACAATATACATTGTGTTTTAATTCAATAAATTATATAGATAAAGTCATGAAACCCTAAGCAAGATATTAGAAACTTGATCAACGTCTCTACTCGTATCATGATCTAGAGATTGACATACAATGATAATTCGAACCACATCCTAAAACTATAAGAATGATAGGCGAGAGACGTTGTTGACTCACCATAGTTGTAGGATGTTAACCCTACAAGTGACTCTTACAAGAACTTGGTGGTCAATTGTGATATATGAAAACACTAGCTAAAAGACCCGTGAAATTCACGGGTATTTTAAAAGAATTGTCGAATAAGTTAGTAAATTACGATATGTCTTATGAAGGTATTACTTAAAAAGAACAAATATGGATAAAGAGATGTAAAGTACACGGTTTGGAGTAATCAGACACGTTATATGAAACACAATAGGAAAAGCACAAAAAAATAAAAATAAAAACACCATCCTTTATTTTGCTTATTTTATGTATACCACAACCAAGTTAATCGTTGTATTTGCGAGATTTCCATCTTAATCATATATAACCATATTTATCATAAATAACCATCTTCAATCTTTTTTGCTTTTAGCATGTGTCCATGTGTAAAAACAGGTTATGACAAATACAATTCGACTTGACCGACAAATTGTTCTTGAGTTTTGATTCAAACCGATGGACATGAAAAAAATGTTGCCTTAGTATCTTTCACAAAGTGTGATAAATTCATCCTTTAGATAAATTACTTGTTCATCCTTTAAATGATTCAAAGTACAAAGAGGCTTGTGATAAATATTTTATAATAATGTTTTTTGTTTCAAATATCTCAAGGTGATTTGAGAGATTTAAGCAACTCGGGCGAACTTCTAAATCGTCTAGATAGGCCTGTAATTTTACGAAATAACAATCATTTTTGTTCTTTTAAAGATAGTCTCTCGAGTTTTTCAAGTCTTTGATGTCTCTCAAGTCACCTTGAGGCAATTGAATAATTTGGACTTTTTTGGAACATTTTCTACAAACGTCTTTGAATTTTAGAGCATTTATAAAATTTGCCTTTTTACATATCTGTTTTAATGTTTCATTATCTACATCACAAGGCTGAGCGTTATACGCCTTCAAACAGACATGACCAATAACCAGATTGAACATGTTTTGGTTAGATTCCCGGTCCACCACTTTTCTTACGTCCAGCCTTTGGTCCGCCCTGGTTCGATTCTGTCTTATGCACGACCGACCAATGTTTTGTTAGACTGAACTGAACTGACTGAGACATTGACCAAAGATTTTGATCTAATCTTTGTACTTAATCTGTTTGTAATGCACACCTATCCAGTTTTCTCACCATAATTAGCCCTACTTTATGATTAGGTGATAAGAGGCATTTTACAAAGTAACGATGCAATCTTAACCTACAATAATTAATATTGACTGGTTGATAAAAAAGATTATCGTTTGTAATTGATTAAGGTCAAATTAGTTGAAAGAGTTGTAAAGTTTTAAACTCTTAATTAAAAAAATCGCTAATCAGAGAAGTTAAGAAATTATAATGTGTATCTTAAAAGAATTTTATCACAAACTATTAAATATTGATTGGTTAATAACTTACATTTGTAAATTTTTAAGATCATATGTGTTTTTTTGCTAAAAGACTCGTGATGTTGAAGGATATTTTAAAAAATTGTAAGAAAAAGTACTATATTTATTTATTACTCTATAGTATGAAGAAACACCTAAGTTCTAGTGGTTGAAAATGAAACTATATGCAAATGAGACATATATGTATTCCAAATTCTAACAAAATTTCAAATAAGTAAAAAAGTTGTGTATAAATATTTTGTACAAAGCCTTGTTGATACATGCAAATAACTTGAGTTGGTCTTTATTAAATATGAAGTACCCTAATAAATCGGCATATACTCCGTATATTTTTCCATGTCTAAAGTATTATAAACCCTTCAACGTAAAGTAAATTTAATAAATAAAATTGTATATTAAATGCTTTAAATGACACTCATATCAAAATGCCTTTAGATTCAAAGATTTTGTTAGAAACTTTCTTTCCATAAGGATATCAACATCCTAAAATTCATCTTGATACCTAAATATTTACCATATCACTGTAAGTCAACTAATGATTACAAAAACGTAAAAAAATAAATGCAAGTGCCGACTAATAATTGAAGAAAATTGTACCAGTTGAGAAAAATTAGCGTACCCTTTTCATCTATACAAAGAAAAGATAATGGCATTTTTGCCCCAATCCAAAACCAGTTGGAAAATGCCCCAAACTACATATGCGACTTGTACCGCAAAATCACTTTTTTTGCTTCGATTTTTGTCTATGTCGCATGAGACAATTTCAAAAATGGTTTTTATTTCTTGAGACAAATCATGTAGCAAGTTTCAGTTTGGAGTATTTTTGTTTTTAGCCCAAAAAATAATCACTTGACTATTCCACGCTCATCAGCCTTGGCCCTTAAAATACAGCATAAAGTATTGGAAGACATAAGATATACTAATATGTGGATACATTTTAATTTAAGAAAGCTTATAAATTCATTTTGTGTACCGAAAAATAAAACTCATGTTCTTGAAGTTCATAAATTCCATCAACAACTAATTGAAGTTCAAAGTGGTTATGTTTAAATGAACCTGGAAGCTGAGGAGCTCAGATTAAAGTTCCAAATAAATACTTCAATCTTAATTCCTAAACACATTATTCCATGTATATCGTCAACCAGAGTGCTAAATGATTGCTAACGTTAAACGTGTATTAAGCGAACTTCATGAAAGCCTATATTGATTATAAAGTTAAGTCCTAAAGTTCGACTTGTATACAAAATATGCCTACTTTTTTAATCAATAATAGTACTTGGCTCTAAATGAACGACTATTCTCCATGGTTCTTAGTAAACATGATCAAAGTATCTCAAAGTTTGGCCAATTCGAGAAAGCCTTGTAAATATGTAATGAATTACACTTTCACTATAAAAAACCATAAAGATTAATGTGGTCAACCCAACCAAAGGTTGGGGATCTACCTCTAGTGTTGGAGCTACCTTGCACTACCATACAAAGGCACGAGACCATCAAACTTTTTAAAGTTAGTAAGCTTTCAAGCGTATGATAATTGTTAAAAAAACTAATATCCTTCTATGAGACTACTATTAAAGTTGATGCAAACCTAAAATTCGTAAATTGAAATTTCAAAACCATGACAGCAGTCTATTATAAGTTATATTTAGAAAAAAATTAATTACATAAAAGTGTGATATATTAGATAGCTAGCTAAATGACCTGTGAAATTCACGAGTATTTTAAATCTTTATACAACAATTCACTACTTAAAAATAATCTTTCGAAATAATATCTTTCAAATTTCCAGAATTAAAAAAGTAATGTTTAATCAATGAATCAATAAAACATAATTATAAATATTTTATAATAGTTGATAATCGATAAGAACCTTGAAAACTAAATCACGAGAAAAACGAAATCTACTAACCTTCAAAAATAGTAACACAAACCTAGTAGGTTCAAACCTTTTTTAATGATATTTAATTTAGAACCGTATACTCTAAACTACCTTTTGAAAAAATGGAGCAAGTGATAAAAGCAAATTAAACAGTCACATTGTCTCAGGAAAATAAATAAAAAGTCGTTACATATATATGATCTACGTAAAAAACCAAAGACATTCAACAAAAAAAGTTTCTTACATGAGGAAATGCATTTTAGATTTGGAGAGTTGTACACTTTATAGAAATAACAAAGATCTCTAATTATAATGAACTATAAATATTGGAGTAAAATCATATAAACATATGTGTGGTCTCAAATACCATTATAAGAACTTACAACTATTTTATATGTATTTAAACTTGTATTGAACAATACAGAAAGCAACAAAAAGGACTATATTATGATAGGCATTAAAGTGAACTGAAAGTTTTGCAACATAAAATAATAGCCTGAAAAGAAAGTTAAGTTTATAACTTTTTGTGAATTGCCATTTTCATCAAACCTGAAACTCATTACACAACAATTAACATTTAAAAGCTCTACGATATAAAAAAATAACAAAAGTGCTTAAAGCAAGGCATACAAATTGAGCGTAATTACAATCGAAAGATATATACAATCGATATATGATTTACAATTAAAACTGATCACTGAATAAAAATATAGCTTTATATTTCTACAGAGAAAGATTGTTAGAAAATATCTGACATTTTTGATTTATTTCAAAATCAAGTTATTTGCATTGCATCTTGAAAAAGATATCAAAAATATGTTTCAATTAAGTTTTTTAAAACACCAAAAATATATAGCGTAAATTTATATAGTAGCTTCTAGAATTCCCACTTTAAAATAGATTAGTTTTCAAATTGTATCATTTAAAAATAACCAACAGTAAGACATTCGTTGGATATATTTCAGTTAACCATTGACCATTTTGTAAGTGTGTAAAAGAAGTTTTGATCGGCAAAATTAATAAGTTTCCAAAAAAGTTTCGAAGATTGTTTAGGAGGAAAATTTAAACGCATTTATTCAAAAACTGATTTTATACACTTGTCATCATAATGTTAAAAGTTATTTACGGAAAAAATTGATGAAGAGAAAGGATAAAAAGTGTGTTATATTAGATAGTATAGATATGGAAAAAGAAACAAGTTGGGTTTCGGATACAAACAACTCTAACCGATTCATAATTTAATTCTACTTGACTAATATTAAGCTCGACACTTAACCTCTAAACTCCATCTTAAACTAAAATAAAAACTAATTTATAACAATTTCCACCTTAAGCTTTATATTAGCTTATACCAACACTAAGCGACTTCAAACAGTGTTGTAACTTGAATCTAGGTACCATATTCGTCAAGACATTCGCAACATTGTGTTTAGTGTTCACCTTCAGAATTTAACCGTTTTATCTTTCAAGACCTTCTAAAAAAGTGATAATGCATATTGATATGCTTAATCTTTTCATGAAAAACATGATTCCGCAATAAACGAATCACGCTCTGATTATCTCAATTAACTGCCATTGTGTCAAGTTCCACACCCAACTCTTCCAAAAGTCCTATTAGCCCAATAGCTTCCTTCAGAGCCTCCGTAAGGGCCATATACTCAGCCTATGTAGTTGAAAGAGCCACCACGTGTTATGGTTTTGCTTTCCAGCTTACAACACATCCATGTACTAAAAATATGTAACTAGTGATAGACTTACCTTTATTCGGATCTTTAGCGTAGTATGAATAAACAAAGCATGTTACGTCTACATGGTCGCCACAATTTGTCCCATACACCAAACCCACTTTTATAGTGCCTTGTTTATATTTCATAATCCATTTCACTGCTTCCCAATGATTTTTACCCGAATTTGCTAAATATCAGCTAACTACACTTACTTGATACGCTATGTCTCGCCTCGTGCACATCATCAAGTACATTAAACTCCCTACTGCATTTGCATGTGGCACCCTATTCATCATTTCAAAATCACAATCCCTAACCAAGAAATCATTCAACCACATCTTAGAGTTCCCACCCAATGGCATCTGAACCAATTTTCCATTGTATATTCTAAACTTGTTTAAAGCTTTAGAAATATACCCTGATTATGACACCCTCAGAGTCTTGCGACTCCGGTCCTTGATGTTCTCCATACCAATAATCTTCTTTTCTTTCCTGAGCTCCTTCATGTCGAACTACTTTTTAGGCAAAGACTAGGTAGACCCAATCTCAGCCTTGCTTTTACAAGCAGTTAGTATATTGTCAACATGAAACAACATATTAAAATACTCACCTTGTGCATAATTCTATAATATCGCAAATGTCATTACTGCTACGCTTGAACTCATTGTTCAGCTTGTACTCATCAAACCTCTTACACCATTACCTCAGTGATTGCTTCAAACCATAAAGGTATTTCTTTAACAAACATACCTTGTTACCTTGATCAAATCCTGGTGGTTGTCTCATGTAAATCACTTCTTCAAGATTGCCATGTAAGAACATAGTCTTTACATCAAGTTGCTCCAGATCATAATCTCTACACGTAGTCAATGCAAGTATAATCTGAATAGATGTGTGTCGAACTACAAGAGAAAATACTTCATTGTAGTCAATAACTGCCCTTTGTGTGAATCCACGATTCACCGACCTTGCCTTGTACATAACGATTTGAATACATTCAATCCCTTCCTTTATTTTGAACAACCATTTGCAGCTCACCAGCTTTTGCCCATCTAGATGATCTAATAACTTTCAGGTCTGGTTTTTCCTCAGATAATCCATCTCTTCTTCCATAACAGCTTTCCACTTAGAATTGTCTTCATAAGAAACTACCTGATGGAATGTCAATGGTTCATGAGTATCTTCTTCCTCTGTTGCAGCAAACGCGTAAGCAGCCATATTACTTAAATCCCAAAACTTCATAGGTTTCGTTCTTGTCCTTGGCTCTCTATCATAAACCAGTTGATAATATGTGAGATCTGGTGGTTGATAAGTTTATTAATCACCCAACATCTTCTTCATAGCCCTCTTCTTGATCTGTCTGATCTTCCTCAGGCGTACGATTATTTAACCTCTATAGTTCCACCTCAACTTGTAATTCCTCAATAGACTTATCATTACATGCATTAGAATCCTTCAACATGTCATTATACATGACACTTTCATTAAAGACCACGTTCCTCCTTGTGACTATTTTAGGCGATTCATTATCAAGTCTATATAGTCTGTACCCTTTCACACCCTCAGGATACCCCAAAAGAACGCATTTTACCGCTCTAGACTTGAACTTACCTTGTTTAACATGTGAATATGCAACACAGCCAAAAACCCTCAACATCCCATATTCACTAGGATGTCCCGACCACATCTTCGTAGGTGTCTTTTTCTCAATCATTATCGATGGCGACCTATTTATGAGATATGTGATCGTACATGTCGCTTCCTCCTAGAAGGTCTTAGGCAATCCAGAATGAATTAATAAACAACGTACCTTATCCATGAGAGTTCTGTTCATCCGTTATGCTAACCCATTCTGCGGCAACATCCCAAAAACCGTCAAATGTCTAGCAATCCCACTCTCAATACAAAGCTGCTTAAATTCTTTGTTACAAAACTCAAGGCCATAAACCGTCCCCCACACTAAATTTCAACTACCTGCTTCCACTTTTTGAAATTTCCAAATTCTTCATGTTTGAGACTAAGAATATAAACCCACGCCCTCTTGGAATAACCATAAACAATAGATAAGAAATACCTCTTACCTCCTATGATTCCACCTGAGACAGACCCCATGTCTGAATGAATTACTACCTGTGTAGTGTGCATTCCTACACTGAAATTGACTCGATGTGACTTTCCAAGAACACAAATTTCACAAAAATTGAGCTTGCCTATACTCTTCTTGCCATATAAACCCTTTCCAGAACGTGTAGTCCAGCCTCACTGATATTTCCTAGTCTTTTGTGCCAAACTTGCGCAAGACTGTCTTTTTCTTGAACGCTAGCATTAAGCTCACCTACCTCTGCGTGGCCATCCAAAGAGTATACAAAGTTTTCCCTTCGGGTTCCAGATAAAATAACCTTAGAACCATTAATCACCTTGACTTTGACCAACTATAATTTTACGGTATATCTGTCCTTTTCAAGAGTTCCCAGCAATATCAATGTAAATGCAAATATCGCACTAAAACGATATTTACGTTTTAATCATACTTAACGCTTTGTTAGAGACAAAACGTCAAACATATTTTTATGTTTGAACTATAAGCATCATATAAGTTATCTTCGTCCATGAACTTACACACTACGGCTTTTTTATAAAAAGTATACAACTTATTTAAACATAAATAAGAAAAATAAAAATGGACTCCATATGTTGACTTTGACATCTAATGTCAGATATATTAAGTCAAACAAGACATGATATAATTGTTTCTTGTGAACTTGGACAAACAATTAATAGGCAACAAAAGTCAGACATGCCGGACCCTGGCGGACCCAAAGGTAAAGGGTCCGACGGGTTCCATGGGGTCTGGCAGCTTGCCTATAAATAAAAGCCTTGCCCATGCTTATATCACCCCTTTTATCTAATCTTCTCTCTAATCTTTGTATAGATCTAACCTTCTAATCTATCTTGTCTATTCTCTTTTTGCTTGTGATTTAGATCCTTGTTCATATAAAGATCGGTCACGAGAAATCTCAACTCTAAGCTTTGATCCTTCAAGGCTTCACATTGCGTGAAAGTGTTAAGTGTTACCTACACTATCACCATTGTCGTACCCATTCATCTATCTACTTGTATAAAGTGTGGTTGGTGTTATAAACCACAAGTGTAGAAGTGTATAAGGCGTTGTTGTGCCTTTGTAACAAACGAGACATCTTGAGTTAAGGTGTCGTTAAAGATTGTAAGTTTGCATGTGAAAGTTTCTCCACTGGTGTAAAGGATATTTATTTACTTAAAGTAGAACTCTCGAGTGGATACTCGAGGAGTGAAATGAGGGTAAGATAAGTGAGATCTTGATAGGATGAATAATACACTGGGTTTTGCTTGGGGTTCAATATTAAGTCTCTCGGTATCTTCTCGAATTGATCACAGCTCAAAGTGTAATGATTGTTCTTGGTGACAAATAGAGGGTTTGGTTTTCTATTCTATTAAAAAGGTAAATACGTGAAGTAAATAATGGTAAACTAGGAGCAATTAATTAGTAAAAATAAACTTAAATTAAAATCGAACTAAAACAGTAACTTGTAAATACCCTAAAAATTGTTTGATTCGGAATATATGCTTGATCCGGAATAATCAGAAAAAATCCTTCATTCAGAATGTCTTGCTTACTCGGAATAAATGGGAAAAAGCTTCATGCGGAATAATTGCTCATGCGGAATAATGGCTCATGCGGAATAATCTTTGATCCAGAATAAAAGGTTCATGCGGAATAAATGACAAAAATGCTTCATTCGGAATGTTCTGGTTCATGCGAAATAGCTGACAAAAGATGCTTCATTCGGAATATAGGTTGATCCGGAATACATAAATATTCCGGATGAAGGACGTTGATCCGGAATAAAAAAGTTATTCCGGATGAAGAGCTTGACTCGGAATAATAAATATTCCGAATGAAAGGTACTGATCCGGAATATTGGATATTCCGGATGAAGGAGTTTGGTTCGGAATACTGGGAATGATGAAGAACAGTAGGTAACCGAAAAACAGGGGAAAACCGATTTTACCAACAATCAACCAAGTTTTTAACCAAATCTTAAACAAAACTAATCACCAATCATCTACTAACCATAAACATCAAATCCCAACAATAAAAACTCAAAACCCACTAACTTTTGAAGATCAAATCAACCAAATAAGAACTTTAGAACTTTGAATAAAAAGAGAAGATGAACAAGATGAATGGAAGGATTAAATTGATTGATTAAGGTATAGTAAACAAAAGGAAAGATTAAACACTTACAAAATCAAAGATTTAACAAGAATGAAAAATCACCAACACTTTAATGGTGTTGGCTTTCTACGGAAGAAAAGAATGAGAACTGGGAAAGAAAACTCGTCCCAAATGTGTGAGGGGTTTGTCTTTATATAGGCTAGTGGTTGGTTGGTGAAGTGGGCTTTCTTCCTCTCTTCTTGTCTTCTCGTCTTTTCAGAAAAGTTGACGTTTTCGATTCTGATTCGAGATTTGTCGACGATTAAATTCAACTCGTCTTTTAATTTCTTCGTTTAATAGACTTGAGTTTCTTCGTCATATGTAAATCTTCCATCTTTGGTCCTATTCTTCGATAAATCTTTAAATAGGCCCATTGACTTCAAATCTTTTGCATCTCTTGGACAATAGACTTCGTCTTTAGTCTTTTTCTTTGATAAATCCCGTGCAATCCCATGTTTTCTCCATTATCCATCCGGTTGGCTCTGAAAACACAGTAAACACAAAAACCACGCATAATTCCAAACAAATGATATTAAACACGCGTTTTGGTCTCGTTTTAGTAAGAAATAAGTGGAAAAAGGATGGGTGTTTTCACACCTATCAAATCCCCTACACTTAACCATTGCCATGCCCTCATGCAATGCTTAGTGATAAAGCAATTTTATATTTTTCTCATAATCAATCAACCTTGGCCTTATTAACATACTACTAAAACAAAAATCAAAGTACTAAGAGAGATTAAAACTTTAAATTAAACAAAAGGATAGAAAACCATTTTCACTTGAAAATAGCTATATGGAAATAACTTGCAAAGAGATCTAAGACTTACATTAGGGCTTCAGTGCTGCGAAGATTTATCACCCTCAAGTTTCACGTTCCCCAAACTAAGATTAAAAACGAGATCATTGTTATTATAAGTTAGCAAATCAAACACTTACACACATGGCTTAATTATATGCTTAAACTCCCTTATTCCTAGGTGTATCTCTTATATTTTATTTTTGTCTTAGAATGATCATGAAGATGCATTTTTGGACTTATTTTGATAGTTGATTTAGGCTGAAAGCAAAGTAGGACGATTTGATCAATAGTTAGCTAAAGGAAAAAATCTCTTAAAACTGCTTCTCGGGATATCAAAAAGTTCATATCTTGGCATAACTCGGTTCACGATTTGAGACCTTTCTCGGGACGATATTTGGCATGTACTTCATACTTCATATCTTGAGAGATGTTCTTGAGATAATGGTCTTTTCTTCGTTAATAGAGTTTCTTCACTTGGAGACTTTTGAGGGGTACTCCAACTTTGTTGACCACGACTTCATGATTATTTCTTCAATCTCTAATTGGGATTTTGAGATACAACGATCCGCCTCCTTTTCGGACTTGGATCTTTTTGTCCTCATACCTTGTTAGGGTCTTTTCGGATAGACTTCTCCATGATCTTTATGGGAGTTGATTGCTTTTCGTCGTGAGTCTTGATCCTTCATATTGATTTTGGGAATAATGCTTTTCACATCACCTTGGATCTTTAGCAATAAGATTAAATCCTCATGCCTTGTTAGGGCCTTTTCGGACTCGCCAATCTTCGCGCTCCGCTTCATAAGTTATGCCTTGGCTATGAACTCTTATCATTACCGAGCAACTTTTAAACGATCTTGGGCTAGAAGCTAAGTAACTTTACAAATCGTACGACCTTACTTATTGCAGATAAATTATTAGCAAGTGATGGGAGAATAGGCAAATAATTACACCAAGTGAGCTTGTGCAAGAATACCGACTTATAATTGACTCTATCATTTCTCGTTCTCCACAATTTAAAATCTCAAGTAATGAGACTCGTGGATGCTTAGCCTAATAAACCAATTAAGGTCTACCTGGTTAAGGATACTAGCTAGAATAAACTTGGATAAGTCTATTCGGGTTGAGTCAAAATAATCACAACGGGCCTAATATGTCAAAGATTTCAAAACTAGGTACACCACTTTATTAATAATTTTGAGTTTATTGCGGGATATATACATATGAAAGCAACGATAAAAAATTTAAAATTACGACTAAATGGCCAAAGTTGATTAAAAATTTGAAAAATGCTGAAAAAGATGATTTTCCGGTTAAATGAAGGCATTTTCATTGAAAAGTCTACTTAAAACTTCGATAGAAGTCCCCCCTACACTTAAGATAAACATTGTCCTCAATGTTTAAGCATGTGGGAAAAGTATCCCCTACACTTATGACATTGTGCACGTTGGTCAAATCAAGTTAAGGAAGAGACGACTAAAGTGATCAATTTCAAATGTGAGTATGAAGAAAATTGAATCATGATAGTTGAGAGATAGAACCGGATTTCGGATAACACGGGAGCACGGTTCTTCAAGGATTCCAAGAGTGCATTCATCCCTGTAATCACATCACCACACAAACACAAACAACCTATAGAGGTCCCCCTACACTTAGGAGGTTAAAACGGAAAAGGATAGATACTCGGGTTGCCTCCCGAGGAGCGCTTGTTTTTGATAACCGAGTCACGAGCCTGACTCGACCCAAAATTAGTTCATGGGAAACATGGTGAGGGATGGAATCATCTCATGAGAGATGTCCTCACCAAAGTACAACTTCACTCGTTGGCCATTCACCTTAAAATTAGGTCCATTAGGTTGAGCGAGCTCGAGAGTACCATATGGAAAAATTTGGGCAATGGTGAATGGGCCGGACCAGCGAGATTTCAGCTTGCCCGAAAAGATTTTCAACCGAGAGTTGAAGAGTAAAACTTTGTCTCCAACTTGGAACTCTCGGTTCTTAATCTTAGAGTCGTGAATGAGCTTAGTCCTTTCCTTATAGATCAAAGAATTTTCATAAGCCTCATTTCGGAGTTCATTCAGCTCATTGAGTTGGATCTTGCGTAGGTCACCGGCTTTGTTGATATCAAAATTAGCCCACTTCAAGGCCCAGTAAGCCTTGTGCTCCAACTCAATGGGGATGTGGCATGCTTTCCCGTACACGAGACGATATGGTGTACAACCAATCGGAGTCTTGTATGCGGTACGAAAAGCCCACAGAGCATCATCAAGTTTATCGGCCCATGAGGCACGATGCTCTCCCACGGTTCTTTCAAGAATTCGCTTTAATCCTCAGTTAGAGATTTCAGCCTGGCCATTAGTTTGTGGGTGGTATGCGGTGGAAAGACGATGATTTACACCATACTTAGCCATGACTCTTGCGAATTGATCATTGCAAAAATGAGTCCCGCGATCACTAATAATGGCACGAGGCACACCGAATCTAGCGAATAGCGATTTCAAAAAGTTACAAACCACCCTTGCGTTATTAGTGGGTAAAGCTTTGGCTTCAACCCATTTAGAAACGTAGTCAACGGCTACAAGGATGTATTTGTTTCCTTTAGATGAAAGGAATGGCCCCATAAAGTCGATACCCCAAACATCAAAGATTTCACATTCTTGTATGAAATTTTGAGGCATCTCATCTTTATGTGTGATCTTGCCTTGTTTTTGGCAAGCATCACAATGTTTAACCATCTCGTGAGCATCACGGTAAATGGTGGGCCAATAAAATCCCGAGTCAAACACTTTTTTGGCGGTGTAGTTGGGACCAAAGTGACCACCGGTGGGTCCTTTGTGGCAAGCGTCAAGGATGTCTAAAGCTGCCGGTCCATCAACACATCGGTGAATAATCAAATCAGCACATTGTTTGAAGAGATACGGGTCATCTCAAAAGTAAGTCTTAATGTCTTTGAAGAACTTTTTCTTTTGTTGGGATGTTAACCCGTCAACGAGAATTCCACCCGCCAAGTAGTTTTCAATGTCCGCAAACCACGTGGTTTCATCAGAATTCGAGTTGATAGACATTAAGGTCTCCAGGGGAAAAGAGTCATTGATCTCTTTGTTCGGATGATCCCCTTGGTAAGGATCCTCAAGTCTACTGAGATGCCGCGGCTAGGTTTTCAGCTCCCTTCTTATCACGAATTTCGATTTTAAATTCTTGAAGTAGCAAAACCCAGCGGAGAAGTCTTGGTTTGGAATCTTGTTTAGTTAACAAGTACTTCAACGCAGAATGGTCTGTATACACGATTGTGGTAGAAAGGACAAGATAGGGGCGAAATTTTTCAAAGGCATAGACAACAGCTAAAAGCTCTTTTTCGGTTGTCGTGTAATGCAATTGAGCCCCCGTCACTGTCTTGCTAGCGTAATGGATTGGTTGGAAGTGTTTATTCACTCTTTGGCCCAAAACCGCGCCGATAGAATAGTCCCTAGCATCGCACATCAACTCGAAAGGCAGCTCCCAATTAGGGGTAACCAAGACCAGTGCCTTAGTTAGCTTATCCTTAAGCAAGTTGAAGGCTTCAATACACTCATTGGAAAAGATGAAAGGAGTATCTTTTTCCAAGAGGTGGGTCATCGGGCGAGTGATTTTAGAAAAATCTTTGATAAAGCGACGGTAGAAGCCTGCATGACCCAAGAAACTTCTCACACCCTTCACGGTTGAAGGTGGAGGCAATTTAGCAATAACATCGACTTTAGCACGGTCCACTTCAAGACCGACTTTGGAGATATTGTGTCCTAGCACGATGCCCTCTTTTACCATGAAATAGCATTTTTCCCAATTAAGAACAAGGCGAGTGTCTTCACACCGCTTAAGCATACGTTCTAAATTGGCAAGGCAAGCAGAGAATGAATCACCATAAACCGAGAAATCATCCATGAATACTTCCATAGTTTCTTCAAACATGTCATGGAAGATAGCCATCATACACCTTTGGAACGTCCCAGGAGCATTGCATAAACCAAAAGGCATACGTTTGTAAGCGAATGTTCCATAGGGACAAGTGAATGTGGTCTTTTCTTGGTCTTTGGGATCGATGGGAATTTGAAAATACCCGGAGAAACCGTCTAAGAAGCAGTAATAGTCATTACCCGCTAGACGCTCGAGCATTTGATCCATGAAAGGAAGAGGAAAGTGATATTTTCTCGTGGCATCATTGAGCTTGCGATAGTCGATACAAACTCTCCACCCAGTAACGAGACAAGTGGGAATCAACTCGTTGTGTTCATTGGGAACAACGGTTATTCCGCCCTTCTTGGGCACACAATGGACGGGACTTACCCATGGCGAATCCGAAATAGGGTAAATCAAGCCGGCATCAAGAAGTTTGATAACCTCTTGTTTGATGACGTCATGAATGCGAGGATTAACCCTTCTTTGGCTTTGGATCGCGGGTTTAAAGTCATCTTCCATGAGAATCTTGTGAGTACAAAAGTTCGGATCAATTCCACGGATATCGGAAATTTTCCAAGCAATTGCCTTCTTATGATCTTTAAGCACGGCGATGAGGCGAGATTTTTCTTCTTCTTTCAAGTCCTTAGCAATGATGACAGGCGACTTCTTCCTATCTTCAAGGAACACGTACTCGAGATGGGGCGGCAACTCCTTAAGTTCTAAATCCGGAGGATTTTTGATGGGAGGCGGGTTCAAAGTCGGTTCATCGATAGCAATAGCCTTGGGAGATGGTGGAGAAATATGGTCCTCTTTGAGAAGGTTCTCAATGAGACAAATGTCTTCATCCCAATCGGTGGGAGAATCGTCATTTCCTAAGTTCACATCTCCCATGGTTGCTTCAAAATCTTTCCAAAGGAAATCACTTTCTCCAAATAGAGATAGTGATGAATCAATAGAAGAAACGGTCTCAACATTGGGAAGAGAGGTAGGAATACTTTACAAGCATCTTTGAAGTGTTCTTCACAAGCCTCATCAAGAACGTCGATACAATTAACACTCTCGTATGAATAAGGCTGTTTAGAAAGCTTTCCCATGTTGAAGACAATTTTATCGTCACCCACTCTCATGATAAGCTCACCCGCTTCTACATCGATGAGAGTGCGACCGGTCCTCAAGAATGGACGTCCAACGATTAATGGCACACGAGGGTCCATATCGTAGTCGACCACGACGAAATCGGCAGGAAAAGTGAATTTGTCGACTCCTACAAAAACGTCTTCGGCTATCCCCACTGGATAAGCAACCGTACGGTTAGCTAATTCCAAAGTCATTTTGGTGGGGACTAGCTCAGGGAGAGATAATTGCTTCCAAACACTTAAAGGTATTAAGTTAATACTGGCACCTAGATCGGCTAGGGCCATGCAATTCTCTACTCCCGGGAAGTTGCAAGGGATTAAGAAACGACCCGGATCACCAAGCTTGGTTGGCAATTTCCTTAAGAGCACTGCAGAGCAATTCTCATTAAGTTGGGTGTTAGCGATATCAAGAAGCTTCTCCTTGTCACTAAGAAGATCTTTGAATATTTTGGCGTATTTAGGCATGTGAGCGAGAGCCTCAGCGAAAGAGATGTTGAAATTCAGTTGTTTAAACATTTTGAGGAAGTTCGAAACCTGAATATCGTCCTTGCTTTTGAGCTTCTCTTTCCTCAACCTTGAGGGATAAGGTATGTCGGAAGAAGAGGAAGGCTTTGGGAGAGTGGGATCACTCACATCCCTGGGTGGAGGAGGGGTAGAAGTAAGAGGTGGAGAAATTGGGGAAATAGAAGGTTGAGGAATAGGAGCAGGTGACTCGTTTTCCTTAGTCACAATCACCGGTGGAGGTATAGGAAGCTCGGGTTCCTTGGTACCTTTGCCACTGCGAGTGGTGATTGCTTTCATCTCCCCTCTTGGATTCGCAACGGTGTTACTCGAAAGAGTACCCGAAGAAGAGGGTTGATTACCTTGGAAGAAACTAGCCAACATGTTCCTTAAGTCATTCGTTTGACTTGCCAAAGTGTTTCTCATATCAGCTCGAAGATCGTTCCCTTTTTTCACCATGTCTGCTTTCAAGTTGAGCACTTCTCGCTGGAGATTGTCCACGATCACATCATTAGTCCTCATGTAGGTTCCAATATCTTGGGGTAATGCGGTGGGTTGGTTGGGAGGAGCATTGTAGGCGGGTGGTTGATAAGCAGGTTGTTGGTAAACTTGGTTGTTTCTTTGAGGTGGATATGGTTGTCTTTGGGGTGGTTGGTATGGTGCACGAGGTTGTTGTTGAGGAGGGCGATTGAGGTTTTGTTGTTGGTTTGGGTTGTTAGGAGGAAAATCGGGCGGGGAAAGAAAGTTGTTTGAGCGGTAGCTAAGCAAGTTGCGGTCACCTTGAGGACGAGCTTGATAAGCGGCCGGAGGATAGGTACCGTATGCTGCATTAACATTCTCAGAAGGATAGTCTTAGGTGGTGGTACAAGTGGTGTAAGAGTGAGGACCCCCGCATATTTCACATGGTTGGCTAACAACATTGACTTGAGCGTCTTGAGCGTTTTTAGCGTTGATGTTGTTGGTATTGTTAGCGGTGTGGGTAACAAGCGATTCAATAAGCGTAGTAATTTTGTCGAGTCGCTTGTCGTTGTCACTAGTACTAGCACTAGCGGCATTGGCCCCCACACTCTTGGTTTGCACACGAGACTTATTTTCAATAATATCCCAAGCGGCATTAGAGGTCTTAACCAAAATATTACCCCCCGAGGCACTATTTAGTGAATCTTGGTCATTCATGCTTAAACCATTATAAAAAGTATTAATTTGTTGCACTTTGGTAAAACCATGTTGTGGGCTTTTTCTTAAAAGGTCTTTGAAACGG
This sequence comes from Glebionis coronaria, assembly GCA_025667525.1. Taxonomy (NCBI): domain Eukaryota; kingdom Viridiplantae; phylum Streptophyta; class Magnoliopsida; order Asterales; family Asteraceae; genus Glebionis; species Glebionis coronaria. The sequence continues at coordinate 522,195,235 of CM046875.1, forward strand.
TCCCAAGATTCACTAAAAGACTCATCGTACTTTTGTTCAAAATTAATGATTTCATTCCGCAAAGCGGTAGTACGAGAGGGTGGGAAAAAGTAGTTGATAAATTTGGTCTCCAAATCCGTCCACGTCAGAATACTTTGTGGCGGTTCCTTTGCGAGCCAATGCCGGGCTTGTCCCTCTAAGGAGAAAGGAAAAAGTTGTAAACGGATTACCTCTTGTGGAACACCATTGAATTTGACCGTATTCGTGAGTTGCAGGAACCTTTTGATGTGGTCATGTGGATCATCAATGGTACGCCCCAAGAATGGTTGAGCAGAGACCATCTGAATAAAGCCGGATTTGAGCTCAAAGTTGTTGGCTGCAATCGCGGGTATGACAATTGGATCATTGTTGCCGTCTACATGTGCTTGCAAAAGTTCAATCATCGGGCGATTGTCCGGTAGAGGCTCATTGTTGTTGTTATTATTGTTGTTTTGAGGTGGATTGTTATTGTTGTTGTGTACACCTGCCATGTCTAAGTCTTCGAGAGGCTCGGGCTCTTGATAAGACGTTGATCGTGTACGCATGCACCTGCAAACAAGCAAAAAAAAAGCAGAAATATTTTTGGTTTTTATGTTTTTTAAATTTTAGGATTTTTGAAAATTTTATATTTTTTAGGGTTTTTTGAAAGATTTTTATGAAAAAGTAACGTTCACGGCGAACGGATCCCAAAATCCAAGTTCTCACAAAAAACTGTTGATCTTAACGAGAAGAGCCGGCAGCGGCGCCATTTGATACACTGGGTTTTGCTTGGGGTTCAATATTAAGTCTCTCGGTATCTTCTCGAATTGATCACAGCTCAAAGTGGAATGATTGTTCTTGGTGACAAATAGAGGGTTTGGTTTTCTATTTTATTAAAAAGGTAAATACGTGAAGTAAATAAAGGTAAACTAGGAGCAATTAATTAGTAAAAATAAACTTAAATTAAAATCGAACTAAAACAGTAACTTGTAATCCGGAATATTAGATATTCTGGATGAAGGAGTTTGATTCGGAATACTGGGGAATGACGAACAGTAAGCAGAAAAAAAAACAGGGGCACACGATTTTACCAAAAATCAACCAAGTTTTTAACCAAATCTTAAACAAAACTAATCACCAATCATCTACTAACCATAAACATCAAATCCCAACAATAAAAACTCAAAACCCACTAACTTTTGAAGATCAAATCAACCAAATAAGAACTTTAGAACTTTGAATAAAAAGAGAAGATGAACAAGATGAATGGAAGGATTAAATTGATTGATTAAGGTATAGTAAACAAAAGGAAAGATTAAACACTTACAAAATCAAAGATTTAACAAGAATGAAAAATCACCAACACCTTAATGGTGTTGGCTTTCTACGGAAGAAAAGAAAGAGAACTGGGAAAGAAAACTCGTCCCAAATGTGTGAGGGGTTTGTCTTTATATAGGCTAGTGGTTGGTTGGTGAAGTGGGCTTTCTTCCTCTCTTCTTGTCTTCTCGTCTTTTCAGAAAAGTTGACGTTTTCGGTTCTGATTCGAGATTTGTCGACGATTAAATTCAACTCGTCTTTTAATTTCTTCGTTTAATAGACTTGAGATTCTTCGTCATATGTAAATCTTCCATCTTTGGTCCTATTCTTCGATAAATCTTTAAATAGGCCCATTGACTTCAAATCTTTTGCATCTCTTGGACAATTGTAGGATTGTAAATCTTGCTTATGTTTCTAGAGAGAGAAAGAGATAGAGAGATGGTGGATTTCACACAAACTTTGAGAGAGAAACTAAAAATAACTATGTGAAAAATATGAAACCACACACCCTCTCCATCAAAGGAGAGGGTTTATATACCCAAGCCCTTGTCATGGGCTTGGGCTTACATTTGGGCCGGCCTACACATGTTGTAGGCTAGGCTTTGGTTTGTTTGTTTAATTAAGATAAGTTAACTAAACTACGAGCTATTACATGGACTATCGTTGGAGTGACCGATCCTTCTTAATACGTAAAACGTATTTCCAACAATCTCCCCCTAAGGGAGGTCACTCCAAACAAGGGCATTACCCAAGTTACAATAACAAGATAAACCTAGCATACTATGCTTGTCTTGAGCTCGTAGTCTTCGTCTTTCTTTTTCTTTTTCTTTTTTGGTGAACATGCTGATGTGATCTTTGATATCAGTCTTTGATCATCAATCTCTTGCCTTGATCTCGTGCATCCATCACTTGTGATCTTCGCCTCTTCGTGACCTCACGTCCCACATACTTATACCTTCGTAATTCTTGAAAGCTTCAGAGTTTGAAACAGCGGAAGACTTAACTTTTAGGCTTTCTTGAATTAGATGAGATATTAAGTGCATAAAGTATAAGCATGCGGGGACGACTTCTTCTTGGATCCCGCAACGCCACCGTCTTCAAATGCCGCAACATAAGTAGACACGAACGAAATGGCTTTGAACATTTCATTCTAATTTGGTAGCATTTTACCTCCGGTCGGTGAAGACCGTTGGACGATATTAGATATCGTACCCGTGACGGATAGTTTCAATTAAGTAACTTCCTGACAGGATTTCGCGGGTAAACCCGTTCTCTTTACTCGACCGTCCAAAGCTGACTGCGAACGTAAAGAGTGAATCATTTGGATAATAATATCCGCATGATTTGAAGCCGTCAATTCATGTTCCTGGAACAAGTGAAATTCAATTAAGAACCGCACCATCGTTGCTTTCCAGTTGTCACGAGCTTGATTCGTATAGAATCTTGCAAGTTACCTACCAAGTGCTGTTTGAGGTTAACACTAGAAGGATTTCCACTCATCACTGTGAACACTAAGTTATCACTCTGAGTGTTCTGGCAAGATCACTAAGATATTGCGTAGAGGCCTGGAACGTGTTTAAATTCAGTTAAGAATTAAACAGCTGTTGCTTTCCAGTTATCACAAGTTTGATTCATAAAGAATCGCACAAGTCACCTACCATGAGCTTTTTGATGTTCGCTCAAGAAGGATTTCCATCTTCATTGTAAATACTTTCGTATTACTCGGATGTTCAGGCAAGATCATGAAGATTTTGCGTAGGACTCTTAAAATCTTTCTTACTTTTCACAGTGTGTGAAGAAGCAAGGAAATATGAAAGTGTGTCCTAATGAGATATTTGATGATCTCAAATGGCTCTAGACTCGATCGTGCATTTTGGATTTTTGTGATCGGAGGCTGGAGAGGAGTGCCACCTTTTCAATACCAATTTATTCGGAGTGAATAAATCGATAGATAACATGTTGTCTCCGTGTGATTAAAACAAATATCTTTTAAGAGATATCTGAGTTAGCTGGGATGGGTTGTGCATTGCATCACTGGGTCCATGATGTCTGTCTTCAATATCAAGAATCATTAAACAATGATCTTAATAGCATATGTATTGACCCGGTTTCTGCCTAAGGTTGTAAGGAGGGCTTCTTTCTTTACACCCTTTATCTTTACAATTCTTTTTCATTCTTCAACCCCTTCAATGCTTACCAATACGTCATCACTAGCACCTTGTTGTGATTGTTCCAGTGCTAACTTAAGTACTTGGTCGGCATTCAGCTACGTTCACAATCTTTCTCCAACTTTCCTAAGGACTACTATTTCTAGTTATGGAATGTCCTTGGGAAGATTCCTCCGGTTCTGGAAGAATCATAGGACTTAACCTATCCTACCATCCTTATGTCACCACAATCTTCATCGTCGTGAAATAAATGGGTTTTGGGTAAGTAAATGTCACCATGACAATCTATTTTGATATGCAAATCCGTTTTGCTCCCCCTTAACATATGCCACGATATTCGAAAACATTTCGCACATGTCGGGATGAGCCAGCACATTAAGTCAAACCATTTGTGATAATATCCCATATTAAATCACATTTTCTCCCCCATATTAAAAATATTAACCCAATCGATGTTTTTAATATCAATTGATTTAATGAAGTTTTAACAAAGGTTTTGGGAAGAAAAATGCGAGTCCGTTTTATCTTCATGGTATCAAATGTATGAGATATGATACCGATTAGTAACATGATCACATATTCACCATATTAAAAAAGAATTGACAAGGTTGGACCTGATAGATGAGAACATCATATGATAAGATCAAATGGTTCTTGGCAGCATATGTTGGTCGCCTCGTCACGTCTGAAGTCATCTCTTGACACCACATGTACGATTGGTATTGTTGTCTTGACACCAACTTGTGAACTTGACACGTTCGGCATCGAAGATTCTGAATGCTTGACAATTGTTCCCCCTCAATTGTTGACCCGTGTTCTATTGAAAGAGCTGTAGTCGTCGGTTGAGTAGTCGCATCGTCGAGTATGTAGATACCAATTGTAGATTGCTATGGTTGTAGAGATGATGGCTTCATAAAAACAAGACTTCTCTTGTTTTAACAAATAAATGCACTGAAACGTACATTGATTTGTGTTAGACCAAGTTATAAAGTAAACTTGATCCCTTACAAGGTTTTAAAGTAAACCTTGCCCGAGAAAATTAATTCCCGTTGTGAGCCAAAGCTTTCATAAGAAATACTTGACTTTAATGTGAAAACCGGGTTGCAGTCTGAAATAACTACAAGCAAGAAGGGCATGTTTTATGAAATATTTACAACTTTTGTACGAACTCTATTTATGGCGCCGTGTCGATATTAATCAACATTTCTAAGGCCGTAAATATTATCGTACCAAAAGACATGCCTTTGAAAAATAAAGTAAAAATATTTTTGGATTTTTCTGAATTTTTCAATTTTTATGGTTTTTATATGGTTTTATATTTTTGTATTTTGCTTTTGAGGATAAAAATATAATCAATATATACAAATGATCACCAAGGATACGGAGAATAGTTTTACCACCACTATTCTTTCGCTTCATCTGCTAGTTCCTTAAGAGTCTCAGGCGAGAAGGTTCTCATTCCTAGCTTGTCGGCCAAAAATTCAATTCGAGCGCGATCTAAAGCTTTCGTGAAAATATCCGCCAATTGATACTCAGATTGGACAAAGTAAAGCTCGATTACTCCATTTTCCACTTGCTCCTTGATGAAGTGGTAGCGAATGTCAATATGCTTCGACCGGGAGAATTGAACATTGTTGCAGCATAAGGCAATTGCACTTTTGTTGTCGCAGTACATCGGAATCTTGTTGAAACCTAGACCATAGTCGGTTAATTGTGATCTCATCCAAAGAATTTGAGCACAGCAACCGGACATAGCTATGTATTCTGCTTCCGTACTTGAAATTGCAGCGCTTTTCTGCCTTTTCGATGCCCAACTGATTAATCGATCTCCTAGTAGTTGCAAAGTTTCACTCGTGCTACGCGTTGTATCTTGACAACCTGCGTGATCCGCATCTGCATATGCCATTAGTGCAATAGAAGAGTCCTTCGAATACCAAAGTCCCCGATTAATGGTTCCTTTAAGATATCGAAAGATCCTTTTAACAGTAGCTAAGTGTAACTCAGTAGGCCTAGTTTGATACCTGGCACACATACATATAGCAAACTGAAGATCAGGTCGACTGGCTGTGATATACAGAAGAGTACCGATCATTCCACGATAAAGTGTCGGATCAACGGCAACTCCATGTGGATCTGCATCAAGCTTAGTTCGTTCCACCATTGGAGTATCTACGGGGTCGCAAGATTCCATCTTATACTTCTTAAGCGATTCAAGGGCATACTTGGATTGATTGATAAAGATGCCTCTGGGACTCTGAGATATCTGAAGACCTAAGAAGAATGATACCTTGCCCATCATTGACATCTTAAACTTGGAATACATGAGTGTCCCAAACTCATCCGATAAGGTTTGGGTCGAGGCTGCAAATATAATATCATCAACATATATTTGTACCATAATCATATCTTTACCTCGTTTCTGAATGAACAGCGTGGGATCCACCTTGCCTTTAGCGAAGCCTTGCGTAATGAGGAACTGTGACAAAAGATCATACCATGCGCGAGGAGCTTGCTTCAACCCATAGAGAGCCTTCTTAAGCTTGTACACATGATTAGGATAATTAGGATTCACAAAACCATCCGGTTGTTGAACATAGACCTCTTCCTTGAGTTCACCATTAAGAAATGCCGTCTTCACATCCATCTGATAGACGACCATATTCATATGGGCTGCATAAGCGAGGAATAGTCTAATAGCTTCCAAACGGGCAACAGGTGCAAAGGATTCCATAAAGTCGATGCCCAATAATTGCTTGTATCCACGAGCTACTAGACGAGCTTTGTTCTTCAATATTCCGCCTAACTCATCGAGTTTCACCTTGTAAACCCATTTCAAAGTGAGTAACTGCACTTGATCCGGGCATGGGACAAGTTCCCAAACATCAAGACGTATGAATTCGTTAAGTTCTTCTTGCATAGCTTCTATCCAACAAGATTGAGTAAAAGCTTGTTGCCATGTCTTAGGTTCAAATTCAGTTAGAAAAGCATCAAAGTGACAAAACAGTGCACTTTCTTGTAACTGACTTCGTGTGGATACTGGACGATTAGGGTCACCAATAATAGAATCAATAGGATGATCCTTTGTCCACTTGCTGTCATGTTCACGAATCCGTGGATTGGAGTAAACTGTAGAAGGAGCTTCCTCTGAGGTGGACGACCCGGCTTGATTAGGGTCGGGAATAGATACACCAAAGAATGGAAGTTCACGCATTTGAGCGAATTCCAAATCGTGATCATCATCATCCTCTTCATCATCAATAGGCATGACATGGGTAGTTGAAACATGTGTTGGTTGAGAATTACTTGTTGAAGGTATATCTTAACCAATTGTTGGTGCAGATGTATCTGATTGTGCAACGGTTGCTGGAGCGACAACTTCGGTTACCGGAGCTATTACTTCAGGTTCTGGAGCAACAATACTTGGAGGAGTAAAGAATTCATCAAAAAACGGTTGAAACAACGTATCCCATTCCTTCCTAGTAGGTGGTGTAAATGATGATGAAGTAGGGTTGTTTGGGACAAGACCAGAACTAATATTACTGGGTCCCATTTCATGAAGTGCGGGTTCAGAGCTGCTTTGCTCAGAAGCCATTGCTGTCAGCTCATCAAAATCAACATTCATAGTTTCGAGGATCTTGCGAGAGTTACGGTTGTAGATTCGGTATGCCTTCTTTGCGGGGGCGCAACCAATGAAAATACCAATATCAGCCTTTGGTTGAAGTTTTCCCAAATTGTCACCATCATTATTTGGATAGCAAAGAGAACCAAATACATGAAGATATGATAAATCTGGTACTTTTCCATGGAGAAGCTCATAAGGTGTTTTACCATGGCGTTTGTGAATTAGTGACCGGTTTTGGGTGTACACTGCTGTAGATACTGCTTCTGCCCATAAAAACAATGGAGCCTTTGCGTAAATTAACATCGTTCGAGCAGCTTCCATAAGTGTGCGATTTCGCCTTTCAACGACACCGTTTTGTTGTGGAGTGCGAGCAACGGATGTTTCATGAGATATTCCAACTTCTTCATAATAGTCACGCAAGATTTGATTCACAAATTCGGTTCCATTATCTGTACGAATGCGTCGGACAGTAGTGTTGAGACGCACTTGAATCATCTTGAGAAATCCGATGATGAATTTAGGTGCCTCATTTTTTGCTTTCAAAAATTTCACCCATGTAAACCGAGAGTAATCATCGACAATAACGAGGATGTACTTTTTGCCACTAAGACTTTTAACACGCATTGGCCCACAAAGATCCATATGCAAAAGATAAAGTTTCTCTTGGTTGGTGTCTTCCGTCTTGGGTTTGTAAGATTTCTTAGTGCTTTTCCCCATTGTACACGCGGAACACAAATGATCCTTGTGAAATGATAGTTTAGGAAGACCACGAACAAGTTCGTTTTTCGCCAAGTGATTAATAGCGTCAAAGTTAAGATGAGATAACCGTCGATGCCATAACCATGACTTAGTCTTCGATGCTTTGGAGAGAAGACATACGGGAGAAGCGGCCATCATGTCTTGTAGAGACAAAGTATACAAATTATTCCCTCGAGTACCTTTCAATAAATCAACCCCTTCCAAATTACGAATGAAGCAGGTATGTTCTCGAAAAGCAACTTCTAGGTTTGCATCACAAAATTGTCCCACAGAAAATAAGTTGTGACCAAGACCTTCCACGTAATACACTCTTGAAATAATAACATTCCCAATATGATATTCACCATAACCCATTATCTTTGCAATATGATCATTACCAAATCGAACCGTACCAAGAAACTTGCTGACGAAATTTCTGAGTTGAGAGCGATCTCCGGTCATATGCTTGGAGCAACCAGAGTCCAAATACCAGAGAACAATTTGGACCACCTATTTTCAATAACAACAGTAGACAATGCATTGGAAACTATTGGTTCCGGAGTGTTAGCAGATACAGATATAGAATGATCAAAATTGCTAACATTTTTTAGATCCTTAGATTTCCTGCGTTTTCTAATGCGAGTTTTAGCACTAGCAGGTTTTACAGTTCCAACTTTCTTAGGTTTTGGATTATTCGCGGGCACTACAGTGGGAGTAGACCTATTTAAAGGGCACTTGGTTCCTACAGTAGTGTCGGTGTTCCTAGTTAAAGGACACGCTTGTGTTTTGGTAGCCTTGGTACTCCTAGTTAAAGGGCACGCTTTCTTCACTTCAGTGGGAGTGATCCTAGTTAAAGGGCACGTATTTCCTACTATAGTGAAAGTTCTACCAGTGGGGCGCCACATCCAACCAACTTGGGTTAACACTTTCCCAGTCGGTTTCCATTCTAATCCATTTTTCCGGGCATGCATCTCATTCACATGGTCAATCAGGCAAGAATCATGACGACTAGAAAACATACATTCATTGCAATTCCAACTTTTTAAATTAGAATTCACAGTAGGCTTAGAACGCTGCACAACCGCAGAGCCTTTAGGTTTAGCTACATGATTCTTTTTATTCAAAACAAAAATAACATTCCTAGGATGGGCTTCTACTTTCTTCTTCACTTGACTACTAGATGGGGGCAAGATCCTATCATTCTTCTCGTTTCTTTTAAGCTTAGATCTTTGAGCCTTAGTAGTGGTGCTTACTCCTGTAGAAGGCAACACGGGAATATTAGAAGCTGGTTTTGATTCCGCCTTATCTTTAGTGACCAAAGTTTGAGATGGTTTAGTCCTAGGGCCCTTGTTAAGTGGTGTGACGGCTACTAGGTTCCTTTTGATTGCACTAGAGAACGATGCTGAGATAGTGGCTGCGTTATCCACAACATTCTTACTTTTTAGAGTTCGAAGTGTTTCCTTTAACTCAGCCAAGACCAGATTCTTATCACAAATTTGTTCCCTCAAATCAGATATTTCCACCGACTTTCGATTCAATTGTTCAATCAATGATTGATTCTGTGCAGTGGTATCAACACATGCGGGCTTTACTGAATCGAAGAGTCGTGTATTTTTCTGTTTTAAGTTATCAACTTTGGACAAAATCTTGGAAACTCGATTATCTAGATCAAGTTTAAAATTCTCAGCGGCCTCAAGTACGTTCACACAGTGAATCTCCTTAGATTTCTCTATGTCTATCGGCAAAGATTGAGCAACCTTGTCACTTGGCTGACGCTGTTTTGATTGTAAATTCAATCGAAAATTCTTTTCAAAATTTGCATCATCGATATTAACACCTTCGAATGACGTTTCAAAGATTTCTTGAATAAATTGTTGCTTGCATTCAAGCGAAATACAATGTGTTTGAATCTCATCAAAACGTTTTGAAAGCGAAGAATATGAATCTTGAAGCTTTAAAAATTCAGCGTCAGATTCGTGACAAGTACTATCTACCACATTATCCACAGTTTCAATATTATGCACAATAGAATCATTATCAACACGTTTATTCACACAGAGGGAAACAATATCATGAGACATCACTTGATTCAAAAGCAGATCATTATGGTGTGAAACCCGTTCTATTTCAAGTAAACTGTTTTCATAAGCATCTTCCATTTCATTGAAAACACGTCTAACTTCTTCTATTTCCAAAAACAAATCTTGATCAATATTACGAAGACAAGCTTTAACATTCTTTACAAACGGAACAATTTCATCTCGAAACGCAGCTCTAGTGTGCTCAAAGTTCCATTCACCTTCCGTTATGGCCGTGGCCGTCGTACATTCCAAAATGACCTTGTCAAAATCGGCTAAGTGTTGGTGAACCGTATTTAAGTTAACGGACGCCTTACTTACCGGTGGAATTAACTTCGTTAAATCCTTTTTGACAAGTGTAGGAGACGTACTAGGAAGATTTTCATTTGACAAACTTTGGGGCACAAGAACTGTTAATTCTGCTAATTCCTTTTGTAAGCGAATGCGTGTCTTTTTCGAAAATTGATCTTTGTTATGTTGATCATAATCAATTGTATGGAATTTTGAAAGCATTTTAGAATGAGTTTCATCCCCAAGTGATTGTGTCTCCTCAGTACTACGAACAAAAGGTGCTTCTTTCGATTTGCCAATTATGGTCATATCATAAAGACCGGGAATATATTCCTGAGCTTGTTTTGCATAACCAGGATTAGGTGGTAAATCTTGAAGACGCTTAAGTTCGAATTCTTTAAATGATTTAGTTAAAAGATGAACCTTTTCTGTGGAAGCGTATTGTTTTAAAAGCTGTTGTTCTTTGAATTTAAGAAGTTTGGTAGCATTAATTTCCGATTCAACCTTTTTAGACTCGAGAGTTTCGAAATCCATTTTAAGTTTCTGAAAATCATTGACAACCGACTCTTTTTCTTTTAATTCATTGGAAAGATTAGCTTTAATGATTCTATTTCTTTCAAGTGTTCAATCTTTTCAAAACGAAATTGGTCAAATTCAGAACATGTTATTTTCTCTTCTTGAGGGACCATTTCAAAAGTTTTGACCTTTTCTTTATGCAACGCAAGCTCAGCAGTTAGGGTGGAATTCGTATCTACGGATTGTCTGAGGGCCATATGCATTTGATCAATAATATGTTTAGGCACCATGACCAAATCATGTTGAGCATAAGATTCCATACCCGTCGTAGCATTTGGTTGAGGTTCACTCAAATGTGTTGGATTGGGTACCACATCATTTGAGTTACTAGTCCCCGAATGCTGTTCGAGGTTGTCATTTTCATGCCCAACTTGATGTTGGTTATCATCAATATTATTAGATGTGGTTGGTACCTCACTGATGACATCAGAACCGTAGTGAGAGAGATTAGCAACGAGAGCAGCTTGGGCAGAGTGAATGTCATCACAATCTGAATCGTATGCATCAAGATCGTCCGCTTGATAAGCTGCATTAGAAGTGGAGACGACTGCAATGCCTTCAGTATCTGCTGCCCCTGGGTCTGCAAGAAATGCTAACTCCTCTGAATCCAAAATCTTCCCCTTAGACTGAGCATCAACCAAATACATCTTCTCACGAAACCATGCATCATCCCTCCTCCTTTTCGGCTGAGTGCATTCCCTAGCCATATGACCTTGTCCTCGGCAATTGTAGCAAGTCACAACCTTTTTAGGACTACTAGGACTTCCATTTCCATTAGCTTGAGAATTCACAGCTTGATTGTTCCCATTCCTTGTAGGAGGTCCATATGAATTTTGCCTTCCCTGAATAGGTTGCACCATCACTTGACCATCTTGAACAGTGGCTTGTTGTCGAGGATATGATGAGGTGCGGAGCTGATTGTTTGTTGGTGGAAATCCTCTAGTTGCAACAAGTTTTGACAAGTAGGCTGTGAGATGGTTTAGAACATCAGCTGGCGTATCATTTGGTGTAAAGACCGGTGCTTCGATTGGTGGAAGTTCATTAGAGTAGAAAGCTTGTGCTGGTTGTGCTTCAATTGGAAAATATCCATGCTGAGGAGTATAGCCCAATGGAGAGGTGTTGGCTTGTGATGGTGATGTCTGATATGGTGGTTGCTGTGGAAAAGATTGTTGAAGAACACCTTGTTGAAATGCTTGCTGTGGCATCACTAGTGGTGGATAAGATGGTTGCTGTGGTTGCTGATAGTTGTGTGGTGGTGTTTGCTGCAAGTATGATGGTTGCTGATAAGTATAAGCCATGTTTTGTTGAGAAGCATACATTGCAAGTGGATCATGAACTTGAGGTGTAGACAACCGAGCCTCGATCACATGGCATTCGTGTTGTTGAAGAAAGGCTTGAAGTTGATCCACATTGGTGTTATGCAAGTCCTTAGCCAATTTAACATCCGTCACGTATTTTTTCCATTCTGAAGGAAGAGTGTTCAAATACTTGGTGTTCAATTGAAAGGTAGGAATTGTCATGCCATAGATATTGAGCTCATTCAACAATAGGGTAAATCTCAGATAGTAATCATTGAGAGTCTCCCCTGGCACATAGGCAAACTTATCAAAAGTATCATAAAGCTTACACTCTCGTTCTTGTTTAGTTAACGAGGTGCCTTGCATTAGAACCCGAATTCTATCCCATAACTCTTTGGCAACTTTGTGTTTGCTGACGAGTTTGTAGACATCTGGTGGAAGGGCTTGGAGAATGATGTTTGTAGCATACTTATCACATTTATCTTGAATCTTCATATCTCCAGTCAACTCACCCGTTGTGCGAGGACGAGTAGTCGTACCTTCCGTCACTGTACCATAATCTAATGGTCCATTGAGCACCGATGCCCAAATTAGATGTCCATTCTCCTTGTTCAACATGTAAAGTTCCATTCGGGAAGCCCATTCCTCATACATAGTCTTCACCAACATTGGTGGACGATTATCTGTACCCGAGAGGATGGACTTATCCGTAAGAGATGTGTACTCCATTTCAATAAGTTAAGATTTACAAACTTTGATCGATCAATGAAAGAAAGTAAATGTGTTTGTTGTTGTGAGTTGAAGTCGAGAAACAATGTTAAAATCCCCTAAAATATGTTCTCAATAAACCAAAAATTCCAAGTCAAAATTACACACGATCGAAATTTTTTTAAGGAATAATTTTGTTATCGGAATAGTGATCGGAATAGTGATCGGAATAACCTTGATCGGAATGTACCTAATCTGAATACCAAATCTGAATGCCAATCGGAATGCCAATCTGAATACCAATCGGAATGTCAATCTGAATGCCAATCGGAATGTCAAATCTGAATGCCAATCGGAATATCAAATCTGAATGCCAATAGAATACCAATCGGAATGCCAATCTGAATGCCAATCAGAATGTCGTGATCGGAATATCAAATCTGAATGCCAATAGGAATACCAATCGGAATGCCAATCTGAATGCCAATCGGAATGTCGATCTGAATGCCAATCGGAATGTCGATCTGAATGCCAATCGGAATGTCGTGATCGGAATACCAATCGGAATGCCTAAACCCTATTCCGATTACACTGGTCGGAATGTACTAGAAACCCCTTTCCGATGACCAGATCGGAATATTTCCCACTTTTCTCGGACAAAACTCAACCAATTCGTGATTTTAAGCCAAAAAATGATCAAAACACCCAAAAATTTTGTGTTTTTATCCAAATTAACTATACCAAATCCCTACCACAACTATGTAGAAGATTTGTATCAAGAAAAAACATCAAAAACACAAAAAAAAAATTTGGACGTGTGAAAATGGATCAAAAATGGCGTATAAATCAAGAACACAAACACATAAACAATACAATCATCCCATGTCTCTGATACCATTTGAAGGATTGTAAATTTTGCTTATGTTTCTAGAGAGAAAGAGATAGAGAGATGGTGGATTTCACACAAACTTTGAGAGAGAAACTAAAAATAACTATGTGAAAAATATGAAACCACACACCCTCTCCATCAAAGGAGAGGGTTTATATACCCAAGCCCTTGTCATGGGCTTGGGCTTACATTTGGGCGGCCTACACATGTTGTAGGCTAGGCTTTGGTTTGTTTGTTTAATTAAGATAAGTTAACTAAACTACGAGCTATTACATGGACTATCGTTGGAGTGACCGATCCTTCTTAATACGTAAAACGTATTTCCAACAACAATAGACTTCGTCTTGAGTCTTTTTCTTCGATAAAACCCGTGTAATCCCATGTTTTCTCCATTATCCATCCGGTTGGCTCTGAAAACACAATAAACACAAAAACCACGCATAATTCCAAACAAATGATATTAAACACGCGTTTTGGTCTCGTTTTAGTAAGAAATAAGTGGAAAAAGGATGGGTGTTTTCACACCTATCAATGAACCACTATAAATCATCGTGCATTGTGGTTTTTTTCTTTATTGCTTCAAGGCATTTACATTACTAATTCACACGTCGTCTATATCCATTCACAATCACGAAAAAGTTTCTAAATAATTAAAACTAATCGGTAAAAACTATTCAATCCTCTTTTTAGTTTTTGACAATTAACATCAAGAGCTACGTACTCAAGATCTTTAAAGTATATTGTACTTTAAAACTTGAATCGATCCATGGATTCTGAAAATTACAAAGAAGGGCAATCTATGCAACAACCACCACTCTTTGAAACCAGTGGTTTTATTTATTGTAAAAACCGCTTTGAAACTTACGTAAAATCTAAGGATACAGATCTTTGGTATATAATCATTGAAGGTGATTATGCACCAATGGTTAGAAATGTCACTACTAACCAATTTGAATCGGTTCCTCGTGAAAACAAACTAATGATCAAAAGAAAATGTTGGCTAAAAATAATGAAGCCAAAATGATGCTTTACAATGCTCTACCTAAAAAGGAGCATGAAAGAATATTTATGTGTCAAACCGCCAAAGAAATTTGGCACTCACTTATAGTCACACATCAAGGAAACTCTCAAGTCAAGGATAATAAAATTGATCTACTTGTTCAACAATATGAACAATTTTCTAACCTTGAAGAAGGGTCAATTGATGTGGGATTTTCTCGATTCAACACTATCATAACATCACTCAAAGCACTTGACGAATATTTCTCCAACAAGAACTTTGTCAGGAAATTTCTAAGGGGCTTAATATGGCGAGCAAAAGTCACGGCAGTTGAAGAATCTAAAGATCAATCAATCTTGTCACTAGACGAACTCATCGGGAACCTAAAAGTACATGAAATGGTGACGGAAAAAGATTCTGAAATCATCAAAGGTAAGAAAGAAAAACAAAGGTCACTAGCTTTGAAAGCTCGAGTCGAATCTAGTGATGATGAAGAGTCCGATAGCGATGACGAAGAATATGTCATGGTCGTACGTGACTTCAAGAATTTTTTTAAAAGACGAGGAAGACTCGTAAGGCAACCACTCGACAACAAGAAAGTGTCTCAAAAACCATTTGATATCAAGAAACCTAAAGATGAAAGAAAATGCTTCCAATGTGGTGATCCCAATCACTTTATTGGTAGTTGCCCGAAGGTAACGCCAAAGACACAAAGAGCCTTTGTAAGTGGAGCATGGAGCGCAAGTGACGAAGAACATGATGAAACCAAAAAGGAAGAGCTAACTCTTATGGCACATGAAACAAATGAGGTACATTCTGACTACTCTTACTATTCTTCTTCACTAGATGATGACACATTAAAAATAAAATACAACAAAATGTATGAGTTAAGCCTTAAAATCGTAAACAAAAATAAACTTCTAAAAGCTAAAAATGGAAGTTTAGAAAATGAGGTTTATGAGTTAAAAGCAAAGCTACGAAGACTAGAAAAAGGTAAATCACTCAAAGACAAATGTTAAAAATGTCATGAGCTAAACATTGAAATTGAGAAGCTTAAAACTAGTTAAGAGACGTTAACCAAACAAAGTCTAAAATTTGTAAAGTTTAGTAAAAACGCAAATTACATTGATGAAATGCTAAACTATCAAAGGGATATACAGGATAGAAGAGGGTTGGGATTCGACAAACAAAATGTAGCTTCTAGCTCAAAGACGCCACCACAAAACAACATTCCAAAAATTGCAGTCATGGAGGGCCACGGACCCCGTCGGACTCCTTTGCACAAGGGTCCGGCCCTTGTGCAAGGGTCCGTGGGTCTGACTGATGAGAAAAATAAAAATCATGTAAAATTTGTGGTTGTGTCTAGAAAACCCAAACCTTTTAATCCAGAGAGATATAATACAAGTCTAAGACATGTTGAAGCAAATACAAGAACTAGAAACATACAAACTCGATCAAAATCCTCTTATCCCAAACGCTCATTTCCAAAAAGTAACCAAAGTATTCTAGGAAGGTATAATCAAGTTACATATAATTATGACTACCACAACCAATTTTCTTTGCGAAATTTGGTACATTGGGATGTATTTGACAACACTCCAATCGTGATTGCCATGAGGAGTATGTTTAACCCAAACGGACCCATGAGACGATGGGGACCAAACTGTTGTCCCAAATAATATGATGATAGATAAAGAAATGAGATAAAAAGATATGAGTTTTAGAGAGAGAAAGTAGTGAGAGAAAGTAGAAAGAGAGATGATTAACTTGGTGAATATTAGATTAGAAAAATGAGAGTTACTAATGATCATCCACCCTTCCGAACATGCTAGGAAGGGCCTTATATAGCAGGGCTTACATGTAACCATAATGGGCTATATTGTTTGGACCGGGCTTGTCTTTTGGGCTTTAAGTAGCTTAAATCCAAGCCCGTGAACCACGACTATTTAACTAACTATTACAACGTTCTAATAAATGTTACAACAATAAACTATGACTGAACATTCTTGTTTGACTCAATATTTTGAGGCTAACAATCTCCCCCAATGTGAGGTCATTCCTCTTCGATATTTGGAGTCCACTGGAGATTTATGAATTATGTCATAAATGAGTCTTAAACGTGTAATAGTATTGTTGTTCCTTCATGCTGTGATCTTTGAGCCTTTGTCGTTGTCTTTTGACTTTGTCTTTTATCTTGAAATCTTCAAATTATCCTTGACTTGTCTTTGCCATCTTGCGATCTTGTGTATTTATCCACATGCTCATACTTTGCATAATCTTGAAAGCTTGCTAACAATCTCCTTTAAAGAGAGGTTATTCCTCTACATTAATTGATAAGGAAGATTTTGATCATTAGAGTTGCGGAAGTCTTTAGCTTTCTTGATTGTTGAATGTCTTTGGGTATGAGAATGTGGTTTTGAATCTTCGACTTTGCTGAGTACATCGTAACGTCACCTTCTTGAGACAAAACATAGACACGGACTGAATGGCTTTGACATTCGTCCTAAATCGGTAGTGTTTTACCTCCGGTCGGTGAAGACCGTTACACGATATTAAATATCGTACCTGTGATTAGGTAGATTTAATTAAAATCTCCTTGACAGGGTTTCGCGGCTGTACTAGCCGTTCTCTTTACTCTCCCGTCTTAAAGCAAGACTGCGAACGTAAGGAGTGAATCAATTGGATAAATATCCGCTTGATTAAAGTCGTCAATTCAAATTCCTGGAACAAGTTTGATTCATTAAGAATCTTACCATTGTTGCTTTCCAGTTGACACAAGCTTGATTCATAAGAATCTCGCAAGTTACCTACCGTAGCGCTGTTTGATGTTGACGCTAGAAGGATTTCCATTCATCACTGTGAATATTAATAAATATCACTCTGAATGTTCTGGCAAGACCATAAAGATATTGCGTAGAAACCTGAAACGAGTTTGAATCAATTCAAAATCAAACCATTGTTGCTTTTCAGTTTTACATATGTTCAATTCATAAAGAATCTTACACATGACCTACCGCAGTGCTGTTTGTTGTTAACACTGGAAGGATTTCCACTCATCACTGTGAATACTAAGTGGTATCACTCTGAGTGTTCTAGCAATATCACAAGGATATAGCGTAGGACTCTCTTGATCTTCGTCCGTGTTTCCTAACGAGATTTGATTGATCTCTTAGCTCTAGACTCGATTTGTGCACTTTTGGTAGTCGGAGGCTGGAGCAGAGGCCACCTATTCAATATCAACTATCTCGGAGTGAGAAAGTCAATAGAAATCATGTTGATCTCCGTGACAATAAAACAAACTTATTTTAAGAGAAGCTTGAGTAGCTAGGAAAGGGTTGTGCTTCATATCACTGGGTCCATGATGAGTTGTCTTCATGATGTGTTGGCCCGGTTTCTGCCTAAGTTGTATGGAGGGCTTATTTCTTTACACCCTTTATCCTTACATTTCTTTTTCATTCTTCAACCCCTTCAATGCTTACCAAGACATCATTACTAGCACCTTGTTGTGATTGTTCCAGGGCTAGCATCAGTACTTAGTCGGCATTCAGCTACGTTCACATTCTACTCCATCTTTCCTAAGGACTTTTAATAATCTATTGGATTGTCCTTGGGAAGATCCCTCCGGTTCTGGTTGGATCATAGGACTTAAACTTAACCACCCTTTTGACACCAATAACGTCGTGAATTAAAGATGTTGTGGGTTTTTGATCATAACCATGAATGCTTGAGTCTTTAGATCACATTTTAATCACATTTTCTCCCCTATCTCTAATATATAAAATCTTTTGATATTAGAGATACCAAATTTGATTAAAATATATTTTGAAAAATAGTCTTGAAAACCTTTCAGGAGAAAAATGTGTTAAACTTATCATGAATTTGGAACGCTCCCCCTCAAAAATTGATCCAATGGAATTGTCATTACGAGGATATGATCCACATTAAACTTTTGACGATATGAGTTGTTGAACACACAATTTTTGAAAGATTTTTAATATCATTGAGAAATTCTTGAAAAAAATTGTGTTCAACGCTTTTTGAAAAATCAATTCTTTTTAGCAAAAAGGTTTTTCTAAAGCATAAACTTGAGTTCATAGACTTTGAATGTCTTGACGAATCCACTCAAGTGTAAGAAGATTTAACTTCTTTTGCTGAGGGTAAGGGCACGAAAGCGTACACTCCCCCGTGAATATAGATCCGGGTTGCAAACTGAAAGTGATTACAAGCCATTCTGTTGAGCTCAAAACGTTGAATGTTTTGTGACAAGCTCAACTCGAGATAGATTGCACTACCCGTTGTTGGAAATATTGTTCAAAAGAGACAATTTCCTGTATAAAAGATAGAAATGACATGTTTTGAAAAATATTTACAACTTTCATTCGAGCTTTATGTACACATCTGTGTCGTTATTGAGCGACATTTCTAGGTACGTCCATATTATCGATACTGAAAGACATGTCAAGAAGAATATTTTTGGATTATCAAAGATTTTTTAATTTTGTATTTTGCTTTTTCATTAATATTTACAAGTAGATGTTTGATAGATGAATCAGGCAGGCTTCTTTGCCAGAACCTCCAGTTCTGCTGGAGTCAAACATCTCATACCAATTTGCCTAACTAGATACGCAAACCTCTCTTTCGAAAGAGCTTTTGTAAACAAGTCGGCTAATTGGTAATCAGTTCCAACAAAGTATAATTCAGCAATACCCTTTTTAACTTGTTCCTTAATGAAGTGATATCTGACATCAATGTGCTTCGTGCGGGAATGCTGTACCGGATTGCAGGAGATGGCTATGGCGGACTTTGAGTCACAGTACATAGGTACTTTATCAAATTGGAGTCCATAATCCGTGAGTTGTGTTCTCATCCAACGAACTTGAGCGCAACACGCAGATAGAGACACATACTCAGCTTCGGTTGATGACAATGATGTGCAATCCTGCTTCTTGGAAGACCATCCCACAAGCTTATCTTGACCTAGAATTTGTACACCACCAGAAGTACTTTAACGTGTATCAAGACACCCTGCATGATCACAATCTGAATAGGCCGTTAGAAAGAAACCGGTTTCCCTCGGATACCAGAGTCCCATGTGAATGGTATTCTTAAGGTACCGAAAGATCCGTTTAACCTCCTTGAGGTGCTTTTCAATGGGTCCTGCTTGATATCGTGCACAATAACACGTAGCATGTGATATATCTGGTCGGCTTGCTGTTAAGTACATGAGGGAGCCGATCATGGAACGATATCTCGTTTGATCTATGACATCTCCCTCCAAATCAGCATCTAGGGATGTGGTTGACAATGGTGTCCCAACGGGGTCACATGAAGTCATACCATGCTTTTTGATTATCTCTTGACAATACTTAGCTTGGTTAATAAAGATACCACTTGGGGATTGGTGAACTTGAATTCCTAGAAAGAATTTTAGTTCGCCCATCATAGACATTTCAAATTTGCTGTGCATTACTTTTTCAAACCATTTTGAAAGTTTTGGGTTTGTAGACCTGAAAATAATGTCATCAACATAAATCTGCACAAGCAAAATGTCATCCCCATATTTTTAAGTGAACAAAGTTAAATCAGTGGAACATTTTGAGAAACCTTTGGAGACCAGAAATTTCGAGAGCTCGTCGTACCACGCCCTTGGAGCTTGTTTGAGTCCATAAAGTGCTTTGTGGAGACGATACACCTTGTTAGGATAATGAGGATTGACGAATCCTTCCGGCTGTGTGACATAGACTTCTTCCTTCAAAGGACCGTTAAGAAACGCCGTCTTTACGTCCATTTGATAGACAATGAATCCCTTATGTGCAGCATAAGCAAGAAAAATCCTGACCGCTTCCATTCGAGCTACTGGTGCAAATGATTCTTCAAAATCAATACCCTATTTCTGACCATACCCTTTAGCCACTAGCCTAGATTTATTATTGATGATCGTGTTCTCTTCATCCATCTTGTTTTTCCAGATCCATCGAAGATTTAATGGTATTACATCGTATGGTCTGTTAACAAGTTCCCAGACTTTAAGTCTTTCAAATTGTTGAAGTTCATCCGTCATCGATTCAATCCAAGCATGATCAGCCATGGCTTATTTGATGTTTTTCGGTTCAGCTGAACTCACGGCGAGTGCGAACATACAAACATCACCATCGGTGTTAAGCTGTCGTGTTGTGCGAACGGGCTGTGAAGGGTTTCCAATTACATGAACCAAAGGATGATCTCGGGTCCAATGATGTGTTGAAGGATGTCGTTGGTAGAACGCATGCATATTTGTCGGATCCACATGGCGAGTAGAAGACTCTCCAGTTTCGTGTACCGGTGTACCGAATGGGTTGATAAATTCGTCTTCGTCAGATAATGCATTGTCTACTTGATTTGTGTTCTCTGGAGCAATGACAGTAGTTGTGGATGTTGTAGGATCGATTGTTGAAGTGATATACTGAGGAAGTAACTCCGCAGCAACCAGTGTTGAAGTAGATGAAGTTGTATCCTTCCGTTGACGATAATCAGTATCATCATTCTTATCATGAGTGACAGCGGAAGACTTCGATACAACTTGTTTCTCCCCCGTGAAATATTAATCATACATTGGTCCATATAACATTTCCAACTCTTCAAGTGTCGTGTTGACTGTCATATCTGCTCTTGGAACATTTCCTTGAACCAGCGTTGAACTTGACGGTTCATTGCTGTTGTCTTGAGTTTCGAGTTACGTGCGGTTGTGAACGGAAGTTGTTTGTTGTTGTGGATTGGGACTTAAACAGTTTTGTTCAAGTTCCATCTCTTGTAATTCATCAAATCGAATGTGAATGGTCTCGACAATCAATTTTGTTCTCTTGTTGTATACACTTACAAAGCTACCTATTTATTATTAAGTCCTTCGTCTTCTTTTGTCATATCAACTCAAGATATATAAGTCCCAACAATCTTTCCCTAGTTGATTTGACAAAACCAGTAAGCACAAGCTTCCCCTGAAGCTAATATAGATGAAGGCTAAGCTTCCCCTCGATCCATGCATTCTTCCGCTTTTTGTCATATCAACTCAAAAGGGATCGTCTTCCCCTTAAGAAGTGGATGTTGAATCCAGTAGGCTTCCTTGGAGTGATCACTAATGAAGAAAATCAAGTATAACAAATTTTATGAAGAAGTGAAATATCCCAAACTTGTGTCTTATATCATCTCAGTTTTTATTACATGGGACTGATAACCCCCACAACTATAAGCCAACTGTTAGTTATAACAATATATTTAATCCAACAATAAGGTGTATTGCTCACCTATCAGTTTTTGTTACATACGGTACTGGTAACCTCCACAACTATGAGCCAGCTGTTAGCTATAACAATATATTTAGTCAAAAAGGACAAGGTGTATTGCTAACCAACAGTTTTTGGTACATGGGAACTGATAACCTTCACAACTATGAGCCAGTTGTAAGCTGTAACAATATATTTAGTCCAAAGACAAGGTGCATTGCTCACCTAATTGAGATATAAGAAGAAAACAAATTTGTGAAAATCAACTTTAACAACAAATAAGCAATTATCAATTGTCTTCGTCAAGGAACCATAACTCACCAATAGGAACCACAAGCTAACCATCTCTTGAATCTTGAACTCAGTAGTATGGATCATCCACTCATTCAGTGTGAAAAATACATGCTTAGTAAAATAACATGTAATAAAATGTCTTTATATAATTCTTGTAATCAATATATGCATGGCGATCACATGCAATGGCCGATAGTCTTAGTGAGCTCTAACGGATCAACCAGAAACCACTCGATGCTTATGATCATGCTAATTTTGTGATGATCATATCATGAACTGTATGGTATCATATGCCCCCCAAATATTTGTAAAAGAGCGTGTAACTGTTCCAATCAAGAATTATAGCATAAACTAAACTTTGTAAATGAACCATATAACTTTTCATTGTTCAAGATCACCAGTAAGAACGACCAGGAGGAAACGACCATTAGGAACCAACCGGGAGGAATCGACTCGGAGGAACCGACCAGTAGTAAGAAATAGCTTACCAGGAGCATCTCAAAACCCTTTTTTTAAATGTTTTTTTTTAAATTTTTTTCAATTTTTTTTAAACCAACTGTCGCCGAAGCTGTTTTTGACGCCTGTTCGTCACTGTTCTGTTGTTGTGCTGTCACTGTCCTGGCGATACCAAAAGCATACGAGTGGTACTAAACAAATACAAGTAGTACTCTAAATAAGGAAATACTACTAATGAAGTTGCATATCCATGTTTCTGTACCCAACCCATGATTATGTATCAACAATCCACGTTGGCATGATAACCATATAATAGGAATATATGAACTCCTAAAAATCAGCAAAAACAATCTTTGTCCCACGTTATTGTCCAAGAAATTTTTAGGATCAGAATATAACTCCTAAAAATTAGCCAACCATTCAACGCATACAAGAAAACCATATCACATTCATAATAAAAATTGTGATATCTTTCCTTGATATTCTAACTCCAACATATAGAGAGCATCCCACGTTTAACAAGAAACACAATCGCTAGAAAATAGGGTTTCTTTTAATAGCTTCCATAAACAATCGTGGGTCATAAACCATAACTGTGGACTTTATCAACCCCTGCTGTATTTTCCAAAAGTTACGCATGAATATACCTATTCCCAAAACAGTCGTGTTTTCCCAAAAATCACGTACGCCTTACTCAACTGCTTTCAAAACAGATATCCTAG
The DNA here is from genome assembly GCA_025667525.1 of Glebionis coronaria. Lineage (NCBI taxonomy): Eukaryota > Viridiplantae > Streptophyta > Magnoliopsida > Asterales > Asteraceae > Glebionis > Glebionis coronaria. The sequence goes on from CM046875.1 coordinate 522,218,648, forward strand.
AAATTAGGAATGCATGTTTCTTTCACACGTCTTTGACCATATCACAAATCATGTTCAAAGATATCCAATATTAACAGAAACATGTATCACGTCCAAAGGCAAACTATTCGAATCCATACCTTGTTTTGGAACACATATCGGGACAAAATCAACCACTCTTGTGAATCTGATCTGTGTGTATTGTCACGTGCCTTTTCTTCCATTGTGAATACTTTGTACCATGCAAGGGCCACAATCCTTTCCTGGAATGAAAACTAGGACCACAGCTCATGTGTACATCTTGGCAGCAGTTCACACGTGAATATATCACGTTCGAAAATATATTAATGTTGATTAAACGTGGACCACATAACTAGTTGCAGCCATGTTCTTGTGATCAGCAGGACACACCTAGGAGTAGCAGTACCACCAATCACATGGATGACATCTGCAATCAATTCTCTTCCCCCCATTCTACGTCTTCATTTTTTTGACACAGCCATATGAGAACAAGTACATGCTTTAAAGCTGCCTTCATAGCAGTGGTCTAGGGTTTTAATTGAACGAAACCCTAAGAATGAAAATCACAACAACAATAATGCCAGAAAGTTATAATTCTGCTAGGGTTCATCATTGATCAATGATCAACTCACCAAAGCTCGTAGAATCATCATAATGAACACGAATCTGCCCTTCTCACAACCGCAAGGATAACATATCGATCTAGGGTTTGAAAACCCTAAAACGAATCACAGCAACCAGAAATATTCATCACCTTAGATCATTCTAGGGTTCATCGTTGATTCACGAATCAACTTACCAAAGCTAGAACAATCACCATCATTCCAACAACAATAACATAGTAGTAACAGCATCAGATGAACAGCAACAATCATCTAGGGTTTGTTGGAAAAACCCTAGATCAGCAACTTGATTTATTTAAAAACAGAAAATAACATGAAAACCTTATAGATCAACCAGATCGAGAGCCACCAAGATCTGATACCACTTGTTGAGTCATAGGATCTAGACTAATCTGGGATATCATGATCATGATTGTAATAAGCACAGCGGAACATAAAGAACACAATCATAACCAAGAACAAGGCTTTCACTAATAAAGATTACTATTAATAATGCTACTAACTACTACTCCTGGTGCCTTATAGACTTGACACCAGGAGGAACGCACACACACCTATGGTTTACATTGTTTTTGAATGAGTGAATAACCATGTGTGCCTAATCCTCTTTATACAATAGAGGTACTAGGGTTACATCACAACCCTAGCTTACTTATAAAGCTACCTATTTATTATTAAGTCCTTCATCTTCTTTTGTCATATCAACTCAAGATATATAAGTCCTAACAATATCCCTCAGACTGAGTTGCATATCCCACAAGAATACATGCATCACCTTTCTCTTTCATCTTATCCAAATTTTCACCATCTCGTATAATGTAACAAGTAAATCCAAAAACATGAAGGTGTTTGGGTGAAGGTTTTCGATCATGAATTATGTGATATGGTGTCTTTTCGTGTCTTGGGATAATTAAGGATCGGTTTTGTATGTAGCATGCAGTGGACACGGCTTCGGCCCAAAAGTATAGTGGAAGTTTTGAAGCGGATAATAATGTTCGAGCAGCCTCAACTAAAGTACGGTTTCGTCTTTCAACAACGCCGTTTTGTTCGGGTGTTCGAGAATAGATGTTTCATGTTCAATTCCTTCGGCTTCAAAATAGTTTCTCAGATTTGAATTCAAAAATTTTGTACCTCTGTCAATACGAACCACTTTAACTTGAGCTTGAAGACCACGTTGTATCAGTTTAAGAAAGCTGATGAGAACTTCGGGTGTTTCATCCTTGGACCTCAAGAAGTGAGTCCATGTGTACCTTGAGTAATCATCGACAATTACCAGAATATATTTCTTTCCATTGATACTATGAACACGCATGGGACCACACAGATCCATATGAAGAAGATCTAACCGTCCTTTAGAGCTTGGTGTGGTCTTTGTTTTGAAGCTACTTCATTTAGCTTTACAAAGTTCACAAGAAGAACAAAGATGATCTTTGATGAATTTCAAACTTGGAAGGCCTCTCACAATATCTTTCTTGGGAAGCAAGTGGATGGTATCAAAGTTGAGATGAGAAAGACGTTGATGCCATAACCATGCCTGAGTCGTTGAAGCTTTAGCCATAAAGCAAATTAGATTTGATGAAGTTGTGTCTTGTAGTGAAATTGTGTAAAGATCCCCCGTTTACTGGTAAGTAAGTAATTCCCATCATAATCACGAACAAAACATGTCTTCTTTCTGAAAGCAACCTCCAAATCTGCATCACAGAATTGACCAACCGAGAAAAGATTGTGATTGAGCCCTTCGACTTAGTATACCCTTTTGATCGTAATATTCCCCTGAACCAAATCTCCATATCCTAGGATCTGTGCAAATTGATCATTTCCAAATCAGACCGTACCCAGGAACTTCTCCACGAAGTTAATTAGAAGCTTGAGATTCCCCGTCATGTGCTTCGTGCATCCGGAGTCCAGTATAAAGAGAATTATTTGTATCACCTGCAGAAGAGTTAGAACACGATGGAGCATTTGCTAAATTGGATACCATAGTAGTTGTGATAGTAGAATCATTAGTGTCCTTATCAACATTTAAAGGCATACTAACACTCGTTTTCACATTTTTTGTCCTAGCTTTAGGCATCCATTTATATCCTTGAGGACATTGATTAGCAAACCACAATTTCCAAGACTTGCTAGCAGACTCATATAATTCCATAATTCTGCTTCTAGGGTTCTTAGTGGTGGAGTCTAATGCAGTAATTTTCTTAGTGGGGGTTTCACCAGAATGGTTCAATTTGAGTTTGGGTTTACTAGCACTAATAGGCATCACAACTTGCGTCTTAGTTCTAGTATCTACGCCTTTCACAGTGTTCATAGCACACATAGAATGATTAGCATTATCACATTTTTCACATTTAACACAAATGAATTTGACATTCATAGTATTCAAATCATTCAAAACATTCAAATCGTCATTACACACGATTACAAACTTTTTATTCTTAAAAACATTCAAATTGCTAGGGTGTTCTTCTAATCACTTCATCTTCTCTTGACTCTTGTGTTTCCAGACCTTATCATTCACTTGAGTGCGCTTAAGCTGAGGCCGGCTAACACTAGTAGTGGAGACTATTCCTGTAGTAGAAGACACACGAATATTAGTGTTTCTAGAAGTATGAGGCGAGTGAGTAACTTTGTTTGTGGGTTTAGTGGGCATTCTATACATCCCTGGTTTAATCACATTATTGTGCTTGACGCTTGGTGCTATAGTATTCTTTATGGGTTGATTCTGTGGTAACCTTTCCTTTCCATCCATCTTGGGGGCAAACACAGGTTTTACAAACGAGGAATTTGATAAAGCAAATGGTTTTCCCAAGATAGAGGATCGATTCACTTTAGAGGCAGTGAGTTGTCTAACCACAGGTTTCTTAATGCTAGGTTCCACAACTTTCCCACCCATTTTAGCAACGAGTTTCTGCAACTCTGCTATCACTCTTTCCCTGTCTTGTAACTGAGCTTTCAACCCTTTAATTTCCAAATTCTGTTCATTCATTTCTCGAAACATTTTGGAAAGTTTTTCTTGCAAGTTATTATCATGTGGAAAACTACCAACGTCTTTTTGCAAAGCAAGTTCAAGAGAATGACAGTGTTTTTGAAGGAAATCAGTTTTGTGTTGAAGTAACTCAAAAGCCTTTTTATCAACATTTTCTTTACGTTTTGAAAGCTTAATTTCAAGACGCTCACATTCTTTGATCTTATCAAGATATTTGCATGCAACATCAGAATATTCATCAATATAAGCACAAGATGTAAAATAAGCACACATAACATCTTTAGAAACGCATTCTTGCAAGAGTAAATCATATTCATCTGAAAAATCAGACTTCTCCATTTGAAGATCATCAATGTTTTTCTCAATAGACTCCACATATTTTAAATCATCAAACATTTCAGTCTGAATGAACTCCTCAAATTGAAGAACAGTTTCTTTAATCAACGCCGTATTTGGAATTAAGAGTTCTTTCACAAGCAAGGTAATATCTTGAGGAATCGGGCGTTGCCACTCAGCATTTTCACGTTTCGCCCAATCTCTTTCAACAATAGATTTAACATTATCTATTTGGTGTTTAAGAATACCAAATGTTTTCCTACTCTTGCTTTTGGACTCATCTAGAGGAAGGTAGTTCATATATTTGTAAACATTAGATTTCTTAGGGGCAAATGCTTTCTTCCATTAAATTCTATTTTGTTTGCATTCTAAAAACACTTCCTCACGAGTTTTATGAGTTTGTTTGTTAAAAATACCATAAAGACTATTCTCATAAGCATAATTAAATGGTTTCACAAACTCCTTATTGACAAGTGGTCGACTATCATCATCCCAAAGGACAGTCTCTTCACTATCGGCACTAACAGGTATGCAATCAAGATCGGTCCTTTTAGACTCATCAAGATAAAGACGTGGGTTCGTAGCTTGAGCTTTGGCAAGGTACTCAGGACTTGAAAAGCTAGCTTGACCCTTAAACATCGATGGAGGTGCTATCATTCTTACGGTTTGAATAGAATCATGCGTGTTATAAACAACTTTCTTCAAAAATTCGACTTGTTCTTCTAGTTTCGTTACTTTTTCGGTTTCCTTATCATATCTACTTTTGAAGTCTTGTTTTAACGCATCTAACTCTTGTTTCTTAACCTCAAGAATTTTAGCAGAATCGGTAGTGGTCATAGAGAGCTTTTGTTTAAGTTCATTAACTTTGGTATTGGCAAGGTACGTTTTTTGATGTTCATCCATTAAGAAAACATTATATTGACGCTTCTCTTTGGCTAATAACTCAAGGGTTGTATTATATTTGTTTTCAAAATCGTCCTTTTGACTTTTTAACGCACTACCCTTGTACCCCTCAAGCTCTTTGGTTTTCTGAATGAGCTCATCTCTATATCTTTCAGTTATCTCACTCGATTTGATAAGAGCAGCTTTGCATTCTTCAAAATTTTGAGTGAGCGTAGCGTTTGCCTTCTTTAATTGCTTTTGACTATTTTTAGTTTCAGTGACATCTTTTTGTAAAGCGGAAATTAAATTAGCGAGCGCAATACGTTCCTCTTCATCATACTCATTTGCATGTTGATCATCCTCAGACTCATTATTGCACATGTCTGATGAAGTAGGTGTGGTATTACTATCAACCGTTTCCATCATAATGTGTCATTAATGGCATTGGGTAGATCACTATGCTCATGAATATCACCAAACACATTATATTCATCAGTATTGTGTACCTTATCGATTGGCTCAGTGTCAAAGATAGGACCATTGCCCTCTTCAGTGACTTTGAGAACTTCTTCAACCTTTGCCATGTACGAGTAATGTGCATCGAGTTCTTGATCGGAGTCTTCATCATCAGTGTCATCAAGCATTTCTCCTTCCTCAGCTGACAATTTAACCCCAGCTTCCATCTTCTTGCATAGCAGCATCTTCTCCTTACGATAACCAGAGTCTCTAACCCTTTTTGGCTTCCTGCATTCCTTTGCCATATGCCCATAACCTTGGCAGTTAAAACATTGAATCCCACTTTGTTGAATCACTTGACTTCCAACAGTTTCCCTATTCCCAGTAGCAGCAGCAATCCTCTGAGTATCATACTTGGCAGTTTGTCGATCATACCTTGTAGAACCCTCAACATACGTTGGATTATGTCGATCATACCTAGAAGGACTTTCACCATGTCGACGTGTGTCATACCTTGGAGGACTCTCAACATATTGGTTCTTTGTGTTAGATGATGTTCGAAGATTATTGTTGGTGGGTTTGTAGATTTTCTTGTAAGTCTTCATTATGAAAGCAATTTGTTGTTTCATCTCTCGATTCTTTTGTGATTGGTCTTCATCACTATCTTCTTCAGAAGAGGACTCAGATGGTGGTGATGGTTCTCTTGGCACTTTGCCTCGTGATCTTGTGGATGATGAAGACTTAGATGATGTGGAATATCGTGGTGAGGATGATGTAGTGGAGTATGGCATAGGAGCACGTGAGCGATGATCTTGAACATGTTGAGTGGTTGTCACTAAAGCAAGTGGATTAGCCGTCTTTGCAACACGTTCAGCTTGAATCTCATTTGCTTCATTCTGAAATTTCTTCAAGATATCAAAGAGTCGATGATATGAGACCTCGTCTAACTTTTCTTGTTGTTTCACTAAAGTGACAAACCGTGTCCACTCGGGTTGAACATTGACTTGCATGGTGGGGACTTGCAGATTATTTCTTGTCATGTCATTCATCATTTTATAAAACCTGGAGTAGTATAAGTCAATTGATTCTCCATCCCTTGAAGTAAACTTGCTAAAATTCCAAAACAAATTTGTTTTGACATCTTGTTTGTTGAGTGATTCTCCTTGTTGCAAGCGTTCAATAACAGTCCACATTTCATGTGCTGTAGGGCATGCATCAACCGTGGAGTAAATATCATCTCCAATCCCACTTAGAACCATATAGATGGCTTCCTTCTCCGCATCATGCCAAGCATAATTTTCAGGTGTAAGATCGGATCTTGTTTCATCACGTTCACTTGCGGGTATTGGATCAGTAGTATATGTGGCTGGTCTTGGAGGAATTGAGATCTTCTTGAATACATATGGACCATGAGTAATACATCTCCTTAAAGCATCACCATTAGGTCTTGTATCAAGGTATCGTTTGAAACGTGATTGCCATTGAGCATACCGACCAGGCGCAAGCATTGGTGGTCTCTCTTTATTACCCGTCACCATGATGTTGTTATTAGTAACACGATATTCAGCAGTAGAATCCATCTCAAAAATGAAGTGAAGTGAAGAGGATCTCAAGTAGATGTTTTTATGAATAGATTGTGGTTGAATACTTCAAAAAAATGGTGTGAAAACCCCAAACAATGTCTTCGTATGAAACCCAAAAATTCTTAAGCAAAAAATCACACAAACGCAACCTAATTCGGAATAAATCTTCAAGACAAAATTCGGAATCCACGAACCTATATATAATTCAGAATGAGAAAGCTTGACCTAATTCGGAATAGTTGATGTAATTCGGAATGTGAAACAAATACTTAGTTCGGAATCTGTTAAAGCATGACTTAATTCGGAATGAGTCTAGTTCTGACTTAATTCGGAAAAGTCTTGTTCTGACCTAATTCGGAATAAACGAAATGCTGACCTAATTCGAAATCAACGAAATGCTGACCTAATACGGAATAAGCGAAATGCTGACCTAATTCGGAATAAGCGGAATTCAGACCTAGTTCAGAATGTGAAGGCAACATGTAGTTCGGAATCTGAATGCAACACGTAGTTCGGAATCTCAGATCCACAAGTTGTTCGGAATCGAGTTGCTCACTTAGTTCGGAATCCCCACGATCCTACCTAGTTCGGAATAATTCGTTTCTCACCTAGTTCGGAAAAACTCCTGTCTCACCTAGTTCGGGAAATACGATCTGACCTAGTACGGGATACTTTCCTTTCCCACTAATACTAGGCTTTTACCCCAATTATAAAATCTTATCGTCCGATCTTTTCGAATTGATTTCCAGTCTAAAGTGCGACTCAATTTCCTTTTGGTGAACAAGAGAATGGTTTGGTTTAGTTATCTAATTTTTAAACTAAATGCAAGTAATTAAAGTTGTCGTTGAGTAAAATGGAAATCTTAGAATTAAACTACAAATAAAAGCTTGCAACCTAGGAAACTAAAATGTAAATGATTTAAAACTACAAAAGAGGTTTAAAATATACTAAGGCAAAAGGTGGGAAAAAGTAAAATTTGAAAACTTAGGAAAATAGAACAAAGACTAAAATAAATGCACTGCGATCGCACTCAGATCGCAACCATTCCATAGCAACTCCATCGTAACTTACCATCGTAACCTGATCGCAATGGGAATCGTACCCACCAATCACACTCAATGCGACTACAACAAAAGAGACTGATCGTACTCACCAGTACGATGAGAGGAGCGATCGTACTACCAGATCGCAACCACGGTCGCAATGAGTGATCGTGGTCCTTGATCGTGGTTTCGGATCGTAACAAACCGATCACAATCAATGCGATCAAAGCAGGGAAGAGAAAGCTGATCGCACCCCAGATCGTAATAAGTGATCGTGGGCGTGGATTGTACCAGGGTAAGAACCAGATCGCAACTATGCAATCGTAATCAGACCGGGACCAAGTAAAACCCTCTTAAGATGGCAAAGGCGTCCAAAAGGGAAATAAGCTCAAGCCAATAAGCAGTAACCAATAAGCATTTTTCAAATTTTATAAAAGAGTAAATAAGCACAAATTCTAAAACTTTTGGAATCTAAAACATTCGAACTTCCATAAAACGGATTTGAGAACAATAAATTTTTTAGAAAAACTTAAAGAGTAAATAAGGCAAACAATCGAATAAGCTAATAAGCATGAAGAGCTTGTAGCTTATACGTTCAAGAGCTTATGTATAAACAAATAAGATTAATCCCTCAATCACGAAATCATCAAATCATACGCATGAAGAATGCAAATCGGATCAAGGATAAAGTAAATCAAGAAATGTAGAATGAGATTGAAGAACACAAAGCTTAAACTTAAACTTTTGATTAAAGAAACTCAAATACAAGGATTAATGAAAGCTTAAAAGAAAGGAAGAATGAAAAACTTAGTGAGAGAAAGTTGAGAACTTTCTCTCTCTAAAAACTAGAAAGAAAAATTGAAAAACTAAAACTAGCTAACCACCCTCCTAATGTGATTAGGAGGGTATTTATAGGGAAGTGGGAAGTGCATGTGTGGTGCTTCCTTTTTTCTTTTTCTTCTCGACTCGATTTAATTCATTTGTCTTTCTCGATGTCGTCTCGGGATTAATTAAACTCGTCTTAACATTTCTTCATTTATTTAGACTCGAGTTCTTCGACTTCATTAAACTTCCGTCTTTAGACTTGTTCTTCAATAAATTTTCAGAATAGGTCTTGGACATCCGTTTTTTAAGCACTATTGATCTTTTGACTTTGTCTTTTCTCGTTTTCTTCGATAAAAGCCCGTGAAAGCCCGTGTTTTCTTCCTTTTTCATCTTTTGGTCCTAAAACACAATAAAAACACAAACCACGCATAATTCCGACTTTTACGACATGAAATACACGTTTTGGTCTTGTTATTATTGGAAATAAGTGGTAAAAGGATAAGTGTTTTTACACTTATTAAATCCCCTACACTTGACCATTGCAATGCCCTCATGCAATGCATTAATTTTAAAGCACGGTTTACATTCTTCATCATAAATAATCCACCTTGGCCTTTATTAACTACTAAACATTTAAGGAAAGTAAAAAGATAAAAACAAGTAAAGAAATCAAAGACTTACATTGGTTTTCGGCTGCCATGAACGTTTATCATCCTCAAGTTTCACGTTCCCCATACCAAGCTTAAAAACGAGATCATTGTTATTATAAATTAGTAAACTAACACGAACTCATGTGGGCCAATTATTCACTTAGACTCCCTTATACCTAGGTGTATCTCTTATATTTTATTTTTGTCTTGAATGATCACGAGGATGCATTGTTTGACTTATTTCGATAGTTATTTAGGCCGAAAATAAAGTGAACGATTTAATCAATAGTTAGCTAAAGTACAAAATCTTTTAAAACTGCTTATCGGGACCTTATAAAGTTCATATCTTGGCATAACTCGCTTCACGATTTGAGACCTTTCTCGGACCGATATTTGGCAGCGACTTCATACTTCGAATCTTGAGAGACGTTCATGAAATAATGGTCTTCTCTTCATAATAGGAATTTCTTCACTTGAAGATTTGAGAGATTCTTCATATATGGACCACGACTTCTTCATTTTTCTCCAATCTTTATTTTGGACTTTGATATACAACGATCCGCCTCCTTTTAGGACTTGGATCTATTTATCCTCATACCTTGTTAGGGCCTTTTTGGATAGACTTCTCCATGATCTTTTGGGGAGTTTTTTGCTTTTCGTCGTGTGTCTCGATCCTTCATATTGATTTTCGATAAATGATTCTTCACATCGCTTTTGGATCTTTAGCAACGAAATGTAGCCCTCATGCCTTGTTAGGGCCTTTTCGGACTCGCCAATCTTCGCATCCCGCTTCAATAAGTTATGCCTTGGCTATGAACTCTAACCCGTACCGAGCAACTTTTAAACGATCTTGGGCTAGAAGCTAAGTAACCTTTTAAATCGTACAACTTTATTTATTGCAGATAAATTTATTAACAAGCGAAGGGAGAATAGGCTTATAATTAACTCACATAAATTCACGAAATAATACCAAACTTATAATTGACTCTATCATCTCTCGTCCTCCACAGTTTAAAATCTCAAGGAATGAGACTCGTGGATGCTTAGCCTATTAAATCAAAGTTTTGGGTTTTCGAGTCGCCTATAGGATCTTGCAAATTCTTAGACTTTTTTTCAAGTTTAGAAATCGCATTTTAAAGTTCCCTTGATAAACAACTCTCTAGGATCAATTATAGGAACTTGTGAAAAGTTCTTGTTCTTAACCCGTGAGAGTTAAGACTTTTGCGTTTTATAGCTCCCTATATAAAAGCCTAGCAAAACTTGACTTAAACACGTTAAGGATACTAGCTAGAGTAAACTTAGATAAGTAAACTCGGGTTGAGTCATAATGTTCACGACTAAGAAAAACTTAAAGCCACTTTATTAAAATTTATTCTAGTAAGGAAAGAAAATAATCATAACAAAGGAAAATGCAACTATACAACTAGGCCAAAATAGATTAAAAATTTTGAAAAATGTCAAAAAATCAAATTTTCCGGTTAAAATGAGGACAAATACAAGGAAAAGACCACTTACTTCGATAGAAGTCCCCCCTACACTTGAGATAAACATTGTCCTCAATGTTTAAGCATGTGTGAGTAAACTCCCCTACACTTATGACATTGTGAACTTTGTTTAAATCTTGCTAAGGAAAGGACAACTAAAGTGAATTCAATGTGAACATATAAGATATGAAATAAGAGTTTAGGATAGAACCGGGAAGATGGGAACATGGGATCACGGTTCGTCATAAGTCATCAAGGGTCTCTTTGAAGCTTTAATCCCTGCACAACGCAAGAAACAAGACAACAAACACATACGGGGCTCCCCCTACACTTATTATGAAAGCAGTAAAGGATAGATCACGGGTTGCCTCTCGAGAAGCGCTTGTTTTTGTTCACCGAGTCACGAGCCTGACTCGACCCATATTTAGTTCATGGGAAACGTGGTGAGGGATGGAATCATCTCACGAGAGATGTCCTCACCAAAGTACAGCTTCAAACGCTGACCATTCACCTTGAAATTGGGCCCATTTGGCTGAGAAAGCTCAATGGTCCCATATGAAAGTACTTTGGCGATGGTGAATGGACCAGACCAGCGGCTCTTCAACTTGCCAGAGAAGATCTTCAACCGAGAGTTAAAAAGTAAGACTTGATCACCAACGTGGAACTCTCGGTTCTTAATCCTTGCGTCATGAATGATCTTGGTCTTCTCCTTGTAGATCAGTGAGTTCTCGTAAGCTTCATTCCTCAGTTCGTTGAGCTCGTTGAGTTTAATCTTGCGAAGATCACCGGCTTTGTTGATGTCGAAGTTATCCCACTTCAAGGCCCAGTACGCCTTATGTTCCAGCTCGATGGGGAGGTGGCATGCTTTCCCGTACACAAGACGATACGGTGTACAACCAATCGGGGTCTTATAAGCTGTACGGAAAGCCCACAGAGCATCATCTAACTTATCGGCCTACGCGGCACGATGCTCTCCCACAGTACGCTCCAGAATTCGCTTCAATCCACGGTTGGAAACCTCGGCTTGCCCATTGGTTTGGGGATGATAGGCGGTGGAAAGACGGTGATTAACACCATACTTAGCCATGACTCTTGCAAATTGATCATTGCAAAAATGAGTCCCGCGGTCACTGATAATAGCACGAGGAACGCCGAATCGAGCAAACACCTGCTTCAAAAAGTTCACAACCACCCTCGCATCGTTCGTAGGAAGAGCCTTAGCTTCAACCCATTTGGAAACGTAGTCAACGGCTACGAGGATGTACTTGTTCCCTTTGGATGATGGAAATGGACCCATAAAGTCGATGCACCATACGTCAAAGATTTCACATTCTTGTATGAAATTTTGAGGCATCTCATCTTTATGTGTGATCTTGCCTTGGCGTTGGCAAGCATCACAATGCTTAACTATTTCGTGAGAGTCACGATAAATGGTGGGCCAATAGAATCCAGAATCAAACACTTTCTTAGCGGTGTAGTTGGGACCAAAGTGACCACCAGTGGGTCCTTTATGGCAAGCAGCAAGGATTTGGAAAGCTGCTGGTCCATCAACACATCGACGAATGATCAGATCAGCACATAGTTTGAATAGAAAAGGGTCATCTCAAAAGTAAGTCTTAACATCATTCAAGAACTTCTTCTTTTGTTGGGATGTTAACCCTTTGATGAGAACACCACCCGCTAAGTAGTTTGCAATGTCGGCAAACCACGGGGTGTCATCAAGATTAAGATTTATAGACATTAAGGTCTCGAGGGGGAAAGATTCATTGATCTCTTTGTTCGGATGATCCCCTTGATATGGATCCTCAAGTCTACTCAGATGATCCGCGACTAGGTTTTCGGCACCCTTCTTGTCACGAATTTCAATGTTGAATTCTTGAAGGAGTAAAACCCAGCAAAGAAGTCTTGGCTTAGAGTCGTGCTTAGTCATCAAGTACTTCAACACGGAATGGTTCGTGTATACGATGGTGGTGGATAAAACAAGATAGGGGTGAAATTTTTCAAAAGCATAGACAACAGCTAAAAGCTCTTTTTCGGTTGTCGTATAATGCAATTGAGCCCCCGTCATTGTCTTGCTAGCATAATGGATTGGTTGGAAGTGTTTATTCACTCTTTGTCCCAAAACCGCTCCAATAGAAAAGTCGCTAGCATCACACATCAATTCAAAGGGTAGCTCCCAATTAGGGGTAACCAAGACCGGTGCCTTAGTTAGCTTATCCTTAAGAAGATTGAAGGCTTCGATACACTCTTTAGAAAAGATAAAAGGAGTATCTTTTTCCAAGAGGTGGGTCATCGGGCGAGCGATTTTAGAGAAATCCTGAATCAATCGACGATAGAAGCCCGCATGACCCAGAAAACTTCTCACACCGTTCACGGTTGAAGGTGGAGGTAATTTGGCTATGACATCAACTTTAGCACGGTCGACTTCAAGACCGGCTTTAGAGTTTTTGTGTCCTAGCACAATGCCTTCTTTTACCATAAAATGGCATTTTTCCCAAATCAGAACAAGGCGAGTGTCTTCGCACCGCTTAAGCATACGTTCCAAATTGGCAAGGCAAGAAGAGAAGGAATCCCCAATGACCAAGAAATCATCCATGAAGACTTCCATGGTTTGCTCAACCATGTCATGGAAGATAGCCAACATGCACCTTTGGAAAGTCCCGGGGGCATTGCATAAGCCAAAAGGCATTCTTTTGTAAGCAAATGTGCCATAGGGACAAGTGAATGTTGTCTTCTCTTGATCTTGGGGATCGATGGGTATTTGGAAATAACCCGAGAAACCATCAAGAAAGCAGTAATATTCATTACCCGCTAGACGTTCAAGCATTTGGTCCATAAAAGGAAGAGGGAAATGATCCTTTCTCGTGGCATCATTGAGTTTGCGGTAGTCTATACAAACTCTCCACCCAATAACGAGACGTGTAGGAATCAACTCGTTGTTGGCATTGGGCACAACGGTGATTCCACCTTTCTTAGGCACACAATGGACTGGACTAACCCATGGTGAATCCGAAATAGGATAAATCATGCCCGCATCAAGAAGTTTGATAACCTCTTTTTTGATGACTTCATGGATTTTAGGATTCCCCCTTCGTTGGCTTTGAATTGTGGGCTTAAAGTCGTCCTCCATGAGAATTTTATGTGTGCAAAAGTGAGGATCAATTCCGCGAATGTCGGAGATTTTCCAAGCGATAGCTCTTTTATGTTTCTTCAACACGGCGATAAGTCGGGATTTTTCTTCTTCTTTCAGGTCCGTCGCGATGATGACCTGTAACTTCTTGTTGTCTTCAAGGAAAACGTACTCAAGATGAGGAGGTAGGTCCTTAAGCTCAAGAGTAGGAGGATCCTCAATAGATGGTGTAACTAACGATGGATCATCATTAGTCACCTCTTTAGGAGAAGGAGGAGAAAACGGGTCTTCATTGAGAAGTCTCTCAATAGTACGAATGTCTTCATCCCAATCGGTGGAAGAATCATCATACTTAAGATCGAGAGGACCCAAGCTAGCTTCGAAATCATCCAAGTCACTTTCTCCAAAAGGAGTCAATGCCGGAGCAATTGAGGCAACGGTCTCAACATTGGGTAGAGAAGAGAGAGTACTTTTGCAAGCATCATGAAAATGTTCTTCACAAGCCTCATCGAGAACATCAATAGCATTAACACTCTCATATGAATAAGGTTGCTTAGAAATCTTACCCATGTTGAAGACAATTTTATCGTCACCAACTCTCATGATCATTTCGCCCGCGGCTACATCAATGAGAGTGCGACCGGTCCTCAAGAAGGGACGTCCAATGATTAATGGAACACGAGGATCCATCTCGTAGTCAACGACAACAAAATCCGACGGGAAGGTGAATTTGTCAACGCCAACGAAGACGTCTTCGGCTATCCCCACTGGATAAGCAACCATACGGTTAGCTAATTCCAAAGTCATTTTGGTGGGGACTAGCTCGGGGAGAGATAATTGCTTCCAAACACTTAAAGGCATTAAGTTTATACTGGTACCTAGATCGGCTAGGGCCATGAAATTCTCTACTCCCGGGAAGTTGCAAGGAATCAAGAAGCGACCCGGATCACCAAGTTTGGTGGGCAATTTCCTTAAGAGAACGGCGGAGCAATTCTCGTTAAGTTGGGTCTGAGCAATGTCAAGAAGCTTCTCCTTGTCACTAAGAAGATCTTTAAACATCTTCGCGTATTTAGGCATGTGAGCGAGAGCCTCGGCAAAGGAGATGTTAAAATTCAATTGTTTAAACATTTTTAGAAAGTTTGAAACTTGAATATCATCCTTGCTCTTTTGCTTCTCTTTCCTCAACCTTGAAGGATAAGGTATATTGGATGAAGAAGAAGGCTTTAGGGAAGTAGGATCACTCACAACCACGGGAGGTGGGGAAATGGGGGTAGAAGGCAAAGGAGGTGAGGAAAGTTGCTCTTTTTCCTTGTTCGCAATCACGGGTGGAGGTGTAGGAAGCTCGGGTTCCGTATAACCTTTTCCACTACGAGTGGTGATTGCCTTCATCTCCCCTCTTGGGTTCGCAACGGTGTTACTCGGAAGAGTACCCGAAGAAGAGGGTTGATTACCTTGGAAGAGCGAACCGATCATATCACGTATGTTAAGCGCTTGAGTGCTGAAAGAGTCTCTCATGTCTGCACGAATATCATTGCTTTGTTTTGCCATGTCATTCCTTAGCTCGGCTCGAATATCGTTCCCTTGTTTCGCCATTTCTCCCTTCAAGTTGACGAATTGACTCTGAAGATTCGTCACCATCTCTCTATTAGTCTTCATGAACGTCTCGACGTCAGGATTCAATGTCATCGGTTGATTGAGAGGTGGAGCTTGGTAAGCTTGAGAATTTCCTTGAGCTGGGTATGGGTTTCTTTGGGATTGATATTGATTGTTAGCACGAGGTTGGGATTGGTTGTTTCGGTTATAGCTTTGTTGTTGGTTTTGGTTTGGAGGAGGGAAACCGGGTGGAGCAAGATAGTTGTTTGAACGATAACTTAGCAAGCTACGGTCTCCTTGAGGACGAGCTTGATAGCCTCCCGTGGGATAAGTACCGTATGTCGCGTTAACGTTTTCAGAAAAATTGCCTTGGGTAGAAGGACAATCATTGTAAGAATGAGGACCACCACATGTGTCACAAGAAATAGCAACGGCTTTAGCTTGTTGAAAGTGGTTTGTGGCCATGGTCATGAAATCCTTGTGCATATCCGCGATTTGTCGGGTAAGTTCGGTTATCTCGGGATTGGAGGTAGTAGAAGAAACATTGACTCTCGAGTTAGATCTTGAGGATGCGGATGAATCCCAATTCTTGTGGTGAGTAGTCATGTTTTCAATCAACTCTCTACACTCCTCCGATCTCCTTTTCATAAAAGTACCACCGGCGGCGGCGTTGATCGTGTCACGATCACGAAAAGTGAGACCATTGTAGAAAGTATCAATGAGAGTGACGGGGAGCATGTTGTGATTTGGACAGCGGTCGATCAAATCATTGTATCATTCCCAAGCATCAAATAGCGATTCATCATTGTCTTGCATGAATCCACTAATTTGGTTACGAAGGCTTGTGACCATGGATGGTGGGAAGTAGCGCGACAAAAAGCGTTGAGTCATGTCATTCCAGGTATGAATAGAATTCTTTGAGAGACGGTCAAACCATTTTTCGGCATGGTGAGAAAACGAGTGGGGAAAGAGTTGGAGGCGAAGGTCATCTATAGAAACACCGGGGGACTTCATGCTTTGGGTGATGGTAATGAATTTGTCGAAGTGTTTGTTGGCATCATCATCCGGAATTCCGCGAAATGGGTTAGTTTGCACTTGTTGGATCATGTGATGCTTCAACGAAAACTCATGAGCCGTGACGTGCATCGGCGCAATCGGGCCTCCGCGTCCGTTCATGGTGGGTTGACACAATTCCTCCATTGTTCGTAAATCAGGTAGGGGGACATTGTTGTTGTTGTTGTTATTGTTATTCAAATTGGGTAGAGGTGGGTTATTATTGTTGTTATGAACACCAGCCATATCTAGATCTTCACGAGTCTCGGGATCAGAATAGTTCGAAGATCTAGTACGCATACACCTGCAGAAGAAAAATACACAGAGAGTATCTATATAATCTTTTTGGTGCAAACTTTTAGAAAAGAATTGCTTTTTATGATTTTTCAATGTTTTTGTATTTTTTGAAGAATTTTATATTTTTTTAGTGTTTTTGAAAATTTTGAAGCAAGGAAAATAACGTTCAAAGAACGGATCTCAAAATTCAATGCGTCTCTCACTAGAAACCGTTAATCTTAACGAAAAGAGCCGGCAGCGGCGCCATTTAATACTAGGCTTTTACCCAAGTATAAAATCTTATCGTCCGATCTTTTCGAATTGATTTCCAGTCTAAAGTGCGACTCAATTTCCTTTTGGTGAACAAGAGAATGGTTTGGTTTAGTTATCTAATTTTTAAACTAAATGCAAGTAATTAAAGTTGTCGTTGAGTAAAATCGAAATCTTAGAATTAAACTACAAATAAAAGCTTGCAACCTAGGAAACTAAAATGTAAATGATTTAAAACTAGAAAAGATGTTTAAAATATACTAAGGCAAAAGGTGGGAAAAAGTAAAATTTGAAAACTTAGGAAAATAGAACAAAGACTAAAATAAATGCACTGCGATCGCACTCAGATCGCAACCATTCCATCGCAACTCCATCGTAACTTACCATCGTAACCTGATCGCAATGGGAATCGTACCCACCAATCGCACTTACAACAAAAGAGACTGATCGTACTCACCAGTACGATGAGAGGAGCGATCGTACTACCAGATCGCAACCACGGTCGCAATGAGTGATCGTGGTCCTTGATCGTGGTTCCGGATCGTAACAAACCGATCGCAATCAATGCGATCAAAGCAGGGAAGAGAAACCCGATCGCACCCCAGATCGCAATAAGTGATCGTGGGCGTGGATCGTACCAGGGAAAGAACCAGATCGCAGCTATGCAATCGTAATCAGATCGGGACCAAGTAAAACCCTCTTAAGATGGCAAAGGCGTCCAAAAGGGAAATAAGCTCAAGCCAATAAGCAGTAACCAATAAGCATTTTTCAAACTTATAAAAGAGTAAATAAGCACAAATTCTAAAACTTTTGGAATCTAAAACATTCGAACTTCCATAAAACATATTTGAGAACAATAAATCTTTTAGAAAAACTTAAAGAGTAAATAAGCCAAACAATCGAATAAGCTAATAAGCATGAAGAGCTTGTAGCTTATACATTCAAGAGCTTATGTATAAACAAAGAAGATTAATCCCTCAATCACGAAATCATCAAATCATACGCATGAAGAATGCAAATCGGATCAAGGATAAAGTAAATCAAGAAATGTAGAATGAGATTGAAGAACACAAAGCTTAAACTTAAACTTTTGATTAAAGAAACTCAAATACAAGGATTAATGAAAGCTTAAAAGAAAGGAAGAATGAAAAACTTAGTGAGAGAAAGTTGATAACTTTCTCTCTCTAAAAACTAGAAAGAAAAATTGAAAAACTAAAACTAGCTAACCACCCTCCTAATGTGATTAGGAGGGTATTTATAGGGAAGCGGGAAGTGCATGTGTGGTGCTTCCTTCTTTCTTTTTCTTCTCGACTCGATTTAATTCATTTGTCTTTCTCGATGTCGTCTCGGGATTAATTAAACTCGTCTTAACATTTCTTCATTTATTTAGACTCGAGTTCTTCGACATCATTAAACTTCCGTCTTTAGACTTGTTCTTCGATAAATTTTCAGAATAGGTCTTGGACATCCGTCTTTTAAGCACTCTTGATCTTTTGACTTTGTCTTTTCTAGTTTTCTTCGATAAAAGCCCGTGAAAGCCCGTATTTTCTTCCTTTTTCATCTTTTGGTCCTAAAACACAATAAAAACACAAACGACGCATAATTCTGACTTTTACGACATGAAATACACATTTTGGTCTTGTTATTATTGGAAATAAGTGGTAAAAGGATAAGTGTTTTCACACTTATTACCCACCTAATTCGGAATAGGTATCTTTCCCACCTAGTTCGGAATCTCTAGATCTCACGTAGTTCGGAATCTCCTAAACCCTAGTAATCCGAATTACAAAACCAAAGATACCGAAAAACAAAAAAATTTTACCTATTGATTTTACCCAAAAATCAAGCCAAAAAATTCCAACTTTTTATGAAAAATCACCAATATGAAGAACACAAATTCCTACCACAACTTTGTAGGCAATTTGTATGAAGATTTTGAGCTCAAAAACACAATTTTTTTTGATACGAGATGATTTTAAGATGAAAATCACACGAAATAAAAAATGATAACCACAAACTAAACACAAATCTACCCCATGGCGATTGATACCAATTGTTGTCCCAAATAATATGATGATTGATAAAGAAATGAGATAAAAAGATATGAATTTTAGAGAGAGAAAGTAGTGAGATAAAGTAGAGAGAGAGATGATTAACTTGGTGAATATTAGATTAGAAAGCTTGAGTCTTTGAAATGTGTAGGTATGCTTGAAGGTTGGACTTGAACCGGATGAATGGATCAATGACAACGGATGCTCGAGACACATGACGAGCAATAGATACCTTTTTAGCACTTACACACCAACGGACAAAGGTAATGTTATTTTTTGTGGCAGCGTCAAAAGCAAAATCATTGGCAAAGGTATGATTTCTAATTACCATATCACCATAGATAATATCGCTCACGCCGAAAACTTGGGATTTAACCTACTTAGTATTAGCCAACTTTGTAGTAACAAATGCAAAGTATTATTCAAAGAAAATGTTAGTAAAATACTAAAATACGGAATAACATTAGCAAAAGAAGTTAGGAAAAATAACATATATGTTATGAAATTTGACTCATTAAAAGACGTTATTTGTTTGACCACCATAGATGACACATCCGCCCTTTGGCATAGGCGTCTTGGTCATATCAACATGGGCCTTTTACAAAATTTGGCTAACAAGGATCTTGGGTGAAATTTACCAAAAGTAAAATACGATCAATATTTTTGTGATGCATGTAAAATTGGTAACAAACACACGCAATCCATAAGGCTAAAAATGTGGTCACCGCAACCAAGTGTCTAGAACTCCCACATATGGACTTATTTGGTCGATCCGTCGTACAAAGTTTCGGAGGGAATCTTTACACCTTGGTTATCGTGGATGACTACTAGAGATTTACTTGGACAAAGTTTTTGAAAACTAAAAACGAAGCTTTTGATCATTTTGAGATTTTAAGTAAGAAAATTGAAAACCAATTAAATTGTCTAATTGTGTCAATTCGAACGGATCATGGTCGGGAGTTTAATAATGAAGTGCAATTTGGAGCCTTTTGTGACACCAAGGGCATCACTCACAATTTCTCGGCTCCAAGAACACCTCAATCAAATGGGGTAGTTGAACGCAAAAATCGAACACTTCAAGAAATGAGTAGAACAATGTTAAACGAGTCAAACATGCCTCAAAAGTTTTGGTGTCATGCGGTTGATACCTCAACTTATATTTTAAATCGAGTTTTAATTAGACCACTTCTAAATAAAACTCCATATGAGATATTAAAAGAAATAAAACTAGCAATTGGTTATTTTAGAGTGTTTGGGAGTAAGTGTTTTATTCTTAACACTAAGGATTATCTCATTATGTTTGACCCAAAGTCATACGAAAGAGTATTTCTTGGATATTCTAAAAATAGCAAAGCTTATGTTGTGTTAAACAAACAAACTATGTGTGTCGAGGAATCGTTGAACATAACCTTCGACGAAATACCACCTCCCGCTAGAACATCACCTTTGGTAGATGATGATTTAGTTGAAGGCCAAACCAATAACCAACAAACTGATCTTGAAAAAGACAAGGGAAATAAACCATTAAATATTGAATCCGTAAACATCAAAGAATCAAAAGGACATTCCTTGGAAAATGTCATCGGTAAGTTAAATGAACGAACCTTAAGATCACAAGCTCAAAATAAAAGTAATTTCTTTTGGTTCGTGTCTCAAATAGAACCTAAAAATATTAATGAAGCTATAATCGATGAAAGTTGGGTTCTTGCTATGCAAGAAGAATTAAATTAATTTGTGATTAATGATGTTTTGTATTTGGTACCTAGACCTAAAAATCGAACGGTAGATGGAACAAAATGGGTCTTTCGAAACAAATTAGACAAAAATGGTATTGTGTCGAGAAACAAAGCTAGGCTTGTTGCTCAAGGTTATAACCAACAAGAACGTATTGAATATGATGAAACCTATGCCCCGGTTGCTCGTCTTGAGTCCATAAGAATTTTAGTTGCTTATGTTTGTGCTCACGACTTCAAACTAAAAGATGGTCAGATTCCCCTTGCCCTTTCATTCATATCATGACCTTAATATATAGCTACAATACATCGATGTTTCCCTACTTCTCCTATACAATGAGCCTCAAGGCCTATGGGCTGTGATCAAATAATACAGAGATAATACAATGCAAATAATGATACATGGAAATATAGACTGCTAATACGCCCCCGCAGTTGAAGCGGGAGATCTTCGGACGCTCAAACTGGACCGAAAATCCACAAATAACTGGTAAGGAAGACCCTTCGTAAATATGTCTGCATACTGAAAACGGGAAGGGACATGAAGAACACGTACATGGCCAACAACAACTTTGTCACGGACAAAGTGAATATCAATCTCAATGTGCTTTGTGCGTTGATGTTGCACCGGATTAGCGGACATGTATACGGCACTAATATTATCGCAATAGACCAATGTGGCTGTAGAAAGAGGTGTGTGTAACTCACGGAGGAGGTTGCGAATCCAAGATGTCTCAGCAACGGCATTTGCAACCCCTCTGTATTCTGCTTCTGCACTAGAACGAGACAACGTCTCCTGACGTTTAGAGGACCACGACAGTAGGTTCTCACCAAGAAAAACACAATAGCCTGAGGTAGACCGACGAGTGGAAGGGCACCCAGCCCAATCAGCATAAGAATAGGCAGTAAGCTGTGATGTAGATGACCTGAATAACTGTAAGCCAAGATCAATAGTACCACGAAGATAACGAAGAACACGCTTCATAGCGTGATAGTGTGGTTCTCGAGGATCATGCATGTAGAGGCATAACTGTTGAACTGCATATGATAAATCTGGTCTTGTAAAGGTTAGATATTGAAGTGCTCCAGCCAGACTACGATAATAGGTAGGATCATCAACCGGGGATCCTTCAGGGCCAAGCTTCTTTTTGGTGTCGACGGGTGTCCTGCACGGATTGCAGTTTAGCATCTTTGCCCGTTCAAGTATCTCTGTGGCATATTTAGATTGAGATAGAAATAAGCCATTAGAAGTACGTGTGGCAGCAACTCCCAGAAAATAATTAAGTGGGCCAAGATCTGACATAGAAAATTCCCCGTGAAGGGAGGAGATAATGCGCCGCAGAAACTGTGATGAAGAAGCTGTCGAAATGATATCATCAACATAAAGTAATAAATAAGCTGTATCACTACCCCTACGTAATATGAACATGGAGGAATCAGTTTTGCTGTGATGAAAACCAACTCGAACCACATAACTGGAAAATCGCTGAAACCATGCTCTAGGAGCCTGTTTTAGGCCATAAAGTGAGCGCTGTAAGTGACACACATAGTCTGGGTGTGCAGGATCAGTGAAACCAGGTGGTTGATGCATGTAAACAGTCTCGTTGAGCTCACCATGAAGAAAAGCATTCTTCACGTCAAGTTGGTGTATAGGCCATTGACGAGACACAACAAGACTAAGTACAGTGCGTATGGTGGCAGGTTTGACCACAAGGCTAAAAGTCTCATCACAATCAATACCAGGTTGTTGAATTTTCACATTAGCGATAAGGCGAGCTTTGTACCTACTTAAAATTCCATCTGCATTAAATTTATGTTTGAAAAGCCACATAGAATGGACAACATTCACATGTGGTGGTCGCGGGACAAGAACCCACGTACCATTTATATTTAGCGCATTAAATTCATCTTGCATAGCATTTTGACAATGTGGGTTATGAGACGCATGTATATGACTTTTAGGAATTGGAGACAAACTGGAAACGTGAAGAGTGAAGCGAGTGGTAGATTTTCTTGTGCCATGTTGGGAGCGTGTGACCATGGGATGTGTTGAGGCCGTGTTGTTGGTTTGGATGGATGTTTGGGGCTGATGAGATGCGTGGGGGGTTGGGGAAGCGGCCTGATGATTCGGTGAAAGGGAGATGTGGGAGTGGGTTGTTGATGATCGGGAATCTACTTGTGGGGAGGAAGGTGGGGGTGAAGAACGGGTATGGTGATCAGAAGGTGCATGCTGAGTATTGCTGTGTTGTGTAAGTTCTGAAGTGTTGTCGTCAGGTGTATTAGTATTTGATGGAGAGGTGAGGAGCTTCAATTGGATATGAGAGGGTACATCATTTTGATCAAGAAAATCATATGATGGAGGATTTGTTGGGGTGACGGAACCAAACGGAAAGACGGATTCATCAAAGTTAACATGGCGTGATAAGATGATTTTGTTAGTGGCCAAGTTGAGGCAACAAAAGCCACGGTGGTTAGTGGGATATCCAAGAAAGACGCATGGAGTGAACCGAGGTTGAAGTTTGTGAGCAGTGTGTATGTAGGGATAGCATAGGCAACCAAAAACGCGAAGGTGGGTGTATGAGGGTTGTTTGTTAAAGAGTTTGGTGTACGGTATGTTATTTTTAATGGCGGTGGATGGAAATATGTTAAGGAGGTGTGTGGCAATAAAGAGGGCTTCAGTCCAATATTGTGGTGGTAGGTGTGCTTGGAAAAGTAGAGAGCGTATGAAGTTGTTGATGGTTCTAATCATACGTTCCGACTTTCCGTTTTGTTGAGAGGTTTTAGGGCAAGAGAAACGGAAGTGAATCCCATGTGCTTTAAATAATTCGTGTTGTGGTGTGTTATCAAATTCGGCCCCATGATCACATTGGAATGATTTTATTTCTTTGTTAAATTATGTTTTCACAAAGGCATGAAATTGTAAAAATTTACCAAACGTTTCACTTTTCTTACGAAGAGGGTAGACCCATAAGAAATGAGAGAAATGATCAAGAAAGATAACATAGTACTTAAAACCACTAACACTTGGAATGGGTGAAGTCCACACATCCGAGTGCACAATATCAAAAGTGTTCTCAACAATAGAAGTAGAATGCATAAACGGATGTCGTACATTCTTTCCTAGCTGACATGCACGATACAAAGCAGTAGGCTTCGTTTGATTATAGGAGATAAATTTATTTGAAACTAAAAAACGGAAAACATCATTGCCGGGATGCCCGAGTCTTTGATGCCACGTGGATTGGTTGCAAGACAGGAGAGCTGTGGGAGTGTTGTTGGATGTGTGAAATGGGTAGAGATATCCGGTGCTATTACATCGGAGGAGCAGACGACGCGTGCGGTAATCCTTCACAGAAAACCAAAAAGGATCAAATTCAATGCTACATAAATTGTCACGTGTAAATTGCCGAACATAAATAAGGTTTTTGATTATGTGAGGTGTTACAAGGACATTTTGAAGGTATAGTGGACGATGTAAGGATGGAAAAATGCGATAGCCAGAGTTGGTAACCGGGATGGTTGCCCCATTACCAACAATAATAGATGTATTAATACGTTTATTAAAAATGGAGGTGAGATTACCTGTGTCCGCTGAGAGATGTGAGGTTGCCCCGGTATCCATGTACCACCCAGAATCTTCATTGTTGTCCGCATAACGAAGGGCCGTTGCATTGAAAGCCTGAGGTATAGATGTTGGCTGGTCTAAGGCACCATAATTATAAGACATGAGCTGGTAAGGTGCTGGTCCAAGAATGCCACTAGAAGACCCAGTTACATGGGCCTGTGGCAAGGCCTGTTGTCCAACCCGAAAGTGGGGCTGTGGGCTACGAGTGTGGTACTAAGAACCAGGGGAGCGACCTTGAGCATTCCACTGAGGGGGTTTACCGTGCTGAGAGTTACGAGTGTGACTAAACCTGCAACGATCTCCAAACCTACAAAAACCACGTTGAAAATTCATGCATGGTTCTTTATTAGTTTTACCTTTGTTTGCGCTAGCACCAGAAGTAAGCAAAACCGTGGAAGAAGACGGAGTGTCATGAGCAGATCCAAGTCCCTGTTTACGGCTTAGTCGAGATTCTTCAAGAAGAAGCATAGATCTGGCTTCCAGAAGTGACAAGGGGGTTTTAGTGTGACGAATGATGCTTGCCACATGTTCGTATTTGTCAGATAAGCCATTAGCAGCATACATAATCAGGTTCTTCTCAGAAACAGGAGAATCAATGTTTGCGAGAAGATCAGCAATGAGTTTAATCTTCTTAAAATACTCAGCAATAGAGAGAGAGCCGAGATCTAAAGAACGAAGCTCTTCTTGAAGCTCCATAGAACGAGCCTCTTTAATATCATGAAAGAGATCTTCAAGGCTTTTCCATACATCCTTGGCTATTACATTCTTTTTTAGGACCGTTAGCAAAAGAGAAGTGGAAATAGTACCGTAGATCCAGACTTTAACGAGTGAGTCAAGCTTCTTCCATTCGGAAGAGTTGTCACTAGTGCACGTAACAGTTCCATCTAGAAAGCCATGAACACCAAAGTTGTGACAGTGAGAGGTGAAGAGTTCACACCAGGCATCGTAATTGAGTTGATCAAGATCAAGCACGAGGGGAACGTGAGACTTGATATTGGTGACCCCGAAGGGATTGTCTAGGTTAATAGATGGTGGGGGAGGGGGAACATTGGTGTCTTCAATAGCCATGGAGAAGGTGGCGGCAGATTAGGGTTTAGAAAAAAAACAGCGAATGATGAGAGATAGTTAGAGGAGAAGGATTCAAAAGATATTTTAGGATAGTGGGTTGGCTCTGGTACCATAAAAGATGGTCAGATTCCCCTTGCCCTTTCATTCATATCATGACCTTAATATATAGCTACAATACATCGTTGTTGCCCTACTTCTCCTATACAATAGGCCTCAAGGCCTATGAGCTGTGATCAAATAATACAGAGATAATACAATGCAAATAATGATACATGGAAATATAGACTGCTAATACAAACTATATCAAATGGACGTTAAAAGTGCCTTATTAAATGGTGTTAATGCAATAATGCCTAAAAACGTTACTTGCATTTTTCGGTCTCGCTTAGTTTTGATTACGACAATATGTAAAAACAAGCATTTACGAAAACAACGAAAAACGAATTCTTGTGTTCAATTATTTTTCATTTTACCCATTTTCACTTAAGGTATGGATAAACAAGTACTAACCTTAATCAAGTGATCAACTGATTTAATCTTTTCTTAAAACTCACTTTTTATTAAGAGTGATAAGTTTTTTATTAAACTTTCTTTTTAAGAAAATGTTTTATTAAATTAATTATTTAAAAATTTGAAAATGGCATATTCTTATTTGGTTAGGAATATTCTATCAGGATTTTTTTAAACCAGATATGACCTCTACCACTAAAGGACAAAAAGGGGGCGAGTCTAGTCCAGCGGTACCTTAACTCCTAGGCGGTTCCTTATCGATAAGGTACCGCGGGCTAAGATAAGGTACCGCGGGCAGATATAGCCGTTGGCCCTTTGTCCTATAAATAGTGGACCATTCTCAACTTTTCAATCCACCTCTTTTGCACATCTATTTCCAGATTCAAACACTCTTCTTTAATCACTCAAATCTTTGATCATTTGTTTGATTACTACTTGTTTAAGAAGTGAATCTTGTTCTTTCATCCCTTCCTCTCCAAGTTCAAAGAGAAGAGCACTATCCTTGTGAAGTGTTGAGTCCACCACCAAAGATCCATTGAAGATCTAATTTTATTCATTTGTAGTTGTGTCATAGTTGTGAAGATCCAAGTAGTTGTGTCTATTTGGAAGTTGTGTATGTACTAAGTATAGTTGTGTAGATTGGTCCTAGCTACGATTAGGGCTCGACTTTTAGCTTAGAGTCGGAAATTGGTTAAGCGACGTTTACGGTTTTCTCCACCATAAGGAGCTTGTTGTGTAGTGAACTCTCGAGTAAGGAGTACTCGAGGAGTGGAGTAGGAACGATGAGTGAGCTTCGTTGCCGAACCACTATAAATCCTTGGTGTTCGGTTTGATCTTTCTTTACACTTAACTCTTTACATTCTTTATTCTTTGTGCATATATTTTTGTTAGTATTAGTTTAGTTACACTATAATTGTTCATATTGTGCATAAGAAGATTTCACATATTTCCTCAAGCTTAAGTTTTTTGAAAAAGGATTTTTGAAAACCACCTTTTTACAAGTAAATATAAGAAACTATTCAACCCCCCCCCCCTTCTAGTTTCTACAATTTGTATCAGAGAGGGTTGCTCAAGAATTTTTAAAGTATATTGTATTTTAAAACTTGAATCGATCTATGGATTTCAACAAATACCTAGAAGGGCAATCTATGCAAAGACCACCACTTTTTGAAACCGATAGTTTTATTTATTGGAAAAATAGATTTGAAACTTATGTGAAATCAAAAGATTTAGATCTTTGGCATGTTATTACTAATGGTGACTTTTTACCTTATCAATTTAATGAAGTTTCTAAAACAAAAGAATTGGTCACTTTTGACAAAGCTAATGACGATACTAAAAAGAAACTTTCAAAAAATAATGAGGCTAAAATGGTAATTTATAATGCTTTACCTAAGAAAGAGTATGAAAGTATTTTTATGTGTGAAACCGCTAAAGATATTTGGATCACTCTTTTAGTAACCCACCAAGGTAATAGCCAAGTCAAAGAAAGCAAAATCGATCTTCTTGTCCAACAATATGAACAATTTGTCATCTTAGAAGATGAAACTATTGATAGTGCATTTGCTAGGTTTAACACCATTATTACTAGTCTAAAAGCAAATGATGAAGGTTTTTCTAGCAAGAACAATGTTAGGAAGTTTCTAAGGGCTTTACATCCAAAGTGGAGAGCAAAAGTCACGACGATTGAAGAATCGAAAGATCTCTCAACTTTATCACTCGATGAACTCATAGGCAACTTGAAGGTTCATGAGATGATAATCTTGAAGGACTCAGAATTAGTGAAAACCAAGAGTGAAAGGAAATCTCTTGCACATAAAGCCAAGAAGGCACAAAGTGACCATGATAGTTCCTTAGAAAGTGATGACGAGGAGTATGCATTGGCGGTGAGAGATTTCAAGAAGTTCTTCAAGAGACGAGGTCAACACGTTAGGCAACCCAACAATGACAAGAAACCATTCTCAAAGAATCGGTTTGCCAAGAACGAAAAAGGTGATAGGAATTGCTTTAGATGTGGTGATCCAAATCACTTCATTGGTTATTGTCCAAAGCCCGCTCGCGATAAGAACCACACGGCGTTCGTTAGTGGCGCTTGGAGCGATAGCGGTGAAGATGACGATGACAACCCCAAAGAGGAGAAATGTCTTATGGCTCACACTTCTAAAGAGGTACATTCCGAAACCGAATATTATAGTTATGATAGCTCCACTTTTGATGATATTGAATTTGAAGGCAAATGTGATAGTTTACACAAACTTAGTCTTAAATTCATAGAAAAGAATAAAACCTTAAAATCAACCAAAACTAAGCTTGAAAATGAGATCAATGAACTTAGGGAGAAATTGGCAATACTTGAGAAAAATAAAGAAGTAGATTTAGGTTGCTTAAGTTGTGAGAAACTTAGATTAGAGAATGAAGATCTCAAGAGCACCTCCATTAAATTGGAAAAGTTCATGAAAGGTACTAGTGCTCTTGATGATATGTTAAACAAACAAGTTCATTCTAAGGAAAGACTTGGTCTAGGTTTTAACTCAAATGAAGCCTCAACTAGTGAACCAAAACAAGTCAGGTTTTCACAAAAAACGTCCACTGTACGCGGTCCCAGATTGTATGGGGCGGTTCCTTATCACTATGGAACCGCCGCCATAGATAAGGTACCGCGGCCAGAGGATGATTTTGGTGAAAATCCTGAACTTTTTGAAAAATCTAAATTAGGTGAAAAACCAAAGCATCTTACTGTTAATAAGGTAAAATTACCCATACTTGACGATAATGCTATTGATAAGTTCTACAAGCCATTAAGTAAACCTCTCATGGGAAATAGAAGTTTATCTAGACCATCTTCTACTCCACCTAGAGTACGGAATGAGTCTAAGCCTAGAAGTAGAACGACAACGCCTAGAAGAGATAATCAAAACAATTCACGATCTAGAAGTAAAAGCCCAACACCTAGAAGAAATGATCATAACTCTAAACCTAGATCAAATACACCTAGGAGAAATAATGAACAACAAAATGGTTACATGAATTACTACCCTCCTCCATTTTGTTCTCCATGGGGAAGCCTTCCTTCATTCATGCATCCCAACCAAATGCAAGGGATGTCTGGAACTAACAATTTTGGACCCATGAGATATTATGGACCAAATGTTTGATCTTGTGTGTTGTTACCTAGATATGCTTGGGAATTGATTTGGAGCCCGATGAGTGGATTAAGGATAGTGGATGTTCTAAACACATGACGGGTAATCGAAGTTTGTTCTCGCATTACAAAGCATATGATGGAGGTAACGTCACATTCGCTAGTAGTCTATGTGGTAATATCATTGGCAAAGTTACGGTTTATCTTTACTCCATGACCATTGAAAATGTTGAGCACGTAGATAACTTAGGGTTTAACCTTTTAAGTATAGGTCAAATTTGTGATAATAAGTGTAAGGTCATCTTTTCGGAACATGACAGTGAAATCATAAAAGATGGAAAGGTCATTGGAAAAGGTATTAGAAAGCATGGGCTTTATGTTATAAAGGTCAATAAGAAGTCAAAAGACAACATATGTCTTGCGACTATAGATGATAGTTCTACTCTTTGGCATAGGAGATTAGGTCACGCTAATACGCGTTTAATTCAATCTGTAGTCTCTAAGGAGTTGGTAAGACACCTCCCCATGATTAAGTTTGATAGTCACTTTTGTGATGCTTGCAAAGTTGGAAAGCAAGTTCACTCAAGTCACAAAGCCAAGAATTTGGTTTCGACCTCTCGGTGCTTAGAGCTCCTACATATGGATCTTTTTGGACCTTCCGCCATACGGAGTTATGGAGGTAACCTTTATACCCTAGTTATAGTTGATGACTATTCTAGATTCACTTGGACTAGATTTTTGGCATCTAAGAATGAAGCTTTCGATCACTTCGAAATCTTTAGTCGAAGAATTCAAAATCAACTAGGATGTCCAATTGTCTCTATTAGGACGGATCATGGTAGGGAATTTGATAATGAAGTGCAATTTGGTGCCTTTTGTGAAGCTCATGGTATTACCCATAACTTCTCGGCTCCTCGCACTCCACAATCAAATGGGGTAGTTGAAAGGAAGAATAGGACTCTCCAAGAGATGAGTAGGACGATACTAAACGAGCAATCTTTGCCTCAAAAGTTTTGGTGCAATGCCGTGGACACATCGACTTATATTCTCAACCGAATTCTTATTCGACCTTTCCTAGGAAAGACCCCCATGAGATTCTTAAAGGTAAGAAACCCTCATTGGAACACTTTAGGGTGTTTGGAAGCAAGTGCTTTATCCTCAACACCAAAGACTACCTTACCAAGTTTGACCCAAAGTCTTATGAAGGTATCCTTTTAGGTTATTCCCAAACTAGCAAAGCCTACATAGTCCTAAATAGAACCTCAGGGGTTATTAAAGAATCACTCAACGTAACCTTTGATGAAACCCCTCCTTCACCCAAGACACCACCATTGGTTGATGATGACTTGGATGAATTAGAAGTAGTTAAAGCCAAAGAGGTTAGAAAAATAGGAGTTGAAGACCTTAGTGTTGAAAAGGAAGTAAACATTAAGGAATCTAGGGATCATACTCTCAATAATGTCAATGGTGACTTAAATCAAAGGACCCTAAGATCTCAAGTCCAAAACCAAAGCAACTTCTTTTGTTTCGTCTCCTTGATTGAACCAAAGAATGTTAAAGAAGCTTTGACGGATGAGAGTTGGGTCATTGCGATGCAAGAAGAATAGAATCAATTCGTTGCCAATGATTTTTGGGAACTTGTTCCTCCACCTAGAAGTTCTACCATTATAGGAACCAAATGGGTATTTAGGAATAAGTTAGATGAGAATGGTGTTGTGTCTCGTAACAAAGCTAGACTTGTAGCACAAGGCTATAATCAACAAGAAGGGATTGATTATGACGAGACATATGCACCGGTAGCTAGATTAGAATCTATTAGAATCCTTTTAGCCTACGCTTGTGCCTTAGATTTTAAGCTTCAACAAATGGATGTAAAGAGTGCATTTCTTAACGGTTTGATCAATGAGGAGGTATATGTGGCTCAACCTCCCGGCTTCATTGATTTTGAGAAACCGGATCATGTTTACAAGCTTAAGAAAGCACTTTATGGACTCAAACAAGCACCCAAAGCTTGGTATGATAGACTTAAAGCGTTTCTTGTTAAACATGAGTATACCATGGGAATGGTAGACAATACACTCATTACAAAGAAGAAAGGTCCTCACCTCATAATCGTACAAATATATGTTGACGACATTATATTTGGCTCAACTTGTCAAGAATTGTGTGATGACTTTGCCAAAATCATGCATGATGAGTTTGAAATGAGTATGATGGGAGAACTTAACTTCTTTTTAGGACTCCAAATTAAACAAATGGACGATGGTATTTTCTTTAGTCAATCTAAGTACGCTAAAGAAATGCTAAAGAAATTTGGATTAGAAGAATCTAGACCAATGAAGACCCCAATGGCATCGGATACTAAACTCACCGTAGATGATGATTGTGAGTCGGTAGACAACACCAAATATAGAGGTATGATTGGTAGTTTGTTGTACCTAACGGAAAGTCGACCGGATATCATGTTTAGTGTTTGCCTTTGTGCTCGCTTCCAAGAGGCTCCCAAAACCTCTCACCTTGAAGCGGTTAAGCCTATCTTCCGATACATTAAAGGCACTATACATTTAGGATTATGGTATCCTAAAGGGACCGGCGTAGAAACCATTGTCTACGCGGACTCGGATCATGCGGGAGACTATGTGAACCGGAAAAACACTAGTGGAGTTTGTACCTTCATGGGTTGTTGTTTAACTTCTTGGTTCTCCAAGAAACAAACCGATCTTGCAATATCCACCACGGAAGCCGAGTATGTGAGTGCCGGAAAATCATGCCAACAAGCTCTATGGATGAAGCAAGCGCTTGTTGATTATAGGATTTCTCTTGATGATGTTCCCATCATGTGCGATAATAAAGGCGCTATAGACCTACGCAAGAATCCCATGCAACATTCGCGAACCAAACACATATAAATTCGACACCATTTCCTTAGGGATAATGTTCAAAAGGGGAACATTTCTATTGA
The DNA here is from genome assembly GCA_025667525.1 of Glebionis coronaria. Taxonomy (NCBI): domain Eukaryota; kingdom Viridiplantae; phylum Streptophyta; class Magnoliopsida; order Asterales; family Asteraceae; genus Glebionis; species Glebionis coronaria. Next base: position 522,250,929 of record CM046875.1, read on the forward strand.
AAAGGTGCCCTCCGAGGACAACTTAGCCAACATCTTCACTAAGCCACTTAAGAGGGAACCTTTTAATTACTTGCGTCTAGGTCTAGGATTAATGGAACATCTTCCTTAATTTCCTTTCTCTTTGTGTGTCTCCTTTTACCACTTTGAGTCATTGAGTCTTCCAAACTCTTTTTGAAAAACATCCTCTTCTCCTTTTCAAAACTCTCAAAGTGTCTTTCGAAAATGGTTGAGAAATTCTTTTGACATTGTTAATTCAATCTAAAAACGATTTTTCATAGATTCTCGCTATTAATCTAGAGCTTACATAATTCATATGTATGATTCTCTCAAACATAGCAAGAACAAGATAGAATCATGGAGGATCATTGTGTCATGACTTAAGGTCTTGTCTTACACACCTCCTACATCGATTTTTTAATCCATGTATTTTGGTCAAATCTCTATTTGGTAAGTTTGCATATGTTTTCTTTGTCTATCTTTGCTTTTAAGCATATCCCTATGATAAGTTAGACTAGAAAAATAAGATTTGCTGAAAAATCTTCCTCCAAACACCAAACACTGCCTCTGCAGGCGGTTCCATATGTGAACCGCGGTACCTTATTGATAAGGTACCGCCAGCCTAGATAAGGAACCGCCTACATTGCCTTCCTTTTTTGGGTTTTTGTCTGAAACTCCAGATTTGCTCCAACATTTTTGAGAATCTTTGTTTCAAACCCTTTGACCACCCCAAAAATACCCCAAGTCTTCCCTATTTAAACCATAAGCATTTTGCGTTACTTCACATCCAAAATGTCTTATTCTCCCAATGAAAGCCTTGAATCTCCTCCATTTTCTCCAATTGCTTTCAATCCCAACTCACCCAAAAACCATTACAATCAGAACCCACCCAAGAACACTCTTAATCACATCTCTCCTACCAAGAATGTTGATTGTGGAACATCTTTTCTTCCACCACCACCCTTTAGTGTTCTTCCTCCTTCTCATGATAATGTCATGCACCATGGAACATATTGTCAATGTTGTCAATATCAAAATCTTTCTATGGCACACATCTATGAGGAGTTGAGCTACATCAAGAGTCTCTTAATCAAGCCTCCTCTTCACTATGATTATGAGATCTCTAACAAGCCACCACCACCACCCTCCGCCATTACCTTGTCTTTCATATAAGAATTGGTTGCTTATCCACAAGACACCAAATTCAAGCAAATCTTAGAATTCTAGAATAACTAGGATTAGATTTATGCTTTTGGCTTGTTTCTTTTCTTTTTCCATACTTCTTTGTATGATGTTCTTTTAGCAACCTATCTTGGATCTTTGTCTTTGTGTTTTCTTCTCTTTTTTTTGTGACCTATTGCTATATATTGTTGGTTGTTTCTTTTGTTCAACTAACCCTTCTATGTAGCTTGTCACCATATCTCGATTCCTCGGTGCCCCAAGCTAGGGGGAGCAAGCACCAAGGGGGAGTCTTTGCTAAGTCCGTTTCTTCAACACCGACTTGTGCAACCTTTTTGCTTCGACAAAGGGGGAGAAATGAATAAACTCGTCTTCGAAAATCTTGTTTTTGTGTGATTGAGTTTATGCATTGTCGGAATCAAAAAGGGGGAGATTGTTAATGCAATAATACCTAAAAATGTTACTTGCATTTTTCGGTCTCGCTTAGTTTTGATTACGACAATATGTAAAAACAAGCATTTACGAAAACAACGAAAAACGAATTCTTGAGTTCAAGTATTTTTCATTTTACCCATTTTCACTTAAGGTATGGATAAACAAGTACTAACCTTAATCAAGTGATCAAGCGATTTAATCTTTTCTTAAAACTCACTTTTTATTAAGTGTGACAAGTTTTTTATTAAACTTTCTTTTTAAGAAAATGTTTTATTAAATTAATTATTTGAAAATTTGAAAATGGCATATTCTTATTTGGTTAGGAATATTTTTTAAACCAGATATGACCTCCACCACTAAAGGACAAAAAGGGAGCGGAGTCTAGTCTAGTGGTACCTTAGCTCCTAGGAGGTTCCTTATCTATAAGGTACCGCGGGCTAAGATAAGGTACCGCGGGCAAATATAGTCGTTGGCCCTTTGTCTTATAAATAGTGAACCATTCTCAGCTTTTTAATCCACCTCTTTTCCACATCTATTTCCAGATTCAAACACTCTTCTTTAATCACTCAAATCTTTGATCATTTGTTTGATTACTACTTGTTTAAGAAGTGAATCTTGTTCTTCCATCCCTTCCTCTCCAAGTGCAAAGAGAAGAACACTATCCTTGTGAAGTGTTGAGTCCACTGATAGGTGTGTAAACACCCATCCTTTTTCCACTTAATTCTGGCTAAAACGAGACCAAAACGCGTATTTAATATCATTTGTTTGGAATTATGCGTGGTTTTTGTGTTTATTGTGTTTTCAGAGTTAACTGGATGAATATTGAAGAAAACATGGGATTGCACGGGTTTTATCGAAGAAAAATACTCAAGACGAAGTCTATTGTCCAAGAGATGCAAAAGATTTGAAGTCAATGGGCCTATTTGAAGATTTATCGAAGAAAAGGACCAAAGATGGAAGATTTACATATGACGAAAGAACTCAAGTCTATTAAACAAAGAAATTAAAAGACGAGTCAAATTTATTCGTCAACAAATCCCGAATCAGAATCGAAAACGTCGACTTTTCTGAAAAGACAAGAAGACAAGAAGAAAGGGAGAAAGCCCACTCACCAACCAACTTGAACGCCTATAAATAGGATCCCTTCACACACAATTAGTAGTTTTTTTAGTTTTTTTTCATTCCCAGTTTTGTTCTTCCTTTTATTTTGTAGGATACCAACACCATTAAGGTGTTGGTGATTTTTCATTTTTGTTGATTCACAAATCTTGTAAGTTTTTATCCTTCCTTTTGTTTACTCTACATTAATCAATCAATATCATCTTTCATCTAATCTTGTTCATCTTTCTCTTTTTGATTCAAAGTCTTAAGTTTCATTTGGTTGATTTTGATCTTTAAAAGTTATTGGGTTTTAAGTTTTTATTGATGGGATTTGTTGTTTATGGTTAGTAGATGATTCGTGGTTAGTTTTGTTCAAGTTTTGGTTAAAAACTTGGTGGATTTTGGCTTGAAATCGTGTTCCCCTGTTTTTCTGTCTCCTGCTGTTCTTGAGTTTTTCCAGGTTCCGAATGAGCACAAAAGTTCTGAATGAAGCATCTTAGTGAAAAGTTCCGAATCAGTGCATTTAAAAGTTCCGAATCAGTTTTGTTTAAAACTTCCGAATAAAACTTCCGAATTAAAGTCTTCCGAACCAAGTACTGTTCATTCGGAAGTGTTCCGAATCAGGACTGTTTAAAAGTTTCGAACGAAAGTTCCGGATCAAGGAAAACTTCCGAATCAGAAGTTCCGGATCAAGACTTCCGAATCAAGCTAGTTCACTCGGAAGACTTCCGAATCAAGGAGTTCATCCGGAAGAGTTCTGGATCAAGAAGTTCCGAACCAGAGGGTTCATTCGGAAGAGTTCCGAACCAAACTTCCGGATCAAGGTTAAAGCAGAAACTTCCGAATCAATCCAAAATATTCCGAATGAGTATCTTCCGAACGAGCATTTTTTGTCATGAATCTTCCGGATCAGTTTTCTTTTGAGCATTTCGAATCAGAGTTAAGTGGTATTTACTTTTTTTGTTTTAATACTTAAATTTTAATTCAAGTTTTATTAATTGCTATTAAATTAATTGCTTTTAGTTTAAGTTTACATCTTAGTGCATTTAATCCTTTTAGTAGAATAGAAAATCCAAACCCCCTATTTGTCACCAAGAACAATCTTTCCACTTTGAGCTGTAATCAATTCGAGAAGATACCGAGATTAATTCTGAACCATAGCAAAATCATAAGTATCAAATGGCGCCGCTGCCGGCTCTTCTCGTTAAGATTAACAGTTTTTTGTGAGAACTTGGATTTTGGGATCCGTTCACCGTGAACGTTACTTTTTCATAAAAACTTTCAAAAACCCTAAAAGATATAAAATTTTCAAAAATCCTAAAAAGTAAAAAAAACATAAAAAAAGAAGACAAAAATATTTCTTGTTTGCTTTGTTAGTTCTTTTGCAGGTGCATGCGTACACGATCAACGTCTTATCAAGAGCCCGAGCCTCTCGAAGACTTAAACATGGCCGGTGTACACAATAACAACAATAACCCACCTCTCAACAACAATAATAACAACAACAATAACAATCCACCTCTCAACAATGAGCCTCTACCAGACAATCGCCCGATGATTGAACTTCTGCAAGCACACGTAGACGGCAACAATGATCCAATTGTCATACCCGCGATTGCAGCCAACAACTTTGAGCTCAAATCCGGCTTTATCCAGATGCTCTCTGGTCAACCATTCTTGGGGCGTACCATTGATGATCCACATGACCACATCAAGAGATTCCTACAACTCACGAATACGGTCAAATTCAATGGTGTTCCACAAGAGGTAATCCGTTTACAACTTTTTCCTTTCTCCTTAGAGGGACAAGCCCGGCATTGGCTTGCAAAGGAACCACCACAAAGTATTCTGACGTGGACGGATTTGGAAACCAAGTTTATAAATTACTTTTTCCCACCCTCTCGTACTACCGCTTTGCGGAATGAAATTATCAATTTTGAACAAAAGTACGATGAGTCTTTTAGTGAATCTTGGGATCGTTTCAAAGATCTTTTAAGAAAATGGCCACAACATGGTTTTCCCAAAGTGCACCAAATTAACACTTTTTATAATGGTTTAAGCATGAATGACCAAGATTCACTAAACAGTGCCTCGGGGGGTGATATTTTGGTTAAGACTTCCAATGCTGCTTGGGATATTATTGAAAATAAGTCTCGTGTGCAAACCAAGAGTGTGCGGACCAATGCCGCTAGTGCTAGTACTAGTGACAACGACAAGCGACTTGACAAAATTACTACGCTTCTTGAATCGCTTGTTACCCACACCGCTAACAACACCAACAACATCAATGCTAAAAACGCTCAAGTCAATGCTGTTAGCCAACCATGTGAAATATGCGGGGGTCCTCACTCTTACACCACTTGTACCACCACCCAAGACTACCCTTCTGAGAATGTGAATGCAGCATACGGTACCTATCCTCCGGTCGCTTATCAAGCCCGTCCTCAAGGTGACCGCAATTTGCTTAGCTACCGCTCTAACAACTTTCTTTCACCACCCGGTTTTCCTCCTAACAACCCAAACCAACAGCAAAACCTCAATCGCCCTCCTCAACAACAACAACAACCTCGTGCACCATACATACCACCTCACAAACAACCATATCCACCTCAAAGAAACAACCAAGTTTACCAACAACCTGCTTATCAACCACCCGCTTACTATGCTCCCCCTCCCAACCAACCCACCGCATTACACCAAGATGTTGAAACCTACATGCGGACCAATGATGTGATTGTGGAAAATCTCCAGCGGGAAGTGCTCAACTTGAAAGCAGACATGGTGAAACAAGGAAACGATCTTCGAGCTGACATGAGAAACACTTTGGCAAGTCAAACGAATGACTTAAAGAACATGATGGCTGGTTTCTTCCAAGGTAATCAATCCTCTTCTTCGAGTACTCTTCCGAGTAACACCGTTGCGAATCCAAGAGGGGAGCTGAAAGCAATCACCACTCGCAGTGGCAAAGGTACCAAGGAACCCGAGCTTCCTATACCTCCACCGGTGATTGTGACTAAGGAGAACGAGTCACCTGCTCCTATTCCTCATCCTTCTACTTCCCCAATTTCTCCACCTCTTACTTCTACCCCTCCTCCACCTAAGGAAGTGAGTGATCCTATTCTCCTAAAGCCTTCCTCTTCTTCCGATATACCTTATCCATCAAGGTTGAGGAAAGAGAAGCTCAAAAGCAAGGACGATATTCAGGTTTCGAACTTTCTCAAAATGTTTAAACAATTGAATTTCAACATCTCCTTCGCTGAGGCTCTCGCTCACATGCCTAAATACGCAAAAATGTTCAAAGATCTTCTTAGTGACAAGGAAAAGCTTCTTGATATTGCTAACACCCAACTTAATGAGAATTGCTCTGCAGTGCTCTTAAGGAAATTGCCAACCAAGCTTGGTGATCCGGGTCGTTTCTTAATCCCTTGTAACTTCCCGGGAGTAGAGAATTGCATGGCCCTAGCCGATCTAGGTGCCAGTATTAACTTAATGCCTTTAAGTGTTTGGAAGCAATTATCTCTCCCTGAGCTAGTCCCCACCAAAATGACTTTGGAATTAGCTAACCGAACGGTTGCTTATCCAGTGGGGATAGCCGAAGACGTCTTTGTAGGAGTCGACCAATTCACTTTTCCTGCCGATTTCGTTGTCGTTGACTATGACATGGACCCTCGTGTGCCATTGATCGTTGGTCGTCCATTCTTGAGGACCGGTCGCACTCTCATCGATGTTGAAGCGGGTGAGCTTATCATGAGAGTGGGTGACGATAAAATCGTCTTCAACATGGGAAAGCTTTCTAAACAGCCTTATTCATACGAGAGTGTTAATTGTATCGACGTTCTTGATGAGGCTTGTGAAGAACACTTCAAAGATGCTTGTAAAAGTATTCCTACCTCTCTTCCCAATGTTGAGACCGTTTCCTCTATTGATTCATCACTATCTCTATTTGGAGAAAGTGATTTCCTTTGGAAAGATTTTGAAGCCACCATGGGAGATGTGAACTTAGAACATGACGATTCTCTCACCGATTTGGATGAAGATCTTCGCCTCATTGAGAACATTCTTAAAGAAGACAATATTTTTCTACACCATCTCCCACGGTTATTGCTATCGATGCTCCGACTTTGAAAACACCTCCCATTGAAAATCCTCCGGATTTAGAACTTAAGGAGTTGCCGCCCCATCTCGAGTACGTGTTCCTTGAAGATAAGAAGAAGTCGCCCGTCATCATTGTGAAGGACTTAAAAGAAGAAGAGAAATCTCGCCTCATCGCCGTGCTTAAAGATCATAAGAAGGCAATTGCTTGGAAAATTTCCGATATCCGCGAAATTGATCCGAACTTTTGTACTCACAAGATTCTCATGGAAGATGACTTTAAACCCGCAATCCAGAGCCAAAGAAGGGTTAATCCTCGCATTCATGACGTCATCAAACAAGAGGTTATCAAACTTCTAGATGTCGGCTTGATTTACCCTATTTCGGATTCGCCTTGGGTAAGTCCCGTCCATTGTGTGCCCAAGAAGGGCGGAATAACCGTTGTTCCCAATGAACACAACGAGTTGATTTCCACTCGTCTCGTTACCGGGTGGAGAGTTTGTATCGACTATCGCAAGCTAAATGATTCCACGAGAAAAGACCACTTTCCTCTTCCCTTCATGGATCAAATGCTCGAGCGTCTAGCTGGTAATGACTATTACTGCTTTTTAGATGGTTTCTCCGGGTATTTTCAAATTCCCATTGATCCTAAGGACCAAGAAAAGACCACATTCACTTGTCCCTATGGAACATTTGCTTACAAACGTATGCCTTTCGGTTTATGCAATGCTCCTGGGACGTTCCAAAGGTGTATGATGGCGATATTCCATGACATGGTGGAAGACACTATGGAAGTATTCATGGATGATTTCTCGGTTTATGGCGATTCTTTCTCTGCTTGCCTTGCCAATTTAGAACGTATGCTTAAGCGGTGTGAAGACACTCGCCTTGTTCTTAATTGGGAAAAATGCCATTTCATGGTAAAAGAGGGCATCGTGCTAGGACACAAGATCTCCAAAGTCGGTCTTGAAGTGGACCGTGCTAAAGTCGATGTTATTTCTAAGTTGCCTCCACCTTCAACCGTGAAGGGTGTGAGAAGTTTCCTCGGTCATGCGGGCTTCTACCGTCGTTTCATAAAAGATTTTTCTAAAATCGCTCGCCCGCTGACCCACCTCTTGGAAAAAGATACTCCTTTTATCTTTTCCAACGAGTGTATCGAAGCCTTCAACTTGCTTAAGGATAAGCTAACTAAGGCACCGGTCTTGGTTACCCCTAATTGGGAGCTTCCCTTTGAGTTGATGTGCGATGCTAGCGACTATGCCATTGGAGCGGTTTTGGGCCAAAGAGTGAACAAACACTTCCGACCGGTCCATTACGCTAGCAAGACAATGACGGGGGCTCAATTGCATTATACGACAACCGAAAAAGAGCTTTTAGCTGTTGTCTATGCTTTTGAAAAATTTCGCCCCTATCTTGTCCTCTCTACCACAATCGTGTATGCCGATCATTCCGCGTTGAATTACTTGTTAACTAAACAAGATTCCAAACCAAGACTTCTTCGCTGGGTTTTGCTACTCTAAGAATTTAAAATCGAAATTCGCGATAAAAAAGGAGCTGAAAACCTAGCCGCGGATCATCTCAGTAGACTTAAGGATCCTTACCAAGGGGAACATCCAACCAAAGAGATCAATGACTCTTTTCCCCTGGAGACCTTAATGTCTATCAACTCGACTTCTGATGAAACCCCGTGGTTTGCGGACATTGCAAACTACTTGGCGGGTGGAATTCTCGTTGACGGGTTAACATCCCAACAAAAGAAGAAGTTCTTTAAAGACATTAAGACTTACTTCTGAGATGACCCGTATCTATTCAAACAATGTGCTGATTTGATTATTCGCCGATGTGTTGATGGACCGGCATCTTTAGAAATCCTTGACGCTTGCCACAAAGGACCCACCGGTGGTCACTTTGGTCACAATTACACCGCCAAAAAAGTGTTTGACTCGGGATTTTATTGGCCCACCATCTATCGTGACGCTCACGAGATGGTTAAACGTTGTGATGCTTGCCAAAAACAAGGCAAGATCACACATAAACACGAGATGCCTCAGAATTTCATTCAAGAGTGTGAAATCTTTGATGTTTGGGGTATCGACTTTATGGGGCCATTCCCTTCCTCTAAAGGAAACAAATACATCCTTGTAGTCGTTGACTACGTTTCTAAATGGGTCGAAGCCAAAGCTTTACCCACTAATGACGCAAGGGTGGTTTGTAACTTTTTGAAATCGCTATTCGCTAGATTCGGTGTGCCTCGTGCCATTATTAGTGATCGCGGGACTCATTTTTGCAATGACCAATTTGCAAGAGTCATGGCTAAGTATGGTGTAAATCATCGTCTTTCCACCGCCTACCACCCACAAACTAATGGCCAGGCTGAAATATCCAACCGAGGACTAAAGCGAATTCTTGAAAGAACCATGGGAGAGCATCGTGCCTCATGGGCTGATAAACTTGATGATGCTCTGTGGGCTTTTCGTACCGCATACAAGACTCCGATTGGTTGTACACCATATCGTCTCGTGTACGGGAAAGCATGCCACCTCCCCATTGAGTTGGAGCCCAAGGCTTACTGGGCCTTGAAGTGGGCTAATTTTGATATCAACAAAGCCGGTGACCTACGCAAGATCCAACTCAATGAGCTCAATGAACTCCGTAATGAGGCTTATGAAAATTCTTTGATCTATAAGGAAAAGACTAAGCTCATTCACGACTCCAAGATTAAAAACCGAGAGTTCCAAGTTGGAGACAAAGTTTTACTCTTTAACTCTCGGTTGAAAATCTTTTCGGGAAAGCTGAAATATCGTTGGTCCGGCCCATTCACCATTGCCCAAATTTTTCCATATGGTACTCTCGAGCTCGCTCAACCTAATGGACCTAATTTTAAGGTGAATGGCCAACGAGTGAAGTTGTACTTTGGTGAGGACATCTCTCAGGAGATGATTCCATCCCTCACCACGTTCCCTATGAACTAATTTTGGGTCGAGTCAGGCTCGTGACTCGGTTATCAAAAACAAGCGCTCCTCGGGAGGCAACCCGAGTATCTATCTTTTTCCGTTTTAACCTCCTAAGTGTAGGGGACCTCTATAGGTGTTTGTGTTTGTGTGGTGATGTGATTACAGGGATGAATGCACTTTTGGAACCTTTGAAGAACCGTGCTCCCGTGTTATCCGAAATCCGGTTCTATCTCTCAACAATCGTGATTCAATTTTCTTCATACTCACATTTTAAATTGATCACTTTAGTCGTCTCTTCCTTAGCTTGAGTTAACCAACGTGCACAATGTCATAAGTGTAGGGGAGACTTTTCCCACATGCTTAAATATTTAGGACAATGTTTATCTTAAGTGTAGGGGGACTTCTATCGAAGTTTTAAGTGGACTTTTCCATGAAAATGCCTTCATTTAACCGGAAAATCATCTTTTTCAACATTTTTCAAATTTTTAATTAACTTTGACCATTTAGTCGTAATTTTTAAATTTTTATCGTTGCTTTCATATGTATATATCCCGCAATAAAGTCAAAAATATTAATAAAGTGGTATAGCTAGTTTTGAAATCGTTGACATATTAGGCCCGTTGCGATTATTTTGACTCAACTCGAATAGACTTATCCAAGTTTATTCTAGCTAGTATCCTTAACCATGTAGACCTTAATTGGTTCATTAGGCTAAGTATCCACGAGTCTCATTACTTGAGATTTTAAATTGTGGAGGACGAGAAATGATAGAGTCAATTATAAGTCGGTATTCCTGCACAAGCTCACTTGGTGTAATTATTTGCCTATTCTCCCATCACTTGCTAATAATTTATCTGCAATAAGTAAGGTCGTACGATTTGAAAAGTTACTTAGCTTCTAGCCCAAGATCGTTTAAAAGTTGCTCGGTAATGATAAGTGTTCATAGCCAAGGCATAACTAATGAAGCGGGGCGCGAAGATTGGCGAGTCCGAAAAGGCCCTAACAAGGCATGAGGATTCAATCTTATTGCTAAAGATCTAAGGTGATGTGAAAAGCATTATTCCCAAAATCAATATGAAGGATCAAGACTCACGACGAAAAGCAATCAACTCCCATAAAGATCATGGAGAAGTCTATCCGAAAATACCCTAACAAGGTATGAGGATAAATAGATCCAAGTCCGAAAAGGAGGCGGATCGTTGTATCTCAAAATCCCAATTAGAGATTGAAGAAATAATCATGAAGTCGTGGTCAAAAAAGTTGGAGTACCCCTCAAAAGTCTCCAAGTGAAGAAACTCTATTAACGATGAGAAGACCATTATCTCAAGCACGTCTCTCAAGATATGAAGTATGAAGTACATGCCAAATATCGGCCCGAGAAAGGTCTCAAATCGTGAACCGAGTTATGCCAAGATATGAACTTTTTGATATCTCGAGAAGCAGTTTTAAGATATTTTGTCCTTTAGCTAACTATTGATCAAATCGTCCTACTTTGCTTTCAGCCTAAATAAACTATCGAAATAAGTCCAAAAATGCATCTTCATGATCATTCTAAGACAAAAATAAAATATAAGAGATACCTCTAGGAATAAGGGAGTTTAAGCATTTAATTAAGCCATGTGTGTAAGTATTTGATTTGCTAACTTATAATAACAATGATCTTGTTTTTAAGCTTAGTTTGGGGAACGTGAAACTTGGGGGTGATAAATCTTTGCAGCACCAAAGCCCTAATATAAGTCCTTGATCTCTTTGCAAGTTATTTCCATGAAGCTATTTTCAAGTGAAAATGGTTTTCTATACTTTTGTTTCCTTTAAAGTTTTAATTTCTTTTAGTACTTTAATTTTTGTTTAGTAGTATTTTAATAAGGCCAAGGTTGATTGATTACGAGAAAAGTGTAAAATTGCTTTATCACTAAGCATTGCATGAGGGTATGGCAATGGTTAAGTGTGGGGGATTTGATAGGTGTGTAAACACCCATCCTTTTTCCACTTAGTTCTGGCTAAAACGAGACCAAAACGCGTATTTAATATCATTTGTTTGGAATTATGCGTGGTTTTTGTGTTTATTGTGTTTTCAGAGTTAACCGGATGAATATTGAAGAAAACATGGGATTGCACGGGTTTTATTGAAGAAAAAGACTCAAGACGAAGTCTATTGTCCAAGAGATGCAAAAGATTTGAAGTCAATGGGCCTATTTGAAGATTTATCGAAGAAAAGGACCAAATATGGAAGATTTACATATGACGAAAGAACTCAAGTCTATTAAATGAAGAAATTAAAAGACGAGTCAAATTTATTCGTCAACAAATCCCGAATCAGAATCGAAAACGTCGACTTTTCTGAAAAGACGAGAAGACAAGAAGAAAGGGAGAAAGCCCACTCACCAACCAACTTGAAGGCCTATAAATAGGATCCCTTCACACACAATTAGTAGTTTTTTTAGTTTTTTTTCATTCCCAGTTTTGTTCTTCCTTTTATTTCGTAGGATACCAACACCATTAAGGTGTTGGTGATTTTTCATTTTTGTTGATTCACAAATCTTGTAAGTTTTTATCCTTCCTCTTGTTTTCTCTACCTTAATCAATCAATATCATCTTTCATTTAATCTTGTTCATCTTTCTCTTTTTGATTCAAAGTCTTAAGTTTCATTTGGTTGATTTTGATCTTTAAAAGTTATTGGGTTTTAAGTTTTTATTGATGGGATTTGTTGTTTATGGTTAGTAAATGATTCGTGGTTAGTTTTGTTCAAGTTTTGGTTAAAAACATGGTAGATTTTGGCTTGAAATCGTGTTCCCCTATTTTTCTGTCTCCTGCTGTTCTTGAGTTTTTCCAGGTTCCGAATGAGCACAAAAGTTCTGAATGAAGCATCTTAGTGAAAAGTTCTGAATCAGTGCATTTAAAAGTTCCGAATCAATTTTGTTTAAAACTTCCGAATAAACTTCCGAATAAAACTTCCGAATTAAAGTCTTCCGAACCAAGTATTGTTCATTCGGAAGTGTTCTGAATCAGGACTGTTTAAAAGTTCCAACAAAAGTTCCGGATCAAGGAAAACTTCCGAATCAGAAGTTCCGGATCAAGACTTCCGAATCAAGCTAGTTCACTCGGAAGACTTCCGAATCAAGGAGTTCATCCGGAAGAGTTCCGGATCAAGAAGTTCCGAACCAGAGGGTTCATTCGGAAGAGTTCCGAACCAAACTTCCGGATCAAGGGTAAAGCAGAAACTTCCGAATCAATCCAAAATATTCCGAATGAGTATCTTCCGAACGAGCATTTTTTGTCATGAATCTTCCGGATCAGTTTTCTTTTGAGCATTTCGAATCAGAGTTAAGTGGTATTTACTGTTTCTGTTTTAATACTTAAATTTTAATTCAAGTTTTATTAGTTGCTATTAAATTAATTGCTTTTAGTTTAATTTTACATCTTAGTGCATTCAATCCTTTTAGTAGAATAGAAAATCCAAACCCCCTATTTGTCACCAAGAACAATCTTTCCACTTTGAGCTGTAATCAATTCGAGAAGATACCGAGATTAATTCTGAACCATAGCAAAATCATAAGTATCATCCACCACCAAAGATCCATTGAAGATCTAATTTTATTCATTTGTAGTTGTGTCATAGTTGTGAAGATCCAAGTAGTTGTGTCTATTTGGAAGTTGTGTATGTACTAAGTATAGTTGTATAGATTGGTCCTAGCTACGATTAGGGCTTGACTTTTAGCTTAGAGTCGGAAATTGGTAAAGCGACGTGTACGGTTTTCTCCACCATAAGGAGCTTGTTGTGTAGTGAACTCTCGAGTAAGGAGTACTCGAGGAGTGGAGTAGGAACGAGGAGTGAGCTTCGTTGCCGAACCACTATAAATCCTTGGTGTTCGGTTTGATCTTTCTTTACCCTTAACTCTTTACATTCTTTATTCTTTGTGCATATATTTTTGTTAGTATTAGTTTAGTTACACTGTCATTGTTCATAAGAAGATTTCACATATTTCCTCAATCCTAAGTTTTTTGAAAAAGGATTTTTGAAAACCACCTTTTAACAAGTAAATATAAGAAACTATTGTTGGGAATAAATTATGGGTCAGTTCACTAGACGCTGATAAGAAGAATGTCAACGCTGATAAGAAGACATTGGACGCTGACAGCCAAGCGTTGACATTGAAGAAGTCAACGCTGACAGCCTTGAAGATTGACACTGATGGAATATCTTCATACGAATCTTTTTGTTTATTTGTTTCTTTATTTGTGTATGGTAAAGATAAGCTCGACATTGTATTTTCCATTATTATCTTTACCTAGAATAGTTGATTCGTAGCTTATTGTACAAGACTTCTTGATCTATAAAAGAAGGTCTTTTAGGTTAAAGTAAAATATCAGTTTTCATAAGTATTCGCAAGTTAAACCTCTTTCATTGTAATCAAACACGATCATTCTAATACAAGTGAAAGTTTGTTTAACATCTTTGTGTTTTAGATCAAGTGTTAATTCCGCATAACACTTTGTTACTTTATTCATAAGCAAAGGTTTATCTACGTGTAGTACTTGATCTAATCTCGTATACACAAAGCTTAATCGATCTAAGTTTGGGATCAACAAGTGGTATCAGAGCTTGTTGAGAAACTTTTGATCTTTAAGTAACGCAAGAACCCTAAAACACCAAAAACCCTAAAAACCCTAAAATTCTCAAAACCCTAAAAACATCATGTCTGGCACAGATCAACCTGCTGCTTTGCTACAAAACAACTCCTCAAATCCTAGTATCAAAATTCCCATGTTTGATGCCAGGAACTTTGAGCTTTGGAAGTCCAATTTTGAGCAATATATAGCTATTCATGACTACACTCTTTGGGAGATTGTCGAATATGGGAACACATTCGACAAAGCACAAAAGATTGCTGTTGCTATTGCCACAAGGACAGCTGTTCCTAATTGTCCTGAAGCTGATAAGAAGGAAAAGCCTGGAGATGGGAGAGCTGTATCTGTTGAAGATATAGCCAAGAAGAGGGTGGACATGAAAATCTTGAACATCATGAAACACGCCCTAGGTCATGAGAATCAGCACAAGTACAAACGCTTTGAGTCTGCTAAAGAGCTTTGGGAAGCTCTTGAAGTAGCACATGGTGGCAATTCTGACACAAAAGAAGAAAAGAAGAAGCAACTCTTGCATGAGTATGCTGTCTTTAAAGCTCAACCCAATGAGAATCTCAGCAGTGTGAGAAGTAGACTTCTTGACATCACAAGTCAACTTTCCTTCATGGGAACACAGATTGATGACCCTGAATTGAATGCTACTTTTCTCAAAAGCCTTGGTGATGTATGGAAGATTGAGACAAGATCCATTCTTGTCAATAACACCCACAAGACCTCCAGGTTTGATGACATCTTCAACAAACTAAGACTGTTGGAGAATGAATGGCAATTGGATAGTGATAATAAATCTTCCAGTAGTAACATGGCCTTCTTCTCACAAAGTGAAGGCCAATTTGATTCCATGAACTTCTATGGACATCCAGCCACTGGATCTCAATGTGTCAGCGCTGGATCTCAGTCTGTCAGCGCTGGATCATATCCTGTCAACGCTTTATACTCAAGCGCTGACACACACAACTTTGGCGCTGATAGAATTAAGCCTGCTGGTTTAGATCTGGATACTGTGTGTGCATTCATTGCTTCTTTGCCTAGTGATTCAAGGATTACATATGAAGATCTTGAGCAGATAAGTGATGAGCAATTGGAAGAGATGGATATCAAGTGGACTATGGCTCTTGTAAGCTTAAGAGCAAACAAGTTTAATAAAAGGTTCAAGAAGAAGATGACCTTTAATGCTAAGGATGTTGCTGGATTTGACAAGTCCAAGGTTGAGTGCTACAAATGTCATAGGATGGGGCACTTTATGAGGGAATGTAGATCTCCAAGAAGATCTGATGCTGGTAAGCCTTCAAGCCAAATGGTTAAGAGCCAAGATCCCAAGGCCATGGTTGCTGTTCAACAAATTGATGGTGTTGGAGGATGGGACTGGAGCTGGAACTTTATGGCTAAGGATGAGGAAGAGGACAGAGCTTTGGTTGCTGAAGTTAAAGAAGAGCATGTTGAATATGCTCTCATGGCACACTCCTCCTCTTCATCAGATAATGAGGTATATGATGATGCTTTCTGTTCTAAGGGTTGTCGTTTAAATACTGAAAAACTAAATCAAGAGATAGTAAAATTATTAGATGAGGCAAGTACTGAAAGATGCAAAGTATCTAATTATCAAATTGCTCTTACCCAAACAGAAAAGACAGTAGCTGAGTATAAGAAAATGGAGTTTGATTTAAAGGATCAAATAAATATCTTAAAACATGAGTTACATCAGAGTAAAGATATTCAAGATATAGTAAATAGGGTTAATCTTGATTTGATAGCTCAGTTAGAGGAGGCTAACAAAAATAAAGATAATGTGAGTCTTAAAATCCAGAGATTTGATAAGGCCACACAATCCCTAGGAGAGTGTGTTAGTAAACAAAGAGACTCTAAGGATATGAGTGGGATTGGGATGAAAGATTATACTGGTGTTCCACCACCAGCTGGGGATTTCTATGGTGTCCAATCAAAGGACTTATCTTGGACTGGCTTGCCAGAACTTCAAGAGAAGGAATTCATTCCTCCACCTAGAGTGACTTCCCCAGTTGAGGAATACAAGCAAAAACTGACTGACCTAGATGAGTGGAAGAAAGCTAACCACACCTTGTTTGTTAAGGGAGGGTTGTTGTGTGAAAGTCCAAATGATCCCACACCAATAATGATACCAATTGTGGAGTCCAATGATCCTAAACCTATTAAGATCACACACCCTACCACTGGCAAAGCTGTTGACCTTGGCCCACAAATTGTTAGAAAACCTAGTGTTAAGTATGCAGAGATGTATAGGAATAATAGGTCACCAAAAAGCCAAGTTAGTAACCATGGAACAGGCTTCTTTGCTTCTAGACCTAAGACTATGTCTAGAAAAGCTTGTTACTCATGTGGTAGCTTCTCACATTTGGCATACAAATGTGTCAACGCTTCCAATGTCAACGCTGATAGGAACCATTTCAGCGCTGACAAAAGTCAACATAGGTCAAACACTGTCAGACCCAATACCTTTGTGAACAAAAGTTCACAAGTCGTTAGACCAGCCCCATTCTTTTCTAGAGGGTCTAACACACAAGGCCTAAGACCTTTTCAAAAGTCAAACACTTGGTCCAATAGGCAATGGGTTCCTGTAGCAAACCCTAGGTTGAACGCTGATAAAGGCAATCGGGGCGCTGACAAGAGCAATTTCAGCGCTGACAGACACACTACCAAACCTAGGTATTTGCAACCACAGGGAAATAGGTCTAAAGCTTCTACTAGCTTAACATGGAGACCAAAACAAGACCAAAACTCTAATTCTACTGGTGTTTCTATGACATGCAACAGGTTTCATTATATTTCAAAAGCAATGTCAACACCAATTGGGGTTAACTGGGAATTTCATTCAAAAAGGGATGAAAATGGGGTTGTTATGAGAACCAAGTCTGTTCTTGTTGAACAACCAGATGAATCCAAGTCTTCCAAGGCTTGGGTTCCCAAAGAAAACTAATGTGTTTTCTTTATGTGCAGGGCATTCAGAAGAAGATCAATGATTATGGATACTGGGATAGTGGATGCTCAAGGCACATGACAGGAAAGGAAGACTATCTGACAAACTTCACTCCTATTCAAGATGGTGATAAGGTATACTTTGGAGGGGGCTACGGCACCATCACTGGAAAAGGAACCCTTGTCACCAACAATCTACGGTTTGAGAATGTCTTCTTGGTAAAAGAACTGGATTATAATTTGTTTAGTGTATCACAAGTGTGTGATAACAAAAATAAGGTTCTTTTCACAGATACTGAGTGCTTGGTGTTAAGCAAAGATTATAAGCTCCCTGAGGAAAAATACATAGATTTTAGAACACCAAGGCATAAAGACATATATAATGTGAATCTTAATGGAATTAAGGTAAATAATAAAATGATGTCATGTCTTTATGCTAAAGCCTCAGTAGATGAAAGTAATCTTTGGCACAGGAGATTAGGGCACATAAACTTTAAGAATATCAATAGACTTGTGAGGCTTGGTTTAGTTGATGGTTTGCCTGAAAAGGCTTTCCACAATGACCACACTTGTGTTGCATGTCTTAAGGGCAAGCAGCACAAGGTCTCATTCAGGTCTAAACAGGTGCA
Source organism: Glebionis coronaria (assembly GCA_025667525.1). Taxonomy (NCBI): domain Eukaryota; kingdom Viridiplantae; phylum Streptophyta; class Magnoliopsida; order Asterales; family Asteraceae; genus Glebionis; species Glebionis coronaria. The sequence continues at coordinate 522,268,913 of CM046875.1, forward strand.
CTCTAGTTCTAAACCACTTCACTTATTGCATATGGACCTCTTTGGTCCAACTAATATAGAAAGTTTGAAGGGTAAATCAAATTGTTTTGTTATCACTGATGATTATTCCAGGTTTACATGGACTTTCTTTTTAGCCAAGAAAAGTGAAACTGCCCAAAGTCTGATTAATTTCATTACCCAGATTGAAAAGAAAAATGGTAATGAGGTCAAAATTATTAGAAGTGACAATGGGGGTGAGTTTAGAAATCAGTTGTTGGATGATTTTTGTGCCAAGAAAGGGATTACTAGGCAGTTTAGCATAGCTAGAACCCCACAGCAAAATGGGGTTGCTGAAAGGAAGAATAGAACCCTTATTGAAGCAGCCAGAACCATGTTGGCTGATGCCCACTTTCCTATAGCCTTTTGGGCTGAAGCTGTTAACACAGCTTGTTATGTTCAAAATAGGGCATTGGTCAACAAAATACATAATAAGACACCTTATGAATTACTTTGGGGAAGGAAGCCAAATATTGGCTTTCTCAAGCCTTTTGGTTGTCATGTAGTTGTTTTAGAAACTAGTGAGGCCCTAGGTAAATTTGATTCAAAAGGTGATGAAGGCTACTTCATGGGTTATTCAGTGCAGAGCAAAGGATATAGGGTTTACATTAAAAAGGAAAAACGTATACTTGAAAAAGTACATGTTAGGTTTTTAGAGAGTAAACCTAGTGATCCTGAAAGTGGTCCAAATTGGTTGTTTGACTTAGAACCTTTATCTAGAGCTTTAAATTATATGCCTGTTACTGATCCAGACATTGTGAAGGTAACTTCAACTGTTTTGGAAAAGAGAATTGGTAATATTTCAGGTATACAGGTTGCTAAGGAGGATGGAACACCAGCAGTTAAATCATCTCCCACACAAGAATATGTTACACTTCCTATATGGACATATGAGTATTATGCTGCTGCTGCTGCTAGAAAAGATAATGGTGGTTTTCAAATACCACCAAATACAAACATGCATACTTCTTCAGGCGCTGACAAAGGCAAATCAAGCGCTGACAAGACCAATTCAGACGCTGATGGTTCAGACGCTGACAACAACAATTCAAGCGATGTTAGCCCAAGTGCTGACAAACAAGGTTCAGACTTTGGTGACACCTTTACACAGCTTTTCTCTTCCCATTTTGAACAAGGTGGACCTTCCAATGTCCATGAAGAGATTCATGTTGATCAAAGAGAGTCTGATGAAGAAGATATTGGCAACATGGAGCGTGAAGTTGAGGACACCAGACTTTTTGAAGGAGGAGTTCTCACTTCCACAGCAAAGGATCACCCCACATCGCAGATCATTGGTGATGTTATGGCTCCAGTTCAGACAAGAAGATCCCATCAAAGTCTTGGTGGATTTATTGCCAATATACACAAGAAGGTTGATACCCCTCTTGTACAAGCATGTTTGTTTGCCTGTTTTCTGTCACAGGAAGAACCCAAGAAAATTTTTGATGCTCTCAAAGAACCTAGTTGGGTGGAAGCAATGCAGGATGAGCTTCATCAATTTGCTATACAGGATGTTTGGGAGCTGGTTGATTGTCCTAGATATGTGAGACCAATTGGGACAAGATGGGTTCTAAGAAACAAGAAAGATGAAAGAGGCATTGTGGTCAGAAACAAGGCACGTTTGGTAGCTCAGGGATATACACAAGAGGAAGGCATAGATTATGAATAAGTTTTTGCTCCTGTTGCAAGAATTGAAGCTATCAGAATTTTCTTAGCTTATGCCTCTTGCATGAACTTCACTGTTTATCAAATGGATGTGAAGAGTGCTTTCCTCTATGGGACAATTGTTGAGGAAGTATATGTCATGCAACCTCCTGGTTTTGAAGATCCTGAGAATCCAGACAAGGTTTATAGAGTGAAGAAAGCTATGTATGGACTTCATCAAGCCCCTAGAGCATGGTATGGTACCTTGTCTACATATTTGGTGGACAATGGATTCAAGAGGGGCACCATAGATCAGACACTATTTACAAAGAAGAAAGGAAAACATGTGTTGCTTGTGCAGGTCTATGTTGATGACATCATTTTTGGGTCTACTGATCCAAAAATGAGTGAGGACTTTTCCAAGCTCATGACAGATAAATTCAAGATGAGTGCAATGGGTGAGATGAACTTCTTTCTAGGTTTACAAGTTCAGCAGAAAGAAGATGGTATCTTCATCTCCCAAGACAAGTATGTAGCTGAAATCTTGAAGAAATATGGTTTTTCTCCACATGAAAAGGATGCTTCCACTCCTATGGATAGGGAACACCCTTGGGGAAAAATTGGAGCTGGAAAGGATGTGGATGTTAGGCACTATAGATCAATGATTGGTTCATTGATGTATCTTACAGCCTCAAGACCTGACATCATGTTTGCTGTGTGTGCATGTGCACGCCATCAAGTGACTCCCAAAGAATGTCACCTTTTTGCTGTGAAAAGAATTTTTAGGTACCTAAGATGTTATCCAGATCTTGGCTTGTGGTACCCAAAAGATTCTCCATTGGATCTTATTGCATATTCAGACAGTGATTATGGTGGTGACAAGTTTGATAGGAAATCCACAACTGGTGGATGTCAATTTCTTGGGAGCAGATTAATATCTTGGCAATGCAAGAAACAAACAGTGGTGGCAAACTCTACAACTGAAGCAGAATATGTTGCTGCAGCCGCTTGTTGTGGACAAGTCTTATGGATTCAGAACCAGCTGTTGGATTATGGGTATAATTTTATGCATACCAAGATTTTTGTAGACAATAACAGTACTTTATGCATTATTAAAAATCATGTACATCATTCTAAAACCAAACACATAGAAATTAGACATCATTTTATAAGAGATTGCTTTGAGAAAGGTTTAATACAACCAGATAGGGTAGCCACAGAAGATAATGTGGCTGATTTATTAACTAAACCTTTTGATACTGGAAGATTTCAATATTTGGTAACAAATATTGGAATGGTTAATCTCACTTAATATGTGTTTTGGAACCTTTTTGTAAAAGTATGTACAGGATAATGCATTGTTATTGGTCTTTGTGATGATTTAGATTTTTCCACTTTATTTTTCTAACACTGACAAAGGTAAATGTAACGCTGTCAAGTGTTATTTTGCCGTTGTTAGAGATATTATTGTCTAACGCTGACAAGAGTTCCTTCAACGCTGACAAGTGTTGTCGGGGCACTGTCAGCAACAAATGTTAGTTTTGTGGTTTTCATCTAAATGTGTAGGTAGGTGGCAGCTTTATGCCATTGGATACAGAGTTGCTTATGGATCTTTGAAGAGTTATTTGGACATGTTTTTGTTTATGGATGATGGTTGGAATATTTATATTCCTATCTTGACATAAATTTTTAATGTTCATATATATTTTGAGAAACTCATGTATCATAGTTTGAGGGGAGGTTTAAGGAACCTTTAGGACTCTTGGGTATTCTTACAATACTCTCATCACAATTCTAGATTGTGTCCACAGGTGAGTATGGGTTAGTTTTACTAAACCATGAGGCACTGTAGCATGCAAAGTTGATAAACTATGCATGCTGCCAAGACATTTTTGGCCTAGAATTGGTTGTGGTCTGATGGGAGACTTGGGAATAGTTTTGTTATGGGTTTACCTGGGAGTTACAAAGAATTTTATGAAATAACTTTGTTGGTAAGTATTTTGGTTAGCAAGGGACACTAGAGGACATTTGTGTCTATCTTGCTTAAGCAAGTGTGCATAAATGGACAGTGCTTGCCGCCCAGTAATTATTACCAGCTTGTAAGATATTTCCCTTAGGATAAATTACTTTGTTAAGGTCTTTTTCTTTTTAAATATTTTTATTTTTTAGACGCTGACAAGTTTTTCTCCAAACGCTGTTACGTCCAATCGTGACGCTGACAAGGCTTTAGGCAAACGCTGACAAGAAAATATAGCCGTTGGGCGCTGATGGGCTATTTTTGACCGTTGACACCTAGTGGGCCCTACCCAGTTGTTATTTTTGACTAATCTTTGGCCGTAATTTTGGGGAGTTGTTACTTTTAATTAATGCATGAGATAAGTTATATTTGATTCAATATTTTCATCATTGCTCTTTGAATATACCTGCCTCATTTTTGACCAATCAAAATCATGCATCTCTCCTATAAATTTGGCTAAACTTTTTATTCTGGGTATTCATATTTTCTTGTCTAACATTTTTCTCCTAGATTTTTCCCATATCACATAACCTAAACAGCTTTCAAACATGGCACCCAAGTTCAACTCAAAGAATTTAACATTGGAGTTCAAGAGCCAACATAATATGGTAGCTTACTTGACTGCTGATCATGATTTGTTCCCTCAGTATTCACAAATGGTGGCATTTTTAAATGCATCCTCTCTAAGGTATGCACTTTCTCATACACCATTAGTCCCTGTCGCACACATTAGACAGTTTTGGAACAATGTTAGTTCCACAACAGCTAATGGAGTGACCACATTAACATCTACTGTTCATGGAAGAACATGGGTGGTCACTGAAGTCTTGGTTCGCCAAGCTTTGCGTCTTGATGACGCTGATGGTGTGACTACCCTTGCCATTGCAACAATAGAACAAGGTCTTAGGGAATTGGGTTATCCTATTCCTGCTGATGTCACTTTAAATAAATATCATAAGCAGGAATTTCCCTCTGACTGGAAATATTTGATACATGTCCTTTTACAATGCTTAAGTCCAAAATGTACTTCTTTTAATGAAATAAACAGGTCAATTGCAAGTGCTTTGGTTTGTATAACACGTGGGCTTAAGTATAATTTTTCAAAAATGATTTTTGAAGGGATGTGTAAAAATAAGGGAAGTAAAATGACTTTAGCTTACCCAAGATTTTTGCAAATGGTCTTTGATTTACAAGAATATTGTTCTAGGGATCATGACACTTTTTATGAGATCCCTAAACAACAGAAAACCATTTTTGTTAAAATGAGCTCCACAAACAGATCCATACCTCTTACCCAACCCATGCTTGAAGTAATTCAGGCTGCTCAACCACAACCACAACCGGACCCTGAACCTCAACTTGAGCCTATTAATGAACCATTACCTTCCCCTGAACACATGGACATTGACCAACCCAACGCTGACACTCAAAATGTTGGCGCTGACACAGCCAATCCCAAAGCTGATACCATCCCTGAACAATCGCAAACACTCCTTAACCAACCAACACCCACACAATCTACTTCATCTTCCACCCCATTACAATCTAGGTTGAATAAACGCCAAAGGACTACTAGAGTGTTCTCCTCTAGTGGTCCTAGCCTTGTAGCAGAGAGAACCACCTCCACAAGTGTGGCTGGTGACATGGATGAGGCTGGGGCTATTGACACAGGCTTAGATGCTGGTAAAGACAGTCCCAACATCATTAAGACCTCATCCATGCCCTATGATTCTATTTTGGGAGGTCAAATCCCCATTCTAGCTGAGGGCAGATTGGAACCTATGACTTTGACTGAATTGACGGCTGCTGTCATTAGCTTGCAAAAGCAAAATGTCAGCCTTGTACAAATTGTCAACACACAGGGCCGTGAACTACAAGTATTGAGGGAGCGGGTAACTGTTTTGGAGAATCCAAGTAGCAGAAGTCTAATGGAGGAATCTTCCAAAGGGGAGGATGAAGAGGATGAAGAGGATGAGCTGATTCATACAGCTAGTGAGAAGAGTTCAGAGAAGAGTTCACAATTTAGTGAATCTTTACAGGTTGCTGAAGCACTCACCAACTTGAAGAAGCACCCAGTTATTGATACATCCAAGGTGACACCATTAAACTTGGAAGGATCTTTCAAAGAAACATTGGGCGCTGATACAGGTTTGAACGCTGACACATCCATCGCTGATAAAGGTAATCGTGGCGCTGATAGAGGTAACTTGAACGCTGATAAAGTTGCAGGTGGTGTTGATGTATTCCAGTCATCAACAATCATCAAAGATGTGTCCACACAGGTTCTTTCTTCTACTTTACCTACTATTGATCCAAAAGACAAAGGTAAAGGAAAATTGGTTGAAGAAGATGTTCCAAAGAAAGATGCAGCACAAATTGCATTTGATGAACAGTTGGCTGCACAACTTTTGGAAAGAGATTTGAAGAGGAGTGGTAGATCACCATTTGTTGTTTCTGAGAGTGAGGAAGAAAGTGGTGATGGAAAAGAAGATGATAGCTCAGATTCAAGTGTTCAAATTATTGAAGATCGAGAAAGACTTGAATATGGGGATGAGTTAGCAAAGGAAAGGTTGAGTGATTTGAAAAATCAGATTGATTGGGACCTTCCTGAAATCACCAGAATGTACCATGCTTGGGAAGACAAGGTTATGGACAACCCAGGGATGAGCTTGTCAGATCAAATTTGGGGGTTGGAAGTTCTTCTTAGGGTACAAGATGACATAAAGGTGATTATGAGGTTTAATGCACAAGAGGTCAAGACCTGGCTCAAAAGAGATAGAAGGCAGTTGTATTACAAGTTGCTTAGATGCCATCAACCCAGATGGACATACAAGAAGTTGCTGGCTTTATCTTTTGAGGAGCTAGAGTATAGGGCACATCCTATTTGGAGGAAGGTGCAAGAACAAAATGTCTTACAGTTTCTTTCAGAAGAAAGGAAACAAGAGCTTGCTGAGGAAATGCAGATTCAAAAGGAAATGAGGATTGCTCAAAGACCAGTAAAGAAAGGAGATCCTTTTCAATTTCCCAAAGATATGGATGTGTATTTTCCAACTGAAGGAGTCATAAGGAAGCATCTCAAGCTTTCTCCATTGGAAGCTTCAGATTTGGTTAATGTAGTACCTCTAGATGACAGAAATCCAATCATCAGTTTTGATGAAGATGAGTGTGGATTTTGGAAGATTGGCAGGTTTGGAAAGGAGGTACATACTTTTACTTCAGTCATTTCTATCTTTGCAAGCATAGACAGAGAAGACTTGGTGCATCTATGGAGATTAATAGAGGCCAAGTATACAGCTGAAGCACCTACTTCAGCGAATGGAATAAGACTTTGGAACACATTTTTGACTTTGTGTGGTCCAAGAGAAGCAGATCCTGCCATATGGAAGGATCTTGAAGATGATCTCAGTAATCTTCATTGGAGGCTTTATTCTACTTGTGGTGTATTTCATTTGAGCTCTATAAAGTTTTCAGAGTATTTACTTGTGGATGCTGACTATTTCTTGTCCAAAGAAGTGTTGGAGAAGAAGCTAGAGACACCCTTGGAGATTGATTATACTAGTGACGTGGCCAAGGACTTGATTAGATATGTTTATCACCAACATAAGAAGTTTTTGCAAGATTCCTCCTAAGCCTTAAGTTTTTATTCAGAAACTTGATCATTGGAATAGATATCAAGTTTAGGGGAGGATTGTTGGGAATAAATTATGGGTCAGTTCACTAGACGCTGATAAGAAGAATGTCAACGCTGATAAGAAGACATTGGACGCTGACAGCCAAGCGTTGACATTGAAGAAGTCAACGCTGACAGCCTTGAAGATTGACACTGATGGAATATCTTCATACGAATCTTTTTGTTTATTTGTTTCTTTATTTGTGTATGGTAAAGATAAGCTCGACATTGTATTTTCCATTATTATCTTTACCTAGAATAGTTGATTCGTAGCTTATTGTACAAGACTTCTTGATCTATAAAAGAAGGTCTTTTAGGTTAAAGTAAAATATCAGTTTTCATAAGTATTCGCAAGTTAAACCTCTTTCATTGTAATCAAACACGATCATTCTAATACAAGTGAAAGTTTGTTTAACATCTTTGTGTTTTAGATCAAGTGTTAATTCCGCATAACACTTTGTTACTTTATTCATAAGCAAAGGTTTCTCTACGTGTAGTACTTGATCTAATCTCGTATACACAAAGCTTAATCGATCTAAGTTTGGGATCAACAACTATTCAACCCCCCCCCCCCCCCTTCTAGTTTCTACAAATGGTTTTATCAACAAAGAAGTGTATGTTGCATAACCTCCCGGTTTTGAAGACTATGAAAAACCTAATCACGTTTACAAACTTAAAAAGGCTCTTTATGGTCTCAAGCAATAACCCAAGGCATGGTATGACCGACTTAAGTCATTTCTAATTAAACATAACTACTCAATGGGTCTAGTGGAAAATACGTTGTTCACTAAAAAAAGGGGTCACATATATTTATTGTTCAAATATATGTTGATGACATTGTTTTCGGGTCAACATGTCAAGAACTTTGTGATGAATTCTCTAAAATCATGCATGATGGATTTGAAATGAGCATAATGGGCGAAATTAACTTTTTCTTGGGTTTAAAAATTAATCAAATGGAAGACGAGATCTGCTTCAACCAATCTAAATATATAAAAGAAATGCTTAAGAGATTTGGCCTAGAAGAATCCAAGCCAACAAACACTCCAATGTCAACCGAAACTAAACTAACCAAAGACGGTATAAATGACTATGTTAAGAGCACTAAATATCGTGGTATGATTGGTTGTTTACTTTATCTAATGGCTAGTAGGCCAGATATTATGTTTAGTGTTTGTATGTGTGCACATTTCCAAGATAATCTGAATGTGTCGCATCATGAAGCGGTCAAAAGGATTTTTGGATACATCATAGGAACAACTCACCTTGGATTATGGTACCCTAAGGGCACGGGAATGGAAACCGTTGTCTATGCAAATTCGGATCATGACGGTGACTACGTCGATCTAAATAACATAAGTGGTGTTTTTACTTTTATCAGATGTTGTCTCACTTCATGGTTTTCAAAAAAGCAATCCGCACTAGCCATCTCTACAACCGAGGCTGAATATGTGTCTGTTGGCAAAGCATGTCAACAAGCAATATGGATGAAACAAGCTCTTGTCGATTATGACACTGAGTTGGATGACATTACAATCTTGTGTGACAACAAAGGATCCATTGATGGTAGCAAAAATCCCGTGTTGCACGCTCGAACCAAGCACATCGAAATTCGGCACCAATTTCTACGTGACAACGCCCAAAAAGGTAATATCTCCATCGAAAAGATACCTTCGGAAGATAATATAACCGACATTTTAACTAAACCACTTAAACGTGAGCCCTTTAACCTTTTAAGACTAGGTTTAGGCTTAAAGGAAGTTTCTTTGTAAAAAAAACTATTATGTCACCAGACATGCCAGACCCTATCGGACCCTTTCCTCTTTGGGTCCTTGTAAGGGTCCGTCTGTATGAGACTTTGCAAAACTACATATCTATTAAAACAGGCACCCACAACAAAAACATAAAACCCCTCTTTATGTAAAACACGACCACCGCCATCAATAACTCATCTCTCTACCAATCCTAAGGCGAAATTATATATTTTCTTTGTGCAAATCATCCACTGTAAGTATCTCTATCTCATTTACTTCTTTATATCATCATAATATCCTAATTTTGAGTCTAGGGTTCTCTTTATTGCATAAAATTGTAATTAGGTTAGCAAAATTGACCAGTGCATTGTTTGATTATGATACTAAAACACTTTGTATGCATAAACCCACAAACAAAATCACTAGGAATTTCTAGGAATCCCTAATTGATCAAAGAATTTTTGAATGAACATTATCACTAATTAGGTCCTGCAAAAATTTCATTTTTCAAGCATTGTAAATGAAAAACATCCAAAAATAAGTTTTAATCATGGCATAAAGACTCATGAACGCTAAAGGAATTGCATAATAAGTATGCACTTTCGGGTACGTTCATTTGAAGCTACATTAAACATAAGGAGCGTTTGGGTTATCTCAAAAAACTATGTCATAATATTTATAAACAATCTTTGTGTCGGGACAACCGCACCTCCACATATATGTTGCTTATAGGCACACACTAGGAACTTGTCGGTTTACATTTCAGTAATTTGACTAACGTGTGAAAATATATGCCTTGGGATCAAAATGCCTCCCACATGGACTTATGACCACAAGGATACCGCTAGCTATATCCCTAAACACCATAAGTCAAAACACTTCACCTCCATAGAAAAAGACTTATGTAAGGAGAGAATTTTGCACATTTCACGAAGGTCGCCTTGTCCACCATTCCTTCATGGATGACACCGACATTCGTGAAGTATTCTCAAAAATCAACTTTGATTTCTCTTGGACATAGATGAACAAATTTGTCCCAATTTTGTTGTAGAATTATATATGTCCACGAGGGTAACTTTTGATGAAAATGACGTCCTCATTATACCAATTTGCTCACACCCTTATGATCCCTAACCAAGGAGCGTGCTTTTACTCTGATCTTCATTCTCTTACTTCCCTTAAAAAACGCTAACATACCTAGGGATGCTCAACATAGGTACAATACTATATTAGATGAGAAAAATCTTGTTAAAGCCACCCTTTTCAAACGTCAGGTTGATGATGCTATACTTTCCAACACAAGGAAACTTATTAACAAGGACCCATACGATATGGAATTCAAAGAGCTCAAAGACAAATATGAGAAATGGGAAAGGATCTTGAGATGCAATGTCATGTGTTTAGTAAGAAACAAGGACCACATTAATGCATGTGAAATTTACATGCTATATTGTCTAAAAACGGAGAAGACCTTTAATTTTGCCTACTATATTACAAATAGGATGTCCCATATCCGAAGTCTTCCCACTTCTGTTCTTCCATATGGAATGTTGCTCACCCGTCTATATCACTCGATAACACCTATTCCTCCTAGTCCTAGTGGACGAAAAGGAATCTATCATCTTGTTGATAGAGTCATGACTCCCATAAGTGATGAAATAGTGTATAGACCCTTAGCAACACAATCTAGGGGAAAATTAAATAGGCCTCAATGGTCTCCTTAGCTCAAGACTACCCCCTCTAGATTATCTTAGTAGATTACCCGAGATCCCAAATGCATCCGTTGAGTTCAAACAAACCAAAGGAATGTTCATGTTCTTTGGAAGATTTCTCACCAAGATGCAGAAGAAGAAAGGCAAGTGAAGATCGATTGTATGACTGGGTACTTATGGACTTTTTTCCAAAGTTCAAAACAATGGTGTCATGTAAAACACTTTAAACACTTATGTTTGTTTTTCTTTTTTCGTCACGCTGGCCATTTTTAGTGATTGATGCTAGGATTATCAAATTATTTTGCATGATACATGGATTAATTGCTCATGTTTGGTAAATCACGACTTGGAGCGCAAAAGGTATATTCTCTTACCCCAAAAGTCAATCTACAACCAAACTTCTGTGAAACTATAACACTCATCATTATCAACCTTAAAAACACCATGCCACGAGTAAAAATTTCTTCATTCTACGACTCTCAAAATTTCAGATCACAGACGGGTATAGAACCCGTCGGACCCTTCACCAATGGGTTCGACTGGGTCCGTGTAGTTCCCTCCGAATTTTTTTTTAAAAAAAACAACCCGTTTTCTATCGGACCCCTCCCCAAAGGGCCCGACCGGTTCCGTGTAGTTTGTAGTTGCATGGAATTTCTCATCATTATCATCCATAAATTTTCCCTTTTACCTAAACACTCATCCCCTCTCATTAGTCTTTCTTAGATATTTTCCTGCACATTTAATCACCTACACATCTTTTTCTTTTCTCCAATCTAAAATCATTTCATTAATTTCTACATTAATCCAAACACCCTTATTTAAGCATACTCATCCTTCATCTCCTTCACCATATCTTACTTTCTTACTCAAAACAACATAATCTCAGCCTCTCTACCATCATTATCACCATGACTAAGAGAGACTCCCCACTCACAAAATCCAAAACAACAATCCGGCTACGTGTCAAACCATGTTGCATCACCACTCAAACTTTCTCACCACCATCACCAAATCAACTATCCACTATCACTTCTCCTCAAAGGCTTGATATTCCTTAAAACCTCGGGAACACTCCTTCAACAACCTCGATCTCCCATCACACCTCCTCTTACTAAAACACCCATTGCCACAACTCCACCACCCGCACCAACTCATACACCCACCATTTTCTCCACTAAACCTAGGAGCACAACCCTTCAATCAATGGAACTAACTGCAACACCTCCAACATCTCCAAATCCATTCTTGGATGGAAATGAAGATGTCCCGCCAAGATCTCCCGCTCCTGTTTTATCTCAACCACTTTCACCCACTTTTAACTACACACCTACTTACCGGATCCCCAACAAATGGATGGACTCTCTTTGCCATCGGGGGACTCTCCATGTATTCCTTCCTTTATGGGAATGAACAACTCACCATGGTTCGATTCGTCCCCTATCGAACCTTCCATTCCCACCACTCACTCACCTTGCTCACCCACGAGAGTGCTTCCACCCCCTCAACAAAGGTAAGCACGCATAAATGAGTTAAATCATCTACATGCCTTTAATGATATGATCAATATGCATCTCCATGAGGCTGAACAACTCCGAGATCAACCAAACCCCTCTTATTTTGGTACTCATCACAAGATCCCTTCCACAAACACACCTCATACATGCGACCATTGTCGTTTTACACAAACTATTGTCACAAAAATCCGTGTTACACAAATAATAAAACTCTCGGGCAGCACCTGTTTTTTCTGCTTTCTTTTCGGTCCCTAGGGTACACGGACCCCGTTGGACCCTTTCCCCCTTGGGTCCGACACTCCAAAGGGTTCGTGGACCCGACTGTCTTGTTTCTTTTTATTTTTATTTTCATCCAAAGTAACTCATTTATTTATCCAAATGTTTCACATGCGGTAAGCTCTAATATTTACTTTGGGAAAAAATGAATGAACCCTTGTTATTCAATTCATGATTTGTATAAATATGATATATGTGTGAATATTGTGTGCTCATGCTTTGTCGATCGTGTCTCGACTTTTCTCGATAAAACTAACATTCTATTTTAGGAATTATACACATACGGACATGAAACTAGGGGTAGTCTCATTAGACTTCATAATGTTCATGAATTCGTTTACATATTTTAATTCTTCTCATCTACAAATGTGTAAATTCATATAGTTTACTGTTGGGCTATCTCATGTAAATGTACCAAATGTGGTGTGTTCTTTTTCTAACCTCTTTCTTGTAGGATTTTCATAATCCATGGCTCCCAATTCTTCGAATTAGGGGGAATTTGGTTCAAGGGGGAGTCATGAAAAAATCATTTGCTATCTATATTGCTTATATCATGATAACACAATATCTCTCTCAAACCATTTTTCACAACAAACCTTCCATTTTTCTTTCGACAAAAAGAGGGAGAAAAGAAATATAAGTCCATATTTCCAAAGTAACTTATATGTTGATTAAATTTCCAACTAAAAATAAGTTAATGTTTTGTATTCAACAAAAAGGGAGATATTTTAAATGCAAATATCGCACTAAAACGATATTTACATTTTAATCATACTTAACGTTTTGTTAACGACAAAACATCAAATATATTTTTATGTTTGAACTATTAGCATCATATAAGTTAATTTAGTCAATGAATTTATACATTAAATTTTTTTATAAAAAGTATACAACTTATTAAAACATAAATAAGAAAAATAAAGATGGACTCCATATGTTGACTTTGACTTATAATGTCAGATATATTAAGTCAAACAAGGCATGATATAATTCTTTCTTGTGATCTTAGACAAACAATTAATAGGCAACAAAAGTTAGACTTACCGGACCCCGGTGGACCCAAAGTTAAAGGGTCTGACGGGTTCTTTGGGGTCTGACAGCTTGCCTATAAATAGAAGCCTTACCCAAACTTATAACTCACCCCTTTCTATCTAATCTTCTCTCTAATATTAGTATATATCCAACCCTCTAATCTATCTTGTCTATTCTCTTCTTGCTTGTGATTTAGATCCTTATTCATATAAAGATCGGTCACGAGAAATCTCAACTCTAAGCTTTGATCCTTCAAGGCTTCACATTGCGTGAAGTGTTAAGTGTTACCTACACTATCACCATTGTTGTACCCATTCATATATCTACTTGTATAAACTGTGGCTGGTGTTATAAACCACAAGTGTAGAAGTGTATAAGGCGTTGTTGTGCCTTTGTAAAGAACGAGACATCTTGAGCTTAGGTATCATTAAAGATTGTAAGTTTGCATGTGAGGGTTTCTCCACCGGTGTAAAGGAGATTACTAGTGAAGTAGAACTCTCGAATAGATACTCGAGGAGTGGAAAGAGGCAAGATAAGTGAGATCTTGCTAGGCCAAACCACTATAAATCATCGTGTATTGTGGTTTGTTTCTTTATTGCTTCAAGTCATTTACATTACTAATTCACACGTCGTCTATATCTATACACAATCACGAAAAAGTTTCTAAATAATTAGAACTAATCGGTAAAAACTATTCAACCCCCCTTCTAGTTTTCTACAATCAAGATTCATTTCAATTCAGGAACATACCTGACATTGTTTAACATAAAACTTGACCCACCTTTCAGTTGTACCTTTACCTTATTGATACCTCTTATCTTTCACTCCCTATTGTCACCCTACAGTACCATGCCCCAATCGCATTCCAGAAAGTCAAAAAAACTATATGTAACATGGGTGTCATGTAATATGAACCTACTGAATCTGTGATCCAATCTAGCAGAGCCTCTACGCTCATCACCTAAGAACCGTTATAAATCAAACCACTAGAGTTTGCATGATCATCTTTCTTTATGTAACTTGTTGGCATGTTGTGATTATTCTTCAGACAATTTCTCTTTAAGTGCTTCTCAAATTAGAAAATATAGCACTTGAGTCTTTCACATCGAGACTTGGATCTTGATTTTCGCCTTGACTGATGTGATCCTTGTGATCAATTCTTCCCCTCACATATAACCCTTCATCATTATCCCCCTTCGCCTTGGACCTTTCTTTGATTCCCTTTGAATTTAGTGTGGTCGTCATATCCTCCAAAGTCAAAACTTCCCATCCATAAAGCAAGGTATCCATAAAGTGTTCGTATAATGGTGGTAAAGAAGTGAGTAACAATATACCAAGATCTTCATCTTCGAACGTTGCCTCAATATTTTCTAAATCAATAACGATTTTGTTGAACCAATCTATATGCTTGGAAATTTTTCGTCCACCCTGCATGTAGTATGTATAAAACTTCTTCTTCAGGTGCACCTTGCTGACCAATGACTTTGTCGGTAAAACCTCCAGAGCTGCTTCACATCCATTTTGGATTAATAAATCACGCATCTTGATTCTCCATAACTCAAAATCACCAGTTTCATTGAATTTCTGGATGTCAAAATTAGATCTCTTCATTCTTTATCTCCTTATTAGTTTGCTAAACCTTGTGAAAAACCTCACAATCACAAACCAATAGAGTCCCCTTACAACCACTACAAAGTAATAATCACATTTTCGTATTATAAAATAAAAAGAGTAAATTACGCCATTCGTCCTTGTGGTTTAGGCCAAATCACGAATTGAATCCCTATCTTTTTTTTTGCTTGGTGAATCCCTAATTTTGAAAAGATTCACACCGTTTTCCCCTATCCTAAAATCGAGTTAAATACACTCGTTATCTTTCCCCCACACAAGGGTATTTCTGGAATATCATGTTTTGTTTTTATTTTGCATTGTTAAGTCAATATTTGAATATATATCATTATATATAACCAGGTTCCCCACTTTACTTGAATCAAAACACATACTAAAAAACACACAGTTATAAACACACTATCCCAAACTTCATAATCATGATGTTCTGTCATTGTACCAAATTAGTTGTCATTCGTACATCATGGACTCTAAGAAATCCAGGGCGTTGGTTTTATGCATGTCCAGATCTGGTAGTTAAACATTGAAACCCTAATCTTTTTAATTAGGGTTTATGTTAATCAATTAATTTGATGGTTTTGTTTTATAGGGCTCAGAATGCAAGTTCATTGATTGGGTGGATCCCCCAATGTGTCAGCGTTCTACTATGATCATACTTGGGCTACTTAGGAACATCAATAACCTTCAAGCAAATTTAACTCAAGTCCACAATGAACGAGATAGGTTTAAGAAGTATTTGTTGGTTACCTGGGTTCTGATTATGGTCTATGTGTTGTTGATCATTATGGTTTAGGTTTTTGGTTGTAGTAGTTTGATCTATGTAATGTGTTAACAACCAAAATTTTGTGTATCTGGATAATCCAATGTTCTAATGAATGAATGAAATGGTTGTGTTTTGATATCAATTGTCTTGTTTATACCAATGTTTAATGGATCATAAAGTGTTACAACAGCAGGGTTCTACCAACGATTACGAGTTACAACAGCAGGGTACTAGTATGTTGACTCTTGACAGTCAACTGAAACAATGATATGTTGAACACGATACAATATGCACCAAGTTGAATAACATAGATAGTAACATAATGGAACAATTTTGAATAACACAATTCAACTGAAGATTCAAAACAAAAGACATATGTTTAGATGTTTTGTTGCAGTCTGCAACAATTACAAACACTAACAAATGTTCAAAACATTAAGCATGAAAAGAAACTAAAACAAAGACAGTTTAAAACAAACAGATAGCAATCTATGCTTTCTTCTTTCCCTTGCTGATAGTCTTTTGAACAACTGGTGTTGGTTGAGTTCCTTGTGAAGAAGCCCTTGATCTTGTTTGCGCTCCAACTGCACCACCTGGTCTACTACTCCCTACACTTGTGTTGGCCTTATTAGGTTGTTGTAGAGTAGCATTAGTTGTGTCAGACCTTCCCCTCTTGTTACCTTCACTAGACCCTCCACTCTTGTTTCCAGCATTAGATGCAGCACCTTTGTAGCTTCTCTTATTGTTTCCTTTTCCTTTACATAGTACACAAGTGACAGTCTTGGATTTCCTAGAAAGCTTTCCACAACTAACAAGCTTTATATCCTCACCTGCAGACTTTTTTCTTGCCTTTGGTGGCCTACCAACCTGTGGATGAAAATTTAGTGGAAGGATAGTAGCTGGAATGGGACTTTTTGGCCACATTATTTTGCCTCTTATGGGATTGATGTGGTGACTGTAGACTAGCTTCCAGGTCTCAAGTCTATAACATGGATGAACCCAACTCTCTAACAATCCCACTTCTATTTGATTGGCAGCCATATTCCAATTTCTTGCTACAACATGCTTACATGGAAATCCAGTAATTTCTCATTTTATACAAGTACATGTTCTATTCTGCACATCAACCACACAAACCTCACCCCTATGGTCCAGTAACCCAGTACAAATGGCCAACATTATACTCAGCCTTGCACTCATTAGCCTGAAACTTGATCAGATCAAACAACCTAGTGGCAATAGGGGTTAGTGGTTCATCACTTCTTTCTATAACTTGCTTAACAGTTACAATCCTCTTCATCAAATACTCCCTAGCATACTCAAGGGTGATAATTATAGGCCTATCCCTATCATCTACCAGCTTCCCATTAAACACTTCACAAATATTGTTGAGTAGCATATCAGTTTTTGCCCTACCTGTTTTACATACCCTAATTATCACTCTTATGTAAAAAGTTAATATGATAATAGAATTAAGAAATTATATGTCTTGCCTAAGAAGTGTGACCTAGCCCAATGCACTGGTGGTATCTTAGCTAGCCAATCATAACAGTCCTTGTTGAAGGCCTTCAATTTCTCCATGTTGTACTCAAAATGTGGCACTGTAAGTGCAGAAGCAGCCTTCCATAACAACTCCTTATATGCTGCTCCTCTCCACTTAATCTTTATATTTTCATGAATATGCCTTAGGTAAAACCTGTGTTCTGCTGCTGGAAACAACTCTAAGATAGCTGGAATGATTCCTTGTTTAAAATCAACAAATTGTAATATGTGTGTTGTAAAACAATTACAATGAAATAATCAAACAAGTAACAAACATACCTTTTGTCTATCACCAATGAAAGTGAAATTAGAGTTATCCTGTAGGTCCAAGTCTTCTTTTAAATGTGATAGAAACCATGTCCAAGACTCTCTTAACTCTGTTTCAACAATACCATAAGTTAAGGGGTAGATGCCATTGTTTGGATCAACACCTACTGCTGTCAAAAGCTGTCCTGGAAATGGACCCCTCATGAATGTACCATCAAATCCAAGAAATTCCCTCATACAAGCTCTGAACCCTTGTTTGGAAGCTCTCAAACACACATAAATCCTTTTAAACACTCTGGTTGGCTTTGTATGCTCAGCTTCACTTTCAACCCCAATTCTAACTGTTGTGTTAGGATTGCTTTGTTGCAACTTGATAGGTGTGAAAACACCCATCCTTTTACCACTTATTTCTTACTAAAACAAGACCAAAACGCGTGTTTAATATCATTTGTTTGGAATTATGCGTGGTTTTTGTGTTTATTGTGTTTTCAGGGTCAACCGGATGAATATTGAAGAAAACATGGGATTGCACGGGTTTTATCGAGGAAAAAGACTCAAGACGAAGTCTATTGTCCAAGAGATGCAAAAGATTTGAAGTCAATGGGCCTGTTTGAAGATTTATCGAAGAAAAGGACCAAAGATGGAAGATTCACATATGTCGAAGAAACTCAAGTCTATTAAACGAAGAAATTAAAAGACGAGCTGAATTTAATCGTCGACAAATCCCGAATCAGAATCGAAAACGTCAACTTTTCTGAAAAGACGAGAAGACAAGAAGAAAGGGAAAGAGTCCACTCACCAACCAAATGGGAGACCTATATAAAGATTCCCCTTCACACTTTTTAGCCAGTTTTTGTTTTTCTCTTTTCTTTCCTTCTTGTTCGTAGGCATCACCAACACCACTAGGGTGTTTGGTGATTTTGATCCTTGTTTTTACCAATCTTGTAGTTTAATCTTTTTCCTTTGATTGTTTAAACCTTAATCATCAATATAATCTTTCCATTTCATCTTGTTCATCTTCTCTTTTTATTCAAAGTTTTAAAGTTCTTGTTTGGTTGATTTTGATCTTCTAAAGTTAATGGGTTTTGTGTTTTTATGATTGGGATTTGTTGTTTATGGTTAGTAAATGATTTATGTTTAGTTTGGTTCAAATCCTTTGGTTAAATTTGGTTTTTTGGATTAAATTCGTGTTCCCCTGTTTTAAGTTTCGGCTTACTGTTCTTCATCCCCTGTTATTCCGAATATCAGACTTATTCCGAGTAGCCTATTATTCCACATAGCCCATTTATTCCACATAGCCTCATTATTCCTCATAAGCATTTATTCCAGATAACTCATTTCTTCCGCATAGCCTTATTATTCCGAGTAGCGTTTATTCCGAGTAGGACTATTTATTCCGAATAGGATTTTTATTCCGCATAGGGTTTCTCCATCCAGAATATTTATTATTCCGGATAGCCAATATTCCGAGTAGGACTTTTTATTCCGAATAGTCAATTTATTCCGCATAGCTTAAATATTCCGAATAGCATGATTATTCCGCATAGCTTCAATATTCTGAATAGCTTCAATATTCCGGATAGCACCATATTCCGCATAAGGATTTTATTCCTCATAGAGTATTATTCCGAATAGCCTATTTATTCCTCATGGAGCTTTTTGTCTGATTTATTCCGGATTAAGCCACATTCCGAATCATGCATTTTTAAGGTTATCTACTGTTACTGTTTTATTTAATTTGTATTCAAGTTTTACTTTTATTAATTAATTGCTTCTAGTTTACTTTTAATTGACTTTTTTAGTAGAATAGAAAACCAAACCCACTATTTGTCACCAAGAACAAATCATTCCACTTTTAGCTGTGATCAATTCGAGAAGATTCCGAGAGATTAAATCTTGAACCCCAACCAAAACCCTTGTATCACAACTCCATTACATAATCCCTTAGCTGTTGGTATTGAAGTGTAAAATCACCTCTAACATGATCCACTGCTTTTTCTTTTGCTCTAAACGCCTTCATTCTTGAAACCTCTAATTGGAACTTCTTCTGTAATTGATCTTGAATTGCTTTGATGGGTATTTCTGGGTTGGTTTCAATCTGATCCATAATATTTTGTGATAAAAAATCATAAGTCAAGTATTCTATCTTCCTTGACTGAAGGCATTTATGGGTGTCATCATAAGTCTTCACATGCCAAGTCTCTGAGTCTTGGAGTTTGGAAACATGTAAAACCCAAGGACATTGACTATCATCTAACTTTCTTAAATTAGGTTTTCCACCTACTTTCTTTGACTTTGACTGAGTTAGTGGGCTAGATACACCTTTATCAGCTTGTATTTTACCCTGTGTCCATTTAGTTTGACTAACATTATTGGGCCCAACAGTTTGACTTGGCCCAGCAACCTTACTTTGTCCAATATCAGATCCACCATTAAACACTGGAATGGTTCCTCTACATTCAACCCTTAATCTTCCTTTATCATTTTTCTTGAAGTACAGCTCCCTTCTAGTCTCAATAGAATGCTGGTGCACTAATTTTTTTACCTCTTTTGAGCTTACAAAGTCCTGCCTAACATAAAAGTGGATCTTATGAAGACCACCTTCAGTAACTTGCATCTATTCCTTCAATTGTTTTAGCTTCTTAATCCTAATCCTGTCTATCCCCTCTTCATCAGAAGCACTTTCAAACTCATCATTGTCTACCACATCTATCCCAACATTAAACTCAGCATCAACATTAAAATCATTGGCACCCTCTGTTCCCAGTATGTTAGCATTTGCTCTATCAAAACCAGCCATGTCAACATACACATCTACCAACTCATTATCCTCATCAATCAGCCCCTCACTTTTAATACTAGAACTATCACTACCACTATCATTTTCTTCTCCACCTAAGATATCATTCTCTGGTGCTTCCATTTGATCATCATCAACTGCTATGCTTTTTCCCTTACCCACAATATCAACAAATGTTGTTTTCGCTGTTGTATTAGCCACAGGGGAACTACCTAACCCAAAGAAATGATCAAAGTCATCTACATCCATAAAATGATCACTAGCAGTATAGAAGTCATTAACAAAACCTGTTTGTGTAGACTCAATTGTAGTATTGGGCTGACTACTACCACCAGTTTCATTCATAGCACTACTTTCACCAATCTCATTACAATCATTATCAGTCCACCCTAGCAACAACCTCTTAGCATTTTTTTTTGAAACGGCTTTTCTAGGTTTCAGCTTAGTTTGAGGTGCATTATTTCCTTCTGGGATCTCCATGATCAAGCATTTTTTTGAAGGTGTGTCATAAGCAACATCAATGTATGTGAATACAGTGGTGTTACCATGTTCTATGTATACCTCAATAAGCTTATACCCAAGCCTAATGTACTCAGTTAATACTCTAACATCATCATCATTGCCTAGAGCATACAAACCATTGTCTAAGTTCATGTTAGGTTTAAAGAAACTATAGTACATTACATTTTTCCATTGAAGCCTATTTTTTGAACCATATCATTAACCTTATGCACAGAAAATTGATCAATGTAAATACAATCAAAGAAAGCAAAATCACCATTCACATAGTTTCTATTCGGTAACTCAGTGAAACAACCAGCATAGTGAATCTTCAAGGAAAACATAGAAGGTTGTTTATCTGCAAAAAAAAATATAAAACATATAAAATAGATTTAAGGTTTCAATATCACAATTAAAATTAGGGGTTTCAATCTAAAACTTGTTATCATTATTCGTAATACCAACATATAACCAAAATAGAGTTCTATAAAATTTTACAAAAACTAATTAAAAAAACCAATCGTATGCATGATAAACATCCACATCATCTTGTGAAGAACGCTAAGACCACATTGCGATTGACGCAACCATACCAGTTGCTTGATCAGATTAGGGTTTATGCAACCAAGGAATATGAAAAGTTTGGGGTAGTTGAGAAACTTGGGGGGAAACAAAAAAAGTTAATAGGGATGAATGATGTCTCTCATACCCAAGGTTTATTATATAAGTAAAAACAAAACATGATATTCCAGAAATACCCTTGGGTGGGGGGAAAGATAATGAGTGTATTTAACTCGATTTTAGGATCACGGTGTGAATCTTTTCAAAATTAGGGATTCACCAAGCAAAAAAAAGATAGGGATTCAATTAGTGATTTGGCCTAGACCACAGGGACGAATGGCGTAGTTTACTCAAACAAAAATTATGATTCGATATTTAAAAATTTGGCCTAGTATTCTTCAAGTCTAAACTCATACAAGTCTTGACCCAATAAAAAAACTGTTTAGTACTGTGTAGTTGACTTTCTTTTAGATAATAGGCACAATCGACTTCTTCTGTAACTCAGTAAAAAAAACACACAACAATGTCGATCTTTTTCAATCTAAAGAAAAGAAGAAACCTCTTTATGTCGATTACCCTGCTGCTCTACCTTGATGTACACGAACCTGAAACACCAAGAAACTTGAGTCGATCGAACCTTATATCCTAAGTAGAAACAACCTTCTGGTCCTTTCAAGAACAACGAAAAAAAACAACCTTCACGATCGATCCTAGTAACCAGCAAACCCGCGAACCCGATCCCTGATACCACTTGTAGGATGTTAAGCCTACATTCCTAGAGCGGAATAGATTTGATCTTGAAGATAACACACAAAACCTAATCGACATAAAAGAAATAACAAGGTAATATCCCTAAATGATGATTAGTTTATTGAAAGAATGACGTACTTAGACTCCTCCCCTTCACCTCCTTTATAGAGATGTCCGGGAGGTAACCGACTCCTACAAGGACTTGGTAGTCGGTTGTGATAAAGGAAACGGGTTGGGCTTAGGACGCGAGCAACTCCATCCGACCCATATTCAAATCCTACTTGACTAATACAAAGCTCGACACTTAACCCCTAGACTCTGAATTAAGCTAAAGTAAAGACTAATTCATAACAATATTCAAAAAAGGGACCAACGACGTCATTTCTGGAAATCGACGAACACACCGTTGGTTCCCTCACCAGCGTGCTCACATCCGTATTTTGTATTTTTTTCTATTTAAAAAAATTGAAATGGAGGAGCGTATATGTGACCAAACTTCAAAAAAACCTCATCTTTTATATAATAAAAGAAATAGTTAATTTCAGAGTTCTCATAAAAAAGTGGAGGTTGTAAAAAATATTGGACCAATTAGATTGCTTTTTTACACGTAGGCAAAATCGAGCGATGTGATTGGTTGAAAAAGTCAAATTAAATACAATTTAGTCAAAATTAAAAGACAAAAAAATCATAAAAATATTGGTGTCAAATTTGTGAAATTGAAAACATAAAAAAAGAAGCAATAAATTAACTTTAGTGATTGAATTTGAAATAAATTATATGTATTTAAGTGTAAACTTATAATTTTCCATATTTTTTTTAATAACTTTAGAAATAAACAAATACCCTTTAGACTTTACACCCTTTGAACTTTATTTTTTTTAAATACAACATATATGTTGTTTTAAAAATTCAACAAATCACATGATTATAAATATTCAAATGAAAACACAAATTGTTTTATATTTCTATTGTGATACTTAGCAAAGACAAGCAATGCAATCGGTGTAAATTAGAAATATAAATATTAAAATAAATGCACGGCCTCAGAATTTGATGTAAGATGAAAATAAATATACATGATTCTACATATTACAATGACATATATTTTTCAAGGTCGTTATATGCTAATAATTACACAGAATGGTTAGAAAATGTTAATTTAACTTTCAGTTTTTTTTAACGGTAGAAATTTTATAACACTAGCAAGGAGCTAGAAAATTACAAAGGAGAATACATAAGAGGATTTTGCATCCAGTTGTTCCAATTAATGGAAGACAACGTGTTTCTAGTGGAATACCATCTAAACGACATCTCAACAATAAAATCAAATAAAAAACATCTTCTAGGAGGAGAAGAACCGAATATAGTCTCATTACGAAAGCGCCAAAGAACCCACAAAGTCACCCCGTAAATAACAGTTAAGATGTCTTTTTTAGAAGAGGTCACATGCATGTTACCAATCCAAACGAATAAGTCTCAAATGCAGCTAGAAGGCGGGACATCCAAGTCCAACCAGGCGAAGACTTTATTCCAAATAGTGGCTGCTAAGGAACACAACCACAAAGAGTGGATAGAGGTTTCCACGCTAGAGTCGCAAATAGGAAAAGTTAGGGAATCCAACTCAATCCTTTATGCAACAAAAATCTATATAAAAAATGATTTGATATTATCACATAATGAGAAAAGTTCTATAAGGAACATGCATTCAAAAAAGAACAAAGGAAGCAATCTCCACCATCCAATTATATTTTTTTTTTTAAATTTAATTAAAAAAACACATTTTCATCCTATTTCTTAAAAATTAAATATCTCTCAAACCGTTAATCGTCATGAAAAAATAATTATACCGTCACGACGGGAATTAAATTATCTTTCCATAGATATGCACTTCTATATACTTTCGGCGAACTTTTTTTAAAAAATTTCGTAAAAAAATCACATGTAATTCTCGAAAAATTACATGTAATTCTCGAAAACTCATGTTTGATTAATTATTTTAAAAATCACATTTGAATTTGTAACGTCACATGCGACTTGTGAAATCTCGTGTATTTTTTTGACGAGAATTTCAACATTGTAAAATCGTTAAAAGTATATGAAAATAACCGTCTATTAAATGACAAAAATATTTTCGTTATTATTTTAAAACCACACGTGATTTATGTGAATTACATTAAAATGTTTGAATCACATGTAATTTTGTTAATATATGAAAATGTTTGTTGCCATTAATATAAAATATGTTCATTTTACCGGGGTGGAGTCCCCTTTACCCAAAAAAAATATATGTAAAACAAATTGGCTTCTGAATTACATGTGATTCGGTGATAATTACATGTGATTTTGCTTGCATTACATATGATTCAAGCATACCGAAACCGTAACTTTTTCTAACAAACCCACATTAGATGAATCACATGTGATTTTTTTAATCACGTATTATGTTTTTATTTATGTAAAATATATAAAACAAATTGGCTTCTAAATTACATGTGATTTTGTTTGAATCACATGTAATTCTGCTTGAATTGCATGTGACTCGGTGATAATTACATATGATTTTTCTTGCATTACATGTGATCCAAGCATTCCGAAACCTTAACTTTTTCTAACAAACCCACTTTAGATGAATCACATGTGATTTTTTTAATCACATGTAATCTTTTTAATATATTAAATTGTCTGCTTGAATTACATGTAATTCGATGATAATTACATGTGATTTTGCTTGCATTGGATCACATGTAATTCGATGATAATTACATGTGGATTTGCTTGCATTACATGTGATTCAAACATTTCAAAACTTTAACTTCTTCTAACAAACCCACTTTAGATGAATCACATGTGCTTTTGTTTGAATCACATGTAATTTACCACGAATTACATGTAATGCAAGCAAATTCACATGTAATTATCATACATGGATCACAAGATAGCATACATGGATCACAAGACAACTTTAGATAGCATACATGGATCACAAGACCACTTCGGAAGGATGGATGATGTGAGGAATGGAGAGAAAATATTATTTACCACGAATTACATGTGATTTATCACGAATCGCATGTGATTTACTTGGTTTCTAGATTATTGGTATTAAAGTTGAAAATAAAAATCTATGAAAACATGTAACTTAAAAAAAAGACTAACGCGTCAAATGGGACGAAAGTTAGATGTAAAGTTATGTGAGTCTACATGAATCACATGTGATTTAAAGCAAAATTACATGTAATTATTTATAAAATCACATGTGATTTAAAGCAAAATTACATGTAATTTTGTATAAAATCACATGTAATTTGAGCAAAATTACATGTAATATAAAATCACATGTGATTTGAGCAAAATTACATGTAATTCACACAAAATTACATGTAATTTTCATTCAACACTAACTAACCACTTTATTACAAAAATCACATGTAATTCACGCATAATTACATGTGATTTGCATTTAACACTAATAAACTATTTTATTACAAAAATTACATGTAATTTACACATAATTACATGTAATTCACACAAAAGTTAACGATTTACAGTGTTAAAAATTCTCGCCAAAAAAATTACACGTAATTTTCGAAAATTACATGTAATTTTTCGAGAATCACATGTAATTTTTTATGCGTAAATTTTAAAAAAAAAGTTTGCCGAAAGTGTATAGAAGTGCCTATCTATAGAAAGATAACTTAATTCCCGTCGCGATGGTATAATTAGTTTTTCGTAATGATTAACGGTTTGAGAGATATTTATTTTTTAAGAAATAGGATGAAAATGGGTTTTTAAATTAAATTTAAAAATATTAATATAGACCATTAGATGGAACTTGAATGGATGGTTGAGATTGTTTCCTTCCTTCTTTTTTTGATTCATATTCTATAAGGATCTCACCTCAATAAAAAATTATGTGAAACTCGTGTGTGCATGAGTATTATACTATTTAAGTATTAAAAACTTAATATTATTTTATAGAATAATATTAAACATTACACAATCATGAGTTTATACATTGTCACAATATTTAATTTCAAAAAAAAATAGTATTATATTTTATACTATCGGCTCAAATCGTGTACGTGCACGATTGATGTATATGATTTGTTTATTAATAATTTATATATAACTATTTTGAATAGAAATATCGTATGTAAAAAGAGTATGAAACCCGAAAAATAAGAATTGATGTGAGATCATATTAATTTACTCAGAGCACAGTAAAAAACATAATCAAACATATAAACATTAGATGTTCTTAAAAAACATATATAATCTACATAAAATTGAAATAACGAAATTATTACTTAAATCATCTTTTATTTCTAAGTCTTGTGTGTGCACGGGCATTAAAACGCTTTTATCAAACACGTTACATATAATTAACCCTGCCAAAAAATAACCACACTTTTACATACATTTAATTTTCACATTTAATCTCATACAAAAATCTGTTATGGATTGTTCGCTTTCACATTTAACACTCACACTAAATTCGAAACAAAAATATGCTAGTGACCTCGAAATCAGATATGCGTGTCACAACCGCTTTGAAGGACGCTGCGGAAGAAGTGATAAAAAGCAAGAACTCATCAACAATTATCGAGCAATCTAAGAGCTCAAAATCCGTTGGATAATTTTTGTTATCGTATTATACCGTTGTTAGTTTCATAGTATTTTTAAAATTTTCATAGTTCATTAGGTCCTTTTTATATTTTTATTTAAATTAAATAAGTTTGTTTCAGATTTAATCTTTTTAAAGGGGTACAAATAAATGTTATTGGTACTTTTTGAAGAGTAATGTATTTATTTGTTGGTGTGTTATTGCGAATGTGTCGAGTTGGAGTTACAAGTAGCATATCATTAACATGTTGTTGGGAGCAGGACACCCAACACTCTAAGATAACATGGTATTGCTAAAAGAGTAAGAGCATAGATAGTATCTCGACTTCCGACTAACTTTTTGTAAATTTTATTATTCTAATCAATTAATGTTATAAAAAATAATAATAATAATAATTATTATTATTATTATAAAACTCACTTTATTGGAATATTATAATAATTATTATTATTATTATTGTTATTATTACATCATTTTATAAAAAATATATGATATTTACAAAAGGTTAGTGGGGAGCCGAGATAAAAGCTGAGTCCTCACTCTTTTAACTATAGCAGAGCTAATCCTATTAGAAATATAAGCATCAACACTTGCTTCAATGTCTTGAGTCATAAACAAATTTCAGATCCGTTGTAGTAATGCCACTACATCCTTATCTAATTTTTCAAACGAGGAAAATAAAAAGGGGAGAAAACCATATCCAATATCTGAGCGTTTAATCTCATACTTGAATCGTTTTCGATGTGTTGTATCAGTCACCGTACGACCTTGCACAAAATCAACCATCTCAGTTTGCGTCAGAGGAGAGGCTATTAGCCTCAAAACATTAAGTCAAACAAGTATGATCGGTCATATGTTTATTATGTATCGTTTATTAGAACGTTATAATAGATAGTAGAATAGTCGTGACAATACGGGCTTAATGGCTAGCATAAAAGACCTTTTTCAAGGTACTAAAGGTACTAAGCATATATTTAAGCCCGACCCAAACAATATAGTCCATAGAAAGCCCACATGTAGACGGACTATATAAAGCCCTTCCTAGCATGTTAGGAAGGGTTATCCATTTTCATTTCTCAATCTAATCCTCCTTAAGTTTCACACATCTCTCTCTTTTCTCTCTCTAAAACTTCATCTTTTCTTCTTTATTTCTTAGATCCATCATCATAAATCATGGGACAACAATTGGTATCATTCGCCACAGGATAGATTAGTGATTTGTTTGTGGTTTTATATAATTTCGTGAGTTTTGTATTGATCTACCACTCGCGTTTCAAAAATTTTCTTGTGTTTTTATGGTCAAACTCACTATAGGAATCTCCTACATAGTTGTGCTAGGGATTTGGTTACTTTGGATCCTCCAAAAATACAAAATTTTGGGGCTTTTGGCTCGATTTTGGTAAAAAAAACACGTTTTAGCATAATTATTGCGGAATCTTTACCTTGTAATCTCGCAATATTAAGGGTTCAGAGATTACGGTTTTGCGAGATCTCTGAGTTATTGCGGAATCTTTATTCCGAATTTTCTTTT
Organism: Glebionis coronaria; assembly: GCA_025667525.1. Lineage (NCBI taxonomy): Eukaryota > Viridiplantae > Streptophyta > Magnoliopsida > Asterales > Asteraceae > Glebionis > Glebionis coronaria. The sequence goes on from CM046875.1 coordinate 522,297,536, forward strand.
GTTATTGCGAGATATTTCAGAATTTGCGAGATCTTTTTTGTTATTGCGAGATCTTTCAGAATAATTGCTAGATCTTTCAGGATAATTGCGAGATCTTTTTGGTTATTGCGAGATCTTTGGGTTATTTCGAGATCTTTTAGTTATTGTGAGATCTTTGGGTTATTGCGATATCTTTTAGTTATTGCGAGATTTTTCTATTATTGCGAGATCCTGAAGTTATTGCGAGATCTTTGAAGTTTCGCAATATTGGATTATTTTGAGATTATTTCTTCATTTCGAGATCATAACATTTCGAGATTCTTGTTTGAGTAATTTTTAGACTTAGCCATTATCTAGACTAGTTTCAGAATATCGTTTCCAAAAAAACGAAAAGTTAAAATTTTTAGGTCAAGTACATTCAAATTTTTTCCACGCTATTTTTTGACTATTTCTTACTCGATTTCAAAATTTGGAAATTACATAATTTTTCGGTCTACCGTTATATCGGACTGGAGAATTTATTGTCAGACTGAGAAAAGTCGCAGTTTTCGGAATTTCAACCACAACCTTATCACACCACATCTACTTAAGATCTGAAGTCACTTCAAAACAGAGAAAACGGTCATCATGGAAAAGAGTAATACGAATGCTGAGAGTTCAAACGTAACAAACCTTGTTATGGACCGACTACAAGAGGGACACGTATCATGAGAGCAAGTTCAATGAACGGTATTAAAGGACTTCAGTCATATTTTGATTCCCTCTCAAAAATTTTCCAAGTCTTAGGTGAATCCACTAGCACTTTCACAAGAACATTCACCCAAGTCATGGATATACTTGCCACACATCTTGTCAAACAAAGACTCATTGGTAGTAAATGTTGGACCACTTTAACTGAACTCAAGAGAACACTTGCATTGCAATTTAACTCTGAATTCATTGAGTCTCCATATACAAGGGAGTGCTTCAAGAGGAATAATGGATTGGATGCTCTCTCTTACAAAGATTTAATCACCCAGAACATCGAATTCATTATAACCTATGTCAACAAAACAATAATTCAAGAACAAGAGTTAGACAAAAGGCTCAAGGCAAGTTGTGGGACAGTATCGGGTCATGTGAATGAAAGTTGCACATCCGGGAACCAAAAGCATGGTGCGCAGAATGATCATAGCATATCTGGGAACGAAAGCAGCAGCTCTGGCAAACGAGGCAACGACTCTGAGAATGTCATTAGCAATACACTTTCCTATGACAATGGTCCTGTTTTTGACTCTGATACATTGGAAGAGCTACACCAAGATGAATTTAATGTGTTTTCCAATGCCAATACGCATGAGCATAGTGATCAAACAACAACCCTTATTCACACATGTATGACGGAAAAGGTTGATAGCAATACCACACCCGATTCATCAGACATGTGCAATAATGAGTACGATGATGAGGAGCGTGTCGCGCTTGCTAATTTAATTGCTAGTTTACAAAAAGATGTCAATGAAACTAGAAAAAGAGTCAAAAGCAATTAAAGAAGGCAAACACAACGCTCACTCAAAATTTTGAAGAATGCAAAACTGCTCTAATTAAACATAGTGAGACCATTGATAGTTATAGAGTTGGGATTCTTCAAAAGACCAAAGATCTTGAGGGGTACAAGGGTAGTGCTATTAAAACTCAAAAGGACGATTTTGAAAATAAATATAACACAACTCTTGAGTTATTAGCCAAAGAGAAACGTCAATATAATGTTATCTTAATGGATGAACGTCAAAAAACGTACCTTGCAACAACTAAAGTTAACAAACTTGAACAAAGTCTTTCCATGAATAACACCGATTCTGTTAAAATTCTTGATGTAAAGAAACAAGAGGTTGAAATGTTAAAATAAGATTTCAAAAGTAGACATGAAAAAGATACTGAAAAAGTAACAGAACTAGAAGAACAAGACGAATTTTTGAAGAAGATTGTTTATAAAATGCATGACTCTATTCAAACCATAAGAATGATAACACCTCGGTCGTTTTTTAAGGGTAAAGCTAGTTTTGAAAGTCCCAAGTACCTCGACCAAGCTCAAGCTGAGAACCCCCGTCTTTATCTGGATGAGTCTGAAGGGACTGATCCTTATTGTCCTCTTGTTAGGCCTGATAATAAAGAGACAACCCTTTGGGAAGAGGAGAGTAGCTCACCGATCAATAAAGATTTTGTGAAACCATATAATTATGCTTATGAAAACAGTCTTTATGGTCTTTTCACTCCACAAAAACAGAAGTCTCGTGAGCAATTGTTTTTTGAAAGCAAACAACAAAGAATTCAATGGAAGAAATTTTTTGTCAAAAAGAAATCTAACGTTTTCAAATACATTAACAGTCTGCCTCTTGATACTTCTAAAAGCAAGAGTAGGAAAACACTTGGCATTCTTAAACATCACATTGATAATATTCAATCAATCGTTGAAAGAGACTGGAAAAAAGGTGAAAATGATCAGTGGAAAAAAGAGATTCCTCAAGATATAACTTTGCTTGTGAAAGAACTTTTGATACCGAATGCGGCGACAATAAAAGCAACAGTTCTTGAATTTGAAACATTAATTCTGTCAGAAATGTTTGATAATTTGAAATATGTTGAGTCTCTTGAAAAAGAAATTGATGAACTTCAAGCCAAAAAATCCGAGTTCTCAAACGAATATGATCTCCTCTTAGAAGATTGTCTCTCTAAAGATATTTTGTGTGTTACTCTTAAATCTTGTACTGATATAGATGAATATTCTAACGTTCTATGCAAATATCTTGATAAGACCAAAGAGTGTGAACGTCTTGAAATTGAGATTTCGAAACACAAAGAAAATGTCGATAAAAAGGATTTTGCGTTAATTCAACACCGATGTGATTTCCTTCAAAAACATTGTCATTATCTTGAACTTGCTTTGCAAGACAAAGTCGAAAAGGTCCAAATGATAATAACTTGTAAGTAAAACTTTCCGCCTTGTGTCGAGAAATGAACGAAAAGAGTATGGAAATTACACACTTGAAAGCTCAGTTGCAAGAAAAGGACATAACGATAGAAGAGTTGAAGAAACTCGTTGCCAAAATGGGTGGGAAAATTATGGAACCTAAAGTTGTGAAACCTGTTGTTCGACAACCCAATGCCTACAAGGAACAAAAGCCATCTATCTTAGGGAAACCGACTCCTTTCTCCAATTCTTCTCATGTAATATTTAGGTTACCCCCTAAGACTGATGTGCAACCAAGTGTTCAAAAACCATCCATATCACCCTATCTTCCTCCATTTAGAAAGCACACTACCTAACCATGTGAATGCACATTGTTTGCTGCCAATGCCGTCCTTTCATGCCATCGATGGATTGTTGCTACTTTGGGGTTTGGATTTAGATTTGTTTGGCTTAAGTTTGGCTTTCTTAGGGATATTAGGTTTTATCTTCTTAGTATGTTTTCTGTATTTTGTGTACTTTTGCTCCAAGCTATACTATATGGTTGTGTCTATCAAAATCTCACATTGGTGGTTCCCCCTCACCCTTGTATTGTGTTGCTTCGTTGTCACAGCCTTTTCGATGTATGTCTTGGTTTGTCTCAACTTGTTACTTCGTGTATTTTGTATTGGAAAATCAGTTTCAATTTTGCCTTTTATGTTCGATGTAACTTGTTTTGTACAACTTTCCTCCGTTCATGAGGCGTGATATGAAATCTATTCAAAGAAAAAAAACCATGTGAATGCACCTAGAACCTCTAGGAATACCCCAAGCGTGTGACATTTGCGTCCACAAAGGAATCTGTAGGTTCAAATGAATTATTTCATGCCAACAACCTAGAGGATGCTACGCAAAAAGGGAAAATTCAGAATGAAAAAACCATGTATTCAAAACCTAGTACACCAACAACCGCTAGAGTTCAACATACTCCTAATGATAGTCAACCAAAACCGAGGATCACTTCCCAGCAACCTAGGAATTGGAAACCATCAAAGAGTCGTTGTGTATCGAACACTGCGACTGAACGATCAACAAAACCTAGGTACACACGGACTTTCGTAAATTCCAAATACCCAGTATGCCCTACTTGCAAAAAGGGCATTCACAATAGAAATCATGACCATTGCATTATGCAATACCTTTATGAGGTCAAATCGCGTGCCTTTGCACAAAGAAAGAATGCAGAATCCCATAAGACAACAAGGAGATACAAACATGTCGCAAAGAAAAGCAAAAACAACAAATCTGAAACGTGGATTAAAAAGGACATAGTTTCCCTCCAAAGAAGTCTTTCGCTGTGCAAGATAAAACTACTCCTAAATCTAGCCTTCAGTGGAAGCCAACGAGTAGGATCTTCAAGGACGTTTGTCTTAAGTGGATTCCAATAGAGAAGAGTGATGAAACCTGCACCAGCACTAATGCTACTATTCTACACGTTGAAAAGGAATTTGTTACTCCTAATACTAGTGTTTGTGCAAACGCTTCTTCATTGTACAACAGCGGATTCTGAACCCACTTCTTCCTCAAAGGGTTCCAATTCCGTACATTCGATATCACCTTCTTCTGCTGTACAAAAGTTTATTTTGGATTATTTTCGAAAAACTTGAAAAAATACAAAAATAAAATAAAACATAAATATCCATAGAAAAAAATAAAAAAAATGGAAAAACCTTTCAAAATACCAAAAATATTCTTCTCGACATGTATTTCAGTATCGATAATATGGACGTACCTATAAATGTCGCTCAATAACGACACGGGTGTGTACATAAAGTTCGAATGAAAGTTGTAAATATTTTTCAAAACATGTCATTTCTATTTCTTAATAAAGGAAAATGTCTATTTTGGACAATATTTCCAAACAACGGGTAGAGCAATCTATCTCAAGTTGAGCTTGTCACAAAACATTCAACGTTTTAAGCTCAACACAATGGTTTGTTATCACTTTCAGATTGCAACCCGGATCTATATTCACGGGGGAGTGTACGATTTAGTACCCTTACCCTCAGCAAAAGAAGAGAAATCTTCTTACACTTGAGTGGATTCGTCAAGACATTCAAAGTCTATGAGCTCAAGTTTATGCTTTAGAAAAACCATGTCGCCAAAAAGAAATGGATTTTTTCAAAAAGCGTTGAACACAAGTTTTTCAAGAATTTTTTAATGATTATTTAAAATCTTTCAAAAATTGTGTGTTCAACAACTCCTACCCTCAAAAAGAGAAACGTGGATCACATCCTCTTAATGACAATTCAATTGGATCAATTTTGAGGGGGAGCGTTCCAAATAATTCATGCTAGTAAGACACATTCTTCTCCCAAAGATTTTCAATACTACTTTTCACAATATATTTTAATTAAATTTGGTATCTCTAATATTAAACGATTTTATATATTAGAGATAGGGATAAAATGTGATGAAAATGTGATTTAAAGACTCAAGCACTTTAACTCTTACTCACATGTGCGAAACACTTTCGATTATCGATGCACATGTGAAGGCGGAGCTTTTCTGAAACGACAAAACTATCAAGGTGTTAAATGTTTTTCAAACACTTTGATAGACTTTCAAGTGGTTTGATGATGTACGATCTCATACCCACAACATCTTTAATTCACGACGTTATTGGTGTCAAAAGGGTGGTAAGGTATAAGTCCTATGATCCAACCAGAACCGGAGGGATCTTCCCAAGGATAATCCAATAGATTATTAGAAGTCCTTAGGAAAGATGGAGTAGAATGTGAACATAGCTGAATGCAGACTAAGTACTGAATCTAGCACTGGAACAATCACAACAAGGTGCTAGTAATGATATCTTGGTAAGCAATGAAGGGGTTGAAGAATGAAAAATAAATGTAAGGATAAAGGGTGTAAAGAAATTAGCCATTCATACAACTTAGGTAGAAACCAGGTCAACACATCATGAAGACAACACATCATGGACCTAGTGATGTAATGCACAACCCTTTCCCAGCTGACTCAGGCTTCTCTCAAAATAAGTTTGTTTTATTGACACGGATATCAACACGACTTCTATTGACTTTCTCGCTCCGAGATAGTAGATATTGAATAGGTGGCATCTGCTCCAGCCTCTGGCTACTAAAAGTGCACAAATCGAGTATATAGCCAATAGATCTATCAAATCTCGTTAGGTCACGCGGAATGACGAAGAAGAGAGTCCTACGCTATATCCTTGCAATATTGCTAGAACACTTAGAGTGATACTACTAAGTATTTACAATGTTGAGTGGAAATCCTTCCAGTGTTAACATCAAATAGCACTGCGGTAGGTCATGTGTAAGATTCTTTATGAATTAAACATGTGAAAAACTAAAAAGCAACAGTGGTTTGATTCTTAATCGATTCAAACTCATTTCAAGTTTTTACGCAATATCTTTATGGTCTTGCCAGAACATTCAGAGTGATACTCATAAGTATTCACAGTGACGAATGTAATTCCTTCTAGCCTCAACTTTCATACAGCACTACGGTAGGTAACTTGCGAGATTCTTTATAATGGTAACATTATTTATGAATCAAACTAGTTCCAGGAACTTGAATTGACGAATTAATAAAGCGGATATTTATCCAATTGATTCACTCTTTATGTTCGCAGTCTTGCTTTGAGACGGTCGAGTAAAGGGAACGGCTAGTACAGCCGCAAAACCCTGTCACGGAGGTTCTTAATTGAATCTACCTAATCATAAGTATGATATTTGATATCGTCTAACGGTCTTCACCGACTGGAGGTAAAACGCTACCGATTTAGAACGAATGTGATCGCCATTTAGTCTGTGTCTATGTTTTGTCTCAAGAAGGTGGCGATACGGTGTACTCAGAAAAGTCGAAGATTCAAATACCACATACTCATGCCCAAAGACAAATTCAACAATCAAGAAAGAAAAAGTATTCCGCAACTCTGATGTTCAAATATTCTTTAACAATTAATGTAGAGGAATTACCTCTCTTCAAAGGAGATTGTCAGCAAGCTTTCAAGATGGTGAATGCACCACAAGCATTTGAATGAAGACACAAGATCGCAAGATGAAAAAGACAAGTCAAGGATGGTGACCATCATGAATGAAGCAGTCATTTTGAAGGTCGCAATACTAAAGATTAATTATCTCCATTAATACTCGCATGTCGTAGAGGAATGAACTCTCAGTGAGTGAGATGTTAGTCTCAAAATATTGTGTCATCAAGAATGATTCGGTCACATATTTGAAGATCTCAAGATTAAAGACAAAGTCGAAAGATAACGACAAAGGCTCAAAGATCACAGCATGAAGGAACAAGACTACTATTACACGTTCCCGACTCAATTATGACAAGATTAGTAATCTCTATAAATCTCCAAATGTCGTAGTGGAATGACCTCTCATTGGGGGAGATTGTTAGCCTCAAAACATTGAGTCAAACAAGAATGATCGGTCATAGGTTTATTATGTATCGTTTATTAGAACGTTGTAATAGGTAGTAGAATAGTCGTGACAATACGGGCTTGACGGCTAGCTTAAAGGGCCTCTTTCAAGGTACTAAGCATATATTCAAGCCCAACCCAAACAATATAGTCCATAGAAAGCCCACATGTAGGCGGACTATATAAATGCCTTCCTAGCATGTTAGGAAGGGTTAGCCATTTTCATTTCTCAATCTAATTCTCCCTAATTTTCACACATCTCTCTTTTCTCTCTTCTTTCTCTCTCTAAAACTTCATCTCTTTTCTTATTTACTTCTTAGATCCATCATCATAAATCATGGGACAACAGAGACAATTGTTAACCTTAAAACATTGAGTCAAAAAAGAATGATCAGTCATAGGTTTATTATGTATCGTTTATTAGAACATGTAATAGGTAGTAGAATAGTCGTGACAATACAGGCTTGATGGCTAGCTTAAAAGGCTTTTTTCAAGGTACTAAGCATATATTCAAGCCCGACCTAAACAATATAGTTCATAGAAAGCTCACATGTAGGCGGACTATATAAAGCCCTTCCTAGCATGTTAGGAAGGCTTAGCCATTTTCATTTCTCAATCTAATCCTCCTTAAGTTTCACACATCTCTCTATTTTTCCTCTCTAAAATTTCATCTCTTTTCTTCTTTATTTCTTAGATCCGTCATCATAAATCATGGGACAACAGAGGCCTCTGTCAAATCCACACACACATCAAGCCCTCTGTCCCACGAGTAAAGTAACATGTCTGTTAGGTGCAATGGCTTGTTACACCCCATCCAACCCAATATCAATTTCCTTCCCAACTGAAATCCTCGAGCGATAGTAGATGTCAAACAAAAGTATCAAAAACAACATTATAACGATGTTTTATACCAAAACACGATACCGACGGTAAATCTTGCCGTTCATAATTTGTCCCAACAGTGAAATAAAAACCGCCTTAAGTGAGTCACTTTGTTAAAAAAATCAAATAATTAAATTAGTAAAAGAAACTCATACCCCACTATATAGACTTCACAATTCTATTTTCCAAATTTATTTTACGCGATTGATCGACTTCACATAAATGTTGTCAAACGTCATTCTGTACGAGAATGTTTTTTGCACTATTTTTATGTTTTTCTCGACTATTATGTTTTTAACTCGACAAATTTTTTTCTAAAAAATGTTTAAAAAACTTGTCTTTTTTAAAAGACAAGAGATCAAACTTTTTCAAAAATCAGAGTAAAAACATTTTCTAACATAAAAGCAAAAAGATAATATACACTTATAATTGTGATTCAGCAAATAATATTGCATCATGAAGTGTAAATATTTTTATCTATATATATATATCTATACTAATATATAAAGAGTTTATATTAAAAGTAAAATAGTTAAAAATTCAATATTTTTATATATAAACATAATACTTAAATAGGAAACAAGTGTATTGGTTATTACATCATGGATTGATCATCGGGTGACAGGTTCGGCCATCGAGTCAACCCGATTGAGTCATCGTGTTACGGGTTCGATTACCGGGTCAATTCGGTCAAGTTATCATTTTACGGGTTTGTTCATCGGGCCAACTCAGTCGAACCACCGGGTTACAAGTTCGACTACTGGATCAATTTAGTCGAATTATCAAATTATCGGTTGATCACCAAGTCAATTAAGATATTATACATTATCCGTTGTTATACGTGAGTACACATCTAAGTATAAATGATACATGTCATTAGGTTATTTTTTAGTAATATTTCGTCTTTTGTGTTACAAGTAGTTTTCCTCTTCTGTGTAGAAAGTAATTTTGCTTGTGTAGACGCAGGCCAACCCTAATTTTCAAGAGTGTTGTACAAAGAAAGTGTTAAGTTAATTAAAAAATAATAATAGTGGAGATATTTTTGAAGATATGCACATATAAAAAATGATAAGTTAAATATTTATTTTTATTATGTAATTTAAGGTTGTAATCGAGTCAAGCTTTTATTAAGTAATTCGAACTCGAGTTCGAGTTTAGTTTGATCAAATCAAACTTTTATCAAACTCAAGCCTAAAAAATAGCTTGAAACATATATTAAGCTTTTTTTTAGAACGGTAATTTTTTACAAATCAAACTAACTATCTAATAATTTCTATCTCACATGTCTCCACCGAGACTTCAACCTACAACCTTGAGGTTAAAGGGTCACAACCTTAAGCTCAAGTTTTTAATAGCTCGGCTCGAACTCTTATCAAGCTTTATTAAAATGTATTTTTATAAGAAATTCATATAAGCAAATTAGGGTTAATTTGAGCATTAACTTAATTATAAAAGCTTATTTCATTTACTTGGTACTTGGTGAAGGTAATATGTATAAATATTTTTGTACTCTTTTAAATACGAAGGTGTCGCAATTACGTTAGCAATCACATCACGCAATGACCTTTGGGACCTTAATCGCATTAGATTGCAAAACGTATTTTGAAACTAATATTGTACGATTATGTTATTGTTTGTTTTAGATTTAAATTTATTTGGATACTAAACTTTATTTGGATACCAAAGGAATAATCCTCGTCTTCTATATGCATTTTAATCCAATGGATTAGATTAAACACAAAATATATTTTCACCCTTTTTTTTCAAATATTATATCTTTCGTTAATCGCTATGCCAAAAAAATCGTTACGAAGAGCATTTATTTATCTTTCTTAGATATGTTATATGATACACTTTTAACAAATTATTTTTTATTCACGAATTCGAAAATTATCATATATGATATTAATATCATATCATCAGTATCATATACAATATAAACCAATATCATATATGATTTAATAATAATTTATGATTTAACGCATGTATCATATATGATGAAACATTATTATCGTATATGATGTTTCACGTAAATTTTAACAAAGAGAAAAAAGCGAATTTTTTTCTTAGAAAGTATATTATAGTGCATATTGGTAGAAAGAAAATCAAAAGCTCGTTGTGATTGTATATTTTTTTTTCGTTTAACACTTAATGGTTTAAGAGATACTTAAATTATATAAAATAGGTGAAAACTAAAATATATTTAATTTTATTCGTTTCATGAAATTGAGATGGATGGTCAGGATAACCCTCCTTATATAAAAAAAATATGATATTCAAAATAACTCATTTTTATTTTATTAATGCTATAAATCGAATTTGGTTTTGACTTATGGTTTTGATTTGTTTTACTTTACACATATGTTTTTATTAATGAATTTTATTATAAAAAATTTAATTTTATACACATTCAAGTTTTGATCAAGCTTTATCAAATAAAGCTCAAACATGAATTGTAAAAGTTTGACAAACTATCAAACCAAACTCAAGATTAAAATTGTTTTATCAACAAAACTCAAGTTTTATAAAATTTAAGCTCGACTTAACTCAATTAAATCCTTAATATAACACAAGTTAAATGTAACATGTATCGCACCTAGAGGTGGCAAAATGGGCGGGCGGGCGGGCTAAACGGCAACGGGCTAAACGGGCGGCGGACTAAACGGGCGCGAGCTAAACGGGCACGGGCGAAACGGGCGGGCTAAACGCGCGGGATAAACGGGCGCAAGCTAAAAAAAGAAAAAAATATATAAAAACCTACAAATAGAAAATAAAAATACTTGTTTGAAAGCCGGGATAAAAAATTTAATAAAAAATATTCGGCGAGTATACTAATTTGTATTTTACAAGTACGCCCGTTAAACCCATTTAGTTTCTTACATATGCGCCCATTTAGCCTATTCATTATAAAAAATAGACAAAAAGTACCCCATTTTTTTTTGAAAATGAGTAAAAAGTGCCAATATATATTAAAATGAGCAAAATTTGCTAACTTTAATCGCACCCACAACTATCTAAATCTGTCCCCAATGCACACAATTATCTGCGGAATGAAAAGAATTATCTTCATCATTACACCAATCGGAGAAAGAAAATGGTCTTACGTTTTTACTTGTGTGGGCACATCTCTTCCCCACCACCATATGAGTACAAATTCATTTATGCAAGATTGCAATTTGTTGATCCCAAACTTAGATCGATTAAGCTTTGTGTATACGAGATTAGATCAAGTACTACACGTAGAGAAACCTTTGCTTATGAATAAAGTAACAAAGTGTTATGCGGAATTAACACTTGATCTAAAACACAAAGATGTTAAACAAACTTTCACTTGTATTAGAATGATCGTAATTGATTACAATGAAAGAGTTTAACTTGCGAATACTTATGAAAACTTATATTTACTTTAACCTAAAAGATCTTCTTTTATAGAACAAGAAGTCTTGTACAATAAGCTACGAATCAACTATTCTAGGTAAAGATAAACATAGAAAATACATTGTCGTCTCTATCCTTACTAGAAGTATTCTAGAATATAATAAACGTGTAGCTCACATCTTCTATCAGTGCTTGTCTTCAATCTGTCAACGCTTGACTTTAACTTGTCAACGCTTATGCTATCAGCGCTCACTTTGCTCTTGTCAACGCTTGAGTTGTTCTTGTCAGCGTTCAAGTGTTCTGGCCTTAATTTATTCCCAACAATCCTCCCCTAAACTTGATATCCACTCTTATGATCAAGTTTCTGAATAAACACTAAGAACTTGGAGGAGTCTGACAAACCTTATCATATTGGTAATAAATAAATCTGATCAAATTCTTTGCCACGTCACTTGTATAGTCTATCTCCAACTGGGTGTCCTTCATCTTCTCCAAAACAGCCTTGGATATGAAATACTGAGCATCTACAAGTAAATACTCAGCAAACTTTGTAGAACTCAAATGGTATACACCAGCAGCTGAATATAACCTCCATTGAAGACCACTGAGGTCATCTTCAAGATCCTTCCATATTTCAGGATCTTCTTCTTTTGTCCCACACATTCTTTTGAATGTGGTCCAAAGTTTTATTCCATTGACTGAAGTTGGTGCTTCAGCCTCATACTTGGTCTCTAGCAACCTCCAAAGGTCCACCAAGTCTTCTCTATCACAACTTGCAAATAAAGATATGAGAGTGGTAAAAGTGTGTACCTCTTTGCCAAATCTTCCAATTTTCCAGAATCCACATTCATCTTCATCATAACTCACAATTGGATTCCTGGAATCTAGTGGTAACACATGCACCATATCTGAAGCTTCTAATGGGGAGAGCTTGAGGCTCTTTCTAATAATTGCTTCACTTGGATATAGTTGATCCATATCTTTTGGAAACTCAAGTACAAATCCCTTCTTTACTGGTCTGGGAACTATCATAGCTTTCTTGATTTCCATCTCTTCTGCAAGTTGCTCCTTTCTTTCATCTGAAAGAAGTCTGAAAGTGTTTTCTTCCTGCACTTTCACCCAAATAGGATAAGCCCTATGTTCCAACTCATCAAATGTCAAAGCCTTCAGCTTCTGATGTGTCCATCCAACTCCATGACATTTGAGCAACATAAAGTAGAGCTTCCTTCTATCCCTTTTCAACTCAGAGAGAATGTTGCTTGCCTTGTGCTTCAAAATCACCTTACAATCCTTCTGAACTCTAAGAAGAATTTCCAAACCCCATATCTGATCTGAAATGGTCAAATTTGGATTATCCATACAGCTTTCTTCCCAAGAATTGTACATCTGAACCACCTCTGGCATATCAAAATCAATCTGCAACTTCAAATCTCTCAGCTTTTCCCTAGCAAGCTCATCACCATACTCAAGTCTTTCTGGTTCAACAATCATCACACTTGAATCTGAGCTAGCTCCATCACTTTCTTCTTCAGAAGTCACAACAAATGGTGACTTTTCCTTCTCACCTTGTTCCATCATTTGCTCAGCCAATCTTCTATCAAATTCAACCTGAGCTGCATTCTTTGGAACAATTTCTTCTACCAACTTACCCTTACCCTTATCTGTTGGTGCAATTGTTGGTAGGGTAGATGATAATACCTGAGTAGGAACATCTTTGATGATAGATGATGACTGGAATACATCACCTCCATATGCAGATCTGTCAACGCCCAAATTTCCTCTATCAGCGCCCAAAATACTTCTATCAGCGTCCAAACTTGTCTTGTCAACGCTCAAATATTTTCCCTCAGCGCCTTGTGTAACCTCTCTCAACATATCTGTAAATGATAAATTTAAATTGGTTGGAGAGATCAAGGACGTATCAAAACCTTTTTGTTCCTTCAAAGTAGTAAGAGCTTCAGCAACATCCAATGATTGACCATCTTGACTGCTCTTATCACTCAGATTTCTTTGATCTTCCTCCCCTTTGGAAGACTCCTCCATACCTCCCTTTGCATGAACACTTTCCAAAACAACAATCCTCTCCCTCAATTCCTTGAGTTCAAGGCCTTGGTTACTGACAATTTGTACCAAGTCTGCATTCTGCTTTTGCAAGCTAATGCAGACAGCCGTCAATTCCAAAAGCGTCAATGGTTCCAGTCTGCCCTCTTCCAAAATGGGGATTTGACCTCCCAAGTCAGGTTCATTGGGCATGGATGAGGACTTAATTATGGTGGGACTGCCTTGGCCAGCTGCTAAGCCAGAACCAATAGTCCCAGCCTCATCCAGGTCACCAGCCACACTTGTGGTGGTGGTTCTCTCTGCTTCATGGCTAGGACCACCAGAGGAGAACACTCCAGCAGTCCTTTGGCGTTTAAACAACCTATATTCAGGTGGTGTGGAAGATGGTGTAGAAGAAGGTGTAGATGTGGGTTGGTTAAGGGGTGTTTGGGATTGTGATGGTTGGGTGTTAGTGTTGGAAATAGGCACATCAACGCCCACATTAGATGTGTCAGCGTCAAAGGGATTTTGGTCTATTTGCATTTGGTCAGGTGAGGGTAAAGGTTCAGGGATAGGTTCAAGTTGTGGGTGAGGGTCAATATGAGGTTGGGGGTCTGGTTGGGGTTGTGCTGCTGCAATAACAGCAAGCATGGCTGGGGTTAAAGGTAGGTCTCTATGAGGTGGTGAATTCATCTTGGTAAAAATAGCTTTCTTTTGTTCAGGGATTTTATAAAAATCATTGTGATCCCTTGAACAATATCTTTGAGCATCAAAAATCATTTGCAGAAAACGGGGATAAGCTAAAGTCATTTTTGTCCCCTTGTTTTTACACATTCCTTCAAAAATCATTTTAGACCAGTTATATTTTTGCCCTGTTGCAATACACACAATAGCAGTTGCAATGGATCTATTGATCTCATTGTGTGCAGTACATTTGGGACTCAAACATTGAAGGAGAATGTGAATGAGGTACTTCCAGGCTGGGGGAAATTCCTGCTTATGGTACTTATTAAGAGTACCTTCATCAGGAATAGGATATCCCAAAGCCCTAAGCCCTTGTTCTATTTCAGATATGGGAAGAATGGTTATACCATCAGCATCATTAAGATGCAAGGCCTGGCGTACCAAGGCCTCAGTAACCACCTAAAATCTCCCATGAACAATAGAAGTTAATGTGGTCACTCCATTAACTGTTGAGGAACTGACAGTATTCCAAAACTGTTTAATGTGTGTGACTGGAATGAGTGGCGCATGAGAAAGAGCATACCTTAATGGGGATGCGTTCAAATACTCCACCATCTGTGTGTATTGAGGAAACAAAGTATTATCAGCAACAAGATAAGCAATCATGTTGTGTTGAGACTTGAACCCCAAATCCAATTCTGCTGAGTTAAATCTTGGTGCCATTGATGAAAGCTGTTAATTTGAAGTATAAAAGATGAAGGTTGATAAGAGAAAAGTTGTTAGACAAGAATTATAGATACCCTGTTTAAAAATAGGAGCCAAATTTATAGGAGTGGATGAATGCATGTGATTGGCCCAAAAATAGGCAAAGATTTTCAAAAACTAATCATGAAAATATTGAAAAAGTTATAAGTTATCTCATGCATTTAATGAAAGTAACAACTCCTAAAATTACGGCTTGAAAATATGTCAAAAAGTAACAACTGGGTAGGTCCCATTGATTGTCAACGGTCAAATATAACCTATCAACGCCCAACGGCTATAATCTTGTCAACGTTCGCCTAAAGCCATGTCAGCGTCCATTTTGGTCACAACAACGCTTGGAAAAATCTTGTCAGCGTCCAAAAATAAAATTGTTTTAAAAAGTGAAAAATGACCTTAACAAGTAATTTATCCTAGAGAAGATAACCAAAAGCTGAGAATTATCATAGGGCGGCAAGCACTGTCCAGTTATGCACACTTGCATAAGCAAGATAGACATAACAGTCCTCTAGTGTCCCTTGCTAACCAAAATTCTTAACAACCAAGTTACCTTATAAAATCCTTGTTACTCCCAGGTAAAACCCATATCAAAATGATCCCCAAGTCTCCCAACAGACCACAACCAATTCTAGGCCAAAAATGTCTTGGCAGCATGCAAAGTTGATATACTATGCATGCTACAGTGCCTCATGGTTTAGTAAAACTAACCCATACTCACCTGTGGACACAATCTAGAATTGTGATGAGAGTATTGTAAGAATACCCAAGAGTCCTAAAGGTTCCTTAAACCTCCCCTCAAACTATGATACATGAGTTCTCAAAATATAAATGAACATTAAAAATTTATGTCAAGATAGGAATATAAATATTCCAACCATCATCCATAAACAAAACATGTCCAAATAGCTCTTCAAAGATCCATAAGCAACTCTGTATCCAATGGCATAAAGCTACCACCTACCTACACATTTAGATGAAAACCACAAAACTAACATTTGTTGCTGACAGCGCCCCGACAACACGTGTCAGCGTTGAAGGAACTCTTGTCAGCGTTAGACAATAATATCTCTAACAACGGCAAAATAACACTTGACAGCGTTACATTTACCTTTGTCAGTGTTAGAAAAGTAAAGTGGAAAAATCTAAATCATCACAAAGACCAATAACAATGCATTATCCTGTACATACTGTTACAAAAAAAAAGGTTCCAAAACACATATTAAGTGAGATTAACCATTCCAATATTTGTTACCAAATATTGAAATCGTCCAGCATCAAAAGGTTTAGTTAATAAATCAGCCACATTATCTTCTGTGGCTACCCTATCTGGTTGTATTAAACCTTTCTCAAAGCAATCTCTTATAAAATGATGTCTAATTTCTATGTGTTTGGTTTTAGAATGATGTACAGGATTTTTAATAATGCATAAAGTACTGTTATTGTCTACAAAAATCTTGGTATGCATAAAATTATACCCATAATCCAACAGCTGGTTCTGAATCCATAAGACTTGTCCACAACAAGCAGCTGCAGCCACATATTCTGCTTCAGTTGTAGAGTTTGCCACCACTGTTTGTTTCTTGCATTGCCAAGATATCAATCTACTCCCAAGAAATTGGCATCCACCAGTTGTGGATTTTCTATCAAACTTGTCACCATCATAGTCACTGTCTGAATATGCAATAAGATCCAATGGAGAATCTTTTGGGTACCACAAGCCAAGATCTGGATAACATCTTAGGTACCTAAAAATTCTTTTCACAGCAAAAAGGTGACATTCTTTGGGAGTCACTTGATGGCGTGCACATGCACACACAACAAACATGATGTCAGGTCTTGAAGCTGTAAGATACATCAATGAACCAATCATTGATCTATAGTGCCTAACATCCACATCCTTTCCAGCTCCAATCTTTCCCCAAGGGTGTTCCCTATCCATAGGAGTGGAAGCATCCCTTTCATGTGGAGAAAAACCATATTTCTTCAAGATTTCAGCTACATACTTGTCTTGGGAGATGAAGATACCATCTTCTTTCTGCTGAACTTGTAAACCTAGAAAGAAGTTCATCTCACCCATTGCACTCATCTTGAATTTATCTGTCATGAGCTTGGAAAAATCCTCACTCATTTTTGGATCAGTAGACCCAAAAATGATGTCATCAACATAGACCTGCACAAGCAACACATGTTTTCCTTTCTTCTTTGTAAATAGTGTCTGATCTATGGTGCCCCTCTTGAATCCATTGTCCACTAAATATGTAGACAAGGTACCATACCATGCTCTAGGGGCTTGATGAAGTCCATACATTGCTTTCTTCACTCTATAGACCTTGTCTGGATTTTCAGGATCTTCAAAACCAGGAGGTTGCATAACGTATACCTCCTCAACAATTGTCCCATAGAGGAAAGCACTCTTCACATCCATTTGGTAAACAGTAAAATTCATACAAGAGGCATAAGCTAGAAAAATTCTTATAGCTTCAATTCTTGCAACTGGTGCAAAAACTTCTTCATAATCAATTCCTTCCTCTTGTGTATATCCCTGAGCTACCAAACGTGCCTTATTTCTGACCACAATGCCTCTTTCATCTTTCTTGTTTCTGAGAACCCATCTTGTCCCAATTGGTCTCACATATCTAGGACAATCAACCAGCTCCCAAACATCTTGTATAGCAAATTGGTGAAGCTCATCCTGAATTGCTTCCACCCAACTTGGTTCTTTGAGAGCATCAAAAATCTTCTTGGGTTTTTCCTGTGACAGAAAACAGGCAAACAAACATGCTTGTACAAGAGGGGTATCAACCTTCTTGTGTATATTGGCAATAAATCCACCAAGACTTTGATGGGATCTTCTTGTCTGAACTGGAGCCATAACATCACCAATGATCTGAGATGTGGGGTGATCCTTTGATGTGGAAGTGAGAACTCCTCCTTCAAAAAGTCTGGTGTCCTCAACTTCACGCTCCATGTTGCCAATATCTTCTTCATCAGACTCTGTTTGATCAACATGAATCTCTTCATGGACATTGGAAGGTCCACCTTGTTCAAAATGGGAAGAGAAAAGCTGTGTAAAGGTGTCACCAAAGTCTGATCCTTGTTTGTCAGCGCTTGGGCTAACAACGCTTGAACTGTTGTTGTCAGCGTCTAAGCCATCAGCGTCTGAATTTGTCTTGTCAGCGCTTGATTTCCCTTTGTCAGCGCCTGAAGAAGTATGCATGTTTGTATTTGGTGGTATTTGAAAACCACCATTATCTTTTCTAGCAGCAGCAGCAGCAGCATAATACTCATCTGTCCATATAGGAAGTGTAACATATTCTGGTGTGGGAGATGATTCAACTGCTGGTGGTCCATCCTCCTTAGCAACCTGTATACCTGAAACATTACCAATTCTCTTTTCCAAAACACTTGAAGTTGCCTTCACAATGTCTGGATCAGTAACAGGCATATAATTTAAAGCTCTAGATAAAGGTTCTAAGTCAAACAACCAATTTGGACCACTTTCAGGATCACTAGGTTTACTCTCTAAAAACCTAA
This sequence comes from Glebionis coronaria, assembly GCA_025667525.1. Classification (NCBI taxonomy): domain Eukaryota; kingdom Viridiplantae; phylum Streptophyta; class Magnoliopsida; order Asterales; family Asteraceae; genus Glebionis; species Glebionis coronaria. Next base: position 522,316,198 of record CM046875.1, read on the forward strand.
CATGTACTTTTTCAAGTATACGTTTTTCCTTTTTAATGTAAACCCTATATCCTTTGCTCTGCACTGAATAACCCATGAAGTAGCCTTCATCACCTTTTGAATCAAATTTACCTAGGGCTTCACTAGTTTCTAAAACAACTACATGACAACCAAAAGGCTTGAGAAAGCCAATATTGGGCTTTCTTCCCCAAAGTAATTCATAAGGTGTCTTATTATGTATCTTGTTGACCAATGCCCTATTTTGAACATAACAAGCTGTGTTAACAGCTTCAGCCCAAAAGGCTATAGGAAAGTGGGCATCAGCCAACATGGTTCTGGCTGCTTCAATAAGGGTCCTATTCTTCCTTTCAGCAACCCCATTTTGCTGTGGGGTTCTAGCTATGCTAAACTGCCTAGTAATCCCTTTCTTGGCACAAAAATCATCTAACAACTGATTTCTAAACTCACCCCCATTGTCACTTCTAATAATTTTGACCTCATTACCATTCTTCTTTTCAATTTGGGTAATGAAATTAATTAGACTTTGGGCAGTTTCACTTTTCTTGGCTAAAAAGAAAGTCCATGTAAACCTGGAATAATCATCAGTGATAACAAAACAATATGATTTACCCTTCAAACTTTCTATATTAGTTGGACCAAAGAGGTCCATATGCAATAAGTGAAGTGGTTTAGAACTAGAGTGCACCTGTTTAGACCTGAATGAGACCTTGTGCTGCTTGCCCTTAAGACATGCAACACAAGTGTGGTCATTGTGGAAAGCCTTTTCAGGCAAACCATCAACTAAACCAAGCCTCACAAGTCTATTGATATTCTTAAAGTTTATGTGCCCTAATCTCCTGTGCCAAAGATTACTTTCATCTACTGAGGCTTTAGCATACAGACATGACATTTTATTATTTATCTTAATTCCATTAAGATTCACATTATATATGTCTTTATGCCTTGGTGTTCTAAAATCTATGTATTTTTCCTCAGGGAGCTTATAATCTTTGCTTAACACCAAGCACTCAGTATCTATGAAAAGAACCTTATTTTTGTTATCACACACTTGTGATACACTAAACAAATTATAATCCAGTTCTTTTACCAGGAAGACATTCTCAAATCGTAGATTGTTGGTGACAAGGGTTCCTTTTCCTGTGATGGTGCCATAGCCCCCTCCAAAGTATACCTTATCACCATCTTGAATAGGAGAGAAATTAGTCAGATAGTCTTCCTTCCCTGTCATGTGCCTTGAGCATCCACTATCCCAATATCCATAATCATTGATCTTCTTCTGAATGCCCTGCACATAAAGAAAACACATTAGTTTTCTTTGGGAACCCAAGCCTTGGAAGACTTGGATTCATTTGGTTGTTCAACAAGAACAGACTTGGTTCTCATAACAACCCCATTTTCATCCCTGTTTGAATGAAATTCCCAGTTAACCCCAATTGGTGTTGACAATGCCTTTGAAATATAATGAAACCTGTTGCATGTCATAGAAATACCAGTAGAATTAGGGTTTTGGTCTTGTTTTGGTCTCCATGTTAAGCTAGTAGAAGCTTTAGACCTATTTCCCTGTGGTTGCAAATACCTAGGTTTGGCAGTGTGTCTGTCAGCGCTGAAATTACTCTTGTCAGCGCCCCGATTGCCTTTATCAGCGTTGAACCTAGGGTTTGCTACAGGAACCCATTGCCTATTGGACCAAGTGTTTGACTTTTGAAAAGGTCTTAGGCCTTGTGTGTTAGACCCTCTAGAAAAGAATGGGGCTGGTCTAACAACTTGTGAACTTTTGTTCACAAAGGTATTGGGTCTGACAGTGTTTGACCTATTTTGACTTTTGTCAGCGCTGAAATGGTTCCTATCAGCGTTGACATTGGAAGCGTTGACACATTTGTATGCCAAATGTGAGAAGCTACCACATGTGTAACAAGCTTTTCTAGACATAGTCTTAGGTCTAGAAGCAAAGAAGCCTGTTCCTTGGTTACTAACTTGGCTTTTTGGTGACCTAGTATTCCTATACATCTCTGCATACTTAACACTAGGTTTTCTAACAGTTTGTGGGCCAAGGTCAACAGCTTTGCCAGTGGTAGGGTGTGTGATCTTAATAGGTTTAGGATCATTGGACTCCACAATTGGTATCATGTTTGGTGTGGGCTCATTTGGACTTTCACACAACAACCCTCCCTTAACAAACAAGGTGTGGTTAGCTTTCTTCCACTCATCTAGGTCAGTCAGTTTTTGCTTGTATTCCTCAACTGGGGAAGTCACTCTAGGTGGAGGAATGAATTCCTCCTCTTGGCATTCTAGCAAGCCAGTCCAAGATAAATCCTTTGATTGGACACCATAGAAATCCCCAGCTGGTGGTGGAACACCAGTATAATTATTCATCCCAATCCCACTCATATCCTTAGAGTCTCTTTGTTTACTAACACACTCTCCTAGGGATTGTGTGGCCTTATCAAATCTCTGGATTTTAAGACTCACATTATCTTTATTTTTGTTAGCCTCCTCTAACTGAGCTATCAAATCAAGATTAACCCTATTTACTATATCTTGAACATCTTTACTCTGATGTAACTCATGTTTTAAGATATTTATTTGATCCTTTAAATCAAACTCCATTTTCTTATACTCAGCTACTGTCTTTTCTGTTTGGGTAAGAGCAATTTGATAATTAGATACTTTGCATCTTTCAGTACTTGCCTCATCTAATAATTTTACTATCTCTTGATTTAGTTTTTCAGTATTTAAACGACAACCCTTAGAACAGAAAGCATCATCATATACCTCATTATCTGATGAAGAGGAGGAGTGTGCCATGAGAGCATATTCAACATGCTCTTCTTTAACTTCAGCAACCAAAGCTCTATCCTCTTCCTCATTCTTGGCCATCCAGCTCCAGTCCCATTCTCCAACGCCATCAATTTGATGAACAGCAACCATGGCCTTGGGATCTTGACTCTTAACCATTTGGCTTGAGGGCTTACCAGCATCAGATCTTCTTGGAGATCTACATTCCCTCATGAAGTGCCCCATCCTATGACAGTTGTAGCACTCAACTTTGGACTTGTCAAATCCAGCAACATCCTTAGCATTAAAGGTCATCTTCTTCTTGAACCTTTTATTAAACCTGTTTGCTCTTAAACTTACAAGAGCCATAGTCCACTTGATGTCCATCTCTTCCAATTGTTCATCACTTATCTGCTCAAGATCTTCATATGTAATCCTTGAATCACTGGGCAAAGAAGCAATGAATGCACACACAGTATCTAGATCTAAACCAGCAGGTTTAAGTCTATCAGCGCCAAAGTTGTGTGTGTCAGCGCTTGAGTATAAAGCGTTGACAGGATATGATCCAGCGCTGACAGACTGACATCCAGCGCTGACACCTTGAGATCCAGTGGCTGGATGTCCGTAGAAGTTCATGGAATCAAATTGGCCTTCACTTTGTGAGAAGAAGGCCATGTTACTACTGGAAGATTTATTATCACTATCCAATTGCCATTCATTCTCCAACAGTCTTAGTTTGTTGAAGATGTCATCAAACCTGGAGGTCTTGTGGGTATTATTGACAAGAATGGATCTTGTCTCAATCTTCCATACATCACCAAGGCTTTTGAGAAAAGTAGCATTCAATTCAGGGTCATCAATCTGTGTTCCCATGAAGGAAAGTTGACTTGTGATGTCAAGAAGTCTACTTCTCACACTGCTGAGATTTTCATTGGGTTGAGCTTTAAAGACAGCATACTCATGCAAGAGTTGCTTCTTCTTTTCTTCTTTTGTGTCAGCATTGCCACCATGTGTTACTTCAAGAGCTTCCCAAAGCTCTTTTGCAGACTCAAAGCGTTTGTACTTGTGCTGATTCTCATGACCTAGGGCGTGTTTCATGATGTTCAAGATTTTCATGTCCACCTCTTCTTGGCTATATCTTCAACAGCTACAGCTCTCCCATCTCCAGGCTTTTCCTTCTTATCAGCTTCAGGACAATTAGGAACAGCTGTCCTTGTGGCAATTGCAGCAGCAATCTTTGCTGCTTTGTCGAATGTGTTCCCATATTCGACAATCTCCCAAAGAGTGTAGTCATGAATAGCTATATATTGCTCAAAATTTGACTTCCAAAGCTCAAAGTTCCTGGCATCAAACATGGGAATTTTGATACTAGGATTTGAGGAGTTGTTTTGTAGCAAAGCAGCAGGTTGATCTGTGCCAGACATGGTGTTTTTAGGGTTTTGAGAATTTTAGGGTTTTTAGGGTTTTTGGTGTTTTAGGGTTCTTGCGTTACTTAAAGATCAAAAGTTTCTCAACAAGCTCTGATACCACTTGTTGATCCCAAACTTAGATCGATTAAGCTTTGTGTATACGAGATTAGATCAAGTACTACACGTAGAGAAACCTTTGCTTATGAATAAAGTAACAAAGTGTTATGCGGAATTAACACTTGATCTAAAACACAAAGATGTTAAACAAACTTTCACTTGTATTAGAATGATCGTAATTGATTACAATGAAAGAGTTTAACTTGCGAATACTTATGAAAACTTATATTTACTTTAACCTAAAAGATCTTCTTTTATAGAACAAGAAGTCTTGTACAATAAGCTACGAATCAACTATTCTAGGTAAAGATAAACATAGAAAATACATTGTCGTCTCTATCCTTACTAGAAGTATTCTAGAATATAATAAACGTGTAGCTCACATCTTCTATCAGTGCTTGTCTTCAATCTGTCAACGCTTGACTTTAACTTGTCAACGCTTATGCTATCAGCGCTCACTTTGCTCTTGTCAACGCTTGAGTTGTTCTTGTCAGCGTTCAAGTGTTCTGGCCTTAATTTATTCCCAACACAATCATCTTTCGTTTCCTTTTTCAGAAATTCAAAACAAATCAATCTACTAGAAAATTTGTCCCCATTAACCACTCAAAAGTCCCATGCATTTCCAGCATCCAATTTAATTAATTGTTGTACATGTTTATGGAAACAACAGTGGTACGTATGAATCAAATCCTATCTTTCATCGTACACTAGGGTTTATGCCCGCGCTTCGCCGCGGTGCTAGGAGTGTGTTCTTGACAGCGATAACAGGAAAAGCTTGGGAATATATACATAATAAGTGCGTAAATATGTTTCATTACACATGTACTAAGGGTGTGCGTTCGGAAGCGACCTGTAGGTCTTGATGTACCTTTTCTAATGTTTCACTAATGTAAACCACCCATAATAAAAATACAGTAGTACTTTCTTTTTATTCGAAATGATACCCATTTCTGCGACAGTTAATCTCGGTTCATCCACGTCCCCAGCTTCTATATTGGCTACCATCTTCACTGCTATTTGCTATCAGTATAGGACCTCGTTGGCGAGCTATTTTCTTTCCTTTTCAGTGTCTCTTTGTTTAATGTTTCATCAATGTAAACCACCCATCATGTCAATCTGTCCACATATATATCAAATAGGACTTAATAAATGGAATTCCATAATTCCAAGCGAGAAAAAGACATTTTGATTATGTACACCCAATGCCACCGTCATTCACTGTTCCCATTGGTGACTAAATCGCATGCACTATATATTTTCTACTGGCGCACGTCTAACTATCAATAGTCAACATTGTGAATTAAACATACAAACTAATATGAGATGTTGTAATATCCTCATACTGATTTTATAAAATATCGTTTCAAGTATGAAGAACTTTGCAAAGCATATGATGGAGAGCAAAATTTGACAGATGGTGACACTCTGTAAGAAAGAGATGTTTCAAGAACTCTGCAAAGAACTCTTCATATACAATATGAGGATATTTTTCTCGTTTATAGAGTCTTCCCACTATATAAGAAAGAGATGTTTCAAGTATGAATAACGTGCAAGGGAGATCACAACATTATTCAAGCTAACGACGTACCTTAGGCAGTTCTACATGATGCCTAATTGACGATGTTATCCACCCAACTACATCTAATCATATTTTGTTAAGGAGAAAAAAGAAATTTAAGGTGTCACATATGGAAAACTAAAGTAGCTTACTACAGTAATATAAAAAGATACGGTCACAATCGGCATTCGAGTATGCCACCCGCCGGTGAAATGAACGAAGTGCTGACCTACAGAGTTTGGCAAATATCAACAAATTAAAGAAGATATCTGAATCCAAGAACTACTATTAGAATTAAAGGTGGAAATTTATATCCTTTCACTTATGAATGGGTTGACTGTGTTGTGCTATGCCAAATAGGTCAGGCCAGAACATTTAGCTAAAAGATGATATGTCAAATGGGTCAAGCCAGAACTTTTGTTAAGAGAGAATATGTCAAATGGGTTAAACTGGATGACATAGTCTACCTGATACCAACTTGTTTTAGTTAAAGATCTGTATATATTTTTAAATAATATTGTTTTTTATTCAGAATTTTCTAGGTAAAATGTAAGCGGGTCAGCCCAACCCTAATTGTTACGACCCATACTAAGAGAAGACTTATTAATAGCGTAGAGGGTATTTTAGTTTACCTGGAAAATGGTGACGACCTTATATGTTGTTGTGAACATTAATTGCTTTCTCCCTGAGCTCTATGTGTCAAGAATTCTCTAGCAGATACCTACAATTGATAGAAAAAAGATCTCAGTCTGCCATAATACCACTATTTGGTCCTCTGTATAATCTTTGATAATGAATCACATTTAAAGGTCTCTACAATGGCGATTATACTCGTGTGAAACCATATTTTTATTACCAAGTTCAGTGCATTCCTGTTTTTAATTCCTGATATGATCTAGTATCCTATAGTACAAACAACCCGTACTGAACCTTGCACATTGGTTTCTTATTAGCAACATGACATTGGACATCAGAATTCTAGCCATCAACAATCATCCAGATCCGACATCGTGCATGTGTAGCTGGTGGTATGCATGAAGTTATCTACCCTGCAAGCAATTCGTAAGCCAATTAAGTTCATACCTTGAAATAAAGAAATCCATTTCGAACTGTATCGATACACTTAAAAAAAACATACCATACAATTGATGTAAAGTTGTGGAAAAGTTGGAATTTATAAACCTGTGGGTGTTGTCGGTCTTAAGATTGGCCCATAATAAACCGAATAGATAACTTTCAAAAGTATGTATCTTTTAATTTTAAAACCCGCTATGAAAAAGTTGTTAACGGTAAGAAAATGATCTGAGCCAAACACTGAGTATGTAGCAGGTTGTAACTCTTATTTTAAACACCTAAATTTTGCTTAGATCCTAAAACATCATACAAATTTAGTTCCTAAAACGCAAACTCTAGCACTTGTTCCTTATGTAGCTGATATTACGGTTTCATTATCGGCTGTCATCGCAATTCAATAATTCTAGTAACTTCAATATTTTTATCGAAGATGCAACTAAACTTAAAACTGATATGCATAATCAGTAGATAATGAACACAAAAAAAGCAAGAAATTTTATGTACTTGAAGCCTTTTATAATAGTCTCTCATCATTCTGTTGTCAGTCTCTCATCATATCGTCTTTCATTAATCAAAGTAAGCAGAGTTACAATAAATGTCTAGGCTCAGGTATGGTGGCGTTTAGAAAAGAGACAACTCGCACGTCATTGCTGCAACCTTAAAAGGTCGCCGTTTCATACGGGTAATCTCATTTTTAACAACGCTCAGTTATACTTATCACAACCTGAAGTTTTTTTTTAAAGTAGACTAACAATGCAACTGCACGACATCGAACTAGAAACGCCGCCATGGCTGCGTTCGTGTTAACGCCCTGCCAAGATACATCCTTTCTCAGGTTCTCAAACGCAGGCGGCATGAAAACCATGGGGAATCCCATCTGTACTGAACCCGTTTGAATCAGGAAAGCCCCTAACAACATATACCACCAGAAACAATTTCCGCTTATGTCACAATATGCTTATTTAGCAGCATATGAGCTTATCCGACTCGGCTTATATAGCAAGTTGAAAGTAGTTCATATACACGGAATGCAAAGCAGGTGGTAAGCCAGTAACCTAAAAAGGTCGCCTTGGCAAAACACCGTTACGCTCATCCGTAAATACGATATTTACAGCCTCGCCAAGTTGCGCATAACGCAATAGTTACTCAAACCCGCCAAAACAAGGTCTAAGACCATCATCACAACCTATTTAAAAGGCATGATGTAAAATCCACATTAAAATACCATGAACAGTACACATGAACAGTACACACACGAAAATACGGTAAAATTAAAACTTTCCATTTATAATATAATTCACGTGTCACGGTACATGTAGTTACATATATATTATAAATGTGTTAAGTACACGACATATACAAATCACGACATTTAAAACATAAACGATCACATAAATAATTGAACACGGGAAAAGCTACGGGTTTTCCCGTGGACACCCTTTAGGCCGCGGCTACACAAGGAAATAGGAGAACACGGGCTTTGGCCCATGAACCAACATAAACCCATAAGAAATAAAACACAGGAAAACCTTTTAATAATTTAGGTTTTACAGAAAAGTTTGTCTCTTGCCTCCTTTTTGCCTCTTGCTGCCGGCCACCATACACAAGAAGGACAAACCGGACGATTTTCTTGTTGATTATTCGTGTGTACATGATCGTGTTCATAACCTTTTCTTTCCACGTGTTCAGTAAATCAATCACCCTTTTTCTTTTCTTTTAATTCTTATGGAATTCATGTTTACAATTAATTAATCTTAAAAACAAGTAATTAAAAACATGCAGATTAATTAAATCTTGGAATTAAAGGGGTGTTTGTGTTTGTTTATTTCGGCCGAACACCAAACCGAGAGCATGGGGCTCTCGGTGGTGTTTGATTTCGCCCAACCAAGACCTCATGGTCTCGGTGTTGGGGTCGTGTGGCTCGAACGCAGCAAAGGGAACCCCCGACGTGGTGTCGGGGTGTGGTTTTGGTGTGGACCGAGAGCCAGCCGAGACTCATAGGGTCTCGGTGGGGTTATTTTGGCTAACAGTGGGAACCGAGCAACAAGCAGGGGGAAACCGGGTTGAACCGATGTGAACCGGTGGCAAACCGATGTGAATCGTGGCTCGGCAGTGGGGTACCGCAAGCCACCAGCGGCAACCGGCTAGCCGGTCTAGCCACTGGTAGGGCTGTTGGTTTCGGCTTATGTGTGGGATCGGGTTTCGGGGCTCGGGTTAATTTTAAAAACACGGGTCGGGTCTTGGGTTAAATATTAAAATTAGAAAAACATGTTAATTAAATTAAGTACTAGACTTTTTAATTTAATTAATTTCATGACTTAGGTTAAATATTAAAATTAATATTACATGTATAGCCTAAAGTATTTAACTTAGCTTAATTTAATTAAAACATGTATTTTTAATTAAATTCCATATAACGTATAGTTTAATTAATTAACCAGTTATTTAATTAATAAGCTATAACCATGACTTGTATTATACTATTTAAACATTGTTTATTATTTATAATCCAGCTTATTTCTAATTATAGAAACTTACTATTTTTAGAAACTTTCTATTTTTAGAAACTCACTATTTATGAAAACCTGCTATTTTTAGAAAGTTACTTAGTATTACAATACAAGTATTATAATACACTAATACATGAATAATATACAGTAGAACATCAGAATAGCTACAGTTGATACCGTAAACAGTAAAACATGACAGAATACGTATAACAAGCTAATAACACACGGAACCAATAAAACACACGTAGATCAGACAACTCATACACGTCCATATTTCTTATGTAGTATTATCTGTCTAGGCAGAGTAGTCTTCATCGTTTTCATTAGCTTCTACTGGACATAAGGTACGGATTTCCCGTCCTTCAGTAAGGACAATCTCTTCCTTCATTAGGATTTCCCGTATACAGCCAACTGTTTTCCCTAGTAGTTACAGATTAAATGCTTATGTTTTATTAGTTACCATAGCTAATAAGTGTGAAAACACTTATCCTTTTACCACTTAATTATAATAATAACCAAGCCAAAACGTGTATTTTATGTCGTAAATGTCGAAATTATGCGTGGTTTGTGTTTTTGTTGTAATTTAGGACCAAAATGTGAAAAGGGAAGAAAACACGGGCTTTCACGGGCTTTTATCGAAGAAGAAGACAAAAGACGAAGTCGAAAGATCAAGAGTGCAAAAAGAACGGAAGTCCAAAGCCTATTCTAAAGATTTATCAAAAAAAAGTCTAAAGACGGAAGTTTAATAAAGCCGAAGAACTCAAGTCTAAATAAGTGAAGATATTATAAGACGAGTTCAATTAATCCCGAGACAAAGTCGAAAAAGTCGAAGAATTTAGAAGACGAAAAGAAGAGAAAGAAAGAAAGAAAGAAAGAAGCTTCCAACACATGCTTACCTCCCTAATCACTATAAATACCCTCCTAATCTCACATTAGGAGGTGTTGACTATCTTTACAAAATAGTTCTTCCAATTTAATTACTTGCACTTTTCTTAATGTCATTTACTTAATTGTCATTTAATTACCTTGTCTTGCACCTTAAATTTGTAAGTTTAATCTTTACTTTTAATTGTTGATCTTTAATTTTAATCAAGTTTTTATTAATCTCTCATTCTACCTTTCTTGTTTTACTTAATCTTTATGTTTATGTGCTTATTGTCATGCTTATTTGATTAATTGTCATGTTTTTATGTTTATGATTGTGTTAGCTTATTGATTTTATAGCTTATTGTGTTTTTCTAAATTTAGTTAAGTGTTTTCAAAAAGTTATTTTATAAAAAGTTGTTTTTAAATATTTTTATTATTGAGTGTTTTTAAAAGTTTTTAAATTTTAGTTCATTAGCTTTTTCTTAAATTTGATTTGGTAAAAGTTTTAGTTAAGTGCTTATTTGTTTTAGCTAAATTTTAGTTTTTAGCTTATTTGCATCTATTTGTTATTCGGATTATTTAAAACCCTAGGATTCCGTATAAGCCAAAGACTCAACATTCCGAATAGCCTTCTTTTGAGTTATTCCGGATTAGCTTGAGTAGCTAATTCCGGATAAGGATTTGGACAACATAACGGATAGTTGGATCTACAATTATTCCAGATAAGGGTATTGTGACAAATTCTGGATAAGCCGTGGAATAGTGAATTCCGGATAAGGGTTCGAGGTCTCTTCATTCCGGATAGTGGGAGGATATAATTCCGGATAAGCTGCTTTTGTGGAAATTCCGGATAAGTCTTCGCGGGGATTCTGGATAAGCACCATAACTCAGGATTCCAGATAACTAGGTGAACAGGTATTCCGGATAGTGGACTGGAGACGATTCCGGATAAGGCAAAGTTTCTGGATTCTGGATAAGTGTCCGGATTGTGACAACTTGTGGTTATTCCGGATAAGGACCCGGAAAACATTCCGTATAGTGTTCAAATCTTCAAATTCCGGATAAGAGTACGTGTTTGGATTCCGGATAGTGACAATATTTGGATTCCGGCTCAGGTTTTGTTTATCCTCTGTTTTAATTTTCAAGCATTTATCTTTCCCGCCATTTTTCCTTAGCATTATTTTAATTGTTTTTTTATTTTTAATTTCAAGTTTACATTTTTATTACATTGTCAAATTAATTTTTCGTCAAGCTTTAATTTTTGTCATTTAATTAATTACTTTTAAATTCTTAATTTTGCACCATTTACTTTTTAATCAATTTTAGTTTTAATTACCCGTCATTTACTTTAAAGTCTTGCAATTTAATTTTACTACAACGACCAATCTATTTGTTTTCCCCCAAAAGACGACTGAGTCGCACGATAACAAGTAATCAATTCGAAATGATCGGACGATAACTTTTTACATGCAAAAACTTTGTATTAATAGCCATACACATGCATGACCAGTTTCACCTAGTTATGGAGGTACCATAACCATAACACTAGAGGCACTAGTGTTATGACTTCACCACGGCGGTGTGATAGCTCGTGGCGTCCCTTTCAGTTTATTTGGCCTTTGTTATTATATTATCATGTGGGGCGTACGGGTACATCCTAGTTACATGTTTCAGTCAGGATTTCATGGTGAATGTGGTGTGTGCCTTGCATCCTTCACAAGGAGCTGATCCCTCCTACCCATTACCAATTAATTAGAGGCATCCCCTCTAATTTGCATGACGAGGTCACCCCTCCAAGTATTCATGCACGATGTTGACCTCATGACCTATATTGGCGTTTGATATATTAACTTACACAGATTTTCATATGTAACATAAGCTATGTTTTCAGAACTAAAACCAGTTAACATGACAGACAACTAGGTTTTCCATGACTTATTCATTTCCGTTGCTATTCATGCTTTATGCTCTTTATATGCTTTCATATACTATGTATTTCATGTTTTAGTGTATATCCGTGCACTGAGTGTTATGCACACCCGTCTACTTTTTCATGTTCCCAAACGGCAGGTACCCAAGATCGCAAGTAGGAACTCCAGAGTATGTGCATTCGGATTGGAAGCTATCCGGTCTCTTTTACCTTATGCATTTATTCCTACTTTTCATACTTTACTTCATTTGGACATTGTTTAGTCCTTTTATTTACAGTACTTGATATTGCTTGTGTGTGAGTTACTAGACTACCGATGTTTGATTCCGGTATTTCTATTTATGGTCATGAATGTTTAGAAATTTACCTTGCATGCTTTGATGACACACCATAATTTACTTTAACAAATGGGGTGTTACAATTATGGTATTAGAGCCAAGCTTTCGACCTGTAGCTCTGTAAAACATGACCTGTGACTTACGGGTAGTCACTAGTGTCTTCCTAAAACTGACAGTTGGTTTTCATTCATTCATTCATTTTCATTTTATTTCATGCATTCATATCATTGTAGCAGGTTTATGACTAAGTAATGGTTGGTATAGGACTGGCCCTATTTAGTCGCATGTGCATTTATTGAAACTTTTAATATTGAGACCGAACCATAGGCGTCCCTTCGCCATGTCTTTCGTTTTGAGTGAACTGACCATAGGTGTTCACTCTTGCACATATAAAAGTTTTTATAAACTACATCATGCATTTTTAAACTATTTCATGCTTTATAAACTGCTTCATTGATTTATACATTGTTCATGCATTTTATGTCATCTCATTTCAGATTTATGATTTATGTTGCATTTTATTTTTAAACTGTTAGATGGTGAACTCACGCAATACTCCAGATTTGACTGCAGTTGTCAATGCAGCTCTGCAAGCCCTGCTTCCCCAACTTCGCAATGAAATTAGAGACAAAGTTCATGCGGAATTCCAGGCTCATGGCAATCAGAACAACAACAACAATCCTCCACCTCCTCCTCCACCTGTTACTCTTATGACTTGGTTAGAGAGATTCAACAAACAACGACCCCGATCGTTTGAGCAGACTGACAGCCCCAACGAGGCTGAAGCTTGGATTTCTCACATCGAGAAGATTTTCGATGGGATGGGTTGTAACGGTGTTTTCAAGGCAAGACTGGCTTGCTATAAGTTTGAAGGTTATGTGCTGCAGTGGTGGAAGTCAGTCAAGCAGTCCAACGGTGGTGATAATTGGGTTGCACAGCTCACGTGGGACCAGTTTAAGGAACTCTTCCTTAATCAGTACTTTCCACATGCTCAGCAAGAGAAGCTCGAGAGGGACTACCACAACATTCGGCAAGTTGCTGGTGAAAACAGTAACGAGTTCATGCAAAGGTTTCTCCGCTTAGCAGGATTTGTGGGTCCAGCCGCAGGGACTGCTGCGGAGCAAGCTGAGAAGTTTCTCTAGGCGCTTTGCACTTCGGTCGCCAACAGCTTGGTATGTGCTACTTTCAATATAGTGGCACAAGTGGCCGATGCAGCCCATAAGCTCGAGATGCTTCAGGAACGAGAAGGGTTTGGTGATGACACAGCAGTGAAGAGGTATCTTCAATCACCAACTGTAAACAATTAATTTCCATCAGTATTTTCATTTCATATAATTCTCTGTTCAATGTTATATTCCAGGCAGAAGACTGACGACCATAAGCCCACGACCGCTGAGCAGCAAGCATCTAAGGGAAACGGTTAGACCAACGACCGTTCTGGTTCTGAGAGGCGTGGCAGTAATGATAATTACTGTAACAACGCTAACAACTCGAACAACAGCAGGTCCCTACATTAACCTTCTTTCATGTTAAACTAATTTATGTTATGGTATTCTGACACTCCAACAATTATTAATTCAGGAACAATGGTAACGGCAGGGATCAGGACCGTAGAGGTTCACAGCCTAACCGTTCCACCTCATCTGGTAAATTTTACACCTTCTATGTAATCATGTTTATGTTCCACGAATCATGTCTCATGCATGTAATCCTGAAACAGGCTCTCAGATAACTAGGACGCCTGCTAGAGGATTTACGCATCCTGTCTGTCCTACTTGTTCGTGCAGACATTCTGGTATTTGTCGTCGAGGTACTGGTGGTCTTTTTAAGTGTGGCCAACAAGGCCATCAACAGAAGGACTGTCGCCAGGGTGAGATAGAAGGCACCTCTGGACACGCCGACACCAAGCCACCTCCTACTTCTGGTCGCGTGTTCACTACTACTAGAGACCAGGCGAATAAAACTTCAGGTACCATCGCCGGAAATCTCTTTATGAATGGTTTGGCAGCATGTGTTCTGTTTGATACTAGAGCGACGCATTCAGTCGTATCCACTACTTTTGTTGTACGTGTTAGGATTTCCCCGATGCCATTAGATAATTCCTTATGCATTTCCAAGCCACTTAGGGACTCTCTACGAATCACTCAGGTGTACAAAGATCTTCCACTAGAATTTGATGATAAGATCCGCAGAGTTGACGCACTTCCTTTGGACATGTGTGATTTTGACTTGATTTTGGACATGGACTGGTTATCCAAACACCAGGCTACGATTGACTGCCACACTTATCGGGTTATCTTCAGTGATGTTAAATCTCCAGAGTACATACACCATGGTTTTCTGCCAGGGAGGTCAATACAAATTATTTCATCCATGGAGGCACGGGCATTACTATCACACGGCTGTCAGGGCTTCATAGCCAATGTTCATGACATTACTGCCGAGTCTCTATCGATCCAAGATCAGCCTATTATGTCAGAATTTCTTGACGTATTTCCAGATGAACTTCTGGGCATACCACCTGTTCGTGAGGTCGAGTTTGGAATCGAGCTCATACCAGGTGTAGAGCCAATTCCCAAAGCTCCTTGCCGTATGGATCCTATAGAGCTTAAGGAACTAAAGATCAGCTGCAGGAACTTCTGAAATGAGGTTTTACCTGTCCCAGTGCATCGCCATGGGGTGCACCGGTATTCGTTCGTAAAGAAGAAAGACGACAACATGCGTTTGTGTATAGACTATCGTGAGTTGCACAAGATCACGATCAGGAATCGTTATCCTTTCACGCATATTGATGACCTGTTCGATCAACTTCAGTGCGCCAAGTATTTCTCCAAGATTGATCTGAGGTCCGGCTACCATCAGTTACGGATTAAAGAGCAGGACATCTCCAAGACTGCTTTCCGTACACGTTATGGGCACAATGAGTTCATAGTCATGTCATTCGGACTCACCAATGCTTCAGCTGTCTTCATATCTGATGAACCGTGTCTTCCATGAGTTTCCAGACAAGTTCGTTATCGTGTTCATTGATGACATCCTGATATTCTCCAAATCCAAGGAGGAACATGAGGAACACCTTCGTACAGTCTTACATATTCTTCGTCAGAAGCAGTTGTATGCCAAGTTCTCTAAGTGTGAGTTCTGGTTAAGCAAGGTGGCATTTCTGGGCCATACTGTATCCATAGAGGGGATCTCCATGGATCCTGCAAAGGTTGAAGCTATCACTAAGTGGCCGAGACCTACGTCTGCAACTGAAGTTAGAAGTTTTCTGGGTTTAGCTGGCTACTACCACAGGTTTGTAGAGAACATTTCACGGTTAGCCTTACCTTTGACTAAGCTGATGAGGAAAGGAGAGAAATTCGCCTGGACGGAAGAGCGAGAGAAGAGCTTTGAAGATCTTAAGCAGAAGTTAGTGACTGCACCTATTCTTACTCTCCCATCTGGCTCAGGTGGATTTCAGATATATAGTGACGCTTCAGGAAAGGGTTTGGGCTGTGTTCTCATGCAACATGGGAAGGTTATTGCATACGCATCAAGACAACTGAAAACTTATAAAGAAAATTGTCCCACTCATGATTCTCAAGTACATCTTCACCCAAAAGGAACTGAACATGAGAAAGAGGAGATGGTTAGAGCTATTGAAGGACTACGACACCAACATTCAGTACCATCCTGGTAAGGAGAATGTGGTGGCAGATGCTCTAAGCAGAAGGTCGGGTATGAATGCTGGCATTTGGATTGCAAAGGAGATCATCCGTAACCTAGAGATGACTGATATTGAGTTTTGTGTACGAGGACAGCACGATTACTAGGCTAATCTTAGAGTGGAACCAGACTTACATTCTAGGATCAAGGAAGCTCAGAAGGACGATGGTGAGATTTGGGCTATCATTCAGAACCTTGATCAACAGACGGAGTTTCGTGTCGACGACGACGGTATCTTATGGCAGGGCACTAGACTAGTGGTTCCTGATGACTCTACACTAAGGGAAGTTGTGCTGACTTAAGCTCACAGTTCTCCATTTACCATACATCCTGGTTCTACCAAGATGTACCACGACATTAAGCAACATTTTTGGTGGAGTG
Organism: Glebionis coronaria; assembly: GCA_025667525.1. Classification (NCBI taxonomy): domain Eukaryota; kingdom Viridiplantae; phylum Streptophyta; class Magnoliopsida; order Asterales; family Asteraceae; genus Glebionis; species Glebionis coronaria. The sequence goes on from CM046875.1 coordinate 522,332,862, forward strand.
GTATGAAGCAGGATGTTGCCACCTTAGTTTCTAAATGTATGATCTGCCAACAGGTGAAGATCGAACACCAGCGAGCTAGTGGTTTACTGCAGCCATTAGACATTCCAGCATGGAAGTGGGAAAAAATCTCCATGGATTTTTTTACTGGTCTTCTAGTTACTCAGAAGAAGAATGACGCTATCTGGGTTATTGTGGATAGGTTGACTAAATCTACTCATTTTCTGCCGATCCGCAAGGAGCATCCGGTCAGCAAATTAACAGACATTTTCTAGAAGGAGATCATGAGACTACATGGTACTCTATCAGAAATCATCTCTGACAGAGATCCCCGTTTCACATCACGTTTCTGGCAGAGTCTGTAGAAAGCTTGGGGCATCAGACTTAAGCTCAACACTGCCTTTCATTCTCAGACCGACGGACAGTCGGAGCGTATCATTCAGACGTCGGAGGACATGCTGCGGTCTGTGCTCTAGAGTGGTAAGGAAGCTGGGAAGACTACATATTTCTAGTAGAATTTGCATACAACAACAGCTGGCATGCTAGCATCAAGTGTGCTCCTTTTGAGATGTTGTATGGTAGAAAGTGTCACGCCCTAATCTGCTGGGATCGGGTGGGCGAACGACTGCTTGAGGGTCCAGAGATGATTGAGGTGACCAATGAGAAGGTCGCTGTCGCCAAGGCGAAGATTCAGGAAGCTCGTGCTCGTCAGAAGAGTTATGCTGATAAACGTCGTAGAGATGTATCTTTCAACGTAGGTGAACACGTTTTCCTCAAGGTATCACCTAAACGAGGAGATAAACGTTTTCGAATCAGAGGTAAGCTTAGTCCTTGCTTCATCGGACCGTTCGACATCATAGGACGCGTTGGTGAATTGTCATATCGTTTAGCGTTACCGCCGCAGCTATCACACGTTCACAACGTCTTCCATGTGTCCTTACTCAGTGAATACAACTATCATCCAGTCCATGTTGTCCAGTATCCACTTGATCAGATTCGAGAGGATCTTTCATATGTCGAAGAACCCGAGAGAGTTCTTGAGCGACAAGATCGTGTCATGCGGAGGAAGACGATCCCTTTCGTCAAAATCCTCTGGAGGGATCATCTTGAGCGGGAAGACACTTGGGACACGGAGGAGTCTATACGGACTTCTTACCCTCATTTCTAGTTCTGATTGGGGTATGTTTTCATTCAGTTTACATTTCTCCAATTCGAGGAAGAATTGTTCTTTTATAGGGGAAGAGTTGTAAAACCCGCATTAAAATACCATGAACAGTACACATGAACAGTACACACACGAAAATACGGTAAAATTTAAACTTTCCATTTATAATATAATTCACGTGTCACGGTATTTAATAACATGTAGTTACGTATATATTATAAATGTGTTAAGTACACGACATATAAATATCACGACATTTAAAACATAAACGATCACATAAATAATTGAACACGGAAAAAGCTACGGGTTTTCCCGTGGACACCCTTTAGGCCGCGGCTATACAAGGAAAGAGGAGAAGACGGGATTTGGCCCATGACCCAACATAAACCCATAAGAAATAAAACACAGGAAAACCGTTTCATAATTTAGGTTTTATAGAAAAGTTTGTATATTGCCTCCTTTTTGCCTCTTGCCGCCGGCCACCATACACAAGAAGGACAAACCGGACGATTTTCTTGTTGATTATTCGTGTGTACGTGATCGTGTTCATAACCTTTTCTTTCCACGTGTTAGGTAAATCAATCACCCATTTTCTTTTCTTTTATTCTTATGGAATTCATGTTTTCATTTAATTAATCTTAAAAACTAGTAATTAAAAACATGTAGATTGATTAAATCTTGGAATTAAAGGGGTGTTTGTGTTGGTTTGTTTCGGCCGAGCACCAAACCGAGAGCATGAGGCTCTCGGTGGTGTTTGATTTTGCCCAACCGAGACCTCATGGTCTCGGTGTTAGGGTCGTGTGGCTCGAACGCATCAAATGGAACCCCCGACGTGGTGTCGGAGTGTGGTTTTGGTATGGACCGAGAGCCAGCCGAGACCCATAGGGTCTCGGTGGGGTTCTTTTGGCTAACAGTGGGAACCGAGCAACAAGAAGGGGGAAACCGAGTTGAACCGGTATGAATCGGTGGCCAACCGGTGTGAACCGTGGCTCGGCAGTGGGGTACCGCAAGCCACCAGTGGCAACCGGCTAGCCGGTCTAGCCACTGGTAGGGCTTTTTGTTTCGGCTTATGTGTGGGACCAGGTTTCGGGTTCGGGTTATTTTTTTAAACACGGGTTCGGGTCTCGGGTTTAATATTAAAATCAGAAAAACATGTTAATTAAATTAATTACTAGACTTTTTAATTTAATTAATTTCATGACTTAGGTTAAATATTAAAATTAATATTACATGTATAACCTAAAGTATTTAACTTAGCTTAATTTAATTAAAACATGTATTTTTAATTAAATTCTATATAACATATAGTTTAATTAATTAACCAGTTATTTAATTAATAAGCTATAAACATGACTTGTATTATACTATTTAAACATTGTTTGTTATTTATAATCTAGATTATTTCTAATTATCGAAACTTACTATTTTTGGAAACTTTCTATTTTTAGAAACTTACTATTTATGGAAACCTACTGTTTTTAGAAAGTTACTTAGTATTACAACACAATTATTATAATACATTAATACATGAATAATACACAGTAGAACATCAGAATAACTACAGTTAATACCGTAAACAGTAAAACATGACAGAATACTTATAACAAGCTAATAACACATGGAACCAATAAAACACACGTAGATCAGACAACTCATACACGTCCATATTTCTTATGTAGTATTATCCGTCGAGGCGGAGTAGTCTTCATCGTTTTCATTAGTTTCTACTGGACATAAGGTACGGATTTCCTGTCCTTCAATAAGGACAATCTCTTCCTTCATTAGGATTTCTTGTATGCAGCCAACTGTTTTCCCAGTAGTTACAGATTAAATACTTATGTTTTATTAGTTACCTTAGCCATATACATGCATGACTAGTTTCACCTAGTTATGGAGGTACCATAACCATAACACTAGAGGCACTAGTGTTATGACTTCACCACGGCGGAGTGATAGCTCGTGGCGTCCCTTTAAGTTTATTTGGCCTTTGTTATTATATTATCATGTGGGGCATATGGGTGCATCCTAGTTACATGTTTCAGTCAGGATTCATGGTGAATATGGTGTGTGCCTTGCATCCTTCACAAGGAGCTGATCGCTCCTACCCATTACCAATTAATTAGAGGCATCCCCTCTAATTTGCATGACGATGTCACCCCTCCAAGTATTCATACACGTTGTTGACCTCATGACCGATATTGGCTTTTGGTATATTAACTAATACAGAATTTCATAAGTAACATAAGCTATGTTTTCAGAACTAAAATCAGTTAACATGACCGACAACTAGGTTTTCCAGGACTTATTCATTTCCGCTGCTATTAATGCTTTATGCTCTTTATATGCTTTCATATTCTATTTCTTCCATGTTTTATTGTATATCCATGCACTGAGCGTTATGCTCAGCCGTCTACTTTTCCATGTTCCCAAACGGCAGGTACCCAAGGTCGCAAGTAGGAACTCCAGAGTATGCGCATTCGGATTGGAAGTTATCCGGCCTCTTTTACCTTATGCATTTATTCCTACTTTTCATACTTTACTTCATTTGGACATTGTTTAGTCCTTTCATTTATAGTACTTAATATTGCTTGTGTGTGAGTTAATAGACTACCGATGTTTGATTCCAGTATTTCTATTTATGGTCATGAATGTTTAGACATTTACCTTACATGCTTTGATGACACGCCATAATTTATTGTAGCATTTCATCTTAACAAATGGGGTGTTACACGCGAAATGAGATCAATGGCCGGAATCCCTATTTCGCAAACCGCTGATTTTTTTTTTTCTTTTTCCTTTGTAGACAGAAACACTTTCATGAGAGATTAAACACAGCTACAAAAAATCAATTCACACCTTGGGCATAAGCGATATAAGATACACCATTAGAGGGTCATCATTTGGAAGCAAATAATTATTGTTTGTTACCATAGAATTAAAGTTGTCATCATGGTTGACCTCTTAAGCTTGTAAAGCCATTGTTCCATCCCGCTTTAGTCCATTCATAGAAACCCCGATAATAAAAAGAGGTTCAAGATTAGTAAAGCAGAATCACAGGTTCCTACGAATAGGAAAATATCTCACACCACAAATAAAAAATTCCACCTTTCTATATCCTGTTACACAACATATACCCAAAAGGGGGAAAATATACCGTAGGCTCAGACAGGACACCATTGAGGGAAAACCGGACACACTCGGCATGGCTAAAACCTCAGAAGGTGGGCCCGCCAAGATCCGTGTGATCTCTGGTTTACCCTGGGCTGGTAAAGGTCATCACAGCCTCACAACGTCGACAATCGCACATTCCCACAAAAAAATCATCACATCAGATCATCACATAGAATCTATACAACCAACGTCACACACAGCCAACGGTCAATGGATTTCTCGAAAGCTGAAAGTATCATCAATATCGGACCATAGATCGTAAAACATCTGTGTTTATCATTGTATAAGCTCATGAGGCCAATGAACATATAAAAATTCGTATACAACCATCAACAATCAAAAGGGTAATCAAGCCTGTTTAATATAACACATTGAAACCCCAACAATCAAAAACCCAAATAGAGGGTTAATAATATTAGTAAATCTCTATGCATAGGTAACGACATCAGCAGGCAAAAAACCTAAACGAAAATAATGGAAAACAAAGCAACACGTACCTTTGACAGCAACAAAGGTTGTCAAACATACAAAAAAGCACCTTGAATCCTTAATTTTTTAGCAACTGAAAGAAATAAGGAGTTTTATTTCCTCAAAAAAACAATCAAAAGGGCCGATAATAGCGCCACCAACCTACCAAAAACGTCGCACAGCATAAATGGCGGCAATGAAGAAGTAGGGGCAACACACCAAAAGTGTTAAAACTTTCATCATAGGCGCCATAAAACCATCAAGCAACCTAAAATCAGAATCTTTAAAGCACCACCTAACAACCATCAACGCAACCTAAAATCACAATCTTTAAAGCACCACCTAACCTAATTAGCTGAAAACAAAAACCGTTACCCTAATTAATTAACATAATTGAGTATACCAGAATCATAATTAGGAGAAAGCAGCAGGAACACCTCGAACCATGATCAACCCATAATACATTTTTGATGGGGTTGGTGGTAGTTGTCGATGGCGGCAAAGAACCAGTAGATCTTAATAATTTAACAGCGATGAAACCTGACAAAACCCGATCAAAATTATTGGGATGGGAGGGTAGGGATAATTTATGGTTGGAAGTATATAACATACAACACACAGACCTAATTAATCAACAGTGTGTGAATCAACCGATGAAAATGGGCAATCTCAAAAGCGGTCTGCGGCTATGGTTCATTGTTACCACTATGAGTTGTGTGAGAAGCACTGTTAGTTTGTGAGGAGAAGAAACAATGCACAAAATATTAAAGTAAATTGGGTATGTGAGGGGGGAACTGTTCATTGGGAATCGATATTCCTCCCTTTTATTAAAGATATAATTATATAGAACCCCATATCTCTTCTTTTTATATTTGTATATAGAAAGTGTATATCTATTCTCTAATCTTGAAAAATCAAAAACAAAAAATTAATGAATTAAAAGCTTATCAAAACATGGTCTAACAACCTTGTAAAATATAAAACTAACAATAAGAACATAAAACAAGGCTTGGGGTATACAGACACCACCAATCTTGTAGTTGGACATGATACACCACTAATCATTATCATATATACTTAAGTAGTTAACTGAAAACGAAATGTCAAATTGAGATATGAACCTCTTCTATCAAAACCTAATTTTTCTTCTTTTCACACTGCTCAAGAAAACATTTACTGTATATAATACTGTTGCATTTATTTAGATAAACTATATTGTCTTTCTCTTCTCTAACCTAAAACAAGTTAACAGTAAGTTTAGAAATTATGTTTCACTCAAATAAAAATACTGTATAATTATATATTTATCAATCATTCTTATTTCTCTCTAGCACCAATGAAAATAACCAGTGGGATAAGAAATATTAGTAACCACGTTCAATGGGTTATGACATTCCGGTAATGGTGTTTCAAACGCTGCCTGTGGGTACCACCACTCGTCGCAGGTGATCCAGTGGGTCACCACATAATCACCACACAAACTGGAACCTACAAGTATAGTAGACGCTGCTTGGATCTGAAATTTGGCTTCAAATCTGAAATGGATAACAGATCTGAGATCCACTAACTAGGGTTTTTGATCTTGAGTTATAAAACTCATCTTCTCTAAAAATGTGAGAAAGTCGGTGAGGCGATCTACGGATGTAGTAGTGGTCTTTTTCCTGAGGGATGGTGGTCGGATATACGATGGTGGTTTGTAACAGAGGTATCGTAGCTGTAGTGTTTTGACGCAGTTGACGATGGTTGTGGTGGTTTGACCGCAAGTGGTGTCCAATTTACATGTTTAACCAGCTACGAAGTTTTGACCGGAGGTGACCATGAATGGTGCCCGGTTGTGGTTGAAAATTAAAGTGGGAAAAAAGATACATTATTTGTACTAAGATAATATATGAAAGAGAAATGTTATTATATCATTTATGTGTTTTATTGTAAAAGAAAAGTTTGATTGTATTTTATGTCAGCTTTTTATTGAAAATCTCAATTAAAAATTAGATGGTGTGCGTAGCATACGACTCTAAAACAAATATACATACACGATTTAAAAGAAGAAATATACATACACAATTAAAAAAACTATCAGTATGACTACTTGTTTACATCCAATCTTGAAACTTAAAATCTCTTTTAAAAAATATGTGGTTTCTCTAAAATGAGTGTCGGGTGTCATGATACCAAAGCTTTCTCTAAAGGTTAGGTTATCAAGACTCCCTCATTTTCATCATCTATATCCTTCTAACTTTTTCATATTTTTTTTAAAATTATTATAATTTTGTATTGTTATACAACTGTGAAACTAAAAGTACGGAAAACTAATATTAAGTTTTACAAGCTAAAAATATTAAACAGACAAAAAATGCAGAACAAAAACTGATAAAAAATTGACACTGAACTGTAGACAGTGACAAAAAAAACAAATAGGTGTACTTTCTTTTTTACTTTATTATGGGCCAAAAGAGGTATTAATAGCATAACTCTTATCTAAAATGAGTGTAAGGTTTTATGAGTGTCCGATTTTTGTCATATCATTTCAATATGATATGTTACTATATTTTTCACTAACAACGAACCCCAATTTCTTCATTTGAGCCCTACACACCTCAATTTTAATGTACTTTTTATTTTTTACACAAACTTAAAAATACAAAACATGAAAATGGAAATACATTCGAAATTTAAAATGGTACTAAAAATATCAATGAGAAAATAATATACGATAAAAAATACGACAAATAAACTAGTTATTTTGTTGATGTTGTTTCGAGACATGCTCAATAAGATTTCATTGAAGCCTTGCATGTGTTTGTTTATTACGGATTTCTTTCGATCACCTCCGGTAGAATATGAACCGTTCGACCCATGTTCGTAATATATTTTTTTGCAGACTGAAGTCGCTTCGGATTTCACATACCTTTTAATTTACAAAATTATGTTATACAATATGATGAATGTGTAAATAATTCTTCCTAGCTAATTGACGGTTCATGCACGTGCATGTTGAGCTATAACATGCCAACGTCCGACACCAATCAGCATATTTTCTGGCACTTAACTATCACAGTTTAAACACAACAGTTTTTTCATCGCGTGAAATCGTGAGTGATTTACAAACATTGCATATTATGGGTAAATCCGGTTCAGTAAGGCAATACCCTTTATCAAATGTAACCCTGTTTAATATAGACAGGACCACTAGAGCGATCTCATCAGGAAAGTTATCGAATAACGAAGAATGGTGCAAAATAATGATATCGTTATTCATACCCGCTACAACAAAAAAGGCATGCCTATTTCATAAAATCGTTAGACACAATGGTTTTAAGCATTATGGTTCGGTATTTTTATCACCTCTCCCATATTGTGCGTGCCATAATTTCGGATAATTAATCAATTTCCAATACATACAATTAATGCAACCAAGCATTCTCGGTTACCTATGAATCCTATTATGATTGACAACCCGTGATCTCATGTTCATTTTTTATTTTAAAACTTGAACTATTTTTATATTGAATGTATACACGTTTGAATTTAATTGCAACAGAGAGGTTATCTCGCATTACTTAATTGTCACTTTGATTTACACACCAGCTTTAGACAACCATTTGCCTACTTATTTTTAGTGTCCAATAATAATATTCACATTTTACAAAGTTTAGATTTACCATTTTTTTATTCTACAAAGTTAAATTAATTGGGATTTTAATTTTTTTCATACTTGCATTATATAATAAATACCTTAAATAACCTAAACTAATACAACTATACACTAAACACATTACCTTCATTAAACATAAATACCTATGGATTATAAGAGCATCCACTATGATAGTTTAAGAATAGGTCCAAGAAATCATGAAGAGGTTTAAAAAAATTTGTACCATAGTGAGCAACCATTTCAAGCCTATGTGGCATGAAGAGGTCTAGGATTTTGAAGAGGTTTATAAATTAATGCATTGCATGATTTGACAATTTTATAAACTAATTAAAAGTTTATCTATAGTGGTAATAGGTTTATAGTATGATAAAGGTTTATAAATTAATGACATTTGCATATGTGGCAATACTATAAACCTTTCAAGAGGTTCATTATAGTAGATGCCCTAATCTTAACAAACAAACATTTTTATCTTGTCCCCCTCCTTGACTTTTTTTTCAGACGAAAACATGCACCATGAAACACCTCTAATATTGTTTTTAAATAAGCTAGCTTGAGGCTTATATTATACTAATAAAAGCCATACATGTTTCCTTATAATCGCCAACACTTAACATATTTGTTTCATTCAACAAAAACACATAAAAATTTCTACCCCTCTACCTTATTCACGACAAAAAAGCAAGAATAAATTTTGATTTTTTTATTATTTGGTACTTTCTTATTGAGAACATTTGGTTAAGGTGTGATACGTGTTGATTTGGAAGCTTGAGTATTATTTGGGTAAGTTATAGTGTTTTAAACTTGTTAGCAACCATTTCTCTTCAATTAGTAAGAAAATCATCGTCACTTAATTTCTATATTTCTACATTTGTTTTCATATACACATGTTTATATATGTTCATCATATTTTTCCTACAAACGTATTCACGATACTTGTTTTATTTATATAATCATCTTTCACATATAAAAGCTTGTAAGACAAATATAAAATATGAACTTGTCGTATTTGTTTTTGTTATTAGTAAATAGTTGGGTAAAATATACAAAAGTTACAAACTTAAATTTGTATATAAATGTTAATTACAAAATATTACACATAAACAGGGGCGGAGCTAGTAGGAAGACTAGTGGGTGCTAAATCTCCCCTAACCAACCTATTTCACTCATTATTTATGTGTATTTCAAACTATTTTTCTATTATTTTCTACATTAAGCCTCTCTCATCATTATATCTTATTGTCTTAAATATATTTAGCCTCCCTTAACTAAAAATCTTAGCTCCGCCCCTACACATAAAAGTTGTAAAAAAGTTTACTAGTTTATATATTTTATCTTACTTTCATTTTTATGAAACTTATGTATTATTTTTACTTTTTGTTATGTTCTTATTATTTTAATACTTATAAATCTTGTCAAGGAATTAAATGGATTGTTAAAGAAATTGGAGAATGAGATTAGGTTAGGTTGTGTATTGAAAGTATTGAACTGTGGTAGACACATTTAGGTTATATTTAGTGTTTGTTGTAAACATGGTTTCGAGGTGAAACAACGTGTTAAAGACCCGTAGGATAACCGGATGGCTAAAATTATGAAACTGCATGTTAATACGATTATGTAGATAGGTTATACGTCAAAATAGGAGTTACAACGCAAAAAATATGACCAAACCAAGAATTGACACCTTGAACACATTTTAACATCCTTTACATTTTTAGTTTTCGGACACCTTCTCTAACAATTTTAAAACGAGGTTTTAACCCTCTTAGAGTCATTTTAACGAAGACGTTAAACCACGAAAGCTGTAAAGAACGTTGACATTTACTTAAAGCGTCATTTTCAGAGCTTGCGGGTTTAGTTTTGATGTCGAAACCGCCCTTTGGGATTCGGACGTGAATATGTGTACCAAACAAATTTTGAGTTTTAGTTATTGCTTAGTTGTTTGACTTTTAAAATGTGTGCTTTGAGCATTTTAGGGTTCGTTTGAGTTCTCAGTTTTTGCATAAAAGTTGTTCTATATTATATACACAATATGAGGTTAGAGATATCAAAAATATTATTAATAAGGCTGGGTTACGACATATTTACTATATATATTATTAAAATGCTATTAGTAATAAATAGACATTTAGCGTGAATATATATGTCTTATAAGACTTATGCTTTTCAAAACTCATATGTATATTATAAATATTATATTTTCCTAAAACACACTTGGGTATTTAAACAGGTTATGATAGAGTAGTGCATATGTTACTTTTATCACTTATTTATCTAACAAGGTGAGTTACATAGCCCACATTTTAATTGTTGAAATACTTTTGGGTGAAAAAGATTGCTTATTTTTATGCATGATCACTAGTACCATTTACTTGTTTACATATTGGTCTAACTCCCCTCCTAACCTATGAATGCTATTATTCATACTTATCATCAATCGTTAATTATCTCATGTAAGCATAAATGTTATGAATATATCTACTGGAGTGGATATCCAGGTTCCTCATGATTGATATTCGTCAAGCAGACACAATTTCATTTGAGTAGCTACGAGTGTCCCGGGTTAGGCACCTATAATTGGCACATATTGTTGGTTACCAGTTAACGCTTATGTTTCATGAGCTTAGACAATAGTAAATGCGTTTTGTGTGACATTGCATATGTTGTATTGTCATGTACATGTTAAAATCTTGTGGTTCGCTATTCAACTTACTTAAACCTATAAACTCACCAACTTTAATCTTGACACTTTTAGCAATGTTTTATCAGGTGCTTATATGTCGATTTGCTCTTGGTGTCTTATTCATAGAGTCTTTTCGCGTATGTTATTGATCATTTGTTTAACGATTAAACTTGGATCAATGTTTTCTATCATATTATGTTATAACAATTTGTCTTTTAATTAATATAAATGATCAAACTTTTCCAAATGACTCATGTAAAGGTCGTTACTTAAACTTCATGTTCTTATGCTTTGAAGTCACACACCCCATTTACTTTTTTGATGTAATATTTTGAGGATGTGACATAATCTGCGGAGTACATCTCTCCGATATCAATCAAGTTGGGATTTCTTAAAAACTCAGGCTGATACAAATCCATGATGCACATATTAAAACTGTCTAGATAATTGCATGCACAAAATTCCCCCATTTGTAACTATTCATATAATGCATCTCGTGATGTGTCGCATGCCAATCGACATATCGCGGACATGCATTTTATAATGAAACTAAATCTCATAAGACATGTAGCATCGGGTTAGATAAAAAGTCATAAAATGATCGAGAATGGGATTAGGAGTTTCAAGATAATTTTCAATAGCTTGAATTATTTATAAAAAATAGTGATTAGTTCATGCGATATCCACGTCTAGAAAACTAGTCCGGATATTTTGGGTATTCACCATAATAATTGGCCATCAAACGTGCTTCTGGAATATCACTCTCACGATTGATGTAATTGCGTAATTCATGAGACCTTTCGGTTTCATTTTGTTGATTATGCTCCATAATCGTTTGAAGTCTGCAATATCATCAAGATTGGACGTACTGGAAAAAGTATAGTCATGTCAGTCATTTTTTTGATAAATTTTTTGATAAATTTTTTTATAAGAAAGATGTGTTTTTGATAAATTCATGAAGAATTTGGTTATATGGGGCAGTATTCTATAGGGAATTAAATGGGTTTGTTTTAAATAAAAAAATAATTTAAAATATATTCCTTAAATAACGGACAGTTTGTGTTTGAATTTTTGTCTTTTCCCACCACAAAACTGGAAAAATGTTCGGCGAAACAACACAGTCGCGTGGTGACAATGCTTCGGCGGCGCCAATTCAGGTGCGCCAAAGCGGGTGCCACATAGGATATGGCAAGCTCCCTCATCACCATACATTTTTTATCCTTAGTATGCCTCTTAATTATTTTTTAACATTTAACCTAAATTGCCATTTCAACAATTTCAACTTTGTCAACTTAAGGAGGGATGGCGCGGCCGCACTTTGCGGAAGCACTATATAAAGCATACTTAGTTGAAAATATTGTTCGACAATTTGTTTCTTCTACTCGAAATGTGTGACTGGATAAATTAAATATCACATTTTAAATTCTATAAAGCAAGAAATTGGAATTCCACAGATTGGTACGAAAAACTGCATATGAAACTTATTACCAAATGCATAAAAATATTACACATCTTGTAGAGTCATGTGCCCATAAGCACGAGAATCCAACAGATCAATCAAAAGCAAATGAAACATTAAAATTTTATATAAAAACTTAAAGGCATAACGAATAGCGCGTGTAAAGGCAAACGAAATCACAATACAAAAATCTTACATGTATCCAAACAACCTTGGTAGCAAGAAAATAATGCAAACAACCTAAACCTAATTGTTTTTATATATTCCTAATGCTGGACGACACACAAAATCTGATACCACTTGTGAGAATTTGATCCTTACAATCCTGATTAACTAGATTAGGAACCTCGACACATAACCCCTATACATCGATATAGGTTAATAAAGACTAAAACATAACAATTTCTACCTTAAGATTATATTAGCCTATCCCAACACTCAGGAACTCCAAGCAGTGTTGTAACTTGTGTCTAGGTACCTTCGTCAAAGCATTCGCAACATTGTGTTCAGTACCCACCTTCAGAACATCGATCGTCTTTGCTTCTAAGACTTCCCTGATAAAGTGATAACACACATTGAGGTGCTTAGTCCTTTCATGAAAAACATGATTTCGCGATAAGTGAATCAAGCCCTGATTATCAGAGTTAACTGCCACATTGGCAAGTTTCATGCCCAACTATTCCAAGAGTCCCCTTAGGCAAATAGCTTCCTTCACAGCCTCCGTAAGGGCCATATACTTCGCATATATAGTTGAAAGAGCCATCACATGTTTTAACGTTGCTTTACAGCTCACAACACATCCTTGTACTAAAAAAGCGTAACCAGTGACAGACCTACCTTTATCTAGATACTTAGCGTAGTCTGAATCAACAAAACCTGTTACCTTCACATAGTTTCCACGACTTGTCCCATACATCAAACACACGTTTACAGTACCCTGCAAATATTTCATAATCCACTTCATTGCTTTCCAATGAAATTTACCCGGATTCGCCAAATATCTACTAACTACACTCACTACATACGCTATGTATGACCTCGTGCATACCGCATTTGGATACGGCACCCTGCTCACCCTTTCAACATCACTATCCCCAACCGGGAAATCCTACAACGACAGCTTGAAGTGCTACCTAATTACATCTGAATCAATGTTCCATTGTCAATTCTAAACATGTTTAAAACTTTAGAAACATACCCGGATTGTGACACCCTCATAGTTTTGTGAATATGATCCCTACGATCTCCATACCAAGAATCTTCTTTGCTTACCCGTGCTCCTTGATGTTGAACTTATTTTTAAGCCAAGACTTGGTAGACCCAATCACAGCCTCGCCTTTACAAGAAATCATCATATCATCTACATATAACAATAGATAGATATACTCCCATGGTGCATAACTCATGTAATATGCGCGGTTGTCGTAACTGCTACGCTTAAACACGTTGCTCAACATATACCCATCGAACCTCTAATATCATTTCCTAGGTGATTGCTTCAAATCATAAATACGATTCTTTAACAAACATACCTATTTACCTTGTTCAAATCCCAGTGACTGCCTCACGTAGATCATTTCTTTAAGATTTCCGTGTAAAAATGTCGTCTTTACATCAAGCTGCTGCAACTCATAATCTTTACATGCAATCAATGCAAGTATAACCCGAATAAATGTGTGTCGAACTACCAACGAAAATACTTCAATGTAATCAATGCGTGCCCTCTGTGTGAACCCACGAGCGACCAACCTTGCCTTGTACCTAGGATTTTGCACACCTTCAATCCCTTCCTATATTTGAACAACCACTTGCAGCTTACCAGATTTTTTCTAGCTGGATGATCTACTAACACCCATGTCTTATTCTTCCTTAGAGAATCCATCTCTTCTTCCATAGAATATTTCCACTTAAAATTGTCTTCACATGCAACTGCTTGTTGGTATGTCAATTGTTCACGAATATCTTCTTCCTTTCCTGCAGCAAACGCGTAAGCAACCACATTACTTTCATCTTGAAACCTTGTTGGTTTCGATATTATGCTTAGATCTTTATCCCAAACCAATTGATAATCTGTGAGATCCGGTGGCTGGTCAATTTCTTAACCCCCTGTATCTTTATCATAGCCATCTTCCTGATCTTCTTGATCTTCCTGATCTGTTTGGTCCTCCTGTTCTGTCTGTTTTTCTTGGCCCGTCTGATCTTCCTCAAGTGTACGATTATTTAACCTTTGTAGTTCCACCTCAACCTATAATTCCTCAACAGAATTATCATTGCCTGCACAAGAATCCATCAACGTGTCTTTGTACATGACATTGTCATTGAAGACCACGTCCTTGCTTGTGACTATTTTATGTGATTCATTATTAAGCCTATATAGTCTGTACCCCTTCACACTCTCAGGATACCCCAAAAGAATGCATTTTACCGCCCTCGGATCAGGCTTACCTTGTTTAACGTGTGATTATGCGACATAGCCTAAAACCCTCAACATCCCATAACCACTAGGATGTCCCGACCAAATTTCCATATGTGTATTTTTCTCAATTGTTGTCGATGGTGACCTATATATGAGATATGCGGTCGTACATGTCGCTTCCGCCCATAAGTTCTTGGGCAATCCAGACTGGATTAACAAACAACGTACCTTATCCATAAGAGTTCTGTTCATCCTTTCTGCTACGGCGTCCCGAAATATGTCAAATGTCTAGCAATCCTACTCTTAGTGCACAGCTGATCAAATTCTCAGTTACAGAACTCAAGACCATTATCCGTCCTCAGCCTCTTAACCGTCATCCTAGTCTAATTTTATACTAAATGCTTCCACTCTTTGAAATTTCCACATGCTTTGTGTTTGAACCTGATAATATAAACCCATACCCTTCTAGAATAATCATCAACAATAGATAAGAAATACGTATTACCTCCCAATGATTCCACCTGAGACAGACCTCATAAGTCAGAATGAACATAGCCTATCACTCCTTGAGTAGTGTGCACTCCTACACCGAAACTGACTCGATGTGACTTTCCCATAACAAAATTCTCACCAAAATAGAGATTCCCTAGACTCTTCTTTCCAAACAAACTGTGCTTTTGCAGCACTTGTAGTCCCGCCTCACTGATATGTCCTAGTATTTTATGACAACCTGTACAAGACTGCATTTTTCTTCAACACTAGCAATAACCTCACCCACCACTGCATGGCCATCTAAAGAGTACACACACTTCTCCCTTCAGGTTCCAGATAAAATAACCATAGAACCATTAATCACCTTGACTTTTCCCGACTGCAATTTTATGGTATATCCCTTTTTTTCAAGAGTTCTTAACGATATCAAGTTTCTTTTCAATTTAGGAATATACCTAACATTGTGTAACACAAAACTTGACCCATCTTTCAGTTGTACCCTTATCTTTCCAATAGTTATGATCTTGCACTCCCTGTTGTCTCCCGACAATACCCTACCCCTATCGCATTCCGGAAAATCAAAAAATACATCTAACTTGGGTGACATGTGATATGAACCTCCTGAATCCATGATCCAATCTAGCAGAATCACATCAAAGCCGTCATAAAGCGAACCACTAGAGCTTGGTTAGTCTTTCTTAACTCAACCTTTTGACTTCTTGCGATTATTCTTTGGACAGTCTCTCTTCAAGTGCTCCTCGTATCGGAAAATAAAGCATTTGAGTCTTCCTGTTCGAGACTTTGATCTTGACTTTCCTCTTGACTGATGTGAATCCATGCGATCAGTTCTTCCCCTCACATATAACCCTTCACCATCGTCCCCCTTTGCCTTGGACCTTTCTTTGATTCCCTTTGAATTTAGTGTGGTCATCACGTCCTCCAAGTCAAAGCTTCCCGTCCATAAATCAAGGTATCTACAAAGTGTTCGCATGATGGTGGTAAAGAAGTGAGTAACAATAAAGCAAGATCTTCATCTTCTAACGGTACCTCAATATATCAAGAATGATTTTGTCGAACTCATCTATATGCTCGGAAATATCTCGTCTAGTCGGCATGTAGAATGTGTACAACTTCTTCTTCTTCATGTACAACTTGTTTGCCAATGACTTTGTCATGTACAATGTCTCGAGCTCTGACCAAACCCTCGTTGCAGTCATCTCCCCGGTAACCTCTGTCAGAACCTTGTTACCTAAACACAAAATCATGGCACTATGTATTAATCCCAATCAATCCATAACACAAGATTCTAGATAGAGAAAGAGAAGAAAGTAGAGAGCGAAAGAGACAAGAGAGAAGGTGGTGGAAGGTAAAATAATGCTATGTGAAATATTATGAACCAACACCCTCTTCCACACATGGAAGAGGGTATATATATGACACGCCTTAAGAGGCTGTCGTGGGCTTGTTCTTGGGTTGGGCTTGGCTTTGCATGGGCTTGAAGCCCCTAACTTATACAATATTAGCTTAAAGTCCAAGCCGGGTTAACCCGACTAACCTATTACTAAATAAGACCTTTAACGACTAAGATGACCTACTACATTCTTGTTTGAATATATAAAATATAGGGCTAACACTATGAGATTTTTGGTCAAAGCTTAGATTTCTCTTCAGCTTTATATTTGCAGGTAAAACCTCTAGAGCTGCTTCACACCCATGTTGGATTAACAAACCACACATCTTAATTCTCCATAGCCTGAAATCACTAGTTCCATCAAATTTCTCGATGTCAAACTTGGTTCCCGTCATTCTTTATCCATTTTCCAATTTGTTAAACCTTGTGAAAACCTCTCACAATCACAAACAACAAAGTCGGTTGTGTACACACTTATAAAAATATTAACCTTTTTGTTTTATATAAAATAAAACAAAATATATATAATATAACCCAACCTAATGAACCTGGCCTAATATTCCCTTTTAAAATTCAAATACGAAAACCTTGGCCCAATATATGGCCCAAAAATAAAATACATGTTATACTAATCCATTTTGAAGTTTTATTACAAAACCTGCTTCTTCTTCCTTTTTTCTTTGTCAGCTGACACAAAAAAACAACCACCACAACCAACTATGGCAATCTAGAGAAACCCTTTTGATTCGATTATTGCTACTGCTTGATTTCAACAACCTAAACATAAAGAACCCTTCACGATTCCTAATAACTAGAGAGACTCGAACCAAGGCTCTTATACCACTTGTAGGATGTTAATCCTACACCGTGATTATCTAGATTCGGAATAACACGACCATGAAGAACACACATAAAGTTATATCAATAGAAAAGTGATACACAAGGTAATTACCCTATTCGTTAGATTAGTATTGTAAAATTGACGTGTATATCCCTTCCCCCTCACCTCCTTTTATAGAGATAGTGGTAAGTCGGTTCTGATTACATGGAAAGAAAATAACGGGTTGGGCTTGGAACACACGCAACCAACCGACCCTTATTCAACTAAGAAATTAGGAAACTCGACACATAACCCATAAACATAGGCTAATAAAGACTAGAACATAACACTATGCACATTAAAATTTATGACTATATCAATAACTATTGCGCTTGTAAAGTATTTTCAAATTTCTTCTAAACACATATCCAATCGTCCAGTATTATGTTAAACTAAACATAAACGTGGCACCACATAGAAAACTCACGGGTCTTAAATCCTCACTTTTAATCATTAGATGGTCTTATACTTGAAAATACAAATTAGCAATTAACATTACGATCCTTCGTTAGATTTCATGGTTTAACCCATATCTGCCACCTTAATTTTATAGGACAGCCAAAGAAACTTCGACATTAAGTGAAATAAATAATAAGACTACATGTAATTGTGACCGCATGTGGTCGCCGTCACCCCTACAAACTCAATTTCCTCTATGTAAGACCAACTGCATGACCAAATGCTCGCAGTAATGATCAAGTTCATCCTTCTTTTTCTTTTTATAAACATCAAAACTAATATTTCATGAATAATAAAAAAACTGTAAAATAATAATACAAATAAATAAAATAAAAACATGATAGTAAAAATAAAAAATTATATTGATAATCTAGATTATCTCTCTCTCTCTCTCTCTGTCTTATTTTTCTCTTCAACTCCAACAATGTCTCTTGTTGTCTTTCGCTCAAATGGTCAACAGGCTCATTATAAAACATGAGGTCTTTGTCCCTTCTTTGCCTTGGTTAAATTCAAATATTTGACGTTGAAGCTTAAGTTGTTCTTTTTGGTGTCCAAGCTTATGTTGTTCTAATTGCATTGACTGTGTAAGCTAATGTCTCTCAAATTCGACTTGCTCCTGACGCGCCTGATCTTTTCATTCCAATTGTAGTTGCTTCAAATACAAGTAAAAATATGTGGCATCCTTCCTTTGAGAAAATAATCTCGATGCTACGCTTTTCTGTTAATAATTTCGAATGAGCATGAGAGGATGAAGCTTTCTTCTTAGATTTGTCCTGATGCATTGATCGAACTTCTTGAACCTCTTTCTTCTCGGATTCGAGTTCATCCATGTCTTCATTGGGATTAAAAACAACTATGTTTTTAGTTTCATGTGGTGTGTCATGTGGTTTTCGATGTATTTGAATTTGAGAGTCTTTTATTTGGTTTTATAAATTTAGGAATTTCTACCTATTTTTAATTCTCATGGTCCCTTAAAAGTTTTCATGGCTTAATCAGCGTGGAGTCGTATTATAGATAGCATGATTTACGACACAATATTGATCAAATATTCAGCTTTTCATTTGTGTCACTCTAGTGCCTTCGTTTATTTAGGCAAAGGCTTTTTACGATAAATTTATTACTTTAGAAACTATTTAAGTACATGGGATATAGGTGAATCCTACACCTCCATCTGTTACATAGGCAAATAACTTCCTGTAATGAAGGAACTTATAGGACATATACAAAGTCACAAAATAACATAATAAATACTAAAATTTCTCACGTATATGGACTCTGATTCTAAGATCATCATCAGTATAATGGACATTTCCTGGAATATCATGATCATCATACATATTATCATTATATGGGTCATAGTCATTGTCAGCATACTTGTAAGAATCTTTCTATTGTTCCCACGGACTATTAGTCCCATTTCCCATATTAGAATTTTAATAACTAGAATTTGTGCCACTAAATTATCCACAGGTGCAACTACGTCCTCACCACCAAGCTCACTTAAAAGATTACCCATTTTCCCAGGAACCAAATTTCTTTTATCAACAACAATAGTAACAGGACCATCCATAATCTTCTTTTCAATCTTATTAATTTTCTCAATAATCGGGGTAAGACCTAGTAACCCGAGGAGGAGTACCATCCTTAGACATAAACCCACCTGGAAAATCATCCAAATTAATCAAATTAGAAATCCCATCATTCGTACCCAAATCATCATCTTTTTCATAGAATTAAGCGCATCAAAAAAATTTGAGTTACTTACCTCTTTATTAGGCCATGTATAAGTTTAATTTTTCCTACCATTCGAAATAAGTCTCTTCCTGGCTACCATTCGATATTCTTGGAGAGCTAGTTTAAAGTTCACCTTAGATCCAACCAGTATACATGTAGTTGTATGTTTAGGTTTGTTCACAGTCTTAACCCCGGTTGATCTTGTAACCTTTGGATAATACTTAAGAACATTATTAATGCAAACATTGTATATAAACGTTACTTTCATTTATCGGTCTTGATTTGTTGTAATTACGACAATATATAAAAACAAGCATCTCGTAAAAACAACTAATATCGACTTGTTGAGAGTATATTTTCCTTTCATGTACAATCACTTAAGGTGTAAATAAACAAGTCATTAACCTAATCAAGCGATTAAGGACTAATTATTTTCTTAAAACTCACTTTTATTAAAAGTAACAAAGTATTTTTTAAAATAAATTTACTTTTAAAATGTTTTCATAAAAGGGAAAAGCTTGAATTTCAATATTCCAAGTTTAAAATTGGATATTCTCAACATGTTTAGCTTGTCTAATTAAGCTTTCACCACTAAAGGACAAAAAGGGATGTAGTATATGACACGGTTCCTTATAAGGTATAATAGTTCTTTATATATAAAAAACTGGGGGGGCAATAAGGAACCATGGTTAAATAACCGTTTCTCCCTCTATGCCCATAAATAGTGGCTCATTTGTAGCTTTTCAAACCATCTCTTTTGCACACACTTTCTTAGATCTCACACTTCTCAAATCATTCAAATTCTTGATTTTTTTTATTAATCTTATTTAAGAAGTAATTCTTTCTTCTATCATATCCTCCTCTAAAGTGCAAAGAGAATAACACTATCACCCTTAAAGTATTATATCAAGTTCAAGATCTAGTCAAGATCCAAGCTATTATTTCATTCTTGTGTGTAGTATTTATGTATATCCAAATTGGTGTATAATTTGGAGTTGTGTATGGATTGTGGTTGATACTTGGTCCTTAATGTATATTGGTGTTAGATTGGCTCTATCTAAGATTAAAGCTCGACTTTTAGCTTAGAGTCAAAAATTGGTGTAAGCGAAGTGTAAGGTTTCTCCACCTTGAAAGGAGCTTGTTGATTAAGTTAACGATCGAGTAGGGTACTCGAGGAGTGAATTAGGGACCAAGATAGAGCTTCGTGGCCGAACCACTATAAATTCTTGGCGTTTAGTTTGATATTTCCTTTTCTTATTCTCTTTACATTCTTTATTATTCTTGCATATAGTTTTTCTTTAATTATTAGTCTAGCTAAATTCTTGATTGTTCATATATATAGAATAAGAAGGTTTCACACAAATCAATTGAATCCAACTATTTTTATAAGGAATTTTGTAAATCAATTTTTAAGTGGTAAAACTATTCAACCCCTCGTCCCCCCTTTAGTTTCTACAATTGGTATCAAGAGTCAAGAACACTCAAACTTTTAAAATATATTATATTTTAAAACTTGGATCGATATATGGATTCCGATAAATACCTAGAAGGGTAATCAATGCAAGGACCACCTCTTTTTGAAACCGATAGTTTATATATTGGAAAAATAGATTCGAGACTTATGTGAAATCAAAAGATTTAGATCATTGGCACGTTATTACTAATGGTGTTTTACATATGCAATATAATGAGGTTTCTAAAAAGAAAGAACTAGTTTCTTATGAAAATCAAAATGATGACACCAAGAAGAAACTTGCCAAAATAATGAGGCTAAAATGGTCATTTATAATGCTTTAACAAAGAAAGAGTACGAAAGGATTTTTATGTGCAAAACCGCTAAAGAAATTTGGCAAACTCTTTTGATAACCCACCAAGGTAATAATCAAGTCAAAGAAAGCAAAATCGATCTTTCCATCTAACAATATGAACAATTTGTCATCTTAGAATATGAAACTATTGATAGTGTATTTTCTAGATTTAATGTTATTATTACTAGCCTCAAAGCACTTGATGAAGGTTTTTCTAGGGAGAACAATGTTAGAAAGTTTCTTAGAGCTTTTCATCCAAAGTAGAGAGTTAAAGTCACATCGATTGAATTATCAAAGGATCTTACTACATTATCACTCGATGAACTTGTTGAAAACTTGAAAGATTCAGAGATTGTCAAGAACAAGGGTGAAAGAAAATCTCTAGCATTGAAAGCCAATAAAGAGCATAGTGATAATAAATCTTCAACTTCCGAAAGTGAATATGAAGAGTATGTTATGGTTGTTAGAGATTTCAAGAAATTATTTAAAAGAAGAGGACAATATGTAAGACAACCAAACAATGACAAGAGGTCTTTCTCAAAGAATCGATTTGGCAAGAACGACAAAATCAAAGTAACTTCTTTTGTTTTGTCTCATTGATAAAACCTAAGATGTTAAATAAGCTTTGATGGACGAGAGTTAGGTCGTCGCCATGCAAGAAGAATTGAATCTATTCATTGCAAATAACGTTTGGGTACTTGTTCCTACACCTATAAACACCACCATCATAGAAATAAGCTTGATGAGAATGGTGTAGTGTCTCGTAACAACGCTAAACTTATAGCACAAGGCTATAATCAACAAGAAGGAATTGATTTATGATGAGACATATGCACCAGTTGCTAGGTTAGAGTCCATTAGGATCCTTTTAGAATACTCTTATGCATTAGAATTTAAGCTTCAACAAATGGATGCAAAGAGTGTATTTTTAACGGTTTCATCAACGAGGATGTATATGTGGCTCAACCTCCAAACTGCATTGATTTTGAGAAACCATATCATGTTTACAAGCTTAAGAAAGCTCTTTATGGTCTTAAGCAAGCACCCAAAGGTTCTCACCTTATCATTGTTCAAATATATAGGTTGATGACATAATATTTGGTGCAACTTGTCAAGAAATGTGTGACGACTTTGCGAAAAGCATGCATGACAAGTTTCAAATGAGCATGATGGAAGAACTTAACTTCTTTTTAGGACTCCAAATTGAAATAATGGACGATGGTATTTTCTTTAATCAATCTAAATACATTAAAGAAATGCTAAAGAAATTTGGATTAGAGGACTCTAAGCCTATGAAGACTCCCATGGCCTCGGATACTAAACTTACAATAGATGAAGATAGTGAATCGATCGACAATACCAAATAGAGGGGCATGATTGGTAGTTTGTTGTACCTGACGGTGAGTTGAACTGATATTATGTTTAGTGTGTGCCTTTGTGCATGCTTTTAAGAGGCTCCCAAAACCTCTCACCTTGAAGTGGTTAAGCGTATCTTCTAATACATTAAAGGCACTATACATTTGGAATTATGGTATCCCAAAGGGATTGGGGTAGAAACTATATTATACGCCGACTCGGATCATGCGAGAGACTATGTGGATCAGAAAAAGCACTAGTGAAGTTTGTTCCTTCATGGGTTGTTGTCTAACTTCTTTTTCTCCAAGAAATAAACCACTCTTGCTACTTACACCATGGAAGTCGAGTATGTGAGTGCTAAAAAATCTTGTCAACAAGCTCTTTGGATGAAGCAAGCTCTTGTTGGTTATGAAACCACACTTAATGATGTTCCCGTCACGAGTTATAATAAGGGTGCCATAGACCTTAGTAAGATTCCCATACAACGTTCGATAACTAAACACATAGAAATTCGCCACCATTTCCTTAGGGATAATGTTCAAAAAGGGAACATTACTATTGAAAAGGTACCATCGGTTGACAATTTAGCTGATATCCTTACTAAGCCTATTAAGAGATAACTCTTTTAATTATTTGCACTTATGTCTAATATTAATGGAACATATTCGTTGAGTGTGCATGCTTAGTTGAGTCTTTCTTTTTTAGTCAAATGTGTCAAAATTCATTGGCAATTTTTTTTTCTCATTTGAGCTCTTATACTCTTTTTATACTTTGGAACTCTTATTCTTAATTATGTAGAGTCAGATTCAAAAAAATTTGCACTCGTTACTTTCTAAAAATTAGCCCTATGCACGGATCTTTATCTATAAAGAACTGTGGTGCCTTTAACGAACCGTGGGTTGACTTCGAGAACTGTGGTCTCTTTTCTCTACAGTTCTTCATTGAGTCTAAGTCTTTAATTTTCGGTAGAAAATTTACAAATCTGGGGTTATTTTTTCTATTTTTACAAATTATTTGCCATGATTTCGAAACACCCCAAAGTCTTTTCTCAAATGGTCGAGAAATGTTTTTGTATTGTTAATTCAATCTAGAAAACATTTTTAAAAAGTTCTTGCGATTGCTAGCGAACATATGTAAGCAATGTGTATGGGTCACACAATCATAGCGGGAACAACATTGAATCAAGGAGGATCAATGGGTTATCGAAATTTTTCATGACACTGTGTCTAGCTAATCGCACCTCCAACATATTTGTCAAACTAAAATCTTTTGGTCAAAGTCATGTTTGAATCTTATGTTTGTTCTAGTTTGTTGCACTTTAGCATAACTAATAAAATTAGGATTTTGTTGAATTGGAAAAATCCCCAAACATCCTGCAATATACATTGGTCACGAATTTGTAAAGCCACCATCAGTTATTTATCTTTAAAGAACCGTGGGTATCTAAAGAACTTTGGTCAGAGACGAATCTTTATCCTTTTTTATTCTTTGTCCTCTTTTTCTAAACCACCCTATTTATTTCAACATTTTTTAAAATATTAGTTTCTTCCCTTTGACAGTTCCTAAACTATCTTGAGTCTTCATTACAAAACCCCTCACATCTTTGCATTCTTTCCATATCAAAGAAAAAATGTCTTACTCTCCAAATGAAAGCCTTGACACCCCTTTCTATCAAGATTCGCCACCATTTCTCCAATCCACCTCTTACCAAACTCACCCAAGAACACTCCAAATCCTACCATTTCTCCTACTAATGATTTTGATTATAGAAACTCCTCTTTCCCTTTTCACCCTCTTTGTGTTCTTCCTTTATCACATGATAATGTCATGCATCATGGGACATATTGTCATTGTTGTCAATATCAACATCTTGCCATGTCTGACATCTATGATGAGTTGAAATTCATCAAACAACTTCTAGTTAAGCCTTCACTTAACTATGATTACAAGAACACCACCAAGCCATCACTACCAAATTCTGCTACCACATCGTCTTCTACTTAAGCAGGAATCTTGTTTACTAGTAAGACATCTAATTTAAGCAATACCTAAGAGCTCTAGTGTAACTAGGAATAGAATTATGCTTAAGTTTTAGGGTTGTTGTTCTTACATCCTTGTATGAATTTTATTTCCTTGTAATCCTTAATGTTTCTTCTTCTAACATGAGTTATTTATGGATTATGGATCTTGATGTTCTTGTGTCTTATTTTATTTTTTGTGACTATTGCTATATTTGGGTATTCTTTTTTTCCTCTAACCCTTTTAGGTAGCTCGTCACCATAGCTCGATCTCTTGGTGCCCCAAGCAAAGGGGAGTAAGCACCAAGGGGGAGAGTTAGAATGTCGATTCTTCTCTTCCTCAAGACCTTGGCTATCCTTTTTGCTTCGACAAAGGGGGAGGAAAGGAAATAAATTCGTCAAAAATCTTGTTTTTCAAATGATTGAATTTATAAGTTTTCATAAAAAAAGGAGATTTTGTTAATGCAAACGATGTCTAAAAACATTACTTGCATTTATCGGTCTTGCTTTGTTTTAATTACGACAATATATAGAAACAAGCATCTCGCAAAAACAACTAATATCGAATTGTTGAGAGTATATTTTCATTTCATGTAGAATCAATTAAGATATGAATAAAGAAGTCATTAACCTAATCACGTTATCAAGGGTTTATTATTTTCTTAAAACACATTTTTATTTAAAGTGACAAAGTATTATTTTAAATAACTTTACTTTTAAGAAAATGTTTTCTTAAAATGGGAAATCTTGAATTTGGATATTCCAAGTTTGAAACTAGATATTCCCAACAGGCTCAACTTGTCCAAATAAGCTTTCACCACTAAAGGACAAAAAGGGAGCGTAGTCTACAACACGGTTCCTAATAGGGTCCAACAATTCTTTATATATAAAGAACCAAGGGAGCAATAACAAACCATGGTCAACTAGTCGTTGCTCCTTCTATGCCTATAAATATTGGCTTATTTCTAGCTTTTCAAAGCACCTCTTTTGCAGACACTTTCTCAGATCTCACACTTCTTAAATTATTCAAAACATTGATTATATTTTGATTAATCTTTTTTAAGAAGTGATTCTTTCTTCCATCCTCTCCTCCTCTAAAGTGCATAGAGAAGAACACTATTATCCATGAAGTGTTGTGTCAAGTTCAGGATCTAGTCAAGATCCAAACTATTATTTCATTTGTGTGTTTAGTATTTGTGTAGATCCAAATTGGTGTTTAATTTGGAAGTTGTGTATGTATTGTGGTTAATACTTGGGCCTTAGAGTATATTGGTGTATATTGGCTCTATCAAAGATTAGGGCTCAAGTTTTAGCTTAGAGTCAGAAATTGGTGTAAGCGAAGTGTTAGGTTTCTCCACCTTGAAAGGAGCTTGTTGATTATAAAACCCACACGCTTTTACCATGAACAGTACACATATAATCGTACGTACATGATTAGAACTTTCCTTTTATAGCACGTTATGTTTCACGAATAGGAATTTACAAGTATTACGTACGTGTTATTACACGATAAGTATTTATTACGTAGTAAGACACGATAATTATTATCAACAATAATTATAATCAAGAACATGAAATCATGAACGTAAATAATCACGGACCTATTATTATGTATTTACGTATACTTATTACGATTACGTATAAATATAGTTTACGATGCGAACGATTAATGAATAAATCACGTAAACACGACACAAGAACACGTAATATATTAGAACGCGGGAAAACAACGGGTTTCCCCTTTGGGGACCCACATACCCACGACAAGAAGGAAGGGAAAGGCATAGCCCACTGAAATTTTTAACTAAATAAGAAAAAAAGGAAGATAGATTTTTCATAATACAGAGATTAGAAAAATAACATAAACCCTAGCCTCCTTCTTTTTGCTCCTCCTTGGTCGTCGGGTATAAACACCACAAAAAGGGTGGTTGTTGATTGTTGGTTGATCCAATTCTTACAAGATTGTTCGTGTTATTATTTTCCTTTTGATCCACGAATTGGTAATTCCTTAAACCTATTCTTTTTAATTATTTATTAGATCTAAGAACACATGAATCAAGAGGTTATTAAAAACTAATTAATAAACATGTAGATCTAATCATGGGGTGTTAAAAACAAATGGTTTAAGGGGTTTTTGGTTCGGCTAGTGGGTAGAACCGAGAGCAAGGTTCTCGGTGGTTGTGTGATCACCACCAACCGAGACCACAAGGTCTCGGTTTGGTTGGGGTGTTTCGGCCGCAAGCAACCAAGGGACCCCGACGCATGTCGGGGTTAGCCTTGGTGGTCTAAGGGGTCTCGGCTGACAACCACACGCACCACCGGTTCAAGCCGGTGGCGGTTTGCCATGGTTAAGGGTTGTAGATCCGGTTCAAGGGGTTCACGGACCGGTTCATGACATGTTTAGATTTAAAACACGGGTTCGGTTCATGGTTTATTTTACAAGTTAATTATTTATTTTTATAAGTTAAATGATTACAAGATTTAAGTAAATTAATTTAACATGCTATGTAATTAATTTAATTTGGACATGACTTAGGTTAATTATTAGTAATAATAATACATGATTTTAACCTAAGTATTTTATGATTTAATTTATTAATTATTAAAGTATGGCATAAAATTAATTAATTTCCATGACTTAGGTTATATTAATAATAGATACTAATACATGTTTTAACCTAAGTATTATTACCTTTTATTTAATTAAATCATGTTATATTTAATTAAATCTTATAACTTATAGTTTATTTAATTTACATGTAATAATTGATAAACTATACTATATATCACATGACTTAGAATATTAATCTGTAAAAATTAAGCTTATATTATTAGCTTAATAATCCAGCTTATTTCTAATTATAGAAACTTTCTATTTTTAGAAACTTATTTACATAAGACAGTTAATCTATTTATAGAAACTTTCTATTTTAGAAACTTATTTATTTAAGGCAGCTATTCTATTTTTGGAAACTATCTATTTTTGGAAACTATCTATTTTTGGAAACTTTCTATTTTCGGAAACTTTCAATTTTTGGAAACTTTCTATTTTAGGAAGCCTGCTATTTTTAGAAAGTTACTTATTATTACACAACAAGTATAATAATATAAGAAATACAAGTAATACTTAATCAGAATAGACATAATAGACAGAATACATGATAAACACAGCATAACGATGAAATCAGTAAAACATGACATAAACATATAAAACAAGCTAAGACATGATATAAAACCAGTTACGTACTCAGTAATCAGAATACTTATACATGTATATTATTTATGTAGCATTAGTGATATCGAAGTAGGACTCTCTTCCGTTCGTCTTTTTCGTTCACTGGACACAAGGTACGGATTCTCCGTCCTTTCAGTATGGACATTCTTCCTTATTAGGATTCCCCGTATGCAGCCAACTATATTCCGTGTATACGTTTTATATGTTTTTGAATTGCTTATGTTTAATTAGATACCTAAAGCCATATACATGCATAACTAGTTTCACCTAGTTATGGAGGTACCATAACCATAACGCTGGAGGCACCAGTGTTATGACTTCACCACTACGGAGTGATAGCTCGTGGGGTCCCTTTCAGCTTTTGGCCATATTATTATGTTATCATGTGGGGCGTATGGGTGCATCCTAGGTTACATGTTTTCATCAGATTATTCAGGTGAATGTGGTGTGTGCCTTGCATCCTTCACAAGGAGCTGATCCCTCCTACCCAAACTTATATATTAATTAGAGGCAGCCCTCTAATTGCATGACGAGGTCACCCCTCCAAGTATTCATGCACGTTGATATTTAATGACATATATTGGCTTAATGGTTAACATGTGAAACAATTTTTATAAGATAAACATAAGGCTTTTCAAACTATAAAACCAGTTTTACTAAGTTATACTAGGTTTTCCAAGACTTATACATTTCCGCTGCTATTAGTCTTATTTATGTTTCAGCCATTCATACTATGTTGTATATCCATGCACTGAGCGTTATGCTCAGCCGTTACTTTCCTTTCCATGTCCCAAAACGGCAGGTACCTAAAGTTAGACTGGAGCATTTGGAGGACACGCATAGGATGGGAGCTACCTTAGACTTCTTCTCATCATGCCTTCATATATTTATGCTTGTTTAGTCTTCCTTTTGTTCATTTACTTTATTTATGTTTTGGGCTTATGTTTGGGGACCGATGTTTGATTCCGGTTTTCCCTATGGTCATGTATGTTTTAGTACATATTACCTTGCATGCTTTGATGACACGCCATAATTACGCGTGACATTCCATTTATCAAAATGGGGTGTTACAATTATGGTATCAGAGCCAAGGCTTCGACCTGTAGGCTCTAAAACTTGACCTGTGACTAGTGGGTAGTCACCAGGAGCTTCCTAAGCCAACGCTTGTTCTTCCATGTATTGATGTGTTCAGCGCATTGTTGTTTTAACCATGATGTTTTCAGCACCTTGATATTTTAACCTTGATGTCTTCATTGATATTGTTTTACTAATATGGATGGACAACCGTCATTCATATTTAGTTATGTGTCATTGTTTCATGCATGATGTTCCTCGTGAACTGTGACTATGTAGACTGAACCCCAGTAGTTCATAATTAGTCACATAAAAATTTTCTGTTAAGTTTTGACAGATGAGTTTCATTCATTTATTTCATGTATCATTGTTGCAGGAATTTTGACTAAGTAATGGTTGGTACAGGACTGACCCTATTTAGTCACATGTGCTTTTATCGAAACTTTTAACTTTGGGACCGACCCATAGGCGTCCCCTCGCCATGTCTTTTGTTTTGGGACCGACCTATAGGCGTCCCCTCGCGCATATAAAGGTTTTTATAAACTGCATCATGTATTCATGCACTGTTTTCATGCATAAATTTTTTCTCATGATTTATTGGCATAATTTTTTTTTCATGTCCCCTCATAAGTTACTATGTTTTATGTCAAGTATGTTTTCATACTGTCATGGTTAACTTCAGTTTCATGCTGATTATGTTATACACTCCTTCATGTTAAGTTGTTTCATGTTTCTTCATGATGATCTTGTCTTCACGTGATTAGGTCTTACGTCTCTGTTGTTGTTTATGCTTTCATGCAAGACATTGTTGGATTTCATTTAATCCTGCTTTCATGATAGTCATGGTTGGTTTTCATTGATCATGCTTTTAGGCAAATCATCGTTGAATTTTGTGTAACCACACTTTAACGTTTCTCTATGTAACCAGAATGATGTATATGCTGGCATTGCCAGGTTATCATGATGGTTTTTCTAGCCGTTTAAATGATTATAATTCCTTTAAAATCATGACAAATGATCGACCCCATACCGATCGTTTCATGTGCATTCCATGTGTACTCCATGTACCGTATTCCATGTGCATTACACGTACCTTAATCCAGGTGTATTTCACTTGCAATACTTCAACGGGTATTCGCTAGTCGATTCTGAATCATCTCAGGCGTATTTTCACTTGCTAATATTCTACAAGATTGATGATGCCGCTCATAACTTGGAGATGTTACTAAAGGTTGATGCTGCTGATGTTTGGACACGCTATGAGATGCGGATGTTGTTTACAACCTGGAGATCCTACAAGACGAAGACAAAGGCGTTAGAGCAAAACAATTGGATGAGAAGACGCTTCACCATCAGACGATTTCCATCAATCATTGTCCCTAATTCTTAGTTACATGTCACACGTCATTCAGTTGTCGTTTCAGTCATATGAGTGCAAACCGGTACCAGCCGGCCACTCAGCTGGACAGTTACATGAACCACAGTCATGAGAATGACCGTCATGGAACTGACAGACAAGACGATAGTAACCACTACTATGAAAACAACTATCCTAGCAATCGCAACCGAAGCTCCGGCCACGGACGTGATTAGAAATACAAAGGATCAGTAGTCCAACCGATCCACCAATTCTTGCATAATAACCTAATATTTTTAGTTCTATTTGTTTCGCATCTTTAGACACATGTCAAGACATCAGTCAAGACACATGTCTCACGTATACCTTATGAAGACACATGTCAAGACACCAGTCAAGACACAAGTCATGCTTACATTTCCCAAGACACGAGTCAAGACACATGACTCACGTCCAATCATGGAACATCCCTAAGAAATTCAGGGTACCCTCCAAGGGTATATCCATTTTGTTGTGCCATGTATTAATCAGGACTAGGGGTGTCAAACGGGTTATCGGGTCGGGTTTGGGGCTTATCGGGTCGGGTCCTATCGGGTTTTGAAAAAATAAAAACTAACCCGCAACCCGACCCTATAAGGTTTCAGGTTATCGGGTTCGGGTCTATCGGATTATCGGGTTATCGGGTCAGGTTTATCGGGTTACTTGATAAGAAAAAATATAGCTAAAAAAAGTTCTTCGATCTGGTAAAATATGAAAACATGTGTTATATGTCCATGATTAATTCAAATTTACATATACTTGCATGTCATAATTAAACAAATTTTCTTGTCCATACGTGTAACTGTGCGGTCAATCTGTATGCATCACAATTTCACATATAAAACAAAATGCAACGTAGATTTGTATGCTAAATAAACTTATCCATGCATACTGTAATAAACAAAGAAGTATGGTTGTATGCTAGTAGAAGTAAACAAGTATGGAGTAGTAAACTAATTTAAAAAATCACTTATAAATAGGTTTTTGCTTAAAAACTAAAGATTTGTTAATATATTATCATATCTTATCGGGTTTATCGGGTTGACCCGATAACCCGATAATAAAATATTATGACCCTAACCCGACCCTATAACGTTATCGGGTATATCGGGTTGACCCGATATACCCGATAAGCTAAGCTTGACCCGAATCAACCCGACCCTATAAGGCCTTATCGGGTTCGGGTCGGGTTCGGGTCGGGTCGGGTCAACCCATTTGACACCCCTAATCAGGACACAAGAATTTCAGTACCATTATCGGCGCGTCAGTGAGAACTGTCACGTTGCTCGATGACACTTTCATTTCTTGTACCCATATCTCATATAATCATGACCATGAAGGACGCCATTCGTATCACTCATGTATACGAAGGTCTTCCTTCAGTCTATTGATAAGATCCAAGCTGCTAACGCATTTCTCTCGGACAGATGCAAGTTGAATTTAATCCTAATTATGGACTACGAACAGCACACCATGCTACGATTCATGATTATGTACAGTGATGTTCAGGCTCCTGAATACATTCAGCTTGATTTTCCATCAGGAAAATCTGTACAAATTATCTATGCTTACAAGCACGTGCTTTATTAGTCATGACTGCTAAAATTTTCTAGTTGTCAGTTAAGACACGACCACTGAAGTCCTTTTACGCATAGCCATTTGATTATTCCAAAATCTTCCCATAAATTCCAGAAGAACCTACAAGGAGAAGGACGGTACCATGAGATTATGTGTCGACTACCGTCGATTTTAACAAATCACCATTCATAACCGTTATTCTCCTCCACGTATTGACGACATGTCCAATCAACTGTAGGGTGTTAAGCATTTTTCCAAGATCGGATTCATAATCATGCTACCAACAGTGACGAGTGAGAGAGCAGGACATTTCCATGACTGCTATTCGTACACAACTTAGTCATGCTAGATTCATGATTTTATATTAGTCTCACAAATGCCCAGCAGCATTATGGACTTAATAAATTGAGTTTCCATGAACTCGTAAACAAATTCATCAGTGTTTTCATCAAGGACAACCTGATTATCTTTAAGTCTAGAGAAGAGCAGGAAGATCATTTTTGCACTATGTTGCAAATTCTACAACGAGAAAAATTTCACCCTGAAATTTTTCAATATAAATTCTGGTTGATTACAGTGACACGCTGAATTCCATGGGATTCGCACGGTTAATCTTACCATGACTCAACTTATGCGCAAAGGTGAGAACCCTACACTACATTAGGTGTTCCAAAAAATCCTACGCTAAGAGAAGTCTAATTTCGGAGACTCATAGTTCCGCAAATTTCTATGTATCAAGTTTCTACGAAGCAAGATATAGTTACGTTCATATCTAAGTACCTGACATACCAACAGGCTAAGATAGAACACCAACTGACCGGGATATTTATCCACCATCAAATTGTGATAAAAAAAATGGGACAAGGTCCCCACGGATTTTGGTTACCAGATTAAGGCAAACTCAGAGGAAACAAGATGCTATCTGGGTTATTGCCAACAGCTTGATCAAGTCTGTAGAATCCTTACATCCGCAAGGATTTCAGAACCAACATATTGATCGGACATGTTCCAGCCAAGGCTCATCTGATCACTTGGTAATCCGTCAGCTATCGGGTTAGACAAAGGTTCGCATTTGTGCTCCTTATTTACGTTCACGTTCTTGTCCTAATTTCGCGACTTGCTTTCACGCTCACGTTCATGACACTATTCAGGTTCATGATCGTATCCTGGCTTACGATTTTACGTTCATTTTCGTTATGGGAAGTTTTGCAAGAACTTGAGAGACCAGACTCAAGTCTAGTATAACTCTCTATGCTCAGACAGACGTTTCACGTCACATTCCACGTCTCATCTTATAGCGTTTGGCATTACGACCGTTATATTCCATGTTCACAATATGTTTCACATGTCATGTTCATTCCACGTTCCTCATATCACATTCACGATATGTTACACGTATCATTGATCACGATATGTTGCTTATACTACACTCACTATGTCTCCACGTATCACGTTCAAAAATTTTCACGTATCACGTTCAAAATTTTTCACGTACTAAGTTTCAATATGTCTCGCGCATCGTTGCTAATTATCAGTTAGGTTAGATTATTTTGCATCGTAATGTTTCAGTTTCCCTTGCACGTTAACTCTTATTTCCTCGATCGAATTCAGGGGATCTATCTTATGTAGATGACAATGAACTTTTAGTGTTTTCAAGTCAGGGTCAGGAGGACCAAGATTTATCATTTGTGTCAAGATCCTGTGAAGGAACCGTTCCAAGAAGGACGCCACTTGGAAACGGCCAAGTTCATACGGACTTCTGATCCGTTTTTCTCTTATCGATTAGATATGTCCTTTCAGTCACGTCACGTTCCATGTCCTTTCAAGACATGTCACGTTCCACATTCCTTCTACCATGTCACATGCATGTCCTTTTATCTTACATACCCTCTCAGTTTGATTTGGGTATGTTTCTCTTTCAGCTTACTTTATCTATAATTCTGGGACAAATTATTCTTTTTAGGGGTAGACTTGTAAAACCTGCACGCTTTTACCATGAACAGTACACATATAATCGTACGTACATGATTAGAACTTTCCTTTTATAGCACGTTATGTTTCACGAATAGGAATTTACAAGTATTACGTACGTGTTATTACACGATAAGTATTTATTACGTAGTAAGACACGATAATTATTATCAACAATAATTATAATCACGAACATGAAATCATGAACGTAAATAATCACGAACCTATTATTATGTATTTACGTATATTTATTACGATTACGTATAAATATATTTTACGACGCGAACGATTAATGAATAAATCACGTAAACACGACACGAGAACACTTAATATATTAGAACGCGGGAAAACAACGGGTTTCCCCTTTGGGGGCCCACATACCCACGACAAGAAGGAAGGAAAGGGGCCTAGCCCACTTAAATTTTTAACTAAATAAGAAAAGAAGGAAGATAGATTTTTCATAATACATAGATTAGAAAAATAACAAAAACCCTACCTCCTTCTTTTTGCTCCTCCTTGGCCGCCGGGTATAAACACCACAAAAAGGGTGGTTGTTGATTTTTGGTTGATCCAATTCTTACAAGATTGTTCGTGTTATTATTTTCCTTTTGATCCACGAATTGGTAATTCCTTAAACCTTTTCTTTTTAATTATTTATTAGATCTAAGAACACATGAATCATGAGGTTATTAAAAACTAATTAATAAACATGTATATCTAATCATGGGGTGTTAAACATATATGGTTTAAGGGGTGTTTGGTTCGGCTAGTGGGTAGAACCGAGAGCAAGGCTCTCGGTGGTTGTGTGATCACCACCAAACGAGACCACAAGGTCTCGGTTTGGTTGGGGTGTTTCGGCCGCAAGCAACCAAGGGACCCCGACGCATGTCGGGGTTAGCCTTGGTGGTCTAAGGGGTCTCGGCTGACAACCACACGCACCACCGGTTCAAGTCGGTAGCGGTTTGCCATGGTTAAGGGTTGTAGATCCGGTTCAAGGGGTTCACGGACCGGTTCATGAAATGTTTAGATTTAAAACACGGGTTTGGTTCATGGTTTATTTTACAAGTTAATTATTTATTTTTACAAGTTAAATAATTACAAGATTTAAGTAAATTAATTTAACATGCTATGTAATTAATTTAATTTGGACATGACTTAGGTTAATTATTAGTAATAATAATACATGATTTTAACCTAAGTATTTTATGATTTAATTAATTAATTATTAAAATATGGAATATAATTAATTAATTTCCTTGACTTAGGTTATATTAATAATAAATATTAATACAGGTTTTAACCTAAGTATTATTACCTTTTATTTAATTAAATCATGTTATATTTAATTAAATCTTATAACCTATAGTTTATTTAATTTACATGTAATAATTGATAAACTATACTATATATCACATGACTTAGAATATTAATCAGTAAAACTTAAGCTTATATTATTAGCTTAATAATCCTACATATTTCTATTTATAGTAACTTTCTATTTTTAGAAACTTATTTAATTAAGGCATCTAATCTATTTATGGAAACTTTCTATTTTTAGAAACTTATTTATTTAAGGAAGCTATTCTATTTTTGGAAACTATCTGTTTTTGGAAACTATCTATTTTTGGAAACTTTCTATTTTTGGAAACTTTCTATTTATGAAAACTTTCTATTTTAGGAAACCTGCTACGTTTAGAAACTTACTTATTATTACACAACAAGTATAATAATACAAGAAATACAAGTAATACTTAATCTGAATAGACAGAATACATGATAAACACAGCATAACGATGAAATCAGTAAAACATGACATGAACATATAAAACAAGCTAAGACATGATATAAAACCAGTTACGTACTCAGTAATTAGAATACTTATACACGTATATTATTTATGTAGCATTAGTGATATCGAAGTAGGACTTTCTTCCGTTCGTCTTTTTCGTTCACTGGACACAAGGTACGGATTATCCGTCCTTTCAGTATGGACATTCTTCCTTATTAGGATTGCCCGTATGCAGCCAACTATTTTCCGAGTATATGTTTTATATGTTTTTGAATTGCTTGTGTTTAATTAGATACCTAAAGCCATATACATGCATGACCAGTTTCACCTAGTTATGGAGGTACCATAACTATAACACTGGAGGCACCAGTGTTATGACTTCACAACCGCGGAGCGATAGCTCGTGGCGTCCCTTTCAGCTTTTGGCCATATTATTATGTTATCATGTGGGGCGTATGGGTACATCCTAGGTTACATGTTTTCAGCAGATTATTCAGGTGAATGTGGTGTGTGCCTTGCATCCTTCACAAGGAGTTGATCCCTTCTACCCAAACTTATATATTAATTAGAGGCAGCCCCTCTAATTGCATGACGAGGTCACCCCTCCATGTATTCATGCACGTTGATATTTCATGACCTATATTGGCTTAATGGTTAACATGTTAAACAGTTTTTATAAGATAAACATAAGGATTTTCAAACTATAAAACCAATTTTACTAAGTTATACCATGTTTTCCAAGACTTATACATTTCCGCTGCTATTAGTCTTATTTATGTTTCAGCCATTCATACTATGTTGTATATCCGTGCACTAAGCGTTATGTCTAGCCGTTACTTTCCTTTCCATGTCCCAAAAAGGCAGGTACCTAAAGTTAGACTGGAGCATTTGGAGGGCACACATAGGATGGGAGCTACCTTAGACTTCTTCTCCTCATGCCTTCATATATTTATGCTTGTTTAGTCTTCCTTTTGTTCCTTTACTTTATTTATGTTTTGGGCTTATGTTTGGGGACCGATGTTTGATTCTGGTTTTCTCTATGGTCATGTATGTTTTAGTACATATTACCTTGCATGCTTTGATGACACGCCATAATTACGCGTGACATTCCATTTATCAAAATGGGGTGTTACAAAGTATATTGGTGTATATTGGCTCTATCTAAGATTAGGGCTCGACTTTTAGCTTAGAGTCTGAAATTGGTGTAAGCGAAGTGTTAGATTTCTCCACCTTGAAAGGAGCTTGTTGATGAAGTGAACTCTCGATGAGTGGAGTAGGGACGAAGATAGAGCTTCATGGCCGAACCACTATAAATCGTTGGCGTTCGGTTTGATATTTCCTTTCCATATTCTCTTTGCATTTTTTATTATTCTTGCATATAGTTTGTGATTATTAGTCTAGCTAAACTATTAATTGTTCATATATAGAATAAGAAAGTTTCACATAAATCACTTGAATCTAACTATTTTCATAAGGAATTTTGTAAATCAATTTTTAAGTGGTAAAACTATTCAAGACCCCCCCCCCCCTTCTAGTTTCTACAAACATGACCAACAATATTACAACTCGAACATCTAAGAGGTTGCCACACATATTTAACATGAATAGTGCTCAAGTAACGATGTAGACTAGAAACTAGATGAATAAATCGGATATGTTGATTCCAATGAATACTAGAAACAATTCTTCCAACAATCGTTGATTCTAATGAATATCGATTGTTATGGTAAAAAATTGGCAAACAACGGCCAATGGTTTAACTTGGACCATAGCCAAAAGACAAAGTTCAACAAAAACTAAAAAACATAAAAATGTAAATAAATCATAGTAAAAATTCTTTCGGGCCTCGAAAATACGTAACTAGCTAAAAGTGGTTACAGCTGCATTCCTTTCGTTTTTACGGACGTTTTGATAGGCCGTGGGCCTATTTTACTAACCTCCTTTTTCGTCACACGATCCTGGTCTCCAGAAACATGTCAGCCCGTTCTTCAATACTTCGGCCTCCATCAAGTAGAAACCTTCGCCTTCTAGTTTTCGCATAGCCACAATAATAGTTCACTATTTTTTTTTATCACAATATCCCTTCAATTTTGCTCAATTTAGTGCTAATTAACGCCCAATATTACATAGTTTCGTATATTTTGTGTTTTGCAGGTTAAATTGAGTAAGTGGCAGAAAATGAGAGAGAACTTGTGGAATTAGACAAGAAAAGGCGCCAAGCACGAATTGCACCAACAACGTAGATGACTTCTACCCTACATCATAGGTAACACGTTGACATATTTCCATATTTGAAGGCCCTGCGATGTAGATAGATTTGGTGTCTACGCAAGAGTTATTTTATCAACAATATTTTCTAGGCGACAAGATCAAGTTATTTGAAGAAAGAAGACCTACGGCGTAGGCTCCAGTTCCCTCTACGTCGTAGATTCCAGCGTGATGCCCAAGACTTGCCTGAAGATCTATGACGTAAGTGTTTTTCCGTCCTATAGCGTAGTAAATGAAACATGAAAGGAAGGAAATATTGTGTTCCCTACGGTGTAGGGCATAATATTCCATACATAGTAGGGAGTCTTACTAGTATAAATAGAGGTTTCATTCTTTGTATTTGACACACAATTACAAAACGTACAACACAACAGGTTTAGGGTTGGTTTTAAGGGTTTGTAAGAGTTTAGTTTCGACAAGGTTCCATCATCATAGGGAAGATATTCGAGCACCAAATGCATAAACCTTTCATCGTTAAGCTCTTTGTAAGGTTTTCATGATTCATAATATCATTATGTTTATGTGTATCTTTTGTGCTTGTGCTATGAGAGGCTAAGCACCCTAGTGCTGGCCTAGTTACGATATTATTATTGTCGTTGTGATTCTTGTTTAGTTTATATTGACTTGTTTAGGATATCCTTATGCCTATTATACAACCCTTGTGTATCAATAGTATGGGCTTATTGCAAGATTCCCTTGGTTTATACTAGACGTATAGAAACTTCTCGTTGGAAACTTCGGGAAGTGATTTACAAAAGATAGGCTGGAAACTATTTGGAGTGTATTGGTGCTTAACGGTAACCGACTTCTCTAAGCTTCAGTACTTAAGATAGACAAGTAATATTTGTGGCAGATTTATAGTAAGATGGTCATATGGATACGTGTGGTTCAATCACTGTTGACTTTATATACGCTTCTCGTCGCGAAAGCGGTAGTAGGGATTTAGAAGACACAGGGTAAGGACTATTGAACAAATTGGCTTAGTGATTTCATGACCACTATAAATAGTTAATATAAACACTATGTTATAAGTTATTTATGTAGTGTGCTCCTACTATGAGTTCTTACATGTAGTGTGTGGGAGTTTAAACCAGATTATATATGTGCATAATATATCTCTCAGATCACTGATACCTAGGTCACTATCACAACCAAATGCTAATAAAATAACTATATCGGTAGATTTTATCCATAATCATTCCTATCTGCTATTTACTTTTCAGTTATTTATTTTCTACATTTATCTGGTTTTTATTATTTTATTATTCTTTTCGTGACAATTCAAACTAAAACCTAACTAACATATAGCTCCTTGGAAGATCTTGGATTTACCATTCAAAATACTTCACGCGACTGGGTTATCTACCCATTAGTGTGTTGCAGGTGGATCATGATTTTTTTAATTTAAAACTTGATTAAATAATATTTTAAATAAATACGCATAAAGTTACTTTCAACTCAACATAACGCAATTCAATCATTTCTATAGCATAACTAGACCTACCCTATGAATTCAAACACATTTCAACCGTATAGGAATCAAGCATCAAGGGAGTGCCAGATTTTGTAGCAATTTCCCAAAGACCATCCGCACTAGAAGTCATCATAGGAACACCATAAAGTTTTGACCAGACCAGAATATTACCAACATCTTCTTTCAACATATTCATTTCCAGATCCCATTTATTAAGGATAATTGGATCATTACGAATAAACCATTGGACACTTTCAAGAATGGCATTCATCCCATACATAAAGGTATATTGGAAGAAAAATAAACCGATCAAAAATTTAAGCATTGATTTAACTAATCCAAATTACTCCAAGTATTCTTAACATAATTAGTAACAACCGGGTATGCCTCTGTTTTACATTATTGTAAACCGCATAAAATTGATTAATTTTAAGACGAATCATGTTTTTTTCATTTGTAGTAAGGGAGTCGTACCCTCTTTTTTATTAATCCATTCCATTCTCAAAGTAAACAACTACTTCCCAACCAATTGCTTTAGAGCAGTTGGCCACTTGAGCTTCTTCTAGAGTTTGAGGAGAGAGGGTTTGGTGTTGGGTTCAAGTCTTGTAAGAGACAAAAATTCAATATTTTCTTCTTTAGTGTGAAGCCGTGAGTTTTAGGGGATCCCCTTTGCGGTTCTCTCCTAATGGTTCGGGTCCCGAACCTTGCTCATTGTGGATGGTATAACTCGGGGTCGAATTTCAGTCGAGATTGAGGTGCATTCTAAAATAAAAAAAACAACAACTTCCCACCAAAAACCAGAAGCCGTTGAGAATTCCCTGTTCACTCTATTATCGAACGTGTTTATTCAAGCTTTGCACAATACTGTCTTTTTCGGAGATAAAAAATAAACCGAACCCTGATATCCTAACTCTTTTCAACCATTCGTCCTATCATCTATTCTAATCGATTTTTTTTCTTTTCTAGTTCATTAAGAATCAAATTGATTCAATAATTGTTTTAGACAGATCAGTTTTTCGAGTAGATCTTTGTTTAAGTTTAGGGTTCTAAATTGAATGATTGAACTGCCTATAATCCATTTAACTAAAGTGATTCTAAATTTTTTAGGGATTTCGGGTTGTTATTTTGTTTATGTATTGTGCGGTTATTAAAACATGTTAGGGGTTATTACCGATTGAAGTTAGGATTCTTTGTACTTATTGTAATCTTTTCAATGTGATTGATCCCTCGTTTGCGTAGGGTTCCTATGTCCCAGGTATGAAATAGTTATTTTTTAGTGAGAAGGGTGGTGGAGGAAGAGTTAAGGAAAAACGACATGGTTTGGTTCATGATGCTACAAAGGGTACTAATTGGTTTACCATGACATCTAATGTGCTTGAGGAAAGTGATAAGGTTATGGATATGGATTCTAGTATTAGTGATGTGGTTAGTAAGAAAAGTGATGCTAGTGTTCCTACCGCCAAGATGGATACATTTAGTGTTGTGATAACTGAAGCTAATGGATCGAATTCCAACTCTAATTTTTGGCCAGTGATACTTGATTTCCAAGTATTCCATCTTTTCTCCAAGTGAGTGTTGGTAATAACAATTATGCAGAAGTATGCGCAGACGAAATTTATGCAGGGTGTTTGGATAATGCAGTAAAATGATACAGAAAGTAAGCAATGCATTTTTCTATATATGGAACAAAGTATAAGTATATAATCGTATAAATTCAATGAATAATTTTCTATACAATGATCTATTTATAGCTAATGAACATGTACAATGAAAAGTCAGGCCTTTTCATTTGTAACTGTCTTAACAA
Source organism: Glebionis coronaria (assembly GCA_025667525.1). Taxonomy (NCBI): domain Eukaryota; kingdom Viridiplantae; phylum Streptophyta; class Magnoliopsida; order Asterales; family Asteraceae; genus Glebionis; species Glebionis coronaria. The sequence goes on from CM046875.1 coordinate 522,374,626, forward strand.
ACATAACTGTCAAATGGTTCCTTTTGACTTTTGAGTCATGTCGTTTCGTCTGATAACGGATATAAGGCAAATATATGTCGGGTCAACTTTACCAGATATATTAATACATCTGTAGACCCAATGACAGTGAATAATTTCCTATGTTCTAGTCTGTTGGCCATTGGCCCGGACCCTTATTTTATTTGCAGGCTTTTGGCAAAGTCTTAGGCTTGCAAACTAATCTATTAATAATAAGTAATCTAAGATTCATATATCTAATATAAAGTTTCTGGAAAAGTACTTGCAAATTAGTCCCAACACCCCCCATAATGTGAAAGTGCTTTAGAGTATTGATCTTCTGTCTTTGCCTCATTCCTTTGTTCCTTTTCTTTCAAGCAATGACTGAGAAGTCATCACTTGTCGTGTCATACTTGTCTTCCAGCCCTTGTTGCTTTAAAGTTGTAGCCATATTTGATGTGTTTCCCTTGTGATCATCATAAGCCCTCTTGGTTGGACACTCAAATCCAAAGTGACCATATGAATGGCTTCTATAGCATTGAATGTTTGCCTTGTTTTCATTGTATGCATAGTCCTCTTTAGCATCCTCTAGTTTAATGCCAAAATTCTCCATGGGGTGCTTCCCTTTGTTTACAGCCTTCTCTGCACAAGTCCAGTCATATGACTCAAGACTCTTGTTGTCTTCCTCCATCTTTGTTGATGTGGGTGCCCTAGCTGTTTTGAAATAGGAAACTAATACCTCCAAATATTGTATGTAGCATTGTTTCATGGCTTCTTTGTTTGTCCTTTGCAGTCCTAATATGTTTGCAATGATTCCAAACTTATCTCCAAAATGGACACTTAAGTATCCACCCATGCATTCAACTAATTTGTATAAATCAAAGAGATTAATAGTTACTTCCTGAATTTGTGATGGTATAGGACCAGGAACATGTTTGTGCAGATAGTGGTTGTAGAACCATTGCACAACCTTGTCAAACCTTCCTCTGAAAAGTTCCCACCTTTGGCTTATGACTTCATCATCCTTGATCATGTTTAAGAATGCCACTAGATCATTGCAATTTTGGATTTTAAATAGATCTATCTCTTCTGCAACCTGTTGCAATTTCTTTCTTTCCTCCTTTCTGCTTTGGTCTAAGGACTCAAAGTATTCTTCTATGTATTCATTGTGGCGTGTCTTAAGAATGTTCACATCAATTTTTTATCCTTGTACATCCTTGAACATATATTCAAGGGTGTATCTATTCTATTCCAGTATGATCTCAAATCCTTGTTTCCTTAGCAAATCATGTGACAGTATGTTCAAGGTTATTTCAGGGGTGTTTTGTACCCCTGGAATAAGATATGCTTGTTTTTCATTGGGCACAATGACTTCACCAATTCTATATGAGAAAAGAATTTTTCTATGCTTCTCAAGTTTGTAAACTTGGAAGTCTTCTTTGATATTTAGAAATGAATTGATGTTAAAAGTCATGTGCTTGTCTGCAGTTTTGCTTATGTACCAATAATCATCCCAATTTCGTATATCTGATCCTTTGATTATACCCTTAGTGGCGTAATGAATAAAATCAGGGTATTTTATACTTATAGATTGATGATCATGGTCTTGTTTTTGGACATTTGTTGGTGAAATACCCAATCTGTTTGCATTTGAAACAAAGGACTTGGTCCTTGTTCTTCTTTATGTGCTGGTTATCTCTGCCTTTTCCTTCTTCTCCATCATTATGCCCTTATTGATCATTCTGTGGTTTTGGAGGGCATACTTTAAAGATATTTCCTTGTTGATTGCAACCGAAACAAACATATTGTTTGTATTTGCTATATGAGATTGTGGAGCTGTAATTTTCAATCTCGTCAATATTTTTTCTAAGTAAATCCTTGCAGTCCTTTGATATCTTCTTGATGCATCTGCCAATCCTAGCATCTTCCATGCCTCTTTTATTTTTCCTGTATGCATATTTTGTTTCTACATATCGCCTTGGTTCTCTCCCAGTATTTGTGCTCTAGTACCACTTTTGGCCAGGGATACTTGATTTCCAAGTATTCCATCTTTTCTCCAAGTGAGTGTTGGTATTAACCATTATGTAGAAGCATGTGTAGACGAAATTTATGTAGGGTCTTTGAATAATGCAGTAAAATGATACATAAAGTAAGCAATGTATTTTTCTATATATGGAACAAAGTATAATTATAAAATCATATATATTTAATAAATAATTGTATGTAAAATAATCTATTTATAGCTAATGAACATGTATAATGAAAAGTCATGCCTTTTCATTTGTAAGTGCCTTAACAAACATAACTGGTGCCTTTTGACTTTTGAGTCATGCCGTTTCTTCTGATAATTTCATATGTTCTAGTCTGTTGGCCTTTGTCCCATACTCTTATATTATTTGCAGTCTTTTGGAAAATTCTTAGGCCTGCATACTAATCTATTACATCATAATAATAAGTAATCTAAGATTCATATATCTAATATAAAGTTTCTGACAAAATACTTGCAAATTATTCCTAACACTAATTTGACTCCAACTAGACTTAATAATCCGGTCCAAGCGAATAATCAATAAGAATAGAGGCCGACATGTTGGTAATACACCTATTAATCTGTTGAGAAAATTCCGGTTTGGGGCCATGTTCCCTACCTTGTAGACACTTTCTAGCCAGACAAGGTTTGTCTTCCTGTCTTGGCCATGCTCTACCATGTCATGCTCTACCCACACCAAATGTTGACATCTGTCCCGCTCTACCGTACTTTATCAGACCCACTAATTATTGGGCTACCCCCACCGTGGCCCACTTTATCCACAATGTATTTTGTATTTATGTCCATGTCATGTGCTCTACCCACTATTCTGACGGCTGCTCTACTCTGACACTGCTCTACCAACTTTTACCTTTTTTGACTTTTTTTACCTCGGGAAAGAAAGATTAAGAATTAAATATTATTATTAAATTACCCTTTAATTCAAATTAATTCAAATTTAACATTATCTCTCTTCATTCTCACACACTATTTTTCCGGCCGACCCTCGCCGGAATTTTGCCCAAGCATGATTATCGATGATATGGTATGATTTTCTCCATCATTTCATCTGATAATGTTTTAGATCTGTTTATTGTCATTTTAATATACTTAGATTTAGATGAATTATTGTCATGTTAATTATACATACTTTTAGGCTTAATTAAGTTACCAGCCACACATTTTTTACCATTGATTATCATTGTTTTTAAGATAAATTGATTTATTGCTGTTTTTTAGCTTTTGTTAATTTGAATTATGTGATATTTGTTATTATAGGATTATTCTGCTAGGATTCATTTTAAAATCAAGCTACATTACTTCAAGTTAATCAAAGATCGTCTCAATTCAGAGCGTCGTGCTCTCTTTGAAGCAACATGTTTCGGACCATGGCTTGATGTAACCTATTTTGATAATGATGATGGCATCATTCATTACATGCTTCAAAAACAACACCATTCTAATGATGATAGCTACGACTTACCATTCATATACTCTGTTAATGGACATAGTCTCCATTTTGGCCGTCGTGAGTTTTGCATAGTCACTAGTTTTCAGTTTGGCCCACTTAGCTTCCGTCAATTCATGAATGGCGATATCCCTTTCGTAACCATTTATTTCCTCAAAAGATAGGCTATGATGTTTAAATAATTGATTTATTAGCTTTTCTGGAGGATGAAGAAAAATGGTATTTAGCTTCTGATCAAGATGCCATCCGTATATGTCTTTTGTTAACTTTGGAGGTTATTTTCATGGGCCGGGATTTGGTAGATGTGGTGGATGATGTATTTCTTAGGATGGTTGAACGTCTTGATTTTTGGAACTCGTTTCCATGGGGTGAGCACATTTGGAGGCAGCTCTATGACGCCATTAGAAATGTTGCTGGCAATCATAAGAGTGAACACATTACTGGGTTGAGGAAAAGCAGCAAATATGTCCCTAGCTATTCATTGTCTGGTTTTCTTTTCGCATTCAAGGTTTGTACTTTCACGTATATAAATTTTATTCATTGTTTTATCCAAAGTTTTAAAAAATGTATTTACCTCATTTTTTAGATATGGATTATAGAGTCTTCTAGTGATGCCACTCGTTGGTGGTCTAAGTTTGTACACATGATCCCAAGAGCAGTCTCATGGTCTAAGAAGCTTGAATTTAATAGCTTGGATAACTTTGGTGATTTATTTGTCAACGCTCCAATTGAGATACACCCTACTAAATCTGAATGGCAGTCCCTATAGTACACACATAGCCATGATTTTTTTTGTGGTATGCACCAAGGACTCCTCGTGTTTCTGTTGGTGGTCTATATGGTCAATATCTGAAAAAAAGAGATGTTACCCGTATGGCTAACAAACAAAGTGGTGTGGATGTTAATTTTCCTCGTGGTAAAGACAAGGTTTAAGATAGTACATTAGTCGACCGTCTTATAAATCTTGAAGCAATATGTGAAAGTTTGATGACTCTACCTACAGATGTTAAGACTTTGAGAGGCCGAATATTTAAATTGGAATCTATTATATAGGTTATTTATTTACACCACTGTTATTTCAACTATCTTAGTTTTCCATATTTTATTCTGCTTTCTAATTATTTTTGTAATTTGTCAGATGCTTACTGTTTCAAGAGAAGAGGGTTTGAAGAGAATGTTTGAAATAGCCCACAACTCTGATGTTCTAGAGGATGAAGCCACAATAGCTCTGTTAAACGGATTGTCCAACTTATCTCAATCTCTAAAAGTTGAAGATAACTGTGAGGTACGATAATGATTGGATGTAGTCACAATAGCTCTGTTAAATGCATTTGAATCTCACTATTGTTTTATTCATTTTACAGCAATTAGAACACCCAAGCATTTCTAAGCCAGAGGAGCATTTTATTCGTTTGTGTGAGCAGAGGCAAAAGGATCGTGCTTCCATAGAGGAAGGACACATGATACGGTCTGAGATTCAAAGGCTTAACAATCATAGGCAGAACAGGTTGAATAAGAAAATAGAGAATGAGTCCCACTACAAATGGTCAACTGGAGGAAATACTTCATCAACCCATATGAAGGCAGCCTTAAATATTGTGAAAACAATAAAAGGAAGTATGTCGATGTCATCAGGACCCCATTTGAGCCTTTTGATAGAACTCGTAAAGTTCCTACCATGGAGCAACTGACCAACCAAAAGAATGTCTTGAATTCAAACATGATTGAAAAGTGCAAGGAACTAAAGCCTTAGACAGAGGTGTCTACCTTTTTATACAGATATTCAAGTAATTGTTTTTTAAATTAATTTTTTTTAACAATTTTTTTATATTGTACAGGATCTCAAAAGGCCATTCAAAAGAATCGACAGAATTTACTTGAGTCATGAAATGGAAGTGTTTCTGAATAGGGATGTCGTAGGCCGTTGAAAATTCCCTTGGTGCAATGATATTATAGTCGACAAAAGATTTTGGCTAGCTTTATGTGCTCTTGATGAAAAACGGCGAGGATGGCTACTAGACAAGGTAAACATAATTGACCTTTCTGTAGGTGTTCCTATATTATTAATTTTTAAAACATTACAATACCTCTAATCATTAAATTATTTTCCTTTCTGAAATAGCACATTGACCTTTGGATCATGTACATGTGGTACACCCGCACGAGCGACATGAATTGGTCTATGGTTAGCTGTTATTTTATGGCACTTCTTCTTCAAGGATCTTTGCCAATCTTTTATGCTGACACACAGGTTTACCCTTTGGCATGGAAATATGTTGAACGGGTAAGTACAATACTTTTTTTTTCTTAGAACGAAAGCAGATTTATATTTTTGTTTTGGTGAGTCATTTCATGGACATTATTTACAGGTCTTTATTCCCATCAACGAAACATCTTCTCACTGGTCTCTGGCAGTGTTTGAAATCTGCACTGGACTGGTTACATTCATAGACACTCAAGCCACCTTTCATGATGAATTCCGCCCCTGGTATTTGAAGATGAGGAGCTGTTTGCAGGATAACCTACCGTTGATTATGAAAGAAACCGGTGTGTTTGAAAAGAAAGGAATTAACCCTTCTACCTATAGTATTTCTTTTCAGCATGCTCAACGTGTTCCAAAACAGGGTGGTCTGTACGGTGATTGTGGAGTGTTTCTTTGCATTTTTCTATACAGGTCAGTTTTATTCTTACTTTTAAGTGTGTTTTACAAGAATATATTGTTTTATAAAAACACCTAAATACTCGGGTCTTTAAATGTTAGGTTAGCAAATCGGATCCCAGTGAACCAAGTTGATGATCCAATACAAACCGCCCTTGCCTATCGTGAAAAAATGCTTCGGTTTTATTTTGATCACAAAATGTTTTCTCCATGAACCCTGTATGTTCCTAGCATTTGAAGACCCAACAATGTTGTCGCTATGAATATTTTGTAACTTATTCGAACTTGTATCTTGTTTACAAAAACCATCATCTACTGTATGGTGTTTGCAAAGTCAATTCGATCCTTATGACACTGAACCGTGCACCTAAATACTTGGGTCTTTAATATTTTATATTTTATTTTAAAGTTACTTTTATTTTTTTATATTAGACTATCATTAACATGCATACATATAGTTTATAATGCATACAAAACCAAGAAACTTTAACATAAGCATATCCATAGTTAATAATGTCCGGAAATAAATACGAAAAGCGTAAACATCATCAAATTCATAATCTTTACCAAATGCTTAATCTTCATCATATGAATCATTGAACATTTGTTTATCAAGGGTCAACCAGGTTAACAGGATTCCATTCAAAACATGGGTCTTGTGATCCTCCCCCAAAATCATATTGAGGCCATGCATACCTTGCCTGATTTTGTTGTGAGCTTCCCTCTCCAAAGATAAATTGGTTCATCGTGAAGGCCATTGCTTGGTTTGGACCTCTAGAGGCTTCTTCAACGTAAAATTGGTTAACCATCACCTGATTTACAATCGCAGGCACTGGTCGTCCCTGCTGGTCTCTCCATATGTTTGAGCTTGGAAAATGACCACCCTAACATATTTTATATATTAGTGAACTTTTAACAAAAAAATTAACAATATTAACATAATCGCACTCACATCATTATTTGCAAGGGGTTCATGGCAAGCAGTTCTTTGATGTCCAGTCTTTCCGCATCTTGAACATTTTGTCACAATCGGTGCCTCACCTTTGGATTTTATCCTTCCTTTGTTTTTTGGCCTACCAGATTGTCGAATGTCCATATTTGGTGCTTTTACAACTTCAAGTCCATCTAGTACAATCCACTCGTGTGGTTCCCCGACAGGATACATCAACTCTTTGTAAGTATCGTAAAGAACAGATTTTTTATGAAACCATGCCACTAACTCGCTACAATCAGGACATCCAAGATGTCTAGTAACCGCTCTAACATGAGCGCAAGGTATACCCGATAGCTGCCATATACGACAAGTGCAAGTACGCTCAGTCAAATTTACCTGTTGTAAATTCCGTCGATCATCTACTTGGTAAAGTACTCCCACTTGAATCCCAAGCACCTCCCAGTGATATCCTTTTTCCATTCTCTTCTTGACTTTTGCTGTAGCCCAATCACTTATCATATTTAACTTTGCATCTGCAATACGATTTAAAAAAATGTTACGTATATATTCAAATTATAACTCAATTTAATCTATGGCATCTAAATAATATTAACCTTTATATTTTTCACGCCTAGCACAATACCACTTTTGTAGTAGACCCCTGAACCAATCCATGAGCTTCGTCACCGGAGCATATCTAATATGCCTTGAAAAATTATTGATAGACTATGTGATGTTCGATGTCATATAATTATAGCGATTAGCCGGGCACATCGCCCTTGACCATTTTTCAAAACCAGCATCTTCAAGTTTCCTGTAAGCATCGGGTCTATAGGCCTGTATATCGGTAATGCCTCGTTGAAACTCTAGGGGGTGTAGGCTTTGCATGTCTTCCAGAATTTAGCCCTAAGCTTCTCGCTCTTCAATTTACAATTCATTTCCAAGTGCCTACAACAGTACCCATGAAATGCACCAGGAAATATATCTCTGCATGCCAGTGCTATTGCCGGGTGTCTATCTGATATGATTGCAAGATTTGGCACGTCGCCTATACATTCACTCATCTTGCTCAAGAACCATGTCCACGACTCTCTAGTCTCACCTTGCGACACCCCTGTAGCTATTGGTATTATCTGGTTGTTTCCATCCATTCCATTCAGCACTAGATTTGTTCCTCTGTAAGTACCTTTCAAATGTGACCCGTCTGTTATTAATAGTGGTCTCATGGTTGTTAAGAAACTCCGAATCTGTATATTATATAAAATAAGTTATTCATACCATTGAAATATTATTTGGGATACTTAAAAACATATAATCATAGTTAAATAAATTAAATGTTTACCGCAATACCAAATGCCATAAAGCACTATTTAAATCGTCCCTCATCATCCGTATCAATATGTGTTACCGTCCCCGGGTTCCGCAACTCTAAGTTATAACAATAAATAGGAAGCAAGGCGAATGACTCTATATGGCCACCATAGTTAAGTTCCAATGCCGTGTTTTTACCACCCCATGCTTTTTGTAAGTAATGTTTATGTTGTAATCAAGGTTCATATCTTTCATTATGTCTTGCGGTTTGTATACACGACTATTATCTCTTAACTTTGGTGAGATTAGATGGCCTATCAACTTTTTAGTAGCATTACGGTGATTAGGATTTATTTTTGTTCTTGTACAAGTGTGAACATCATTGACTGTCCCTAACAACCACTTCTCATTCGTTTTAGACTTACATGAAATAATTTTTCATTTGCATTCTTTATTCACGCAAATGACATCTAACCTCTCTTTATTTGATTTTCTTGGTTTAAACTCAAAACCTTCATCAAGTGCCTTTTCACCAAGTACCGCCATCCAGTGTTCTTTACTGTTAAATTCGTCATCCTTAGCCAGTATACGTTTGATTTTGTTGTTCTCAATTATATTTTTAGATGGTTTGATGATAAGCTCTGGTGCATCAGGTGGTTCGGGTGCAAAAGTAAATTTATTTTTCTTCCATTCAGAATCATCAATAGTAGGTAACCTGTTTCTTTTAGGAACTAAAACTGTTTCTTTTTTGATGATATTTTGATAATCTTGAAATACACTAGGGCTGGAATTAAGATCTAGATCTATAGGTTTTGAAGTTGAATGTTTTACCTTTTGAATGCATAAACTATGAGACGTGGTAGACATTGTTTTAGATACCTCTAGCGCGAAGAAGAACACATCATTATCATCGTCTATGCGTACATTGTTTGAACCCATTTGATATGATATAGAAATATCATATGTATAGTCGATGCCGAACTTTTCCCTCGCGTACTGAACTAGGTCTCTGTATGTAATATTGTTCTGAAATACAGCACCATAAGTCACGTCATCACAAACTAAATAAACAGTTAAATGGTCTGAGGATGATTTCATTTTGATTCTTTGCTTTTACATAATTTTATGTTCTTCAAGCCTATATATATGTATAATCAGAAACTTTATTATTTATGTATGTTGCATTCAATACCATGACTAGTGTCATAACCCTGTAAGCCTACAGGTAGTATACATAGGTAGAGCACTATCCCCTGGTAGAGCAGCCGTCGGTGAAAACCCGTGCAACATAATTACTGATGTAGACAACTCATATATGCGTAAGTGTAATATGTTAAACATCTTTAGGTTAGATAGGTAGATGTATATTCAACTGTATACACTACGTAGTTTTAGAACCCGTGCCACATAATAACACACTCTAACTTGCCACATAAGATGTCATTTTATTACTACAAAGATAAAAACACACGAATTTGTTAAAAGAGAAGTTCAATAAACTGACAAAGACGAAAGATATCTTAAATTATGGGACATTCTAGTGGATGGTCGAACCACAATCCTTCTTCTGGTTTTTTCACATCTCTTCTTTTTCCAATTCGACAAGTTCTGCAAAATTCATTGTAGTGCAATCTTTAGGGCTAGTCATGTTTGAGGTTACTTCCTCATCAGAATCATAAGAACACATGTTCTTGGTATAGTAATCACTCAGTAGACCTTTGTCAACAGTCAAGCCTTCTTCCAGGCTGTACAGATCTAGCATGCTGTGCACTTCAGCAGCATCATACATTTTTTTGACATCCCTATCATTTTGAACAATAGTCAAGCCTTCTTCCAGTTTACAATCTGGTTTACGATAAAACCAAGCTGATATTTCAACATGCAATATATGTTTCAGCAAATCACACCATTGTTGATACGTCAACCGTTCAGACATATGTGGCTTCAAGGCTAATATCTTTCCACTTTCTCCATACCTCAACGGACCGACAAAGAAAGAACTTCCATGGTAGACTTCCAACACGAAATGACCCGGTGGATACATATCTATGTTCCATTCGTGTAAACAATGTTTTAATACACTTAATAAAAATTAATATACATTAAAGAAAAAATATAAAAGATAAATAGAGAATTTATATACAACAGATCTTGCATAAACAAATCGGGGGCACTTGATGATGAATCAGTTCCTAGAGATACCATTCTGTTTTGAATATAATAAACCAAGAAGTAATAAAACAAGATGAATAATTATTTTGGAGAAAGAGAACTATATATAAGAGTAAAAATACATGTAATGTACTATAAAGCAATAGGTAGGTACTTCAATAAATTTTGAAATGTCTATAAAGTAATTGACATATCAGGATACATTCATATCTACATTTCAACTCCCACATTCTACATCCCCAGTATATACATCTAAGTTATGGATTCACCACCAAATGAAGGCTGGGAATTCATACTCGATATAGATGACTCATATCTACAACTTTCTACTCCCTTCTCAACCTTGAAAAGCCAAACCAAAAACCAAATCATATGTTCATCAAGCACTATAGACTCTTTTTATGCCAACACAAATCCTGTAAGGATAATTCCAGGTCCTGTTGGAGAATTTCAACAAGGTAACTTATTTAATCTCACAAATGTTAGCGATGCTCCTACTCAAGAGTATATTAGGAAAATAAACGATGACGTTACTGATGATGATGATTTCAAAACCTCTCCTTGGGTCAACGCTGTCGAGTTTATGAAAGATAATGGCAATTTTGGCGGTGGAATATTTGGGGACATTAAAAAATACATTGCAAATGGTAAAATTGAGTACGTTGTTGCTATTATAACATCCTGTAAGCCAAATGTGATTGGTGATATGAACCTTACACTTAAAGATCCTTCAGGCACCCTTCAAGGGACAATTCACTACAAAGTTTTAGCAGATGATCTTTATGCAAAATGTATTAAAGTAAGGTCTGCTCTCGTACTAAAAACGTATCAGTATTCTGTCCTAAATCATCAAATATGGCTCTCAACATTACTATTCGAAATTTGGTTCGTGTATTTCCAAATTAGCTTTAGTGGCTTATGTATAAGGGTCCAGTGTAAGCAATCATTTCCAGTTTAACATTGTATAATTTGTTTTTAAATTTTTAGAATGTTGTTAGCTTTTAGATATAATGTGTTTCAACATACTATCTCATTTAAGTTTACATAGATATGACAATACTTGATAGAGCATTCTAGTTGATAGAACATTGGACTGGATAGAGCATTTGTTTGAAAAAAGACGGGAAACTCTTTCAATTCGACATGACATGTATTAAATGATACTATCCTAGTACCTGCAACATAGTACAATAGGAGACTATTACATTCATAAAGCATTCAAGTGGGTAGAGCCAATCTTTGTACAAAAAGACGTGAAACGGTAGAACGACATGAATCGTAATAAATATTTCCTTAAACAATCCTTATACATTGTACATAGTACACTAGTATAATAGGTCAGGATACTATGGCATTAATGTTAACATAGATATTGCAATATCTGATAGAGCATCCGACCTGATAGAGCATTTCCCTGGATAGAGCATTTGTTTGAAAAAAGACGGGAAACTCTTTCAATTCGACATGACATGTATTAAATGATACTATCCTAGTACCTGCAACATAGTACAATATGAGACTATTACATTCATAGAGCATTCAAGTGGGTAGAGCCAATCTTTGTACAAAAATACGTGAAACTAGGTAGAACGACATGACTCGTAATAAATACTTCCATAAACAATCCTTATACATTGTACATAGTACACTAGTATAATAGGTCAGGATGTTATGGCATTAATGTTAACATAGATATTGCAATATCTGATAGAGCATCCGACCTGATAGAGCATTGTCGTGGATAGAGCATTTGTGTAGATTTGCTTTTAGCTAATCTGGTGGTCTAGGTGGATGGTGGAAGGTGGAAGCCATTGTTGAGAGAGAGAGAGAGAAGAGAGGTTGTGTGTTAAAGATAAAGAAAATGTGTATTGAAATGAAAAGATGAAAATGAAACACAAGCAACACCCCTCCTTGGAAGCCTAGGAGGGGTATATATAGCCACACACCCAACACTTAACTATACATTGTACCTAGTCTAGTCTAAGCGTGTGTGACTATGATAACTAATGGGAATTCATAAATGTCGTCACATAAAGTGAATTTCCAACAATCTTCCCCCGTGGGACGACATGTAGAATTCCTTACAATATTTTTCCTAACAAGTACATAATGATTAAGAACAAGAGCTTTCATGAAGCGTCCAATGCTGATGATGTCTTCTGAGGCCTTTGACTTCAAAACGACTCATCTTTAAAGTAACTTGTAGAAGAAATACAGTAACGACACGAGCTAAGTAATCCATGTACTTCTGGTTAAGGAGAAGCTTCTGAATTAACTTCCCCCTAATTTATGCCACATAAACTTGATGTAGAAGCTTTTAAATAGCTTCCCCCTAAACCGACAATCCTCGTAAGCAACTTCAAAGCTTTCAATAAGCTTAGAATGATTAAGTGCACAGCGGAATCTAACAAGCAAATCCCATCATATAACATGATAACGTTGCTAAGAGGGATTGAAAGTTTGGGGCACACCAAGTAGATCAACAACTTCTCTTCTCACGCTTGAATAATTATTCTGAATTTTTCTTCCCCCTGAGAGTTCAAGTTATGCATACTAGAAAGAATCAAGACATTTCTTTCCCCACATAGTTGAAGAAAATAAATCAATCCCAAGTATGAAGCTCAAATACTGAAGTAGACACTTTATCCCATTCATGAAGTTGACATCATAACACCAGAGTCAATTAAGTCCCGGAAATGCACATATCTTCTTCCGGAGATGCACCAGAGTCAATTAAGTCTCGGGAATGCATATCTCTCCATATAAGATAATGATGATGAATAATTGCAACAACCAAACAATTAGACATCGAATCAGTAGTGTACCGTTTAGAGATGGATAACGCCACGAGTTAAAACACTGATTTTCTTTGCGGCTATGACAAATGTCATCCCGGAATGTCTTCAAATCAAAAGAAGGTCTGAAGTTCATCACGTGTACTCGTTGTGCGTTCAATGTGTCTTCTTCTTCCCCCTTGATGGTTTCGAAACTCGGAACCATCAATAAATCGTACGCACATGTACCTGAAAACTCGTGAGAATAATAAATAAGCTGAATTATATATTTTGTGAGAATCAGCTGTTGATCGAAATTCTCTACTCATAAACTCTCCACGGCTATCTTTACCAACCCACTTGAAAGCAATTTGAAGTGACCACTGATAGAATGAACCAGATACATCAAACGTGAAACTGAATAAGAATCCTTCGATCTTGTGACTTAAGCTTGCACTATTGTTGAATGAAGAACGGTGGAGAAATCTCTAAGTACCCAATGCATCAGTGAAGAAGTCTATAAGCACAACACCTCTTTAATTTATCCACGTCGACTAAGCACGTGACACTGAGTACAACAATGTAACCCCTTTAAGTGATAGTTATCCGAGTCATCAACCAACCACCCCGAACCCGAAAACTAGATAAACAAGTCTTCATTCTAAGATTAAGCACGAGCAAGTTATCTTTGAAAGATAAAATAAGTTCACGCCTTCGAAAAATCCGTCTTCAACTTCGAATAATTAATACCCGATCAAACGAATTCGTAGTCACTAAAAAATCGCCAATTTTTTCTTCGGTCTCGTCAAAATAAATTTTTGTCACTCGGTCACGTCTTTTTGTCACATCCTTTATCAACTGTGATCAACTATTAAACCATTCACAAAAGATTTAGCACTAACTAAAAGTGTGTAGCTACTTAGATTTCGGATTAAAAACAATAACCCAATCCTACACTATTAGTTAAGTACTATGTGGCCCATATGCTTTGAACAAAATTCAAGCCTAATTGCATGATCATTAAAATGAAATGGCAATATAGCCCATGATGGCCCATCAGAACCATACTCGGTCCAAGAATGGTGAGGATAAAAATATGCATAACCCTAATTTATCTCACACATACTTACCCTAATCACTTCTTATTTTCCCCCGCCCCCAAAATCCTCTCAATCACCAAACAAAATCATAATACGAATCTCACATATCCTCCATCTCATTTATCTCAAAACCTCCACTATCTTCACTCCATCTCAGTCACCTAAACATCTCCACCCCCTATACTCTTCTCAAACCACAAACCAAATCAATCTCATTTCACCTTATACATCATTAACAATCATAACTGTTGGGTCAAAAAGTTGATGTGGCAGAAACTCAAAAACGAAGAAAACATGAAGATTTTGTCTTGTTGATCCCAAAGTCAGATCTTAAACCTTAATAGCTTGTTTTAAGGGTTGTGATAGAAAGAAAGAATTCAATCTAACACTAGAGAAACTTTGCAAAGCAAAGTAACTAATCAAGATGCGAAATATAATGTTTAGCACAAGAACAATATGATTGAAACGTTGAACTTTAATATATCAATGATATACGAATACCCTAAAATGGTATTAGGGTTTACAAAACCTTAAAGTATGATAATGAAAGACAAATGAGAAAGACACACATTGCATGCTAACCTAGTGGGTCCTTTTATAGCCATAAGGACTCACGTACAAGATCACTACTAACAAACTTTGAAAGTATTAAGGAATAGTAACAGAAACGCGTAAAAATCTATTCCAAGTTTATCTCTGACAGCAAGGCCTTTGACTTCAGCAGGGGAACCAATCCCCCTGCCTTTGTTATTTAGCAGGGGGAACTTACACTAGTAGGGGTACGAATAATCAACTAGCAGGGGTAACAAGTAAGCATAGATTTATTCCCAACAATCCTCCCCTAAACTTGTGCTTTCCCCTAAAGACAAGTTTCTGAATAAATCCTAGTTGATGAGGATGCTTACAAACTTTCTGGCCAAATCTGACTATGAATCATTCTTACCAGATCATAAGCAACAGGCGTTTTAGCATCTATAATCAAGTTAGCCTATGCTAGTTTCTTCAAGGTCTCCTGAGTGAAGGGATAATACCTATGATTGATCAAGTACACACTTACTCCTTCCATTACTACCTCATAGACCCCATAATTGGTAAACAGCTTCCAATACAACAAATCTCCTTTATTCACTGCATCAAATATAGGGTCAAATAACTCATGCTCATACATCCTTTTCATGCACTCCCAGATTACCCAATCCTTCTCCACACCATCCATGGTAGGAGGTTTTGCAGCAAATGTCTTCTTCAAAATTTTCCACAGATCTTCTAAGTCCTCATTATCCAAGGTCTAAAACATGACATCAAGACTTAGAAATGTCTGTGCTGTATTGTCAGCTCTTTTAAGCTTCCACCAAGTCCTCCCTTTGTGTTCATAAACAGCATACTCTATGATAGCAAACTTCTTTCCAAGTTCACTAGGTGAGATATCATCATTTTCCTGCAGAATTAGCTGTTTGTCAATTTCATCATTTGAAGGCCATTGAGACTCCTTAGTAACTGTGCCAATCTTCTCCATTCTCTTGAGTCTTTTGGCTGCTCTTTGTACATTAAGTACAGACTTCTTAATTTCTGGAAAACTTTCACCTGCTTGATGTAATGCCCCTGCTTGTGATGATGCACCTGCTTGGGACGATGCACCTGCTTGTGTAGTTTCTAAAGTTTTTCCTTCAGCTTTTCTTTTCTTAGATTCCCTAGCTTTCTGTAGCATTTCACTTTGTCTCCTAAGATACTCAGCTTCCTCAGGAGAATTCATAGTCATCCAATCTTCCACATCATATTCTCTTAATACTGGTCTGACTGCTCTTTTTATGGCTTCAAAACTCATATCTCTGAAGTCACCATCCTTCCATTGTCTCTTGAGCAAAACTTTGTAGTGTTCAAGTTGCCCTTTCTCTGAAGTTAAATACTTCTCTCTCTGAATTTGATTTGCCCTTCTTTCCAGATACTCAGTTTGATATTTGTAAACAAGGCAAGTTAACTCATACCTGTCTTCCAAAGGAGCATTTATTAACTCCTTCTCCCATTGATCAAGAAATTCTCCAACATGAGGTACCCTGTCATCCAACTCTCTATGCATAATCTCAACCTGCTTGAGCATATCTTTAGGCCTCATCGTTTGCATTCTTTGATCATGTATATCCATCTCCTCTTGTTGTAGCCTGAGAGCTACTTGTGCATCATGTGCTTCTTGAGCCCTTTGCTGTTCAGGAGTTAGATGCTTGTATTTTCTCTTGGGCTGTTCAACCATGATTCCTTTTCCTTTGTCTTTTGGATCAACTGCTGGTGCTGGTTTAACTTTAGATGCAGGTTCTTTGATTGTAATACCCTTCTGAGCTGGTTGCTTTCTGTTCTTTCTAACGAAAGTTTGAGTAATATTTTTAGCAGGGGAACGACTTACAACAGTGGGATCAGCAACAGCAGGGGAAACTTTTGAAGCAGGGGCGTCTTCTTGATTGCCCATGGTGAGCAATGTTTGAGCAATCTCTTTGGTTGCACTCCCCTTATCACTTCCTTTATCAGCACTTCCTTTCCCAATCCCTTTCTCAGCACTTGCTATGTAAAACCCGTATTTAAATCGAGAATATAAATACGCGGTTTATATTAATACGCGGGTTATTTTTATATTAATACGTAGAAATTATCAACGGAACAACGCGAGAAAATATTACGAGTAATATTTTATTACAAGTATTACTATAATACAAGTTTTAAAAAATTACAAGTATTACTATAATACAAGTTTTTAAAAAAAAAAAAAAAAAACGAAGTGAAACGAAAATTAAGTGTGCTCTTGGGCCGGCAGCTTTTAGAAAGACAAAAAGGGAGGAGAATGGGCTGGAGGCCCATTCCTTTTGATCTAGGCCGGTTAATAACAAAAAGGACGGGAGTCCTTTGTTTTCTTTTTATGCCGACACAAACACACTCAAACAAAACCCTAATACAGAAAAGAGTGCAGCCGCCAGTTTTGCTTGTGCCCCTTCCTCCCTGCCGCGACCCACATCAAGGAAACAAGAGTAAGGGTCGAGTCTTAATCCTAGAAGAACAAAAGATTTGATCTTAAAACCCTAAAACACAAATAGGTAAATCATTCATTCCGTTTCTTTTTTTCTTTCTTTGTGTTCTTTCGTTTGATTTAATGGATCACGAATCAAATCTTAGTTTTAAAACATGTTAAGAACACGTTCGTTAATGATAGATTAAAGAGGGTTTTCGTTTGGCCAGTTTTCACTCAAACCGAGACCAATCAATGGTCTCGGTGGTAAATTTTTACACCAGCCGCAACCCTTAAAAGGGGTGTTGGCTTGGTTTATTGTTGGCGGGGGAAAACACAACCCCAACAGGGGTGCGTCTGGCCTACCAGTGGCAACAGCAGGAAGGGGAGGTGTTTGTTCTGGCAGTGGGAAACCACCACTGTCAGTGGGATTGTTATAACTAGCAGGGGAAACGAACCACAGACAGGGGGAAACCCAGAACTGCCAGTGGGAAAACTGGCAGTAAGGGGGGTGTTTGGCAGTGAGTTTTAAAACCGGATTTAGGGCTGCTTGGCTACAGGTTTAACGGGGTGTTTGGCAACCCGGTTTAGAAACAGTTAAGGGTGCGTTTGGGACTGTAAAATCATACCTTTTAAATTAGTTTACTTTAAATAAATGTTTTAAAATGTATTTAGTAAATTAAATATAAACTAGTTTATAAAATTTAAAAGAGTATAATTTTATTAAATGAAGTAAATTATTTTCGGAAACTTACTAATTTAGCAAACTTTTGTTTTCAGCAGGTTACCTAATATAATGTTAATATAGCGTCAGAATACGTTATGCCAAATTAATAGTAGAACGATAATACGTTAAAAGAATTATAAGAAAGATCAGATTTATCAGTTAATAAGCGTATAGAACTTCAGGAATAAATAAAGAAATAAATAAGAAACCAATACGGTCAGTAAGATTTAATAACGGATATCGGTTAACTTATTCGCGTCTTTTATTCATGTAGCACGTGTGAAGCCCGAGTAGTATTCGTTCAGTCTTCCTTTCAGTCAGTACTGGACTAGAGGTACGGATTTTCCGTCCTTTCAGTAAGGACTTCCTTTATATGCATGATTAAGATTTCCATCTTCAGCCGAATGTTTTTCCCCAGTATATGTTTAAATTTATCAGTAATCATGTTAATAACTAAATAGAATTGCCTGAGCGTTATATACAAGCACGACCAGTTTATGTACTAGTTACGGAGGTACCGTAACCACGACACTAGAGGCACCGGTGTCGTGACTCACATGCAGGAGAGTGATATCCTGCATCGTCCCACTCATGTTCAGTTTGGCCATTTTTATATGTATGTTTTAGTGGGGCGTATGGATGCATCCTAGGCTTATATGTGTTACAAGTTATCAGGGTGAATGTGGTGTGTGCTCTACATCCTTCACATTGGAGCTGATCCCTCCACCCAGCACAGTTATTTAGAGGTCACCCCTCTACAGCATGACGAGGTCACCCCTCCAATTATTCATGCACGGTTGTTACAGCACGTGACCTATATAAGCTCTGGCAAATAAAATACAGTAAATGCATGTTTTCAGAATTTAGAGTTATATTTCAGTATCAGCATATATGAACCAGGTCTTACAGATTTTATGCAAGGTTATACCACATGTTACATATCAGTCTTATAGCTTCATTGTTGACTTCTATTTCATTACCTTTCAGTACATTCTTATCATGCTATATCCGTCCACTGAGCGTTATGCTCAGCCGTAGTTTCCTTTCATGTTTCCAAACGGCAGGTACACAGGGACGATCTTAGGACTTCCAAGAGAGTACGTGCATTTGGATGGGAGCTATCCAGACTCCTTTATTTTTATGCATACCTTACGTTACTTTACTTTGGTTGTTTGGACACTATTTCGTCCTTTTTCCTTTCAGTACTTAACCTTTATATTTTGGGCTTGTGGGACTACCGATGTTTGATTCCGGTATTTCCGTTTGGTCAGTTAATGTTTAATACATTGCCTTGCATGCTTTGATGACACGCCATAAATACACGTAACGGTCCATTTATCCAAGTGGGGTGTTACAATTATGGTATCAGAGCGCGCAAGGTTCGACCTGTAGGCTCTAAAACTTGACCTGTGACTAGTGGGTAGTCACCAAGAACTTCTTGTATTTTGGCGTCGTTATTTTCCATGCTACTCATGAATTTTATCAGTCGGATTTTCAAAATTTTGATTAAGTAAACGGTTGGTACAGGACTGGCCATACTTAATCGCATGTGCTTTTCAAGAACATTTCGTTTTGGTGAACTGACCATAGGCGTTCACCCTTGCCCGCTTAAATTTTGTATGGATGAGCTGACCATAGGCGTTCATCCTTACTCATGTCAGATTTATGTTTCAGAAATTGTCATCTTGTGAACTGACCCTAGGCGTTCACCAGTATTCATGTCATGTTTTGTTAGCTATACCTTCATGAATTACACTAAGCATATTCAGATTTATTACTTCAGGTTCTTACGTTTTTGTCGATTTATCCTCTTTTATTTCAGATGCCACCCAGGCGCGACACCGAGAATGATCCTAACGCAGCTGCCATTGTTGCTGCTGTTCAGGCTGCTATACAGGCCATGTTACCCCAAATTCGTGATGAGATCCGAGCTGAGTATCAAAATGGACCTCAGCAGAATAACAACCCTCCTGCTCCACCACCTGCCACTTTACCCGCTTGGCTGGATCTGTTCAACAAGCAGAAGCCCCGACTGTTTGAGCAGACTGTAGCTCCAACTGATGCAGAAGACTGGATCTACCATATAGAGAAAATTTTTGAAGCTATGGGTTGTGGTGATGTTTTCAAAGTTAGGCTTGCAGTTTACAAGCTGGAGGGTCCTGCTCTACATTGGTGGAGGTCTCAGAAACTGTCCAATGGGGGAGATGCTTGGGAGCTTGCATTGACCTGGGCACGTTTCAAGACGATGTTCTATGACCAGTTTTTCCCGCATGCGGAGCAAGCTAAGATGAAGAGGGACTTTCACGTTATTCGTCAGAATAATGGCGAGAACAGTATAGAGTTCATGCACCGATACCTCAGGATGGCTGGATTCTTAGGGGAGGCTGCGGGTACCGTAGAGGAGCAAGTGAAGCAATTTCGCTGGGCTCTTCACACTAGGACTGCAGATAGATTGATGAGTGCCACATTCACTAATGTGTCACAAGTAGCTAATGCAGCTCGGGACATCGAGATGCTTTTTGAGAGGGACGAACTCGAGAATGTAGAGCGCCCGGAGAAGAGGTACATCTCACCCAACAGACTTAAACAATTTAGCCCATTATTGCTTGGCAACTTATATGTTATTAAAATCTTACAGACACATAGGAGGAGACCGATCCCAATCGGCTACTCCGCATCAGAACTACAGGAACCACGGTCAGTCATATGACCGTAATCGGTCAGATAAGAGGAACGGCGGTGATAATTACCGCGGCAGCTCCAACTCCTCTGGCAGCTACAGGTGAGCCTTTAAGCTCCAAGAATACTAAACTATCGTGTAAAACAGATCTTAAATTTATTTGTAAATTCCAACAGAGATGCTGGACAGGGGCGTGACCAAAACAACAGGGGTCAACAGGTTGCCCGACCGGCAAATTCTGGTAATTTTAAAATTCAGTCAGTCAACCTTATTTCAGTTAAGTTATCAAAATCGTGACACGTATATATCATCGTAAATCAGGTTCTCAGCAAACCAGAGCTACTTCCATCGGGTATACATATCCCACTTGCATCACGTGTGGGAAGAAGCACTCGGGACCTTGTCGTCGTGGTTCGGGTAATTGCTACAAGTGTGGTCAGCCGGGCCATTTGAAGAGGGATTGCAAGAGCGGGGATGCTGCCGGTACCTCAGGCCAGATTCCCCAGATTTTACCTCCCCCACCACCGATACCACCAACCACTGGTCGTGTCTACACTACTACTCGTGAGCAAGCAAATAAGACCGCATGTACCATTACTGGCATTTTGTTTATACACGGACAGTCTGCATGCGTGCTTTTCGATACAGGCGCCACGCACTCGGTTATATCTACTTCATATGCTGTTAGAATAAACATGACCCCTACGCCACTAGACAGTGCACTTAGTATATCTACCCCCATGCGAGACTCTGTACTCATTACCCAAGTATATAAGGATCTCCCTCTTGAGTTTGATGATAAAATCCGTCCAGTCAGTGCTCTTCCTTTGGATATGTGTGAGTTCGATATTATTCTGGGTATGGATTGGTTATCGGTTCATCATGCCACCATAGATTGCCATGCTCACCAGGTCATCTTTGGTGATGTCCAGACACCAGAGTATATTCACCGAGGCTTCCTACCAGGAAAACATGTTCAGATCATTTCAGCTTTACAGGCTCGTACCTTACTATATCATGGTTGCGAGGGCTTCCTAGCCACAATTCATGACACGACTTCGGAGACACCTTCAATTCATGATCAGCCAGTTGTGTCAGACTTTCCAGATGTCTTTCCCGAGGAACTTCCAGGTTTACCTCCCATGCGAGAGGTAGAATTTGGCATCGATCTCATTCCAGGTGCAGAACCAGTATCTAAAGCTCCTTACCGTATGGCTCCTGTAGAGCTTAAGGAACTGAAGGATCAACTTCAGGAACTTCTCGAAAGGGGTTTCATTCGTCCCAGCGTATCACCATGGGGCGCTCCAGTTTTGTTTGTCAAGAAGAAGGATGGTAGTATACGTTTGTGTATTGACTACCGTGAGTTGAATAAGCTCACTATTCGTAACCGTTATCCACTTCCTCGTATTGACGATTTATTCGATCAGCTTCAGGGTGCCAAGCACTTCTCAAAAATCGATCTACGATCAGGCTACCATCAGCTGCGTGTAAAAGAGCAGGATATATCTAAAACTGCTTTTCGCACGAGGTACTGTCATTACGAGTTTGTCGTTATGCCATTCGGTCTCACGAATGCGCCCGCAGTATTTATGGACTTAATGAACAGAGTTTT
This sequence comes from Glebionis coronaria, assembly GCA_025667525.1. NCBI lineage: Eukaryota > Viridiplantae > Streptophyta > Magnoliopsida > Asterales > Asteraceae > Glebionis > Glebionis coronaria. The sequence continues at coordinate 522,397,081 of CM046875.1, forward strand.
CCACGAATTTTTAGACAAGTTTGTGATCGTATTCATCGATGATATCCTCATTTTCTCCAAATCCAAAGAGGAACATGAGAACCATCTCCGTACAGTTTTGCAGATTCTCAGACGAGAAAAACTATACGCTAAATTTTCGAAGTGCGAGTTTTGGCTGAATATAGTGGCGTTTCTAGGCCATATTGTTTCCGCAGAAGGAATAACTATGGATCCTGCAAAGGTGGAGGCTATCACCAAATGGCCAAGACCGACATCTGTCACAGAGATACGTAGTTTTCTTGGGTTGGCGGGTTATTACCGCAGGTTTGTGGAAAACTTCTCACGTTTGGCGTTACCATTGACCCAACTTATGCGAAAGGGTGAGAAGTTTATATGGACCGAGGAGAGAGAGAAAAGAGTTTTGAGGAACTCGAGCATCGATTGATCTCAGCACCGATACTTACTCTTCCATCCGGTATAGGCGGTTATCAGATTTACAGTGACGCATCAGGAAAGGGCTTAGGTTGTGTTCTTATGCAGCATGGGAAAGTCATTGCTTATGCTTCGCGTCAACTGAAGCCGTATGAGAAAAATTACCCTACTCATGATCTAGAGCTCGCAGCAGTCGTTTTCGCTCTTAAAATCTGGAGGCATTATTTATACGGTGAGTCGTGTGATATCTTCACCGATCACAAAAGTCTCAAGTATATATTTACACAGCGAGAGCTGAACATGAGACAGAGGCGATGGTTAGAACTACTGAAAGACTACGACACTAATATCCAGTATCACCCAGGTAAAGCGAATGTAGTGGCAGATACCCTTAGCAGAAAGTCGGGTATGGTAAATGGCATCAAAGTTCAGGAAGAAATTATTCAGGACTTAGAGCGTTACGATATTGAACTCTTAGCACGCGGACAAAGAGGATACTGGGCTAGTTTGAGGGTAGAACCAGATTTGCTCTCTAGGATTAAAGCCGCACAAGAGGATGATGGTGAAATCTGGGCGATTATCCAGAACATTGACCGGCAGACCGAATTTCGCATCGATGACGATGGTATCGTATGGCAGGGTACCAAACTCTGCGTTCCAGAAGACCCTGCTCTCAGAGAAGCCTTAATGACTGAGGCTCACAGCTCTCCGTTCTCTATCCATCCGGGTTCCACCAAAATGTACCACGATCTTAAGCAGCATTTCTGGTAGAGCGGTATGAAACAGGATGTTGCAACATTTGTGTCTAAATGCTTAACATGTCAGCAGGTTAAGATAGAGCACCAGCGTTCCAGTGGTCTTCTCCAGCCATTAGATATTCCAATGTGGAAGTGGGACAAGATCTCTATGGATTTTGTCACCGGACTACCACAGACTCAGCGGAGACATGATGCAATCTGGGTAGTTGTCGATCGTTTGACCAAGTCAGCACATTTCATTCCTATTCGTAAAGATTTCGCAGTCAGTAAATTAGCAAAACTATTCACCGAGGAGATCGTACGATTACACGGTACACCTTCGGAAATTATATCAGATAGGGATCCCCGTTTCACTTCTCATTTCTGGGGAGGTTTGCATAAAGCTTGGGGAACTAGGCTCAAGCTCAGCACAGCTTTCCATCCACAGACGGACGGTCAGTCAGAGCGTACCATCCAGACCTTGGAGGACATGCTACGCGCCTGTGCATTAGAATGGACAGGACATTGGGATGACTATATTTGCTTGGTTGAGTTTGCTTACAACAACAGTTGGCATGCTAGTATCAAGCGTGCTCCATTCGAGATGTTATACGGCAGAAAATGCCGTGCTCCTATTTGTTGGGATCGGGTGGGAGAACGTTTGATTGAAGGACCTGAACTAATAGAACTGACCAATGAAAAAGTCGCCATCGCTAGGGCAAAGCTGCAAGAAGCGCGTACTCGCCAGAAGAGTTACGCCGACAAGCATCGCAGAGATCTATCTTTTCAGACTGGGGATCGTGTGTTCCTCAAAGTATCACCCGCACGCGGTGTCAGACGTTTTGGCCTCAAAGGCAAACTTAGCCCTCGTTACATCGGACCGTTCGAAATCCTTGAACGTATTGGTGAAGTGTCATATCGATTGGCGTTACCGCCTCAGCTTTCACACGTCCACAACGTGTTTCATGTATCACTACTCAGGGGGTACAACTATCATGAGCTTCGCAAAGTAAATTATCCACTCGATCAGATTCGGGAGGATTTATCTTATATTGAGGAACCCGAAGCAGTTTTAGATCGCCAGGATCGAGTTATGAGAAGGAAGACCATTCCTTTCGTCAAAATACTATGGAGGGACCATACCGAACGGGAGGCCACGTGGGAAACAGAGGAGTCTATACGGACTTCTTATCCTCACTTTCAGTTTTAATTTGGGTATGTCCTTTCAGCTTCTACGTTTTCCAGCTTATTAGCATTTTCGGCTTTTACCTGTCAGTTAAATACCTTGTAATTCGGGGACGAATTTCTCTTTTAGAGGGGAAGAATTGTAAAACCCAGTACGGCCGTATTTTAATTCGGGGACGAATTATTCCTTTTAGAGGGGAAGAATTGTAAAACCCGTATTTAAATCGAGAATATAAATACGCGGTTTATATTAATACGCGGGTTATTTTTATATTAATACGTAGAAATTATCAACGGAACAACGCGAGAAAATATTATGAGTAATATTTTATTACAAGTATTACTATAATACAAGTTTTAAAAAATTACAAGTATTACTATAATACAAGTTTTAAAAAAAAAAAAAAAAACGAAGCGAAACGAAAATTAAGTGTGCTCTTGGGCCGGCAGCTTTTAGAAAGACAAAAAGGGAGGAGAATGGGCTGGAGGCCCATTCCTTTTGATCTAGGCCGGTTAATAACAAAAAGGACGGGAGTCCTTTGTTTTCTTTTTATGCCGACACAAACACACTCAAACAAAACCCTAATACAGAAAAGAGTGCAGCCGCCAGTTTTGCTTGTGCTCCTTCCTCCCTGCCGCAACCCACATCAAGGAAACAAGAGTAAGGGTCGAGTCTTAATCCTAGAAGAACAAAAGATTTGATCTTAAAACCCTAAAACACAAATAGGTAAATCATTCATTCCGTTTCTTTTTTTCTTTCTTTGTGTTCTTTCGTTTGATTTAATGGATCACGAATCAAATCTTAGTTTTAAAACATGTTAAGAACACGTTCGTTAATGATAGATTAAAGAGGGTTTTCGTTTGGCCAGTTTTCACTCAAACCGAGACCAATCAATGGTCTCGGTGGTAAATTTTTACACCAGCCGCAACCCTTAAAAGGGTTGTTGGCTTGGTTTATTGTTGGCGGGGGAAAACACAACCCCAACAGGGGTGCGTCTGGCCTACCAGTGGCAACAGCAGGAAGGGGAGGTGTTTGTTCTGGCAGTGGGAAACCACCACTGTCAGTGGGATTGTTATAACTAGCAGGGGAAACGAACCACAGACAGGGGGAAACCCAGAACTGCCAGTGGGAAAACTGGCAGTAAGGGGGGTGTTTGGCAGTGAGTTTTAAAACCGGATTTAGGGCTGTTTGGCTACAGGTTTAACGGGGTGTTTGGCAACCCGGTTTAGAAACAGTTAAGGGTGCGTTTGGGACTGTAAAATCATACCTTTTAAATTAGTTTACTTTAAATAAATGTTTTAAAATGTATTTAGTAAATTAAATATAAACTAGTTTATAAAATTTAAAAGAGTATAATTTTATTAAATGAAGTAAATTATTTTCGGAAACTTACTAATTTAGCAAACTTTTGTTTTCAGCAGGTTACCTAATATAATGTTAATATAGCGTCAGAATACGTTATGCCAAATTAATAGTAGAACGATAATACGTTAAAAGAATTATAAGAAAGATCAGATTTATCAGTTAATAAGCGTATAGAACTTCAGGAATAAATAAAGAAATAAATAAGAAACCAATACGGTCAGTAAGATTTAATAACGGATATCGGTTAACTTATTCGCGTCTTTTATTCATGTAGCACGTGTGAAGCCCGAGTAGTATTCGTTCAGTCTTCCTTTCAGTCAGTACTGGACTAGAGGTACGGATTTTCCGTCCTTGTAAGGACTTCCTTTATATGCATGATTAGGACTTCCATCTTCAGCCGAATGTTTTTCCCCAGTATATGTTTAAATTTATCAGTAATCATGTTAATAACTAAATAGAATTGCCTGAGCGTTATATACAAGCACGACCAGTTTATGTACTAGTTACAGAGGTACCGTAACCACGACACTAGAGGCACCGGTGTCGTGACTCACATGCAGGAGAGTGATATCCTGCATCGTCCCACTCATGTTCAGTTTGGCCATTTTTATATGTATGTTTTAGTGGGGCGTATGGATGCATCCTAGGCTTATATGTGTTACAAGTTATCAGGGTAAATGTGGTGTGTGCTCTACATCCTTCACATTGGAGCTGATCCCTCCACCCAGCACAGTTATTTAGAGGTCACCCCTCTACAGCATGACGAGGTCACCCCTCCAGTTATTCATGCACGGTTGTTACAGCACGTGACCTATATAAGCTCTGGCAAATAAAATACAGTAAATGCATGTTTTCAGAATTTAGAGTTATATTTCAGTATCAGCATATATGAACCAGGTCTTACAGATTTTATGCAAGGTTATACCACATGTTACATATCAGTCTTATAGCTTCATTGTTGACTTCTATTTCATTACCTTTCAGTACATTCTTATCATGCTATATCCGTCCACTAGGCGTTATGCTCAGCCGTAGTTTCCTTTCATGTTTCCAAACGGCAGGTACACAGGGACGATCTTAGGACTTCTAAGAGAGTACGTGCATTTGGATGGGAGCTATCCAGACTCCTTTATTTTTATGCATACCTTACGTTACTTTACTTTGGTTGTTTGGACATTGTTTCGTCCTTTTTCCTTTCAGTACTTAACCTTTATATTTTGGGCTTGTGGGACTACCGATGTTTGATTCCGGTATTTCCGTTTGGTCAGTTAATGTTTAATACATTGCCTTGTATGCTTTGATGACACGCCATAAATACACGTAACGGTCCATTTATCCAAGTGGGGTGTTACATGTTATCTTTCCATGTACACCACGAGGATATGAATAGTACTGAGTAGACTCTTCTGTATTTGGAACTTCCTCCCCTTTGGAAGCATCCTCATCTATGGATATGATACGTCTGGGCTTTCTCCTCCCCTCAAGTGTAGCAAGTCTGGTTTCTAAGTTATTGATAACCAGATTTTGCTTTTTGACATTTTGTACCAGTTGTGCATTCTGCCTTTTCAGACTCATGCACATTTTCGTCAATTCCAAATTAGTCAAAGGTTTCATGCTCCTCTCAATCCTAGAAGGGGATTTCTCCCCTTTTTGGATATCATGGAGTGAGGGAGAGGACTTACTGATGGTGTCACTGTCCTGCTCACCCCTTGAGGATGAGACAGTAGTGGCAGCCAAACCCTCAGTTTGCTCCAAAACCTTGGAGACTCTCCTCTCTGCTGCTTGTGAAGATTCACCAGGCAAGGGAGACCTGGCAAACCTGGATTTAGATCGCCTTTCATGTTGTGGATCAGCAGGGGGTAGAGAACTAGCAGGGTGTAGGTTCTTGGCAGGGGAATCAGAAGGTTGGTGTCTAGCTGTTTGATTCTTGGCTTCTTCCTGTCTGATTTGTTGCATCATAATTGAAGTGAGTGGAATGGACCTGCCAGAAAACTGTGGTGATGGTGCAAGAAGTGTGGTGAATAGTTTGGTGGTATGTTTGGTTGCTGAAAAATAGTTTTTGTGTTTAATTGGACCATGATCACTCATATTCAGCAGAAGTTCTATAAACCTTGGGTACATACAAAACTTTGAGCTGCTTGAAACATTTTTAACCATTCCTTTGAAAATCATTTGAGAAAAACAATACTTCCTCCCTGTTGCAAAGAAGATCAGGGCAGAAGCCATCTCACTACCAAATTTATTAAAAGCAGTGGTTTTTGGTGACAAACATTGTAAAACTGTATGAATCAAATACTTCCAATGAGGGGCAAACTGACCTTTAGCAAACTTACATTTTTGGTTTTTAGAAAGAGTGTACCCCAATTTAATAAGACCCGCAAAGATTTCAGCCTCAGATAGGTTGGTTATCCCATCCTCATCATCAAGAAGAAGATTGTCCCTGATGGAGGCAAGTGTAATCACCTTGGGATGACCATCTACAGTGCTTTGAATTGTAACCTCTCCATTCACTGCTTTGGTCATGGATTTAGACCAGAACTGCTGAATGTGTGAGGTATAAATTCTAGGATTGATGAGAAGGGCCACTCTAAAGTATGAGGACTTTAGAAAGGCCACAGCATCAGCAAACTCCACTGGTTCATCATGTAATAAAGTGATTTGATTATGATTAGCAGCAATTTTGAGAAACATGATAAAGTTTGAAAATATTTTGAAGGTTTATAAAGGTGAGAGGTAGGTGGGATTTAGTCGAGAGGGAGAGATGGACCTTCTAGGGAAGGGAATTAAGTTTTTATAGGCAAATTGGAGAGCTGTGATTGGACCAAATATTCAAATTGCAAAAATATCAAAGATAAATCTTGATAAAAAAGTAATTTATTTGAAATAATAAAGTAAAGATTGCCAATCAGCGAAGAAAGCGCCTTAAATATCTTTTAAAAACAATAAAATATTCCCTAACCAAAATTTGTGCAAGCAGGCCCAACGGCTATGAACAGGGTAACGGTATTGTCGGTCAACGGTCAAACAGGGGAATGTTATGAAAGCAGGGGAAGCAAAAGGTGAAAGCAGGGGAAACTTTCCTAGGGGTATTAGGCTAGTCATGGAGAGACCAATGCTAACTAGCTCTTCTCTAATGTACACACTTGTATACATAAGATAGATACATAGAAACTCAAGAGTCCTTTATTCAGCAAAGGTCTCAGCACAAAAAGTCAACACATAAGTCACCCTGCACCTGGTCAGCCCAAGGAAATATGCATACCCTAGTCACCATCCCTACCTTTTCCCTTACCTATGGTTAGTTAGTCTTGGCAATGTGTACCACACATCTGTATTTGAACAGCAAGTTGTTTTAATAGAGAAGTGTAAGCACCCATTATAGTGCCTCAAGGTTTCAGAGTTCTGACAAGCTTTGCAGCAAGTCCTCATCACCCTGAACCCTTACTCAATAATGGATATGATCTAAGATCATATATGAGTATCCTAAGGATACCCTGAGTCCTAAAGGTGTGACCTAACCTCCCCTTAAACATAGAGCATATACCTGATTCACCAATGAGAATAGTATGCACCATATGAAACTCTGCATTGTTAGTCTAAAACCACATAAAACCACTTTGTAAAAAGAACAAACCCAGGTTAAAGAGAAAAATTCTCTTAGCAGGGGAATGAACCCCTAGCAGGGGAATCTGTGTTCAAAAGCAGTGGAATAAAAAGTGATGGAAAAATGGACTAACAGCTATACAACAACAGCAGGAAATCAACCCTGAATATTCATGACATAATAGACATCAATTTTTAGGGAGTAACCATTCCAATACCTGCAACCAGGTACTGAAACCTCCCTACTTCAAAAGCTTTTGTTAAAAGATCAGAAACATTAAGTTCTGTATCAATTTTCTCAGGTACAATCAGTCCTTTCTCAAAACAATCTCTGATAAAGTGATGTCTAATTTCAATATGTTTAGTTTTGCTATGAAAAACAGGGTTCTTAATAATGCAAATTGTGCTGTTGTTGTCAATGAATATCTTGGTTTTAAGAAAGTTATACCCATAATCAAGCAGTTGATTTTGCACCCAAAGTACTTGACCACAGCATGCAACAGCTGCTACATACTCAGCTTTAGTTGTGGATGTGGCCATAATAGTCTGCTTCTTACATTGCCAAGATACAAGTCTGCTTCCCAAAAATTGGCATCCCCCTGTTGTAGACTTCCTATCATTGTTGTCACCAGCATAGTCACTATCTGAGTAAGATATCAACTCAAATGGTGACTCCTTGGGATACCAAAGTCCTAAGGTTGGATGGCACTTTAGATACCTAAAAATTCTTTTTACAGCAAATAAGTGACACTTTGTTGGTGCCACCTGGTATCTTGCACATAAACAAACTGCAAACATGATGTCAGGTCTTGAAGCTGTAAGATACATGAGAGACCCAATCATAGACCTGTAGTTCCTGACATCAATAAGCTTTCTAGGACCATCTCTACCCCATGGATGATCCTTGTCCATTGGTGTGGACACCTTCTTTCCATCAGACATGCCAAACTTCTTTACAATCTCTTGTTGAATCCAAGATCTTTAGACTCAAACAGTAAAAACCGTTTTATCTAGGTTGATCATCATTCATATGATAATATAGCGGAATAAGAACAATGATCATGAATAATATGTTTAACAAAGATGAATAATTCCCAAAGGGTTTGTATTATTGATGATTAACACAAACCACTCTAGGCATGTATACATTGAATCCCATGCCTAGAGATCAAAGACTCTGTAGGTTACATTTTAGTAGTATGAATTGATAAATAAACCTACGGTCTGGTGTTCCTTTTATAACTTAAGGAACCCAGGGATACATGAAAACTAAATAAGATAATAATGACTAAATCAAAACAGAATTATTCATTCTTATCACTACTTGACCAAATCTCCATATGCAGTAGTACATGGCAGGGGAATCTTCACAACAGTGGAAAGTTTTGTAGCAGGGGAAACTTTCTTGTATTTTGTCCACCAGCTTGAAGTTTCTCCTAATGTCATATTTGGTCCTTCTTGTTTCCATAGTGATTTGACTCATCAACTTTTGACCCAACAATCTTCCCCTAGTTGATGATGTCAAAACACTTCCCCTTAAGCATACAACACCAAGGATCAACAGGCTGAACATTCTTTGTAGACAACTTCCCCTTTTTGACATGATCAAATAGGGGTCTTCTATGTGAACAACCTTGATTTTCAACTAATACTAACCAATATCATACATCAAACCCAAGTATTCTACTTTTCAAAATACCTTCCATGAAGCACATAGGGGATAGTGTTCCTAATAAAAAATGATTTTGAGCAGTAGATACTCACACTAGTTGTAGTAATACCAATGAGAAGTAGCAAAAATCTTCACCTTGACGTCATATGTGAATGACTAACACTTTATCAAATGAGCTTCCCCTTAAAGTGTGCCAGTCATTCATGAATCTTCAATTCTGTAGGCTTTGAAAGTAATAATCATAAGCGAAGAAAATTCAGTATCACCTATTTGATGTAGTAGTAGAAAAACCCGAATCTGTGTATTATACCATGTAATATCCACATAACAGCGAACGTATACATCTCAGAATGTATAGGGAGTGGATGAGGCTCTTGACAAAAACCAATATCTTAGCAAATATGATCATAGAGCAACCTAAGAAAAATCTCATACCTTTGCGTATTTTTGTCAATGCATCATTACGGAATAAAGCATGAATAAAAAACATTCTCAACCAATTATACTTCATCTTCAAATAGCCAATAGTCAATTACCTTCATGACTATGTAAACAATCAATATGAAAGCCTTTTATACCTTTAAGACCAGTTGCTGTGAATATACCAAACTCCAAAACCTTGCTGTCCCAAAACTCATATCTGACAGCAGGGGGAACTTTCAAAAATAGTGGGAATCTATTAATGAAAGCAAAAAGTTCCCCATGCTTTTGAAAAATTTTACCTTGCTTTCATTAAAAGAAGCCCCTGCTACGATCCCCCTGCCTTCAACAGTTCCCCCTGCTTTCATTAATAGATTCCCACTGTTTTTGAAAGTTCCCCCTGCTGTCAGATATGAGTTTTGGGACAGCAAGGTTTTGGAGTTTGGTATATTCACAGCAACTGGTCTTAAAGGTATAAAAGGCTTTCATATTGATTGTTTACATAGTCATGAAGGTAATTGACTATTGGCTATTTGAAGATGAAGTATAATTGGTTGAGAATGTGTTTTATTCATGCTTTATTCCGTAATGATGCATTGACAAAAATACGCAAAGGTATGAGATTTTTCTTAGGTTGCTCTATGCTCATATTTGCTAAGATATTGGTTTTTGTCAAGAGCCTCATCCACTCCCTATACATTCTGAGATGTATACGTTCGCTGTTATGTGGATATTACATGGTATAATACACAGATTCGGGTTTTTCTACTACTACATCAAATAGGTGATACTGAATTTTCTTCGCTTATGATTATTACTTTCAAAGCCTACAGAATTGAAGATTCATGAATGACTAGCACACTTTAAGGGGAAGCTCATTTGATAAAGTGTTAGTCATTCACATATGACGTCAAGGTGAAGATTTTTGCTACTTCTCATTGGTATTACTACAACTAGTGTGAGTATCTACTGCTCAAAATCATTTTTTATTAGGAACACTATCCCCTATGTGCTTCATGGAAGGTATTTTGAAAAGTAGAATACTTGGGTTTGATGTATGATATTGGTTAGTATTAGTTGAAAATCAAGGTTGTTCACATAGAAACCCCCTATTTGATCATGTCAAAAAGGGGAAGTTGTCTACAAAGAATGTTTAGCCTGTTGATCCTTGGTGTTGTATGCTTAAGGGGAAGTGTTTTGACATCATCAACTAGGGGAAGATTGTTGGGTCAAAAGTTAATGAGTCAAATCACTATGGAAACAAGAAGAACCAAATATGGCATTAGGAGAAACTTCAAGCTGGTGGACAAAATACAAGAAAGTTTCCCCGGCTACAAAACTTTCCACTGCTGTGAAGATTCCCCTACCATGTACTACTGCATATGGAGATTTAGTCAAGTAGTGATAAGAATGAATAACTTTGTTTTGATTTAGTCATTATTATCTTATTTAGTTTCCATGTATCCCTGGGTTCCTTAAGTTATAAAAGGAACACCAGACCGTAGGTTTATTTATTAATTCATACTACTAAAATGTAACCTACAGAGTCTTTGATCTCTAGGCATGGGATTCAATGTATACATGCCTAGAGTGGTTTGTGTTAATCATCAATAATAAAAACCCTTTGGGAATTATTCATCTTTGTTAAACATCTTATTCATGATCATTGTTCTTATTCCGCTATATTATCATATGAATGATGATCAACCTAGATAAAACGGTTTTTACTGTTTGAGTCTAAAGATCTTGGATTCAACATGTCTAAGCGTTGTCAAGAGCAATCTAAGAGTTGACAAGAGCAAATCCAAGGTTGACAAAGCAAGCATTGTCATGTACAATCCAAGCATTGTCATGTATAATGTAAGCTTTGTTAGAAACATAGACAAGAAGCCTTTAGAAGCTTCTATTTGGATATATATGCAGGATATATTCTGTATATGTTTATCTAAATAGAAGATTTACTTGTTTATTCATTATTATCTTTTGTAAAACCCTAATCCTTACACTATAAAAGGAACCAAGGATCTTAGGTTTTATATATAACTTTCATTCACAATGTAAACCTAAAAGCGTGTGTGCACTAGACGTGGGATTCAATGTATACACGTCTAGTGGTTGTTTATTATTAATATAATGAGCAACCCAATTGTTTTAATTGATGTTATTGTGCCTAAACACCTTGTTACATAGTTATTGTTCTTTTCCGCTTTGATTGTATAATCATATGAACAATGGCTATGCCTAGTAGCTTAAAAGATCCGGAAACCAAGGTTTCCATAATTGGTATCAGAGCCTCGTGGCTCGTGATGCTAGGACCAACAAGGTGTTCGTGTATGGTGAAAAGAAGAAAAATCCGTCTAGGGTTTTTCAGGACGTTTTTGTGTGCGCAGCAGTATTCAGAAGGTCATAACTATTGATTGAACTGTTGGATCGTCACGAAATTTCTTGTGTGTGTTCTATACACATATATCTAGACATTCACCGGAGGGATTGTCGATTTTTATTCCCAGGAAAAAGTTATTAAGCGTCAAAGTCAGCAGTGAGTGAATGCAGTTTTCTGTAAACAGCCATGTTCAAAACACGTTTTCTCCTTCGTTAACCGTTGGATATTCGTGATTTTTGGACAGTAGATTCTTGGCACTTGTGTCTAGAATCTCACCAAAGGGATTTTCGATCTGAGCCCTAATGCAGAAGTTATTCAAGGTCGAATTTTGCTGATTATGGTATAAACGTTTTTGCTCTTTTACATAAAATCATGAACTAGGGTTTCTATAAACCCTAGATTGACTTAAGGCTGAAACGTTTAAGGTTTGGAGGCTGTTATAATGCATTCTGGTGTATAGTCTTGAAACCCTAATTAGGGTTTCAATGCTTAACTTTCTGATTTAAACTGAAACCCTAGATCTGGTCGTGTAATGGAGCAGCAAAAGAAGCATGCGTTTAAAGGGGATGTTTATTCACATGAAAAGGTGCAAGTGATATTCGTTTATGATTCATACGTTTGTACAACAGATGGGACGTGTACTTCCTGATGTTTAGGAGTAAATCTTTTATTCTCTATCCCTGATTTATGGGAACAGAATCCTTGAGTTGGTTATAAGGACAAAGTTGCTGTTATAACTTCACGTGATCATGAGCTGCCAAGATAAGAGGTTGCATGATATGTGTAATTAGTTTGTACAACTGACTGGTCAAAGACGTGTAGTACTCCTACTTTGTAGGATTTGGATCTAATTTATTGGCATAAACGTGGACTAGTCATATCCCTAATTTATTGGGCAAGTGATTACAAGGATTTAAGTGCTGTCAAGGAAAATCACGTAAAGGTCTTTATTCCTGATCACAGAATAAACGTTGAGTCAACGTTTTGCTCGCTGATTTTTAGGAGGAAGTCGTGGGTCATACAAAATTATAGGGATCACGTTTGTTATTTTGGACGAGGATGATTCTACAAACGTATGAATTGGGTGATTTTTAGGGGTGTATTTGAGTCAGTAATATGCATCCCTAAGTTTTAGGAATTTTGATATAACATAGGTATGGATACGATTATTTTTGGAAGTCATAGTATGAATATTATTCTGGTCAACTTGCATGAAGTTATTTTCTACAAGAAGAAAAGAATGAATGTTGGTAAAATGAGTATAAGATTATACTTCGTGTCATACTCTTGTATTTTAGCCACAAAAGTTGTTAGCCGCTGACAGGAGTTGGAGACGCTGACAAGTAATGGTTTGACGCTGACAAGAAATAAATCGACGCTGACAGAACAGGCGTTGTTATGTGTTGTTCGAGGAATGGTTTGTTCAAACGTTGTTACGTGTTGTCCGATATGTGACAATACAGGTGGAAAGATATTGGACAAAGGGAGATGTTGGACAACAAAAGGATATCTGTTGTTGAGAAAATTGGTACGTTTTTAGCACACAAAAAGGAGGAATTTCCACATGAAGGTACATGGAATCTCCGTTTTAACTTAGAATATCAAGTTGATATTTATGGCTCGGATATTTTTAAAGGGATTAATGATCTTAATACGAGTTAGCAACTATTCGTGGGAATTTGATCGATATTTTAAACTATGTAATCGGGATAGCCTTGTGAAAGAGTTATCCATATTTGTGGCTTTTACATATGGTATGAAGATGTTATTTCATTCAGATTCGTCAAGAAGAGGTGTTAGCCTAAGGGGAAGAATTCTTATGGTAAGTCTGATGTTTGAAGAAGATTTTCGCGAGTTTGTGTTTTGTCATATTGTTAAGTCAATGGCTGACATCCATAACTTAACAATAACTTGTTCATGCTTTACATGGTTGGTGACGAAGACTTGTCATAACACTTGAAGGAGTTACATTATCGTGCTCAGTGTCTCACAAAGGATGAGAATATTGACAAGGGATCGAGGTCTACTTATAATTTGCTATGGGTATAAGTTCTTCATCACATGGATAGTGCAAGACATGGAACACAAGGTTGGGTTATTCTACTTCTACATCAAGAATACTTTATTTATTTTTCTTCAAGATCATTACATAGAGCTACATTTGGAGAATCTTCAAAGATTGCATACATTGTTTACTTCCCTGTTGATGTGACAAAAAGGGGAAGACATACATGCTACACTTGAGGGGAAGCAATTTGAAGATCATGTACAACTTACAAGAGATACACAAAGAGTTTTGCCGACATCAACTAGGGGAAGATTGTTGGGTCAAAAATTTGATGTGGCAGAAACTCAAAAACGAAGAAAACATGAAGATTTTGTCTAAGCGTTGTCAAGAGAAATCTAAGCGTTGACAAGAGCAAATCCAAGGTTGACAAAGCAAGCATTGTCATGTACAATCCAAGCATTGTCATGTACAATGTAAGCATTGTTAGAAACGTAGACAAGAAGCCTTTAGAAGCTTCTATTTGGATATATATGCAGGATATATTATGTATATGTTTATCTAAATAGAAGATTTACTTGTTTATTCATTATTATCTCTTAGAAAACCCTAATCCTTACACTATAAAAGGAACCAAGGGTCTTAGGTTTTATATATAACTTTCATTCACAATGTAAACCTAAAAGCGTGTGTGCACTAGACGTGGGATTCAATGTATACACGTCTAGTGGTTGTTTATTATTAATATAATGAGCAACCCAATTGTTTTAATTCATGTTATTGTGCCTAAACACCTCGTTACATAGTTATTGTTCTTTTCCGCTTTGATTGTATAATCATATGAACAATGGCTATGCCTAGTAGCTTAAAAGATCCGGAAACCAAGGTTTCCACAATAACGAATCATACCACAAAAACAATAGAACGAATTCATTTTTACTTCTTGATCTACTCGAATCAAGGCAAACTAAAATCATTTGATGTGGTTTCGGGTAAGATTATGTTTGATTGCATGTGTATATACACGAATTAGTGATGTGATTATAACACAAAAATGTTATAAATCATTCATATGATTCGTATATAAATTTTGGGATAAACCCAACACAGATCTATGATGATTAGTTGATTCGTGACAAGATCTTTAAGGATCTTGACATGCATGTCAAACACGAAAATAAACCTGAGATCTAACTGTTTTATGTTTTTATTTTGAGTTTTGAGAGTTTGTAGATGGGATAGGTGTCGAAGGGAATTAGGATAGATTGATGAGGTTGTGGAGTGATAAGGTGATGTTGGCAGTTTAGGTGTCAGAATGATTTTGATACAACATTGTCACGAGTTTTGTTAAAACTGGTCATGGTTTGATTTGGTTTTGAGTTGGTGTCAAATTCATTGTGGGTTTCGGTAATGTTTGGTTTTTTAGTCAAAGCAAATGTTTTCTGAAAAAATAATGCACCATCGGAATGTTTTTAAGTCTCCATCAGAATATTTTTAAGTCTCCATCAGAATCAATCAAACACCCCATCGGAATGGCTATCCGAATAGCCATCGGAATAACCATCCGAATAGCCATCGGAATAAGCATAATCGGAATAAGCATTATCGGAATAATCCCCATCGGAATCCCCATCGGAAAAGGGTTTTGACCCATTTTCATGGTTTTTCCGAAAAAAGTGGATCTGTTATCTGGATCTTATCTATCTGCATAATATTAATAACGAAACCCATGAACAATGGAAATACCAGATTTGAACTAACTTTGACCATGAAAGAATATGGAACATGGACCAATGACTATTCACAGATAACTTGAATCTTGTGTCAATGAAGCGGATAAGAACAGTGACTAAAATTTTTTTTTGACCATCGTGACAAAAAGAAATCAATAGATCGAGACATAAAAAATTAGACCACCAAATCATAAACAAAAACACGATCCAAGGATTGAACCGAGGCTCTGATGTCAATTGTGGATTTGCTTTTAGCTAATCCGGTGGTCTAGGTGGATGGTGGAAGGTGGAAGCCATTGTTGAGAGAGAGAGAAGAGAAGTTGTGTGTTAAAGATAAAGAAAATGTGTATTGAAATGAAAAGATGAAAATGAAACACAAGCAACACCCCTCCTTGGAAGCCTAGGAGGGGTATATATAGCCACACACCCAACACTTAACTATACATTGTACCTAGTCTAGTCTAAGCGTGTGTAACTATGATAACTAATGGGAATTCTTAAATGTCGTCACATAAAGTGAATTTCCAACAATTTGTTTGAAAAAAGACGGGAAACTCTTTCAATTCGACATGACATGTATTAAATGATACTATCCTAGTACCTGCAACATAGTACAATAGGAGACTATTACATTCATAGAGCATTCAGGTGGGTAGAGCCAATCTTTGTACAAAAAGACGTGAAACTAGGTACTTGATAAAGCATTCTTGTTGATAGAGCATTGGACTGGATAGAGCATATGTTTGTAAAAAGACGCGAAAATCTTTCAATTCGACTTGACATGTATTAAATACTTCGTTACACAACAAGTGCTTTAAAGGGTCATTTGGAGACAAACATATTGAAAAGAAAATAAACAAAGTAGGGCTTTAAAAAAATGACAAGTGAACATGGTCTTTCTCGTTCAGGATGTCCAAACGAAATTATATTACCACCGTAAGTTTATAACGTAACTATTCTTGTACACGTATACACATTTTCATTTTGTCAAGTCGTTTTTTAATCAATATTTTTTAATAATTTGATTGGCAGGTATTATTATTTGCAATCATTTCACTTTAAAATTCACCACACCGGGGTGTTTAGCTTTTACCCAAGTCTAACGTATCCTATCGACATTGAAGAAGATGTTACATACAAGGTTCACCCTGTGAGTGAAAGGTTATCATATAAAGAATGGTGTCAGCTGTTATTGGATGAAACGAAACAAGACATATGGGCTTGGTTTTTCAACTCCAAAGCTGATTATAAAGATCTCGACACCGGTTTGACTATCGTGGAAACGATAGTGATGTTAAGAAAATGTACGATTTCGCTCCTCTCAACGACAACTCCGTTGATATATTTATTGGCCATGATCCTCAAGTTGAACTTCTTGCTTATTATTTTAAGAACTTGACTTTGAACCCATCCGTCATTGACGTAGAAACAACGCGTGCCAAACATGAAAAAATTGCGCATGCGTTAAAAGAATCAATGTATTCAAAGATCGATGCATGGAACCAACAAGAAAGCAATTCACCAAAGATTCTAAGAACACCTGATAAGAACTTTATAGAGTGTGCAATTAGATTCCCAGGGAAGAATCTACTTGCTGACTTTGAATCAGTTGAGTCCACCGAACATCATGATACGTTGGCGAGTGTTTCTACGACAAACTGATGTTGTTTGCGACAAATGCGTTTCACCTACATGAATTTAAAAGATGTTGTAACTGTTTGGATTAAGTTATTAGTATTTTTTTCTTTGTTTTATTTATTGTAATATGTAGTTCTTTTTCGTAATACGTACTTCGTTTTTAAAACAAAAGCAATCTAGGTTGTAGTTCATTTAAAGCTGCTATATCGGTAGAGCATCGCTTGATAGAGCATCGCTTGTATATGCTCCTGTCACTCTATATATCGTAATTCAATGCATAAAACAGTATTTCGTTATTTGGATAATTATAAGCCGTATGACATTGTTACCTTACTACAACAAACAACGGGTAGCTAGCCCGAAACTCATTTTGCCCATCTAAATTAGCTTGTCGTCACAATAATCACGCTTGTGTAAATCTTCTCATACATAAATTCGCTTACCAATCAATGTGGCACGACGGGGATCAACCGTCAAGGCGCGAACTGGGGTGATCGTCCCCAAATAGTACTATTATATGCATAAGCGTCTACCAAATCCCGGTAGTTCACAATTCATGCTAATGAGACTTTTAATGACATAACCTAACTTTAATAATCCATTTCATTTCATCTATCGGGTCATTTAATCATTCATCGGGCCATACAATCATTCGGGTCCAAATCAATAAACAGACAATCGGGACAACTAGTGTCCTATTTTATAAAAACTAACATGTTATCTCCCTCGCGGGTTTATCAAACATTTCATAAAAATATTTACAAGAGTGCGAGGCTATGAACTCACGCTGATGTGGGAAAGCGGGTTATCGGCAATTCGGATGTACGGTACGTGCTTCAATCAAGGAAACCTAGACAAATAATACTCGTCTTAGACTCTTGTCCAATGACTTTATAAAAATAACAATTATGTATACATATGATGATTTTATAAATATGATGATGATCAAGTGGGATTGTACATTTTTTTACTCATTCATTATAGTGTTTATGTGTTGGTAATATTTTTATACTAGTTTTACTAGTTTTACTTATTTACATGTTTTAGGCCCAATAAGCCTATTACAAGCCCAATACTTTATATTAGTCCATTTTACACCTTTTTTATCAGTATTATACTTTTTATGTTGGGCCCAAATGGGTTAAGCCCAGTAAGTAAATTTATAATGTTTAGTCCATTTAGTTGGATTATTAGTCCAATAATGCTAACTTAGCCCGTTAATGTCCATATGTTATATAGTTCGGGTTTTATCGGTTTTACTTGTATTTTGTACTTATATATCAGTATATAACTTTTAAAAACTTTACATTAGACGGGTTTGATCGTCTAAGTTTTAATTGGCAAAAAACGTTAATTTTACGGTAATAGCCGAAAAAGTCGTAAAAATCATGTTTATAGTTTTTATAACTTATAAGTCTTATTCAACTACCATTTTTATAAAGTGTCCATTTATTTAACCTTATGCATATTTATATAAATTAAATTTATAAGTTAGTGGGTTTTAATTCACATTTTATACTATATTAGTTTGAGTGCTTATATAATTACAACCAACATAGAAACAATTAGATCTTAAACACAATATTTTATAAAATTTACACACATATACCTTTAGAAATTCAAAGGGAAATCATGTTTAGACTTCCAGTGGAGAGTTTACTACGGTTTCGGAGAGTGTCAAAGTCTTGGAAGGCTGCAATAGATCAAGCACAGTTCATCACTACCTACGGTTCCAGGTCAACAACCTCATGTTGCTTTCATATAACATATAAGCACGACGATGATGGTTTCATGTACACGGTTAGTGGCAACTTAAACTTCACTCGTTTTTATCCGCCATACAATCTTCGTGTTTTTAGGCCAGTTGCTACTTGTGAAGGTATATGGTGCTTAACATATGTTAATAATAGGACACTTATGCTATGGAACCCGTCAATAAGAAAATGTGTTACTGTAGTAGTAGAAAATCATTTCAACCAACCAAATTCACCAAGAATGGTGTTCGGATTTGGTCTATCTCCACAAAATCAATACCCTATCCTTTTAAAAATTAATTACCCTTTGGTCGATGAAACCCCTTGGTATGTGTCGGTGCTTAAACTTAGTTCTCTTAGTTGGAGCAATGTTGCATACGACCTTTTGCCTCGTCAAACAATTAGAATAATACGGTCATCGGGACAATCGGTTGTTGGTGGTAAAATCTTTTGGGTTGGTTTTGAAAAGGTCGTTTGTTGCCAAGGTAGGAGGCGAAAAAATTTCATGATAGTATCGTTCAATTTGGTTAGTCATCAATTTGATGTGCTAGACATACCAGAAGGGATCAGAAGTATGATTCCACATCCATACTATATGTCGAAATTAAGAGACCATCTAGTTATTTCAGGAAGCTACATAGTAGATGATGTACGTTTCTTATGTTCATGGGCGTTACAATTACACTTGGGTGTGGTATCATCATATAGATCACTTTTTAGAATTCAAATGCCAGAGAATCAAGTGCCAAAGTTATTGGGGTTTGATATTGACGAGCAACCTATTATTATTACTAAGGAAAACAAAAACGCATTGACACACTCACTAAAAGTGTTTAACCAAGAGATGCAAACATTTAAAACGGTTGGTTATGAAGGCAAGGGTGGTTCATTTATCATTGGACCTTACAAAGAATCACTAGTTCTTAGCGACCGAGAACAAGATGAATGGATCTACTAAGAATTGTAACATGAACGGAGAACAAGATGAATGTATCTACCAAGATGAATGGATCTACTTATTTAGGCTATATTTGTTGCTTTATTATCTTTTTTAAGTTTGTGTATACATTTGCTATTCGTATTTTAGCCTATAGTTTGTGCAGATTTTAGCTATGTCATGACCAACAACAACCGACCCACTAAAACAAACTTAATAACAGTTGAACAAGTTCCATCACAAAATATATACCATAAGTACATACGTACATACCATCCAAATTGTACATAATATTACACATAATTGTACATAATATTACACATAATATACCATCACCAACATAATATATCATCACCAAGTACATGGTCTTAAAAGTTCTTGAACATAGAATTACATAATATATCATCACCAACTAATTGGAGCAAAAATAGTTGGAACGATAATACAAAAGCAGCCATAAGTTCTTCAAACCTTTGGTTTAGATGTTGAGCTTGAAGCATCTGGAATGTCTTCCTTGTCTTTAAACTTTGAAGGCCCTGGAATGTTTTCCTTGCCTTCCTTGTCTTCTTTGGAACTTGAAAGAAATGGACTTTTCCATTTTTTTGGTTTTTGGTTTTGAAGGCCCTGGAATGTCTTCCTTGTCTTCCTTGTCTTCTTTGGAACTTGAAAGAAATGGACTTTTCCATTTTTTTGTTTTTGGTTTTAAAGGCCCTGGAATTTCATCTTCCTCCATCTCATTGTTGTACCTTGGTTTGGTGCCTACCGGGACTTTAAAGAAAAATTCAGGTTCATTTTAGTCAATTGGTTCATATTCATCAAAGTAGTTTAGCCACCACCTATATGGCCCTTTGTTTGATACTATTTTATACTCAACCCGAGGTTTAGTATCAGACTCGTCGGTTGAACTCGTATGAAACGAATTACTGTCTTGCATCTCATTCGGACCACTGTCCGAATCAATTTGAATTATAAAATATTATTTATAACTATTAGGTATTTAGGTATGATTACTAGTATCTATGTTAATTATCTATGACTGGATTATATCTATAACTCACAATTTCTTATAGCCGACAACTATCACTCACATTTTAACAAGAATAACCTAACTTTATGTCATATTTACAATGCCCTAAATCATCTCAACTAACATTCCACTCCTAATCTAAGAAGAATCCTATACTTTTGTTTCAAACACGTCAATATCTGATAGAGCATCCAACCTGATACAGCATTGCTAGTATCTATGTTAATTATCTATACTATTAGGTATTTAGGTATGATTACTAGTATCTATAGTATAGAGCATCCTATACTATTAGGTATTTAGGTATGATTACTAGTATCTATGTTAATTATCTATGACTAAATTATATCTATAACTCACAATTTTTTATAGCCGACAACTATCACTCACATTTTAACAAGATTACCCTAACTTTATGTCATATTTATAATGCCCTAAATCATCTCAACTAACATTCCACTCCTAATCTAAGAAGAATCCTATACTTTTGTTTCAAACACGTCAATATCGGATAGAGCATCCGACCTGATAGAGCATTGCTAGTATCTATGTTAATTATCTATGACTGGATTATATATATAACTCACAATTTTTTATAGCCGACAACTATCACTCACCTTTTAACACGAATACCCTAACTTTATGTCATATTTACAATGCCCTAAATCATCTAAACTAACATTCCACTCCTAATCTAAGAAGAATCCTATACTTTTGTTTCAAACACATCAACACAAAACACAAAATGGGTTGATCAATTGGACACGTGTCACTAAATTAACCTAGTAGATCAGTTGATCAAAAGTTTTTAATCCCCAAACACGTTAAGGATAAACAGACTTAAACCTTTATCACAAAATATTAAAATTTTAATTTCTAAACACTTTTGTTTCATCTTGAACCCGTCAACACATTCAATCCCACTAAAAAATAGGCTTCCTTAAATCCCACCCACTAAACAATAGGCTTCAAAAAAAGAATATCAATAAAATTCATTATGATCATAACAATATTATAGATCCGTAGTTTGTTTACCCTCTACCCACAATGATCATAACATGCATCAACAAATAATTGATTTCTGATGATAATGCATCAATAAGTATTAAAGATCAAATAATAATCGACTTACCTTTACTCTTGTTCATCCTTAACGATTGATTACTGATTCAAAGATCAGTTATGTTTTTAGTCTGGATGTTTTAGTGTATGTTTATGGGGAAATGGATGTGAATTGTGAACTTTGGTTCTCCAACAGTAAATGGATGTGAATTGTGAACGATACATATCTAAAATAAACTGTTTGTCTTACTTTGGTTCTCCAACAGTAAATTTGTATATGGGCCGGTTTAATTTTAAGATGTTTTGTTGGGTCAGCCTAAAACATATAACATCAAGAAAACATAAACATAAACAAATTTACATAACATAACCAAGCATTACAAAACATAAAATTAAACCAAATATAAACATAAACATTACAAAACGTCATAAACATAATACACGATTATAAAACATGTACTAGAAAACATAGATACTGCTAAACAAAATATAAACCATCATAATTGTTGTCAATAACTAAGAAGCTTAGGTGCACTCCTTAGGCTGTAACGTCTTCCTGAGAGTACCGGTATCACCAATGTCTCGACATAAGTAGTTGTATCTCGGGCGAACTCCTCTACAATCTGAAACGTCATGTCATTTGTGTTAAACATATAAACTTGAAGATCAAAATGAATAAGGAGTAGGCCGTCATCTGTTATGACCATTGGGCACCAAAACCTATTCAAACCTTGAAGGTATTCAGTGTGTGGATTAATATCATGGTCGGGGTAGGGAATAGAATACAATCTGTTCCATGTTTGATTAACGGGTGTGATTGTCAACGTCCACACAACACACTCACGAATATTGTCACGGTTATAAAGCATGCATAGCCCTTGTGGTACTACCCCCAAAGAAAACAATATACGTCCTTCTCCAATTGAGGGAACAAAAACATATCCAAATGAAGCATTTCTAAGGTCGATTGACACAATGGAACATGTAGTCGACGCCACGGTCGTATCCAACCAATATAGGTGTCCTTCAAAATAAACACCGTTACCCATAATAGAACCTTGGGTAGGCAGAACACCCACGGATTTCCAATTGCCGTTTGCCAAGGAGAACATCTTAACCTTGTAATTATCCTTAAAAATCGACACAAGTTTATAATCTCCACCAACAATTCTGCCGAATCCATACTCGACTCCTAATGGATGGTACTTTTCACGACTTAAATTAACCGTTAAATCACTACGTGTAGCTGGGTTGTAAAAGGACACCCCATGATGCAAGTTCACGCAAATCAGTCCATCGCAAGACCCCAATATTCTAATAAAGTTGGGGTTACGATACGGATGGCCATCTCCTAAGAACAACTCTGACTGGTTATTTAAAGAGTTATCATTTATGACCCGAGTTCTTATAGCATAACCATTTTTAAATACTAAACGTCTAACCTTTGCTGCCTGAGAATGGAGTCGAATGAAATTAGGGTCGGTTATGACACTGAACCATGTTTTGCAAACACTTTTGCAAACAAGCAAACTTGACACAGGAAAATGTAAGAACAATATCATCAAAAGATCAGTCGTAAAATCTTCCAATTTGGTATCCATCATTTTGTTAGGAGAGATTTATGTTTAGTTTAGATAGAAGAAAATATTTAGTGCAAACAGTTTGTGGAACTTACAACTTGTATATATGGTAAAACTTTGGGTAGTGGGTGGTTATGTACATTCTAGAATTTGGTAGTGTGTAGTTAAAAAGTTATGGGCGGTTAATTACCATTTGGAAGATGAAAAAGTATAAAATACAAGTTTTAATGAAGTGTGCTATGGAAGCTTCAATATTAACCAACATTGCAACTTGCTAACCCATCCTAATCATTAATCACCAATGCAACTTGGATAACTGGTCAAGACCATAGAGTGGTAACTACTAGTTATCGTTTATTGACACGTGAGCTTCCATATTGCAAGTTTAGCAAACACAAACAAAACATGATAAAAGTTATTTAAACAAGAATACGTGTTTTAACATTCGATAGATTAAGATAACGAACCATGACCAAGATTACAAAACATACATGTTTGCCCTTCAAATGACCATACCTGACATTAGGGGTTCATAGTTTAACGGATTCAACAAGCTTCGCATCCAATTAATATTCTAGGTAAAATTGCATCAACTTCTCTCGATAAGCCAAAGCTGCCTCTACGGAATCACTTACTTGCAACGGCAAACTGTGGGACAACCTGTACAACAATATGCAGACCCAAATACCACAGTCCCCGTATAGCCCAGCTTGTATGGGGACTGTATCGTTATATCCAAAAGTGATCTTGTATTTGGATCGATCTAAACCTTTCTTTTCCAGAACTCCACTACGATCCAAATACATGGGCATTTTCGTACTAAAGGTAGACCTAATCTTCACCATCCCTGGACGAGTTTCTTTCCCTGAGGTAGGCGATCCCAAACTGTCATAAAAGGTGACAACTCCCGAACAAATATGGAGATCTGCCATCAACCAATGTACATCAGATAAATTTATTGGGAAGTACACCTGCAATGGATAAAACATTGTAAGAGAATGTTATGTAATACAACACTTTATTACAAAATACGGTATACAAATTCTTACCTTTTCAACATTTTCATCCCACCAAGGGACACCAAACTTTTCACCATCGGTAAAGCATTTCGGGGGAAGATCTGGGCCAAGAAGTTTATAAGCGAAAAAAGGATTCATCATTACCCAGTCAGAACAAGGATCCCGGAACAACCACATATATTTAACCCAAATTTTGATGTGCTGGAGATAAAATATATAAACAATACCTCTGTTAGATAAATATTGTTTTTCAATCATGTATAGGTTTATTAATGAAATAGAGTTACCTGATTAGAGAGCCAACCTCTTTTTAAACCTTTTTTGCCGGCCAAAGCTTCCCAAAAAACACAACCAACATCATGACCATTTTCAAGCCATGGAAATGTCCATCTCATTGTGTTGAAATTTTTATCAGCCATCAATGCGCCTAGTTCATTAGGAATAACTACGGTTTTGGCAGGTGCTTTTTTATCACGACTCAAATCCTATAAAATAAATTATAATATGAGATTACTTTATTTAGCAAATTCCAATACATATAAGATGTTTTGAAGATTATTACCTCTTTCCACGGCGTTACTAGGAACATGATTCCACCACGGTGAAAGAAAACTTTATTATCATGTTCCTTTTCAGAATTGTTTATCTTGCGGCGCCTTTTCTTACAATGAGGATCTGTTGTTGGAGGTTGCTGGATAAATGGATCCTGTAGAGCCGGACCCGGTCTCTTTTGATGGTCAAGTGGATTAGCAACAGTTGGAGCAGGTGAGTTCGGCGCCGGTTTAAAATCACCATTTTCATGCACCAAGATCTATTCGTTTACCTTTTCTTAAGTAATTTTAGCATCTTTTTGTTTACCCTTTTTCATGTAAGAAACGTGCTACCTGACCTCTACTGTATGCGTTTTCATGGGCATTACTATAGTCAATAACGGTCTCTAAATAACCACCCTTTTCTTTACTGTAGAATGGTCGAAGTTTTTACTTCCCATTTGTTAATTTGGACACTTCATTAGGAATAAAATATTTCTGGTCATGATTAGGAATACGACCACTTTCCCTTTGTGTTTCAGTATCAGAATATAATCTAAACATGGAACAATCAAGAAACTCAATGCATGACACGGACCACACAAGCGAGAATCTTGATACTCAAAGAGTATTCGGATACTGAAACATAAAATATCATTCCCCATGGAGAGCCAAGAGTGAAAACTGGGAAGTAAAAACATCGACCAATCGACATAAAAGAAAAGGGCGGGTATTTAAAGGCCGTTATTGACTATAGTGTTGCCTATGAAAACGCATACACAAGAGGTCAGTAAAAACGGTTCTTAAATAAAAATTTGGTCCGTGAATGCTTTCACAACATAATGTGGCCGTGAATCATTCAATATTATACAGAGTTCATAACTATAAGCAATTGTGTTAATGAGACTTTTGAAAACAAAAAAAGGAACCTACTACAATATGTATACATGCACCAAGATCGTTTCGTTTAACCTTTCTTATGTAACAAGCTTTTACTTTACCCCTGGTGTGTGCGTTTTCATAGATATCAATAAAGTCAATTACGGACTTAAACGAGCCACCCTTTTCTTTTATGTAGAATGGTCGAAGTTTTTACTTCCCATTTTTTAATTTGGACACTTCATTAGGAATAAAATATTTCGGGTCATGACTAGAAATACGACCACTTTCCCTTTGTGTTTCAGTATCGGAATATAATCTAAACATGGAACAATCAAGAAACTCAATGCATGACACGGACCACACAAGCGAGAATCTTGATACTCAAAGAGTATTCGGATACTGAAACATAAAATATCATTCCCAATGAAGAGCCAAGAGTGAGAACTGGGAAGGTAAAACATCGACCAATCAACATAAAAGAAAAGGGTGGATCTTTAAAGACCGTTATTGACTTTATTTGACACTTACGAAAACGCACACACTAAGGGTAAAGTAAAAGGTTCTTAGATAAAAAAGGATAAACGAAAAGATGTTGGTGCATGTATACGTATTGTATGGACAAAAAAAAAGGACTAAACAATCCTTAATGCACATTACCTCATGAATCGGTGTTAAAACGTCAACACATAAAGCATTCAAATCTTGAGTAGAGATATCCTCGTTTTTGTCATCAAAAGTATGAAAAGGAGCAGGAACAGACCCGTCATTGTGAACATTCAAAGTCGGATTCTGGGACAGACTATTAAGAGCATGAACAACACCATTCTCGGTATCCTGATAAATTTGTCAAGTAGGAGTCATATAAAATCTGTATAAAGGGGAAAAGACGTTCATATTATATATAGAACACAAATACCATTAAGTCATCATCTTTGACAGTGGATTCAACAGCTGAAAAATTGGGATCATTGTACAAATGTGTAAGAGCATCAACAGCTATATTCTCGTGATCATTCACATCAAGTCCGGTTGAATTTAAATTCAACTACATATAAATAAAATGACACATATTACGATTGGAATAAAAAAGGCAGGAATGTATATTAAAATGAGGTAAACTAATGACTTTATAAACACTAACCTGGTCATCAGACTTGTCATCTGTGGCAGGAATGGTTTGATTATGGGGCAAACTATCAAAATTAATTTGCGGAGACGGTGAATCATGTGAAAAACCATTAAACTCCATAGACAAACCGCTAGTATCAAAATTCTGCTAAGTTGAAAAAATGGATATATATTATTATTGGGATAAACAAATGTAAAAATTTATATTTAGATAAACTACGACTTTAGTACCACCCACCGTATCATCTGGCTTGTAATCTGTGGTAGGAATGTTTTGATCATGGGCAAACTTAGAAATATGATTTTCCGGATATGGTGAATGATTCGAATAATCATTAAACTCCATAGACAAACCGATACCAGTATCAAACTTCTGCTAAGTTTAAAAAATGGATATATATTATTATTGGGATAAACATAGGTACGAACTTAAATTTAGTACCACCAACCTTATCAGTGGGCTTGTGATCCGTAGCAGGAATGTTTCGATCATGGGCCAAATCATCAATATCATTAAAATCCATTGAAAACGTGTTTCGTTTAATGTGCTTCTCCTAAATTGAATAAAAAAGGATACATATTATAAATAAATGCATAGGGGTAATCAAATTTATATTAACATCAGTCTCCGGTGTTTCAATGCCCACAAACCTTATCAAAGGGGTTGTCAATCATATCCGAGACACTAAACGCATCTCCATCAACCTTAGCAACATCATCTGACTTAAGTTGCTGTGAAACAAAAGAGAGGATAAACGTTAAACAAATAAAGCATTCGAACAATGTACTAAATAATGAAAAATTCAAAACAAACCTTGACAGATTTATCAAACATAACTTTGGAATCATTAAACATTTCCTCGTCTGTAACCTATATAATTATTTAAACAAATCAAATTCTATACATACTTAAAGTGGAGCATTGGTTAACATAAAGAGTAAAACACAAACCTTAAAAGAATGAGACGGAGGCAGATCACCAATAGTGGATAAAGGGTTACGTTGAACATCAACATGTTGTTGAACATGGGATTTAGAATGGTCATAAAAAACACCCGATTTCTACACAAACAGGTATAAAGATCTGTCAAGACAAATACAGTTACAGGAATTAGGCATAATCAACATTTTAAGAAACACACAATCAAACCTTAGAACTTAGATCAACAGAAGCGTTTTCAGATCCAAACTCGTTCTGCAAGATACAAGTTAAGGTAATGGCCTTTGAATACTAGTTTTAAGCTAAGATAAATTAAGAACATTGTGACAAATAACAAACCTTATCATTATGTTTAACGATAGTTTGATAGATCATAAAGTTCTGAATATTTTCTAAACATCCCTTGACCATATGCTTGAGTTCATCAATCTGATTTGCTTGCGCACTAATCTGAGATGCTTGTGCACTAATCTGAGATGCTTGTTGTTTAACAATCTGCTTGAGTTCAATATCGGGTTGAAATGTCATAATTGCTTGCTGATTAGTCTGAAGTGACATCGGTTTATCCACATCTGGTCGAGCCTGAAAAAAAGGTTCGGTTGCCGCCACTTGCTGATTAGTCTGAGTTGTCACCGGTTTCTCCACATCAATACGAGGCTACAAAGAGGGTTCAGTTGCAGCATGTTTCTCCACATGTACCTCATGATGAGTCGTAGTACGACCACTTGATCTAGTATTATGAACATTCTTAGTATTACGGGAGGCAGCTCTAGTATTATGAACATTCTTAGATAGACTATGGATAGTTCTTTTGTTGAAATATTCCAAGCTAGACCTCCACCAAGGTGCATGTTGTTCTTGAGGCAAAGGAGTTAGTGTGCTACAACGTGATGTAGAAAACAATTTCTTATAATTGGCTTCAATCTTATCAAATGGAATGTTATCTCGCCACGCAATAGCACGGGGAAACAACTTTGTATTTTTGTACCACCAACAACTAGAGTTGGAAAAAATCTCCAAAGCCCATATTTGGGAAGAAAATAAAAAAAAATATATTAACATTAAGATAATTTAGTTTTAACTTAAATATAAATAATGAGTAATATGCATATAAAAATATAACAAACCTTTAATGGAAAAACAAATCCATACAGACAATATGTGGCCAAGTAATTGGGATCAGCCTTTATCTTTTTCAAGTGACCCTCCCTGTGTTTGTGGACAATGTTATACGTCCGGCTGTGGAAAAGTGGCCAAATATGTTCACCCCATGGAAATGCATTCCATTTAAAAAAAATCATCCACTAAATTAACTATAGCTGCAGGGAGTACGTGCTTGAGCTCATGACCCATAAAAACGTAGTCAAAAGATAATAGCAAGCATACACGGACAACATCATCATCGGCCAACTCATTGAAGCTTTCTTCGTTTTCAACAAGGAATTTCAAATCATAACCACGTATGTTTCTGAAATCAGGGAATACACGTGCACGGAATTCAGATTTATCATTCTCTTTAAAATTCAAGATTATTTTTCCAAACTGGAACCCGGTTAATAAGCAGAATTCTTTTCGACCATATTCATATGTCTGGCCACCAATATCAAAAACAAAAGGGACCTCCGGACCAACGTCTTCTATAACACGTTGGTGTTGTAGTAAATAATTCAACATGTGATTATCATTGTATATTGTTTGAACATCTAACCAGTGATCGAAAATAGTCCGTCTAAACATATTAAAGCGTTCAGGCTTCAAAACCAACTGATCACGCATGGTGTGAAGAAAATGCAACTTAGATCTAATACTAACTCTAGCATCATAAACCTAAATACCAGTGGAATCCAAGTTTACAATCATGCGATAAATAATTAGACAAAATATAATAATTAAGGATTCAATTAGAACTTACAATCGGTTGTTTCATCGATAATATAATGCGCCGGGAGGATGTCTGGTGGCGTTGGTAAATAATGAATAATGTGATTACAATGTAGAACTTGGTGTATATTAGGATCAATGGGAGGTTTGGATGAGGTTTAATCAGATAACATTGGTTGGATTTGTGTTTAAACTGGAAAAAAAATAATTTTGGTCGCCGGAAAAATCAAAGCCGGATAAGTGTGTGTGTTAAAAAGTTGTGTGTTAAATATATTTTGAATTTTGTAAAGTCAAACCCCTAAAAAAATACTGTAGTACTCACATAAATCGATGCAAAACCTTTTCTGAAAAGGCAACAAGTTCCAAGGTCGGGTAGAGCATCTTAGTAGAGCATGTCTAATAGAGCATCCGACGTGTACTAGTGTACAAAATGCTAGATTCGATAAAGTGATTCGGTTCAAAGATAAGTGGGCCTGGTAGAGCACGCCACGTGTCCATCTCTGGTATGTGTAGAGCTATTTTTGGGTAGAGCATGACCTTAACAGGAAAAACAAAAATATTTGGCTACATAGTGTCTACAACATAAGAACATGGCTGCAAACAGTAATTATCTCTAATCTGTTTCCTACATCATACGCTGTTTAAGGTGAGCTCTACTTCAACGACTATGCCTAATATTTAGAAATTTGAAGCTAATGTGCTTAATGATGCCGATTATGATGTTTGGTTAACTTTGGTTTCGGTTTGATTAATGAGGTTAATGATGAATGAGGAATTCCTGTTATGGTTACTTTATCGGTAAAAGGCTTGTATTTTATATTGTGGAATAGTTTGTGCGTAACAAATGGGAGAAACAAGGAATGAAGAAAATAACAACTGTAAATGATTTTTACTTTCATAAGTTCTCATCACGGTGTCGATTTGGTGCTTAAAAAGAGTATATGAATGATTCTTGAAGTTCCTATTTTTCTTAATAAATTCTCTGGGAGCCTTATTAACTGAAGATCATTTGCAATTTCGTTTCGCTTTCTTTTAAGCTATATAGACTCTGTATACAAAAAGAAATAAATCAAATATGAAAGAAAAATAACACTGTTCACTTACATTTTTTTTTTCAAAAAAAAATATCTCCAAACAAATATTCAAAGTTATTTCTTCATTTTTCGCATTAAAGAAACTCTCACAAATAAAATCTTAACTTTGCTTTCTCTAAAAACGAAACTAGTAGAGTCTATGTGTGAGCTGAAAATTAGAGTTAAATTATAGGATGGCAACATGTTTGACCAAAGTGAAACTACTATTTCTGTAATTCCTTATTCATAGCTAAGCATCATAAAATCCAGAGTAACCATGCATTAGTCACATGCACTTGATGCAAACATAAATTGTACAATGTCTGAATCTAGTTACTTCAGGTGTGGATATGGTAGGTTACTAGACATGACTTAACCCTGCATAGTATGTTCTCCAGGCAAACCAGCAGGGAGCCTCATTTAGCCACCGTGAAGGAACTTGTCATCACACTGCATGCAAGCTATGAACCCTATGATGGTTTAGACCAGAGCTAAATATACTAGCCTACAAAACCAGATGATGCTGCTGGCTCAAATGACTAACAGGACTATTTTGTCTTTTTGCCTGCTCAAATCTAATCTATTCTACCATATCTATCCCTCTTCACATGAGTTGCTTTTTAGTTAACCATGGTTTGATACATGTTTAAAGAAATAATATTTGATACCGTACTACTGTACATGTTTAATTTTTTTAATTTACACATGTTTGCTAACACATTCATGTGTGAAAGCTGCATGCCTGCATCTATCTTACTGAGTATTGCCGTAGACTTCGCATTTTGGCTATGGCTTGAGTGGTGGATCACCATACCATCTGCTATTAACAAGAAGAAATGTCACTGGCGTTTTAAGAGATTAAGTTAAGCTGTTAGATACTCCATGGTAGTGTTTAAACTTTAAACACTTCACTGTAGTAATTAAACAACATTGAACAAAGATATATTAGTACTATGTAAAAGAATATACTTTAAGTCCATAAGTTCCATGACATATAGTTACTCTTTACATTATAGATGAGACATCATCTCTATCCATCATCTATCATAGCATAAAGTTAAAGAAAAAAGAATGAATTTAGCTAGAGGGGTAATTTAAGAACAAAAAAGAAAAGTAAAGCAAAAGATCATGTCTTTCTCAATCACAGATCCCAATGCAATGCTGGAAGGATTCCCAACATTGTTTGCTGTAAACTCATTCTTTTTGTATAAGTTTGTAGAAACCTGCTTTGTTCCCCTTTACCAATATTTTCCTAATTTATTTTCAATTTGAGATATACATTATTTATACATACATTTCTCTGTATGTAAGTCTGCTACAAGAAACAAACAAAAAGCTAGACTCTTGACTCAGTCCTTCCATCCCCACACACCCTTTATTATTAACTTCAAAGAATGTTGTAATAACAAAGCATTGACAAATTTCAAAATTTGATTTGTATTTGCAATGAAGTCCATGACTACCAACAACAACAATGACAACAATGAGAACAACAAAAACAGTGACAACAATTGGTTGGGCTTCTCTCTTTCTCACCATTCCTCAGATTCTGCTCACACTTTTAACTACCAAAACATGTACTATGGTGGTGTTGAAGGTGTAAGTAATAGTGGTATCTACTCTTCTTACCCTATTATGCCTCTCAAATCTGATGGTTCACTTTGCTTAATGGAAAACATCACCAAATCACAAGGTATGTTTTTTTTTCCTTTCATTTTTTCATTTTTGTCCATCTTTTTTGTTTTGCTTCAAATGTTAGTAGTACCATGTTAGTGATAGTATCTTTCGGTTTAGGGATGATGGTTGGCTCAACAACACCAAAACTTGAAAACTTTTTTGGTGGTGTAACAATGGGGACCCCTGAATTAGATACCAGTGCAATGTACTACCACCAAAACTATCAAATTCAACCACAACACCACTACCAAGATTACTCAGGGCTGTACTCAACAGTACAGCAACATGGTGCCAAGATTGCTCAGCATGCTACTAGTGCTCTTTACCTCCCAAGTAATGGTGAAGGTTGGATTTCAAACAATTATCATACTAGTGACACTAATGGTTTGCAGTCACTAAACCTTTCTATGAGTCCTGGATGTTCACAGTCAAGTTCATGTGTCACTATTTCACAACAACAAGTGACTCATGCTGCAGCTAATGTCACTGAAAATGTTGTTATGGAAACAAAGAAAAGAGGGTCTGAAAAAATTGATCAACAAAAGAAGATTGTTCATAGGAAATCCTTGGATACATTTGGTCAAAGAACATCTCAATATAGGGGTGTTACAAGGTAGTACATTTTAAAGTTTAGTTCTTTTAGTACAATGTGTATTTTTATTCGTTGTACATTTGAATTAACATTGTATATGTGAATCTTTATTTGCACCAGACATAGATGGACAGGTAGATATGAAGCACATTTATGGGATAATAGTTGCAAAAAAGAAGGCCAGACTAGGAAGGGAAGACAAGGTTTGAAGTCTTGACTTTTGTCATTTTGCTTATTTTTGACTAACCATAAATCATCATTTTCTTACCAATTTTTATGTTTGTTGTTTCATGGACTGAAAACTATGCTTCAGTGTATCTGGGTAAGATTCCAAATTTTGTTTTGGGTACAGTGTTTTTGACTTTATTTTAACTCAAGATTGACTAATGAGTACTTAATGTTGACTTTGTTAGGTGGCTATGATATGGAAGAGAAGGCTGCTAGAGCTTATGATTTAGCAGCACTCAAGTACTGGGGAGCTTCAACTCATATTAATTTTCCAGTATGCTACCAATATCTTGTTATATACTCTGTGTTTATATATTATTAGACACTAGTGAAAACTAACATACAAAATGTTGGTTTAGGTTGAGAGCTATCAACAACAGCTTGAGGAAATGAAGAATATGTCTAGACAAGAATATGTTGCTCACTTGAGAAGGTAACTTTTTATAAAACAAATTTCAAACTTGAGATCTTACAATATATTAAATGTCACGCTCCCTTACTAACTTTTTTGTTATCATTTTTATAAAACTTTTTAGGAGAAGCAGTGGTTTCTCTAGAGGGGCTTCAATTTATAGAGGAGTAACAAGGTTCAAGATCTAGTGCTTACAAATTACTAATTGGATACGCAATTTATTGTATTTGAAATGTGTTAGTTTATGATAAAATATAAATTTGTGAATATTCAGGCACCATCAGCATGGTAGATGGCAAGCTCGAATTGGTCGTGTGGCCGGAAACAAGGATCTTTACCTAGGCACATTTAGTAAGTTTCCTTGGCACTAAATATTAGTTAGCACATTTGATTATTAGTCCAAATTTGGTTTTTGATGTCTAGAATATTATTTTAGGCACTCAAGAGGAAGCTGCTGAGGCTTATGATGTGGCTGCTATCAAATTTCGTGGAATGAACGCAGTTACAAACTTTGACATGTCGAAGTACAACGTGGAAGCGATCATTGCAAGCGATAGTCTTTTATCTGGTGAACTAGCAAAGCGAACCAAAGTCCAGGAGCCCACAGAGCATCTTCTAATCTGTGACCCAAAAACATTCACTAGTGGACCTAATGGGGGCATGTTGGAATGGAAAA
Source organism: Glebionis coronaria (assembly GCA_025667525.1). Lineage (NCBI taxonomy): Eukaryota > Viridiplantae > Streptophyta > Magnoliopsida > Asterales > Asteraceae > Glebionis > Glebionis coronaria. The sequence continues at coordinate 522,431,632 of CM046875.1, forward strand.
TGGAGCTCTATGATCAAAACATTACCAGTGGTTCAGTCGACGATAATGAGTCGTCAACTATCAAGAACCAGTTGTCAAACAGTAGCAGCTCCCAAGATGATAGCCCGAAAAGAAACGACGATCTTTTAATGGTTCTCGGGATGCCACCAGTGCCTGGTTCAAACTCTTCTAATACTTGGATCCCAACAGAAGCCGAAACAGCAACAACTGCACAACTCAGGACTCATATGCCCATGTTTGCTGCATGGTCGGATGAATAGTCGATAATGGGTCAAGAAAGACTTGTTGGGTCGCGACGGGGTGACCGACCCAACCTCTAACCAGCTGACAACTAGTAGGAACCACTCTGGTTGGGTTCTTTTTTTCTTTTCCTTTTCTGGTTTAGCTTTTGTGTTTTTCTTTTGTAATGAAAGTGGTAGTTTGGGTATTATGTAGGATCTTGTAGGGGTTCAAAAGTATTCAAACTTATGAAAAACCATTTTGGCTGTAATGGGTAAAAGCAAGAAAATGATGAAAGTAGGTTGATGACAGAATGATCCTTTGACCACATTCCATGACTAAATTTTGTGATTAATATGGGCCTTTCTTAGTACTACTTTAAATACCAGATTGATCCAATGCCTAGTGTCAAAAATGCTTGCGACTGTCACACTAAAATGTGTGTAGTCTCAAGTCTCAACTACTCATTCCTCTTAGTTTCTTAGTTGGTGAATGATCCAAGTTACTACTATATACTACTAACACTTTATATAGTTCTCTAATCAATAACAGTTTCAGTAAACCAATGAATGAAAGGTTTAAAGCAAACGTATAATTGTATATATATAGTATGTCGTCACCTTTTTTACAAATTCTTGCTTGATAGTCGATACTATTAACTTTTTTTTCATCATCCAATGATGTAAAAATAAATTCTACGGACTCCATTTATTTTAGACCAGAAGTTCGAATGTGTAAAGCTAAAAGTGTGAATAAAATAACAGAAAGTGTCGAGGTATATACCGTATACATACATGCATTATTTTTTACTGTTGACCCAGAATCAACGCTCCCACAAATCGGTGGCCCATTTTTCCGATTTTTGCCTTTAAGAAACGCGTCCTGTGAACTGATGGGAAAGTGTTTTCATTAAAAAAAGGGGATTATAAGTGTTTTTTATATTAGAAGAAAAATGTTATAATTAGTCTTTATTACCGTATGTAGATGTTTAGAGACTAATGTGTCGAGTTTTCTATATTAGCTTAGTAGAATAAATAGTCGGTTGAATTTGTTTGTGTCCCAAAACAGCCAATTTATCGACTCTTGTAAGAGTCAGACCTCCCTATCATCCCTATAAAAATGGTGAGAGGGAGGGGGATTATTACGACAATTCGTTCAATAATATTAATCTAACGATTAGGGATAATACCTCGTGGTTTTCTTTTATAGTCGATATATAGCTTCACGATCGTTGTCATTCCGCGCTAGTAATCAAGGTTGTAGAGATCGAATCTCTACAAGTGGTATCAGAGACTTGGTTTGAGTCTCGTCGGTTATCTAGGATTAATAAAAGGTTGTTGTTAATTGGTATCACATCGACAAGGTTGAAGGAGTGAAATCAACTTTAAAGGGTTCTTGGTTATTGAAGATCAACAAGTGATATGTCATTGTTCATTTTTCTCTGTCACAAGAGGGTAAATATAACAACCGTGAAAATTTGATTTATTTAAATAATAATAAATCCTAGTTAACGGTAGGACTAGTGTGTCTATTGAATTTTCACTGTTATTCCTATGCAAAGTGTGTATGTATCCAATTGAGGTTTAATAAAGTTTATTTCTACGAAATTATTTCCATTGAGTTTATTGTTCGTATATGTCGTTAAAAATTACTGCAAAAACAATGTTTTTACGTTTTATAATTTTATATATGTTATTAAACGAAACAAAATTTGAGAAACTCGTGACCGTGAACCGTATCTCTTATTTATCTCTTATGTTATTTTAGAAACCTAGAGTTCTAAAAGTTCTAAATAATATCATTATATACTTGTTAAACCTAAATTCATCATACTGCAAATCACAAAACGGTGTAGTAGCAAGACCCACCATTAGTAAATCACAAAAGGCGTTGAATTTAAGTATTATAAGATGATTAATTTTGTAAATCACGTCGTTGAGAGGATGGTTTATAAGCCATCATTACGGTATGTAAGCCCAACTCGAGTAACAATATGATTTCGCAAAACGATTAGTCTTATAATAAAACCAAGTTTCATAGTTCTTATGTCCATATTAATTTTTGTTTAAATACTGATTTTTAACAAATAACACATAGCCGATTCGCAAGGAAAAAATAGTGTAATTAATGAGACATGTTTTAAAGCTAGTTTCGACATAAGTAGAGATCTATTTTTATTATTGCTAGAATCGTGTGTAATTATATTTTTGAAATTCATAACGGAAAACATATGAGCACATAAAAACAGACAAACATAGGGGTAGATGTGAAGCCAGACTCTAGATGAAAGTTGTAACATATAAGATCCGAGATCTGAATTGAGTCTTCCCTAATTGAAAAACCAAAGACTCCTTATTGATAACCAATAGCAGCCACATGCATCAAATAACTTGATTGCGTAAGTCTTTGGCCGGATAAAACAATCTTAGTTTATTAACCAATTTAATTAAACCTACCAAGTTTTAATAGATCTAGATCATGATTAAAGCTTTATGGCAAGAATGCATTTTATTGCATAAATAATTAATACATCGATTATTTAAGCGGATATAGCGTGTTTATTCTATGTGTAACGCATGAATGTCGTATGATGACTCGTGATGCCACTGTTGGGATTTGAATACTAGTTAAACCATTAACAACGAGTACGCAGCGGAATGGATATAGTAGTATAACATACATGATTAAACACATATTAAAAATAATTAATAACAACATTTAATTAAGTGAATAAATCAATTAATGAAGCTTGATCTTGAAACTTAACGAATAAATTACTGTTGTCCTTAATTTGTGATAATCAAACAAGAAATAAAGAAGAAAATATATGAAAAGTAGATGAATTCTAGAGAGAGAAAGTAGAGAGAGAAAGGAGAGAGAAGTGTGTGAAACTTATGGAAGATTAGATTAGAAAAATGAGTAACCAACACACCTCTCCTTACATGCAGTGAGAGGTATTTATAGCCTTGCTTACATGTGGCATAATGGGCTATATGTTTGATCGGGTCGGGCTTGAATAAATGCTTAGTACCTTGAAAGAGGCCTTTTAAGCTAGCCATCAAGCCCGTATTATCACGACTATTTTAACTAACTATTACAACGTTCTAATAAATGTTACAATATAAACCTATGACCGAACAGTCTTGTTTGACTCAATATTTTGAGACTAACAATCTCCCCCAATGTGAGGTCATTCCTCTTCGATATTTGGAAATCAATAGAGATTATGAATTTCGTCATAAATGAGTCTTGAACGAGTAATAGTAGTCTTGTTCCTTCATGTTGTGATCTTTGAACCTTTGTCATTGTCTTTCGACTTTGTCTTTAAACTTGAGATCTTCAAATCATTCTTGACTTGTCTTTGCCATCTTGCGATCTTATGTCTTTATCTGCATGCTCATACTTTACACCATCTTGAAAGCTTCTAACAGTCTCCTTTGAAGAGAGGTCATTCCTCTATATTAATTGTTAAGGAAGATTTTGATCATCAGAGTTGTGGAAGTTTTTAGCTTTCTTGATTGTTGAATATGTCTTTGGGCATGAGTATGTGGTTTTGAATCTTTGACTTTGCTGAGGACACCGTAACGCCACCTTCTCGAGACAAAACATAGACACAGACTGAATGGCTTTGACATTCGTCCTAAATCGGTAGCGTTTTAACTCCGATCGGTGAAGACCGTTATACGATATTAAATATCGTACCTGTGATTAGGTAGTTTCAGTTAAGAACCTCCTTGACAGGGTTTCACGGCTGTACTAGCCGTTCTCTTTACTCGATCGTCTCAAAGCAAGACTGCGAACATAAAGAGTGAATCAATTGGATAAATATCATCTTGATTGAAGTCGTCAATTCAAATTCCTGGAACAAGTTTGATTCTTGAAGAATCTTACCATTTTTGCTTTCCAGTTGACACAAGCTTGATTCATAAGAATCTCGCAAGTCACCTGCCGTAGCGCTGTTTAAGGTTGACGCTAGAAGGATTTCCATTCGTCACTGTAAATATTAATGAATATCACTCTGAATGTTCTGGCAAGACCATAAAGATATTGCGTAGAAACCTGAAACGAGTTTGAATCAATTCAGAATCAAACTACTGTTGCTTTTCAGTTTACACATGTTTAATTCTAAAAGAATCTTACACATGACCTACCGCAGTGCTGTTAGATATTAACACTGGAAGGATTTCCACTCATCATTGTGAATACTAAGTAGTATCACTCTGAGTGTTCTAGCAATATCGCAAGGATATAGTGTCGGACTCTCTTGTTCGCCATCTGTGTGTCCTAACGAGACTTGATTGATCTCTTGGCTCTATACTCGATTTGTGCACTTTTAGTGGTTGGAGGCTGGAGCAGATGCCACCTATTCAATATCAACTATCTCGGAGTGAGAAAGTCAACATAAGTCGTGTTGATCGCCGTGACAATAAAACAAACTTCTTTGAGAGAAGCCTGAGTCAGCAGGGGAGGGGTTGTGCATTACATCACTGGGTCTATGATGCGTTGTCTCCATGATGTGTTGACCCGGTTTTTGCCTAAGTTGTATGAAGGGATAATTTATTTTCACCCTTTATCCTTACATTTCTTTTTCATTCTTCAACCCCTTCAATGCATACCAAGACATCATCACTAACACCTTGTTGTGATAGTTCTAGTGCTAGCGTGAGTACTTAGTCGGCATTCAGCTACGTTCACATTCTACTCCATCTTTCCTAAGGAGTTCTAATAATCTATTGGATTGTCCTTGGGAAGATCCCTCCGGTTCTAGTTGGATCATAGGACTTAAACCTAACCACCCTTTTGACACCAATAATGTCGTGGATTAAAAATGTTGTGGGTATTTGATCATAACCATAAATGCTTGAGTCTTTAGATCATATTTTAATCACATTTTCTCCCTTATCTCTAATATATAAAATCGTTTGATATTAGAGATACCAAATTTGATTAAAATATATTGTGAAAAATAGTCTTGAAAACTTTCGGGAGAAAAATGTGTCAAACTTAGCAAGATTTAATTTGAACGCTCCCCTCAAAAATTGATCCAATTGAATTGTCATTACGAGGATGTGATCCATATTTCGCTTTTTGAGGATGAGAGTTGTTGAACACACAATTTTTGAAAGATTTTGAATAATCATTAAAAAAATCTTGAAAAAATTGTGTTCAACTCTTTTTAAAAAACTCTATTTCTTTTTGGCGAAGAAGTTTTTCTAAAGCATAAACTTGAGTTCATCGACTTTGAATGTCTTGACGAATCCAGCCAAGTGTAAGAAGATTTCTCTTCTTTTGTTGAGGGTAAGCGCACTAAATTGTAGACTCCCCCGTGAATATAGATCCCCGTTGCAATCTGAAAGTGATGACAAGCCATTGTGTTGAGCTCAAAACGTTGAATATTTTGTGACAAGCTCAACCCAAGATAGATTGCTCTACCCGTTGTTGAAAAAATTGTCCAAAATAGACATTTTTCTTTATTAAAAGTAGAAATGACATGTTTTGAAAAATATTTACAACTTTCATTCGAGCTATATGTACACACTCGTGTCGTTATTGAGCGACATTTCTAGGTACGTCCATATTATCGATACTGAAAGACATGTCGAGAATAATCTTTTTGGTATTTTCAAAGATTTTTCCATTTTTTATTTTGTTTTTCTATGATATTTACGTTTTTTTTATTTTTTTATTTTTCAAGTTTTTCAAAAATAATCCAGAATAGATTTTTGTACAACAGAAGAAGGTGATATAGAATGTACAGAATTGGAACCCTTTGAAGAAGAAGAAGTGGGTTCAGAATCCGTTGAGGTACCTGCAGTCAATGAAGAAGAGTTTGCACAAATACTAGTATTAGGAGTAACAAATCCCTTTTCAACGTGTAGAACAGTAGTATTAGTGCTAGCGCAGGTTTCATCACTCTTCTCTATTGGAATCCACTTAAGACCAACTTCCTTGAAGATCCGACCCGTTGGTTTCCACTGAAGACTAGATATAGGAGTAGTTTTCTCTTGCATAGCAGAAGACTTCTTTGGAGAGAAACTATGTCCTTTTTAATCCACGTTTCAGATTTGTTGTTATTGCTTTTCTTTGCGACGGGTTTGTGTCTCCTTGTTGTCTTATGGGATTCTGTATTCGATCTTTGTTCAAAGGAACGAGATTTGACCTCATAGAGATATTGCAGAATGCAATGGTATGATTTCCATTGTGAATGCCCTTTTTGCAAGTGGGACATACATGGAATTTAGGATTCACGAAAGTACTTGTATTCCTTGGTTTTCCAAATCGTTCAGGCGTAGTGTTCGAAACATGACTATTCATGGATGGTTTCCAATTCCTAGATTGCTGGTGAGGGATCCTAGGTTTTGGTTGACTAGCATTAGGAGTGTGTGGAACTCTAGCTGGATTTGGTGAACTAGGTTTTGAATACACGGGTTTGTCTTTCTGAATCTTCCCTTTTTGCTTAGCATCCTCTAGGTTGTGGGTATGAAGTAGGTCATTTGACCCTAAAGATTCCTTTGTGGACGCGAATGTCACACGTTTTGGAGGAGTCCTAGAAGTGCTAGGTGCATTCACATGGTTGGATTTAGCAAAAGTGTGCTTTCTAAACGGAGGAACATAGAGTGAAATGGAAGGTTTTGGAACACTTGGTTACACATCGGTCTTAGGGGGTAACCTAGATTTTACATGAGAAGAATTGGAGAAAGGAGTCGGTTTTCCTAATATAGATGGCTTTGGATCCTTGTAGGCATTGGGTTGTCGAACAACAGGTTTCACAACTTTAGGTTCCACAGTTTTCCCACCCATTTTGGCAACGGGTTGCTATGTCCTTTTCTTGCAACTGAGCTTTCAAGTCTGTAATTTCCATACTCTTTTCGTTCATTTCTCGACACAATACGGAAAGTTTTACTTGCAAGTTATTATCATTTGGACCTTTTCCGACTTTGTCTTGCAAAGCAAGTTCAAGAGTATGACAGTGTTTTTGAAGGAATTCACATCGGTGTTGAATCAACGCAAAAGCCTTTGATCAACATTATCTGTATGTTTCGAAAGCTCAGTTTCAAGACGTTCACACTCTTTGACTTGATCAAGATATTTGCATGTCACGTCAGAATATTCGTCTATATCTGCACAAGATGTAAGAGCAACATACAAATATCTTTGGAGAGACATTCTTGTAAGAGTAGATCATATGCTGTGGAAAACTCGTCTCTTTCAGGTTGATGATCGTCAATTTATTTTTCAAGAGATTCCACATATTTCAAATCATCAAACATTTCTTGATCAATTAATGTTTCAAATTCCAAAGCATGTTTCTTTGTTCTTTCCGCAAGCGGAATCAAAATAGTTTTCACAAGCATAGTTATGTCATGAGCAATTTCTTTATCACCTTTAAAAAGTTCACGTTTTTTCTAGTCATCGTCAACAACCTTTTTGAAATTATTAATGTTACTCTTAAGAATACTAAGTGCTTGCTTACTCTTGCTTATAGAAGCTTGATGCGGCAAGTACCCAATATATTTTGAAACGTTAGTTTTCTTAGTGGAAAAAAACTTGTCTCCATTTAATTCTTATTTGTTCACATTCGAAAAATATTTGCTCACGAGACTTCTGTGTTTGCGGTTTGAAAAGACCATAAAGACTATTTTCATAAGCATAATTATATGGTTTAACAAACTTTTTATTAACTTTTGATCTACTCTCTTCTTCCAAGTCGGTTGTCTCTTCACTGTCGGGCCAAACAACAAGGCAATCAAGATCGGTCCATTAGGACTCATCAAGATATAGGTGCTAATTCTCAGATTGAGCTTGCTCTAGGTACTTAGGATTTGAAAAAATAGGTCTATCCTTGAAAAACGAACGAGGTGCCAGCATTCTCATGGTTTGAACTGATTGATTTGTTTTATAAACTATTTTATTATAAAAAATCAATTTGAGTTTCAAGTTCCACCATTTTGTCGATGTCTTTCGCTTGTTTAGTTTTGAAATCCTTTTCCAACTTTTCAACCACTGCAGTCTTTTCATTAGCAAGTTTAGTTTTTTGTTCTGGAAGAAAATCATTTACTTGAGTTAGCTCATTGACTTTCGTGGTAGCAAGATACGTTTTGTGACGTTCAGTACTCAAAGAGGTGTTATGATTACGTTTCTCTTGTTCTATAAGCTTAAGAGTTCCGTTATACTTCTGTTGATAATCGTCCTTTTTGACGTTAATTAACCACCCTTTGTAACCCTCAATCTCATTGGTCTTTTGAAGAAGCTGAGCGCTATAGCTATCAATGGTCTCACTAGAATTAATTAGAGCATCTTTGCATTCTTCAAAATTTTGAGTGAGCGTAGCGTTTGGCTTCTTTAATTGCTTTTGACTCTTTCAAGTTTCTTTGACATCTTTTTGTAAACTAGCAATCAAATTAGCAAGCGCGACACGCTCCTCATCATCATACTAATTTGCATGTTGATCATCCTCAAACTCATTATTGCATGTGTCTGAAGGATCAGGTATGGTATTGCTATCAACCTTTTCCATCATACATGTGTCAATAAGGGTTTGATTTTGATCATAATGCTCATGCGTATTAGCATTGGCAAACACATTATATTCATCATTGTGTACCTCTTCCAATGGCTCAGAATCGTAAACAAGGCCATTATCATAGGAGGGTGTATTGTTGATGACATTCTCAGAACTGATGTCTTATGTGCCAGTGCTGCTGCTTTCTTTCCCATGTATGGTATGATCATTCTGCATACCATGCTTTGTGTTCCGTGATATGCAACTTTCATTCTCATGACCCGATAATGTACCACCACTTGCTTTGAACCTTCTATCTAAATCTTGTTCGTGAATTATTTTTCTGTGGACATAGGTTGCAATGGATTGGATGTTACGTGAGATCAGGTCTTTAAACGTTTGAGCAGTTTTATGATATCTCATGAAGCATCGCTGTGTACTCGAAGACATGAGAAATTCTGAATCAAAGGTCTTGTCAAATGTCGTGTTGAGTTCAGTGAAGGTGAAGTTGCATTCACTCCCAAAAAGTCTTTCTTTGACAAGTTGTTCCGCAAGTTTCTCCATGGCCTGTGTGAATGCTCTTGCGAACGTGCCAGTGGATTCACCTAAGTCTAGCAGGACTTTTGAAAGGCTCTCAAACTATGATTGATGTATTCTCAAACTTTCCATGCATTTATCTCTAAAGAAGCGTGTCCGTTGTTGTAATCGTTCCATCTCGAGAGTTGTCACATCTGAACACTCATTGCTCTTTTCCATGATGATGGTGTCTCAATTGATGAATTGATTTTGAATCTTAAGTAGATATGGTGTCATTGGGTTGTGGTTGAATTTCGAAAATTGCGATTTTTTCTTCAGTCCGACAATAAATTCTCAGTCCGATAAAACGGTAAACCGAAAAATCATGAACCAAATTTTGAAATTGAGTTAGAAATAGGCAATAACTAGTAGGGAAAATTTTTGAAAAATGAAAATTTTAATGAAAAATAAAAGATAAAAAATTTGAAATTTGGCCTAAAAATTTGAATTTTGGTCCGAAAATTTGAATTTTTGGTCAAATTTTTTTTCACATAGCCAAAATTTGAAATCGAAGCTTAAATGGCCTAAAAATGGTCTAGGAAAAAATAAATTTTACTATGGTTTTCCCGCCAAAAAACTCTTTTTTTTAAACGATATTTCGAAACTAGTCTAGATAGTGGCTAAGTCTAAAAAATACCCGAACAAAATTTAGCCAAACATATTGCAATGTCCATCGCAATATCCATCGGATGTCCATCAGAATGTGCTATCGGAATGTTCTATCAGAATGTTCTATTAGAATGTGCTATCGGAATGTGCAATCGGAATATCTATCGGAATGTGCAATCGGAATATCTATCGGAATGCTATCGGAATGTTCGATCGCAATGTTGGATCGGAATACTAGATCGGAATGCTGGATCGGAATACTTGATCCGAATACTCGATCAGAATATTGGATCGGAATACTCGATCGGAATACTAGATCGGAATATGAAAACCCTGAAGCTTTGCGATGGAGTGCAAGAAACTTCTGTCGGAATACGTAAACATGTCCGAGACTTTAGGTAAAAAGTTGAGATTTTTGACAAGGATTCCGTGATTTTAACCAAACTCAAAACAACCAAATCCCTACCACAACTATGTAAGAGATTTATATCAAGATATAGAGCACGGAAAACACAATTTTTTTTTTTGAATCTGAGATGATTTAAGGATTAAATCATACGAACCAAATAAGATAACAACACCCAATCACAAAACTACCCCATGGAAATTGATACCAATTGTTGTCCCTAATTTGTGATGATCAAACAAGAAATAAAGAAGAAAATAGATGAAAAGTAGATGAATTCTAGAGAGAGAAAGTAGAGAGAAAAAAGAGGGAGAAGTGTGTGAAACTTATGGAAGATTAGATTAGAAAAATGAGTAACCAACACACCTCTCCTTAAATGCAAGGAGAGGTATTTATAGCCTTGTCTACATGTGGCATAATAGGCTATATGTTTGATTGGGTCGGGCTTGAATAAATGCTTAGTACCTTGAAAGAGGCATTTTAAGCTAGCCATCAAGCACGTATTATCACGACTATTTAAATAACTATTACAATGTTCTAATAAATGTTACAATATAAACCTATGACCGAACATTCTTGTTTGACTCAATATTTTGAGGCTAACAAAAACCGTCTCAATCGTTTGCTCATACGGCATGTCAAATGAACATTCACTATGATACTAGTAGTAACTTCATTTCTCGAACAAACAAGTGTAAATCTTGTAACTAGAAACCCTAATTAGGGATTGTGTAGGGATCGGTTTATAGACGTTACAAGAAAATACCTAAAAATCACACGAAACCCTAGTTGGGGTTTAGGTGATCGTCGAACCACAAAGGGAAACCGAACAAAGCTAAAACCTTGATAAGAGTATCAAGGATTTAGTAAAAGTCTTAGTTACTTCAAAAGGGAGTACCAAAAGGCAATAGATCTTGCAAAAGTTTACACTTTACGTGATTTAGGGATTTCTAAGAGGCGGAGGCACCTAAAATCTGTAGGAGATATAGAGGGATGGACGATAATTATAAGAAAGGGTGTGGGGTTCATATATCCTTCTCACATCCTTAGTTTATTTGATCCTTACTCCAAGTTATCTAAATATGGTAAATATTTAGCTTAATTCTTAATCAAAAATCTTTCTAGAACCTGTATAGAGTAATTCGGCCGACTAGGGACCTTAGGGTTCCTAGAATTGACTATTTTGACCCCTCTAATGTAATTACGCGCATACGAGTTAATTAAACAAGTAACAAACATAACTACCGTTTAGTAAATATTTAAGTGAAGTGTTAATTCATTGATGCCTAAAAACGTTACTTGTATTTTTTGGTCTCCCTTTGTTTTCATTACGACAATATGTAAAAACAAGCATTTACGAAAACAACGAAAAACGAATTCTTGAGTTCAAGTATTTTTCATTTCAACCATTATCACTTAAGGTATGTACAAACAAGTACTCATTCTAATTAAGTGATAAACGATTTAATATTTTCTTAAAACTCACTTTTTATTAAGTGTGACAAGTTTTTATTAAACTTTCTTTTTAAGAAAATGTTTTATTAAATTAATTATTTGAAAATTTGAAAATTTAAAAATGGCATATTCTATTTAGGTTTGGAATATCATTTCAGGATATTTGAATCTACAGATTCGAACCATACCACTAAAAGACAAAAAGAAGCGGAGTCTAATCCGGCGGTTCCTTAGTGGCTATAGCGGTTCCTTATTGATAAGGAACCGCGGGCAGATATAGCCGTTGGAAGTTTGTCTTATAAATAGTGGACCATTCTCAGATTTTCTCTCAACCTCTTTTGCACATACATTTCCAGATTCTTTCATACTTCTTAAATCACTCAAATGCTTGATCATTTGTTTGATTACTACTTGTTTAGAAGTGAATCTTTCTCCTCCCATCTCTTTCTCTCAAAGTGCAAAGAGAAGAACACTTTCATCCCTGAAGTGTTGTGTCTACCTCAAAGATCCATTGAAGATCTAAACTTATTTATTCATTGTTGTGTCATTGTTGTGAAGATCCAAGTAGTTGTGTCTATTTGGAAGTTGTGTATGTATTAAGGTTAATACTTGGTCCTTAAAGTATATTGGTGTAAATTGGTCCTAGCTAAGATTAGGGCTCGACTTTTAGCTTAGAGTCAGAAATTGGATAAGCGATGTTGTGTACGGTTTCTCCACCTTAAGGAGCTTGTTGATTAATGAACTCTCGAGTAAGGAGTACTCGAGGAGTGGAGTAGGAACGAGGAGTGAGCTTCGTTGCCGAACCACTATAAATCCTTGGTGTTTGGTTTGATCTTTCCTTCTCTTATCTCTTTATATTCATTATTCTTTATACTTGTGATTATTAGTTTAGTTGCAATATACCTTGTTTATATTGTGTATAATAAGGTTTCACATAAATACTCAAGCCTAAGTTTTTAAAAGGTTTTTCAAAAACCATCTTTTAACTAGTAAATTTAAGAAACTATCCACCCCCCCTCCTTCTAGTTTCTACAATTGGCATCAGAGTGTGGTTGCTCAAGCCTTTTTAAAATATATTGTATTTTAAAACTTGAATCGATCTATGGATTCCAACAAGTATCTAGAAGGGCGATCTATGCAAAGACCACCTGTTTTTGAAACCGATAGTTTTATTTATTGAAAAAATAGATTTGAGACTTATGTGAAATCAAAAGATTTAGATCTTTGGCATGTTATTACCCATGGTGACTTTTTGCCTTATCAATATAATGAAGTTTCTAAAAGCAAAGAGATAGTCACTTTTGACAAAGCTAATGATGACACTAAAAGGAAACTTGCTAAAAATAATGAGGCTAAAATGGTAATTTATAATGCTTTACCAAAGAAAGAGTACGAAAGGATTTATAAGTGTGAAACCACTAAAGATATATGGAACACTCTTTTAGTAACCCACCAAGGTAATAGCCAAGTCAAAGAAAGAAAAATCGATCTTCTTGTTCAACAATATGAACAATTTGTCATCTTAGAAGATGAAACTATTGATAGTGCATTTGCTAGATTTAACACTATTATTACTATTCTAAAAGCACTTGATGAAGCTTTTTCTAACAAGAACAATGTTAGGAAGTTTCTTAGGGCGTTGCATCCAAAATAGAGAGCTAAAGTCATGACAATTGAAGAATCAAAGGATCTCGCCAAATCATCACTCAATTAACTCATTGGTAACTTGAAAGTTCATGAGATGATAATTTTGAAGGACTCGGAAATGGTGAAAACCAAGAGTGAAAGAAAGTCTCTTGCACTCTAGGCCAAGAAGGCGCAAAGTGACCATGAAAGCTCCTCGGATAGTGATGATGAGCAATACGCCATGGCAGTTAGAGGCTTTAAGAAGTTCTTCAAAAGACGAGGTTAACACGTGAAGCAACCAAACAACAACAAGAAACCCTTATCTAAAAACCGATTTGCCAAAGATGATAAAGGTGATAAGAAATGCTTTAGATGTGGTGATCCGAATCATTTCATTAGTGATTGTCCTAAGCCTTCACGCGACAAGAACCACACGGCCTTCATTGGAGGTTCATGGAGTGATAGCGGTGAAGATGTTGATGACAACCCCAAATATAAGAAATGTCTTATGGCTCACACTTCTAAAGAGGTACATTCCGAAACCGATTATTATAGCAATATTAGTTCTTCTCAAGATGATAGTGAATTAGAAGGCCAATACAATAACTTACATAAGCTTAGCCTTAAATTCATTGAAAAGAACAAAGTGCTAAAATCAACTAGAACTAAGCTTGAGAATGAAATAAGTGAGCTAAGAGAGAAATTAGCTAAGCTTGAGAAAAACAAAGAAGTTGATTTAGGTTGTTTAAATGTGAATACCTTAGACAAGAGAATGAAGATCTCAAGAGTACCTCCATTAAATTGGAAAATTTCATGAAAGGTACTAGTGCTCTTGATGATATGTTAAACAAATTCATTCTAAGGAAAGACTTGGGTTGGGATATAACACTAATGAAGCATCAACTAGTGAACCAAAACAAGTTAGGTTTTCAGAAAAATGCACCCGTGTACGCGGTTCATCAGTATATGGTGTGGTTCCTTATTGTTATGGAACCGCGGGTGGAGCTAAAGAACCGCGGACAGAAGATAGTTTTTGTGAAAATCCTAAACCTTCTGAAAAGTCTATTTTAGGTGAAGGGCCAAAACATATTCTTATTAACAAGGTCAAAGTACCTATTCTTGAAAATCCTACTCTAGATAAATTCTACAAGCCCTTGAGTAAACCTCTAATGGGAACTAGAAACTTATCTAGACAAGCATCTACTCCTCCAAGAATACGAAATGAATCTAAACCTAGAAGTAGAACACCTACACCAAAAAGAGATGATCAAGCTAAATCATGACCTAGAAGTAAAACTCCAACACCTAGAAGGAATAACAATAATTCTAGACCAAGATCAAAGACACCTAGGAGAAACTATGGACAACAAAATGGCCATATGAATCGGAACAATTTTCAACAACAATACTTTTCCCTATGAGGAATGTCTCCTCCATGAGATATTGGGGACCAAATGTTTGATCTTGTGTGTTGTTACCTAGATATGCTTGGGAATCGGTTTAGATCCCGACGAGTGGATTAAGGATAGTGGTTGTTCTAAACACATGACGGGTAATCGAAGTTTGTTCTTGCACTACAAAGCATATGATGGAGGTAACGTTACATTCGCAAGTAATCGACGTGGTAATATCATTGGCAAAGGTACGGCCTCTCTTGACTCTATGACCATAGAAAACGTAGAGCACGTAGATAACTTAGGTTTTAACCTTCTAAGTATAGGTCAAATTTGTGACAATAAGTGTAAGGTCATCTTTTCGGAATATGACAGTGAAATCATAAAAGATGGAAAGGCCATTGGAAAAGGTGTTAGAAAGCATGAGCTTTATGTCATGAAGGTCAATAGGAAGTCAAAGGAAAACTTATGTCTAGCGACTTTAGATGATAGTTCTACTCTTTGGCATAAGAGATTAGGTCACGCTAATATGCGTTTAATTCAATCTTGAGTCTCTAAGGAGTTGGTAAGACATCTCCCCAAGATGAAGTTTGATAGTCACTTTTATGATGCTTGCAAAATTGGGAAACAAGTTCACTCAAGTCACAAAGCCAAGAAATTGGTTTCGACCTCTCGGTGCTTAGAGCTCCTACATATGGATCTCTTTGGACCTTCTGCCATACGGAGTTATGGAGGTAACCTTTATACCCTAGTTATAGTTGATGACTTTTCTAGATTCACTTGGACTAGATTTTTGGCGTCTATGAATGAAGCTTTCGATCACTTTGAAACCTTTAGTCGAAGAATTCAAAATCAACTAGCATGTTCAATTGTCTCTATTAGGACGGATCATGGTAGGGAATTTGATAATGAAGTGCAATTCCATGCCTTTTGTGAAGCTCATGGTATTACCCATAACTTCTCGGCTCCTCGCACTCCATAATCAAATGGGGTAGTTGAAAGGAAGAATAGGACCATCCAAGAGATGAGCAGGACGATGTTAAATGAGCAATCTTTGCCTCAAAAATTTTGGTGCAATGTCGTGGACACATCGACCTATATTCTCAACCGAATTCTTATTCGACCTTTCCTAGGAATGACCCCTTATGAGATTCTTAAAGGTAAGAAGCCCTCATTGGAAGACTTTAGGGTTTTTGGAAGCAAGTGCTTCATTCTCAACACCAAAGATTACCTTACTAAGTTCGTCCCAAAGTCTTACGAAGGTATCTTTTTAGGTTATTCTCAAACTAGCAAAGCCTACATAGTCCTCAATATAACCTTAGGTGTAATTGAAGAATCACTTAACGTGACATTTGATGAAACCCCTCCTTCATCTAAGACACCACCTTTGGTAGATGATGACTTGGATGAAATAGACATAGTTAATGCCAAAGATGTTAGAAACATAGGAGTTGAAGACCTTAGTGTTGAAAAGGGAGTAAACCTTAAGGAGTCAAAGGATCATGCTCTCGATAACGTCATAGGCGAATTAAATCAAAGGACCCTAAGATCTCAAGTCCAAAATCAAAGTAACTTCTTTTGTTTCGTCTCCTTGATTGAACCAAAGAATGTTAAAGAAGCTTCGATAGATGAGAGTTGGGTCATCGCTATTCAAGAAGAATTGAATCAATTCATTGCTAATGACATTTGGGAACTTGTTCCTCCACCTATAAGTTCAACCATCATAGGAACCAAATGGGTATATAGGAATAAGTTAGACGAGAATGGTGTTGTGTCTCGTAACAAGGCTAGACTGGTAACTCAAGGCTATAATCAACAAGAAGGTATTGATTATGACGAGACATACGCACCCGTAGCAAGATTAGAATCCATTAGAACCCATTTAGCCTACGCTTGTGCCTTAGACTTTAAGCTTTAACAAATGGATGTAAAGAGTGCGTTTCTTAACGGTTTGATCAATGAGGAGGTATATGTTGCTCAACCTCCTGGCTTCATTGATTTTGAGAAACCAGATCATGTTTACAAGCTTAAGAAAGCTCTTTATGGTCTCAAACAAGCACCCAAAGCTTGGTATGATAAACTTAAAGCCTTTCTTGTAAAACATGAGTATACCATGGGGATGGTAGACAATACACTCTTTACAAAGAAGAAAGGTTCTCACCTCATTATCGTACAAATATATGTTGACGACATCATATTTGGTTCAACTTGTCAATCATTGTGTGATGACATTGCCAAATCATGCATGACGAGTTTGAAATGAGTATGATGGGAGAACTTAACTTCTTTTTAGGACTCCAAATTAAACAAATGGACGATGGTATTTGCTTTAATCAATGCAAGTATGTTAAAGAAATGCTAAAGAAATTTGGATTAGAAGACTCTAGACCGATGAAGACCCCTATGGCCTCGGATACTAAACTCACCGTAGATGATGATTGTGAGTCGGTAGAGAACACCAAATATAGAGGTATGATTGGTAGTTTGTTGTACCTAACGGCAAGTCGACCGAATATCATGTTTAGTGTTTGCCTTTGTGCTCGCTTCTAAGATGTAAATTTATGGACTTATATTTAATAGTCGTGTGATAGGATCAAACTCGAGATTACGGGATTGCACACAATATGTAAAGATTTAATTTAATTAATAAATATATTTATTGTATTTATTAATTTATTTAGTAAATGTATTTATGTATTTATTAATTTAAACCGAGCAAGTAACTATATAAATTTAACGATCGTTAATTAATTAATAGTGTAGACGTATGATAATCTTTGATTTATCAAGAGGGTTGTTGTTTCTAGTGAGAGAAAGTAGAGAGAGAGATGAGAGAAAATGTAAAAGTGTTATTGAGTAAATGAAACAACCAACACCCCTTTCCATGGTGGAAAGGGGTTTATATATACCCAAGTCCCTTAGTGGACTTGGGCCTCTGGCCCATGAACATGCTTATGGGTCGGGCTAAAGTAAACTTTAATTAAACTTATACTACGAGCCTATAACTATATTGTTGGAGTGACCGAATGTTAGAAATATGTTTTAACGTATATTAGAAGTATCGGTCACTCCACAATATGATTTATGTTGTAATAGCTCGTAGTTAGTAATTAGTTATTATTTGCTTATTAACTTAAGTAAGAACCGGTCCATGGGCTTGTCATGGACCGGCCCAAGCCCAATGTTTAGCTTGGACTATAAATACCCCTTTCCACTAAGGAAAGGGGTTGGTTGTTATCATTTCTTAATTTCCACTTAATAAAATTCACATAGTTTCTCTCACTTTCTCTCTCTAACTTTCTCTCTCTAGAAATTAACAAACCCCTTCATAGATTCATTGATTATCAATATTCTACATTTGGTATCAAGAGCTATGGGGTGATTTAAGGTGGTGATTTGTGTGGTTTTTTAGTTTTTGATTGTATTAGTGTTCTTTAAGAAAAATCATCTTGATTCTTGGTGTTTTTGATGTTTTTGTGATTGGGATTAGTGGATAAGTATTAGTTGTTACTTATTTTAGTCGAAAGCACAAAACTTTTTGGGTTATTTGGTCAAAATCTGGGCTTAATCGTAAGTTTTACTGTTCTACTGTTCATCGGACAAAGTTTCTGTTCATTCAGCAAAACTTCCGGATCAAGGAGTTCCGGATCAAGAAGTTCCGGATCAAGGAGTTCCGAGTCAAGAAGTTCCGAATCAAGAAACTTCCGAACCAAGAAGTTCCGAGTCAAGAAACTTCCGAACCAAGAACTTCCGAGTCAAGAAGTTCCGGATCAAGAAACTTCCGAACCAAGAAGTTCCGGATCAAGAAACTTCCGAACCAAGAACTTCCGAGTCAAGAAGTTCCGGATCAAGCCAAAGTTCCGAACCAAGAACTTCCGAGTCAAGAAGTTCCGGATCAAGCCAAAGTTCCGGATCAATAACTTCCGAACCAAGAAGTTCCGAATCAATCCAAAAAGTTCCGAATCAAGGTAATCTTCCGAATCAACAAAAAGTTCCGAATCAAGGTAATCTTCCGAATGAAGAACTTCCGAATGAAGGAAGTTCCGAATGAAGAACTTCCGAATGAAGGAAGTTCCGAATGAAGAACTTCCGAATGAAGGAAGTTCCGAATGAAGAACTTCCGAATGAAGGAAGTTCCGAATGAAGAACTTCCGGATGAAGGAAGTTCCGAATGAAGAACTTCCGGATGAAGGAAGTTCCGAATGAAGAACTTCCGGATGAAGGAAGTTCCGAATGAAGAACTTCCGAATGAGGAAGTTCCGAATGAAAGAACTTCCGGATGAAGGAAGTTCCGGATGAAGAACTTCCGGATGAAGAAGTTCCGAATGAGGAGAAGTTCCGAATGAAGAATGTTCCGGATGAAAATGTTCCGAATGAGGAAAAGTTCCGGATGAGTTGTTTGATTATTTGCATGCTATATATGTACTTGTTGTTTTATCTTATGAAATGTGTTATGCTTAGAAGTAAGAATGATATATATCTATCTGTTTTTGTGCATCAACCTTTCATGTCTTATCTTAAGCAGATAAAATGACTAATCCAACAGTACAAGCTATCCAAGAATCTAGGGAAGCCGATATTGCTAAAGCTCGAACCCTTAAGTTTATACCCAACAACTATAGGCTGAAGCAAGTTTCTAAATCCACTCACCATGGTTTTAAGGTCGCCATAGCCATCCTTGATAACTCTCATTTCAAGAACGCCCTTAGGAACACAGCCTCGGTGCCTTATGAGTATATGTTTGAATTTTGGGCAACCAAGGAAATCACTTCGAACAAGATCACCTTCACCATCGACAACAAGCAGCAGACACTCACCGTTTCAGACTTCCGTAAGATTCTTGGGATACGAGATACACCCAAGGGCATGTCTTTCTCAAGGGATCCTAATAAAGATGAACTCGCGGAGTTATTTGACGCACTTGGATGTCCGGAAATACGAGTTGCATCTGAGTTTACTACTGCTAAGGTAGGACAACCCTGGAGAGCTTTGATGGGTATTCTCAGTAAATGCCTTACACCAAAAACGAGTGGACATGATGCTTTGCGAAGTCCGATAATGAACCTCTTCTATGGCATGTACAAAGCTGCGAATTCAGATTATGCTTTGTTAATATGGGAAGAATTCACCTTTCAACTCTTCCACAACAAGAAGCTGAAGACAAACTTCTTTCCTTATCCTCGGTTTATTAAGCTTATCATAAATTATTTTATGAAGCTTGATGCTACTATTGATAGGCGTGCAGGAGGTCGCTATCACACCGAAGAAGCTGATGATACTGTAGATCTGAGGCATGAAGGACCATCTATTGGTGTGATTCCTGGTCCTGTTCCTGATTACCTTTTATCTGAAAAAATCAAAGGTTCTGCAGATTACAAGCTACTACAGTTAGAAATCCAGAGGCTGAAAGCAAACCTTCAAACTGGAGAAGACTCTTCCACAACGGTTAAGAGTAAAGGTAAACGCAAACAACCAGCTGCGTTACCTGAACCCGAACCCAAGAAGAAGAAGACAGAGGGTAAGAAAGGAAAGGGTAAGGATTTGATGCGTCTACGTGATGAAGCAGATATTGTTGATCCTACTCTTGATAAATCCGAGCAACAAATGATGAAGATTGCTATTAAAAGGAGTAGGAAAGATACAGGCGGTAGTGGTTCAGGTGCGAGGGTAGATATCGAGGATGAGTACGAGGAACCGCATGATGTTGATGAGTTTGGGTCACCAGAAAACTATTCCACCTCGAAGGAGCCATCAATCCCTATTTCAACAAGTGTGGAAAAGGAACCTGTTGCTCCTATGATCATGGTGACAACTCAACCTTTGGCAACTCTACCACCACCAATCCAACCCTTAATAACCCGACCAACCCGACCGGCTTCCACACCATTTCTTCCACCACCCACAATCCCCATTCTTAGTACAGCAGTAACAACCGAGCCTATTCAGTCAACCCAGAGCAGTTCTGCAACATCTGCAATGGCTGCATTAGTGATGGCCGAAATGCTTGATAATCACAAACGCGAAATGGATGAACTTCGCCAAGAGTTGCAAAGACGAGCTCAAAGGGAAGAAACATCTCAGAAAGCTCAAGAAGAGTTGATTGCCAAGTTCGCTGCAGACATGGAAGCTACACGTAAAGCTCATGCAGAGGAACTTGCTCGAGTTAAGCAGGCCGAGGCTGATAAGCATGCTGCACGCATTACCAGACTTCAAGCAATGAGGGATAAATATAAGGAACAAAAAGAAGCACTTGAAGCATCTGTGAAAGAAAGAGTGCAAGAATCCGTTGAATCCTTAATGCCTAAGCTTCGTGACGAGTTGAAGACACTTGCTGCTGACAACTTGATGGTCAAATCCTCCAACCCTTCAGAAGCCGCCTATAAGATTGCTTATGACCTGACGGATTTTGAATTGAAGAAGATCCTTAAGGCTCGAATGGTGGAACTTGGGTCGTATAACAAGTCGAGGATTCAACGGGCTCTATATAAATCCCTGAATGATGTTATCATGGAGGATGATAGATTATTCAAAATGTTTGGAAGTGTGGTACCATATCACATCTTACCTGAGGAAGAAAGGGAAGAGAGTGAAGAAGAGGGTACGGGTGAAGAAGAGGAAGAAGAAGAAGAAGAAGGTGAAAAGGAGAAAGACGATGATGAAGGTGGTGATGATGATGAGGATGATGAGGATGATGACGAGGATGAGGATGATGATGATGGCGATGATGGTGGTGATGAGAATCAGGAGAGTGCTAGGGGTAGTAACGGGGATGACAATCAGGATGATGATGGGGGTGAACAACCGAAAAAGGGAGACAAGGTTACCAGCTCCAAGAAGACTGCTACTCAGACTGGAACCAAGTCCACAAAAGATGCAGCACAGAAGGACAAATCGATATCCTCGGAATCACGAAGAACGAAGTGGCGCCACGATGTGAATGCCACTACAGCGTCATCGGTTCCTGGTATCTCTATCGCTGTATCTGTACCTATTACCACTAACCCCATTAGTTCTGCTGTTGTTCCTCCTGTGATTGCAGAATCAGTGACGGAACCCGAAGCTGCACAACACTCTCCAGTTCAAGACACTGCTGAAATGCCTGAAACTGAACCAGTAGATGTTCGCACTTCCACTCCTCTACAACAAGCACAACGATCTACGGTTCCTGAACCAAGCATTCGTGCCTGGGAAGACACGTTGGAGATAGACGAGTCTGCACCACCACAAGCTTGGATCACGGCAGCAGCACAATTTGATCCGATCACAGATGCTGACAGAGATGTGCTGTATCTCCGTATCCGAAGTCCGATTGACTTATGTGCATTTCTTGCTCATGAGTATAAGACTTCGGTTACTCCATCCTTGGTAAAGAAAGCACTGAAAGATAAGAGACTGCGTGCCAAAACCGGATTACCCCGAATGGAGCTCGAGTACTATGCCGATGAGATCCTGAAGGCTTTGAAAACCGTTCAACGGCCTGGACTTCATGAATCAGAAAGAGCTCCACCTCCAATGGATCCTGCTCAAGATAATCAGATTACTCTTGACTTCTTCGTCACCAATGATCTTGAGTATCTTATGAAGGGGTCATCAAAGTATGCAACATCCCTGACTTTGCTGAAAGCTGCCAACTGGGGGACAATACTCTTCATCGAGGAAAAGGTAAATCGACTCTGGGTCCCAAAAATAAATCGTAATTATGATATGTATGCTGTCATAGGTGCATCTCATTGGGACGAACGAGTCCGAAGGGCGTACAGGGGTTGCTGCATGGTCAAGTCTGGAAGCAATGTTAGATCCGACATCCGTATCTCAAGCATCTTAGGAATGAAAACTGAAGCCAAGAACGGCTACTATCATGTGACAGAGATTCGCTTGAAAAGGGAGGATGACAGGGAATACAAAATCCAGCAAGGAGATTTTTCCATCATTCGCCTTGAGGATATTGAAGATATGCTGCTTCTGATGACCCGAGATCAACTTACTCACATTCCTCGTGAAGACCTGATTGCTTTGAATACAGCACTTCGTATGTTCACACGAAGCGTTGTCATCAAGTCACGAGTTGAGGATCTTCAGTTGGGAGTCGAAAGCTATCAGAGGAGGCTCAATTTAACCCGTCCTGTGAATCAAGTGCTACCTCAACACGTAGAAAGATGTCCTTATACCGGCATTTCTGTCCCGAATTCCGGCATTTTCTACTTGAACAGTCGAGGTTTGATGAAGTTTATGAGGGTGGGTGAGCTTCACAAGTATAGTGATGGAACTCTTATACAAGTCAGAGATAAGTTGGAGCATCTGAACTCGGGTGGGACTTTGCCAGAGATGACGGAGGATTGGCATCCGGGTTACCGGCAGATGGCAAAGTATGTGATCAAAAAGATCGATCAAAAGCTCCGTGAACGTAGATTGATGAGGAGCTTGGAAAGATTCGTGGGTGGAAGACCGTATTTAGTGCACCACAAGCTACTGCAACGATCCATCTGATGGGTCGTACACCTCAGGTCACTTTATATTGGTTTTCAATTGTGAATATGTAAATTTGTGAATAATGTGCTTGAATGGCTTGGTGTAGTGTTAAGGTATGATAATTTTTCAAGAGTTTCTCACGAGATTCTAAATCTTTCAAAATATGTCATACCAAAGCACTACAACTATCCCTTATTAACTTAAGGGGGAGCAATAACTTGTTCTATGGCCAAAACATCGATTTCATTTTTACCCAAAGACCGGTTAATCCATTCAATATCCCAAATATTAATGGTTAACATTTTGGATAAGGGGAGAAAATGGGATTAAGGAGACGTAAGTGATACTTGGCTAAAAGATGAAAAAGACTTAAAGATTATCCAACTTAATATGTGTAAAGCACGTGTTAAGGGGGAGCGTTTTTGATGAACAAAACACCTAAGGTACAAAACTTTTGATTTCAATATCACAAGTACTTTAGGTGATTTTCAATGATTTTTCATGGTGGCAATTCCTTCCCAAAACACGCTTAATTCACGACGGATGTGGTGACAAAAGGGTGGTAGGAATAGGTTTAGTCCAATGATTCATCAGAGCCGATGGAATCTTCCCAAGGACAATTCCCTAGATAGAATTAGAAGTCCTAGGAAAGATGGAGAAAGAATGTGAACGTAGCTGAATGCCGACCAAGTACTTAAGCTAGCACTGGAACAATCACAACAAGGTGCTAGTGATGACGTATTGGTAAGCATTGAAGGGGTTGAAGAATGAAAAAGAAATGTAAAGATAAAGGGTGTAAAGAAAGAAGCCCTCCTTACAACTTTAGGCAGAAACCGGGTCAATACATATGCTATTGAGGTCATTTTTGTTAATGATTCTCGGTATTGAAGAAAGACATCATGGACCCAGTGATGCAATGCACAACCCTTCCCCAGCTAACTCAAATATCTCTCAAAAGGTATTTGTTTTAATCACACGGAGATCAACACGTTATCTATTGGTTTATTCACTCCGAATAAACTGGTATTGAAAAGGTGGCACTCCTCTCCAGCCATCGCTCACTAAATCAAAACGCACAATCGAGTCTAGAGCCAAGAGATCATCAAAAGTCTCATTAGGACACTTTCCATTTATTCCTTGCTTTCTCACACACTGTGAAAAGTAAGAGATTTTCATGAGTCCTACGCAATATTCTTGTAATATTGCCAGAACATCCGAGTAATACGTAAGTATTACAATGAAGATGGAAATCCTGCTTGAGCCAACATCAAACAAGCTCATGGTAGGTTACACGTGCGGTTCTTTTAGAACCAATCTTGTGAAAAACTGGAAGGTAACAGTGGTTTAATTCTTAATTGAACTTAAACTCGTTCCAGGCCTCTTCGCATTATCATATGATCTTGCCAGAACACTCAGAGTGACTCTTTATTGACCACAGTGACGAGTGGAAATCCTTCTAGTGTCAACATCAAACAGCACTTGGTAGGTAACGTGCAAGATTCTTTATGAATCGAGCTCGTGACAACTGGAAAGCAACGATGGTGAAAATCTTAATTGAAATTCACTTGTTCCAGGTTTCATGAATTGACGGCTTTTAATCACAAGGATAATTTATCCAGGTGATTCACTCTTTATGTTCGCAGTCAGCTTTGGACGGTCGAATAAAGAGAACGGGTTTACCCGCGAAATCCTGTCAGGAAGTTACTTAATTGAAACTATCCGTCACGGGTACGATATCTAATATCGTCCAACG
Source organism: Glebionis coronaria (assembly GCA_025667525.1). Classification (NCBI taxonomy): domain Eukaryota; kingdom Viridiplantae; phylum Streptophyta; class Magnoliopsida; order Asterales; family Asteraceae; genus Glebionis; species Glebionis coronaria. The sequence continues at coordinate 522,456,642 of CM046875.1, forward strand.
GTCTTCACCGACCGGAGGTAAAATGCTACCGAAATAGAATAAAATGTTCAAAGCCATTTTATTCGTGTCGTTGCTGTGTACCTGCTAAAGACGGTGGCGTTGCTGAGTACCTGTTGAAGACGGTGGCGTTGCTGTGTACCAGTGAAGACGGTGGTGTTGCGGTGTACCTGTAAAAGTCGTTCCCACATGCTTATGTCTTTTGCAACAAAAATTCAAGAAAGTACAAGATGAAGTCTTCCGCTGTACCAAACTCTGAAGCTTTCAAGAATCCAACAAAAAGACGTAAGTGTGTGGAACATGAAGTCACGAGGAGGCAAAGTTCACAAGAAAGGCAAAGATCGCACGTGAAAGGCCAAAGAACAATGCTCTCAAGTCAAAGCCAAAAAGATCAAATCAACATATTCACAACAAAAGAAAGAAAAGAAGAAAAGACTACGAGCTAAAGAACGAAGACTTAGTATAGTATGCTAGGTTTAGAACTTTGTAACGTGGAGTGACCTCCCTTAGGGGGAGATTGTTAGAAATACGTTTTAACGTATATTAGAAGTATCGGTCACTCCACAATATGATTTATGTTGTAATAGCTCGTAGTTAGTAATTAGTTATTATTTGCTTATTAACTTAAGTAAGAACCGGTCCATGGGCTTGTCATGGACCGGCCCAAGCCCAATGTTTAGCTTGGACTATAAATACCCCTTTCCACTAAGGAAAGGGGTTGGTTGTTATCATTTCTTAATTTCCACTTAATAAAATTCACATAGTTTCTCTCACTTTCTCTCTCTAACTTTCTCTCTCTAGAAATTAACAAACCCCTTCATAGATTCATTGATTATCAATATTCTACACCGAAACTTTCTAAATACGAAAAACATATTTCCAAAAATCTCCCCCAAAGGGTGGTCACTCCAAATTACAAAGTCCTAATCTAGCATGTTAGATCTTCTTTCTTGTGCTCGTAGTCTACTTTCTCTTTTCTTCTTTAACTTTTCTTCTTTTTGTGAATATGTGCTGAATATCATCAGGCTTTGGCTTAGAACATGTTCTTTTGGCCTTTCACGTGCAATCTTTGTCTTCTTGTGATGTTCGCCTCTTCGTGACGTCATGTCCCACATACCTATCCTTTGTTGAATTCTTGAAAGTTTCATAGTTGATACAGCGGAAGACTTTTAGGTCATACTTTCTTGAATTTGCTAAAATATTTGATGCAGAAGGAATAAGTATGCGAGGACGACTTCAGCTGGTACACCGCAACGCCACCATCTTCAAATGCAGCAACATAATAAGACACAAATAAAATGGATTTGACATTTTATTCTAATTCGGTAGCATTTTACCTCCGGTCGGTGAAGACCGTTGGACGATAATAAATATCGTACTTGTGACAGGTAGCTCTAATTAAAGATCTCCTTGAAAAGATTTCGCGGGTAAACCGGTTCTCTTTATTCAACCATTCAAAGCTGACTGCGAACATAAAGAGTGAATCATTTGGATTATAAAATGCGCATGATTGAAGCCGTCAATTCATGAATCCTGGAATAAGTGAATTTCAGTTAAGATCTTCACCATCGTTGCTTTCCAGTCGTCACGAGTGTTAATGCAATAATAACTAAAAACGTTACTTGCATTTTTCGGTCTCGCTTAGTTTTGATTACGACAATATGTAAAAACAAGCATTTACGAAAACAACGAAAAACGAATTCTTGAGTTCAAGTATTTTTCATTTTACCCATTTTCACTTAAGGTATGGATAAACAAGTAATAACCTTAATCAAGTGATCAAGTGATTTAATCTTTTCTTAAAACTCACTTTTTATTAAATGTGACAAGTTTTTATTAAACTTTATTTAAGAAAATGTTTTATTAAATTAATTATTTGAAATTTGAAAATGGCATATTCTTATAGCTGTTAAGAATATCCTTTCAGGATATTTTTATACCCAAATAAGACCTCCACCACTAAAGGACAAAAAGGAGCGGAGTCTAGTCCGGCGGTACCTTAGCGCCTAGGCGGTACCTTATCGATAAGGTACCGCGGGCTGTGATAAGGTACCGCGGGCAGATATAGCCGTTGGCTCCTTTGTCCTTTAAATAGTTGGCCATTCTCAGCTTTTCACCTCACCTCTTTTGCACATTTATTTCCAGATTCAAACCCCTTCTTTAATCACTCAAATCTTTGATCATTTGTTTGATTATTACTTGTTTAAGAAGTGAATCTTGTTCTTTCATCTCTTCATCTCCAAGTGCAAAGAGAAGAACACTATCCTAGTGAAGTGTTGAGTCCACCACCAAAGATCTATTGAAGATCAATTTGTATATTCTTGTAGTTGTGTCATAGTTGTGAAGATCCAAGTAGTTGTGTCTATTTGGAAGTTGTGTATGTACTAAGTATAGTTGTGTAGATTGGTCCTAGCTACGATTAGGGCTCGACTTTTAGTTTAGAGTCGGAAATTGGTTAAGCGACGTGTACGGTTTTCTCCACCATAAGGAGCTTGTTGTGTAGTGAACTCTCGAGTAAGGAGTACTCAAGGAGTGGAGTAGGAACGAGGAGTGAGCTTCGTTGCCGAACCACTATAAATCCTTGGTGTTCGGTTTGATCTTTCTTTACCCTTAGCTCTTTACATTCCTTATTACTTTTTGCATATACATGTGTTAATATTAGACTAGCTACACTATCATTCTTTATTCTTTGTGGATATATTTTTGTTAGCATTAGTTTGGCTATACTACCATTCTTTATTCTTTGTGGATATATTTTTGTTAGTATTAGTTTAGCTACACTATCATTGTTCATATTTGTGCATAAGAAGATTTCACATATTTTCTCAAGCCTAAGTTTTTGAAAAAGGATTTTTGGAAATCATTTTTTGACAAGTAAATTTTAAGAAACTATTCAACCCCCCCTTCTAGTTTCTACAATTGGTATCAGAGCGGTTTGCTCAAGGATTTTTAAAGTATATTGTTTTTAAAACTTGAATCGATCTATGGATTCGAACAAGTACCTAGAAGGGCAATCTATGCAAAGACCACCACTTTTTGAAACCGATAGTTTTATTTATTGGAAAAATAGATTTGAAACTTATGTGAAATCAAAAGATTTAGATCTTTGGCATGTTATTACCAATGGTGATTTTTTACCCTTTCAATTTAATGAAGTTTCCAAAACAAAAGAATTAGTCACTTTTGACAAAGCTAATGATGATACTAAAAAGAAACTTTCAAAAAATAATGAGGCTAAAATGGTGATTTATAATGATTTGGCTAAGAAAGAGTACGAAAGAATTTTTATGTGTGAAACCGCTAAAGATATTTGGAACACTCTTTTAGTAACCCACCAAGGTAATAGCCAAGTCAAAGAAAGTAAAATCGATCTTCTTGTCCAACAATATGAACAATTTGTCATCTTAGAAGATGAAACTATTGATAGTGCATTTGCTAGGTTTAACACCATTATTACAAGTCTAAAAGCACTTGATGAAGGTTTTTCTAGCAAGAACAATGTTAGGAAGTTTCTAAGGGCCTTACATCCAAAGTGGAGAGCAAAATTCACGGCTATTGAAGAGTCGAAAGATCTCTCAACTTTATCACTCGATGAACTCATAGGAAACTTGAAGGTTCATGAGATGATAATTTTGAAGGACTCGGAATTAGTAAAAACCAAGAGTGAAAGGAAATCTCTTGCACTTAAGGCCAAGAAGGCACAAAGTGACCATGATAGTTCCTCGGAAAGTGATGACGAGGAGTATGCATTGGCGGTGAGAGATTTCAAGAAGTTCTTCAAGAGACGAGGTCAACACGTTAGGCAACCAAACTATGACAAGAAACCATTGTCAAAGAATCGGTTTGTCAAGAACGAAAAAGGTGATAGGAGTTGCTTTAGATGTGGTGATCCAAATCACTTCATTGGTGATTGTCCAAAGCCCGCTCGTGATAAGAACCACACGGCATTTGTTAGTGGCGCTTGGAGCGATAGCGGTGAAGATGATGATGACAACCCCAAAGAGGAGAAATGTCTTATGGCTCACACTTCTGAAGAGGTACATTCCGAAACCGAATATTATAGCTATGATAGTTCCACTTTAGATGATATTGAATTTGAAGGCAAATATGATAGCTTACACAAACTTAGTCTTAAATTCATAGAAAAGAATAAAACCTTAAAATCAACCAAAACTATGCTTGAAAATGAGATCAATGAACTTAGGGAGAAATTGGCTAAACTTGAGAAAAACAAAGAGGTTGATTTAGGTTGCTTAAGTTGTGAGAAACTTAGATTAGAGAATGATGATCTCAAGAGCACCTCCATTAAATTGGAAAAGTTCATGAAAGGTACTAGTGCTCTTGATGATATGTTAAACAAACAAGTTCATTCTAAGGAAAAACTTGGTCTAGGTTTTAACTCAAATGAAGCCTCAACTAGTGAACCAAAACAAATCAGGTTTTCACAGAAAACATCTTCTGGACGCGGTTCCACATCTTATGGCGCGGTTCCTTATCGTTATGGAACCGTGGCCATAGATAAGGTACCGCGGCCAGAAGTTGAATTTTGTGAAAATTCTGAACTTTCTAAAAAATCTAAGTTAAATGAAAAACCAAAGCATCTTACTGTTAATAAGGTTCAATTACCCATACTTGACGACAATACTATTAGTAAGTTCTATAAGCCGTTAAGTAAACCTCTCATGGGAAATAGAAGTTTATCTAGATTATCTTCTACTCCACCTAGAGTACGGAATGAGTCTAAGCCTAGAAGTAGAACGACAACACCTACAAGAGATAATCAAAAGAACTCACGAACTAGAAGTAAAACTCCAACACCTAGAAATAATAATAATAACTCTAAACCTAGATCAAACACACCTAGGAGAAGTAATAAGCAACAAAATGGTTACATGAATTACTACCCTCCTCCATTTTGTTCTCCATGGGGAATCCCCACCTCATTCATGCATCCCAACCAAATGCAAGGGATGTTTGGAACTAACAATTTTGGACCCATGAGATATTGGGGATCAAATGTTTGATCTTGTGTATTGTTACCTAGATATGCTTGGGAATTGATTTGGAGCCCGACGAGTGGATTAAGGATAGTGGATGTTCTAAACACATGACGGGTAATCGAAGTTTGTTCTCGCATTACAAAGCATATGATGGAGGTAACGTCACATTCGCTAGTAGTCTACGTGGTAATATCATTGGCAAAGGTACGGTTTCTCTTGACTCCATGACCATTGAAAATGTTAAGCACGTAGATAACTTAGGTTTTAACCTTTTAAGTATAGGTCAAATTTGTGATAATAAGTGTAAGGTCATCTTTTCCGAACATGACAGTGAAATCGTAAAAGATGGAAAAGTCATTGGAAAAGGTGTTAGAAAGCATGGGCTTTATGTCATGAAGGTTTATAAGAAGTCAAAAGACAACATATGTCTTGCGACTATAGATGATAGTTCTACTCTTTGGCATAGGAGATTAGGTCACGCTAATATGCGTTTAATTCAATCTTTAGTCTCTAAGGAGTTGGTAAGACACCTCCCCAAGATTAAGTTTGATAGTCACTTTTGTGATGCATGCAAAGTTGGGAAGCAAGTTCACTCAAGTCACAAAGCCAAGAATTTGGTTTCGACCTCTCGGTGCTTAGAGCTCCTACATATGGATCTCTTTGGACCTTCCGCCATACGGAGTTATGGAGGTAACCTTTATACCCTAGTTATAGTTGACGACTATTCTAGATTCACTTGGACTAGATTTTTGGCATCTAAGAATGAAGCTTTCGATCATTTCGAAATATTTAGTCGAAGAATTCAAAATCAACTAGGATGTTCAATTGTTTCTATTAGGACGGATCATGGTAGGGAATTTGATAATGAAGTGAAATTTGGTGCCTTTTGTGAAGCTCATGGTATTACCCATAACTTCTCGGCTCCTCGCACTCCACAATCAAATGGGGTAGTTGAAAGGAAGAATAGGACTCTCCAAGAGATGAGTAGGACGATGTTAAACGAGCAATCTTTGCCTCAAAAGTTTTGGTGCAATGCCGTAGATACATCGACTTATATTCTCAACCGAATTCTTATTCGACCTTTCCTAGGAAAGACCCCATATGAGATTCTTAAAGGTAAGAAACCCTCATTAGAATACTTTATGGTGTTTGGAAGCAAGTGCTTTATCCTCAACACCAAAGACTACCTTACCAAGTTTGACCCAAAGTCTTACGAAGGTATCCTTTTAGGTTATTCCCAAACTAGTAAGGCCTACATAGTCCTAAATAGAACCTCAGGGGTTATTGAAGAATCATTCAACGTAACCTTTGATGAAACCCCTCCTTCCCCCAAGACACCACCATTGGTTGATGATGACTTGGATGAATTAGAAGTAGTTAAAGCCAAAGAGGTTAGAAAAATAGGAGTTGAAGACCTTAGTGTTGAAAAGGAAGTAAACATTAAGGAGTCTAGGGATCATACTCTCAATAATGTCATTGGTGACTTAAATCAAAGGACCCTAAGATCTCAAGTCCAAAATCAAAGCAACTTTTTTTGTTTTGTCTCCTTGATTGAACCTAAGAATGTTAAAGAAGCCTTGACGGATGAGAGTTGGGTCATTGCGATGCAAGAAGAACTGAATCAATTCGTTGCCAATGATGTTTGGGAACTTGTTCCTCCACCTAGAAGTTCTACCATTATAGGAACCAAATGGGTATTTAGGAATAAGCTAGATGAGAATGGTGTTGTGTCTCGTAACAAGGCTAGACTTGTAGCTCAAGGCTATAATCAACAAGAAGGAATTGATTATGACGAGACATATGCACCGGTAGCTAGATTAGAATCAATTAGAATCCTTTTAGCCTACGCTTGTGCCTTAGATATTAAGCTTCAACAAATGGATGTAAAGAGTGCATTTCTTAACGGTTTGATCAATGAGGAGGTATATGTGGCTCAACCTCCCGGCTTTATTGATTTTGAGAAATCGGACCATGTTTACAAGCTTAAGAAAGCACTTTATGGACTCAAACAAGCACCCAAAGCTTGGTATGATAGACTTAAAGCGTTTCTTGTTAAACATGAGTATACCATGGGTATGGTAGACAATACACTCTTTACAAAGAAGAAAGGTTCTCACCTCATAATCGTACAAATATATGTTGATGACATTATATTTGGCTCAACTTGTCAAGAATTGTGTGATGACTTTGCCAAAATCATGCATGATGAGTTTGAAATGAGTATGATGGGAGAACTTAACTTCTTTTTAGGACTCCAAATTAAACAAATGGACGATGGTATTTTCTTTAGTCAATCTATGTACGCTAAAGAAATGCTAAAGAAATTTGGATTAGAAGAATCTAGACCAATGAAAACCCCTATGGCCTCGGATACTAAACTCACCGTAGATGATGATTGTGAGTCGGTAGACAACACCAAATATAGAGGTATGATTGGTAGTTTGTTGTACCTAACGGCAAGTCGACCGGATATCATGTTTAGTGTTTTCCTTTGTGCTCGCTTCCAAGAGGCTCCCAAAACCTCTCACCTTGAAGCGGTTAAGCGTATCTTCCGATACATTAAAGGCACTATACATTTAGGATTATGGTATCCTAAAGGGACCGGCGTAGAAACCATCGTCTACGCGGTCTCGGATCATGCGGGAGACTATGTGGACCGGAAAAGCACTAGTAGAGTTTGTACCTTCATGGGTTGTTGTTTAACTTCTTGGTTCTCCAAGAAACAAACCGCTCTTGTGATATCCATCACGGAAGCCGAGTATGTGAGTGCCGGTAAAGCATGCCAACAAGCTCTATGGATGAAGCAAGCGCTTGTTGATTACGGGATTTCTCTTGATGATGTTCCCATCATGTGCGATAATAAAGGCGCTATAGACCTAAGCAAGAATCCCGTGCAACATTCGCGCACCAAACACATAGAAATCAGACACCATTTCCTTAGGGATAATGTTCAAAAGGGGAACATTACTATTGAAAAGGTGCCCTCCGAGGACAACTTAGCCGATATCTTCACTAAGCCACTTAAGAGGGAACCTTTCAATTGCTTGCGTCTAGGTCTAGGATTAATGAAACATCTTCCTTAAATTCCTTTCTTATTGTGTGCTTTCTATTATAAGTTTGAGCTCTTGAGTCTTCTAAAATTCTTTTGAAAAATTTTCTCATCTCCTTTTCAAAACTCTCAAAGTCTCTTTCGAAAATGATTGAGAAATTCGTTTGACATTGTTAATTCAATCTAAAAACGATTTTTCATAGATTCTCGCTATTAATATAGAGCTTACATAATTCATATGTATGATTCTCTCAAACATAGCAAGAACAAGATTGAATCATGGAGGATCATTGTGTCATGACTTAAGGTCTTGTCTTACACACCTCCTACATTGATTTTTTTAATCCATGTATTTTGGTCAAATCTCTATTTGGTAAGTTTGCATTTGTTTTCTTTGTCTATCTTTGCTTTTAAGCATATCCCTATGATGAGTTAGACTAGAAAAATAAGATTTGCTGAAAATCTTCCTCAAACACCAAACCCTGCTTCTGCAGGCGGTTCCTTATGTGAACCGCGGTACCTTATTGATAAGGTACCGCCTGTATAGATAAGGAACCGCCTACAGTGGTCTTCCTTTTCGGGTTTTTGTCTGAAACTCCAGATTTGCTCCAACCTTTTTGAGAATCTTTGTTTCAAACCCTTTGACCACCCCAAAAATACCCTAAGCCTTCCTTATTTAAACCATAAGCATTTTGCATTACTTCACATCCAAAATGTCTTATTCCCCCAATGAAAGCCTTGATTCTCCTCCATTTTCTCCAATTGCTTTTAATCCAAACCCACCCAAGAACACTCTTAATCACATTTCTCCTACCAAGAATGATGATTGTGGAACTTCTTTTCTTCCACCACCACACTTTAGTGTTCTTCCTCCTTCTCATGATAATGTCATGCACCATGGAACATATTGTCATTGTTGTCAATATCAACATCTTGCTATGGCACACATCTATGAGGAGTTGAGCTACATTAAGCCTCCTCTTCACTTTGATTATGAGATCTCCAACAAGCCACCACCACCACCCTCTGCTATTACCTTGTCTTTCATATAAGCATTGATTGCTTATCCTCAAGACACCAAATTCAAGCAAATCTTAGAATTCTAGAATAACTAAGATTAGATTTATGCTTTTGGCTTGTTTCTTTTTCCATACTTCTTTGTATGATGTTTCTTTTAGTAACCTATCTTGGATCTTTGTCTTTGTGTTTTCTTCTCTTTTTATTTTATTTTTTATGTGACCTATTGCTATATATTGTTGGTTGTTTCTTTTGTTCAACTAACCCTTCTATGTAGCTTGTCTCCATATCTCGATTCCTCGGTGCCCCAAGCTAGGAGGAGTAAGCACCAAGGGGGAGTCTTTGCAAAGTCCGTTTCTTCAACACCGGATTACGCAACCTTTTTGCTTCGACAAAGGGGGAGAAATGAATAAACTCGTCTTCGAAAATCTTGTTTTTGTGTGATTGAGTTTATGTATTGTCGGAATCAAAAAGGGGGAGATTGTTAATGCAATAATAACTAAAAACGTTACTTGCATTTTTCGGTCTCGCTTAGTTTTGATTACGACAATATGTAAAAACAAGCATTTACGAAAACAACGAAAAACGAATTCTTGAGTTCAAGTATTTTTTATTTTACCCATTTTCACTTAAGGTATGGATAAACAAGTACTAACCTTAATCAAGTGATCAAGTGATTTAATCTTTTCTTAAAACTCACTTTTTATTAAATGTGACAAGTTTTTATTAAACTTTATTTTTAAGAAAATGTTTTATTAAATTAATTATTTGAAATTTGAAAATGGCATATTCTTATAGCTGTTAAGAATATCCTTTCAGGATATTTTTATACCCAGATAAGACCTCCACCACTAAAGGAAAAAAGGAGCGGAGTCTAGTCCGGCGGTACCTTAGCGCCTAGGCGGTACCTTATCGATAAGGTACCGCGGGCTGTGATAAGGTACCGCGGGCATATATAGCCGTTGGCTCCTTTGTCCTTTAAATAGTTGGCCATTCTCAGCTTTTCACCTCACCTCTTTTGCACATTTATTTCCAGATTCAAACCCCTTCTTTAATCACTCAAATCTTTGATCATTTGTTTGATTATTACTTGTTTAAGAAGTGAATCTTGTTCTTTCATTTCTTCCTCTCCAAGTACAAAGAGAAGAACACTATCCTAGTGAAGTGTTGAGTCCACCACCAAAGATCTATTGAAGATCAATTTGTATATTCTTGTAGTTGTGTCATAGTTGTGAAGATCCAAGTAGTTGTGTCTATTTGGAAGTTGTGTATGTACTAAGTATAGTTGTGTAGATTGGTCCTAGCTACGATTAGGGCTTGACTTTTAGCTTAGAGTCAGAAATTGGTTAAGCGACGTGTACGGTTTTCTCCACCATAAGGAGCTTGTTGTGTAGTGAACTCACGAGTAAGGAGTACTCGAGGAGTGGAGTAGGAACGAGGAGTGAGCTTCGTTGCCGAACCACTATAAATCCTAGGTGTTCGGTTTGATCTTTCTTTACCCTTAACTCTTTACATTCCTTATTACTTTTTGCATATACATGTGTTAATATTAGACTAGCTACACTATCATTCTTTATTCTTTGTGGATATATTTTTGTTAGCATTAGTTTGGCTATACTACCATTCTTTATTCTTTGTGGATATATTTTTGTTAGTATTAGTTTAACTACACTATCATTGTTCATATTTGTGCATAAGAAGATTTCACATATTTCCTCAAGCCTAAGTTTTTGAAAAAGGATTTTTGGAAATCATTTTTTAACAAGTAAATTTTAAGAAACTATTCAACCCCCCCTTCTAGTTTCTACAACGAGCTTGATTCTGATAGAATCTTTCTTGTCACCTACCGCAGTGCTGTTTGAGGTTGACACTGTAAGGATTTCCACTCTCACTGTGAACACTAAAGAGTGTCACTCTGAGTGTTCTGGCAAGATCACCTGGATAATGTAGAGAGGCCTTGGAACAAGTTTAATCTCAATTAAGAGTTAAACCATCGTTTCTTTCCAGTTATCACAATATTAGTTCTTAAAGAACCGCACGTGTCACCTACCATGAGCTTGTTTGATGTTGGCTCAAGCAGGATTTCCATCTTCATGGTAATACTTTTGTATCACTCAGATGTTCTGGAAATATTGCAAGAATACTGCGTAGGACTCATAAAAATCTTTCTTGTTTTTAAAATTTTGTCCTAATGAGACTTTTGATGATCTCGTGGCTCTAGACTCAATAGTGCATTTTGTTTTGGTGAGCGGAGGCTGGAGAGGATTGCCACCTTTAAATATCAATTTATTTGGAGTGAATAAACCGATAGATAACGTGTTGAACTCCGTAACATTAAAACAAATATCTTTTTAGAGATATTTGAGTTGGCTGGGAAGGGTTGTGCATCGCATCACTGGGTCCATGATACTTTTGTCTTCAAGATGAGTTGACCCGGTTTCTGCCTAAGTTGTAAGGAGGGCTTTTTTCTTTACACCCTTTATCTTTACATTTCTTTTTCATTCTTCAACCCCTTCAATGCTTACCAATACATCATTACTAGCATCTTGTTGTGATTGATCCAGTGCTAGCATCAGTACTTGGTCGGCATTCAACTACGTTTATAATTCATTTCCCATCTTTCCTAAGGACTTCTATTTTCTAACTATGGAATTGTCCTTGGGAAGATTCCTCCGGTTATGGAAGAATCATTGGACTAATACCTAATCCTACCACCCTTTTGTCACCACATTCGTTGTGAGTTGAGTGTGTTTTAGGTAAGTATTCGTCTTCATGAAAAATTCCTTAAAATAATTGAGGTACTTGTGATATAAATATCAAGAGTTTTTTGTATCTTCAGTGTTTTTGTCAACAAAATGCTCCCCCTTAACATATGTGTAGCATATATCAAGTTGGATTTTCTATTAAGCCCTTTTTCATTTTTAGCCACATATGTTTTACAAGTCTCCTTAATCCCATTTTCTCCCCTTATCCAAAATGTTAACCGTTAATATTTTGGATATTAATGGATTAACCGGTCTTTGAGTTAAAAATGAAATTGGTTGATGGCCATAAAACATATTAATGCTCTCCCTCAAATTAATGAGGGTTAGTTGTAGTGCTTAAGTATGATATGTTTGAAAGATTTGGAATCTCATGAGAAATTCTTGAAAAATTTCATACTTTCACACTACAACAAGCCACAAAAGCCTAATGCACATATTATATACATATTCACAAGTGAGTGTATGGAGTTGACCTGATTGTAGTACGATCAACACTTTTAAATGGATCATTCCACAAGCCTGTGGTGAGCTCCATACGGTATGCCACCCACGAATCGTTCGATACTGCGGATCAACCGTCTATCCCTTAACTTCTCCTCAATCTTCTGGATGGTGTGGTTGGCACTCTTTTTAAACCGACCTATCCATTCATACTTTACGTCTGGAAGGCCTTGACCTGAGTTTAGCATTAACAGCTTGTCACGTACTTGCTTGAGAGTACCATCGCTGAATTTGGGTAGTTCTGTTAATCGCATGTATTGCATGACCTCTGCTTCATTCAGGTAGAATATGCCTATCTTTGGTTGGAGTGTACCCATATATAGCTTCTTGTCTTGGTGAAAATGACTCATGGGAGTTGTATGAGGTCGTTTCAGATTTAGCTTGGATTGATAACTCTCTACCCCAAGTTTTAAGTCTTCAACCCTATTTTTGATCACAATTCTTCGAGTGAACTGTCGAATGTTGGAACTTAGGGCAATAACTTCGTTAGGTTCTAAGTGAGGTACCTTGCCTTGAGCCAAGATAAGTAGAAAATCTTCAATATCTTCAAGTCGTAGGAATTGAAGATCCCCTTCACTTACACTATAAGTCTTACCATCATCTCGCTTGAATCTGATATCTTTCAAGTACGAGTACCCGAATATATGTAGAAAGCTAACTCCCTGTATGCTTGTGATTTGACGGTTTAAAGTTATAGGTGTACCTGATTTGGTATGATTATAGAAATAGTAAGCCGACCTATTCTTGCCTTGCCAATGTGAGATACCTAATTCGCATATTGATCATATTCCTTGACAAGTTTTTTGCTCCATAGTCCTGGAACCTTATCTTCAATCCAAGGAACGTCCTCCAAGTTTTCTACCTTGCCTATTGTAAGTGATGTAGCATACCTGTTCGCGTCGTTTTCTAAGTAATCCAGATCACGGTTGACAAAGTATTGCATTGAAAGGTTCTTGGCTGCTGCAATAACTGAAGCTGTTAGTGGAAGAAGTACTGGAGCTTGTTCACCTGATGCTGTTGATTTGATTGCCTTCATGAGCTCATTGAAACGATATTCTCCCTCATTTTTGGCGATCTGCATGGAAGCCCAAAAGTTCTTGTCTTTGATCATTGTTTGAAGTGTATTTGTATCCATGGTAGGCACTCCATATTTGTCCATCAAGAATCTAGAGAAATCGATTGGATAATTGAGGAATTGTGTAAGATCCGCCTTTTTACTGTCAGAGATTGTACGTGCAGTTGCTGCCTATGTAAGCCATGGCTGCTCTTGAAGAGTCTCGTCAATACTGAATGTGTTAGCAAACTCAGGATCTGGTTGATTTATGTCGTCAATATCCATATCAATGTAATGTTGAGGTGGAGAGTGATGTATCACATATGGTATCAGTTCGTCTTCTTGCATAGGTTCGTGTTCTGTAGGTGATGTTGATGAGACAATAGTAGGAACCGGTTCCGAAGACATACCTCTATCTATTCATGTGTGATGCTGAATTGGTGTAGGCGGTGGAGAGTGATGTTTCACAGACGGTGACGGTTCGTCTTCAATCATTGGTTCGTCTTGTAGCACTGGTTCTACAGGTTCTTCTTGTAATACATTAGTAAGAACCAATTTAGATGACTTACCTGTGTTGTTGTCATTGGTTTCATCATGCTCGTCATTGGTTTTGTTTTCACTCTCATTTTGTTGTTTATCACCAACTTTCTCTTTTGAACTTGCATCACTTTCTTCCTCTTCCTCATCACCTTTCTAGGATTCTTCAGATTCTTTTCCATCAGTACCATTACCTTTACCCTCATCACCATCCCTTTCTCCTTATCCTTACCATTCCCATTACCGTCTTCATTATCATCATCGTCATCCCCATCACTATCGTCATCCTCGTCTTCCCCGTGATCCTCATCCTCATCCTCATCGTCATCCTCTTCTTCTTCATTCTTATTAGAATGTTCTTCCTCCTCCTCATTCTCTGCCTCTTCTTCCTTATTTTCTTCCTCATCTTCATTTTTAGGCTCCTGACATTTCCTTTTCTTTGAATATTGGGGAATTTCAGTGTCTTCTAATGGTGATGTGTTAGAAGCTTCCGTTATGACATTAGCAAAGCAAGAGCTCTTTGCAATTTGTGTTGAGCTTTTGTTTTTGGTGACTCAATGTTGGTTAATCGAGTCTCCAAAGTCTGCATTAGCTGCAGGTCAGTAATGCCTTTAGTGAATAATGTTGGAAGCTCCTGATGTACACATGACCTAACTTCACTCTGAATGATGTTAGCCATAGTATCATTGATGGAGTTGAGTAATACATTGTTTTCTCTATCACGTGCTTCCTTTTCGGCAATGAATTTCTTATGTTGCTCTTGAAGTTTTAACACACCGCCGTATGCATCGTCAAGTTTGGAATGCTCACGTTTTTGTGCTCTGAAAGCTTTTGTATCAGGCTTAGTGATTGATGTTTTCAAAGTTGCAATCTGTTGTGCCTGATCCTCCAATTGTTTTTGGAAGTGCTGAATGAATGGATCATTGATCGTGAGAAATGGATTGGAGGTAGACGGTAGTTGTATTGATATTGTTGGTGGAGGACTTACCACAAGTGCTAGAGAAGTTGTGGACTGGATGGTGGTTTGTACGGGTTGTCCGAGGATAGGTGGCGGTGTTGGTAGAATCACTGATGCAGTGGTTGGTACTGGTTGTGGGATGATCGGTGGAGGTGTTGGTGTAATTTCTTGGGCGGTGGTTGGTACTGGTTGATGGATAATCGGTGGCGGCATTGGTATGATCACTTGGGCGGTGATTGGTACTGGTTTATGGATGATCGGTGGTGGCGTTGGTGTAATCACTTAGGAGGTGGTTGGTACTGGTTGATGGATGATCGGTGGCAGCGTTGGTGTAATCACTTGGGCGGTGGTTGGTACTGGTTGTACGGTTTCGATTGTAGGTTCAATCAGGGGGACGGTTGTCACGACAGCGCTAAATATTGGTGGTGGAGGAGGTGTTTGTTGTTGGATAGGAATCATAGTTAGATGAGCATCTTCTTCTGCTATCATTGCTGGAGGAGTAGGAAGTGGTTTGCTTAGGTTGACGTCCTTGTACAGGAATGTTTCCATATCTTCTCCTCCACCTCCTAATGATTGGTCATCATAATCATAGTTGATAAAATCATCTACGATATCATCATCTTGGTTTGTATGGTCTGTGGTTCTTGCCTCAAGTCTGAAATCTTGTTCTTCTTCATCATTTGAGTCGTCTGGATCTCCAAAAGCTTGAAGGGCTAATTCTGCAAGAGTTTTTGATCCAGAACCACTACCTGTTTTCTTAGCCAGTGCCTCCATCCTGCTTTTCTTACGTGCTATTCGCATCTGTTTGTCTTCAGACATTAATGCTGTAGAATCTTCTTCTTCTGCATCTTCATAACGGAGTTGCTCTTTCCCTTTAGTCTTGCCTTTGGCTTTAGGTGAAGAAGTCTTTTGACGCTTGAGAATAGTCTTTTTTCTTTTACCCTTTTACTTTTTAGATGGATCTGCGTTTGCTCTTTTAATCTGTGCGTCAATATCCGTGAGAATTTGTTTGTAAGGTTCACTGTCCTTGATCCCTTCATTGATCATTGTATCTGGCACTAAAGCTGGACGCAGTGAGTACTTAGTAGAATAATTGTCTTCTCCCATATGATCCAACACGTAGTCTTGGTCTGATATATGGTAGAAGAAATTTCCACGCTTGTCAATAGATGGGACATGATAGGTGTGAAAACACCCATCCTTTTTACCACTTAATTGCAATAATAACCGAGCCAAAATGTGTATTTTATGTCATTTATGTCGGAATTATGCGTGGTTTGTGTTTTTGTTGAAATTTAGGACGAAAAGGTGAAAAGTGGAGAAAACATGGCATTCACGGGCTTTTAGCGAAGAAAAAGACGAAAGATGAAGTCGTGAGATCAAAAGTGGAAAAAGAACGGAAGTCCAAGACCAATTCTAAAGATTTATCGAAGAAAAAGTCAAAGGACGGAAGTTCACTAAAAAGCCGAAGAACTCGAGTCTTATTAAAGAAGAAAATACAAGACGAGTTCAAAGAAATCCTGAAGACAAAATCATTTAAGTCCAAGATTTAAGAAGATTAAAGAAAGGAGGGACCTAATGATGCAATTAAGGAAAAGAGGAAAGAGGGAGGAAGCTTCCTAAGTCCCTCCCTAATCACCACTATAAATAGGCCATTAGTCTTCATTTTTCAAGTTGTTGGGTGGTTTGACAAACCACCCTTTCCACCATTTTCATTTCTTGTATTTCAGTTTCTTGTTAAGCACTTTTAATTTCTTTAATTCTAGTAAGTCTTTTAATCTTGAAATCTTTTCTTTTAATCAAGCTCTTATTTTTAATCATCTTATTCTACCTTTCTTACTTTGCTTCTCTTTGATTCATGTTCATCCTTGATTTGTTTTCAACTTAATGCTTATTTGATTTAAAGTTTTCTTTAAAGTATTTGTCTTTTTAAAAGTTTGATTTAAAAAGTGTTTATTTTAAGTTTGATAAGTTGTTATTTGAGCTTATTGATTCCGTTTCAGTTTAGATCCGTTCTATTTTTGATGTGAGCTTATTGTTATAGCTTATTACCTAGCTTATTTCAATTCCCTTGTTAATCGGAAAAGGTTAACCCTTTTCCGATTTTTCCTTTCCGACCAGGCACACCTTATTCCGATCGGTGGATCGGAAAAGGGTTTATAGCTATTCCGATTGGCCCCTTTTTCCTTTCATTCCGATCTGGAACTTTTCTTAACATTCCGACTGTAGCTTATTTCCTTGTATTTCGATTGCTTCTATCTTCAATATTCCGATCTGGCTTCCTTAGTTAACATTCCGATCAGTCTTCCCTTCTTGCATTCCGATTTGGCTTGTTTTAATCGATTACGATCGTTCCCTTTTTGTTCATTCCGATTATGTCTTGTTTTTATGATATTCCGATCAGTAACTTTCCGATTGGTACATTCCGATCGGATTCCTTTTGGATTCCGATCGGGTGTATTCCGATGGATTGTTTTTGCTTTGTTTCACACTCTTGTTTTAGTTTAAGTGTCAATTTTTCTCGTTTTATTTTTAGTTCATCTTAATTGTGTTTTGCATTTTTATTTAACTGTCAATTTACTTTTCGTTAAGTTTTAATTTTACGTCATTTAATTTCTCGTCATTTACTTTTTAAGTTTTAGATATTGCACCGTTTTATGTTTCACTTAGTTGTAGTTTTAATTACTCGTCCTTTATTTTTAAGTCTTGCACATTTATTTTACAACAACCAAAAATATTTGTTTCACCAAGAACAACTAATCTCGCACATTTAACCGGAAATCAATTCGAGGAGATACCGAGAAAACGAACCTTTCAACTAGTAAAATCTTAGTATTAAAATGGCGCCGCTGCCGGCTCTTTTCGTGAGGATCGAAAGTTTTTTGTGAGAGACGCGTTGGCTTTTGGGATCCGTTCACTTGTGAACGTTATTTTTCGTGTCCAAATACTTTCAAAAATCCAAAAACATTTGAAAAATCATAAAAAGCATTTCTTTTTCAAAGTTTTGCACCAAAAATATTCTTCTTGCTTCTCTATCTTTCTTTATGGATTTTTATGTTCATTGCGTAGGGTGTGGGAGACGATTGTACGGGAACGACTCATGTCAATGGTGTACATGTGAGCGGTGCGGAAACGATATCAACAATACACAATTAATACCAGGATTTTGTCCTTTGTGCCACTCACTTAATTCATCCTTTTTGAACCCACCTACTCTTTCCCCGTGCATCTATTGTGGAAGCGATTCTCATTGGCATGCTTCGTGCCCGGTTCAATACCCGTCTGATCACGGGCAAGAACCGGGGTACAATTATGACAATGAAAATAGCTATCCACAAGACGCACCTGATTTTTCTCCATACCCGGTTTGCAACAACTGTGGGGGTCCTCACGATACCTATTATTGTCAACCAATGAATTATTATGAGCAAAATCCGTGTCCTCAGTTTTCTTCACCAATGGATTATTATGAACCAAACCCGGTTTATAATTCTTCTCAACCGATGAATTACTATGAGCCACAACCATGCTATAATTCAGGTTTTTAACATTTTGAGCCCCCACAACACCCCATCAATCATCAACCCTCCTTCGAACAATTGAGCCCCCACGAACAATGGAACTCTCTTGTTAAGCAAAGTCAACAAATTCAAGAAACTTGCAACAGGATCATCGAGAAATGTCAAGAGGATCAACGACAGGGGCAAATATCGAATATCGAGACTTATACTCCTCCCCTGGTGTATCCATACTATTATGATGATGATGACGATGAGCCTACTATTTCTTGGAATGACCTTACTGCTCAGTGTCCTAGTGCAATTGTCATCCCTCCTCTCAATATCCCTAACATGTTTAAGGAGTGCGATACATTGAATGAGCTTAGTGATGTTGGTCTTGATAAAGTGTTTGATGATGAGGTTTGTGACATACCAGCTGCTATGGAGCCTGAGGACGACGTTGCTCTCACAGAAGCGGTCGATCCTAATGATGACGATTTTTCTCCAAGCTATGAGAATTTCACTTTTGAAATTTCTCAATCTCCACCGGGAGATGCAGGTGATGACGATTTATTCTCTCCGGTTTACGAGACGTTCACCGATGAACATGATCTTGTGGATAAGGTGGAAGACGTGCTTCTTCGAGATAGATTACAGAAAGTTCATCTACTTATTGCTCAAATCGAAGCGTTGACTTCTCCTCCTCTTTCCGAGTCTTTGCCTCCATCTATTCCTCCCGTTGAAGATAATGACCCATTGCTGGAAGAAATTGACATTCACTCCATACCACCAGGTAATGATGACGATGATTTGGAGGGGGCCATTATTTTTGCTAATTTGCTGCAGGAAAATATTGTCCCAAGTCCCCCTCCCGAGCACCTTTCATCCTCCCCTTTAACCACTATTTCGGAGGATGAGTGCTTTGACCCGGGAGGTGACATTGATAACAATACGGCTTTGCCGCTTGCTCAGCATCCATTGTCTTTGGGGGAGGACAATGTGCTTACTTTACCCACCCCACCTCCCGTGGATCTTGAATTCACATACTTCTCGTATGTTGAAAGGACCTTTCTTCCATTCAAAACTTATCCCCCCGCCTCTCCTTTGTTGATGTCAACCGGGAACGAGGACAAGGTCTTTGATCCCGGTATCACATTCGAGGCCTCCCCATGGACCATTTAATTCGGGGACGAGTCAGGCCCGTGACTCGGTTAACAAAAACAAGCGCTTTTTGGGAGGCAACCCAATTATCTATCTATTTTCACCATAAGTGTAGGGGGAAGCCCCGTGGTGTTTCTTGCTTTCTTTCTTATCATGTGCAGGGGTTAGAGCTTCAAAGACACACTCTTGATGACTTTTGACGAACCGTGATTCCGTGTTCCCTTCTTCCCGGTTCTATCCTAAACTCTTTTCGATTCACTATTTTATATTTCTCATTATTAAAATAGGAATCTCTTTAATTGTCTTTTCCTTAACGAGATTTAAACAAAGTGCACAATGTCCTAAGTGTAGGGGAGTTTACTCCCACATGCTTAAACATTGAGGACAATGTTTATCTTAAGTGTAGGGGGGGACTTCTATCGAAGTTAAGTGGTCTTTTCCTTGTATTTGTTCTCATTTTAACCGGAAAATCAATTTTTCGACATTTTTCAAAATTTTTAATCTATGTTGGCCAAGTTGTATAGTTGTATTTTCCTTTGTTATAGTTATTTTCTTTCCTTATTAGAATAAATTTCAATAAAGTGGTTTTAATTTTCAAACGTTGTGAATCTTTTGACTCGACCCGAGTTTACTTATCTAAGTTTACTCTAGCTAGTATCCTTAACGTGTTTAAGTCAAGTTTTGCTAGGCTTTTATATAGGGAACTATAAAACGCGAAAGTCTTAACTCTCACGGGTTAAGAACAAGAACTTTTCGCAAGTTCCTATAATTGATCCTAGAGAGTCGTTTATCAAGGGAACTTTAAAATGCGATTTCTAAACTCGAAAAAGTCTAAGAATTTGCAAGATCCTATAGGCGACTCGAAAACCCAAAACTTTGATTTAATAGGCTAAGCTTCCACGAGTCTCATTACTTGAGATTTTAAATTGTGGAGAACGAGAGATGATAGAGTCAATTATAAGTTTGGTATTCTTTCGTGAATTTATGAGAGTTAATTATAAGCCTATTCTCCCTCCGCTTGTTAATAAATTTATCTGCTAATAAATAAGGTTGTACGATTTAAAAGGTTACTTAGCTTCTAGACCCAGATCGTTTAAAAGTTGCTCGGTACAGATTAGAGTTCATAGCCAAGGCATAACTTATTGAAGCGGGACGCGAAGATTGGCGAGTCCGAAAAGGCCCTAACAAGGCATGAGGGCTACATTTTGTTGCTAAACATCCAAAAGTGATGTAAAAGAATCATTTATCGAAAATCAATATGAAGGATCGAGACACACGACGAAAAGCAAGAACTCCCCAAAAGTCATGGAGAAGTCTATCCGAAAAGACCCTAACAAGGTATGAGGATAAATAGATCCAAGTCCTAAAAGGTGGCAGATCGTTGTATATCAAAGTCCAAAATAAAGATTGGAGAAAAATGAAGAAGTCGTGGTCCAAATATGAAGAATCTCTCAAAACTTCAAGTGAAGAAATTCCTATTATGAAGAGAAGACCATAATTTCAAGAACGTCTCTCAAAGATTTGAAGTATGAAGTCGCTGCCAAATATCGGTCCGAGAAAGGTCTCAAATCGTGAAGCGAGTTATGCCAAGATATGAACTTTATGAGGTCCCGAGAAGCAGTTTTAAAAGATTTGGTCCTTTAGCTAACTATTGATTAAATCGTTCACTTTATTTTCGGACTAAATAACTATCGAAATAAGTCAAAAATGCATCCTCGTGATCATTCAAGACAACAATAAAATATAAGAGATACCCCTAGAAATAAGGGAGTCTAAGTGAATAATTGGCCCACATGAGTTCGTGTTAGTTTGCTAACTTATAATAACAATGATCTCGTTTCTAAGCTTGGTTTGGAGAAAGTGAAAACTTGAGGATGATGATCATTCACGACATTTTCAAAACCCAAGGTATGTTTTTGATTTCTTTACTTTGTATGTTTATAATTTTCTATCTCTTTAATTAAGGCCAACGTGGATTGATTGTGATGAAAATGTAAAAGTGCTTTGTAACTAATGCATTGCATGAGGACATTGCAATGGTTAAGTGTAGGGGATTTGATAGGTGTGAAAACACCCATCCTTTTTACCACTTAATTGCAATAATAACCGAGCCAAAACGTGTATTTTATGTCATTTATGTCGGAATTATGCGTGGTTTGTGTTTTTGTTGAAATTTAGGACGAAAAGGTGAAAAGTGGAGAAAACACGGCATTCACGGGCTTTTAGCGAAGAAAAAGACGAAAGATGAAGTCGTGAGATCAAAAGTGGAAAAATAACAGAAGTCCAAGACCAATTCTAAAGATTTATCGAAGAAAAAGTCAAAGGACGGAAGTTCACTAAAAAGCCGAAGAACTCGAGTCTTATTTATGAAGAAAATACAAGACGAGTTCAAAGAAATCCCGAAGACAAAATCATTTAAGTCCAAGATTTAAGAAGATTAAAGAAAGGAGGGACCTAATGATGCAATTAAGGAAAAGAGGAAAGAGGGAGGAAGCTTCCTAAGCCCCTCCCTAATCACCACTATAAATAGGCCATTAGTCTTCATTTTTCAAGTTGTTGGGTGGTTTGACAAACCACCCTTTCCACCATTTTCATTTCTTGTATTTCAATTTCTTATTAAGCACTTTTAATTTCTTTAATTCTAGTAAGTCTTTTAATCTTGAAATCTTTTCTTTTAATCAAGCTCTTATTTTTAATCATCTTATTCTACCTTTCTTACTTTGCTTCTCTTTGATTCATGTTCATCCTTGATTTGTTTTCAACTTAATGCTTATTTGATTTAAAGTTTTCTTTAAAGTATTTGTCTTTTTAAAAGTTTGATTTAAAAAGTGTTTATTTTAAGTTTGATAAGTTGTTATTTGAGCTTATTGATTCCGTTTCAGTTTAGATCCGTTCTATTTTTGATGTGAGCTTATTGTTATAGCTTATTACCTAGCTTATTTCAATTCCCTTGTTAATCGGAAAAGGCTAACCCTTTTCCGATTTGTCCTTTCCGACCAGGCACACCTTATTCCGATCGGTGGATCGGAAAATGGTTTATAGCTATTCCGATTGGCCCCTTTTTCCTTTCATTCCGATCTGGAACTTTTCTTAACATTCCGACTGTAGCTTATTTCCTTGTATTTCGATTGCTTCTATCTTCAATATTCCGATCTGGCTTCCTTAGTTAACATTCCGATCAGTCTTCCCTTCTTGCATTCCGATTTGGCTTGTTTTAATCGATTCTGATCGTTCCCTTTTTGTTCATTCCGATTATGTCTTGTTTTTATGATATTCCGATCAGTAACTTTCCGATTGGTACATTCCGATCGGATTCCTTTTGGATTCCGATCGGGTGTATTCCGATGGATTGTTTTTGCTTTGTTTCACACTCTTGTTTTAGTTTAAGTGTAAATTTTTCTCGTTTTATTTTTAGTTCATCTTAATTGTGTTTTGAATTTTTATTTAACTGTCAATTTACTTTTCGTTAAGTTTTAATTTTACGTCATTTAATTTCTCGTCATTTACTTTTTAAGTTTTAGATATTGCACCGTTTTATGTTTCACTTAGTTGTAGTTTTAATTACTCGTCCTTTATTTTTAAGTCTTGCACATTTATTTTACAACGACCAAAAATATTTGTTTCACCAAGAACAACTAATCTCGCACATTTAACCGGAAATCAATTCGAGGAGATACCTAGAAAACGAACTTTTTCAACGAGTAAAATCTAAGTATTAGGACACTCTTCATGAACTGGTTGATGATAAGTTTTGTGAACCATGGAAACGGAATATGCATTGACTTCTTCTTGGTGCCGATGAATTGGTAGCAAAATTCTTCCCAAAGAAGTAGAGCAAAATCCACTTTAGATGCAGTGAATAGACCCCAAAATACATGAGCCTGAGGGGGTCTCATTTGGTCAAATCCACGAGCCTTTGAAGTGAGGCACTTAGTGATGATAGTGACGATTGCTTTCCACGGTTGCCCAATGTGTGAAGTGGAAAACTGAGATAGATTATGAATGTCCCCCTCATAGTTCAGAGCTCTAATTACTCGAAGCAATTCATCTGTGTTTGGATTAGGCACATACTTTTCTCCTTTTGCTAATTTGGGGAACTTGAACAATTTCCTGAATTGAGTTAAATCAAGAGTGAAGTTCTGCTTGTTGATCTTGAAAGTGATAGACCTCTTAGATAATTGTTTTGCCGATGTAATTGATGTTGTGGCCCAAAACTCGTTAATATAAATTTCGGGAAGTGATGCAGTGGCTCTAAGGGCATCCTTTATCGGTGACATGTCTAGAATGTCCACTGCGACTTTGAAAGCTGTCACATTTGGATCAAAGTCGTCTTTTAGACAAAAATTGTTCTCTACAAGTAGTAGTCGGTCACTAAGTGGGACTAGTACGAGGTCTAGTTGTTTTTGTTGTTCTTCGATGATTGACATGGTTCATGCTTAAGATAACACATACACAATTGATATATACAAACATATACATCTCATTATCCATGAAAATTCGTAGTATGGGGAGTATAGCACAACAAATGTCATCACATAAAACACATAAAGATAATACAGACAACGTTCATATGAAATACAATCATACATTCAGATTAAAACCTAAAGGCATGGTAGTATAACACAGACATGTCATTCTAGGGACACAACAACCTAGCTTTAGTTACTTGAGGAATTAGGTTTCCTAGTTGTCATTACCACTACTTCAGTGGGAGAACTAGTATAAAGATGACTACGAAGATCCACAACCACTTCAGTAGGCCTAGGCATTACTACAACCTCAGTAGGTGTTGGCAAAACCTCAACCCCAGTAAGTGTTGGCAAAACCTCAACCTCAGTAGGTGTTGGCAAAACCTCAACCTCAATAGGTGTTCGCAAAACCTCAACCTCAGTAGGTTTGAACTCAGCGGTTGCTTCCATTGCCTGAGAACAAAACAAAATATATGGAATAAATAATTTTATCTCTTTTGTTTACAGAAATATCAACTTATAAAATAAGATGAATTTTTGTAATAAGAAACCTTTCAAGTATTCTTATGAGAAAAATTTAATTAACTCCAATCAAAATTGTGTTCGTATTAGAGGCCCTAGTTCTAAGTCGAATGCATAAAGTGGAAGCTTACTATCTTAAAGTTATGTGAAATAAATTACTTAACAACAACAAACATATCACAAAGTCTATTAGTCCACTTATCGCAAGGTCTATCTAGCACAAAGTCTATCTATCACAATGCAGGATTCCATCGGAATGTAAACAAGTCATAAAAATAAGTGACCTATCGGAAAGACCCCATCGGAATGACTCCGTTGGAATGACCCCATTGGAATGATCCCATTGGAATGACCCCATCGGAATGACCACATCAGAATGACCCCATCGGAATCAAATCCATCGGAATCAAATCCATCAAAATCAAATCCATCGGAATCAAATCCATCAGAATCAAATCCATCGGAATCAAATCCATCAGAATCAAATCCATCGGAATCAAATCCATTGGAATCAAATCCATCGGAATACCCTATCGGAATCATGCCATCGGAATCCCCTATCGGAATCCCCATCGGAATCTGGGCGGATTTAACAAGGTAACTGATTATCTTTTGATTTCAAGACAAAGGCAAAGTTTTAATCAAAACTGTTTAAGTCCAATGTTTATAATGGGTATAAGAACAAAACCCCTCTATCAATCATACGTTTCATCACATTCACAATCTGAAACCCTAATTCTTAATAGAACGAGATGTAGGATGCGAATAAGTAGATTAAACATAATTAGCACATAATATATAATGAATTACCTAGAGGATGAAACAACAGAAAAACCATAAGAAATAAAGGTTTGAAGATCCCTGTTAATGGCGGCAGGTATTTAGAGGGTGTGTGTGTGTTTGAGACGTAAATGATAAACAGGGGGAGTTTTGACTTAGGTCAACTTTCAAACCAAGTTTTCCAAAAGTGCAAATTGGTCCCCTCATTTTTCAAAGATGTATAAACTTGTAAAACAACAAGTTAACAGCACATTGTCCCGACTACATTTAAGTTGCTAACACGAAAACACCACTAACGTTTGTATCGATATGACAAAAGGCATGTGAGGTATAACCTAAGGCCAAATCAATTTCCACACAAGGCACACGTTGCACATAAGGCACCCATAGTAAGATATCTGAAAAGATATTTGAAGACCAATTCATTTTCAAAACGATTTGATATATGCTCCCCCTCAAACGCTGACCCGTTTTCTATTTAAAGAGCAGTAGTCATTGTTTTTAAAGAGACAAATATCCATGAAAACCTTTTCAGTTTTGTGATTTTATGGAACGATTCTGGTGGCAATAAGATTTCTCTTATTTTAACAAAATAAGTGCACTGAAGCGTACACTTATTTGTGTTAGACCAAGTTATAAAGTAAACTTGATCCCTTACAAGGTTTTAAAGTAAACCTTGCCCGAGAAAATTAATTCTCGTTGTGAGCCAACGTTTTCAAAAGAAATACGTGACTTTAATGCGAAAAGCGGGTTGCAGTCATAAATAACTACAAGCCATATGGGCATGTTTTAAAATATTTACAACTTTCATATGGACTCTATTTATGGCACCGTGTCAATATTAATCGACATTTCTAAGGCCGTAAATATTACCGTAATAAAAGACATGCCCGATTTAAAAATGAAAAATATTTTGGATTTTCTTGATTTTGTAATTTTTATGGTTTTTGTAAGTTTTATATTTTTGTATTTTCTTTTTGTGGTTTATATATATACGATAATATACAAGATCACGATAAAAGGATACTCTAGAATAGTTTACCACCACTATTCTTCAGATTCTTCTGCCAACTCCTTAACTGTCGTCGATGAGAATGATTTCATACCCAGCCTTTCGATCAAAAACTCGATACGTCTCGATCTAAGGCCTTTGTGAATATATCCGCCAGCTGATACTCAGTGTTGACAAAATATAGCTCGATTACTCCATTTTCCACTTGTTCTTTGATAAAGTGGTAGTGTATGTCAATGTGCTTCGCCTGGGAGTGTTGAACGTAGTTGCAGTAAAGAGCAATGGCGCTTTTGTTGTCACAGTACATCGGGATTTTGTTGAATCAAGACCGTAGTCAGTTAATTGTGATCTCATCCAAAGAACATGAGCACAACAACCGGACATAGCAATGTATTCAGCCTCTGTACTTTATATCGCAGTGCTTTTCTGCCTTTTGGATACCCAACTAATCAGTCTATCTCTAAGAAGTTGCACACTGTCAGAAGTGCTACGTCGAGTATCTTGACACCCATCATAATCCGCATCTGCATATGATATTAGTGCAATAGAGGAATCCTTCGGATACCACAGACCACGATTAAGTGTTCCTTTAAGATACCGGAAGATCCTTTTCACAACATGTAAGTGCTTTCTGGTAGGTCGAGCCTGATACCGAGCACACATGCATATAGCAAATTACAAATCAGGCCTGCTAGCAGTCATATAGAGAAGGGTGCCTGATAGGTGTGTAAACACCCATCCTTTTTACCACTTAATTACAATAATAACCGAGCCAAAACGTGTATTTTATGTCATTTATGTCGGAATTATGCGTGGTTTGTGTTTTTGTTGTGATTTAGGACGAAAAGGTGAAAAGTGGAGAAAATACGGGCATTCACGGGCTTTTATCGAAGAAAAAGACGAAAGACGAAGTCAAGAAATCAAGAGTGCAAAAAGAACGGAAGTCCAAGACCAATTCTGAAGATTTATCGAAGAAAAAGTCAAAAGATGGAAGTTTACTAAAAGACGAATAACTCAAGTCTAATTTATTGAAGAAATTACAAGACGAGTTATTGATCCCAAGACAAAAGTCGAAGAACTTAAAAGATTAAAAGACTAAAGTCGAAGAATTTGGAGATTAAGGACCTAAGCTTGCAATTAAGGAAAAGAGAAAAGAGGGAGGAAGCTTCCTAAGCTCCTCCCTAATCTCCCTATATATAGTTTAGATTTTCATTTCATTAGAGTGGTTGGCTAGTTTGACAAACTATGCTCTTCCACCTTTCATTCTTGCATTTTACTTAATTGTCATATTATTTCTTGTCTTGCACCTTTAATTTCTTGCCTTTAATTCAAGTAAGTGTTCTTAATTTTGTTGTTTTAATCTTATTTACTTTTGATCAAGCTTTCTTATTCATCTCATTCTACCTTTCTTGATGTTATTTACCTTTGATTCGATATAATCTTTGATCTTGTTTAGTTTGGATGTTTGATTGATTAAAAAGTTTATCTTTTTATTCATCTATAAGTTTTAATACAAATGAGCTCCGAGCTTGACATGCTTATTGGCTTATTTTGTGTTTAGCTTATTTACTTTTTAAAAAGTTTTCTTAAAAAGGTTTCGTCTTTTTATAGTTTATTTAAAAGTTTGCTTGTTTAAGTTTTGATAAGTTCTTATTAGTGCTTATTAATCCTTTTATCTTAATTAGTAAAGTTTTGGATAGGGCTTATTGAATCTTTGCTTATTTGGATTAGCTTTTCTCGAACTTGCAAGTCATCGGAAAAGGTTAAAACCCTTTTTCCGATTGAACATTCGGATTTGCCCCATCATTTGTATTCCGATCATTAGATCGGAATAGGGTTTATAGCTTTCTGATTTGGTTCCCTTTCATTCCGATCATTGGATCAGAATAGGTATTTAAACATTCCGATCTGGGGTGTTATTTTCCATATTCCGATTGGGTTTGTTTCCTGTATTCCGATTTGGATTGCGACCATTATTCCGATGGTGAGTTTGTTGTTATTCCGATGAGTCTTGTTTTTCGCTTATTCCGATTACTTTCCTATAGGGGTACATTCCGATCGGATTCCGATTGGATTCCGATCAGGTGTATTCCGACAGGTTTGTTTTGTTTTGTTTTAATATTAAGATTATTTTTTTTACCATTTTAATTGAGTGTTATTTTAATCGTTTTTCTCTATTTTAAATTTGAAGTTTTTATCTTTATTACATTGTCAAATTAACTTTCGTCGAGCTTTAATTTTTGTCATTTAATTAATTTACTTTTAAAGTTTGCACAATTATCTTTTAATTAGTTTTATTTTTTAAGTTATCGCCATTTACTTTAACGTTGTGCAATTTATTTTATAACAACCAAAAATATTATTCTTTACCAAAAACGACTGAGTCACACGTTAAACCGGAAATCAATTCGTTAAGACACCGAGAAACGAACTTTTCAACCTAGCAAAAATCTTTACATTAAAATGGCGCCGTTGCTGGCTCTTTTCGTGAGGATTAACGGTTTTTTTGTGAGAGACGCGTTGGCTTTTGGGATCCGTTCACTCGTGAACGTTATTTTTTGTGTCCAAAATTTTCAAAAAATCCCAAAAACATTTGAAAAATCATAAAAAGCATTACTTTTTCAAAGTTTTGCACCAAAAATATTCTTCTTGCTTATCTATTTTTCTTTATGGATTCTTATGTCCATTGCGTCGGGTGTGGGAGACGATTATACGGGAACGACTCATGTCGATGGTGTACATGTGAGCGGTGCGGAAACGATATCGACAACACACAATTCGGATTTTGTCCCTTGTGCAACTCGACTAATTCGTCCTTTTTGAATCCACCTCCTGTTCCCCCGTGCATCTATTGTGGAAGCGATTCTCATTGGCATGTTTCGTGCCCGGTTCGATACCCGTATGATCACGGGCAAGAACCGGGGTACAATTATTACAATGATAATAGCTATCCACATGACGCACCCAGTCTTTCTCCTCACCCGCTTTGCAACAACTGCGGGGGTCCTCACGATACTTCTTATTGTCAGCCAATGGATTATTATGAGCCAGATCCGTGTCCTCAGTTTTATTCACCGATGGATTATTATGAACCAACTCCGTGTTATAATTCTTCTCAACCGATGACTTACTATGAGCCATATCCTTGCTATAATTCTGGTTTTCATAACTGTGAGCCCCCACACCCCAACCTCAATCATCAATCCTCTCAGAGAATTCAACAACTCACTACTCTCAATGAAGAAAGACAAGCCATTCTTTGGAAACTTCATGACGGCTTACTTCAACTGACCGAGGCATTAAAGGAACAACAGCGACAGCAACAAGAGCTACAACAAGAGCAAGTATCTAATCTTAGTGATTATACCTCTCCTCTTGCGCGTCCATGATATTATGATGATGATGACGATGAGCCTACTATTTCTTGGAATGATCTTGTTGCTCAATGTCCTAGTGCAATTGTCATCCCTTCTCTCAATATCCCAAACGAGTCTAAGGATTGTGATACATTGAGTGAGCCTAGTGATTTTGGTCTTGATAAATTCTTTGATGAGGTGTGTGACATACCGACTGCTATGGAGTCTGAGGACGACGTTGCTCTTACGGAAGAGGTCAATCCTAATGATGACGATTTTTCAACTCGCTATGAGAATTTCACTTTTGAAATTTCTCAATCTCCACCGGGAGATACGGGCGATGACGATTTATTCTCTCCGGCTTACGAGAAGTTCACCGATGAACTTGCTCTTGAAGATGAGGTGGAAGACGTGATTCTCCGCGACAGATTACGGAAAGTGCATCTGCTTATTGCTCAAATCGAAGAGTTGATTTCTCCTCCTCTTTCCGAGTCTTTACCTCCATCTATTCATCCCGTTAAAGATAATGACCCATTGCTGGAAGAAATCGACACTCACTCCATGCCTCCAGGTATTGATGATGATGACACGGAGGGGGATATTATTTTTGATAATTTGCTGCAGGAAGGTATTGTCCCAAGTCCCCCTCCCGAGCACCTTGCATCCTCCCCTTTAGCCACTATTACGGAGGATGAGTGCTTTGACCCGGGAGGTGACATTCACTATTTCATGATTGATAACATTACGGCTTTGCCGAGTCCTCAGCATCCATTGTCTTTCGGGGATGACAATGTGCTTACTTTACCCACCCCACCTCCCGTGGATCTTGAATTCACATACTTCTCGTATGTTGAAAGGACCTTTCTCCCATTCAAGACTTATCCCCCCGCCTCTCCTTTGTTGATGTCAACCGGGAACGAGGACAAGGTCTTTGATCCCGGTATTACATTCGAGGCTTCCCCATGGACCATTTAATTCAGGGACGAGTCAGGCTCGTGACTCGGTTAATTTTAACAAGCGCTTTTTGGGAGGCAACCCAATTATCTATCTATCTTTCCTGTTTTCACCATAAGTGTAGGGGGAGCCCCGTTGGTGTTTCTTGTTTTCTTTCTTATCATGTGCAGGGATTAGAGCCTCAAAGACACACTCTTGATGACTTTTGACGAACCGTGATTCCGTGTTCCCTTCTTCCCAGTTCTATCCTAAACTCTCTTCGATTCACTATTTTATATTTCTCAATATTAAAATAGGAATCTCTTTAGTTGTCTCTTCCTTAGCGAGATTTAAACAAAGTGCACAATGTCCTAAGTGTAGGGGAGTTTACTCCCACATGCTTAAACATTGAGGACAATGTTTATATTAAGTGTAGGGGGACTTCTATAGAAGTTAAGTGGTCTTTTCCTTGTATTTGTCCTCATTTTAACCGGAAAATTTGATTTTTCAACATTTTTCAAAAATTTTAATCTATTTTGGCCTAGTTGTATAGTTGTTTTTACATTTGTATAGTTATTTTCTTTCCTTATTAGAATAAATTTTTAATAAAGTGATTTTAATTTTCAAACGTTGTGAATCTTTTGACTCAACCCGAGTTTACTTGTCCAAGTTTACTCTAGCTAGTATCCTTAACGTGTTTAAGTCAAGTTTTGCTAGGCTTTTATTTAGGGAGCTATAAAACGCGAAAGTCTTAACTCTCACGGGTTAAGAACAAGAACTTTTCGCAAGTTCCTATAACTGATCCTAGAGAGTCGTTTATCAAGGGAACTTTAAAACGCAAATTCTAAACTTGAAAGAGTCTAAGAAGATGCAAGATCCTATAGGCGACTCGAAAACCCAAAACTTTGATTTAATTGGCTAAACATCCACGAGTCTCATTCCTTGAGATTTTAAATTGTGGAGAACGAGAGATGATAGAGTCAATTATAAGTTTGGTATTCTTTCGTGAATTTATGTGAGTTAATTATAAGCCTATTCTCCCATCGCTTGCTAATAAATTTATCTGCAATAAATAAAGTTGTACGATTTGAAAAGTTACTTAGTTTCTAGCCCAAGATCGTTTAAAAGTTGCTCGGTATGGATTAGAGTTCATAGCCAAGGCATAACTTATTGAAGCGGGATGCAAAGATTGGCGAGTCCAAAAAGGTCCTAACAAGGCATGAGGGCTACATTTTGTTGCTAATGATCCCAAGTGATGTGAAGAATCATTTATCAAAAATCAATATGAAGGATCGAGACACACGACGAAAAGCAAATACTCCCTAAAAGTCATGGAGAAGTCTATCCAAAAAGGCCCTATCAAGGTATGAGGATAAATAGATCCAAGTCCAAAAAAGAGGCGGATCGTTGTATATTAAAATCCCAAATAAAGATTGGAGAATAATGAATAAGTCGTGGTCCAAGTATGAGGAATCTCTCAAAACTTCAAGTGAAGAAATTCCTATTATGAAGAGAAGGCCATTATTTCATGAACGTCTCTCAAGATTTGAAGTATGAAGTCGCTGCCAAATATCGGTCCGAGAAAGGTCTCAAATCGCGAAGCGAGTTATGCCAAGATATGAACTTTATGAGGTCCCGAGAAGCAGTTTTAAAAGATTTTCTCCTTTAGCTAACTATTGATTAAATCGTTCACTTTATTTTCGGCCTAAATAATTATCGAAATAAGTCAAAAATGCATCCTCGTGATAATTCAAGACAATAATAAAATATAAGAGATACACCTAGGAATAAGGGAGTCTAAGTGGATAATTGGTCCATATGAGTTCGTGTTAATTTGCTAACTTATAATAACAATGATCTCGTTTTTAAGCTTGGTTTGGAGAAAGTGAGAACTTGAGGATGATGATCATTCATAACATTTCCAAAACCCTAAGGTATGTTTTTTATTTCTTTACTTGTTTTGTTATTTTCTATCTCTTTAATAAAGGCCAACGTGGATTGATTGTGATGAAAAATGTAAACATGCTTTGTAACTAATGCATTGCTTGAGGACATTGCAATGGTCAAGTGTAGGGGATTTGATGGGTGTGTAAACACCCATCCTTTTTACCACTTAATTACAATAATAACCGAGCCAAAACGTGTATTTTATGTCATTTATGTCAGAATTATGCGTGGTTTGTGTTTTTGTTGTGATTTAGGACGAAAAGGTGAAAAGTGGAGAAAAAACGGGCATTCACGGGCTTTTATCGAAGAAAAAGACGAAAGACGAAGTCAAGAAATCAAGAGTGCAAAAAGAACGGAAGTCCAAGACCAATTCTGAAGATTTATCGAAGAAAAAGTCAAAAGATGGAAGTTTACTAAAAGCCGAATAACTCAAGTCTAATTTATTGAAGAAATTACAAGACGAGTTATTGATCCCGAGACAAAAGTCGAAGAACTTAAAAGATTAAAAGACTAAAGTCGAAGAATTTGGAGATTAAGGACCTAAGCTTGCAATTAAGGAAAAGAGAAAAGAGGGAGGAAGCTTCCTAAGCTCTTCCCTAATCTCCCTATATATAGTTTAGATTTTCATTTCATTAGAGTGGTTGGCTAGTTTGACAAACTATGCTCTTCCACCTTTCATTCTTGCATTTTACTTAATTGTCATTTAATTTCTTGTCTTGCACCTTTAATTTCTTGCCTTTAATTCAAGTAAGTGTTCTTACTTTTGTTGTTTTAATCTTATTTACTTTTGATCAAGCTTTCTATTATTCATCTCATTCTACCTTTCTTGATTTTATTTACCTTTGATTCGATATAATCTTTGATCTTGTTTAGTTTTGATGTTTGATTGATTAAAAAGTTTATCTTTTTATTCATCTATAAGTTTTAATACAAATGAGCTCTGAGCTTGACATGCTTATTGGCTTATTTTGTGTTTAGCTTATTTACTTTTTAAAAAGTTTTCTTAAAAAGGTTTCGTCTTTTTATAGTTGATTTAAAAGTTTGCTTATTTAAGTTTTGATAAGTTCTTATTAGTGCTTATTAATCCTTTTATCTTAATTAGTAAAGTTTTGGATAGGGCTTATTGAATCTTTGCTTATTTGGATTAGCTTTTCTCGAACTTGCAAGTCATCGGAAAAGGTTAAAACCCTTTTCCGATCGAACATTCTGATTTGCCCCATCTTTTGTATTCCGATCATTAGACCGGAATAGGGTTTATAGCTTTCCGATTTGGTTCCCTTTCATTCCGATCATTGGATCAGAATAGGTATTTAAACATTCCGATCTGGGGTGTTATTTTCCATATTCCGATTGGGTTTGTTTCCTGTATTCCGATTTGGATCCCGACCATTATTCCGATGGTGAGTTTGTTGTTATTCCGATGAGTCTTGTTTTTCGCTTATTCCGATTACTTTCCGATAGGGGTACATTCCGATCGGATTCCGATTGGATTCCGATCAGGTGTATTCCGACAGGTTTGTTTTGTTTTGTTTTAATATTAAGCTTATTTTTTTTACCATTTTAATTGAGTGTTATTTTAATCGTTTTTCTCTATTTTAAATTTTAAGTTTTTATCTTTATTACGTTGTCAAATTAACTTTCGTCGAGCTTTAATTTTTTGTCATTTAATTAATCTACTTTTAAAGTTTGCACAATTATCTTTTAATTAGTTCTATTTTTTAAGTTATCGTCATTTACTTTAACGTTGTGCAATTTATTTTATAACAACCAAAAATATTATTCTTTACCAAAAACGACTGAGTCACACGTTAAACCGGAAATCAATTCGTTAAGACACCGAGAAACGAACTTTTCAACCTAGCAAAAATCTTTATATTAGTGTCGATCATTCTACGGTAAAGTTTAGGATCGACAGCAATCCCATCCCTGTCCTCATCTAACTTGGATCTCTCCACCATAGGAGTATCCACTGGGTCACAGTTTTCAAAATGATACCTTTTCAACGATTCAAGAGCATATTTGGATTGATTAATGAAGATGCCTATGTGATTTTGAGAAATTTTCAACCCTAAGAAAAATGAAAATTTTCCCATCATCGACATCTTAAAACGTGTGGACATGATTTTCTCAAAATGGTCAGACAGTCTTTGAGTAGTGGCAGCAAATATTATATCGTCAACATAAATTTGTACCAGTATCATGTCGTTGTCCTCCTTGAGAATGAATAATGTTGGGTCTACTTTGCCTTTGGAGAAGCCTTCCGAGATCAGATAAGACGATAGGAGATCATACCACGCGCGTGGAGCTTGTTTCAACCCATAAAGAGCCTTCTTGAGCTTGTACACGTGATTAAGATACTCCGAGTTGACGAATCCATTCGGCTAGCTTACGTAAACATCTTCCCTTAATTCACCATTAAGAAATGCCGTCTTAACATCCATTTGATAGACTATCATTTTCATGTGAGCAGCATAAGCAAGGAATAGTCTAATCGCCTCCAATCGTGTAACAGGAGCAAAGTATTCTTCAAAGTCAATACCTAAAGCTTGTTTGTAACCTCGAGCAACCAATCTAGCTTTGTTCTTTAACACACCACCTAACTCATCGAGTTTAACCTTATATACCCACAACAAAGTAAGGATGTAAACGTTGTCGTCTAGAGGAACTAATTCCCATACTTCAAGGCGTTGAAATTCATTAAGTTTCTCTTGCATGGCTTCAATCCATGATGATTGTTGCATGGCTTGTTGCCAAGATGTAGGTTCCTTCTCGCAGAGAAATGCATCAAAGAAGCAATATAATGTGTTCTCTTGGAGTTGATGTCGTGTCAAGACTGGTCGATCGATGTCACTTATAATATTGCGGATTGGGTGATCCTTTGTCCATTTAGTATTGTGATTTTCAATCTGTGGTGGTCTGGAGTATACGATTGCAGTAGCTTCGTCTAAGGTAGACGCACTGTTAGGGTTTACAGGTATTTGTGAACCAAAGAATGGAAGCTCTTGTAGGTGAGCAAGTTCTAAATCGTGATCATAGTAATCCTCTTCAACATCATTAGGAACGAGTGGGGTTGATGATTCAGGTGTAGTTTGAGAATTGGTTGGGGATGGTGCATCTGGTTCAATAGTAACAGTAGATGCGTCGGACTGATTTCCATTTTCTAGAGCAACAACTTCGGGAATCGAAGCTACTGCTGCAGGTGCTGGAGAATCATCCCTAGATGGATCAATGAATTCATCAAACATATGTTGAAATAGCTCATCCCACTCGGGCCTTGTAGGTGGTGTAAATGATGGAGAAGTAGGATTGTTGGGAGTTAATCCGGAACTAATAGTACCGGTTTCCATCTCATAAAGTGCGGGTTCAGAGCTGTGTTGCTCAGAAGCCATCACTGTCAGCTCATCAAAATCGGCATCCAAAGTTTCTACTATCTTGCCAAGACGACGGTTATAAATTCGGAAAGCTTTCTTTGCGGGTGAGTAACCAATGAAAATTCCAATATCAGCCTTCGGTGGAAGTTTGCCCAAATTCTCACTATTAGTATTTGGATGACACAGTGCACCAAACACATGAATGAAATATCGGGTTTGTCCATGAAGTAGCTCATATGCAGTTTTACCATGGCGCTTACGAATGATGGAGCGGTTTTAGGTATAACATGCGGTTGCCACTGCTTCAGCCCATAAGAATAAAGGAGCATTCGCATAAATCAACATAGTTCTAGCAGCTTCCATAAGTGTACGGTTACGTCTTTCCACGACACCATTTTGTTGTGGAGTGCGAGCAACTGAAATTTCATGTGAGATACTGATGTGTCGTGATATGTATATGTGATAATTAAATACGTTATAGGGTAAATTAGTAGATTACCTTTAGGAAAAAGTAATAAACTAAAATTACCAAAGACGAATTCAATTAAACATGTGATGAACCTAGTTCGTTGTACACGAAGATCGAGTGAATTTGAGACGTTTCGTTTCGATTAGGACAATTGATTTGAATGGTTTTTCGGTTTTTAAACTAAAATTAATTCTACAAAGTTTAAACCTAAATTTATCCTAAAGTGCATGAATCGTAAACCCCAAATTATTTATCTAATTGACAATTATTTAAATCAATATAAAATTTAAACTATTAAAAATTAAACTATTTTAAAATCTATAAAAATTAATCTATTAAAATAATTTTAACTCTATTTAAAATTCTAATAAAACTTTTTAAACTAATTAAATTTATTAAAATTTACTTAAGCCAAATCTATTTTAAAAACTATATTTATTTAAATCTTAAATAGTAAAAATCTAATTATTTAAAAACTAACTAAACTTTATTAAAATTAATAAAACATTTTTATTTTATTTATTAATCTAATTAATCTAATTACTTTTAAACTAAATGATAAAAATTAATTTTTAAAAGAGAATAATATTTCCAATTAATCAAAAATTAGAAACGTGAGTTTAAAAGGCTGAAAGAATTAATTACAAGACGTATATTAATTTCTTAAATTATAACAAAAGAAGCTAGCTAGCACAGATGGTAAGGTGTTTTGTATTTAACTGCGAGGTCGTGAGTTCGAATCCAACAAGGGACCATTTTTGTGATAATTATTTTTAAACAATATAGATTCACAGTCACAGGAGGTGACTTTATTATACACAAATCTTGGAAAAAGCTGATAAGGATATCAACTTATGAGTTAATCAGACCAAAAGAATCTGATCAGTGAAAGCTTAGAAACTTAGTAAAAACAAATGGAGTAAACTAACATTCAAATACCAGCAAAAATCCAAGTAATCACGTAACATATATCAGCAACTAAAACATCCCAAACAAGTTTAACACAAGCTCAATAATCAGCAAACAAAATAAAAACGCAGACCTTGTGATAAGATTGTTATCCCGTAGCATAAGGAGTGTTGTTATATGACAGCGTTGGATGATTTGCCATTAATGCCAATGGTTCGGAATAAAATCCTTGAGACATGAGTTTCTGGAGCACATGCTTCTTGTGTTACTGCAAGAAAGCATAAAGTTGATCTAAATTTGATTTGTGCAGATCCTGAATCAATTTAACATCAGTGACATATTGACTCCACTCTGGGGGTAACGTGTTCAAGAACTTGGTGTTGATTTGAAATTGAGCAATTATAAGGTTATACACATTCAAACCATTCATCAAAGTAGTGAAGCGCCAGTAGTAGTCATGAAGTGTTTCCCCGGGAATGTATGAGAACCTATCAAACAAGTCATAGAGTTGACACTCTTGTTCCTGCTTGGAAAGTGAAGTCCCTTGTAACAAAACTGCTAAGTGATCCTAAAGTTCCTTTGCTACCTTGTAATTGCTTACCATACGATAAATATCGGGTGGAAGAGCTTTCTTGATGGTTTGAACGGCTTTGTCATCCGCATCGGCAATGATTTTATTTGCATCCGTTAGTTCATGAAATAGCCTTGGCCTAGTCACATTGTCTACAGTTATTTCACCCCAATCAAGTGGTCCTTGCTCAATAGATTAAACCATGAGTCTCCCACCGGGTCTACCCATAATATAAGACGTCATGCGACCTTTCCATGCTTCAAAAATCTATTTGATAAGCAATGGTGGACGGGTATCGGTACCCGAGATGATAGAAAGGTCAGTAAGCGATGTCATTGTTGGCATGTATGAATGTGAATTCATTTTTGATCCCTTGAATAAAGATTACCAAAATGATCGAGCAATGAAATAAGGTTATGTGTTTTAATGTTGTTGAAACAAAGATGTTGTTATCTTTAGGTTGTGTGTTTTTGTGAAATTTACAAGATCGAAAAATCCTCTAAGTTGTGCAAATACTATCTCAATACCCAAATTAATTCAATCTCAATGTGAAATCTCAAAATCGTCGTAATTCTCAAACTTAATACGTCGGAATACCAAAACTTAAACCTGTCGGAATACAATCGGAATAATGATCGGAAAAACCTGTCGGAATGTGATCGGAAACCCTGTCGGAATATCTGAAAATGTATCGGAATATAGACGGTAACACCTATCGGAATATGTATCAGAAAAATCGTCGGAATAACTATCGGAAAAACCTTCAGAATAACTATCGGAAAACCGTCGGAATGACTGATCACCAAACCTATCGGAATAATGGTCGGAAAAACGATCAGAATACTTAAACCCTTTTCCGATGAATGTTATCGGAATATCTATCGGAAAGTAAAACCCTTTTCCGATGAAACATGTTGGAATAACGGTACTTTTTCGAGATTTAGAGGTAAAAAGATGAAATTTTTGACAAGAAATCCGTGATTTGAACCAACCCAAAGCACCCAAATCTCTACCAAAACTATTTAGAAGATATATGGATCACTTGGTATAACAAAAACACGAAAAAAATTTGAAACTTGGGTAAATATCAATAAAAAACACATGAACACACTAAAGTAAGCATGAACAACATAAAACCAACCTCTATTTCATCTCATGGCTCTTGATACCAATTGTAGACGTATCATGATCTTTGATTTATCAAGAGGGTTGTTGTTTCTAGTGAGAGAAAGTAAAGAGATGAGAGAAAATGTAAAAGTGTTATTGAGTAAATGAAACAACCAACACCTTTTTCCATAGTGGAAAGGGGTTTATATATATTGTTGGGAATAAATTATGGCCAGTCTACTTGAGCGCTGACAAGAGTAAAACAAGCGTTGACAGGAGTAAAACAAACGCTGACAGCTCAAGCGTTGACAAGACAAAGTCAAGCGTTGATACATTGAAGACAAGCACTGATGGGAAGATATAATCTACGCGTTTATTGTATTCTAGATTACTTCTAGTAAAGATAGGAACAACAATGTATTTTCTATATTTATCTTTATCTAGAATAGTTGATACGTAGATTATTGTACAAGGCTTCTTATGTCTATAAAAGAAGACCTTTAGGTTAATGTTCAATATAAGTTTTCATGCGTAAACTACTTTCATTGTAGGCAAGTTTGATATCATTAATCAAAGTGAAAGTTTGTTTATATCTCGTGTGTTCTTGTTTAAGTGTTAATTCCGCATAACACTTAGATTATCATATACATATACAAAGGTTTCTCTAAGTGTATTACTTGATCTAATCTCGTATACATAAAGCTAAATCGATCTAAGTTTGGGATCAACAAGTGGTATCAGAGCTTGTTGAGGAACTTTTGATCTTAAAGAACACAAGAACCCTAAAAATCACCAAAACCCTAATTTTCTCAAATACCCTAACAACATCATGTCAAATCCAGAACTAACCTCCTCCTCCTCACCTTTACCAAACATCAAGATTCCCATGCTTGATGCAACCAACTTTGAATTATGGAAATTCAACTTTGAACAATACCTGGGGATCTATTACTACACACTCTGGGAAATTATTGAATATGGAAACACATTCGATAAGTCTCAAAAGATTGCTAATGCCATCGCTACAAGAACAGCTGTTGCTGGGTGTTCAGAAGCATATAAGAAAGAAAAGCCTGATGATGGTAGAGCTGTGTCTGCTGAAGACATAGCAAAGAAAAGGGTTGATATGAAAACCCTAAATATTCTGAAACTCTCTTTGGTACAAGAGAACCAGCATAAATACAGAGGTTATGAATCTGCTAAAGACCTTTGGGCAGCTCTTGAAGTTGCATATGGTGGCAATGAAGATACTAAGGAAGAGAAGAAGAAGCAACTCATGCATGATTATGCTGTCTTCAAGGCTCAACCTAATGAAAAGCTTAGTAGTGTAAGGAGCAGATTACTTGATATTACAAGCAAATTGTCCTTCATGGGGACACAACTTGGTGATGTGGATATTAATGCCACTTTTCTTAAAAGTCTTGGTGAGGCGTGGAAGATTGAGGCAAGATCTATTCTTGCCAATAATACTTACAAAAGTTCCACGTTTGATGATATCTACAACAAACTGAGGCTGTTGGAAGATGAAACTCTCTTAGAGCATGGAAGCAAGTCCACCAACAGTAACATGGCCTTCTTTTCTCATAGTGAAGGTCAATTCAATCAGAAGGACTCCTACATGCATCCAGTTACTGGATCATCATGTGTCAGCGCTGGAACATGTCTTGTCAACGTCTCCTTTTCAGACGCTGACACATTCAAAAGTGACTCACCAAGAGTTAAACCTGCTGGTTTGGATCTAGATACTGTATGTGATTATATTGCTTCTTTGCCTAATGGTTCAGTGATTACATATGAGGACCTTGAGCATATAAGTGATGAGCACTTGGAAGAGATAGACATTAAGTGGAACATGGCTCTTGCTAGTATAAGAGCAAACAGGTGGAACAGAAGGTTTAAGAAGAAGATGACCTTCAATGCAAAGGACACGGCTGGATTTGATAAATCCAAAGTTGAATGCTACAACTGTCATCGTATGGGGCACTTCATGAGGGAATGCAGATCTCCAAGAAGATCTGATGCTGGTAAACCCTCAAGTCAAATTGTTAAAGCTCAGGATCCTAAAGCCATGGTTGCAGTTCAAGGAATTGATGGTATGGGATGGGATTAGAGCTATCTGGCTAAGGATGTGGAAGAGGATAAAGCTTTGGTTGCTGAAATTAAAGAAGAAGAGCATGTTGAATATGCTCTCATGGCACACTCCTCCTCTTCATCTGATAATGAGGTATATGATGATGCTTTTTGTAGTAAAGGTTGTAGGTTAAATACTGAGAGACTTAACAAAGAGGTGTTAAGATTATTAGATGATATGAGTACTGAGAGATGCAAACTGTCTAATTATCAAATAGCTCTCACTCAAACTGAGAAAACATTTTCTGAATACAAGAAAATGGAATTTGACTTAAAAGATAAAATAAATATCTTAAAACATGAGTTAAATGCTAGTATGGATATTAGAAACATCATGAAAAGGGTTAATGGTGAGCTGCAGGCTAAGTTAGATGAAGCCATTAAGAATAAAGATATTGTTGGCCTTAAAATTCAAAGATTTGAAAAGGCCACACAAATCCTAGGAGAATGTGTGAGTAAACAAAGAGATCCTAAGGACCTGACTGGGATTGGGATGAAAGATTACTCTGTGGTTCCACCACCAGCTGGTGACTTCTATGGTGTCCAACAAAAGGACCTATCTTGGACTGGTTTGCCATAACTCCAAGAGGAGGAATTTATTCCTCCACCAAGAGTTGTCACCCCAGTTGAAGAGTATCAACAAAAGTTGACTGACCTAAATGAATGGAAGAAAGCTAACCCTACCTTATTTGTTAAGGGTGGCTTACTGTGTGAAAGTCCTAATAAGTCAACT
Organism: Glebionis coronaria; assembly: GCA_025667525.1. Taxonomy (NCBI): domain Eukaryota; kingdom Viridiplantae; phylum Streptophyta; class Magnoliopsida; order Asterales; family Asteraceae; genus Glebionis; species Glebionis coronaria. Next base: position 522,498,490 of record CM046875.1, read on the forward strand.
CCCATTAAGGTTACAAACCCAATCACTGGTAAAGCTGTTAACCTTGGCTCAAACACTGTTAGAAAACCTAGCATTAAGTATGCAGAGATGTATAGGAATACTAGGTCAACTAAGAGCCAAGTTAGCAATGATGGAACGGGCTTCTTCTCTTCTAGACCTAGAGTTGTGTCTAGAAAAGCCTGTTACACTTGTGGTAGCTTTTCACATTTAGCATATAAGTGTGTCAACGCTCCCAAAGTCAGCACTGACAGGAACAAATTCAGCACTGACAGGAACAAAGTCAACGTTGTTAGAAAGTCAAACGTTGTCAGACCCAAACCTTGTGTGCAGCAAAGTCCGCAAGTGATTAGACCTGCCCCATTCTTCACTAGAGGGTCTAACACTTATGGACAAAGACCATTTCAATAGACAAACACTTGGTCTAATAGGCAATGGGTTTCTGTAGCAAACCCTAGGTTCAACGCTGACAAGGGTAATTTCAGCGTTGACAAGACCATTTCCAACGCTGACAGAAACGTGACCAGACCTAAATATTTGCAACCACAGGGTAAGGGGTCTAAAGCTTCTTCAAGCTTAACATGGAGACCATAGAAAGATCAAAACCCTAATGATAATAGGATTTCAATGACCTGCAACAGATTCAATTACATTTCAAAGGTCATTACAAAACCTATTGGGGTTAACTGGGTATTTCATTTAAAGAAGGATGAAAATGGGGTTGTTGTGAGAACTAAGTCTGCTCTTATTGAACAAACAGATGAATCCAAGTCTTCCAAGGCTTGGGTTCCCAAAGAAAACTAACTTGTTTTCTTAATGTGCAAGGCATTCAAAGACAGATCAATGATTTTGGATATTGGGATAGTGGATGCTCAAGGCACATGACAGGGAAGGAAGATTATCTTACTAACTTCACTCCCATTAAGGATGGTGATAAGGTTTACTTTTGAGGCGGATATGGTACTATCACAGGCAAAGGAACCCTTCTCACCAAGAAGTTTCGTTTTGAGAACGTATTTTTGGTAAAGGAACTTGATTACAATCTTTTTAGTGTATCACAAGTTTGTGATAACAAAAATAAAGTTCTGTTTACTAATACTGAATGTTTGGTGTTAAGCAAGGATTATAAGATCCCTGATGAGAAATATATTGACTATAGAACATCTAGGCATAAAGACATATACAATGTGAATCTGAATGGGTATAGAATGAATAACAATATGTCTTGTTTTTATGCTAAAGCTTCAGTAGATGAGAGTAATTTGTGGCACAGGAGACTAGGGCACATAAATTTTAAGAATATAAACAGGCTTGTGAGACTTGGCTTGGTTGATGGTTTGCCTGAGAAGGCCTTCCACAATGACCACTCTTGTGTTGCATGTCTTAAAGGCAAGCAACACAAGGTCTCATTCAAATCTAAACAGGTGCACTCTAGTACTAGACCTCTTCATTTGCTTCATGTGGACCTCTTTGGTCCAACCAATATAGAAAGTTTGAATGGAAAGTCCTACTGCTTTGTCATCACAGATGACTTTTCTAGGTTTACTTGGACCTTCTTTCTAGCTATGAAGAGTGACACAGCTGATACTTTAATTGATTTTATCACTCAGATTGAGAAGAAATCTGGCAATGAAGTTAAAATGCTTAGGAGTGATAATGGTGGTGAATTTAGGAATAAAAAGTTAGATGATTTATGTGCCAGGAAAGGAATTACTAGGTAATTTAGTGTTGCCAGAACCCCATAACAAAATGGGGTTTCTGAGAGGAAAAATAGAACCCTAATTGAAGCAGCCAGAACCATGTTGGCTGATGCTCATTTTCCTATAGCCTTTTGGGCTGAGGCTGTTAATACAGCTTGCTATGTTCAAAATAGAGCATTGGTTAACAAAATTCAGAACAAAACACCTTATGAGTTACTTTAGGGAAGAAAACCTAATATTGGTTTTCTCAGACCTTTTGGTTGTCATGTAGTAGTTTTAGATACTAGTGATGCCTTAGGTAAATTTAGTGCAAAAGGTGATGAAGGCTACTTCATGGGGTATTCAGTGCAGAGCAAGGGATATAGGGTTTATCTTAAGGAGGAAAAACGTATTCTTGAAAGAGTACATGTTAGGTTTTTAGAGAATAAACCTAGTGATCCTGAAAGTGGTCCAAATTGGCTGTTTGACTTGGAACCTTTATCTAGAACTTTAAATTATATGCCTGTCACTAATCCAGACATTGTGAAGGTAACTTCAAATGTTGTGGAAGAACAAGTTGTTGATGTTTCAGGTACACAGGTTCATGAAAAGGTTGGATCACAAGCAGAAAAGTCATCTCCTATACAAGAATATGTTACAATCCCCATATGGACGGATGCTTTTGCTGCTGCTGCTGCTGGTGGTAAAGATAATGGTGGTCCCCAAGTACCACCAGATAACAACATACATGGTCCTTCAGGCGCTGACAAAGGCAAATCTAGCGATGACAAGACCAATTCAGACGTTGATGGTTCAGACGTTGACAACAATAGTTCAAGCGTTGTTAGCTCTCACGCTGACAAACAAGGTTCAGGCGTTGACAACACTTCTGCACATCTTTTCTCTTCAACTTTTGAACAAGGTGAACCTTCTAATTTATATGAAGAGGTTCATCCTCATGTTGATGAAAGAGAGTCTGATGAAGAATATATTGGCAATTTGGAAAATGAGGTTGAAGACACCTGACTGTTTGAAGGAGGAGTTCTCACTTCTACCATGAAGAATCACCCCACTTCTCAAATCATTGGTGATATTATGAATCCTGTTCAGACTAGAAGATCTCATCAAGGTCTTAGTGGATTTATTGCCAATATTCACAAGAAGGTTGATACCCCTCTTGTGCAAGCATGTTTGTTTGCCTGTTTTCTGTCACAACAGGAACCCAAGAAGATATTTGATGCTCTCAAAGAACCAAGTTGGGTGGAAGCAATGCAGGATGAGCTTCACCGATTTGCAATTCAGGATGTTTGGGAGCTGGTTGATTGTCCCAGGTATGTCAGACCTATAGGGACAAGATGGGTTCTAAGAAACAAGAGAGATGAAAGAGGTATTGTGGTCAGAAACAAGGTAAGGTTAGTGGCTCAGGGTTATAAACAAGAGGAGGGGATAGACTATGAGGAGGTCTTTGCACCAGTTACAAGGATTGAAGCTATTAGGATCTTTTTAGCCTATGCATCCTGCATGGGCTTCACTGTCTATCAAATGGATGTCAAGAGTGCCTTCCTCTATGGAACAATTGTTGAGGAGGTATATGTGATGCAGCCTCCTGGTTTTGAGGATCCAGAGAATCCAGACAAGGTGTATAGAGTCAAGAAGGCTATGTATGGACTTCATCAAGCCCCAAGAGCATGGTATGGTACTTTGTCTACTTATTTGGTGGACAATGGATTCAAGAGGGGCACCATAGATCAGACACTATTTACAAATAAGAAAGGTAAGGATGTGTTGCTTGTTAGGTCTATGTTGATGACATCATTTTTTGGTCTACTGATCCAAAGATGAGTGAGGATTTCTCCAAGCTTATGACAGACAAATTCAAGATGAGTGCTATGGGGGAGATGAACTTCTTTCTTGGTTTACAAGTTCAGCAGAAAGAAGATGGTATCTTCATCTCCCAGGATAAGTATGTGGCAGAGATCTTGAAGAAGTTTGGCTTTTCTCCACATGAAAAGAGGGCTACTACTCCTATGGATAGAGAACACCCTTGGGGAAATATTGGAGATGGGAAATATGTTGATGTCAGGCACTATAGGTCCATGATTGGATCATTGATGTATCTTACAGCCTCCAGACCTGATATCATGTTTGTTGTGTGTGCTTGTGCACGCCATCAAGTGACTCCCAAAGAATGTCACCTTTATGCTGTGAAGAGGATCTTTAGGTACCTAATATGCTATCCTAGTCTTAGTTTGTGGTACCCAAAGGATTCACCATTGGAGCTGATTGCATATTAAGACAGTGACTATGGAGGTGATAAATTTGATAGGAAATCCACAACTGGTGGATGTCAGTTTCTTGGGAGCAGATTGATATCTTGGCAATGCAAGAAACAAACAGTGGTGGCTAATTCTACAACTGAAGATGAGTATGTGGCTGCAGCTGCTTATTGTGGACAAGTTTTGTGGATTCAGAACCAGCTGTTAGACTATGGGTATAATTTCATGCATACCAAGATATTTGTTGACAATATCAGCACTTTATGCATTATTAAGAATCCTGTACATCATTCTAAAACTAAACACATAGAAATTAGACACCATTTTATAAGAGATTGTTTTGAAAAGGGTTTAATACAACCAGATAGGGTTGACACAGAAGAGAATGTGTCAGATTTACTAACTAAACCTTTTGATGTTGGGAGATTTCAATACTTGGTAACAAGTATTGGAATGATCAATCTCACATAGTATGTGTTTTGGAGTCTTTTTTTAAAAGTATGTACAGGATAATGCATTGTTATTGGTCTTTTTGAGGACTTAGATTTTCCACTATATTTTTCTAACACTGACAAAGGTTGCTTGAACGCTGATAAGTGTTTTTGTGACGTTGTCAGCAATATATTTGTCTAACGCTGACAAAGCTTCCCTCAACGCTGTTATGTGTTATCGGGGCGTTGTCAGCAACAATGTTAGTTTTGTGGTTTTCAATCTAAATGTGCAGGTGGTGTTAGCAGTATACCATTGGATACAGAGTTGCTTATGGATCAATGGAGAAGCATTTGGGCATGTTTTTGTTTATGGATGATGGTTGGAATTTTTAATTCCTATCTTGACATAAATTTTTATGTTCATGCATATTTTTTGCAACTTATGTATCATGGTTTAAGGGGAGGTTTTAGGAACCTTTAGGATGTTTGGGTATCCATATGATACTCTTATCACAATTCTAGATTGTGTCCACAGGTGAGTATGAGTTAGTTTTACTAAATCATGAGGCACTGTAGCATGCAAAGTTGATATACTATGCATGCTGCCAAGACATTTTTGGCCTAGAATTGGTTGTGGTCTGTTGGGAGACTTGGGAATAATTTTGTCATGGGATTTACCTGGGAGTAACAAGGAATTTTGTAAGGTAACTTAGTTGTTAAGAGTTTTGGTTAGCAAGGGACACTAGAGGACTGTTATGTCTATCTTGCATAAGCAAGTGTGCATAACTGGACAGTGTTTGCCGCCCTATAATAATTATCACCTTTTTGGTTATCTTCTCTAGGATAAATTACTTTGTTAAGGTCATTTTTCATTTTTAAACATTTTTATTTTTGGACGCTGACAAGTATTTTTCCATGCGTTGTTGTGACCAATTTAGACGCCGACATGGCTATGGCAAACGTTGACAAGAATATAGCCGTTGGGCGTTGATAGGTTATTTTTGAACATTGACACTCAATGGGACCTACCCAGTTGTTACTTTTTGACATATTTTTAGGCCGTAATTTTGGGAGCTGATAACCTTCATTTAATGAATGAGATAAACTTATTCTTTTTCAATATTTTCATGATTACATTTTGAAAATACTTGCCTATTTTTAGGCCAATCACATGCATTTTCTTCTCCTATAAATTTGGCTCCTATTTTTAAACATGGTACCTATTATTCTTGTCTAAAAAAATTTTCTCTTATCAACTTCATCTTCATCAATCATTTTAACAGCTTTCAACAATGGCACCAAAGTTTAAACCATCAGATTTGGAATTGGGGTTCAGAAGCCAACACAACATGATCGCGTATCTTGAAGCTGATGATACTCTGTTTCCCTAGTACACACAAATGGTGGCGTATTTCAACGCATCTCCTTTTAGGTATGCTCTTTCTCATGCACCACTTATTCCTGTCACACATATTAAACAGTTTTGGAACACTGTTAGTTCCTCAACAGTTAATAGAGTGCCTACATTATCTTCTATTGTTCATGGGAGAACTTGGGTGGTTACTGAAGCTTTGGTACGTCAAGCTTTGCATCTTGATGATACTGATGGTATAACCACCCTTCCCATTAGTGAAATAGAACAAGGACTAAGGGCTTTGGGTTATCCTTTTCCTGATGAAGGAAATTTAAATAAATATCATAAACAGGAATTTCCCCCATCCTGGAAGTACCTCATACATGTCCTCCTACAATGTTTGAGTCCCAAGTGTACTGCACACAATGAGATCAATAGATCTATTGCTAGTGCTATTGTGTGCATTGCTACTGGGCAAAAATTTAATTATTCTAAAATGATTTTTGAGGGCATGTGTAAAAATAAAGGGAACAAAATGACTTTAGCTTATCCCAGATTTTTACAAATGGTTTTTGATGTCCAAGGATACTGCATAAGGGATCATGATGATTTTTATGAGATCCCTGTGCAAAAGAAAGCAATTTTTATGAAGATGAACTCACCCCCACATCGTGACCTACCCCTAACCCCAGCTATGATTGCTGTCATTGAAGCAGCTCAACCCCAACCAGACCCCCAACCCCAAATTGATCCAATCCCTGAACCTTTACCTTCACCCCAACATATGCAAATTGACCAAGAACCCTTTGACGCTGACACGTTAAATGTTGGCGTTGATGTGCCTATTTCCAACGTTGACACACAACCTTCACAGACCCAAACACCCCTTAACCAACCCACATCCACCCAATCCACATCATCATCTCCACCAACACAATATAGGTTACAAAAACGCCAAAGGACTACTGGAGTGTTCTCCTCTAGTGGTCCTAGCCATGTAGCAGAGAGAACCACACCACAAGTGTGGTTGGTGTTATGGATGAGGCTGGGACTATTGGTTCTGGCTTAGAAGCTGGCCAAGACAGTCCTACCATACTTAAGACTTCATCCATGCCCGATGAATCTAACTTGGGAGGTCAAATACCCATTTTAGAAGAGGGCAGATTGGAACCAATGACCCTAATGGAATTGACGGCTGTCTGCATGAGCTTGCAAAAGCATAATGCAGACTTGGTACAAGTTGTCAGCACACAAGGCCTTGAACTCAAGCAATTGAGGGAGAGAATTGTTGTTTTTGAGACTGCTAGTACAAGGAGAGGGATGGAGGAATCTTCCAAAGGGGAGGATGAACAAATACATGTGAGTGATAAGGGCAGCCATGATGGTCAATCTTTGGATGTTGCTGAGGCCCTAACAAGTTTGAAGAAACATACAGGTTTTGATACGTCTCTAGTCTCTCCTACAAACTTAAATTTATCATTTACAGCCATGTTGGAGGAAATTGCAAAAGGCGCTGAGGCAGGAAATTTGAGCGTTGACAAGGAAAATTTGAACGCTGACATGAGTATCTTGGGCGCTGACAAAGCAGAATTGGGCGTTGACAGACCTGCAAATGAGGTTGATGTATCCCAGTCATCATCCATCATCAAAGAGGTTTCTTCACAGGTATTACCATCTACCTTACCAACAGTTGATCCATTAGATAAGGGTAAGGGTATTATGGTAGAAGAGGTTGTTCCAAAGAATGCAGCACAAATTGAATTTGATAGAAGGTTGGCTGCACAAATTTTGGAACAAGAAAGAAAGGAGGTGGGTGAATCACCTTTTGTTGTCACTTCAGAAGAGCAAGGAGGAGGTGATGAAGCCAGCTCGGACTCAAGTGTTATGATCATAGAACAGCCAGAAAGACTTGAGTATGGAGATGAATTGGCCAAGGAGAAATTGAATGAGTTGAAATTGCAGGTTGATTTTGATATGCCAGAGGTGGTTCAGATGTACCTTGCTTGGGAAGATAGATGTATGGAAAATCCACACTTGACCATTTCAGATCAGATATGGGGTTTGGAGATTCTTCTAAGAGTCCAAAAGGATTGCAAGGTTATTTTGAAACACAAAGGCAGCAATGTTCTCTCAAATTTGAAAATGGATAGAAGGTAGTTGTACTGCATGTTGCTCAGGTGTCATGGAACAGGGTGGACTTATAAGAAGTTGATGGCATTGACATTTGATGAGTTGGAATGTAGAGCTTATCCCATTTGGGTTAGAGTGTAGGAAGCAAACACTCTAAGACTTCTTTCTGATGAAAGAAAAGAAGAACTTGCAGAGGAAATGGAGCTCAAGAAAGCAATGTTTGTTCCCAGACCAGTGAAAAAGGGAGTTTCTCTTGAGTTTCCCAAAGATATGGATCCATTATATCCAAGTGAAGCTGTCATAAGAAAGAGCCTCAAGCTTTCACCATTAGAAGCTTCAGATATGGTACAAGTGTTACCACTTGATTCCAGAAACCCAATTGTAAGCTATGAAGAAGATGAATGTGGGTTTTGGAAGATTGGCAGGTATGGAAAGGAGGTTCAAACTTTTACCACCCTTATATCTTTGTTTGCAAGTTTTGACAGAGAAGACTTGGTAGACCTATGGAGGTTATTGGAAGCCAAGTATGTGACTGAAGCACCAACTTCAGTCAATGGAATAAAACTGTGGTCAACATTCAAAAGAATGTGTGGACCAATTGATGAAGATCCTGCTATTTGGAAGGATCTTGAAGATGATCTCAGTGGTCTTCAATGGAGATTGTATTCAGCTGCTGGTGTTTATTATTTGAGTTCTACAAAGTTTGTTGAGTATCTACTTGTTGATGGTCAGTACTTCATGTCCAAGGAAGTCTTGGAGAAGATGAAGAACACTCAGCTGGAAATTGATTATTCAAGTGACGTGGCAAAAGACTTGATCAGATTTATTTATTACCAATATGAGAAGGTTTGTAAGATTCCTCCTAGTCCTTAATGTTTATTCAAAAACTTGATCACTGGAGTAGATATCAAGTTTAGGGGAGGATTGTTGGGAATAAATTATGGCCAGTCTACTTGAGCGCTGACAAGAGTAAAACAAGCGTTGACAAGAGTAAAACAAACGCTGACAGCTCAAGCGTTGACAAGACAAAGTCAAGCGTTGATACATTAAAGACAAGCACTGATGGGAAGATATACTCTACGCGTTTATTGTATTCTAGATTACTTCTAGTAAAGATAGGAACAACAATGTATTTTCTATATTTATCTTTACCTAGAATAGTTGATACGTAGATTATTATACAAGGCTTCTTATGTCTATAAAAGAAGAAGACCTTTAGGTTAATGTTCAATATAAGTTTTCATACGTAAACTACTTTCATTGTAAGCAAGTTTGATATCATTAATCAAAGTGAAAGTTTGTTTATATCTCGTGTGTTCTTGTTTAAGTGTTAATTCCGCATAACACTTAGATTATCATATACATATACAAAGGTTTCTCTAAGTGTATTACTTGATCTAATCTCGTATACATAAAGCTAAATCGATCTAAGTTTGGGATCAATATATACCCAAGTCCCTTAGTGGACTTGGGCCTCCGGCCCATGAACATGCTCATGGGTCGGGCTAATGTAAACTTTAATTAAACTTATACTACGAGCCTATAACTATATTGTTGGAGTGACCGAGACTTTCTAAATACGACAAACGTATTTCAAACAAATAGTTAAGTATTAATGAGTGTTAAATAAATATAAAGTAAGTAAATAAAAGGAAAGAAGGACGGAAGGTTCTGGATCACCCCATGGGGGGTGTTCGACCGTCGGTTAGAGCAAAGGGGGTTTGGGGGGGGGGGGGGAGTTGCCTTTTATTTATTTGGGCTACAATGGGTTGAGGTCTATAAATACACCTCCTTATCCCTCATAATTTACAACATAACTTGAATCTCTTTCCCCTCTCTCTTGGTTCGATCGCAAGGGTAAACCCACGAAGGGTTTCGGTTGGTTTTCTTGGTTGATCGATTTACTTACAATCTAGTCCTAGCCCCTCTCTAGGGTTGTTGGGTAGATTAATTACAAGCGTTGTAGCTCGGTTTTCACGTGCTAGAATCACGGTTAGCTCGTTTTATTACTTGTGTACAAGATCTTAATATAGTCTTACTTTATACTATATCTTAGTGTATACGGTATTAACCCGAATTGGTGTTTCGTTCTTCGTCTTGTGAATTTGCTTCAGCGTAAAGGTATGTAACCCTAATTCGATTAACTATAATTGTGTTATTATTATGATCTTATAAAATCGGTTCCGCTATATGTGCTTTAATCTCGTTTAGGGTTTTATATAATTGTTATGATATTAATAATCCATCAGTGGCATCGAGAGCCGTTTTAACATGTTATAATTACCGAAAATCTAAACTTTTTTAACTAATAATTTTTTTGAGTTAAAACTACATGTTTTTTTTAGGTTTTCATAAAATTACGGTTTTGTTTTGTAAAAATTAGGGTTTTGGCCGAATTTTTAATAAAAAAAATTTGTTTTGAAATCCTAAATTACATGTGGGATAATTTTAGATTAAATTGCATGATTAATTGTTATGTCATGTATGGTTACGATCCATAGAGATTTAATTGTTAAGATTTGTGGGGAATCCATGATTACGTGCATGTTTTCATGGATCGTAAAATTATATGTTTATATGATTTTATGTGCTACGTGATTATTTGACTCAATAAATCTTGAATTAGGGAAGACTTCTATATGAATATAAAGACCTAGATTTGATGATTATTGAATAAATCGGATGCATGTGGCTATTTGATTCATTTATTGCACATATAAATTGTTATTATGTGTTTATGATTTAGTTTTTTTTAAATGTTTATATTAAAAATTGGTGAATTGTTGTAAACAAGGGTTTTTTTATGAAAAGAAATAATGTGTACTAAATCATATTAAAATAATGATTTGTTAGAGATTTAAATTACATAAGATTACGTTGATTGGTGAATTGCAATAATAATTTAACGACCTACTCTTTTTGACAAACTATAAAGTGAGTTTAACGCACTACTGGTCATGTACCCGGTTAAGGAAGGAGGTGTTATGCCATTAGTCGCTGACCGAACTCCCGGCTCGCTTGTGCATCAAATTGAAATTACCTATGATTATTAATTGAATTAATAGCTTAAGGGTGATTTATCACAAATTCACATCCAAAACACAATGAATAAGGGTATTGCTTTATGCATAGCCGAGTTCTAGCAAAAGTACATTGTGAATAGTTGTGGGTAAATTCTTTAATTGGTTTAACCAATACCGTAACTTAATTTATGAAGAAATTTAGTCTCGTGAAAGAGTTTACTAAATATTTTATTAAACTTATGCTATGGAGATTGTATGCATGCTTCTCCATACATTGATTTTGACATCAAAATTTATACCCTTAAAATTTAAGTCGAATGCTCCTAATTGACGAACACTTGAAATTACTTAGTCATCAAATGAGATTTTTGGGTGATGTTGTGATGGAGACAAAACCGTTTGTAGAATGAGAATTCGTATGATGGTTTTACGTTACTCAGATTAGATGACTTAATTAAGTTACTCGGTGAGATCTGGAAACTTAATGCATTCAGAAGGGATGAAACATGTTTACAATGCAAAACGTTTTTGGCAATGTAAATCCCTTAAATATCTAGAAATTGAAAATTGTTTGTCAATTGAATTGTTCGACAAGTCGCTATGTTGAGTACATCCATTACTAGCAGATCAACTGATGTAATGGATTTATGTCAATATAGTTCTAGAATTCAAGGAAAATAATATGGTTTTTATACCAGGGTAATTTTATTTTCTTGAAAGTATTTTGTTATTAAAAATACTAATATTTGAACTTATTTCTGTAGAAATGGCTCAACCCACCAATAACACTATAAGTTCTGCGTTCAAGGCATTCTTTGAAAGTCCTGAACTTACTGGCCCAAACTTCAATGATTGGTACCGCTCGCTAAGAATTGTCTTGAGAGCAGCGGGTACTATCGATATCTTGACTACTCCCTATCCAGAGGATCTTGCTGAAGGAGCATCTGATACGCAAAGGCTTGAACACCCTGCTAATGTTAAGAAGCACTCGGAGGTGGGTTGCTTAATGATAGGAAAAATGGCTCATGCACTTCAACAGAAGTATGAGCTATTTTCACCAAAGCGAATGCTTGATGAGCTCAAGGCTATGTTCGAGAAGCCGCTAGCTGTGGAGATCTACGACTTGGTAGATGCTTTATGTAGCTGCAAGCAAGCTCTAGGAAAGTCTGTAAGTGCTCATTATTTGGGGATGAGGGGTTATATGGAACAGCTCATTACACTAGGACAACCCTATGATCATAATATGGCTATTAACTTGATCAATAGGCCCCTTAACAAGGAATTCAATGATTTTGTTAGAAACTATAATATGCATTGCATGGGGAAGACAGTTAATGATTTGCATGCAATGCTCATTGACTATGAAAAGGGGTTGAAAGACAAGGCATCTACCGCTACGCCTTCTGTACTAACCATACAAAAGGGTAGAGTGAGTAAGCCAAAACCGCAAGCGAATAAGAAGAAAGGCAAAGGCAAGGTTAATAAGGGCAAACAAGTTGCGACTTATTCGAAACCTAAGCAGAACTTTGTCAAGAAGAGTCAATCTCAAAAGGATGAGACTTGTCACCATTGCAAGGCAAGTGGTCACTAGAAGAGGAATTGCCCTCTTTACCTCGAAGAATTGCGAGAAATAAAGAAGAATTTTGAGCAGAGCGTTGCAGCTTCAGGTACTTTATTTATGATTGAATTGTTCAATTTAATATACAAATTAAATTCCTGGGTATATGATACGGGATGCGGTATTAACATCTGTAATATGCTGCAGGGATTTAATTTGGAAAGGAAGCTTTCCTATGGGGAACAATTTCTGCAAGTGGGCAATGGCGCACAAGCAGCGGTTGAAGCTATACTCGTGTGATAGGAACAAACTCAAGATTACGGGATTGCACACAGTACGTAAAGAGTTAATTTAATTAATAAATATATTTATTGTCTTTATTAATTTATTTAATAAATATATTTATGTATTTATTAACTTAAACCGAGCAAGTAACTATATAACTTTAACGATCGTTAATTAATTAATAGTTAAGTATTAACGAGCGTTAAATAAATATAAAGTAAGTAAACAAAAGGAAAGAAGGACGGAAGGTTTCGGAACACCCAATGGGGGTGTTCGACCGTCGGTTAGAGCAAAGGGGGGGGGCAAAAGTTGCCTTTTATTTATTTGGGTTACAATGGGTTGAGGTCTATAAATACACCTCCTTATCCCTCATAATTCACAACATAACTTGAATCTCTTTCCCCTCTCTCTCTCTCTTGGTTCGATCGCAAGGGTAAACCCACGAAGGTTTTCGGTTGGTTTTCTTGGTTGATCGATTTACTTACAATCTAGTCCTATCCCCTCTCTAGGGTTGTTGGGTAGATTAATTACAAGCTTTGTAGCTCGGTTTTCACGTGCTAGAATCACGGTTAGCTCGTTGTATTACGTGTGTACAAGATCGTAATATAGTCTTACTTTAGAATATATCTTGGTGTATACGGTATTAACCCGAATTGGTGATTCGTTCTTCGTCTTGTGGAATTGCTTTAGCGTAAAGGTATCTAACCCTAATTCGATTAATTATGATTGTGTTATTATTATAATCTTGTTAAATCGCTTTCGCTATATGTTCTTTGATCTCGTTTAGGGTTTTAAATAATTGTTATGATATTAATAATCCATCACAAGAGGCTCCCAAAACCTCTCACCTTGAAGTGGTTAAGCGTATCTTCTGATACATTAAGGGCACTATACATTTAGGATTATGGTATCCTAAAGGGACCGGCGTAGAAACCATTGTCTACGCAGACTCAGATCATGCGGGATACTATGTGGACCAGAAAAGCACTAGTGGAGTTTGTACCTTCATGGGTTGTTGTTTAACTTCTTGGTTCTTCAATAAACAAACCGCTCTTGCAATATCCACCACGGAAGCCGAGTATGTGAGTGCCGGTAAAGCTTGTCAACAAGCTCTATGAATTTAGCAAGCGCTTGTTGATTACGGGATTTCTCTTGATGATGTTCCCATCATGTGCGACAATAAGGGTGCAATAGACCTTAGCAAGAATCCCGTGCAACATTCATGGACTAAGCACATAGAGATTCACCACCATTTCCTTAGGGATAATGTTCAAAAGGGGAACATTTCGATTGAGAATGTGCCCTCGATAGAAAACTTAGCCGACATCTTCACTAAGCCACTTACGAGGGAACCTTTTAATTACTTGCGTCTAGGTCTAGGTTTAATGGAACATATTCCTTAATTGCGCATTTTATTAATCGAGTCTTTTTCTCTTTTGAGTCTTTTCTTTCTTTGAGTTATTGAGTATTCCAAACTCTTTTTGGAAAACTTCTTCTCTCTTTTTCAAAATTCTCAAAGTTCTTTCGAAAATGGTCGAGAAATGTTTTTGCATTGTTAATTCAATCTAAAAACGTTTTTCATAGCTTCTTGCTATTCATAATGAGCTTACATAATTCATATGTATGTCTCTTAATTATAGCAAGAACAAAAGAGAACTATGAAGGATCACTGTGTCATGACTTTTTGTCTAGTTCTACACACCTCCAAAATAGATTTTCTTCAAAATCCATGTATTTTGGTCAAAACCTTGTTTGGTGAGTTCTTGTGTGTTTTCTTTGTCTATCTTTGCTTCTTAGCATATCTTCATGATTATTTAGACTAGAAAAATAGGATTTGCTGAATTAGAAAATCCTCACCCATCACCAAATTCAACCAACTGTGGTCGGTTCTCTATTTATACCGTGGCTCCTTATCGATAAGCAACCGCCAGTGGAGAAAAGGAACCGCACCCAGAGCCTTCCTTTTCGAGTATTTCTGAAACTCCAAATTTGTTTCAACACTTTTTGGAATCTTTGTTTCGACCACCCCCAAAATATCTCGGGCTTTCTCTATTTAACCCTAAGCATTTTGCGTCCTTTCTCAAATCAAAATGTCTTATTCTCCAAATGAAAGCCTTGATTATCCTCCATTTTCTTCAATTGCTTTCAGTAGGATATTGTAAATCTTGCTTATATTCTAGAGAGAGAAAGAGATAGAAAGATGGTGAGAACACACACACTTAGAGAGAGAAAGTATGGAAAACACACTTTAACTATGTAAAATTATAAAGTGAACCACACCCTCTCCAACTAAGGAGAGGGTTTATATACCCAAGCCCATGAAATGGGCTTGGGCTTACAATGGGCCGCCGGCCTACACATGTTGTAGGCTTGGCTTGGCCTTGTTTGATTACTATTAAGTTAACTAGACTACGAGCTACTACTTAATCTATTGTTGGAGTGACCGGTCCTTTCTAATACATAAAACATATTTCCAACAATCTCCCCCTAAGGGAGGTCACTCCAAACATGGGCGTTACCCGAGTTACAATAATAAAATAAACCTAGCATACTATGCTTGTCTTGAGCTCGTAGTCTTCGCCTTTCTTTTCTTTTTCTTTTCTGGTGAACATGTTGATGTGATCTTTGATATCAATCTTGAACACTAATCTCTTGCCTTGATCGTGTGCATCCATCACTTGTGATATTGGCCTCCTCGTGACATCATGTCCCACATACTTATACCTTCGTAATTCTTGAAAGCTTCAGAGTTCGATATAGCGGAAGACTTGACTTTTAGGCGTTCCTGAATTTGTTGAGGTAGAAAATATAAGCATGTGGGGACGACTTCATCTCGGACTCCGCAACGCCACCATCTTCAAATGCCACAGCATAAGTAGACACGAACGAAATGGCTTTGAACATTTCATTTAATTCGGTAGCATTTTACCTCCGGTCGGTGACGACCGTTGGACGATATAACATATCGTACTTATGGCAGGTAGATTTAATTAAAAATCTTCGTGACAAGATTTCGCGGGTAAGCCCGTTCTCTTTACTCGATCGTCTAAAGCTGACTGCGAACGTAAAGAGTGAATCATTTGGATAAAATTATCCGCATGATTGAAGCTGTCAATTTCGATTCCCGGAACAAGTTTGATTCATTAAAGAATCGCACCATCGTTGCTTTCCAGTTGTCATGAGCTTGATTCATATAGAATCTTGCAAGCTACCTACCAAGTGTTGTTTGATGTTAACACTAGAAGGATTTCCACTCATCACTGTAAACACTTAAGAGTGTCACTCTGAGTGATCTGGCAAGATCACTAAGATATTGCGTAGAGGCCTGGAACGTGTTTAAGTTCAATTAAATATTAAACAACTATTGCTTTCTAGTTATCACAAGTTTGATTCATAAAGAATCTCACAAGTCACCTACCATGAGCTTTTTGAAATTCGCTCAAGAAGGATTTCCATCTTCATTGTAAATACTTGCGTATTACTCGGATGTTCAGGCAAGATCATGAAGATTTTACGTAGGACTCTTAAGATCTTTGTTAATTTTCACAGTGTGTGAAGAAGAAAGTAAATATGAAAGTGTATCCTAATGAGATATTTGATGATCTCAAATGGCTCTAGACTCGATCGTGCATTTTGTATATTGGTGATTGGAAGCTGGAGAGGAGTGCCACCATTTAAATACCAATTTATTCGGAGTTAATAAATCAATAGATAATGCTTGTCTCCGTGTGATTAAAACAAATATATTTTGAGAGATATCTGAGTTAGCTGGGATGGGTTGTGCATTGCATCACTGGGTCCATGATGTCTTATCTTCAATATCAAGCATCATTAAAATGATCTCAGTAGCTAATGAGTTGACCCGGTTTCTGCCTAAGGTTGTAAGGAGGGTTTCTTTCTTTAGACCCGTTATCTTTACAATTCTTTTTCATTCTTCAACCCCTTCAATGCTTACCAATACGTCATAAGTAGCACCTTGTTGTGATTGTTCCAGTACTAACTTAAGTACTTGGTCGGCATTCAGCTACGTTCACAATCTTTCTCCATCTTGCCTAAGGACTACTATTTCTAGCTATGGAATGTCCTTGGGAAGATTCCTCCGGTTCTAGAAAAATCATTGGACTATCACCTATCCTACCATCTTTATGTCACCACAATCTTCACCGCAGTGAATAGAGATGTTTTGGGTAAGTGTATGTCACCATGAAATCCATTTTTCTCCCCTTAACATATGCCACGATATTTGAAAACATTTCACACATGTCGGGATGAGCCATCACGTTAAGTTAAACCATTTTTTATTAATCATTTCCTATATTAAATCATATTTTCTCCCCCATATAAAATATTAACCCAACCGATATTTTTGATATCAATTGATTTACTGAAGTTTTAACAAAGCTTTTGGGAAGAAAAATGCAAGTCTGTTTCATGATACCAAATGTTGAGATATGATACCAATTAGTAAAATGATCACAGATTCACCATATTAGAATAAGTTGACAAGGTTAGACCTGATTGATGAGAACATCATATGATAAGATCAAATGGTTCTTGTCGGAAAATGTTGGTCGCCTCGTCACGTCTGAAGTCATCTCTTGACACCACATGTACGATTGGTATTGTTGTCTTGACACCAATTAGTGAACTTGCACTTTCGGCATCGAAGATTCTGAATGCTTGACAATTGCTCCCCCTCAATTGTTGACCCGTGTTCTATTGAAAGAGTTGTAGTCTTCATTTGTGTAGTCGCATTGTCGAGTATGTAGATACCAATTTCATATTGCTATGATTGTACATATGATAACTTCATAAAAACAAGATTTCTCTTGTTTTGACAAATAAATGCACTGATGCGTACATATATTCGTGTTAGATTGTGCTATAACGTAAACACAATCCCTTACATAGTTATAAAGTAAACCATGCCCGAGAAAATTAATTCCCGTTTTTGAGCCAAAGCTTTCATAAGAAATACTTGACTTTAATATGAAAAGCGGGTTGCAGTTAGAAATAACTACAAGCCATATACCTACATCTTTTATGAAATATTTACAACTTTTGTACGAACTCTATTTATGGCGACGTGTCAATATTAATCTACATTTCTAAGGCCGTATATCGTACCAAAAGACATGTCTTTGAAAAATAAAGCAAAATATTTTTGGATTTTTCTGAATTTTTTAATTTTTATGGTTTTTATATGGTTTTATATTTTTGTATTTTGATTTTGTGGATAAAAATATAAACAATATATACAGATGATCACCAATGATACGAAGAATAGTTTACCACCACTATTCTATCGCTTCATCTGCCAATTCCTTTAGAGTCTTAGGCGAGAAAGTTCTCAATCCTAGCTTGTCGTCCAAAAATTCAATTCGAGCGCGATCTAAAGCCTTCGTGAAAATATCTGCCAATTGATACTCATATCGGACAAAGTAAAGCTCGATCACTCCATTTTCCACTTGCTCCTTGATAAAGTGGTAGCGAATGTCAATATCCTTTGACCGGGAGAATTGAACATTGTTGCAGCATAAGGCAATTTCAGTTTTATTGTCGCAGTACATCGGAATTTTGTTGAAACCTAGACCATAGTCGGTTAATTGTGATCTCATCCAAAGAATTTGAGCACAGCAACCGGACATAGCTATGTATCCTGCTTCCGTACTTGAAATTGCAGCGCTTTTCTGCCTTTTAGATGCCCAACTGATTAGTCGATCTCCTAGTAGTTGCAAAGTTCCACTCGTGCTACGTCTTATATCTTGACAACCCGCGTGATCCGCATCTACATATGCCATTAGTGCAATCGAAGAGTCATTCGAATACCAAATTCCCCTATTAATGGTTCCTTTAATATACCGAAAGATCCTTTTAACAGTAGCTAAGTGTAACTCAGTAGGCCTAGTTTGATATCGAGCACACATACATATAGCAAATTGAAGATCAGGTCGACTAGCTGTGATATACATAAGGGTACCGATCAGTCCACGATAAAGTGTCGGATCAACGGCAATCCCATGTAGATCTGTATCTAGCTTAGTTCATTCCACCATTGTAGTATCTACGGGGTCGCAAGATTCCATCTTATATTTCTTAAGCGATTCAAGGGCATACTTGGATTGATTGATAAAGATGCCTCTGGGACTATGAGATATCTAAAGACCTAAGAAGAATGATACCTTGCCCATCATTGACATCTTAAAATTGGAAGACATGAGTGTCCCAAACTCATCCGATAAGGTTTGGGTCGAGGCAACAAATATAATATCATCAACATATATTTGTACCATAATCTTATCTTTACCTCGTTTCTAAATGAACAGTGTGGGATCCACATTGCCTTTAGCGAAGCCTTGCGTAATGAGGAATTGTGACAATAGATCATACCATGCTCGTGGAGCTTGCTTCAACCCATAGAGAGCCTTTTTAAGCTTGTACACGTGATTAGGATATTTAGAGTTCACAAAACCATCCGGCTGTTGAACATAGACCCCTTCCTTCATTTCACCGTTGAGAAATGCCGTCTTCACATCCATTTGATAGACGATCATATTCATGTGGGCTGCATAAGCGAGGAATAGTCTAATAGCTTCCAAACGAGCAACAGGTGCAAAGGATTCCATAAAGTCGATGCCCAATAATTGCTTGTATCCACAAGCTACTAGTCGAGCCTTGTTCTTCAATATTCCGCCTAACTCATCGAGTTTCACCTTGTAAACCCATTTCAAAGTGAGTAACTTCACTTGATCCGGGCATGGGACAAGTTCCCATACTTCAAGACGTACAAATTCATTAAGTTCTTCTTGTATAGCTTCTATCCAACAAGATTGGGTTAATTCTTGTTGCCGCGTCTTAGGTTCAACTTCACTGAGAAAAGCATCAAAATGACATAACATTGCACATTCTTGTAACTGACTTCGTGTGGATACCGGACGATTAGGGTCACCAATAATAGAATCTATAGGATGATCCTTTGTCCACTTGCTGTCATGTTCACGAATCCGTGGATTGGAGTAGACCGTAGTAGGAGCTTCCTCTGAGGGGACGACCCGACTTGATTATGTTCGGGAATAGGTACACCAAAGAATGGAAGTTCACGCATTTGAGCGAATTCCAAGTCATGATCATCATCATCCTCTTCATCATCAATAGGCATGACATGGGTAGTTGATTCGGGTGTTAGTTGAGAATTACTCGTTGAAGGTATATCTTGACCAATTGTAGGTGTAGACGTATCCGATTGTGCTTCGTTTTCTGGAGCGACAACTTCGATAACCAGAGCTATTACCTTAGGTTCTGGAGCAACAATACTTGGAGGAGTAAATAATTCATCAAAGAACGGTTAAAACAACGTATCCCTTTCATTCCTAGAAGGTGGTTTAATGATGATGAAGTAGGGTTGTTTGGGACAAGACCAGAGCTAATATTACTGGGTCCCATTTCATGAAGTGCGAGTTCAGAGTTGCTTTGCTCTGAAGCCATCAACGTCAGCTCATCAAAATCAACATTCACAGTTTCAAGGATCATACGATAATTACGATTGTAGATTTGGTATGCCTTCTTTGTGGGTGCATAACCAATGAAAATACCAATATCAGTCTTTGGTTGAAGTTTTCCCAAATTGTCACCATCATTATTTGGATAGCAGGGAGAACCAAATACATGAAGATATGATAAATCTGGTACTTTTCCATGTAGAAGATCATAAGGTGTTTTGCCATGGCGTTTTCGAATTAGTGACCGGTTTTGGGTGTAAACTGCTGTAGATATTGCTTCTGCCCATAAGAACAATGGAGCCTTTGTGTAAATTAACATCGTTCGAGTAGCTTCCATAAGTGTGCAATTTCGCCTTTCAACGACACTGTTTTGTTGTGGAGTGCGAGCAACGGATGTTTCATGAGATATGTCAACTTCTTTATAATAATTACGCAAGATTTCGATTCACAAATTCAGTTCCATTATCTGTACGAATGCGTCGGACAGTAGTGTTGAGACGCACTTGAATCATCCTGAGAAATCCGATGATGAATTTAGGTGCCTCATTTTTTGTTGTAAGAAATTTCACCCATGTAAACCGAGAGTAATCATCGACAATGACGAGGATGTACTTTTTACCACTTAGACTTTCAACACGCATTGGCCCACAAAGATCCATATGCAACAAATAAAGTTTCTCTTGGTTGGTGTCTTCAGTCTTGGGTTTGTAGGATTTCTTAGTTCTTTTCCCCATTGTACACGCGGAACACAAATGGTCCTTGTGAAATGTAAGTTTAGGAAGACCACGAACAAGTTCGTTTTTCGCCAAATGATTAATAGCGTCAAAGTTAAGATGAGATAACCGTTGATGCCATAACCATGACTTAGTCTTTGATGCTTTGGAGAGAAGACATATGGGAGAAGCAGCCATCATATCTTGTGGAGGCAAAGTGTACAAATTGTTCCCTCGAGTACCTTTCAATAAATCATCCCATTCCAAATTACGAATGAAGCAGGTATGCTCTCGAAAAGCAACTTCTAGGTTTGCATCACAAAATTGTCCCACAGAGAATAAGTTGTGACCGAGACCTTCCACATAATACACTCTTGAAATTATAACATTCCCAATATGATATTCACCGTAACCCATTATCTTTGCAATATGATCATTTCCAAATCGAACCGTACCAAGAAACTTGCTGACGAAATTTCTGAGCTGAGAGCGATCTCCGGTCATATGCTTGGAGCAACCAGAGTCCAGATACCAGAGAACAATTTGGACCACCTGTTTTTAGTAACAACAGTATACAATGCATCAGAAACTATTGGTTCCAGAGTGTTAGCAGATACAGATATAATATTATCAGAATTGCTAACATTTGTGTTATCCTTATATTTCTGGCGTTTTCTAATATGAGTTTTACCAATAACAGGTTTTACTGTTCCAAATTTCTAAGGTTTTGGATTATTAGCGGGCACTACAGTAGGAGTAGATGTTGGAAATTCACTTTATGTGGACATTTAAGAATTCCTATTAGTTATCATAGTCACACACGCTTAGACTAGACTAGGAAACAATGTATAGTTTAGGTGTGGTGTGTGACTATATATACCCCTCCAAGGCTTCCAAAGAGGGGTGTTGCTTGTGTTTCCATTTCACTTTTAATACATTTTCTTTCTTTTTCACACACAACCTTCTATCTCTAAACTCATCAATGGATGCCACCATTTACCACCACCCACCAAGACCACCGGATCATATATAGCAAACCCACAATTAGCATCAGAGCTTCGGTTCAATCCTTGGATCGTGTTTTTGTTTCTGATTTGGTGGTCAAATTTTTTTGTCTCGATCTGTTAACATTTTTTGTGTCACGTTGGTTATCCAACTTTTGTCACGATTTGTTCTCTGTTTCACTGTCCATCATATTTTTCATATCTGGTCTTTAGTCCATCAAAACAGTTATATCTGGTTCTTGGTTATTATATCTGGTTCTTGGTTATCTTATATGGTTCTTTCTGATGTCCATTTTCAGTCTCGATCCCATAACTTCATCACTGGTATATTGTGTTTTATCACTGGTTTCTTAACTAGTATCTCTTTTTTGGGTTTTCTAGTATTTTTTTAAGATGGAAAGATAAAAACAGATCTAGAAAACCCAGATCCGGAATTCAAGGAAAAAGTACTATGGATAAGATTTCAGATGGATACTTTCCGACAGGTGATTCTGACGGATACTTTCCGACGGGTGATTCGGACGGATATATTCCGACGGATATATTCCGATGAATATATTCCGATGGATTTATCCATATTCCGATGGACTTATTCATATTCCGATGGATGATTCCAATGGGTCATTCTGATGGATGATGATTCCGATGGATGATTCCAATGGATCATTCCGATGGAAACAGTTTAACAAAACAAACATTACCGAGACCCATAACAAAACCAACATCATATCTAACCCATAATGAATCTGACTCAACACTTTGTCACCATCAAATATATCTGACCCCAACTAAACCCAGTAAAAACATACCATGACTGATTTGACGAAGACTCAACATATCACCAACCTTATTCCTCCACAACACCAATTTAAACTAACCTAATGCCCATCGTCACCTAATCCCCTCTATAACATCTTTAAAAAGCCTCAAAACAAAAACATTTAGATCTCAGTTTCATTTATTTTCGTGGGTTATTTTTACACTTGTAACCTCTTGAGATCATTCACACGAAATAAAAAAACCATCATCGATCTGTCAATGGTTTTTCACCATCTTTTATATTTGAAAATAAATAAAGTTTCATAACAAATATGTTACAAACCTTAATTGTTTCGATTTATGAACAACAAATCAAACCTTAACCGAGACCCTTTACAGCTCTTGTAAAGCCCCATGCTTCTTTTGATATTCGAATAGAATGAATGATTGATAACAATTTACTGTTATAATCAACCCATTGCTTCGCTTTAAAACGAAAATCAAACAACATGTAATTAACCAAAAACCTACCCGAGACCGTTTTTTAGGATCTTGCAGCCGGTTTATATATATTCGTTAGTTTCGCTTAACCTTTGAAGATGAAACCTCGTTTCATTCTTTTGGATATAAGAAACAAAACATTGATTGGTTTGTTGTTGCAGCCGTTTGGGATTTATAGATATGAGATGGGAGGACACGAAATGAATAGATTATCTATTCTAACTGATTTGGTTTGGACGTTTGGATGATTCGAACGAGATGGAGGATCAACTTATTACCTCGATGAGATAAATGAATGAATATTTGTTTGATGTGTTCTTTGTTTTGATGGCTACGGATGATCAAGCAGAGATGGGGGCGGAGTTTCTTAGAAACTGATTAGGTTTGTGATTTTTTGGTGGATGGGATAGATAGTGAAAATGGGGGTTGTGTGTTTAAGCGGCGATGTGTTACAGACGAGATTAGGGAAGTGTATGAGTAGGGTTTCGGTGGCTATAGGTTTTTATACCAAATGATTAGGGTTACTGTGAGTATTAAATCTTGGGCTTGCTTACCTAAGTTTAACATTCATTTGGGCTTTCAAATGTATTGTAATTGATGGACCAAGATCATGAAAGAGTCACATATTGGATGGGCCACGAAATTTTGCTCATTGAAGTTGGATTTGGTTAGACGTGAATGTTGACAACAATTTCAATTGTTAACATTTAATTGATACTAAATGGTTCATATTAATTTGTAAGCTTGTATATAATTTGTACAAAATTAGCCGTGGTTAATTTTTGTATAAATTACTTTGTGGGTTGATGTGACGAGACAAAGTGATAAATGTAATGTGACAAAGTGACGAGACTCAGTGACAAAATTATTTGACGAAACCGAGGAAAAATGGCTATTTTTTAGTGGCTACGGATTTGTGATCGGGTATTAATTATTTGAAGTTGAAGACGAATTTATCGAAGGCGTGAACTTATTTTATCTTTGAAGATAACTTGCTCATGCTTAATCTTAGAATGAAGACTTGTTTATCTGGTTTCCGGGTTCGGGGTGGTTGGTTGTTGACCCGGATAACTATCACATTAAAGGGGTTACATTGTTGTACTCAGTGTCACGCGCTTAGTCGACGTGGATAATTTCAAGAGGTGTTGTGCTTATTTACTTATTCAGTGATGTATTGGGTACTTAGAGATTTCTCCACCGTTCCTCATTCAACAATTGTGCAAGCTTAAGTCATAAGATCGAGGGATTCTTATTCAGTTTCATGTTTGGTATATCCGGTTCATTCTATCAGTGGTCACTTCAAATTGCCTACAAGGGGGTTGGTAAATATGGTCGTGGAGAGTTTATGAGTAGAAAATTTCGATTAGCAGTTGATTCTCACAAAGTATATAATTCAGTTTATTTATTATTCTCACGAGATTTCAGGTACATGTGCGTACGATATATTGCTGGTTCCGAGTTTCAAAACCATCAAGAGGGAAGAAGAAGACATATTGAATGCACAACGAGTACACGTGATTAACTTCATACCTTCTTTTGATTTGAAGACATTCCGGGAAGACATTTGTCATAACCGTAGAGAAAATCAGTGTTCTATCTCGTGGCGTTATCAATCTCTAAACGGTACACTACTAATTCGATGTTTAATTGTTTTGATGTTGCAATTATTCATCATCATTATCCTATATGGAGAGATATGCAGTTCCGGGACTTAATTGACTCTGGTGCATCTCCGGAAGAAGATATGTGCATTTCCGGGACTTAATTGACTCTGGTGTTACGATGTCAACTTCATGAATGGGATAAAGTGTCCACTTCAGTATTTGAGCTTCATAATTGGGATTGGTTTATTTTCTTCAACTATATGGGGGAAGAAATATCTTGATTCTTTCTAGTATGCATAACTTGAACTCTAAGGGGGAAGAAAAGTTCAGAAGAATTATTCAAGCGTGAGAAGAAAGGTTATTGATCTACTTGGTGTGCCCCAAACTTTCAATCCCTCTTAGAAACATTATCATGTTATATGATGGGGTTTGCTTGTTAAATTCCCCTGTGCGCTTAATCTTTCCAAGCTTAATTGAAAGCTTTGAAGTTGCTTATGAGGATTGTCGGTTTAGGCGGAAGCTATTAAAAGCTTCTACATCAAGAAGATGTGGCATGAATTAGGGGGAAGTTAATTCAGAAGCTTCTCCTTAACCATAAGTATATGGATTACTTAGCTCGTGTTGTTACAGTAGTTCTACTACAAGTTACTTTAAAGATGAGTCATTTTGAAGTGAAGACTTGAAGTCAAAGACCTCAGAAGACTTCATCAGCTTTGGACGCTTCTTGGAAGCTTTTGTTCTTAATCATTATGTACTTGTTAGGAAAAATATTGTAAGGAATTCTACACGTCGTCCCATGGGGGAAGATTGTTGGAAATTCACTTTATGTGACGACATTTAAGAATTCCCATTAGTTATCATAGTCACACACGCTTAGACTAGACTAGGAAACAATGTATAGTTTAGGTGCGGTGTGTGACTATATATACCCCTCCAAGGCTTCCAAGGAGGGGTGTTGCTTGTGTTTCCATTTCACTTTTAATACATTTTCTTTCTTTTTCACACACAACCTTCTATCTCTAAACTCATCAATGGATGCCACCATTTACCACCACCCACCAAGACCACCGGATCATATATAGCAAACCCACAGTAGACTTATTTAAAGGGCACTTGGTTCCTACAGTAGTGTTGGTGTTCCTAGTTAAAGGACACGCTTGTGTTTTGGTAGCCTTGGTACTCCTAGTTAAAGGGCACGCTTTCTTCGCTTTAGTGGGAGTGATCCTAGTTAAAGGGAACGTATTTCCTACTATAGTGAAAGTTCTACCAGTGGGGCGCCACATCCAACCAACTTGGGTTAACACTTTCCCAGTCAGTTTCCATTCTAAATCATTTTTACGGGCATTCATCTCATTCACATGGTCAATAAGGCAAGAATCATGATGACTAGAAAACATACATTCATTGCAATTGCAACATTTCAAATTAGAATTCACAGTAGGCTTAGAATGCTACACAACCGCAGAGCCTTTAGGTTTAGCTACATGATTCTTTTTATTCAAAACAGAGATAACATTCCTAGGGTAGGCTTCTACTTTCTTCTTCACTTGACTACTAGATGGGGGCAAGATCCTATCGTTTTTCATGTTTCTTTTAAGCTTAGATCTTTGAGCCTTATTAGTGGTGTATACTCCTATAGAAGGCAACACAGGAATATTAGAAGCTGTTTTAGATTTTGCCTTATCTTTAGTGACCAATGTTTGAGATGGTTTAGTCCTAGATCCCTTGTTAAGAGGTGTGACGGCAATGATGTTCCTTTTGATTGCACTAGAGGACGATGCTGAGACAGTGGCTGCGTTATCCACAACATTCTTACCTTTTAGAGTACGAAGTGTTTCCTTTAACTCAGCCAAAGCCAAATTTTTATCACAAATTTGTTCCCTCAAATCAGATATTTCCACCGACTTTCAATTCAGTCGTTCAATCAATGATTGATTATGTGAAGTGGTATCAACACATGCGGGCTTTACTGAATCGAATAGTTGTGTATTTTTCTGTTTTAATTTATCAACTTTGGACAAAATCTTAGAAACTCGATTATCTAGATCAAGTTTAAAATTATCAGCGGCCACAAGTACGTTCACACAATTAATCTCCTTAGATTTCACTATGTCTATAGGCAATGATTTAGCAACCTTGTCACTTGGCTGGCGCTGTTTTGATTGTAAATTCAATCGAAAATTCTTTTGAAAATTTGAATCATCTATATTAACACCTCCGAATGACGTTTCAAAAAGATCTTGAATAAATTGTTGTTTACATTCAAGCGAAATACAATGTTTTTGAATCTCATCAAAATGTTTTGAAAGCGAAGAATAAGAATCTTGAAGCTTTAAAAATTCAACGTCAGATTTGTGACAAGTACTATCTACCACATTATCCACAGATTCAACATTATGCAAAATAGAATCATTATCAACACTATTATTCTCACAGACGGAAACAATATCATGCGACATCACTTGCTTCAGAAGCTGATCATTTTGGCGTGAAATTCGTTCTATTTCAAGTAAACTGTTTTCATAAGCATCATCCATTTCATTGAAACAAGTCTAGCTTCTTCTATTTCCAAAAGCAAATATTGATCAATATTGCTAATACAAGCTTTAATATTGTTTACAAACAGAACAATTTTGTCTCGAAACGCAGCTCTAGTGTGCTCAAAATTCCATTCACCTTCCGTTATGGCCGAAACCGTCATACGTTCCTTAATGACCTTGTCAAAATCGGAAAAGTGTTGGTGCACCGCATTTAAGCTATCTGACACCTTACTTAACGGTGGAATTAACTTAGTTAAATCCTTTTTTACAAGTGTAGGAGACGTACTAGGAAGGTTTTCATTTAACAAACTTGGGGGCACAAAAGCTGATAATTGAGCTAATTCCTTTTGTAATCGAATACGGGTCTTTTTATCATATTGATCTTTATTATGCTTATCATAATCAAGCTTATGGAATGTTGAAAGCATTTTAAATCGAGTTTCTTCCGTAAGTGACATTGTCTCCTCAGTATCACGAACATAAGGTTCTTCTTTCGATTTGCCAATTAGGGTCACATCATAAAGACAAGGAATATATTCCTGAGCTTGTTTTGCATAACCGGGATTAGGTGGTAAATCTTAAAGACGCTTAAGTTCTAGTTCTTTATACGATTTAGTTAAAAGATGAATCTTTTATGTGGAAGCGTATTGTTTTAAAAGCTGTTGTTCCTTAAATTTAAGAAGTTTGGTAGCATTAATTTATGATTCAAACTTTTTAGACTCGAGAGTTTCGAAATCCTTTTTAAGTTTTTGAAGATCATTTACAGCCGACTCTTTTTCTTTAGATTCATTGAAAAGATTAGTTCTTAGTGATTCTATTTCCTTTAAGTGATCTATCTTTTCAAAACAAAATTGGTCAAATTCAGAACAAGTTATTTTCTCTACTTGAGAGACCATTTCAAAAACTTTGACCTTTTCCTTATACAACGCAAGCTCAACAGTTAGATTAGCATTCAAATCTACGGTTTGTAGGACAGCCACATTCATGTTATCTATAATATGTTTAGGCACCATTACCAAATCATGTTGATCATAAGATTCCATACCCGTCGTAGCATTTGGTTGAGGTTCACTCAAACGTGTTGGATTGGATACCACATCATTTGAGTTACTAGTTCCCGAATGTTGTTCGAGGTTGTCATTTTCATGCTCAACTTGATGTGGATTATAATGAATAATATTAGATGTGGTTGGTACCTCACTGACGACATCAGAACCGTAGTGAGAGAGATTAGCAACGAGAGCAGCTTGGGCTGAGTGAATGTCATCACAATCTGAATCATATGCATCAAGATCATCTGCTTGATATGCTGCATTAGAAGTAGAGACGACTGCAATGCCTTCATTATTAGCTGCCCCTGGGTCTGCAAGAAATGCTAATTCCCCTGAATCCAAAATCTTTCCCTTAGATTGAGCATCGACCAAATACATCTTCTCACGAAACCACGTTGCATCCCTTCTCCTTTCTGGCTGAGTGCATTTCCTAGCCATATGACCTTGTCCTCGACAATTGTAGCAAGGCATAACCTTTTGAGGACCAATAGGGCTTCCATTTACACTAGCTTGAGAAGTCACAGCTTGAGCATTCACGATCCTTGTAGTAGGTCCATATGAATTTTGCCTTCCGTGAATGGATTGCACCGTCACTTGACCATCTTAAATAGTGGCTTGTTCTCGAGGATTTGAAGAAGTGTAGAGCTGATTGTTCGTTGGTGGAAAACCTCTAGTTGCAACTAGTTTTGACAAGTAGGCAGTGAGATGGTTTAAGACATCAGTAGGTGTATCATTTGGAGTAAAGACGGGTGCTTGAATTGGTGGAAGTTCATTGGAGTAAAAGGCTTGTGCTTGTGGTGCTTCAATTGGAAAATATTCTTGCTGAGGAGTATAGCCCATTGGAGAAGTAATAGCTTGTGATGGTGATGCATGATGTGTTGGTTGATGTGGATAAGGCTGTTGAAGAACACTTTGTTGAAATGCTTGTTGTGGCATCATTAGTGGTTGATAAGATGGTTGTTGTGGTTGCTGATAGGTGTGTTGTGGTTGCAAGTATGATGTTTGTTGATAAGTGTAAGCCATGTTTTGTTGGGGAGTCATTAGTTGAGAAGAATACATGGCAAGTGGATCATGAACTTGAGGTGTTGGCAACCGAGCCTAGATCACGTGGCATTCGTGTTTTTGAAGAAAATATCGAAGTTGATCCTCGTTGGTTTGATGCAAATCCTTAGCCATTTTAACAGCCGTCACGTACTTGCTCCATTCAGAAGGAAGAGTGTTCAAATACTTGGTGTTTAATTGAAACGTAGGAATTGCTAGGCCATAGATGTTGAGCTCATTCATCAATAGAGTGAATCTCAAATAGTAATCATTGAGAGTCTCCCCGGGGACATAAGCAAACTTATCAAACGTATCATATAGCTTACACTCTCGTTCTTGTTTAGTTAACGAGGTGCCTTGCATTAGAACACGAATTCTATCCCATAACTCTTTGGCAACTTTATGTTTACTAACGAGTTTGTAGACATCTGGAGGAAGGGCTTGGAGAATGATGTTTGTAGCTTGTTTATCACACTTGTCTTGAATCTTAGCATCTCCAGTTAATTCACCCGTTGGAGGACGAGTAACAGTACCTTCCGTCACAGTACCATATACGAATGGTCCATTGAGCACCGATGCCCAAATGAGATGTCCGTTCTCTTTATTCAACATATAAAGTTCCATTCGAGAAACCCAATCCTCGTACATAGTCTTCACCAACATTGGTGGACGATTATCCGTACCCGAGAGGATGGACTTATCCGTAAGTGATGTAAACTTCATTTTGATAAGTTAAGATTTACAAAAGGTTGATCGAACAATGAGAGAAAGTAAATGTGTTTGTCGTCGTGTGTAGAAGTCAACCCCTATAATATGTTCTCAATATCACAAAAACTTGTCGCAATAACCAATCTGTCGCAATAACACTTATCGCAAAAACAAATCTGTCGCAATAACCAATCTATCGTAATAACACCTATCACAATACCGGAACTGTCGCAATAACACCTATCGCAATAACAAATCTATCGCAATAACCAATCTATTGCAATGACACTTATCGCAATAACAAATATGTCGCAATACACCTATCGCAATAACAAAACTGTCGCAATACACCTATCGCAATAACCTGTCACAATAATGGTCGCAATAAGCTGTGCAATACTGGTAGCAATAACCGTCACAATGTGAAAACCCTAGCCTTTGCGATAACTAGCACTTTTCTTGGATCAAACATACCCAATTCGAGATTTTAAGCCAAAAAATGATCCAAACACCCAAAAAAAATTTGTTTTTAGCCAAAGTAAATATACGAAATCTCTACCACCACTATGTAGAAGATTTGTATCAAGAAAAAATCAAAAAAAAAGAAAATTTTTTTTGGATCGAATGATTTGAATCAAAAAAGACACAAAAATCAAGAACACAAACACATGAACAATACAATCATCTCATGGCTCTTGATACCATTTGTAGGATATTGTAAATCTTGCTTATATTCTAGAGAGAGAAAGTATGGAAAACACACTTTAACTATGTGAAATTATAAAGTTAACCACACCCTCTCCAACTAAGGAGAGGGTTTATATACCCGAGCCCATGAGATGGGCTTGGGCTTATGATACAAGGCTTTTGACACCCCGTATAAAAATTAAAGTTCTCTTGTCTCGATATCTTAACGAATTGATCTAGGCTCTCTATGTGACTCAGTCGTTCTTTGGTGAAACAAATAATTGTGGTTGTTTTTAAAATTAAAATGTGCAGGACAATTAAAGTAAAGGTGCTATTAAAGTAAATCTAAGTCTAATTAAAATAAAGTGCAAGTATTTAAAGACGTGACTAAAATTAAAGAGCACTAAAGTAAATGACGCAAATTTAAATCTATCTAAGGCAATCTTAAAACGCAACTAAAACTTAAACTAAGACAAGACTAAAATTAAGCTAAGACAAATAATCTTAAAGTGCAATTAAAATAAAAAGGCGGGAAAAATAAGCTTTTAAAATAAAAGACAGAAATTTTAAAAAGAAAAACCTTACAGAACCCTTGATTCGGAAGTTCAAAACTTCTGAATGAGCTAGCTTGATCCGGAACTTTTTAAGTTCCGAATGAAACAGGCTTGGTTCGGAAGTTTTGGCTTCACTCGGAACTTTTTCCTTCACTTGATCCGGAACTTCGTTCGGAAGATATTGATCCGGAACTTTTGCCCTTGGTTCGGAACTTTGGAATTGATCCGAAACTTTTGAGAAGTTCCGAATGAACAGCTTGACTCGGAACTTTTAAAGTTCCGAATGAACACTCACAGATCCGGAAGTTTTGGAGTTCCGAATGAATTGCTTGATCCGGAACTTTTGAGTTCCGAATGAAACTTTTCTGATCCGGAACTTTTGAACTTCCGGATGAAGCTAGCTTGGTTCGGAACTTTTGAAGTTCCGAATGAACCACTCTTGATTCGGAAGACTTCCGGATGAAACCCTTGATCCTGAACTTTCAGACTTCCGAATGAACAGCCTTCCTTGTCTTGATTCGGAAGATTTCCTGGGAACAAAGAAACAGAAACAACTTTCCCGAAGAACAAGGGAATCAAAATAAAGACGATCTAACATAAATTTAACCAAAATCAACCATACGATTTAATAAAACCAATAACAAAACATCAATTAATCATAAACAAACAATCAATATCAAGAAATCTAACAACTTTAACCACAATAATCAAAAACCCATTTGATCAAAATAAAAGCATGAACATGAACACAAACATAAACATAAAAATCAAGAATTAAGAAAGGAAGATGAGAGATTAACAAGATAAAGTAAAGATTGACAAGAATTAAATGGGAACTTACTTGAAATTAAATGAATTTAAGGTGCAAGACAAGGTATTTAAATTGGACAAAAAATTAAATGACATGTATTTAAATGTGCAAGGTAATGAAAATGGAAGAACTAGTGTCACTCTAGCCAACCAGAGAAAATGATTACAACTAATGACTATTTATAGGGGAGGATTAAGGAAGCTTCCTCCCCTCCTTCATTTCTTATTAATTGCGTCATTAGGTCCCTCCTTCTTTTAATCTTTCTTAATTGCATCATTAGTTTTCCTTCTTTTAATCTTCATTAAACTTGGATTTTAAGGACTTTTAGCTTCGGGATTTCTTTGAACTCGTCTTTAAATTCTTCAATAAAATAGACTTGAATTCTTCGTCTTTTGATAAACTTCCGTCTTTTGACTTTTTATTCGATAAATCTTCAGAATTGGTCGTGGACTTCCGTTATTTTTGCACTCTTGACTTCTCGACTTCGTCTTTCATATTTTTTCTTCAATAAAAGTCCGTAAATGCCCGTGAATGTCCGTGTTTTCTCCACTTTTCACCTTTTCGTCCTAAATCACAACAAAAACACAAACCACGCATAATTCCGACATAAAAGACATAAAATACACGTTTTGGCTCGGTTATTATTGTAATTAAGTGGTAGAAAAGATGGGTGTTTACACACCTATCAAATCCCCTACACTTGACCATTGCAATGTCCTCATGCAATGCATTAGTTACAAAGAAAGATTACATTTTTCATCATAATTAATCCACGTTGGCCTTTATTAAAGAGATAGAAAATTAAAGACATACAAAATAAAGAAATCAAAAGCATACCTTGGGTTTTGGATATGTCATGAATAATCATCATCCTCAAGTTTTCACTTTCTCCAAACCAAGCTTAAAAACGAGATCATTGTTATTATAAGTTAGTAAACTATCACGAACTCATGTGGGCCAATTATTCACTTAGACTCCCTTATTCCTAGGTGTATCTCTTATATTTTATTGTTGTCTTGAATGATCACGAGGATGCATTTTTGACTTATTTCGATAGTTATTAAGTCTGAAAATAAAGTGAATGATTTAATCAATAGTTAGCTAAAGGACAAAATCTTTTAAAACTGCTTCTCGGGACCTCATAAAGTTCATATCTTGGCATAACTCGTTTCGCGATTTGAGACCTTTCTCGGACCGATATTTGGCAGCGACTTCATACTTCAAACCTTGAGAGACGTTCATGAAATTATGGTCTTCTCTTCATAATAGGAATTTCTTCACTTGAAGTTTTGAGAGATTCATACTTGGACCACGACTTCTTCATTTTTCTCCAATCTTTATTTTGGACTTTGATATACAAGGATCCGCCTCCTTTTATGACTTGGATCTATTTATCCTCATACCTTGTTAGGGTCTTTTCGGATACACTTCTCCATGACTTTTGGGGAGTATTTGCTTTTCGTCGTGTGTCTCGATCCTTCATATTGATTTTCGATAAATGATTCTTCACATCACTTTGGATCTTTAGCAACAAAATATAGCCCTCATGCCTTGTTAGGGCCTTTTCGGACTCGCCAATCTTCGCATCCCGCTTCAATAAGTTATGCCTTGGCTATGAACTCTAATCCATACCGAGCAACTTTTAAACGATCTTGGGCTAGAAGCTAAGTAACTTTTCAAATCGTACAACCTTATTTATTAGCAGATAAATTTATTAGCAAGCGATGGGAGAATAGGCACATAATTAACTCACATAAATTCACGAAAGAATACCGAACTTATAATTGGCTCTATCATCTCTCGTTCTCCACAGTTTAAAATCTCAAGGAATGAGACTCGTGGATACTTAGCCTATTAAATCAAAGTTTTGGGTTTTCGAGTCGCCTATAGGATCTTGCAAATTCTTAGACTTTTTCAAGTTTTGAAATCGCATTTTAAAGTTCCCTTGATAAACGACTCTCTAGGATCAATTATAGGAACTTGCGAAAAGTTCTTGTCCTTAACCCGTGAGAGTTAAGACTTTCGCGTTTTATAGCTCCCTATATAAAAGCCTAGCAAAACTTGACTTAAACACGTTAAGGGTACTAGCTAGAGTAACTTAGATAAGTAAACTCGGGTCAAGTCAAAAGATTCACAACGTTTGAAAATTAAAACCACTTATTAAGCATTTATTCTAACAAAGAAAGAAAATAACTATACAAAGGTAAAAACTAATAGGCCAAAATAGATCAAAAATTTTGAAAAATGTCGAAAAATTGATTTTCCGGTTAAAATGAGGACAAATACAATGAAAAGACCACTTAACTTCGATAGAAGTCCCCCCTACACTTAAGATAAACATTGTCCTCAATGTTTAAGCATGTGGGAGTAAACTCCCCTACACTTAGGACATTGTGCACTTTGTTTAAATCTCGCTAAGGAAAAGACAACTAAAGAGATTCCTATTTTAATATTGAGAAAATATATAAAATAGTGAATCGAAAAGAGTTTAGGATAGAACCGGGAAGAAGTAGAACACAGAATCACGGGTCGTCAAGAATCATCAAGAGTGGATCATTGAAGCTCGAATCCCTGATTAAGAAGTGAGGAGAGGAAAGCAAACTAACGGGTCTCCCCTAGATTTATGATAAAGAAAGCGAAAAGATAGATGCATGGGTTGCCTCCCAAGAAGCGCTTGATTTTTTATAACCGAGTCATTAGCCTGACTCGACCTTGATCATCAACGGAAGAAGCATGAAACATATCCACCAGGATCAAAGACATAGTTTTCATCCATCAATAAGCACGAGCTTAAGGCGAACAAGGCAAGCCAAAGAAGAGTAGGCAAGGTTCCCTTAAGCAGCGATGGAGCACGGTGGAAGCAAGGGTGAAGTGCAAGCATGTCTTCAAAATTTCCAAAGATTTTTCCTTTTATTTCATCAGGTGGATACTGAGATGGCTTAAAGACTTCAATACCGGGGTCGAACACCTTTTCCTTTAAGGGAAAATAGCACTCAAGCTCAGCCGAGTGTGAAGAAGATCCGCAAAGAAGCACAACCTCGTCCTCAGAAGGGGGACAAAGAGGTGTCAAATCATATGTGCAACGGATATTGGTGTCAACCGGTTTCTTCTCCTTTGACAGAATGTTCTTCAAATCCAAAGTAAGATCAAGACGATAATCTTCAAAGTCATAAGGAGGAGCATCACTCTCATGAGGGAAGTATGTGTTGAGAAATTCAGAGAAATCTTCCTCAAATGAATAATCGTCCAAAGTAGGATCGAGTGATGGCAGAGGATCTTCATCATGTAAAGAATCGCTCGAGAGAGTATCAGCCTCATCAAAATCATCGAAAGTGGGCAGCTCGGGATACTCAGAAGTACAATCAAAATCATCCGAGTCTGAGCTAGAATCGACATCCACATAAGCATCAAAGACCGGTGGAGAATCATAAATGGGAGAAGGTTCCAAAGTGGAGCGAGAATCATCCACATCATCGTCAAAGAGTGGATTATCGATGGAAGAATCGAATAGAGGATTGTCGTAGACAACAAAGTCATCGAGCACATTTATCATATTCACTGATTCTCGTCCAAAAGATTTGCCTGTAAGCTTCCCCATTTTAAAAACTTTTGAATCATCCCGGACTCGTAAGATTAACTCACCTTCGGCCACATCAACTAAAGCTCGTCCGGTTCTCAAGAATGGCCGACCAAGTATTAAAGGAATACGAGGGTCCATTTCATAATCAACTACGACAAAATCGACCGGGAAAGTAAATGTGCCAACTTTGATAAACACGTCTTCGGCTATACCAACGGGGTAAGCGAGAGTGCGATTTGCAAGTTCGAGAGTCATCTTTGTTAGAATGAGGTCGGGTAACGATAGTTTTTTCCAAACACTCAAAGGCATAAGATTAATACTAGCCCCGAGATCAGCAAGGGCAGTAAATTCTTCAGTTTTGTTGAACACGCAAGGCAACACAAAATGACCGGGATCTCCAAGCTTTTCCGGTAATTCTTTAAGAATAACTGCTGAGCAGTTTTCATTAAAGCGTGTGTTGGCGAGTTCAATCAGCTTCTCCTTCTTACTAAGCAATTCCTTGAATGCTTTGACAAATTTTGGCATGTGGCAAAGTGCTTCAACAAGGCTAATGTTGATGGTCATTTGAGATAGCATATTCACATATTTCGATACTTGGCAGTCATTCTTGGTTAGCTCGTTGGTCTT
This sequence comes from Glebionis coronaria, assembly GCA_025667525.1. NCBI lineage: Eukaryota > Viridiplantae > Streptophyta > Magnoliopsida > Asterales > Asteraceae > Glebionis > Glebionis coronaria. The sequence goes on from CM046875.1 coordinate 522,534,903, forward strand.
GCCTATGCGAGAAGGGTATGGGATTCTAGGTTTATAGGTGGAAGGTGAAGGTGTAGTCGGTAAAGGTTGGGATGTTGAAGGGTCCTTCCTAGAGACATCGTCATGACGAGGCGGAGACGGTAATGGTGTACTAATACTAGGAGTAGGAGGAGTAGGGATACATGGTGGTGGAGGAGGTGTAGATGATGGGGGTGGGATTGCTGGTCCTACGATGGTGACTCCACTACGGGTAGTAATAGCACTCACATTAGCTCGCGGATTAGTGACGGTGTTTGAAGGTAGAGAACTTGAAGTAGAAGGTTGAGTGGCGGGCAAGAAACTAGCCAACAGATTCTTTAATTCAGTCGTTTGAGTGCTGAAGGAGGATTGAATATTATCACGAACCTCGGTTCTAATGTCATTACCTTGCTTTATGACATCTCCTTTCAAATTGATTATTTGGCTTTGTAGATTCTTGATTTGCTCACCTTGAGTTCTCATGATGGCTTCAACATCGGGATTAATGGGTGGGGTTTGTTGGGTGGGTGGTTGATAAGGGTTAGAAGCTCTTGGTGGGATTTGGTTGCTTCTATTGTAGTTGTTGGCGGAGTTTTGGTTTTGAGGAGAAAAACCGGGTGAAAGGTAATTGTTGGACCGATAACTCAGCAGATTTCTATCCCCTTGTTGTCTAGCTTGGTAATTTTCCGGTGAATAATTACCATAAGCTGCATACACATTTTCCGGATTTCCTTGAGTTGAAGGACAATCGGTGTATGAGTGAGGACCGCCGCATGTTTCACAAGGATTAGCAACCGCTTTAACTTGTTGTTGTTGTTGGTTTGAAGCGAGAAGCGTAATACTTTTGCTCATTTCAGTCATCATGCGGGTGAGTTCGGTCATCTCAGGGTTTGCTGAAGTAGAGGAAACATTGACTCTCGGGTTGTTCCTAGAAGAAGCAGAGGAATCCCAGTTTTTGTGGTGAGTAGTCATGTTCTCAATTAACTCTCTACACTCCTCGGGTCTCCTTTTCATGAATGTGCCACCAGCGGCTGCATTGATCGTATCACGATCTCGAAAATTCAAACCGTTGTAGAAAGTATCGATTAAGGTCACAGGGAGCATGTTGTGGTTTGGACATCTATCGATCAAGACATTATATCGCTCCCAAGCATCAAAAAGAGATTCATCAGGATCTTGCATGAAACCGCTAATTTGATTGCGAAGGCTTGTGACCATGGATGGTGGAAAGTAGCGCGACAAAAAGCGTTGAGTCATATCATCCCAAGTGTGAATAGAATTCTTCGGGAGACGATCAAACCATTTCTCGGCATGATGTAATAGAGTGTGTGGAAAGAGTTGTAGGCGAAGTTCATCCATTGTGGCACCGGCCAACTTCATGCTTTGGGTGATTGTAATGAACTTGTCGAGGTGTTTGTTGGCATCATCATCAGGCAATCCACGGAATGGGTTTGTTTGCACTTGCTGAATCATGTGGTGCTTCAATGAAAACTCAGGAGCGTTGATTTGCATCGGCGCAATCGGTCCTCCTCGTCCAAACATGGTTGGTTGACAAAGTTCTTCCATGGTCCGAAGATCGGGCTGTGGAAGAGCATTGTTGTTATTATTAGGGTGCGGTGGATTATTGTTGTTAACACCAGACATAGCTAAATCTTCTTGAGGCTCGGGCTCTTGATAATTAGAAGATCTAGTACGCATGCACCTACAAAAACAAAAGAAAAAGAAACCAAACACAAAAACAATATATATACACAATAAAGATAAAATCTTTTTGGATTTTTGAAATTTTTAATTTTTATGGATTTTTATCAATTTTTTAATTTTTATGGTTTTTTGAATTTTTTTATGCAAGAAAAGTAACGCTCACAAGTGAACGGATCCCAAAAAGCAACGCGTCTCTCACAGAAAACCGTTAATCTTTACGAAAAGAGCCGGCAGCGGCGCCATTTGATACACGGCTTTTGACACCCCGTATAAAAATTAAAGTTCTCTTGTCTCGATATCTTAACGAATTGATCTAGGCTCTCTATGTGACTCAGTCGTTCTTTGGTGAAACAAATAATTGTGGTTGTTTTTAAAATTAAAATGTGCAGGACAATTAAAGTAAAGGTGCTCTTAAAGTAAATCTAAGTCTAATTAAAATAAAGTGCAAGTATTTAAAAACGTGACTAAAATTAAAGGGCACTAAAGTAAATGACACAAATTTAAATCTATCTAAGGCAATCTTAAAACGCAACTAAAACTTAAACTAAGGCAAGACTAAAATTAAGCTAAGACAAATAATCTTAAAGTGCAATTAAAATAAAAAGGCGGGAAAAATAAGCTTTTAAAATAAAAGACAGAAATTTTAAAAAGAAAAACCTTACAGAACCCTTGATTCGGAAGTTCAAAACTTCTGAATGAGCTAGCTTGATCCGGAACTTTTTAAGTTCCGAATGAAACAGGCTTGGTTCGGAAGTTTTGGCTTCACTCGGAACTTTTTCCTTCACTTGATCCGGAACTTCGTTCGGAAGATATTGATCCGGAACTTTTGCCCTTGGTTCGGAACTTTGGAATTGATCCGGAACTTTTGAGAAGTTCCGAATGAACAGCTTGACTCGGAACTTTTAAAGTTCCGAATGAACACTCACAGATCCGGAAGTTTTGGAGTTCTGAATGAATTGCTTGATCCGGAACTTTTGTGTTCCGAATGAAACTTTTCTGATCCGGAACTTTTGAACTTCCGGATGAAGCTAGCTTGGTTCGGAACTTTTGAAGTTCCGAATGAACCACTCTTGATTCGGAAGACTTCCGGATGAAACCCTTGATCCTGAACTTTCAGACTTCCGAATGAACAGCCTTCCTTGTCTTGATTCGGAAGATTTCCTGGGAACAAAGAAACAGAAACAACTTTCCCGAAGAACAAGGGAATCAAAATAAAGACGATCTAACACAAATTTAACCAAAATCAACCAAACGATTTAATAAAACCAATAACAAAACATCAATTAATCATAAACAAACAATTAATGTCAAGAAATCTAACAACTTTAACCACAATAATCAAAAACCCATTTGATCAAAATAAAAGCATGAACATGAACACAAACATAAACATAAAAATCAAGAATTAAGAAAGGAAGATGAGAGATTAACAAGATAAAGTAAAGATTGACAAGAATTAAATGGGAACTTACTTGAAATTAAATGAATTTAAGGTGCAAGACAAGGTATTTAAATTGGACAAAAAATTAAATGACATGTATTTAAATGTGCAAGGTAATGAAAATGGAAGAACTAGTGTCACTCTAGCCAACCAGAGAAAATTATTACAACTAATGACTATTTATAGGGGAGGATTAAGGAAGCTTCCTCCCCTCCTTCATTTCTTCTTAATTGCGTCATTAGGTCCCTCCTTCTTTTAATCTTTCTTAATTGCATCATTAGTCCTTCCTTCTTTTAATCTTCATTAAACTTGGACTTTAAGGACTTTTGGCTTCGGGATTTCTTTGAACTCGTCTTTAAATTCTTCAATAAAATAGACTTGAATTCTTCGTCTTTTGATAAACTTCCGTCTTTTGACTTTTTCTTCGATAAATCTTCAGAATTGGTCGTGGACTTCCGTTATTTTTGCACTCTTGACTTCTCGACTTCGTCTTTCATCTTTTTTCTTCAATAAAAGTCCGTAAATGCCCGTGAATGTCCGTGTTTTCTCCACTTTTCACCTTTTCGTCCTAAATCACAACAAAAACACAAACCACGCATAATTCCGACATAAAAGACATAAAATACATGTTTTGGCTCGGTTATTATTGTAATTAAGTGGTAGAAAAGATGGGTGTTTACACACCTATCAGCTTACAATGAGACCGTCAGCCTATACATGTTGTAGGCTTGGCTTGGCGTTGTTTGTTTACTATTAAGTTAACTAGACTACGAGCTACTACTTAATCTATTGTTGGGGTAACCGGTCCTTTCTAATACATAAAACGTATTTCCAACAATCTCCCCCTAAGGGAAGTCACTCCAAACAAGGGCGTTACCCGAGTTACAATAATAAAATAAACCTAGCATACTATGCTTGTCTTGAGCTCGTAGTCTTCGCCTTTCTTTTCTTTCTCTTTTCTGGTGAACATGTTGATGTGATCTTTGATATCAATCTTGTACATTAATCTCTTGCCTTGATGTGATCTTTACTATTAAGTTAACTAGACTATGAGCTACTACTTAATCTATTATTGGAGTGACCGATCCTTTCTAATACGTAAAACGTATTTCTAACACTTTCAATCCCAATTCACCCAATAACACTCAAAATCACATCTCTTCTTCTTCTAAGAATGTTGATTATGGAACTTCTTATCTTCCACCACTAGCCTTTAGTGTTCTTCCTCCTTCATATGATAATGTCATGCATTAGGGAACATATCTTCATTGTTGTCAATATCAACATCTTGATATGGCTCACATCTATGAATAGTTGAATTACATCAAGAGTCTCTTAGTCAAACCTCCTCTTCACTATGACTATGAGATCTCTACCAAGTCACCACCACCTCCTTTCACCACTACCTTGTCTTTTATCTAAGCATTGGTTGCTTATCTTCAAGACATCTAGTTCAAGCAAATCTTAGAGTTCTAGTTTAACTAGGATTAGACTTATGCTTTTCTTTTGGCTTGTTTTATTTCTCATACATGTTTGTATGCTTTGTTTCCTTGTATCTTTTTTCATGTTTCCTTTTAACATGGCATATCTTGGATCTTTGTCTCTTCTCTTATATTTTTTTGTGTGACCTTTGCTATATCTTTTTGGGTGTCTCTTCTCTACTACTAACCCTTCTATGTAGCTTGTCACCATATCTTGATTCCTTGGTGCCCCAAGCAAGGGGGAGTAAGCACCAAGGGGGATCATTTGCAAAGTCCGGTTTTTTTCTTCTTCAAAGACTTTTGCAACCTTTTTGCTTCAAAAATGGAGAGAAATAAAATAAACTCGTCTTCGAAAATCTTGTTTTTATTAGGTGTTGAGTTTATGTATTGTCGGAATCAAAAAGGGTAGATTGTTAATGCAATGATGCCTAAAAACGTTACTTGCATTTTTCGGTCTCGCTTTGTTTTGATTACGACAATATGTAAAAACAAGCATTTACGAAAACAACGAAAAACGAATTCTTGAGTTCAATTATTTTTTTATTTTAACCATTATCACTTAAGGTATGTACAAACAAGTACTCATCCTAATTAAGTGATCAAGGATTTAATCTTTTCTTAAAACTCACTTTTTATTAAGTGTGACAAGTTTTTATTAAACTTTTTTTTAAGAAAATGTTTTATTAAATTAATTATTTAAAAATTTGAAAATGGCATATTCTATCTAGGTTTGAAATATCCTTTCAGGATATTTTAATCTCCAGATTCGAACCATACCACTAAAAGATAAAAAGGAGCGGAGTCTACTCTAGCGGTCCCTTAGTGGCTATGACGGTTCCTTATCGATAAGGAACCGCGGGCTCCAATAAGGAACCGCGGGCAGATATAGCCGTTGGAAGTTTGTCTTATAAATAGTGAACCATTCTCAGATTTTCTCTCAACCTCTTTTGCACATACATTTCCAGATTCTTTCATACTTCTTAAATCACTCAAATCCTTGATCATTTGTTTGATTACTACTTGTTTAGAAGTGAATCTTTCTCCTCCCATCTCTTTCTCTCAAAGTGCAAAGAGAAGAACACTTTCATCCTTGAAGTGTTGTGTCTACCTCAAAGATCCATTGAAGATCCAATTATTCATTGTTGTGTCATTGTTGTGAAGATCCAATTATTTGTGTCTATTTGAATTTGTGTATGTGTTAAGGTTAATACTTGTTCCTTAAAGTATATTGGTGTAGATTGGTCCTAGCTAATATTAGGGCTCGACTTTTAGCTTAGAGTCGGAAATTGGATAAGCGATGTTGTGTACGGTTTCTCCACCTTAAGGAGCTTGTTGATTAGCGAACTCTCGATTAAGGAGTACTCGAGGAGTGGAGTAGGAACGGGGAGTGAGCTTCGTTGCCGAACCACTATAAATCCTTGGTGTTTGGTTTGATCTTTCCTTCCCTTATCTCTTTACATTCATTATTCTTTATACTTGTGATTATCAGTTTAGTTGCACTATACCTTATTTATATTGTGTATAAGAAGGTTTCACATAAATACTCAAGCCTAAGTTTTTGAAAAGTTTTTTAAAAACCATCTTTTAACAAGTAAATTTAAGAAACTATTCAACCCCCCTTCTAGTGTCTACATGAAGTTTTATTAAGCGTTTAATATATTAATAATAAATATTAAATATTAAACACTAATAAAGCATACTCTCCGTGTTTGAGTGTGTGCCCCCGATAGGCTCATTTATTCCTGATAGCTAAACGATCGCATGTCCCGAAACTTCAAGTCACGCCCTAGAAACGCTAGGCCTCGCACAAAAACTCAAGGCTTGGCCATGCCACCGCGCTACGCCTTACGCTATTTATAACCTTGATACAACTCGACTTCTAGATCCGTAATGGGTCTCGGGTATGTGAAAAATTCAGTTCTGAAAGGGGTTTAAAAATAAAGCCGTTACAAGGGTAAAATAAATTACTTTTTAAAACTCCACCAACGCGCGTTGGTGAGTTAATGTAGGAGATCAACGGCGTTATAATTTGAAGTGTACGGTACTATTAGATAAGAATATGTTAGTCGGCCCAAGCCCGCCTGTGGGTATTGGATTCATTAGGATTTCAGTTATGTTTCGTGTAATCTTTATATATTGTCATTCAATAATACATAATACCTACGGGTTTCATCTTTTAATATGGTATCATGAGCATATAAGATCTTGTGACCTAGTAGGTCAACAAGCCGCCACTTCTATACCATCAGTTGTGGTTGCATATTACTCATACATGATTTCTCTTCTCGCATCTCCGGTTCAATCTTTCTAGTTCAATCTTTCTTTATAATAAACTATGATTTAAGTTCATTTGGATACTAAACTTTATTTGGATACCAAAGGATCAGTCTCCACCTTCCATCTCCATATTAATCCAATGGATAAGATTAAACACAAAATATATTTTCACCCTCTTTTTTCAAACATCAATATCTTTTAAACCGTTAATCGTTATGCGAAAAACATACATTTACAAAGAGCATTTAATTATCTTTCTATAGATATGCTATATGATACACTTTTGACAAAAAAAATTCAATTTTTTTCACGTTTTCAAAAATTATCATATATGATACAAATATCGTATATGATGTATCACCAGTATCATATATGTTATAACCTATCATATATGATAGAAACCAATATCATATATGATAGAAACCTATATCATATACATGATTTAACACTGTTATCATATATGATGAAACAGTATTATCATATATGATATTTCACATAAATTTTAACAAGAAAAAAAAAAGATAAAAATAATTTTTTTCGAAAGTATATCATAGTGAATATTGATAGAAAGATAATTAAACGCTCGTCGCGATGTTATAATTATTTTCATTTAAAACTTAACAGTTTAAGAGATATTTAAATTATAAAAAATAAGTGAAAAATAAAATATATTTAATCTTATTTATTAGATGGAAATGAGTCTCTAATATTGTATACCTTATAATAGAGGGGAATCACGTTCCCCTATGAACAGTAGTGATCCCCTCACATGTCCATTATTATATTCAATCCTCTCACACTCACACCCCTCACAATCTCACAATCTCCTCACACACACACACCCCACCATCCTATTTATTTATTCTCTCTTCTCACACACATATATCTCAACCTAACCAAGAATGGTTTTGATCCATTATGATCCAATACTTCTGATATGATCGTTTTACCAATACTTTTGATCTGATCGTTTTATGAATTTGTTGTTTTGATTGGATGTGCAGAAGCTGTTAAATGAATTGGTGATTGGTTAAAACCCCTAATTTTTGGGGTTTGCTAGAATCCCTAATTTTTATGGGGTTTGGTGCTCGAATGGTGCTCTTTACTTATGGGTTAGTAACTTTTAATGAATTGATGATTGGTTATAAACCCTAATTTTCGGGGTTTGCTGGAAACACTAATTTTTATAGGGTTTCGTGCTCGAATGGTGTTCTATACTCATGGGTTAGTAGTTTTATGTTTCTCCTTTGATAAGTTTGTGTTCCTATACGTTATTTTCTTCTTATGCAAATTTTCTATTCCAGCCTTTGATGCCTTGGTCTTCGTATATGAGCTTATGAGCTTAATAGTCGTGACAATGGTTGTTGCGATTTTTTTATTAAAGTGATAATATAATATGAATGATGCTGTCTTTGATGGACCTGAGACAACCCACGTCTTGGCGGGCAACTCAATAGAGATGCAGCCATGGGGGTTTGTAGTATAATGTGTGTGAGAATAGAAAGAATAAATAAATTGGATTGCAAGGGGTGTGTCTGTGTGTGAGGAGATGTAATGTAATTATAGGGTATGTGAAGGGATCACTGTTCCTAAGGGAACGTATAAAAGTGTGTGGGACTCCGTATCTTGGCGGGGCGTTATACTAATGCAGCCATGGCGGTCTCCCCGACTTTGATTTTATACAACACTGTTGTTGTTTATCAATGTGCGAAGACAATGCTTTAACCTCCACTACAGCCTATTTGATACCACCCATGTCCTGAATGCGACCGTTTTTTTGTGTGTGGCGGTTTTTATCGGTGTGTAACGATTGCTGTTTTTATCGTGATGGCACCAATCCTTTTGTTGCCGCCACTTATGGCGGGTGAAAATGGCGATGGGTGTGAGACCATACTGATCGGATCATAAACTCAAATAGAACATGTTTTCTTGGGAACGATGTTCTTTTGCCCAAGCGGCCTTTTATGGTTGCAGTTGCAGTTCACATTTTGTTGTTCTGTGTTAGGGACAGAAGGTTGCAGTTGCAGTTCCGTGTGCTAAAAGGTTGCAGTTGTAGTTCACATTTTGTCGATTAGCTATGATAATCTCTGTCAAGCGCTGTGATGAGTAATTGTATGCTTCTACAATTATATCCGGCTGTGATGAAGTTAAATGGCCACAGGCAAAGATAACACAGCCCGGATCTTGACGGGGCGACCTTTGAAGGTTGCAGCCATGTCGGGTTGTGACTGTTTTCCCCAAACCGTGATTCCCCTCCTTTTATTAAGTTATAAATAATGTCGGGCCGTGATGAGTTTAAACGGGCGCGGGTAAAGATAACACAGCCCGGATCTTGGCGGGGCGACCTTTGAAGGTTGCAGCCATGCCGGGCTGTGACTGTTTTCCCCAAATAGCGTCTTATGTGAGCCTGTGATATACCCCTAAAAAATCAGATTACGAAACTCGAGAACAAAAGCCGATTTTTGTGGAGTGACTTTTCGAGGTTGCATTTACATTGAATATGATTACTGTACCCGCAGGTTAGAACTATAACATTTCGGTTTGGTTTTCTTAAATATCTTAATTAGCGTTGCGGTTACGTCGATTGATTGGTGACTTCATTTTTCTGATTTAGGATTTCTTTCATAGGTTTATGGTTTAATTAAACTTATTTTTGATGGGATTTTTGAAAGCTTTTTTGGCAACATGATGCTTATTCGGATTTGATTATGCGTCTCTTGGCGGGGCAAGCTTGGTGGGTTTGCAGCCAAAGTGTATACATCCACATATCCAATTGCTCGCTTATCTGAGCCTTGAACTACGAAAATAGATTTAATAGAGTTTATTTGTGCATGATTCGAGTCATTGTACACTTTATAAATCCAATCAGGTACGTTGGGTCACGGTTGAGGGCAGGATGTCATCTGCCGTTTGGATTAAGTTGCCTATCCGGTTACTGTGAGCAGGTTTGCTATGCAGGTTCGCGACTGCTAAAGAAAACTTTAAGTTTGATTATCGTTTACATATTATTGAGGAGGGAGCATTTTGGGCTTATGTGATATCTGCCAATGGGCCAACAGAACTCTAAGTCTGATTATCGTTTACATATGAAATTTTGCTCAAAACTTGTAGAAGAGGAGTCTCTCATCCTTTTGCCCGATAAGCCGCTTCAATGCTCAAACAAATATATACTTTCACTTCCGATGTCAATTTGGTAAACTTTGGAATTTTTCAGGTGATACATATATAGTAATTCCAAAAGTGAAAGATGGTATCATTTATTGAAAGCTTTGGGCTGCCCAAAGAAATTCCATAAGTTTTGACCGTGAAATTCAAGTTTTGCTTCGTTGTGATGCAGAACTGTTAGTACTCCTTAAATGCATACTATAATTATTGTTGATTTATGCTGAAATGGATTATGAATAATTACAATTCAAGTAGTATTTGATGTTTCCAGGGTTTGTGCTGGGAATAAAGGATTGGGTGCATGTTACATTTGGTATTGAACCATCTGCTGTGGAAGAGGGACTCAAGAGGCTTAAGGCATTTTGCCAAAGGCATGCAAACAAGCACTAGATATATCTATCAGGTAATTGATATCGGTAAATAAGTTGTTGTCGTTTATGTTTGAGGGTGTTGTGAATGAGGATGTTTGTTTGCAAGAGAGTGCTTTGTTGATATTCACGCATTTGGCGGGGTTTATAGGGGAGAATTTGGTTGGGTATGTTAGCGATTTGCATAGGGTGTTTGTTGGGTGTTTAGGGAGTGGGAGTGTCGATGTGAGGATATCGGCGTTGCGCGGTGTAGTGAGTTTTGTTCGGTGTTTGGGGGTGAGTGAGCGGGATTGGCTTCAGGATTTTTTTGCCAAAGATGATGAGTACGTTGACGAAGGCGTTGAATGAGGGATGGAAGCGACGGCGCAGGAGGCGTTGGAGTTGTTGATTGAGTTAGTGGGGAGTGAGCCGAGGTTTCTAAGGAAGCAGTTGGTGGAGGTGGTTGGGAATATGTTGCAGATTGCGGAGGCGGAGAGCTTGGAGGAAGGGACGAGGCATTTGGCGATTGAGTTTGTGGTTACGTTGGCGGAGTCAAGGGAACGGGCGCCTGGGATGATGAGGAAGCTGCGAGTGTTTGGATAGGTTGGCTATTGCGTTAGGTGGGAATACGATTGTTCATATTGCGTCGGAGCAGTTGCCGGCGTATTTGACTGCTCCTGAGTGGCAGAAACATCATGTCGCGCTTATTTCTCTTACACAAATAGCCGAGGGGTGCTCAAAGGTATAAAAATACTGCTGTAAATCTGTAATTTTAGTCGAGTTTGTTTAGCTAAAACAATTTAGTTGCATATTGTGCTATTTGGCCGTGTTGGAAATTGATACTAATTGTGACGGTGTAGGTGATGATTAAAAATTTGGAACAAGTGGTGTCCATGGTTTTGAATTCATTCCAAGATCCTCACCCACGTGCCAGATGGCCTGCAATTAATGCAATCAGGCAATTGGCAACGGATTTAGGTCCAGACTTGCAAGTTCAGTTTAACCAAAGAGTGTTGCCAGCTCTAGCTGGTGCCATGGACGACTTTAATAATCCACGAGTTCAGGTTAGCAGTTTGTTTCAGCTTATATATGTTAGGCTGTTGTTAGTTATAGAACATATAGATGTAGGTTCAGTATTATATTTTGATATTTGATGCAAATTTTATATGTTGTGTATGCCTTTCGGAACTTAATTATAGGAATTTGTTTGCTACTACTTGGTATCACAAGATTGAAAGTAATCTAATCCCCCGAGCTCAAAGATTTTCAACAACATTTCCCCAATGCCCGTGTAATACTATCTCATTTAATAATAGGAAAGGCGTTGTTTCCTTTGGTGTAATCCTCTTTACAAGGGAATCTAGACGTTGTTGATACAATGCATTTATAAGGAAGTAATAATAACTATTAAAAGAGGTTGTGATTTGAGCCTGTTTAAGTAGGTTCGGGTAAAGTTTGGGTTACGTGCATCTTGGCGCAATGCTCGCAATGGGTAACCGTGAAACTGATTAAGCGCAGTGCCAAACACCCACGTTGATCTGTTTAGGTACCAAACTGAAAAATGTTATGCAATGCGTATATGTTTGCTGGATTGATTGGGACTATATACCACCTGCTGTTAACTCGATTTAACTTGAGTGTATGACTATTTTATGATTTTAAAATGTCCGCAAATTATATCACAATGTGTGGTTCTGTAAATTGTCCATCCGTAGGATAAGATTCTTTTTTCTGAAATACTACTCTTTAAGTCCAGGATAAGTATGTATCTGTGAATCTGTGATGATCCATACAATCAACAAATAGATGTATTTTGGTTATGAGTTCAATTTGTATACTAAATCGGTCAAGTTTTTTTAGGTGAGAATAGGTGAATTATATAAACTTTCAAAAACACAAATTACATCAATTAACTTACATCAGATGCGAAAATAAAGAATGACACAAAAAGTATATAAAATACTCTCTAAATCTATTATGTTTGACTGGTTTAAATTCCACCCTTTTTCAACAGCACTGTTTGGCATTACTTTTACTGATAATAAGACACTTCTGTTTCAGGGGAGCAGAGCCTAAGCAGCGGGCGTTCTTGACTGCCCTTGCCATCTCATTAGGAGTGTTTCCTGATTGTTGGTACATTGATTTTTTTTAAATCTGGAATATTAAAGTGACTAACATGTAACGGGCAGCAAATGTTAGGACTAAACATTAACACATAGTAGTTGTGCGATAAATGTTAGGCAGAGTAGAAGTTCATTTATATGTGCTGAGTTAAAGGGAAGGAATTTGGCTATTCGTGGGCAGTAAAGGGTTATGAAGAGCAGTTGAGGCATAAAAAAACTCATGTTGGATGGCCTATTCCAGTGTGAAGCCACAATAAAACTCTTGCTAAAAACGCCCGCCTTTCGCGCCGCAGCGAAGCGCGGGCAAAAACCCTAGTCTAAGAAAAAGTATGGTATATAAAATAACTCTTCTCATAAACTATAAACTATATGTTCAACCAAATCTTCAGTTACATAGATCTCAAAAAAAATACGTAAAAATTTTTGTTTCACTATGTTTCCTTTCTTTTCCAGTTTGCTCCCAGCGATGGTCTTTAATTGCATTTTCATATAAACTGATTAAAAAAGTTATTGAAGTTTATCTCGCCGGCCTTCTCATGCACAAGAGTGAAAACACAATTACCATATCAAGTTTCTTCTCAAGAATTCTCTGTTTGCAATGTTAAAATTCAGTTGGATCGTTCGAAAACCTCCCGCTCCAACTGCAGGGAAGTATTAGATAAGAATATGTTAGTCGACCCAAGCACGCGTGTGAACATTGGGTCCATTAGGGTTTAGTTATGTTTCCTGTAATCTTTATATATTGTCATTCAATAATACATAATACCTACGGGTTTCATCTTCTAATAGGTACCACAACACGGCATAACGTCAGGACACGTAGGCGTAACGCCCGTCCGGGTCATGGCACCCAGGTCTCTTAATTGTTTTTTGGCGGATCCTGTTTTTCTAACAAGGGTACGTGTCTTTGCCTGCTCTCTTTTTCATCTATAATTGGGTGAAACATTTGAAATGAAGGGTCACAAACATATGTCAGATGTTGTTACTGAAATTCAAGATCATGTGAGTGGGTTGTTTGGGGTGTCCAAGTCTCTACGAGTGGGAGCACGGACTACTTGTTATCAACATTTTTTTTGCTCTGGTTTTTTATTAATCTAGTCATTAGTCAAGATATTAACTACATGCAAGATAACAAATAAATGTATAAGAACACACTGTTAGTTTTCACAAAGAGGTCACAAATTTTCAGCTTAGTAGAAAAGGTCGCGCACTCAAACGTGCTGCGACTTCAATCGCTAGCCTAGCCATTTGGTCGTGTTAATTCTCGTGTTGTTGCTTTGTTAAAGGGTGTTTGAGATTGCTTATTAAAAATAGATTATCCATTTTTAAAATGGATAGTCAAATAATCAGCGGTTATCAAATGTGATTTTGAAATATAATGTTTGGATTGCAATAATCAAATAATCAGTTTTTTATTATCTGAAAAAATAATTTATTAAATAAGATTATGTGTAAAATTACCAAAATATATATTGTAATTATTGAGCTCTTTGAAAAACATGCAAATGTGATGGGCCCAAAAGTAATTTACAATTAAACCATATTTAAGTTTTCCAAAAGTAAGTCACTTGACACTTTTTCAAAACGTGGTTTTTGAGGTTCTAAAACTGAGATCAGGGTCGTATTTAGGGGAGTGCAATATGTGCGATCGCACAGGGTCACCACTTAACGAGGGCCTCCAAATTTCATGTCCTTTTATTATTTATATATATATATATATATATATATATATATATATATATATATATATATATATATATATATATATATATATATATATATATATATATATACATATATATATATATATATATATATATATATATATATATATATATATATATATATATATATATATATATATATATATATATATATATATATATATTATATATATAGGTATATTTATGACTTGAAACCACAGTTTTAGATCCCAGTCATATCCCAGTCACATCTTTTAACCAATAGGATTTGAGTATTTGCTAAAAAATCTCACTTTTTTCCTTTTTTAACTCATTTTTCTTGATTTTGGGCGGACCGCTATTTTTAAACGCAATTTTTTTTTAGAAATCGCGTTTTGATACTGCGACTATATATAATGGTATTTTTTATTTTTTCATTTTTCTCACACACAAACGGTGTAAAAACACACACACACCATCCATTACACAACCTCCAAAAAACCCACACAAACCCTAAAGCAGCCGTCACCTCTACAATCCTATGTTTTGATCATAGATTTCTTGTCTTCCTCACATTGATAATGGATCCTCTCTATCTCTCGATGTTCATTCATCACCTCTTCCTTTTCCAAGCCTAATCTCTTTTTTATTCTTATATTCCTATCAATTCCAAAATCAATTCATAACAAAAACCTAAAAATTTAATCAAAAACCATTGTGTTTGGATTCATGGAGACGGCTCCATAACAAGGTGAAAATTTAAATTAGAGTTTTGATGAGAATATTGAATCAATAATCTTCACCCAGGTTCTTTTCCCAATCTGATTTAGGTAAATATACCATCTTTTTTAATTGATTCATCTTTTTTCAGTGCCGGATTGCAGAGCCGGTTATGAAATTGTATAATGAAACAACAGACGGGTCAAACATTGAGACTAAAGAGAACTATCAATATCCTGATCCAGACTTTGTTTAAAAAAACATCATAGATCTATTCGGATAAAGGCAACATCAATGTTGGTTATTGTGGTTCGAGTTAGAGTGACAGTTTCATGTTACCTAACTCGTGCAAAACCAAGAAGACTTGGTGCATTAGGACACTCTTTTTGATTATGCATCAAATGTAACAGTTTTGAACCATATTTAAATTTTAGAATCGTACTGATCCGATAAAGTCATTTATGAACCAACAGGCGGTTATGCAATGCTCCACCAGGTCAACATTATGGTGCACCCCAAGCCTCACTCTACTCAGCACCACCCCACATGCATCAGTGTCGTATCCTCCACAAACAGCTGCAGATCGATACCCACCACCTGGAGGCGGCCCTGCACCTTCTCCCTACCCCACCATACCCACCTGTCTCGGGTGCATATCCATGTTCTGTATAAGAGAGTCTTCACGTTATGTATGTGTATTGAAGGTTAATGAACTCTTATGCTACTTTATTTGTTGGTTGGCGTTGATATTAACGAACCTCTCGAACTATAAATGACGGCCTTAGATGAATATATTACATGACACAAACATATACACATGCAAAACAAAAGGTGTTACCTCTGCCAAATAAAAAAATAAGATAATAGAATATCAACTTATGTCATAGTGTTTGGATCCGGGGTAATAACGACAGATGATGGAAGTAGATTATGTTTAGATGACGAACCTGGCAGTACATCAGGTTCCTCTGCTGCACTCAATGAAGATGGAATCCCTATATACCTGAGTGCTATAATGGAATGGATGATTGAATTTGGGTCATCAATGGTTTTCATTTCTATTCGAACAGATATGGTCTAGTGAGTTGTCTTAACTCTTAAATCCACCATTTACTTTGTATTCTTAGTAATTTTCTTTTAGTTAGTATAAAAAAGCAATTTATTTATAGGCAAATTTTCTTTTGTTTGTTTCGGGTATAGACTAGGAAAGCCATCAAAGCAATATGCCCCCTGGTACCAAACAGTATTAAAGACGACAAAGCTTGCTATTGGTATTATCACAATACTGAAAGAGCAAACCCGTGCATCAAAGCTGTCCTTTTCAGAGTTTCCGGATGTTACAAATTATATCCATATCAAACCCGTTCCAAAAAAAAGAACCATTACCATTTAGTAAGAATGTATATTTGAGATTCTTACCTAATAATTTTTTATAGTCCAGGTTATTACCTTACCGATGTATGTATGTATATATCCATGAAGCTGACAAATAATAATTTATTGATTTAGGGCCTTTTACGTGTACAAGGAAGACCGTCTACAGCTTATGACGATCAAAGGATTAACAAATGACTTCAATGTACATATGTTATGCAAACCTCTATACCCTCAAGATCTCAGTAAAGTGAGTAGTATATCTATCACCTCAATCTAAAGTTATTTTCACACAGTTGAAAACACACAGTTCAAGCTGAATGTAATCTTAGCTGCAAAGTCTCAGTCCAGCTTATTTTGACTTTGAGATTTCTAATAAAGTCTATGCACAGTTAACATTGGAAATTATCAAATAGTATAAAGGACAACCCTAAGACGTGGCGCTTTGATTCCTAATTTATATTTGTCGACTTTTTTTATTGGAAGCTTTGAGTCGACAATATAATTTTAGGATATATATCATTCGTTACCAAACTTGAGTCTTTGTTTCGTTATTCTTTTATTTTCCAGAAGAAAATAAAAGTTTTCTTTACCAAACTTGAGGTAAATTTCCGTTTAATATGCTTTACTTTGTGATTCGATTGAATAAACTCAAGCTTTTGTCCATCCGTTTGGTATGTTTAATTTAACTCAAGCTTTTTTCTAATCGTTATACAATTGAATCGAGTTTTTCAATCGTAATTCAATTTATCCCAGTTTTTTGAATTGGGTTTTTCAATTTTTATAATCATGACACTTTTACAACCAAAAAAAC
Source organism: Glebionis coronaria (assembly GCA_025667525.1). Lineage (NCBI taxonomy): Eukaryota > Viridiplantae > Streptophyta > Magnoliopsida > Asterales > Asteraceae > Glebionis > Glebionis coronaria. Next base: position 522,552,028 of record CM046875.1, read on the forward strand.
CAACAACGTGTCTAACCAAGTCGTCGTCGTCTCTGTCAAGTAGCAGAGGTTATGGAAGTTTGCAGGGTTTGTCTTCGAACAATTACAAAAAAAATGGGGGTTTGTTTATTTTTATTATTACTGATCAACTTAATTCAGGCATATAACTGTAATTAGTTCTAAGTATAATTTATGTTTTAAGCATCTTGAAATCTTGATGCACAGAGCTTCAAGGCCACATTTATTTTGGCTCATATAGTCCAAAATTGTTTTCCAATTTGTGCAATGATCGTTTATGTTTGGTGATATTTAAGCTATTTTTCATATCCTCCAATGCAGAAGTGCTGCTAGCAGACACATATCATCACCTCACTACCTTGTGTAATCAAGGTAGCATTGACCACTGCTATTTTTGAAAAACTTGTATCACTGGTGTTGGTATCTGAATGATGTTCACCTGTCGTCTTTGGTTTATTCGTGTTACGTGGCGTTGGAGGTCTCATATCAACGGGTGATGGAATCTTAACAATTTTCACCTAATTTTCTTAGTTTAATCCTGGCATGGCGCGACGTGTTGGTGAAGATTCCATATCACGGGTGTTGCGATCATAAGGATATTCATCTTATTCAGCGTATGGTGATGTATCATTAAATATATTGTAAATTATTTCGATGAGGATTTTGATATCAATCTGAAAATTAGATAACGAAAAAGCAAGAAAGAAAAAAGACAGAAGTTCACACACTCCTAGGTTAACTCTCATAAAAGAACCTTTTTAGTCTTTGTTTAACTTTTTACTTCATTTTTTCTATAGTCGTGTTATTATTTTGAACTTTTACTGCATTTTTTGCTATTGTCGTGCATTTTTTTGAATCTGCTGGTTTTGTTACTACTGTAACAAGCATTCCCAAACACCCCCTGATTCTTGTCTGCTAACTACATAGCATTTTGACTATAACTTTTGGATAATCCATTTATTGATATGGCATTGTTCTTCTATGTCGAATGCTAGGATGGGTGCAGAGGAGACTCGGATAGTCACACGTCAGTAATTAAAAATCACCATTGCACATACTCAAGGTAATTCTATTTAATATTTGTACCCCACATTCGTTAAATTTTTTATTAGGCACGAGAAATATTAGAAGTTTTGCTCATGTTTATTCAAAAATATTTAGTCCACCATATATTAGGCCTTAATTATCCGTGAGGCGACATCTGTGGGATTTGAACCCAAGCCTTTTCGGACCAAAGCATAAATCTGCCTCCATATACCACTCGGGCAAACTGCATGATCTGTGAACAACATTTGTTGCTGAATGGTCAAAACAGCGAGCTCGGGGAGTGGAGTATTTTTTGGCGGTTATCACAATGTCATTCTTTCCTGGAAACTGCATAATCACTGCTAAAAATAGAACTTAAACTCGATTGCAGAAAACGTATTTTTTAGATGTATGTTTGATCAAAAGTCGTGTTTTGTTATGTGTTTTGAAAGTTGTTAAAGTATTGTTGGGTGTACCTATACCGATAGTCTAATGTTTTACGTGTTTTAGTTCAAATGTTGCTGCATTAAAACTGTTTCGGTCTCTTTGATATCTTATCTTAATAGCAGTGAGCTTCCGACTTATACATCAAGTTCTTTTGATCCTTATTTTACCCCATTACCAAAAAATCTCTTTTGATCTCATTACACTTCGGTTGTAGGCATTTGTTTAGTGTTGGGATCACATAATGTACATGACGGAAAAGGAGGCAAACTAACTGAATGAATTGTATCATCAGCTTGAAGTCACCACATTACTAGAATCTTTTGCTGACTCAAATGATAATACACCATTAAGCTACTACACCTACTTGACCCCTAAAAATCTACTTGAAATAAGCACCAGAACGCCTTCACTGATCTGAACACAACACTACAAAAGTCGAAAAACCAAATGCCACAACACTTTAACTGGCCGGTAGCATTTCGAATGCGGTCATCTCGCTTGGGGTTGATGCAAATTGTTAAGTGATTTTAAAGTTATGTCATTATGTGTTGTATAGACTCCAGGTGACATTCAGCTCTATTTGACATATTCCCCTTTAGTTTGCTGCTGGTTTTTTTGGTTGTTTTGTTTCTTCAAGTGTTGCCCTTTTCCGAGATGGTCTCCTCGCAACAGACTTCAATATGATGACAAAACGTGAGGTGTGGGTCAATGGTCAAAAGAAATAAAAAAGTTGCATTAGATGTATATATGACCTGTTGTTTCTTAAACTTTGTTCCAATATCCAGGTGACTTCCTGCTATAGCTAATCCAGTAAAAAACCAAAATTTGTTTTTGCTAGAAGAAATTCCTCCTCCATCGTAGTTTCCTGACAACAAGTCAGCTCCCTACATGAACCCTTTCACCGACCATGTACCCCTACACCTGACTTCCAATACCCATCATTTAGTGGTTGGTGGATATTTCCTACATTCGGGTACAGCTAGCGGACGAACACATGCACTTGCTGATGTAGGCTTGACCACTTGGGCCAACCTTAGGGTAGCACCCCTCTAGAGTGAAATGTAGGTCACCTAACCTAGGCCATGGACCTTACTGATGTCAATTTATTGAAGGTAGGGGTGTGCTACAATTCAAAACAGGCTTGATGTCAGTGATCAAGGTATGATTTTATGATGATGACAACTTACTTGCATAGGTGATGTCATCAAGATTAGCTTCACAATATCCATTTCGTTCTGCTCGCTGGTCATATAAGTAATCTCTAATTCACTCAAATGTGGTATTTAAAGATCCGTGTAATGTTTGACTGTATACAAGTGTATGGCCAAATAAGTTAAGGCTATTACTACGAAGTATGTTATGTTCCTTTAAATGAAATAATAGCATATATATGCCCAAGTTCTATTCACTGTATAACACATTGTTGGTTCCATTTTTGTAGACTTTGGTTGCAGTAGTTATTCAGTGAGGTTTTGACAAAGCTAACAGGACTTCATGATGATGTTTCTAAAGGTTGGATTAGCCGAGCGATTGAAGGTAATGTGTAGCGTACTTCAGAGTGTACTTCATTTTTTTATCCTGATCTGTTCGATACAGAGACTGTAAGCTGTTGTAGAGACTGCAAGGTTCTGTAGAGAATGTTGCACGCAGCGTGATGTATTCATTAACATCAACATTTGGTAAGTTAAATCTGAATAACACTCAGTACTTTTTGAAAACAATGATGTAAGATCCAGATTAGGTAATATTTAGTTTTAGATTAGTAACCACTGATGATATTCAGGAATGTACTTTTTCTCAAGATCTATTACTACTATATTTTGCACTTTTTTCAAGGCATCTGGATGTGAGTCTTATGTTCAATCAGTAGTGAGTAAGCCAGACATGTGTTAGCTTAATTATACAGGTGTTTTTGCTCCCATACGTATAACGAGTTATATTAATATTTGATGATGATGTTAGCTTAATTTCTGATAGTTAAGTTGTGCTTTGTCACATTACTGTAGAGGATAACAAGTTCGAATAATTTTTAAAAAAAAAATAATGATGTAGGGTATGCTAAACATGTGAAAATGGACATACAATAGGAACAAAGTAATTTCCTAGGGTATGATTAAAGATTTCCTTTTTGACCACGTAATTTTCAACCAAAATAAACTTTTTCAGTTGATATAATGCATGCTACACATATAGAACTGGAACGCCAGTGTTGAATTCAATAGCAGGCCTATGTTTGTGTGTGCATCATGAGAAGAATTTAACAAATGATTTACGAGAGCAAGAGTTGACTCACTTCCTGTAACTGTGTATTCACCCAACACAATAAAAAGGCATAAGAGAAAGTTCACTATTTCTGTGACTACTTAAAAGATATAGGATACAAGACGTTAACAGCACACTCGTCACTTGTGTATGGACACTTCTGAAAAGAATTCATATATGATATTTGTATTGAAAATCCTCTTTTCTATAATATATCAAATTAACAACCCGCTTTTAGCTATGCTGCTTAAATTAGTTAAACTGTAGCATTAACATATGTTATAAGCTGTAACTATGGCAAGATTGTGATTAATGTGTTTTACTTCGGAACAATGTATCAATAACATATGAGAACCCATTAACTTTTGACCCTGTAGCAGCCAAAAGACGAAGTCAAAGATATGCTGCAAGTTGAGTGCTTGAGGTATTTGTTTTGTGTAAGTTTTATTTATGTTCAAAAACTGAAAAACTGGAAACCAAGACAAATTAGAGTGTTTTGCTGAGCTAAATGGATACCGATGCAATTTTCATCAGTCGGCAATCATATGCATAGCTAAAGACACCTAATTGATGTTAGTAAGAGTCGTGACTTGTGACACATGGTACACATACTTGTAAGTTTACTACCACATTTAATGAGAATGACACTTTAACCAAAAGTGTTTGTTGATGGTTCTGTTGCCTTATATTTTACACAATATTGTAAAGTTCTTGAACCTTTTTCATACAAGATTGTTGCCTTCCTATGGGTCTAAGGACATTTAGTTAATTGTTCAAACACAAGCTCAATGTCTGAAATTCACATATATCCATGCTGTAACTAACTGATGAAACCTATACTTAAAAAATCAGAAACGTGTCTGCATCCATGTATCTTATATAAGGAATACAAAGGACGTTCTGAGTTATAAGTTGCTGCTGGCAGTGGATGAATGAGTTTTAGAACCAAAAAATCTCCATCTAATACTAATATCACGCTTGCATTAATTGGAGTTTGTACAAGATAAGCTTTGTCAATTTTGGCTTGCGTTTTCATCTCTAGCTGGTCAATACTATAAAATATCAAGTAGGAAACATGTAATACTGGGTGAAATCTGACCCGTCAAATTTCCCACTTCCACCAAGTTTAAGTTAAAACTTGATAAAAGACTTTTGTGATATAACGAAGAGATAGACATGAAGTTCGTAGGAGTAAGGGTGTTCATCGGTTTGCTTATTGGGTTGTTTCTCTTTAATTGGGTGAACTTTTTTAGGTCAATCTGAAATGGAATTAAAAATCGAATTTGAATTTGATAGTTTAAATTCAACTCTAGATAATAAATTTAGTAGCAGCTGATAATAAAATATATACTTATGATGCATTTTTTTTCAGAATATTAAAAAAAGTTAAAAAAAATATTAACTATGCACGTATATGGAAATGATGCAAATTGAGTTACAAAATATCCACTTTTTAATTCAGTAAGATCTGCTATGGAGTTGATGATCATATAAAATACTAACAATATACCCCCAATAGCTTCTAACTTCCAGCCTGTAGTAAGTTTAAAAAAGATCCATTCTTTAATTTAGTAGTATAAACATTTGTTATATGGAAGTCGTGACCATTTAATTTAGTATTAAAGTTTTTTTTGGGAGAGGGTAGGGTAGATGTACATACATATATGATTAGACATGGACAAAGCGAATTTTTATCAAAATCTGATCGGTTTTTAAATCGACTCGATTTGAGTCAATCGGTCAATAAATCTATTGACAAATAATCGGATCGGTGTGAAACCAATTTTCCTTTCGATTTGATCCGACTTATAACCAGATCATATCAGTTTTAATATATTTTTAACCGAATCGATTCGATTTTAACCGGGGTTTCATCAATTTTAACGGGTACATGTAATTTTACAGACCAATTTAAGAAAAATAGGGTTCACAATAATTTTCTAAAAAAAATACAAAAAGATATTTACATAACCAAAATTCACATATCAAAGATTAGTTTCGTTTAAGTTTTATTTCAAAAAAACGCATCACACTGCAAACAGATATAACCAATACAAAACATACTTTTAAAAAAGAGTTACGAAACAAGTCCGTTGGGTGGCCAAGACAAAAAAACATAACACTAAAACACAGTCGTACTCTTAAAAAATACACAAAACAAACCACCAAATAATACGCAAAATAAATATAAATATGTGTATAAAAAATGAACAAAACATGTCCGTTGGGTGGCTAGAACCTAAAAAAATCGAAAAAACTAAACACAAGTGCAAATACATAAACCTAAAACACAAACATGCACTTAAAAAACATTTACGAAACGACCCCGCCCGTTGGGCGGGTTACGGCGCTAGTATATATATATATATATATATATATATATATATATATATATATATATATATATATATATATATATATATATATATATATATATATATATATATATATATATATATATATATATATATATATATATATATATATATATATATATATATATATATATATATATATATAGAGAGGAAGGTTAATGTGAGAGCTTTTTTAAAGTTGTAAAAATGAGAACTAATCAAAAGCACCAATAAAACATTGATACATAATCATATTACCAATAATACACTAAAATATACATTATTTATACAACTTAACATTCTATTGACTAATAAACGACGACTTAGTGTGTAACGTATTACTGATACACAATTAAAAATATGATACACATACATCAAAATCTCAACAAGATAATATCTTATACATAAAATGGTACATTTGATACACAACCACCACTAAATAACATGATACACGATACCAAGACATGATACAAATCACACCTTAAATCAAGATGTATCACCTAGAATTCGTCAATTTTCAAAAAAAAGCCCATCAAATTATTAAAAAACTTAGTTTTAGTTAATCTCGTTTAAAAATCATTTGAAGTAGAGTGTCATTTGTGAGATTTTAGCTAGTTCTTATTTTTTCAACTTTAAAAAGTTCTCATTTGAACCGAAATCTATATATATATATATATATATATATATATATATATATATATATATATATATATATATATATATATATATATATATATATATATATATATATATATATATATATATATATATATATATATATATATATATAGTAGAGATCCAATAAGAATATTAGTTAAAATAAGAAGAATAAGAAGTAATTTTAACCACAAGATCCATCATCAAAGGCTATAAGTTGATAGTGGGAAATACGTAAATAACAAGCAAATCTTGGCTCTTTATTTAGATGCTCAAGGGCAGAAATGGAAACTTTACTTATTGTATCCCTTATTAACTTCTATTACTTCGTCAAAACTAAAACAAATTTTTTGTATGCTAGTATAAAAACTCGCTGGATCTTCCATTAATCAATGCATCTTCCATTTATTTTTTGCTATTAATAAATTTTATTTGCTAAAAAACTCGCATATGCATCAAATAAAATCATGCATCTAAAATATTAAATTTCCATGCATATCAATTCTACTATTCAAGTGATATATATTTATAATATAAATATTCGTCGATGATTCGATGCATATAACGATATGCATATTTGCTAACAATGACGAATCTTTCTACATAGATGCATCTGCACATGATATTTAATCTGTTTCGAAAAATGATTGATGCATGAAATTAATTTTGGATGAAAGTTCATAATAGTCAACTTTCGAACACATCGATCACGCATGCATCTAAACTTGATCCTTATGCATCTTAGTATGTTTTTGTATTTTGAACTAATCTTTCGTCTGAAATTGGTTATCAATATGCATGCAATATTACTTGGTCACTTTGAACATGCATCTAAAGTCATTCAAAAAATTTATGATAGTGGTAGAATTTTCTCATGCATCCTTTAATGGTAATAAAATCCACACGTCAAATCCATAAGAGAAAGCGATACAAGTTGAAAAAATAATAAACGATGCATCAACATTCGTTCAGTAATCCATGCATCTCGTTTTACGCTGAATTGAATCTAAGCATCTTAATTTGACCGATTATACATGTATCGGTATTAAGATCCATATTTAAATGATAAAAGTGACGATCGATATTTATTTTTCTAGTTTAAGATCGATAATGAATGATAGTGAGGCTGTGTTTTTCTTTTAACTCAGATCTTTCAAAAAAGTGAATAAGGAAATGACCATTGTTTTAGGGATGTACAAACAGAATTTAAACTGGCAGTTATATAACATTAGACGAAAATACCCTTAAAACATCATTTGAAATAATTGGTTGATATCACTTCTTATCCTTCTTATTATAAAGTTTCTTCTCATTTGATCCTAACTCTATATATATATATATATATATATATATATATATATATATAATATGATGTTCGAGCTTAATTAATTCATATAGTTTTCATACACGTTTATTTTGTTTGTGTAAAGGGTCTCTTGGTGGTGATGGCACGGGGCCACCAAAATCCACGAGACGGCCCTGATTGAGATAATCACTTATTACATGTTGCCATCCAAACACTTTTTACCAACTTATTTCCGTTTTTAGACATGATAAACTAATAATCTCCTCCATAACACAAAGGCAAACAACCCCTTAATATAACTTTTGAGATTACTACGTAAAGTCCGTATTCTTCAAGTACCATAAGATTAATGAACTTTATTTTTTTTAATTTGTTACAGTACTTTTTATTGAACAAAGAAAAATAAATTCAGAGAGTGAAAATATATAAAAGCCGTATGTTTCGGCAAAACGCTAGAAGGAGGGCTTGAACCTCTGACCTTGTGGTTAACAGCCACACGCTCTAACCAACTGAGCTATTCCAGCTATATGTTTTTGACTAAATCACATATAATTAGTATGGAGTTTCAGAAAATTTCAAAACTTCAAATCATTATTGATTTATCATATGTGCTTGAACCTGATAAACATGGCATGACTGTTATCATCACTTAGAACTTCTGAGTTAGAAGGACTAGCAAAAAAGATGGATACCAAAGTATATATATATATATTTCCTAGCATGTTGAGCAACAATTAGAATATGAGTTTTTAGTTTAACATGCCTTTTTTTGTCATACAATAACACATGCACTTACATTAGTACTCCAACAAGAAGTTCAAGATTAACTGACTTTTTTTGGTTTCGGTTCTTTTGTAAGTTTGTAAAGCAAAACTATGTCTGTTATGTTTTTTTCTACTGATAATCGTAATGATATACTTTGCGTTTTAAGACAAAACACATCGACTCCTCGATCTCATCTTATTAAACAAGAGATATTTCTCAATTCCACTTATGTACTACTCGTCCTTGTACAACGAAACATATGTATTAGTGAAAAACTTAGTGCTTCGACTTACCTAGCCGACCAAACTTCGAGTCAACGACTAAACAAATGACCAACTTATACGTCAAGTCATCGTCATTTTCTTCGGGGTGCATCGTTTAGTTGTTGTGTATCATTTCGTGTTATCGCGATAGTTGTCAGTGCTTTTTAGTTTGGGTAACGGAGATCATCACTATACCTTAAAAGAGCTATACAAGCCATATAATTTTGACCCATTAGATAAAACTTTTGATTATAAAAGCCAAAATTGATGGCAACAATCAGAATATGAGTTTTTAGTTTAACAATGCCTTTTTTTGTCAGAAATTTAGACACACTAGTATAATTCTTCGAACAAGAAGTTCAAGATTAACTGACTTTATTTGTATGAGAATTGAAGTGATATTATTACATGTAAGATTGAGATAGCGATCAACCAACTCCCAAAACATTACGAATACTGTCTAGCAATCAACCAACTCCCAAAACATTACGAATACTGTCTAGCAATGAACTTGTAACAGCTTGTTATGTTGATATTGATTTTTTTGGTTCTGGTTCTTTGCAAGTTTGTGAAGCAAAAGTTTGTTTGTTATGCTTTTTTTACAGATAATCATGATATGATATTTCTCAATTCTACTTGTATACTACTCGTCCTTGTACAAAGAAACATATGTATGGCGAATTAGATACTTGCTTGGTTGAAATGCAAGGAGTGAAAAACTTAGTACTTCGGCTTACCTAGCCGACCAAACTTGGGGCAACAACTAAGCAAATGACCAACTTATATGTCACGTTATCGTCATTTTCTAAGGTGCATCATTCAGTTGCTGTGTATCATTTGTCACAGTTACCCCTGTTGTGCTTTTTAGTTTGAGTAACAGAGCTCATCACCTATACCTTAAAAGAGCTACACAAGCCATAATTTTTTGACCCATTAAAGAAAACTTTTGATCACAAAACCAAAATTGATGGCAGCAAAAAGAGAATACAAAACCATGTTTTATTTCATATTGCCATTGGGTTTTCTCACCAAACACAAGTCACACAACATTAGTGCCCACCCACTCATCTCTCCAAACCCCCCAAACCCCATCACTCTTCTTAACTCTAACCCACCACCATCACTACCCCCTCATTAACCTACTACACACACAATGCACACATTTACCCTACTCCTCATCCTCACACTAACATACACCACCATCATCCCACAAACCACCCAACACCCAAACGATGAATCATGCCTAACACACTTATTCCAATCCTTCAAACCAAACACCAACCTTAAAAACACACCATTCTCTAACCCACCATGTTCAGATTTCACCTCAAATATACCCGGTGCCACGTGTAACAACGGTCGTATTTACAAACTTTCCCTCCAAAACCTAAACCTAGCGGGACCCATCTCACCATTTATCTCAAACTGCACAAATTTACAATCACTAGACTTATCAAACAACTCCATTACAGGAAACATACCCGTTGACTTTAAATACTTGGTCAACCTTGCTGTGCTAAACCTTTCATCTAACCATATTAACGGGAACATTCCACCTGAGCTAGCTAACTGCAACTACCTTAATGTGATTGACTTGCATGGGAATGTTTTGTCAGGGAATGTTCCATTTCAGTTAGGGTCGTTAGTGAGGTTAAATACTTTCGATGTGTCGTATAATAAGCTGTCAGGTTTGATACCTGAGAATGTTGGAAGAAAGTTTAATGCGAGTTCATTTGTGGGGAATAAGGACCTTTATGGATATCCTTTGAGTAGTACGAGGAAGATAGGAGGATCTTTGTCGGTTGCTGTGATTGTTTGTGTTGGTTTAGGAAGTGGTTTGTTGAGTTTGGTTTTGAGTTTTAGTATTGTTTGTGTTTGGTTGAGATTGAGTGATGTCAAGAGGGAGAATGAGCAGCAAGCTAAGGCTAAGGAGTTAATGCCTGATTATTGAGTTTAGTTGTGTAACCTGATGTGGTTTTTTGGGGTTTTGTGTATTCTGGTTATATGAATGTATATGGTAATTGATGTTGTGAATTACAGTATGATTTTTGGGAAATGTTCTTTATTGGTTTTGTTTGATTTCTAAATATTGTATTGAAATTTGGTTCTTTGGTTTTGGTTTAGTGTGTTTCGATTGCGTTTTGGAGGGCGTTATTTGATTATTGTTTGTGTTTTCGAGGAGATTATCCGATTTTTGTAGTTGCTTTTTTAACAGATTATACCAAATTCTCCTATTTGAATGCTTCGATTGCGTTTTGGAGGAGAATATTTGATCATTATTGGTGTTTGGAGGAGATTAGCTGATTTTGCAGTTGGCATTTTTAGGAGAGTATTCCACATTCTCCTATTTGAGTGTTTCGATTGCGTTCTGGAGTACACTATTTGATTACTGTTTGCGTTTTGGATGAGATTATCCGATTTTTGTAGTTGCATTTAGGAGATTATCCCATATTCCGATATGCAAGTAAATTAGAAAACGGTTTTTGGCGACCTACATGAAAAAAGTGATTATCCGCGTTTTACTAGAGAAAAAGGCCCTTATACCGTTTGTTGAAAACACGATTTTAACGCATATGACAATTTTCAAAAACGCAACTACATCCTGTAACGTACGGTAAAAAGAAGGATGGATTTTGATGGAAATGTAAATTGCATTAAGAAAATCAAATTTGAAGAATAATAGAGAGGGTTGGTGATATATAATGCACGAGTCAGTACATGTGCAGAGGTACTATTTGGATCGTACTCTGTTGCTCTGTGGGTGTGGGGAAGAAGCCTTGGGCCGTGGAATTTTTGTATGTAGGTGTGGTGTAAATCACCTCGATCTACTAGTATGTCCCCTGTCTATTTTTATTTCTAGAAGGGATGTAATTGAGGCTAGGCACAACGCATGGGGTTGTGACCTAGTTTTTTCGGCCGACGATCTAGTGCGACCTATTTGCCACAACCCGGCGATCTAGTGCGACCTAGTTGAAAAAAAAAAAAAAAAAAAAAAATTTAAACACAATAAATTTAATAAAAAACATTACATTTATCTAAGAAAAAATATTACACAATTATTCGAAATTAAAAAACATTAAACATTAAATGGGTGATATCGCCATTATCCATTGCGATTATTCAAATGTGTTCCACTAGATCGGCTTTTAGGTTGAGATGTAGATGTGGATCGACTATTTGCTGAGTAATTTGTAGCCTTTCTTCATGCGTATTTATCGGATCGTTATCAGCATGTTCTTCTACTTGATGATAATTGGGTGATATCGCCGCCCCCTATGTTTAATAACCATATTGTGTAATATGATACACGTGTAGATTATGTCTGATAGTCGACTTTTTGACAATCCTCGGGCCGGGATATCAATCATCTTCCATTTTGCTTTCAATACACCGAAGGCTCGCTCAACATCTTTTCTTGCTGCTTCGTGCTTCGTTTTATACAATCTTCGTTTATGATCATTTGTCGGCGGATCTTGTATAGACTTAATAAGAACCGACCATTGCGGATATATCCCATCAGTAAGATAGTATCCTCGACGATAATGCACGTTGTTAGCCACGAATCCCGAATCCCAGTTCAGGTGCTTTCCCCGATTTAAGATCATTAAAAATAGGGGACTGGCGTAAAACATTCACGTCGTTATTCATCCCAGCTACACCAAAGAATGCATGCCAAATCCATAAGTCTTGCGATGCAACCGCCTCCAATAAAATGAACGGTGTTGACCCCTGATCACGCCTACTAAATTGAGCTTTATAAGCAACGGGACAATTCTCCCACGGCCAATGTGTACAATCGATACTTCCTAGCATCCCAGGAAACCCGTGTTTTTCCTCGTGAAAAGCATAAAGTTTCTCCATGTCAGTATAAGTAGGCTTTCGCAAGTACTCTGTACCATATAATTGCATTATGCCCGTACAAAACCGTCGAAGACACTGTCGTGTTGTTGTCGCACCCATTTGCAAATATTCGTCTAGAGAATCAGGCACAACTCCGTACGCCAATTGACGAATAGCGGATGTGCACTTCAGCAAGGGCGAAAGACATTCTCGATTCAAAGCATCCGTTGAGTTTCGAAAATAAGAATAATTATTTTTCAAATCGTCAACAATTTTTAAGAATAAATCGCGATCCATTCGGAATCGATCACGAAATGTCTCTGCAACATATTGCGGCCCTTCAGTAAAATACGCATCTATTAGACGATTATGTGCACCCTGATAATCTCTATATATATACGCCCGTTTTTGGGGCGTGATGCTTCATAAGCCTGTGCGCAAGCTTGCGTAAAAGCTTCTAACTCACTAGTAACTTCTTCTTCGTCGTCGGAAGAGTCGGCAAAAAACAATTCATAAGACATTTTTGGAGATTTTGTGTGTTATTTTTTGTGATAATTGGTAATAAGATAGGGTATTTATAGGAAATTTTTAAATTATAACCGTTGGAATTTTTTTTTAAAAATAAATGTTACCGTTTGAATTTTTAAGTTATAACCAACACACATTTTAACTAGGTCGGGACTAGAGTCGTTTTCGCGCGATTTGTACCGGCGACCGAATCGCCGCAACGCGACGATTCGGTCGCGACCGACATTCGATCGACAAAATTCCGTCGCGTTGTGCCCAGCCTGGAGTTTTAACTTTGTAGTAACAAGATTTTTGTAGATCTATTGACGACTCCTCTTGTCCTGGCTTTAAACATCTACATTAAGGGAGAATACCAATTGACAAACATGAATATTTTATACATACTTAAATTAAATAATGAAGGAGAATGGATATTGACTGAAATGTTATGGTTGTTAAACTCTTGACATAACAAATTCCGTCATGTATGAATGAAAACTTTGTAAGTTAAACACCTCCAAGATGTTAAGCAATTGATCATGAGTGATGCGACATGCTCCAATAGTCATTAACCCAACTCTCAAATGTGTTTCTTTCAATGTGGTGTGATGTGCGGGATAGTCAAGCTTCACGCATTAAGGCTACTCGCAACGGAGATACGACCGTCGCGACCGAATTCGCAGTCGGTCGCCCCGTTGCGGTGACCGATTCGTCCAAAACAGTCAAGCCAATTCGACTCCCAGAGCGACCTAGTTTGAAAAGTTGGAGAGTGTGTTTGTGCTGTGTTATTTTGTAGTATAATAAAAAAAACTTTAAAAAAAATAAAATTTAAACTATGTATCGCTACTCGTTTTCAAAAAGTCACCGCCAAATCATACCCTATTTTATTTTCATATTAATTATTTAAATTCGTAAATTAAAAAAGTAAATAAAAACGTAAACGTAAACAATTTTTATTCGAAAATTAAAACATTTATTCCATAGGTAAAACATGAAAATACTGGAATTCAAATATATAAGGGAAGGAAATAAACTATTAGATAGTAAAATAAAAATACATAATACGATTAGTCAGTTCCCGAATTCAAATCCGATAACTGACCAGTTAACTCCCAACGGATTGTCTCTTGGTAATCTTCTTCGGCCATAATTTCCGCCTCCAGCTCCCTTCGTGTCCTTTCTTCTTCTTCCAGTGTTCTCTCAATACTTTTTGATCTATGTATAGTTGATACACCTAATTGTCAGTAAGTAAGTGGTTTGAGTTGTTTACAATTGGAAAGGGTGGATCGGGAGACACAATTCGGCGTCGGTGTTGTTGTGATGAAGAATCAATATGAGTTGTTTGAGTTTGGAATGAAGAACCGATATGAGTTTGGGATGAAGAACCCAAGTTATTCATTCATTTAGTATTTTTTTTCAATTCGAGCCTCAAATTTTGCCAACTTTCTAAACAAAGATCTTCGGATGTTGAAATCGTTATCAGAATGATTACTTAGAAATGTGTCGATTAAATGGCGTTTATGTGTGGAAAGATCACGACATTTCTAACATGTTGTATGCAGTTTCGTATTAGCTTTGTACGCGGTATCGAAATCATCAGCTAACGTCGTAAGCGCATGATGGCGACGTTGTTGTTGAAGTATTTGTTTATGAATCATAGCCTTAATCTCGTCAACGGTGTGGGGAAAAGAGCATGGCATTTTTTATTTCTTAAAGTATGTGTGAAAATACAGACAGTTGTGTGGGAAAATACTGAAAGTTGTGTGTGAAATTTTTGTGTGTGAAAATGTGGTATTTATAAAGAGAAAAAAATGATTTATATTAAAAAAAATATTGAACTATGTCGCCTTGTTGGGGCAAATATGTCACACTAGGTCGTAGGAGAGAGAACACTGACGTGTCAAGGTCGCAGGAGGTCGTTGTTGCAGGTAACCTAAAAGTTATGTCAAAGTTACGAACTTACGATGTTTTTAAGATGTAACTTAAAGCGGCAAAAAAATATTTGTAAATTCATATATTTATATAATATTTCATATGCATCAAGTTTACAAAAAGTATTGTATGCCAGGGCTAAAGTAAAGAAACTAGTATTATTCTATGTAATCTTATTCTTTTCTTCGAAAATCTAAAAAAAAAGTGCTCAAATCACGATTACCTGGCTTATATACACGGTCTACAAATCATTGTAAAAAAATCTATAATAAAACGTCTCAGAAAAAAGTCAAGCTTGACGCCTTATCTCGCATTTCATCTTATCTTACACTACGCCTAGAGTCGACGATGTGGCCAATTTCATAACGTGAAGTAATGAACGTTAGGCAAAAGGACAAAAAGATAATAAAACAATAAAAACCAAGGTTACAAAAAATAGTGAATCGTTAGCTTAGCGTTCGATCACATTTTAGCTTGTAATCGGTCTATGCGTGATTAATCGAATTGATATTTTTAGCAAAATTTGGGTATTTTTGGTAAGTTTTGGATATTTCTAAAGAGTTTTAGATATTTTCAACAATATTTTTCTTAAGCGCCAATTTGTTAAAAAATATAGACAGTTATTAGAAGTGATTAAAACAAGCTTGTGGTGAGTTTTGAGTATTTTCGGCAAAATTTAGACGTTTTCGGCAAGTTTGACCACCATTGATCACCTTTAATTGATGTTGACCACGGTTGACCGAATTGCAAAAATCGGCAAGGTTGATGGCCTTGTAGCGCCTACGCGACGATTCATCGGCCTTCTAAACCTTTTTTTGCAACAACAGTAAATGTGGTGGACTGAACAGTAAAATGAACAGTACCACAACTTACGAAAATAGTCCATGAGGTTATCGGTATGTTGAAAAGTTAGTCCTTAACAGTAGTTATTTAACTTTGCAACGCACCAATAACCTTAAGAAATAATTTCATACAACAATTTTTCAACAACAATATACTAGAATTGTCCTTAAAGTTATCAAGTTACGGGAATAGTACTTGAGGTTATATGTTCGTTGCAAAGTTATTATTTAAAGACTAGCTTTGCAAGAGACTGATAACATCAAGGACTGCCTCCGTAAAAAAACATTTTTTTTACCAAAATTGTGCTTGCGGTTATCATGTTAGGGAAATATTCTCTAAGGTTATCCATTTGTTGCAAAGTTAGTCATTAACATAAAACATCAAGCTCACATCTCGTAGCAAAACGTGAGCTTATAACCCCTTCTTATACAATTGTAGAGGAATGAAAGTAATTCAAACGCACCTTTAAACTTGAATCGACTGAAAATTCTTATTTACAACATGAATCACACACGAAAATAGTTGTCACTCGCCATATGCTTGTGTTATATGAAAAAATGTTGTCACCTCAACATTTGTCTCCCATTGCTTAGATGTTATAACTTAGCACTAAAATGATATCTGTAGACCCTCATGGTTCTTAATATATTTTTTTCAAATAAAACAACACGTCAAACTAAAATTAAAATTTTATTAACAAGAAAAAGATATAAAATATAATAAGACATAAAATAAAGTACATAAACTAAATTAGTTTCTCGGATACTATTTGGCCCAAATTTTTTTCCACCTCATTATTGTGATACAAAATTTCAACCCGCGTCATGAAATCTTCATTATTTTTCCGACACGCCTCGTGGATTGTTCGACAATCGAGTTAAACTTCTTGGCTCATCCGAGCCTACTTTCCGGTTGTTGATACAAAAGTTGGATTGGACCTTGATGAACCGAATTAGAGGTAATTCATGTATAGAAGGTTGTGGCTCATGCACCAAGTGAACTTGTATGTGGAGCGTGCACCAGTAAGAAAGTACCGTTAAGCTTACCGTGGGATTGTCTCCCATGATTAACCTACATCGTGAGAGTAAGTAATCGGTTTGATTGATTAATCGGTTAGGGTTCCTTAATTGTTCCTGCGGTTCCTTATCACTAGGGAACCGCATAGGTATTTAAGGATCCGTGCTCATAGACTCTGCTCTCTTTTGTCTTTTAGTAGGGTAATAATATCTGAGGTAAGTTTTTACCTTCAAAGGATATTCCTATGGCATTTGGAATTTTCCATATTCAAATTAACATTTTTCATTTTAATAAAACATTTTCTTAAGAAGAAAGTTTATTAAAAAATCTTTTGTCACATTTGACAAAATCTAAGTTTAGGATTAATCAATTTTATGATCACTAATCATGATTAAGATATGTTAGTGCAATACTTGAATGATTATTACCTTGATGATAGTGTTTGTTAAATAATTCGTCTTATGATTTTATTTGACGATAAATGTCTTTTTAATTTGTCGTGATCAAAAATAAGAAAGATTAGTTACCACTAATAATGTTTTTAGTTATTACTTTGCATTAACAATCCAGTTGAGATATTTTTGTCTTCCTTGACGGACTTTCCTCCTTTGTCACTTTCTTCCCCTTGTGGGAGTTCTGTATTCCTGAATACTTCTCAAGACTTGATAAAATCATCTACTCTCTTCATCATCTCGACTACCATTTGAGAGACCTCATCCGAGAAATGCCTAGCAAACTCAGGACACTTGGCTCCGGTAATAGAGGTGGATATTTTCATGACTTCCGATACCCCCTAATATAGCTAGCTTCGTCCGTCCACCTTTCCTTGAATGCTGCCAACTACTTATGACCTTTTCCAACGATAGAGGTGATTTCCATCAGGCTTTGAGACTCTTCCTCCTGAGGGTAAACCTTTCCAAAAAATCTCCCTTCAAATCTTCCCAGTTGTCTATACTCCCCCGCGTCAATCTCTCTAACCACCCTACGGTTGCCCCGTTTAGCCTTTGTTGGAAGAACCTACACCACACTAGCATGGGCCATTCTCTGGAATTCGCCGCCCAACAAAGCGAGTGACATGATCATTAGGGTTGGTGGCTATGATGTATAATTTTATCGTGACCGGGAGAATATGCTTCGGAGATGAAAACTCGATTATTCTCCAGGTGATGCGAAAGGTAATAACGTCCTTAAAAGGCTTTTGTAACTCGTCCACTACTTCATCCGCCAGCTTCTGAGTCTTTTGGACTTCGTCGTCAAAGACCAACTTCATGGGGGATATAGTGTTTTCCCCTGACGTGTTCGCTCTACTTACGACCGGAGAGAACTCATGCTCTCGATAATTTGTTCTTGCAGGGAGGGCGTATCAGTGTCTTCCCTTTCGAAAACATTTTTCATGATCCGGAGATGCGTTTGAGGGAGACCCATCATTTGAAGGACGAGTCATGAAGTTAGCTTTTAGGTAGATCGAGTGTTGGGTCTAACGGATGGCGCCAAATGTTGAAGCAAAATTCTCTAGGTAGTAGATACTAAAGAATTCGCCTCGGTCACTAGTGGATAATGCTTGTACCAGAGTGTCTAACTTGAAAACAATGAACAACACACGTTAGCCTCATCCCAAGTTTGACCCCGAGACCAAGCTCCAGCGTGAGAGTAAGTGTGTGACACCGGAGTGGTATCCGACTTGGAATGTCAGAGTGTAATGGTATAAATGTGAGTATTAAATAAGAGTGAAAAACAGTTGGTTTGTAAAAGAAATATGGCAGGGTATTTATACTAAGCCATAAAACAAACATGTGTGTCTAGTCATGTCACTAGATTAGGCACTGCGCACGAGGTGAGATTTTTTCCCTAAAATATGGTATTTGGTGGTTGTGGCGGTGGTTCTTCGCTATATTATTTGGATAAATCCATAGTCCTTGGATATAAGAATGGTATAAGACTTTTTGTCATTCTCGAGGTTTTCTATGTTCTCATTTCCGACAACAGCTTTAATTGCTCTTACCCCGTCCGGCTGCCGGGGTAAAGGGTCTGACCTGGAGTCAATTTCCAGGATCATACGCGAACAACGAGCACTTAATTGATATACGAGTAAGGATTTACCTTTTCAATGTTTAAAGGTAGAAATAAGAGAAATATAGTTTAGTTTATAAGTAAAAATGTGTAGAATCTTAATAACCTATGAATCTATGAAGTGGGTTGAAGATTCCTAGAGAGAGAAACTAGTGAGAGAAAGTGAGAGAGAAACTATGTGTATTTTTATTCAAATGAAATAAGGAATGAACAACAACCAACCCCTTTCCATGGTGGAAAAGGGTATTTATATCCAAGGCCTATATTGGGCTTGGGCCGACCCATGACAATCCCTTGGGTCGGTTACTTACTTAACTTAATAAGTAACACTAACTACGAGCTATTACAACATTAATAATATTGTGGAGTGACCGATACTTCTAATATACGTAAAAACGTATTTCTAACAATCTCCCCCTAAGGGAGGTCACTCCACGTTTACAAAGTTCTAAACCTAGCATACTATACTAAGTCTTCGTTCTTCAGCTGGTAGTCTTTTCTTCTTTCTTTTTGTTGTGAATATTTTGATTTGATCTTTTAGGCTTTGGCTTGAGAGCATTGTTCTTTTGACCAATCACGTGCGATCTTTACCTTCTTGTGAAACTTGCCTCCTCGTGACTCCATGTTCCACACGCTTATGTCTTTTTGTTGAATTCTCGAAAGCTTCAGAATTTGGTACAGCGGAAGACTTCATTTTGCACTTTCTTGAATTTTGCTAAACTTTGATGCAGAAAAACATAAGCATGTGGGAACGACTTCAACGGGTACACCGCAACGCCACCGTCTTCAACTAGTACACAGCAACGC
Source organism: Glebionis coronaria (assembly GCA_025667525.1). Lineage (NCBI taxonomy): Eukaryota > Viridiplantae > Streptophyta > Magnoliopsida > Asterales > Asteraceae > Glebionis > Glebionis coronaria. Next base: position 522,572,121 of record CM046875.1, read on the forward strand.
CACCGTCTTCAACAGGTACACAGCAACGCCACCGTCTTTAACAGGTACACAGCAACGACACGAATAAAATGGCTTTGACATTTTATTCTAATTCGGTAGCATTTTACCTCCGGTCGGTGAAGACCGTTGGACGATATTAGATATCGTACCCGTGACGGATAGTTTCAATTAAGTAACTTCCTGACAGGATTTCGCGGGTAAACCCGTTCTCTTTATTCGACCGTCCAAAGCTGACTGCGAACATAAAGAGTGAATCACTTGGATAATTTATCCTTGTGATTTGAAGCCGTCAATTCATGAAACCTAGAACAAGTGAATTTCAATTAAGATTTTCACCATTGTTGCTTTCCAGTTATCACGAGCTCAATTCATAAAGAATCTTGCACGTCACCTACCAAGTGCTGTTTGATGTTAACACTAGAAGGATTTCCACTCGTCACTGTGATCAATAAAGAGTCACTCTGAGTGTTCTGGCAAGATCATATAATAATGCGTAGAGGCCTGGAACGAGTTTAAGTTCAATTAAGAATTAAACCACTGTTTCTTTCCAGTTTTTCACAAGATTGGTTCTAAAAGAACCGCACGTGTAACCTACCATGAGCTTGTTTGATGTTGGCTCAAGCAGGATTTCCATCTTCATTGTAGTACTTGCGTATTACTCGGATGTTCTGGCAATATTACAAGAATACTGCGTAGGACTCATGAAAAATCTCTTACTTTTCACAGTGTGTGAGAAAGCAAGGAATAAATGGAAAGTGTCCTAATGAGACTTTTGATGATCTCTTGGCTCTAGACACGATAGTGCGTTTTGATTTAGTGAGCGATGGCTGGAGAGGAGTGCCACCTTTTCAATATTAGTCTATTCGGAGTGAATAAACCAATAGATAACATGTTGATCTCCGTGTGATTAAAACAAATACCTTTTGAGAGATATTTGAGTTAGCTGGGAAGGGTTGTGCATTGCATCACTGGGTCCATGATGTCTTTCTTCAATATCGAGAATCATTAGCAAAAATGATCTCTATAGCATATGTATTGACCCGGGTTCTGCCTAAAGTTGTAAGGAGGGCTTCTTTCTTTACACCCTTTATCTTTACAATTCTTTTTCATTCTTCAATCCCTTCAATGCTTACCAATACGTCATAACTAGCACCTTGTTGTGATTGTTCCAGTGCTAGCTTAAGTACTTGGTCGGCATTCAGCTACGTTCACAATCTTTCTCCAACTTTCCTAGGACTTCTAATTCTATCTAGGGAATTGTCCTTGGGAAGATTCCATCGGCTCTGATGAATCATTGGACTAAACCTATTCCTACCACCCTTTTTTCACCACATTCGTCGTGAGTTAAGCGTGTTTTGGGAAAGTATAGCCACCATGAAAAATCATTGAAAATCACCTAAGGTACTTGTGATATTGAAAATCAAAAGTTTTGTACCTTAGGTGTTTTGTTCATCAAAAACGCTCCCCCTTAACACGTGCTTTACACATATTAAGTTGGATAATCGTTAAGTCTTTTTTCATCTTTTAGCCAAGTATCATTTAAGTCTCCTTAATCCCATTTTCTCCCCTTATCCAAAATGTTAACCATTAATATTTGGGATATTGAATGGATTAACCGGTCTCTGGGTAAAAATGAAATCGATGTTTGGCCATAGAACATGTTAATGCCCCCCTTAAATTAATAAGGGATAGTTGTAGTGCTTTAGTATGATATATTTTGAAAGATTTAGAATCTCGTGAGAAATTCTTGAAAAATTATCATACCTTAACACTACATCAAGCCATAGAAGCACAATATTCACAAATTTACATATTCACAATTAAAAACCAATATAAAGTGGACCTGAAATGTACGACCCATTAGATGGATCGTTGCAGTAACTTGTGGTGCACTCCATATGGTCTACCACCAACGAACCTTTCTAAGATCCTCATCAATCTACGTTCACGGAGCTTTTGATCAATCTTCTTGATCACATACTTCGCCATTTGCCGATAACCCTGATGCCAATCCTCAGTCATCTCTGGTAAAGACCCACCCGAATTAAGATGCTCCAATTTTCCTCTGACGTAGATGAGAGTCCCATCACTGTACTTATAAAGCTGACCCACCCTCATAAACTTCATTAACCCTCGACTGTTCAAGTAGAAAATCCCGTAACTCGGAACAGAAATGCCGGTATAGGGACATCTGTTGACATGTTGAGGTAACACTTGATTCACTGGACGGGTTAGGTTAAGCTTCCTTTGGTAGCTTTCGACTCCCAATTGAAGATCTTCAACTCGTTTCTTGATAACAACGCTTCGTGTGAACATACGAAGTGTTGTATTCAAGGAAATGATGTCTTCACGAGCAATATGGGTGAGTTGATCCCGGGTCATCATAAGCAACATGTCTTCGATATCCTCAAGGCGAATGATAGAAAAATCTCCCTGCTGGATTTTATATTCTCTGTCATCCTCCCTTTTTAGACGAATCTCCGTCACATGATAATAGCCATTCTTGGCTTCAGTTTTCAGTCCCAAAATGCTGGAGATGCGAATATCGGATCTAACGTTGCTTCCTGAATTGGCTAAGCAGCAACCCCTGTACGCCCTTCGGACTCGTTCGTCCCAATGAGATGCACCTATAACAGCATACATATCATAATTACGAGTTACCCTTGGGACCCAGAGTCGGTTTACCTTTTCCTCGATCCAGGGTATTGTCCCCTAGTTGGCAGCTTTCAGCAAGGTCAGGGAGGTTGCGTACTTTGATGAACCCTTCAGAAGATACTCAAGATCATAGGTGACGAAGAAGTCGAGAGAAATTTGATTATCTTGAGAAGGATCAAGTGGAGGTGGAGCTCTTTCTTATTCATGGAGGCCTGGCCTTTGAACGGTGTTAAGAGCTTTCAGGACCTCGTCAGCATAATACTCGAACTCCATTCGGGTTAACCTGGTTTTGGCGCGAATTCTCTTATCCTTTAGCGCTCTCTTCACCAAAGACGGAGTGACCGAAGTCTTATACTCATGAGCCAGAAATGCACACAAGTCTATCGGACTATGGATACGGAGATATAGAACATCTCTGTCAGCGTCTGTGATTGGATCATATTGAGCCGCTGCCGTGATCTAAGCTTGTGGCGGTGCAGTCTCGTCAATCTCCAATGTGTCTGCCCAGTCCTGTGTGCTTGACTCAGGACCAGTAGATTGTGGTTCTTGTGGTAGAGGAGTAGAAACGTGAACATCTGCTGGTTCTGATTCAGGCATCTCGGCGGTGTCATGAACGGGCGAGTGTTGTGCAGCTTCAGGTTCAGTTACTGACTCTGCAATCACAGGAGCAACAACAGAACTAATAGGGTTAGTGGTAACAGGTATAGACACAGCAATAGATGTACCGGGAATCGATGACGCCGTAGTAGCATTCACATCATGGCGCCACTTGGATCGTCTTGATTCCGTTGAAGTAGATTTCTCCTTCTGCGCAGCATCTTTTTGAGACTTGGTACCAGACTTAGATGGTCTCTTTGTGCTGGCTACCTTGTCCCCCTTTTTAGGCTGTTTACCATCATCATCCTCATCGTCACCCTCGTTGCTTCCCTTAGCACTCTCCTCATTTCCATCACCACCATCATCACCATCATCATCATCATCATCACCATCACCATCATCGTCACCATCATCATCATCATCATCTTCTTCTTCTTCTTCTTCTTCTTCTTCTTCACCGTCACCCTCTTCTTGTTCACTTTCTTCCCTTTCCTCCTCAGGCAGAATGTGGTAAGGTACCACACTTCCAAACACTTTAAATAACCGATCATCCTCTATGATAGCATCATTTAGTGACTTGTAGAGTGTCCGTTGAATCTTAGATTTATCAAAAGATCCAAGTTCCCTCATACAAGCTTTGAGGATCTTCTTTAATTCAAAATCCGTTAAATCATAGGCAATTATGTAGGCGGATTATGAAGAATTGGATGACTTGATCATCAAGTTATCAGCCGCGAGTGTCTTCAACTCATCACGCAGTTTTGGCATAATGGACTCAACGGATTCTTTCACTCTCTCCTCAACAGAAGCTTCAAGTGTTTCTTTCTGCTCCTTGTATTTATCCTTCATAGCTTGAAGTCTCGTGATTCGTGCAGCATGCTTATCAGCTTCAGCCTGCTTAACCTGAGCTAGTTCTTCTGCATGAGCTTTACGTGTCAACTCCACCTCTGCAGCGAACTTAGCAAGCATCTCTTCTTGGGCTTTCTTAGATGCTTCTTCACTTTGAACTCGTCTATGTAGCTCTTGGCGAAGTTCATTCATCTCTCTTTTTTGATTATCCGTATGTTTATCCAACATTTCTGCCATTACAAATGCAGCCATTGAAGATGATGCAGAGCTGCTCTGGGTTGGTTGAAGAGGCTCGGTTGTAACCACAGTACTGAGGATGGGAGTTATTGGAGGTGGAAGGAATGGTGTTGAAACCGGTCGGGTTGGTAAGGGCTGTATTGGTGGAGGTTGAGTTACTAAAGGCTGAGTAGGTACCATGATTGTAGGAGCAACGGACTCCTTTTCAACACTTGCTGAAACAGGGATTGATGTCTCCTTCGAAGTAGAATACCGTTCAGGTGATCCAAACTCATCAATATCCTCTGGCTCCTCGTACTCTTCTTCAATATTCATCTGTGCACCCGAACCACTACCTCCCGTGTCTTTCCTACTCCTTTCAATAGCTATCTTCATTAATTTTCTCTCAGCCTTGTCAAGAGTAGAATCATCAACATTTTTTCGTCACGTAGAACAAACTCATCAGCAGTGCCTTTTCCCTTCTTAGCCTCAGTCTTCTTCTTCTTGGTTTCGGGTTCAGGTAAAGCAGCTGGTTGCTTGCGTTTACCTTTACTCTTGACCGTAGTAGACGAGTCTTCTACTGTTTGAAGGCTTGCTTTTAGCTTCTTGATTTCTAGCAGCAGTAGCTTGTAATCAGCTGAAGCTTTAATTCTATCCGTCAGAAGATAATCGGGAATAGGACCAGGAATCACAGCACCAGATGGTCCTTCATGCCTTAGATCCACAGTGTGATCAGCCTCTTCAGTGTGATGACGACTTGTTGCACGCCTATCAATAGTAACATCATTCTTCATAAAATAATTAATGATAAGCTTGATAAACCGAGGGTTAGGAAAGAAATTAGTCTCCAGCTTCTTGTTTTGAAAGAGTTGAAAGGTGAATTTTTCCCACAACAATAATGCATAATCTGCATTTGCGCCTTTGTACATTCCATGGAAGATGTTCATAATTGGACCACGCAAAGCATCATGGCCACTTGTTTCCGGTGTAAGACATCTACTGAGAATACCCAAGATTGCTCTCCAAGGTTGACCTACTTTAGCGGTGGTAAACTCAGACACAACTCGTATGTCTGGACATCCAAGAGCATCGAACATCTCCATGAGTTCGTCTTTAGTATGATCCCTGGAAAATGACATACCTTTGGGTGTATCCCGAATGCCAAATATCTTACGGAAGTATGAAACAGTAAGTGTCTGCTGCTTGTTGTCGAGAGTGAAGGTGATCTTGTTTGAAGTGCTTTCCTTGGTAGCCCAGAACTCATACATGTAATCATAAGGCACCGAGGCAGTACTCCTTAAAGCATTCTTGAAATGAGAGTGATCAAGGATTGCTATGGCTACTTTAAATCCATGGTGAGTGGATTTTGAGACTTGCTTCAGCCGGTAATTGTTTGGTATGAACTTGAGGGTTCGTGCTTCGGCAATTGCGGTTGCTCTAGAGTCTTGGATTGCTTGTACTGTTGGATTAGTCATCGTATCTGCTTAAGATAAGACATGAAAGGTTGATGCACAAAAATATATAGACATGTATCATTATTACTTCTAAGCATAACACATTTCAACAAGTAATTATAATATGCAAACAACTATTAATCCAACAACTCTTCATCCGGAACTTTCCTTCATTCGGAACTCTTCATTCAGAACTCCTTCATTCGGAACTCTTCATTCGGAAGTCCTTCGTTCGGAACTCTTCATTCGGAACTCTTCATTCGGAACTCTTCATTCGGAAGTCCTTCATTCGGAACTTCTTCATTCGGAAGTTCATCCGGAACTTCTTCATTCGGAAGTTCATCCGGAACTTCTTCATTCGGAAGTTCATTCGGAACTTCTTCATTCGGAAGTTCACTCGAAACTTCTTCATTCGGAAGTTCATCCGGAACTTCTTCATTCGGAAGTTCACTCGGAACTTCTTCATTCGGAAGTTCATTCGGAACTTCTTCATTCGGAAGTTCATCCGGAACTTCTTCATTCGGAAGTTCATTCGGAACTTCTTCATTCGGAAGTTCACTCGGAACTTCTTCATTCGGAAGTTCATTCGGAACTTCTTCATTCGGAAGTTCATCCGGAACTTCTTCATTCGGAAGTTCATTCGGAACTTCTTTCATTCGGAAGTTCGTCCGGAACTTCCTTCATTCGGAAGTTCGTTCGGAACTTCCATCATTCGGAAGTTTGTTCGGAACTTCCTTCATTCGGAAGTTTGTTCAGAACTTCCTTCATTCGGAAGTTTGTAATCCTTGTTCATCCGGAACTTCTAAACACAGCCTATTAATGATTAATCTAGTCGCGTTTGTGAGTTCTAAGGCATTCTAAAGCAACTACACACATTCTAATGATATTCCGAGCAAAACCCATCAAAAACCCTAATCAATTAATGCTTAATTAGACACAAACCCTAATTTGGACTTAATCTGATTAATCGAATCTTTTAACAGGATATACTGATGAATTAGGCGAATTATAAATCAAAGAATTAGTTGTTTGTACCTTTTTGAATGAATGGAACAGATTGGATGATTGAAAACGAGAGTTTTGGAAGCTTGTGTATGTGTTAATGGCGGAAATAAGCTCAGTGAAGAAGATAGAACAAAAAAGGCACGGGGGATTTGGTTTGACTTAGTAAACATTTTAACAAGTTTCACAAATGTCACCTTAAGTCCCTCTACTTTTCTATTCTTTTACTTTTTATTTTATAACTCCTATTAGGCTAACATCCGTTAAGATACTTAACACTCGTTAGTCTAACTCTTTGAAATAGTTATTATAGCCCTCACACAACTTAAGTATCACATCCTATTAGCAAAACTCCGAGATCTAAAGCAATTCCTATCACATTGAACAAGCACAAGTCGTATTCTAAAGCAAGACCACTCATAAATCATTTAGCCAATGAATTTTCCACAAACACTTTTGAAAATCGTTTTGATGACGAAGATGATTTAATATTTTCTCCCCCTTAAACGATGACCCGTTTTCTATTTAAAGAGTTGTAGTCATTGTTTAAAGAGTCAAATATTGATGAAAACATTTCCAATTAATATCTTGAAAAAGATTGATTCGTGGTGGCAATAAGATTTCTCTTATTTAGACAAATTAATGCACTGAGACGTACACTAACTCGTGTTAGACCAAGTTGTAAAGTAAACTTGATCCCTTTGCATGATTTGGCTTGTAAATCATGCCCGAGAAAATTAATTCCCGTTGTGAGCCAACGTTTTCCAAGAAAATACGTGACTTTAATATGAAAACCGGGTTGCAGTCTGAAATAACTACAAGCCATAATGGGCATGTTTTAAAAATATACAACTTTTATACGGACTCTATTTATGGCAGCGTGTCAATATTGATCGACATTTCTAAGGCCGTAAATATTACCGTACTAAAAGACATGCCTGATGAGACTGCTTTTATACATAGTCTCATCGTCCAAATAGGGCTTAAAATGCATTAAATATCATCAAAATACCCAAATATATGCTTGTGTTTGTTGCTTGTGTATTTTAGGTACGGATATTGAGAAAATGACAAAAGATCACAAGAATCACGCAAAAACGAACACGGGAAACGAAGTCGCACGATGAACCAAGCCCTAATGAAGAATTTTCCAAAGAAAACCCTTGAAGATTTGAAGAATATTGAAGATTGGTCCTCCAAGTTTGAAGAATTGACACTTTAAACCCTTGTATCTTCATAATTACAAGTTTGGTCCCTAAAGTTTGTCAAAATTACAAAAAGGTCCCTTGACTTTGAAGAATTGGCAAATTTAGTCCCTCAACAAAACTAAATTGTCAAAAATGGTCCTCCAAGAAGTAAACAAACAAGTCAAGGCCTTGAAGTATGAAGACATGTCAAAATCAGTCCTTGGAATATGAAGAAACTGCATTTTAAGTCCTTAAAACAAGTTTCAAAACTTGTTGTGCCAAAACTGCCAATGTTTGAAAGTTGTTGTGTGTTAATTGAGCGTTGTTAGCCATTTTATACAACTTGAACAAAGAATGAAAATAGAAGGGCCAAACCTGCCAGACAACCTAAGACAAGTCCTCCAATCCCTGCTTGACACCTCACCCACTCACACCCTTCCACCAATCAGAAGCCTCCCTTCCTCCACGTCACACATCCACTCACTTTTTAAAACCGGTTTAATATATTAAACCCTTCCCTCCAAACAATTAATTTAAAAAAATCCTTAACCCAAAACGGATTAAAACCCCTCTTAATACTCCCTTAAACCCTAACTTTTCCAGGAAGAACACTAATCAAATCAAAGGGGTTTTTGATGATTATTTCCAGATCCTTAATTAAACACCTCTTAAACCTAAAACCATCCTTAAACACCCATCACCATCACCTCACATGTGTGTGCAAGCCTCCCCTGCCCCACTATTCACTCTCAAACAAAAATGGCCAGCAAGATCAACATCCCATAGCATTTTCTTGTTCCCAAAGGTTAAATGAACGACCTAGATTGCTTCTACACCACTGGCATCCCACAAAATGCCAAGAACATCACATGGCTTGGTTTTTGACTGAAAAATTTAAAATCATCCAAGGGCAAGATTGGAAGATCAAGTATTAGGGTTTTAGGTTTCTTTTCACTTCTAGAACAGATGTAAGCCTCTATATAAAGGCCTTTAGGACGTAGCATAGTTCTTGTTCTTTTTTCTCTTTTTTGTCACAACTTTGTAAGTCCTATTTTTTTATGAATGAAAAAAGGTTTAAGCTTGTTGATGAGAAGAAAGATCCAATTTAATTTACATTGACTGCTTGTTGTTTAAAAATTCCAAGATTATTTACTTTTCAAGTTTTTAAAATTCAAGTTTGGTGTTCAAAGCTTTCTGATTTTAAGTTTTCTGTTCAAATTCAGGTTGTTAAACCACATAAGCTTCTATATTCAAGCTTATATATGACCATACAACCCTGATATCTTGAAGATATCAAGGTGTAGTGGGTATAAAAGTTTGGGTAAAAAGGCTAAGTGAGGTGAATAACCTTCTTGCTTATTTTTCTTACATTTTTGTTTCAGCTTAAAGCTATAAGCTATAAGGAGACTTGTCCATAAGTCATCCTTGTAGCTCATTGCTCATATTCCAGGTCACTCTTGTTGTATTGGATTGTTTTAGCAGGTTCTAAGCAAAGCCCTATTTTATTCAAATTTTGTTAAGCAGAATTTCATCAAAATCTTAACCAAGGTTCAGCATAGACCCGGGTCTATTGGAGGTGGTTTTTCAACCACAAAGGGTCCTGGATGTAGGACCCTTAAGGTAGTTCTTGACTCCTATTTCATTTTCTAATTTTTCTGAAATTTATGTGATTTTTGTGATTTTTCTTGAAAGGTATTGTTTGTTTATTTAAGCTGTTAGTAATTGCTCAAAATAGGGTTGTATGCATGTTAGTTTGAGTTTGATTCAGTTTGATTGAGTTTTGATAAGATTTGCTTTGTTAATTTTGAATTCAGTAAGTTTAAAGGGGTGTTTGGATCTAGTTTTTGATTGTGATTGGTAAAAGTTTGTGAGCTAAAACTTGTTTAGACATCACTCTTAGGTTGCTAGTGGGTATTAAGAACATTGAGTTTTTAGTTTGGACAAGTTTAAGTCCATATGCATACTTAAAACTTTGAAGAAATAGCTATAAATCAGTTAACTGCCTTGTTTGCATGATTTTGTGAGAATTTGTGTTTAATTCATTGCAAGCTGCTAGATCTAAGGTTGTTTTAGGAGTGTGATTCAGTTTCAAGCCATTTAATACCATTGTTTGCTTTGTGTGAAGTGTTGAATCTCACTTGAATGTCATTTGAACCAGCAACTTGTGCTAAGTATATCAGCAGCTTTCTTTGATCTTTTGTGCTTGATTTTGTGTGCTACCTGCTTGATTTTGAGTTTGTCTTGACTCCTTGTACTCCAAAGAGTACAAGGGTGCCTTTGTTCCATCAAAAACACCACCAACAAGCAAGATCAAGCCCTCTTGATCATAACTGCACAAGTGAATAAACACTTGTGTGTTCATCAGAAAGTTGTGCTTAACTGAGCACGTTTTTGGTTCTAATCAGCTTAATCTTTGGTAATTTTGGATTGTGTTTGAGTTTTAGTAGTTAATTAAGTACCTAGTTTAAGTTTTAAAAGTAAAAAAAAAAAAGTTTTGCAAAAAGCATACCCTGCCTGGACTGGAACACGCGACCTTGCGTACCAAGGAGTAACGTGTTTACCAGTGATCTAGATAGCTTTTTACGTTATTGTTTGAATTCATTACTTATTTAAGGGGTTTTGTTTTTATAGCTTATTTAAGTAACAGCTTAATAATAAGCATCTTCCAGCTTATTCCTTTGAGGATTTATCTGTTTATCATTTTTCTTAGGCTTATATTAGTGTTTTTGATTTTTCTGAGCAAAAAGCAAATTTTTCCCTTTATTATTTTATTTGTTAGGAATATTTTAAGTTTAATTTTTAGAAAGTCTTTTAAAAATAGTAAAAAGTGATTTAAAAATCTGGAAAAATAATTTTTAGGTTTCTAATCATATTTTTGAGGTTTACAGCTTATTAGGTTTTCAATTTAGCTTATTTTTAATTTTATAAGATTTTAGGGTTTTTCAGCAACTTTAAAATTCAATATAAAATTATTAAACAGGTTTCATAAAATTTGGTTTGCATTTTGTGTTAGTTACATTATTTTGGATTTTTGGTAATTTTTTAGAATTTATTTACAAACTTTTTATTTTTTTGAATATTTTAATATTATTTTATTATTAAAGTTTGAAGTTTTATTTTTTATTGTTTTTACATTTTTCCTAGGTTAAGGACATTAAATTAGGAGTTTTGTCACTTTCCAAATATTTTTTAGGCTTTACAATTAATTTCTAGAATTAATTTAAGATTTAATACATTTTAATAGTTTTTAAGTGTTTAAAAATAGTTTAATTTGATTTTAAAATTTTTAAAAATAGTTTTTAGCTTTATTAGGATATTTTTGAGGTTTACAAACTATAAAATCTTGTTTAGGGCTTTTTAATAATTAAAAGTGATTTTTAGGGCTTTAATTAGCATTAAAAAGTCATTATCTAATTAATTAAAAGGTTTTAGCAAGTTTGGATTTTTTGTAAACTCTTAGAATATTATTGGGGATTTTTAGGAATTTTTAGAAATTTTTAGGTTAAAATTTTAATTTTGGCATTATTTACAACTTTACGTGTTCGTCTTTTTCGTCGTAGTTTAATTCGTAATCGTAACCGTCTCTTCTTTCCTTTCTAATTTCTTTTCTTCTTGTTCATAATCACAAACATCATATATCAACTCTCAATACAACGCACTTGCCTCCTTGGGAAACGAACTTGCTTGGTCATTAGTGCTCGGTTTTCCTAAACCGACACTTAATACTACCACTATTTGTCATCCTTTTCCTAAAGGGTACAAAAACACTACATCATTTTGGCGCCGCTGCCGGGGAGGCGTGTTGTGTTTTGATTGAACCATTGTTGTTTTTATATTAGCCATAAAAGTATTTGTATTAATAGCACTCTATTAATACGTATTATCGTTTTTCGGTTTTTGTGTGAATATTATTACTAAATTGTATACGTAGAACAATAAATTCACAAGTACTCCAAATACGTGAGCAATCACAACCTTGATTCGGGATTTCATCACTCGATCATTGTATTCGAATCTCAAACCAAAGAAAAAAGGCAAAAATAGATAAATACTTTCGTGAAGCTCGATTTTGAGAAATACAAACTATAAGGTGGGTATAAGGCGGTTGTATTTCACGACCTAAAGGAAAAAGGCTCTTAAGTGCTTCGCGCCGCCTCGTTTCCTCCGCTTGCTTGTGCGTATTTTGATTTTGAAAGCTAATCGAGGGTTTTGCCGCCCAAAGTATTACTAAGTATCATATATATTTTCTTGGTTTCATTTGATTAAACCCTCTTGAACGATTTGGTGTTCCACCATCGTTCTAAAGTCATCGAAGGCGTTCACTTCACGTGTTCTTTTTCATTCCTTGAGGCTTCTTTAATCGAGAGATTTGATTAAGGAGGAGATTTGTAGATTTGTGTCTACTTAATACATTCCAAAAATCCAAAAAAGTTAAAAACAATCAAAAACCACAAAAAAATTGAAAAAGTAAAAACACCAAAAAGAATCTTCTTTGCTCGCCTTCTCGTTGTACGTGACGTTTATGCAAACTCGCTCTAAAGCAAGACGTGCTCGTAAACGAAGAAACAAATCACTCACTCCTACTAGTGAGGACTCTCCTATTGACGAACCTATTGTAGTGAAAGAAGCACCCATGGCTAATCGAACTATGATGGAGTTGCTTCAAGCACCCACCGAGGGTTATGGAGAAGCGATTGTGATTCCCGCTATCCTTGCGGAGAATTTTGAGGTTAAGACGGGTTTGTTGTCCATGATTCAAAAAAACAAGTTTCGAGGGGACGAAAAGGACAACCCTCATAACCACATTCGCCAATTTAATCGTCTCACCGCCACATGCAAGTTTAAGGACGTCTCAAACGACTCGATTAAGATGATGCTTTTTCCGTATTCCTTAGCGGGGCCCGCAAAAATTTGGTTAGAGAAAGAGCCACCCAATTCTATATTGACGTAGAAGGATCTCGTTTCAAAATTCGTGAACCATTTTTTTCCGCCCTCTAAGACTACGCACTTGAAAAACGAGATTTCAAAGTTTTCACAAGAGTATAATGAGAGTTTTTCAACGGCTTGGAATAGGTTTAAGGAAATGTTGCACGAATGTCCTTATCATGGTTTTTCCGACTTGCATCAAATAGACACGTTTTACAATGGCTTGAATGATCATGAGCGTGATTATCTTAATGCCGCCGCGGGTGGTAATTTCTTGTGTAAGACGGTCGAGGAAGCATTGTTAATCATTGAAAATAGGTCTAAGGTGTATAGTCCTCGTAGCACGTCGAGTGTTCGTAAGGCTTCGTCTTCATCTTCACCTAGTTTGTCACACACCGTTGATGCTTGCCAAGTCGAGGCTAATTTGGAAAACAAAATTTTTGATATAGTGAAAGGCTTGTTAGTGGAGTTTAAAGTTGGTGAACAACCCGCTCCCGCTACGATTAAAGCGGTTGAGGTTTCTTGTATGTATTGTGGTGGAGCTCACGATTATTCCGAGTGCATTACCAACGGTGGTAACACTTCGAGTGCCTTCGCGGCCGCGGGAACTTATAACCAAAACGGTCAAGTTCCTCGCACTAATCAATTGACTCCACCGGGTTTTTCACCAAATCAAAATGCTAACAATTATCGAAACAATCAAGTTGGTTACCAAAGCAATCAAAGGAACAATTACAAGGGTAATAACAATTATGGGAATCAAGGGAGTAGTAGTAGCCAATTGCAAAATCAAAATCAAAACCGTAATTTTCAAAACACGAGTCAACGTCTTCAAAATGCTCACACTAAAGAACTTCCAATGGACTTTTTGAATTACGCTACTTCAAATGATAAGATTTTGGAAAACATTCAAGAGCAATTGGCTAGTCAAGCTAGGGACACGGCTAAGAACGCAAAGGAGTTAGCTAATTTTGTTAAGGAAAATCTAGCCATGAGAAATGAATTGAAAAATGATTTTGCTAACCAAATTCGAGGTCAAAACAACAAGATAGAGCAAAGTCATGCTAGGCTTGAACAAAGAATTGACCAAAAAGCCGCTAGTCAAGATTTGAAGTTTAATGGTTTTGATGTTAAGCTTAATGCAATTTTAGAAGCCGTTATGGGAAACAAAGCCTCTACTTCGGGTAGTTTGCCTAGTAACACCGTTTCTAACCCGAAGGGAGAGATGAAAGTGATTACCACACGAAGTGGTAAGACGCTTAAAGAACCAACTCCTCAACCAATTACTCCAACGGTGGAGGAAATTGAGGAAGAACCCGAGGTGGTGGTCGAAAATGAGCATATTTCAATCCCACAAAGTACCGCTCATGCCACACCTACGGTTGACCCATCACCCATTTTGGAACCCGAGATTCCAATGGCTATGCCTATGCCTCAACCCACACCACCCTTGCCTTACCCATCGAGACTTAGGAAGGAGAAACGACAAGAGCGCGACAACTACCAATTTGAGCTTTTTATGAAAATGTTTCGTGATTTGCATTTTAATGTGAGTTTCGCCGATGCTTTGGTCATGATGCCTCGATTTGCCGCTAACTTTAAGAGTATGTTGAACAACAAGGAGAAATTACACCAAATGTCTAGTTGTTCGTCGGTTTATCTTAATCGCATACCTCAAAAAGTCGATGATCCCGGTAAATTTTTGATCCCTTGTGCCATTCAAGATATGGAAGAATGCTTTGCCTTGGCCGATCTTGGTGCTAGCATTAACTTGATGCCACTTGCAATCTTCAAGTCGCTCAATCTTCCTAATCTTACTCCTTCACGAATGTCTATTGAGTTGGCCGACCATTCCACGATTCTTGCATGTGGTTTGGCGGAAGACGTTTTTGTGAAAGTGGGGAAGTTCTACTATCCCGTAGACTTTATTGTTGTTGATATCCCCACGGATCCTCAAGTTCCTCTTATTTTAGGTCGTTCGTTTTTAGATACGTCTATGGCTTTAATTGATGTTCATGCTAGAAAGATCACCTTACGTTTCAACGACGAGGAACTTGTTATAAACGCAACTCAAAATTCTCAACTTTCTCATGTTTATTCCGTTGCTACCATAAACCTCGTTGATATGATCGACGTGGTTTGCGAGGAATTTTCACAAGAAGTTTTAGGGTTTGGTGATGAAGAAACTAGTGGCAATCCCACTATGTTAGATCCAATTCTTGATAATTCGACACCAACCTTCACTCCTTTCGAAGGTGGTGGTTTTACGTTGGAAGAGTTAGATGTTCCACGTACTTGTGACGAAGACCTCGACAACAATGAGGACTTCTCGATTATCAAGGATTTTCTCAACGATTTCCCATTTCCTCCACCCGAGGAGGTTATGAGTATCGAGCCTAAATCTTCACTTGAGGAACCACCTATTCTCGAGTTGAAATATTTACCTCCTCACCTCGAATATGTCTATTTGGAGGAGGACGACAAGTTGCCAGTTATTATTGCGAAGGATCTTTCGAATGATGAAAAAACCGCACTTGTCGATGTTCTTAAGGACCACAAAGGGGCGATTGCGTGGAAGTTATCCGACATTAAGGGAATCGATCCCAAATTTTGTACCCACAAAATCTTAATGGAGGAGGATTTCAAGCCAACAATCCAAAGTCAAAGGAGGGTGAACCCCAAAATTCACGACGTCATAAAAAAGGAGGTCCTTAAACTCCTTGACGCGGGAATGATTTACCCTATTTCCGATAGCCATTGGGTGAGTCCTATTCATTGTGTCCCTAAAAAGGGAGGGATGACCGTTGTGCCAAACGATGCCAACGAGTTGATTCCCACTAGACTCGTGACCGGATGGAGAGTGTGCATTGACTATCGAAAGTTGAATGAAGCCACTCGAAAAGACCATTTTCCCTTGCCCTTCATGGACCAAATGTTGGAGCGTCTTGCGGGAAACGATTTCTATTGCTTTCTAGATGGTTTTTCCGGTTACTTCCAAATTCCCATCGATCCTCGTGATCAAGAAAAAACTACGTTTACGTGTCCATATGGAACGTTTGCCTATCGTAGAATGCCATTCGGACTTTGTAATGCACCGGGAACTTTTCAACGATGCATGATGGCTATTTTTCATGATATGATCGAGAAGACGATGGAAGTCTTCATGGATGACTTTTCCGTGTTTGGTGATTCTTTCACTTCGTGTTTGTCGAACTTAGAGAGAATGTTAAAACGTTGTGAGGAAACCAACCTTTTTCTCAATTGGGAAAAGTGTCATTTTATGGTTAAGAGTGGAATCGTCTTAGGGCGCAAGGTCTCGAAAGCGGGGATTGAGGTAGATCAAGCTAAGGTAGACGTCATCGCCAAATTACCTCATCCCAAAACCGTCAAGGGAGTTAGGAGTTTCCTAGGCCACGCGGGCTTTTATCGACGATTCATCAAGGATTTCTCGAAGATTTCTCGACCCATTACACATATTCTTGAAAAAGAGGCACGTTTTGTCTTTGACGAAGATTGTTTACGAGCCTTTGAGATCCTTAAGAGGAAACTTACCGAAGCTCCCATTCTTGTTGCTCCAAATTGGAACCTCCCCTTCGAACTAATGTGTGATGCAAGTGATTACGCTATTGGGGCCGTTTTGGGGCAACGTCATGATAAGCACTTCTTGCCTATTCACTATGCTAGCAAGACGATGACCGAGGCTCAACTTAAATACACTACAACGGAAAAGGAATTCCTTGCCGTGGTGTATGCATTTGAGAAATTCCGACCTTATCTCGTCTTGACGAAATGCATAGTGTATACGGACCATTCGGCTATTAAGTATCTCATGGCAAAGCAAGACGCTAAGCCGAGATTACTTCGTTGGATTCTCCTCCTTCAAGAATTTGATCACAAAATCGTTGACAAAAAAGGAGCCGAGAATCTAGCGGCCAATCATCTCTCTCGTTTGGAAGATCCTCACCAAAGTGTTTACGAGCCCAAGGAAATCACCGAAACATTTCCGCTCGAGACACTTGGTGTAGTGAATTCTAAGCTTGATTCTTCTACCCCATGGTTTGCGGATTTTGCAAATTACCTTGCGGGTAACTTCATCATTAAGGGTATGACAACTCAAGAAAAAGGGAAATTCTTTCGTGATGTCAAGTTCTACTTTTGGAACGACCCTTACTTGTTTCGAACGTGTGCGGATCAAATCATCCGACGTTGTGTATTTGGCACCGAAGCTTCTAACATCCTTAGAGCTTGCCATGAGGGACCCACGGGTGGTCACCACGGTGCTAATCTCACGGCTAAGAAGGTGTTTGATGTCGGCTTCTTTTGGCCTACTATTTACCGAGATGCACAAGATCTTGTGAAGTCGTGTGATGCATGCCAACGACAAGGAAAAGCCTCACAAAAAGATGAAATGCCACAAAATATCATTCAAGTATGTGAGATCTTTGACGTTTGAGGCATAGACTTTATGGGGCCGTTCCCATCATCTCGTGGTAATAAGTACATTCTCGTTGCGGTTGACTACCTTTCTAAGTGGGTGGAGGCTAAGGCCTTGCCCACTAATGATGCTCGTGTGGTAGTTAAGTTCTTGAAAAGTTTGTTTGCTAGGTTTGGAACCCCTTGTGCTATCATAAGCGATCGTGGAACCCATTTTTGTAATGACCAATTTGAAAGGGTTCTAAGGAAATATGGGGTTACACATCGTCTTTCTACGGCTTATCACCCACAAACGAGTGGGCAAGTCGAGGTTTCAAACCGAGCGTTGAAGAGGATCTTGGAGAGATCCGTGGGGGAAAACCGACAATCTTGGTCGGATAAGTTTGACGATGCTTTATGGGCCTTTAGGACCGCTCATAAGACGCCCATTGGGTGCACTCCCTATAAGCTTGTGTATGGAAAGAATTGTCATTTGCCTATCGAATTAGAACACAAGGCTTATTGGGCCCTAAAGCATTGTAATGATGATATGGAGACCGCGAGAAAACACCGGAAAATGCAATTAAATGAATTAGATGAATTGAGAGACATTGCTTATGAAAATTCATTGATTTATAAAGAGAAAACTAAAAAGTTGCATGATTCAAAAATTAAAAACCGGGTTTTTAACATTGGGGATCAAGTTTTACTTTTTAATTCAAGATTGAAAATATTTTCCGGTAAATTGAAATCCCGTTGGTCCGGTCCATTCACCGTGACTCAAGTATTTCTGTATGGGACCATCGAGCTAGCTCAAGATGATGGTCCTAACTTCAAGGTGAATGGACATAGATTGAAGCACTACTTTGGCGGGGAAGTTCCATCCTTGAACTACCTCGACCAAATCACTTTCCCCAATGATAATTAGTATTGAGGGGATCGAGTCGAGCTCATGACTCGGTAATCAAAAACGAGGTGCCTCGTGGGGGAATCCCATGCTTATCCTATGTACATATTATCGCTTTCTTAGTCTAATGTAGCTTACGTGTGGGGATTTGTGCCCTTCCAACCTTTGTTCCGTGGTTGTTTGTGATATGTGGTTTTTAGATCATGATCTTCACGATTGGAGCCTCTCGTGTTCGTTTTATGGGAGCACTCGATCGTTGGCTTTGGAGACATTTCTCAATATCCATGATATATCCTTTTGATGTTCTAACCTTAGGTTTTTAGCACACCTCATAAACGGCTTTTAATTTAATGGTTACACCCTTTCCATGCTAGATTAGGCATTCGACTACGTCTCTAGTATGGGGGTGTTTGCACCCCTAGACTCGAAACATTGAGGACAATGTTTAACTTTAGTATGGGGGGTGAATAGATACTTGCCTTGCCAAACCTTCACGCTTTCCAAAGTTTATCTTTTTGTTTATCGTTTTGTTGCAAAATAAGGCTAAAAATGGCCAAATTTTAAATTTTTCTTATGTTTCATAAGTGTTTGAAGACACGAATGTAGATTTTCCGATGGCGAGAATAAGAGTAATTTTTGACTCGACCGTGCGTGTTGAGCACTTAGCTTTGATTTCTTAACTACACATTAGGCTAAGTCTCTTAAATGAGGACGAGAAATGATAGAGTTAATTATAAGTTACTATGCTAAACGTAGAGTACTCGTATTCTTTCAAAAACTCATGTGTTCTCGTTGTTTGCTTATTCTCCCTTCGCTTGTAAATATTTTTTGCTTAATAAATATTGACTTAGCGGTTTAGTTAGGATTGTTGGGTTTCTAGTCTTTTCTAGTAGCTTCCGTGTAATTAAATTGGGAAGACATTAAGGTATCGCCAGCGTCACGGTTTTGAAGTATTGGCACCCGAATAATCGAAAGCTTCACCCAATAATAAGATTTCAAGTGCTCACCTAAATCAAGCAAACAATTTGAAGCCCTACAAGGCCTAAAATCTATGCAAAATTGAAAGTGAATCAAGCCTTAATCTTCGAAGCTTTAAAGATCCAAAATTCGCTTTAGCGTGAGGATATACGTCTTTGGCTAATAAAACCACCGATGAGGCGGATAATAAAAGGCAAGGCAAGACCGAAGTCATAATAAAAGCTTCATGGCGAAGTTGAATAAAAGATGGAGGTAAACCAAAGATAATAAGGCCCTTCCGTTAGGGGGCGTATAAAAGTCTTGGTAATAAGTCTCATGTTCAAAACCGTTATAAAACCGTGTTTATCGATTCTTCTTGTCAACTTAATTTTTTAACATCGTTGTCTATTAAGAGGGGTTATTGATTTGATGGTCTTAGTTACACCGTTAAGACTCTATTTTTAGACCTAAATCTCTATTATCGCATAAGTCAAACAATGTATCCTCGTGAAACATTCAAGACATCATAAAATATAAGAGATACAACTTAGGAATAATGGGAGAATAAGTACGTGATTAGGGCATATGAGTAGTGTTAGCATTACTAACTTATAATGACAATGATCTCGTTGCACGCTTGGCATGGAATTGAAGTGAAAATCGAGGACGACGAAATTATTTCTAACGAAGCACTCACGTGTTCTTATTCTATGAACCTAAACGTCCCATTTTGCGATGAAAATCATACATTATGTCTATAACACAAGTAGTAGTAATAGTAGTAGTATAGCTAGTTTATCATTTCAATAAAGTCCATAAAAATGAATTTTGGAGATTCTACGATACTTTATTCTAGCATTGCGTGAGGGCACGGCAATGGTTTAGTATGGGGGAGTGATGAGACTGCTTTTATACATAGTCTCATCGTCCAAATAGGGCTTAAAATGCATTAAATATCATCAAAATACCCAAATATATGCTTGTGTTTGTTGCTTGTGTATTTTAGGTACGGATATTGAGAAAATGACAAAAGATCACAAGAATCACGCAAAAACGAACACGGGAAACGAAGTCGCACGATGAACCAAGCCCTAATGAAGAATTTTCCAAAGAAAACCCTTGAAGATTTGAAGAATATTGAAGATTGGTCCTCCAAGTTTGAAGAATTGACACTTTAAACCCTTGTATCTTCATAATTACAAGTTTGGTCCCTAAAGTTTGTCAAAATTACAAAAAGGACCCTTAACTTTGAAGAATTGGCAAATTTAGTCCCTCAACAAAACTAAATTGTTAAAAATGGTCCTCCAAGAAGTCAACAAACAAGTCAAGGCCTTGAAGTATGAAGACATGTCAAAATCAGTCCTTGGAATATGAAGAAACTGCATTTTAAGTCCTTAAAACAAGTTTCAAAACTTGTTGTGCCAAAACTGCCAATGTTTGAAAGTTGTTGTGTGTTAATTGAGCGTTGTTAGCCATTTTATACAACTTGAATAAAGAATGAAAATAGAAGGGCCAAACCTGCCAGACAACCTAAGACAAGTCCTCCAATCCCTGCTTGACACCTCACCCACTCACACCCTTCCACCAATCAGAAGCCTCCCTTCCTCCACGTCACACATCCACTCACTTTTTAAAACCGGTTTAATATATTAAACCCTTCCCTCCAAACAATTAATTTAAAAAAATCCTTAACCCAAAACGGATTAAAACCCCTCTTAATACTCCCTTAAACCCTAACTTTTCCAGGAAGAACACTAATCAAATCAAAGGGGTTTTTGATGATTATTTCCAGATCCTTAATTAAACACCTCTTAAACCTAAAACCATCCTTAAACACCCATCACCATCACCTCACATGTGTGTGCAAGCCTCCCCTACCCCACTATTCACTCTCAAACAAAAATGGCCAGCAAGATCAACATCCCATAGCATTTTCTTGTTCCCAAAGGTTAAATGAACGACCTAGATTGCTTCTACACCACTGGCATCCCACAAAATGCCAAGAACATCACATGGCTTGGTTTTTGACTGAAAAATTTAAAATCATCCAAGGGCAAGATTGGAAGATCAAGTATTAGGGTTTTAGGTTTCTTTTCACTTCTAGAACAGATGTAAGCCTCTATATAAAGGCCTTTAGGACGTAGCATAGTTCTTGTTCTTTTTTCTCTTTTTTGTCACAACTTTGTAAGTCCTATTTTTTTATGAATGAAAAAAGGTTTAAGCTTGTTGATGAGAAGAAAGATCCAATTTAATTTACATTGACTGCTTGTTGTTTAAAAATTCCAAGATTATTTACTTTTCAAGTTTTTAAAATTCAAGTTTGGTGTTCAAAGCTTTCTGATTTTAAGTTTTCTGTTCAAATTCAGGTTGTTAAACCACATAAGCTTCTATATTCAAGCTTATATATGACCATACAACCCTGATATCTTGAAGATATCAAGGTGTAGTGGGTATAAAAGTTTGGGTAAAAAGGCTAAGTGAGGTGAATAACCTTCTTGCTTATTTTTCTTACATTTTTGTTTCAGCTTAAAGCTATAAGCTATAAGGAGACTTGTCCATAAGTCATCCTTGTAGCTCATTGCTCATATTCCAGGTCACTCTTGTTGTATTGGATTGTTTTAGCAGGTTCTAAGCAAAGCCCTATTTTATTCAAATTTTGTTAAGCAGAATTTCATCAAAATCTTAACCAAGGTTCAGCATAGACCCGGGTCTATTGGAGGTGGTTTTTCAACCACAAAGGGTCCTGGATGTAGGACCCTTAAGGTAGTTCTTGACTCCTATTTCATTTTCTAATTTTTCTGAAATTTATGTGATTTTTGTGATTTTTCTTGAAAGGTATTGTTTGTTTGTTTAAGCTGTTAGTAATTGCTCAAAATAGGGTTGTATGCATGTTAGTTTGAGTTTGATTCAGTTTGATTGAGTTTTGATAAGATTTGCTTTGTTAATTTTGAATTCAGTAAGTTTAAAGGGGTGTTTGGATCTAGTTTTTGATTGTGATTGGTAAAAGTTTGTGAGCTAAAACTTGTTTAGACATCACTCTTAGGTTGCTAGTGGGTATTAAGAACATTGAGTTTTTAGTTTGGACAAGTTTAAGTCCATATGCATACTTAAAACTTTGAAGAAATAGCTATAAATCAGTTAACTGCCTTGTTTGCATGATTTTGTGAGAATTTGTGTTTAATTCATTGCAAGCTGCTAGATCTAAGGTTGTTTTAGGAGTGTGATTCAGTTTCAAGCCATTTAATACCATTGTTTGCTTTGTGTGAAGTGTTGAATCTCACTTGAATGTCATTTGAACCAGCAACTTGTGCTAAGTATATCAGCAGCTTTCTTTGATCTTTTGTGCTTGATTTTGTGTGCTACCTGCTTGATTTTGAGTTTGTCTTGACTCCTTGTACTCCAAAGAGTACAAGGGTGCCTTTGTTCCATCAAAAACACCACCAACAAGCAAGATCAAGCCCTCTTGATCATAATTGCACAAGTGAATAAACACTTGTGTGTTCATCAGAAAGTTGTGCTTAACTGAGCACGTTTTTGGTTCTAATCAGCTTAATCTTTGGTAATTTTGGATTGTGTGTGAGTTTTAGTAGTTAATTAAGTACCTAATTTAAGTTTTAAAAGTAAAAAAAAAAAAAAAAGTTTTGCAAAAAGCATACCCTGCCTGGACTCGAACACGCGACCTTGCGTACCAAGGAGTAACGTGTTTACCAGTGATCTAGATAGCTTTTTACGTTATTGTTTGAATTCATTACTTATTTAAGGGGTTTTGTTTTTATAGCTTATTTAAGTAACAACTTAATAATAAGCATTTTCCAGCTTATTCCTTTGAGGATTTATCTGTTTATCATTTTTCTTAGGCTTATATTAGTGTTTTTGATTTTTTTGAGCAAAAAGCAAATTTTTCCCTTTATTATTTTATTTATTAGGAATATTTTAAGTTTAATTTTTAGAAAGTCTTTTAAAAATAGTAAAAAGTGATTTAAAAATCTGGAAAAATAATTTTTAGGTTTCTAATCATATTTTTGAGGTTTACAGCTTATTAGGTTTTCAATTTAGCTTATTTTTAATTTTATAAGATTTTAGGGTTTTTCAGCAACTTTAAAATTCAATATAAAATTATTAAACAGGTTTCAGAAAATTTGGTTTGCATTTTTGTGTTAGTTACATTATTTAGGATTTTTGGTAATTTTTTAGAATTTATTTACAAACTTTTTATTTTTTTGAATATTTTAATATTATTTTATTATTAAAATTTGAAGTTTTATTTTTTCTTGTTTTTACATTTTTCCTAGGTTAAGGACATTAGATTAGGAGTTTTGTCACTTTCCAAATATTTTTTAGGCTTTACAATTAATTTCTAGAATTAATTTAAGATTTAATACATTTTAATAGTTTTTAAGTGTTTAAAAATAGTTTAATTTGATTTTAAAATTTTTAAAAATAGTTTTTAGCTTTATTAGGATATTTTTGAGGTTTACAAACTATAAAATCTTGTTTAGGGCTTTTTAATAATTAAAAGTGATTTTTAGGGCTTTAATTAGCATTAAAAAGTCATTATCTAATTAATTAAAAGGTTTTAGCAAGTTTGGATTTTTTGTAAACTCTTAGAATATTATTGGGGATTTTTAGGAATTTTTAGAAATTTTTAGGTTAAAATTTTAATTTTGGCATTATTTACAACTTTACGTGTTCGTCTTTTTCGTCGTAGTTTAATTCGTAATCGTAACCGTCTCTTCTTTCCTTTCTAATTTCTTTTTTCTTGTTCATAATCACAAACATCATATATCAACTCTCAACACAACGCACTTGCCTCCTTGGGAAACGAACTTGCTTGGTCATTAGTGCTCGGTTTTCCTAAACCGACACTTAATACTACCACTATTTGTCATCCTTTTCCTAAAGGGTACAAAAACACAACATCAATGCCCGATTTAAAAACGAAAAATATTTTTGGTTTTTCTTGATTTTATAATTTTTATGGTTTTTGTAGGTTTTATATTTTTTATGGTTTTTCTTGGTTTTATATTTTTGTATTTTTCTTTTTGTGGTTTATATATTTACGATAATATACATGATCACGAACAAAGGATACGCCTGAATAGTTTACCACCACTATTCAGCTGATTCTTCTGCCAATTCTTTGAGAGTCGTTGGAGTGAATGATTTCATGCCAAGCTTGTCGATCAAAAACTCGATTCGTCCTCGATCTAAGGCTTTGGTGAACATATCTGCCAGCTGATACTCAGTGGTGACAAAATACAGCTCTATCACTCCGTTCTCCACCTGCTCTTTAATGAAATGGTAGCGGATGTCTATGTGCTTGGCCCGGGAGTGTTGAACATAGTTGCAGCAAAGGGCAATGGCGCTCTTGTTGTCACAATACATCGGGATTTTGTTGAATCCCAAACCGTAGTCAGTTAATTGTGATCTCATCCGAAGGACTTGAGCACAACAACCGGACATGACGATGTATTCAGCCTCCGTGCTAGAAATTGCAGCGTTTTTCTACCTTTTTGAAGACCAACTGGTCAATCTGTCTCCAAGGAGTTGCACAGATCCAGAAGTGCTACGCCTCGTGTCTTGACATCCAGCATGATCGGCATCTGCGTATGATATTAAAGCAATAGAGGAATCTTTCGGATACCATAGACCACGATGAAGTGTTCCTTTGAGATACCGAAAGATCCTTTTATCAACATGTAGGTGCTTTTCGGTAGGCCGAGCCTGATACCGGGCACACATGCATACAGCAAATTGCAAATCAGGCCTGCTAGCAGTCAGATAGAGAAGGGTGTCGATCATCCCACGGTAAAGTTTTGGATCGACAATAGTCCCATTCCTATCTTCATCTAACTTGGATTTCTCCACCATTGGAGTGTCCACGGGGTCACAATTTTCAAAGTTATATTTCTTTAAAGATTCTAGAACATATTTGGATTGATTAATAAAGATGCCTCTGGGATTCTGAGAAATTTGTAATCCTAAGAAAAATGAAATTTTTCCCATCATTGACATCTGAAAGCGTGTGGACATTATCTTCTCAAAGCGTTTTGACAATTCTATGTTAGAGGCAGCAAATATTATATCATCAACATAAATTTGTACCAGAATCATGTCGTTGTCCTCCTTGAGAGTGAATAGAGTGGGGTCCACCTTGCCTTTGGAGAAGCCTTCCGAAATGAGATATGTTGAGAGGAGATCATACCACGCGCGTGGAGCTTGTTTCAACCCATAGAGAGCCTTCTTAAGCTTGTACACATGATTAGGAAATTCCGTGCTAACGAATCCATCCGGCTGACTAACATAGACTTCTTCCCTTAGTTCACCGTTCAAAAATGCCGTCTTCACATCCATTTGATAGACGATCATATTCATATAGCATACGCAAGGAATAGTCTAATAGCCTCCAATCTTGTAACAGGAGCAAAAGATTCTTCAAAGTCTATACCCAAGGCTTGTTTGTATCCTCTAGCGACCAATCTAGCCTTATTCTTCAATACTGCACCCATCTCATCAAGTTTAACCTTATAAACCCACAACAAAGTAAGGATGTTAACCTTGTCAGGGAGAGGAACTAATTCCCATACTTCAAGTCTTTGGAATTCATTTAGTTCCTCCTGCATGGCTTCAATCCAAGATGATTGAGTCATAGCCTGTTGCCAATTTTTAGGTTCAACTTCGGAGAGAAATGCATCAAAATAGCAATAAAGTGCACTCTCTTGTAATTGATGGCGTGTAGAGACTGGTCGATCTAGATCTCCAATGACATTCCTAATTGGGTGATCTTTTGTCCATTTGGTGCTATGATTTTCAATCCGTGGTGGTCTGGAGTGAACAATTGAAGGAGCTTCTTCTGAGGTAGACGCGGCTGAAGGGTTTTCAGGTATCGGTACACCAAAGAAAGGAAGCTCTTGTAGGTGAGCATATTCCAAGTCGTGATCAATAGAATCCTCTTCAACATCATTAGGCACAAGTAAGAGTGACGATTCAGGTGTAGTTTGAGAATCACTTGGTAAAGGTGCATCCGGTTCAATGTTAATTGAAGATGCATTAGATAAAGCTTCATTTGCTTGAGCAACAACTTCAGGTATTGGAGCTATCACTACAGGTGTTGGAACTTCATCATTTGGGGGATCAAAGAATTCATCAAACAACGGTTGAAACAGTTTATCCCACTCGGGCCTTGTAGGTGGTAAAAATGATGTAGAAATAGGATTATTGGGAATTAATCCGAAACTAATAGCACCGGTTCCCATCTCATGAAGCGCGGGTTCAGAGCTGCGTTGCTCAGAAGCCATCGCTGTCAGCTCATCGAAATCTGCGTCCATAGTTTCTACAGTCTTACCAAGACGACGGTTGTAAATTCGGTATGCTTTCTTGGAGGGTGAGTAACCAATGAAGATACCTATATCGGCTTTCGGTTGAAGCTTGCCCAAGTTCTCACTATTAATGTTTGGATAACAAAGAGCACCAAACACATGAAAGAATGAAACATCGGGTTTACGATCATGTAGAAGCTCGTAAGGTGTTTTTCCATGGCGTTTCCGAATGATAGAGCGGTTTTGGGTGAAACATGCAGTAGATATAGCTTCTGCCCACAAGAACAAAGGAGCGTTCGCATAAATCAGCATAGTCCTAGCAGCTTCCATAAGCGTACGATTCCGTCTTTCAACGACACTGTTTTGTTGTGGAGTGCGTGCAGCGGATGTTTCATGTGAGATACCAACTTCTTCATAGTAATCACGAAGAGTCTGGTTGACGAACTCTGTTCCATTGTCTGTACGAATACGGCGGACAGTAGTATTTAAACGTACCTGAATGAATTTCAGAAAAGTGATGATAGCCTTCGGTGCTTCATCCTTTGTACGTAGAAATCTAACCCATGTAAACCTGGAGAAATCATCCACAATGACAAGAATGAATTTCTTACCGCTCACACTTTCAGTTCTCATTGGCCCACAAAGATCCATATGCAAAAGATGAAGTTTTTCTTGATTGGTGTCTTCAGCTTTGGGAATGTATGATTTCTTGGTACTTTTCCCCCTTGAACACGCGGAACATAAATGGTCCTTGTGAAATTTGAGCTTTGGAAGACCACGAACTAATTCGTTTTTAGCCAGATAAATGGTCCTTGTGAAATTTGATGATTTCTTGGTACTTTTCCCCCTTGATAAATGGGATTGTATGATTTCTTGGTACTTTTCCCCCTTGAACACGCGGAACATAAATGGTCCTTGTGAAATTTGAGCTTTGGAAGACCACGAACTAATTCGTTTTTAGCCAGATGATTAATAGCATCAAAGTTGAGATGAGATAATCTGCGATGCCATAACCATGACTTGGTCTTAGATGCTTTAGAGAGAAGACATACTGGAGAGGCGGCCATCATGTCTTGTAAGGACAAAGTATAAAGATTTGCACCACGAGACCCCTTCAACAAATCTTTTCCTTCCAAGTTGCGGATGAAACAAGTATGTTGTCGAAAAGCAACCTCTAGGTTGGAATCACAAAACTGTCCTACTGAAAATAAATTATGACCAAGACCTTCTACATAGTATACCCTTGAAATCGTAACGTTTCCAATCTGATATTCACCATACCCCATTATCTTTGCAATATGATCATTACCGAATTTAACCGTTCCAAGAAACTTACTGATGAAATTTCGGAGCATCGAGCGATCTCCGATCATATGCTTTGAACAACCGGAGCCAAATACCAGAGGATGATTTGGACCACCTGAAAATATCACCAGACGAGGACAATGTAGAGGTATCGGAATCTGAATGTTCCTTGTTATTAGCAGGTACAGATTTAATAATCTTAGATTTGCTAACTTTAGGTTTCTTAGATTTCCTAGCCTTCTTCCTAGTTGGTGGTGTAGATTCTAGTTGGCTTAAATCCTGAGGTATTTCTTCACTGATAGGCACTATAGTGGGGGCTGACCTAATTAAAGGGCGCTGTTTCCATACTTTAGTGCTAGTGTGCCTAACTAAAGGACGCTCAGACCTAACCTCAATGGATGCATTCCTAGTTAAAGGGCACATTTTCCATCTAATATAAAGGTCCTACCAGTGGGACGCCATTGCCATCCAACTTGGGTACGAGTTCGCCCAGTTGGCTTCCATTCAAGATTATTTCTAATGGCATTCGTTTCATTCACATGATCAATAAGACACAAATCATGACGTTGGGAAAACATGCACTCATTACAATTCCAACAATTCAAATTAGAATTCACGAACGGTTTAGGCTTCTGCACAGGCGTAGAGCTTTTAGTCTTAACATGATTCTTTTTATTTAAAACTGAACTAACATTCCTATGGTGAGCTTCTACTTTCTTCTTGTTGGTACTACTAGTGGAGGGCTTGATCTTATCTTTCTTGAGTGGCGATCCTTTAGCCTTAGTAGACTCTTTTACTCCTGTAGAAGGCAAAGTGGGAACATTAGCAACAGATTTTAAAGGTGCCTTACTTGATGGTGCCAATGACGGTTTTGCTCCTGGGGTCTTATTGAATGGAGTTACAGCAATGGGTCGATTAGTGAGTAGTGCAGAACCTGGTTTACCTATGTATTGCAAGTAGGCTAAGCAATATTGAACACGCTTAATATATTCATGGGCTGAATAATAGTAGCTACTTGAGGGATCTAAGGCATAAAGATCGTCTAAGATATCCCTAACAAGATCTACATGCTTAATTGCATTCCTCATATAATCATCGTAGGTAACCGGGTTTTTCTTATGGAGCGGGTTCTTATAGAGCACTACTGACTTGGTTGTTGGAGCACTAGAGGACGGTGCAGAGTCGGTAGCTAAGTTATCAACAACTTCTTGTCGGGTGAGAAGAAGTATTTCCTTTAACTCGGCCAAAACCATGTTTTTGTCAATGAGCTGGATGTTTAAGTCAGAGATTTCCTCACACTTTTGGTTCAGTTGTTCAACATAAGATTGTTGCTGTGCAGCATTAAAAGCTAAGCGTTCTTCTATTGAACCATAAAGAGCGGATAGTCCTTGTCTTGCCCGATCCATCTCCCCTAGAATAGACGAAAGTCTAATTTCTAAGTCCTGGTTTTTAGACTCTGCAGCCTCTAGTTCCAATTTTAGTGTTTCATTTGATGACACATCTCTCTTCAATCTCATAATCTCTTCCTCTAATGCCTGAACTATTGCAATCATCTTGTCACTCGTCTCAACACTGTTTTCACAACTATTTGTTATCAAAAGATCCTCATTTTGAGTTTGTTGTTTTAATTCTAAAGATATACAATGTTGTTCAAGTTGATTAAAACGTTTTGAGAGTAAATTGTAAGAATCTTGAAGCTTTAAAAATTCAGCGTTAGATTCGTGACAAGAATGATTATCTACCTCATTTACAGTATCAACAACATTTACAGAGAGATCACACACATCATCACATATATTCACAGCATCATAGTTAATCATAGCTGATGTAAGCTCATTCGAATAATTAACATTTACAGTAGTAAGCACAGCACACGAAATTACTTGGGACAATAATCGGTCATATTCGGATAAAATCTTTTCCTTTTCAATTAGTTGTAGTTCGTAAGCGGTGTCCATTTCATAAAACACTTTTTGAACTTCTCCAATTTCAAACTCAAGATTTTCTTTAAGAGATGCAAAACTTCCTTTTAGATTTTCGACAAACGGATTGATCTCATTTTTAAACACCTCGTTCATGTGTTCGAAAGCCCATTCTCCGGCGTTTAGGCCATTTGAAGTCGTACATTCCAAAATGACCTTGTCAAAACTAGCAAAGTATTGATTAATCTCTTGCAAGTTTAACCATACAGTGCTAACAGGTGGAAGATCCTTTGGAATTTCCTTAGGTCCTTCCATTTTGACAAGTGTAGGAAGTGTACTAGGGTTTTCTTCATTTAACATGTAGGTTGGTGCTGTGATGAGATCTTTATCCATATGGAAGCGAATTCTAAAATCCGTTTTTGCAAGCTCCTGATTCATTTTAAAATAATCACACTCGGGATATTTTGCAAAGTTGTATGACCGATCCTCATCAACTAAATCCTTACTTGTGCGATCATCGAAAATAACAATCGGGTCTAAGACCAATCCTAATTGGGTTGCATTATAAAGTCTTGGACTATGGCTTAAAGCTTGTTTTGCATACCGTGGGTTAGGGGGAAGGCCTTTTTGACGTGATAAGTTAAATTCTCTAAACGAAGCATCAAATAAGTGCACTAGTTGAGAGGCAGCGTATTGTCTTAAAAGCAAATAATCTAGACTTCTAATCTTATTAGCTGCATTAATTTCCATTTCATTCTTCTTAGACTCGAGTAATTCAAAATCCGTTTGAAGTTTTTGAAAATTAGTGACCACTAACTCTTTTTCTTTAAGTTCGTTAGAAAGATCTGCTCTTAAGGTTTCAATTTCTTGCAAATGACCCATTTGTTTGTTTCGAAAATGATCATATTCGGGATTTGTTAGAACACTAGATGAAGGAACTAATTCCAAAGTTTGAACTTTCTCGTTGCATAAGGCAAGCTCATCAGACAAATTCTTATTCTTAGCTAAGGTTTCTAAAAGTGCAGCATTCATTTGGCTAAGTAATGTAGCAGGAACCATGACCAAATCTTGTTGAGCAGGAGTATGCGTATGCGAAATGGCTCCCGGTTGTGATTCACTCAAAGTCTGGGGACTCACATTGATATTACTATCATTGATTGTCTCCTCATTTGAAAGACTCACCACCGAAGACTCATTCGAATCAGCACGCTCTTGCACAACTTGATGTGGTTGAATACTAGTATCAGTGGTATTATCAGTGGTATTAATAAGTACCTCAGATCTTTTTTCTGGCCCTAAGCTGGAGATAGTTGCCATAAGAGCTGCCTGTGCAGATTGAAGTTCATCACAGTCTGAATCATACGCATCAAGATCATTTGCTTGGTATGCTGCATTCTGTGTGGTGACAACGTCTTGTTCAGCAATCCCTGGATCAGCAAGAAATGCAAGCTCCTCTTCATCAAGTTCCCTTCCTTGTGCCTGAGCGTTTACCAGATAAATCTTCTCTGCAAACCATTGACCATCCCTTCTCCTTTTGGGTTTTTTGCAATCCCTGGACATGTGACCTTCTTCCTTACAGTTATAGCATGTAATCATTCTCAACTTGCCTGTGTGTAACACCCCACCATGGCGGAATATGGGGTGCGACGTATGGATATCATCACAACAAACGGTGTCTCTATAGAGAAAACTAAAATGCAAAATATAATGACATAAATGGCGACACAATGTCATGACAATATCTCAACAATGCAGGAGTCTAGGTAAGTAGGTAACAGTCCTACCTTTTACCC
Organism: Glebionis coronaria; assembly: GCA_025667525.1. Taxonomy (NCBI): domain Eukaryota; kingdom Viridiplantae; phylum Streptophyta; class Magnoliopsida; order Asterales; family Asteraceae; genus Glebionis; species Glebionis coronaria. The sequence goes on from CM046875.1 coordinate 522,603,623, forward strand.
AAGACAAACAAGTAACACAAACAATACAACATATAGGTTCATAGTATCACTTAAAGAAACAAACAACAAAATAAACTAAGAAGGAACGGGGATCTCCTTCTAAATGCATTCCTACTCGACTCCAATCCTAGCCACATAAGTTCTCATGCTTAACCACGTTATCACCTGAAAGAGACACTAAAACACGTCAACATAAAGTTGGTGAGAGTCATAGGTTTAGACTCCAACACAAAATAAGTCATAAGCTTTGAATACCATAACCAATAAACATATGGACAATGCGCTACAATTATGTATTAACAACTAACAATTCAAGATCAAACATTTCAAACCAAAACCAAGGCTCCTACCTTGCCAAACAACATGGTACCATAGATGATCACACTATGTACCTATCACAAGGCCACTACCTTGTCAAACCACAAGGCTACTACCTTGTCAAACCACAAGGCTACTACCTTGTCAAACCACAAGGCTACTACCTTGTCAAACCATTGGTCCCATAGGCGCCCATACACCTATGTACCTTTCCAATCCAGATCACACACAAACAGGAATCACATAGCAGGTAATCACATAATGTACACACAAGTCCATCTCAACCTTAAAAACATTCACAGCATCAATTTAGAAAATAACTCAACACAGTGTCTCTTCCATCCCATCTGGATGTCAAAATCAATAGTAAACATGGGACTATGAAACTCACCTGATAGCTTCTTCACAAGTCCTCGCACTAACAACAAGCTAACAAACCAAAAACACGAAATCAATACACAACCAATCACTAAGATGGCTCATCAACCTATGATGGACATCTAGTCTATTCCCGTATAATTATCTCATTGTTAAGCTCTAATCACCCCATTAACCTTCCTTAACAAGTCCCTAACTTGGTTAAGTTTAATAACTATCCCGTTCATATTTTACCCAAAACAGTCCCAGTTTTTAGGTCTCAAAACTTTAAGTCAAACGTCCCTTTAAGCATACCCATGGTTTCTGTAAAAGGAATATTCATACCCTTACATATGTTGGCTAACACCTCCCACTTGCCCTAACCTTAAAGCTACTGCTAAGGCCCCGATATACATATATCTACTTTTGTCATTCCAGATTTCCTGATTTTAAACGTACTAAAAGTTTGTTACCATTAAGGGGTCTTAACCTAGACCACAACCTTAACCCAAGTGCAGATACTTACTACAATATATAAACCATCTCTCATGTTCGTGAGAAGATCCCAATGCAACCCTAAGTACCCCAAACAACCCAAAACTTAAAAAGAAAACAGGCTGAATTCAAAACTGCTTTGACCTCCGACTGTTGTAACCTGTTTTTGACCCACTTCCCAACCTCCAATTTAGTTCTCGTTTCTTGATTTAGAAAGCCAACTCAATTACCTATCCAGGGCTAGCTTGATCGCATCTTGAATGTTCCTAGAACTCTGGATATGATCAAAACAATGACACCAAAATTCTGCCCAGTTTTTAAAAACGGGTTTAAGAAAATCAACCTCATTAATTAACCCTAACCCCTCTAATTAAAAGCCCTAATTTATGTGATCATCATATAATGATTAATTCAACATTAATTTACTGTTTTTATATAAACCCTAACCCTAATCCATCATAAGATGATTAAAGAAAACATAAAAACAATTTAATTGAAAAGGGTTTTGAAGGTTTTACCTTTAGAACAATGGAAGATGTAAAAACCCAAATTTTTATGAAGAACCCTAATTCTTCTCTTCATTAGTCGACTATAAACACCAGGGGGAAAGAAAATTTCGTTGGTTATGATGTGTGGGGTTCCTTATATAGCAAAAAAATCCTTGTCCAACCCAATTACCACTTACCATAAATCTTTTCTCTTTTTTTTTCTCCTTTTTTTTTCTTTAAACCAACCTAACCCCCCTTAAATTCGTTTTTTATTTATTTTTATTATTAATATATGTATTAATAATATTACCTTAATTTTTCTTAATTTATTTCAGCTCCTAAAGTCTCCAAAACCTCAAAACCGTAAAACTAGTCAAATTTACGCGTTTTACCGTAAAAGACGTAAAATATACACTTTTATAAAAAAATCTCAAATTTTGAAATAAACTTTATAACTAAGTCCTAAATGACTTAAAACCATCCCGAAAAATATCCATATGGCTAATTACCTCATCCGAGACCTCTAAATGCTAAACCGTAAATCGTAAAAATACGATTTTCTATAATACATATACGTATACGTAAACACCAAAATATCACTATTTCATTTCATAGTCACCACTTGTGATCTCATGAACATGAAATAACCATTCCTCGATTTACTTATGAGTACTCTATACTCATAAACGATAACCACACCAACCTCGTTCACACAAAATAAACACATAAACACACAAATAAAATAAGCACACATAAAATAACCTAAAAGTAAGACCAAGTGACGAACCTCAAAACCACGATTGTCACACTGTGGAATTAGTCCGTGGAGGAGTGTTGACCATTGGGGTAGGATTGACCGTACGTGCATTGGTGGTTGATGTAGTAGGTCTCCCTTGATAAGGTTGAATAGGTTGAACCATTACCCTGCCATTCTCAATAGTAGCTTGTTTGCGAGAATTGAATGAATTCCTCAGCTGATTGTTAGTAGGAGCTGGTCCTCTAAATCCTCGTTTGCTTAAAGTCCTTGTGAGATAAGCAGACATAGTGGCTAATACTTCAACTGGGTCCGTTCCTTGTTTGAATTCAGGAATGGGGACTTCATCATCATCACAATACAATGCTTGGTCTTGTTGAGCTGTATAAGCACTAGAAGGAACACTCATGTGGTCAGAGTAGCTTGATGGATATGCTGCATTCTCTTGATAAGAAGAATATGAAGACTGAGCATAAGGTGCAATACTTGCTGGGTGAGGTTGTGAAGCATATTGTGATGAAGGTGCATTAAACCGATATTGTTGCTGATGTGAGGTGGGTGGTTGCGGTAGAATCGAGTATTTGGGGAAGGTTGGTGTCATGTAAGGTGATGGATGATAGGCTTGATGTCCCAAGATATAAGGAGTGTTGTTGTGTGACAAGCTTGGTTGATTCGCCATCAAAGCTAAGGAATCAGGGTACATACCTCGAGGCGAACGGTGCATGATCACATGTTTCTCATGCTGCTGAAGAAAAGCATAGAGTTGATCCAAATTGCACTTATGCAAATCCCTGGTTAACTTAACATCGGTAATATACTCACCCCACTCAGCTTGAGGTAAAGTATTCAAAAATTTGGTGTTAACCTGGAATGGAGCAATCACGAGATTGTATACATTCAGATCATCTATGAAGTGGGTTGAAGATTCCTAGAGAGAGAAACTAGTGAGAGAAAGTGAGAGAGAAACTATGTGTATTTTTATTCAAATGAAATAAGGAATGAACAACAACCAACCCCTTTCCATGGTGGAAAGGGGTATATCCAAGGCCTATATTGGGCTTGGGCCGACCCATGACAAGCCCATGGGTCGGATGCTTACTTAACTTAATAAGTAACACTAACTACGAGCTATTACAACATTAATAATATTGTGGAGTGACCGATACTTCTAATATACGTAAAAACGTATTTCTAACAAAATGTGTAAACATTAGAAAACTAGTGAGGCATTTACAACATTTTTAAAAGGTTAAAATAAAAGCAAAAACATATGTATCAAAATTCCTTTTTATCCTATGATAATGTCTAAGATTTGAAAATAATACATATAACACAACTGGTTGAGATGATGTCAAAATGTATGGCACGACTTGCGATGTCATCCTCGTGTTATAGGCTTGTGTTTTTTGTTGGCGCGAGCTTTGTCACCCACCCGCACCGAGCCTACTAAATATGTTTAGGTTAAGGTCTAATCGGTATCAATCACAAATGGGCTGATCCTTTAACCTCTTTACAACTAACAAATTGGTTTAAACTTATACGTTTCATTTAACCTACTAATTCATTATCTCGTCTAACTAACTATTTTATAAGTCAAAATTCCTTTTTATCCTATGATAATGTCTAAGATTTGAAAATAATACATATAACACAACTGGTTGAGATGATGTCAAAATGTATGGCACGACTTGCGATGTCATCCTCGTGTTATAGGCTTGTGTTTTTTGTTGGCGCGAGCTTTGTCACCCACCCGCACCGAGCCTACTAAATATGTTTAGGTTAAGGTCTAATCGGGATCGATCACAAATGGGCTGATCCTTTAACCTCTTTACAACTAACAAATTGGTTTAAACTTATACGTTTCATTTAACCTACTAATTCATTATCTCGTCTAACTAACTATTTTATAAGTCAAAATAAATAAGCTAAGTGAATCGTGCTCCATTTAAGATGGATTGAATGGTTGGTAGTCACTCACCGTCACCTTAACTTTATCTATTCACAACTTATTCACATTTATTTTTTTTATCATAATGGTCAGTTAAGCTCACTTTTCATTAAAATATTATTTTTATACATTAAACAAACAATGGGTGCAAAACTTTTACCACTCATGATAGATGAGTGGTTCACCATTTGCTTGCATAATCACGCACGAGTTCGACGGGTAAGAATAATAAGTGGCTCACGAGTGACAAACTCATACAGTGAGTTTCATCCCACTCCGTCCAACTTTAGATAACAAATCTTAAGATATGTTTCAGGCGTAATAACATTTTGAGTTATGTTTAAAACAATAATCAATAATGTTAGCTTTACAAAACTGTTTAACAATGTGTTAAAATATAAATAATGGTTCAATTTTATGTCGGTCTTTTTTGGTTCAATTTAGTTTATACAATTAATGTTGTTTTTTCTCGCTTTTGGCTTGAAAATAGACTAATTAAGGGTGTGTATGGTTTAGCTTATATAATGTAAGCCGATTTCGGTTTATATAACATAAGTCTCAATTTGTGGCTTACTTGGAGGTTTATGGGCTTATATAAGCTGCAAATAAATCATATTTCGGCTTATATTTCATAAACAGTGATCTTTTAAGCTTATAGGTGACTTATGGGCTTATATAAGCTTAATGATATCATAACAAACTTAAATAAGCTCATAAATCTCTAAATAAGCTATCAAATTGAGACTTATGTTATATAAGCCGAAATAAACTTACATTATATAACTGAATACCGACCGAATATTGATTGGTTTGGTTTCGATAGGACCGGTTCGATTCGATTACGTTAAGGCGCATAATTTGAAAGGGGGCTAAAATGGAAGATAAGAATAATCCAGGGACTCAAGTAAAAACCCCAAATAACAAAACATAAACCCTGTCAAAATTATAGGTCGAACAAACACTCAACCGAAACCACCACTTAGCCGCCACTCTTCTACCATCACCACCGCCCGCTTCTTAACCTTAAACCAAACAAAAATGTCAAACACAGAAAAAACCAACACCCAAGAAGAAGAACACGAAATACAAGACTTAACCTTCGAACAACTAGGATTAGACCCACGTTTAATCCGTGCACTTACCAAGAAAAACATCGAAAAACCAACTCCTATTCAACAAATAGGAATCCCATTAATCCTAGTATGTTTTTGTCTTTATGTTTTTTAAGGATACCCTTTTAACAGTAGCATAGTTTAGTTAAATTTATTTTTATTGATATATGTATCTTTGGATGTTTTCAGGAGGGTAAAGATGTTGTGGCGCGTGCGAAAACGGGTTCCGGTAAAACATTTGCTTATTTGCTTCCAATGCTTCAGAAGCTCTTGACTGATAATAATGTGTTGTCATCACAAACACTATCAGCTCCAACTGCTATGATTCTTGTTCCCTCTCGCGAGCTGTGTCAACAAGTGAGTAATATTGGTTACCTTTATAAAGACGTGTTTGAATGTTTTTCATTAATTGGAAATTTTTGTAATTGTTGAAACAGGTTTATTCGGAGGTGTTGTCGTTGATTGAGCTGTGTAGAGTGCAGCTGAAAGTAGTTCAGTTGACGGGTGAACCCAGTTTTACTGAAATGGTTAGTTTTGTTTTTATGTTCGGTTCTTTAGATGGTGTTTCGAGTTAGTTATTTCTAGATAGGTGTTTGGATTTGCTTATGATGTAAAAATGCAATTAGACGCGGAAATTTGAGTATGGCTTAAAAGTATCGATTGTATTCGTTTTTGGGTCAAGGGGTTTAGGTTAGGTATGACCTTGTGAGGGTAAACAAGTGATCTTATATTCATCTTAACTAAGTACTTCAAATTAAGCAGTCCTAGTTGCTTATTAAAAGCTGTTTCCTTTAGCGCAAACTAAAAAACAGAACAATTTGTTTATCCATATATGCCAAACTGTGTACGTGCTTATTGCTTAACAATAACCAGACAAGCTGAATACATAAGCAATTCCAAAACCCTCTTGGTAAAGATCTTATGTGTGTCATTGTATTTCTTTAGTATTTCAAGTTATATATGGTGATGTTTGGCTCTGTTCTCTTTTGGTTTATAGAAAACAGCATTATCGGGGCCTCCACACATTCTTGTTTCTACACCGGCTTGTGTTCAAAGATGTTTGTCATCAGGTGTTCTTCAAGCAAAATCTGTTCAAGATTCGCTTTCAATTCTCATTCTAGATGAGGTGTGAATAAGTTTTTTTTTTATATATGTTTTTTGAGGTTTGGTTACTTAGCATGTAAGTTCAATATTTGGTTGATGTGAAAAGAGTTGGAATCTTGTGCGACAAATAATTTGGTATACGGGATTAGTGGGAGGTTCAAACGAGAATGATTGCACATTTGCGCATCTGAAAATTCAACGTGTCAACATGTGATATTCATTCACATGTCCATAAGCAGTTCTCAGTATTTTTTTGGTTTATGTTTGAACCTCCTCCAATGGGATAAAGGGTGGATCTGATAATGGTTTTAGACTTTTAGCTCAGCTGTCTTGGTTTGAATCCTGTTTGGGAAATTACTGATTTGTGGTTAACAGGCAGATCTTCTTTTCACCTACGGATACGAGAAAAATCTTAAAGATCTTAAAGCACACATTCCTATGCGTTGTCAATGCCTTCTTATGTCAGCTACCTCAAGGTGAGCTATATACAAGTTTGGGGCATTTGTTTTGAATGTATTATTTCTATAAGCATATGGACTCATACGTGGTTTGGGAATTTTGGCAGTGACGACGTTGATAGTTTGAAGAAGCTTTATCTACACAATCCCTATATTCTTACCTTACCAGAAGTTGGTGATGCAGGGGATGAGATCGTCCCCAAGAATGTGCAGCAATATTGGGTAGAACTGTAGTTTAATCTAGTTATTTGTCCAACCCAATTACACCTTTCTTCTATTTTGTTGCTTATGGTTATCTCTTCTCTACTGTTGTATCAGATAGAGTGCAGTGATCGAGATAAGCTTCTCCATATCCTTGCACTATTAAAGTTGGATCTCGTACAAAAGAAAGTCTTGATATTTACAAATACAATCGATACGAGTTTTAGGCTGAAACTGTTTCTTGAGCAGGTATTTTCACTCATTTCTTGCCTTTTAGAATTCACGGTCTCTATTCTTTCTAATTTATAATGAATGGACATGATATTGTTTATCTATCTTATATCATCCCCTCCTAAGCTTAATGACGAGACTTGGTCTATTCTACCCGTTGACTAACACTAAAACATAACTTTTCTCCACAGTTTGGTATCAAATCTGCTGTGCTAAATGCTGAGTTGCCTGTAAATTCAAGGCTACATATCCTCGAGGTATTTTCTTTGCCAAACTTAATTGTTTCTATATGATTTTATTAAATGCGGAAGAAAATGATATTCTTATTATTAATGACATTTTCTCATGCATCAGGGATTCAATGCTGGGCTCTTTGATTATTTGATTGCAACTGATGACAGTGACTCAAAAAACAAGGAACAGGCTGATGGAGATAATCAGGGCGAGAGGAAAAAGTCCAAGAAACATAAGAAACGAAAGGCGGATGCGGAGTTTGGTGTTGTTAGAGGCATAGACTTCAAAAATGTTCATACGGTAAATAGTTTTTTGGCAGATTATATTCCTCAAGGTTCTTCTCTAAACGATTTTGGTTAGACTGTTTCCTGATAAGCATCCGTCTTGTAATTATTCAATGTAGGTCATAAATTTAGACATGCCTGCAACTGCTGAGGGTTATGTACATCGAATTGGACGAACAGGGAGAGCATTTAGTACGGGTCAATCTGTGTCAATTGTAAGTTAATTTGAAGACTTTTTGTTTACAATAGTTGTTAAGTTTTGTTTATGAACTTGTTTTATTAATATAGTCAAGTTAATTTTTATGTAAACTAAGATGCCATTATTTCTTAACAGGTTTCTTCTGACGAGATGGAGATATTTGACGAAATTAAAGTGTATTTGGGAGAAACCGAAGATAATGATGTTAAACATATTGCTCCATTTCCACTTCTGGAGAAGAACGCTGTAGAATTTTTACGATACAGGGCTGAGGTAATTGGTTGATTGTATTCTTATTTTATAAAACATATGTATTTGTATAACAAGAGTGGATCTTTGCAGGATGTTGCAAGGAGTGTGACAAAAATTGCTGTCAAAGAAGCGCGAGCACAGGATTTACGCAATGAAATTCTCAATTCGGAAAAGTGAGTATCATAAATTTATCTTCTTCATTATACATTATATTTTTCATGCGTTTGATACAATATTAAGTGTTATCATTTTTCTATAGGTTGAAAGCTCATTTTCAAGAAAATCCACGAGATTTAGGTAATGCAAATATTGTTTTTAGAAGTATACTTGTTACAAAAACTTTCTAGAACGTAAACTTTCTAGAACGTATTAACGAATTTTATTTGTGCATTGAGTTGACAGATCTTCTGAAGCACGACAAGCTTCTAAGTAAGAAAGCTCCTGCCACTCATCTACGCGAAGTGCCTGAGTACCTGTTAGATCCAATGACTCAGCAAGCTAGCAAGTTTGTAAAACTCACCCGAGCTGCTATGGGAAAAGCTAACAACAATAACAATAGGGGATCTAGGGGTAGATCTAAAAAGGCTGGGGATCCTTTGAAGACCTTTTCTGCACAAGTAAGCCTTCTGTACATTTCATTCACTAGTGCTAATTCTATCTATTTAATCATCTGCTTATGGATTTCCGTTTTTATTTATATGATCAGGCAAAAGGGACGAAGAGGAAATCCGAAGGCAAGGGGTTTGGGCCTAAACAGAAAAAGAAGCAAGATGTATGATTATTTGTTACTGTTTGTTGGAAATTGTAAATCCACCTCAATTTTGTAGCATTGATGAATCTAGTTTTATGTTTGAGGGAATGATTAAATTTACTGCACGACGTGATATTTTAAACTTTACTGATGTTTTCCATTTTCTTTTGTTATTCGTTTAATATATATTACTGTACTATTTTACCTCACCAAATGGGTTTTAATTTAATCGTACGACATGTTTGATAAGTATGGTCATTCTTGGTATTCATCTTATCTGGCTACGATGGCATGTTTGACTGCAACCAGTTTATATTTCCTGAACGATTTCATAAAATTGAACATAACCAGGAGAGACTATAAAGCTGTAGTCAGCAAGTTTAGCACAGACATTACTTAGAATCGACTGTAGGAGATCCCATTGTCTTCTGCGTTAGTCTTGAACTTGGAAATAAGGCTTCCTTCATGAAAGGCTTACTCGTAGCTTATTCGTAGTTAGCTGGTCGTTTTGAAACTTAAGTTGCTGGCTTGTAACCTTAGAACTTATCTTGAATGGTGGTTTTATACAAAAGGCCAACAAATATACGAATTGTTCATATGCAGCTCCTTAATAAGTCTACTGAGCCTGTATGGTTTTACCGAGTCTCTATTGTTTTATTATCTGATCCAACTATATCCAGGTTGCTTCACAGCTCCGTAGCTCCTCATCATCTTCCTCACATCCTCTGCCTCTTCCCAGTGTCCACTATCGGCAAGAATATTCGCCAAAACCACATAAACGCCCGCCTTATCTTCTTCCACTTCAAGCAGAAACCCAGCAACAATCCTGCCTAGTCTTAAATCACCATGAGATGCACAGGAACTAAACAGCGCCCACCAAACATTACTATGCACCTTAAAACCACCACATTTCAAAACGTTTTCCACTGCGTCAAGATACCCTGCCCGTCCCAGAAGGTCAACAACACAAGAAAAGTGGTCAACGCTTGGCTCAAGACCATACTCGTTGACCATTGAGTTGAATATTTCAACTCCAGCATCAACAAGCCCTGCATGGCTGCAAGCTGTCAGAGCGGCGGTGAAAGTTGTATGGTCTGGTTCTACTTTGACCCCTTTTGACTTTTGCATTGACTTGAAACACTGAACCGCCTCTCCCCCTCTTCCATGCTGCGCATAAGCAGATATCATGGAATTCCATGAGACGACATCTTTGATGGTCATCAACTCAAAAACCTTTAACGACCAACTTAAAACCCCACATTTTGAATACAAAGCAACAAGTGCATTTCCTAATGTCGTTTCATGGAAATAATAAGACTTGAGTATGTATCCATGGATCTCCTTGCCACGTCTGAAGTCAGAAATGCCAGCGCATATGTTTAACACAATGTTTAGCGTGTAAACATCTGGATTTAAATCTGACACAAGCATCTCTGAGAACATATCTAGTCCGTGTGATGAACACCCGTTTAAATGGAAAGCAGAAATCATTGAGTTCCAGGATATCGAATTTTTGCAGTCCATTTCATTAAATATATCATATGCCTCAATTATGGCATTATGTTTAGCAAAGGTTGATATTAAGGCATTGGTCACTTCGGTTTTTGAAATAAGACCGTCCTTAATCACAACAGCAAGAATCATCTCAATACTTATAACTGAATCCAAAGTTGCTAGCAAGCTTCCAATAGTAAATTCATCAGGTTCAATTCCTTGGTGCTGCATCTGCAAGTAGGCTAAGATCGCCTCTCTAGACAAACCCGTTTGAGCATATGTTGTTATGATGGTGTTCCACGAGACACGATCCTTATCTTTCAATGTGTTGAAGACCATATGAATTGCCTGCAAGTCCTTACAATTGGAGTACATGGTCATTGCAGCATTATCTACAGAACTGAAGTTGTTCAAACCTGTCTTAATGGCATGCGAGTGCACTTGAATTGCACTTCTTCGGCAACGACATGAACTCATAACGCTCACAAACGTCCGTTCAGTAGGACCAAGACCAACTCTTAACATGTTTTTAAACATCACAAACGCGTCTTCATCTCTCCCTAAGCTCACTAAACCAGCGATCATCGAATTATAAGTAATCTCATCACACACATTCTCTTCCGCTTCCTCAAACACTTCATACGCTCTACCAACATCTCCAAACCCAAAATACATACTAATCAACGCATTAGTAACCGAAGCTCTAACCAAAAACCCCGTCTTAATAACCAACGAATGCACCTCCTTACCAAACTCAACCAACTCCATCCCACACAAACTCAAAACACTCGCAAAACTATAGTTATCATGCTTAACACCCAACAGATGCATCCGTCTAAACAAACTCAACGCAACGTCCATATATCCATTATCCACACACCCCGTGATGACAGCATTCCAAACAGGCGACAGAGCTTCATTTCCTTCGGGTATTTCCTCAAGCATTTGGCACGCGTAACCAGCTTCCCCAAGGTTAGTACACGCAGACAAAAACGTCGTCCATGAGTAAACATCAGGAGAATTAATCTCATTAAAGACGCGCTTAACGTAATCCAAGTGTTCTGTTTTCGCGTAAAGCGAGAGGAGAGTGTTGGAAACATGAGGGTAGGTTTTGAAACCGGTACGAATAACGTGTGCATGGAGCTGTGTTCCTGTTAGAATGTCGCGTAAATTGGCGGCTGCGGTTAAGGTTGTTGAGAAGGTGTATTGGTCTGGTTTAAGGTTGTGTTGGGATGTTTGGATTTGAGTGAATAACTGGAGGGTTTTTGTGTATTGGTGTGATTTTGTGAATTTGGATAGTAAGCAGTTGAATTTGATTAGTTCACTGGTCATTTATCTTGTGTTTTTGTGTTTTGAGTACATGTGTTTTTATAGGTTTTGTGTTGAACGTCTTGTGTGTTTGAGTTCGATTATGTTAAAAGCTCGATCTGTCATTTGATTTATCTATCTACAACAGAACCTAATGTTTAAGGTGGTGCTTCTCTTAAGATGTCTTAACAGCGTCCTACACTATATTCTCGAGTTATTAATAGTTAGAAAAGAAATAAAAGTTAGAGAAGAGAAGAGAAAGGAAGATAAGAAGAATTATCTTAAAAATGGAAAGAAAATTTGGTAGCTAAAATGACTTAAATCTTCATTTTTTTTTTTTCTCTTATTAAAAAATCTTAAGAACGCAAATATATTTTAGTTTCTTTCCAAATCATTTTCTTTCTCCCAAAAATAAATCTTGAGAACATAATGTTAAGGAGCCAAACCACTTAATTGATTAGACGTTTTAGGTTTTAGGTTTGGCTTAGTTCGGTTTTTGTATAAAACCGAAACTGAATATAAAAATTTCGGTTTTGGATTTTTAAATCAACCATTCGATTACGTTTGGTGTCGATTTGGTTTTTCAGTTGTCTATTATTTTTGGTTTTTGGTACCTATACAATTTATCGAGTTTTACTTTTACAAAGTCGATTCGGAATATACCATATACCAACACTTTCAAAGCTTTAAAGAAACAATCCAAACAATAAAAACAAAAAACATAACAATGACAATAAGAAATAAATTAACTATACAAAATCCTGAAAAATGTTGCTCGTGTCTTGTGATATAAAACGGGGAATTGATATTTACACATAAGAATTTGATGCACATAATTTTCTTTATGAACTGACATATTTGCCCTCCCTATATTTACTTGTCACTGGCTTTTCGCCAGATTTCAACATCCTCATATTTCGTGTTTCAAATCTTCTCAAAACATAAAGCAAACCTTTATCTTAAATAAAAGGCGTTTTTATTTAAAACATATAAACAGAAAAAACATAAAGAAAAACTAATAAACAGAAAAACTTAAATAAAATGTGTTTTTAAAGAGAGCTTATTAACTGTCATAAATGACATGTTCAAAATCAAAGAGTAATTATTCAAAGAGTAATCAAAGATTTTTTTTAAGCTAAAACCAAACGAAACAAAAAACTTTGGTTTTTCCAAAATCTAAAACCAAACCATCCTTTTTTCAATCGGTTTTGGTTTTTTGGGTTTCAATTCTTCGGTCTTTTCCTATTTAGGTACGATTTTTTTGGTTTTCTGCACACTTTTAACTCTCAGATTGTTTTATTTTTTACCTTTTCAGTTTGAGACGCGATTAAATGAAAAGCATTTAATATAAATGTGGGATGGGTGTGTCACTTATTGCAAGGATGAAAGAGTCTGCTGCCATTTCTAACCTAAAGAAGGTGTTACAAGTTGAAGGGTTTGATGAGCTAAAGATTAAGTATTTCGGGGAGCTATGAGTGTTATTAGAATATCCTTCTAACAAGTTGAAAGAGGTTTTTTAAAAAAATGTAGGAGTTAACTCTTGGTTTTCTGCCATAAGACAAGCTTCGTTTGACTTTGTGGCATAAGGTAGAATTGCTTGGATCGATGTGGAAGGGATCCCGTTCAAATTTTGGTCCAATAACACGTCTAATAAGATTGCTCATAAATGGGGTAAATTATTGGATGTCGATGATCAAGAGGAGACTTCTTTTTATTCGAAGAGATTATGTATTTACACGAAGTTGGTTAATAATATTTTCGAGAATGGTAAGATTGTATTTGGAGGTAAACAATACTGGATTAGGGCCAAGGAAGTGTCGGGCTGGATTCTGGAATTTGATGAAGATGTAGATGGAAAGGTGTTTTCAAGGGATGAAAATGTTAACGACTATAAGAATGAGAAAGTGAGTGTGGGTGATGAATTGGAGGAGGATGAAGTCCCAGAAACGGTATTTGAAAATGATGGTAGTATGAAGGAAGGTAAGTCGGAGGATCCATTCGAGATTTATCCTCTTTTAAATAAGGATGAATTAACTAGTAAGGAAACTGAGAAAGAAACAGACAGTAGCATTCCACATCCCCCGTGGTTCACACCAGCAGAAGTGGAGAATGTAGGTGATGTGGGTGAAAGACAAAATATTGAAATGGAGGAAGGGGGTAACAACCTGGATAGTAATATAAACGATTTGGAGGGTAATAGTGTAAACTATGCTTCTGATAATGGTAAGGAGGAGACTAAGAGTTCGGGAAGGTTTAAAGTATCTAGTGTTCCAAGTAATGGGGGATAAATTCTTGATCTTTTGGAGGAAGTAGCGAGGGTGGGGAAAATTATGGGGTATAACATGGATAGATGTGAAAATAATATTACGGAGATTATCGGTTCCCAAGGAGTGGCAGGGGTGATCGATGAATTTCTTATCGTTAAATGTCCAAGGCCTCGCCCAAAAGGCGAAAAAAGACTGGGTTAAGGAGTTGTGTATTAAAAATAAGGTGAATTTTGTAGGTGTTCAGGAAACTAAAATGGAGGCTATGGAATTAATGTTTGTGAAACGATGTTGGGGTAATCTTGCTTTCAAATACGTTCATAGTGATTCCATTGGGAATTCAGGTGTCATTCTTTGTATTTGGGACCCGAATTCATTTAGGCGGAGTAGTAGTACGGTTTCCGACTATTTTGTTATTATTAGGGGTACTTGGTTAAAGACCGGTTGCAAAACTTTGATTGTGGTAGTGTATTCTCCTCAGGATGTGAGGGATAAACGTATTTTATGGGACTATTTGGCACATGTGTCTAATCAGTGGGACGGAGATGTTGTTATGATGGGTGACTTCAATGAAGTATGGTATCAAACGGAAAGATTTGGATCGGTTTTTAGTTCCCACGGTGCCAATATATTTAATTCGTTTATCATTAATGCGGGGTTAGTCGAGGTTCCTCTTGGTGGGAGTAGTTTCACTTGGTGTCAAAGATCTTCAAATAAGATGAGCAAATTGGAATTGGATAGGTTTTTGGTGTCGAAAAGCATGTTCAATGGCAGCCCGAGGATGAATGCTATTACCCTAGATAGATTCTTATCAGATCATCGTCCTATTTTACTTTGTGAATCTGATTGTGACTATGGTCCGACTCCTTTTAGGTTCTTTCATTATTGGATGGAGATGGAAGGATTTGACAAGTTAGTGGCTGACTCTTGGGAGGCTATGAATGTGACGGGTAAGGATCATATTTAGACCTTTATGTTTAAACTGAAATCTCTCAAAATTAAGATCAAGGAATGGGTGGGGAACCACAGAAGGAATTCAGTTGGCGGGGTTTCTAAGTTGCAGCAACAGTTGGTGGATATTGATGGTAGTATAGACAAAGGAATAGGGAATGAAGAGGTAGTTCATAAGCGAATGGAGGTACTTAATCGGATTCATGATGCTAAAAAGAATATTGCCTTGGAAGCTGCACAAAAAGTGAAAAATTAAATGGTATGTGGAGGGAGATGAGAACAGTAAGTTCTTTCATGGTATGCTTAACAAGAAACGAAGCCAGAATGATATTCGGGGTATTATGATTGAAGGTAAGTGGTCAGATGAGCAAAGGAGGTGAAACAGGAATTCTTTCAGTACTTTAGTGATCGGTTTAGTGTTTTGAATTCTAATCGCATAAGGATCGATATGGATTTTCCTAATATATTATTGACGGAGCATAAGGAAGATTTTGAAAAAAATGTGTCGAGAGAGGAGGTAAAGAAGTCAGTTTGGGATTGTGGTATCGATAAGTCGCCGGGACCGGACGGATTCACGTTTGATTTTTATAGACGATTTTGGAATGTTATCGAGCACGACGTGTGTAATGTTGTCGAGTACTTTTTCAATCAGGGAGAATTTCCAAAAGGGTGTCATTCGCATTTTATTACGCTGATTCCAAAGATCCCGGATGCAAAAATGGTGAAAGATTTTATACCTATTAGTTTAATTGGAAGCCTTTATAAGATCATTGCGAATATTTTGACTAATCGCTTATGGCTACGATTGAGGGTATCGTGAATGAAGTGCAATCGGCGTTTATAGGTGATAGGCAAATCTTAGGTGGGCCGTTTATCATTAGTGAAGTGATGCAATGGTGCAAACGTTGGAAAAAGCAAGCGCTCATTTTTAAAGTTGATTTCGAAAAAGCTTACGATTCGGTGAGATGGGACTACTTAGATGAAGTGTTAGAAAATTTTGGCTTTAGTGTTAAATGGAGAGGGTGGATTCAAGGATCTCTTAGGTCATCTAGAGGGTCAATTCTAGTGAACGGTAGTCTGACTACAGAGTTCCAATTCGACAAGGGGCTTAAACAAGGTGATCCGCTTTATCCTTTTTTGTTTATTCTGATAATGGAGAGTCTGCATATTGCGTTTCAACGTATGGTGGACGCTGGTGTATATAATGGACTTAAACTTATCTCTAGTGTATCTATTTCCTATTTGTTCTACGCGGATGATGCTATGTTTGTCGGCCATTGGAGTGAAGAAAATATTGATACTTTAATTCATGTCCTGAACTGTTTTCATCGGGCGTTAGGGTTGCGTATCAATATGGAGAAAAGTAAAATCATGGGGATTCATGTGAATAATGATAAATGCGTTTTCTAAACTTGGGTGTCTTATTATGAAGACCCCGTTTGTCTATTTGGGTACGAAAGTTGGTGGTAATATATCTAGAGTTGCTGAATGGAAGGAAGTTGTGGATAAGGTGGTGTCTCGGCTTTCTAAATGGAAATTGAAAATGTTATCGATTGGAGGTAGATTCACATTACTTAAATCAATGTTAGGTTCTACACCATTATTTCATATGTCTATTTTTAAAATGCCGCTTAGTGTGATTCAGAAACTTGAGGCTATTAGAAGTTATTTTTTCCATGGTCATGACCGGGGTTCGAAAAAGACTTCTTGGGTTAAGTGGAGTAAAGTGTTAACATCGAAAGAGAAAGGAGGTTTAGGTGTTCCTAGCTTGTACGCTCTTAATAAAGGTTGCTTCTGAAATGGGTCTGGAGGTTCTTTGTGCAGAAGGATTCTCTTTGGCCGAGGGTAATTAATGCGATTCATGGTACGTATGGAGGTTTTGGGATTCAGAGTAAGAACAAATATGGCTCGGGCTGGGCGAATATTGTTGCGCAAGTGGCCATGTTAAAGGACAAGGGGATTGATTTTTTAGAGTATTTGCAACATAAGCTGGCTAATGGGGAGGCGACTAAGTTCTGGGAAGACAAGTGGTACGATGGTAAATATATGAAAGATTTATTTCCACGATTATATATGCTAGAAAATGATAAGTCTATGACAGTGGCTAGTAAGATTAATGGGGTTTCGCTGGATGGTTCCTTTCGTAGAGATCCGGGGGGGGGGGGGGGGGGGGGTGTTGAAGTTTGCCAGTTGGATGCGATGTCTGAGTTAGTTAATGATATTAATCTCAGACCTTGCGAGGATCGTTTTGTTTAGACACTTGAAAACTCTGGTGAATTTACAGTCGCGTCTATACGTAAGTGTATTGATAAAGTAAGATTCCCAGGTGGAGATGTGTCGTTTAAATGGATTAGAAGTGTGCCAATCAAGATCAATATCCTTGCCTGGAAAATTGGTTGTGATGTGATGCCGACTAGGTTCAATATGTCTCATCGTGGGATTCCTATTGATTCCATCAGATGCCCGGTATGTAATGTTGGAGTTGAGTCAACGAGTCATTTATTCTATAGCTGTGTGGTTTCAAGGCAAGTTATGCGGAAGGTAAGTAAGTGGTGGGATATTGATATCTCTGAGTTGAACTCATTCGATGAGTGGAAGACCTGGATGGGGGCTCTTCGTTTATCGGCGAGATCTAAAGAGCTGTTGATGGGGGTATTTTATAGTTTATGGTGGTGGATTTGGTTTTACGGAAACATAAGTATATTCGATAAAGAGATTCCTAGAAAGGCCGAGTTATTTGATAATGTTTGTTAGTGCAAACATTACGATGTTTTGTCGATATAGTCTCTTTGTGTTTTGTTGATGACAACCGTATAATTCGCAATACATTATATAAAATGTTAAGGTAATCGTAATCACTCAAGAATACATTTGTATACTTCTCTCGACATCTCCAAGATCGCAGTCGACATAAATCACTCAAGGTATGAATAAACATGTCATTAACCTAACTAAGTGATCAATGATTAATATTTACTTAAAACTCACATTTAATCAAATGTGACAAAAGATTTTAAAAAACTTTATTTTTAAGAAAATATTTTATTAAAACGAAAATGGAAATTTGAATATGGAATATTCCAAAGAATATTCCCTAAGGCATATTCTAAAGAATATTATTTAATTTGAATTTGGCATATTCCATATGTCAAAGGAATATCCTTTGAGGGTATAAACTACCCAAGATGGCATATCCCCACTAAAGGACAAAAATGCACTTCTGTCCTGGTGGTTCCTTATTGATAAGGAACCGCGTGTGTTTTCGACCGTTGCACTTTGTAGAAACTAGAAGGAGGGGTTGAATAGTTTCTTATATTTACTTGTTAAAAGATGGTTTCAAAAACTCCTTTTTCAAAAATTAGGCTTGAGGAAATATGTGAAATCTTATTATGCACAATATGAACAATGATAGTGTAACTAAACTAATACTAACTAATGTATATGCACAAAGAATAAAGAATGTAAAGAGTTAAGGGTAAAGAAAGATCAAACCAAACACCAAGGATTTATAGTGGTTCGGCAACGAAGCTCACTCCTCGTTTCTACTCCACTCCTCGAGTACTCCTTACTCGAGAGTTCACTACACAACAAGCTCCTTATGGTGGAGAAAACCGTACACGTTGCTTAACCAATTTCCGACTCTAAGCTAAAAGTCGAGCCCTAATTGTAGCTAGGACAAATCTACACAACTATACTTAGTACATACACAACTTCCAAATAGACACAACTACTTGGATCTTCACAACTATGACACAACAACAAAAGTATAAAATTTGATCTTCAAAGGATCTTTGGTGGTGGACTCAACACTTCACAAGGATAGTGTTCTTCTCTTTGCACTTGGAGAGGAAGGGATGGATGGGATAGATTCACTTCTAAACAAGTAGTAATCAATCAAATGATCAAGGATTTGAGTGATTTAAGAAGTATGTTTAAATCTGGAATTTTATGTGCAAAAGAGGTGAAGAGAAAATCTGAGAATGGTCCACTATTTATAGGACAAAGGGCCAACGGCTATATCTGCCCGCGGTTCCCTATCTCAGCCGGCGGTACCTTATCGATAAGGAACCGCGTAGGCACGAGGGAACCGCCGGAGTAGACTCCGCTCCCTTTTTGTCTTTTAGTGGTGAAGGTCTTATCTGATTATAAAATATCCAGAAAGAATATTCCAAATCAAAAAAGAATATGCCATTTTCAAATTTTCAAATATTTAATTTAATAAAACATTTTCTTAAAAATAAAGTTTAATAAAAAACTTGTCACACTTAATAAAAAGTGAGTTTTAAGAAAAGATTAAATCACTTGATCACTTGATTAAGGTTAGTACTTGTTTATTCATACCTTAAGTGAAAATGGGTAAAATGAAAAATACTTGAACTCAAGAATTCGTTTTTCGTTGTTTTCGTAAATGCTTGTTTTTACATATTGTCGTAATCAAAACTAAACGAGACCGAAAAATGCAAGTAACGTTTTAGGCATTATTGCATTAACAATCTCCCCCTTTTTGATTCCGACAATACATAAACTCAATCACACAAAAACAAGATTTTCGAAGACGAGTTTATTCATTTCTCCCCCTTTGTCGAAGCAAAAAGGTTGCACAAGTCGGTGTTGAAGAGACGGACTTTGCAAAGACTCCCCCTTGGTGCTTACTCCCCCTTGCTTGGGGCACCGAGGAACCGAGATATGGTGACAAGCTACATAGAAGGATTAGTTGAACAAAAGAGACAACCAACAAGAGATAGCTATAGGTCACAACAAAAATAAAATAAAAAAGAGAAGAAAACACAAAGACTAAGATCCAAGTGAAGTCATATAAAAAAAGTCATACAAAGATGTATGAAAAAGGAAACAAGCCAAAAGCATAAATCTAATCCTAGTTAATCTAGAATTCTAAGATTTGCTTGAATTAGGTGTCTTGTAGATAAGCAACCAATGCTTATATGAAAGACAAGGTAGTGGCAGAAGGTGGTGGTGGTGGCTTGGTGGAGATCTCATAATCAAAGTGAAGAGGAGGCTTGATTAGGAGACTCTTGATGTAGCTCAACTCCTCATAGATGTGTGCCATAGCAAGATGTTGATATTGACAACAATGACAAGATGTCCCATGGTGCATGACATTATCATGAGAAGGAGAAATAACACTAAAGGGTGGTGGTGGAAGAAAAGATGTTCAACGATCAACATTCTTGGTAGGAGAAATATGATTAAGAGTGTTCTTGGGTGAATTTGGATTGAAAGTGTTCTTGGGTGAGTTGGGATTGAAAGTGTTCTTGGGTGAGTTGGGATTGAAAGCAATTGGGGAAAATGGAGGAGAATCAAGGCTTTCATTATGAGAATAAGACATTTTGGGATGTGAAGTATGGCAAAATGCTTATGGTTAAATAGGGAAGGCTCAAGGTATTTTTAGGGTGGTCAAAGGGTTGAAACAAAGATTCCCAAAAGTGTTGGAACAAATTTGGAATTTCATAAATACCCGAAAAAGGAAGCACTGTACGCGGTTCCTTATCTCTTCTGGCGGTTCCTTATCTCTAAGGGACCGCAGTTCATATATAGAACCGCCTACAGAGGCTGTGTTTTGGTGGTGAAGGAAGATTTTTCAGCAAATCTTATTTTTCTAGTCTAACTGATCATAGGGATATGCTTAAAAGCAAAGATAGACAAAGAAAACACATACTAACTCACCAAATAGAGATTTGACCAAAATACATGGATTTTAAAATAAAAATCGATGTGGGAGGTGTGTAAGACAAGACCTTAAGTCATGACACAATGATCCTCCATGATTCTATCTTGTTCTTGCTATGTTTGAGAGAATCATACATATTAATTATGTAACTTCGAGAATAATAGCAAGAATCTATGAAAAAACGTTTTTAGATTGAATTAAAAATGTCAAAACATTTCTCGACCTTTTTCGAAAGAGACTTTGAGGATTTTGAAAAGGAGAAGAGAAGATTTTCAAGAAGAGTTTAGGAGACTCAATGACTCAAAGTGATAGAAGACTCAAAAGAAAATAAGAGACTCAATAAGAGGAAATCAATTAAGGAATATGTTCCATTAATCCTAGACCTAGACGCAAGTAATTAAAAGGTTCCCTCTTAAGTGGTTTAGTGAAGATGTCGGCTAAGTTATCCTCGGAGGGTACCTTCTCAATTGAAATGTTCCCCTTTTGAACATTATCCCTAAGGAAATGGTGGTGAATTTCTATGTGCTTGGTTCGTGAATGTTGCACGGGATTCTTGCTAAGGTCTATAGCACCTTTATTGTCACACATGATGGGAACATCATCAAGAGAAATCCTGTAATCAACAAGCGCTTGCTTCATCCATAGAGCTTGTTGGCATGCTTTTCTGGCACTCACATACTCGGCTTCCGTGGTGGATATCGCAAGAGCGGTTTGTTTCTTGGAGAACCAAGAAGTTAAACAACAACCCATCAAGGTACAAACTCCACTAGTGCTTTTCCGGTCCACATAGTCTCCCGCATGATCCGAGTCCGCGTAGACAATGGTTTCTATGATGGTCCATTTAGGATACCATAATCCTAAATGTATAGTGCCCTTAATGTATCGGAAGATATGCTTAACCGCTTCAAGGTGAGAGGATTTGGGAGCCTCTTGGAAGCGAGCACAAAGGCAAACACTAAACATGGTATCCGGTCGACTTGCCGTTAGGTACAACAAACTACCAATCATACCTCTATATTTGGTGTTGTCTACTGACTCACAATCATCATCTACGGTGAGTTTAGTATCCGAGGCCATTGGGGTCTTCATTGGTCTAGATTCTTCTAATCCAAATTTCTTTAGCATACTTAGATTGACTAAAGAAAATACCATCGTCTATTTGTTTAATTTGGAGTCCTAAAAAGAAGTTAAGTTCTCCCATCATACTCATTTCAAACTCATCATGCATGATTTTGGCAAAGTCATCACACAATTCTTGACAAGTTGAGCCAAATATAATGTCATCAACATATATTTGCACGATTATGAGGCGAGAACCTTTCTTCTTTGTAAAGAGCGTGTTGTCTACCATCCCCATGCCCCATGGTATACTCATGTTTAACAATAAACGCTTTAAGTCTATCATACCAAGCTTTGGGTGCTTGTTTAAGACCATAAAGTGCCTTCTTAAGCTTGTAAACATGATCCGGTTTCTCAAAATCAATGAAGCCGGGAGGTTGAGCCACATATACCTCCTCATTGATCAAACCGTTAAGAAACGCACTCTTTACATCCATTTGTTGAAGCTTAAAGTCTAAGGCACAAGCGTAGGCTAAAAGGATTCTAATGGATTCTAATCTTGCTACCGGTGCATATGTCTCGTCATAATCAATCCCTTCTTGTTGATTATAGCTTTGAGCTACAAGTCTAGCTTTGTTACGAGACACAACACCATTCTCATATAGCTTATTCCTATAGACCCATTTGGTTCTTATAATGGTAGAACTTCTAGGTGGAGGAACAAGTTCCCAAACATCATTAGCAAGGAATTGATTCAATTCTTCTTACATCGCAATGACCCAACTCTCATCCGTCAAAGCTTCTTTAACATTCTTTGGTTCAATCAAGGAGACGAAACAAAAGAAGTTGCTTTGGTTTTGGACTTGAGATCTTAGGGTCCTTTGATTTAAGTCACCAATGATATTATTGAGAGTATGATCCTTAGACTCCTTAATGTTTACTTCCTTTTCAACACTAAGGTCTTCAACTCCTATTTTTCTAACCTCTTTGGCTTTAACTACTTCTATTTCATCCAAGTCATCATCAACCAATGGTGGTGTCTTGGGTAAAGGAGGGGTTTCATCAAAAGTCACGTTAAGTGATTCTTCAATTACGCCTGAGGTTCTATTGAGGACTATGTAGGCTTTGCTAGTTTGGGAATAACCTAAAAAGATACCTTCGTAAGACTTTGGGTCAAACTTGGTAAGGTAGTCTTTGGTGTTGAGGATAAAGCACTTGCTTCCAAACACCCTAATGTATTCCAATGAGGGTTTCTTACCTTTAAGAATCTCATAAGGGGTCTTTCCTAGAAAAGGTCGAATATGAATTCGGTTGAGAATATAAGTCGATGTGTCCACGGCATTGCACCAAAACTTTTGAGGCAAGGATTGCTCGTTTAACACCGTCCTACTCATCTCTTGGATGGTCCTATTCTTCCTTTCAACTACCCCATTGGATTGTGGAGTGCGAGGAGCCGAGAAGTTATGGGTAATACCATGAGCTTCACAAAATGCACCAAATTGCACTTCATTATCAAATTCCCTACCATGATCTGTCCTAATAGAGACAATTGGACATCCGAGTTGATTTTGAATTCTTCGACTAAAGATTTCAAAATGATCGAAGGCTTCATTCTTAGATGCCAAAAATCTAGTCCAAGTGAATCTAGAATAGTCGTCAACTATAACTAGGGTATAAAGGTTACCTCCATAACTCCGTATGGCGGAAGGTCCAAAGAGATCCATATGTAGGAGCTCTAAGCACCGGGAGGTTGAAACCAAATTATTGGCTTTGTGACTTGAGTGAACTTGCTTTCCGACTTTGCAAGCATCACAAAAGTTACTATCAAACTTCATCTTGGGGAGGTGTCTTACCAACTCCTTAGAGACTAAAGACTGAATTAAATGCATATTAGCGTGACCTAATCTCCTATGCCAAAGAGTAGAACTATCATCTATAGTCGCAAGACATATGTTGTCTTTTGACTTCTTATTGACCTTCATGACATAAAGCCCATGCTTTCTAACACCTTTTCCAATAACCTTTCCATCTTTTACGATTTCACTGTCATGTTCCGAAAAGATGACCATACACTTATTGTCACAAAATTGACCTATACTTAAAAGGTTAAACCCTAAATAATCTACGTGCTCAATATTTTCAATGGTCATGGAGTCAAGAGAAACCGTACCTTTGCCAATGATATTACCACGTAGACTACTAGCGAATGTGACATTACCTCCATCATATGCTTTGTAGCGCGAGAACAAACTTCGATTACCCGTCATGTGTTTAGAACAACCACTATCCTTAATCCACTCATCGAGTTCCAAATCAATTCCCAAGCATATCTAGGTAACAACACACACGATCAAACATTTGGTCCCCAATATCTCATGGGTCCAAAATTGTTAGTTCCAAACATCCCTTGCATTTGGTTGGGATGCATGAATGGAGGAGGGGTTCCCCATGGGGAACAAAACGGAGGAGGATAATAATTCATATAACCATTTTGTTGTTCATTGTTTCTCCTATGTGTATTTGATCTTGGTTTAGAGTTGTGGTCATTCCTTCTAGGTGTTGGAGTTTTACTTCTAGGTCGTGAATTGTTTTGACTATCTCTTCTAGGTGTTGTCGTTCTACTTCTAGGCCTAGACTCATTCTGTACTCTTGGTGGAGTAGAAGATGGTCTTGATAAACTTCTATTTCCCATTAGAGGTTTACTCAAGGGATTATAGAACTTATCAACGACATTGTCATCAAGTATGGGTTGTTAACAATAAGATGCTTTGGTTGTTCACCTAAATTTGACTTTTCAGAAAGTTCAAGATTTTCA
The DNA here is from genome assembly GCA_025667525.1 of Glebionis coronaria. Lineage (NCBI taxonomy): Eukaryota > Viridiplantae > Streptophyta > Magnoliopsida > Asterales > Asteraceae > Glebionis > Glebionis coronaria. The sequence continues at coordinate 522,628,389 of CM046875.1, forward strand.
GCAAAAACTCTTTCTGGCCGCGGTTCCTTATCTAGGGCGGCGGTTCCATAGTGATAAGTGTTGGGAATAATCTATGCATACTTGTTACCCCTGCTAGTTGATTATCCGTACCCCTGCTAGAGTAAGTTCCCCCTACCAAATAACAAAGGCAGGGGGATTGGTTCCCCTGCTGAAGTCAAAGGCCCTGCCGTCAGAGATAAACTTGGAATAGATTTTTACGCGTTTCTGTTACTACTCCTTAATACTTTCCAAGTTTGTTAGTAGTGATCTCGTACGTGAGTCCTTATGGCTATAAAAGGACTCACTAGGTTAGCATGCAATGTGTGTCTTTCTCTATTGTCTTTCATTATCATACTTTAAGGTTTTGTAAACCCTAATACCATTTTAGGGTATTCGTATATCATTGATATATTAAAGTTCAACGTTTGCTTCAATCATATTAAGGTTTAAGATCTGAGTTTGGGATCAACAAGTGGTATCAGAGCTTGTTGAGAAACTTTGTCTCAACCAAGAACAAAATCCTCATAACAACCATGTCTTCAGACTCTTCCTCAAACAACAACAACCACAATAACCTCAAGCTACCCATGTTGGATCCTGAAAACTTTGAATTATGGGAATTCAGAATCCAACAATACCTGAAAATGGAACACTATGTTCTCTGGGAGATCATAGAGTTTGGTGATCAATTCAATAAAATGGTGGCAGTTGAAGAGGGCAAGGAAGAAGAGAAAGGTGAAAGTTCCAAAGGTAAGGACAAGAAGAAATCTGCTGCTCTTTGTGATAAGGAAATACTGGCCAGAAGGCATGATGTCAGGGCTCACAGCTCATTGTTGTTGGCTCTACCTGATAGACATCAACTAAGATTCAGAAAATACAAAACAGCTAAGGAACTATGGGAAGCCATAGGCACAACCTTTGGAGGAAATAAAGCCACAAAGAAGAAGAAGAAGAATCAAATGTTTGATGATTTTGCTTCTTTCAAAGCAATTGGTGATGAATCAGTTGGAGCTATTTACAATAGGCTTCAAGATATGGTGGCACAGTTGGAGTTCTTTGATATTGAGGTGACAAGAGAGCAGGTGAATACCAGGTTTCTTAACAGCCTCCAGAAAGAATGGTTTGTCTACAAGGCAATTTGGCAGAATAAGGATGACTTGGACAACAAGAACATTGATGACATATACAACAACTTAAAAGTTTTTGAACCTGTTGTCAATGAGATGAAGTCAAAAGGAACGATTCCCACCAACTCAAGTGGATCTATTGATTCCCCTGCCAACATGGCATTCATATCACAAAGTAGTGGAATCTCCAAAAACAGTGGAATCGAAGTAGCCCCTGCTGCTTATTCCCCTGCTACCAGGTCTGGATCATCTTATGATGAAGAAAGGCCAGCTACATTCAGCCTTGATACTGCTTGTGCTTTTATAGCATCTCAAGGTCCACAAGGATCTACTGTGTTGCACGAAGATCTAAGTCAAATCAGTAAGCAAGGACTAGAAGAGATGGATATCAAATGGAACATGGCTCTGCTTAGCATGAGAGCCAACAGGTTTTACAAGAAGTATGGGAATAAGATCTCAATCAATCCCTCTGATGTGGCTGGGTTTGATAAAACAAAGGTTGAATGCTACAACTGTGGCAAGAATGGTCATTTTGCTAGGGAATGCAGAGGACCTAAGACTGGGAACAACTATAGGAAGGAAACCAGAGATGATAATTCTGGTGCTAAAGCCATGGTAGCCATGCAGGGGATAGATGGAGCAGGTGGATGGGATTAGAGTGCCATGACAGAGAATATGGTAAGAAATCAAGCTTTGGTTGCTGAGGAACAGAAGAAGATTTTGCACTTATGGCCATGTCAAGTTCCAGCTCTGACAATGAGGTATATGACGATTCATATTGTACTAAAGCTTGTAGGAAAAATACTGAGTCATTGAATGATCAAATCAGAAAGGTAAAAGCTGACTATATCAATTGTGACAATGTCCTTGATAATTATAAACGTGCTTTAGAACAGTTAGAATCCACCATAAGAGAGTTTAAGCAAAGAGAAAGTGATTATAGGGATCACATTGTGATTCTAGAAAGAGATGCTAAGGAGAATAACAAATCCATTAAGGAGTTGACTGCTGAACTTGAAAATTTTTAAATCTAACAAAAAGATTGATGATGAAACTGTTGAAAAATTTGGAAAAGCTTCAAAAGATTTAACTAAAGCAGTTGAAATTGGTCAATCTCCTAGGGACAAAACAGGGGTTGGGATTAAAAATGAGCATGCTACCATACCACCACCCCTTGCCAACATTCATGCACCTTTTCTTAGAAAAGACCTGTCTTGGACTGGTGTCCCTTGTTTTCAAAAACAGGATGACATTGAGTTTGACTTGAGTGCTTACATACCTAATAGTCTTGATACTGAAGAGCCACTAGTGAAAACTAGTGTTATTAGGGACTTTGAAAAGGAGCAGATTGCTTTAAAACAATGAAAAATTGATAACCCTGTTCTATTTTCAAGAGGAGGACTTTTTGGTAGTGATTATAGTTCTAAGAGTATCTCACCCAAATCTAAAACCAGATCACAGTCCCCTAAGTCCACCATTAAATATGCTGGTATGTACAGGACTGTCAGAGGTAATCAAAGAAATTGGAATGACCAAAAGTCTCATCAGTTAGGAGAAGAATTTGTGATAAACACAAAGCCCTGCTTCACATGTGGCAGTTTTGAGCACACTTATCAAGAGTGTAAGGCACCAATGGAAGTGGTGGCTACAAATCCTTTAAAGGATATGCAACCTAAAACCATTCTTCTAAATGCAGGGGCAAAATCCTTTTCCCCTGCCAAGTATGTTGCCCCTGCCTTGAGAAACAGAGTGACTGACAAATATGTTGTTCCTGCACTTAGAAAGGAGAATGATGTTCACACCAAGCCCAGCACTTATGTGACCACCCCAACACCTTATAATGCATATAGATCTGGCCCTAGACCTTACCAACACATGAATAGAGGCCAAAACAAAAGATGGGTTCCCTCTGCTAAGCATAGGAATTCCCCTGCTAAAACTGGGATATCCCCTGCTAACAAAGTTTTGCCTTCTAGGAACATGGGTAGATGGGGAAAAGCTGTGAAAGCCTCAGCTCGTTGGGTTTGGGTACCCAAAAGGGGTACTCAGTCTAATGGTGTATCTCTAGTTTTTGATAAGCTATCCTACATTGATACACGAGGTAGATCCAAGTCTGTAATGGCTTGAATCCCCAAGAAAAACTAATTTGTTTTTCTTTTTGCAGGTGACAAAGAAGACAAGAGATGATAGAGCATATTGGGATAGTGGATGCTCAAGAAGCATGACTGGACAAAAATCTTATCTGTCTAACTTTGTGCCCCTGCATGACAATGATGGTGTTTCTTTTGGAGATGGGCATGGAACAATAACAGGAAAAGGAACTATTGTCACCAATGGGATGACTTTTTGATAATGTCTACTTGGTGAAAGAACTCAAGTACAATCTCTTCAGTGTGTCATAGATGACTGATAACAAGAATTTTGTCTTGTTTACTGACACTGAATGTCTGGTGTTAGGAAAGGAGTTTGTCTTACCACCAGACACTCCTATTGTACTCAGAACACCAAGACAAAAGAACATGTACACAATTGATCTCAAGGACATCTCTCTCCAAGATAATGAAATCTGTTTCATTGCCAAAGCCTCAATTGATGAGTGTAAGAAATGGCATAGAAGACTTGGTCATCTTAATTTCAAGAACATGAACAAAATGGTGAAATATAATCTGGTTCAGGGTCTTCCTTCCAAGTCTTTTGTCAATGATCATACTTGTGCTGCCTGTCTGAAAGGGAAGCAACACAGAGCATCTTGCAAATCCAAAACAAGTATGTCCACCACCAAGCCATTGGAACTACTGCATATGGATCTTTTTGGTCCTACTTCCAAGTCTTTTGTCAATGATCATACTTGTGCTGCCTATGAATTATGTACCTGTTGCAGTGCAGAATACTAACATTTTAGGTACACAAGAACCAACTGGTGCAGAGAAGTCACCCCTGAGGTACATGAATGTACCCTCACTATTTCCTATTGAATCTGCTGGTGAAGAAGATAATCCTTCTCTAGGAAAAGAACAGCCAACCTTATCCCCTGCTATGTCACCTTCTGAAAGCAGCGGAATGGCTGAAGGCAGTGGAATCCAGAATTCCCCTGCTAGACCAACTGCTTCCCCTGCCACAAAGGATCCTGTTGCTAATGATACTAATGATGAAGAAAGAGAATCCCCACTCATTTCATCATCTACACCCATATCTGATGGTCCTAGTATATCCAGCAGTGGAAGCAGGATAATCAAGAGTGGAGGCCCAAGTTACTCAGAGCTACATTCAGCTCATCAGCACCCATCCTTAGGTCATGATGTATCCTTTGGAAGTTCCTTTGAGGACTTCTTTCCCAATCAAAATAGTCCCACAAATTCTGATTTGGAAGAAGATGAAAAAGAAGTAATCATGCAGCCTACCTACAAAATCAATAAGGATCACCCTATCTCTCAAATCATTGGTGATCCTGAAGCCCCTAGACATACAAGGTATACATCAAAGGAGCACAACTTCATTGCTAACATCACCATGAAGTTTAATCATGACAACATGCAGTGTTGTTTGTTTACTGCATTTTTGTCACAAGAAGAGCCAAAAAAGATTTTTCAGGCTTTAAATGACCCAAGCTGGGTTGAAGCCATGCAAGAGGAGCTCTTACAGTTTGACATACAAGATGTTTGGATTCTGATAGATTGTCCCAAATGGGCAAGGCCTATTGGGACAAAGTGGGTACTCAGGAACAAAAAGGATGAAAGGTGGATAGTTGTCAGGAACAAAGCAAGACTGGTGGCACAAGGGTATACACAGGAAAAAGGAATTGACTATGAGGAGGTATTTGCTCCAGTTGCCAGGATTGAAGCCATTAGATTATTCCTTGCTTATGCTTCATTTATGGATTTCACTGTTTTCCAAATGGATGTAAAAAGTGCATTTCTATATGGAACAATTGATGAAGAAGTCTATGTTATGCAACCTCCAGGGTTTGAAGACCCAGAACATCCAGACAAAGTTTACAAGGTGAAAAAGGCTATGTATGGACTTCACCAAGCTCCCAGGGCCTGGTATGGTACTCTCTCTAAATATCTCTTAGATAATGGATTCAGCAGGGGGAAGATTGATCAGACCCTGTTCACCAAGAAACAAAAGGGTGACCTTCTGCTAGTACAAGTCTATGTTGATGACATCATCTTTGGATCCACTAACTCTATGCTTAGCAAAGAGTTTGCCAAACTGATGCAGGATAAATTTCAAATGAGTGCCATAGGAGAGCTAAACTTCTTTTTGGGGTTACAAGTTCAGCAGCGGAAAGATGGGATATTTATTCACAAGACAAATATGTGGCTGAGATTGTGAAGAAGTTTGGCATGTCTGATGGAAAGAAGGTGTCCACACCAATGGACAAGGATCATCCATGGGGTAAAAATGGTCCTAGAAAGCTTATAGATGTCAGGAACTACAGGTCTATGATTGGGTCTCTCATGTATCTCACAACTTCAAGACCTGACATCATGTTTGCAGTTTGCTTATGTGCAAGATACCAGGTGGCACCAACAGAGTGTCACTTATTTGCTGTAAAAAGAATTTTTAGGTATCTAAAGTGCCATCCAACCTTAGGACTTTGGTATCCCAAAGAGTCACCATTTGAGTTGATATCTTACTCAGATAGTGACTATGCTGGTGACAACAATGATAGGAAGTTCACAACAGGGGGATGCCAATTTTTAGGAAGCAGACTTATATCTTGGCAATGTAAGAAGCAGACTATTATGGCCACATCCACAATTGAAGCTAAGTATGTAGCAGCTGCTGCATGCTGTGTTCAAGTACTTTGGGTTCAAAATCAACTGCTTGATTATGGGTATAACTTTCTTAAAACCAAGATATTCATTGACAACAACAACACCACTTGCATTATTAAGAACCCTGTTTTTCATAGCAAAACTAAACATATTGAAATTAGACATCACTTTATCAGAGATTGTTTTGAGAAAGGACTGATTGTCCCTGAGAAAATTGATACAGAACTTAATGTTTCTGATCTTTTAACAAAAGCTTTTGAAGTGGGGAGGTTTCAGTACCTGGTTGCAGGTATTGGAATGGTTACTCCCTAAAAATTGATGTCTATTATGTCATGTATATTCAGGGTTGCTTTACTGCTGTTGTTGTATAGCTGTTAGTCATTTTTTCCATCACTTTTTATGCCACTGCTTTTGAACACAGATTCCCCTGCTAGGGGTTCATTCCCCTGCTAAGAGAGTTTTTCTCTTTAAACTGGGTTTGTTCTTTTTACAAAGTGGTTATATGTGGTTTTAGACTAACAATGCAGAGTTCCATGTGGTGCATACTATTCTCATTGGTGAATCAGGTATATGCTCTATGTTTAAGGGGAGGTTATGTCACACCTTTAGGACTCAGGGTATCCTTAGGATGCTCATATATGATCTTAGATCATATCCATTGGTGAGTAAGGGTTCAGGGTGATGAGGACTTGCTGCAAAGCTTGTCAGAACTCTGAAACCTTGAGGCACTGTAATGGGTGCTTGCACTTCTCTATCAAAACAGCTTGTTGTTCAAGTACGGATGTGTGGTACACATTGCCAAGACTAACTGACCATAGGTAAGGGAAAAGGTAGGGATGGTGACTATGAGGTAGTAATGGAAGGAGTAAGTGTGTACTTGATCAATCATCGTTATTATCCCTTCACTCAGGAGACCTTGAAGAAACTAGCACAGGCTAACTTGATTGTAGATGCTAAAACGCATGTTGCTTATGATCTGGTAAGAATGATGCATAGTCAGATTTGTCCAGAAAGTTTGTAAGCATCCTCATCAACTAGGATTTTGTCAGAAACTTGTCTTTAGGGGAAAGCACAAGTTTAGGGGAGGATTGTTGGGAATAAATCTATGCATACTTGTTACCCCTGCTAGTTAATTATCCGTACCCCTGCTAGAGTAAGTTCCCCCTGCCAAATAACAAAGGCAGGGGGATTGGTTCCCCTGCTGAAGTCAAAGGCCCTGCCGTCAGAGATAAACTTGGAATAGATTTTTACGCGTTTCTGTTACTACTCCTTAGTACTTTCCAAGTTTGTTAGTAGTGATCTTTTACGTGAGTCCTTATGGCTATAAAAGGACTCACTAGGTTAGCATGCAATGTGTGTCTTTCTCTATTGTCTTTCATTATCATACTTTAAGGTTTTGTAAACCCTAATACCATTTTAGGGTATTCGTATATCATTGATATATTAAAGTTCAACGTTTGCTTCAATCATATTAAGGTTTAAGATCTGAGTTTGGGATCAACAAGTGGTATCAGAGCTTGTTGAGAAACTTTGTCTAAACCAAGAACAAAATCCTCATAACAACCATGTCTTCAGACTCTTCCTCAAACAACAACAACCACAATAACCTCAAGCTACCCATGTTGGATCCTAAAAACTTTGAATTATGGGAATTCAGAATCCAACAATACCTGAAAATGGAACACTATGTTCTCTGGGAGATCATAGAGTTTGGTGATCAATTCAATAAAATGGTGGCAGTTGAAGAGGGCAAGGAAGAAGAGAAAGGTGAAAGTTCCAAAGGTAAGGACAAGAAGAAATCTGCTGCTCTTTGTGATAAGGAAATACTGGCCAGAAGGCATGATGTCAGGGCTCACAGCTCATTGCTGTTGGCTCTACCTGATAGACATCAACTAAGATTCAGAAAATATAAAACAGCTAAGGAACTATGGGAAGCCATAGGCACAACCTTTGGAGGAAATTAAGCCACAAAGAAGAAGAAGAAGAATCAAATGCTTGATGATTTTGCTTCTTTCAAAGCAATTGGTGATGAATCAACTGGAGCTATTTACAATAGGCTTCAAGATATGGTGGCACAGTTGGAGTTCTTTGATATTGAGGTGACAAGAGAGCAGGTGAATACCAGGTTTCTTAACAGCCTCCAGAAAGAATGGTTTGTCTACAAGGCAATTTGGCAGAATAAGGATGACTTGGACAACAAGAACATTGATGACATATACAATAACTTAAAAGTTTTTGAACCTGTTGTCAATGAGATGAAGTCAAAAGGAACGATTCCCACCAACTCAAGTGGATCTATTGATTCCCCTGCCAACATGACATTCATATCACAAAGCAGTGGAATCTCCAAAAACAGTGGAATCGAAGTAGCCCCTGCTGCTTATTCCCCTGCTACCAGGTCTGGATCATCTTATGATGAAGAAAGGCCAGCTACATTCAGCCTTGATACTGCTTGTTCTTTTATAGCATCTCAAGGGCCACAAGGATCTACTGTGTTGCACGAAGATCTAAGTAAAATCAGTAAGCAAGGACTAGAAGAGATGGATATCAAATGGAACATGGCTTTGCTTAGCATGAGAGCCAACATGTTTTACAAGAAGTATGGGAAGAAGATCTCAATCAATCCCTCTGATGTGGCTGGGTTTGACAAAACAAAGGTTGAATGCTACAACTGTGGCAAGAAGGGTCATTTTCCTAGGGAATGCAGAGGACCTAAGACTGGGAACAGCTATAGGAAGGAAACCAGAGATGATGATTCTGGTGCTAAAGCCATGGTAGCCATGCAGGGGATAGATGGAGCAGGTGGATGGGATTGGAGTGCCATGACAGAGAATGTAAAAAGAAATCAAGCTTTGGTTGCTGAGGATATAGAAGAAGATTTTGCACTTATGGCCATGTCAAGTTCCAGCTCTGACAATGAGGTATATGATGATTCATATTGTACTAAAGCTTGTAGAAAAAATATTGAGTCATTGAATGATCAAATCAGAAAGGTAAAAGCTGACTATATCAATTGTGACAATGACCTTGATAATTATAGACGTGCTTTAGAACAGCTAGAATCCACCATAAAAGAGTTTAAGCAAAGAGAAAGTGATTATAGGGATCACATTGTGATTCTAGAAAGAGATGCTAAGGAGAATAACAAATCCATTAAGGAGTTGACTGCTAAACTTGAAATTTTTAAATCTAACAAAAAGATTGATGATGAAACTTTTGAAAAATTTGGAAAAGCTTCAAAAGATTTAACTAAAGCAGTTGAAATTGGTCAATCTCCTAGGGACAAAACAGGGTTTGGGATTAAAAATGAGCATGCTACCATACCACCACCCCTTGCCAACATTCATGCACCTTTTCTTAGAAAAGACCTGTCTTGGACTGGTCTCCCTTGTTTTCAAAAACAGGATGACATTGAGTTTGACTTGAGTGCTTACATACCTAATAGTCTTGATACTGAAGAGCCACTAGTGAAAACTAGTGTTATTAGGGACTTTGAAAAGGAACAGATTGCTTTAAAACAATGGAAAATTGATAACCCTGTTCTATTTTCAAGAGGAGGACTTTTTGGTAGTGATTCTAGTTCTAAGAGTATCTCACCCAAATCTAAAACCAGATCACAGTCCCCTAAGTCCACCATTAAATATGTTGGTATGTACATGACTGTCAGAGGTAATCAAAGAAATTGGAATGACCAAAAATCTCATCAATTAGGAGAAGAATTTGTGATAAACACAAAGCCCTACTTCACATGTGGCAGTTTTGAGCACACTTATCAAGAGTGTAAGGCACCAATGGAAGTGGTGGCTGCAAATCCTTTAAAGGATATGCAACCTAAAACCATTCTTCTAAATGCAGAGGCAAAATCCTTTTCCCCTGCCAAGTATGTTGCCCCTGCCTTGAGAAACAGAGTGACTGACAAATATGTTGTTCCTGCACTTAGAAAGGAGAATGATGTTCACACCAAGCCCAACACTTATGTGACCACCCCAACACCTTATAATGCATATAGATCTGGCCCTAGACCTTACCAACACATGAATAGAGGCCAAAACAAAAGATGGGTTCCCTCTGCTAAGCATAGGAATTCCCCTGCTAAAACTGGGGTATCCCCTGCTAACAAAGTTTTGCCTTCTAGGAACATGGGTAGATGGGGAAAAGCTGTGAAAGCCTCAGCTCGTTGGGTTTGGGTACCCAAAAGGGGTACTCAGTCTAATGGTGTATCTCTAGTTTTTGATAAGCTATCCTACATTGATACACGAGGTAGATCCAAGTCTGTAATGGCTTGGGTCCCCAAGAAAAACTAATTTGTTTTTCTTTTTGCAGGTGACAAAGAAGACAAGAGATGATAGAGCATATTGGGATAGTGGATGCTCAAGAAGCATGACTAGACAAAAATCTTATCTGTCTAACTTTGTGCCCTTGCATGACAATGATGGTGTTTCTTTTGGAGATGGGCATGGAACAATAACAGGAAAAGGAACTATTGTCACCAATGGGATGACCTTTGATAATGTCTACTTGGTGAAAGAACTCAAGTACAATCTCTTCAGTGTGTCAAAGATGACTGATAACAAGAATTTTGTCTTGTTTACTGACACTGAATGTCTGGTGTTAGGAAAGGAGTTTGTCTTACCACCAGACACTCCTATTGTACTCAGAACACCAAGACAAAAGAACATGTACACAATTGATCTCAAGGACATCTCTCTCCAAGATAATGAAATCTGTTTCATTGCCAAAGCCTCAGTTGATGAGTGTAAGAAATGGCATAGAAGACTTGGTCATCTTAATTTCAAGAACATGAACAAACTGGTGAAATATAATCTGGTTCAGGGTCTTCCTTCCAAGTCTTTTGTCAATGATCATACTTGTGCTGCCTGTCTGAAAGGGAAGCAACACAGAGCATCTTGCAAATCCAAAACAAGTATGTCCACCACCAAGCCATTGGAACTACTGCATCTGGATCTTTTTGGTCCTACTTCTGTGGCAAGCATAAAGAAGAAATGGTACTGCCTAGTGATTACTGATGCTTTATCAAGGTTCACATGGACATTCTTTCTATTTGGGAAGAGTGACACAGCTGATGTACTCATTGGGTTCATCAATCAGATTGAACTATCAAAAAGCATGAAGGTAGTAACCATGAGATCAGATAATGGTGGTGAGTTCAGAAATCAGAAACTGGACTCTTTCTGCATAAACAAAGGAATCAAGAGGGAATTCAGCATTGCAAGAACACCTCAACAGAATGGAGTTGTAGAAAGAAGGAATAGGACACTCATTGAAGCTGCAAGAACTATGTTGTCTGATTCCAAACTTCCAGTTATCTTTTGGGCTGAAGCTGTATCCACTGCTTGTTATGTACAAAACAGGGCCTTGGTGGTTAAGGCACACAACAAGACCCCCTATCAGTTGTTCAATGGAAGACCTCCTTTAATTGACTTCTTCAGACCTTTTGTATGTCATGTGATCATATTGAACACTATTGACAACCTGGGCAAGTTTAGTGAAAAGGGAGATGATGGATATTTTGTGGGTTATTCATTAAACAGTAAGGGATATAGGGTCTTCAATAAGAAGACAAGCAAAATCATAGAAAATCTTCATGTGGACTTTCTTGAAGACAAACCTGATTGGTTCTTTGATATAGAAGTTCTTTCAAAATTCTATGAATTATGTACCTGTTGTAGTGCAGAATACTAACATTTCAGGTACACAAGAACCAACTGGTGCAGAGAAGTCACCCCTGAGGTACATGAATGTACCCTCACTATTTCCTATTGAATCTGCTGGTGAAGAAGATAATCCTTCTCTAGGAAAAGAACAGTCAACCTTATCCCCTGCTATGTCACCTTCTGAAAGCAGCGGAATGGCTGAAGGCAGTGGAATCCAGGATTCCCCTGCTAGACCAACTGCTTCCCCTGCCATAAAAGATCCTGTTGCTAATGATACTAATGATGAAGAAAGAGAATCCCCACTCATTTCATCATCTACACCCATATCTGATGGTCCTAGTATATCCAGCAATGGAAGCAGGATAATCAAGAGTGGAGGCCCAAGTTACTCAGAGCTACATTCAGCTCATCAGCACCCATCCCTAGGTCATGCTGTATCCTTTGGAAGTTCCTTTGAGGACTTCTTTCCCAATCAAAATAGTCCCATAAATTCTGATTTGGAAGAAGATGAAACAGAGGTAATCATGTAGTCTACCTACATAATCAATAAGGATCACCCTATCTCTCAAATCATTGGTGATCCTGAAGCCCCTAGACATACAAGGTATACAGCAAAGGAGCACAACTTCATTGCTAACATCACCATGAATTTTAATCATGACAACATGCAGTGTTGTTTGTTTACTGCATTTTTGTCACAAGAAGAGCCAAAGAAGATTTTTCAGGCTTTAAATGACCCAAGCTGGGTTGAAGCCATGCAAGAGGAGCTCTTACAGTTTGACATACAAGAGGTTTGGATTCTGGTAGATTGTCCCAAATGGGCAAGGCCTATTGGGATAAAGTGGGTACTCAGGAACAAAAAGGATGAAAGGGGGATAGTTTTCAGGAACAAAGCAAGACTGGTGGCACAAGGGTATACACAGGAAGAAGGAATTGACTATGAGGAGGTATTTGCTCCAGTTGCCAGGATTGAAGCCATTAGATCATTCCTTGCTTATGCTTCATTTATGGATTTCACTGTTTTCCAAATGGATGTAAAAAGTGCATTTCTATATGGAACAATTGATGAAGAAGTCTATGTTATGCAACCTCCTGGGTTTGAAGACCCAGAACATCCAGACAAAGTTTACAAGGTGAAAAAGGCTATGTATGGACTTCACCAAGATCCCAGGGCCTGGTATGGTACTCTCTCTAAATATCTCTTAGATAATGGATTCAGCAGGGGGAAGATTGATCAGACCCTGTTCACCAAGAAACAAAAGGGTGACCTTCTGCTAGTACAAGTCTATGTTGATGACATCATCTTTGGATCCATAATAAGTGTGAAAACACTTATCCTTTTACCACTTATTTCCAATAATAACAAGACCAAAACGTGTATTTTATGTCGTAAAAGTCGGAATTATGCGTGGTTTGTGTTTTTATTGTGTTTTAGGACCAAAAGATAAAAAAGGAAGAAAACACGGGCTTTCACGGGCTTTTATCGAAGAAAACGAGAAAAGTCGAAGTCAAAAGATCAAGAGTGCTTAAAGAACGGATGTCCAAGACCTATTCTGAAGATTTATCGAAGAACAAGTCTAAAGGCGGAAGTTTAATGAAGTCAAAGAACTCGAGTCTAAATAAATGAAGAAATGTTAAGACGAGTTTAATTAATCCCGAGACGACATCGAGAAAGAATTAAATCGAGTCGAGAAGAAAAGAAAGAAGGAAGCACCACACATGCACTTCCCACTTCCCTATAAATACCATCCTAATCACATTAGGAGGGGGTTAGCTAGTTATTTTTTTAAGTTTTATTTCTAGTTTATAGAGAGAGAAAGTTCCCAACTTTCTCTCACTAAGTTTTTCTTTGTTTTCAACTTTTAAATTTAAGCTTTCTTTAATCTTTGTATTTGGATTCCATTAATCAATTTCAAGTTAAGTTTTGTGTTCTTTAATCTCCTTCTACATTTCTTGGTTACTTTATCTTTGATCCGAATTACACATCTCATTCGTATGACTTGATGTTTTCGTGAGTAAAGGATTAATCTTCTTTGTTTACGCATAAGTTCTTACACGTTTAGGCCATAAGCTCTCTATTCTTATTGGCTTATTTCAAGTTCTAGCTTATTGATTTTCGGATTTCTCAAAGGTTTTTGTCACATTGAAGTTTCTTTCATAAAGTGTTTGATTTTACGTTTTGAAAAGTCGTCAAATTTAAGCTTTTTGAATTGTTTTAGGTTCAGGTAGGATAGCTTATTGTAGCAGCTTATTGAGTTATAGACTTGCCACCATTTTTGGATTAATCTTATGTTCATCGCAATATTTTGATTCCCCACATCCCGACGGGTTACTGGATTTGATCGCAATAACCCTTAAGGGTTCTACTTTGCGATCGGGTAGTCATTTTCCCCTTATTCTGATCTGGATTGTGATCGCTCATTGCGATCGCACATTCCGACGGGACTAAGGTCTTTGTTAAGACGAAGTGCTGCCCGTTTTTCGACAGCAACATTGCGATAGCCATAATTCCGATAGATGCACATTGCGATAGAGGTGATTTACAACATTCCGATCTGGAACTTTGCGATCTAAGAATATTCCGACGAACATCATTGCGATAGACTTGTTGTTTTGTATTCTGATGGGTATTAGGATTGATATTCCGATGGACCTGTCCATTGATTATTCCGATGGCTTATTTTAGTTATATTCCGATGGGTATGATTTGGTGCATTCCGACAGAGATGAATTGCAATATTACGATAGAACATGTTTTCAAGTTTTAAAGTGTTACTTAAAGTTTTCCTAAATAGCTTTTAGTTTAATTTTGTCAAAGCTTCTACTTTACTCATCGACATTTTTATACTTGCTTTTAAATTAAATAACCAAACCAATCCAAATCATTTTGTTCACCAAAAGACAATTGATTCGCACTCTAGATCGGTAATCAATTCGAAAAGACTTGGGACTACGAATTTTGATACGAGGGGTAAAAGCCTAGTATTAAATGGCGCCGTTGCCGGCTCATTTCGTTAAGATTAAAGGTTTCTAGTGAGAGACGCATTGAATTTTGGGATCCGTTCTTTGAACGTTATTTTCCTTGCTTCAAAAATTTTCAAAAACCCTAAAAAATATAAAATTCTTCAAAAATACAAAAACATTAAAAAAATCATAAAAAGCAATTCTTTTCCAAAGGTTTTGCACCAAAAAAATTATATAGATATTCTCTCTGTGTATATTTTTCTTCTGCAGGTGTATGCGTACTAGATCTTCGAACTATTCTGAGCCCGAGACTCGGGAAGATTTAGATATGGCTGGTGTTAATAACAACAATAATAACCCACCTCTACCCAATTTGAATAACAACAACAACAATGTCCCCCTACCTGATTTACGAACAATGGAGGAATTGTGTCAACCCACCATGAACGGACGCGGAGGCCCGATTGCACCGATGCACGTCACGACTCAGGAGTTTTCGTTGAAGCATCACATGATCCAACAAGTGCAAACTAACCCATTTCGTGGAATTCCGGATGATGATGCCAACAAACACCTCGAAAAATTCATTACCATCACCCAAAGCATGAAATGCCCCGGTGTTTCTATGGATGACCTTCGCCTTCAACTTTTTCCCCACTCGCTTTCTCACCATGCCGAAAAATGGTTTGACCGTCTCCCTGAGAATTCTATTCATACTTGGGACGACATGACTCAACGCTTTTTGTCGCGCTACTTCCCACCATCCATGGTCACGAGCCTTTGTAACCAAATTAGTGGATTCATGCAAGACAATGATGAATCACTCTTTGATGCTTGGGAACGATACAATGATTTGATCGACCGCTGTCCAAATCACAACATGCTCCCCGTCACTCTCATTGATACTTTCTACAATGGTCTCACTTTTCGTGATCGTGACACGATCAATGCCGCCGCCGGTGGTACTTTTATGAAAAGGAGACCAGAGGAGTGTAGAGAGTTGATTGAAAACATGACTACTCACCACAAGAATTGGGATTCATCCGCATCCTCAAGATCTAATCAGAGAGTCAATGTTTCTTCTACTACTTCCAATCCTGAGATAACCGAACTTACCCGACAAATCGCGAATATGCACAAGGATTTCATGTCCATGGCCACAAACCACTTTCAACAAGCTAAAGCCGTTGCTATTTCTTGTGACACATGTGGTGGTCCTCATTCTTACAATGATTGTCCTTCTACCCAAGGCAATTTTTCTGAAAACGTTAACGCGGCTTACGGTACTTATCCCACGGGAGGCTATCAAGGTCGTCCTCAAGGAGACCGTAGCTTGCTAAGTTATCGTTCGAACAACTATCTTGCTCCACCCGGTTTACCTCCTCCAAACCAAAACCAACAACAAAGCTATAACCGAAACAACCAATCCCAAACTCGTGCTACCAATCAATATCAATCCCAAAGAAACCCATACCCAACTCAAGGAAATTCTCAAGCTTACCAAGCTCCACCTCTCAATCAACCGATGCCAGTGAATCAAGACGTCGAGAAGTTCATGAAGACGAATCGAGAGATGGTGACGAATCTTCAGAGTCAAGTCGTCAACTTGAAGGGTGAAATGGCAAAACAAGGGAACGATATTCGAGCCGAGCTAAGGAATGACATGGCAAAACAAAGCAATGAAATTCGTGCAGACATCAGAGACTCTTTCAGCACTCAAGCGCTTAACATTCGTGATATGATTGGTTCGCTCATCCAAGGTAATCAACCCTCTTCTTCGGGTACTCTTCCGAGTAACACCGTTGCGAACCCAAGAGGGGAGATGAAAGCAATCACCACTCGTAGTGGAAAAGGTTATACGGAACCCGAGCTTCCTACACCTCCACCCGTGATTGTGAACAAGGAAAAAGAGCAACTTTCCCCACCTCCTTCACCTTCTACCCCCATCCCCCCGCCACCCGTGGTTGTGAGTGATCCTATTTCCCTAAAGCCTTCTTCTTCATCCAATATACCTTATCCTTCAAGGTTGAGGAAAGAGAAGCAAAAGAGCAAGGATGATATTCAAGTTTCAAACTTTCTCAAAATGTTTAAACAATTGAATTTTAACATCTCCTTTGCCGAGGCTCTCGCTCACATGCCCAAATACGCTAAGATGTTTAAAGATCTTCTAAGTGACAAGGAGAAGCTTCTTGACATTGCTCAGACCCAACTTAACGAGAACTGCTCCGTAGTGCTCTTAAGGAAATTGCCCACCAAACTTGGTGATCCGGGTCGCTTCTTGATTCCTTGCAACTTCCCGGTTGTAGAGAATTGCATGGCCCTAGCCGATCTAGGTGCCACTATAAACTTAATGCCTTTAAGTGTTTGGAAGCAATTATCTCTCCCCGAGCTAGTCCCCAACAAAATGACTTTGGAATTAGCCAACCGTACGGTTGCTTATCCAGTGGGGATAGCCAAAGATGTCTTTGTTGGCGTTGACAAATTCACCTTCCCGGCGGATTTTGTTGTCGTTGACTACGAGATGGACCCCCGTGTTCCATTAATCGTTGGACGTCCATTCCTGAGGACCGGTCGCACTCTCATTGATGTAGCCGCAGGCGAAATAATCATGAGAGTTGGTGACGATAAAATTGTCTTCAACATGGGTAAGATTTCTAAGCAACCTTATTCATATGAGAGCGTTAATGCTATTGATGTTCTCGATGAGGCTTGTGAAGAACATTTTCATGATGCTTGCAAAAGTACTCTTTCTTTTCTACCCAATGTTGAGACCGTTGCCTCAATTGCTCCGGCATTGACTCCTTTTAGAGAAAGTGACTTGGATGATTTCGAAGCTAGCTTGGGTCCTCTCGATATTAAGTATGATAATTCGTCCACCGATTGGGATGAAGACATTCGTACTATTGAGAGACTTCTCAATGAAGACCCGTTTTCTCCTCCTTCTCCTAAAGAGGTGACTAATGATGATCCATCGTTAGTTTCACCATCTATTGAGGATCCTCCTACTCTTGAGCTTAAGGACCTACCTCCTCATCTTGAGTACGTTTTCCTTGAAGACAACGAGAAGTTACCGGTCATCATCGCAAAGGACCTGAAAGAAGAAGAAAAAGCCCGACTTATCGCCGTGTTGAAGAAGCATAAAAGAGCTATCGCTTGGAAAATCTCCAATATTCGCGAAATTGATCCTCACTTTTGCACACATAAAATTCTCATGGAGGACGAATTTAAGCCCACAATTCAAAGCCAACGAAGGGTGAATCCTAAAATCCATGAAGTCATCAAAAAAGAGGTTATCAAACTTCTTGATGCGGGTATGATTTACCCTATTTCGGATTCACCATGGGTTAGTCCAGTCCATTGTGTGCCTAAGAAAGGCGGCATCACCGTTGTGCCCAATGCAAACAACGAGTTGATTCCTACCCGTCTCGTTACTGGGTGGAGAGTTTGTATAGACTACCGTAAACTCAATGATGCCACGAGAAAGGATCATTTCCCTCTTCCTTTTATGGACCAAATGCTTGAACGTTTAGCGGGTAATGAATATTACTGCTTTCTTGATGGTTTCTCGGGTTATTTCCAAATACCTATTGATCCCCAAGATCAAGAGAAGACAACATTCACTTGTCCCTATGGCACATTTGCTTACAAAAGAATGCCTTTTGGCTTATGCAATGCCCCCAGGACTTTCCAAAGGTGCATGTTGGCTATCTTCCATGACATGGTTGAGCAAACCATGGAAGTCTTCATGGATGATTTCTCGGTCTTTGGGGATTCCTTCTCTTCTCTTCTTGCCAATTTGGAACGTATGCTTAAGCGGTGCGAAGACACTCGCCTTGTTCTGAATTGGGAAAAATGCCATTTTATGGTAAAAGAAGGCATTGTGCTAGGACACAAAATCTATAAAGCCGGTCTTGAAGTCGACCGTGCTAAAGTAGATGTCATAGCCAAATTACCTCCACCTTCAACCGTGAAGGGTGTGAGAAGTTTTCTGGGTCATGCGGGCTTCTATCGTCGATTCATTCAGGATTTCTCTAAAATCGCTCGCCCGATGACCCACCTCTTGGAAAAAGATACTCCTTTTATATTTTCTAAAGAGTGTATCGAAGCCTTCAACCTTCTTAAGGATAAGCTAACTAAGGCACCGGTCTTGGTTACCCCTAATTGGGAGCTACCCTTTGAATTGATGTGCGATGCTAGCGATTTTGCTATTGGTGCGGTTTTGGGCCAAAGAGTGAATAAACACTTCCAACCAATCCACTATGCTAGCAAAACAATGACGGGGGCTCAATTGCATTATACTACAACCGAAAAAGAGCTCTTAGCTGTTGTCTATGCGTTTGAAAAATTTCGCCCCTATCTTGTTTTATCCCCACCATCGTATACACGGACCATTCCGCGTTGAAGTACTTAATGACTAAGCACGACTCTAAGCCAAGACTTCTTCGCTGGGTTTTACTCCTTCAAGAATTCAACATTGAAATTCGTGACAAAAAGGGAGTCGAAAACCTAGCCGCGGATCATCTGAGTCGACTTGAGGATCCATATCAAGGGGATCATCCGAACAAAGAGATCAATGACTCTTTCCCCCTTGAGACCTTAATGTCTATAAATCTCAATCTTGATGACACCCCGTGGTTTGCCGACTTTGCAAACTACTTAGCGGGTGGTGTTCTCATCAAAGGGTTAACATCCCAACAAAAGAAGAAGTTCTTGAATGATGTTAAGACTTACTTTTGGGATGACCCTTTTCTATTCAAACAATGTGCTGATCTGATCATTCGTCGATGTGTTGATGGACCGGCAGCTTTGCAAATCCTTGCTGCTTGCCATAAAGGACCCACCGGTGGTCACTTTGGTCCCAACTACACCGCTAAGAAAGTGTTTGACTCTGGATTCTATTGGCCCACCATTTATCGTGACGCTGGTTAAGCATTGTGATGCTTGCCAACGCCAAGGCAAGATCACACATAAAGATGAGATGCCTCAAAATTTCATACAGGAATGTGAAATCTTTGACGTATGGGGCATCGACTTTATGGGGCCATTTCCATCCTCCAAAGGGAACAAGTACATCCTCGTAGCCGTTGACTACGTTTCCAAATGGGTTGAAGCTAAGGCTCTCCCTACGAACGATGCGAGGGTGGTTGTGAACTTTTTAAAGCAGCTGTTTGCTCGATTCGGCGTTCCTCGTGCTATTATCAGTGACCGCGGGACTCATTTTTGCAACGATCAATTTGCAAGAGTCATGGCTAAGTATGGTGTTAATCATCGCTTTCCACCGCCTATCATCCCCAAACCAATAGGCAAGCCGAGATTTCCAACCGTGGATTGAAGCGAATTTTGGAGCGTACTGTGGGAGAGCATCGCGCCGCGTGGGCCGATAAGTTAGATGATGCTCTGTGGGCTTTCCGTACTGCTTATAAGACCCCGATCGGCTGTACCCCTTATCGTCTTGTGTACGGGAAAGCATGCCACCTCCCCATCGAGCTGGAACATAAGGCGCACTGGGCCTTGAAGTGCGCTAACTTCGACATCAACAAAGCCGGTGACCATCGCAAGATTCAACTCAACGAGCTCCACGAACTGAGGAATGAAGCTTACGAGAACTCACTGATCTACAAGGAGAAGACCAAGATCATTCATGACGCAAGGATTAAGAACCGAGAGTTCCACGTTGGTGATCAATTTCTACTCTTTAACTCTCGGTTGAAGATCTTCTCAGGCAAGTTGAAGAGCCGCTGGTCTGGTCCATTCACCGTCGCCAAAGTCTTTCCATATGGGACCATTGAGCTTTCTTAGCCAAATGGGCCCAATTTCAAGGTGAATGGCCAGCGTTTGAAGCTGTACTTTGGTGAGGACATCTCTTATGAGATGATTCCATCCCTCACCACGTTCCCCATGAACTAAAATTGGGTCGAGTCAGGCTCGTGACTCGGTGAATAAAAACAAGCGCTTATCGGGAGGCAACCCGTGATCTATCCTTTACTGCTTTCATAATAAGTGTAGGGGGAGCCCCGTATGTGTTTGTTGTCTTGTTTCTTGTGTTGTGCAGGGATTAAAGCTTTAAAGATCCACCTTGATGACTTTTGACGAACCGTGATACCGTGTTCCCATCTTCCCGGTTCTATCCTAAACTCTTGTGATTCAATATTTCATATTTTATATGTTCACATTGAAATCACCTTAGTTGTCCTTTCCTTAGCAAGATTTAAACAAAGTGCACAATGTCATAAGTGTAGGGGAGTTCACTCCCACATGCTTAAACATTGAGGACAATGTTTATCTCAAGTGTAGGGGGACTTCTATCGAAGTAAGTGGTCTTTCCCATGAATTTGCCCTCATTTTAACCGGAAAATTTGATTTTTCGACATTTTTCAAAAATTTTAATCTATTTTGGCCTAGTTGTATAGTGGTATATTTCTTCATTATGGTTATTTTCTTTCCTTGCTTAAATAAAGTGGTTTTAAATTTTTCTTAGTCATGAATATTTTGACTCAACCCGAGTTTACTTATCTAAGTTTACTCTAGCTAGTATCCTTAACGTGTTTAAGTCAAGTTTTGCTAGGCTTTTATATAGGGAGCTTTAAAATGCGAAAGTCTTAATTCTCACGGGTTAAGAACAAGAACTTTTCGCAAGTTCCTATAATTCATCCTAGAGAGTCGTTTATCAAAGGAACTTTAAAATGCGATTTCTAAAACTTGAAAAAGTCTAAGAACTTGCAAAGATCCTATAGGCGACTCGAAAACCCAAAACTTTGATTTAGTAGGCTAAGCATCCACGAGTCTCATTCCTTGAGATTTTAAATTGTGGAGGACGAGAGATGATAGAGTCAATTATAAGTTTGGTATTCTTTCGTGAATTTATGTGAGTTAATTATAAGCCTATTCTCCCTTCGCTTGATAATAAATTTATCTGCAATAAATAAGGTTGTACGATTTAAAAGGTTACTTAGCTTCTAGCCCAAGATCGTTTAAAAGTTGCTCGGTATTAATTAGAGTTCATAGCCAAGGCATAACTTATTGAAGCGGGATGCAAAGATTGGCGAGTCCGAAAAGGCCCTAACAAGGCATGAGGGCTACCTTTTGTTGCTAAAGATCCAAAGATGTGAAGAATCATTTATCGAAAATCAATATGAAGGATCGAGACACACGACGAAAAGCAAAAACTCCCCAAAAGTCATGGAGAAGTCTATCCGAAAAGACCCTAGCAAGGTATGAGGATAAATAGATCCAAGTCCTAAAAGGAGGCGGATCGTTGTATATCAAAGTCCAAAATAAAGATTGGAGAAAAAATGATGAAGTCGTGGTCCAAAGATGAAGAATCTCTCAAAACTTCAAGCGAAGAAATTCCTATTATGAAGAGAAGACCATAATTTCAAGAACGTCTCTCAAAGATTTGAAGTATGAAGTCGCTACCAAATATCGGTCCGAGAAAGGTCTCAAATCGTGAAGCGAGTTATGCCAAGATATGAACTTTATGAGGTCCCGAGAAGCAGTTTTAAAAGATTTTGTCCTTTAGCTAACTATTGATTAAATCGTTCACTTTATTTTCGGCCTAAATAACTATCGAAATAAGTCAAACAATGCATCCTCGTGATCATTCAAGACAAAAATAAAATATAAGAGATACACCTAGGAATAAGGGAGTCTAAGTAAATAATTGGCCCACATGAGTTCGTGATAGTTTGCTAACTTATAATAACAATGATCTCGTTTTTAAGATTGGTATGGGGAACGAGAAACTTGAGGATGATAAACATTCATGGCAGCCAAAACCCAATGTAAGTTTTTAATTTCTTTACTTGTTTCTATCTTTTTTTATTAGCATTTAATAAAGGCCAAGGTAGGTTATTTATGATGGAGAATGTAAATCGTGCTTTAAAATTAATGCATTGCATGAGGGCATTGCAATGGTCAAGTGTAGGGGATTTAATAAGTGTGAAAACACTTATCCTTTTACCACTTATTTCCAATAATAACAAGACCAAAACGTGTATTTTATGTCGTAAAAGTCGGAATTATGCGTGGTTTATGTTTTTTTTGTGTTTTAGGACCAAAAGATAAAAAAGGAAGAAAACACGGGCTTTCACGGGCTTTTATCGAAGAAAACGGGAAAAGACGAAGTCAAAAGATCAAGAGTTCTTAAAGAACGGATGTCCAAGACCTATTCTGAAGATTTATCGAAGAACAAGTCTAAAGACGGAAGTTTAATGAAGTCAAAGAACTCGAGTCTAAATAAATGAAGAAATGTTAAGACGAGTTTAATTAATCCCGAGACGACATCGAGAAAGAATTAAATCGAGTCGAGATGAAAAGAAAGAAGGAAGCACCACACATGCACTTCCCACTTCCCTATAAATACCCTCCTAATCACATTAGGAGGGGGTTAGCTAGTTATTTTTTTAAGTTTTCTTTCTAGTTTTAGAGAGAGAAAGTTCCCAACTTTCTCTCACTAAGTTTTTCTTTGTTTTTAACTTTTAAATTTAAGCTTTCTTTAATCTTTGTATTTGGATTCCATTAATCAATTTCAAGTTAAGTTTTGTGTTCTTTAATCTCCTTCTACATTTCTTGGTTACTTTATCTTTGATCCGAATTACACATCTCATTCGTATGACTTGATGTTTTCGTGAGTAAAGGATTAATCTTCTTTGTTTACACATAAGTTCTTACACGTTTAGGCCATAAGCTCTCTATGCTTATTGGCTTATTTCAAGTTCTAACTTATTGATTTTCGGATTTCTCAAAGGTTTTTGTCACATTGAAGTTTCTTTCATAAAGTGTTTGATTTTACGTTTTGAAAAGTCATCAAATTTAAGCTTTTTGAATTGTTTTAGGTTCAGGTAGGATAGCTTATTGTAGCAGCTTATTGAGTTATAAACTTGCCACCATTTTCGGATTAATCTTATGTTCATCGCAATATTTTGATTCGCCACATCCTGACGGGTTACTGGATTTGATCGTAATAACCCTTAAGGGTTCTAGTTTGCGATCGGGTAGTCATTTCCCCTTTATTCTGATCTGGATTGCGATCGCTCATTGCGATCGCACATTCCGACGGGACTAAGGTCTTTGTTAAGACGAAGTGCTGCCCGTTTTTCGACAGCAACATTGCGATAACCATAATTCCGATAGATGCACATTGCGATAGAGGTGATTTACAACATTCCGATCTGGAACTTTGCGATCTAAGAATATTCCGACGAACATCATTGCGATAGACTTGTTGTTTTGTATTCCGATGGGTATTAGGATTGATATTCCGATGGACCTGTCCATTGATTATTCCAATGGCTTATTTTAGTTATATTCCGATGGGTATGATTTGGTGCATTCCGACAGAGATGAATTGCAATATTACGATAGAACATGTTTTCAAGTTTTAAAGTGTTACTTAAAGTTTTCCTAAATAGCTTTTAGTTTAATTTTGTCAAAGCTTCTACTTTACTCATCGACATTTTTATACTTGCTTTTAAATTAAATAACCAAACCAATCCAAATCATTTTGTTCACCAAAAGACAATTGAGTCGCACTCTAGATCGATAATCAATTCGAAAAGACTTAGGACTACGAATTTTGATACGAGGGGTAAAAGCCTAGTATTAATCCACTAACTCTATGCTTAGCAAAGAGTTTGCCAAACTGATGCAGGATAAATTTCAAATGAGTGCCATGGGAGAGCTAAACTTCTTTTTGGGGTTACAAGTTCAGCAGTGGAAAGATGGGATATTTATCTCACAAGACAAATATGTGGCTGAGATTGTGAAGAAGTTTGGCATGTCTGATGGAAATAAGGTGTCCACACCAATGGACAAGGATCATCCATGGGATAGAGATGGTCCTGGAAAGCTTATAGATGTCAGGAACTACAGGTTTATGATTGGGTCTCTCATGTATCTCACAGCTTCAAGACCTGACATCATGTTTGCAGTTTGCTTATGTGCAAGATACCAGGTGGCACCAACAGAGTGTCACTTATTTGCTGTAAAAAGAATTTTTAGGTATCTAAAGTGCCATCCAACCTTAGGACTTTGGTATCCCAAAGAGTCACCATTTGAGTTGATATATTACTCAGATAGTGACTATGCTGGTGACAACAATGATAGGAAGTCCACAACAGGGGGATGCCAATTTTTGGGAAGCAGACTTATATCTTGGCAATGTAAGAAGCAGACTATTATGGCCACATCCACAACTGAAGCTGAGTATGTAGCAGCTGCTGCATGCTGTGGTCAAGTACTTTGGGTTCAAAATCAACTGCTTGATTACGGGTATAACTTTCTTAAAACCAAGATATTCATTGACAACAACAGCACCATTTGCATTATTAAGAACCCTGTTTTTCATAGCAAAACTAAACATATTGAAATTAGACATCACTTTATCAGAGATTGTTTTGAGAAAGGACTGATTGTCCCTGAGAAAATTGATACAGAACTTAATGTTTCTGGTCTTTTAACAAAAGCTTTTGAAGTGGGGAGGTTTCAGTACCTGGTTGTAGGTATTGGAATGGTTACTCCCTAAAAATTGATGTCTATTATGTCATGTATATTCAGGGTTGCTTTACTGCTGTTGTTGTATAGCTGTTAGTCATTTTTTCCATCACTTTTTATGCCACTGCTTTTGAACACAGATTCCCCTGCTAGGGGTTCATTCCCCTGCTAAGAGAGTTTTTCTCTTTAAACTGGGTTTGTTCTTTTTACAAAGTGGTTATATGTGGTTTTAGACTAACAATGCAGAGTTCCATGTGGTGCATACTATTCTCATTGGTGAATCAGGTATATGCTCTATGTTTAAGGGGAGGTTAGGTCACACCTTTAGGACTCAGGGTATCCTTAGGATGCTCATATATGATCTTAGATCATATCCATTGGTGAGTAAGGGTTCAGGGTGATGAGGACTTGCTGCAAAGCTTGTCAGAACTCTGAAACCTTGAGGCACTGTAATGGGTGCTTGCACTTCTCTATCAAAACATCTTGCTGTTCAAGTACGAATGTGTGGTACACATTGCCAAGACTAACTGACCATAGGTAAGGGAAAAGGTAGGGATGGTGACTAGGGTATGCATATTTTCTTGGGCTGACCTGGTGTAGGGTGACTTATGTGTTGACTCTTTGTGCTTAGACCTTTGCTGGATAGAGGACTCTTGAGTTTCTATGTATCTATCTTGTGTACACAAGTGTGTGCATTAGAGCAGAGCTAGTTAGCATTGGTCTCTCCATGACTAGTCTAATACCCCTAGGAAAGTTTCCCCTGCTTTCACCTTTTTCTTCCCCTGCTTTCATATCATTCCCCTGTTTGACCATTGACCGACAATACCGTTACCCTGTTCATAGCCGTTGGGCCTGCTTGCACAAAATTTGGTTAGGGAATATTTTATTGTTTTTAAAAGATATTTAAGGCGCTTTCTTCGCTGATTGGTAATCTTTACTTTATTATTTCAAATAAATTACTTTTTTATCAAGATTTATCTTTGATATTTTTGCAATTTGAAAATTTGGTCCAATCACAACTCTCCAATTTGCCTATAAAAACTTAATTCCCTTCACCAGCAGGTCCATCTCTCCCTCTCGACTAAATCCTACCTACCTCTCACCTCTATAAACCTTCAAAATATTTTCAAACTTTATCATGCCTCTCAAAATTGCTGCTAATCATAATCAAATCGCTTTATTAATGATGAACCAGTAGAGTTTGTTGATGCTGTGGCCTTTCTAAAGTCCTCGTATTTTAGAGTGGCCCTTCTCATCAACCCTAGAATTTATACCTCACACATTCAGCAGTTCTGGTCTAAATCCATGACCAAAACCGTGAATGGAGAGGTTACAATTCAAAGCACTGTAGATGGTCATCCCAAGGTAATTCCAAAGTCATTCGTGAGGGGACTAGCTCGGGGAGAGATAATTGCTTCCAAACACTTAATGGCATTAAGTTAATACTGGCACCTAGATCGGCTAGGGCCATGCAATTCTCTACTCCCGGGAAGTTGCAAGGAATCAAGAAACGACCCGGATCACCAAGTTTGGTTGGCAATTTCCTTAAGAGCACTGCGGAGCAATTCTCATTAAGTTGGGTCTGAACAATATCGAGAATTTTCTCCTTATCACTGAGAAGATCTTTAAACATTTTAGCGTATTTTGGCATGTGAGCGAGAGCCTCAGCAAAGGAGATATTGAAATTCAGTTGTTTGAACATTTTAAGAAAGTTCGAAACCTGAATATCATCCTTGTTCTTCAATTTCTCTTTCCGCAACCTCGAAGGATAAGGTATATTGGGTTGAGATGAAGGCTTTGGGATAGAATTCGCACTCACATCCTTGGGTGGTGGAGGGGTAGAAGTAGAAGGTGGTGGAATTGGAGAAGTAGAAGTTGGAGGAATAGAAGATGGAGGGTTCAGAGAAGGAGACTCGTTTTCCTTTGTCACAATCACCGGTGTAGGTGTTGGAAGCTCGGGTTCCTTTAAACCTTTTCCACTGCGAGTGGTCATTGCTTTCATCTCCCCTCTTGGATTAGCAACGGTGTTACTCGGAAGAGAACCCGATCCAGAGGCTTGATTACTAGGGAAGAAACTAGCCATCATATTCCTCAAGTCATTCGTTTGACTTGCCAAAGTGTTTCGCATATCAGCTCGAAGATCATTCTCTTGCTTAACCATATCTGCTTTCATGTTGGCCATTTCCCGCTGAAGATTTTGCACGATCACATCGTTCGTCCTCATGTAGGTTTCAACATCTTGGTGTAAGGCTGTGGGTTGGTTGAGAGGAGGAGCATGGTAGGCGGGTGGTTGATAAGCAAGTTGTTGGTAAACTTGGCTGTTTCTTTGAGGTGGATATGGGTTTCTTTGGTTTGGATATTGATTTTGAGCACGAGGTTGGTTTTGTTTGTTGCGATTGAGGTTGTTTGGGTTTTGTGGGGGAAAACCAGGTGGTGAAAGAAAGTTGTTTGAGCGATAGCTGAGCAAGTTGCGGTCACCTTGAGGACGTGCTTGATAGCTTCCTGTAGCATATGTATCGTTGGCGGCATACACATTTTCCGGATTGTCGTGAGTCGAAGGACAATCGGTGTATGAGTGAGATCCCCCGCATATATCACATGATTGGCTCAAAACATTAGCTTGGGCATTGAATTGTTTGGCATTGTTGGCAGTTTGTAAAGCAAGCGAGTCGACAAGCGAAGTAAGCTTATCAATTCTTTTGTCGGCATCACTAGTACTAGCACTTGCTACATTAGTTCTAACGCTCTTGGTTTGTACTCTAGATTTGTTCTCAATAATATCCCATGCAGCATTAGAAGATTTAACCAAAATATTACCCCCCCGAGGCACTGTTTAGTGAATCTTGGTCGTTCATGCTTAAACCATTGTAAAAAGTATTGATTTGATGTACTTTTGTTAAACCATGTTGTGGACACTTTCTTAAAAGTTCCTTAAAACGGTCCCAAGATTCACTAAAAGACTCACCGTACTTTTGTTCAAAGGTAATAATTTCATTCCGCAAAGCGGTAGTACGAGAGGGTGGGAAAAAGTAGTTGATAAACTTGGTCTCTAAATCCGTCCACGTAAGAATACTTTGTGGCGGTTCCTTATCAAGCCAATTACGGGCTTGTCCCTCTAAAGAGAAAGGAAAAAGTTGCAAGCGAATCACTTCTTGTGATACCCCATTGTACTTAACCGTATTGGTAAGCTGAAGAAACCTTTTAATGTGGTCATGAGGATCATCAAGTGAGCGGCCCAAGAAGGGTTGAGCAGAGACCATTTGTATAAAGCCAGATTTGAGTTCAAAGTTGTTGGCTCCAATCTCAGGGATGACAATTGCATCGGTGTTGCCTTCTACGTGCGATTGCAAAAGCTCGATCATTGGTTGATTGTCCATGGTGACAATTGGTTGAGTAATGACTTCGGCTTGAGCTACTCTCTTCTTACGAGCACGAGTACGCATGCACACCTACAAAAGGATTAGAAAAATAGAAAAGAAATATTTTTGGTTTTTATGGTTTTTCAATTTTTTTTTTATTTTTTTTTTATTATTGAAGATTCTATATTTTTTTAGGATTTTTGAAAATTTGAAAGCAAAGAAAATAACGTTCAAAGATGAACGGTTCCCAAAATCCAACGCGTCTCTCACTTAAAACCTTTAATCTTAACGAAAAGAGTCGGCAGCGGCGTCATTTAATACAAGGGATTTCCAAGTATGAAATATTTTCGTTGTTCCGATCTCTTCAAGTTGACTATTGGTAGAAAGTGCGACTCAATTGTTCTTGGTGGAAAATTAAATGTGGTTTGGTTTGATTATCTAATTTTAAACTACAAGCAAATAATTAAAATTGTCGTTGAGTAAAGTGAAAGCTTTAAAAAGATTAAACTAAAAGTTATTTAGAAAAACACTTAACGAATTTAAGTATAAACAACTAATCCCATCGCAATGTCAAGCAATCCAATCGCAATGTACCCATCGGAATACTGTCGCAATGTGGCCAAAAGTGATACCATCGCAATGTGGCCCAAAAGGAATACTGTCGGAATACCAATCGCAATACACCTATCGCAATGTGAAACTTAAATCCAAAAAGTAAATCCAATCACAATGCACAAAAGTATCCTATCGCGATATCACTAAGAGGGAACCAATCGCAATACCGATAAAAGTAATCCAATCGCAATACGAATCGGAATAATAAACCCTAATGCGATGCACCAATGTGCATCGCAATATATAACCCTTTTGCGATTGGATGATCGCAATATATACCTCGAGTCCCCGTCGCAATGTGGCTTTACTTTGCGATAAGAGTTAATCCGAAATAAGCTAGGAAATAAGCTACTTTCAATAAGCTCAATCCAAGACTTAACTAACTCAATAATAAGCAGAACTAATAAGCATGAAATAAGGACTTTTAAACTTTAAATAAGCAAACTTTCTAAATCAAACTTTTAAAAAGATTAAAACTTTAATAAAACTTTTAAAAAGTAAATAAGCTAACATACAAATAAGCCAATAAGCACAAAGATCTTAAAGCTTAAACCGTATGAAAGCTTATAGATGAATAAAAAGATGAACTTTTTATTCACATCAACAAGAAAATCGATCACGGATTATGAATAATTCGAATCAAAGGTGAATCAAAATCAAGAAATGTAGAAGGAGATTAAGGAACAAAAAGCTTAACTTGAACTTGATTAATGAAATCAAAATACAAAAAGGTTTAAACTTGAAAGATTAAAAGAAATAAAAGATGAAAACTTAGTGAGAGAAAGTTTGGAACTTTCTCTCTCTAAAAACTAGAAAGGAAAAGTGAAAAATGAAACTAACTACTAAAAACTAACCACCCTCCTAATGTGTATTAGGAGGGTATTTATAGGGAAAAATGGGAAGGAGTGCATGTGTTGCCTCTTCTTTCTTTCTTTCTTCACGTCTTCTCGACTCGATTTAATTCTTTGTCTTTTCTCGACGTCGTCTCGGGATTTGTCGATGTATATTGAACTAGTCTTGTAATTTTCTTCTTCTATTAGACTTGAGTTCTTCGACTTCATTAAACTTCCGTCTTTAGACTTTTTCTTCGATAAATCTTCAGAATAGGCCTTGGACTTCCGTTCTTTTTGCACTCTTGATCTTTTGACTTTGTATTTTCTCGTTTTCTTCGATAAAAGCCCGTGAAAGCCCGTGTTTTCTTCCTTTTTCATCATTTGGTCCTAAAACACAATAAAAACACAAACCACGCATAATTCCGACTTTTACGACATAAAATATACGTTTTGGTCTTATTATTATTGGAAATAAGTGGTAAAAGGATAAGTGTTTTCACACTTATTAAATCCCCTACACTTGACCATTGCAATGCCCTCATGCAATGCATTAATTTTAAAGCACGGTTTACATTTTCCATCATAAATAACCCACCTTGGCCTTTATTAATACTAAACATAAAAAAAATAAAAACAAGTAAAGAAATTAAAGACTTACATTGGGTTTTGGCTGTCATGAACATTTCTCATCCTCAAGTTTCACGTTCCCCATACCAAGCTTAAAAACGAGATCATTGTTATTATAAGTTAGCAAACTAACACGGATTCATGTGGGCCAATTATTCACTTAGACTCCCTTATTCCTAGGTGTATCTCTTATATTTTATTTTGTCTTGAATGATCACGAGGATGCATTGTTTGACTTATTTCGATAGTTATTTAGGCCGAAAATAAAGTGAACGATTTAATCAATAGTTAGCTAAAGGACAAAATCTTTTAAAACTGCTTCTCGGGACCTCATAAAGTTCATATCTTGGCATAACTCGCTTCACGAGTTGAGACCTTTCTCGGACCGATATTTGGCAGCGACTTCATACTTCGAATCTTTGAGAGACGTTCTTGAAATTATGGTCTTCTCTTCATAATAGGAATTTCTTCACTTGAAGTTTTTGAGAGATTCTTCATATTTGGACCACGACTTCTTCATTTTTCTCCAATCTTTATTTTGGACTTTGATATACAACGATCCGCCTCCTTTTAGGACTTGGATCTATTTATCCTCATACCTTGTTAGGGCCTTTTTGGATAGAATTCTCCATGATCTTTTGGGGAGTATTTGCTTTTCGCGTGTGTCTCGATCCTTCATATTGATTTTCGATAAATGATTCTTCACATCACTTTTGGATCTTTAGCAACAAACTGCAGCCCTCATGCCTTGTTAGGGCCTTTTCGGACTCGCCAATCTTCGCATCCCGCTTCAATAAGTTATGCCTTGGTTATGAACTCTAATTAATACCGAGCAACTTTTAAACGATCTTGGGCTAGAAGCTAAGTAACTTTTCAAATCGTACAACCTTATTTATTGCAGATAAATTTATTAACAAGCGATGGGAGAATAGGCTCATAATTAACTCACATAAATTCACGAAAGAATACCAAACTTATAATTGACTCTATCATCTCTCGTCCTCCACAGTTTAAACTCTCAAAGAATGAGACTCGCGGATGCTTAGCCTATTAAATCAAAGTTTTGGGTTTTCGAGTCATCTATAGGATCTTGCAAATTCTTAGACTTTTTTCAAGTTTAGAATTCGCATCTTAAAGTTCCCTTGATAAACGACTCTCTAGGATCAATTATAGGAACTTGCGAAAAGTTCTTGTTCTTAACCCGTGAGAGTTAAGACTTTCGCGTTTTATAGCTCCCTATATAAAAGCCTAGCAAAACTTGACTTAAACACGTTAAGGATACTAGCTAGAGTAAACTTAGATAAGTAAACTCGGGTTGAGTTAAAATATTCACGACTTTGAAAAATTTTAAAACCACTTTATTGAAAATTTATTCTAGCAAGGAAAGGAAATAATCATAGCAAAGGAAAATACAACTATACAACTAGGCCAAAATAGATTAAAAATTTTGAAAAATGTCGAAAAATCAAATTTTCCGGTTAAAATGAGGGCAAATTCATGGAAAAGACCACTTACTTCGATAGAAGTCCCCCTACACTTGATATAAACATTGTCCTCAATGTTTAAGCATGTGGGAGTAAACTCCCCTACACTTAGGACATTGTGCACTTTGTTTAAATCTTGCTAAGGAAAGGACAACTATAGTGAATTTAATGTGAACATATTAGATATGAAATATTGAATCACAAGAGTTTAGGATAGAACCGCGAATATGGGAACACGGTATCACGGTTCGTCAAAAGTCATCAAGAGTGGATCGTTGAAGCTTTAATCCCTGCACATCACAAGAAACAAGACAACAAACACATACGGGGCTCCCCTCTACACTTATTATGAAAGCATTAAAGGATAGATCACGGGTTGCCTCCCGAGAAGCGCTTGTTTTTGTTCACCGAGTCACGAGCCTGACTCGACCCAAATTTAGTTCATGGGAAACGTGGTGAGGGATGGAATCATCTCATGGGAGATGTCCTCACCAAAGTACAGCTTCAAACGCTGGCCATTCACCTTGAAATTGGGCCCATTTGGCTGAGAAAGCTCAATGGTCCCATATGGAAAGACTTTGGTGACGGTGAATGGACCAGACCAGCGGCTCTTCAACTTGCCCGAGAAGATCTTCAACCGAGAGTTAAAAAGTAAGACTTGATCACCAACATGGAACTCTCGGTTCTTAATTCTTGCATCATGGAGGATCTTGGTCTTCTCTTTGTAGATTAGTGAGTTCTCGTAAGCTTCTTTTCTCAGTTCATTTAGCTCGTTGAGTTGAATCTTGTGGAGATCACCGGCTTTGTTGATGTCGAAGTTAGCCCACTTCAAGGCCCAGTACGCCTTGTGTTCCAGCTCGATAGGGAGGTGGCATGCTTTCCCATACACAAGATGATAAGGTGTACAACCGATCGGGGTCTTATAAGCAGTACGGAAAGCCCACAAAGCATCATCTAACTTATCGGCCCACGCGGCACGATGCTCTCTCACAGTGCGCTCCAAAATTCTCTTCAATCCACGGTTGGAAATCTCGGCTTGACCGTTGGTTTGGGGATGATAAGCGGTGGAAAGACGATGGTTAACACCGTACTTAGCCATGACTCTTGCAAATTGATCATTGCAAAAATGAGTCCCGCGGTCACTGATAATAGCACGAGGAACACCGAACCGAGCAAAGAGCTGCTTCAAAAAGTTCACAACCACCCTCGCATCGTTCGTAGGGAGAGCCTTGGCTTCAACCCATTTGAAAACGTAGTCAACGGCGACGAGGATGTACTTGTTCCCTTTGGATGATGGAAATGGCCCCATAAAGTCGATGCCCCATACATCAAAGATTTCACATTCTTGTATGAAATTTTGAGGCATCTCATCTTTATGTGTGATCTTGCCTTGTCTTTGGCAAGCATCACAATGTTTAACCATATCGTGAGCGTCACGATAAATGGTGGGCCAATAGAATCCAAAGTCGAATACTTTCTTCGCGGTGTAATTGGGACCAAAGTGACCACCGGTGGGTCCTTTATGGCAAGCTTCAAGGATTTGTACCGCTGTCGGCCCATCAACACATCGACAAATAACAAGATCCGCACATTGTTTGAAAAGGTAAGGGTCGTCCCAGAAATAATGTTCAATATCTTTAAAGAACTTTTTCTTTTGTTGGG
The DNA here is from genome assembly GCA_025667525.1 of Glebionis coronaria. Classification (NCBI taxonomy): domain Eukaryota; kingdom Viridiplantae; phylum Streptophyta; class Magnoliopsida; order Asterales; family Asteraceae; genus Glebionis; species Glebionis coronaria. The sequence goes on from CM046875.1 coordinate 522,662,007, forward strand.
ACGTGAGCCCTTCCTTGAGAATCCCACCCGCTAAGTAGTTTGCAATGTCCGCAAACCACGGGGTGTCATCGAGATTGGAGTTGATAGACATTAAGGCGGGGAAAAGAGTCATTGATCTCTTTGTTCGGATGATCCCCTTGATAAGGATCCTCAAGTCTACTGAGATGATCCGCGGCTAGGTTTTCAGCTCCCTTTTTGTCACGAATTTCAATGTTGAATTCTTGAAGGAGCAAAACCAACGAAGAAGTCTTGGCTTAGAATCTTGCTTAGTCATCAAGTACTTCAACGCGGAATGATCGGTATACACGATGGTGGTAGAAAGGACAAGATAGGGGCGGAATTTTTCAAAAGCATACACTACAGCTAAAAGCTCTTTTTTGGTAGTTGTATAATGCAATTGAGCCCCCGTCATTGTCTTGCTAGCATAATGGATTGGTTGGAAGTGTTTGTTCACTCTTTGGCCCAAAACCGCTCCAATAGCAAAGTCGCTAGCATCACACATCAACTCAAAAGGTAGCTCCCAATTGGGGGTAACAAAGACCGGTGCCTTAGTTAGCTTATCCTTAAGAAGATTGAAGGATTCAAGACACTCTTTGGAAAAGATGAAAGGAGTATCTTTTTCCAAGAGGTGGGTCATCGGGCGAGCGATTTTAGAGAAATCTTGGATGAATCGACGATAGAAGCCCGCATGACCGAGGAAACTTCTCACACCCTTCACGGTTGAAGGTGGAGGCAATTTAGCAATAACATCGACTTTAGCACAGTCCACTTCAAGACCGGCTTTGGAGATTTTGTGTCCTAGCACGATGCCTTCTTTTACCATGAAATGGCATTTTTCCCAATTTAGAACAAGGCGAGTGTCTTCACACCGCTGAAGCAAACGTTCTAAATTGGCAAGGCAAGCAGAGAAAGAATCGCCATAAACCGAGAAATCATCCATGAAGACTTCCATAGTTTCTTAAACCATGTCATAGAAGATAGCCATCATACACCTTTGGAACGTCCCGGGAGCATTGCATAAGCCGAAAGGCATTCTTTTGTAGGCAAATGTTCTGTAAGGACAAGTGAATGTGGTTTTCTCTTGGTCTTTAGGATCGATGGGAATTTGAAAATACCCGGAGAAACCGTCCAAAAAGCAGTAATAGTCATTACCCGCTAGACGTTCAAGCATTTGGTCCATGAAAGGAAGGGGAAAATGATCCTTTCTCGTAGCATCATTGAGTTTGCGATAGTCTATACAAACTCTCCACCCTGTAACGAGACGAGTAGGAATCAACTCGTTGTTTTCATTGGGAACAACGGTGATTCCGCCTTTCTTAGGCACACAATGGACAGGACTAACCCACGGTGAATCCGAGATAGGATAGATCATTCCCGCATCAAGAAGTTTGATAACCTTTTTTTTGATTACGTCATGGATCTTAGGATTCACCCTTCTTTGGCTTTGAATAGTGGGTTTAAAGTCGTCCTCCATGAGAATTTTGTGTGTGCAAAAGTGAGGATCAATTCCACGAATATCAGAGATCTTCCAAGCAATCGCTTTCTTGTGATTCTTCAGCACGGCGATAAGTCGGGATTTTTCTTCTTCTTTCAGGTCCTTAGCGATGATGACCGGTAACGTCTTGTTGTCTTCAAAGAAAACGTACTCGATATGAGACGGAAGATCCTTAAGCTCTAAATCCGGAGGATTTTCAATGGACGGCGTAGTCAACTTCGGGTCACCGGTAGAGATATCCTTAGGAGATGGTGGAGAAGTTTGGTCCTCATTGAGAAGTTTCTCAATGGTACGAATGTCTTCATCCCAATCGGTAGGAGAACCATCATACTTAAGATTGAGAGGACCCAAGCTAGCTTCAAAATCATCCAAGTCACTTTCTCCAAAAGGAGTCAATGACGGAGCAATTGAGGCAACGGTCTCAACATTGGGTATAGAAGAGAAAGTACTTTTGCAAGCATCATGAAAGTGTTCTTCACAAGCCTCATCAAGAACATCAATGAAATTAACACTCTCGTTTTCCGAAGGCTGTTTAGAAAGTTTACCCATGTTGAAGACGATTTTATCGTCACCAACTCTCATGATTAATTCGCCAGCGGCTACATCAATGAGAGTGCGACCGGTCCCCAGGAATGGACGTCCAACGATTAATGGAACATCTCGTAGTCAACGACAACAAAATCCGCCGGGAAGGTGAATTTGTCAACGCCAACGAAAACGTCTTCGGCTATCCCCACTGGATAAGCAACCGTACGGTTAGCTAATTCCAAAGTCATTCGTGTGGGGACTAGCTCGGGGAGAGATAATTGCTTCCAAACACTTAATGGCATTAAGTTAATACTGGCACCTAGATCGGCTAGGGCCATGCAATTCTCTACTCCCGGGAAGTTGCAAGGAATCAAGAAACGACCCGGATCACCAAGTTTGGTTGGCAATTTCCTTAAGAGCACTGCGGAGCAATTCTCATTAAGTTGGGTCTGAACAATATCGAGAAGTTTCTCCTTATCACTGAGAAGATCTTTAAACATTTTAGCGTATTTTGGCATGTGAGCGAGAGCCTCAGCAAAGGAGATATTGAAATTCAGTTGTTTGAACATTTTAAGAAAGTTCGAAACCTGAATATCATCCTTGTTCTTCAATTTCTCTTTCCGCAACCTCGAAGGATAAGGTATATTGGGTTGAGATGAAGGCTTTGGGATAGAATTCGCACTCACATCCTTGGGTGGTGGAGGGGTAGAAGTAGAAGGTGGTGGAATTGGAGAAGTAGAAGTTGGAGGAATAGAAGATGGAGGATTCGGAGAAGGAGACTCGTTTTCCTTTGTCACAATCACCGGTGTAGGTGTAGGAAGCTCGGGTTCCTTTAAACCTTTTCCACTGCGAGTGGTCATTGCTTTCATCTCCCCTCTTGGATTAGCAACGGTGTTACTCGGAAGAGAACCCGATCCAGAGGCTTGATTACTAGGGAAGAAACTAGCCATCATATTCCTCAAGTCATTCGTTTGACTTGCCAAAGTGTTTCGCATATCAGCTCGAAGATCATTCTCTTGCTTAACCATATCTGCTTTCATGTTGGCCATTTCCCGCAGAAGATTTTGCACGATCACATCGTTCGTCCTCATGTAGGTTTCAACATCTTGGTGTAAGGCTGTGGGTTGGTTGAGAGGAGGAGCATGGTAGGCGGGTGGTTGATAAGCAAGTTGTTGGTAAACTTGGCTGTTTCTTTGAGGTGGATATAGGTTTCTTTGGTTTGGATATTGATTTTGAGCACGAGGTTGGTTTTGATTGTTGCGATTGAGGTTGTTTGGGTTTTGTGGGGGAAAACCAGGTGGTGAAAGAAAGTTGTTTGAGCGATAGCTGAGCAAGTTGCGGTCACCTTGAGGACGTGCTTGATAGCTTCCTGTAGCATAGGTACCGTTGGCGGCATACACATTTTCCGGATTGTTGTGAGTCGAAGGACAATCGGTGTATGAGTGAGATCCCCCGCATATATCACATGATTGGCTCAAAACATTAGCTTGGGCATTGAATTGTTTGGCATTGTTGGTAGTTTGTAAAGCAAGCGAGTCGACAAGCGAAGTAAGCTTATCAATTCTTTTGTCGGCATCACTAGTACTAGCACTTGCTACATTAGTTCTAATGCTCTTGGTTTGTACTCTAGATTTGTTCTCAATAATATCCCATGCAGCATTAGAAGATTTAACCAAAATATTACCCCCCGAGGCACTGTTTAGTGAATCTTGGTCGTTCATGCTTAAACCATTGTAAAAAGTATTGATTTGATGTACTTTTGTTAAACCATGTTGTGGACACTTTCTTAAAAAGTTCCTTAAAACGGTCCCAAGATTCACTAAAAGACTCACCGCACTTTTGTTCAAAGGTAATAATTTCATTCCGCAAAGCGGTAGTACGAGAGGGTGGGAAAAAGTAGTTGATAAACTTGGTCTCTAAATCCGTCCACGTAAGAATACTTTGTGGCGGTTCCTTATCAAGCCAATTACGGGCTTGTCCCTCTAAAGAGAAAGGAAAAAGTTGCAAGCGAATCACTTCTTGTGATACCCCATTGTACTTAACCGTATTGGTAAGCTGAAGAAACCTTTTAATGTGGTCATGAGGATCATCAAGTGAGCGGCCCAAGAAGGGTTGAGCAGAGACCATTTGTATAAAGCCAGATTTGAGTTCAAAGTTGTTGGCTCCAATCTCAGGGATGACAATTGCATCGGTGTTGCCTTCTACGTGCGATTGCAAAAGCTCGATCATTGGTTGATTGTCCATGGTGACAATTGGTTGAGTAATGACTTCGGCTTGAGCTACTCTCTTCTTACGAGCACGAGTACGCATGCACACCTACAAAAGGATTAGAAAAATAGAAAAGAAATATTTTTGGTTTTTATGGTTTTTCAATTTTTTTTAATTTTTTATTTTTGAAGATTCTATATTTTTTTAGGATTTTTGAAAATTTGAAAGCAAAGAAAATAACGTTCAAAGATGAACGGATCCCAAAATCCAACGAGTCTCTCACTTAAAACCTTTAATCTTAACGAAAAGAGCCGGCAGCGGCGTCATTTAATACAAGGGATTTCCAAGTATGAAATATTTTCGTTGTTCCGATCTCTTCGAATTGACTATTGGTAGAAAGTGCGACTTAATTGTTCTTGGTGGAAAATTAAATGTGGTTTGGTTTGATTATCTAATTTTAAACTAAAAGCAAATAATTAAAATTTTCGTTGAGTAAAGTGAAAGCTTTAAAAAGATTAAACTAAAAGTTATTTAGAAAAACACTTAACGAATTTAAGTATAAACAACTAATCCCATCGCAATGTCAAGCAATCCAATCGCAATGTACCCATCGGAATACTGTCGCAATGTGGCCAAAAGTGATACCATCGCAATGTGGCCCAAAAGGAATACTGTCGGAATACCAATCGCAATACACCTATCGCAATGTGAAACTTAAATCCAAAAAGTAAATCCAATCGCAATGCACAAAAGTATCATGTCGCAATATCACTAAGAGGGAACCAATCGCAATACCGATAAAAGTAATCCAATCGCAATACGAATCGGAATAATAAACCCTAATGCGATGCACCAATCGCAGTGTGCATTGCAATATATAACCCTTTTGCGATTGGATGATCGCAATGTATACCTCGAGTCCCCGTCGCAATGGGGCTTTACTTTGCGATAAGAGTTAATCCGAAATAAGCTAGGAAATAAGCTACTTCAATAAGCTCAATCCAAGACTTAACTAACTCAATAATAAGCAGAACTAATAAGCATGAAATAAGGACTTTTAAACTTTAAATAAGCAAAATTTCTAAATCAAACTTTTAAAAAGATTAAAACTTTAAGAAAACTTTTAAAAAGTAAATAAGCTAACATACAAATAAGCCAATAAGCACAAAGATCTTAAAGCTTAAACCGTATGAAAGCTTATAGATGAATAAAAAGATGAACTTTTTATTCACATCAACAAGAAAATCGATCACGGATTATGAATAATTCGAATCAAAGGTGAATCAAAATCAAGAAATGTAGAAGGAGATTAAGGAACAAAAAGCTTAACTTGAACTTGATTAATGAAATCAAAATACAAAAAGGTTTAAACTTGAAAGATTAAAAGAAAGAAAAGATGAAAACTTAGTGAGAGAAAGTTTGGAACTTTCTCTCTCTAAAAACTAGAAAGGAAAAGTGAAAAATGAAACTAACTACTAAAAACTAACCACCCTCCTAATGTGTATTAGGAGGGTATTTATAGGGAAAAATGGGAAGGAGTGCATGTGTTGCCTCTTATTTCTTTCTTTCTTCACGTCTTCTCGACTCGATTTAATTCTTTGTCTTTTCTCGACGTCGTCTCGGGATTTGTCGATGTATATTGAACTAGTCTTGTAATTTTCTTCTTCTATTAGACTTGAGTTCTTCGACTTCATTAAACTTCCGTCTTTAGACTTTTTCTTCGATAAATCTTCAGAATAGGCCTTGGACTTCCGTTCTTTTTGCACTCTTGATCTTTTGACTTCGTCTTTTCTCGTTTTCTTTGATAAAAGCCCGTGAAATCCCGTGTTTTCTTCCTTTTTCATCATTTGGTCCTAAAACACAATAAAAACACAAACCACGCATAATTCCGACTTTTACGACATAAAATACACGTTTTGGTCTTGTTATTATTAGAAATAAGTGGTAAAAGGATAAGTGTTTTCACACTTATTATAAGGTCATCAAAGTGTCTATGTAGTTGCCTCTTAGTTGACTAAAGATAATAAATGCCGGCAAATAGAGTGGATGGTTTGATGACAACCAGAGGATCTTTAACTTTTCATGACCTTTTATTCTTAGAAAAAACACATTTAACATGCTATTAATTGCTTCTTTCATATCCTCCTCGAACTCAGAAACAACACCTTGGCCTAACTCGACTAGGTGAGCTAGAAGTGTCTCTGTAATTGCCTCTTGATTGGATAAAGATAAGTAATGACACCAAATAGAGTGAATCATTATATGACAACCCGATGATCTGTAAATTTTCCCCACTCATCTACAGTAGGCATTTTATTCTTGGAAAAAAACCTTTAGCCTTGTTAATAATCGCTTGTTTCATATCCTCCTCGAACAGAGAAACAACACCTTTAGTTTTTTTCTTTGGCCTAACTCGACTAGGTGACTTAGAAGGAAGAACCAAAGAACCACCTTCAGACCGTAGTCATATTCGATGTCAAAGTCAACATCAAGTTTTCGTTGATAGGTGAAGGAACCGATAACTACCTTCATCAATACAAGCATCTTCAATTTCAAGCATCTTCAATTTCAAGTACGTGTTAACAGGATTTTGGGAAGATGATGGTGGTGTTCGGTTCCATTTCCTAGAAACTTGACGATTTAGGCGACTAACATCACACTTTTCATATAAATAGGAACAAATGTGAGGATAAAGCAGTGAACTATTTCTCTAAGTTAAGACACAAAGCTATTGGGTTTTTTTAAGATCAAGTATTAATGATTTCATTTAATTTTCTAAATAGAAAGCTTTTTTTCTAAATCTTCTTCAATGGTGAAAAGTCTTGTAATAGTTTTTTGGTTGTCTTTTTTACATCTTCAATTAATGCAAATGACTTGGATAGTTTTTGTCAAACACTTGGTATATAACTATATACCAAGTCATTCCCATACAAGTCCTTAATAAAGGGGAAGTGATTTGCACACTCCACAAAATGATTAGCACACTCAAAATGTGTGTGTATTGTCATTTGTACTTTTTTATTAAATAGTGTGGACAACTTTTAACACAAGTATTAAGGGTAAAAATATCAACACACACACATTTTGAGTGTGCCCATCATTTTGTGAAGTGTGCAAATCACCTCCCTTAATAAAGCTTTTAACACAATGCATCAAATCATTTGAAAAGCTTTTGTCATTGTAAAAAGTCTTTTGTCAAATGATGCATTGCAGTTGCTCTAATAGCTTTGTTTTTTTGTCTACATTAATGTTTAAAAATAAAAAGTTAATATACAAAGATGTTACTAAACTTTACAAAAAATTTGTCCTAAGTAACTAAACTTTCATTTTGATCTTCATGTTTGTGTGACCGATTATTTAGGTTACTCCATATATTACAACTTACAATAACAGGTTAGAATCCTATATGGCAATGTTAAATGACAAAAAAACCCTTATCTTCAACATCATTCTTTCAATTTATCTTATTCCAGCAAAAGGAATAGCATTTCCAACCATCATTTTCAAAAACTCAACATTAATCGCTAAGGGCTTTAATCCAAAAACACCAAAATGCAAACTGTTATAAGCTAGGAATCAAAGTCCAAGCTGTTATAAGCTACTTTTTGTCAACACAACTATACGTCATAATATTTAAATTTGACATAGTTACTCGAGTACTAGAGTAGATATAATTTGGAAGGTGATTTTTAATCTTTCCAGGATTGTTCTGTTTTTTTGATGTGGGATCGCTAAAGAATAAAAGATTAACTAAGAAGTAGGATTTCGTTGAAAAAGGAAAGGGTAGAAAATTGCATCTAGTTTGTATTTTGCTAAATAAAGAAACTGCATCTAGTTTGATTATCTCATAGCCATTGAAAGATGATGCTTTTCAAAATGAAAATGGGAGAGGGCTAGGGATGAGCAGATGTTAGTCAACCGTTGACTGGAAATCATGTGACTGTTTGTACTTTGGATGATTATTATATATCATATGGTCCAAAAATAACTAGTATCACACATTATAAGAAAAAGTGATTGAATTAGTCAGGTTTCCAAAAGAATACCTCACCATTTAATAACCAATAATTAATGGAAGTTGTTTGTATAAGAAAGTTGAAGCCTTATAAATTGATGAAAGAGATACAAATCAAACATGGAGAGTGACTAGGATAAGTTGATAAGTTGGCAGCTTATGTGGCAAGAGGTTTGGGTTGATAACCGGTCACCCATCTTTAAAGTAACATGAATGTAACAATTAGTAACGTTTAATACCTCAATAAGCTAACCCGTATACATGGATAACTTGAACACACAAAATGAAATTTTAGCTACTTAGAACATTTTTTTTGTAAAGTTTAATAACATCTTTGTATATTAACCAAAAATAAATATATTAATCACATAGCCAATAGTATTAGATAGCTTTTATTTGTAAAAGATTTAGACTACTAGCAATCTACTTTTCATATAAATAGAAACATAAGTAGGATGCAATTAGTTCATGTTTCAAACCATTAGATGAACAATTTGGATAAAAAAGAAATATGACAATTTTAATTACTTTAATTGTGAGTTGTTACTCCTTTTTACTAGGATTGAGATAGATAGCGATTCTACGAGCTAACTGGCTATTTTACGATCTTACTTCGATCTTATGGTATATCCGATGCTACTACAATCTGCAAGGTTTTCTTATGTATGATCGTAACGATCTTACGATCAAGATCATGATCTTGACAAAATGGTTTTTACATCTTTCAATAAGAAGCGTTAAGATACCTCTTCTAATTGTAAACCATTAAGATGTTTTTACAAGATATATTTCGTAAGAAGTTATGCACGTAAATAAAGTAAGAAAAACACCGAATGTAAACAGGTAGATAACACTTGCATTATTCGATAAAAATTTAAACTTCGATGAGTTTTGTACTTTAGCTTTGGTGTTTTTGAATACTAAATGATGTATTTGAATGCTAATCAAGTCAATAGCCAAAGTCCATTCAGTAGACACCTAATAATCAACTGAAAATGTAAGTAAAAGTATATTATGATCAATAATTGACTAGACTTTTCCATTCAAAAAAATAAAATAATTGATTAGACTTTAAAATGCAGTAGAAAGCACGTGATATGTAAATTGTACATACATTTTGAACCTTGTTCATAAACCTTGTAGTACTTTTTTGTAGACAACATTTGTAGTAGTTTTAGATATATCTCCATTCTAATCACAACGACAACCTTCAAACTTTTTTTTGCTTTTTACTCTTGAAACAACAACGTATACGTGTCCATGTTATAGTTGTCCATGTGTGATAATAAGACGTGGCATGTACAAACCAACTTTTGAAAGCGATTGACATGTTGGCTTTTGTTAATCGTCATGGCAAATGAGAGTGACCGAGGAAATTGTTATTTAACGATCTTAAGTGATAATCGTTTACCAAACAGAGTAATTAACCTCAATATGATAACCTTATTTCCAAAGTATGACAAATCATTTGTGTTATCTAATATGTTAGGATAAGTAAAATCAATAGACGTTACCGGGTCATCAAATGCATCAACTAAAATTTCTTTAGATAGATCTATAAAACCCTCCCGTCTTCGAATTTCAATATCCATTTTGAAAATTCCCCACATCTTTAGGGCGTGCGCCACAATCAGCCTCATGTTGGTTGTCTAACTTAAGAACATTGCAATGATGTCATAAGTAAGATTGTTTTAAAGATGCACTTACATTAGTGAACCTTTTAGAATAACCAGAAGAACCAACCTAAAATTGATGCCAAAGACCATAAAAAAGATGTTCATACGTCATACCTATTATTATAGAGATGCTCCAAGATCACTTTGAGCCCTTATGGAGCAATGAAAGTCTCATCCATAAGTGCTTAAAGTGATCTCAGAGCATTGTTATAGAGATGCAAGCTTATTATTTGGGATGAAGCGCCCATGGAAAATACGCTTTGTTTTGAGGCCATGGATCACTCTTTAAAAGACATACTACGTAAGGTATGAACAACCTATGACAATGCTCTTTCGCGGTGATTTTAGGCGGGTTCTAAAAGGTTCACGTCAAGATATTGTAAGTGCATCTTTAATGGAGTCTTACTTGTGGCATCTTTGCAACGTTCTTAAGTTGACCTCCAATACGAGGCTCATAGTAGGCGCACGCCCTGAAGATGTAACAGAATTATGAGAACTTGAAGAATAGATATTCAAAGTCGGAGACGACGAGCTTGGAGAAGCAAACGACGAAGAGGTTTCTATCGACCTACGAGGATAAATTTTAGTTGATGCTTCTGATGACTCGATAACATCCTTACTTATACAAACATTTTGGATAACATAAACGATCTTTCGTACTTCCAAGGAAAGGCCATTATTGCTCCAAAGTTATAGACAACATAAACGATCATTTTTTTTTGAGAAATTCCCGAAGAAGTTGTTTACTTTAGTCGCGACAGTGTAGATAAAATTGAGCGTGACGTCGCAATAGATCAATCCATTTTCTCAGATTTATGAGTGGATTGAAGTTCTTTGTTGTTCTAAGCCACGTTAAAAGCAGGAATCCCGATAATATAGATGAGAAATATTGATTTAACCAAATAGATTGTGTAATGGGACGAGACTTCAAGTACAAAACTAACACGAACTTAATCATATATCGTGGTTAAGAAGTACTCCGTCCGAAAAATGATTACCGCTTAAGGTCGCTATTTGCCATGATGATTAACAAAAGCCAAGGCCAGTCGTTTTAAAAGTTGGTTTGTACTAGTCATGTCTTGTTTTCACACATCGACAACTACACATTGCTCAAGACTGAAAATCACAAAAGGTTTAAAGGTTCTCGTTTGTGATGATGTTGCAAATAATCTAAAACTAGTACAAATGTCTCTACAAAGAAGTACTAGAAGGTCTATGAACATGGTTCAAAATGTATGTACAATTTACATATCACATGCTCTTTGTTGTATTCTAAAGTCTAATCAATTATTGATCACAATATATTTTTACTTACATATTCTGATGACGTATAGTCCCCAACCGGGTCACGAACCCGGCCCACGGGTACTATCCGTATCCGGCCCATCACAGATGGGTGGAATAATGTCATTTAGGCTTATGGGCTTGGATGAACAGTAACCGCACATGTGTGCGGCCCACGGCCCGATGCGGTCGACATAGGATTAGACAGAATCATATTCTGTCTAGGAATATCTTTATCCCAATTGAGGAGGATATTCACTACCAAAATTAGAAGATAACAATCATTCTAATTCTGATAGTTATCCTTTCCTTGGGGCCAAAGTATCAGTGGCAGCCCACTAGGGTTCCACTGCCTATAAAAGGAACCCCCAAGGGTTCCACAAAGGTATTACGATTCATACTCTAAACTCACATAAACCCTAAATCGATTACTTACTCTCACGCTGGAGTCTAATCGTGGGAAACATTCCCACGGTAAGCCTAACGCGTGTTGTTTAGTGTGCAGGATCCCAACCAAACGATTCACTTGGTGCAGGAGCCGGAGCCCAGCCAACCCGAATTAAGCCTAATTCGGGTCTAGCGAGGATCAACCAACTTTTGCATCAACAAGTTGGCCCCATCCGTGGGACCCATAACACTAAGCTAGAACAAAACCTCATCTCGAATTCCAATGACGAAGGGGCATCAGCAAGCCAATCCCAGGAATATGAATCCTGGAAACCGAAAGTCCCAAGGGGAAGGGATACTCATCCCCAGCCAATCACCTAGCCGCCTTGCAGGCGGACCTGGAAACCGTGGCGGCTTCCAGCCCTTGGGGGTGACGAGCACGATCTCCACAACGCCCCCACCTACTTCAACCCTGGACAATCCGGATCCAGGGAGTGCGCCCAACCCTCCTAACAAGGAGCCGCGCAGACCATCGGCAGAGGAAGAGGTAGAGGCCCTACCACTCAGCGAGGAGGATCTTACTCGAGTTCTCACGCAGAACTTCGATAGGATCGTCCCGGGGATCGCATCGAGGTTGAATCTGGGGAGGAACCTCCAGTCCAGACTCAACTTTGGTGACACTGGACCAATCACCTCCTCCCAAAATCAGAGAAAAAGGAGAGCTCGGCCTCAGGAACAGGGCACCTTTGAGGAAATTCCTCAACCCCGGAATGTGTTTGAACGCATAGGGGATCGCCTCGTGCATGAACTAATGCAATCACGAGAGGGAGAAAAGTCGGATGGGTCGCCCGAACGACCAGACCGAGAGCTGGCCAAAACCGCACGCCGCCCGAGTGTGTGGGACAGAATGAACACTGGGAGAAAGGCTCCTGGTTCATCTCAAAAAAGTGGTCCCTATTCAAAGGATGGAGCACCACCACCGTCCCCAGATCCGTCTGAGGAGGACTCAGATGACCATCCGCCTAAGCGCCGCCGGCCTAGGCGTACCCCTCCACCACCAAACAATGAGGAGTATTATGGTGGCCCATACTATCGAGATGCGGAGGCGGAGGATCTCTCGCGTCCATGGTGTGAACCATGGGATGACCCTAGGCTCACCCGGCCATGGGCGGATCCCAGGGAAGACCCGTTCACCCTCCGCATACGGAACTATTCTGAGGACACCAAACGTCGCATGCCGGTGTGTATCAAGACTTATGATGGGTCCGGTGATCCTGTGGATCACCTTAAAATATTTGATACACAGGCTAAAATTGAGCGATGGCCCATGCCCATATGGTGCCAAATGTTCAATTCGACCTTGATTGGAAACGCCCGTGACTGGTTTGAGGCACTCCCCCCACGGAGCATTGATAGTTTCACGGAACTACGCACTGCGTTTGAGAACAATTATACTCAAAGGAAGAAGTATAATAGGGATCCGGTCTCATTGGCAACTGTCAAGCAACGGCCGGGGGAGTCCACAGAAGCCTTCACTGAGCGCTTCAATGATGAGTGCACGCGCACAAGAACCATGCCAGAGCTCCTGAAAATCTCTGACTACATGCACGCCATAACAGACAGAGAACTGATCAGGCGCCTCAATGACAAGCGTCTAGAGAGATATGATGACCTCATGGAAAGGGTCAGAAATTTCATAGAGGGAGAAACAGTTGTTGCCGCGGCCTACCCATCCCGAGGAAATGGGTACCGGTCAAATGACCAGTCCCGGAGACAGTCGGGCGGTCAAGGTAATCAGAACAATAACAAGGGTTCAGACTATAAGAGCCAAAGCAAAGGAGGACGGTCGGACGATAAGTTCACCCCCCTAAAGATGTCCTACCGGGAGATCTTGCTGACAGAAGGGGCGAACTTTCCAAGGCCTCCCCCAATGACTACTCCCCCGGAACGTCGGCAAGGAAGTCGCTTCTGCGAGTTCCATAATGACAAAGGCCACGTCACGGAGGAGTGTATCCAGCTCAAGAAGCATATTGAGTCGCTGATCAAATCAGGCAAACTCAAGCACCTAGTTAAGGATTGGAAGGATGGAAAAGACAACAACAAGAAGTATGATAAGAAGGATCCCCAAAAGGACAAACCTTCGACCATATACATGATCTAATCCAGACAGCGCCGCACGAGGCAGAAAGTTGGCCAAAAATTTTCACGCGGCAGGGAAATCTCATTCCCTCTCATCACAGCAAGCGATGTGATTGATGCGCCTCTCACTATTGAGATAAGCATTGGAACACATAATGTTCGTCGCATGTATGTGGATGGAGGATCGTCAGCAGAGGTACTATATGAACACTGTTTCGTGCAGTTATGCCCAGAAATAAGAAGCCAATTAGTACCGACCACGTCGCCGCTTACTGGCTTTAGTGGAGACACTATCTGGCCGATAGGGCAATTACGTTTGCTTGTAACCATTGGGAATGAGGAACATTCCACTACGGCGTGGATGAACTTCATGGTGATACGCTCACACTCTCCGTATAATGGGATCATAGGCAGACCAGGCATTTTGGCTATACGGGCAGTACCCTCTACGGAACACGGAATGATCAAATTCCCCGTTGAGGGGGGAATCGTTACCATTTACAACACAGTCGTACCAACATCCGAGTGTCACACCGTGACAACACCGGCTCCACCTGTCCCACCCAAGGATGGATCACCACCTCCCAACTGGAAGGTAGCAATTCACCCTGACTATCCGGAACAGGAGGTATCCATAGGAGGGGCGCTCTCGGATAGCGGCAAAAGGGCCATGTGCTCTCTTTTGAGTGCAAACCTAGATATATTCGCATGGGAGCCAAAGTATATGACAGGCGTGCCACGTGCGATAGCAGAGCATAAGCTCCAGATCCGCCAAGGGTACCAGCCCATTAAGCAAAAGAAGCGCGGCCAGGCGCCTGAGCGCAGCCAAGTGATATTGGATGAAGTGCGGAAACTAGTGGATGCAGGCATCATGCGCGAGGTATACTACCACGAGTGGTTGTCCAATCCGGTCATGGTCAAGAAACATGACGGAAGTTGGCGCATGTGTGTGGATTTGACGGATCTAAACAAGGCCTGCCCACAGGACTGTTATCCGTTACCGGAAATCGACTGGAAGGTGGAGTCCTTATGTGGGTATCCTTTTAAATGCTTCTTGGACGCATATAAAGGGTATCACCAAATCCAAATGGCGGAGGAGGATGCGGAAAAAACGGCATTCCATACGAGCCAGGGCGTATATTGCTATACGAAAATGTCGTTTAGACTGAAGAACGTCGGTGCTACATATCAGCGGTTGGTAGACAAAGCTTTTGAATCACAGATAGGACGCAACTTGGAAGTCTATGTGGATGACTTGGTGATAAAAAGTCACACGGATGAGGCACTTCTCCGGGATGTCCAAGAGACATTCGACAGGCTGAGAAGGATTAACATGAAGTTAAATCCAAAAAAATGCACATTTGGGGCAACCGAGGGAATGTTCCTTGGATATTTGATTGATCCAAACGGCATCAAACCTTGCCCAGAGAAGACGGACGCAGTGATACAACTGCCGTCCCCTCAGACACGGAAGGAGGTGCAGTCCTTGAATGGGAAGTTAGCCGGGCTGAATAGGTTCCTATCTAAATCCGCGGAGAAGTCGTTACCCCTATTTAAGACACTCAAGAAGTGCATTAGAAAGGGAGACTTCCGCTGGACGAAGGAAGCTGAGGAAGCCTTCGGCCAACTCAAGCAGCATCTTGCATCTCTCCCTATGCTAGTAGCTCCCCGGCCAAAGGAGGAACTCATTATGTATCTCTCAGCTACTCATGGCGCAATAAGCGCGGTACTTATGACGGATAGAGATACAGTACAAACTCCGGTCTACTTTATAAGTAGAACGCTACAAGGGCCGGAGCTGAATTATTCCTCCATGGAAAAATTGGTGTTAGCACTAGTGTTTGCTACAAAACGGTTGCGCTGGTACTTTCAGGCGCACCCAATTGTAGTCATTACGGATCAGCCGATCAAGCAGGTCATTTCTAGACCAGATGTGGCAGGGAGGCTACAGAAATGGAGCATCCTATTGGGGGAGCACAATATATCTTACAGGCCAAGGACGGCTGTTAAAGGCCAGATCTTGGCAGATTTCCTGATCGAGAAGCCGGATGAGGAAGGGCCAATTATCAAGCAAGACGAGATCCCAACAGAACCATGGGTGTTATTCACGGACGGATCTTCGTGTACGGACGGGTCCGGAGCAGGTCTCATCCTCACAAACCCAGAAGGAATGGAATTCACGTACGCCCTCTGTTTTGAGTTCACGGCCACCAACAACGAAGCGGAATATGAAGCATTAATTGCGGGTTTAAAAATCGTCGCTAGAATGGGAGTCCGCAACCTTGAGGCCTACGTGGACTCGCGGCTTGTCGCGAACCATATTCTAGGTGGGTATGTGGCTAAGGAGGACAACATGGTCAGGTACTTGGAAAAAGTCAAGTCGCTAATCGCGACTTTCAGTAAGTTTTCCATCAAGCAGGTGCCGAGGGGCGAGAACAAGAAGGCGGACGCTCTTAGCAAGATCGCATCCACAAGCTTCGCTCACTTGTCTAAACAAGTCTTGGTGGAAATACTCAAGGAGAAATGTATAACGGAAGGGGAGGTTGCTGCTATAGTTGAAGAGGATGGACCTACATGGATGACCCCAATCATCAACTATTTGACTAATGAAACCCTTCCAGACGAGGAGAAAGCAGCACGGCGCATCAGAAGGAAGTCGCCGCATTTCGAACTTCGAGAAGGCATCCTTTACAAGCGCTCTTTCTTGCAACCGTGGCTGCGGTGTGTTGGACCACGCCAGGCCGCTTACGTAATCAGTGACATACACGAAGGGTTGTTCGGCATGCATGCAGGCCCACGATCCGTGGTAGCTAGAGCCTTACGAACAGGATATTATTGGCCTACCATGCACAGAGACGCGCGCGACATGATTCGCAAGTGTGGTGATTGCCAAGTGCATAGGCCAGTACCGCGGCACCCGCAGCAGGATCTTACACCTATCACGTCCCCATGGCCATTCTATAAGTGGGGAATTGAAATTGCAGGACCATTTCCTGTAGCTGCGGGGGGAGTTAAATTCCTGATTGTTGCAATGGACTACTTCACGCGATGGATAGAGGCCAAGGCAGTCAAGTCTATCACAGGCAAACAAGTTAAGAAGTTTGTTTGGGAACATATTGTGTTCCGTTTTGGTCTACCAGGAGAAATCATCTCGGACAACGGCAAGCAGTTCACGGACAACCCATTCAAAGATTGGTGTGCATCATTGAACATCAAGCGACGCTTCACATCTGTTAAGCATCCACAGACAAACGGCCTTGTCGAACGAGCAAATAGAAGCTTGGGGAATGGCATCAAGGCGCGTCTGGATGAACGAAGTGGCAAATGGGTCGATGAGTTATCACATGTGCTATGGGCGCATAGAACTATGATCAAAACAGCCAACGGAGATACTCCATTTGCATTGGCTTACGGCACTGAAGCTGTTATTCCAGCAAAAATAGGAATGCCTACCATTCGCACGGTGGAGGTTAATGTCGTCACGAACGATGAACAGCTGCGAATCAACCTGGATCTGTTGGAAGAAAAAAGAGAAATAGCAGCCATCAATGAGGCTAAGTCCAAGGCTAAGATGAAGGCTTATTATGACGCCAAGGTCAAGGGTGTTTCTTTCCGACCGGGAGACTACGTCTATCGTGCTAACGAAGCAAGTCGAGCGGAGAACACAGGAAAGCTGGGCCCTAAGTGGGAAGGACCGTATGAAGTCACTGAAGCCTTAAGACGAGGCGCGTACAGGTTACGTGATATGGATGGCCGCGACCTAGAGCGCACATGGAATATTTCCAATCTCAAAAGGTGATATCTTTGAAAGCTACGGCTTCCGCATGGGTACTTCGCTATGTGCGATCATAATAAAGAACCACGCGGTTTCATCTGTCTTGTTTTTCTTATGTTTGTCTAGATTCCTTTCTTGTTTTTTAGGACTTGTCATTATTATCCAAACAAAAGTGTAAACGTTCTAATAAAATGCCGTGGTGCCTAGCTAGCTCCACGGCCTATTTCGTGCAAATCACTTTTTATTTTTTGTTAGTTGTATGAATCTTACTTATATCATAATATGTCATGTTTTATTCATATGCATTCTTTCAAATAACTGTACATGTACTATACGCCTCCAGGCGGGGTAAGAGGATTAAGTGAACCTACTAATTCAACTTGCCGCGTAAGAGGGATGCAACCCCAGCCGCACGGATCATGTATCCTTACTAGACACCTTACTCACAAGACGTTGGGGTAGGTTCCATATGCTGTAGCCGCACAGTGCTCCGCATAGTAAAGACGCACGTCGCATGTCTAGTAAATTATAGACTTGTATGTATTTTCTTTCTTTGTGTGTAAGACGTGATATATCATGCAGTATTGTGGTACAATATTTAAACACAGTCAAAATACACAAGTTTCCAAAATAGATAAACAAAAAGGCCGTGTTCATCACGGACTTCTAAATAAAAAGACAAGTTACTACAAATATGTCTTAGCCGTGTACATACACGGACAAATATAATCACAAGTGTCTACAACAGATAAGTTACAAGGGGGGTAGGAACTCCCCTAGGTCCTTCTTCCCTTCCTCAATTAGAGCACGAAGTACCTCCCCACGAGCGTCCTTCCCATCTCGGGCTTTGGCTGCAATAGCATCCAGTGCTTCTACAAGCAACTTCTCGCCTTTCATTGTTTTGGATGCGGAATCGTAAGTGGCCAACGTCAAAGGAGTAGGATCAGCACTCAGCCGGGACATTATCGTCTCATTTGGAGCATCCTTCATTGCCTCAAGCTCATCTAGGAGAGGGTGTTGAATTTCTGCCAAGGCATCCATGGACGCAGTCATATTATCCGCTGCGGAGGGGTTGTGATACGGATACTGTGTGATATCCTCATTTTTCCCTATCATCTCCGCAGCTTTGACCAGGCCTTCATGCCTACCACGGTCGATTCCATCGGATACGACCACGGCAAACGCCTGCAGTAGGTGTGGAGCGTCCAAAGCCCTACTTACAGCAAGTCGCAGTCCTTGCCCGATAATCCACCTACGGCCGGCTGTAGCGGTTAGTAGGGGGGGACATACCCTCTCAACGCAACTTACAACCATCTTGCTTAGCTCTTCATCAGCTGAGGCAACCTGCTCTTCAAGATTGGTTTGGGTCCGCGTCAATTCTTCCTTCAGCGCGTCACGCTCCTGGGCGATGTTGAAGGATTGCACGGTCACAGCCTTAGTAGCAGCCTCAGCCGCAGACACCTACATATGAAATATGGAGTTATTACAAGGATGTATACTTTTCTTGGGTTACATGAATACAAAAAGTACGAGTGTATGTACAACATTTCGAAAGTTTACCTTCTCGCTTGATGCGGTTACGAGCGCTTCCAACTCAGCAATACGCTTCTCTCTGGCGTCAGCGTGATGCACCTGCTCCTTCACCGTCGCCTCGGCTGTCAATAATGCCGCCTGCAATGATGCGATGGTCTTCTCGTTCTTCACGACCATCGCCTCACGGCGGGCTATCCTCTTGTCTGCACGACTCACATTAGTGAGGGCCTGGATTAGACGGCGTCTTAGCGCGGCACCCACCGTCACCTGGTGTGCGGACGATACGTCAAACTGCTCGATAAGGGCCTCATGATCTAATTCATCTAAATCTTGGGCGAGGGCAGGCGGGGTGATGTGTTCGATAAAATCTGAACACTCGGATTCTGCCTCCAGCCGTGTCAAACTTGATAGATTCCATGCTAAGCGCAGGTTTTCTTCTGGCCCCTCGGGGTGCGGCTCCTTGGCACGTGTGGTGGCAGGTGATGGGGGCTTGTTGGTTGGTGCGGGGGATGGATTTCTCCCCACTTCTTCCCCCTGCGCTGCGGCTGCCGGATTAGCCCTGTTATTTACACATGACAATATTAGTCTATGCATCATACAAAGATATGAATCATACTCACGGGGGGTACTTACGAGGTGCCAATGACAGGGTCTGGGCCGGTAGGAGCTACGGCACTCACAGGGGCGACTCGCAAAACTGGCCCTTCCATGTTCAGAGTGGGGTCGGCCTGGGCAGTCGTGGCGTGACCTCGTTTTATTTTGGTGGAAACAAAGATGTGTCGTTGTAGTGTTTAAAATTAAAATGTGCAAAACAATTAAAGAAAAAGTGCACTTAACGTAAATCTAAGTCTAATTAAAGTAAAGGTGCAAGTATTTAGAAACATGACTGAAATTAAAAGGGCACTAAAGTAAATGACGGAAACTTAAATCTATCTAAGGCAAACTTAAAGTGCGACTAAAACTAAGGCAAGTCTAAAACTAAGGCAAATAATCTAAAAGTGCAATTAAATAAAAGGCAGGAAAAATAAAGCTTGAAAATAAAAATCAAAGACAAAAATTAATAAGAACCTGAATACAGCTCATTCGGAATAAACCTTTGTTTGGAACAATCACTCGTCCTAAATGTCACCTTTGGTTGAAATGATTCTTCTTCACTTGGAATATTACCAAAATCCTTGATCCGGAACTAATTGATCTGAATATGTCACTTATCCAAAACAATCCTTCGTTCGGAACTTTACTGATTCGGAACTTGTAAAATCTGCCTTGATTCGGAAGTATTTTGTCACCCTTGATTCGGAAGTTTCCGAGTGAAGCCCCTTGATTCGGAAGTTTAGAACTTCCGAATGAACACCTCTTGAGTCGGAAGTTGCCCCTTGATCCGGAAGTTAATGACTTCCGAATGAAAAGCCTTGATTCGGAACTTGGTCCTTGATTCGGAACTTTGAGTTGATTCGGAACTTTTGAGAAGTTCCGGATGAAACCCTTGATTCGGAACTTTGGAGTTCCGAACGAATACTTTTGGTTCGGAAGTTTTCACTTCGTCCGGAACTTTGAAAGTTCCGGATGAACAAGTTTGGTTCGGAAGTTTTTCTAATCCCAAATCTTCCGGATGAAGCCTTGATTCGGAACTTTAGAAGTTCCGAATGAACACTTTCCCTCCTTCTTGGTTCGGAACTTTTCCTGGAAAGATCATAAACAAAGCAAACACCCCCGAAGAACAAGGGGTACAATAACAACAGAAAAATAACAAATTTAATCAAAATCAAACACACGGATAAATATAAATAGTAACGATTCAACAAATAAACATCAACAAACAATTTAAAACACGAAATCAAACAACTTTAACCAAAATAATCAAAAACCACTTGGATCAAAATAAAAGCATGAACATGAACATAACATAAACACATGAATCAAAGAATAAGAAAGGTAGATAAGAGATTGACAAGATAAAATAAAGATTGACAATAATTAAAGGTAAGGTGCAAGACAAGGTAATTAAATTGACAAGAAATTAAATGACAAGGTATTTAAATGTGGAAGACTAATTGTCACACTTAGCCAACAAGAGTGAAATGACTACAATCCTAATCTATTTATAGGGGAGGATTAAGGAAGCTTCCTCCCCTCCTTCCTTTCTTGTTAATTGCAAGATTAAGTCCCTTTCTTCTTAATTCTTCATTAATTGCGTCATTAGTCCTTTTCTTCTAATCTTCTTTAAACTTGGACTTAAAGGACTTTTGGCTTCGGGATTTCTTCGAACTCGTCTTTAAATTCTCCAATAAAATAGACTTGAATTCTTCGGCTTTTGATAAACTTCCGTCTTTTGACTTTTTCTTCGATAAATCTTCAGATTTGGTCGTGGACTTCCGTTCTTTTTGCACTCTTGACTTCTTGACTTCGTCTTTCATCCTTTTCTTCAATAAAAGTCCGTAAATGCCCGTGAATGTCCGTGTTTTCTCCACTTTTCACCTTTTCATCCTAAATCACAACAAAAACACAAACCACGCATAATTCCGACATAAAAGACATAAAATACACGTTTTGGTCCGGTTATTATTGTAATTAAGTGGTAGAAAAGATGGGTGTTTACACACCTATCATGGCGCCACTTCCTTCTTGGTACTGGGGGTGGTCTTTCCTCAGCTTCTTGGGGGGAGCATTCGCGACTCCGGCCCCCTCCCCCATTTTCTTCGCCACCCGCCTGGTTGTCTTTCTCTTTCTAGAGGTAAGCGGGGCGGACCCGGAAGCCTGAGTGGTGTCTTCATTGGGGTCGTTCTCTTCTTCCTGGTTGGTGGCGCCCCCCTCTAGCAATGGGTCTTCGCCATCTTCATTGTGGAAATCCAATGTGGATTTCTCGATGACGGGCTCTTCTTCGTCCGACCTAGGCTCGGATGTCTCTTCGAGCGGTATCGTACGGTCGGCTAGTGCTTCTAGCAAGGGGCGCTCATTTGGCTTCAACGGCCAGAATCCTTCCGCCACCTTCATGGGGTCGCCCTGGCGGATTAGTCCGTGAAGGTTCATCTCTGCAAAAAAAATTTACAAGTATATGGGTTAATAAAGTTCTACACATGTGTGACAAATCAAATCTACAACATATATATTTGACCTACCCTCTCCCTGTTCCGTTAAGAAGCACGGGTATAAGTCATCCCTCCCAAAGTAACGGCGGCTTATCCCTACTAAGCACAAAAAGTGTTCCGGCAACCCTCTATGGAATTTTGTGCGATGGGTATCTAGTATTTTCAGGTCCCTGCTGCTATAATCTTTGGATTTGGGCGGATAGTCTTTTGGGGCTTTGGTTTTAAGTACGAAGGGGGTGGGGAACACCTTCTCATCTACAAAGAAGTAATGGTCGTACCAGTTCTTAAGGGAGTCTAGAGGTTTCCTATATGTCATAGGGGCATTCCCGGGTCGTTTCTTGAACGACAACCACCCGTTCACTAACTGAGGAAAGTAGAAAGCCCTAAAAAGGTTTACGGTGGGGGTTACTCCACAGGTATGGCATGTAATCTCAAACTGGTTGATTTTACACGCCCCTATGCAGTGGAGCTGGGTGATATGAAAGTCATAATACAAAAGAAGGTCTACCAAGAACTTAGATAAGGGGATACGGTAGTTGGCTGAGTCAAACAGGCGTGTATATATGCCTACATTCCCCGCCGGTGCATCCGTAATCGCTTCACCATCACCCGGATAGGTGGGGTGTACGCTTTCGGGTACATAATACTTCGACAGAAAGTCGAGGTATTTTTCCGCAGACATCACGTTAAGGACATCCGTGATAAGGGAATTATCCTTTACAATGGTTTATAAAAGGGTCTTTAAAGGCGTGATGATCTAACCTGCGGCGACGAAATTCCGTGGAAAGAAGGCAAAAATTTTGGAGATAAAAGCTTGAGATTAACAATGGCGGAAGAAGGAGTGGGTTGTGTGTGTAACAAACACGCATACCCACTCTTATATAGGGTTGCCTCGGTTTTCGAGGTGCTTTGGATCTTCGACACGTGTCAGCCACCTCGCCTATCCAATGGATAGGGTTTCTGACATTTCTGCAAAATCAGAGGGGGACCCACGGGTCACTTCTTAGCAGTTTTGCGTGGCTCAAGGGTGGGCATTCATGGTGCACTTTTGCAGGCATGCGACTGGATAGTTGACTATCATTAATGTTTTTTATTCTTGTCAGGATATGCGGCTCTTACGTAAGACCGTATTTAATGTTACATTTAAGTTGTCTTGGCCGTTGCGTGCGGCTGAGGTAGTATTCATAAAAAATTCCTACAACGGGTCGCCACGTGCGGCCAGCACAGCAAAACTTTCAATGTTTCATTTCCTAGGTCTTTTCTTGGTATGTCCGGAGAGCACCTTGATAGTCTAGAGGTTACGCCTACGGCTGTAACAACTAGACTGGGGGGACATGATGACGTATAGTCCCCAACCGGGTCACGAACCCGGCCCACGGGTACTATCCGTATCCGGCCCATAACAGATGGGTGGAATAATGTCATTCAGGCTTATGGGCTTGGATGAACAGTAACCGCACATGTGTGCGGCCCACGGCCCGATGCGGCCGACATAGGATTAGACAGAATCATATTCTGTCTAGGAATATCTTTATCCCAATTGAGGAGGATATTCACTACCAAAATTAGAAGATAACAATCATTCTAATTCTGATAGTTATCCTTTCCTTGGGGCCAAAGTATCAGTGGCAGCCCACTAGGGTTCCACTGCCTATAAAAGGAACCCCCAAGGGTTCCACAAAGGTATTATGATTCATACTCTAAACTCACATAAACCCTAAATCGATTACTTACTCTCACGCCGAAGTCTAATCGTGGGAAACATTCCCACGGTAAGCCTAACGCGTGCTGTTTAGTGTGCAGGATCCCAACCAAACGATTCACTTGGTGCAGGAGCCGGAGCCCAGCCAACCCGAATTAAGCCTAATTCGGGTCTAGCGAGGATCAACCAACTTTTGCATCAACATATTCAATTGACTATTAGATGTTCACGGAATATCAATTGACCATTGATTTGATTAGCGCTCATAGATGTCATTTGGTATTCAAGAACGACGGTTTTTTTATAATGGTTGCTATAAACTAAAATATTTATCCAATAATTCACGTGTTATATGATTTTTTCTTCATATACTAACATAAGTTGCTTACATTTTCATATATTAACATGAGTTGTTTACATTTTGCGTTTTCTTACTTTATTTAAGCATATAAATTCTTATAAGATATAAGTATTTTTAAAATAACATTCGAGACCACGGGCCTTGGCTCAATTGGTACCATTACCTCACTACAAACAGATTAGTTGACCAGTCAAAGAAAGCTATTTGGGTAGGGAGATGATTTGCACACTTCATAAACTGATTAACACACTCAAAATGTTTGTTTGTTAACATATATACCCTTCATAAACTGATTAACACACTCAAAATGTTTGTTTGTTAA
Source organism: Glebionis coronaria (assembly GCA_025667525.1). Taxonomy (NCBI): domain Eukaryota; kingdom Viridiplantae; phylum Streptophyta; class Magnoliopsida; order Asterales; family Asteraceae; genus Glebionis; species Glebionis coronaria. The sequence continues at coordinate 522,686,521 of CM046875.1, forward strand.
CATATATACCCTTACTTTACTTAGTGAAGTGAGCAAATTTAGACACAAGTATTAAAGTTAAAAATGTCATAACACAAGATTTTAAGAGTGTGAATTATTTTATAAAGTGTGCAAATCACTTCCTATTTGAATATTGGCATAGGTACGACTAATTAGGCCAACCGAGACAGATTGTCTGGGTCAAGTAAGATGTTTACGGATTGTCCATTGGCTATTGACTTGATTAGCGCTCATAGATGTGCTTTGAAATTCAAGACCATCAAAGCCGAAGACCAAAATGAATCTATTATAATAATTGTTACTATACAAACTTTAACGTATATCATATCGTTCACGTGTTATTTTGATATTTTTTTCTATATATTAACATTAGCTGTTTACATTTGGCGTTTTCTTACTTTATTTAAGGATATAAATTTTTGCAAAATATATTCTTTAAAATACCCCGCGAGACCACGGGCTCAGTTGATACCATTCCGTCGCCGAAACACTCACGGCTATTTGGATATTGGCAGATTGAAACCCAATTCCTGTTTAATTAGGCCAACTGAGACATGCGCCGATTGGATGGGGTCGAGTCTGTGGTGAAGGGATGCATGCGATAAGGGTTTGTACACCTTTTGGATTAAGATGTTTTTTACATGGCGTCCGAACAAAAAAACAAAATCAAACGGTCTGAGCGTCCAAAACTTCCGACCCATTTAAATGTTTGGCTCATTTAGAGCATGTTAAAACATTTAAAAAATCACAAACACCACCTTATCAAGACATGTGTATCGCTATATGGAGGATTTTTGCATAATCACATTCTACTCACAAAGTTATTCAAATACTAGCTATTTTAAAACCAAAATACGATATAAAAAAAGACACCTGCCAACGAAAGAGTGGTGCGGCTGCTAATGGCAAGCAGTATAGTCATGTTAACAAGTCAGGACTCTCAGGAACATGAATAAATTTTCAATAAAGCTGATACAGTTCCCAGCAATACAGAGACTATTGTAAATTTTATTTTTTAAAGGCAGAGAATATTGCTATTCTTGTCTTAATATATACACATGAAAGATTCAATACAATGGCATGAAAGATTGATTCATGTGTAACTACGATAATACAGTTTCAAGATTACCAAGTTTTCTGTATGTTGGTCTAACATAGACATAATTAAGTTCCCGTACTTCTCTCTTTCAGTATTCATGGCCATATGATTTATTGCGTCGCTGGTTATTCATTATGATGGTCAGTTTCATCGAATATCTCATCCTGCATAATGCAACAACAACAACAAAAAAACAGCTAAGGTGCAGATAATAACAAAAGAAGGTTAATAATTAGTGAAAAAGGATTGAAGCTGTCATACGTTTATTAGCTCTTCCATGACATCTTCCATTGTTATGATCCCTATAACTTCCCCTTCTTGCCGAAAAGAAGAAAATGGTTTATCCGTTATATTAAGAACCTCTGGCAGAAACTTATCTGACCATCTTCTGCTTTTGGTTGATTCTGCACGTGACACATTTCCACTTTCATAAATCGGCTTAAACTTTCTAAATGTTCTCCTGCTCCTCACACCTATATTGCTTCGATTACTTTGATTCATAATATCAACTCTCACTTCACCCGACCATTTGTTGCTTGATTGTTGCAGTGTTTGACTTTGACGCTGGCTTTGACTTGGCTGTTGTATGACTGCAGCCATGTGACTAAGACCTTTCTGAAACTCGTTTAGTATGTCATATAATGGCATCGTGTCTGAAACTCTAAGAAACCATGCCATCAAGAAAAAAATGTTATCAGGGATTAATTTTCTTTATATTTTATTTTTCGTAAAAATCATGAAATCTTATGTTGAATCATCAGTTGTACCTTGGAATTAGACGAAGAGTGATGTTTTTTATGGGCACACAATCTGCTGGATTGATGGTCATTAGATTCTTCACCAGAAGAGCTCCGATTATGTTTGCTGGTTGATCATAGTACACTGGCACTCTGCTATACCCCTTTTCAATTATCAGATCCATCAAATTTTTATCTAACTTGGCATCAATATCGACTGAAAAAACTTCAGATAAAGGAGTCATGGCGTCTCGTGCTGTTTTTGAGCTAAGTTCAAGTGCTCCTCCAATTATCGTTGTCTCATGAAGTGACAAACTTCCACCTTTTCCCGCCTTATCATTTGGATATTAGATAAAATTATAAACCCTCTTATAATCAACTTTTTAAAATACTCCGCCTGTGAGTCAGGTGTCAGAAAAGGTAAATATAGTTACCTTGTTACCATGAAAATCGACTAATGTTTTCAGCTCAGCTCGACGAAAAAGAGAAACATGTCCCTTGCCGAGTATCCAGTCTAGAACCTGATAGTATAGCAGAAATCAAATATAATCGAAGACGTCTTCTTTTGGTGTGATTTTGGTGTAATGAAAAAACTCACCTTGCTTATCGGGTATGCTACAGGAAACCAAATCCAGACAAGAACACGGACAAGTGGAGTCACAGCTGCACCTATCGCCAGACCGTAGCGTGTACAAATAGACTGTGGTATTATCTGGTCAAAGGTAACATTTCTAAGTTGACTTTTCTGTTGGAGATTGATTTATGTTAATATACTAGATAATAATCCTGACCTCACCAAAGAGAAGTATTAAAGTCACTGAAATAATAATAGCACCCGATTCCGGGACCAATTTGTTCAAGAATATAGGGAGTGCCTGAAACGATAAATAGCACTTGTTAAGTACGCTTATATGTATAAGTTTTGTGATTATTTCCGGTGCATATATGATAATATACCTCCATGGCAGTAGCATTACTGATCAAGAGAGTGCAAAGAACTAAATGATGCCTCTTCACAACTGATATGATCTTTGCTGCATTGTAACATGATTCACGCGTAACTAAAATATGATATTAGAAAATAATTATAATGAGTAGAATAAGAATAAGCATACAGGCACGGAGACGGTCCATGGGCTTTCCTGATGCAGCAAGAACTTCAAGATCCACAAGACTCATTGACATGAGTCCAAGTGTGAGTCCCGACATCATTCCAGCAAACGCAACAACCATTACGATCACTGCTATGTAAAAGAAGAAATTTAGACCGCAACATGGTAAGTACTCCATTCCAGTTTCAAAGTCTACAACTCTTATTCTGATCTTTAATCCTCCTTATTTATATCTATGTTTACGGAGGTCATATATTTGATTAGGTAAAGGCCAAAAAAGGCTGGAAAGTGGAAACAATGTTATTAGAAGACTTTGAGCATATCCCAATGAGAATCGCACTCTTTTTCACCAAAGGCCGAGTGTAAACTCTGTCAGCTGATTCTAGCATTGTCTCTACTCTTTGGCCTATATATCCAAATGTAAAACAAGATGATCACATCTTTATTCCAAAACTTATGCTCTGGCCGAATTTGATGCCTCGATATTATAAATGAGTTGACTTGAGATGTTTGGCCTGATGAAACTTAGAACTTTAACTCCTTTTTTCTTCTGGATAAATTAGAATTTGAGTAAAATGCACATATCGTACCTTGTGGTTTGTCCAGATTGCAGATATAGTTACCGGTCTTCTGAAAGTGCAGGCGGCCTACCTGGTCTTTCATACATACTTTGACCATAACGATGGTTATCCTTTGACCGTTACTATAAGGACGATTCTGTCTTTTTCTTTGTCTTCTCTTCCCCATAATACCACAAACACCACTCCATCACCACATCCACCACCACTCATCCAACTCCACCGCCACTGCTCATATTCACCACCATCAGCCCACCACTACACTCACTTTTACGGATCATATAAACCCGCCGGAAGAATCTTTTGATTCTCCTCAATAAATTTCGTAATTGCATATGGACTAGATCCGGTCTTCTCTTTCAACGACACAATCACCTCCTAAATCATCTATATTCACAATTTAACTAACATTAATACCTCATTGAAACAAATCTAACACAATTATTACATCAATTAGCCCTAAAACATCAATTCACATATATTTAACCGATATATATATATATATATATATATATATATATATATATATATATATATATATATATATATATATATATATATATATATATATATATATATAGATATAGATGAATTAATCAACATTAGATAAATTAAAGAATATAAATGCAAAATTAGACCTCAAAATAAGGTGGATCGAAAGCAGGAGTCCTAGGTTTGCTCTTGGTCACCTTCTTAGCTTTCTTCACCTTGCTGACGTTGACGTCAGTCACCGGAGCTTCAACCAGAAACACCGTCTCCGTCGTCACCACAACTGCTTCTTCAGTCGCCATTAATTAAGCTAGTTACATGCCTTCTGATCTGAGTTCCAGCCCATGTCAGCATCATCGAGTCAAAGTCTGTTGGGTTGTTAATAGGTTTGGATCTGCCTTTTGGCCTGCTGTGGTGGTAGGGGTGGTGGGGCTGCTTCTGGGGGAGGACGTGCTGGTGGGGTGAAGGTGGTGGCGGAGGTGGTCATTGTGAAGAAAAATGGAAATTACATGATGCCAGACTTCTGAGCCAAGATAATCTAGGAGCCCTCCAGCAGCTTGAGCTTATTATCAGACAAATTTTGGATAATAGATCATGCAAAATCTACTTTGCCGATTCAATACTAATGACATATTTTCGGTAGTACTACAACAAAATCAAATGGGAGTAAGAATCTCATGAACGACAACTCCACTTGTAAGAAGCTTACAAGATCCGGATCTTACCTGAGATCATTTTCGTCTTTGTAAGATCGAGATCGTAAAATAGGATCGGGATCGTAAGTTCCTACTATAATGTAATTTTCTTAGCATTATTTGCAATATTTTACAAATTTACAAATTAATATACATCGTAAACACAAGATATACGAATATTTCATAAAAATATGGTCCTAAATTATGATTATGAAATGTATAAGAAAATTTAAAAGTTGTTTTTTAGATTATACAAAATAGACCCTATAAATTTGTAATTTTTTAGTTTTTCGTTCGAGAAAAAGTAAGATCGGATCGTAGTAGATCTTAAGATCTTACGATCAAGATCGGGATCCTATAAGATCTTAAGGATGGAAAGATCCTACGTAAGATCCGGATCGTTTTTGCTTCGCGGAATCGTAAAATCGTAAGATCCTAAGATAAAGATCGAGATCTTGACAACCTTGCCTAAAATACTTTTCTAGGCTTTGTTATTTTTTGAACGGCAGTTTGGTGCAGCGGAGTATCTTGCGTGCCAACGAGGCACCAAGTCTATCAACTCGAGTTCGAATCATCTCACGAAGAGAATATCAACCCCCATGCTAGCCATCCAGTTTCCCATTAAGGGGCTTCAAGGCATTGCGATGGGATTCAAACTCGGCTGCCAATTCTGGAAAAATCCCCCATATGGGAAATGACAGGAGTCGAACCCCTGACCTCCCCCACATGGAGACTAATAAGTGTGAAAACACTTATCCTTTTACCACTTATTTCCAGTAATAACAAGACCAAAACGTGTGATTTATGTCGTAAAAGTCGGAATTATGCGTGGTTTGTGTTTTTATTGTGTTTTAGGACCAAAATTGAAAAAGGAAGAAAACACGGGCTTTCACGGGCTTTTATCAAAGAAAACGGGAAAAGACGAAGTCAAAAGATCAAGAGTGCTTAAAGAACGGATGTCCAAGACCTATTCTGGAGATTTATCGAAGAACAAGTCTAAAGACGGAAGTTTAATGAAGTCAAAGAACTTAAGTCTAATAGAAGAAGAAAATTAAAAGACAAGTTCAAATCCCGAGACTACAAAGACGAAGAATTAAAATCGAGTCGAGAAGAAAAAGAAAGAAGAAAGCACCACACATGCCTCCCACTTCCCTATAAATACCCTCCTAATCACATTAGGAGGAGGTTAGCTAGTTTTTATTTTCTTTAGTTTCTTTCTAGTTTTTAGAGAGAGAAAGTCTTAAACTTTCTCTCACTAGTTCATCTTTTTCTTTTAATCTTTCAAGATTAAACACTTTTTGTATTGCTTATTTCATTAATCAAAGTTCTATTTTAAGCTTTTGATCCTTATTTCTCATTCTACACTTCTTGATTTACTCTACCTTTGATCCGAATTTCACATCTCACTCGTATGATTTGATGCTTTTCGTGAATAAAGGTTTAATCTTTTGGTTTACACACAAGCTTTTACACGTTTAGGTCATAAGCTCATAATGCTTATTGACTTATTCAAACCTTAGCTTATTGATTTTCGGATTTTGCAAAAGGTTTTAGTAAGTTTAAAGTTCATTTCATAAAGTTTTGATCTTTCATGTTTTAGAAGTCATCTAATTTGAGCTTTTGGGATCGTTTAAGATTCGTTTAGAATTGCTTATTGCATTTGCTTATCGAAATTCACTCTTGCCACGAATTTCGGAATCAGTTACATCCCATCGCAATCTAAGGGTTTTGGTACACTTTCCGATTGTTTGCTGCACATTCCGATAGCTTTTGGTTTTCGATCGCAATAACCCATTAGGGTTTTACTTTGCGATCGGTTGGTTAATCCCCTTATTCCGATCTGGGTTGCGATCGCACATTGCGATCGCATATTCCGACGGGTCTTAAGGACTTGGTTAAGACGAAGTGCTGCCCGTTTTTCGATAGAGTCATTGCGACAACAGCATTCCGATAGATGCATATTGCGACAGAAGTGCTTCTTAAGTATTCCGATCTGAACTAGATTATTCCGATGGTTAATGTTAGTGATATTCCGATGGTTGCTATTTTTATTCCGATGAACATGAATTGTTTTATTACGATTGATTAAGTTTTTAAGTTTTTAAGTTTTTCAAAGCTTTAAGTTTTAAGAATTTTCATAAATTAACTTTAAGTTTAATTTTGTCAAAGCTTTAATTTACTCAACGACACTTTAATTACTTGCTAATAGTTTAAATTAGACCAAACCCTTTCTCTTGATTCACCAAAAGACAATTGAGTCGCACTTAAGACCGGTTTTCAATTCGAAAAGATTCGGAACTATAACGAACTTTGATACTTTGGTTGCAAAACTAGTATTAAATGGCGCCGCTGCCGGCTCTTTTCGTTAAGATAAACGGTTTCTAGTGAGAGACGCATTGAATTTTGGGATCCGTTCTTTGAACGTTATTTTCATTGCTATAAAATTTCCAAAAAAAATCCTAAAAAATATAAAACTCTTCAAAAATACAAAAACATTAAAAAACCTATAAAAAACCAAAAATATTATATAGCTATTCTCTTTGTGTATATTTTTCTTTTGCAGGTGTATGCGTACTAGATCTTCCAATTATTCTGAGCCCGAGACTCTTGAAGATTTAGATATGGCTGGTGTTAATAACAACAATAATCACCCACCTCAAAATAATTTGAATAACAACAACAACAACAACAATGTCCTTCAACCTGATTTACGAACCATGGAGGAATTGTGCCAACCCACCATGAACGGACGCGGAGGCCCGATTGCGCCAATGCACGTCACGGCTCAGGAGTTTTCGTTGAAGCATCACATGATACTACAAGTGCAAACGAACCCATTTCGTGGAATTCCGGATGATGATGCCAACAAACACCTCGACAAATTCATTACCATTACCCAAAGCATGAAGTGCCCCGGTGTTTCTATGGATGACCTTCGCCTCCAACTTTTTCCACACTCGCTTTCTCATCATGCCGAAAAATGGTTTGACCGTCTTCCTAAGAATTCTATTCATACGTGGAACGACATGACTCAACGCTTTTTATCGCGCTACTTTCCCCCATCCATGGTCACTAGCCTTCGTAACCAAATCAGTGGATTTATGCAAGAGAATGATGAATCGCTTTTCGATGCTTGGGAACGTTACAATGATTTGATCGACCGCTGTCCTAATCACAATATGCTCCCCGTCACTCTCATTGACACCTTCTACAATGGTCTCACCTTTCGTGATCGTGACACGATCAATGCCGCCGCCGGTGGTACTTTTATGAAAAGGAGACCGGAGGAGTGCCGAGAGTTGATCGAAAACATGACTACTCACCACAAGAATTGAGATTCATCCGCATCTTCAAGATCTAACTCGAGAGTCAATGTTTCTTCTACTACCTCTAATCCTGAAATGTCTGAAATTTCTCGACAACTCGCTGAAATGAACAAGAATTTCATGGCCATGGCCACAAACCACTTTCAACAAGCTAAAGCCGTTGCTATTTCTTGTGACACATGTGGTGGTCCTCATTCTTACAATGATTGTCCTTCTACCCAAGGCAATTATTCTGAAAACGTTAACGCAGCTTACGGCACTTATCCCACGGGTAGCTATCCAGCTCGCCCTCAAGGAGACCGTGGCTTGCTAAGTTATCGTTCCAACAATTATATTGCTCCTCCCGGTTTCCCTCCTGCAAACCAAAACCAACAACAAAGCTACAATCAATCCCAACCTCGTGCAAACAATCAGTATCAATCCCAAAGAAACCCATACCCAACTCAAGGAAATTCTCAAGCTTACCAGGCTCCACCTCTCAATCAACCGATGGCAGTGAATCCAGAAGTCGAGACATTCATGAAGACTAATCGGGAGTTGGTGACGAATCTTCATAGTCAAGTCCGCAACTTGAAGGGAGAGATGGCAAAACAAGGGAACGATATTCGAGCCGAGCTAAGGAATGATATGGCCAAACACAATGATACAATGAATGCAAACATGCAAAACTCTTTTAAAAATCAAGCTCTTCACCTTCGTGATATGATTGGTTCGCTCATTCAAGGTAATCAACCCTCTTCTTCGGGTACTCTTCCGAGTAATACCGTTGCAAATCCGAGAGGGGAGATGAAAGCAATCACCACTCGTAGTGGAAAAGGTTATATGGAACCCGAGCTTCCTACACCTCCACCGGTGATTGTGAACAAGGAAAAAGAGCAACTTTCCCCACCTCCTTCACCTTCTATCCCCATTTCCCCACCACCCGTGGTTGTGAGTGATCCTATTCCCTTAAAGCCTTCTTCTTCATCCAATATACCTTATCCCTCAAGGTTGAGGAAAGAGAAGCAAAAGAGCAAGGACGATATTCAGGTTTCAAACTTCCTAAAAATGTTTAAACAATTGAATTTTAACATCTCCTTTGCCGAGGCTCTCGCTCACATGCCCAAATACGCTAAGATGTTTAAAGATCTTTTAAGTGATAAAGAAAAGCTTCTGGACATTGCTCAGACCCACCTTAATGAGAATTGCTCCGCAGTGCTCTTAAGGCAATTGCCCACCAAACTTGGTGATCCGGGTCGCTTCTTGATTCCTTGCAACTTCCCGGGAGTAGAGAATTGCATGGCCCTAGCCGATCTAGGTGCCAGTATAAACTTAATGCCTTTAAGCGTTTGGAAGCAATTATCTCTCCCCGAGCTAGTCCCCACACGAATGACTTTGGAATTGGCCAACCGTACGGTTGCTTATCCAGTGGGGATAGCCGAAGATGTCTTTGTTGGCGTCGATAAATTCACCTTCCCGGCAGATTTTGTCGTCGTTGACTACGAGATGGATCCCCGTGTTCCATTAATCGTTGGACGTCCATTTCTGAGGACCGGTCGCACTCTTATTGATGTAGCCGCAGGCGAAATAATCATGAGAGTTGGTGACGATCAAATTGTCTTCAACATGGGTAAGATTTCTAAGCAACCTTATTCATATGAGAGTGTTAATGCTATTGATGTTCTCGATGAGGCTTGTGAAGAACATTTTCATGATGCTTGCAAAAGTACTCTTTCTTCTCTACCCAATGTTGAGACCGTCGCCTCAATTGCCCCAACATTGACTCCTTTTGGAGAAAGTGATTTGGATGACTTCGAAGCTAGTTTGGGTCCTCTCGATATTAAGTATGATAATTTGTCCACAAATTGGGATGAAGACATTAGTACTATTGAGAGACTTCTCAATGAGGACCCGTTGTTTCCTCCTACTCCTAAAGAAGTGACTAATGATGATCCATCGTTAGTTTCACCATCTACTGAGGATCCTCCGACTCTCGAGCTTAAGGACCTACCGCCTCATCTTGAGTACGTTTTTCTGGAAGACGACGAGAAGCTACCGGTCATCATCGCAAAGGATCTGAAAGAAGACGAAAAAGCCCGACTTGTCGCTGTGTTGAAGAAGCATAAAAGTGCTATCGCTTGGAAAATATCCGACATCCGTGGAATTGATCCTCACTTTTGCACACATAAAATTCTCATGGAGGACGACTTTAAGCCCACAATTCAAAATCAACGAAGGGTGAATCCTAAAATCCATGAAGTCATCAAAAAAGAGGTTATCAAACTTCTTGACGCGGGTATGATTTACCCTATTTCGGATTCACCGTGGGTTAGTCCAGTCCATTGTGTGCCTAAGAAAGGCGGAATCACCGTTGTGCCCAATGCAAACAACGAGTTAATTCCTACCCGTCTCGTTACTGGGTGGAGAGTTTGTATAGACTACCGCAAACTCAATGATGCCACGAGAAAGGATCATTTCCCTCTACCTTTTATGGACCAAATGCTTGAACGTCTAGCGGGTAATGAATATTACTGCTTTCTGGATGGTTTCTCGGGTTATTTTCAAATACCCATCGATCCCCAAGATCAAGAAAAGACAACATTCACTTGTCCCTACGGCACATTTGCTTATAAACGAATGCCTTTTGGCTTATGCAATGCCCCCGGGACTTTCCAAAGGTGCATGTTGGCTATCTTTCATGATATGGTTGAGCAAACCATGGAAGTCTTCATGGATGATTTCTCGGTCTTCGGGGATTCCTTCTCTGCTTGCCTTGCCAATTTGGAACATATGCTTAAGCGGTGCGAAGACACTCGCCTTGTTCTGAATTGGGAAAAATGCCATTTTATGGTAAAAGAAGGCATTGTGCTAGGACACAAAATCTCTAAAGCCGGTCTTGAAGTCGACCGTGCTAAAGTGGATGTCATAGCCAAATTACCTCCACCTTCAACCGTGAAGGGTGTGAGAAGTTTTTTGGGTCATGCGGGTTTCTATCGTAGATTCATTCAAGATTTCTCTAAAATCGCTCGCCCGATGACCCACCTCTTGGAAAAAGATACTCCTTTTATCTTTTCTAAAGAGTGTCTCGAAGCCTTCAATCTTCTAAAAGACAAGCTAACTAAGGCACCGGTCTTGGTTACCCCAAATTGGGAGCTGCCTTTTGAATTGATGTGCGATGCTAGCGACTTTGCTATTGGTGCGATTTTGGGCCAAAGAGTGAATAAACACTTCCAACCAATCCACTATGCTAGCAAAACAATGACGGTGGCTCAATTGCATTATACGACAACCGAAAAAGAGCTTTTAGCTGTTGTCTATGCTTTTGAAAAATTTCGCCCCTATCTTATTTTATCCACCACCATCGTATACACGGACCATTCCGCGTTGAAGTACTTGATGACAAAGAACGACTCTAAGCCAAGACTTCTTCGCTGGGTTTTGCTCCTTCAAGAATTCAACATTGAAATTCGTGACAAGAAGGGAGTCGAAAACCTGGCCGCGGATCATTTGAGTCGACTTGAGAATCCATATCAAGGGGATCATCCGAACAAAGAGATCAATGACTCTTTCCCCCTGGAGACTCTAATGTCTATAAATCTCAATCTTGATGGCACCCCGTGGTTTGCGGACATCGCAAACTACTTAGCGGGTGGTATTCTCATCCAAGGGTTAACATCCCAACAAAAGAAGAAGTTCTTGAACGACGTTAAGACTTACTTTTGGGATGACCCTTATCTATTCAAACAGTGTGCTGATCTGATTATTCGTCGATGTGTTGACGGACCGGCAGCTTTTGACATCCTCCAAGCTTGCCATAAAGGACCCACTGGTGGTCACTTTGGTCCCAACTACACTGCTAAGAAAGTGTTTGATTCTGGATTCTACTGGCCCACCATTTATCGTGACGCTCACGAAATGGTTAAGCATTGTGATGCTTGCCAACGTCAGGGCAAGATCACACATAAGGATGAGATGCCTCAAAATTTCATACAGGAATGTGAAATCTTTGATGTATGGGGCATCGACTTTATGGGGCCATTTCCATCCTCCAAAGGGAACAAGTACATCCTCGTCGCCGTCGACTACGTCTCTAAATGGGTTGAAGCTAAGGCTCTTCCTACGAATGATGCGAGGGTGGTTGTGAACTTTTTGAAGCAGCTTTTCGCTCGATTTGGCGTCCCTCGTGCTATCATCAGTGACCGCGGGACTCATTTTTGCAACGATCAATTTGCAAGAGTCATGGCAAAGTATGGTGTCACTCACCGTCTTTCCACCGCCTATCATCCCCAAACCAATGGGCAAGCCGAGATATCCAACCGTGGCTTGAAGAGAATTTTGGAGCGTACTGTGGGAGAGCATCACGCCGCGTGGGCCGATAAGTTAGATGATGCTCTGTGGGCTTTCCGTACTGCTTACAAGACCCCGATTGGTTGTACACCCTATCGTCTTGTGTACGGGAAAGCCTGCCACCTACCCATCGAGCTGGAACATAAGGCGCACTGGGCCTTGAAGTGGGCTAACTTCGACATCATCAAAGCCGGTGATCATCGCAAGGTTCAACTCAACGAGCTAAATGAACTGAGGAATGCAGCTTATGAGAACTCGCTGATCTACAAGGAGAAGACGAAGATGATCCACGATTCTAAAATCAAGAACCGAGAGTTCCACGTTGGTGATCAAGTCTTACTCTTTAACTCTCGGTTGAAGATCTTCTCTGGCAAGTTGAAGAGCCGCTGGTCTGGTCCATTCACCATCGCCAAAGTCTTTCCTTATGGGACCATTGAGCTTTCTCAGCCGAATGGGCCCAATTTCAAGGTGAATGGCCAGCGTTTGAAGCTGTACTTTGGTGAGGACATCTCTCAAGAGATGCTTCCATCCCTCACCACGTTCCCCGGGAACTAAAATTGGGTCGAGTCAGGCTCATGACTCGGTGAACAAAAACAAGCGCTTCTCGGGAGGCAACCCGTGTTCTATCCTTTACTGCTTTCATAATAAGTGTAGGGGGAACCCCGCATATGTTTGTTGTCTTGTTTCTTGTGCTGTGCAGGGATTTAAGCTTCAGAGAGCATCTTGATGACTTTTGACGAACCGTGATACCGTGTTTCCATCTTCCCGGTTCTATCCTAAACTCTTGTGATTCAATATTTCATATTTTATATGTTCACATTGAATTCACCTTAGTTGTCCTTTCCTTAACAAGATTTAAACAACGTGCACAATGTCCTAAGTGTAGGGGAGTTTACTTCCACACGCTTAAACATTGAGGACAATGTTTATCTCAAGTGTAGGGGGGACTTCTATCGAAGTAAATGGTCTTTTCCATGAATTTGCCCTCATTTTTAACCGGAAAATTCAATTTTTCGACATTTTTCAAAATTTTTAATCTATTTTGGCCTAGTTGTATAGTTGTATTTGCCTTTTTTATATTTATTTTCTTTCCGTTGCTAGAATAAATTTTAATAAAGTGGTTTTAGATTTTTCTTAGTCATGAACGTTTTGACTCAACCCGAGTTTACTTGCCTAAGTTTACTCTAGCTAGTATCCTTAACATGTTTAAGTCAAGTTTTGCTAGGCTTTTATATAGGGAGCTATAAAACGCGAAAGTCTTAACTCTCACGGGTTAAGAACAAGAACTTTTCGCAAGTTCCTATAATTGATCCTAGAGAGTCGTTTATCAAGGGAACTTTAAAATGCGATTTCTAAACTTGAAAAAGTCTAAGAATTTGCAAGATCCTATAGGCGACTCGAAAACCCAAAACTTTGATTTAATAGGCTAAGCATCCACGAGTCTCATTACTTGAGATTTTAAATTATGGAGAACGAGAGATGATAGAGCCAATTATAAGTTCGGTACTCTTTCGTGAATTTATGTGAGTTAATTATGAGCCTATTCTCCCTCCGCTTGCTTAATAAATTATCTGCTAATAAGTAAGGTTGTACGATTTAAAAAGCTACTTAGCTTCTAGCCCCAGATCGTTTAAAAGTTGCTCGGTAATGACGAGAGTTCATAGCCAAGGCATAACTTATGAAGCGGGGCGCGAAGATTGGCGAGTCCGAAAAGGCCCTAACAAGGCATGAGGGCTATGTTTTGTTGCTAAAGATCCAAAAGTGATGTGAAGAATCATTTATCGAAAATCAATATGAAGGATCAAGACACACGACGAAAAGCAAAAACTCCCCAAAAGTCATGGAGAAGTCTATCCGAAAAGACCCTAACAAGGTATGAGGATAAATAGATCCAAGTCCTAAAAGGAGGCGGATCGTTGTATATCAAAATCCAAAATAAAGATTGAAGAAAAATGAAGAAGTCGTGGTCCAAAGATGAAGAATCTCTCAAAAACTTCAAGTGAAGAAATTCCTATTATGAAGAGAAGACCATAATTTCAAGAACGTCTCTCGAAGATTCGAAGTATGAAGTCGCTGCCAAATATCGGCCCGAGAAAGGTCTCAAATCGCGAACCAAGTTATGCCAAGATATGAACTTTTTGATATCCCGAGAAGCAGTTTTAAAAGATTTGGTCCTTTAGCTAACTATTGATTAAATCGTTCACCTTATTTTCGGACTAAATAATTATCGAAATAAGTCAAACAATGCATCCTCGTGATCATCCAAGACAAAAATAAAATATAAGAGATACACCTAGGAATAAGGGAGTCTAAGTGAATAATTGGCCCACATGAGTTCGTGATAGTTTGCTAACTTATAATAACAATGATCTCGTTTTTAAGCTTGGTATGGGGAACGGGAAACTTGAGGATGATAAACGTTCATGGCTGCCAAAATCAATGTAAGTTTTTAATTTCTTTACTTGTTTCTATCTTTTCATCTTTAGTATTTAATAAAGGCCAAGGTAGGTTATTTATGATGGGAAATGTAAACCGTGCATAAAATTAATGCATTGCATGAGGGCATTGCAATGGTCAAGTGTAGGGGATTTAATAAGTGTGAAAACACTTATCCTTTTACCACTTATTTCCAGTAATAACAAGACCAAAACGTGTGATTTATGTCGTAAAAGTCGGAATTATGCGTGGTTTGTGTTTTTATTGTGTTTTAGGACCAAAATTGAAAAAGGAAGAAAACACGGGCTTTCACGGGCTTTTATCGAAGAAAACGGGAAAAGACGAAGTCAAAAGATCAAGAGTGCTTAAAGAACGGATGTCCAAGACCTATTCTGGAGATTTATCGAAGAACAAGTCTAAAGACGGAAGTTTAATGAAGTCAAAGAACTTAAGTCTAATAGAAGAAGAAAATTAAAAGACAAGTTCAAATCCCGAGACTACAAAGACGAAGAATTAAAATCGAGTCGAGAAGAAAAAGAAAGAAGAAAGCACCACACATGCCTCCCACTTCCCTATAAATACCCTCCTAATCACATTAGGAGGAGGTTAGCTAGTTTTTATTTTCTTTAGTTTCTTTCTAGTTTTTAGAGAGAGAAAGTCTTAAACTTTCTCTCACTAGTTCATCTTTTTCTTTTAATCTTTCAAGATTAAACACTTTTTGTATTGCTTATTTCATTAATCAAAGTTCTATTTTAAGCTTTTGATCCTTATTTCTCATTCTACACTTCTTGATTTACTCTACCTTTGATCCGAATTTCACATCTCACTCGTATGATTTGATGCTTTTCGTGAATAAAGGTTTAATCTTTTGGTTTACACACAAGCTTTTACACGTTTAGGTCATAAGCTCATAATGCTTATTGACTTATTCAAACCTTAGCTTATTGATTTTCGGATTTTGCAAAAGGTTTTAGTAAGTTTAAAGTTCATTTCATAAAGTTTTGATCTTTCATGTTTTAGAAGTCATCTAATTTGAGCTTTTGGGATCGTTTAAGATTCGTTTAGAATTGCTTATTGCATTTGCTTATCGAAATTCACTCTTGCCACGAATTTCGGAATCAGTTACATCCCATCGCAATCTAAGGGTTTTGGTACACTTTCCGATTGTTTGCTGCACATTCCGATAGCTTTTGGTTTTCGATCGCAATAACCCATTAGGGTTTTACTTTGCGATCGGCTGGTTAATCCCCTTATTCCGATCTGGGTTGCGATCGCACATTGCGATCGCATATTCCGACGGGTCTTAAGGACTTGGTTAAGACGAAGTGCTGCCCGTTTTTCGATAGAGTCATTGCGACAACAGCATTCCGATAGATGCATATTGCGACAGAAGTGCTTCTTAAGTATTCCGATCTGAACTAGATTATTCCGATGGTTAATGTTAGTGATATTCCGATGGTTGCTATTTTTATTCCGATGAACATGAATTGTTTTATTACGATTGATTAAGTTTTTAAGTTTTTAAGTTTTTCAAAGCTTTAAGTTTTAAGAATTTTCATAAATTAACTTTAAGTTTAATTTTGTCAAAGCTTTAATTTACTCAACGACACTTTAATTACTTGCTAATAGTTTAAATTAGACCAAACCCTTTCTCTTGATTCACCAAAAGACGATTGAGTCACACTTAAGACCGGTTTTCAATTCGAAAAGATTCGGAACTATAACGAACTTTGATACTTTGGTTGCAAAACTAATATTAGAGACTATAACTGTTAGAAGCTTAAACACATTATCTTTGTTACATAAATTTGATAACAAATTCATTCAGATATAATCCACCATCACTACAACAAAAAGCCACTTGTTGACGAGGTGGTTTAGCGACCATGCTTGTCCTCGGTGCACTAGAGCGGGAGAATGGGTGTGTTATTGCCCTGCGCCAAGTTATAGCGCGAGATTTGGAACAGCGCACCACTCCGTGGGTTGGCGCAATGGCTCTGGCGCCGTGACTATCAGCCCACGCGAAAGGATTTAATTTTCTTTTTGAATATAACGGTAATATAGCCGTTGGGAGCATTTTCAAAAAAAAACCTAAACCCTAATTTTATCCTTAAAAATCCTATAAATACCCTCTTATTATTTCATACTTCTCAAACACTTTCAATATATATATTCTACATCAATACTTCTCATTTTTCTTTCAAATATGGATCCAAATAATGTCAACGATTTTGACGAAACCGACACATATGATCATTTTGATGCTTTACTTCAACTCGACTACGATCGATTTATTCGCGATTATGAGTCGTATCAAAATCACATCGGGTTGTGTGAGCAAGAAGCCAGGGGTTCGCGTGATGGTCTAAGTCGGAGGAGGACATACATATTTCATGAACGAGAACTAGCGGAAGAAAGGCTAATCGATGACTACTTTGGCGACTAGGAGTACGAACCTAAATATCCTGAGGAAAAGTTTCGACGAAGGTATCTTATGAGCTATACACTTTTTAATAAAATACGCCACAGTATCTTAAATTATGATGTTCGTCCCCTGCTTGAATACTTTAGTTATTTTAGATAAACCACTTATGCGACCGGTCCTTCTAGTATTGGTCCTATTTTAAAGTGCACATCCACAATACGCCAATTGGCATATGGCACTACACCTGATGCATTTAATGAGTATTTACAAATCGCTGAACGTACTTCATGAGAATGCTTAGATAACTTTTGTAAGTGCATTTGGGCTTTATATCTTAGTAAGTATTTAAGAAAACCAATTGCAACTGATACATATAAGTGGCACGAAGAAAAACATGGACTCCCGAAAATGCTCAGGAGTATCGATTGTATGCATTGGGAGTGGAAAAATTGCCCAAAGGTATTTATCCAGCATGGTCGACGTTTGTCAAAACGTTTTCTGTTGCACGAGACGAAGAGACGTTGAAGTTTAAGCGAGTTCATGAAGCTGCAAGAAAAGATAATGAACAGGCATTCGGAGTCCTACAAGGTCGTTGGGGTATCTTACGACAACTTGCGCGTCCAATGGAAATCAACACCCTCAAGAAAATCATGTATTGTTGTATAATTTTACACAACATGATATTGGAAGACGAGGGATTTAAAGTTAACTTGAGAGATATGTTCATGGATCCAACACCAGTCATTGTTAGAAACTGGCTGGAAAGACGTGATTTACATATTAGGAAGACAAAGGAACTTCGAGATATGAAAGTGAACAACGATCTCCGAGAAGACCTAGTGGAGCATCTATGAAATGAAGAAGAGTAGTTTGTGTTTTTATGTAATGTTTGATTGTATGTCATGTTTAAGTTTTATGTAATGTTTTAAATTAATAAATTTTAATTTTACTTAAAAAATCATATGGCACCAGAAATACTATGGCTCACCAATACCATTGAAAACTGGTGTCATAGAACTTCTGTGTCATAGCCCGTTTTGCTGACGTGGCACCACTTTTTTGCTATGACACTAACTCTATGACACCGTTGTTTTGCTCTTAAACCTTTTTCCAAAAGTGTGGCGGCGCGTCTGACAAAATTAGCGACGGAAAATGTTGTCAATAAAATATTTCCCAAATAAATGGTTCTTACTAGTTTTCATTACTAAATCTAGCGTGAGCGAGAGCGCATGTAGGACGGAACTGGTAGCTCCATCCCCCAACTTTAGCGACACCAAGTGTCGTCGCAAATGAATATTCATTAAATATTAGGGTAAAAAGTCACAAATACATCACCTACTTTTCATTTTGATCTGTTATACATCACGAACTTTTTTATGTACAAAAAACACATTTGAATGAGAATTTTACCTTTGAATTTTCTTTTTTCACCTAAAGAACCGGTAGAAAATTTTTGTAACCGGTTATAACCTCTCCTGTATAATTTTTGGGAGGGAAACACTTTTGCTATTAATCTCACATCTTCTCCTTCCCATCTCCACCTAACATAAGAACTCTAAAATTATTAATCGACCTAATTTGATAAAAAGGTAAGTGTTATTATACATAATTTCGTTTTATTAGTTATTATTATAATCCTTAAATCACCCTTTTTAATTTCGCCAATTGGTTGATTAGGTCGGTTTAGTTTGTTAGGTTTAACATGGTTTTTGTTCTCATTAATAATGATTAGGCTGATTTTTGTTCATTTGTTTATAGCATAACTTGTATTTGATTTTGATTTTGACTTTTCTTTTTGTTCATGTGTTACATTTTGTTGTTGCTGCTAAGATTCTAGGTCTAACCCATTATATTTGATTTTGACCCATTATGTAGGCTAGGATCAAAATGAAAAATTGCATCCCTAAGCAACTTGAGAGAAAACAAAATGTATTGAAACGTACCATTTCTTCGTTACATCAGACATAGTCTTTTTTTGTTATTCCTAAATTATTGCCCCTCTTTGAATATGATTAAAAATTGCTAACTTCAATCAAAGCTTTAGCTAATTGCATATGGAAAAATTGTCATATTGTAAAAACTGACAAATAGTAGTACTTATGTCTTTCTTATATCACGTCTTCTGCGTAATGACAATTACTTTTAGAATTGAGGTTTATCAACTAAAAAAACAACCACATGATACATTTTGACCCATTTTGTACTTGATTTTGACACATTTTGTATGCTAGGACTCTAGGTCTAACCCATTGTATTTATTTTGACCAATTTTGTATGCTAGGACTCTAGGTCTAACCCATTGTATTCTACCACTTCATTGTAAACTCACAAAATTTTATCAAACCCTAGTCAAATAAACAACCGTGTCAATGTCTGAACTTCCTCCTTTTGGTTAACCTGAAAGACCAAGGCCAATAGTAACTCTATGTATTGCACAAAGGTTTAGGGAAGGAGATGTTACAAGGGAGTTGGTAGGCTGGTATGGCTCTGAGGATCTAGTTGAGTATCTTAAAGATGATTACTCGGATACCCTTAGTTATAAAAGTGATGAAGACAACAAAAAGAGTTTTGGAAGCAAAGCCAAAGATGAAGGCAAAAAAGAGTTCAAAAAGTGATGAAGGAAACAAATAGAGTTGTAGGAAAGAATGTAGGATCAATGCTAATCTCAATGGCAAGGATGCACAACCTAAAATGGAAGTCCCAGTTGGTAAGTACATTCCTGTAGGCAAGAATGTAAGATCAAAGCCAAATATTAAAATCCTAAAATCCATATTAGGAGTCGTCATTGGACTTTGCAATCACAAAAACTGGTCTACTATTGAGGAAAAGCTAAGAAAGAGGCCTTATGTGACTCTCAATCAGGATGACAAGTTGAAGGGTAAAGGCAAAGTTTGATGACCAGTTATATGTTGCTTTTGTGTTGTTAAGTTTTATGGTTATGTTTGTATATGTTGTACGTTATGTCTGCAAATGATGTTTCCTTTTGGATAATCCTATAATGATGGTTATGTTTGCAAATAATGTTTCCTTTTGGATCAATCCTGTAATGTTGGTTATGAATGAATGCATTTGCTTATCGTATTGTGCAGAATATAGTCCCTTATGTGACTCCCATTCTTTTACCCTTTAGCTCACCTTCATTGTGTAGAATATAGTCCCAACATATTGAAACTTTGAAATGCTTGTGCATAACCTAATTGTGAAACTGTAATGATGCTTGAACATAGTCCTATCTATGCAGATGGGGCCATATTCTGTAAAGATGCTTTGAAATGCTTGCAGATGGGGCCATATTCTGTAAAGATGCTTTGAAATGCTTGTGCATAACCTAATTTTGAAACTGTAAATATGGGACTATATTCTGTAAAGTGTTGGGTTTTTTAAACTAGTTAAACCATTAACTAAGAGTACGCAGCGGCATGGATCTAGTATGACATACATGATTAAGCACATAATAAAACAATTTAAAACCAACCTTTAATTAATTGAATAAATCAATGAATGCGTCTTTATCTTGATCTTGAACTTTAACAATTAAATTACCGTCTCTATCGTTTACTCACACGACACGTCAAACGAATACACCATGATGCTAGTGGTAACTTCACTTGATCAACAAACAAACAAGTGTTCATGATCTAATACTAAATCAACCGAATATAACATAATATATCTATATTGCGGTTGATTTGACAAAGATATAGTATCTTTATGTCGTTATGTAGATATAACGAACAAAACAAATCAAATAACAATTGCTATATTGCCTTGGTATGTGATTTAAATATAAGGGGTTGACAAAAGTTTATCTTAGGAAAAAGTATGTTGTATGATGGTTTTGTGTAGGACGAAGCGGACCAAAAATTATGAAGAGATGTGAGGGTTTATATAGCCTTTCCACCTCTTTAGTTTTCTTGGTCCCTACTCCAAGTTTAGACCCATTAAGATATTCATATACCTTAATGACCAACAAAAAATCTTCTAAAACTCCTCTAAGATATATTCGGCCGACTAGGGCCTTAGAGGTTCTAGGGTTGACTTGTTGATCCCTCAAACTTAATTATGCGCGCTCACGATAAATTAATTAAACCCGTAAATAATTTAACCACCGTTAATTAAATAAATGGTGAAGTTTTTATTAAACATTTAATTATAAATAAATAAACATAGAATAAAAGTGTGTTCTACGTATTGAGTGTGTGCCCCCGATAGGCTCACGCATTTCCGATGGCTAAACGATCGCATATCCCAACAGCTCCCACTTGTGAGAGTTTAAGACATATTACATCTATAATAAAGTATCTAGCAACATTTTATTATAACAGGAAATGATTAAGGTATAGTTTCAAGAAAAATATCTCAAAAGTATAAATCGTATACGATTATGTGACTTGCTAATAATCATCCCTTTGTTACTAGTACCGTTAACCCATGGATATGGATCCTAACTCATTCCATGTAGTTTAACTTTTAGTTTCTCGTTATAGAAGTTATTTCAGATATACCAAATGTAAACAAGTATCATCTTGATTTACTCTTTGGGTGCGGCCACACAATTATCTGATTAATTCTAGAGAGGGCCCAGTGGTACTAATCTGCACTATATTAAGTGGAGGAGCAAATTCTATTTTGACTACAAGTGTTTGTAGATCGCTACTTCACAACACTTCCAACTATAGCCTTTATAACTACCGCTTGCGATATAGCGTTTAACATATAATCAAGAAGTGATATTCACACATGCACAAACTTGTTTGCATCTCAAGTCTAAGAACGACTTAATCACAATTTTCGAAATCTTACTCATGACAAGGATCCAAAAGTAACAATTCGAAAGTTCGGGGTGTCCAATATGCATCCCTTATGAATAACACATGAGTTTGGTGGGAACCGTCCATATATTCAAAGAATATAACCAATACTCACATTTGTCTTAATGTAGACAATATTCCCATATTACTAACCGACAATGGACATATTTAGAATAACCAAATATTCAAGGATTTAAACATACAAATATAGGACAACAATAATTATATGAATAAATGAAAATATCAAGTATCTTTATTCATCAGAAAGTAATAAATGTCTTACCATCCCAATTATCCAAATACTAAAACAGATATGCATGAAACCAATTTAGCAAGTTGAAGTCAAATGTTTCTAACATTCTCAACTATCTTTACAAGAATGCTAAATAGTCATCTAAGTAAACTTACCAAATATTTGTTTCAAATTTCACATATTATGAAAGATTTGAAAAACAAGATGAGTGACCGTTCTTACATGCTCATACTATTGCAAGTTTCATAGTAGGGGAAATCGTCATACCTTGTATAAGGTATTTGAAATCAACGATATACTGACAGTCATCTTTACAGTTTCTTAAAATGTAAAGTATTCTTATTCCTTAATGTGTAATGCAACAATGCTCTTGATTGAGCACATCTAGTTAGAAGATTTACTAGAATTGATTATCCTCTAGCATCAGTGTACACATACAACACTATGCTTTGTAATTCCGAAAAATTTGTTTTAACAACAATCTAAATACTATCAATTAGATAATGTTGTTGTCATCTCACTTTGCTCTTGTACAAAAGTGATAACAAGTCATAGACACAATATAATATATATACATAATGAATCCTTAGTTAAAAACATAGGTTTCCATTCAGGTAATAAATTATCATTCAAGACTTGCTTCAATGATGTATTGCATTATGTTGGACTTAATTATCGTATATGTTTATTTCAATAAACATTTATTCCAAAATCATTAGTTTTATTCCATAAATTATCAAATGAAGCTTCATTCCAATCTTAAGGATTGTAATCTAGCTTAGATGGAATGATATCTTCAATATGTTACACAACATATGAATTTTAAGAAAAAACATAGTGCTCCCACTTAATGTCAGGTGTACTCAAAACTATCTAAATTTAAACAAAATCATATTGAATTAAATTCCAGATTTAGTTTCTAGATGCATGATTTAATCCATACTTGGATTAGTTATCTTGTATACTCAATAAAGATTTTATAGACTCGTAAACCTTTTGATTACATACCATTCTTGAAAAAAGGTAATCATAAAGGAGAACTATAAAGCTTAATTGACATATTTCATATACATAGAAACATATATGACAATCAATTATCTTTATTTAATCAATGCGTGTATGGAAAAATGATTTTATCATAGTTAATAGATTGAGTATAATTAAAAGCTTCCTATTATTAGCCATGCATTAGTTATGTATAATATTTTGTCCTTGTGAGTCTTTCTTCAAAAGAAACTCATTCCAACCTCATAGGTTTATATTTAGGAGAAACATCAATCAAATTCAAAAGACTGATTTTCTCTTTAAGGACTGCATCTTATCATTCATATTTCTAAGACATTTATCAGATTCAAGATATGATAATATTCATTAGCAGTTAGTAGATTACAAAGATCTCCTAACTTATATTCCTCAGCATTGATATTAAAATATCAATCAAGTGATGAGGTATCTTTGTAGATTTATGAATGAGAGTAACATTTACTTTGGTTTGATATTTTCATGCTTAACCAAAATATGACATCAACAAGTGGATTTTGAAGGTGATGTATTTTGCTCTTGAATATCTTCAAGATTTGTTATAACTCCCACTTACTTTTGTAAGTAGAGATCATTCTCTAAATACTAAGTATTTAAGCAACAATAAATCGTTCTTAGTAGAGAGACTACAAAAACATATTTTAAATTCTTATCTCAAGTTTGTTAATAGTATGCTTTACAAGATATTAACAAATTAAAGTATTTAGTCAAGACATATTGAGATTCCTCCCACGAACCCTAATTAGGGTTTGTAGTATAAACCCCAATTCTCGCATCACTTTTAACCAATAACCTTCGGAAAGGCTTGTGTTACGTCAAGCTAGGAGGTACACCAAAACTACAACCGTCAAGCTAGGAAGTGTAGAAAATCGAAAAACCTAAAAGGTTTTAGGATTTGATTGGTTTGAGTAGAACAACCGAAAATCCCTAATGGCTTAGGGTTTCCAGTTATGGGTTGTCTTGAATACCTTCTAGGTTTGAACTATATTGAGTGTAACAATGACACACACAATTTTCTAACCTTGATAGATCATGGAGGTAGAGTCATTAAAGTTATCATGAATCAAACTATATGAATATCGTTCGTTTCAACTCTTTAGACATACCATAATATTTTGGTATTCTATGAGTATTGGAATTGTGAGACTATATATCAGAATTCTATAGATAACTTAATTCTCTTTGGATTAAATACTTCGTCAATTGGATCGTGCACCAAATTACAATATCAGTATTTTAAATCCAGGTGCATGCTATAATGTATATTCCTTGAATAATACAAGAATCATGTGTTTACAAGAAGACATGACAGTTCAAGAATTATATGTTCACGCGTTTACAAGAAAACATACCATATCAAGTATACATTAAAATTCTTTGAATAATTCAAAGATCTTACGTTTATGTGTTAACAAGAAGACATAACTATTTTACTACATACTTTATGTTATAAGTCAGTGAGTAATTCAAGAACTTTATAATTATGTGTTATCAAGAAAACATAATTATACTACCTAAAGTAATCATGAACGCAAACTCTTGAGTTCAACAGTAATTTCAAGTTAATTTTTATACTTCAAAATTATGATTATTATATCATAACCATAATTATATTTACTAAACATGTAGTAAAAATGTTGAAGCAACTTTTCACAATATCATGACATGTGATTGTAGTAGGGCAACAAACATCTTGCGTGTTCAAGTACTAGTAGAATTATTAGCTTTCTTACCTTTTGGGCAAATGAAACAAATTATATGTTGTTCCTTGTACACACTTTGTAATTTCTCCCACTTGTGTAAGGCACAACATC
This sequence comes from Glebionis coronaria, assembly GCA_025667525.1. NCBI lineage: Eukaryota > Viridiplantae > Streptophyta > Magnoliopsida > Asterales > Asteraceae > Glebionis > Glebionis coronaria. The sequence continues at coordinate 522,711,663 of CM046875.1, forward strand.
ATATTATGAAGACAAACAATACAACATGTGTTTGATTGTGTACACAATATGATAATGTCATTGATATTATAAGTAGATTTAGATCCATGACTTTAAATAAAGAATTGTGGATTATTATACTATAGATAACGTTTTAGAAAGCGACATCAGAAAGGCAGCGTGTTATCTTATAAAATAAAATTCAAATTCCTTTAAGCAATGGTTGTTCATATTTGAAAGTGATAAATTATTTCAAAGCAAGTTCAAAATAATACGGGTGACTAAACAAGAAAATAAATCTTGTAGCTCCCACTAAAATTGACAATATTACATGGATATTATTTCAGTAATAAACTACAACGCTCCTACTGTATTTGTCAACATAAGAGATGTTACATCACTAGTAAAAAGTGAATAACAATTTATTGAATTCCTTATCTCAGAAAAATGCCTACAACATTTACTTAGGTATTGAGAAAAGTATATGAAATTCTACTTGTGTTGATAGGGACTAGCCATTCATGCTTTCAATTAACTTGATTATTTTGCATGCAATTCCTTCTTTATCGTCTACATAGCCACAAGGGTATTTAGCACTTTTAAGGAATAAAAAGAGTCCAAGAAAGATACCTAGCGAAGTGCTAGTAAATTCTTTAATCTTTGTGGTTCAAACTCATACATCGTGACAAATGCAAGATGTCATTTATTTTGGTAGTTATAAACAAAAGTACTCTAGATACACAAAATATGTTATCTTTCAATGATTTCAAAACCGGATTAGGATAATGAAATATTAAAAGTGAGTTTAAATACAATCGATAATTATTCGATTATCATCCTATTTCTTGTCAACTAATGAGAAGAGATAGGAGCAAGTCTCGATTTTCTTACCAGGAAAAGAGACTATGTTTGTTTTCTATAAGAAAACATCTATAGTTTACGAATTATGTTGCAATAACACAATTAATCGGAACATAGAAAGTTCAATTTAGTATGTTTGATAATCAAATTCTTAATAGAATTAACTACCCAATTAACTACTAACAAGACTAAGATCCTTACTTGCACTCTCACTTAATATTAGAGGTCTGACCATATAATAATAAGTAGGGCAAGAAGGTAAGCGTCGAACGTTAATTGCATTACAAGTGCAACTCTTAGATTTATGAGACGATTCATGAATTTTATTGTTGTAGAATGTTTGGATGGGACGTTCTCACAACTCTTTCGAGTACCAATGAACATCTAAAAAAAAACTTGTTCTACATGTAATAAAATCATGAGTATGTTTCATCTTATCTTATGCCTCGGGTTCCGAATCTGACCGGGAACTCGATTTAAGTCGTACAATTTTAAAGCATGCAATAATTGGCATAGGTCTGACCTATGACAAAAGATCGCCTTGGGTGCACGATTCGCCCTAGGTCTGACCAGATGGCGAAAAAATACAACAAGTGCTATTGAATTGGATGACATAGACTTAAAAATTCAAATAGGTATCACATAAGTTTTAGAAAACAAATGTAAAAAACGTGTAAAAGATGCATCCAATCATCTTTTAGCACAAGTTAAGAAAACATTTTATTAACTTTTAGTTTAGGTGTGTTTACCGCGGGAAAAAATTAAAGAAGGATCAAACCCTATATCCTACTCTTCATGCGCCCGAGGGCGCAAGTGCTTGGGATAATTATCATATAGATGCCGAAACATGTACATGACACGGGAAAAGATTAAAGATCGTTCAAACCCTAGATAGCTTGACTAGAACACGTAGTGTGATAGCATGTATATCATTAGTAAATCACAAAACAAGTTGTTTTTAAGTATTATACACCAATTAATTTTGCAAATCACGTTGTTGAGAAGGTAGTTTATAAGCCATCATTACGGTATGTTATCAAAACTCGAGTGACAATATGATTTCGCAAAACTATTAGAATATAGTAAAATCAAGTTTCATAAATCTTATGTCCATATTAATCTTTGTTCAAAAATAAGTTTTAACAAATAACACATAGCCGATTCGCAAGGAAAAAAGTGTATTATTATGACATACTTTTAAAGCTAGTTTCGATATAAGTAGAGATCCGTTTTTATGATTCCTAGAATCTTGTATTATTACGTTTTGAAATTTATAATGGAAAACAAATAAACACATAAAAACAGACTAGAAGTGGGTAGAAGTAGAAGACAGACTCTATATTAAAGCAATAACATATAAGATCCAAGTCTCGAATGAGTCTTCCCCAAATTGAGGACCAAAGACCCTCATCAAGTTTTCGAGCAAGGTACTTGATGACGTGCATGAATCACTAAAGTGATATGCAAAAGTCTTTGACGAATAATAAAAACAATCGTAATTATTAACCGGTTTAATTTAACCTACCCAATTTTAACCATTATCTAGATCAAGATTAAAATTTTATGGCAAGAATGCATGTTATTGCCATAGAAAATAAATAAGGAGAGTTTTCAAGCGTATCTAGCGTGTTCATTCTATGTGTAACCCATGAATGCCATACGAACCAGGCTCTGATACCACTGTTGGGTTTTTGAAACTAGTTAAACCATTAACTACGAGTACGCAACGGAATGGATCTAGTATGACATACATGATTAAGCACATAATAAAACAATTTAAAACCAACCTTTAATTAATTGAATAAATCAATTAATGCGTCTTTATCTTGATCTTGAACTTTAACGGTTAAATTACCGTCTCTATCGTTTGCTCACACGACACGTCAAACGAACACACCACGATGCTAGTGGTAACTTCACTTGATCAAAAAACAAACAAGTGTTCATGATCTAATACTAAATCAATCGAATATAACATAATATATCTATATTGCGATTGATTTGACAAAGATATAATATCTTTATGTCGTTATGTAGATATAACGAACAAAACAAATCAAATAACAATTGCTATATTGCCTTGGTATGTGATTTAAATATAAGGGGTTGGCAAAAGTTGATCATAGGAAAAAGTATGTCGTATGATGGTTTTGTGTAGGACGAAGTGGACCAAAAATTATGAAGAGATGTGGGGGTTTATATAGCCCTTCCACCTCTTTAATTTTCTTGGTCCCTACTTCAAGTTTATGCCCATTAAGATATTCACTTACCTTAATGACCAACATAAAATCTTCTAAAACTCCTCTAAGATATATTCGGCAGACTAGGGCCTTAGAGGTTCTAGGATTGACTTTTTGATCCCTCAAATTTAATTATGCGCGCTCACGATAAATTAATTAAACCTGTAATTAATCTAACCACCGTAAATTAAATAAACAGTGAAGTTTTTATTAAACGTTTAATTATAAATAAATAAACATAGAATAAAAGTGTTTTCTCCGTATTGAGTGTGTGCCCCCGATAGGCTCACACATTTCCGATGGCTAAACGATCGCATATCCCAATATTGTAAAGCTATGCTGAAATGCTTGAAACTGTAAAGACGTGTATAGATAAAATGTGTGCAGAATTTAGCTAGATTTGTAGCACAAAACTATAAACATATCTTGTAACCAAAATTGTAAACATTTATAGCATATTGTTTGAAACTGTAAACAAATGTTATGACCAACAACATTTGATTTTTCAAAGTGAGATAACATTGACTGACCAAAAACTAAATCCATTAAACATATAAACTGAATAGGTACCAATTACAAACATAGATGAAATTGTCAAATTCATGCAGCTTGTATAAACTTGCCAAAATTTACAAGTCATGACATAAGTTAACCATTGTTCACATGCAAAACAAAATATTACTACCATAACTTATTAAACAAGATGGTGCATCATAAGGACCACCAAGTACAGCCTCAACATTATGCTTTCTTTTTTCCTTGCTTGAGGATATGCTCCCAAGTTTTCCCATTCGATAACCCTCGAACTACTCTTGTCACGGAAACAGGGCTTTTGCCAATTCCACATTCTTTGGCTCTCTTACCCACGCAAACATATTTTCCTTCAAGCAAATTATCAAATTCCTTACAATTAAGTGAAGGACCACTACCTACCTTCTTAGCTTGTTTACAGCTCTGTGATGGACCAACAAGTAGCTTATCTAACAATCTTGGATGGACCAACATCAACCTGTTTTGGTGTCTCTACTATCAAACTTGGTTTGCTTTGCACTTCATCAGTTGATTCACCTACACCCTTTCTCTTAAAACCACCAATTGTATTTCTCACAAAGATCTTTATGTAATAGTGTGTCGCTGAATACATACATGTAGCTTTATAGTGTTCAAATGACCTAAAGCCATGATAGTCAAGCAATTCTGTAGTTGGACCTTCATTTCTCAATTTGGAAACGACTTGTGCTGCTTCTGTTGTTAAAGGTAACCCAAGATCTAAAGGAAATGAGTCAATGCTCGTTGAATACATTGGATCAAAACTAGAAATAGTCGAATCACTAGAAAGAGGTGAATCTCTACTACTAGGGTTACGCCCACTGTTTTCCATAGTGCTGCTACTATCACTACTAATTGTAATTATACCTAATGCAAATTAATGGGAAATCAAGTCAATTAAATCCTACCAAACCAAAACACCCAATATCTAAAGGAAATCCAATTAAAATTTAAGGAGGAAGAAAATTTGAACAAAATCAAGATTGGTTGGGAACAAAATCAATTTAAACCTAATTAACTAAATCGGCCTAATCAAGCATGGACAAGGAATCAGTTCAATAAAATTATAAAGGTCAATTAGGGATCATACCTTTGCCTTTATCCATTAAACAAAAATCCTAAAGATTTTTTTTTATCTAATTGGGGAAATTAAAAAGGGAGCTTAGGGATTATACTCATAACTAAAAAAACAAAACTGTTATGTACACTACCTATGTATCTAATTACGTTGATTTTTGATTTTAGGGTTCTTATGGCGTGATCAAATGGATCTGATGGCTGAAGATGTGAAGAAGAAGATGTAAGATTAATAGCAAAAGTGTTTCCCACAAAAAATTATATAGGAGAGGTTATAACCGGTTACAAAATTTATGTATCGGTTCTTTAGGTGAAAAAAGAAAATTTAAAGATAAACTTCTCTCTTTCAAATGTGTTTTTATATATAAAAAAATTCGTAATATATAATGGATCAAAATAAAACGTTGGTGATATATTTATGGCTTTTACTAAAAATAATATCTATACATCATTGTCACCATAAGTGTATGTTGGACCAAAATATTAAGAGATAAACATTAAAGTTTATGCTGGACAGAAAAGCTAACATACATGTAAACAAAATAACCGTGTTGCATTACTTTTTTTATTAAAGGGAAATTCTATAAAAAAAACAGTTATGTAAACAAATGTTTTGAGACTTGGTTTTTAAATCGACTTACTTATCGGATTCGGGTTAACCCGATTTTTTTATTATTTTTATTTATATTTCTAATAATTAACAAAAATTATACTACGTATATAAATACGTATATAAATATCATAAAAACTCTCGTATATTTAATATATAAATTATTTACCAACCAATATAATATGGAAAAACAAAATTTCGTCGCAAATACGTAAAATCTACATATTTTTTTCTAAAAAAACCCGAAAAAATCGAAACTGGCCGGGTCTCGAGAACCGGGTTGACCCGAGTCACCCCAAATCCGATGGGTTTAATCGGGTTTCGAAAATGTAAAACCCAGATCAATATGATCCCTTTTTTCGATCAGAATCAGATCAACCGGTTGACTCGACCAAATCGAAGTAGGTTTGAATAAATTTGATGTACACTGTGTTATGTAGTCATACCACAAAGTAATTACCTAGAATTTGCGCATATCAGTAATTATTTGCTACTCTTTTCAGGGATGATCTTTGCAAAAACCGTGGGCAAACATTTCACTAAAAACTTTCTTTGAGGATGTAGGGTGTTAGTTTATGGCTTTCTGAATTATACGAACGATTAGTGTCTCACTTGACCAAATCACAAGTGTGATTTTTCGTATTTTTGTCGAATCAGAAATAATAATTACTATTACATAGGATATTTAAGAAAAATAAAAAACTTAAAATTATAATTGTAACAAAATATAGGTAATTGAGGTTTAAATTTGTATATACTATGTCTAATTCTAATATGTGAGTTCTTTTTTAGTGCTAAAAGAAAGTTTGAGATGTCTAAACTAACTCATATATTAGTACCCTGAACTTGTCTAAGTGAGTCATTTAGTACCCTGAACTTTTAAGGGTACAGAGTGGTACCTTGAACTTAATAAAATAGAATTTTTACTACTCTATACTAGTTAACTCAAAAATTAATTTTTTTTTTCTTTCAAAAATCATTTTAGTAAAATATTTTATAATAATTAATTTATAGTAAAACTTAAGCTAAGTATATATATTCTTCATATATTTAATTACTTTTTATTTTTAAAAATTAATATAGCATTTTAATCTATTATCTATAATAAAAAATATTTTAACAATCGTTTTAAAAATATTTCTATCACACTACTTTTAATATATTTATATTATATTATTAAGTGTTTGTTTCAAATAATTATTATAACAAGTTATAACAAAATATATAAAAGTTTTGTTATTTTCCAAATAAATATACATATAAAGAAATAAATATTTGTCACGATAAAAATTTAAAATTTTATTTCTTCATATGCATATTTATATAAAAAATAATAAAACTTCTATATATTTTGTTATAACTTGTTCTAATAATTATTTGAAACATACATTTAATAATATATTTAAAATATATTAAAAGGAGTGTGATAGAAATATTTTAAAAACCATTGCTACAAATATTTTTTATTATAGATAACAGATTAAGATATCATATTAATTTTTAATAATAAAAAGTAATTATATATTATAAAAATTATATATTTACTTAGCCCATATTTTACTATAAATTAATTATTATAAAATATTTATTAAAATAATTTTTTTGAAAGAAAAATAATAATTATTTATTGAGTTAACTAGTATGGGGTAGTAGAAATTCTATTTTGTCAAGTTCAGAGTACCACTCTGCATCTTTAAAAGTTTAGGGTATTAGATGATCACTTTGCCAAGTTCAAGGTACTAATATATGTTTTGCCCAATAAAGAATGATATAGTACATATTTATTCTCTATGGCATCTGATTTGAAAACCATGTAAAATCATGTGTGAATGGAATTTTACAGATTTCAAAACTTAAACACATGTGATTAGGATTAGTCGAAGCCCCTGTTTGGTTTAGAGGCTTGGGTTTATTCTTAAGTTTCACAAAAGAAAGCAGCTGCTTGTTTGGTGATTTGCCTTTGAGATTTGAGGATGACGTCTAAACAAAGTCAATTCATTTTAAAATCGAGATCAAAATGATTTTGAATCTTACTAATGTCACCTGGATTCAAATCGGAAACATTCTATGCTCGATGAATTTGATGCTCTTACTAAAAATAACGCTTACACTATGTTTTCGAGTCAAATTTTGAAGAGAAAAATAAAGTTTTGGAAAAGTAATAAAACGAAATTGTGTTTTAAGATTTTATTGAGAGAGAGAAAATATAAAGGATGGAGAATTATTTCATAATTTCACTGCTTATTTATCTCCTAATTTATGATTATTTGTAAAGAAATTGAGAGAGATTGTGCGCTTCTCTTTACTTATTTACTAAGTATTATTTATTTGTTTATACTTCATTCATGTGGCTATAAGTATTTAGTAAATGGAAAAAAAAAACGTTATGTTACCTTTCCCAATCTCCTTAGCTTAGGAACATAAAAAATTCAATCATTTTTTTTTCACTCCACTCCTCATCTTCTCATACACTTTATTTTCTTTCCTCATTAAACTCGTGAACAAAAGTGTTAGACTGTAGTGCCCCGACCTAATTTTACGAACATAGTTCGTTCCATGTGGTTATAAGTATTTAGTAAATGGTACTCTTAGTTGCTACAAAAAAAGGCTCATCTTGTGGCGAATGAAAATACTTAACTTTCAGTTATTGATGTTGGTGAGAACTTTAGTTCGGTTGTTAAATCGGCTACTATTCATTGGTCCTTAGTTTTGTTGTTTCTCGACATTGGCTTGTTCATCAGTTCGATATCAAGAACACATTTTTACATGACGCATTGTCTAAGATTGTTTATATGCAACATTTCAGGTTTTCGAGGTCCGCTTTGTCCAGCTATGTTTGTTTATTACAGAGGTCTCTTTATGGTCTCAAGCAGGCCCTCAGGGCCTATCAATGGCTTGTTGTTTATATTACTCGGGGTTAGATTTTCATAGTCGGGATGGCTCATCATTATTTATGTATCGACATGGTTCTTACACAAATAGTTTTCTTTATATGTTGATGACATTGTTTAGATAACTTATTCGACAACATTGCTTTAGGGGATTATTGTTTGTCTTCATTAGAAAATTTTCTATAACTGATCTTAGATAATTTAATTATTTTTGGGGTACTCCAGTCACTCGTACTTATCCACACATGTCTATATGTCAGCTGAAGTATAATTTTTAGAACTTTGAGCATGCTCATATGGTTAACTACAATCCTCGTCGGACTCCCCTTGACACATTATCTATGTTAGGGTCATATAGTAATCATGTATCTGATCTGACGCTTTATCGTAGTTTGGTAGGTTCTTTTTGTGACATCCCCCAAAATGGTCAATGCAGCGGAATAGCAATTGAGTGTCACTTGGTGGATCAACAACAAATAGTATACAGACCAATGATCATATAAGTGACATTGTAAATATTACATGAACCAAATATGAAATATTGTTAAAATGTCTTGACAAAATATTAATTTGTTATTATTCCAAAGTAATAAAACCCCGCCTCGATGAGTTTTATGATGCTTCCTACATGATGTTAGAATCTGTGTACACATAAGTACCTGCTTCAGTTTCCTGAGAAAAACATGCTTAAATGGGTCAACACAAAGTTGATGAATTAATAGGTTTAGTAAATAATAGTTTAGGATCGCAAACATCACAAAATTAGTATTGCACAAAGCCAAATACTATAAAGTAGTTCCAATTGCCTGTAATTGACGCTAGACGGCCTGCGTACAAGTCTCCGCCCATATAATGAATCCGACATGGTATACATCTGTTGTCCTGGCCTAGGCACAATGAGCACTATTCACCCAGATGGGGATTGTCAGTCTCAAATATATCTATTTATAATATTCGCGCTATCACACAATTAACAGTTACAGTCCAAGGGTCATGGGTATCAACAATAGGCAAATGTAATCAAGGGTAATAGTTCAGTTTGCGCCCTATAAAAATATGTTGCATGTTTTCTCCCCAAATAATGTTTCAAAATAGTTAAAGTAAAAGTGTGGAACCATGAACTCACCTCAACAACAGTGTACGGTGATATCACCAATAATCTGGATAGTACGATAACGATACAATCAATTACCTAAGTAATCTAAATGGGTCTGGGTAAATGCACAAAATAATGCTAAATTCTTTTTGTTAATTAAATGTACATTCATACTATAATTAAATTGTTCGTTAATTTATTTTCCAACCTATATGGAGTTGTTACGTAATAGCGTACATTTTAATTATTCGCGTATAATTACTTTTATCTAATTATTAGAGGTATAATAATTTAAATAAAATGATTTTTATATATATAGGATTTATAGAAAATAAATGTTTATATAAACATCCTTTAAGTTTCAATTGTACCAAAAATAGTCCCTCAAGTTTCACAAGTTACCGTTTAAACCCTTTGGTTTATTAGTTAATTAATATTAATAAAAACTTTAGTTTAATTGCATCTAAGTCCTTGTTTTTCCAATATTTACACAACAGCCTCTAGGGCTTATAAAACTTTTGGACATTGGCAAAAAGTACCCCTAGGGTTATATAACTTTCGATTTTTGGCAAAACTAACCCTTAAGGCTTGTTTAAGTTTCGGGTAATTACAGTTTGGTCCTTAGGGTTTGTTTGGTTTCGGTTGTAGTCACAAATACCCCTCCAACTTTCAAAAATGACCAAATAGACCTTGTAGTTTATAGTTTTCATAAATTAAACTTTTAAATATCATGGTTTGTACCCAAATGTTTTATAAAGTCAAAAATTGACCATAAAACTTTTATAACTTTCATTTTTAGGATATAACTTTCACTAATATTTTTAAATGGCACAAATAGTAACTAAAAATGGGTTTAGAGACTTAATGGGCTCAAAGTGGCCCATTAAGGGATCCAGTTGGTTTTAAAGACTTATGGTCTTTGTATTGGGCTTATATAAGTTCACTTAAGCTTAGAAAATTATAAAGGAGCTAATTTATACTTAATAAGCCAAAAATGCTTATGGGCCTAATAGTGTGTCTCGGTTTGGGCTTATCTAGTTATGGGTTTCGTAAGTTTACTATTGGCCTAGTGGCTTATTTTTGTGGGCTTATAGTGTAAGAACCCGTACTTTCCCAGCATTATTTTATTCTTTTTATGTGCTTCTTGAATTTTCTAACGTATTACGTTTTCTTGTATTGCTATATGTAAATCCTGAGATTTTTAAATTATACTTTTTAAGTATTTTTTTGATCATCGATAAATACTTTGTATGGAATTATAAATTTTTTTATTTTATTTTCCCATATTTATTTAAATCAAAGTTTTTTTTTATTTAAAATCACCCGCGTACGTTTTACAACGAGTTTATTCAAATCAATGAACAACGAGAATTCCTAGTGATCGCGATACCGACGGATGCCCAAAAGTTTACGTTTATTTATCGATTGTTTCGATAATTAATGCTTTCGACAGTTTCGTTTTAATTACGTATTAAGTCATGTCGGGAAATCATATAATCATTTTTATGATGCATTGTAACTTTTGAAAAGTATTTTTACGAAACCCGAGCCCCGTAAATATTTTCAATATTTACCAATAACCATTTTCTACCCTTTAACTATTTCATTTCATTTTGACCCAAAACTATTCAATAATAGCAAATTCTACCCTAACATCCCTATAAATTCGTTTTTCACCTAACCTTTTCATTTTACTTCCATAAAAACACACACTAGATGAACACAATGCTCTCTCATTCCCTTGCTTTCTTTACCGCCACTTACACCACCATAAACACCCTCAGAATCATCAAGTTTTCTTTGATTCAACAAAATCTAAATTTAGACCCTATCTTAGAATCGAATGGTGATTATGTTGACACAAAAATCTTTCACATGCATCAAGATTTTATGTTCCTATGTTTTTATGGTGGGGATGAGTCTTGATCGTCATGCATGTGATGATCATGGCTAGATCATATTGTTCATACTAAAAAGGTTATTTTGATCTTTGATTTTTGTTAAAATTTTACATGCAAGTGTTTTTAGGAGTGTTTGGTTTATGGGAATGATAGTATAGTGATCCTAGAGATATGGGAATGATTATATTTGGTGGGAAAATTTATTTAACATGTTTCTAAAAGTATAATTTGGGACAACAGCTTTAAACAGATTGTTTCGTAGTTTTAAGGTCTGTGAAAGGCTAAGTTTCTTTGATATTGTTGTAGAGTTTTCCAAGACGCTCGTTTTGGTATAAGATAGAGCTTCTAAGTCATTACGATTCAAAAGTTATGCTAATTTTAGTTTTCGTGTACCGGGAGACGCAAGTCGGCACAATCCGAAATTGTGGCTGATTTTGGGTCGACTCTCGGGGACTTTAGGCTTGTTTTGATAAATGCATCTACTGGTTTTCAAAGTTTACAAACTTAGTTTGATGAGTCTAGTAGTGTTTTCAAAAGACGGATTGTCGAGTTAGTACTTTTAAAGTGGTCTAAACGGTTTTACAAAACATGTGTACAAATCTGTCCCAAATTTGAAGTCGAGTTTAGTGTCGAGCTGATGGATTTTAAAGTTTGAACTTTGGCCCAAACTTTGGTGAGGTCTTATACAGGTTATAAGTGACCTTTACACCAATTTTCGTCTAAAACGGACAAGTCTAGATAGGGTAGATCGGTGTGTACATTCGGGGTGTACTTGCTGATTTTAATTTTGGACACATAGTTCAATGCTTCTGTTGCGTGAGTTTGAGTATTCACCATCGGACATGGTGACTTACTCAAGTTCTTATTCATTATATAAATGACTTAGCTACTGGTCCAAGTAAGGTTAAAGGATAGTTTGACTTGCATTGACTTGGCGTCGTATAACGGGTCATTTTCAAGTGTTCAAGTGTTTTAACGTGTAGTGTTGGAATAAATGGTTACTATGAATTCATTTGGTTCGTGTCAATGGTTTTGAAACATGAATACTTTGAAAACATTTGAGTCATATTATATTTGGTATATATATCGATATTGAGTTCGAGTCTTAACGCGCGCCTTATTGTGATAGGTTGCGGTTTTCTTGTTTCCCCGGGCATCCATATCGTCGGTGATCGTCTCACTACCATTGTCTCTACTCAGTTGCTGAGTACCGTGAATGACTTACCTCGTGGCTAAGGTGAGTTCATAGCCCCTTTTTACTTGTACATGGTTTCTAAACACGGGGTGAGATTTTACATGGTGGAACACAACCATTTAAAAACTGTGTGCTATCCTCAACTTGTATGCTATCTAGAAATTGTATGCTTTCCAGAACTTGAGGATTTCCAACTGATTTTCATTGATATTATTGCTTTTAGTCTGTAGCCTTAAGTTTCCTTTCATTGATCATGAACCGTTAATTAATCCTGCTACCAAGCGCGAATGTTGTGGGTGGATCCATCGGGATTGACTATCCCCGTCCCGATTACCTTGACGCACTAATATTTGTTTATCACTTGAGTATTTAGGCTGAATACTGACTAGAGGAACTTACACCGAGTTAAGCTTCGGTTCATGAACTAAACAACAATAATAATGTTTCGGACAATGGTTACTGTACATAACCATTTTCCCCTATTTCTTGTTTACAAATGAATGCTTGTGTTTCACATCCTTATTGCTAAACCTATGAATGTCACTCAACTTTATGTTGACGATTTTACATGTTTAATCTCAGGTATTATTACTTAGTTTTGCTTGGATGGGAGCCCGCAGGATATTATCGCAGCTTGGAGATTTCTGTGATGCTTTTGAAAGATTGATTTTATATAAACTGTCAAAAGTTTATTCTATCTTTTGGGCAATTTTATGTTATAAATTGAGACGAAATAATATAATTTTCCGCTTCTAAAACTCTGGGATCTATGTTTAAAAACTCTGACCTTTTATGATGTAATGTACATGTTTTTATTTCGTCAGCTTTGAATGAACTGTAATTCATTGTTTCTTGTACTATGACGTGTTACCCCCTCGTTGCCTAGTTGTTCCATGTCAGATTCTGGGGGTCTCACAGATTGGTATCAGAGCGATGGTTATAGAGAACTGAGTCATTTTTCAAAAATTAGTCTATAACCGAAAGTTCAAATATTTTATTGTTTCTAAGTGTCAAACACAGAATCTGCCATTGCTGTTCGATATCTTTGCGGGTAACTCTCTAATCCTTATTATTTACTTTTTATTATCGTTATAGTATTTAATCTTTTGATTACATGTTGAAATATTACGTTACCCTGATGACGATAATTACTATGTCTTTTCAAAGCCTATGTGCTTCATGAATTATCATTGAATGTTACTGTAGTTACATCTGCCTATACTGTATTTCTGGAATTCTTGTTCTTGTGAATTGATCTTATTGCAATGATTTTATATCGTTATGACGTTACAAACTTGTATTCAGAGCGCGTATGCTGCTGACTTTTCATGCTCATTTTTTCGAGTACTATTGCTATTTCATTTATGCGTGATACGACTGACTTCATATGCTCGTTCGTTTTGAACCGTCTGTTTTTCTCGACTCACTGCTACATGCCGTATATATTCTCGTGATACCATTGTTCGGAATTGAATAAGTGTTGTTTTCGATAAAACTCCTGATTTTCATTCTTACTACCGTGCATGTTGCTTTCATTGTTTATTTCCCTTAAAGTATCTATTTAGATACACAGATTTTCTTCCCGACCATTCGTAATTGAATGTCTAGTCTATAGGCCATTGTGTAGCTCAATGTGTCTCCCAAAAAGACTGAAGGACATCATGTGTTTCACACATCTCGAAGTATTCGTTGAATCAGTACCTGAATAATATCGTGGGTTTTCGTAATCTTGATTGACCTTTACGTCACCGTTTTACACGACAATTGTACATGGATTACATCTTATTTCATTGACCATTCTACATTTCGACTTCAACTTACAACATCCGTTGTACCTTGAACACATGATCGTCATTTATTATGTGACGATTGTTTGGAATACGATCCTACTTGTATCCTCCCCTTTTCATTAAACCACCTCTCTTCAGGAGTGTGATTTGTTAATATTTGTTTCTTTCTCGGTATGTCTTATGATTTTGGAAAATCACGTCGCCAGGAGACCTTCTTGCATTGCATCTTACAGCCGAAGACACGGATGATATGCGTCGTTTTTTATCTCTCAGATTATCGTTGGCATTCTTGAACCATTTCCATACTGTGTTTTCTTTACATGATTAATTATGCAGTTATTCTTCTCTTTCGTCTTTATGGAATCCACAAGTCTTGTGTGTACATTAATTCGGAGTCATTATGAAATTTGGATCTAATTTCAAGCTGTGTCGAAAAAATACTTTGTACAGAAACCTTACAGGAAATTTAACACTATCAAGAAAATATTTTTATAACCTTAGACATAAAAATATATTTTTACCTGTTGAGATGTTCGTTTTGGACATAATACTTTTACCAGTAAACTTTAAAATTGAGCAAGTTACGCTCATTTGAGATTGTAAAATCTAAAGAAGTTATTTTCTGAATAATTCTAAAATATCATTTTGTTGACATATTTAAATCAAGGGCATTTTCGTCCATTTTTATTCCGTTTCAAGTCTCGGGTAAAACTAGAAAGTTGTTCAAAACATTGTTTTAAATCGAAATGCATTAGACTTCGAGTCTTCGAATATCGTTTAGTGAGTTAATTGGTCTAGTCAAACCCAAAAGTCAAAACTAATAGACTTTAAAAATATGATTTCAAGCGTTTTGAGTTCGTTGAGCTCGTAAAACTTTAACTAATGATATTTTGCAAACTAAAAACAAGGATTGCGTTTGAACAAATATAAAATAGTAACTTTGAGTTCGGTCATACATGTACATAGATCTTGAATTTTTGAAATCTGGTAACTTCCTAATGTAGAAACTTTTCGGAGTGATTGTACTATTTGTTAACTGATACCCTACTTTCTTAAAAGTATATTATTGTCAAATTTATCACGATGTGCACACATACGGATTCCTTTATCCTTTCTTTTATTTATGACTTAATTGTCATTCTATTGTCTTTCTTTGCTTCTATCATACCACTGAATTGGACCGAGGTTGAAGATCTTTCTTTCGTAACGTTTGTTATCATCTTGACACGCGTTTCATGACGATTCCTGCTAAACCTCTTGAAACCTTATCACCTTGTAACCATTTCGTTGACTGACTTGAACTACTCATTATTTCCCTCTTGTAACCCACTCGCTACTTTATAAACTATTGTCATGTTACCATATAACTCAAACTGCTCTTGTTTGTGAATCATTTTACAAGAGGTTTCATTTGGGCTTTCTTAATTAATTGAAGGTTATTTTATAGAATTAATTTATATTAATTATACAATGTATTTTCATAAATTGTTCAACGATTGGTCTTGTAAAGAAATCTTGTAACATTAAAATTGATGATTTAAATAATCAGCCAGTATCTTATTGGGGAAAAGTTTCATATGTTATTTTGGTTCCTGTTTTTACAAATGACATTATATACATATTTTAAATAATATGATATGTAATACTGCTTTGACGAAGATGAGCATCGCATTGCTAGTTCTAAATTATGCATGGCCTGATCACCTATGCCTAATTTAGAAGGAGCCATGCAAGGCCAAATAGTAGTCGCCCTGAATATTTAACCAATAATCAACTTTTTAGTTATGTTTCTTAAAAAGTTAGATAAAATAAAGTTTTGAAAACTTTTACATCTTATGTGAGTAACAACAATTCGTGACTTACACATATGAACCCTTATCTTTTCTTGAACAAAGTACGTGCCTCAAGCACATATTTCTTTACTCAACGACCTTTGCTTTACCTGTTACCTCATCATCCTCATGATACGATTTTCGTTACCATTTGCCTAAATTCTCACCATTGATACCAGACTTGAAAGTTTCAACGTTATTATGCCTCTTCATCGATCGATCTTCTTTATCTCTGTTGGTAGACCTTCAAAACGTCTCTGGACGCGATTAATGATTTATGACTGGACGTGAACGATGATTACGTGTATTTGCCATGATGTTTGTTATATACTATCGTCTTGAAATTCATTCGTGTGAATTATGTGTTGCTTTCGTCTTTCATTGCTAATGTTGTTCATTTTACTGGAATTACTATCAAGTAACTTCTTAATAATTTTCTTTGATTCAAAAATTCGTTGTGTGGCTTTTCTCCTTCGATCATGTATCGACCCCCGAGAACTTAATAAGCCGTTGTGGTGATGTCAACCACACTCGTGAATTAATCATTGCTATAATCCTTTGTTTCTCATTATTTTTATTATTATTGTCGCAACTATTCTATCATGTTTGTTAAGAATTGATACGATTTTTGTTTTATTCCCTTGTGTTATTACTCGCATATAGATTGTTGACCTTTATATGATTTATATTCGTTGCTGTCTTGTCACCTTTTGAAACCAGTAAATGTTACGTGTTTATCCTTTGATACTTTAAACACTTTCTTGAATTTCTAAAAATTATTATTAATTTTTAAGAATGTTTTATACATTTTATCAAATGTTTAAATTACCAAAATAACTGTTTCAAGTTAAGTACCGGATATATATATCATCTTTGGTAAATTCATAACTATTATTTAAAAAGGGTATCAAGCTGTATCTTTTTAAAAAATTGATTATATCTTACTTTACTTTCAATATAATGAAATTATTAAATTAATTTATAATTTCTAACAATGATTCTAAATAACCTGGAAAATCTGATTTTCTCTAATGGTAACGATAAACTTGAGTTTCTAACAGAAATTTCATACAGTCACCCGAAAAGCTCTTAAGCTGATCAAAATAGCTAGTTAAAACTGAGTTTTAAAGTAATACCAAATACTAGACAACTGATTGTGACAGCTTGTATTTTAAATGATCATATGTAATTCATTTTTCCCTTCTAATTCTTTTGTAACTGGATTATTACGTTTTAAGATTGTCACATTTTACAGTTGCACGATTTGCGACCCCTTGTTGATTTATAATCTTGGATCATTTTATCGCACTTTGCCTGTTTAAGCGATTCTTGTGTTCATTCTTGTTAGTTTATAGCACGTATTTCCAACAATTCTATATCTTGATGTATCTCCGTATTGAAACATCGTTATTCTAATCCAAGACTGAAAAGTTATACGAAAAGGAGTTAAGAAACTGAAGCATAGTGAATTCTAACCGTTAAGATTCGTCGTGGTACGGAAATTACCTGGGAAGCAATGAAATTTGTTCTACACTTTGTACATCCTCTTGTTTGCATCTTCTACTGTTTTCAGAGAACTCTGGGGACCAGAGTTCCTTTAGGGGGGAAGACTGTAAGAACCCGTACTTTCCCAACATTATTTTATTCTTTTTATTTGTGCTTCTTGAATTTTCCAACGTATTACGTTTTCTTGTATTGCTATATGTAAATCTTGAGATTTTTAAATTATACTTTTTAAGTATTTTTCTGATCATCGATAAATACTTTGTATGGAATTATAAATTTATTTATTTTATTTTCCCATATTTATTCAAATCAAAGTTTTTTTATTTAAAATTACCCGCGTGCGTTTTACAACGAGTTTATTCAAATCAATGAACAACGAGAATTTCTAGTGATCGCGATACCGACGGATGCCCAAAAGTTTACGTTTATTTATCGATTGTTTCGATAATTAATACTTTCGACGATTTCGTTTTAATTACGTATTAAGTCGTGTCGGGAAATCATATAATCATTTTTATGATGCATTGTAACTTTTGAAAAGTATTTTTACGAAACCCGAGCCCCGTAAATATTTTTAATATTTACCAATAACCATTTTCTACCCTTTAAACTATTTAATTTCATTTTGGCCCAAAACTATTCAATAATAGCAAATTCTACCCTAACATCCCTATAAATTCATTTTTCACCTAACCTTTTTCATTTTACTTCCATAAAAACACACACTATGAACAAAATGCTCTCTCCTTCCCTTGCTTTCTTTACCGCCACCTACACCACCATAAACACCCTCAAAATCATCAAGTTTTCTTTGATTCAACAAAATCTAAATTTAGACCCTATCTTAGAATTGAATGGTGATTATGTTGATACAAAAATCTTTCACATGCATCAAGATTTTATGTTCCTATGATTTTTATGGTGGGGATGAGTCTTGATCATCATGCATGTGATGATCATGGCTAGATCATCTTGTTTTCATACTAAAAAGGTTATTTTGATCTTTGATTTTTGTTAAAATTTTACATGCAAGTGTTTTTAGGAGTGTTTGGTTTATGGGAATGATAGTATAGTGATCCTAGAGATATGGGAATGATTATATTTGGTGGGAAAATTTATTTGACATGTTTTCTAAAAATATAATTTGGGACAGCAGCTTTAAACAGATTGTTTCGTGGGTTTAAGATCTGTGAAAGGCTAATTTTATTTGATATTGTTGTAGAGTTTTCCAAGACGCTCGTATTGGTATAAGATAAAGCTTCTAAGTCATTACGGGTCAAAAGTTATGCTAGTTTTAGTTTTCGTGTACCGGGAGACGCAAGTCGGCACAATCCGAAATTGTGGCTCATTTTGGGTCGACTCTCGGGGACTTTAGGCTTGGTTAGATAAATGTATCTACTGGTTTTCAAAGTTTACAAACTTAGTTTGATGAGTCTAGTAGTGTTTTCAAAAGACGGATGGTCGAGTTAGTACTTTTAAAGTGGTCTAAACGGTTTTACAAAACAAGTGCACGAATCTGTCCCAAATTTGAAGTCGAGTTTAGTGTCGAGCTGATGGATTTTAAAGTGTGAACTTTGGCTCAAACTTTGGTGAGGTCTTATACAGGTTATAAGTGACCTTTACACCAATTTTCGTCTAAAACGGACAAGTCTAGATAGGGTAGATCGGCGTGTACATTCGGGGTGTACTTGCTGATTTTAATTTTGGACACATAGTTCAATGCTTCTGTTGCGTGAGTTTGAGTATTCACCATCGGACATGGTGACTAACTCAAGTGCTTAGTCATTATATAAATGACTTAGCTACTGGTCCAAGTAAGGTTAAAGGATAGTTTGACTTGCGCTGACTTGGCGTCGTATAACGGGTCATTTTCAAGTGTTCAAGTGTTTTAACGTGTAGTGTTGGAATAAATGGTTACTATGAATTCATTTAGTTCGTGTCAATGGTTTTGAAACATGAATACTTTGAAAACATTTGAGTCATATTATATTTGGTATATATATCGATATTGAGTTCAAGTCTTAACGCGCGCCTTATTGTGATAGGTTGCGGTCTTCGTATTTCCCCGGGCATCCATATCGTCGGTGATCGTCTCACTACCATTGTTTCTACTCAGTTGTTGAGTACCGTGATTGACTTACCTCGTGGCTAAGGTGAGTTCATAGCCCCTTTTTACTTGTACATGGTTTCTAAACATGGGGTGAGATTTTACATGGTGGAACACAACCATCTAAAAACTTTGTGCTATCCTCAACTTGTATGCTATCCAGAAATTGTATGCTTTTCAGAACTTCAGGATTTCCAACTGATTTTCATTGATATTATTGCTTTTAGTCTTTAGCCTTAAGTTTCCTCTCATTGATCATGAACCGTTAATTAATCCTGCTACCAAGCGCGAATGTTGCGGGTGGATCCATCGGGATTGACTATCCCCGTCCCGATTACCTTGACGCACTAATATTTGTTTATCACTTGAGTATTTAGGCTGAATACTGACTAGAGGAACTTACACTGAGTTAAGCTTCGGTTCATGAACTAAACAACAATAATAATGTCTTGGACAATGGCTACTGTACATAACCATTTTCTCCTATTTCTTGTTTACAAATGAATGCTTGTGTTCCACATCCTTATTGCTAAACCTATGAATGTCACTCAACTTTATGTTGACGATTTTACATGTTTAATCTTAGGTATTATTACTTAGCTTTGGTTGGATGGGAGCCCGCAGGATATTATCGCAGCTTGGAGATTTCTGTGATGCTTTTGAAAGATTGATTTTATATAAACTGTCAGAAGTTTATTCTATCTTTTGGGCAATTTTATGTTATAAATTGAGACGAAATAATATAATTTTCCGCTTCTAAAACTCTGGGACCTAGGTTTAAAAACTCTGACCTTTTATGATGTAATGTACATGTTTTTATTTCGTCAGCTTTGTATGAACTGTAATTCATTGTTTCTTGTACTATGACGTGTTACCCCCTCGTTGCCTAGTTGTTCCATGTCAGATTCTGGGGGTCTCACATATGGGCCCGTTAAGGGATCTAGGGTATTATTCTAGCTTATTTTCGGACTAGGGAAGCCTTAAGCTTCTAGTTTTCTAGGTATGAAATAGTTCTAAGGCAATGGCTAATATATACTTAAATAGATCAGATCTAAGCATTAAAACACGCAGGTAATTCAAGCCGAGAGTTCCAAGGCTAGATCTAGGGTTTGTTTCTCTAGGGTTTTACGTATGCATAGTGTTCCCACCATGGTTTCTATGTGTAAAACTAGTTTATACATGAAATGCTTACATGTTCATTAGTTCACAAAGAAATGTAAATGAGTATGAAGGTTTGTGATACTTACTCGTTTCTTTAAGGTGATGAGTGAACTAGAATGACGAATGAGCTAGCTATCCGTGACCTCACCTTAATATCTAGGAGAATTATGGGCGTGAATGTGTATACTCGCTTCCTTAGGCTTCCTTTTTGTGGCTTGATGTTCAAGATACTCTAACTAGAAATGAATGCTAGGTAGTTATGATGAGGAACAAAGATTTGGATGAGTAAATGTGTTTGAAGGTTTTGGACTATGTGTTAATGTGTATGCCGAGAGCGAGAGATATGAAAATGAAGGATTGGTGTTTGTGGTTTAAGCTTATACACGGCTAGTATGAGATCTCAAGGATCTTGATGTATCTAAGTTAGATTTAGGTGTATCTTAGCAAGATATCACAAGTACATTTCCTTAATGAGGCATGTTTGTACAAGTTGGCCCTTCCTATATGTGGTAGCCGCGTTTCATGGGTGAAGGAGACAAGGAGTTGTCAAATAGTCCTAGGTTTAATTGTACAATGTTGTATAAGGTTGTTTTGTAGCATGTGTTGAAATATCTTAGGTTCTAGAAGCATATATGTCGCATGGTTTATGTTGTTTCGGCTAGGTGTAAGTGTTTGAGGGAGATCTTGGTAAATCTAAGAAGATCTTAAGGATCTAATTGAATTTGGTTAGTACTAGGTTAGATTTAGGGTGATTTAGTTAAGGTTTTAGGTGTTTTTGTGAAAATATATGTTGTATAAAATAAAATGTGAGGTTTAGGTTTATTAAAAGTGTGACACTTGTTTGTAATGTATAAAAAATGTAAATGTGAAGTTGAAATATTACAAGTCTTGTTATTAAAGTGGTGATATCTGTTATAGTGTAATATATATTTATATATATAATAGTAAGTTTAGGCTCTTGGTAAATTTAAATACGTGTGATCATGATTTTTAGATATTATAAGTCTAAAATAATGTAGTGTAGATGTCCTTGAGTTCCAAGTGGCTAAAAAGTTACCAAAGTGATTAATTGAGTGTATGCATGTTCATAAATATAAAATAAATATGAAAAGGTTCCCGTGATCAAATATCCGTAATGACACTTATGTAAATACATAATGTAAATGATAGGCCAAAAATCTCATGCAAAGGTGATATTATATAAAATCATGAGGTGACGTGTACAAGTGATGTCATGCTAAAAATGGTATTTCAGGGGTTTTACACTTTTAAGTATCTTACTTTTTGCTCCCTAATATCTCTTATGTTGTTCATTAGGTATGTTTGTATGTGCATGATCCAATGAAGGCTCAAATTAATGATCTTAAGCAGATTTTGCGGTATGTTCGTTGTACTTTGAAGTTTATTATGCAATTATATTCGTCTTCCACCTCATCCTTGATTGTATACTTGGATGTAGATTGGGTTGATTGCCCAACTACTCGTAAGCCCACTTGCGGTTAATGTATGTTTCTTGGCAACATCTTAATTTCCTAGTCTTCTAAGCGTCAGCTGACACTTTCACGTTCAACTGTTGAGACGAAGTATCGTGGTGTTGCTAATTCTGTTGTTGAGACTTGTTGGTTGTGGAACTCGTTATGTAAGATCTACACTTCGTTGTTTTTTCTGTTTCTCTCATTTATCATGACACTATTAGTGCAGTTCATTTATCAACTAATCGCATGCATCATCAACGTACAAAAGATAGCGTGATCAATATACATTTGTCATTTGGTTGCTGCTGGTCAGGTTTGAGTCACAAAACCAACCCAATACTTATTACTAATTGTGCCCAAACTTTTCTCACAATTAAACACAACACCCACACTTGCATTCACGAATTCTTTGTTTTACTTTATCCACCCAAAAATCAAACCAAGAAAACTAGTATAGTCATTTGGTCCTTTTTAATACTGAATCTCAAAAGGAACAACCTTGAATCTTGTATCTTTATGCAACCCGTGTTTAGTTGTTTCGACTTTAGATCTTGATAATGGTATCTGCAAGTTTGTATATATCAAAGATTGATGATGGATGAACGTGTTGTTGGTCTAACGGGTTTTGAAGTGAAAAGCACTTGATATTTTGCAAGGTTTAAACGGAGTAAGACCCACCCCCCAAGTGTGATCCAAATGTTTATAAGTTACCCCGCATCTATCTTTAAAAAGAACAAACAATCAAAACGCTTGATCGTATCTGACTGGTCAAACGCCAAAGATAATCATTTTTTTGCAGAGACAAACAATGCATAAGATAGTTTTTCTCAAGTAAAAGTATACTTATTAGCTAATCAAAATCATACTCAATTAAGACCAAAATCTTATTATCGATTAATGTATTAAACTAGTTCAATCACTTTAAAATGTGTCACGATCGAGATAATCAAATAATACTCTGTAACACCTTAACTGTTTATACATCGAGTGTCTCAGTCAATTCCTAACAACATTCATTAGAGAACCTTAATAAATTACCTCAAAAAGATCTCATCTCAAGGAAAAAAAAAAAAAAAAAAAACGTATAAGTAAACAAAAACAGTACCTACCGACACAAAGAAATCAAGATCCAAAATGGTTTCATTAAAAAACATGGCCCACGAACCATGAGATTTCCCCCAACTTGTTCTTCTCTTTAATTTCTCTCTTTTATAAAACCTCAATTTTTCACACTCACAAAAACAGATCCAAGATCCATTTATATTACACTTTCCCATTAACACATTTATCAAAAGGTTAGTTTTTTTTTTTTTTTTTTAACATACCCATTTTATTTATCTTAATTATAATGTTGTCATTTGTGATTCGTAATTTTATATGAATTTGTGTTATGTTTTTGTATTCGGGTTTTTGTGAATCTTGAATTATTACGTACTAGTAGTAACTTTTTTTTTGAATCTGACACAAGTGTTTGGTGTTCATGTTCTCAATTGCTTTCTGTCTTTCTATTTATGGAAAGTCCTCATTATGGCTTTATGCAATCATAGGAGCTCTTTTAAGTCCAACAGTAAAAATGTTAGCTTTTTTTGTGTGTATCAGGTGGATCTAGTAATAATTTGCTTTTGATCCACAATGTGATGTGTTATGTCATTTTTTTTTATCCCAGATTTGCATACGATTTGCTTGTTAGATTAATAGAATTTTCGGGTTCGAGCCAATGATCGACATGATTACATAAACTTCAAGATCAACAGTTTAGACTTTTGATAGTCAGATTAGTTTTTTTTTACTTGCATTGATACGAATTCTATGCTTAATCTCAGCTTTTTTATGATGGATTAAGCAGATAGTTGGATATAGTAAGCTAAGAACTTTGTCGAATCTGAATCTGCAAAGTACTAAGTGTGAATCTAAAATCAGAACATGACTTTTTGTATATTTTTGCTTGTTTCTTGTGACAGAGTGTAACGTTTTCCTAACTTGATACTTAGTAAGTTTGAATTGAGTTTAAAAGTATATGTTCTTGTTTGTGTTTTTGCAGATTGTAGTCTTTTCTAGACTGATAGTATACAGTATACACGAATAGTCATGTCAAGAAGGCCAGGAAGTACCACACGTCGGTTAGTGGGCAACGGGGGCAATCCACTAGGGGGACTTTTTCACTCGAAATCAAAAGCTTCACCCCTATTATCTGTTGTGCTTGTCTTACTAGTAAGTTCACAATTTCTCATAGTGGACAGTATATTTTTAATAGCTGCAGATGTTGACTCAATTCTTTCTATATGAATCAGGGAACAGTCCTTGTGATAGGCTATGTTTACAAGGGCTCAGGTTTGTACTAATCTCGAATCATGATACTATGTGGATGCAGTAATGCGTATCACTTTTTGCATCTAACTTACAATTTAATTTTATAATGCAGGTGGATCAGACCTTAAAGCATTTAGCAAGCTTGAAGGTTAGGAATTGATCCAATCACACATAATGACTCTTTATTATATGTTTTACGAATATATTACTACATGATAGGAAATAGGTTAGATTTGGGATGAGGACTAACATGAATACTCTGAACATTTTCAGACTCTAGTTGCACGTTTGATGTTCATATGGCAATACCTATTTTAAAGAAGACCTATGGTGATAGCATGCGCAAAGTACTACATGTTGGTCCCGATACTTGTTCAATAGTCTCTCAATTGTCAAAAGAAAAGGATACAGAAGCATGGGGTGTTGAACCCTATGATATAGAGGAAACTGATGTTACTTGCAGAAGTCTTGTCCGCAAGGGTCTTGTTCGTGTTGCTGACATCAAGTTCCCATTGCCATACAGAGCTAAATCGTTTTCTTTGATCATAGTTTCTGACTCGGTCGATTATCTGTCTCCCAAGTACCTCAACAAGACCCTTCCAGATTTAGCACGAGTCTCTGCTCAAAATCTTGTTATATTCACAGGTAACTTTCTATAATATAACAACCTTAAATCAAGGGTAAATTTGTCATTATGTAACTCTGTTAACATTGTGCCTTTCAGGTAAACCGAGTAGTTCAAAAGCGAAACTCCCACAATCATCAAGATTTGGACGCCCAGTAAGCATTCGTCTCACATGTGTAGTTATGTTTACTTTTGTAATGATGAAAATAATAACATGAATGATGTTTTTGTGAAGGCTAAAATGAGAAGTGCGTCCTGGTGGGCCCGTTTTTTCGTTCAGACAAGTCTTGAGGAGAATGAATCAGCAGCTAAGAAGTTTGAGCAGGCCGCTATCAAGAGTTCATACACACCAAAATGCCAAGTTTTCCACCTGAATTCGTACCACTGATGGGCGTGACACTAACTATTTACAATCATTTTGGCGCAGTTTTTTAGCCGGAGAATAAGACTTCGGCTAACATATAGGTATAGATGTGTTGTTCTTGGTTCAGTTTAGTGGAAGATGTTGATTCCATTACCACCAGTATGCTATTCTGTTATTTATACCAATTCATTAAGATTTCAAGAACCCAATTCATCAGTTGTATAATTATTCATTTAAAGACAAAAATAACAAGTTCTACAATACTATTTGAACTCAGGATCCTTAATCACCAAGCTTCTAAATAGTGTAAGGCGTGGCGTGACGGCAAGGCCAAGCCTAAAGCTTTTGTGGCTAAGGCGAAGCTTTTGCGTCTTTAAGGTGGCACAAAAATATAACATTCTTTATATATTTATATATGACCGAGATTAAAAAAACGTTATACACAATGAATAATGTTAAACTTACATGTAATCTTTTTCATTTTAATAAGAAAAAAAATAAAAAAATGGGAGTCGAATAAAAAAAACTCACCACGTCTCACGTCACGCCTAGAACTCACGTCATGGTCTATTTCGTAAAGGTGAGGCCACGCTGCCTTGACGCCGCCGAACCTTTTAGAACACTGTTAATTACCAATGAAATTTCATGGAGCCAAGGTTGATTCATGTTACTCTAATGTTAAAATTCATATAGGCAAACTTAAAAAGCAACGCTGCTTCTCTTAAGTACATTTAATTGTGTGTGTGTGTGTGTGTGAGGGGGGAGCTTTTTGAGGGAACTTATTACCTTATCTAGCAAAATAAGCCAATCAAAGTGTAAAGGTCTTCTTTGTGGCTTATTTTAGTAGATTTGGCTTATTTGAGGATGCTATAGCTGAAGATAATTTTATTCACATGTTCCTTTTGGTCATTTTACTAACATAAGCTAATACGAACACTTTGTATAAAACACTCTCTTGTTATTAGCTATTTTTACTTGTATAATTAGTTAAAAGTATCATTTTCAAGTTAATACTTTAAGCATGTGCTCAGCAAAAAGCGCATTAAATTTTGAGCTGTGATTTTGGTTGGGCACCCATGACTTGACTTGTTATCACTAAGCCATGGGGTCTTTATGTTGGAATATTCACATGACTGGGAGGGGATGTCCAATCTTTGGCTGTTGGGTGCTTATGCTAAAATGTCTACTCAGTTCTTGATGGTTTGGCCCCAAAACATAATTGGAGGCGTAACCCTACCTTTATAAATATAGAGACTTAGAGACCCTCTTTTTGGTGGGGATTAAAACCTAATATGAAGTAGTCGGTGGACCAAAGACGCGTTGGATATGTGAATGTTTGACCCGTACAGAAATGAGGTTTCAATGTACGGTTATTTGGGAATGCGGCCTAACTGGGTATCCTCGTGATGGAGTCTGACGTTTTCCCTCGTGACAACCAAATGTGCCCCTAGTGATGTTTCAACCCTGCAAAAAGATCAAGTTTCTTAGGTCATTTGGTGGTGCTTGAATGTTTGGTGAGTCATATGTCAATAGTTAAGTTTACTCTGAAAAACTTATATGTTGTTGGAACCAAATGCATGAACGAAAACCACACTTAAATGCATGAATACATGACGCAACTATTAGCACATTTCAGTGAAAATCTCTATATCCAGGAGACAATCCTTGATAGAAAAGCAATCTTTAATAAGCAACAAGGTACAGATTATAGTCTTACTTTCTTACAAGATTAAAAGTCAAAACATCAAAAGACTTTGTTCCAAAGTTTTATAATTGACTTACTCCAGAGTTGTGTCTTGTGACAATGTATGCCACGCCTTGTATTACTGTTTCATGTTGTAAGATAGTGACTTTAAGCTAGCACAAAATATATGAACACGTGATTTAGAGAAATTTTATAATAATTATATCGATTGTTCTTAAACTAACTAGACATCTAACCACAAAAATTATTCAAAAGGTCAGATTTTTAGACATATAATGTTCAACCCTTCAATGGACTACTTCTAATAATGGACTTGGGCCAGTTCTGATCAAACCTTAATGGATTACTTCTTAAAATATTCAACCTCTTTATAGGCTGAATACAAGCCCAATAACTTACTGAGTTGAAATCCCTCACTTTAAATATCAAATGAACAAATCTCAAACAATCATCCAACTTTAATCCAAATGCTCTAGTTTTTTTTTTCTATTAGATGGTAAAGTTGTCCAATGATATAAATGCCCAAAAACTTCAAGCCCCTTCATTCTTGACAAACAAAACTAGGGTTTTCTCGCAAAATGAAAGGGTATAAATGTAGAAATATACGTAGTAATATTTTTGAGTGTGCATATTAATTAATAAAGTTTGCAAATCAGTTTCTGTGAAAAAAATGTATAACTGATTGTGTTAGTGAGAAGTGAGGAGGAGTTAGGTACCAAAAGTTTTAGTTTAATTGAAAGCAAAAAAAAACAACAGATTATTGGATAAGAAATGAATTAGTTTTAAAGTTTAAGCACGTACAGGACTTGAAAATAAAAGATAAATTAAGTAATAATTTTGTTTTTGTGATTTTATGTATTATATACATGTTTTTTAGAACATCAATGTTTATATGTTTAAATATGTTGTTATTTTACTATGCATCGTGTAAATTAATATAAATTCACCTCAGTTTTATTTTTTGAAATTCTTACTCTTTTTACTTTCGATATTTTTATTCAAAATAGTTATATCTTAATTATTAGTCAACAAATAATTTACATCAACCTTACACATATACGATTTATAAATTCATTATTTTGTAATGCTTGATATAAATAATATAAAATATTATTAAATTTTTAATATTAAATAGTTACGATACTCATGAACCACGAGTCTTTGATGGTTTTTTCATTATGTGATAATATTATTGATATTTTGTATAAATTTTTGTTGCATAAAAGATTTAAGTTTTTTTAACTGAATGTTAGCTATTGTTTTCTAGATATTGTGTGTTTAGTAACACGTAACAATTTTGAAGAAATATAATAGTTGTAATACAGTATGTAGAATCTCGTCTATTTATTTTTATCTCACACCGATGTCTGAGGTCCTAAATTCATAATAGTTTACGTAGATTACATAGCTTGACTTTATTACGTGTCAAAATAGAAATAGATAATAATTTGTTTGTTTATTTGAATATTTAAAATCATGTAGTTTAAGTGGGTATTTTGTTTATTTTATAAAGTCAGTAGAAAATATGAAAAAATATAAGTTTATATTTAATTTCATCTGATTTAATTAAAAATCTACCATCAAAGTTTTATTAGTCCCCTCCTCCTTTTTAAGTTTTTATTTTCATAAATTTAACACATACATTTTTATGTGTTTTCATCAAAATTCTTTCAACAAAATTTTTAATTTTGACTAAATTAAATGGGGGTGGTTACTGTTACCCCTTAAAATGATTCTAATACCCCCTAGTTTTTTGTTTTTGTTTTTTTTTTATAATTTTATTTTTGTTATAAAAACTGTGAAACTGAAAATATGGAATAAAAAATATAAAATTTAACATGTTAAAAATAGTAAACTGTCAAAAAACACGGAACAGAAACTGACAAAAAACTGTGTTGTACTGTACCGGGGGGACAAATGGGAGGTATTCTAAGTATTTTTTCGATCAATCACATCAATCGATTTTATTTATGTGTAAAAATCAAAACATTTGATTGGTTCAATTGGTTTTTTACATCTATATTTTTCATTAAAATTTTTAAATAATTTAATTTTTTATTATATAAAAATGAAAGATGAGGATTTTTGTTAATGTGATCCAACAACAAAATTTGATGTACTGGAACCTTTTATCAAACCTTTCTTTCGTTTTTGGCTGTTTTACATTACTACTCCCTCGTCTTAAAATTATAATCTCATTTTAATATTTTCGATTTTTTTCTTCCAACTTTTACATTAAATATTTTTGGGTGTGTGTTATATAATACTTAATGGAAAATATATGAATTGATTAGTTTTTATATGTATTTTGGTTGTTATAACTTTTATCACAAACATAAATATTTAAGGTAAAAATTGAAAAAGAAAAATCGAAAAAGTCAAATTAGAAATATAATTTTAAGACGAAAGAAATACTAATTTTGAGAGTTCTCAATTTACATATATGAATATGTGTCTTTTTGGAATTTATATGCGTTAGAGTTAATCTTCTTAAAACACAGGGTACAGTTTAAGTAGTCGTGTTTGAGACGTAAGAATAGTGCATGCCACGTACGTTTTTTATATCACTAAAAATAGTCTTTCTGGTTAAAACTATTAGTATATAAGTATGGCTCGGCCCGACTTGTGGGTTTAAGGTCCATTAGGGTTTCATATTTGTAATCACCATTATAAATGGTGAATGAATAAAGCATAATAAACATGGATTTTTAGCATTCTAACATAGTATCAGACCATATCCCGGTCCTAACCTAAAATCACTTCCGCCATTCAAATATTACACCGATCCCTTATCCCTTTTTTTTCCAACTATAAAAAAAAAAAAAAAAAAAAACTGCCCAGTCATTTTTTTTTCAGCCCAGTTGTTCTTATCCGTTGCCATCACCATTATCTTCTCAAACAACAACCGATTATCTAAAAAAAATAAATAAAAAATTCCTTCTAGAGGTGATTGTTAAAACAATCGTGTTTCTTTTCCTTTATTTCGGTCAACAAACAAAATTACCAACTATGTGTCAAAGAATCAATGGTGGAATAACAGTTTTTCATGATAACAGTTTTTCATGATCAAGTCTTGTGGGGTCTAAAGAAAAATTGTTGGTGAAGATATTGTTGAAGCTGGGATCTATTGTTGATTCGATTATGCGCTGTCAAGTGATTGTGATTTATTTTAATTATTGTTTTAGTTATTTATTTGTTACGTATTGTTAAGAAAAAAAAAATTAAAAAATTTATTGTTTGGGATACTTTGGGTTATCCTTCGGATACTTTGGTTATCCGTAAAAATATCGGGGTACTTTGGGTTATCCTTCGGATACTTTGGTTATCCGTAAAAAATCGGGATACTTTGGGTTATCCTTCAGATACTTTGGTTATCCGTAAAAAGTTGGGATACTTTGGTTATCCTTCGGATACTTTGGTTATCCGTAAAAAGTTAGGATACTTTGGTTATCCTTCGGATACATTGGTTATCCGTAAACAAGAATAGGGGTTACTTTGGGTTATCCCGTTTATTTTGGTTCATTGTTTTATTTTGTTTTTCTTTTATTTCTTTTCCTTCAGTCCGAGCTTTCGCGATTTCGCCGCTCGAACTGCGGAGGAATAGTATATAAGTATGTCCCGGCCCGACTTGTGGGTTTAAGGTCCATTATGGTTTCATATTTGTAATCACCATTATAAATGGTGAATGAATAAAGCATAATAGACACCGACTTGTGGGTTTAAGGTCCATTAGGGTTTCATATTTGTAATCACCATTATAAATGGTGAATGAATAAAGCATAATAGACATGGGGTTTTAGCATTCTAACAAAAACAACATTTCTGTTATTATGATGACTGATAAAAAGATTTTGCTAGTTGAAAAGTTCGTTTCTCGGAATCTTCTCGAATTGATTTTCGGTTAATTGTGCGAGATTAGTTGTTTTTGGTGGAATAAAAAGGGAATGGTCGTTGTCTAAAACTATTGAAAAATAAAGACTTAAAACAATAAAAATAAAGACGGTAAAAGGAAACAATGAAAGATTAAAACTTGGCGAAAAGTAACTGACGAAAAATTTAAAGCAATAAAGGTAAATAACTCAAACTAAAACTTAAACTAAAAGGGAAGGCAAGTAAAAAGTACAAATAAAGAAAAAGGCGGGAAAAGTAAAGCTTAAAACTTAAAATCATAAAACTACAAAAAAACTGAAAACACTTCATTCGGAATAAAGCCTTCATTCGGAATAAATCAATTCATCCGGAATAAAATCCTCATCCGGAATAAAAGGGCTTCATCCGGAATAAACATGTTCATCCGGAATAATTTCCTCTCATTCGGAATATTGGGCTTCATCCTGAATAATTGACTTTATCCGGAATAAATGCTCGTTCGGAATAATGTGTTGATCCGGAATAAAATATATTCCGAATGAAAGACTTGATCCGGAATAATAGATATTCCGAATGAAAGGTTGATCCGGAATATTATTCCGGATGAAAACCTTTTATCCGGAATGTTTATTATTCCGAACGAAACTCTTGATCCGGAATATCTGAAAATAAGCTTTGATTCGGAATATTAACAACTCATCCGGAATATTAATTATTCCGGATGAACAAGTTGATTCGGAATAATCTGGGAAAACAGTAAGAAGAACACGAATAACAGGGGATGAAAACCAAGCACGAATTTAATCAAAACTAATCAAGACTAACCAAAAGATTAAACAAAACTAATCAATAAACATCCACTAATGATAAACCAACAATCCTAATCAATAAAATCAACAAATAACACCAAGAAATCAAAAACCCACTTAATCTAAAACCATAAAAAATCAAGAACATGAACAATAAAGATGAAGAACAAATCAAGCAAGAAAGGTAGAAAGAGATTAACAAGAAAAGATAAAAATTCAATAACATTAAATGTAAACTTACTTGAATTAAAAGGTGCAATACAAGAAATTAAAGTGCAAGAATTTAAAGTGCTAGAATGAAAATGGTGGAAGAGGTGGTTTGTCAAGCCACCCAACAACTCTAAAATGAAATGAAGATGAAAACTATATATATGGAGATTAGGGAGGTGCTTAGGAAGCTTCCTCCCTCTTTCTTCTTTCATTAATTGCGTCATTAAGTCCTTAATCTTCTTAATCTTTTGACTTTAATGACTTTGTCTCGGGATTTCTTCAAACTCGTCTTGTAATTCTTCAATAAATTAGACTTGAGTTCTTCGGCTTTTAGTAAACTTCCGTCTTTTGACTTTTTCTTCGATAAATCTTCAGAATTGGTCTTGGACTTCCGTTCTTTTTGCACTCTTGATTTCTTGACTTCGTCTTTCGTCTTTTTCTTCGATAAAAGCCCGTGAAATCCCGTGTTTTCTCCACTTTTCACCTTTTCGTCCTAAATCACAACAAAAACACAAACCACGCATAATTCCGACATAAATGACATAAAATACACGTTTTGGCTCGGTTATTATTGTAATTAAGTGGTAAAAAGGATGGGTGTTTACACACCTATCAATGACTTTCAGTTCAACTATTTAGAAAACAAAAGTTATAAGATTGAAATGAAAGTTTTATTAATTAAAAAAACATTACAAAGTACATAATAAAAAAAACAAATACATAAAATTAAATAAATAAGTAAGTTAGTGATGGATTATGAAGTTCATAACAATTATACAAAACCCTATATAAGATCAAAACACACATAGCGGAAGCGATTTAAATAAGATTATAATTAATAACACAATTATAATTAATCGAATTAGGGTTACATACCTTTATCCTAGCGAAGATCCACAAGATCACCAATGAATCACCAATTAGGGTTTATAACAAACACTACCAAGATGTCGTCTAAAGTAAGAATACATTACGTTCTTGTACACACGTAATACAACGAGCTAACCGTGATTCTAGCACGTGTAAACCGAGCTTCTACGCTTGTGGAAAATCTACCCAACAACCCTAGAGAGGGGCTAGTAATAGATTATTGCTAAACCAAAACCAAACAAAATCAAACTAAACCCTAAGGGTGTGTGTTTGATCCGATCGCAAGAAAGAGAATGAGGAGATTTATGGGGTAAAGATTTATGAAATACCCCATGTGTTTATATAGGGTACTAAAACTTAGAGCCCAAGACAAAACACAAATTAGGAAAGAAATCCTCCCTTCCTTTCTTTTGTCTCCACCGCCGGCCCACCACCCAAGGTGTGTTCCGGAACCTTCTTTAACTCTCGTTAATTATTCCACATTTAGCCGTTTAGACCTTAACTCTTAAATTTAACGACGGTTAAAGTTACTGCTCGATTTAATTTAATAAACATATAAATATATTTATTAAATAAATGAACTCTTTACGTATTGTGTGCAATCGCGTAATCCCGAGTTCGATCCTAACACACGACTATTTAAATATAAGATAAATATATATCTTTCGCTTTACCTATATACCAACTAAATCATCTTAATGGTAAAATAGATTTAACCATTTTGCATGCTTTATAACTCAAGTACTTATAATACAAAGTCACTTCATTTCCATGTTTTAAAAACATAAAAGTTATAATTCTATCATACGTTTTAAGTCATTTGACCATGACTTCATGTATATGTCTTTAGTGAAATAGAGACAATACATCAACGTCTTACTTTATATTATACGTCTTCTAAGACTTTATGTTTGTGACTTTATTCAATAAATCATAAATATGTATAACTAAAGTAATCATGAACACCACTAGGTTTCAATAATCTTTTCCGAGTTATTTCACTACTAAGTCTATTTATGTAATTCCAAGAATACACAAATATTTTACTTTAGTAGTATAAGATTACTCTATGTATTTATGTCATTCCAGGAATTATCCATCTTAAGAAACCACAAAATGATCCACGCCCGATCTCACGACATGTGGATATTTTTCCCTTGTGTATACAATTTAGTCCAAGCTCTCACATGACTAAATCAAAACAACAAGTGTTTCTTAATGTGAATGATATATATATACTTTTAAGTACTCTTTTAATCATATTGACACATGACTTAACTTTCATCTAATTTAATTAGATCGTTAGTCTCTTATCTTGAAGTCAAGATAATCCTTTAAATCATATCTTTATGAGTTGCTTCTTGCACACAATGTTCATTTCTCCCACTTGTGCATGGAACAACCTTATATATTAGATAAACATCACGTCTAACGTTCGTCTATAAAAAATATGATTGTGTCACATATATTATCTTTTACAAGTTGATGTAGAACCACTTAATCAACAAGAATCAATACATGAATATCCTTTTAGGATAATAGTGTCAACAATTCGAAAGTAATTATCTTAGGATATACTAAAGATAACATGGGTTATTAACCAGACAACAAGGCTTGTAACTCCCACTGAATTAGAGAATGTTTTAATAGACTTAAATTCAGAAATTCAACATTGTAAATGTTTCATAATCGGTGAAACATATTAATGTGTTGTTTACTTTCTTACTCCTTTGGAAAACACATTCTTAACAATTACTTGTAGTGTCTAAGAGTGTACTCTACTTCATAAATGATGACTTATCCATCAATTTCTTTTAACTTGAAAGATTTGGCATGCAATTTCTTCTTTAATAAGTCTACCAACCCCACAATGGTATGTAGTGCCTATAAATGGTCAAAGCACAACTACTAGACAAATATGCTAGTTTGCCTTATAACCAATTAGCGGTAACTTTTAATAACTCAAAATATGCACTTTTCTTAACTATTAAATTTTGTTATGAGTTATGTATTTTGAATTTGACATTTCTAAAATTCTTATAACTCCTTCTTCATTCATGAAAAGAGTTTAGGTTTATCTTTTCATTGTAAATTGACTCTATCCTCAACCATACGTTTGTAGATCAATAAATGAATAAAACCCCTTTTACGTTGTAACGTTGCATTAATTCATTGCAAAAGAATTTACAAAATTCAATCTTAGTATTTTCGATAATACCATTCAAGAAAATAAAATTACCCCGGTAATAATAACCATAGTATTTTCCTTGAAAATAAGAATCCAAAATGACATAATTTCATCACTTCAGTTGATCTGCTAGCAATGAAAGTATTTAAGATGGTAACTTGTCGAACAATAATTGACAAACAAATTTGCAATTTCTAGATATTTAAAGGATTTACACTACCAAAAGTCATTTTGTATTGTAAACATGTTTCATCCCTTCTTTATGCCTTAAGTTTCCAGATCTCACTGAGTAACTCAATTAACTCGACTAATCTAAAGAACGTAAAACCTTCATGTGCAATCTCATTCAGTCATGAAGTTTTCTCTCCATTAAAACATCGTCCAAAATCTCATATGACGAAAATTATAACTTCAAGTGTTCGTCAATTAGATGGCATATGACTTTAAATTTAGGGTATAAATTTCGATGTCAAAATCATGCATGGAGAAGCATGCCTACATCTCTATAGCATTAGTTTAATAAAAACTTTTAGTAAACTTTTTGGTGAGACTAAATTTTTACCATATATATTGCAAGTTGAAGTATTGGTTAAACCAATTAAAGATTTTACCCACAACTATTCACAACGTACGTCTCCTAGAACTCGGCTAGAGCACAAAGAAATAACCTTATTCATTGTGTTTCGGATGTGAATTTGCAGTAAATCAACTTTAAGGAATAGTGCAAATAATAATCGCAGGTAATTCCAATTTGACGCACAGGCGAGCCAGGAATTCGGTCAGCGACTAATGGCATAACACCTCCTTCCTTAACCGGGTACATGACTAGTGGTGCGTTATACACACTTTATAGTTTGTCAAATTGAGTAGTCCGTTAAATTATTATTGCAATTCTAATCAACACAAAACATATGTAATTTAGATCTCAAAACAATTCATTAATCTTGATATGATTTAGTCCATATTTATTTTTCTTGAAAAAAAAATTATCCTTGTTTACAACATACAAATAAAACGCATGAAAACAATAAGGTACAAAAAAAACTAAATCATAAACACATAATAACAGTTTATATGTGCAATAAATAAATTAAATAGCCACATGCGTACGATTTATTCAATAAAAAATATCAAATCTAGGTTTTTATATTCATATAAAAGTCTTCTCTAATTTTAGATTTATTGAATCAAATAAAGTATGTAGCAAAACACGTAACAATTACCACATAACACATATGATCCATGAAAAACATGCATGTTCATCACAGATCTTCCACATAACTTAACAATTAAATCTCTACGGATCGAAACATTAATTCACATAGCATAACAATTAATCATGCAATTCATCAAAATTCCACCCAAATCACTTAACAAATTAATTAAATCACTATGGATCGTAACCTTAAATACATGACATAACAATTAATCATGTAATTATCTAAAGATCAAAACATGCCATTTTAGGGTTTCACAAAAAAAACTTTTTTTTATTTATAATCGGCTAAAAAAACAAACTGACATTTTTTTAAATCGGATTTCAAAAAACAAAACCAAAACCCTAAATTTCCTTTTCAAAAAAAACATGTAGTTTTAACTCAAAACAATTATTAGTTAAAAAACAATCTTTAGATCTCGATAATTATAACATGTTAAAACGGCTCTCGATGATTGATTATGAAGTTCATAACAATTATACAAAACCCTAAATAAGATCAAAGCACACATAGCGGAAGCGATTTAAACAAGATCATAATTAATAACACAATTATAATTAATCGAATTAGGGTTACATACCTTTATCCTAGCGAAGATCCACAAGATCACCAATGAATCACCAATTAGGGTTTATGACGAACACTACCAAGATGTAGTCTAAAGTAAGACTACATTACGTTCTTGTACACACGTAATACAACGAGCTAACCGTGATTCTAGCACGTGTAAACCGAGCTTCTACGCTTGTGGAAAATATACCCAACAACCCTAGAGAGGGGCTAGGACTAGATTATTGCTAAACCAAAACCAAAAAAAATCAAACGAAACCTTAAGGTTGTGCGTTTGATCCGATCGCAAGAAAGAGAAAGAGGAGATTTACGGGGTAAAGATTTATGAAGTACCCCATGTGTTTATATAGGGTACTAAAACTTGGAGCCCAAGACAAAACACAAATTAGGAAAGAAATACTCCCTTCGTTTCTTTTGTCTCCACCGCCGGCCCACCACCCAAGGTGTGTTTCGGAACCTTCTTTAACTCTCGTTAATTATTCCACATTTAACCGTTTAGTCCTTAACTCTTAAATTTAACGATGGTTAAAGTTATTGCTCGATTTAATTTAATAAACATATAAATATATTTATTAAATAAATTAACTCTTTACGTATTGTGTGCAATCCCGTCCCGAGTTCGATCATAACACACGACTATTTAAATATAAGTCCATAAAACTTTCAGTTAGATAATATACGAGAACGATTTGAAATTTTAAATATGTTGCTCGGTCATGTCTTTCAATGCCTCGATCTTTGCCGCGTTCGTTGGACTCATCTGGTAGTGTCGAAAGAACGTATCTTCAATGCATTTTTTCTTTTTTAAAGCTCACAGACTTTGCGCCTAGCCGTCATCTCGCGCTCCATTTATCCTTTCTTGTTTTCACGGTCCACAAGTATTTGTTGTTGCATCAATTCAGCAAAGTGCTCTTTTTCTGAATCGGGAGTGGAGAATGAACTTGTAGAACGTCGAGCTTGCAACTTTCGTGGAACCTCGGATGGATGCAGGGTATCATCGTCAACCAACATATCAGGATCCTCGACAGTTACACATTCTCAGTTCCTTAGGGCTTGGGTAGACTCGAATTTTTCATTTGTATTTGTCTTCCAGAAAAAGCCAAACACTTTTATGAGGAAGATATTTATTCTTGTTTTCTTCTTTGTATATAATTTCTACCCAAGCAAACAAATTTTCTTCATTTTCATCAATAAGAAGTTTTGTTGAATCGTAAAACGTGTTAAACCTTGTTAACTCTTGATTATCGACGTCCATTTACCCGTCAACATATATTTGTTACGCTCCTTTAGACCTTCTTGCTTAGCCCGCTCGTAAAATACATCAATAATTTTATATCGAAAAATGTCACGGTCTTTTCATCTCAAGTTTTGAATCTTCAGATATTTCTATGAAACTTTTGGCCAAATTTATTTCTCGTGTTGTGTCCAAAACGAGCGTTTTGTATTTTTCATGGACTTGTTTCTTGGCCATGGTCTTTTTCCGTCCTTGTTTTGACTTCGACGAGCCCGCGACATCGAGTTGTTGTTTGGGTATTTCGGATTCTTGATGAGTGTCTTAAGAAGAATGTAAAGGATATTGGGATTGTAGGAATATTGAGATTGTTGGCATTTTGAAATTGTTGGTGTTGTTGGTTTTGTTGGAATTGTTGAAATTGTGATGAACTTTGTGACTGTGATAGCAATAAATTGAGTTACTTAGGGTGTACAATTGACAAATGAGTTTTAGGTAGCGACTTGATAGTTGGTGAATGGATTGGGCAATAAGTTGGCGAATGATGGAATTGGACTGGATTTTGAAGTAATGGAGTTGCGGATGAGGGAGTGTTAGGATTATACGAGGACGAAGAATTTAGTAATTATGTATTGGGATATGATTTTGAGTCGTTGAATAGGTTGTTTATCCATTTGTTGGGGTTTGGGTTCATTGTATAGAAGTTTTTAGAAAAAATTTGATGACGATGGTATTCTATAGATAAAGATGGAAGTATGGTATAAAAATTAGAAATTATAGGGGATTGTATATCGTAAAATGGTGTAAAAAAGAGGAAAAGGAAAAAAAAGTCAAAAAATTGAATTTTGTCCGTTACCTAAAGTTTACGATTATATATAAGAAAATATAACGTGAAAACACCACACTTAACACAGTGTTTGTTGTCGTCATGTGGTGTTGCCAGAAGCATTTAGGCTGGAAAGTACGAAGCGAAATACGAAAACGCCACACCAAACCAGTGTTTGTCGTTTATGTGTCGCGTTTTCGTGAAACGTCATAAAATGTTAACTATACCCTGAGCTCTTTTGTGATATTGTGAGTATACATTTATTCTAGAATGTGGTCCTCAATCCTCATACCTGTTATTTATTAATTGACATTAGTTGTATATTTGTTTTTAACTTAGATGATTTGTATATGTACTAACTAGCTTAAAGACCCGTCTAACGTCGGGTTTAGTTCAAAGAGTGATTTTTGTAAGAAACAATAAAGAAATGTTAATATTAAAAGAACTTAAACGAGTTTTGATAATAGATAAAAAGAATAATAAAAAATGACATGAATTATTCGATCAACGTTTAATTCTTTAATAGTCACAATGATATGTGAGATCGAATCAAGTCAACAGCTGATGCCCATCCCCTGAACACCACTGGTTGTATTTTTAAGTTTTTTTTGTAAGAAGTAAGAAATATACGAAAGAAACAATCGTAAGTAAACATGTTTCGTTAATACATGAAATAAATAATCAAAATATACGTGAACTATTCGATAAGCATTTGAGTTTCTAACAATCATAATAATAAACATCCACACATTTTATTCTTCAATTGTGATGGTCTTGAATAACAAATGACATATGTGAGCGCTAATCAAGTCAATAGATAATGTCTATTCCGTGAACATCTAATAGTCGAATGAAAATTTAAGTATAAAATATTGTGATTAATAATTGATTTGAATTTAAAACATGATATAGAAATATTTTCAAAATATTACCATTTGCATCACAAATGACAACCTTGAAGCCTCTTTTACTTTAGACCCCGGAAACAACAACATATAATTATACATGTGTAAAACGTAATGTAACGAATACGAACCAACTTCATAAAAATCATTACCGTAGATCTTGTTTATTGTCTCAGCTTAAATACCCATGAAATTATAGGCATCTTAAAAACAAAAGATAAAAAATATGCTCGGACGTAGCTTTTGTTATGGCTCTCATACTACTATTGTTTTGAAGCAAGTTCCTAATTTTATATACCCAAGTTTTGATAGTAAACAAAATTATTCCGTTGATAAATTGTGCAACAACTCCAGTTCTTGTTAATTTAATGACTTTTAAATGCATTGTTTAAAAATAAAAAGTGAAGTTTCTTTAATTATCGGTTGATTGCAAAGTTAGTTCTTAATATGTGCGTTTAATCATACAACTTATCAATCTTTATCATATCACTTTTTAATTCTTAATTTTTTATTTTACGTTTCTATACGTTTTTTCCCACTTTAGTAGGGCTCATTTATCCGTGCCCGTTTAACCCGTAACTGTTTTACCCGTTACTCACTTTACCCGCCGCACGTTTTGCCAGGTGCCCAATAACTATATAGTCAAGAATAGAAAAGTTAGTAAATTTCATGAAGTTCAAACTGTAAAGGGTTCAGTTATCTTTATAAAATCATATGCGAATGAAATATGAGCCAATGATCCATTATTCTCGCTCGCATTTCACCAAAAAGGCTGCCCGCAGTTGCGAATTAGTCTACCCTTTCAAAAATCCTGCTGTGACACCCCGGGTAGGGTCAAAATATGCGAAAAATATCCCCGGAGACGTCACAAGGGTGGATCGATAACATATAGTCCATAGAGCATAAGATAAAAGTTAGTCAAAACATATTACATGTTTATTCAAACAAATAAATAAAAATTGTTTTTAAACAAGACAGTAGGTGATTGTTTTTGTTTCCCAAATAGAACCCCTGACGAGTCCTATGATGCAGACTTCTAAGATGCTGGAGACCATGCACATACCACGTACTAACTTCATATTCGTGTGCAAAACATACTAACGGGGTCAACATAAAGATGGTGAATTTACAGATTTTAACAATTAATTAGTTTGGACATATAATAATCATAGAAGCAATAATGCACAAAGCATTCTTACTAAAATATAAATAACATTTGTTTATTATTAGAAACTGAAGCTTAACCCCATAGTCCTCAACAGATGAGGACGTAGTGTCTTATAGAAAGACACCCATTCCAGTTCCAACATGGTATACGTCTGTTGTCTCGGCCAAGGCACAGTGAGCATGACTCGCCCAGACGGGGATGGTCAATCCCTAATAGATCTATTTATAACATTCGGGCGATTTACAACAATTTAACAGTTTCAATAGTAAGCAATCATAATCCAGTTTATACAATCCAGACGTGTCCAATATATGTTTGCATATTTTCTTTCCCAAAAGGGAAAGTTTTATCAAAGTTTAAATGGGGCTGTAAACTCACCTGGGAGTAGGCAATTGCTTGTTTAACACGGATATCCAATTAAAGCTCACACCAAAGTTATGCCTAATCCGATAGTACAGTCTTAATAGATAGTACAAAGGACATATATGTATGCTTATACGGATTTTATTTAGTTTATTCATACTATGGTATTTATCTAAATAACCGTAGCTCAAGTAGCATCAATATTCATTTAAAAGCATTTATATAAGTTTCATTTCTAAGAAAACATAAATTGTTTAACTATTAATATCAGTTAGCATACATGTATTAATACTCATTCAATCTTACAATTAAGTTTTACATTTAAGTGAACATAAAAGAAAATGTTTCACTTAAAAATACTAATCCATGTTTATAGTACTTGTATCAATAACATCTAATTAAATTTATAACCAGGTTCTATATTTAAGTAAACATAAGGGGTTTTACTTATAATATATTTATGTAGTAACATTAAATTTAATTAGCGTTCATATAATTTTATTTCTTAAAAGTATATGAGTATATGTTTTAATAGTACATATTCATCTTGTTTATACCATTTATTTTGTAAAGCAAATATAAATAGATATTTCATAAAAAAATTATTTTATTTAACTCTAATGTTTTCATAAATTATTTAATATTTATAAAATAATTTATTTATCACAAACTTAAGCTTATAAATTAATCCTCATGATCTAGACTTTTAATTATGTTTTATCATAATTAAAATAGCTTTTGGGGTTAGGGCTAGTTAATGTTTCGGAATGTGGCAAAACTAGTCCCTCCATATTTTTAAACAAGTAACTTTCGGATTATTACACATTTGGTACCTAGGGCTTGTTTAAGTTTAGGCTTATGGCAGATTTAGTCCCCCTAGTATTATCTAGGTTTTGTAACTATATAAAAACTACAAAACAGCCTCTAGGGATTCTTTAAGTTTCGGTAATTTACAAGAATAGTTCTTAGGGTATAAAATGACAAAATAACTTTTAGAAACTTCCCAAAATGGTCCCTAGAGTTTAATTTACCACAGATAATATTTATTAAACCCTAGACTTTTGGATATTTACATTTTCAGTCCTTGTGTTTACTAGTTTATCAAAACAAGTTTCATAAGTTACGGTTTTAGTCCTTAAGTTTTATAAATTGTCATTTTCATCCAAAAAGTTTTTATAAGTTATATTTTATTATAAAAACTTTTATTTTAACATTCAAACTTTATATGGGCTCATTAAAAGGGCTAAACATCTAATTGGCTATTTTAGTGGGCTCAAATATATCTCAAGTCCACTAATTTATTTAAATGGGTCTTTATATCATTTATTGGGCCTAAATACATTTTTAAGTCCTTTAATTTGTTAAATGGGCCT
Organism: Glebionis coronaria; assembly: GCA_025667525.1. Classification (NCBI taxonomy): domain Eukaryota; kingdom Viridiplantae; phylum Streptophyta; class Magnoliopsida; order Asterales; family Asteraceae; genus Glebionis; species Glebionis coronaria. The sequence goes on from CM046875.1 coordinate 522,754,537, forward strand.
AATTGTGATCTTAAGTTCATTTAAATTACTATAATTTATGAAATGGGCTTATTAGGTCCATTTAAGTTTTAGGTTAATTTTTCATGGGTTTAAATAGTCCATTAACACTACTTTTCATTTTATATAAGTTTTTACTTAGTGTATTAATATAAGCTTACTAAGCTTATCACCATTTAGTTTTCAATCTAAATAGATGAATAATCTTAAAATTTCATTTTATGGGTTATACCAAATTAGATCTATGTGTGTCATAAGGTTACAAGTAAGTCATAAGCCCTAATAGGTGCTTATAACTCACGGCCTACATTAGTTATAGCATATTATGATAGATCAAGTTCCATATTAGGTATGATGTAGTTTATATGTGTTACAAAATTAGATCTCACTATGTACACATCAAGAAAATAAATCACAAGTTCATAATAAGATCTAAACTATGTCTAGACCTAAAAATCAAACATAAATCCATGTACATTCTTATATAGCTCACGGCTATATTTTAGATCTTGGTACTTCCAAGATGAACACTATATCTAGTTTATAAGTCTTGTAATTATTTAAAATACAATCATGATTATCTAGTTTACATGTATGTTTCCAAGGTTACTATTTTTCCAAAGAGACCACATATAGCTCACGGCTATATTGCCTCTTCCCAAGGTTCCCATAATCTTGTTTTATGTTTAACATATTCAAGTTAGCCTTTGCCACTAGATCTATGGTTTATAATAACATGCATGTACATTTTATCCATTTAAACCTTATGTAACCCACGACTACATTTATACACATAAGTTGTATTTGTGATTTTTAATAGTCATTTTAACATGTATCATTTCATATTCCATCATTTAAACTTAACACATGATTCACATAAACATTAACCATATATGTCGTGACCTTTAAGGTGATGGTCTTCAAGACTTTTAAGTTACACACACCTATTTTATGAGATCTATGGCTATTGGTTTAACCATAGTCCCATTAGACTAGATTTGTAACTCATGCAACTTTTTGATTTACAAATGTTTCATATAGTTTTTAAATCAAGTTTAAAACATAATATACCAATCATAAGTTCCTTATCAAAAGGTTTTTAAATCATGAACATGATTTTTATAAATAAGCCGTGACCTATAATGGTCATAGCTTCATCAAATCTTGATTTTTAACATGTTATCTTACTTGTGTTTATAGATGTATGATGATGCATGCATGAAGAAATGAAAGAACAAGTAGTGTATACCTTTCTTGCCTAAAAGTACCACAAATGATCTAGGTGAACAAGTTGGTTTGATATCTACTCAATATGATGAAGAAAACCCTATGTATAAATCAAGTCGTGGCCTAGATGGCTTAGCTAGGGCTTGTTTATAGTGAATCCAAGGGAATGATACTACTAATGATTTGTAGTAAATATGAGACAAAGATCTTGGTGGATTTAATGAACAACTTTGGATTATTGTGGCTTAATGCCGAATGATTTGAGAGAGAGAGAGATAAAGAGAGAATGAGATTTGGTTGCATGAGGAGTTGAGAGAATGTATGTGTATGTGTTTCAGCTTAAAGGGAGAGAGAAGGGTGAAGGCAAAAAGGCATGATTGCCTTGGTAAAAACTATTGTGCCATGTGTTGGCTTTTCCAAAACCAAGACAACCCCTCTTCTTCCGCATATGGGGTGCCGTGTCTAGCTAGCCAAAAAGGAGGGTAATGGGCTTTGGCTTGGGCTCATGTTGGGCTAGTACATAAAGAGTAAGGTCTTGGGCTAGTCCAAGGAGGTTAAGAACATGTTTGTGGTATACACTCTTGTACACATACACGGCTACATACACTATGTAGCATGTTTTTCCAACTTTGATATAGTGTTGTGTGTATAGCCAAGTATTGATTATACATTTTTATCATTTGTTCTCCTAGTCTTAAGTACAAGGTTTGAGCTATGTAACTTATATACAACAAGTGTGAATGTAAAGGTATAAGTACCTAAATGAACAAGTTCACACTCAACCTATAGGGATACACATGTGAGTATGTGTTCTAGGATTAATAGGTGAAATTTCATTATACAAAAATCATGGTAAAATCATGGATTTTACAGCACCACCCCGTTATTTTAGCTTGTCCTCAAAGCTACTAAAAACCTAGTTATCTTCTAAGTAAGAGATGTTCCAAGTACATGATTTGTTTCAGGTTCTCTCTCAGGTACGGATGGCGGCACAACGCGAAGTGGTCTACACCTAGGTTATTCTTATACGCCTAATCTAGAATTTATGGAAGCTTCCGTCATTATAAGTGAACAGAAGAGAATGTAAAGAGGTCTTTATCCGGATTGCACTATACATCCGTTATTTTAGACTGCTGTTGTAGATGGGTAGGCGAGGAATTCAAAGAGATCTTTATCCGGATCGCACTATACATCCGATTGAGCAGTAAAGGAGACTGCTATTGTGGATGGGTAGGCGAGGAATGCAAAAAGATCTTTATCCGGATCGCACTATACATACGATTGAGCAGTAAAGGAGACTGTTGCTGTGGATGGGTAGGCGAGGAATGCAAAGAGATCTTTATCCGGATCGTACTATACATCCGATTGAGCAGTAAAGGAGACTGCTGCTGTAGATGGGTAGGCGAGGAATGCAAAGAGATCTTTATTCGGATCACACTATACATCTGATTGAGCAGTAAAGGAGACTGCTGCTGTAGATGGGTAGGCGAGGAATGTAAAGAGATCTTTATCCGGATCGCACTATACATCCGATTGAGCAGTAAAGGAGACTGCTGCTGTAGATGGGTAGGCGAGGAATGCAAAGAGATCTTTATCCGGATCGCACTATACATACGATTGAGCAGTAAAGGAGACTGCTGTAGATGGGTAGGCGAGGAATGCAAAGAGATCTTTATCCGGATCGCACTATACATTCGATTGAGCAGTAAAGGAGACTGCTGCTGTGGATGGGTAGGCGAGGAATGCAAAGAGATCTTTATCTGGATCGCAGTATACATCCGATTGAGCAGTAAAAGAGACTGCTGCTGTGGATGGGTAGGCGAGGAATGCAAAGAGATCTTTATCCGGATCGCACTATACATCCGTTGAGCAGTAAAGGAGACTGCTGCTGTGGATGGGTAGGCGAGGAACTTCTCAATGGGTATTGTAGTCGTACTTGTCCCGGATCTGGGAGGGGACCATTGGCGTGGTGGATTTGGTCAGGAGGACAAACCCATTGCAAATGGTTTCTGATATGAGGAGGACACGCCAACATATTTCATACGCTAGGGATTCTGGGGATGCATTATTTTTACATCCTTTTCATGGGTGAGATACACGTTATATCCCCATACTCGCGGATGAAGAACTGGGGTTGATGGTAAAACAAACATGTTTAACTTTAACCCCTCCTATCTTAGCATCTTTTGAGAAAAGACTTACGATCTTTTACCTCAAGGCAGCAGGGTACAAACATTAGTCAATGGTACTAAAGTTTCTACCCAATAAGGAGGTTAAGATTGTTGTTGATGGCGTTTGCGTAAGAGGTTGCAAGGAATATGCTCCCTTTGCCGTGAGGCTGAGTGAGAGGGGCGCGGAGAATAAGTACCTCAAATGATGGAAATAAAAAAAGATACCATGAATAAAGAAATGTGCGCCTTGCAGGGTGTCACAACAAGGGTCATGCTTTCATTATTACTGGTTCAAAATTTGTACAAATTCTAACTTCTAAAGAGAGGAATTCTCATCTCCCATCGTCTAGTGGATGATGGTATTGTCGAACTAATTGGACCCGAAGAGGAAAGAGGAGTGTCCAAAACATAGGACTTTCATCATTTCCTTACGGGGGACGTCGAATATAGCCACACAAAGTATACACATTGTGAGTTGGATGTGCTTTTCAGGTTTGGGGTTGCCTAGGTGGCGGAAGTAACCCTACAAAATACACCCATTGTGGGTTGGGTGTGTTCCTCAGGGTTAGACAGGGAAGAAGCAGATTAGGGAGACGGGTCACTCTCAGACCAAATATTCTTTAGCCCGTTGGTGCTAGAGATGACACTAAATCTAGTGTTAACTATTTCGGGTTATGGCTCCCCAGTATAATCAAGGTTTCATCTCACCAAGGTACACAAACCCATTATTGGCTATAAGGGATAATTGCATGTTACTTGCTAGCCAATTTGTGCTAATAACGACATTAAAGTTATCAAGGCTTTCTAGGATCTAATGGGTGTAAATCGTTTGATCAACCTCGAATGATGGCGTTTAACTTATCATAACCTTTCTGTTGTCCATTCCACAGTGTAGTAGGATCCTAGAACTATCGGAGGGATTTCTATTATCTTACTAAGCTTAGCAATTGCAATGCCTTGATCTACACATGTATCAGACAAGATAGATGCATATCATTGATTTAGTAAGGACGTATCAGGTACGGTGCTGGGGCCTGGGTTTGTTGGGGCATTGCCAGCCATGTACACTTGCGAAGGAGTTCCCTTGTCGTCCTTCTTCTGGTTGGCCCTCTTGGGGCAATCAGGTCTCACGTGCCCAGGGGTTCCACACTCGTAACATACCACAACTTTCTTTGGCCCGCTACTGCTCCCGTCAGTGGGGTTTCGGTTTCCTTGTTGCCCACTTCCACTCCCTCGTGCGTTGGACTTGCCTCTGTTGCTGTTTCCAGGAGTGGTGTTGGGTCGACTTGAGGTAGCAACATTGGTTGGACACTCGCGAGAAAAGTAGCCTTGTTGGCCGCACTTGTAGCATCCTTGACATTGTCCTCCAGCAACATGATGGTAGTTGCATTTTAGACACTTGGGTTTTATCCCTGAGTAGTTCTTGGTGCGGGTTGTGGGGGTAGTGTCATCTGCTTGCCCAATGTTTTGCTTTTTGGAAGGCTGTTCGTGCTGGCTACAAAAGTTTTCATCGGATTTCCTCTTGTTGTCCGATTGCCTCTAGGATAGATAGCGAGCTCGTTTTTTAATCAGCTTAGTCGCAAATTCCATGGCACCTTCAACAGTGGTGGGCCGTGAAGCAAGCACACTGTCATGAATGTTGTCAGGAAGTCCGCTGACATACTTTTCAATCTTGTCACTCCTCAGAGGAAACATTCTGGTGCACATCAAGCTTAACTCTTGAAATCTTTGGTTGTACCAAATGATATCATTGTTCTTACACTTGAGGTCCCACAACTCGACTTCCAACTTCTTCATTTCTCATCTGGGATAGTACTTTTCATTCATTCTTTCCTTGAGGTTGGCCCAAGTGAGAGCATAAGCGGCGTCATGTCCGAGGATAGCGGCCACAGAGTTCCACCAGGTAAGGGCACTTTCAAGTAGGGTGCATGTGGAAAAACTTAACTCTGTTCTCGTCAGCACAACCACTGATGCGGAAGACTGTCTCTAGTCTTTTAAACCACTGCATCAATTCAACAACTCCTTCTTTACCTCGGTAGTATGAGGGTTTACATTTCAAGAAGTCGGGGTAAGAGCAACCCATGTTGGTGTTGTTTCTGCGGGCGTCGGAGTTTGGATCATTGTTTGTATTTGGGTTAGCTCCTCTAGCTGCCATAGCTGTTGTGATGCCTTCACTTATCATTTCCCGCAGTTGCGCGGCAGTGACATTTCGTGTAGCTTCTGGGGATTCAGCATTGTCGGCATTGGAAGTGGTTGCATTATTGGGATTTGACCTCGTAATCACCATTTGTCTATAATCATATACAAAATGAGATTATTAGTTCAAACATTAGTACAGTTTTTATATTATTTGCACAAAGAAACTTATGCACGGATTTCATAACAAATTTGGGCAACCTGTTAAGATCTCATAATATAATACATTGCACAGCAGATATAATAAAGAGAGTGATTACATGTTATTTCCATGAGAAATTTAACAGTCATCTTAGCATAACACAATCTAAGTCATAGGCCGGTCGAGCCTAATCCAAAGTAATGATACACACAGTCTTTAAAAACATCATATCCCAAAGTTACATGTCCCAAAAGAAAGAAAAGATAAAGTACGGGATTACATCACAAAAGCTGAACAAGAGATAAAAGTATAAAGGCCCTATGCCATGATAGCCGGGATGCAACCCGTGAGCTTATCATGACGTACAAGAAGTCTAGTACGTCTATGCTAATCCTGCCTGGATGGTCCACTAGATGATGCTGGGGCTGATGGTGCAGATGGAGCTGGTAGGGCTGCAGAATTCCTCCTGGTGTTCCACAAAGTCCGAACTGTCGTTCGGGTCTCCTTGAGCGTACGAAGTGCAGACAGTAGCTGGTTCCGGAGCCTATTGACGACCCCTCGGAGATAAGCCATCTCCCCAGTAACCCCGTCATGTCGGACAGTGGCGAGATCAAAGAAGATGGACAAGGATTGCTCCTGAGTAGCAAGGGCAGCATGGGTATGATGCTGTAGACCTTCCATGACCTGGATGCGCTGGTGGAGGCGGTAGTTCTCATCCAATAACCATTTCAGTTCCTCGTCCGTCCTAGCCTGGATGCCCTTAGCAGTCTGGAAGTCTTCCCTCCTAGTGCGGAAAAGAGTGTCGATACGCTCATAGATAATGGCATGGCTTTGTTGACTGTCTGTCAACTGGTTACGGAGGTCGGATATCTCTCGCTCATGGCGTGCAGCCAATGCAGAGATCTGGGCCTGGATGGGATCAACATGTCCTGCCCCGGAGCCTTCCCCGACCTCATAAGTAGAGACGGGCGTGGGTCCGGAGAAATAGTCTGATGAAAAGGATAGAGGCATGGAAGATGGTATGCTAGAAGGGACCCGGTCCTCCTTCATAGAGGTTGGGGCTGGTGTGGCTGATGCTGAGATAGAAAATGGGTCCTTTGGGAGTACAACTTCGGTGGTTAGGTCATCCTCTGAATCTGAGGCTGACAACCATCCACACTGGGTCGATCGTGGGGATGAACAAACAACTGGAGCAGGAGCTACTCTGGGTAGAAGAGTCGTAGATGCAGTAGGCGGAGTCATGATGCTCTGAAATAATATCATTTTAAGTTTGAAGTGAGTATAGGCTTACAAACAAAGAATAATATTATTGAGATTACATACTTTATGAAATATATCCCTTCTTAAACAATTATTAGAATGTTTTAAGGTTACAAATATTTATACTTATACATATATATGTACTATCATGTAAGTAGTTCATTTATCAGTTAGTAAGTGTGAAATTTAGTTTAATATTACTCATATTCGCATTTTAGTATTTTACTATATAGTGTAAAATTTTCAAGTTTAGCACGTCTGACATATAGCAATACCTTACTAAACAGTATTAATAATCAAATGTAGTAAACATATATATATATATATATATATATATATATATATATATATATATATATATATATATATATATATATATATATATATATATATATATATATATATACAATTAGTTCACATAGCATAAAATGCCCTAAGATCTATATGCTTAACTAAAACGGTCCCAAAACAAAATCCCATAAAGAGTTTTATAAGTTATAGTCCAGTTTTAAATAAAAGAAAAATCATTTTATTTTTATTTTATTTAAAAATTTATTTGGTTCCCTATAACTAATGCTCTGATACCATTCTCTGTGACACCCCGGGTAGGGTCAAAATATGCGGAAAATATCCCCGGAGACGTCACAAGGGTGGATCGATAGCATATAGTCCATAGAGCATAAGATAAAAGTTAGTCAAAACAGATTACATGTTTATTCAAACAAATAAATAAAAATTGTTTCTAAACAAGACAGTAGGTGATTGTTTTTGTTTCCCAAATAGAACCCCTGACGAGTCCTATGATGCAGACTTCTAAGATGCTGGAGACCATGCACATACCACGTACTAACTTCATATTCCTGTGCAAAACATACTAACGAGGTCAACATAAAGATGGTGAATTTACAGATTTTAACAATTAATTAGTTTGGACATATAATAATCATAGAAGCAATAATGCACAAAGCATTCTTACTAAAATGTAAATAACATTTGTTTATTATTAGAAACTGAAGCTTAACCCCATAGTCCTCAACAGATGAGGACGTAGTGTCTTACAGAAAGACACCCATTCCAGTTCCAACATGGTATACGTCTGTTGTCTCGGCCAAGGCACAGTGAGCATGACTCACCCAGACGGGGATGGTCAATCCCTAATAGATCTATTTATAACATTCGGGCGATTTACAACAATTTAACAGTTTCAATAGTAAGCAATCATAATCCAGTTTATACAATTCAGACGTGTCCAATATATGTTTGCATATTTTCTTTCCCAAAAGGGAAAGTTTTATCAAAGTTTAAATGGGGCTGTAAACTCACCTGGGAGTAGGCAATTGCTTGTTTAACACGGATATCCAATTAAAGCTCACACCAAAGTTATGCCTAATAAGATAGTACAGTCTTAATAGATAGTACAAAGGACATATATGTATGCTTATACGGATTTTATTCAGTTTATTCATACTATGGTATTTATCTAAATAACCGTAGCTCAAGTAGCATCAATATTCATTTAAACTCATTTATATAAGTTTCATTTCTAAGAAAACATAAACTGTTTAACTATTAATATCAGTTAGCATACATGTATTAATACTCATTCAATCTTACAATTAAGTTTTACATTTAAGTGAACATAAAATAAAATGTTTCACTTAAAAATACTAATCCATGTTTATAGTACTTGTATCAATAACATCTAATTAAATTTATAACCAGGTTCTATAATTAAGTAAACATAAGGGGTTTTACTTATAATATATTTATGTAGTAACATTCAATTTAATTAGCGTTCATATAATTTTATTTCTTAAAAGTATATGAGTATATGTTTTAATATTACATATTCATCTTGTTTATACAATTTATTTTGTAAAGCAAATATAAATAGATATTTCATAAAAAGAATTATTTTATTTAACTCTAATGTTTTCATAAATTATTTAATATTTATAAAATAATTTATTTATCACAAACTTAAGCTTATACATTAATCCTCATGATCTAGACTTTTAATTATGTTTTATCATAATTAAAATAGCTTTTAGGGTTAGGGCTAGTTAATGTTTCGGAATGTGGCAAAACTAGTCCCTCCATATTTTTAAACAAGTAACTTTCGAATTATTACACATTTGGTACCTACGGCTTGTTTAAGTTTAGGCTTATGGTAGATTTAGTCCCCTAGTATAATCTAGGTTTTGTAACTATATAAAAATTACAAAACAGCCCCTAGGGCTTCTTTAAGTTTCGGAAATTTACAAGAATAGTTCTTAGGGTTATAAAATGACAAAATAGTTTTAGAAACTTCCCAAAATGGTCCCTAGGATTTAATTTGCCACGGATAATATTTATTAAACCCTATACTTTTGGATATTTACATTTTCAGTCCTTGTGTTTACTAGTTTATCAAAACAAGTTTCATAAGTTACGGTTTTAGTCCTTAAGTTTTATAAATTGTCATTTTCAACCAAAAAGTTTTTATAAGTTATATTTTATTATAAAAACTTTTATTTTAACATTCAAACTTTATATGGGCTCATTAAATGGGCTAAACATCTAATGGGCTATTTTAGTGGGCTAAAATATATTTCAAATGCACTAATTTATTTAAATGGGTCTTTAAATCATTTATTGGGCCTAAATACATTTTTAAGTCCTTTAATTTGTTAAATGGGCCTAATTGTGATCTTAAGTCCATTTAAATTACTATAATTTATGAAATGGGCTTATTAGGTCCATTTAAGTTTTAGGTTAATTTTTCATGGGTTTAAATAGTCCATTAACACTACTTTTCATTTTATATAAGTTTTTACTTAGTGTATTAATATAAGCTTACTAAGATTATCACCATTTAGTTTTCAATCTAAATAGATGAATAATCTTAAAAATTCATTTTATGGGTTATACCAAATTAGATCTATGTGTGTCATAAGGTTACAAGTAAGTCATAAGCCCTAATAGGTGCTTATAACTCACGGCCTACATTAGTTATAGCATATTATGATAGATCAAGTTCCATATTAGTGTTGCATGTAGTTTATATGTGTTACAAAATTAGATCTCACTATGTACACATCAAGAAAATAAATCACAAGTTCATAATAAGATCTAAACTATGTCTAGACCTAAAAATCAAACATAAATCCATGTATATTCTTATATAGCTCACGGCTATATTTTAGATCTTGGTACTTCCAAGATGAACACTATATCTAGTTTATAAGTCTTGTATTTATTTAAAATACAATCATGATTATTTAGTTTACATGTATATTTCCAAGGTTACTATTTTTCCAAGGAGACCACATATAGCTCACGGCTATATTGACTCTTCCCAAGGTCCCATAATCTTGTTTTATTTTTAACATATTCAAGTTAGCCTTTGCCACTAGATCTATGGTTTATAATAACATGCATGTACATTTTATCCATTTAAACCTTATGTAACCCACGGTTACATTTATACACATAAGTTGTATTTGTGATTTTTAATAGTCATTTAACATGTATCATTTCATATTCCATCATTTAAACTTAACACATGATTTGCATAAACATTAACCATATATGCCGTGACCTTTAAGGTCATGGTCTTCAAGACTTTTAAGTTACACACACCCATTTTATGAGATCTATGGCTATTGGTTTAACCATAGTCCCATAAGACTAGATTTGTAACTCATGCAACTTTTTGATTTACAGATGTTTCATATAGTTTTTAAATCAAGTTTAAAACATAACATACCAATCATAAGTTCCTTATCAAAAGGTTTTTAAATCATGAACATGATTTTTATAAATAAGCCGTGACCTATAATGGTCATAGCTTCATCAAATCTTGATTTTTAACATGTTATCTTACTTGTGTTTATAGATGTATGATGATGCATGCATGAAGAAATGAAAGAACAAGTAGTGTATACCTTTCTTGCCTAAAAGTACCATAAATGATCTAGGTGAACAAGGTGGTTTGAGATCTACTCAAAATGATGAAGAAAACCCTATGTATAAATCAAGCCGTGGCCTAGATGGCTTAGCTAGGGCTTGTTTATAGTGAATCCAAGGGAATGATACTACTAATGATTTGTAGTAAAGATGAGACAAAGATCTTGGCGGATTTAATGAACAACTTTGGATTATTGTGGCTTAATGCCGAATGATTTGAGAGAGAGAGAGATGAATAGAGAATGAGATTTGGTTGCATGAGGAGTTGAGAGAATGTATGTATATGTGTTTCGGCTTAAAGAGAGAGAGAAGGGTGAAGGCAAAAAGGCATGATTGCCTTGGTAAGAACTATTGTGCCATGTGTTGGTTTTTCCAAAACCAAGACAACCCCTCTTCTTCCACATATGGGGTGTCGTGTCTAGCTAGCCAAAAAGGAGGGTAATGGGCTTTGGCTTGGGCTCATGTTGGGCTAGTACATAAAGAGTAAGGTCTTGGGCTAGTCCAAGGAGGTTAAGAACATGTTTGTGGTATACACTCTTGTACACATACACGGCTACATACACTATGTAGCATGTTTTTCCAACTTTGATATAGTGTTGTGTGTATAGCCAAGTATTGATTATACATTTTTATCATTTGTTCTCCTAGTCTTAAGTACAAGGTTTGAGCTATGTAACTTATTTACAACAAGTGTGAATGTAAAGGTATAAATACCTAAATGAACAAGTTCACACTCAACCTATAGGGATACACATGTGAGTATGTGTTCTACGATTAATAGGTGAAATTTCATTATACAAAAATCATGGATTTTACACCTGCCATCTCAACTTTTTCTTTCCAACGGCTTATAGACGACTTTTATCCACACTAAGACGATCAGGTTTTTTTATTCATAAAATTGAATTTATAATAGACACTGTAACAAAACATTACATAATTATTCATATAAAATAAAAACATAAAAACATTACAACGATAATAATAATACTACAAACGATAATCGTTTTTGTTCCCTTGTGCTCCATAACTTGATCTCGCACCCCTAATCACTTTCCAACTGAAACAATCGGTCGAAGTGGTTTTTTGGGCCCATTGCGGCCGACCTGATGTATGATTATACCTTAAAATGACAATGCTATATGCCGGTGTGTTCTTTAGCATTCTAAAAGCACTTTGTCAAAAGAACTTATTTATAAGAGACTCGGATAATAATATAATGCACAAGTTAATGACATCCCGTTTAGAAAACTTTTTTGATATACACCTTTTAGAAAACTTTCTTAAAATGCTTGTAAATATAGCTTTCTTAAAAAACTTGTATTTTTAGAAACCTTTTTATAAACATTGTAACCGGCTGATGGGAAATATATTTTTCATATAATGGAGATGATGAACAGTTAGTACTATTTTTAAAGAGAGGATTTAATTCTTTATGAGAAGATATTCACATACATCTTAATTATATGAAATAAAATACGTAGTATCACCTTAAGACTTTACAAAAATAATGAAACTGTACAACAAAAAAATTATAATCGTAATTTTGACTTTACAAAAATAAAAAAAGTTCTTAATGTTTCAACTATTTGAGAGCGTGTTTTTATTGATTGTAGCTTAAAAGACTTGTACAAAATAACTAATTATGGTATTCTTTTAATGGCACGTTTAATTTTTAAAGCATTAGAAGCTTGTAAATTATTTCATTTTATACACTAAGTTTTTATTTGCAATTTTTTATAAAGTTTTTATACCGGTTGATTTTTTTATAAACTTTTATTTAATATATTATTTTTTTACAAACTTTATATGGTGTATATTTATAAATGTTTTTTTTACAAACTTTGTACACAGGATGTTTATAAAGTTTTTTTCAAAACATTGGTGCAAAAAAGGATGTTAATTATGCAATGGTGTTTATGACAATTTTAACGCTAAGGCTTAAAAAGGTTGTACAATTGAGTTAATTTTAAAAATGTTTTTGATATATAGAATAGAATATAGATATTATTTTGCAAAAGTGTTTTTTAAATCTCAAAATAACAAAATATTGACCACATGACGAACTATTGACCACATGGAGTTTGCCAACAGAAGAGTGATAATGTTGCTTTGGATATACCAATATGGAATTCTTACTTTCACCTGAAGAGATGTTTTCTTTATTCTCGGTCACAGTTATCAAGTTGCCAATTGTATTCGAGCTTTTGCACCAGTAAGTATCCAATGGTAAGCAACAGATCCAAAGGAATATGTTATTGACTATCCATAGTATATGATGAAACACCATCTTATCTAATACCAGCCGTTACTTCCCCATGTAGCTTTATCATATTGTGCCAAGCCTCGCCATTTCCTTTTCCTTTGAACGTCCTAAGAAGCAGCTTTCTCTGCACTATTTCTAAGTTATCAAGTAAAATTGCCCAATTTTACTTGAAAATTCTGATTATTCACTAAGGCTAATAAAATTCGAGTAAAATATTGAATTAGAGTTGATCAGTATTGAATTGTGATTATTGACTATGACTAATAAACTATGACAATCGTCTAGGTAATGCGGATCCAGACTTTGTTTCTAAAGAACGAATCGTTTGGATTGACATTGAGGGAGTTCCCCTTCACCTTTGGTCTCAAACTAACTTTGATAAAATTGGGTCGCGATGGGGTGAAGTGTTGTCTCGCGAAGAAAGTGGTGATGATTCGTTTGCTAGGAAACGGATTTGTATCAAAACTAAGCTTGATGATAATATCCTTGAAAAGTTCAACATTATTGTTAAAAGGAAGGTTTTCGTGGTTCGTGCTAAGGAGCTTTTTGTGTGGTCCCCGGTTTTCAAGGATGTGGAGGAGAAGGAATACTATTCGGACTCTGAATCCGAAGCTATATGTGCTAATAACAACGGTCCTAAAGATACTAATGGGTTTCCTAATGGTGAAAGTGATGAAGAGGCAGTGTCAGAAACCGACTTTGGTGAAAATAACGAAGGGCCTGTAAATGTCCATGAGCAGTCTGTGAACTATAAGCAGGCATCTAGTGATCCTTTTGGGATTTACTCCATTCTTAAGAAACAGAACAGGATGGCTAATCAATCCACTGTGGAACCGAGCTTATCACATCCACCTGGGTTTACTCATCTTTTTCAGGAGAACAAAGAATCAGATGAACCTGTGGTGAGTCCTTTAATGCACCGTAATCAGGAGACGTTTTCTAATGATTGTCAAGAGGAGGTTGCCAAGTCAACTCCAAATTCTCCTAGTCTGGGCGAGGCAAATTCACAGTTTATGCAAGATAAGTCTGCTCAAGTAGAAAATTCTTTTTCGGTTGGTCTTAATTCTAGGCGAAAAGGTGGATCTATATTAATAACCTTGGAAGAAATGATTAAAGTTGGTGAAGCCATGGGTTTCTCGATGGATGGTTGTTTGAAGGATATGGAGAAAATAATTGAAACACAAGGAGACATGGGGGGTGTTAAATGAATTTTCTTTCTTTGAATATCCAAGGTCTTGGGTCCGGGGCCAAAAAAACATGGATTCGGGAGTTATGTGTGAAGCACAAGGTGAAATTTTTGACTATTCAAGAAACTAAGTCGGATAAATTATCTGATATGGCTGTTCGTACATTATGGGGGAATAATTCTTTTGATTATAAGGTTAGTGAAGCAGTAGGTTTATCGGGGGGTATTCTTTGTGTTTGCGACCCGAATGTTTTGTGCAAATCTCATCATGTCATTTATGATAACTTTGTGGCGATTTTTGGGACTTGGATTCCTACTGGTAAGCAAATCCTTATTATCTCTGTTTACGCGCCTCAGTCAATTGTTGAGAAGCGTATTCTCTGGAATCATTTATCATCTATGATAGCTCGTTGGAATGGAGAATTCATGGTGATGGGGGATTTTAACGAAGTTCGGTTTGACAGGGAACGAATGGGGTCTGTTTTTAATCATTATGGTGCTACTGTTTTCAACAATTTTATTCAAGACCCGGGTCTTGTAGAAGTTCAACTGGAGGGATATTCTTTTACTTGGTCGCATCCGTCGGCTACTAAAATGAGTAAATTAGATCGGTTATTGGTGAGTGAGGGCCTTCTAACCCTTTTTCCCAATTTGTCTGCTATTTGTCTAGACCGTCATCTTTCAGACCATCATCTTATTCTTTTAAAGGAAGTAATAGTGGACTATCGTGCTACTCCATTCAGACTATACCAGTCTTGGCTTGGGTGGGATGGCTTCGATAAAGTGATTTCATCTGTTTGGGACTCTACTGTCCTTGATGACCATAATAGGATGGTTCGTTTTAATAAAAAGCTGCGTGTCTTGAAAAATGAGATTCGTAGTTGGGTTTCTTCTAAGAGACATGAACGCAACGGGTTGTATAACTCTATTAAAGGCAAGTTGAGTAATATTGATGCTACTATAGATCAAGGAGGTGTGACTGATGAGATTCTTCTCTCCCGTATGGGTTTGATGAAACAATTACAGGATATTAAAGCTAATGATACATGTGATTTTGTTCAGAAGGCTAAAATTCAATGGGCCGTCGAAGGGGATGAGAACACAAAGTTTTTTCACGGCATTATTAACCATAAACGAGCCAACTTGTCGGTTAAAGGCATTATGGTTGAAGGGGAGTGGGTTGATGATCCACAACGTGTTAAAAGAGAATTCTTTGATCATTTCTCGTCAAGGTTTCAGCAGGTAGGGTCGAACCAAGCTCGCCTTAATTTTATGTTTCCAAAAAGACTGTCCGTAGATCAGATAGGGGATTTGGAGAAGCCGATTTCAAGTAAGGAAGTTCGAGATGCTGTTTGGGACTGTGGGGAAAATAAATCTCCTGGACCTGATGGTTATACGTTCGAGTTTTTTCGTAAGTATTGGAGTATTATTGGGCAGGATTTGTGCGAGGCTGTGGAATGGTTCTTTACTCACAGTAAATTCGCTAGGGGGTGTAACTCTTCTTTCATTACTCTTATTCCAAAAACTCATGACCCTAAGTCTGTAAATGATTATCGTCCTATTAGTCTAATAGGGAGTATGTATAAGGTGGTCTCTAAAGTCTTATCCAGGCGTCTTTCCTTGGTCATTACGGACCTTATCTCGGATGTTCAAACTGCTTTTCTCCCTAATAGGTAGATTCTTGATGGGCCTTTTATCATTGATGAGCTTCTCTCTTGGTGTAAGCGTAAAAGACGTCAAGCTATGTTGTTTAAACTTGATTTCGCGAAAGCATTCGACTCAATCCGTTGGGAGTTCTTGGATGCCGTCCTTGATGCTTTTGGTTTTGGTGTCAAATGGAGGGGTTGGATTAAAGGCTGTCTGATGAATGGTATGACTTCCGTTTTAGTTAATGGGAGTCCCACCTCGGAATTCCAGGTGTTCCGCGGATTGAAACAAGGTGACTCGTTGTCCCCATATTTCTTTATCCTCATTATGGAGTCTCTACATCTTTCTTTCTCCAGGGCTATTGACGCGGGGATTTTCAAAGGTATCAATATAGACCAATCTTTGTCGTTATCTCACCTTTTTTACGCAGATGATGCGGTTTGTTTTGGGGAATGGTCAAACGAGAATCTAAAAGGAATTCTTCACATTCTTAATTGTTTTTCGATGGCTTCTGGTCTTGTAATCAATTTGAAGAAAAGTCAAATTCTTAGAATAGGGGTTCGAGACGAGTTTATAGGAAATGCGGCTGCCTTTCTTGGTTGTTCAATTCTTAAAACCCCTTTCAAGTATGGTGTAGTTTTAGTTGGAGGAAATATGTCTACATCGAAAGTGTGGGAAGATTCTGTTATTAATATTAAAAATCGGCTATCTAAATGGAAAATCAACACGCTTTCCATTGGGGGTCGTCTTACTCTGCTCAGATCAGTGTTGGGCTCGACTCCAATATATAGTATGTCTCTTCATAAGACTCTGAAGTCTGTCCTTTACACTATGGAGTATCTTCGCCGTGATTTCTTTAATGGGTGCTATGGAGGAGATAGAAAGATAGCTTGGGTTTAGTGGTCTAAGGTTCTCGCGGCAAAACGTAATGGTGGGCTTGGTGTGGCAAGTTTTTATGCTCTTAATAGAGCTTTACTATTCAAGTGGTTATGGAGGTTTCTTTCCCGAGACGATTCGCTGTGGTACAAGTTTATCAGAGCTATGTATGGGGAAAGCTTCCATGACCACTCGAATGTTGTTTCACCTATTTGGGGTAAGATTATCAAAGAAGTGAATGTTATTAAACGTCAAGGTGTTGATTTACTTGGGCATTGTGTTATTCGTATAGGAGCTGGTCAATCTACTCGGTTTTGGAAAGATGTGTGGGTAGGTGATCTTCAGTTGAGTTTCCTCTTCCCAAGGATGTTTAATCTGGAGCTTCATAAAGATTGTACGGTGGCAGAAAAGTTACAGGGGCAGATTTCAGATTCTTTTCGACGCATGGTTCGTGGAGGTGCTGAATCCTCCCAACTGGAGACTCTTGGCCAATTAATTGATGGTATCCAACTTTCGAGTGAGAAAGATCGGTGGGTTTGGGATTGTAATAGTGAGGGTATGTTTCAAGTTCGAGATGCCCGGGACCTACTGGATGATTTTTTTCTTCCCAAGTCTCCTATAGTGACTAGATGGGTTAAGTACGTCCCTATCAAGATTAATATTTTCAGGTGGAAGCTTCATCTAGATCGTCTTCCTACTAGGACGAATCTGGTTAAAAGGGGTATTCAGATGGATTCGTTATATTGTCCGGTTTGTACCAATTCAGAGGAAGATGTTTCGCATCTGTTCTTCCAATGTGGCACGGCTCAGGATATCTACAGTCTTGTATGTCGTTAGTGGAATATTCCTAGCTTTTCTGGTGGTTCATATGACGATTGGAGTGTGTGGTTTACGGGCCTTCGTCTGGGATCTCGTCTTAAAGGTCTGCTGGAAGGTGTTTTCTCCGTTATGTGGTGGAGCATTTGGAGGTTTCGAAATCACCTTTTGTTTTCATCTCAAATTCTTCGGACACACTATCTTTTTGACGACATCGTTATGCACTCTTTTAGATGGTGTCATGCTAGATGTAGAACCAATTTTTCATGTGGTTCTTGGCTTCAACACCCATATTTAATTTCTTTGTAATATGCTAGCTCCTTGCTAGTTTTCTTTTTTAATAAATGTTGCCGTTAAAAAAAAATAAAAAATAAAAAATAAACTATGACTTACTTCAACTTTAATCCCATACTTAATTCAAAAAAAATTATCCTATTACCCTACCCTTAAGGTGAACCCATTTGTAGGTAATGTGAACTGTTTTTAAAAACTGTGCCACCCTAGATGACCAATAAAAAAGGGAAATATTCTCGCATGTTTTTTCATTAGAATTTAGTTAAATCAGTAGTAAAGTTAAAAAGTTGACCTCGAATACATTTTTCCTATAATTCTTTCACATTGGATTCATCCAGCATGTTTGAAATACCTAAAAAAAATCAAGAATAACCACGAAACCTTTAGCTTCAAAGTATCATCAAGAACAACTAAAGACAATGATCTAGTTGTGTTAATTCAATCTTATATTTACATACGACACACACGTTTACGAGGCACATGCTTTTTGACTTACCTTGACAAAACGTATATTAACCTCTGTTATTGAAATTTATAATAGTTTCTAAAAGAATACCTTAGCCATTTTCTTTTGAGGATATTCTTTATCGAATGAAGAACCATAACTTAAGCTTTCATTAGAACATGACTTGTATTCATTAAGGAAAAAGAAATAGCTTTAGACAACCTAAAGCTTGCAAATATGTATAAATATTAATTATGCATTTAGTACAAACCGTGGTTGCAGCAACAACTGTAGGTTTTATTGTTGATGCACTGCATAATTACGATAACAGTCAGAACCATGCCAATAATACATCAAAATATTTGTAGAATGAATTGAATTAACATCACACTGATTATCCATAAAAGAAAACAACACATGAAAGATTTAAATAGAAGTGACTCAAAAATAAAAAAAAGTTGTAGAACGAAATGAATTGATAAATGCTTATAAATTTGATCATTGTAAAAAACACACAAATGCAGTTGTGATATTTACCAATGCATAGAAATCACCCAAACATACCAAGACACTAATGGCAAGCTCAAGCTCCTTAAACAGTTTTGATCATTCTTATTATCAGGATTGCCTTTAACCTACCCAATCAAGAAATTTTTTTATCACTTTTTTGAATTGAAATTAATCAAAATCAAATATATTGAGTCGAAACCGATAACAAAAACAACACATCAAACATAGCAACTCATTGACGAATTGAAACTGAATATAATATTATTGAGTTTATTGAAGAAGATACAGATTATGTTGAGTATGTGATGCAACCGACAAAGAATTATATTCGAGTTGTTAAGGTTGATAAATATGGTTGTAATATATTATTTTTGTAAGGTTTTTTTGAATCGCTTCACATAAATGTGGGGTTAATTGTATAGAGGAAGATTGATTTGAATGCCATAGAACAATGTTGGAAACGATTATTAATTGAGGAAATGAAACTGAACATTGAATAAGGATTTTTAAAGGGAGCGTATTGTTTGACTTTACAGCTTTTGCATTAGGTGATTTTGTTTTTAAACAATTGTTAAATACAATAACAGATTGTAAATATGATTTTATAACGCGTTTTTGTTAAACCTTTTTTGAAACTTTCTTTAAAAACTTTTATGTTTATAAAAATAATATGTTTATGAAATAATTTTTTTCAAAGTTTGTACAATGTATAACTTTTTTTACGATATGTAATTTTTAATAATAAAAAATTATATTATTATTTAATTAGGAATCGATATTTAATTAACACACTCTATATATATATTTTTTTGTGTTTTTGTTTTAAAATTATTATACACTAACAATTTATTTATGTTTTAACATTTGAATAACTTCTTTTGAAAATGAATTTTTTATTCTTAATAAAAATGTTTTTAACAAAGTTGTTCATTGATGCACGGTTGTGTTAAAATTCTCAATTATATTTGGCAACTAATTAAAAATTCTCAATTATATATGGCAACTAATTTTGTATGAAAATAGCTTTCGGGAAAAACGACTAGTGTATTTTAAAACATTGATGCAAAAATGGAAGTTAATTAAGGAAATGTTTTTATTACAGTTTTAATGGTAAAGCTTAAAATGGTTGTACAATTGAGTTAATTATAGAAATATTTTTAATATTGAAAGCTTAAAGAGCTTGTAAATTATTTTGTTTTATTAGTTAAAATAGATGTTTATTTTGGGATGGTGTTGGGCTCAAACTCAGTCTTTGCATTGTACTGTATATCAATTATATCGTATAAAATAAACATAAAAGGCAAAAGTTATTTTACAAACTTGTTTTTTCTAACAAACCAAGGGACTCATCCTAGCTTTTCATTGATCTTTCATCCAATGGCCAGAATTAATCTAAGATTTAATCAAGAAAACATACTTTTAGAGTATTTGCAATTTAATCCTTTTCAAAAATACACACAGTTACAACTGTGTAACCATTTGTCTCTCATTTGTTCTATCAGTTACACACTATAATCGATCCACCATCATCCACCATCGATCCACCATCATCCACCATAATCGATCCACCATAATCGATTTAATTACAATCGATTATAATCCTTATTATAATTGATCAAATTACACACACAATTACACACAGTAATGGTTATTGATTTGAATGAACCTGCGGTTTTAGATGGGGAAGATGATAATGTGATAGGTGTGAAAACACCCATCTTTTCTACCACTTAATTACAATAATAACCAAGCCAAAACGTGTATTTTATGTCTTTTATGTCGAAATTATGCGTGGTTTGTGTTTTTGTTGTGATTTAGGACGAAAAGGTGAAAAGTGGAGAAAACACGGGCATTTACGGACTTTTATTGAAGAAAAAGATGAAAGACGAAGTCAAGGAGTCAAGATTGCAAAAAGAACGGAAGTCCAAGACCAATTCTGAAGATTTATCGAAGAAAAAGTCAACAGACGGAAGTTTATCAAAAGCCAAAAAACTCAAGTCTAATTTATCGAAGAATTAAAAGATGAGTTTAAACAAATCCCAAGACAAAGTCCAAGTATTAAGAAGATTTAAGAAGATTAAAGAAGCTTAAGGACTAAGTGTGCAATTAACAAAAGATTAAAGGAGAGGAGGGACCTAAGCATTCAATTAAGGAGAAAGGAAGGAGGGAGGAAGCTTCCTAAGCTCCTCCCTAATCTCCCCTATATATAGTCCATTAGTGTTATCATTTGTTTTTGTTGGCTAACTTGACAAATTAGCTCTTCCACTTTTATTTTATGCACCTTTAATTACTTGTCATTTTTAATACATGTTTTGCACTTTAATTATCCTTTTAATTCCAAGTAAGTTTTTAATTTGCGTTCTTTAAATTCGTGTCTTTAATCTTTCTTTATTATTTGATCAAGCTTATTTTTACCAATCTCATTCTACTCTTCTTCTTTTTGATTCGGTTACGATTTCGGATTAAGCAAACTTTTGCTTAATCCATTTGCTTATTTGATTAAAAGTCTTGTCTTTTCTTTTTCCTTTTAGCTTCCATACGAAATAGCCATAAGTTTGACAATCTTATGTGCTTATTTGGTATTTAGCTTAATTGTTTTGAAAAGTTTTCTTAAAAGTTTTACTTTTTAAAATCCATTTCATTAAGTTTCGTTTTTTTTAGTTTTGAAAGTATTTAACTTTTTAGCTTATTTTCTTGTTTTCTTTCTATTCTATTCAAGTTCCTTGTTACTGCTTATTAGAATTAGCTTATTAAGATTTGAGCTTATTACGAATTTGCATTCCATCGGAAAGTAAGGGTTTTCTACACATTGCGACGGGTGCATTCTCCACATTCCGATCGTGACAGGTTTGGACAAAGGACTGCATTCCGATCCGGGATTGCGATAGAAGTAACATCCCCCTCATTATGATCTGGGATTGCGATCGCACATTGCGATCGCACATTCCGACGACTCTTGAGGTTTACTTAGTCGAATTGCTGCCCAATTTTTCTTAGCATCATTGCGATCTGGAGGATTCCGATCTGAACTGCATTGCGATCTGGACCACATTCCGATAGGCGACATTCCGATCAAAGGGGTTGTTTGGACATTCCGATCTGAATAAGTGACAGGGTATTCCGATCTAAGGTTCCGATCAACATTCCGATTGTGAGGTTTGTGTACATTCCGATGGTGAGTCTGATCGGAATGTATTCCGATGGTGGGTTATTTTCTATGTTTTGTCTTGTTTAATTTTTACATTCTCATTTTAATACTTGTCTAATTTTAATTCTCGTCACGCTTTTATTTTAAGTCAATTTAATTAATTTACTTTAAAAAGTTTTTAATATTGCACAAGTTAAATTTTAATTAGTTTAGATTTAATTAACCGTCATTTATTTAAAGTTTTGCATTTTAAATATACTACAACGATACATCTATTTGTTTCACCATAGATCAGCTGAGTCACACATAGAACCTAGATCAATTCGATTAGACATACTTAAACGAACTTTTTAACTGAGTAAAAGCAAGTTATCAAATGGCGCCGCTGCCGGCTCTTTTCGTAAAGATTAACGGTTTTCTGTGAAAGACGCGTTGCTTTTTGGGATCCGTTCACTTGTGAGCGTTATTTTCTTGTTAAAAAATTCAAAAAATCATAAAAATTAAAAATTGATAAAAATACATAAAAGTTAAAAATTTCAAAAATCCAAAAAGATTTTATCTTTATTGTGTATATATATTGTCTTTGTGTTTGGTTTCTTTTTCTTTTGCATTTTCAGGTGTATGCGTACTAGATCTTCTAATTATCAAGAGCCCGAGACTCAAGAAGATTTAAGTATGTCAGGTGTCAACAACAATAATCATCCACTGTACCTCAATAATAACAACAATGTTCTTCCACAGCCCGATCTTCGGACAATGGAGGAACTTTGTCAACCTACCATGTTTGGACGAGGAGGACCGATTGCGCCGATGCAAATCAACGCTCCTGAGTTTTCGTTGAAGCATCACATGTTTCAGCAAGTGCAAACAAATCCTTTTAGAGGAATGCCTGATGATGATGCCAACAAACACCTCGACAAGTTCATTACAATCACCCAAAGCATGAAGTTGCCTGGTGCCACAATGGATGTTCTACGCCTACAACTCTTTCCACATACTTTATCCCATCATGCCGAGAAATGGTTTGATCGTCTCCCGAAGAATTCTATTCACACTTGGGATGACATGACTCAACGCTTTTTATCGCGCTACTTTCCACCATCCATGGTCACAAGCCTTCGCAATCAAATCAGCGATTTTATGCAAGATCCTGATGAATCTCTTTTTGTTGCTTGGGAACGATATAATGTCTTGATTGATCGTTGTCCAAACCACAACATGCTTCCCGTCACCCTAATTGATACTTTCTACAACGGTTTGACTTTTCGTGATCGTGATACGATTAATGCAGCCGCCGGTGGCACATTTATGAAAAGGAGACCCGAGGAGTGTAGAGAGCTTATTAAGAACATGACTACTCACCACAAAAACTAGGATTCCTCCGCTTCTTCAAGGAACAACCCGAGAGTCAATGTTTCTTCTACTTCAGCAAACCCTGATATGACCGAACTCACCCGCATGATGACCGAAATGAGCAAAAGTATCACGCTTCTCGCTTCAAACCAACAACAACAACAAGTTAAAACGGTTGCTAATCCTTGTGAAACATGCGGCGGTCCTCACTCATACACCGATTGTCCTTCAACTCAAGGAAATCCGGAAAATGTGTATGCAGCTTATGGTAATTATTCATCGGAAAATTACCAAGCTCGACCTCAAGGGGATAGAAATCTGCTGAGTTACCGATCCAACAATTACCTTTCACCCGGTTTTTCTCCTCAAAACCAAAACCCCGCCAACAACTACAATAGAAGCAACCAAATCTCACCTCGTGCTTCTAACCCTTATCACCCACCCGCCCAACAAACCCCACCCAGTAATCCGGATGTTGAAGCCATCATGAGAACCCACGGTGAGCAAATCAAGAATCTGCAGAGTGAAATTATCAATCTGAAAGGAGATATCACCAAGCAAGGAAATGAGATTAGATCCGAGCTTTGAGATAATATCCAATCCTCCTTCAGCAATCAAACCAATGATTTGAAGAATATGCTTGCTAGTTTCTTGCCCGCAGCTCAACCTTCTACTTCGAGTTCTCTACCTTCAAACACCGTCACCAATCCGCGAGCAAATGTGAGTGCTATTACTACTCGTAGTGGAATTACCATTATCGATCCGCCAATCCCACCCCCATCATCTACACCTCCTCCACCACCATTTATCCCTACTCCTCCTACACCTAGTATTAGTGCACCATTACCGTCTCCGCCTCGTCATGACGATGTTTCTAGGAAGGACCCTTCAACATCTCAACCTTTACCTGCTACGCCTTCACCTTCACCACCCAAACCCACTATCCCTTATCCTTCTCGTTTAGGCAAAACCAAAACGCTAACCAAGGAGGACTCCGAAGTGACACGCTATGTGAAGATGATCTCTCAGATGAACTTCAACATTAGCTTTCTTGAAGCACTTGTCCACATGCCCAAATTTGTCAAAGCATTTAAGGAATTGCTTAACAAGAAGGAGAAGCTGATTGAACTCGCCAACACACGCTTAAATGAAAACTGCTCTGCAGTTATTCTTAAAGAACTTCCGGAAAAGCTTGGAGATCCCGGTCGTTTTGTGTTGCCTTGCGTGTTCAACAAAATTGAAGAATTCACTGCCCTTGCTGATCACGGGGCTAGTATAAATCTTATGCCTTTGAGTGTTTGGAAAACACTATCATTGCCCGACCTCACTCCAACAAAGATGACTCTTGAACTTGCAAACCGCACTCTCGCTTACCCCGTTGGTATTTCCGAAGACGTGTTTATTAAAGTTGGCACATTTACTTTCCCGGTCGATTTTGTCGTTGTAGATTATGAAATGGACCCTCGTATTCCTTTAATACTTGGTCGGCCATTCTTGAGAACCGGACGAGCTTTAGTTGATGTGGCCGAAGGCGAGTTAATCTTAAGAGTGGGGGATGATGCACAAGTGTTTAAAATGGGGAAGCTTACAAGCAAATCCTATGGACGAGAATCAGTGAATATGATTAATGTGCATGATGACTTCGTTGTCTACAACAATCCGCTATTCGACTCTTGCACTGATAATCCACTTTTTCATGATGATGTGGATGATTCTCTCTCCACTGTGGAACCTTCTCCCATTTATGATTCTCCACCGGTCTTTGATGCTTATGATGATGAGTCTAGCTCAGATTCGGATGATTATGATGACCTTACTTCCGAGTATCCCGACCTGCCCACGTATGATGATTTTGATGAGGCCGATACTCTTTCGAGCGATTCTTCACATGATGAAGATCCTCCGCAATCACTCGATCCTACTTTGGACGATTACTCATTTGAGGAAGACTTATCTGCATTTCTTAATACTTACTTCCCTCATGAGAGCGATGCTCCTCCTTTGGACTGTGAAGATTATCGTCTTGATCCTACTTTGGATTTGAAGAAAATTCTTTCAAAGGAGAAGAAACCGGTCGACACCAATATCCGCAGCACATATGATTTAACACCTCTTTGTCCCCCTTCTGAGGACGAGGTTGTGCTTCTTCGCGGATCTTCTTCACACTCTGCTGAGCCTGAGTGCTATTTTCCCTTAAAGGAAAAGGTGTTCGACCCCAGTATTGAAATCTTTAAGCCATCTTAGTATCCACCTGATGAAATAAAAGGAAAAATCTTTGGAATTATTGAAGACATGCTTGCACCACTTCACCCTTGCTTCCACCGTGCTCCATCACTGCTTAAGGGAACCTTGCCTACTCTTCTTTGGCTTGCCTTGTTCGCCTTAATCCTCTGCTATTTGATGGACGAAAACTATGTCTTTGATCCTGGTGGATATGTTTCATGCTTCTTCCTATGATGATCAAGGTCGAGTCAGGCTCACGACTCGGTTAACAAAAATCAAGCGCTTCTTGGGAGGCAACCCATGCATCTATCTTTTCGCTTTCTTTATCATAAGTGTAGGGGGAGACCCTTTGGTTTGCTTTCCTCTCCTTCCTTCTTACAATCAGGGATTCGAGCTTCAATGATCCACTCTTGATGATTCTTGACGACCCGTGATTTCGTGTTCCATCTTCCCGGTTCTATCCTAAACTCTTTTCGATTCACTATTTTATATTTTCCAATATTAAAATAGGAATCTCTTTAGTTGTCTTTTCCTTAGCGAGATTTAAACAAAGTGCACAATGTCCTAAGTGTAGGGGGGTTTACTCCCACATGCTTAAACATTGAGGACAATGTTTATCTTAAGTGTAGGGGGGACTTCTATCGAAGTTAAGTGGCCTTTTCCTTGTTTTTGTCCTCATTTTAACCGGAAAATCAATTTCTTCGACATTTTTCAAACTTTTTGATCTATTTTGGCCTATTAGTTTTTCCCTTTGTATAGTTATTTTCTTTCCTTATTAGAATAAATCTTTAATAAAGTGGTTTTAATTTTCAAACGTTGTGAATCTTTTGACTCAACCCGAGTTTACTTATCTAAGTTGCTCTAGCTAGTATCCTTAACGTGTTTAAGTCAAGTTTTGCTAGGCTTTTATATAGGGAGCTATAAAACGCGAAAGTCTTAACTCTCCCGGGTTAAGAACAAGAACTTTTCGCAAGTTCCTATAATTGATCCTAGAGAGTCGTTTATCAAGGGAACTTTAAAATGCGATTTCTAAACTTGAAAGAGTCTAAGAATTTGCAAGATCCTATAGGCGACTCGAAAACCCAAAACTTTGATTTAATAGGCTAAGCATCCACGAGTCTCATTCCTTGAGATTTTAAACTGTGGAGAACGAGAGATGATAGAGTCAATTATAAGTTTGGTATTCTTTCGTGAATTTATGTGAGTTAATTATGAGCCTATTCTCCCATCGCCTGTTAATAATATTATCTGCAATAAATAAGGTTGTACGATTTGAAAAGTTACTTAGCTTCTAGCCCAAGATCGTTTAAAAGTTGCTCGGTATGGATTAGAGTTCATAGCCAAGGCATAACTTATTGAAGCGGGATGCGAAGATTGGCGAGTCCGAAAAGGCCCTAACAAGGCATGAGGGCTTTATTTTGTTGCTAAAGATCCAAAGTGATGTGAAGAATCATTTATCGAAAATCAATATGAAGGATCGAGACACACGACGAAAAGCAAATACTCCCCAAAAGTCATGGAGAAGTGTATCCGAAAAGACCCTAACAAGGTATGAGGATAAATAGATCCAAGTCATAAAAGGAGGCGGATCGTTGTACATCAAAGTCCAAAATAAAGATTAGAGAAAAATGAAGAAGTCGTGGTCCAAGTATGAATCTCTCAAAACTTCAAGTGAAGAAATTCCATTATGAAGAGAAGATCATAATTTCATGAACGTCTCTCAAGGTTTGAAGTATGAAGTCGCTGCAAAATATCGGTCCGAGAAAGGTCTCAAATCACGAAGCGAGTTATGCCAAGATATGAACTTTATGAGGTCCCGAGAAGCAGTTTTAAAAGATTTTGTCCTTTAGCTAACTATTGATTAAATCGTTCACTTTATTTTCGGACTAAATAACTATCGAAATAAGTCAACAATGCATCCTCGTGATCATTCAAGACAAAAATAAAGTATAAGAGATACCCCTAGGAATAAGGGAGTCTAAGTGAGTAATTGGCCCACATGAGTTCGTGATAGTCTACTAACTTATAATAACAATGATCTCGTTTTTAAGCTTGGTTTGGAGAAAGTGAAGACTTGAGGATGATGATCATTCATGACATTTCCAAAAACCCAAGGTATGCTTTTGATTTCTTTACTTTAATGTTTATAGTTTTCTATCTCTTTAATAAAGGCCACTATGGATTGATTATGATGAAAAGTGTAAACGTGCTTTGTAACTAATGCATTGCATGAGGACATTGCAATGGTCAAGTGTAGGGGATTTGATAGGTGTGAAAACACCCATCTTTTCTACCACTTAATTACAATAATAACCAAGCCAAAACGTGTATTTTATGTCTTTTATGTCGGAATTATGCGTGGTTTGTGTTTTTGTTGTGATTTAGGACGAAAAGGTGAAAAGTGGAGAAAACACGGGCATTTACGGACTTTTATTGAAGAAAAAGATGAAAGACGAAGTCAAGGAGTCAAGATTGCAAAAAGAACTGAAGTCCAAGACCAATTCTGAAGATTTATCGAAGAAAAAGTCAAAAGACGGAAGTTTATCAAAAGCCGAAAAACTCAAGTCTAATTTATCGAAGAATTAAAAGATGAGTTTAAATAAATCCCAAGACAAAGTCCAAGTATTAAGAAGATTTAAGAAGATTAAAGAAGCTTAAGGACTAAGTGTGCAATTAACAAAAGATTAAAGGAGAGGAGGGACCTAAGCATGTAATTAAGGAGAAAGGAAGGAGGGAGGAAGCTTCCTAAGCTCCTCCCTAATCTCCCCTATATATAGTCCATTAGTGTTATCATTTGTTTTTGTTGGCTAACTTGACAAATTAGCTCTTCCACTTTTATTTTATGCACCTTTAATTACTTGTCATTTTTAATACATGTTTTGCACTTTAATTATCCTTTTAATTCCAAGTAAGTTTTTAATTTGCGTTCTTTAAATTCGTGTCTTTAATCTATCTTTATTATTTGATCAAGCTTATTTTTACCAATCTCATTCTACTCTTCTTCTTTTTGATTCGGTTACAATTTCGGATTAAGCAAACTTTTGCTTAATCCATTTGCTTATTTGATTAAAAGTCTTGTCTTTTCTTTTTCCTTTTAGCTTCCATACGAAATAGCCATAAGTTTGACAATCTTATGTGCTTATTTGGTATTTAGCTTAATTGTTTTGAAAAGTTTTCTTAAAAGTTTTACTTTTTAAAATCCATTTCACTAAGTTTCGTTTTTTTTTAGTTTTGAAAGTATTTAACTTTTTAGCTTATTTTCTTGTTTTCTTTCTATTCTATTCAAGTTCCTTGTTACTGCTTATTAGAATTAGCTTATTAAGATTTGAGCTTATTACGAATTTGCATTCCATCGGAAAGTAAGGGTTTTCTACACATTGCGACGGGTGCATTCTCCACATTCCGATCGTGACAGGTTTGGACAAAGGACTGCATTCCGATCCGGGATTGCGATAGAAGTAACATCCCCCTCATTCCGATCTGGGGTTACGATCGCACATTGCGATCTCACATTCCGACGGCTCTTGAGGTTTACTTAGTCGAATTGCTGCCCAATTTTTCTTAGCATCATTGCGATCTGGAGGATTCCGATCTGAACTGCATTGCGATCTGGACCACATTCCGATAGGCGACATTCCGATCAAAGGGGTTGTTTGGACATTCCGATCTGAATAAGTGACAGGGTATTCCGATCTAAGGTTCCGATCAACATTCCGATTGTGAGGTTTGTGTACATTCTGATGGTGAGTCTGATCGGAATGTATTCCGATGGTGGGTTATTTTCTATGTTTTGTCTTGTTTAATTTTTACATTCTCATTTTAATACTTGTCTAATTTTAATTCTCGTCACGCTTTAATTTTAAGTCAATTTAATTAATTTACTTTAAAAAGTTTTTAATATTGCACAAGTTAAATTTTAATTAGTTTAGATTTAATTAACCTTCATTTATTTAAAGTTTTGCATTTTAAATATACTACAACAACACATCTATTTGTTTCACCAAAGATCAGCTGAGTCACACATAGAACCTAGATCAATTCGATTAGACATACTTAAACGAACTTTTTAACTGAGTAAAAGCAAGTTATCATAATGGTTCGTTAGGTGATTGTAATTCGTTTGTAGATGGATCTCGAGGTGTTTGTAATTCGTTTGATGATGGATCTCGTGGTGATTGCAGTTCGTTTGATGTTGGATCTGGTGATCGTGATCAAAGTTGTGAATGTAAGTTGTTTATTCTTTATCCTTCTGCTTATTAAGCTTTTTTTATGTTAAGCTGAATATATTATACATACTGGATAAGCGGAATATTATTTATAGTTATTTGATATGATAAGCTTTTTTAAGCTTTTTGATGTTAAGCTGAATAGTATATCCAGATATACAACAAGTGACAGTTTAAAGTTTAATTCGTTTATTAATGATATTTTCGAGAAGTTGGCTGCTGAGAGTTTGAAGCTGGTGAGGTACAATAAGAAGAACACTCTTTCTTCAAGGGAGATTCAGACTGCTGTCCGTCTTGTTCTTCCTGTGGAGTTGGCTAAGCATGCTTTTAGTGAGGGTACTAAGGCAGTTACTAAGTTTACTAGCGGTTAAGATTTCATTGGTTTGTTAGATCTGTGGTGTTTGGGCTAAGACTTATAATTTCATAGGTTTAGGTTTAATTGTGTTAGCAAGTAGTGGATGTTGGAATTTATGTAAATCAGAACTGATGAAACTTAAGCCGAAAACCACATAAGCCATAAGCCCTATATAAGCGAAAACAAACACCCCCTAAATAAGCCACAAAATCATGATAATAATTAATAAGTCTTAAATCAGTTGAGCTTGTGAGGTTTTGCAAAATTACACAAGCTTGTATTTTGTAAGCCTGGTTCATTATGAGATTGGGCCGCTGATATGTTTTGATTCTAGCATAGCTTATTTGTTGAAGCATTCTCACATTTTGTTCACTTGTTTAGGGCAATCTAGTATTCCTGCTATTAGTTTGAACTAAGTTGTGTTTATGTATACTTTGTATAATTACGTAAGGTTTATGTGTCTGTAATATGTCTCTGACATAAATAAGCTGTAAGATATTGGTATGTCGGTTCAGTTATGTATTTTGAATAAAATGTTGCAGAATTGCAGTCTTTTGACGTACTGTATTGCGTACCTCATCATGTGTATAGATACTGGGGTGTTTGGATGTTTCTTAACTAAATAGTAAATATACAAAGTATTTGGATTCACTGTTTTTGAATTTGGCTTAGGGAATTATCAGAACTTTTGGTTTTCCTCCAGAATTAGTGTACAAGTTTTAAACCTAGTTTTCCATCGACTTTAAAAACGTATGCTCTTGAAAGATGTCATGAAAATTTTAGCAACAAGCCCGTCTAGCTCAGTTGGTAGAGCAAAAAGATCTTAACCCTGTGGTCGTGGGTTCGATCCCCATGGTGGGCGTTCTAGTTTTTAAGTCAATAGTTTGTTTTCGTAGTAGAATTTTCCTAGGTAAACAAATTGCCCGAGGATGGGCGTTACAATTTTTAAGTCAATGATGTTGTTGCATGGGAATTTTCATAGGTAAACAAATTGTCTAGAGAAATGCGTAAATTTAAATGAGAATGCTTTTAATTAGTATCATAAACTACGGTTGGGTTTTTTTTTGTCAAAATCTGCTTATTAAGCTTTTAATTAGTATCATAAACTACGGTTGTTTTTTTTAATTATTATTAGGTGTTATAAAGTTGGAAGTAAGTTACAGTTTAGGTTAATATAAGTTTACGTTTGCTGGTTATAAGTCTTGGTGGTGCTTTGGAAGTTATTTATATAGTAGACATATAATTGATCTCAATATTTGTAATGTATATCTGAATATATATAAAGTATATCTGGATATATATAAAGTATATCTGGATATAATTGACATATAAATGATCTCAATATCTGTAATCTATATCTGGATATACAATAAGCCAGATTTTGACTTTGTCATTTTTATCTAGTTCTGATTATTTTATTTTTTTGCCGCTTCTAATCATGTGAAAACATCTAAATCGGTTGATCATCATGAGTTGATTAAAGGTCCGGATGAATCATTTTATTGGGTTCCTCGTGTTTCGAAGAGTGTGTTTACAGATGTAAATGCCAAATATGATTCTGTTGAGGAATGCATAAGTGTTTATAAAAGGTATGCTGCAGCTAGAGGTTTTGGGGTTAGAAAATCTAATCAGAAATGTTTAAGGAGCGGTGTGAAGTCGAAGATTTTGGTTTGTAATAGGTAAGGTTGTCCGAAGGGTGTTTATTTGAATACTTTAGATGGCAAGAAGGGTGATAGACGAATAAGGACTTCCAAGTGTGATTTTGTTTTTTTGTGCAACTTAATTCTGATGATTATATATTCAAACTGGATTAACACTCATGTATTGCGAATTTTTTTTATATATGTACTTATATTCATATTGAACGTTTTTTTAATGTATCTTTTGGTTTATAAAACATTGTTATACTGTTACAGTGTTACAATGTTATTTATATCTAGGTGTTCTTATTTTATATCTAGATATACTTTTTATATCTTGATATATGTGTCTTATATCTAGATATACTTGTTTTATATCTAGATATATTTGTTTTATATCTTGATATAAACATCTTCTTATATCTAGATACAAACATCCTGGTCATATCTAGATATAAAACACTATTACACTGTTATTTATATCTAGATATACCTTTTATATCTTGATATACGTGTCTTATATCTGGATATACTTATTTTATATCTAGATATATTTTTTTATATGTTTATATAAACATCTTCTTATATCTAGTTATAAACATCCTGTTTATATCTAGATATAAAACACTGTTACACTGTTTTTTATATCTAGATATACCTTTTTATATGTTGATATATCTTTTTATATCTTGATATACGTGTCTTATATCTGGATATACTTGTTTTAATCTAGATATATTTGTTTTACATCTTGATATAAACATCTTCTTATATCTAGTTATGAACATCTTGGTTATATCTAGATATAAAACACTGTTACACTGTTATTTATATCTAGATATACCTTTTTATATTTTGATATACCTTTTTATATCTTGATATTCTTGTCTTATATATGGATATACTTGTTTTATATCTAGATATATTTGTTTTACATCTTGATATAAACATCTTCTTATATCTAGTTATAAACATCTTGGTTATATCTAGATGTAAAACACTGTTACACTGTTATTTATATCTAGATATACCTTTTTATATGTTGATATACCTTTTTATATCTTGATATACCTGTCTTATATCTGTATATACTTGTTTTATATCTAGATATATTTGTTTTACATCTTGATATAAATAAGTAAACTTGTTCTTCTCCAATCTCTAAATCTCCTAATTTATATGTAGATATATTTAAAGTATATTCAGATAAAATATATATAGTTTATATTTCAAGTATATCTAGATATATTCGATGTATATCTAGATATATTTCATGTATATCCAGATATAATTCAAGTATATTTCAAGTATAACACTGTTATACTGTTATTTATATCTAGATATACGTTTACATTTATATCTAGATATATTTCATGTATACCAATATATTTCAAGTATGAGTACTTGGTTTATATCTAGATATAAAACACTGTTATTTATATCCACGTATATTTGTTTTATCTCTATATATATTTCAGAATATCCAGATATAATTGAAATATATCTAGATATACTTTAAATATAAAATATATATATTTTATCTGGATATACTTTAAGTATATGCAGATATATTATGGTATATCTAGATATAAAAAAATATATAGTTTATATTTCAAGTATATCCAAGTATACATGATTTATATCTGCATATAAACAGACTATTTTTTATATCAAGATATAAAACACATATTTGTTTTATTTTTGGATATAAACATGTAAGGTGTTCTTGCTTTATATCAAGATATATACAGAATAATTGTTTTATATCTGCATTTATTATTGTTTTAAAAAACCAGAGCTAAGTAAATCAGTGATCATTAAATGAATACATACGAGTTTATGGTATTGTAAACAAATTATCATATAAAAATGGTAAATCGAAAGTATTAATTCGTCAGCTGATGTTACTTTCTCGTTTGTCAGCTAACTCTTCGGTCATCTTTCTTGCATATTCAGACATTTTATTCTTTAGGTTGTTTATATCATGTGGTGATATTTTTGTTGCTATTCTAGCCCTCAAATTATCCATCTACATTCGATGATTTATGTGATTTTCAGGGTAGAGTTCTGTGATCCATTTTGACGTCCGTTGTCCTTTATAGAGCTCCATGTGCAACAACATATATAAACCACAGTCTATCTTTTCATCTTTTGTCATCCACTTCAATTTCAAGACAGTTGCTTCTTCAAGGTTATAATGTACTTTTGGTGCGTTTGGATGATTGCAATGATACATGTGTTTTGCAAGCAGGTACCTCTGAGAAATAATTAAAGTTAGATATCATTAGATAAATGTATATTGATAATTTTTATTTTTGTTATATATATCTGGATATAACTGTATATTATATCCAGATATAACCAATATCATTTTTTAAAATGTATCTGGATATAACTGTATATAAATGTATATTATATATGTATATTATATCTTGATATATCTTGATATATCTGGATATACTGGATCAAAATTTTTTATATCAAGCAAACTTTTTATTTGTACCACTTTAGTATATAAAATTAGTTAAAAAGATAATAGAGTATAATGAAGTATGTATTTCTTACCAAAAAGTCGACGTTTTCTTTGTATTTGTCATCATATGGTGCATCTGAGTCGCTGTTGTCTATTACAACACTTTTTCCGTTATGTAAGTTATAAATAATGAGATAGTAATGACCTTGAGCTATGATGGGGAAGAACACCTGTTTTTTCATGAGAACATTAAAATATTAAAAAAAACAATATGTTACTATAATTTTCTTCTTCATCAGTTTCTTCTTTATCATCTCTCTTCCTTTTTTTCATTTTTTTTCCTCAGCTTCTTTCCTTCTGCTTGTGTTTGACTTCACTTTTCTTTGAGTAAGTACTGATTTCTTTCTTGGTTCCTCCTCATCAGTATCTTCTATGTCGTCGCCAGTTTCTTCATCCTCTGTCACTTTTCTTTGTTTTATCTGTTTGGCCGGTGAGGGCTTTCTTTTCTTCAATTGATAGTTACTCTTTTCTGCATAAGTAAATGTTAGAAAAACTATTAGTTACTATATATTTTAAGTATCAGTACTTAAACAAAGAAAAGTGAAGCATCAGTATAAAAAGAAAATTGAAGTAAATGTTTGTTTTATTAATATATTTTATATTTCAAGTATATCAAGATATACTTCAAATATATCAGAATATATCTGAAAATATATCTTGATATACCTGAAAATATATCAAGATATGTTTCAGGTATATCAAGATTTATTTTCAGGTATATCAAGATATATTTTCAAGTATATTCAAGATATACTTCAAATATATATGAATATATCTGAAAATATATCTTGATATACTTGAAAATATATCAAGATATATTTTCAGGTATATCAAGATATATTTTCAGGAATATCAAGATATATTTTCAGGTATCTTGATCCAACACATACATCAACACAAACATCAAATCACCACAAAAATCACAAAAACATCACAGTCCATACCAACAACACAGAACATCATAAACGACCTAACAACACAGAATAAAAACATTACGCAACTACATACATCGATCGAGTACTTCAAATTTTAACATCCAACACAATGTAATTCAACAAATCAAAACATATTAACGACAGAAACATCAAATTCACCACAAAAAATCACCAATACTAAAAAACAATCACACAACAAATCTCTAAAATCACAACTACACACATCAATCTAATCCTTCAAACTTTAACATCAAACAACATAAATTCATAAACGTAATTCAGCAAATCAAAACATATTAACAAAACAAACATCAAAACGCCCTATATAAGCTAAAAAAACACCTGCACGATTAGTTCCGTATAAATAAATAACTAATTGCTTATGACATTCTAATAATCAACTATTTTTAATGTTCTTGAACCGACCTTTAAACCAAGAAAAGTGAAACATCAGTATAAAAAGAAAAGTGAAGTAAATGTTTGTTTTATTAATATATTTTATGTATCAGTATATCCAGACATATTTCAAGTATATCAAGATATATTTCAAGTATAGCAAGAAATATTTCAAGTATATCAAGATATATTTTCAGGTATATCAATATATATTTCAGGTATATCAAGATATATTTTCAGGTATATCAAGATATATTTTCAGGTATATTCAATATATACTTCAAATATATATGAATATATCTGAAAATATATCTTGATATACCTGAAAATATATCAAGATATATTTTCAGGTATATCAAGATATATTTTCAGTTATATCAAGATATATTTTCAGGTACCTTGATCCAACACAAACATCAAATCACCACAAAAATCACAAAATCATCACAGTCCATACCAACAACACAGAACATCATAAACGGCCTAACATCACAAAATAAAAACGTTACGCAAGTACATACATCAATCGAGTACTTCAAACTTTAACATCCAACACAATGTAATTCAACAAATCAAAACATATTAACGACAGAAACATCAAATTCACCACACAAAATCACCAATACTAAAAAACAATCACACAACAAATCTCTAAAATTACAAATACACACATCAATATAATCTTTCAAACTTTAACATCAAACAACATAAATTTATAAACGTAATTCAGCAAATCAAAATATATTAACAACATAATTATCAAATCACCAGAAAAATCACAAAAACATATTAACAACACAGAACATCAAAACGCCCTAGATAAGCTAAAAAAACACCCGCACGATTAGTTCCGTATAACTACATAACTAATTGCTTATGACATTCTAATAATCAACTAACTTTAATGTTCTTGAACCGACCATTAAAACAATAAACTACAAATCTTTTTACCACTAGTATGGTTATATCAGAACATAAATCTTCACGTTTGAGGTGACCATTGCTACTTACCTACTAACCTACCTTCAATTTACGCCCAACTACAAAGCTACCTACCTACTAACCTACCTTCAATCTCAAGAACGAGTTTTGGGCGCTCATTATAACGACTATACATAACGTTTAACATGTTAACGAAAAAACAATATTCACACCAACATTTACGCCCAACTACGAAGCTACCTACCTACTAACCTACCTTCAATTTAACAAACAATATGTTTATAACCAATTGTAAAACTAAATCACAAGCAGAATCACAATCAGAATCACAAGAACGCAAATTTGTGGATTAGATACATTCAGTTTTAGATGAGTTTACCTTTTGATTTTATTTTTGGTGATGGGTTTAAAAACTCAGATGTTGAAACAAGTTTGTCAACCATTTCATCCGAACTTTGTAATTTTGATCCAGAATTCATAATTTCTTTGTTCTTTTTTTTATTTTTCCCTGAAACAAAATTTGCATAATTAAATGTTACATTAGTCAAGTATTAATAAGATAGATAACTAAATCATATGACAAATAATAGTAGCCCATTTTTTGCATTTTCATGTTTTCTTTATATTAGATCCATATATATATTAACTGTATCTGGATATAAAATTATATATCCAGATATATTAACTATATCCAGATATACTAACTATATCCAGATATAAAGTTCAATTTGCTTAGTTTCCATACACTGCATCATTCCATTACTCAAAGTCTCAAACTTTTTTTTAAACTTTTGATATTTGTTCTAGAAAAAACACCTCACAACAAACTATTGATACTTCTTATATCTAATTATGGTAAATGTAGAGCTTGCATGGACCATAACAACATCCAACGCCTGCGTTGATGATGAAGCTCATAGAACAATTGAAGACCTACTTCTAACTTGATCTATACTCCATTACCATGAGCTACATTTAACCCGATTCATCAATTCATCATTGACCTCTGAACAACGGCTTCTTTCTGCTTCCAAATTGAACTTGTGCTACTCTTAAACCAAAGAATCAAACAACTAGAACCATTACACTGTCGTCCTAAAAAGAAGCCTGGTTTCTAACACTCTTGATCTTTAGACGGACATTAATGTAGAATTCGTAGCAGAGTAAAACAGAATTGAGAGAAGTAAAAGTGAATTTTATTGATAGACGAAGAAGAGAGGTGAGGTGAGGTGAGTTATCTGAGGCAACATGAGCTGTGGTAACAGAGACCCCATTATCTGAGGCAACATGAGCTGTGGTTTTGGGTATCTATTTATGGACGAGTTGCACCGCGCAGTCGCTCCTTTTATTAATTCAGCAGAAGGTGGGCTGCCCGGGGCGGAGTATTTAGCAATGCTAGCAGCCTGGTGAGGGCTGGCTGTCTGGGGACATTTTAAACAGGCTCATACCAGGCCTACTTCAACCCATATTGATAACAAGTAGGTAGTAGTAGTACTTAGACATATGAGCAAAACTGGTATCATTAATAACATGACACTATGCAGCAGTATTGTGAACACAACAACCTAATTCATCTGATTAACATCTGCAAGCTATCTTCAGGTCTTGCACCTTAATCCCTAGAACCTTTCGATAATTATCACCCAAATACTCTATCTGAATTAACTCCCTGTATACTCTATGACCATACTTACTTTCAAAACAAGTTGGCCTCATACACTCGACCAGGCAATCTCTTATTTCGACTGACATAGTCTGGACACTCCAACAACGTATACTTTATCTCTATAAGCCCCAATCATCAAGAATCAATGACAGACTGCAACATAGCCTTTGTGATTGTATTACTCGGATTCGAATCAGCAATGTCAAATACTCAAAAGTCAAAACAGACTAACCATGTTCCTAAAATGAGACCATCACCGCTTAAAAACCTTTCACATGAACAGTGTTGTCAAAGTCAGCCACTCTGCACGACAATCCTGGTGGCCTAATAGCATGTTTGTTGTTCCTCAAAATACTACTTGGTGCATTTCATTTACTTAAACAACATATAAATCTTTACTGATATAAAGATAAACCAAAACCAAGTAAACGCAAACACAAGAATCAAGCACAACAGTCAGAGACAGGCCTGAATAGCCACGACCACAGCTAAACCTCTGTTGAACAATTTGCATAAGAATATAACAATTTTAAACTCTCGCTTATTGTATATCTAGATATAGATACCAATTTTAGACTATGTCTTATTGTATATCTAGATATAGATGGCAACTTAAATCTCTATCTTATTTTATATCTAGATATAAAATAACAATTTTAAACATTGGCTTATTGTATATCTAGATATAATATTCAGCTTAACATCAAAAGCTAGTTCTAAGTTAGCACAAAATTGGTTCAAGCATTTCATCAAACAACTTATATACATTATAAAATTTATTCAATTTATGACATTAATAATCCAAACAGCTTATATACATCAAACAACTTATATACATCAAACATTTTATCAAACATTTTATATACATCAAACAACTTATATACATCAAGCATCATATATACATCAAACATTTTATCAAACAACTTATTTACATCCAACAGCTTATATACATCAACAATAATAATCTCTATATCTATTAAATGCATATTAATCACAGTAATAACTGATTATTAGTACAATTAGCTCAAAATAAAAAAAATAAAAAAATTCGTGATAAATATATCATACCATCATTCCGATCTTCAATTGGATCAACATTGGGTGTTTTCGTTCGTGACATTTTTTTTGTTATAGTTTTAGGGTTTGATTTTAGTTTACAGAGATGAAGTATGTGTGTTTAGAGAGAGAGT
Source organism: Glebionis coronaria (assembly GCA_025667525.1). NCBI lineage: Eukaryota > Viridiplantae > Streptophyta > Magnoliopsida > Asterales > Asteraceae > Glebionis > Glebionis coronaria. The sequence continues at coordinate 522,794,125 of CM046875.1, forward strand.
TGTTTTGGGGAAATGACGACACATCTGTTTTTTTTAAGTATATAATATTTGCAGTTTAGTCCTTGATAAGTTTTGTTTATTTGCAACATTAGTCCCTCCGCTTTTTCTATCCTAAAATCTGGTCTCATCTAATCAATGACCAGGATCAGTCTCTTAGTTTCCACGAAAATACAAGTATGTATAATAAACCGATTCAACATAAAAACCAATATTATTTACATGGTATGAGAGCCGGTCTGATATTTAGCTTTAGGTGGCTACGTTGAGTCGACTTTTTTATTCCACCCGTCAAACCTTAATCCTCGCCTATATCTTTATTTGAAAAGTTGTGTTTCAGTTTAAACATTTGGTGTCATCTTGCTTTAACGGCGAGAGAGTAATAGCTAAAACTGATTGATATTAGTGGTATTTTATACTTTTAGATAATTTGTATTTCTACTAGTTTTTATCATATATAAAGGAGTTATAGATTAGTTGGTATTATGCTCAAATCCAATTCTTGCTTTATATTATATTGTATCAAATCAATTATTAAAACATTCACAATACAAGATTTTTACAAAGGCTTTTTATTATGTACAATAGGTATTAGTGTCGTTTGATGTATTGAGAGTAATACATTTAAAAAGACTTTCTAAGAGAATTGATTGTGACATTTTGTTTTTTATTTGCACACTTATATGTACAATTTGATATAACAGTATGATAATTATACAAATGCGTAATGTACAGTTTGAAGTGTACAAATCAAAAGTGAAATTGTACAAATCATTAGCTTTTTAAAAAAGATAAAAAAACTATTAACATAAATGAAGGATGATGATTTACAAACTCTATAAATTTATTGGCAAACTCCAAAATATATATGTCGTGACTATTATACCCTTATTATATGCACACACTACTAAATGATGTGAGGGTATAAATGTTAAGACTCACATAAATTGAGTGTGCAAATCTATATCTATACTAATATATAAAAATCTCATGTGTTGAAGGTTAAAAAAGTTGAAAATTCAACATTTTCATATATAAACATAATGTTTAGATAGGAAATAAGTGTATTAGCCACTACATTATAGGTTCGACCATCGGGTGACAGGTTCGATCACCGTGTCAACCCGGTCGAGTCACCGTGTTACGGGTTCAACCACCGGATCAATCCGGTCGAGTCACTGTTTTACGGGTTCGCTCACCGGGTCAACCCGATCGAGCCACCTCACACGTTCGACTACCGGGTCAACCCGATCGAGTCATCAAATTATCGATTCGATCACCAGGTCAATTAGGATATCGTAGATTATCCGCCGCTATGTACAAATATACGTCTAGTAAATTCATAAAGTGTGGAAATTATCACTCTAAATTAAATGTACATTAATTGTAAAAAAAATAAAATTATTAAATGATTTAAGTCTTGAGACGTGGTGGCATTATAGATAATCTTAAACACTATGGCTGGAGTTGGAGTTACCATAAAGTTCTTGAAATATTGATTTGCGAAAGTTATTTAGATGTTAAAAGTTTGGAGTGAAATTCCACATTTACTATATATTTACTAAAGATACGATTTTTTAACCACATTTTATTAAATGAAAATACTAGTAAGAAGCTAGAATTACAAAAAAATACAATCAGGGCGACTTAACCAATCAGTTCAACCAAACTTTTTGTTTCTTCTATACCGACATCAAATAAAAGATTTACTTTGAAGCTCGTCGAATAAGATTACTTTGTTCGGAGCTTTCTCTTTGAAAATCGATGATTAGCAATATTGTTTGAACAATCTTGGACTAAAAAATTGTTATTCATATATGAATATATTGCTATTAGAGACAAACGAAAATAATTTAAAGCAAAAATTGTAAAGTACATATCGTAAACCTTTTGATCGTTTATATTCAAAGAAACACAAATAAGGAAAATGTTGAGGCGTGTGATGCTCACACTTTCCTTAAGACAGATTCGTCCTCTTTACGGTGCTTGAGAATCGTGAACGTCTATCTCCCAGGATACAACAACAACGGATAATCCCGTTTAGCACAAACGGATTATCTAGGCGAACCAACATGTGTCTTCCCTCTATTACGAATGGATATTCAGAAATAATTAAGACGAGTTTAAACAAATGGAGAGGAGTGAGTGTGTGTTATCGGTGTATAGAATGAGAGACTAACTCTCAATTTATAGGATTGGAGATGAAAGAATAACGGCCAATACTCAATTAATCTTACTAATAGATTATTAACACACAGTTAATATAAACGTTATTATTTGACCAAATTTTAAACTTGGTCTTAACACCCATTAGTACCATGTTTGATGACCCATCAATTGTCATTCAAATCTTATTGACCATAATTTCCAACAATCCCCCACATGAATGAAATTGATAAAGGGAACAAATTTCAACGACTTGCTTTGTAATAGAGTTTTGCAGTTGATATTTGCATAGGATAGGTAGGTGTTACCCTTTGAACCTTCCCTCGTGAAATATACTTAGCCTCCTAGCAGCCAGTAGAACTTGATGTCTTTGAACTGTCTGCCGTTTGTGTAGACGACAATGTATATTCACACAAATATCTCCTTGACACATTTTGGTTCTCATAGTTATGTTCGTTTTGGTCATAAACAATAGCCTGGTTCTGTAAGAGCTCTTAGGAATTGCGCCCCCACAATTTCCTTCGAAGCGACCCCACTTCTCTCTCACATAGGTGATTATCCATTAATCATTAAAGGCCATATGCCTAACCTCATATTGTCACTTTCATAGGAATGGACTAGAAAGTTTACTATCCCTTAAATTAATTTGGAGTTTATTACTCCCCCACAGTGAGCTTTGTTTATACAAGTAGGTTGTCCTATTGAACCCAGATCTTGGGATTTCCAGTCAGCTAGGTTAGGTTTTCCTTCTCTTAAACTTTTCAAGGGCTTTAGTCTCATTCCTCTTCACGACTTGCTAACCAACTCTATTTTTGGACTTCCATAAGCGGATCCACAATGTTACTCTATAACTTCATATTGTCAATAGTGATAACTCAAGTTGAGAGTAGTTGTCGTATGACACACCGTTATACATTATGATATTCAGTTATGCCAAGTCTGTAATGGCTATCATAATGTGAAAACTGGCATTTTAAGGAACTTAGTGTCTCATCTTCAAATTAGATTTCACTTCATGTCTCAATATATCTATTAAGATGAACACGGTCAGATTCCAAACCATATTATACCGAAATACAGCTGTAATTTGTAGAGTGTATACACAACCACTCATTAGTTTGGAATTGAACGGTCAACACAACCATTAATTACTTATTAAAAGTTGTTACATTTTCTTTCGATTAAAACTGTAACAATTGTACTTCTAGTTATCCTTGAGTATTTCAAATGGCTAAACACCTGCAACTCTAGTTTGTATATATTTTGATTGATGTCTTTTAAACTCTAGCTTGGCCGGAACCCCTACATTGAACATATCTCAAAAATCTTGTAGAAAGGATTATTCCTTTCAACTTCAATCTCGTTTAGAGAGAAAAATTTCTCTACAATTATCTTTGATTCAAGCACATATAGCAAGGTATCTTGCAATCATCAAAAGATAATTAAATATATACACATGTATATATATTTTCTCTACTTATTTGTTGATACTAAAGATCACATTACAAAGTATCAAAATTAATGTGCTCGTATTCTTTTCAACTAAAAGAATAGAAGACTTAGTCAATTTTGTCATTACACAAGTTTCACACTTATGTTTATAACCACTTAGGAAATTAGGATATGTTTTATAAATGTTAATTATAATGCGCATTTATAATTAACAAAACAGCGTCTAGCATGCTATAGACCATGAAACACATAGTTTCATTTGATTTCTAATAAGAGATCTCACATCTGTTGCCCAAAACATGTCCTCTTTTGACAAAATCAATTTAAGCGACTCAAAAATTATCCAAAGACAATAAAGAATAAAGAGCAATGTGTATCACACATATACATCAGATTATGCGTCTTCAACAACACTGACCTCATATTTATTGGCGTTAAGCCATTCAATATTTCTCATATGAAATCCAGAATTTTCATGTCATATTCTTGATACTATACACACTACAAAAGTGTAGTAATCAAGTAAAACCAAACGAGTAAGTAATAATTCTTCCATAATGACAATATGGCTCAAAACACATTTATCATATATTGATGAATCACACAAGATTCAACAAAGCATACGATGAGAAAATATAAATGTATGGTTTTAAGCAAATGTTCTAGCCATTAACATTATATAAAAATATATCTTTGCAATCATTTGAATCATTTTTTTATGTACAAACTTTACTCAAATAAAGTTCAATCTCTTATCAAGTTACTATAAAAAGTTTAGTTCAATAATATTTTGTTTACAATGAGATAAACACATTTTCTTGTGACAATTCATCTTGGAGAACGTGTCCTAAAGAAGATGTAAATACCAAAGTAAACTTTTGATTGAGCGGTTCAATATGCTTATACTTACCGAAAAGCAAGTTTGTCCAACATGCATTCGTTTACTATGCAAACAATGCATTATTATGACTTTGTGGCGATGACAAAATTTTGGATTCCAAATATCATCAATATGCATTTCGTAAGATTCGTTTAATCTCAAGTCATGGGACCAATATCGGTTACACAAACCATTATCATGACAAGATTTTAATTTCAAGTCATGAGATCAATACTATTGCAAATAAATCTCAACCAATGAACCATGAATGTACATATATAAACGTATTAAGTTCAATACTAGACATCATTATCAATGAGAATAAATTTCAAGTAATGAACCATTTCCTGTACATAAACATATGAAACAGTAACGCACAATGTCTTACCACACAATGTCTTACCTTTTATTATCATACCGACTTATTGAACTCACATATAAACTCGAACATTGAATAATCTATGTTTCAGCTTAGGTGTTTACTGCAAACAAATAAATTCATACTACATAAGTGATAGGTACATCATTTTTTCAAAGGCAACTTTAGACAAAGGTTATTCCCACACATTCTCATAAAACCAATCAACTATACAAAGATGATAGATGAACAAAATATACATCTTGGTAATTCACTTTGCTTGTTTTAATGTCTCACCATTAAAGTGTTCGGATTTTGAATACTAGTTAAACCATTAGCTACGAGTACGCAGCGAAATGGATCTAGTATAACATACATGATTAAGCACATAAGAAAAACAATTTAAAACCAACCTTAAATTAATTGAATAAATCAATTAATAAGTCTTGATCTTGATCTTGAACTTTAACGGTTAAATTACCGTCTCCATCGTTTGCTCACACGACATGTCAAACGAACACACCACGATGCTAGTGGTAACTTCACTTCTCGAACAACTAGTGTATTTATCTTGTAACTAGAAACCCTAGATCCAAAACCCTAATTAGGGATTACGTAAGGATCGGTTTATAGAACGTTACAAGATTGATTGCCCAAAATCACATAAACCCTAATTAGGGTTTATATATTCGAACCACCAAGGGGAACCAAAAACCTAGATATAGTGATTTAGGGTTTAGTTAAAAAACTTAAGACTTTATAAAAAAACCACAAAAAAGGATTGATCTTCTAAAGGTTTAACCTTTATGTGATTTTAGGGTTAAAGGAAAAATCGTTTGGTTTTGGTGTGTGGTGTGGGTCGATCGGACGCAACAAGGAGGCAAGGGAGAGACAAAAAATTATGAGGGGTATGAGATTGTATTTATACTAATCTCCACCTCCTCAAATTACTTGTTTCCCACTCCAAGAAAATCAATTAAGAAAATTTTTTTCCTTAATCAAATATTCTTGAATATTACATACCAAAAACCAATAACCAAAAATCTTCTAGAACCCCCTATACATAATAATCGGCCGATTGGCCTTAGGGGTTTCTAGAAGTCGATTTCCTTCCAAATTTAAATAGCGCACTCGTATTAAATTAATTAAATCTCGTTAATTAATTTCACCACCGTTAATTAAATAATAAGTGTAGTTTTTATTAAACGTTTAATTATAAATAATAAAACATAATAATAAAAGTGTGTTCTCCGTATTGAGTGTGTGTCCCTGATAGGCTCACGTATTTTCGATGGCTAAACAATCGCATATCCCAACAGCTCCCACTTGTGAGAGTTTAGACATACATCGTCCATAATGAAGTATCTAGCAACACTTCATTATAACCGAAAATGACTGAGGTATAGTTTCAAGAAGAATATCTCAAAAGTATTAATGGTATACGATTATGTGACTTGCTAATAATCATCCATTTGTTACTAGTACCGTTTAAACCATGGATATGGACCCTAACTCATTCCATGAAGTTTAAATTTTAGTTTCTCGTTATAGAAGTTAATTCAGATATAACCAAATGTAAACAAGTATCATCTTGATTTACTCTTTAGGTGCGGCCACACAATTACGTGATTAATTCTGGAGAGGGCCCAGGGGTACTAATCTGCACTATATCAAGTGGAGGAACAAATTCTATATTGACTACAAGTGTTTGTGGATGCTGCTTCACAACACTTCCAATTAAAGTCTTTATAAATAGGTCTGGAGAACTAGCGTTGGACATAGAATCAAGAAGTGATATTCACACATGCACAAACTTGTTTGCATCTCAAGTCTAAGGATGACTTAATCACCATTTTCAAAATCTTACTCATGACAAGGATCCAAAAGTAACGATTCGAAAGTTCGGGGTGTCCAATATGCATCCCTTATGAATAACACATGAGTTTGGTGGGAACCGTCCATATATTCAACGAATATAACCAACACTCACATTTGTCTTAATGTAGACAATATTTCGATATTTGTAACCGACAATGGACATATTTAGAAAAATCAAATATTCAAGGATTTAAACATACAAATATAGGACAACAATAATTATATGAATGAATAACAAATACCGACTATCTTTATTCATAAGAAAATAATAATTGTCTTACCATCCCAATTATCCAAATACTAAAGTAGATATGCATGAAACTAATTTAGCAAGTTGAAGTCAAATATTTCCAACATTCTCAACTATTCTTTAACAAGAAAGCTAAATAGTTATCTAAGTAAAGTTTTCGAATACTTGTTTCAAATTTCACAATTGTGAAAGATTTGGAAAACAAGATGAGTGTCTTTTCTTATATGCTCATACTATTGCAAGTTTCATAGTAGGGGATATCGTCAAACCTTGTATAAGGTATTTAAAATCAACGATATTCTGACAGTCATCTTTACAGTTTCTTAAAATGTAAAGTATTCTTATTCCTTAATGTGTAATGCAACAATGCTCATTGTGAGCATATCTAGCTAGTAGATTTATCATAAATGATAACATCTCACTTTACTAGATTGATTATCCTCTAGCATCAGTGTACACATACATCACTATGCTTTATAATTCGTAAACATTTGTTTTTAACAATAATCTCAATACTCTCAATTAGATATTGTTGTTATCATCTCACTTTGCTCTTGTACAAAAGTGATAACAAATCGTATACACAATATAATATATACATAATGAATCGTTAGTTAAAAACATAAGGTTTCCACTCATGTTATAAATTATGTCAAGTGAAATATATCAATCAAGACTCACTTGAATGATGTATTACATTGTGTTGGACTTAATTACCGCATATGTTTATATCAATAAACATTTATTCCAAAGTCATTTGTTTTATTCCATAAATTCTCAAATGAAGTTTCATTCCAATCTTAAGGAGTATCATCTAGCTTAAATGGAATGATATCTTCACTATGTTATACAACATATGAATTTAAAGAAAAAACATAGTGCTCCCACTCAATGTCAAGTGTACTCCAAACTATCTAAATTTAAACAAAATCATATTCAATTAAATTCTAGATTTAGTTTCTAGATGCATGATTTAATCCATACTTGGATTATTTATATGGTATACTCAAAAAAGATTTTATAAACTCATTAATCCTTTTGATTATACACCATCCTCGCTAAAAGGTACTTATAAAGGGAAACTATAAAGTTCAATTGACATATTCCATTTACATAGAAACATATATGACAATCAATTATCTTTATTTAATCAATGCGTGCATAGAATAATGATTTAATCATAGTCAATTGCTTGAGTATAATTAAAAGCTTTCTATTATTAGTCATGCATTAAATATGTATACTATATTGTTCTTGTGAGTCTTTCTTCAAAAGAAACTCCTTCCAACCTCATAGGTTTATAATTAGAAGAAACATCAATCAAATTTAAGAGATTGATTTTCCCTTTAAGGACTGCATCTTATCATTCATCGTTCTAAGACCTTTATCAGATTCAAGATATGATAATATTCATTAGCAGTTAGTAGATTATAAAGATCTCCTAACTTATATTCCTCAACATTGATATTAAAATATCAATCAAGTGATGAGGTATCTTTGTAAATTTATGAATGAGAGTAACATTTACTTTGGTTTGACATTTCCATGCTTAACCAAAATATGACATCAACAAGTGGATTTTTGAAGGTTTTGTATTTTGCTCTTGAATATCTTCAAGATTTGTTACAACTCCCACTTACTTTGTAAGTAGAGATCATTCTCTAAATACTAAGTACTTAAGCAACAATAAGTTGTTCTTAATAGAGAGACTACAAAACACATTTTAAATTCTTATCTCAAGTTTGTTAATACTATGCTTCAAAAGATATTAACAAATTAAAGAACTTTCAATCAAGACGTATTGGGATTTATCCCAAGAACCCTAATTAGGGTTTTTAGTATAAACCCTAATTCTTGCATCACTTTTAACCAATAACCTCTGAAAAGTTTTGTGTTACGTCAAGGTAGGAGGAACACCAAAACTACAACCGTCAAGCAAGGAGGTGTAGGAAATCGAAAAACCCCAAAAGATTTTAAGATTAGATTGGTCTGAGTGGAACAACCGAAAGTCCCTAATATATTAGGGGTTCCAGTTATAGGTTGTCTTGAATACCTTCTAGGTTTGAATTATATTGAGTGTATCAATGAGACACGTAATTTTCTAACCTTGATAGATCATGGAGGTAGAATAATCAAAGCTATCATAAATCAAACTATACGAATATAGTTCGTTTCAACTCTTCAGACATACCATAATATTTTAGTATTCTATGAGTATTGGAATTGTGAGACTACACCAGAATTCAATAGATAACTTAATTCTTTTTGGATAAAATACTTTGTCAATTGGGTCAGGTACCAAATTACAATATCAGTATTTTAAAACCAAGTGCATGCTATAATGTATATTTCTTGAACAATGCGAGAACCATGTGTTTACAAGAAAACATAGCAGTTCAAAAATTATATGTCCATGTGTGTACAAGAAAACAGAACATATCAAGTATACATTATAAATCTTTGAATAATTCAAAGATCTAATGTTTATGTGTTGACACGAAGACATGACTATTTTACTACATACTTTATGTTATAAGTCGGTGAGTAATTCAAGGGCTTTATAATTATGTGTTATCAAGGAAAAACATAATTATACTAACTAAAGCAATCATGAACGCAAACTCTTGAGTTCAATAGTAATTTTAAGTTAATTTTATACTTCAAAATTATGATTATTTATATCTTAACCGTAATTATATTTACTATAACATGTAGTAAATTATCATAGTAGCTTTCCACTATATCATGACATTGAATGTAGTAGGACAACAAACATCTTGTATGTTCAAGTCCTAGTAGAATTATTAGCTTCCTTACCTTTTGGGCAAATGAAACTAATCATATGTTGTTCCTTGCACACACTTTGCAAGTTCTCCCACTTATGTAAGGCACAACATCATATTATGAAGACAAGCAATACAACATGTGGTTGATTGTGTAAACAATATGATAATGTCATTGATATTTTAAGTAGATTTAGAACCATAACTTTAGACAAGGAATTGTGGATTATTATTCTATAGATAACGTTTCAAAAGGCGACACGAAAAGGCAACGTGTTATCATATAAAATAAAATACAATTTTCCTTTAAGCAATAGCCGTTCATATTCAGAAGTGGTAAATTATTTCAAAGCAAGTTCGAAATAATATGGATGACTAAGCAAGAAAATAAATCTTGTAGCTCTCACTGAAATTGACAATATTACATGGACATTATTTCAGTAATAAACTGCAACGCTCCCACTGAATTTGTAAATGTTACATCACCAGTAGAACCAAAAAAACAATTTATTGACTTCTTTATCTCTGAAAAAATGCCTACAAGTATGCATGTACTTAGGTATTTGAACAAAGTATAAGAAATTCTACTTGTGTATATGAGGGACTAGCCGTTCATGCTTTCAATTAACTTGACTATTTAGCATGCAATTCCTCCTTTATCGTCTACATAGCCGTAAGGGTATTTAGCACTTTAAGGAATAACAATAGTCCAAGAAAGATACCTAGCGAAGTGCTAGTAAATTCTTTACTCTTTGCGGTTTAAACTCATACACCGTGACAAGTGCAAGATGTCATTTATTTTGGTAGCTAAGACATTAGATACACAAAATACGTTATCTTTCAATGATTTTAGAACCGGGTTAGGATAATAAAATTATTAAAAGTGAGTTTAAATACAATCGATCATTATACGATTATGATCCTATTTTATTCTTGTCAACTAATTAGAAGAGATAGGAGTAAGTCTCGCTTTTCTTACCAGGAAAAGAGACTATGTTTGTTTTTTTATAAGAAAACAACTTTAGTTTACGCATTATGTTGCAATAACACAATTAATCGAAACATTAGAAAGTTCAATTTAGTATTTTCGATAATTAAATTCTTAATATAATTAACTACCTAATTAATTACTAATAAGACTAAGATCCTTACTTGCACTCCCACTTAATATTAGAGGTCCGACCGTCTAGTATCAAGTAGGGCAAGTGGTAAGCGACGAGCGTTAATTGCATTACAAGTGCAACTCTTAGATTTATGAGAATATTCATGAAGTTTATTTGTTGTAGAGTGTTTGGATGGGACGTTCTCTCATCTCTTTCGAGTACCATTGAACATCTCAAACAAACTTGTTCTACACGTAATAAAGTCATGAGTATGTTTCATCTCATCTTATGCCTCGGGTTCCGAATCTGACCAGGAACTCGAGTTTAAGTCGTACCAATTTGAAGCTGCAATTATTGGCAAAGGTCTGACCAATGACAAAGATCGCCTCGGGTATGTAATTCGCCTTAGTTCTGGCCAAATGACGAAAAAAAAACTACAAGTGCTTCTAAATTGGATGACATAGACTTAAAAATTCAAATAGGTATCACATAAGTTTTAGAAAACAAATGTCAAAAACGTGTAAAAGATACATGAAATCATCTTTTAGCACAAGTTAAGAAAACCTTTTATTAACTTTTTGATTTAGGTGTGTTTACCGCGGGAAAAGATTAAAGAATGATCAAACCCTATATCCTACTCTTCATGCGCCCGAGGGCGCAAGTGCTTGGGATAATTATCATATAGATGCCAAAACATGTACATGACACGAGAAAAAATTAAAGATCGTTCAAATCCTAGATAGCTTGACTAGAGCACGTAGCGCAATAGCAAGTCCACCATTAGTAATCACAAAAAACATAATGTTTTTAAGTATTATAAACCAATTAATTTTGCAAATCACGTCGTTGAGAAGATAGTTTATAAGCCATCATTACGGTATGTAAGCCCAACTAGAGTGACAATATGATTTCACAAAACAATTAGATTATAATAAAAACAAGTTTCATATATCTTATGTCCATATTAATATTTGTTCTAAAAAACGATTTTTAACAAATAACACATAGCCGATTCGCAAGAAAAATATGTTGTATTAATATGAAATACTTTTAAAGCTAGTTTTGATATAAGTAGAGATCCGTTTTTATGATTACTAGAATCTTGAATTATTACGTTTTGTAATTCATAATGGAAAACAAATAAGCACATAAAAACAGACTAGAAGGGGGTAGAAGTAGAAGACAGACTCTGAAAGCGATAAATCATATAAGATCCAAGTCTCGAATGAGTCTTCCCCATATACAGGACCAAATACCCTCATCAAGTTTTCGAGCAAGGTACTTGATGACGTGCAAAGTATCACAAAAGTGAGATGCAAAGGTCTTTGACGGATAATAAAACAATCTTAATTATTAACCGGTTCAATTTAACCTACCTAATTTTAACCATTATCTAGACCAAGATTAAAACTTTATGACAAGTATGCATGTAATTGTCATAGAAAATAAATAAGGAGAGTTTTCAAGCGTATCTAGCGTGTTCATTCTATGTGTAACCCATGAATGCCATATGATTTGACTCATGATGCCACTGTTGGGATTTTGAATACTAGTTAAACCATTAACTACGAGTACGCAGCGGAATGGATCTAGTATAACATACATGATTAAGCACATAAGAAAAATAATTTAAAACCAACCTTAAATTAATTGAATAAATTAATTAATACGTCTTGATCTTGATCTTGAACTTTAACGGTTAAATTACCGTCTCTATCGTTTACTCACACGACACGTCAAACGAACACATCACGATGCTAGTGGCAACTTCACTTCTCGAACAACTAATGTATTTATCTTGTAACTAGAAACCCTAGAAACCCTAGATCCAAAATCCTAATTAGGTATTACGTAAGGATCGGTTTATAGAACGTTACAAGATTGATTACCCAAAATCACATAAACCCTAATTAGGGTTTATATATTCGAACCACCAAGGGGAACCAAAAACATAGATCTAGTGATTTAGGGTTTAATTAAAAAACTTAAGACTTTATAAGAAAACCACCAAAAATGATTGATCTTATAAAGGTTTAACCTTTATGTGATTTTAGGGTTAAAGGAAAAATCGTTTGGTTTTGGTGTGGGGTGTGGGTCGATCGGACGCAACAAGGAGGCAAGGGAGAGACAACAAATTATGAGGGGTATGGGATTGTATTTATACTAATCTCCACCTCCTCAAATTACTTGTTCCCCACTCCAAGAAAACCAATTAAGGAAAAGATTTTCCTTAATCATATATTCTTGAATATTACATACCAAAAACCAATAACTAAAAATCTTCTAGAACCCCCTATACATAATAATCGGCCGATTGGCCTTAGGGGTTTCTAGAAGTCGATTTCCTTCCAATTTAAATAACGTACTCGTATTAAATTAATTAAATCCCGTTAATTAATTTAACCACCGTTAATTAAATAATAAGTGAAGTTTGTATTAAACGTTTAATTATAAATAATGAAACGTAATAATAAAAGTGTGTTCTCCGTATTGAGTGTGTGTCCTGATAGGCTCACGTATTTCCGATGGATAAACGATCGCATATCCCAACATAAATAACATATAACTTTTATCTATTCAATATTTAATAACTTCCATGTAATTTACATACACTAACTTACCAACAAAGCAACATAATTTTTTGTAACAAAAACGCTTCCAATATAAAATTAGTTGCAATTAAAAGATGTTCATCCAAAAGATGGATAAATTCGGTTATCAATTCCTGCCAAATAAAACGTGTAGTGCCCTTAATTTAGCAACGTAGGTTATTAATACTATAGTTAGAGTAAATGGAGTAGTCACACTCTCACGCCAAAAAACATCACGCCACGTCAACTTTTTCACTTCCACATCCACACCATATTCACACAAAAAAACAACCATCTTATCATCACACCATTTCCATATCAATTTACCCATTTTCCACTTTTTTTCAAAAACTACCTCAACAATTTAATTTATTAAAATCTTAATTTAATTTATTCATTCAAATAAAAAACATTACAACATAAACAAAAACATAACATATCATATAAAAAATACAAATCACATAAAAAAAACTAATCCTCCATTTCTTCGTCTTCATCTTCATCTTGTAGACGTCGTGCCCAAAGGTGTTTCATAAGGTTTCGCTAAAGTGAAAGATGCGGACTTTTATCCCGTAACTCTTTTGTTTTGGTACGGTTCGTGTCATGTCTATCTATAGAGGTGTTTTGAAAAAAAAATTATTTAATTCAAACGGCTATATAGCCGTTGGACACATTTAATTTTTTTTTTGAAAAAAATCAATCCCAGCGGCTAGGGGTGTCAATATTTCCGACCCGACCCGAACCCGACCCGACCCGAACCCGACCCGAGCATATTCGGGTCGGGTTACTCGGGTTGAAATTTGAATTCGGGTTAGTCGGGTCAACCCGACTAACCCGAATTCAAAATCGGGTCGGACATCGGGTAAAATATATATGTCTAATTCGGGTTCGGGTCAACCCGATTGACCCGAATAAGAAATTATTTAATTTTTTTTTATTTTTAATATATAAATTTAATATAAATTCTATTAAAAATTAAAAAAAAAAGTTTTTTTTTTATATTTTACCCATACTCGGGTTGACCCGAACCCGAATAGACCCGACCCGAGTAGACCCGACCCGAATAGACCCGAACCCGACTAACCCGAGTTCAACTCGGGTCGGGTTCGGGTAAATTATTTTTACCCTCAACCCGAATTCGACCCGACCCGAATAACCCGAACCCGACCAACCCGACCCGATTCCCACCCCTACCAGCGGCTATATGCCTTGGGGGTGTAATTAGGCCAGAAAAAGGGAGGTTTTAAGTATAAATGTCTAAAGGGGGGCAAAATGAATTTTTTTTAAACAACTTTCCACGCCCGTGGCCAGGGGGACGACGTCTTCTACACAAATTATGCCGGTGTGGTCACGCCGGCCAACATCGAGACACGACGTGACCGTTCCATACGCTCTTAGACTACAAAATTCATTTAGCAACATATAAACATATTCAACTGTAGGTGTGAGGACTCGTACTTTCCTAGCATTATTTTATTCTTTTTATTCGTGTTTCTGAATTTTCCAACGTATTTCATTTTCTTGTATTGCTATATGTAAATCCTGAGATTTTTAAATTATACTTTTTAAGTATTTTTCTGATCATCGATAAATACTTTGTATGGAATTATAAATATTTTATTTTATTTTTCCATATTTAATTTAAATCAAAGTTTTTGATTTAAAATCACCCACGTGCGTTTTACAACAAGTTTATTCAAAATTAATGTACAACGAGAATTCCTAGTGATCGCGATACCGACGGATGCCCAAAAGTTTACGTTTATTTATCGATTGTTTCGATAATTAATATTTTCGACGATTTCGTTTTAATTACGCGTTAAGTCGTGTCGGTAAATCATATAATCATTTTTATGATGCATTGTAACTTTTGAAAAGTATTTTTACGAAACCCGAGCCCCGTAAATATTTTCAATATTTACCAATAACCAATTTCTACCCTTTAAACTATTAAATTGCTTTTAAGTACAAAACTATGCACTAATATCAATTTACCCCCTAACCATACTATATAAACAAAAAATTTATCATTTCACTTCATTTTTACTTCACAAAAAAAAACACACACAATCTCTCCTCACCACCTCCCTTTGCCGCCACCTTCAACCACAAACACCCCTAGATCATCAACCTCTACTAGTTTTTATCAAAATCTAAACCAAATCCCTTGTTCCAAATCAAAAGATGCTTCTAATGGTACAAGAATTTTACACATGCATCAACTTTCAAGAAATTTTATAATTCCATGGTGGATTTGTGTTTTGATGATCTTGCATGTAAAGTTTTTGGTAAAATCTTCATGTTTTCATGTTAAAAAGTCTAAGTTTTTATTTTGATCTTTTGATTTTGATGCATACATGTTTTTAGTAGTGTGTTTGGTTGATGGGTTTTATAGTATGGTGATCCTATAGGTATGGGAATTAGTGGTTTTGCTTGGAAAATTAATTTGACTTGTTTTCTAAAAGTATAATTTGGGACAGCAGCTTTAAACAGATTGTTTCGTGTGATTAAGTTATGAGATAGGCTAATATTATTTGATATTGTTTTATAATTTTCCAAGACGCTCGTTTTGGTATAAGATAGAGCTTCTAAGTCATTACGAGTCAAAAGTTATGTTAGTTTTAGTTTTCGTGTACCGTGAGACGCAAGTCGGCACAATCCGAAATTGTGGCTGATTTTGGGTCGACTCTCGGGGACTTTAGGCTTGGTTAGATAAATGCTTCTACTGATTTTCAAAGTTTACAAACTTAGTTTGATGAGTCTAGTAGTGGTTTCAAAAGACGGATTGTCGAGTTAGTATTTTTAAAGTGGTCCAAACGGTTTTACAAAACAAGTGCACAAATCTGTCTCAAATTTGAAGTCGAGTAAAGTGTCGAGCTGATGGGTTTTAAAGTGTGAACTTTGGCTCAAATTTTGGTGAGGTCTTATACAGGTTATAAGTGACCTTGACACCAATTTTCATCTAAAACGGACAAGTCTAGATAGGCTAGATCGGTGTGTACATTCGAGGTGTACTTGCTTATTTTAATTTTGGACACTTAGTTCAATGCTTGTGTTGCGTGAGTTTGAGTATTCACCATCGGACATGGTGACTTACTCAAGTGCTTAGTCATTATATAAATGACTTAGCTACTGGTCCGAATAAGGTTAAGGGATAGTTTGACTTGCGTTGACTTGGCGTCTTATGACGGGTCAATTTCAAGTGTACAAGTGTTTAATCGTGTAGTGTTTAAACAAGTAACGTTGGTTAGTATGAATTCTTTTGGTTCGTGTCAATGGTTTTGAAACATGAATACTTTGAAAACATTTGAGTCATATTATATTTGGTACATATCGATATTTGAGTTCGAGTCTTAACGCGCGCCTTATCGTGATAGGTTGCGGTTTTCGTGTTTCCCGGGCATCCATATCGTCGGTGATCGTCTCACTACCATTGTTTCTACTCAGTTGCTGAGTACCGTGATTGACTTACCTCGTGGCTAAGGTGAGTTCATAGCCCCTTTTTACTTATACATGGTTTCTAAACACGGGGTGAGATTTTACATGGTGGAACACAACCATTTAAAAACTGTATGCTATCCATACCTTGTATGCTATCCAGAACTTGTATGCTATCCAGAACATGTATGATTTCAGGTTTTCAATATTATTATTGCTTTTGTAAAACCCGCATGCTTTTACCATGCATAGTACCTTAAGTTCGTACGTACTAGTTAAAAACTTTCCTAATATAGCATGATTACGATTACGTGTTAGGAGTTTATGTATTACGTACGTGTTAGAACACGATAAATATTTTATTTGCACGATCACGTAATAATTATTTAGCAATAATTAATCACGAGCATACAATCACGAAATCACGAGCGTAATTAAAACACGAGTTATTATTAATTACGTATATATATTTAATACGAGCGTAATTAAATATATAAGTGTATGGTAATTACGTAACGAGAACATTTAAAACGCGAACATAATTAAACATAAATGTGTACGAAATTACAAGACACGAAACGAGGTACGGGAACCCCTCGAGGGAGTCCCTACCCGCGGCCAAAATAAGGACAATGGGCCAAGCCCATTGTCAATTTTACTAAAAGGAAGGGTTAAGAGTTTTTACTACTCAAATCAAAGTTACAGAAGAATTTTAAGAAAAACCTAAAACCCTTGTCCTCCTCCTTCTTTGTGCCGCCACCTACAAACCACCATAGGAGGTGATTTTGATCTTGGATCTTGTTGATTTATTGGTTGTTCGTGTTTGTTCTTCACCCTCTTGATCCACGAATACGGTAAAACCTTTTTAACCTTTTCTTTTTAATTAATCTTTTATTTAATTAAGAACACATGATGTTTTTTATAAAGACACATTAATTAAACCTAGATCTAACATGTTTGGATCATTAATTAATCAAAAGGGTCGATCTAAGGGGTGTTTGTTTTGGGCCGCAAGGTATAACCGACCCCAAGGGGGTTCGGTTTGTTCTTAGCCGACCACCACCAAGACCTTTTTGGTCTTGGTTGGTGCGTGTGGGTCCCACGGCAGCAAGGGGGTACCCCGATTTGGTTCGGGGTACGGTGTTGTTTCATATCCGGTGCATGTTTTTAGGCTTAGATCCGGATCATGATTATGTTAGTTTTTTTATATGTTATGAACTTATGTAAAATTAAATTAATAATGATGTAATTAATTTAATAACATGACTTAGGTTAACTAATTATTAATAATCATGAAATTATTTTAACCTAAGTATTTATATTATTAAGACTTATGATTAATTAATTATTTTAAAAACCATGGATATAATTAATTAATTAAACATGACTTAGGTTATATTATTAATATTTAATAATACATATTAAACCTAAGTATTTAATATATTTAATTAAAAACATGTCATACTTTAATTAAATATTATAACCTATAGTTTAATTAAATTACATGAAATAATTATTAAACTATATAATATATCATATGACTTAGAATATAATCATGAAAACACTTAAGCTTATTTACTTAGCTTATTTAACCATCTATTTTTAGAAACTTATTTATTTAAGGCAGCTAATCTATTTATGGAAACTTATTTAATTAAGGCAGCTAATCTATTTATGGAAACTTTCTATTTTTAGAAACTTATCTATTTTAAGCAGTAAATCTATTTTTGGAAACTTTATATTTTTGGAAACTTTCTATTTTTGGAAACTTTCTATTTTTGGAAACTTTCTATTTTTGGAAACTTTCTATTTTTGGTAACTTTCTATTTTTGGAAACTTTCTATTTTAGGAAACCTGCTATTTTTGGAAAGTTACTTATTACTACACAGTAAGTATAATAACACATGAAATATCAGAAATACTTAATCAGAATGAACATGATATAAGATTTAACACAGTTTAAGGCTTTAAACAGTGTAAATAGTAAGAACACATAAAATAAGCTAAGACATGATATAAAACCAGCTATGTATGTAGTAAGCAGATACTTATTTCATGTACGTATTTATGTAGCACTAGTGTTTCGGAAGTAGGATTCTCGCAGTTCATCGTTCTCGTTCACTGGACATATGGTACGGATTCCCGTCCTTTCAGTATGGACATTCTTTCCTTATTAGGATTTCCCCGTATGCAGCCAACTGTTTTCCCGTAGTATAAGTATGAGTTTGATTGCTTATGTTTAAATATGATTACCTATAGCCATATACATGCATGACCAGTTTCACCTAGTTATGGAGGTACCATAACCATAACATTAGAGGCATTGATGTTATGACTTCACCACGGCGGAGTGATTGCTCGTGGCGTCTCTTCAGCTTTTGGCCATTTATTTATATTTATCATGTGGGGCGTATGGGTGCATCCTAGTTACACGTTTTTATTCAGGATTACATGGTGAATGTGGTGTGTGCCTTGCATCCTTCACAAGGAGCTGATCCCTCCTACCCATAAAACCAGTATATTAAATTAGAGGCAGCCCCTCTAATTTGCATGATGAGGTCACCCCTCCAATTATTCATGCACGGTGGATATTCATGACCTATATTGGCTAATGGTAAAATATGTCAAACAGTTTTTATAAGATAAACATAAGACTTTCAAACTATAAAACCAGTTTTATTAAGACTTAACCAGGTTACTCGGGACTTAGTTTCTTCCGCTGTTATTATGTTATATGCTTATCCTATTCATGCTTTATTGTACATCCGTGCACTGAGCGTATTGCTCAGCCGTTTTCCTTTTCTTTGTTCCCAAAACGGCAGGTACTCAGTGACGCTCGTAGACATTAAGAGTACGTGCATATGGACTGGAAGCTGTCTAGCCTTCTTTACATTATGCATTTCTTTTCTTTATGATACTTATGCTTTGGACATTGTTTCGTCCTTATTCCTTACTATACTATGTTTGTGTGTGATGAGATTTACTTTTGGACTACCGATGTTTGATTCCGGTATTTTCCTTTATATGGTCAAGTAATGTTTAGACATTTTACCTTGTATGCTTTGATGACACGCCATAATTGCTGTGATATTTCCATTTCCAAAATGGGGTGTTACAATTATGGTATCAGAGCCAAGGCTTCGACCTGTAGGCTCTCAAATATGACCTGTGATTAGTGGGTAGTCACTACGGTCTTCCTAGAACTGACAGTTGTTTTCATGCATTCATCATTTTTAAGCATACATATATATGTCATTGTTACAGGGTTTTTGACTAAGTAATGGTTGGTACAGGACTGGCCCTATTTAGTCGCATGTGTTTTATCGAAACTTTTAGATTTGGGACCGACCCATAGGCGTCCCCTCGATATGTCTTTTGTTTTGAGTGAACTGACCAGAGGCGTTCACTCTCGAGCATCCAAAGTTTTCATAAAACTGCATCATGCATTCATACAAATTTTTCTTGCATAAAATTTTTCTCGTGAAATTTTTAGTATAAATTTTTTTTTCATGTATATATTTTATATTTTATGTTTTGAACTGTTAATCATATGTTTTATGTTATACTGTCAGATGGTTCTCACACGCGAACAGGATCAGCTCAATGCTGCAATTCAGGCTGCCATGCAAGCCTTGCTTCCTCAACTGAGGAATGACATCCGTGCTGAAGTTCAAGCTGCCAACAATCAGCAGCAGCACAATCAGCCACCTCCTCCTCCTCCTCCAGTGACATTAGCAGTATGGCTGGAGAGATTCAACAAGCTCCGCCCTCGAGCTTTTGAGAAGACAGATAGCCCCAGCGATGTTGAAAGCTGGTTGGCTCACATCGAGAAGATCTTCAACGCTATGGGCTGTGACCCCGCATACAAGGCGAGGTTGGCATGCTATCGGTTAGAAGGCGATGTACTCAACTGGTGGTTAGCTTTGATGCAATCTGAAGGTGGTGATGAGTGGGTTGCTGGTTTGACTTGGGCTCAGTTCAAGGACAGGGGTGATGGAGCAGTTCTTTCCCAAGGCTGAGCAGGACAAACTCAAGAGAGAGTACCATGGGATCCGTCAGAGAGCTGGGGAGAATAGCAACGAGTTTATGCAGCGCTTTCTTCGCTTGGCTGGTTTCCTTGGTGCGGCAGCAGGTACTCCAGAAGAGCAGGCACATCACTTTAGATGGGCTCTTCGCACATCGGTCGCAAACAATCTGGTATGTGCTACGTTCAATACTGTAGCACAAGTGGCCGATGCAGCACGGAAACTGGAGATGCTGCAGGAGAGGGATGAGTTCGGGGAAGCTGAAAGACCCGACAAGAGGTAAAACCTTCGTATTCAAGCGGTGATCAATCCGTATATCTTCCATATGTCAATTATTCATCTCTTTAAATGTATCTTCCAGGCAGAAAACTGGGGACCGGTCTCAGCCGGCTACTCATCAGCAGCCTCATCAGCCCAAGGAAAATGGTCAGACTAATGACCGATCTGCTACGGATAGGCGTGGCGGTAATGACAATTACCGTAACAACGCCGGGCAATCCAGCAACAGCAGGTCTTAATACTTACGAAATTTCTTATGTTTATGTTATAACTCATATTCTGACACTCTAGCAAAATTCTACCAGGAACCATGGAAACGGTAGGGACCAGAACCAGAGAGGTTCGCAGCCTAGCCGTCCAGCTATCACTGGTACTCAATCTTACGATTATCCGCTTTGTCCTTTGTACCCAACTATTATGTCTCATGTAAAATGTTTTATCAGGTCCTCAGCCAGCCAGAGCACCTACTGGAGGATACACTCATCCTTTTTGCTCTACTTGCCACCGTAGGCACCCAGGACCATGTCACCGTAATACTGATGCGTGCTTCAAGTGTGTTCTTCCTGGCCATATTATGAAGGATTGCCGTAAGGGCGAGATGGAGGGTACATCGGGACATGCTGATACCAAGCCGCCTCCTACTGCCGGGCGTGTCTACACGACATCTCGAGACCAGGCCAACAAGTCTACAGGTACCATCACTGGAATCTTGTATATGTATGGTCGCGCTGCATGTGTTCTTTTCGATACGGGTGCTACTCACTCGGTTATTTCTACTGCTTATGCTAAGAACATTAGGATGCCTCACTTGCCACTAGAAAATAGGCTTACTATTTCCACGCCTTTGAGGGACTCTGTATTAATCACCCGTGTATACAAGAGTCTTCCCTTAGAATTTGATGATAAGGTTCGACCTGTTGACGCACTTCCGCTGGACATGAATGACTTCGACATGATTTTGGGCATGGATTGGCTATCCAAGTATCATGCTACCATAGACTGCCATTCATATCGAGTTATCTTCGGTGATGTCAATGCACCAGAGTACATTCATAATGGGTTTATACCCGGACGGTCTGTACAAGTCATATCCACCCTGCAAGCGCGTGCACTACTGTCACATGGCTGCGAGGGTTATCTAGCTACGGTTCACGACATGAATGCTGAATCTCCATCGATTCAGGATCAACCAATAGTGTCGGAATTCCAAGACGTGTTTCCAGCAGAACTTCCGGGCATACCACCTGCACGAGAAGTGGAATTCAGTATCGAGCTGGTTCCAGGAGCTGAACCAATCTCCAAGGCTCCTTATCGCATGGCTCCCATAGAGCTGAAGGAGCTGAAGGATCAACTGCAAAAACTTCTCGAACGAGGTTTCATTCGACCGAGCGCATCTCCATGGGGCGCACCGGTTTTATTTGTTAAGAAGAAGGACGACAGTATGCGTCTTTGCATAGACTATCGCGAGCTCAACAAGATTACCATTCGGAATAGGTATCCACTGCCACGCATTGATGATCTGTTTGACCAACTCCAAGGGGCCAAACACTTCTCCAAGATCAATCTTAGGTCAGGCTACCATCAGTTACGAGTCAAGGAGCAGGATATTTCTAAGACTGCCTTTCGTACTCGTTATGGCCACTACGAGTTTGTAGTTATGCCATTTGGCCTGACAAATGCTCCAACAGCGTTCATGGATCTGATGAACAGAATCTTCCATGAATTTCTGGACAAATTCGTCATTGTTTTCATCGATGACATCCTGATTTTCTCCAAGTCCAAGGAGGAACACGAAGACCATCTTCGTACAGTACTACAGATTCTTCGCCAGAAGCAGCTGTATGCTAAATTCTCCAAGTGTGAGTTCTGGTTAGACAAGGTGGCATTCTTAGGTCACATTGTATCAGCAGAAGGAATCACTATGGATCCAGCGAAGGTTGAGGCCATCACTAAGTGGCCGAGGCCGACATCAGCGACGGAAGTCCGCAGTTTCTTAGGCTTAGCTGGCTATTACCGTAGGTTCGTGGAGAACTTTTCCCGCTTAGCACTACCATTGACCAAACTGATGCGGAAAGGGGAGAAATTCGTCTGGACTGAAGATCGAGAGAAGAGCTTTGAAGACCTGAAGCAGAAGCTAGTATCTGCACCTATTCTTACTCTACCATCTGGTACGGGTGGATTTCAAATCTACATCGATGCATCGGGGAAGGGACTTGGCTGTGTTCTCATGCAACATGGGAAAGTGATCGCGTACACTTCACGGCAGCTTAAGCATTATGAAGAGAATTACCCCACGCACGATCTGGAACTTGCTGCAGTCGTGTTTGCATTGAAGATATGGAGACACTACTTATATGGAGAATCATGTGACATTTTCACGGACCACAAGAGCTTGAAGTATATCTTCACTCAACGTGAATTGAACATGAGGCAGAGGAGATGGTTAGAACTGTTGAAGGATTATGACATTAATCTTCAGTATCATCCCGGAAAGGCAAATGTAGTAGCAGATGCCCTTAGCAGGAAGTCCGGAATGATCAACAGCATTAAAATCGAAGAGGAAATCATAAGAGACTTGGAGCGACTAGACATCGAGATCATGGTACGTGGACAGCACGGTTACTGGGCTAATCTTAGAGTAGAACCCGAGTTACTATCTAAGATCAAGGAAGCTCAGAAGGATGACGGAGAAATATGGGCGATAATACAGAATTTGGAGAAGCAGACAGAATTCAGAGTAGATGCAGATGGTATCGTATGACAGGGCACTAGACTTTGTGTTCCTGATGACCAAGAACTCCGGGAAGCTTTGCTAGCAGAGGCTCATAGCTCCCCATTCTCGATACATCCTGGTTCAACCAAAATGTACCATGACATCAAGCATTACTTTTGGTGGAGTGGTATGAAACAGGATGTGGCAACTTACGTCTCCAAATATCTTACCTGCCAGCAGGTTAAGATTGAGCATCAGCGATCGGGCGGTCTCCTTCAACCGTTAGACATTCCAGAGTGGAAGTGGGATAAAATCACCATGGATTTTGTTACCGGTCTTCCGCCTACCAAAAGGAAGCACGATGCAATTTGGGTTATCGTTGATCGACTTACCAAATCAGCTCATTTCTTACCGGTCCGCAAGGAAGATCCGGTAAGTAAACTCGTAGATACGTACATACGAGAGATCATGAGACTACACGGTGCACCATCCAGCATCGTCTCAGATAGAGATCCTCGATTCACTTCGCGCTTTTGGAAAAGTCTACAGAAAGCTTGGGGTACACAACTTAAGCTTAGCACGGCCTTTCATCCTCAAACGGACGGACAGTCGGAGCGAACCATTCAGACATTGGAAGATATGTTGAGGTCATGTGCGTTAGAATGGACGGGTGATTGGGACGAATACATCTGTTTGGTGGAGTTTGCGTACAACAACAGCTGGCACGCGAGCATCAAGTGTGCTCCATTTGAGATGTTGTATGGCAGAAAGTGCCGCGCCCCAATCTGCTGGGATCAGGTTGGTGAGCGAACACTCGAAGGACCAGAAATCATAGAGATGACAAACGAGAAGATCGCAGTAGCTAGACAGAATATTCAGGAGGCACGGTCACGTCAAAAGAGTTACGCCGACAAGCATCGTAGGGATTTACACTTTAACGTAGGAGATCACGTCTTCCTTAAGGTTTCGCCGGCACGTGGTGTTAGACGCTTCGAGATTAAAGGGAAGCTCAGTCCTCGTTTCATCGGACCGTTTGATATCATTGAACGAGTCGGTGAAGTATCTTACCGATTGGCGTTACCTCCGCAGCTTTCGCATGTGCACAATGTGTTTCATGTGTCCTTACTCAGAGGGTATCAATATCATCCCCTTCACATGGTTCAGTATCCACTGGAACAGATTCGTGAAGATCTCACTTTTATAGAAGAACCCGAACGAGTTCTTGACAGGCAAGAACGAGTCATGAGAAAGAAGACGATTCCATTCGTCAAAATTCTATAGAGGGATCATACCGAGCGGGAAGCCACTTGGGAAACAGAGGAGTCTATCCGGACTTCTTACCCTCATTTCATATTTTGAATTCGGGTATGTTCTTCTTTTCCAGTTTACTTTATCTATAATTCGGGGACGAATTATTCTTTTTAGGGGGGAAGAGTTGTAAAACCCGCATGCTTTTACCATGCATAGTACCTTAAGTTCGTACGTACTAGTTAAAAACTTTCCTAATATAGCATGATTACGATTACGTGTTAGGAGTTTATGTATTACGTACGTGTTAGAACACGATAAATATTTTATTTGCACGATCACGTAATAATTATTTAGCAATAATTAATCACGAGCATACAATCACGAAATCACGAGCGTAATTAAAACACGAGTTATTATTAATTACGTATATATATTTAATACGAGCGTAATTAAATATATAAGTGTATGGTAATTACGTAACGAGAACATTTAAAACGCGAACATAATTAAACATAAATGTGTACGAAATTACAAGACACGAAACGAGGTACGGGAACCCCCCGAGGGAGTCCCTACCCGCGGCCAAAATAAGGACAATGGGCCAAGCCCATTGTCAATTTTACTAAAAGGAAGGGTTAAGAGTTTTTACTACTCAAATCAAAGTTACAGAAGAATTTTAAGAAAAACCTAAAACCCTTCTCCTCCTCCTTCTTTGTGCCGCCACCTACAAACCACCATAGGAGGTGATTTTGATCTTGGATCTTGTTGATTTATTGGTTGTTCGTGTTTGTTCTTCACCCTCTTGATCCACGAATACGGTAAAACCTTTTTAACCTTTTCTTTTTAATTAATCTTTTATTTAATTAAGAACACATGATGTTTTTTATAAAAACATATTAATTAAACCTAGATCTAACATGTTTTGATCATTAATTAATCAAAAGGGTCGATCTAAGGGGTGTTTGTTTTGGGCCGCAAAGTATAACCGACCCCAAGGGGGTTCGGTTTGTTCTTAGCCGACCACCACCAAGACCTTTTTGGTCTTGGTTGGTGCGTGTGGGTCCCACGGCAGCAAGGGGTACCCCGATTTGGTTCGGGGTACGGTGTTGTTTCATATCCGGTGCATGTTTTTAGGCTTAGATCCGGATCATGATTATGTTAGTTTTTTTATATGTTATGAACTTATGTAAAATTAAATTAATAATGATGTAATTAATTTAATAACATGACTTAGGTTAACTAATTATTAATAATCATGAAATTATTTTAACCTAAGTATTTATATTATTAAGACTTATGATTAATTAATTATTTTAAAAAACCATGGATATAATTAATTAATTAAACATGACTTAGGTTATATTATTAATATTTAATAATACATATTTAACCTAAGTATTTAATATATTTAATTAAAAACATGTCATACTTTAATTAAATATTATAACCTATAGTTTAATTAAATTACATGAAATAATTATTAAACTATATAATATATCATATGAATTAGAATATAATCATGAAAACACTTAGGCTTATTTACTTAGCTTATTTAACCAGCTATTTTTAGAAACTTATTTATTTAAGACAGCTAATCTATTTATGGAAACTTATTTAATTAAGGCAGCTAATCTATTTATGGAAACTTTCTATTTTTAGAAACTTATCTATTTTAAGCAGTAAATCTATTTTTGGAAACTTTCTATTTTTGGAAACTTTCTATTTTTGGAAACTTTCTATTTTTGGAAACTTTCTATTTTTGGAAACTTTCTATTTTTGGAAACTTTCTATTTTAGGAAACCTGCTATTTTTGGAAAGTTACTTATTATTACACAGTAAGTATAATAACACATGAAATATCAGAAATACTTAATCAGAATGAACAGGATATAAGATTTAACACAGTTTAAGGCTTTAAACATTGTAAATAGTAAGAACACATAAAATAAGCTAAGACATGATATAAAACCAGCTATGTATGTAGTAAGCAGATACTTATTTCATGTACGTATTTATTTAGCACTAGTGTTTCGGAAGTAGGATTCTCGCAGTTCATCGTTCTCGTTCACTGGACATAAGGTACGGATTCCTGTCCTTTCAGTATGGACATTCTTTCCTTATTAGGATTTCCCCGTATACAACCAACTGTTTTCCCGTAGTATAAGTATGAGTTTGATTGCTTATGTTTAAATATGATTACCTATAGCCATATACATGCATGACCATTTTCACCTAGTTATGGAGGTACCATAACCATAACATTAGAGGCACTGATGTTATGACTTCACCACGGCGGAGTGATTGCTCGTAGCGTCCCTTCAGCTTTTGGCCATTTATTTATATTTATCATGTGGGGCGTATGGGTGCATCCTAGTTACACGTTTTTATTCAGGATTACATGGTGAATGTGGTGTGTGCCTTGCATCCTTCACAGGGAGCTGATCCCTCCTACCCATAAAACCAGTATATTAAATTAGAGGCAGCCCCTCTAATTTGCATGATGAGGTCACCCCTCCAATTATTCATGCACGGTGGATATTCATGACCTATATTGGCTAATGGTAAAATATGTCAAACAGTTTTTATAAGATAAACATAAGACTTTCAAACTATAAAACCAGTTTTATTAAGACTTAACCAGGTTACTCGGGACTTAGTTTCTTCCGCTGTTATTATGTTATATGCTTATCCTATTCATGCTTTATTGTACATCCGTGCACTGAGCGTATTGCTCAGCCGTTTTCCTTTTCTATGTTCCCAAAACGGCAGGTACTCAGGGACGCTCGTAGACATTAAGAGTACGTGCATATGGACTGGAAACTGTCTAGCCTTCTTTACATTATGTATTTCTTTTCTTTATGATACTTATGCTTTGGACATTGTTTCTTCCTTATTCCTTACTATACTATGTTTGTGTGTGATGAGCTTTACTTTTGGACTACCGATGTTTGATTCCGGTATTTTCCTTTATATGGTCAAGTAATGTTTAGACATTTTACCTTGTATGCTTTGATGACACGCCATAATTGTTGTGATATTTCCATTTCCAAAATGGGGTGTTACACTTTTAGTCTAGCCGTAAGTTTCCTCTCCTGATCATGAACCGTTAATTTCGAGTACTAAGCGCGAATGTTGTGGGTAGATCCATCGGGATTGACTATCCCGTCTCAAGTACCTTGACGCACTGATATTTGTTTATTACTTGAGTATTTAGGCTGAATACTCCCTAGAAGAACTTACACTGAGTTAAGCTTCGGTTCATGAACTGAACAACAATAATAATGATTTTGGACTATGGTTGACGAACCAAACTCCATACTACTTGTTTTACAAATGAATGCTTGTGTTCCACACCTTTAATGCTAAACCTATGAATTTCACTCAACTTTATGTTGACGATTTTACATGTTTAATCTCAGGTATTATTACTTAGCTTTGCTTGGATGGGAGCCCGCAGGATATTAGTGCAGCTTGGAGATTTCTGTGATGCTTTTGAAGATTGGTTTTATATAAACTGTCAGAAGCTTATTTTATATTTTGGGCAACCTTATGTTATAAATCGAGACGAAATAATATAATTTTCCTCTTTTAAAACTTTGGTACCTATGTTTAACCTTTTATGATGTAATGTACATGTTTTTATTTCGTCAGCTTTGTATGAACTGTAATTCATTGTTTCTTGCATTATGACGTGTTATCCCCTCGTTGCCTAGTTGTTCCATGTCAGATTCTGGGGGTCTTACAGTAGGAACATTTACTTTTCTATACGAAACAATATCAAAAATTTCCAAGCGATTATCTTTCATTCATTTTCTTAATCAGCTATCATTTCTAATAGCAAGGAATCTGTATTAACATTGTTATTTCAAACTCGGCCACCTCAATAGCAACAAAAAATTTGTCTTAAATTTGTTGTTCATATATTGAAATATTGCTATGAGAGACAAACAAAAATAACTTAAAGCAAAAATTGTAAAGTACATACCGTAAACCTTTTGATCGCTTAGATTCAAAGGAACACAAATAAGCAAAATGTTGAGTCGTGTGATGCTCACACTTTCTTTAAGACAGATTCGTCCTCTCCACGGTGCTTGAGAATCGTGGACGTCTATCTCCTAGGATACAATAACAACGGATAATCCCGTTTAGCACAAACGAATTATCTAAGCGAACCAACATGTGCCTTCCCTCAATTACGAATGGATATTCACAAATAACCAAGACGAGTTTAAACAAATGGAGAGGAGTGAGTGTGTGTTATCGGTGTATAGAAATGAGAGACTAACTCTCAATTTATAGGATTGGAGATGAAAGAATAACGATCAATACTCAATTAATCTTACTAATTGTAGGATTGTAAATCTATGCTTATGTTTTTAGAGAGAGAAAGAGATAGAGAAATGGTGGATTTCACACTTTAGAGAGAGAAACTAAGAAAGAACTATGTGTAAAATAATGAAAACCACACCCTCTCCATCATTGGAGAGGGTTTATATACCCAAGCCCTTGTCATGGGCTTGGGCTTACATTTGGCCGCCGGCTCATACATTTCATGGGCTCGGTTTTGGGCTTCGTTTAAGTAAATGCAAATGACTAAACTACGAGCTATTACACGAACTAATGTTGGAGTGACCGATCCTTCCTAATACGTAAAACGTATTTCCAACAATCTCCCCCTAAGGGAGGTCACTCCAAACAAGGGCGTTACCCAAGTTACAATAGTAAAATAAACCTAGCATACTATGCTTGTCTTGAGCTCGTAATCTTCGTCTTTCTTTTTCTTCTTTTTCTTTTCTGGTGAACATGTTGATGTGATCTTTGATATCAATCTTTGAGCATCAATCTCTTGCCTTGATCTCGTGCATCCATCACTTGTGATCTTCGCCTCTTCGTGACCTCACGTCCTACATACTTATACCTTCGTAATTCTTGAAAGCTTCAGAGTTTGAAATAGCGGAAGACTTAACTTTTAGGCTTTCTTGAATTAGATGAGATATTAAGTGCATAAAGTATAAGCATGCGGGGACGACTTTTTCTTGGATCCCGCAACGCCACCGTCTTCAAATGCCGCAACATAAGTAGACACGAACGAAATGGCTTTGAACATTTCATTCTAAATCGGTAGCATTTTACCTCCGGTCGGTGAAGACCGTTGGACGATATTAGATATCGTACCCGTGACGGATAGTTTCAATTAAGTAACTTCCTGACAGGATTTCGCGGGTAAACCCGTTCTCTTTATTCGACCGTCCAAAGCTGACTGCGAACATAAAGAGTGAATCATTTGGATAAAATTATCCGCATGATTTGAAGCCGTCAATTCATGTTCCTGGAACAAGTGAAATTCAATTAAGAACCGCACCATCGTTGCTTTCCAGTTGTCACGAGCTTGATTCGTATAGAATCTTGCAAGTTACCTACTAAGTGCTGTTTGAGGTTAACACTAGAAGGATTTCCACTCATCACCGTGAACACAAAGGTATCACTCTGAGTGTTCTGGCAAGATCACTGAGATATTGCGTAGAGGCCTGGAACGTGTTTAAATTCAGTTAAGAATTAAACAGCTGTTGCTTTCCAGTTATCACAAGTTTGATTCATAAAGAATCGCACAAGTCACCTACCATGAGCTTTTTGATATTCGCTCAAGAAGGATTTCCATCTTCATTGTAAATACTTTCGTATTACTCGGATGTTCAGGCAAGATCATGAAGATTTTGCGTAGGACTCTTAAGATCTTTCTTACTTTTCACAGTGTGTGAAGAAGCAAGGAAATATGAAAGTGTGTCCTAATGAGATATTTGATGATCTCAAATGGCTCTAGACTCGATCGTGCATTTTGGATTTTAGTGATCGGAGGCTGGAGAGGAGTGCCACCTTTTCAATACCAATTTATTCGGAGTGAATAAATCAATAGATAATGTGTTGTCTCCGTGTGATTAAAACAAATACCTTTTGAGAGATATCTGAGTTAGCTGGGATGGGTTGTGCATTGCATCACTGGGTCCATGATGTCTGTCTTCAATATCGAGAATCATTAAAATGATCTCAATAGCATATGTGTTGACCCGGTTTCTGCCTAAAGTTGTAAGGAGGGCTTCTTTCTTTACACCCTTTATCTTTACAATTCTTTTTCATTCTTCAACCCCTTCAATGCTTACCAATACGTCATAACTAGCACCTTGTTGTGATTGTTCCAGTGCTAACTTAAGTACTTGGTCGGCATTCAGCTACGTTCACAATCTTTCTCCAACTTTCCTAAGGACTACTATTTCTAGCTATGGAATGTCCTTGGGAAGATTCCTCCGGTTCTGGAAGAATCATATGACTTAACCTATCCTACCATCCTTATGTCACCACAATCTTCATCGTCGTGAAATAAATGGGTTTTGGGTAAGTATATGTCACCATGAAAATCCATTTTTGATTATGCAAATCCGTTTTGCTCCCCCTTAACATATGCCACGATATTCGAAAACATTTCGCACATCTCGGGATGAGCCAACACTTTAAGTCAAACCATTTGTGATAATATCCCATATTAAATCACATTTTCTCCCCCATATTAAAAATATTAACCCAATCGATGTTTTTAATATCAATTGATTTAATGAAGTTTTAACAAAGGTTTTGGGAAAAAAATGCAAGTCCATTTTATCTTCATGACATCTATTTGTAACATGATCACATATTCACCATATTAGAAAAGAATTGACAAGGTTGGACCTGATAGATGAGAACATCATATGATAAGATCAAATGGTTCTTGGAAGCATATGTTGGTCGCCTCGTCACGTCTGAAGTCATCTCTTGACACCACATGTACGATTGGTATTGTTGTCTTGACACCAACTTGTGAACTTGACACGTTCGGCATCGAAGATTCTGAATGCTTGACAATTGCTCCCCCTCAATTGTTGACCCGTGTTCTATTGAAAGAGCTGTAGTCTTCGGTTGAGTAGTCGCATCGTCGAGTATGTAGATACCAATTGTAGATAGTATGGTTGTAGAGATGATAGCTTCATAAAAACAAGACTTCTCTTGTTTTAACAAATAAATGCACTGAAACGTACATAGATTTGTGTTAGACCAAGTTATAAAGTAAACTTGATCCCTTACAAGGTTTTAAAGTAAACCTTGCCCGAGAAAATTAATTCCCGTTGTTAGCCAAAGCTTTCATAAGAAATACTTGACTTTAATGTGAAAACCGGGTTGCAGTCTGAAATAACTACAAGCCATATAGGCATGTTTTATGAAATATTTACAACTTTTGTACGAACTCTATTTATGGCGCCGTGTCGATATTAATCAACATTTCTAAGGCCGTAAATATTATCGTACCAAAAGACATGCCTTTAAAAAATAAGGTAAACATATTTTTAGATTTTTCTAGATTTTTTAATTTTTATGGTTTTTATATGGTTTTATATTTTTGTATTTTGCTTTTGTGGATAGAAATATAAACAATATATACAAATGATCACCAAGGATACGGAGAATAGTTCTACCAAGACTATTCTTTCGCTTCATCTGCTAGTTCCTTTAGAGTCTCAGGCGAGAAGGTTCTCATTCCTAGCTTGTCGGCCAAAAATTCAATTCGAGCGCGATCTAAAGCCTTCGTGAAAATATCCGCCAGTTGATACTCAGATCGGACAAAGTAAAGCTCGATTACTCCATTTTCCACTTGCTCCTTGATGAAGTGGCAGCGAATGTCAATATGCTTCGACCGGGAGAATTGAACGTTGTTGCAGCACAAGGCAATTGCACTCTTGTTGTCACAGTACATCGGAATCTTGTTGAAACCTAGACCATAGTCGGTTAATTGCGATCTCATCCAAAGAATTTGAGCACAGCAACCGGACATAGCTATGTATTCTGCTTCCGTACTTGAAATTGCAGCGCTTTTCTGCCTTTTCGATGCCCAACTGATTAGTCGATCTCCTAATAGTTGCAAAGTTCCACTCGTGCTACGCCTTGTATCTTGACAACCCGCATGATCCGCATCTGCATATGCCATTAGTGCAATAGAAGAGTCCTTCGAATACCAAAGTCCCCGATTAATGGTTCCTTTAAGATATCGAAAGATCCTTTTAACAGTAGCTAAATGTAACTCAGTAGGCCTAGTTTGATACCTGGCACACATACATATAGCAAACTGAAGATCAGGTCGACTGGCTGTGATATACAGAAGAGTACCGATCATTCCACGATAAAGTGTCGGATCAACGGCAACTCCATGTGGATCTGCATCAAGCTTAGATTTCTCCACCATTGGAGTGTCCACGGGGTCGCAAGATTCCATCTTATATTTCTTAAGCGATTCAAGGGCATATTTGGATTGATTAATAAAGATGCCTCTGGGACTCTGAGATATCTGAAGACCTAAGAAGAATGATACCTTGCCCATCATTGACATCTTAAACTTGGAAGACATGAGTGTCCCAAACTCATCCGATAAGGTTTGGGTCGAGGCTGCAAATATAATATCATCAACATATATTTGTACCATAATCATATCTTTACCTCGTTTCTGAATGAACAGCGTGGGATCCACCTTGCCTTTAGCGAAGCCTTGCGTAATGAGGAATTGTGACAGTAGATCATACCATGCGCGTGGAGCTTGCTTCAACCCATAGAGAGCCTTCTTAAGCTTGTACACATGATTAGGATAATTAGGATTCACAAAACCGTCTGGCTGTTGAACATAGACTTCTTCCTTGATTTCACCATTAAGAAATGCCGTCTTCACATCCATCTGATAGACGATCATATTCATATGGGCTGCATAAGCGAGGAATAGTCTAATAGCTTCCAAACGGGCAACAGGTGCAAAGGATTCCATAAAGTCGACGCCCAATAATTGCTTGTATCCACGAGCTACTAGTCGAGCTTTGTTTTTCAATATTCCGCCTAACTCATCGAGTTTCACCTTGTAAACCCATTTCAAAGTGAGTAACTGCACTTGATCCGGGCATGGGACAAGTTCCCATACTTCAAGACGTATAAACTCATTAAGTTCTTCTTGCATAGCTTCTATCCAACAGGATTGAGTAAAAGCTTCTTTCCATGTCTTAGGTTCAACTTCAGTGAGAAAAGCATCAAAGTGACAAAACATTGCACTTTCTTGTAACTGACTTCGTGTGGATACCGGACGATTAGGGTCACCAATAATAGAATCTATAGGATGATCCTTTGTCCACTTGCTGTCATGTTCACGAATCTGTGGATTAGAGTAAACTGTAGAAGGAGCTTCCTCTGAGGTGGACGACCCGGCTTGATTAGGGTCGGGAATAGATACACCAAAGAATGGAAGTTCACGCATTTGAGCGAATTCCAAATCGTGATCATCATCATCCTCTTCATCATCAATAGGCATGACATGGGTAGTTGTTACTTGTGTTGGTTGAGAATTACTCGTTGTTGGTATATCTTGACCAATTGTTGGTGCAGATGTGTCTGATTGTGCTTCGGTTGCTGGAGCGACAACTTCGGTTACCGGAGCTATTACCTCAGGTTCTGGAGCAACAATACTTGGAGGAGTAAAGAATTCATCAAAGAACGGTTGAAACAACTTATCCCATTCATTCCTGGTAGGTGGTATAAATGATGATGAAGTAGGGTTGTTTGGGACAAGACCAAAACTAATATTACTGGGTCCCATTTCATGAAGTGCGGGTTCAGAGCTGCTTTGCTCAGAAGCCATTGCTGTCAGCTCATCAAAATCAACATTCATAGTTTCGAGGATCTTGCGAGAGTTACGGTTGTAGATTCGGTATGCCTTCTTTGCGGGGGCGTAACCAATGAAAATACCAATGTCAGTCTTTGGTTGAAGTTTTCCCAAATTGTCACCATCATTATTTGGATAGCAAAGAGAACCAAATACATGAAGATATGATAAATCTGGTACTTTTCCATGGAGAAGCTCATAGGGTGTTTTACCATGGCGTTTACGAATTAGTGACCGGTTTTGGGTGTACACTGCTGTAGATACTGCTTCTGCCCATAAAAACAATGGAGCCTTTGCGTAAATTAACATCGTTCGAGCAGCTTCCATAAGTGTGCGATTTCGCCTTTCAACGACACCGTTTTGTTGTGGAGTGCGTGCAACGGATGTTTCATGAGATATGCCAACTTCTTCATAAAAATCACGCAAAATTTGATTCACAAATTCGGTTCCATTATCTGTACGAATGCGTCGGACAGTAGTGTTGAGACGCACTTGAATCATCTTGAGAAATCTGATGATGAATTTAGGTGCCTCATTTTTTGCTTTAAGAAATTTCACCCATGTAAACCGAGAGTAATCATCGACAATGACGAGGATGTACTTTTTGCCACTAAGACTTTCAACACGCATTGGCCCACAAAGATCCATATGCAACAGATAATGTTTCTCTTGGTTGGTGTCTTCAGTCTTGGGTTTGTAAGACTTCTTAGTGCTTTTCCCCATTGTACACGCGGAACACAAATGATCCTTGTGAAATGATAGTTTAGGAAGACCACGAACAAGTTCGTTTTTCGCCAAATGATTAATAGCGTCAAAGTTAAGATGAGATAACCGTCGATGCCATAACCATGACTTAGTCTTTGATGCTTTGGAGAGAAGACATACGGGAGAAGCGGGCATCATGTCTTGTAGAGACAAAGTATACAAATTATTCCCTCGAGTACCTTTCAATAAATCAACCCCTTCCAAATTACGAATGAAGCAGGTATGCTCTCGAAAAACAACTTCTAGGTTTGCATCACAAAATTGTCCCACAGAAAATAAGTTGTGACCGAGACCTTCCACGTAATACACTCTTGAAATTATAACATTCCCAATATGATATTCACCATAACCCATTATCTTTGCAATATGATCATTTCCAAATCGAACCGTACCAAGAAACTTGCTGACGAAATTTCTGAGCTGAGAGCGATCTCCGGTCATATGCTTGGAGCAGCCAGAGTCCAAATACCAGAGAACAATTTGGACCACCTGTTTTCAATAACAACAGTAGGCAATGCATTGGAAACTATTGGTTCCGGAGTGTTAGCAGATACAGATATAGAATTATCAGAATTGCTAACATTTTTGAGACCCTTAGATTTCCTGCGTTTTCTAATGTGAGTTTTAGCACTAACAGGTTTTACTGTTCCAACTTTCTTAGGTTTTGGATTATTCGCGTGCACTACAGTGGGAGTAGACCTATTTAAAGGGCACTTTGTTCCTACAGTAGTGTTGGTGTTCCTAGTTAAAGGACACGCTTGAGTTTTGGTAGCCTTTGTACTCCTAGTTAAAGGGCACGATTTCTTCGCTTTAGTGGGAGTGATCCTAGTCAAAGGGCACGTATTTCCTACTATAGTGAAAGTTCTACCAGTGGGGCGCCACATCCAACCAACTTGGGTTAACACTTTCCCAGTCGGTTTCCATTCTAATCCATTTTTCCGGGCATGCATCTCATTCACATGGTCAATAAGGCAAGAATCATGACAGCTAGAAAACATACATTCATTGCAATTCCAACATTTTAAATTAGAATTCACAGTAGGCTTAGAACGCTGCACAACCGCAGAGCCTTTAGGTTTAGCTACATGATTCTTTTTATTCAAAACAGAAATAACATTCCTAGGATGGGCTTCTACTTTCTTCTTCACTTGACTACTAGATGGGGGCAATATCCTATCATTCTTCTTGTTTCTCTTAAGCTTAGATCTTTGAGCCTTAGTAGTGGTGCTTACTCCTGTAGAAGGCAACACGGGAATATTAGAAGCTGGTTTTGATTCCGCCTTATCTTTAGTGACCAAAGTTTGAGATGGTTTAGTCCTAGGGCCCTTGTTAGGTGGTGTGACGGCAATAAGGGTTCTTTTGATTGCACTAGAGGACGATGCTGAGATAGTGGCTGCGTTATCCACAACATTCTTACCTTTTAGAGTACGAAGTGTTTCCTTTAACTCAGCCAAGACCAGGTTCTTCTCACAAATTTGTTCCCTCAAATCAGATATTTCCATCGACTTTCGATTCAATTGTTCAATCAATGATTGATTCTGTGCAGTGGTATCAACACATGCGGGCTGTACTGAATCGAAGAGTCGTGTACTTTTCTGTTTTAAGTTATCAACTTTGGACAAAATCTTGGAAACTCGATTATCTAGATCCAGTTTAAGATTCTCAGCGGCCTCAAGTACGTTCACACAGTTAAGCTCCTTAGATTTCTCTATTTCTATCGGTAAAGAGTTAGCAACTTTGTCACTTGGCTGACGCTGTTTTGATTGTAAATTCAATCGAAAATTCTTTTCAAAATTTGCATCATCGATATTAACACCTTCGAATGACGTTTCAAAGATTTCTTGAATAAATTGTTGCTTGCATTCAAGCGAAATACAATGTGTTTGAACCTCATCAAAACGTTTTGAAAGCGAAGAATATGAATCTTGAAGCTTTAAAAATTCAGCGTCAGATTCGTGACAAGTACTATCTACCACAGTATCCACAGATTCATCATTATGCACAATAGAATCATTATCAACACTTGTATTCACACAGACAGAAACTATATCATGAGACATCACTTGATTCAGAAGCAGATCATTATGGCGTGAAACTCGTTCTATTTCAAGTAAACTGTTTTCATAAGCATCTTCCATTTCATTGAAAACACGTCTAACTTCTTCTATTTCCAAAAACAAATCTTGATCAATATTACGAAGACAAGCTTTAACATTCTTTACAAACGGAACAATTTCATCTCGAAACGCAGCTCTAGTGTGCTCAAAGTTCCATTCACCTTCCGTTATGGCCGTGGCCGTCGTACGTTCCAAAATGACCTTGTCAAAATCGGCTAAGTGTTGGTGAACCGTATTTAAGTTAACGGACACCTTACTTACCGGTGGAATTAACTTCGTTAAATCCTTTTTGACGAGTGTAGGAGACGTACTAGGAAGGTTTTCATTTGACAAACTTTGGGGCACAAGAACTGTTAATTCTGCTAATTCCTTTTGTAAGCGAATGCGTGTCTTTTTCGAAAATTGATCTTTGTTATGTTGATCATAATCAATTGTATGGAATTTTGAAAGCATTTTAGAATGAGTTTCATCCCCAAGTGATTGTGTCTCCTCAGTACTACGAACAAAAGGTGCTTCTTTCGATTTTCCAATTATGGTCATATCATAAAGACCGGGAATATATTCCTGAGCTTGTTTTGCATAACCGGGATTAGGTGGTAAATCTTGAAGACGTTTAAGTTCGAGTTCTTTAAAAGATTTAGTTAAAAGATGAACCTTTTCTGTGGAAGCGTATTGTTTTAAAAGCTGTTGTTCTTTGAATTTAAGAAGTTTGGTAGCATTAATTTCCGATTCAACCTTTTTAGACTCGAGAGTTTCGAAATCCATTTTAAGTTTCTGAAAATCATTGACGACCGACTCCTTTTCTTTTAATTCATTAGAAAGATTAGCTTTTAATGATTCTATTTCTTTCAAGTGTTCAATCTTTTCAAAACGAAATTGGTCAAATTCAGAACATGTTATTTTCTCTTCTTGAGGGACCATTTCAAAAGTTTTGACCTTTTCTTTATGCAACGCAAGCTCAACAGTTAGGGTGGAATTCGTATCTACGGATTGTCGGAGTGCCATGTGCATTTGATCAATAATATGTTTAGGCACCATGACCAAATCATGTTGAGCATAAGATTCCATACCCGTCGTAGCATTTGGTTGAGGTTCACTCAAATGTGTAGGATTGGGTACTACATCATTTGAGTTACTAGTTCCCGAATGTTGTTCGAGGTTGTCACTTTCATGCCCAACTTGATGTTGGTTATCATTAATATTAATAGATGTGGTTGGTACCTCACTGATGACATCAGAACCGTAGTGAGAGAGATTAGCAACGAGAGCAGCTTGGGCAGAGTGAATGTCATCACAATCCGAATCGTATGCATCAAGATCGTCCGCTTGATAAGCTGCATTAGAAGTGGAAACAACTGCAATGCCTTCAGTATCTGCTGCCCCTGGGTCTGCCAGAA
This sequence comes from Glebionis coronaria, assembly GCA_025667525.1. Taxonomy (NCBI): domain Eukaryota; kingdom Viridiplantae; phylum Streptophyta; class Magnoliopsida; order Asterales; family Asteraceae; genus Glebionis; species Glebionis coronaria. The sequence continues at coordinate 522,833,292 of CM046875.1, forward strand.
ATGCTAACTCCTCTGAATCCAAAATCTTCCCCTTAGACTGAGCATCAACCAAATACATCTTCTCACGAAACCATGCATCATCCCTTCTCCTTTTCGGCTGAGTGCATTCCCTAGCCATATGACCTTGTCCTCGGCAATTGTAGCAAGTCACAACCTTCTTAGGACCAATAGGACTCCCATTTCCACTAGCTTGAGAATTCACAGCTTGATTGTTCCCAGTCCTTGTAGGAGGTCCATATGAATTTTGCCTTCCCTGAATAGGTTGCACCGTCACTTGACCATCTTGAACAGTGGCTTGTTGTCGAGGATTTGATGAGGTGCGGAGCTGATTGTTTGTTGGTGGAAATCCTCTAGTTGCAACAAGTTTTGACAAGTAGGCGGTGAGATGGTTTAGAACATCAGCTGGTGTATCATTTGGAGTAAAGACCGGTGCTTGGATTGGTGGAAGTTCATTAGAGTAGAAAGCTTGTGCTGGTTGTGCTTCAATTGGAAAATATCCTTGCTCAGGAGTATAGCCCAATGGAGAAGTGTTGGCTTGTGATGGTGATGTTTGATATTGTGGTTGCTGTGGAAAAGATTGTTGATGAACACTTTGTTGATATTCTTGCTGTGGCATCATTGGTGGTTGATAAGATGGTTGATGATAGATGTGTGGTGGTGGCTGCTGCAAGTATGATGGTTGTTGATAAGTATAAGCCATGTTTTGTTGAGAAGCATACATTGCAAGTGGATCATGAACTTGAGGTGTAGACAACCGAGCCTCGATCACATGGCATTCGTGTTGTTGAAGAAAAGCTTGAAGTTGATCCACATTGGTGTTATGCAAGTCCTTAGCCAATTTAACATCCGTCACGTATTTTTTCCATTCTGGAGGAAAAGTGTTCAAATACTTGGTGTTCAATTGAAAGGTAGGAATTGCTATGCCATAGATGTTAAGCTCATTCAACAATAGGGTAAATCTCAGATAGTAATCATTGAGAGTCTCCCCTGGCACATAGGCAAACTTATCAAAAGTATCATAAAGCTTACACTCTCGTTCTTGTTTAGTTAACGAGGTGCCTTGCATTAGAACACGAGTTCTATCCCATAACTCTTTGGCAACTTTATGTTTGCTGACGAGTTTGTAGACATCTGGAGGAAGAGCTTGGAGAATGATGTTTGTAGCATACTTATCACATTTATCTTGAATCTTCATATCTCCAGTCAACTCACCCGTTGTGCGAGGACGAGTGGTCGTACCTTCCGTCACGGTACCATAATCTAATGGTCCATTGAGCACCGATGCCCAAATTAGATGTCCATTCTCCTTGTTCAACATATAAAGTTCCATTCGGGAAGCCCATTCCTCATACATAGTCTTCACCAACATTGGTGGACGATTATCCGTACCCGAGAGGATGGACTTATCCGTAAGAGATGTATACTCCATTTCAATAAGTTAAGATTTACAAAGTTGATCGAACAATGAAATAAGGTTAAGTATTTTTGTGTTGATGTGAGTTAAAATCGAGAAACAATGTTAAAATCCCCTAAAATATGTTCTCGATAAACCAAAAATTCCAAGTCAAAATTACACACGAAATTTTTTATGGAAAAATTTGTGATTGTCGGAATGTCTAGATCGGAATACCAGATCGGAATGTCTGATCGCAAAGTCCAGATCGCAAAGCAAGGCTGTCGAAATGTTTAGATCGCAAAGTCCAGATCGTAATGTAACTTGGTCGGAATGATGGAGGTATCGGAATGCCTAGATCGAAATGCAATGCTGTCGAAATGTTCAGATCGCAAAGCCCTATCGTAAAGATTCAGATCGCAATGAACTATCGGAATACTCAGATCGCAATACCCAGATCGCAAAGTAGCTGACAAAATTCGAGCAGAGTAACGACTTAAAATACTTCCTTATACCCGTCGGAATCTCAGATCGCAATAGCTATCGGAATGATTCAGATCGGAATAAGTGATAAAAATCCAACGATCGCAATGTAGAAACCTAACCCTTTCCGATGGTTAAGTTATTGCGATGGAGGCCCAAGTACAGTTTGTACTTTCCGATGGATCTTTCTGCTAGAATTTCGGAATGAAGAACAAAGCCTTTTTTCGCACTTTTGATCCAAGAAAACTGATGTTTTAATGAAAACCAAGATACCAAGAACACTCTTAAGCACGAATCCCTATGTTACACTACTTTAAACTTCGATCCAACACAAAAAATTTTGAAGATTTCGGCAAAAACAAACCTATACTCCACGAATTGTTTTGAAAACAAAACGCAACACAAAAACAAACCTATATTTCATACCAAGCTCTTGATACCATTTGTAGGATTGTAAATCTATGCTTATGTTTTTAGAGAGAGAAAGAGATAGAGAAATGGTGGATTTCACACTTTAGAGAGAGAAACTAAGAAAGAACTATGTGTAAAATAATGAAAACCACACCCTCTCCATCATTGGAGAGGGTTTATATACCCAAGCCCTTGTCATGGGCTTGAGCTTACATTTGGCCGCCGGCCCATACATTTCATGGGCTCGGTTTTGGGCTTCGTTTAAGTAAATGCAAATGACTAAACTACGAGCTATTACACGAACTAATGTTGGAGTGACCGATCCTTCCTAATACGTAAAACGTATTTCCAACACTAATAGATTATTAACACATAGTTAATATAAACGTTATTATTTGACCAAATTTTAAACTTGGTCTTAACACCCATTAGTACCATGTTTGATGACCCATCAATTGTCATTCAAACCTTATTGACCATAATTTCCAACAAAAAGATCATGATTGTTTTCGCCTGTTGCTAATGAACATGAACACGTAATGGTGTAATGCAGAAGCGAGTAAACCTCAGGCAAACATCTTAACGATAGTCAAGGAAAAAATGTTCATTGTTTCTTAACCATGTACGTCTGAGTCACACAACTTTCTATGGAGGTGGGTTTGCTAAGTGAGTAGCATATTCACACGCGAGTTACTATCTTTCTTAAAAAGGTCACACATGAGTTGGAGTCACTATTGTGAAGATCTCATTTAGGTGAGTAAAATACATGTCGGCTCATTTCTCATTTTTTTTTAATTTATTTTATTAGTTTGTTAGTGTATTGGGTATTTAGTGAGGTATGATGTGATGGTAAGTTTTTCACCGTCAATAAAATTGAAAAATAGATTGGGTGATGGAGAAAAAAAGCTAAAGTAACTCTAACGTGACAATAGTGAACTCACCCATCATTCCATCTAGCTTAAACGTGAAAACCCGTCCATTTACTTTGTATCTTTATTTTTGTCTTTTTGAAGTATTAACTTTAATGTTCAAACGATCTGTACGTAAGCTTAAACATGTGTCAAATCTATTCAATTAGTAACACTTGCATAAATTAAGGGCCCGTTTGGTTTGTCTATTTTTATGATGGACATAGTTTTTATTTTTATATTTGGTTGTTTGAACAAATTTTCAAAGCAAATATGTGGAGGTCACCCCACTGAACTTTACTATTCAAAATCCCTCAAACATAACTTTACAATTTATGTGGGCCCAGGATATATAACTATTTACCTCCATCACATATTTAATAGTAAATATATATTTTAAACACTCATTAATAATATAAAATAATAACTTTAATTAAATATATTTTTTCCTCTTTCATAACAAAACCTACCTTTAAATCCATATCTATAAAATTAAATTAAACTCCTAAACCTAATCATAAATCTATCTACAAACCAAACGGGCCCTAAATGTTTTGACAATCTTCATGTTTATTATATTGCCTGATTTGCCTTAAGATCCCTGCTAAGCGTGGACCACGTCTACCCATTGTAGAACTAAGCAGTAAGCACATGAATTAGACACCCTACTTCTTAAGAAACGGGTTTATACATACGAAACCAATAATATGAATGCAAAAAAGTAATAGAATATTTAATGGACAATTAGGTTGGTGTTTACAGAGAGGCAAAGTCTTGTGTCTCCTAAAGTTATATTTGACCACAATACTATATTAGTAGTATGAGGTGAGATCCTTATAGAATATGCATCAAAAAAAGAAGGGAGGAAACAATCTCAACCATCCATTCAAGTTCCATCTAATGGTCTATATTAATCTTTTTAAATTTAATTTAAAAACCCATTTTCATCCTATTTCTTAAAAATTAAATATCTCTCAAACCGTTAATCGTTACAAAAAACTAATTATACCATCGCGACGGGAATTAAGTTATCTTTCTATAGATAGGCACTTCTATACACTTTCGGCAAACTTTTTTTTTTAAAATTTACGCATAAAAAATTACATGTGATTCTCGAATAATTACATGTAATTTTCGAAAATTACGTGTAATTTTTTTTGCGAGAATTTTTAACACTATAAATCGTTAACTTTTATGTGAATTACATGTAATTATGTGTGAATTACATGTAATTTTTGTAATAAAATAGTTTATTAGTGTTAAATGCAAATCACATGTAATTATGCGTGAATTACATGTGATTTTTGTAATAAAGTGGTTAGTTAGTGTTGAATGAAAATTACATGTAATTTTGTGTGAATTACATGTAATTTTGCTCAAATCACATATGATTTTATAAATAATTACATGTAATTTTGCTCAAATTACATGTGATTTTATACAAAATTACATGTAATTTTGCTTTAAATCACATGTGATTTTATAAATAATTACATGTAATTTTGCTTTAAATCACATGTGATTCATGTAGACTCACATAACTTTACATCTAACTTTCGTCCCATTTGACGCGTTAGTCTTTTTTTTAAGTTACATGTTTTCATAGATTTTTATTTTCAACTTTAATACCAATAATCTAGAAACCAAGTAAATCACATGCGATTCGTGATAAATCACATGTAATTCGTGGTAAATCACATGTGATTCGTGGTAAATAATATTTTCTCTCCATTCCTCACATCATCCATCCTTCCGAAGTGGTCTTGTGATCCATGTATGCTATCTAAAGTGGTCTTGTGATCCATGTATGCTATCTTGTGATCCATGTATGATAATTCCATGTGAATTTGCTTGCATTACATGTAATTCGTGGTAAATTACATGTGATTCAAACAAAAGCACATGTGATTCATATAAAGTGGGTTTGTTAGAAGAAGTTAAAGTTTTGAAATGTTTGAATCACATGTAATGCAAGCAAATTCACATGTAATTATGATCGAATTACATGTGATCCAATGCAAGCAAAATCACATGTAATTATCATCGAATTACATGTAATTCAAGCAGACAATTTAATATATTAACAAGATTACATGTGATTAAAAAAATCACATGTGATTCATCTAAAGTGGGTTTGTTAGAAAAAGTTAAGGTTTCGGAATGCTTGAATCACATATAATGCAAGAAAAATCATATGTAATTATCACCGAATCACATGCAATTCAAGCAGAATTACATGTGATTCAAACAAAATCACATGTAATTTAGAAGCCAATTTGTTTTATATATTTTACATAAATGAAAACATAATACGTGATTAAAAAAATCACATGTGATTCATCTAATGTGAGTTTGTTAGAAAAAGTTACGGTTTCGGTATGCTTGAATCATATGTAATGCAAGCAAAATCACATGTAATTATCACCGAATCACATGTAATTCAGAAGCCAATTTGTTTTACATATATTTTTTTGGGTAAAGGGGACTCCACCCCGGTAAAATGAACATATTTTATATTAATGGCAACAAACATTTTAATATATTAACAAAATTACATGTGATTCAAACATTTTAATGTAATTCACATAAATCACGTGTGGTTTTAAAATAATAACGAAAATATTTTGTCATTTAATAGACGGTTATTTTCATATACTTTTAACGATTTTACAATGTTGAAATTCTCGTCAAAAAAAATACACGTGATTTCACAAATCGCATGTGACGTTACAAATTCAAATGTGATTTTTAAAATAATTAATCAAACATGAGTTTTCGAGAATTACATGTAATTTTTCGAGAATTACATGTGATTTTTTTACGAAATTTTTTAAAAAAAGTTCGCCGAAAGTATATAGAAGTGCATATCTATGGAAAGATAATTTAATTCCCGTCGTGACGGTATAATTATTTTTTCATGACGATTAACGGTTTGAGAGATATTTAATTTTTAAGAAATAGGATGAAAATGTGTTTTTTTAATTAAATTTAAAAAGATTAATATTGGATGGTGGAGATTACTTCTTTTTTTCTTTTTTGAATGCATATTCCTTATAGAACTTTTCTCTTAGTAGTATAGTCTGTTTTTCATTCATAAACATGATTTAGGTTGACTAATCAATAATACAGGTGTAAGTCTTACACTTGACACTTAAAACAGCTAAAGTAGTGTTATATTATCTTAAACAAGGTTTAAGGTTTATTTTGACTCCCATCGATATAATATGGTGTTTAGTAGGGATAAGTTCGGTAACAATTTCGTCTTGTCGTTTCAATCTAGGTTTTTAGATCTTTTTTCAATCTAAAAAGTTTTGTATCGATCTGGTACCGAACGGGATTTAGATATCAGTACTGGTTCGAGTATCGGTACCGCCGATACTGGGAAATCTGGATTTTCCTTTTTTTCGTTAATTTCCCGATTTGGTACTGGCTCCGTACCGAATTAGTGGTCCCGAATTATTTTTTACCTTATTTTCTAGTCCTAGTGCCGTACCGAACGAGATTCGGATACCAGGAATCGGTACGGTTCCGGGTACGATTCGAGTCGAAATGCTCATCCGAGTGTTTAGTCGGTGCCTTAGTCTCTTGTTGTCTAAATTTCTATTAGTTAAATGGAACAAAGCATTTTTCTTAACGGCAGTTGTGGCTACATGACTTTTAGCCCAGAAAGCGTAACGAGTCTACACACCCACGTTAGGTCCAACTAAGAAAACAATGACACCTTTTCTTTTACACACACGTCTATCACTCTAAACAAGACTCGAACTTGACCAGAAGATCTTCGGTGAAACAAAGCATTTGATAAGTTGGTACTATTAGCATTTTTACCAATTGACGACGATAATGCTGAAGGTTTATATAGTTCATAACAATTATTTAAAACCCTAAACAAGATCAAAGCACACATAGCGGAAGCGAATTAAAAAGACCATAATCAATAACACAATTATAATTAATCGAATTAGGGTTAAATACCTTTATCCTAGCAACGATCCACAAGATAACGGAACAATCACCAATTAGGGTTTACCACGATCACCACCAATATATAGTCTAAAGTAAGACTATATTACGTTCTTGTACACACGTAATACAACGAGCTAATCGTGATTCTAGCACGAACAAACTGAGCTTCCACGCTTATGGAATATCTACCCAACAACCCTAGAGAGGGGCTAGGACTAGATAAATTAAATAGTAAAATCGAAAACCAAAACCCTAAATAAAGGGGTGTTTGGCCAGCGACTAGAGCAAGAGAAAGAGAGATTTGTGATGTGTTTTATGAAGGCTAGGGTTTGTCTATATAGGCCTTGGATAAACTTTTTCTCCAAGTCATAAACCAATTAGGAAAGAAAATATTTTTCTTCCCTTTTTTCCTCCTTAGGCCGACGGTTCACAAAGCCCACCCAGGGCTTCTGGAACTTTTCCTTTTCCCTTCTTTTAGCTTCTATTTAATTCTATAATGGTCGTTTATACTTAACTTTTAATTATTAACGATCGTTAGTTAAGCTTTGGTTTGATTTAATAAATATAATAAATATATTTAATAAATAAATTAACCCTTTACGTAATGTGTGTAATCCCGTAATCCCAAGTTCGATCCTATCTCACGACTATTAATTTTAAGTCCATAAACTTTGAGCTCCCACTTGGATAAAATTCGAATATCGTGATTACATTGACCAGCGTCTAGTTACACTAGCAATGCCCCTAGTACAAACCGGGTAAGGTCTCCTGGACAAGAACCTTTTAATGATTTTATCATTATTATTATATTTTTATTTCAAATACAACGTTAATAAGGATATGGATCTCAGTCATTCCTTTCATTAACCATTCTGTTTCTCGTTTACGGATATAGCAAGATTACCAAAACACATTTGGGTGTGGCCACACAAACATCTTACTATTCCCCCGAGGGGCCCAGCTGTATTATACTTCAAAATAATTTGAAGAACAAATCCCATTTTGATTACAAGCAAAACACATGAACTTTGCAACACTTCTGAAAATAACCCTTATAGCTACCAATTACGTTTAGCGTTAGGTTACCTTACAGAAGTGCACTACATTCAATGCAGTTTTCTGGTATCTCAGGTCTAAGGATAACTATTTATGATTTACTTAATGACAAAAATCCATAAAGTAAAATTATATAGTTGGGATAAGTCCAATATTTGATCCATCAAATATCATCCAAAATTGACCAATATACTTTCAAGTATACTCTGTCACTATTTTGAATTGTCTTAGTTTAATAATACTCCCATATTAGTAATCGACAACGGACATTTAGAAACATCATAATGCTCATGGATTAAAACATGTAAAATAGGATACAAAATCAAATAACAGAAAAATAAACGAAATCCAATCTTTATTTCATCAATTCAATAATGTCTTAACATCCTTTATCCAAATACTAATCGATTTATTGCATGAATTCGCTAGCTAGTTGCAGCCCAATTGCCTTGGCATGCTTAACTACCTTTGGCCTAGATAAAGCCTTAGTAAAAGGATCAGCTACGTTATCATCTGTGTGAACTTTTATTAAGTTTATTTCTCGAGCTTCCACTTGTTCTCGAACGTAGTGATATCTACGTTATAGTGTCTGGCACCTTTTATAACTCCAGGGTCATTGGCGAATATTATTGCCGCAGAATTGTCGCAATATATATCAATAGGTTCTTTAATTGAAGGCATCAATCCAAGATCTCTAATAAACTTCCTAATCCAAACAGCTTCCATTGCAGCTTTTGAAGCAGCCATGTACTCCGATTGAGTTGCATGCATAGCAATGGTTTTCTGCTTCCTGCTCTTCCAGTCAACTGCTCCTCCATTGATAACAAACACGTAACCCATCTGAGACTTCGTATCGTCTTTATCACATTGCCAGGACGCATCACAGAATCCTGTTACATTCAATTCTGTGTCTGGTTTATCCCCAAATACCAAAAACATATCTTCCGTACTCCTCAAATACTTTAGAATATGCTTAACAGCAGTCTAGTGGAACTTTCCTGGATTCTGTTGGTATCTACTGACCAAGTTCTGAGCAAACGCCACATCAGGCCTTGTGCATCTTACAACATACATAATAGATCGTACAGCCGAAGCATAAGGCACCTTTCGCATGTAAGCCACCTCTTCGGGTGTTGATGCATCTTTCTCATGACTTAATTCATGCTTAACCTCCATCGGTTGAAAACCTTTCTTAGAGTTATGCATGTTATACTTCTTCAATATCTTATCAATATAAGCATCTTGACTAAGATCAATTAACCGTCTACTCCTATCTCGATAGATTTTAATTCCCAGAATATATGCAGCATCTCCCAAATCCTTCATAGAAAAACATTTACCAAGATAATCCTTAACTTTCTTAAGTCTTGGAATGTTACTTCCTATGATTAATATGTCATCGACATATAAAATTAGGAACACTACATTACTCCCACTAGCTTTGCGATATACACATGGCTCATTACGATTTTGAATAAATCCGAACTTTTTGATTTCTTCATCAAATCGCTTATTCCATTGACGTGATGCTTGATTCAAACCATAAATAGATCTTTGAAGTTTGCACACGCGCTTTGGATATTTAGGATCGACGTACCCTTCCGGTTGTTGCATATAGATGTCTTCATCTAAGCGACCGTTCAAGAAGGCAGTTTTAACATCCATTTGCCATATCTCATAGTCATAGTATGCTGTTATAGCTATGAGAATCCTAATAGCTCGTAAGTCTGCTACAGGAGAAAATGTCTCCTCGTAGTCTACGCCAAAAGTTTGAGTAAAACCTTTAGCTACTAAACGTGCTTTATAGGATTGTATTTCACCATCTATGTCGGTTTTCTTCTTGAAGATCCACCTATTTTTCACTACTTTAGCATTTTTAGGCGCGTCTACAAGAATCCAAACATCGTTGATTTCCATGTATTTCATTTCCTCATTCATCGCAACTATCCATTTTGACTTTTCTGGATAAAGCAGCGGATCAATAGTTAGCAGGTTCACCAAGATTCCCTACTTCCTCCTCATCATCCTCTATGTAAAGACATAGTTTGCTTGCGCACGTACGGTTATTTTAGACCTACGTGGAGGAATTAATTCCGGTGGAACTCCCAGACTTTCTGGTTCTACAGGAATTTCTTCACTAGTATTTTCAAAAGGCAATGTATCTTCTTGAATTTCTTCAAGATCATAATTTCTCCCACTGAATTCTTGATTTACAAGATCACTTTCAAGGAAGTCTTCATACCGATCCACAACTACTTTTTTCTCAGCCGAATAATAAAAGTAATAACCCATAGTTTCCTTAGGGTAACCTACAAAGATACATTTTACTGAGCGTTGTTGGAGTTTATCTCTCGAGTCACGTTTCACATACGCCTCACAACCCCAAATTTTCAAATAAGACAAATATGGCTTCTTGCCATGCCATAGTTCATATGGTGTCTTATCAACCTTCTTTGTGGGAACCATATTCAGAATACGAACAGCAGATTGAAGAGCATAATCCCAAAAAGATAATGGTAAAGTTGTAAGATTAAACATAGATCGCCCGATATCCAATAATGTACGATTTCTCCTTTCATATACACCATTTTATTGTGGAGTATATGGAGAAGTAAGTTTCTGAACAATTCCGTTCTCACTTAAATAATCTTTAAACTCTTGACTTAAATATTCACCACCTCGATCAGAACGAAGAGCTTTAATCTTATTTCCGAGTTGTAACTCTACTTCTGCTTTAAACATTTTGAATGTTTCAAATACCTCATGTTTATGCTTAAGTAAATAAACATAACCATAACGGCTATAATCATCCGTAAACGTTAAGAAGTAGCTAGCACCTTTCCTTGACACATGTCTAAGTGGTCCACACGCATCCGTATGTATCAAACCAAGTAGTTCAGTAGCCCTTTCAATATTGCTATTAAAAGGTTTCTTGGTCATCTTTCCAGAGATACAAGACTCACATTTATCAAATGATTCATCATTGATATTTTCCAAAAGACCATCACGTTGAAGCTTTTGTATACGAGCCTTCTCAATATGGGCAAGTCTACAATGCCAAAGATAAGAAGAGTTCTTGTCTAACTTTCTCTTCTTACTCATGCTAAAAACAGAATTATTTTTCCTCTTGGAATTATTATCATGCATGTTAATTTCAAAAACACCATTCACAGAAATTGCATCAAAATAGAATAAACCATCTTTGAAAACAAAAATTCTATTATTATCAATAGTGTGAATAAATCCAAGATCCAACATACAAGAAAATGAAATAACACCCCTAACAATTGAAGGTGCATAATGACAATTATTTAAAATCAGTACTAAACCCAAAAGTAAAACTAGATTAAATATTCCTATAGCTTCAACCGCTGCTTGTGCGCCATTGCCCACTTGCAGAAATTGTTCCCCATAGGTAAGCTTCCTCTTCAACTCAAATCCCTACAGGGTATTACAAATGTTAATACCACATCCCGTATCATATACCCAGGAGTTTGATTTGTATGTAATATTAAATAACTCTATCATAAATAAGTTACCTGAAGGTGCTGCAGCGCCTAGCTCAGCCTTCTTCTTATGTTCTTGCAACTCATGGAGGTAGAGAGAACAATTCATCTTCCAGTGTCCAGTCATCTTGCAATGGTGACAAGTCACATCTTTCTGAGATTGATTCTTCTTGACAAAGTTTTGCTTCAGTTTTGATGGAGTCGCAACTTGTTTGCTCTTATCAACCTTGCCTTTGCCTTTCTGCTTCTTGTTCACTTGCGGTTTTGGCTTATTCACTCTACCCTTTTGCACATAAAGTACTTGAGGAGTAGAAGTGGATGCCTTATCTTTTAACCCCTTTTCAAAGTCAATGAGCATTGCATGCAGATCATTAACTGTCTTCCCCGTGCAATGCATATTATAGTTACGAACGAAATCATTGAAGTCCTTATTAAGGGACCTATTGATCAAGTTGATAGCCATATTATGATCACAGGGTTGTCCTAGTATGAGTTGTTCCATATAACTCCTCATCTCCATATAATGGGCACTTACAGACTTTCCAGGAGCTTTCTTGCAGCTATGTAGAGAATCAACCAAATCATAGATCTCTACAGCTTGCGGCTTTTCATACACAACCTTGAGTTCATCAAGCATTCGCTGAGGTGAAAATAGCTCATACTTCCTTTGAAGTGATGAAGCCATTCTCCCTAACATTACAACAGCCACCTCATGGTGCTTCTTATCATTAGCAGCGTGTTCAAGCCTTTGCGCATCAGATGCTCCCTCAGCAAGATCCTCCGGAAAAGGAGTAGTCAAGATATCAATAGTGTCGGCTGCTCTCAGAACAATTCTTAGTGAGCGATACCAATCATTGAAATTAGGGCTAGTAAGTTCAGGACGGTCAAAGAAAGCTTTGAACGCCAAACTTATTGTCAGATTGTTTTCGTGTTGAGCCATTTCTACAGAAATAAGTTCAAACATTAGTATTTTTGATAATACCATTCAAGAAAATAAAATTACCCCGGTAATAAAAAACCATAGTATTTTCCTTGAAACTAGAATCCATATTGACATAGACTCGTCACATCAGTTGATCTGCTAGTGACAAATGTATTCAACACAATAACTTGTCGAACAATAATTGACAAACAAATTTGCAATTTCTAGATATGTTAGGGATTTACATTGCCAAAATCATTTGCATTGTAAACATGTTTCATCCCTACTTTACGCCTTAAGTTTCCAGTTCTTACTGAGTAACTTAATTAAGTCGACTAATATAAAGAACGTAAAACATTCATTGCGAATTCTCATTCTTATGAACGTTTTCTTTCCATCACAACACCGCCCCGAATCTCATATGACGATAATTGTGACTTCAAGTGTTCGTCAATTAGATGGCATATGACTTAAATTTTTTTAGGGTATAGATTTTGGTGTCAAAATCATGTATGGAGAAGCATGCATACAACTCCATAACATAAGTTTAATAAAACGTTTAGTAAACTTTTGGTGAGACTAAAATTTCATCATATATTTGCAAGTTGAGGTATTGGTTAAACCAATTAAAGATTTTACCCACAACTAAATTCACACTGTACTTTTTCTAGAACTCAGCTAAAGCACAAAGCAATAACCTTATTCATTGTGTTTCGGATGTGAATTAATGCAGTTAAATCAACCTTAAAGAATTATACAAATAACAACCGTAGGTAATTCCAACTTTGACGCACAGGCGAGCCGGGAATTTGGTCAGCGCTGAAGCATAACACCTCCTTCCTTAACCGGCTACATAACCAGCGATGCGTTATACCCACTGTATAGTTTGTCAAAATTGGGTAGGCTGTTAAGTTGTTATTGCAATTCTAATCAACGCAAATCATATGTAATTTAAACCTCAAAACAATTCATTAATTTTGATAAGATTTAGTCAATATTATTTTTCTTGGAAAAAATTACCCTTGTTTACAACATAGAATATAAAAAACGCATGAAAACAAGTAGTACCAAAAAAACGAAATCAAATAGCCACATGCATAACAATTTATTCAAAGAACATTAAATCTAGGGTTTTTATAAACAAAAAAATTCTTCCCTAATTTTAAAACTTTGAATCAAATAAAGCAAATAGCATACAAAATTATATGATCCGAAAAAAACATGCACGTTCATTACGGATCTCCCACATTCTCTTAACAATTAAATACTACGGATCGTAACCACACATGACATAACAATTAATTCATGCAAACATCTAAAGATAATTACCATGTAATTTTAGGGCTTACAAAAAAAAATTTATATAAAAAATTCGGCATAGCCGATTTTTAAAAACCAATAAAAAACAAAAAACCCTAATTTTTATAAAACCTAAAAACAACATGTAATTTTTAACACAAATCAATATTAGTTAAAAAAACTTTAGATCTCGATAATTATAACATGTTAACTTGTCTCTGATACCACTGACGGTTTATATAGTTCATAACAATTATTTAAAACCCTAAAAAAGATCAAAGCACACATAGCGGAAGCGAATTAACAAGATCATAATCAATAACACAATTATAATTAATCGAATTAGGGTTACATACCTTTATCCTAGCAACGATCAACAAGATAACGGAACAATCACCAATTAGGGTTTACCACGATCACCACAAAGATATAGTCTAAAGTAAGACTATATTACGTTCTTGTACACACGTAATAAAACGAGCTAATCGTGATTCTAGCACGAACAAACCGAGCTTCCACGCTTATGGAATATCTACCCAACAACCCTAGAGAGGGGCTAGGACTAGATAAATTAAATAGTAAAATCGAAAACCAAAACCCTAAATAAAGGGGTGTTTGACCGGCGACTAGAGCAAGAGAAAGAGAGATTTGTGATGTGTTTTATGAAGGCTGGATGTTTGTTTATATAGGCCTTGGATAAACTTTTTCTCCAAGTCATAAACTAATTAGGAAAGAAAATCTTTTTCTTCCCTTTTTTCCTCCTTAGGCCGACGGTTCACAAAGCCCACCTAGGGCTTCCGGAACTTTTCCTTTTCCCTTCTTTTAGCTTCTATTTAATTCCATAACGGTTGTTTATACTTAACTTTTAATTATTAACGATCGTTAGTTAAGTTTTGATTTGATTTAATAAATATAATAAGTATATTTAATAAATAAATTAACCCTTTACGTAATGTGTGCAATCCCGTAATTTTGAGTTCGATCCTATCTCACGACTATTAATTTTAAGTCCATAAACTTTCAAATGCTACAGTAATATGAACGGCCAAGTGTCAATAACAATAATGGAATGGTCCTTGGACCAAGATTTATGGCACCAATTATATGAGAAACAGAGTGTTCTGGTGATGAATGGCATCATCTTCAATAAAAGTTGGTCATATAATTTCGGGTGATGTAGTGAACTACTGATGTATATGATTCGTGTCCTTCAATAATGGTTGTGAATGACGGTATTATGAGGACCCTTGAATATGTAAAAGTGTGACTGTGTGGAGATGATGCATGCCAATGTTCCAATAAGTTGGCATATGACGTCTTAGTAGATAATGTTTCCAATAATTTTATTGCTGAAATCCTTTCAGATATAGGGCCAATTTAGGACGTGTCTAAATCTTAAATGTGGACATTCAAATGAACTAGCATGTCACAAGATTTAATGATCTGCATACCACAACTTGTACTTATCATGTCACAAGAGGATATACTTTGTATGTCACAGTTATGATCTGCATGCCACAACTATTACTTACCATGTCACAACAGGGGCGGATCTAGCTTGAACACAGGGTATGCAAGTGCATACCCTTGTGTAAATTCATAGTAGTGTAAAAAATTTTATTTTTATCCAGGGATAGCAACAAATATCAGTAAAACTTTGAAGGTGCACACCCTTTGAAATACAAGAAAATTTTCAGTGCATACTTATCAGTGTTGACTAAAAGAAAAAGGAAGAAGAAGTGCCCTGAGGATTCATTATTAGGCCAGTAGCAGCAAAAGTTGAAGAAGGAGAAGATAAGTCAAATAGTCAACAAATTTTAGGTTTTTCTATTAGCCCAATTCTGGTGTAAAGTTGATTTTTCAGGCCCAATACAAAAGACACACATCCTATAAGTATTACTCCAGTTGTCTGTTTAATGAACGATGTCTTCTTTATATGCCCATTTAACTTGTTTCACGACTTTTTGTTTAGCTTTGTAAAGTAACGCCATTCAAAGGTTTTTTTTTCATTTATATCTACTTTTGGGATATACCGTAAGTAGGATGTCTTTTTTGTCAAATATGTTTATGAATTTTTTTTGAGAATTCATTTTACTTACTTTTGAAGTATTTTGTTGAAATGTTGCTGACTTTTTAATTTTTATTTTTGTGATCTAGGAACTTTAAGTGTAAATTTTACTTACAGATGTACATTTCATCTATACACATTAATTAAAACGTATCCAAAAAAATACGCTTCGAAGACGTGTTTATAAAAAATTCGACCCGACCCGTATTAACTACCCGAACCAAAAATCCTAGATCTAAAAAAAATTCTGCAAAATAAATGTGCATACCCTATGTTGAATTCCTGGATCCGCCACTGTGTCACAAGATTGAATGAGAACTGAGAAGATACATAGTCACAAAAAGTTGTTTTCTATAAAACTAAACGCATTATACAATCAGCGCTCATAATTTAGCACACCGTATATCTTTAAGGATGCACACGAGTAGGCCCTCAACAAAAAAGTAAATTTCAAATCAAACAACGACAATTATTATCGGGTGGTGTTATTGGTACACCCCTATCACAAATCTACCACTAATACCCCCTAATATATAGTATATTAATAGGAAAAGACAGTTTTTAATGTTTTTTTTTTATTCTATATCGTTTACATTTTATAGTTTCTGAACTGTAATACTTTATATTCTGTGTTCTGTATTTTTTCGACAGTTATACTTACTTTATTAACTGGAGAAGACAACTTCCTGCTCCGTAATTTTCACGTTTTACTGCTTTTGACTTATCAAACTTTATATTTTCCGCTCTGTTTTTTTTATTTCACAGTTTTAAAATATAAACAAAATTATAAAAAAAATAAAAATATAAAAAAATCAAAAAAGTATTAGAATCAAATTAGGGATACTAGTATCCAAACCCTTATTATCTCACATGTACTTTCATCTCTCTGCTACACAATAATATGCTAAGAGTGCTAATATTAGAGTATTCTAGCATCGTAACATTATTACATCGGCGTCACATTCGTATTAACATTCTAGTATCAACATATAAAAAAAACTCTTTAAAAGTTATGGTACGATATCGCTCGAACGAACATTGGACCCATGTTGTATGACGTTTTCTAATGTTATGGTATCGTCGGTTACAAAAGGCCAACGTCGTTGGGTGCTCCGTCGATACAATAACACGCGTTGATTTTGTATTTAAAATAATTATACTTTTAACCCTCAACAGTTACTTTTTACCCGTCTTTTACCAAATGAAAATTTTCATATTCCTTCTCTCCCTCTCACTACCCCCTCCCCCCTCCCCCACTCACACACATATTGTTTTTTCACAATTTTTATACATATAAAAGCCACATTCACTCGCAATGGATTTGAATCAAACTAACGGAGATTTCGTTCTTGATATCGACTAGGAAAGTGACATTGACTTTATGATGCAAGCGTATGAGTATTAAGAATGGTCAATATAAGAAGAGAATCGGCCTCGCTCCACCCGTAACCCGATACATCGTTACAGTGAAGAAGAAGAAGAACATTTGATGGTCGATTGTTTTGATGAGCATTGTAATTATTCGTTATACTATTTTCGAATAAGTTATTGTATGAGCCAGACACTATTTTAAAAAATTGTCGATGACAATTAATCTTATCCTTTTCAAAGCATTTTGACTTTTTTAGAATCTGACATATTGCTACGGGTTAAATGAGTCTTAATGTTATTATGAAGTGCACTGCCGCCATACGCCAATTGACATAGGACAACACATCTGATGCAATTGATGGATATTTGAAAATAAGTGAGTGTACCGCGCGTAAATGTCTAATTTTATTTAATATGTGCCTAATTCATTTGGACATGTCTAAGTATTTGAGAAAGTCAACATCGGAAGACGTTGAAAAAATATATGAAAACATGAGACTGTTCATGGTTTTTTCAAGAATGTTTGGAAGCATTGATTTTATACATTGAGAATAAAAATATTATCGAGTAGCATTGCAGGAAAAATACAAGGGTGATAAAAAAAACTCAACTACTATAATGCTTGAAGTTGTAGCATAGCAAGATTTATAATTTTGCTCTATTTTTTTAGGTAAACCGGTGCGAATAATGATATTAACGTTTTAGATCGTTCACCATAATTTGACTGCCTTCTAGATGACACATCCCATGTAGCCTTTGTTTGTGATTAATGAGTTTGCGCTTTAAAAAGGGTATTACTTAGCGGATGGAAGAATGCAGGTTTTGTCAAATCGTTCATGGTTGCAAGTGACCTGAAACATAGTTACTTTAAAAAGCGCCAAGAATGTGCACGAAAGGATGTCAAACATACTTTTGGTTTTCTCCAATGACGTTGGTGAATAATACAACAACATACCCGTGCATACCATGTCAACACAATACGTTGAATCATGTATGCTTGCTTCATATTGCATAAAATAATTTTAGAAGATCAACAAATGGTGGCTGCTTACTAGAATGATGTGTTTGCTCCTGCTTCAAGAACTATGCAACGTATTTCGGTTGAAAGATGTGTAGTCCATCGTCGGAAAGCAAAAGAATTACGGGAAAAACACGCATCTTAGTCTTCAACAAAATGGATCATATTTGGCAAGAAGAAATTTAGTCGCCAGGGCGTATGTATTTTTTATAAATTTTTATAATTTTCGTATATTTGTTTTAATGTTTCGTAATGTATTTTTTTTATGTTTTACCAATGTATTTTCATTAACTATTGCGGTGTGTTTCTAATTTAATGAATGAAGTTTGTTAAGGGGTTTATGAACTAATAAAATGGTTGCTTAAAAAAGGTGGTGTTATGGTACCTGGGTTTTTAGGAGTGTTATTAGGATAAAGATGATATGACGTTGACGTGATTGCGTTTTTTTATGTGTTATGGTGTTATAGTACCCTTTGCTTTTATTATAATACCCCATAACACCACGTTTTTTTAGAACAATTATTTATATATTTAAACAAAATATATTTTCATACGTTAAATAAAAATATTTATTATATAAATCTAAAATTATAAATAATAATTAGAAACTATACATATATTTAACTCATTTGGAGAAATACCACATCCTTTTGTTTTCTTCTTCCTCTTTCTTGACACACCAAAACCACGCACAATCTACAAAACATACACCAAAAGACACACTACACACACATCGAAAACATACACATAATGACACAATCCACACTTATTCACAAAACACATTTAAAATATAAAAAAGAAAAGAAAAAAAACAAGATAGCTTTCAAGACACGTTGGTAGGTTAATATCCCACCCAACATCGTTGGCCACCACCGGAAAGGAGTCATAGGAAACGCCTAGCCACCTCAGTGTAAGACTGGGTAGGGCATTCTGATGCCTTGCTCTCTAATGATTTTTTTACTTTTGGAAAATATCTTCACTAAACCTCGATCTTAAAAACAAAAGGCGTATATTTCGAAACAGAATATTTCAGAACAGATTTGCAAGAAGCAAAGAAAATAAGCACCATCCTTCTGATTCCCATACCTAAAAACAGAATATTTCAGAACACCCATAACTCCCACCACGAACGAGGTGTCTAACGAATAACTTCGTAACCAAGTCGTCGAATTTAAATTCATCTTTTTGTCCCTACCATTAATCCAAAGCAGTGCATAAGTGACGTTATTATCAATGAAACGAATTCTCTCTCAATTTTTCTTGGCAAATAATCTAGCATTACCAAAATTCCAAACATGCCACCTTAACCTCAAGAACACTACCTCTAGACAATCCTCTTTCATCTTATACTTATTTAACACTCAAACCATATTTTTCACTTTAGAAAAGAGTCAATTTATGGGGTATTGAGACTCCACAAATTCCCTACATCTACCGTTAGCCCCTTAGCTAACTCATAACCGAAGAAAAGATGATCGTATTAAGAAATAATAAAGCCCAAGCCCAGTTTGTACGTGTAGGGTATTAGGGTTTCACCATTATAAATAATGGTTGATAATAAAATTATAAATGATGGGTTTTAATCATTCTAACATGGCATAAGGCCATACCCCGTTCCTATAACCTAAAAAAAGAAAAAATCTTTCTTTCAACAACCGTCAATTCGTCATAACTGTTGATCTTCCACTGCTTTTTTGACTTCTTTAAATTTGTTGCTAGCCAATCTCCATCCAGTAATCCAATATAAGATCCATCTTATTTTTCCTTCACATCATCACCCAAGTCACATGGTGTGGGTTCTATATCTATTTAAAAACAATTGTGTTTTATTGTTTGTTTTTCTTTCTTGTCTTATTTATACTGCTGCTTCGATTGAACAATCATAAAACTTCAATCTTTCGCTCAACTCTACAAAGTAACTAAACTCGTTTGTTTTATCTTTGTGTGTTGGTGCACAAATCAACACAATTGTTTATTTGATTGGATGTTTGTACAAATGTCACAATCCAGAATCAATGTTTATGAAGAAGAATCGAATGTGTTGAAACGCTTTATGCTTTTGTGTTGGTTTGGTTGGAGATTATGAAGAGGAATCGGGTGTTGCAGTGCTTTGTTTAATATTTTGTATTTAGTTTTCTGCTTCAGTCTGAGCTTTCACGATTTCGTCACTCGTACTACGAGGGAGTATTAAGAGATAATAAAGCCCAACCCGTTTTGTGATTTTAGGGTATTAGGATTTCACAATTATAAATAATGGTTGTTAATAAAATTATAATCGATGAGGCCTACTCATTCTAACACTCATATTAGTGAATAAATAACCAAGCTCGGTTTGTGAACTGGGCCTATTATGATTTTACCACTATAAATAATATATGAATAGTATATAATAGATGTAGGGTTTTTGCATTCTATCATGGTATCAGATACCAGCCCCTAACCCTAAAAACACCAATCTCTATGATCTATAAAATATCACTTTCTATGTCTTTGCAATCGACCATATTAATCATACTTGAATCAAGAGTAGTGTTAGATCTCGTTCAACAAGTTGTTAATTATAAGCGGTTTGAAAAGGGTGCCGATGAAGCTACAAAGACTTCTAATAGAAAGGTATATCAATGTTCAGTATGTAGAACCATCAAGACAGAGGAGATTCGTTTGGTAAAAAAAGTGACGACATTAGAAATGGTGGAAAGAAGAAGGTCTCCTTTTTGTCTTTATTTTTAGTTTATTAAAAAAAATAAAGTTTATTTGATTGTTTGTAGTTGAATCAAGGATATCAATTTCCGAGAAGACTTTTGTTGGTGTCAAATCTAGGGGATAAGTCCTAAGACGACTTTGTCGAATCTAGGGTATCAAGTCCCGAGACGACTTCTGTCAATTCTAGGGTATAAGTCCCGAGATGAATTTTGGTTTTCGGCAGATAGATACAAGTTGAGTCTCCCTCTTCGACGGATAGATATACATTGAGTCGGCCCTGTTTAGTAGATAGTTATAGGTTGAGTCTGTCATCCTTGAGTCTTCCGTGTTGAAAAGATAGATATAGGTTGAGTCTGTCATATTCGACAGATAGATATACCATGAGTATACATGAATAATTTTTATTTGTTAGTTCTTTTCTCTAGTCCGAGATTTCGCAATTTTGTTGCTCGAACTACAGGAGAGTATTAGTGGATAAATCGTCCAAGCCCGCTTTGTATGGTGGGTCTATTATGGTTTTACCACTATAAATAGTGGATGAATAATATATCATAGATATGAGGTTTTATCATTCTATCAGATCGATCAATTCAATACCCTAATCATGCCCTTCAGAACATCAAATTAACCTCAATCCGCTTATTATACATATTGACTTTCGTTTCAAGTTTATTAATAGCCAACCCCTACGACAAGATGTCCACCTTTGTAGGAACCAAACAAGACCATCTCATTGGAGTATTAGAATTAGGAAGAATATAATCATTTATAAGTGATCTTGTTGAAGCAACCATAAACTCACCCGATCCTAGCTTTGTAACCTTTCTGATTTTTGATATTTTGACACGTCATCAGTTCATTATTCTTATTTTCATATCATAATATTTCTAGTCGGCCACATTTGCATGAGTTTTCATATTATAGTAAATATTAAATAGTTACCTATAATATGGAAAAACGTAATAGTTTAACCCTAAAGCAACAATTATAATTCATTTTAGCGTCCTTAGACACAATTTGAAGAGCTTGTTCTTATGGATTATATATATAATTAGCTAAGACTATCAAAATTACTACATATCATAGCGGACTAGAAACTATGTACATTAATTATGGACACAAACCATTTGTATAATTTACCAAGACTTGTTCAATATCAACCAAAGGTTATGTTAATGCAAGTGATGCCTAAAAATATTATTAGTGTCAGCTAATCTTTCTTAGTTTTGATCACGACAAATTAAAAAGACATTTGTCGTCAAATACAATCGTAATACGAATTATTTAACAACACTATCATCAAGGTAATAATCATTTAAGTTTTGCACTAGCATGTCTTAATCATGTTTAGTGATCATAAAAGTGATTAGTCCTAAACTTGCATTTTGTCAAATGTGACAAAAGATTTTTTAATAAACTTTCTTTTAAGAAAATGTTTTATTAAAATGGAAAATGTAAATTTGAATATGGCATATTCCAAATGCCATAAGAATATCCTTTGAAGGTAAAACTTACCTCATATATTACTACCCCACTAAAGGACAAAAAGGAGCATAGTCTATAACTACGGTTCCTCAAATGGATATGCGGATCCTTAGTGATAAGGAACCGGAGGAAAAATTATGGAACCGCAGGCAAAATTAAGGAACCGCGGTCAGAGATCCGTTGGCTTTTGTCTCTTATAAATAGTGGATCAAATCTACATTTTCCAAGAACCTTTTTGGACATTCTTTCTACTATCTTTCTCTTTTCTAATTACTAGTCATTTGTAAATGATCGCTTAATGTGTTAAGTATGTTTACTTATGATTAGCCTCTTGATCTCCTTCTTTACCTTTTCCAAAGAGAAGATCACTCACACACATGTGATGTCATTAAAGATGAAGCTTTGATGAAGATCAACCTACCTTAGATCTAGTCATGTTCCTCATTTTTATTTGAGTCTTGTGTAGATCTAATGTATTTGTGTATACTTGGATTAGTTGTGTTAATCCAATGTACTTGTGAATACTTGGATTAGTCTTGTGTAAGTCCATTGTATATGTGTATACTTAGATTATACTTGTGTAGATCCAATGCATATGTGTATACTTGGATTATAGTTGTGTATATCCAATGTATATGTGTATACAGTAGAAACTCCATAAATTAATACTCGATTATTTAATAAACTCTCTAAGATAATATATTTTTGTCGGTCCTAACTCGGGGATAGGGTGGTAAATTAATAATTCGCTAAAATTATAAGATAATACGTTTTTGATAATTTCTTTAGACCCCATATAAAATATAAATTAATAATTCCTTATATATAGCATATTACATGAATGATTTCTGAAGGTTTCTTGAAAAATGACACAATTGTCTTTTGTTTTTTGTTGAATTCAATTTCCCCTTGAATCCCGTCTCTAATTTTCCTTAGCATGGTAAAGAAGTTCTGGTGTTGTTTTCTCATAGCTCAACAAGAAATTGTTCAATGTGATTCCCGCTTTAATAGCTTCGTTTCGCGAAGGCGGTTCCATTGTAGAACTTTCATCATCTTCTTCATCGATACCATCTTTATTAATTCCGATAACGCTTTCTATAATTTCTTCATCAGTCAATAACTGTGCAACTACATTTTCTTCTGGGTGAGTCAGAACATCTTCGACATCCATTGCATTGCGATAACCCAACTCTTTGATCAAATTCTAAAGTTCTTGAGTGCTTTCACCACCTTCATCTGAGTTCTCAAAAGTCATGTTATCTGTTAATCGAAGTTTACAATGACGAAAGCAGTTCACAATTGTATTTGCACTAACATCCATAGTCCATGCTAGAATTTCAAGATTCATTTCATCTAATACATTTATTTTTGTTGGATTTGGAACCCCTAATTCACAACCCTCCAAAAGAGTTGGATTATCCTTGTTGTTCTTGCACAATGCTCTTCGAATCTCGTCTGTCATTGTTGTGTTTTCACACCTTTAAGATGGGAAGCCATGTTGTGTCTATGATTTGTTTGTGTTAACCTATTTTGATCTTGTATTTATATAGAAAATATTTTTAATGTCCATAAAGTGATATATTGAACACAAGAAGTATAATAAGGTGAGAGATTGAAGGTTTCTTTCAAATTAGGCCGTTCATTTGATATACGTACATGCATTGTATACAATAATTAAGTGGAAGCTTGAAAGGTGTTTGTAAACTAAGTATTCTACTATAAATTAATAAAATATTAATTAATATATAAATTAATAATTATTAATTTATGGATTAATTAATAACTCTTTTAATTAATAAATTTTGGTGGTCCCAAATATATTATTTTATAGAGTTTCTACTGTACTTGGATTAGAGTTGTGAAGATCCAATGTATTGGTGAATACTTGGATTTGTGTTGTATAAATCCATTGTATATGTGTATACTTGGATTTATCTTGTGTGAATCCAAGTTACATGTGTGTACTTGGATATATCTTATTAAGTTGTAAGTGTTGTGTGTTAGTTCTCACTAAACTATAAAGTGATGTGTGTTGTGTCTTGTGATTTCTCACTTAGCTTCAAAGTGAAGAGTTGTGAAGATTGGTTCTAGATTTGGATTAGAACTCGACATCTAGCCTTGTATCGGAAAATGGTGAATTATGCGACATTGTAGATTGGTCCTAGCTAAGATTAGGTCTCGACATTTAGCTTAGTGTCAGAAAATATTGTAAGCAACGTTGTAAGGTTTTCTTTGCCAAGAAGGGAGCTTGTGGGTATAGTGGAAATCTCGTTTAAGGTGTACTCGAGGAGTGGAGTAGGAACGAAGATAGAGTTTCGTTTCCGAACCACTATAAATCTTGGTGTCTCCCTATTAGGTTGTCTCTTTCCTTATCCTTTACTTACTTTCTATATTACATTGCATACATCTACTATTGCTCATTGTTAATGCATTATAATTTAATCTAATCATTATGCAACTAGCTTTCAAGTAAAAGTTAGTTTTGAGACAAACCTAATTAAAAAGAATTTTGATTAAGACATAAACCGAAGAGAAACTATTCAACCCCCCCTCCCCTTCTAGTTTCTACAATTGGCATCAGAGCGATGGTCACTCAAGGTTTTTGAAGTATATTGTACTTTAAAACTTGGATCGATCCATTGTCATCAAAATAAATTTTAACCCATTACTAGTTTGGATCATCCCTTCTCCTTCTTAAACCTCCCTTGGTTATTCTTCTTCTTCATCCTCTAAGCCTTATTCTAAACCTAGACACACAACCATGGTGTCCATTAGATCATCAAAATCTTCCAAACAATCCTCATCTAAAATAAACCTTAAGGTTAAGATCAAGTTACCTAAACTTGGCTCTTCATCTTTACATACACCCAAGAATGAGATTTCTCCAATTCTCATTTCTTCATCACCTTCACCACCTCTTGCACCATGCAAGACTAGTTCAACTCAAGGTACTAACCATTCACATGGTTCTACCTTCTCTTCATTCCAATCTAGGATTGATGAGTTGTCCTCACCTTTCACTCCTAGTCCTCTCTTGGATGTGAATCCTCAACCTCTCCAAAGCATTCCTTTTGTGAATGAGCTTGTTGAGCCATTGATTACCTCACCTTTCACTCCACCAAACTCACCCATCTCACCATTGGACACCATGCCTCATCCTCCTCCTTATATCACTCCACTTTTGGATTTTCCCATTTCCCGCTTATGGGTGATCCATACTTCTTTGGTTTCCTAGAAGCTCATGGCTCTAATTGTCCATGTTGCCTATATAACAACTACATTATTCAAAACCCAAGAATGGAGATGTTTGGACTTCATAGGAGGTTGCAAGATTTCTTTCTTACTTCGTTCTCCATGCCTCCACCTCCTAGGAGATGAATGATGCTTTTCTAAAAATAAATGCTTTTAAAAGAAAATCAAGCCAAGGAAGTCTATCATATCAAGAACTAGTTTAGCTAACTTTGTAATAGTTAGTTTTAATTTCATTTCTTGTATTTCCTTTTCCTTCATGAGTTTTTCATGAAGATGTTTTATGGATTAAGTCTTTGTGTGTTTCAACCTATGTGCTCACACTAATTAACATCAATTTAATTAAAATTGACCCTTAATCTTTCACAACCTCTAAAAATGGACTAAAATTGGATGAAAATGTTATCTAAATATTTTTCACCCTTTTTCAAGACACTCTTTGTGAGTGTGTTGCCTTTGTGCAACCAAAGCATAATCAAATGCTAATAGAGGTAAAAATCCAAGATTTGCAAAATTTTGAAAGAGTCTTATTTTCTTCTCAAAACTTTGTGAAATTGAACTTTTAAGTCCCTGTATTCGGCTCAGTAAATGTCGCACGGTTCTGTATAATTAAAGAAGTGCGGACAGCAAGCTAATGTTTGGCTCGTTTTTGGTCTTTCTTCTTTGACCACAGTCTTTTTCAAGATTCTCTGTATGCCAATTTTGGCTAAACATTCCTTGAAACCTTTTGTTTTCATTTCAAATCTTTTCCTTGTCTACTTTCTTTAAATTTCTCTTGTTTTGGGAGTTCTTCTTCTCATCCATCACAATGTCTAATTCTTCTAATATTAACCTTGACATCTCTTTGTCACAATCTTCTAAACCTAAAGCTTCTTCTTTTAAGCTTACCAAGAAACCAAAAATCTCGGTTCGACCCGTTTGGATCAAGAAGAACAAGGATTATCATGACTCCTCTTCTCCCAAACCTTGCAAGACTTCTTCTTTATCTCCTATGGAGAATTGGAATGAGACTTTCTCAATCAATCCAATTACCAGAGAAATAGAAGGTCTTCCACCACCACCTAAACCTTGCAACATACCTGTTTTGAATGGCCTCTCTTCTTTCCTAATATCACTAGGAATTGTGAAAACATCTCTTATCTACTTTCTCCCTCTCCACCACCACCTTCTCATTTTGATGGTCCTCCCCCATCAAACGACTTTGTTTTGCATCATGGAAGCTCGTGTGCTTGTTGTCGATTTCAAAAAATTGAACTTACTCATGTGTATGACAAGCTAAATTTTATTGATATTCTTCTCTCTCTACCTCATCTCAAAGTATTTGTTCTCGTGAACAAACCTTCGAATGATGGCTCGTTGTCTTATTTCTACAATTAAAACACACTTTGTGTTTTAGTTGTTTGAGTCAAATAAATTCTTAAGCAATCTTGGAAGATTATCACTACTAGAGTAGTTTATGAGTTGTTCTTTATTTTACTTATTTGTTATTTTAATATTCATATTATGTGTATGAATATTTCACTTGTATGCTCTTTCATATTTTTGTAATATGAATGTTATGTGTGTTATTTCCCGCTAATTCTTTATCACACATATTGTTATGAGTTGATCATGGTTAAAATCACAATTTTTTGGTTGATTCCAACAATTATAAAACTCTAACCCTTTGACATACTAATCACTACAATTGGTATGGATGTTTCTTTTCTATCTTTATTCCACCAATTGTACTTTGATGTTGTCAAAACACCCTCCTTGGACATACTTAGCAAATACTTGCTTCTAATTTGATATTTATTCCCTTCCTCCCTCTCAAGTTATTTAGTAGGTAGTGACTAATATATACATTGGTGTTTCTTTTCTTTCTACTAACCTTTGTGTAGCATGTCACATTAGCTCATTCACTTGGTGCCCCAAACTAGGGGAGTAAGCACCAAGGGGGAGCTACTAGAAAAGTCGATTCTTCTCTTCTTCAAAGACTTGTGCTAACCTTTTTGCTTCGACAAAGGGGGAGAAATGATAGTGATAAACTCGTTAATAATTTGAATAATTTTGTATTTTACATAAATGACTTTAGAGTTTTTCGTAATCAAGAAAGGGGAGATTTTTAATGCAAGTGATGCCTAAAAACATTATTAGTGTTAACTAATCTTTCTTAGTTTTGATCACGACAAATTATAAACACATTTATCGTCAAAAAACAATCGTAAGACGAATTATTTAACAAACACTATCATCAAGGTAATAATAATTTAAGTTTTGCACTAACATATCTTAATCATTTTTAGTGATCATAAAAGTGATTAGTCCTAAACTTACATTTTGTCAAATGTGACAAAAGTTTTTTTTAATAAACTTTCTTTTTAAGAAAATGTTTTTTTAAAATAGGAAATGTAAATTTGAATATGACATATTCCAAATTCCATAAGAATATCCTTTAAAGGTAAAACTTACCTCAGATATTACTACACTACTAAAAGACAAAAAAGAGGAGAGTCTATAACCACGGTTCCTCAAATGGATATGCGATTCCCTAGTGATAAAGAACTGCATGCACAATTAAGGAACCGCGGTCAGAGATCTGTTGGCCTTTGTCTCCTATAAATAGTGGATCAAATCCACATTTTCCAAGAACCTTTTTGGACATTCTTTCTACCATCTTTCTCTTTTCTAATTCCTAGTCATTGTAAATGATCACTTAATGTGATAAGTATGTTTACTTATGATTATTCTCTTGATCTCCTTCTTTACCTTGTCCAAAGAGAAGATCACGCACACACTTGTGATGTGATTAAAGATGAAGCTTTGATGAAGATCAACCTACCTTAGATCTACTCATGTTCATCATTTTTATTTGCGTCTTGTGTAGATCTAATGTATTTGTGTATACTTGGATTAGTTTTGTTAATCCAATGTATTTGTGAATACTTGGATTAGTCTTGTGTAAGTCCATTGTATATGTGTATACTTAGATTATAGTTGTGTAGATCCAATGTATATGTGTATACTTGGATTATAGTTGTGTAGATCCAATGTATATGTGTATACATGGATTAGAGTTGTGAAGATCCAATGTATTTGTGAATACTTGGATTTGTGTTGCGTAAATCCATTGTATATGTGTATACTTGGATTTGTCTTTTGTGAATCCAAGTTACATGTGTGTACTTCGATATATCTTATTGAGTTGTAAGTGTTGTGTGTTAGTTCTTACTAAACTATAAAGTGATGTGTGTTGTGTCTTGTGAGTTTTTACTTAGCTTCAAAGTGAAGAGTTTTTTGAAGATTGGTTCTAGCTTTGGATTAGAACTCGACATCTAGCCTTGTGTCGGAAACTTGTGAAGTAGGTGACATGTGTAGATTGGTCCTAGCTAAGATTAGGTCTCGACATTTAGCTTAGTGTCGAAAAATAATGTAAGCAATGTTGTATGGTTTTCTCCACGAAGAAGGGAGCTTGTGGATATAGTGGAAATCTCGAGTAAGGTGTACTTGAGGATTGAAGTAGGAAAGAAGATAGAGCTTCGTTGCCGAACCACTATAAATCTTGGTGTCTCCCTATTAGGTTGCCTCTTTCCTTATCCTGTACTTACTTTCTATATTACATTGCATACATCTACTATTGGTCATTGTTAATGCATTAGAATTGAATCTAATCATTATGCAACTAGCTTTCAAGTAAAAGGTAGTTTTGAGACAAAACTAATTAAAAGGAATTTTAATTATGACATAAACCAAAGATAAACTATTCAACCCCCCCCCCCCCCCCCCCCCCCTTCTAGTTTCTATAGGTCACAAGTAACCACTAATTCGACACTTTAAGCTACCTTGGAACACCTTAGTCTAATGAGTACCTAAACACCTTAATCATTATTTTTGTGTACATAATACAAAACAAATCAAACAAATCCTAAACATAGACAAAGTTATCAGGATACACATTTTCCTTGGATCCCTTTCTTTCTCACGTTGAATAATACTCTACAAGATCAAAGCAAATCAATCCTTCTTTGGCTATAAGCTCATACACTTCGCATATAATCGCCCTAAGCTAACTATCTAGTTTCCTATTACCACATCATAGTACTCCTTCCCTCCCATAATATTTGAACACATCACTTTGTTACCTTGGGGGATCGAACCTAGCTTATGTAAACCATCCTACAACCATTTGTTAAACCTTGTACAATCACCCTTTAATTAAAGCATGTACTATTTGCCTCATTAGCTCCTTACTCGACGTTTCCCATGCTACTTCACATATAAAATAGTTTGAAACTCATACTAAAAAAATGCAACCTAGGCCAATTAAGGGTTTGTACTCGGATCAAACTCAAAATCATGGGAGTTAGTTGTAAACCGAATACCACATTTCTCCTAAACAACTAGTATATCTAATACTAGCTCACTTTCATTTATCTCACACTCATTATACACTCTTTTCTCTCTTGCCGTGAACAACACCAAGCATAAACACACTAGCTTTCATTTACTACACTTATTCTTGGCTTAAGACGCGACGTGGGGTTATAAGCAAGGGTTTAGACGACGAGTTGATATAATAATAAGGGTTTCTTTCATTCATTTCACACTTGGATCATAGCATTATGCTAAGGACGAGTTATAAGTACTTTATGTTCATAATTCGTCTGTCTTTCTACTAGTAACGTGTAACCTACTTGTTTAGAACTCAATCAAAAGAAGTAAACATCTTTGATTCCCTATAATCTAGTATCAAACGTAAAATGTATATATATAAGTACTTGAGAACTTGTAACTCTATGGCTAGGTCTTTACTCGTTTCTTAAGCTCAAACAAAAGATTTGTAACGTGAACAAAACGTGGACATGTTGTGAGTAATGCATGCATGAACTTATTTCAACCCTAGCAATTCTTTTGAAATACACGAATGCTAAATGGTGTTACCGTAAACTTTATTGGGCCTTAAAGCCCATAACGAGAAACCACGAGAGATTATAAGCTCTCGGCCTAATTTTAGCCCAACATGAAAGCAATATGAAGCTTATTGAACTTGTAAAAACCTTAATGGACCTATGGAACCTATAACGGGCTTAAACTATGCTAATCGAGGCCCTATGATGCCCATAAGTCCAATTAATAAAATCGAGACCTAAACAAAACATACGTGACTTATTTGGCTTAATGACTTGTTTAACACATCAACCAAATAGAGTAACAAACATTTAGAACCTTTTCGAGCTTAAAATGAAAGTTTGGGAAGTCGGGGGCTGTTTTGCCAATAAAGAAACTAATAACGAGCCCTAGAATGTTTAGACGAGAGTCTAGGGAAAAAAAATGTGCCATTTGACAAACTTTAACCAAGCCTTAGTTAATTTAAAACGTGAGTTATAAACCATAGGGATCAACTTTGCCATTTTTATAAATTAATCTGAGCCCTAGGTTTGTATTAAAATGTTTTCAAAACCTTAGGGGGCTGTTGTGACTAAAATGAGACCTAGGCGTTGGTATTGGAAATTTATTCAGGCTAAAAGTGTTGAATTGGGAATGGGAGGATTAAACTTGTTACTTACTAAAACTTAAGGGTTAAAATTTAGAAACTATTTGTGCCATAAATGGCACTGTTAGCCGTATTTAAAGTGATGGTCATATAATATAACGTTGCGAAGCTCGTGAAAAATGATATTCAACGGTGTCGAGAGTTCTTAGTTATTATTGTTTATGTGACGGAAATTAGTCCCGGACACACAAATGAGGAAGGCCTTCCTACATAAGAAGTAAGAGTATAAAAGGCCTCCACCTACTCATTTGTGTGTGTGTTTTCCCATTAGTTTGTTTTAGAGAGAGAAAGTGTGTTTGTTTCTCTCACTAGGAAAATCACCATATTTTGTTTTCTATCTTCTTTTTCCTTAATATAATATTTCCTTTTTGTTTTAATCTTTGTTTAATCTTCATCTTTGTTATTTTCGTTATCATCATCATACTCATTTCATCCTCACATCCCTATATTCACGTCACTTATAGATCTAGGATATTTCGTGTTTGGTAAGTCGTATGCTACAATCTTACAAGTGGTATCATTTGCCAAGGGATTCGTAGTTAGCGTTTATTCGTGTTTCGTTTGTGTCTTAGTGTGTTCGTCAAGTTTTTGCAAAATCTGTACTTTCCAAGTTTCAAAACCCTCAAATTACGAAGTTCGTATATTGCCCATTCAGTATTGCAAAGTCATTGATTAAAAATTACACAAACACATGCAATTTTTAAGGGGGATAATAGTGATTAAAATGTGATCAAGATGTTTCATTTTTGGATAAGATCTTTGTTATAAGTGATTTCTCGTCCTTATATGTGCAAATTCCTTTCATTTTATGATGCACACATGTAGGGAGAGCGTTTTTGGTGATATAGAAAACTATCAAGGTGTAAACATCGTTTTCATTAACACCTTGATTTCTTTTTCAATTGGTTTTTCTGGTTACGATATCCATAACCTTCAACACACTTATTCACGACGGTATTGGTGTCAAAAGGTGGTTAGGTATTCGTCCTATGATCCAACCAGAACCAGTGGGATCTTCCCAGGGATAACCCATTAGAACATAGAAGTCTTTAGGAAAGATGGAGTAGTTTAGTGTACGGAAAAAATGCCGACTAATGACTTAAGCTAGCATTGGAACAATCACAACAAGGTGTTAGTAATGACGTCTTGGTAAGCATTGAAGGGGTTGAAGAATGAAAAAGAAATGTAAGGATAAAGGGTGTAAAGAAAGCATCCCTCCATACAACTTAGGTAGAAACCGAGTCAATACATCTACTATCAGAATTACTTTGATGATTTCTAGTATTGAAGACAAAGCATCATGGACCCAGTGATGCAATGCACAACCCTTCCCAGCCTACTCGAGCTTATCTCAAAAGAAGTTTGTTTTATTTTCACAAAGTTCAACTCATTTCTATCGACTTTCTCAATCCGAGATAGTAGATATTGAATAGGTGGCAGTCTGATCCAGCCTCCGATCACCAAATAAACGTGCACTTATAGAGTCTAGAGCCAACAAGATTCATCATAAAATCTCATTAGGACACTTGTCACACCCCACCATGGCGGAATATGGGACGCGACGTATGGATATCATCACAACATGGCGTGTCTATAGAGATAACTAAATGAAATAAGAAATGTCATAAAATGGTGACATAAATGTCATGACAATATCTCAACAAAGCAGGAGTCTAGGCAAGTAGGTAACAGTCCTACCTCTTACCCAAGACAAAAAATACATAAACAAAGCAAACATATAGGTGCCAACAGTATCACTTATTAAACAAACAAAAGAAACTAAGAAGGAACAGGGATCTCCTTCTATATGCAATCCTAATGCCTCCAAAACTAGCCACTTATATTCTCAAGCTTAACCACATTCTCACCTGAAAGAGACACTAAAACACGTCAACATAAAGTTGGTGAGAGTCATAGGTTTAGACTCCAACGCCAAAATCAGTTATAAGCTGTGAATAACAACCACTAACAAATGAACAGATGGACTATGTGATACAAACATGCATTAACAACTAATATTCAAGATTTAACAAACCAAACCAAATCCAAATCCAAGGCTCCCAGCCTTACCAAACACCATGGTCCCATAGGCGCCCATACACCTATGTACCAATCCCAAGGCCCCGCCTTGTCATTATCCATTGGTCCCACAGATGATCACACATCTATGTACCTCCCCAAGGCCCCGCCTTGTCAACATCCCCTTGGTACCAAGTCAAATCACAAAACAATCATGAATCAGTTAGCAATTAATCACATAAGTATGCCCAAGTCCATCACCAAACACAAAACATTCACAACATAATTTATAAAAACAAGACAGTGTCTCTTCCATCCAATCTGGAAGTCAAAATCATTAGTAGACATGGGACTATGAAACTCACCTGATTGAGCTTCTCCAAAAATCCACGCACTAGCAAAAAGCTAACAAACACAAGCACACAATCAAAACATGAACCAAACACTAAAATGGCTCATCAACCTATGATGGACATCTAACCTTCTCCCATATATATAACTCATTTATATGCTCTAAGCATCTCAATACACCCCTCTATAAATCCCTTAACTTAGTTTACTTCATAACCCGTCCCGTTAACATTTTACCCAAAACAGTCCCGATTTTTAGGTCTCCAAACTATAAGCCAAACGCCCACCTAACCATACCCATGACCTCTGTAAAGGAAACCCTATACCCTTACATATGTTAGCTAACTCCTCCTTTTTGCCCCAACCTTATAGCTACTGTTAAGGCCCCGGTATATATATATATATATATATATATATATATATATATATATATATATACTTTTGTCTGTCCGGATTTTACTGATTTTGAACATACAAAAAGTTTGTTATAATTAGGGGGTCTTACCCTAACTCACAATCTTAGCCCCAATGCAGATACTTCCTATAATATATAAACCAACTCTCATGTTCGTTTGAAAGTCCCAATACACCCTAAGTACCCCAAACAACCCAAAACATAAAAAGAAAATAGGCTGATTTCAAAACTGTTTGACCTCCGACTGTTGTAACCTGTTTTTGACCCACTTCCCGATCTCCAATTGAGTTCTCGTTTCTTGCATTTGAAAGCCACTTCAATTACCTTTCCAGGGATACTTGGATCGCAAAATAAGAGTTTGTAGAACTCCCTATATGATCAAAACAATAGACCCTAAATTCTGCCCAGTTTTTAATGACGAATTTAATTAAACTAACCTAATTAATTACCCATAATTTATTTAATTACAAGCCCTAATTATTCTAATCATTAATATATCAGTAGAATACATATTTTATAATTAAACCTAACCTAAATCCATCATATATTGATTATAAAAACATTAAAAACAATTAAATTGAAAAAGGGATTTTAAAGATTTACCTTTGATTTTTTTGAAAACCAAAATTTTTACTGAAGAACCCTAACTCCTTGTGAAACCCACGATTTTTCTTTGTCTTCAGGAGAAAAATAATGAATTTTTGGTTTATTATAAACTTTATATAGAGTGTGGGTGAGTCCTAACCCAACCCAAGCCCAACTTCCTTTTTCCTTTTTTAAACGTCCCATAACCGACCTATATATATATTTATTTTTTTTTATTTTTTTATTACTTATTATTATGTTAACAATATTACCTTAATTTACCTTAGTTTATTTCAGCTCCTAAAACCTCCAAAACCTCAAAACCGTAAAACTAGTCAAATTTACGCGTTTACCGTAAAAGACGTAAAATACACAGTTTTATGAAAATTCTTAAAATATGAAAAAACTTTATAACTAAGTACTAAATGACTTAAAACCATCCCATAAATTATTCCCGTGACTAAATACCTCATCCAAAACCTCAAAATGCTAAACCGTAAATCGTAAAAATACGATTTTCTATAATACATATACGTATACATAAACCACTAAATAACACCATCTCATTTCATAGTTACTACCATGTGAGCTCATGAACATGAATCATCACACATCGTTTCACCCACAAGGTACCCCGTACCGGAAACGATATCCAAACCACAATCTATACACACCAATTAGCACATAAACACGTAAAGACACGTAACTTGCACAAAATAAAACTAAGTGACGAACCTCAAAACCGCGGTTGTCACATCACTCCCTCCTAATAGAAATCGCGTCCCGAGATTTACTCCTTAGGATCAAACACACAACCAACAAATCACATGAGGATACTTGTTCTAAATGAACTCTTCTCATTTCTATGTGTACTTTAGTTCAAGTCTCAAATTACCACATATACTAACTAGCAATATTTAAATTCATACCCAAACTCTTGACCTCACAGTCAATAAATCTCGCAAATGACTCTTTGATAAAACAAAGACTCTTATTAACAAAAATCCCGAATAACCGTACATGCAAATATGCATCCTCAAACAACACTTACCAATCTCAATACATGAAATATATCATGTATACCACTCATTTTCCCCAGGTAATTCTATACTCATAAGCTACTGGTCCGATCTTTCCAAGGATCATAAATGGACCTACACAACTCTACATCAACTTTTCCATTTTACCAAAACATACCACCCGTTACTATCGGTGAAACTTCCTACATAACTTTGTCACTAAACTCTAGTGGTTTCCTCCTTTTCAACATAGCATCCCTTGTTGATCTCATCCTTTCCACAAACACCATTACCACATTAGTAGCCTCTTTTACCAATTCTAGTCCACAATGGGGACAACTCACCCTATCCTTTCATATAGTGCCTCAAATGGCATTTATCGACTTCTAGTATGATAACTATCATTATATGAAAACTCAGCCATCGCGAAAGAGTTTCCTAACTCCCTCTAAATCAATCACTCATGCCCTCAGTGTAACTCCTAAGGTTGTATAAATATCTCACTTGCCCGTCCTCTTCCAGTTACCTGGATATGCTCATATCCAATCATGTTCATCAAATCCCTTTAGTCCGTACCCCAAACTACTTAAAGATTCCAATTTCCTTACAAGGTGATCTATGACGGTCTTTCACATATCCATTAGTTCTTCCAATCCAAATCAACTTATGATCTATACACATCATCAAAAGTACGGTTATCTCAGTTAGTCTATCAGCTGCCATCCAGACCCATGCTACAACTACTTCCATTAAATTTGGATAGCTCACTAGTAGCACCTATACACTTCTTTCTCATTTTTCTTCATGATTTTTTTTATACCCAACACTTCCTTTATACCTACACAATGTCCTACCTTCAAGGTCATATTGCTCCTCATCTTGTCTCAGTTAGACCAAGCCCTTCGTCCCTATGGCACATCACACCTATAACTCCTCATCCATTCGATTATCGATACTAAGCCTCCCAAACAATCGGTATAGGTCAGTGCCATTTCCTTTTCCACACTACGACAGTATTAGCCTGCGTCGTGCTTTATTCTACTCATTAAGCTCTACCAAAGTTTTACCTTCGGTTCCTATCTCGACCTATTTCATTCATGCTTCGCTTCTATACACACTTCCTTCTTCTTCCTCAACTCCTACCATACATCACGATGTGATGCTTCCCATCGTTTCTTCCCTTACCATAATCCTTCATAAGGCATTCCATACACATTAGGCTAACTTTCACGTAAAACCCTCTATTCCATCACATCCGTACGCAATCCTTCCAACTTCTCAAATACGTGACTTCTCATTCCTCTTGAAATATGAGATGAATTAGTTAGTTTATCGACTATCACCCAACTCTCGTCGTACTTATTCCTCCACCCCATTATGTATCCCTTTCACCAATTTCGTCCTTACATCGCCCTTTCTAAACTACTCCTATATATGTAGGAAGTATAGTCTACTTCCCTTTCTCCATATGATTGTCCAAGCCACGCAACATACATGTTGACGCGTTCTCTGCTTTAGACAACTCAACTCGTGCAACCTACATCCTTCATCCAAACCACCCTAATACGTCATCCATATAGTTCAAGTTCGTCTCAGCTTCACTTCATTCTTCTTATTCCATGTCTAATCAACCATGCTTGCCTTTCCCAGATGGTATTTGGCCTTGCAATATTCTTTCGTCACTTAACTCCACCCAGTACCTTTTCCAAATGTTCAATCAAGATGATTAAATATGTGTTGGAGACGTTCATGATCTGTATAGATCATCCTCTACGTCTCGTATCCCAAATGCCTCTAGCATTCTAGGCAGATATAACAATCCAGCTCCACTAACTAAGTCTATCTAGTCATCTATACGCCAAAATTTTCCAAGTAGCTTCACTTGTTTTTTTTCTCACAACCAGTTCTCCTACTCCCTCCTAATAGGGACAGACTAGAGTTTCATGTGATTCCATGCGGATCACACTCTCATCTTATACCCACATTAGTTTCCATTGGTCTACTAAGCCATATTTTGAATTCTTATTCAAATCTCATACTTCTACTTTGATCTTGCACCCAACATGAGGTATTTTCAGTCATCATCTTCTAGGAATACTTGGTTCTCTCCTTCCAATGTTCTCCCTTATTCCTACACTATCCCGTCCAACAAAAATTCCATACTTCATTCATCAAATCTATGGAAATCACTAGTGCATTGGATAATGCTTAGCTGTCTCTTCCAAAGATCTTTCATAACACCTTCACAAAACTGAATCTCTAATCACTTCTCCACGAAACGTATTTAGCTCAGCTTCACTTCTCATCCCTCGATATTGATCGCCATAAAAATTCTATCCGCGTAGTCACTTGACTCCCCTTGTTACTCCCACGAGTTCTTAATCTCCCATGTTATGTATTCACATCATCACGATCCACTGGTTCAGCTCTTTGTAGCTCCACCCCGGGTAATTGATCTGTCTTCCTTCATCACAAACCATACGGAGATTCCCTTCATAGTGCTTATCACCTTTCCAGTCCTTGCAATATCTGTGACTCCTTCCAAATCTCTTGCTTCCTTTAGCAGCCCGCACGTAGTCCTTTCTGCTCCTTGCCTCACGATGTAGCTCTTCACGCTCCCCTTCTCGTCTCTATGATGTTACCTAGGAACTTCACACTACCCAATAGCTTCTAACTTCAACTCATCTACCACAATATTTATAAAAGTACTTCAACCCCTCAATCGCTCACTCTTCCTTACTTGTTGTAATCACACATAATCAGCCTCCTAACAATCATTCTTTAACATTCATGTTTTCCTTCACGTGTCTACCACTACCTTGCCTCCATAACTATACTAATTCCCTTGCGTGTTGTTTGCCCAATCTTTAGTAGAAAATTTCTACTTTACCCTTACATCCGCTGGTACTTTCATCAATCTCCTAATGGTACTTCAACCAACTTCTCACAGCATGACATCTCGTTCTCACGACCAGTCAACTAACTTTACTTACTCCCTTATTCCTGTAACCAATCTAAGTTCTAAGACTCCACAAATCTTAATCATTCCTTCAAAACAATCTTTAAACCAAAATACATCTCTCTATTCTAACATCTAACCATAAGTAATACTACCAAACTCTATCCTCTCATCCTAACGCTTCCACACCCGCATAACTAAATCAACCATGACCTGTACCAAAAGAATTTTCAAACGACCGCGTCCCATAAAAATATAGGTAAACCCAAAGATCAACCATAATGAACCCAAGCCAAAACAACTGAAAACGAAACAATGTAATCCGAATGATCAATGGAGTGTACCAACAACGAAAAACAATTTAGACTCGTCACAATTAATATTACCAAATTTCGATACCTTAGAAAATTTTAAACTTTCTCCCCAATTAGTTACTTCTCATAAGAACCAAACTCCCATACTACTAAAATCAATCATACTCATTTTTAACCATGAACTCATCCTTTATCTTCATCATTTTATCAAGATATCAACTAGTTAGTATAATACTGTCTTATTCTAACCATTATCTCGCTTACCCATATTAAATTTATTTCACTTGTTATTATGAAATCAATACATGTTTATAAAATACAGTGTTTTTTTACTCTTTCCGTCTTAGTTAAATTATTCTAAAATTTTAACTCCACTTAGGAAAATTATTGTAAAATTTCTTTACCCTTTTAAAATATATTATAACATGTTACATAAAAGACTAATCCAATTATTTCCAAGACAACTTTTTTTTATAACTTACTACTACAACTAAAAAAATGTAAGTTACGATATCATACCATACACTTACAAATTATTTTCAAAACCGTTTCCTATAATTAGCCAGACTTATTTGCAAGAAAATTTAGTAGTTCGCATTAATAAAAATACATACCCGAATGTAGACACACATCCAAAAGACTCAAAACGTCGTTGGAACTTCATCAAACTCCAGCACCATAAAACACGAACAAACACAAGGTACGTTCAAGTTATAATAACTAGTGAACGACCATATACCATAACTTAACACATAGTGGAATATATACATCCGCATATATATACCTATTAAATCATCCAAAACATACTCGTTACCATACATGTCAGATCAACCAATCGCGTCATACACTCGTTTTTTTTCTACGAGTAACCACCATCTTACCACAAGGCATAAAACCCATCACTAAAACCAGTCCATATCGTGTGACCCTATAATCACACAACATGACTATAACCCAAAACAATAACACACTCAAAAATATCCATATCATAGGCAACCGTTACATAAACCCATATACTATACATATACCAATAATCCACATCTCATCATATACAAGCATGTACTAACCCTCTTTCATGCAATCATACTTAGGAACCCATTGAAGTCGTGGTACTTGTATAAATATGTTGGCCACCATACTTATACAATTACCCTTTCCCCAATGCACTCCCTCCTATGATGACACTTATAAGAATCAATACAACACATAACACATAAACCCATCAACTCACCTAAGCACATAACCACATAAACAATAAGGTCAAAAACTCCAACTAATAAAAGTACATAGTCAAACTCTTGGAACGCAGAAATCCATAGTCTAGCTAAAACAGCATAGACAAAATCCAAAATGAAAATATAATCAATTATAAGTCATGTCGCCCATCATAATGGAAACATCTTAAAATCCTTCCTACCCATGTACTCCTAGTAACTCGAACCACCACACGATTCTTAGGGAACATGACTTAAACATCAAAAGAAAAAATAACATACCTCAGGTACATAAAATAACTCAACAAAACATAGAAACTACCTTGTACCAATTTATGTACTATAATGTACAATTTAATCAAAATACAACAATGACTAGCGTGGACGATTATGGTTCAACCCGCACTAGTCACAACCCGAAAAGAAAATAACATGTGGCTAAGTATGAACTACTATGGTTCAACCCATACTAGTCAAAACTTAACAAACATCGCAAGTAAAAACCAATAACATCCAGAAAACTTAGTTAATATAAAATTCACACATACTCCTATGACGTCTATATGCAGGGACCGTTAAGCTATAGACTAGGTTACTAGACTAGGCAACCTAATTCTCTATAACCATTGTCTCTGATACCATTCTGTCACACCCCACCATGGCGGAATATGGGGCGCGACGTATGGATATCATCACAACATGGCGTGTCTATAGAGATAACTAAATGAAATAAGAAATGTCATAAAATGGTGACACAAATGTCATGACGATATATTAACAAAGCAGGAGTCTAGGCAAGTAGGTAACAGTCCTACCTCTTACCCTTTCCGGTAACTTCATCAATATTCACATTAATTACGAACCCAAAACTAGATTTAGAACCACTAAATACGGATAACGAATCGAACTCACAGATAACTAACGGAATTTCACGTGCACATATTACAATGAATCAAAATCATGAGACTCCAAAAGAAACTCCAACATAAAACATGTATGAATACAAAACGAACCACAACAACGAACTAGTGACACAAGAAACACCAAACGAATGGAAACTATTACAATATTTAACTTTTACACAAAAGAATTATCTTCAGTGATTTTACATTTGTCGTTTTAAAACTATAAAATCATATTAGTAATTTACCTAATCACTTTAAATGTAAAATTAAGGTATACAAAACTTTTCATAACTCATTGTAAGTCTTGTAATAATAAATAGTTATAAATAACATAAATCTAGTTAAACTTACACGTATAAAATTTTAAAGTAGAAGTTTTTATTTTTATTTTAAATTCTACCTTATTTTAAAGATGGTATCTCAAAAACTGTAATAAACTAGTGTTGATAATTTTATATTAGATCTTATTTTAAGGCAAAATTTTGAAACTTAACCCATTTTATCGAGTACCCATAAAAATCATTTTATCTCTATTCTTATTACAAAGTAGGTTTTCCATATGTTATCATTTGGAAGAGTCGTGAGACTCAAAACGAAGACATCATTATCCTAAAAGAACTTGAAAACACCCTAACGATTCTAATACCAAAATACCATCTGAAAACAAACACGTGATATAAAGACTTGACAAAACATTATGAATTGATAAGTTATAAAAACTCATCCATACCATCGCTCAAAGGATCGAAACCAAAAAAAGTATCAACACACCTCTCAAAATAAGCCAAAACGAACGCATGATGGGTAACATAAGACCTCAAATTACCATGATATAAACAGGGAAATCTAACACGAGAGTTGAGTATCTCAATGAACAATGGATTAACGAACCAACTTAAAAATCTCCATGACAGCCCCAATAGGTATTCACGATATCCGCTAGGATATTTAGATAAGGAAGAAAGTGACTATCTACATAACAATCCATAACACCTCCCCACGAAATCCAACATACATATACGTATATGTACAATCAAAATCAATCAACCATGCAATCAAAACCAATCCAGGTAATCATACTTGCAAGTCCACTTGTGTTGTGGCACATATATAATTACGTTGGCCAACATAATTATATATGTCCCCTTTCACTTATGTACTCCCTCCTATGACGACATTTATTCGTATTAACGCATCATGCCTCACATAACACATAAATCAACCAACAAACCACAAAGTAATCATCATATAATTGAAATATAGATCTAGTAAAAATATCACTTATGCTAGATAAAAATATCTCCAAAACGATAGAAAAAAATGAGAAATCCAAATTTGAAATGTAAATCATTCACATGAAATCACCAGTGATAACAACACGTGCTTTATATCATGTACCAAATAAATAAGGGAAAACCAATATATACTATTATATACATATCATAGAAAATAATGAACAATTAAGCGATTTCCAAAGCGTTCGAGCACATGTAAAATATAAGCATTTACGTACACACCACACACAATCCCTCTATGCATCTACATGAGGGTTCCTAGGTCCTAAAAAAACCCAACAATGACTATTATGAACGACTATGGTTCAAACCACACTAGTCTAAAAATTGAAAAGAAGAAAACATGTGACTAAGTATGGACGACTATGGTTCAATCCATACTAGTCTAAAATTTGATAAGAAGGAAACAT
Organism: Glebionis coronaria; assembly: GCA_025667525.1. Lineage (NCBI taxonomy): Eukaryota > Viridiplantae > Streptophyta > Magnoliopsida > Asterales > Asteraceae > Glebionis > Glebionis coronaria. The sequence continues at coordinate 522,876,152 of CM046875.1, forward strand.
GTGACTAAGTATGGACAAGTATGGTTCAATCCATACTAATCTAAAATTTGAAAAGAAGGAAACATGTGACTAAGTATGGACGACTATGGTTCAATCCATACTAGTCTAAAATTCGAAACAAACATATTATATCGGAAAATGCGCACAAGATAGACAAGCAATTAATCCAAAGCAAGTCATCATAAATAAAAATCAACAATATTCAAACAAGTCATTATATGATATACTCTATAAGTAAGTAATCATTCTATGACGAAAATAACATTTTAAATACATCGTTTATTATAATGCACACATACTCCTATGACGCCTATATGCAGGAACCCTTAAGCTATAGACTAGGTTAGGCAACCTAATTCTCTATAACCATTGGCTCTAATACCATTCTGTCGTACCCCGCAATGGCAGAAACACGGGGCGCGAACTATGGATAACATCTGTAACACCCCACTTGGATAAGTGGACTGTTACGTGTATTTATGGCGTGTCATCAAAGCATATAAGGTAAATGTCCTAAAACATTAACTGACCATAAAGGAAATACCGGAATCAAACATCGATAATCCAAACGTAAGCTCACAACATGAAAAGTAAAATACTGAAAGAAAGGACTACACAACATCCAACAGGCAATATATGTGTGAAGTGACTAAAGTAAAGAAGTCTGGATAGCTTCCATCCAATGCACGTATTCTCAGAATCCTAAGAGCGTCCTGGTGTACCTGTCGTTAGAACATGAAAGGAACTACGGTCGAGCATAACGCCCAGTGAACGGATATAAAGCATGATAAGAAATATTGAAATGAAGAAGATAATAAAATACTGAAATTGTAAGTCTGATAAGTAAATTGAAGCGGAAATCTGTGTATAATCTGAAAAGTCTGATTTAAAAATAGTAAAGCTGAACTGTTATTTGTTAAATCTGAAAACATGCATTTACTGTATTTTAATTGCCAAGAGCTTATACAGGTCATGTGCTGTAACAACGTCTGCATGAATACATGGAGGGGTGACCTTGTCATGCTGTAGAGGTGTGACCTCTAAATAATGTGTTGGGTGGAGGGATCAACTCCAATACGAAGGATGTAGAGCACACATCACATTCACCTGATAAACTTTAAATTGATAACCTAGGATGCATCCATGCGCCCCGCTGATAATACTGATAAAATAGCCAAGCTGAAATAAATGGGACGCTGCGAGAAATCACTCCCTCGCAGGAGAGTCATGACACCGGTGCCTCAAGTGTCGTGGTTACGGTACCTCCGTAACTAGTATAGAACTGGTCATGCTTCTATATAAAGCTCAGGCAATTTAACTTAGTTATTAAGATAATTACTGTAAATTTTATAACATATACTGGGGAAAACATTTGGCTGCAGACGGGAAATCCTAATCATGCATAAGAAAAGAAGTCCTTACTGAAGGACGGAAAATCCGTACCTCGTGTCCAGTAATGAAATAAGAGTGAAAGCTGAAGGATCTACTCTCACTTCAAGGATACTACATAGATAAAGGACGCTGAGATGAGTTGTCTGATTATTGTTTATTGTTACTGATTTTGATTTGTTCTTAATTTAATTTATTTTATTCTTGTGTTACTGTTTGTATATAATCTAATAAGTTCTTACTGTTTGATAACATTACTGATTAGTGTATATCTCGTACTTCTGACTACTGTATATTATACTGTATTCTGATTATTGTATTATACTGTATTCTGGTATTATAATACTGATATTAGTAACCTGCTAAAAATAGCAAATTTCCTAAATTAGAAAGTTTCCCAAAATAAAACGTTTCCAAAATTGTTTCTATGAGATTTAAATCATTTATATAAAACCAACATGTTACTAAATAATTAAAAAGGATTTAACTGATGTCAAGTTAATTCTATTAATTAAATTAGTGAAACAAACCATTTGATTTATTATTTATAAAACTAACTTGATAAAATGATTTAATCTTAATTAAATAGCCTCGTATTTTATCATTGCCCGTGACCCCGAAACCCGAGTCAAAATCTTCCCCGAGACACCCATGTCTCGGGTTAATCAAACCGAGCCCACCACGTGGCCCCCTTGCTGACGTCACAAACATTAGCCACCGACTGTGTCGGTTGCCACTGTTGGCTAGAGGGTTCCCACTGTGTACTTTAGTTTCTCATTGCTTGTACATATTTCCCACTGTTGTGACCACGGTACCCACTGCTTGTAATCCCAAACACCCCCTTATTGCGAGCTAAACCCAAACACCCCCTGCTATGTTTCTGTTTGCAGCTGGTCACAACAAGACGCCACCGAGACTTGAAGTCTCGGTTGGTCATCCACAAGACACAACCACAGCCACCACCGCACCCTATTTGGGTCGCAACTGGCCAAAACAGAATGCACCAAGACCCTATTGTCTCGGTTGCACACATCAAAACCCACCGTGAGTTAATAACTCTCTATTTTTTGTGACTGATCCCCCAGATTCGACCACTTTAATGTTTATTACGTGTTTTATAAATTGTAAATCCTAGTGTTCTTAACATACAATCCATGACTCTGTGATTTTGCAAAGAATAAGAAAAAGAACGATTACCTTGATTTTGATACGAGATGAATGATGAACACTAACTGAATAGATGATGAAAATCAAAGTCTCCATTCTCCTTGTTTTGTTTCTAAATGTCGGCCACACAAAACACAACAACCCTAGTTCTTTCTTTTTTTATTTAGTTTACTATTGTGTAAAAAGAGTGGGTAACCCCCGTCTTTTTTACAAGTATACTGGGCTAAAAGCCCATCTCTCTTTCTTTTGTTTTCTTTAAAAAGGTCGATGCCCAAACACCACCCATGTGATTTCGTTTTCGATTCGCCTCGTTTATAATCTTTTGATTTACGTGCTCGTGTTTTAAATTCCGTCATGTATTTATTTATTCTCCTGAATCAATAATACCTACGTGATACTTGGATAGTTATAATTAATTATTATTTCTAAATAATTAATAACGTAATATTTTTAATTAGAGCTGAGATTGCGTGAAAATAATATTTGTGGGTATAAAAGATTACGTACGTGTTCATATATTAATCCTCATGATATATTTATACTCTTATTTATTATCTGAATAACTAGTTACACAACGTTTAATTTTAAGTTGTGACTGTACGCAATTAATGTTTGTGGACTTTTAAAGCGGGTTTTATAATTCTTCCCCTAAAAAAAATAATTCTTCCTCGAATTAAAGACACGATAATGTTGTGGTTTTACAATTCTTCCCCTCTAAAAGGAAAAATTCATCCTTGAATTAAAGGTAATAAGCTGATGAAGTTATAAAAGTTGGGAAAGACTCATAGGTTGAAAGAATATGAAAGCTGAAAGGAAATATAAGCTGAAAGATAATTCGTCCTCGAATTAGGACATAATGCTGCTGAAAGAGTATAGCGTGACCTGACTGAAGAGAACATGAAACATAACATGACTGAAAGAATTTAACTGAATTATTGAAGGAAAGGATGAGAGGTCCGGATGGACTCCTCCGTTTCGAGTAGCTTCCCGCTCGAAACGGTTCCTTCAAGGGTCTAAACATAATGAAAAACTTGGTCCTGATGACCCTGTCCTGACGATGCTGAAAAGTGTCTGGTTCTGTATTTAAGATAGATTTTCTGAATCTGATAGAATGAATAAGCTATAGTATGTAGGAATACCTGAAACGATAAGTACATAACATGAAGCGATGACTTTTATATATCTGAGCAAAGTTGCTAGGAACAATTGAGACGAACTACGTGAACAATTGTGAACGTGCTACGTGAGCAATTGTAAACGTGGTTCGCGATCATATGATGAATGTTGGGCATGGAATATATCGTGAACGTGATATGTGAAACATACTGTGACCGTGATACTAGACATATTATGAACGTATGCTGACTGAGAAAGGAATGTCAAACGGTACGGCCTAAGACGTAAAACGTCTGCCTGGATATGGAAAAGCTATGCTAATCTAGAGTCTGGTTCCTTAGCCTTTCTTTAACCAAATCCGGTAAAATAACTAGAGCATATATACTGAGATGGAGCGCAAACCTGAACGTGAACGATTGTCATGAATGCGAACGTGATTTTATATCATGAACTAGCATATAATACGGACTGAAATAATATCATAATGTGAATGTGAGATGTAAGCGTGAAAGTGAACGTAAACGTACACGTGATCGTGAACATGAATTTCTGTCTGATATGATGGTCGATGGAACACCTTGGAATCTCAAGTTTTATTGCTGAATTTCCTGCAGATCTGCTACTGCGTAATCCTTTCGGATGAAAGAAAACGTATAGGCTGAGTTAATTGGTCAACAATGACTTAGATAGTATAATACTTCTCCGGTGTCCGGGGTAACTGATAACAAAATCCATGCAATCTTGTCTCATTTCTGTTCAGAAGTTTCTAATGGTTGTAATAACTCACTAGCATGACGGCGTTCTATCTTAACCCTGTGGTATGTCAAGCATCTAGATATGAACATAGCTGCATCAATGTGTTACACTGCTTCTATAAAAATTCTATCTGGGATTATGGTACATTCTGGTGGAATTTGGATGAATAGTCATGGAAGAATTTTTGTGAGAACTGTCATTAATTTCCGCGGTAGTAGTCAACCGAGTTCTGGTAAATTTTCGTACTTCAGTCACAGGCGTCGGTCTTGACCATCTGGGGATGGCCTTCACCTTCGCAGGATTTTCTGAAATTTCTTCCTGCTGCAATAATATGGCTCAGGAATGCCACCTTGTTTAACTGAAACCCACATCTGGAAAGCTACGTATATAATTTTCTCCTATCGGGGAATCTGCAGAATCGTGATAAAAATAATCCTCATGTTCTCCTCTAGAATTTAGCAGATCAGGATGTTATCAATAAATATACTGGCGAACTGGTTTAAGAATTCGTGGAAAATTTTCATTCATAAATTCCATAATATAGCTGGAGCATTTAGGAGCTCAGAAGTATAAATCAAAATTTTAGAGAGACTCTAACGTGTCCAACAACAGTCTGGAGAACATCATGTTATTTCTCTCACCACTGATGGTGGCATGATCGTGATTTGTTATGGAAAATATTTAAGACATCATAGCAGATCAGGTAATCTTCTATACGTGGAATGAACATCGATTAGGAATGGTGATCTTGTAACAATTTCTGGTGGTCGATACATGACCTCATGATACCGGCCTTTTTCCTGATAGACAGAAACGATACACCTCCTGGTGATGTGCTAGGGTGAATAAAACCTCGTTATGGTAACTCTTGCAGCTAATGCTGCAACTCCTTTTATCTCAGCTGAAACCCTGCGATAAAGAGTTCTGAAAACAGGTTCTGTCCTTGGGACAAGCTCGATGTTAAACTCTGTCTCATGGTTAAGAAGGAGTTTCTGGAAAACTTTATGGAATGACATCTGTAAACTCTGGAATAATCTGTTGATCATGAATTTAAGAGACTTCAGAAGTTGATTTATGACTGGTAGCTAACAGTCTTCGTAGCTTTGGAATAGTAAGTCACTTGCTGTAAAGCATAACAACTTGTACTGATTTTTCTGGCAGAAAATATAATGAATGTATTTGGGAGTGATTAAGACGGATCTTGTCTTCAACTGGAAATAAAAACTTTTATAAATATGGGTGATACGATGAAGTCTTTTCTGGCTGGGAGGTAGGTAATTACCTGATTTAAGATAAATCTGACATAGAAATACGTGAAGTAAACGTGGCAACTTTTACTGAATGTGTTCGTCTGTAACCTCACAGAATGAACACTGCGTGTCTAACTTGAATAATACTCCAATGGTGGTAACTGGATCTTTAATGGTCTGATTTATGCGTGGCATAACAAAACGGGTATACCCCCTTGGAGGGTACCCCGAATTTCTGAGGCTTGGTTTAGAAACTTACTGAGCTATGAGTCTTGACTCGTGCCTAGAGACGACATTCTTATGTCATGTACCATGACTGGTTTCCTAACACGTGTCTTCGAATTGATGCCTGAGACCTGTGTCTTGACATGTGTTTTAGTAGATGAATCTAAAAAAGGCTGAAAATGTTTGGTAACTGCTAGGGTTGGCGAACCGGTTAGACTGCTGACCTCTGTATTTCTGGTCACGTCCATTCCGGAGTTCCAATGGTTACTGAATGTTTAATTATTATCACGGTGGTTGTCACTACTGCCTTGTCTGTCAATTTTATGATGGTCATTATCATGACCGTGATTCATGTAACTATTCCTGCTAAGTGGTCGGCTGGGTATCGGTTTCCACTCTTCTGACTGAAAATATAGTCGTGTGACGTGTGACATCTTAACTGAGAAAGTAAAATCATGGAATGGTATGATAGCGACTGATGGTTGAAGTATATTCTTGTCAGGAATTTCATATTTATAGTTTTCATCCTTGCTCTGAAGACTCTTCATAATATATACAGCATCAGCATTTTGTGGAATCTCCAAAGTATCAGCAGCATTAGCATTCGTGAGGAATTCAAAGTGTTAGCAACATCAGTATCTGGTAAAAATCTTCAACTCACAAGTAGTATCAGCATCTGGTAGAATATCGACAAGTGGAAACACCTGAGATGATTAAGGATCGATTAGCAATATCCATGGAGTAGGGTACATGGAGTACACCTGGACTACTGTACATGAAGTACAAAATGAATACTGCACTTGGAGCATATCTGAGACACTGTACGTGGAGTACACATGAAATACTATACATGGAGTATAACTGAGACATTGTACATGGGGTACATATGGAATACTGTACATGGTACTGGTGGAAATTTTATGGCATGATCGATACTGGTGTCAAATGTCTGACGTGATCAAAGAAATGAATTGATTTAAACGGTAGTAAACTGAACTGAAATGAGTAACATGATAGCCTGGTAATTCCTGCGTAGACTTAATGCTGGTTGTATAGAGATTCAAGAATATGATTAAACGGAATTTCAACAATGATCAGTATAAAGACATGACTAATGAAGACCAAACATGATTTATTATGAAAACAGGATTTTACTGTAACCCTTCTTATCTTAGCATGAAAATATCATCACCTTGCTGAAAATGTAATCCTCATAAGGGGACATGAACTTAATCAGCATGAAAACGACATCCACATGAGGGTATGAAAACTTGATTGTCACAAAGAACATAAAAGTATAGTCAACTGAAGTTTAACATCAACTGATGTGGATGGCTATGGTTCAATCTACAGAATTCAAAGAAGAAAACATGTGACTAAGTATGGGTGATTCTGGTTCGATCCATACTTGTTAAAATTTCATGAGAACTGTCATGTATAAAAATTTACAATCTGGGACTAACTATGGTTGGTTGTATTCCAATACATACTTGTCAAAATTTCATAAAATGTCATAAAATGTCATGATATGACAAAGGTGAACAACTATGGATCGGTTCACAAAACAACATTCGACTGAAAAGCATAAAGTTTGACCTGAGGATGGTGAACGCATATGGGTCAGTTCACCTAATATCATTCGACTGAAAACATGAATCTGTCATGAGTAAGGGTAAACGCCTATGGGTCGGTATACCAATACAAAATCTGAACGGGCAAGGGTGAACGCCTATGGGTCGGTTCACCAAAACAAAAATTCGCAGAAAAGCACATGCGACTAAATATGGCCAGTCCTGTACCAACCTTTTACTTAGTCAAAAAACTTTAAGAAACCGATTGATTACTAAAGAAAACTGACTATTAAATGCATGAGAAATATTAAAGATAACAACGCCATAATCTGGGAAGTTCCTGGTGACTACCCACTAGTCACAAGTCAAGTTTTAGAGCCTATAGGTCAAACCTAAGTCTCTGATACCATAATTGTAACACCCCACTTGGATAAGTGGACCTTTATGTGTATTTATGGCGTGTCATCAAAGCATATAAGGTAAATGTCCTAAAACATTAACTGACCATAAAGGAAACACCAGAATCAAACATCGGTACTCCAAACATAAGCTCACAACATAAAAAGTAAAATACTGAAAGAAAGGACTGAACAACTTCCAACAGGCAATATATGTATGAGGTGCATAAAGTAAAGAAGTCTGGATAGCTTTCATCCAATGTACGTACTCTCAGAATCCAAAGAGCGTCCTTGTGTACCTGCCGTTAGAACATGAAAGGAACTACCGCTGAGCATAACGCCCAGTGAACGGATATAAAGCATGATAAGAAATATTGAAATGAAGCAGATATAAAATACTGAAGCTGTAAGTGTGACTAGTAAATTACAGCGAAAATCTGTGTATTATATGAAAAGTCTGATTTATAAATAGTAAAGCTAAACTGTTATCTGTTAAATCTGAAAACATGCATTTACTGTATTTTAATTGCCAAGAGCTAATATAGGTCATGTGCTGTAAAAATGTTTGCATGAATACATGGAGGAGTGACCTCTAAATAATGTGCTAGGTGGAGGGATCAACTCCAATGTGAAGGATGTAGAGCACACATCACATTCACCTGATAAGTTGTAAACTAATAACCTAGGATGCATCCACACGCCTCGCTGATAATACTGATAAAATGGTCAAGCTAAAATAAATGGAACGCTGCGAGAAATCACTCCCTCGTAGGAGAGTCATGACACCGGTGCCTCAATTATCATGGTTACGGTACCTCCGTAACTAGTATATAACTGGTCATGCTTGTATATAAAGCTCAGGCAATTTAACTTAGTTATTAAGATAATTACTATAAATTTTATAACATATACTGGGAAAAACATTTGGCTGCAGATGGGAAATCCTAATCATGCATAAGAAAGGAAGTCCTTACTGAATAACAGAAAATCCGTACCTCGTGTCCAGTAATGAAATAAGAGTGAAAGTTGAAGGATCTACTTTGACTTCACGGTTACTACATAGATAAAGGACGATGAGATGAGTTGTTTGATTACTGTTTACTGTTACCGATTTTTATTTGTTCTTAATTTAATTTATTTAATTCTTGTGTTACTGTTTGTATATAATCTGATAAGTTGTGACTATTCAATAAGATTACTGATTAGTGTATATCTCGTACTTCTGACTACTGTATATTATACTGTATTCTGATTATAGTATTATAATGTATTCTGGTATTATAATACTGATATTAGTAACCTGCTAAAAATAGCAAGTCCTAAATTAGAAAGTTTCCCAAAATAAAACGTTTCCAAAATTATTTCTATGAGATTTAAATCATTTATATAAAACCAACATGTTTCTAAATAATTAAAAAGGATTTAACTGATGTCAAGTTAATTATATTAATTAAATTAGTGAAACAAACCATTTGATTTATTATTAATAAAACTAACTTGATATATGATTTAATCTTAATTAAATAGCCTCGTATTTTATCATTTCCTATGACCCCGAAACCCGAGTCAAAATCTTCCCCGAGACACCCATGTCTCGGGTTAATTAAACCGAGCCCACCACGTGGTCCCCCCTTGCTAACGTCACAAACATTAGCCACCGACTGTGTCGGTTGTCACTGTTGGCTAGAGAGTTCCCACTGTGTACTTTAGTTTCCCACTGCTTGTACATATTTCCCACTGCTGTGACCACGGTACCCACTGCTTATAATCCCAAACACCCCCTTATTGTGAGCTAACCCCAAACACCCCCTGTTATGTTTCTATTTGCAGCTGGTCATAACAAGACACCACCGAGACTTGAAGTCTCGGTTGGTCATCCACAAGACACCACCACAGGCACCACGGCACCCTATTTGGGTCGCGGCTGGCCAAAACAGAATGCACCAAGACCCTATAGTCTCGGCTGCACACATCAAAACCCACCGAGAGTTAATAACTCTCGATTTTTCATGACTGATCCCCCATATTCGACCACTTTAATGTTTATTACGTGTTTTATCAATTGTAAATCCTTGTGTTCTTAACATACAATCCATGACTCTGTGATTTCGCAAAGAATAAGAAAAAGAACAATTACCTTGATTTTTATACGAGATGAATGATGAACACTAACTGAATAGATGATAAAAATCAAAGTCTCCATTCTCCTTGTTTTGTTTCTAAACGTCGGCCACACAAAACACAACCACCCTAGTTCTTTCTTTTTTTATTTAGTTTACTGTTGTGTAAAAGGAGTGGGTAACCCCCGTCTTTTTTTATTTACAAGTATACTGGGCTAAAAGCCCATCTCTCTTTTTTTGTTTTCTTTAAAATGGTCGCAGCCCAAACACCACCCATGTGATTTCGTTTTCGATTCGCCTCGTTTATAATCTTTTTATTTGCGTGCTCATGTTTTAAATTCGGTCATGTATTTATTTATTCTCCTGAATCAATAATACCTACGTGATACTTGGATAGTTATAATTAATTATTATTTCTGAATAATTAATAACGTAATATTTTTAATTAGAGCTGAGACTGCGTGAAAATAATATTTGTGGGTTTAGAACATTACGTACATGTTCATATATTATTCCTCATGATATATTTATACTGTTATTTATTATCTGAATAACTATTTACGCAACGTTTAGTTTTAAGCTGTGACTGTACGTAATTAATGTTCGTGGACTTTTAAAGTGGGTTTTACAACATCACAACAAACAATGTCTCTATAGAGAAGACTAAATGCAAAAATGTCATACAAGGCGACACAATGTCATGACAATATCTAAAAACATGCAGGGGTCTGGCTAAGTAGATAACAAGTCTTACCTCTTACCCAAGACAAACAAACAAAACATATAGGTGTCATACAATGCACTTATTCAAATCAAAACAAAAAGGAAATCAAAGAGGAATGGGGTTCCTCCGTATGCAATCCTAGGCATCTCCAATTCTATCCACTTCTATTCTCTACCTTCACTAAATTCTCACCTGAAAGAGACACTAAAACACGTTAACATAAAGTTGGTTAGAGTCATAGGTTTAGACTCCAAGAAACAACACAAAACAATACCTTTAAACAATGAACATAACCATTAAACATTTCACATATGGACAAGGTGTTATAATATGCATTAACAAACTAGTAACCAATATCACACATTCCAATTCAAACAAGGCTACATGCCTTACCAAATTACAACTAGTCCCATAGACGCCCATATATCTATGTACCAAAACAAGGCTACCCGCCTCACCAAATCACAACTGGTCCCATAGACACCCATACATCTATGTACCAAAACAAGACTACCCGCCTTACCAACATCCACTGAGACGGTACGTGTCCCCCGATCCTAAAACACAAACACAATCAAGATTCACATAGCAAGTCTAACACATAAGTAAGCACACTATTGTCCAACACAAAGCATTCGAAACAATCACAGTAACACATTTCAAAACCTTTACAGTTTATCTCCATCCTATCTGGAAGTTTAAAAAGTATTTATAAAACTCAAGAATATGGGACTATTAAACTCACCTTACGATAGCAATCCAAAAGTCCACGCGCGATCAACAATATCTAAAGCACATACAAATAAAACATGCATTAACATTGATTCAAGGACTCTACTCCTTCATCAATGTAACAACCTTATGATGGATACCTATGGTATCTATCCTATACCAGCCCCATTTCAACCCGCTAAGTTTTCCTGATTCTAGTTACGCTCATAAACCAAACCGTTTATTATTTACTCAAAGTAGTCCCGACTTTTAGTGTTCAAAAACGTACATAGTTACCACCCTTAAACTCACAATCCACCTCCATAAACAAAACCTTATACTCTTACATGTCTCTGGAGTATTCTAAAATTTTTCCAAAACTTAATACTTATCTTAAGCCCACGTTAAATATGTATAAACTTTTAACCATCCGATTATGACGAAAGTCATACCCAAAAGTTTCACTCTAGTAGACGACCTTAACCAATTCCAAATGACTTCTCCTTTATAACGTGACCCATATAACATATAAAAAAGCCCTCATAATGATTCCAATGCTTAACTCAAAGACTAAGTACCCCAAACAATAAAAAATATAAGTATGAACCCTGCTGTCCGAAAATCAGCCTTGACTCTGACACTTGTACAAAGATTTCGACCAAGCTACTGACCCCAAACGACCCTACACTCTGTATATTTGAAAAGTAGACTCCGATTAAATAACTTTAGTCTTTTGAATCACCCAAAAGCCTTTTGAAACAAATACGTTATGATCAAAACGATTTTACCCAAGCAAGACATTAGCGACGGTTCTGTGACAGTTTAGCGACAGTTCTTGCAAATTAGCGACAGTCTGACAATTTTAACCCTAAATCCGATTTTAAGCATCATTAATCCCACATAATTACCCAATTCAAGCCATAACCTTTTAAATACAGAAAATTAATAACCCTAACTCCATCATGTGATTAGTTACATCATTATAACATGATTAGATGAATAAAAACAAGAATTTAAAACAAGGATTTACCTTTAATTGATCAAAACCAAACTTTTGTAAAACCCTTATTTTTTCCCCAAACACCACGATCGGTTCTCTTTTTTTCTTAGTAACAATATGATTTTTCTTGTTAGTAGTATTGTATTTATATTTGCAAAATTTCTTTTTCCTAATACAACACAAATCCTAATGGGCTCCCATTGTTTTTCTATTTTTTAAACCAATTATAACAAAAAAAATTACCAAAAATATTTTTTTCTTTATTTATATTTTTCTTTTTTATGAAATAATTCCTTAATTATATTTTTTTATTAATATCCTAATTAATTAATTAAATTTAAATCTTCTAACTAATTAATTAAATTACTACAATAAAACTACGTAAATTTCATTTTTAACTAAAACCATTCCTATAAAATCATTAGATTATATCTATTAAGCTATTACAAACTTGAAACTTATAAGCTACATATGAACGATTATAATCCTACAAAATTATATATATTACATACACATAAAATACGTATACGTAAAATTATAAAAACGACATTTAACTTTCACACAGTTCATTCCTGATTCCATTCATCAAATTTCATTCCCAACTTGTACCATGATTTACACATAATGTACCTCATATCCTTCATACTCAACCACTCATACACTTATATTAACACATAAAGCACATAGAACACATAATCTAACACATAAATGGAAGTCAACGGGTGACAATTAACTCGTCAAAACCTGATTTGTCACTATACTCGACAGTTTCCCATGCTACTTCACATATAACATAGTTTAAAACTCATACTAAACAAACAAATATAAAACCTAGGCCAATTAAGGGAGTGTACTCGGATCAAACTCAAAACCATGGGAGTTATTTTTAAACCGAATACCACATTTCTCCTAAACAACTAGTATATCTAATACTAGCTCACCTTTCATATTTCTCACACTCATAAAACTCAAACACTCACTATACACTTTTTTCTCTCTTGCCGTTAACAATAACAAGCACAAACACACTAGCTTTCATTGTCTACACTTATTCTTGGCTAAAGACGCGACGTGGGGTTATAAGCAAGGGTTTAGACGACGGGTTGATATAATAATAAGGGTTTATCTCGTTCATTTGACACTTGGGTCATAACATTATGCTAAGGATGAGTTGTAAGTACTTTATGTTCATAGTTCGTCTAACTTTCCACTAGTAACGTGCAACCTACTTGTTTAGAACTCAAGCAAAAGAACTAAACATCTTTAAGTCCCTATAATCTAGTAAGTATATATATATAAGTACTTGAAAACTTGTAACTCGATGGCTAGGTCTTTAATTGTTTATTAAACTAAGATAAACGATTTGTAACGTGAATAAAACATGGACATGTTGTGAATAATGCATGCATGAACTTATTTCAACCCTAGCAATTCTTTTGAAACACACCAATGCTAAATGGTGTTACCATAAAGTTTATTAGGCCTTAAAGCCCATAACGAGAACCCACGAGAGATTATAACCTCTAGGACAAATTTTGGCCCAACATGAAAGTCTGAAGCTCACGTGAGCTTATTAAGACAATATGAAGCTTAATGAACTTGTAAAACCCTGAATGGACCTATGGAACCTGTAACGGGCTTAAACTATGCTAATCGAGGCCCAATGAGGCCCATAAGGCCATTTAATAAAACTGAGACCTAAAATAAAATGTACGTGACATATTTGATTTAATGACTTGTTTAAAACATTAACCAAATAGACTAACAAACATTTAGAACCTTTTCGAGCATAAAATGAAAGCTTGGGAAGTCGGGGGCTGTTTTTGCCAATAAAGAAACTTATAATGAGACCTAGAATGTTTAGACGAGAGTCTAGGGGCAAAATGTGGCATTTGACAAACTTTTACCAAGCCCTAGTTAATTTAAAACGTGAGTTATAAGCCCTAGGGATCAACTTTGCCATTTTTATAAATTAATCCGTGCCCTAGGTTTGTATTAAAATGTTTTTGACACCTTAGGGGTCTGTTGTGACTAACTGAGACCTAGGGGTTGGTATTGAAAAGTTATTCGGGCCAAATATGTTGAACTGGGAATAAGAGGATTAAACTTGTTACTTATTAAAACTTAAGGGTTAAAAATTAGAAATTATTCGTGTAATAAATGGCACGTTACAAATTGGAGGGGTCAAACGTGTATTTACCAATACAAAAAAGGAGTAGTAACTATTTGGGCCATTGATGTAAATTATAAAACCATTTGGACTAAACATATATTAGCCGAAACATAATTTTAGAGGTGGTAATTTTTCGTGCCAAAAATGTAAATTGTGAAACTACATGGACTAAGTATTAATATGATGAGACTAAAATCCTATATGGATGCTTTTCGGGCCAATTGTGTAAATCACAAAATCCTTTGGACTTAGAATAAATAACCGAAACTAAATAATATTTAGTGGAGACTTTTTGGGCTAAAAATTTCTGTTGGGAATCTAAGTCTGTTAGAATTCCCTTAGTCATAGATTTAAACTTAAATAAGTTATTTGATATTAACTTGCCTGTGCCTAGGAGACAGGCAAGTAACCCAAGACTCACAAAGTTCTAAGTCTTTGTGAGCAACCACAGAGGAGTCCATGTCAGAGACATTGTAAAGGAAGTCGAAGATTACTTGAAGACATACTCATTGGCTGTGTTGGATAACAGCCAAGATGTATCAGGGACTCTGAGTGGTTGAGGGTTAACAGGGGTGGCAATACACTGTTAACACTCAGTACACTTTGGACACACCTAAGTGTTTAGGCGGGAAGTTTCACAGCCTAAAGTACAAGGAATGAAGAAAATGGATGTCAACTCTGTTTCCCTAAAGCGTTGTGGCAGACTACCAAGAATAGAAGAGCATCTTTTGAAAGATGTCTGACATTGTCTGTTTTGTGTAGTGACCATCAACCAGTACTCATAGTCAACTTCGTACCACTATAAATAGGATATGTAGGCTAGAGTTAATGTTGTTCACTTTGTTAGATTTCACACATTAACTCTTAACAGCTCATAGAAACAACAGTTGTGCCTGTGTTCTTGAGTTTGCTTTATTTTGTCCAAAGTGTACACAACACATTGTTCTCAAACTGTGTTATCCATAACACATGTAATACTTGTTATACAATAATAAAGTACTACGTTTGAAAAGTATTTACTTGTGTTGCTTATCCTTATTATTCGTTCCAAGCTAGTTTTAGGGACTTTCAATTGGTATCAGAGCGGTGTTTGATATTAAGACCTTCATAAACATCTGTCTAAGTTTTATAATTAAGATCCACCATGCCTGAAACGAGAAACACCCCACTACCACCACCAAATTTGGTTTTTGGGAACAACACACCACCAAACTCACCTAGAGTAACCCCCACACAAAATGAAGATGATATTCCTCAAATTCTTGATTCAAGAGGTGGTTCCCATGTTACCAACGTACTAGTGTTTGATGAAGATGACTTTGCAAGTTGGAAAAGTCAATTTCTTGTCTATCTAGATGGACTTGAACCATTTCTTCTAGAAATTCTAGAAAATGGACCATATGTTCCCATGGAGCTTACCTCTACTGATGAGAATCCTCTTCCCAAACCTTTCAAGCAGTGGACTCCAGCTGATAGGAAATTGGCAAACCAAGATAAACATCTCAAAAGCATTATCATATCATGTCTCCTAAAACACATCATGAAATTAGTAATCCAATGTCCAGCAACCAAACGAATGTGGACGGACCTCATCCTAGGCCATGAAGGACCCTCTGAAACTAGAGAAACCAAGATTCATGCACTCAGGCTTCAGTTTAATGCTTTCAAGGCACTTGAAGGTGAAAAGGTACAACAGACGTACACAAGGCTGAAGATTCTTCTCAACGATCTTGCCATGGATGAAGTCACCATTGGACAAGCTGAAGTAAACGCCACCTTTATGAACAGCCTTCCCAGAAAATGGCTGAGGATGAATCAGACCCAGAGAGCCAGTAACTCCATCAAGAATGATACGTTGGCTGAGCTGTATGGAAAATACAATTATGAAGAAGGGCTGATAGATACCATTTATAAATCTGAGTCTGAAAGATTTATAGTTCAGGGAGCAACATCCAAAGCATTGGTTTCCACCTCACACACTCATGACAACGATTCAGATGTTGAAGAAGACACTCGTAGCAGCCAAGAATTCATGACAGACCTTAATGTTGAGTTTCATGAAAGAGCTTTACTAGCCAATCAAAGAAGATTCTACAAAAGATCAGGAAGAGTAGGATCAGCTAGTAAACAGACTGACAAATCCAAAGAGACTTGCTTTGCTTGTGGTAAACTTAGACATTTTCCAAAATACTGTCCATCCACAAAAACATCCTCACCATCCTATCCATCATCATTCAAACCTTACAAGTTCAAATCACAACAAAACAACTCATCTCATTCCTCTGATAATGAGAAAAAGGATTACAAAAACAAATACAAGGCACTAAAGGCTGAGTTGGAACAAATGAATTTGAAGTTAGAATCTCTGTCAAAGAAGAAAGGGGGGTGATAAAAGGACAAAGAAAGGGTTGGTAGCTGAAGCCTATGATTGGAATGATGAGCCGCTGAAATTTGATGAAGAAGATACCACCAGGGTCAGGGCATTTATGGCTATAGTTGAGGATGAACCTGCTGTTGGTAAAGGAGATGCTAGTTCAGGACAATGGGTTGACATCACTATGAAAAAGGTACACAGGCTTATCTCTATGTCTAAAAGTGATGAACGTAAACATGTCCTTGATTATACCATAGTTGATTTACACTTTGTTGAGGAACAAAGAAAGAACCTGCTTGATAAATTTCACTCTGTTAAACATGAATTGTTGACTGTTAAGGCTGAATGTGAAACTTTAAAATAGATTAATTCTGAAATGACATCTCTTCAAAATGAAGTTAATAAGTTAACTTTAAGAAACAGTGCCTTAAATGATCAAGTAACTGAACTAAACAAGGTTATAGAAAAATGGTTGTGCAGTAGGTTAACTATAAATAAATTACTTGATGATGAAGTTCTAGCTGACATATCTAGGGTTGTGACTGCTAAGAGAAACAAAATGAGGGCCCTTAAGAAACCCAAAGAGATTGTTTTCAAGTCCACAGAGACTATACATGTGTCTGACCCTCTTATGACTGATGTACCTGTCTTTGAAGTGGTTATAGATAACAATGAACCTTTGCCATCTTTGCCTAAACTATCTGGTGTTGAACCCAGCAGCTCTTCTAGAGGAGCTAAGGCTGAATTCAAACTAGATGTTGAGACACCTCCAGCTAAGGTTTTTGTTGTTCCTGCAAAACCATCTGTTAAGCAAAATGTTTATAAGGTTGTTTCAACAAACCCTATGAACAAAGTTGAACCCTCAACTAAAGAACGCCTGTTGTCTTTGATGAAAGAAGTAGTACTCTTAAAAGTACATATTAAGCCTTCCGTTGAATGCT
This sequence comes from Glebionis coronaria, assembly GCA_025667525.1. NCBI lineage: Eukaryota > Viridiplantae > Streptophyta > Magnoliopsida > Asterales > Asteraceae > Glebionis > Glebionis coronaria. Next base: position 522,894,067 of record CM046875.1, read on the forward strand.
CTGCTTCCTCTGAACCTAAGTCTATCTTAGGAGAACCCAAAGGTGAAAAGGTTATCAAACCTTATTGTAATGTGTGTAAGAATTCTCATCATATGACCATAGATCATGATAGACATATGGCTGTTAAGAGAGCTCAGACGCCTTTTAAGGACAGACAACAAGCTACTAGGAGACCATCAGGTAACTACAGACCTTATCCTCCCTGTAAATATTGTGGTCTCACAAACCACCACTCAGATGAGTGCAGGAACTTTCCTGGATGTGACATCTGTGGAAGGTACACCCATGACACAACCAATTGTCCTTCACATCGTCACAAGTTCTACAGGAACTCAAGAGTTGCTAATCAGCAATTCAGGGAACCCACTGGAAAGTGGGTTCACCATAGGAAATAATCTGTTTCTATATATCTGTGCAGAAACATCTCAGGGAATTGGTCCAGTATCTAGATAGTGGCTGCTCTACACACATGACAGGAATCAAACAATATATGCACAGATATTCAAAAGATCCTGGTCCTAAAGTGGTGTTTGGAGATAACTCTTCAGGCGACACAAATGGATATGGCTTATTTAACTACAATGGAATAACGTTTACAAGGGTTGCATATGTGAATGGTCTTAAGCACAATCTCATCAACATCAGCCAGTTGTGTGATGCTGACTACAAGGTTTTGTTTACAAAGACTCAAGGAACCATATTTAACAAGAATAATGATGTGGTGTTAATTGCACCAAGAAGAAGAGATGTGTACATCATCAACATGGCTTCTTGCTCAGAGGATAGCTCAAATTGTTTTCTAGCAAAAGCCTCTGAAAGTGTTAATTGGCTGTGGCACAAACGACTCTCTCATCTCAACTTCAAGAACATCAACAAGCTAGCCACACAAAACTTGGTTGCTGGTCTACCACCTGTGACTTTCACTAAGGACAAGACATGTTCAGCATGTGTTAAGGGAAAGCATAACAGGTCATCATTTAAGACCAGGCAATGATTTTCTATTGACAAGTGCTTACATCTCCTTCACATAGATTTGTTTGGACCTGTCAAACCACAGACCATTAATCACAACAAATACACCTTGGTCATAGTTGATGAATTTTCAAGGTACACATGGGTTTTCTTCCTTAAAAGGAAAAGTGATGCAGCTGACGCCATCATGTCCTTCATCAGGCAGGTTGAAAACATGAATGAAGTTAGAGTAAAAGATCTAAGAAGTGATAATGGGACTGAATTCAAGAATCAACAGCTTGAAGCTTTTTGTGATGAAAAGGGAATATCATAACACTTCTCTTCAGCTACTACTCCTGAACAAAATGGAGTAGCTGAAAGAAGAAACAGAACATTGATTGAAGCAGCCAGAACCATGCTAAATGGTGCAGCCTTACTAAAGCAATTTTGGGGAGAAGTTGTCCACACTGCCTGCTATACCCAGAATAGATCAATCATTGTTAAAAGACATGGAAAACCTCTTATGAAGTTTTTTGGAAAAGAGCACCAGATGTCAGCTATTTCCATGTCTTTGGATGTCTTGTGTTTATTTATAACTACAGGGATCAACTTGGAAAGTTTGACGAAAAAAATGATGATGGTTTCTTCTTAGGATACTCTCGAATAGCCAAAGCCTTTAGAGTATTCAACACAAGAAGACAGGAACTAGAAGACACCTTTCACGTCACATTCAATGAAAATGACGACGTGCTACAAAGAACAGGAACAGAAGGTGATGAAATTGATTTCAATGAAAATAGGTCTTTCCCATCAGATGAGTTCTCTGAGCCAAGGCCTGTCTTTCATCATCATCCACACACAGATACTCTTGTCCCATATGTTCCTGCACATGATCCGCTGTCAACACACAACATTGAACTTCCTTCTACTCAAGTGACTGCTGAAAGTGAAAGTCAGCCTTCCAGAAGCCCATGTTCCACCTCAGATGAAGATGACTCTTCTATTACTAGTAATCAAGAAGACTCTCTTGTGGTATGTGAATCATCACTTCCTGAAATAGCTGATGAAGACACAAACACAAAGATTGTTTTTTAAGAGAGTCCTCCTACTCAGCAGAATGAAACTCAAGTTGTAATTTCATCCTCCATACCTGCACCTGTCTGTGACTCCCAGCTCCTTAAAGCAAATGGTCAAGAGATCAGCACATTCTTCTTGTCAACATCATTGGTGAACCAAATGCTGGGGTTACTACTAGACAGAGAATTCATGACTCAGAATCAGCCTCAGCCAATGAATGTTTGTTTGCTGAATTTCTTTCCCAAATTGAACCCAAGCATTTAGCTGAAGCACTTCTTGAAGATGGTTGGGTAGTTGTAATGCAGGAAGAAATCAATCAGTTTAAAAGAAACAAGGTATGGACTCTAGTGCTTGCTCCACCTGGTAAGAACATCACAGGCACTAGATGGATATATAGAAACAAGATGGATGAAATTGGTAATATCATAAGGAACAAGGCAAGGTTGGTTGCACAAGGGTATACACAGACTGAAGGGATTGATTATGATGAAACATTTACACCTGTAGCAAGACTTGAAGCCATCAGAATCTTCCTTGCTTACGCTACTTATATGAACTTCACTATGTATCAAATGGATGTTAAAAGTGCCTTCCTCAATGGATATTTGGCTAAAAAGTGTACGTTGAATAGCCAGAAGGATTCGAGAACAGTGAGTTTCCCAACCATGTGTACAGGCTTCACAAAGCAATGTATGGGCTGAAAGAGGCTCCAAGGGCATGGTATGAAACGCTGTCTACATTTTTAACTGAAAATAAATTTGTCAGGGGTTCTATTGATAAAACACTTTTTACCTTCAAGGATAAAAGTGATTTCATCATTGTACAGATTTATGTTGATGATATCATCTTTGGCTCTACAAATGTTAATCTTAGTAAATGTTTGCTAAATTAATGACCATGAAATATGAGATGAGTATGATGGGTGAATTAACTTACTTTTTGGGTTTTCAAATTAAAAAATGTCCTAAAGGAATTTCAATTTGTCAAGAAAAGTATGTTAAGGATTTACTAAAAAAAATATGACTTGGCTAATTGTGCATCAATGAAATGCCCCATGCTTCCACCCAACAATTTGGGCCCTGATGAGTCAGGGGTCTCTGTTAATGAGACTATGTATAGAGACATGATTTGGTCACTCATGTATCTCACAGCCAGTCGCCCTGATATCCAGCTCTCCACATGTCTCTGTGCAAGGTACCAAGCTAACCCTAAGGAATCCCATCTAGTGGCTGTTAAGAGAATTTTTAGGTACCTCAAAGGAACAATGTAACACCCCACTTGGATAAGTGGACCGTTACGTGTATTTATGGCGTGTCATCAAAGCATAAGGTAAATGTCCTAAAACATTAAATGACCATAACGGAAATACCGGAATCAAACATCGGTAATCCAACCTAAGCTCAAATCATGAAAAGTAAAAACTGAAGAAAAGGACTAAACAATGTCCAAATAAGCAGAATAATGTAAGAAATGCATAAAGTAAGAAGTCTGGATAGCTTCCATCCAAATGCACATGCTCTCAGAATCCTAAAAGTGTCCTGGTGTACCTGCCGTTAGAACATGAAAGGAACTACGGCTGAGCATAACGCTCAGTGAACGGATATAAAGCATGATAAGAATATTCTGAATGAAACAGGCGATAAAATACTGAAGCTGTAAGACTGATATGTAACATGTGGTAGAACTCTGCATAAAATCTGAGAAACCTGGTTCATATATACTGATACTGAAATATAACTATTAATTCTGAAAACATGCATTTACTGTATTTTATTTGCCAGAGCTTATATAGGTCACGTGCTGTAACAATCGTGCATGAATAACTGGAGGAGTGACCTCGTCATGCTATAGAGGGGTGACCTCTAAATAACTGTGATGGGTGGAGGGATCAGCTCCAATGTGAAGGATGTAGAGCACACACCACATTCACCCTGATAACTTGTAACACATATAAGCCTAGGATACATCCATACACCCCACTAATAATACTGATAAAATGGCCAAACTGAGCTGAGTGGGACGATGCAGGATATCACTCTCCTGCATGTGAGTCACGACACCGGTGCCTCTAGTGCCGTGGTTACGGTACCTCCGTAACTAGTACATAAACTGGTCGTGCTTGTATATAATGCTCAGGCAATTTATTTAGTTATTAACATGATTACTGATAAACTTAAACATATACCAGGGATAACATTTGGCTGAAGACGGGGAATCCTAATCATGCATAGAAAGGAAGTCCTTACTGAAAGGACGGAAAATCCGTACCTCGTGTCCAGAAATGAAATACGACTGAAAGCTGAAAGATCTATCCGACTTCATGGTTACTACCTAAATAACGTACGCGAAAAATAAGTTGATTGATGTTATATATTTTACTGCTCTTAACTGTTTCCGTTGGATTTAATTTATACTTGTATTACTATTTATATATAATCTACTAAATTCTGACTGTTCATAAATATTACAGATTTAATGTACTCTGTATATCTGATTACGTATAATGTATAATCTGGCATTACTATAAATAGTATAGTAACTCGTTATAATTAGAACGTTTCCTAATTTAGAAATATTTCCAATTAAATATCTTAAAATTAAATTATTTATAAGTCATAAGTTTTTAATAGGATAAAAAAAATGATAAAGCTAGAATTAATTTAATTTTATTTATTAGATTAATAATTATGACAATATAATTAATTTATTCATAAAACTCATTTATAAAAATGATTTCCCAATTTAAAATACTCTTGTGGTTCCCACTGTTTGTCTTAAGTTCCCACTGCTTGCCATAAATTCCCACTGTATGTTATATGTTCCCACTACTTGTTTTATCGTTCCCACTGTTAGTGCAGTGGTTACCACTGCTAATGCAGTGGTTCCCACTGCTTGCATTTTCTGACAGACCCAAACACTCCCTTAATGCCTGACAATCCCAAACACGCCCTGTTTTATTTAGTAGACCCCTGGTGGTTATAGACTGTCGTCGACACCACATCAAACCAAGCCGCCCATGTGGGTCACTGTTGGTTCAACCAGCAAACACACCGAGACCTTTTAGGTCTCGGTTTTCGTGAGACAAAACAACCCGACACCCCCCTTTTTGGTTTCTGATTTGCGTCTAACATCAAAAGCCACCACCGAGTGTCCTTGACTCTCGGTTTTCCTGAAACCAATACAAACCCGACACCCCTGTTTTGATTCCTGAATAACCAAACATAAAGAAGGAAAAAAAATGTGATTGGGGGTTACCTTGGTTTGCGTGAAAGGAAAAAAAAATCAGACGACATCAATCTTGATCCTTGAATTACATTTGCGATTGATTTATGTTTTCTTGTTGTTTGTTCGTCGACAGGAAGAAGGAAGAGGAGAAAGTGACGGCTCTCTCTTTTATTTACTAGGGTTTTATTTGTCTAAGTAATAAGCACTCCCCGTCCTTTTTTTTTGTTAAACCGGTCTAGACAAAGAAATGGGCCTCAGCCCATTCTCCTTTCTTTTTGTAATAACACTACAGCCCATTTGCACACATACACTATTGTTTTCGTTTCGTTTCATAAACGTTTAACTTGCGTGTTCGTATTTTTAAATCCGTCGTGTATTTATTTATGTTCCTGAATAAATAAAATAATAACTGCAATACTTACGTAATACTGAATAGCTAATATATAGTTATTTACTAGTAATAATTATTTTTTGAATATTTAATCACGTCACGATTTTAATTAAAATTGAGACTATAAACATTGCGTACGTGTTCGTACATTAATCCTCGTGAACATATTCTGACGTGAATTATTTATTTCCTGAATAAATAATATTCACGTAATATCTGAATTTATATTGTTATTTATCATCTGAATAATAATTATGAGACGTTTAAATTAAAGCTGTGACTGTACGTAGTTGATATTCGTAGACTTTTAAGGCGGGTTTTACAATTCTTCTCCTCTAAAAAAAATAATTCGTCCTCGAATTAAGGATACAACTATACTGGGTTTTACAATTCTTCCCCTCTAAGAAGGAGAAATTCGTCCTCGAATTAAAGATAATTAGCTTATGAAGTTATAAAAGCTGAAGGGACATATAGACTGAAAGGACATGAAAGATGAAAGATATATCACCTGAAAGACCATTCATCCTTGATTTAAAACATATTGCTGCTGAAAGGGTGTAAACGTGACATGACTGGAGTAGCATTGAATGTGTCCTGGCTGAAAAGGACATGGAGCGTAACATGACTGAAAGAACTTAACTAACTTTATTTAAAGGAATGGATGAGAGGTCCGGATGGACTCCTCCGTTTCGAGTGGCTTCCCGCTCGAAACGATTCCTTCAAAGGTCTAAACATAATGAACAAATCTTGGTCTTGATGACCCTGTCCTGATGATACTGAATAGTTTCCGGTTCCATACTTAAGATGGATATACTTAATAACTATAACATGAAAGATACATGAAACGGTACGTATAAATATCCTGAGAGATAACATTCCTATATCTGAGCATGCTGCTGAAAATATATAGGGACGAAATACATGCACAATTGTGAACGTGCTACGCGAGTAATTGCAAACGTGATACTAGGGAATATCATAAATGTATACTAACTGAGGAAAGAATGCCAACGATACGGCTTGAGACGTGAAACGTCTGTCTGGTTATGGAAAAGATGTGTTAAACTTGAGTCTGGTTTTCTCTATGTTTCTGTAATCAAATCTGGTACAAGACTTGGAACGTATCCACGGAGATGGAACTCAAACCTGAACGTGAACAATGTCATGAAAGCGAATCGTGAAATTGAATCATGAGGTATCATAAGCATGAGTTGAGACAGCATAATACTGCGAATTTTAGACGTAAACGTAAAAGTGAAAATAACCGTGAACGTAAGATGAACGTAAACATACACGTGATCGTGAACGTAAACGTGAGCGTGAGCACGGGTTCTATCTTTCATGATTGTTCATGGGATGACTTGTATTCGTACAACTTACTGCTAAATTTGTCGCAGGTCTGTTACTGCGTGATCCTTTCGGATGAAAGAAATGTGCAGGCTGATTACATGGTTGAAGATAACTTAGATAGTATCGTAGTTTTCTGGGTCTGCGATAACTGATAACAATTTCATGGAATCTCGTCTCATATCTGCTCAGGAATCTCTAAGGTTTGTAGTAACTCACTAACATGACGGCGTTCTATCTTGAACCTGCAGTATGTCAGGCGTCCAGATATGAACATAATTTCTTCAATGTGTGATACTGCTTCTATCAAAATTCTGCCTGGAATTATGGAACAATCTGGTGGAAATCTGGTTGAATAGTCATGGAAGAGTTTTTAGTGAGGACTGTCAGCGATTTCTGTGGTAGCAGTCAGTTGAGTTCTAGAAATTCTTGTACATCATTCCAAGGCGTCGGTCGGGACCATCAGGTGATGGCCTTCACCTTCACATGATTGTCTGAAAGTTCTTTCTGCTGACATAGGGTGGCTCAGAAATGTCACTTTGTTCAACTCGAATTCACATCTGGAAAGCTGGGTATATAATTTTCTCCTATATGCAAATTTGCATGGCCATGAGAAGATGATTCTCGCGTTCTTCTCTAGGATTTAGTAGATCGGAATGTGATCAGTGAATCTACTGACGATTTTATCCAAGAATTCATGGAAACAATGCTATTCGTAATTTTCATAATATAGCTGGAACATTAGAGGCTTAGGAGTATGGATCAAAATTTTCAAGAGACTATAGTATGTGCAACAGTAGTCTGGAGAACCTCACGTTCTTCTTCTCACCATTGATGATAGTATGGTCGAAAATTTTTTCCTGAGAGAATGTTCACAGCATCGTAGCAGGTCATATAACCTTCTATACGTGGAATGAATATCAATTAATAATGGTGATCTGGTAAATTTTTCCGGTGGTCGATACATGATCTCATGTTACATGCCGTCTTCCTGATAGACAGAAGCGGTACACCTCATGGTGGTGCGCTAGGGCGAATAAAGCCTCGTTCCGATAACTCTTGCAGCAATTGCTACAACTCTTTGAACTTAGCTGAAGCCCTGGAAATAAGAGTTTTGAAAACAGGTTCTATTATTGAGACAAGCTTGATGTTAAATTTTGTCTCGTGGTTAGGAAGGAATTTCTGGAACACCTTCTTAATTACTCTTGGAAATGCTGAAATATCTGTTGTTCATAAATTTTAAGAACTTCAGAAGTGGATTTTAACTGGTCGCTAGAAAGTCTTTGCAGCTATAGGATAATAATTCACGTGCTCGTAAAGCTAGAACAATTGTACTGATTTTTCTGTCAGGAGTAAAATGAATATGTTTAGGGTCGGTAGGACGGATCTCGTCATTAACTGAAAATAAAACTTAATAAATATGGTGATACTATTGGGTCCTTTCTGGCTGAGAGGCAGGTGACTACTAGATTTAAGATAAAGCTGACATAGGGATACGTGAAGTAAACATGGCGACTTTTCACTGAATGTGTTCGTCTGTAACCTCACAGAGTGAACACTGCGTGTTTAACCTCAATAACACTCCAGTGGTGGTGACTAAATTCTTCAAATGATCTGATTTATGCGCGGCATAATAGAACGAGTGTATCCCCTTGGAGGGTGCCCTGAATCATTGAGGGCCTGGTTTAGAAATATACGGAGTTATGAGTTCTGACTCGTTCTTTGAGAAGATATTCGTATGACGTATATCATGACTGGTGTCCTGACAAATGTCTTCCGAAATGATACTTGAGACCTGTGTCTTAACTGTTGTCTGGACATGTATTTTAATGGTGAGTCTGAATAAGGTTAAGAATTTTGGTAACTGCTAGGATTGACGAACCGGTTAGACTACTGACCCCCTGTACTTCTGGTCACGTCCGTGCCGGAGTCCCGATGTTACTGACTGATTAATTATAAGCATGGTGGTTGTCAATACTGCTTTGTCTGTCTTACGGTCATTATCATGACCGTGATTCATGCAACTATTCCGACTGAAAGATTAGCTGAGTAACGTGTGACATCTAACTGAGAAAGTAAAAGTATGGGATAGAATGGTAGTGTCTGATGGTTGAAATTTTTTTCTTGTCAGGAATTTCAAGTTTATAGTTTCCGTCCTTGTTTGCAGAGTCTTCATATTATAAACGGCATCAGTATCTTGAGAAATCTCCAAAGTATCAGCAACATCCGCATTTGTGAGGTCTTCAAAGAGTTAGCAGGATCAGCATCTGGTAAAATCTTCAATTCACGAGCAGCATCAGCACCTGGTAGAATATCGACAAGTGGAGACGCCGCTATGATTGAGGATCGATTAACAATATCCATGGAGTAGGGTATATGGAGTATACCTGGACTACTGTACATGAAGTACAAAATGAATACTGCACATGGAGCATATCTGAGACATTGTACATGGGGTACGTATGAAATACTATACATGGCACTGTTGGAAATTTTATGGGATGATCGATACTGGTGTCAATTATCTGACATGATCGAAGAAATAAATTGATTTAAACGGTAGTAACTGAACTGAAATGAGTAACATGATATCCCGGTAATTCCTGCGTAGACTTAATGCTGGTTGTTTAGAGGCTGAAAGTATGATTAAACGGAGTTTCATCAATGTTCAGTATAAGGACATGATTGATAAAGACCAGAACATGATTTATCATGAAATAGGATTTTACTGTAATTCTTCTGTATCTTAGCATGAAAACATCATCGCCTTGCTGAAAACGTAATCCTCATAAAGAGACATGAACTTAATCAGCATGAAAACGACATCCACTTGAGAGTACAAACTTAACTGATACAAAGAACATAGAAGAATAATCAACTAAGTTTTAACATCAACGGATGTGGGTAGTTATGGTTTAATCCACAGTATTCAAAGTAGGAAGCATGTGACTAGGTATTGGCGATTCTGTTTCGATCCATACTTGTCAAAATTTTCTTAGAACTGTCATGAATAGAAATGTACAATCTGGGACTAAATGTGGTTGGTTGTAGTCCAATTCATATTTGTCAAGATTTTATGAAACGTCATGATATCACAAAGGTGAACAACTATAGATCGGTTCACAAAACAACATTAAACTAAAAAACATGAAATTTGATCTGAACATTGGTGAACGTATATGGGCTGGTTCACCAAGTAATATTCGACTGAAAACATGAATCTGTCAAGAGTAAGGATGAACGCCGTTGGGTCGGTTCACCAATACAAAAAAATTCACAGAAAAGCACATGCGACTAAATATGGCCAGTCCTGTACCAACCTTTTACTTAGTCGAAAACTTTAAGAAAATGATTGATAATTGAAGAAAACTGACTAATAAATGCATGAGACACATGAAAGATAATAACGCCAAGATCTGGGAAGTTCCTGGTGACTACCCACTAGTCACAGGTCAAGTTTTAGAGCCTACAGGTCGAACCTATAGCTCTGATACCATAATTGTAACACCCCACTTGGATAAGTGGACCGTTACATGTATTTATGGCGTGTCATCAAAGCATAAGGTAAATGTCCTAAAACATTAAATGACCATAACGGAAATACCGGAATCAAACATCGGTAATCCAACCTAAGCTCAAAACATGAAAAGTAAAAACTGAAGAAAAGGACTAAACAATGTCCAAATAAGCAGAATAATATAATAAATGCATAAAGTAAGAAGTCTGGATAGCTTCCATCCAAATGCACATGCTCTCAGAATCCTAAAAGTGTCCTGGTGTACCTGCCGTTAGAACGTGAAAGGAACTACGGCTGAGCATAACGCTCAGTGAACGGATATAAAGCATGATAAGAATATTCTGAATGAAACAGGCGATAGAATACTGAAGCTGTAAGACTGATATGTAACATGTGGTAGAACTCTGCATAAAATCTGAGAAACCTGGTTCATATATACTGATACTAAAATATAACTATTAATTCTAAAAACATGCATTTACTGTATTTTATTTGCCAGAGCTTATATAGGTCACGTGTTGTAACAACCGTGCATGAATAACTGGAGGGGTGATCTCGTCATGCTATAGCGGGGTGACCTCTAAATAACTGTGCTGGGTGGAGGGATCAGCTCCAATGTGAAGGATGTAGAGCACACACCACATTCACCCTGATAACTTGTAACACATATAAGCCTAGGATGCATCCATACGCCCCACTAATAATACTGATAAAATGGCCAAGCTGAGCTGAGTGGGACGATGCAGGATATCACTCTCCTGCATGTGAGTCACGAAACCGGTGCCTCTAGTGCCGTGGTTACGGTACCTCCGTAACTAGTACATAAACTGGTCGTGCTTGTATATAATGCTCAGGCAATTTATTTAGTTATTAACATGATTACTGATAAACTTAAACATATACCGGGGATAACATTTGGCTGAAGACGGGGAATCCTAATCATGCATAGAAAGGAAGTCCTTACTGAAAGGACGGAAAATCCGTACCTCGTGTCCAGAATTGAAATACGACTGAAAGCTGAAAGATCTATCCGACTTCATGGTTAATACCTAAATAACGTACGCGAAAAATAAGTTGATTGATGTTATATATTTTACTGCTCTTAAGTGTTTCCGTTGGATTTAATTTATACTTGTATTACTATTTATATATAATCTACTAAATTCTGACTATTCATAAATATTACAGATTTAATGTACTCTGTATATCTGATTACGTATAATGTATAATCTGGCATTACTATAAATAGTATAGTAACTCGTTATAATTAGAACGTTTCCTAATTTAGAAATATTTCCAATTAAATATCTTAAAATTAAATTATTTATAAGTCATAAGTTTTTAATAGGATAAAAAAAATGATAAAGCTAGAATTAATTTAATTTTATTAATTAGATTAATAATTATGACAATATAATTAATTTATTCATAAAACTCATTTATAAAAATGATTTACGAATTTAAAATACTCTTGTGGTTCCCACTGTTTGTCTTAAGTTCCCACTGCTTGCCATAAATTCCCACTGTATGTTATATGTTCCCACTGCTTGTTTTATCGTTCCCACTGTTAGTGCAGTGGTTACCACTACTAATGCAGTGGTTCCCACTGATTGCGTTTTCTGACAGACCCAAACACTCCCTTAATGCCTGAAAATCCCAAACACGCCCTGTTTTATTTAGTAGACCCCTGGTGGTTATAGACTGTCGTCGACACCACATCAAACCAAGCCGCCCATGTGGGTCACTGTTGGTTCTACCAGCAAACACACCGAGACCTTTTAGATCTCGGTTTTCGTGAGACAAAACAACCCGACGCCCCCCTTTTTGGTTTCTGATTTGCGTCTAACATCAAAAGCCACCACCGAGAGTCCTTGACTCTTGGTTTTCCTGAAACCAATACAAACCCGACACCCCTGTTTTGATTCCTGAATAACCAAACATAAAGAAGGAAAAAAATTGTGATTGGGGGTTACCTTGGTTTGCGTGAAAGGAAAAAAAATCAGACGACATCAATCTTGATCCTTGAATTACACTTGCGATTGATTTATGTTTTCTTGTTGTTTGTTCGTCGATAGGAAGAAGGAAGAGGAGAAAGTGACGCTCTCTCTTTTATTTACTAGGGTTTTATTTGTCTAAGTAATAAGCACTCCCCATCCCTTTTTTTTATTAAACCGGTCTAGACAAAGAAATGGGCCTCAGGCCATTCTCCTTTCTTTTTGTAATAACACTACAGCCCATTTGCACACATACACTATTGTTTTCGCTTCGTTTCATAAACGTTTAACTTGCGTGTTCGTATTTTTAAATCCGTCGTGTATTTATTTATTTTCCTGAATAAATAAAATAATAACTGCAATACTTACGTAATACTTAATAGCTAGTATATAGTTATTTACTAGTAATAATTATTTTCTGAATATTTAATCACGTCACGATTTTAATTAAAATTGAGATTATAAACATTGCGTACGTGTTCGTACATTAATCCTCGTGAACATATTCTGATGTGAATTATTTATTTCCTGAATAAATAATATTCACGTAATATCTGAATTTATATTGTTATTATCATCTGAATAATAATTATGAGACGTTTAAATTAAAGCTGTGACTGTACGTAGTTGATGTTCGTAGACTTTTAAGGCGGGTTTTACAAACAACCTCTCTAGGTCTGTGGTATCCCAAAGAATCAGGCTTCGATCTCAAGGCTTATTCAGATTCAGACTACGCTGGGTGCTACATTGACAAGAAAAGTACCTCAGGGAGCTGTCAAATCCTAGGAGACAAGTTGGTTGGATGGAGTGCGAAGAAGCAAAACTCTATGGCTATGTCATCAGCTGAAGCTAAATATGTTGCAGCTGCTAGTTTCTGTGCTCAAGTACTTTGGATGAAGAGTCAACTAGCTGACTATGCGATTCTATATGACAAAGTACCCATCTTCTATGACAATACAAGTGCCATTGCTATCTCAAACAACCCTGTGCTTCACTCCAGAACCAAACACATAGATATCAGGTATCACTTTATCAGGGATCATATTAGTAAAGGGGATATTGAGCTGCATTTTGTTCCCACTGAGCTGCAACTAGCTGACTTATTTACAAAGCCTTTGGCTGAACCTTCGTTCAACAGGCTAGTTGCTGAGCTGGGTATGCTTAATATCTCAAAGCCTGTGGCTGATATTTAATGTGTGTCATTAATGTCTGAATAAATATTAAATGTTTTTCACATGAAACTAGGTAGTTACTTTCGAAGTAAATGCTAAAAACATTCCCAATATTTTATTCACATTTTTTCAATAAACGAGGAGACAAACAGTTTTGAATGGTCAAGGGATCCACTTGTGTGCAGTCGTTTTCCCACTACACATTAAATGCGGTTGAATAACTGTTTCAAATTTTGAATATATATATTGTTAAGGTTTTTCACCAAACACTTTTATCATTATTCATCATTTGCATCTCTCTGACTAAAACATCTCTCTAAACCCTCTCACCATCTTCATCTTCTTCATTCTCGATACAATGGCGTTTCCAGTACCAAAAGCTTCTAACGTTAACTTCTAAATGAATGATTGTATCCTCGCCGCGAACAACTCTATTGGATGGCTCAAAGCTCCAAATGACACATACTCAGATCTGGTGAACTTCATGAAGAATTGTGATGTAAGAGAAGCGTTCACAACAACCCCATCTGTTTTCTACCAAGAATACCTTAGCGAATTCTAGTATTCTGCTAAAACACCATCTCCTTTAACCTCTCATGTAATGAACACCCCTTCGCATTTTCTATTGCTGATTTTTCTTCTATGGCTGGGCTAAGACATGGCGAGGAATGCCTAAAGTCTGTTGATAAGAAGGCTATAAAGGATGCCCTTGCCACACTCTTTCCTGTCTCTGATGTTAACCCATCCCTCACACCAGCTGAAGTGGTCCTGAAGTCTCCTTTGAAGATCAAGTTTTTCTCCCCTATGTGGAGAGTACTCTTTACTCACATAGTCAAATCCCTAGGTGGTATGCAAGGATCTCAAGACCAATTATCCTTCAACCATCAAACCATTGCCTATGGAATTATTTGGGGAACAGACATCGATATTGGAAGCATCTTATTCTCCAACCTTGTTGAACAGCTGAAGGGTATCAACCAAGTCAGAGGGAAAAACATTTGCTATGTTCGTTTTCTCTCTCTTATCTTTGAAAGTCTGCTGGGTGATAACTACCACAACTCTGCGCTGACAGCCATGAAGCCTTATCACATTACTGGTGTTATCTACAAGGTGTTGGGAACCAATGACGTGCCAGCGACAACCCATATGAAAAATGTTGCTAATAAACAACCATCTGTTGTAAAGCCCTTCCTCCCTTCCTCTAAGAAGGTGACTGCAGCTGGTGTGTCTGGTAAGTCAGCGTCTTTGACCTCTAGGCAGCACACCACGCTGTCCAAGGCAACAACTGGCCAACAGGCAAAGAAGAAGAAAAACCCATCTTCTTCCAAAATCCAAACTGTTGCTAAGGCCAGGGTTAAGAAGACAACCACTCCTTCCTCTGGTCCAGAAACTTCTATGGACACAGAGACTACAGATGATAAACAACATGAGTCTAGCGTCTCTACATCAGTAGAGACAACAGGGAACCCGCCTAATTCCGCGAATATCTCACAGGTAATCAGTTTATAATTTTTAGAGGTACACAAGCAGGCACTCTCAAATGTCTGTAGGTGAGAGTGGTGAATTTAGGGTTATCCTCGACCCATAGGATTCTATGTATGCACTTAGAAATCTTTTAAGACTTCTGTACACCCTGTCTTTGCACCGGGGAGTGATTCATTTGTGTTTATAAAGCACCCCGATGACCCTGCACACTCTAGACAGTATTCAGGCAAACAACAACCTGAATACATATATGTCTCGACCTAGAATAGCTGTACTTCACGCAACCTCTAGGTTCCCTCAGATAAAGAATCCCAAAAGTTTAACTTTTAGGGGGGGCTGAATCATCATCCCTAGCCTTCCTAGGGACAGCGTAAAATGATGATCATTAACTACATCTTTTTCACAACTAAAATAGTCCCAAAGGATTTATCCTTTCAGGGAAAGCTGAATCATCACCCTCAGCTTTCCTAGGGGCAGCGTAAGAAGCGATCTTAACCCATATAAAATTCACAGATAAAAGAGTCCCAAAGAATTTATCTTTTTGGGGGGCTGAATAATCACACTCAGCTTTCCTAGGGGCAGCGAATGGCGACCATTAACCTTATTACTTTCACACTTAAAAGAATCCCAAGAATTTATCTTTTGGAGTGGCTGAATAATCACCCTCAACCTCTCTAGGACAGCGAACTGGCGACCATTCCCTTTATCTATTTCTCTGTTACTAACTTAAAAAAATTGCAGCCTGATGTTGTACAGCCAAATGTAGACTCTTTGGCTACACCTGAAGGAGCTGATAAATTGATTCAAGATCAGCCAAAAGAAGATGAGCCCATGCCTGATGTTGAAGAGGATGTGCTTTCCTTCATTAAAAGCTTATCTGAACCTGAATCAATGATAGATGATGAAATTCTCCTTGAGGGGATGATTGAGGAGGAGGATGATGAAGAAGATGAACAGCCTCACATGTCACCACCTAAAGCTGTGTCCACACCAGCTAGAGAACCAACTCCTCCTCGAAAAGAAGCTGTTGTGACTCCTACCTTAGCTACCTCTGTCACAAAGGAGCTTACCAGCGCTGTGTATGATCCTACAGTAGAGTTTCTTTTGTTTGATCATCCACAATAGACAAATTTTGATCTTTTTCCCAGGGAAGATGACTATGAGCAGCAAAGCCTGAATATTCATGGTTTGAGGCCCTATCATCATGCTTCAGACATTGAAATCCTGTCAAGAAAGTTAGATAAATTTGGATCTAAAATGCATTCATTCACTGTCAATTTTCCTAAGATCATTTCCCAAGCTGTCAAAGAAGCCATCACTGAACCCATCCAAGATGGCACAAGAAAAGGAGTTTCTCAGGGACTTAGTCACTTATCTACTCGCATCAAAGATACCATTATCAAAGAAGTCCGTGATATGTTTACTGCCCATGAATTAGTGATGCACAAAGAATTTGAGGTTGTGTGCACCAGGCAAAAATGCTACACTACATATTTGGCTGGCCATGTTGATCGATATGTGAATCGCAACTGCAACGGGCTTCTCAAAATTGCCAGAGGATCAAGAAACAGGCAAAAGAAGTTGGCCACATCTGTTGAACAGGTTGCTCATTATATTCAGTCACGTTCAGCCAAACGTCTTAAGAGACAGGCTAAACGTGAGGGGGAGAAAGCTGACATACTGAAACTAGAACCTGTCAACGCTACCACAAATACAGCTGAAAACCCCATTCCTATCCAAGTCATCACACCAATCACTATACCTAATGATGATGTTGAAAGTAAGGGGGAGCAACAAGACAACAAAGCAGCTGATTCATCAAAATCTCTGTCCTTGGATAACACCAATAAGGCTGTGGATGATGGTGAACCAAAAGCTAAGAAACTCAAATTCACTGTTGGCTCCCTACCAAAAGCTGTCCAAGAACAAGCTAAATTGCATTTTTGAAACATATTGATGAGATGAAGAAAGCAAGTGAAGAATCCTCTGTCTCGGAGAAAGGTAAAGAAATAGTTATGGTAGACACAGACGCCAAACTAAAGAAAATAGCTGCGATGCTAGAGACAGGAGGATCCACCACCTAAATCTCTCAATTCTCATCTTTCAAAGTAGCTGATGAAAAACCCTTAATAGTTGAAGAAATTGAGAAGCAGGCACTTGAGTTTAAACGTTTGAATGAAATCAAGAAAGACAAAGAGCTGGATGAAGCCAAGTTGAAATCCATGTCTCCTCAACTCAAAGAGGAGCAAAGACAAAGACTAAGAGAAATGAAGATGAAACGCGCAGAGGCTCTCAAAAAGGTAAAGGCTAACTATGATGCCTGCGTTACCAAAAGATATGCTCCAGGTACTATCACCAAGTTCAAATACACAGTCAAGAAATCAACACATACCCCAACATGGTCATTTGGAGAGATAACCAACAAGGAAACATGGATGTGTTTGATGATTTCAAGCTTAAGACACTTGGTTTGACTGAATGGTTAGAAATTGAAGCTTTAGCTGCAAAGAGGACTAGACAGGCAAATATCTTACTCCTTAAGACTCTGAGAGCTAAGTTCAACTGGCTGAAAGAAACAGCAGCCAAACTCAAAATTGATCCACCCCCACAGCTGTTTGAACCAGAACCAACAAAGGCTGAGAAGAAAAGAAAAATGATGTCTTAGTTCCTTCAAGAAACCTTTGTAACTGATGATATCCAAGTAGATGGAATGCACAAGAACTTGATTCTCCCAAATAGGATTGTAGGGCCTGTTGATGGTCAGACTTATACCGAGCCTGAAAAAGGAATGGCCTACATGAACATGGGATGTCAGTATGTGTTCCAAAGGGAAGATGAGATGGGGCTGGAATTAACTATTCGGCTTATTTTGTTTCAAAAGGTGCTTAAACTGAACATAGAGTATTCCAAGGAATTTGCCCAAGCATTGAAGACTGAATTGGATACTAGGACAGACATAACTGAGGCTGAATAGAAAATCAAGAATGATGATTATTAATGTTTTCACAGCTGAATGTTTACTATCATATTTTGTTTTACTCATGTATTATATTTGGATTTTTTAAGTATTAATGAAGTATGAAGTTGTTTGTTAGATCTGTTATGTGTAAGAAGAAGCTGTTATCTCACTTACTATAACTCATATAGATCTTGTTGTATTTATGTTTAAATAGGGGGAGATTGTTGGGAATCTAAGTCTGTTAGAATTCCTTTAGTCATAGATTTAAACTTAAATAAGCTATTTGATATTAACTTGCATGTGCCTAAGAGACAGGCAAGTAACCCAAGACTCACAGAGTTCTAAGTCTCTGTGAGAAACCACAGAGGATTCCATGTTAGCGACATTGTCAAGGAAGTCGAAGATTACTTGAAGACATACTCATTGGCTGTGTTGGATAACAACCAAGATGTATCAGGGACTCTGAGTGGTTGAGGGTTAACAGGGGTGGCAATACCCTGTTAACACTCACACTCAGTACACTTTGGACATGCCTAAGTGTTTAGGAGGGAAGTTTCACAGCCTAAAGTACAAGGAATGAAGAAAAGGGAAACTATGTCAGCTCTGTTTCCCTAAAGCGTTGTGGCAGACTACCAAGAATAGAATAGCATCTTTTGACAAATGTATGACATTGTCTGTTTTGTGTAGTCACCATCAACCAGTACTAATAGTCAACCTCGTACCACTATAAATAGGATATGTAGGCTAGAGTTAATGTTGTTCACTTTGTTAGATTTCACACATTAACTCTTTACAACTCATAGAAAGAACAAATGTGCTTGTGTTCTTGAGTTTGCTTTATTTTGTCCAAATTGTACACAACACATTGTCCTCAAACTGTGTTATCCATAACACATGTAATACTTATACAATAATAAAGTACTACGTTTGAAAAGTATTTACTTGTGTTGATTATCCTCATTATTCGTTTCAAGCTAGTTTTAGGGACTTTCAATGTCAATTGGTGAAACATTTGGATTTATCTAAAATCCAATAATAGAATTCGAATATTATATTAAGTATAAAGACCAAAAATGATATCTTACAATCATGAGGGACTAAAATAAGCATTGTTTAAACTTTGGGTTCAAACTATAAATAAATTATGTGTAAAACCCGCATGTTTTTACCATGAATAGTACCCTTAAGATCGTACGTACTAGATTAAAACTTTCCTATTATAGTATGATTACGTTCACGTGTTAGAATTTTACGTATTACGTACGTGTTAGAACACGATAAGTATTTATTACGTACGAACACACAATAATTATTTAACAATAATTAATCACGAGCATGAGATCATGAAATCATGAACGTAATTGAATCACGAACTAATACTAATTACGTATATATATTTATTACGAGCACGAATAAATATATTAAGTCACGTTTAATATTTAACGAGAACACATAAAACACGAACACAAATAAACACGAACGAACACTTAAATAAAGAGACACGGAAAATGGTACGGGTACCCCATGTGGGGCCCCCTACCCGCGGCTACATCAAGAAAGATGGGCCAAGCCCATCAGATTTTACTAAGAAGGGGTAAAGGTAAAATCTTGTTTCATTTTTTTCACATTACAGTAAACTTAAACAAAAACCTAAAAGATTTTTCTCCTTCTCCTTCTTCCTCTCTTTGGCCGCCACATATAACACAAGAAAAGGGGGTGTTCTTTTGATTTTGATCTTGAATCTTCTACGTGTGTTTGTGTGTGTTCATGCTCGTTAGATCCACGTATTCGGTATACCTTTTAATCCTTTTTCTTTTTGATTTGATTTAACAAAATTAATTAAGAACATGATGTTTTTAAAAACCTAAGTAAAAACATAAACTAGACATGTAATTGGTTATGGGGTAAATCAAAAGGGTGGATTTAGGGGTGTTTGGTTTGGCCGACGCCTAAACTGAACCCCAAAGGGGTCTCGGTTTGGCTTATAGACCACCACCGAGACCACAAGGTCTCGGTTTGGTGGTGTGGGTCCCACGGCAGCAACAAACAAGGGGGAACCCCGAAGTGGTTCGGGGTATGGTGTTGATTTCGAGTCCGGTTCATGGTTTCTAGTCACGATCCGGTTCATGATTTATGTCAAGGTTATGTTTTTATAAATTAAATTAATAAAATATGACATGATTAATTTAATAAAACATGACTTAGGTTATAATTTAATTATTAGATCATGGAATTTTTAACCTAAGTATTTATATTTTCTAGACCTTATAATTAAATAATTATTAAAAACCATGGTTATAACTAATTAATTAACATGACTTAGGTTATTTTATTAATAGTTAATAATACATGTTTTAATCTAAGTATTGAACTTTATTTAATTAAAAACATGATATATTTAATTAAATACTTTTAACCTATAGTTTATTTAAATTACATGTAATAATTAATAAACTATATCTTATATCATTATGACTTAGAAAATAATCAGAAAACACTTAAGCTTTATACTTTGCTTATTTAACCAACTTATATCTAATTATGGAAACTTTCTATTTTTAGAAACTTATTTAATTAAGGCAGCTAATCTATTTATGGAAACTTTATATTTTTAGAAACTTATCTATTTTAAGCAGTAATTCTATTTTTGGAAACTTTCTATTTTTGGAAACTTTCTATTTTTGAAAACTTTCTATATTTGGAAACTTTCTATTTTTGGAAACTTTCTATTTTTGGTAACTTTTTATTTTTAGAAACTTTATATTTTAGGAAACCTGCTATTTTTAGAATGTTACTTATTATTACACAGTAAGTATAATAATACATGAAATACAAGTAATACTTAATCAGAATAGACATAATATAAGATAAACACAGTTTAAGGCTTAAAACAGTAAAACATGACCTGAACGTATAAAATAAGCTAAGACATGATATAAAACCAGTTACATATTTAGTAATCAGATACTTATTCACGTATGTATTTATGTAGCATTAGTGATACCGAAGTAGGATCCTCCTCAGTTCGTCTTCTTCGTTCACTGGACATAAGGTACGGATTCCCATCCTTTCAGTATGGATATTCTTTCCTTATTAGGATTCCCCGTATGCAGCCAAATGTTTTCCCGTAGTATAAGTTTATATGTTTGACTTGCTTATGTTTAATTTAGAATACCTATAGCCATATACATGCATGACCAGTTTCACCTAGTTATGGAGGTACCATAACCATAACACTAGAGGCACTGGTGTTATGACTTCACCACGGCGGAGTGATTGCTCGTGGCGTCCCTTCAGCTTTTGGCCATATTATTATATTTATCATGTGGGGCGTATGGGTGCATCCTAGTTACATGTTTTTCAGCAGATTACTCAGTGTGAATGTGGTGTGTGCCTTGCATCCTTCACAAGGAGCTGATCCCTCCTACCCAAAACCAGTATATTAAATTAGAGGCAGCCCCTCTAATTTGCATGATGAGGTCACCCCTCCAAGTATTCATGCACGGTGGATTTTTATGATCTATATTGGCTAATGGTAGAATATGTTAAACAGTTTTTATAAGATAAACATAAGGCTTTTCAAACTATAAAACCAGTTTTACCAAGACTTAACCAGGATATTCGGGACTTAGTTTCTTCCACTGTCATATGTTATATGCTTATCTTATTCATTCTTTATTGTACATCCGTGCACTGAGCGTATTGCTCAGCCGTTTTCCTTTTCTATGTTCCCAAAACGGCAGGTACTCAGGGACGCTCGTAGACTTTAAGCGTACGTGCATATGGACTGGAAGCTTTCTAGCCTTTCTTTACTTTATGCATTATCTTTACTTTGATACACCTGCTATGGACATTGTTTAGTCCTTTCCTTTATAGTATTTATGTTTGTGTGTGATGAGCTTTACTTTTGGACTACCAATGTTTGATTCCGGTATTTTCCTTTTATGGTCATGTAATGTTTAGACATTTTTCCTTGTATGCTTTGATGACACGCCATAATTACGCGTGACATTCCATTATCAAAATGGGGTGTTACAACTATGGTATCAGAGCCAAGGCTTCGACCTGTAGGCTCTCAAAATATGACCTGTGATTAGTGGGTAGTCACTATGGTCTTCCTAGAACTGACAGTCGTTTTTCATGCATTCATCATTTTTTATGCATACATATATATGTCATTGTCGCATGTTTATGACTAAGTAATGGTTGGTACAGGACTGGCCCTATTTAGTCGCATGTGTTTTATCGAAACTTTTAAATTTGGGACCGACCCATAGGCGTCCCCTCGTCATGTCTTTTATTTTGGGTGAACTGACCATAGGCGTTCACTCTCGAGCATACAAAAGTTTTCATAAAACTGCATCATGCATTCATACACAAAAATTTCTTGCATAAAATTTTTCTCTTGAATTTTGGTATAATTTTTTTTCATGTATATATATTTTATGTTTTGATCTGTTTAATCATATGTTTTATGTTATACTGTCAGATGGTTCTCACACGCGAACAGGAACAACTCAATGCTGCAATCCAAGCTGCAATGCAAGCTTTGCTTCCTCAACTGAGGAACGACATCAGGGCTGAGGTTCAAGCTGCCAACAATCAGCAGCATAACCAGGCACCTCCTCCTCCTCCTCCAGTGACATTAGCAGTATGGCTGGAGAGATTCAACAAGCTCCGTCCTCGAGCTTTTGAGAAAACAGATAGCCCCAGTGATGCTGAAAGCTGGTTGGCTCACATCAAGAAGATTTTCAATGCTATGGGTTGTGACCCCGCGTACAAGGCGAGGTTGGCATGCTATCGGTTCGAAGGCGATGTGCTAAATTGGTGGCTAGTGTTGATGCAGTCTGAGAGAGGTGACGATTGGGTTGCTGGTTTGACATGGCTCAGTTCAAGGTCAGGGTGATGGAGCAGTTCTTTCCCAAGGCTGAGCAAGACAAGCTCAAGAGGGAGTACCATAGGATCCGACAGAGAGATGGGGAGAATAGCAACGAGTTTATGCAGCGCTTTCTTCGCTTAGCTGGTTTCCTTGGTGCAGCAGCAGGTACTCCTGAAGAGCAGGCACACCACTTTAGGTGGGCTCTTCGCACATCGGTCGCAAACAATCTGGTGTGTGCTACGTTCAACACTGTATCACAAGTGGCCGATGCAGCACGTAAGCTGGAGATGCTGCAGGAGAGAGATGAGTTCGGGGAAGCTGAGAGACCCGACAAGAGGTAAACATTCGTATTCAAGCGGTATCAATCCGTATTCTTTCCATATATGTCAATTATTCATCTCTTTAAAATGTATCTTCCAGGCAGAAAACTGGGGACCGGTCTCAGCCGGCTACTCAGCAGCAGCCTCATCAACCCAAGGGAAACGGTCAGACTAACGAGCGTTTTGCTACGGAAAGGCGTGGCGGTAATGATAATTACCGTAACAACGCTGGACACTCCAACAACAGCAGGTCCTAATACTTACGCATTTTCTTATAATTTCATGTTATAACTCATATTCTGACGCTTTAGCAAAACTTCTACCAGGAACCATGGAAACGGTAGGGACCAGAACCAGAGAGGTTCACAACCTAGCCATCCAGCTATCACTGGTATTCAATCTTACGATTATCCGCATTGTCCTTTGTACCCTATTATCATGTCTTATGTAAAATTTTTTATCAGGTTCTCAGCCAGCCAGAGCACCTGCTGGAGGGTATACTCATCCTCTTTGCTCTACTTGCCACCGTAGGCACCCAGGGCCATGTCTTCGTAACACTGACGCATGCTTCAAGTGTGGTCTTCCTGGCCATATCATGAAGGATTGCCGTAAGGGCGAGATGGAGGGCACATCGGGACATGCTGATTTTAAGCCACCTCCTACCACCGGGCGTGTCTACACGACATCTCGAGACCAGGTCAACAAGTCTACAGGTACCATCACTAGAATCTTGTATATGTATGGTCAAGCTGCGTGTGTTCTTTTCGATACGGGTGCTACGCACTCGGTCATTTCTACTGCTTATGCTAAGAACATTAGGATGCTCCCCATGCCACTAGAGAATAGACTTACTATTTCCACGCCTTTGAGGGACTCTGTATTAATCACCCATGTATACAAGAGTCTTCCCCTAGAATTTGACGATAAGGTTCGACCTGTTGACGCACTTCCGCTGGACATGAATGACTTCGACATGATTTTGGGCATGGATTGGCTATCCAAGCATCATGCTACCATAGACTGCCATTCATATCGAGTTATCTTTGGTGATGTTAATGCACCAGAGTACTTTCATAACGGGTTCGTACCCGGACGGTCTGTACAAATCATTTTACCCTGCAAGCGCGTGCACTACTGTCATATGGCTGTGAGGGTTATCTAGCTACGGTTCACGACATGGATGTTGAATCTCCATCAATTCAGGATCAACCAATAGTGTCGGAATTCCAAGATGTATTTCCAGCAGAACTTCTGGGCATACCACCTGCACGAGAAGTGGAATTCAATATCAAGCTTATTCCAGGAGCTGAACCAATCTCCAAGGCTCCTTATCGCATGGCTCCCATAGAGCTGAAGGAGCTGAAGGATCAACTGCAAGAACTTCTTGAACGAGGTTTCATTTGACCGAGCGCATCTCCATGGGGCGCACCGGTCTTATTTGTTAAGAAGAAGGACGGCAGTATGCGTCTTTGCATAGACTATCGCGAGCTCAACAAGATTACTATCCGGAATAGGTATCCACTGCCTCGTATAGACGATCTGTTTGACCAACTCCAAGGGGCCAAACACTTCTCCAAGATTGATCTTAGGTCAGGATACCATCAGCTACGGGTTAAGGAGCAGGACATCGCCAAGACTGCTTTTCGTACCCGCTATGGCCACTACGATTTTGTAGTTATGTCATTCGGCCTGACAAATGCTCCAGCAGTGTTCATGGACTTGATGAACAGAATCTTCCATGAATTTCTGGACAAGTTCGTCATTGTCTTCATCGATGACATCCTAATTTTCTCCAAGTCCAAGGAGGAACACGAAGACCATCTTCGTACAGTACTACAGATTCTTCGCCGGAAGCAGCTGTATGCTAAATTCTCCAAGTGTGAGTTCTGGTTAGACAAGGTGGCATTCTTAGGTCACATTGTATCAGCAGAAGGAATCAGTATGGATCCAGCGAAGGTTGAGGCCATTACTAAGTGGCCGAGGCCGACATCAGTGACGGAAGTCCGCAGTTTCTTAGGCTTAGCTGGCTATTACCGTAGGTTCGTAGAGAACTTTTCCCGCTTAGCACTACCATTGACCAAACTGATGCGGAAAAGGGAGAAATTCGTCTGGACTGAAGAACGAGAGAAGAGCTTTGAAGACCTGAAGCAGAAGCTAGTATCTGCACCTATTCTTACTCTCCCATATGGTACGGGTGGATTTCAAATCTACAGTGATGCATCGGGGAAGGGACTTGTGTTCTCATGCAACATGGGAAAGTGATCGCGTACGTTTCACGACAGCTTAAGCCTTACGAAGAAAATTACCCCACACATGACTTGGAACTTGCTGCAGTCGTGTTTGCATTGAAGATATGGAGGCACTACTTATATGGAGAATCATGTGACATTTTCACGGACCACAAGAGCTTGAAGTATATCTTCACTCAACGTGAATTGAACATGAGGCAGAGGAGATGGTTAGAGATGTTGAAGGATTATGACATTAATCTACAGTATCATCCCGGAAAGGCAAATGTAGTAGCAGATGCTCTTAGCAGGAAGTCCGGAATGATCAACGGCATTAAAATTGAGGAGGAAATCATAAGAGACTTGGAGCGACTAGACATCGAGATCATGGCACGTGGACAACACGGTTACTGGGCTAATCTTAGAGTAGAACCCGAGTTACTCTCTAAGATCAAGGAAGCTCAGAAAGATGATGGAGAAATCTGGGCGATAGTACAGAATTTGGAGAAACAGACAGAATTCAGAGTAGATGCAGATGGTATCGTATGGCAGGGCACGAGACTTTGTGTTCCTGATGACCAAGAACTACGGGAAGCCTTGTTAGCTAAAGCTCATAGCTCCCCATTCTCTATACA
Organism: Glebionis coronaria; assembly: GCA_025667525.1. Classification (NCBI taxonomy): domain Eukaryota; kingdom Viridiplantae; phylum Streptophyta; class Magnoliopsida; order Asterales; family Asteraceae; genus Glebionis; species Glebionis coronaria. The sequence goes on from CM046875.1 coordinate 522,920,247, forward strand.
TCCTGGTTCGACTAAGATGTACCATGACAGCAAGCAGTACTTTTGGTGGAGTGGTATGAAACAGGATGTGGCCACTTACGTCTCCAAATTTCTTACCTGCCAGCAGGTTAAGATCGAGCATCAGTGATCTGGCGGTCTCCTTCAACCGTTAGATATTTTAGAGTGGAAGTGGGACAAAATCACCATGGATTTTGTTACTGGTCTTCCGCTTACCAAGAGGAAGCACGATGCAATTTGGGTTATCGTAGATCGACTTACCAAATCAGCTCATTTCTTACCGATCCGCAAGGAAGATCCGGTAAGTAAACTCGCCGATATGTATAGAAGAGAGATCATGAGACTCCACGGTGCTCCATCCAGCATCGTCTTAGACAGAGATCCTCGTTTCACTTCGCGATTTTGGAAGAGTCTGCAGAAAGCTTGGGGTACACAACTTAAGCTCGGCACGGCTTTTCATCCTCAAACAGACGGACAGTCGGAACGAACGATTCAGACATTGGAAGACATGTTGAGGTCATGTGCGTTGGAATGGACGGGTGATTGGGACGATTACATCTGTTTGGTGGAGTTTGCATACAACAACAGTTGGCACGCAAGTATCAAGTGTGCTCCTTTCGAGATGTTGTATGGCAGGAAGGGTCGCGCCCCAATCTGCTGGGATCAGGTTGGCGAGCGAACACTTGAAGGACCAGAAATCAAAGAGATGACCAATGAAAAGATTGTAGTAGCTAAGCAGAAACTTCAGGAAGCACGGTCACGTCAGAAGAGTTACGCCGATAAGCATCGTAGGGACATACATTATAACGTAGGAGATCACGTCTTCCTTAAGGTTTCACCGACACGTGGTGTTAGACGCTTCGGGATTAAAGGGAAGCTCAGTCCTCGTTTCATCGGACCGTTTGATATCATCGAACGAGTCGGTGAAGTATCTTACCTGTTAGCGTTACCTCCGCAGCTTTCTCATGTGCACAATGTGTTTCATGTGTCCTTACTCAGAGGGTACCAGTATCATCCCCTTCACATGGTTCAGTATCCACTGGAACAGATACATGAAGATCTCACTTTCATAGAAGAACCCGAACGAGTTCTTGACAGACAAGAACGAGTCATGAGAAGGAAGACGATTCCATTCGTCAAAATCCTTTGGAGGGATCATACCGAGCGGGAAGCCACTTGGGAAACAGAGGAGTCTATCCGGGCTTCTTACCCTCATTTAATATTTTGAATTCGGGTATGTTCTTCTTTTCCAGTTTACTTTATCTATAATTCGGGGACGAATTATTCTTTTTAGGGGGGAAGAGTTGTAAAACCCGTATGCTTTTACCATGAATAGCACCCTTAAGATCGTACGTACTAGATTAAAACTTTCCTATTATAGTATGATTACGTTCACGTGTTAGAATTTTACGTATTACGTACGTGTTAGAACACGATAAGTATTTATTACGTACGAACACACAATAATTATTTAACAATAATTAATCACGAGCATGCGATCATGAAATCATGAACGTCATTAAATCACGAACTAATACTAATTACGTATATATATTTATTACGAGCACGAATAAATATATTAAGTCACGGTTAATATTTAACGAGAACACATAAAACACGAACACAAATAAACACGAACGAACACTTAAATAACGAGACATGGAAAACGGTACGGGTACCCCATGTGGGCCCCCTACCCGCGGCTACATCAAGAAAGATGGGCCAAGCCCATCAAATTTTACTAAGAAGGGGTAAAGGTAAAATCTTGTTTTCATTTTTTTCACATTACAGTAAACTTAAACAAAAACCTAAAAGATTTTTCTCCTTCTCCTTCTTCCTCTCTTTGGCCGCCGCATATAACACAAGAAAAGGGGGTGTTCGTTTGATTTTGATCTTGAATCTTCTACGTGTGTTCGTGTGTGTTCATCCTCGTTAGATCCACGCATTCGGTATACCTTTTAATCCTTTTTCTTTTTTATTTGATTTAATAAAAATAAATAAGAACATGATGTTTTTAAAAACCTAATTAAAAACATAAACTAAACATGTAATTGGTTATGGGGTAAATCAAAAGGGTGGATTTAGGGGTGTTTTGTTTGGCCGGCGCCTAAACCGAACCCCAAGGGGGTCTTGATTTGGCTTATAGACCACCACCGAGACCACAAGGTCTCGGTTTGGTGGTGTGGGTCCCATGGCAGCAGCAAACAAGGGGGAACCCCAAAGTGGTTCGGGGTATGGTGTTGATTTCGAGTATGGTTCATGGTTTCTAGTCACGATCCGGTACATGGTTTATGTCAAGGTTATGTTTTTATAAATCATATGTTATAAATTAAATTAATAAATATGACATGATTAATTTAATAAAACATGACTTAGGTTATAATTTAACTATTAGATCATGGAATTTTTAACCTAAGTATTTATATTTTCTAAACCTTATAATTAATTAATTATTAAAAACCATGGTTATAACTAATTAATTAACATGACTTAGGTTATTTTATTAATAGTTAATAATACATGTTTTAACCTAAGTATTTAACTTTATTTAATTAAAAACATGATATATTTAATTAAATACTTTTAACCTATAGTTTATTTAAATTACATGTAATAATTAATAAACTATACCTTATATCATTATGACTTAGAAAATAATCAGAAAACACTTAAGCTTATATACTTAGCTTATTTAACCAACTTATATCTAATTATGGAAACTTTCTATTTTTAGAAACTTATTTAATCAAGGCAGCTAATCTATTTGTGAAAACTTTTTATTTTTAGAAACTTATCTATTTTAAGAAGTAATTCTATTTTTGGAAACTTTCTATTTTTGGAAACTTTCTATTTTTGGAAACTTTCTATTTTTGGAAACTTTCTATTTTTAGAAACTTTCTATTTTTGGAAACTTTCTATTTTTGGTAACTTTTTATTTTTGGAAACTTTCTATTTTAGGAAACCTGCTATTTTTAGAAAGTTACTTATTATTACACAGTAAGTATACTAATAGATAAAATACAAGTAATAAATCAGAATAGACAGAATATAAGATAAACACAGTTTAAGGCTTAAAACAGTAAAACATGACATGAACGTATAAAATAAGCTAAGACATGATATAAAACCAGTTACGTATTTAGTAATCAGATACTTATTCACGTATGTATTTATGTAGCATTAGTGATACCGAAGTAGGATCCTCCTCAGTTCGTCTTCTTCGTTCACTGGACATAAGGTACGGATTCCCGTCCTTTCAGTATGGACATTCTTTCCTTATTAGGATTCCCCGTATGCAGCCAAATGTTTTCTCGTAGTATAAGTTTATATGTTTGACTTGCTTATGTTTAATTTAGAATACCTATAGCCATATACATGCATGACCAGTTTCACCTAGTTATGGAGGTACCATAACCATAACACTAGAGGCACTGGTGTTATGACTTCACCACGGCGGAGTGATTGCTCATGGCGTCCCTTCAGCTTTTGGCCATATTATTATATTTATCATGTGGGGCGTATGGGTGCATCCTAGTTACATGTTTTTCAGCAGATTACTCAGTGTGAATGTGGTGTGTGTCTTGCATCATTCACAAGGAGCTGATCCCTCCTACCCAAAACCAGTATATTAAATTAGAGGCAGCCCCTCTAATTTGCATGATGAGGTCACCCCTCCAAGTATTCATGCACAGTGGATTTTTATGACCTATATTGGCTAATGGTAGAATATGTTAAACAGTTTTTATAAGATAAACATAAGGCTTTTCAAACTATAAAACCAGTTTTACCAAGACTTAACCAGGATATTCGGGACTTAGTTTCTTCCGCTGTCATATGTTATATGCTTATCCTATTCATGTTTTATTGTACATCCGTGCACTGAGCGTATTGCTCAGTCGTTTTCCTTTTCTATGTTCCCAAAACGACAGGTACTCAGGGACGCTCGTAGACTTTAAGCGTACGTACATATGGACTGGAAGCTTTCTAGCCTTTCTTTACTTTATGCATTATCTTTACTTTGATACACTTGCTATGGACATTGTTTAGTCCTTTCCTTTACAGTATTTATGTTTGTGTGTGATGAGCTTTACTTTTGGACTACCGATGTTTGATTCCGGTATTATCCTTTTGTGGTCATGTAATGTTTAGACATTTTTCTTGTATGCTTTGATGACACGCCATAATTACGCATGACATTCCATTATCAAAATAGGGTGTTACATTATGCACAAGGAATGTTTTGGTACAAACGAAAACCTCAGGGTTATTTTTGGAACATAATAAAGTATTAGATAAATTTAATACATCTATTTATAGACGAGAATACAATTATGTACATCATTTTTCTAAATTGCCATCGAGGATACATGAACGAACGTACATATAAATAAAGTCATAACAATATATATAAGACGAAAATATATATACTTGTGACCTATTTAAGAACAAGAATGAACGTACAATTTATTGAACAAAATATATTTATTATATATTCATATACTGAGAACCACTTATTTACTTAGGTATTTGATGTCCTGCGCGCATTTTGACTTGGAAACATTGATCATTTCCCGAGCATTATTCAAATGAGTTCATGGCCCCACATTTTGAATATATTAAATGTTTTTGTGCAATATTGAGAGAGAAAACATGCAGTACATTTTTAAAAGAAGGCATACGGAACATGAGTACATTTTGATTACATTTGCCTTTTGTTGGATGCACCATGACCCGTGGATTGTAAACTGTTAATTGTTTTATAGCGTGGATGTTATAAATAGATATATTTGGGATTGATTATCCTCGTCTGGGTGAGTAGCGCTCACTGTGCCTAGGCCAGGACAACAGACGTAAACCATGTTGGATATCTTACGGCGTACATTTGGGTGGTCCTCATATGTTGTGGACCCCTACGATGTCTAGCGTCATTTTACAGGCAATAGGGAATGTAATTGGCTTATAGTGTTTGCTTTGTGCATTACTATACGAGACATTTTGCGGTCCTAAACTTGATTTTATCAAACCTATGAATTCACCAACTTTATGTTGACCGTTTTAAGCATGTTTTTCTCATGTAACTGAGCAGGATTGTGTGTGCATGGACTGATCATCATTTAGGAACATAAAAATGATGGGGGGTTTTATTTATCTTTGGGATAACTGTAAAATACTGATATTCACCTTTGCAACAATTTATGCTAAGACAATATTTGTAACATTTTATTTTAAAATCATATAATTTTTATATGCTATTTACTTTGTGATCCATTACGTGACACCCAAGTTCACTCTGCCGCATGTCTATATTGAGGGTGTCACAAGCTTAGTCCAAGTCTCCTATCTTCGGCCGAAGATAAAACAACAGTGTCTAAAATACCAATCAGCTCTTCCTACTAAGACGACATAATACCTCCTCTATGCATACGACGAAAAGAGTTATCCCAGCCCGGTTGAGCCATCTTCTTTGTAACATATATATTATTTTTATTTTCCAATGCATATATCCTGTGAAATCTATGTTTGAACGCAACATCTTCTATCCAAATCTCTTTTCAAAATTTTGTATTGGACCCATTACCAACTCGTTTCGAGCAAAAACCTATTAAACCAATCCCTTTCTTTCTTAGGTGTTTTACACATTTAACTATATTGCACCAAATAGAGTTATAGCTAGAAACAAGCAACCTACTCGTGTTCACACCATGTGAACCATGAATAACCTTTACCACTCTAGCCCACCACGCCTCAAAATTTGGTAGAAATATCCAAATCCATTTGAATAACAAAGCACGATTAAGCGCAAACACACTATTAACTCCTAATCCTCCAAATTTCTTGGTAGAAAGAAATGACTTCCAAACCACCCAAGACAGTTTTTGCATATCCGCATCTCCTCCCAAGTAAAATCTTTTGCCTAAAGCCTCGAGACATATAAAAGATAAGAGTTGCCCCAAGCACTGATTTAAGGAGCGTCAATAGACAAAGTTTCAGCTTTAAATTTAAGAGTTTGGAAGTAACCTTGTCAAGTACACATTTCATTGCTTTCACTCTAGTCATATTCTCAACCATCGTTAACCCAAGATATACCAAAGGAATCTTTACAAGTTTATACGTAGTGTACATCTCAACCATCGTTAACCCAAGATATACCAAAGGAATCTTTACAAGTTTATACGTAGTGTACATCACCATTTCCTGGACATCATGGGACTGGACTCCGAAACTTAAGATTTTGCTCTTCTACAAATTTATTGATATTCTCGAGGCAAGATGAAAAACATGCAATAAATTAGCAATATTCTTTTTACTCCAGCTTTCGACAAAAATGGCATCATCTGCATAAAAAGTTGAGAAACAAAAATAGCATTAATCGACTCACTAATACGTACACCTTGAAGCATGCCTTTTGAAAGTTTATGGACTTAAAATTAATAGTCGTAAAATAGGATCGAACTCGGGATCACGGGATTGCACACATAACGTAAAGGGTTAATTTATTTATAAAATATATTATATATATATTTATTAAATTAAACCAAAGCTTAACTAACGATCGTTAATAAATAAAAGTTAAGTTATAAACGACCGTTATGGAAACTAATAGAAGTGAAAAGAAGAAAGACAAAAGTTACGCAAACACCCCTTGGGGGCTTGCGACCGTCGGCCAAAGGAGAGGGGGCAAAGGGAAACTTTTGTTTCCTAATTCTTGTTTATTTACTTGGAGCCCAAGGATTGTCAAGCCTATATTAACAACCCCAAGGCCTTCATAATTTTTTGTCCCTCCCCTTTCTCTTGCTTCCTGCGATCGACACACACACACCCTTAGGGGTTTTCGTTGGTTTTCGATTTAGCTATTTATCTAGTCCTAGCCCCTCTCTAGGGTTGTTGGGTAGATATTTCATAAGCGTTGAAGCTCGGTTTGTTCGTGCTAGACTCACGATTAACTCGCCGTATTACGTGTGTACAAGAGCGTGATATAGTCTTGCTTTAGACTATATTCTTGGTGGTGTTCGTGATAAACCCTAGTTGCCGTTTGTTCCGTCGTCTTGTGGATCTTGCAAGGATAAAGGTATGTAACCCTAATCTTGATTAATATAATCGTGCTAAATTAATGATCTTGTTAATTGCTTCCGCTATGCGTTCTTTGATCCATATTAGGGTTTTAAATAATTGTTATGAACTGTATAAACCATCAGTGGCATCGAGAGCCGTTTTAACATGATTATAATTATCAAGATCTAAAGTTTTTTTTAACTAATATTGATTTGTGATAAAAATTACATGTTGTTTTTTAGGTTTTATAAAAATTAGGGTTTTTGTTTTTATTGTTTTTTAAAAATCGGCTATTGCCGAATTTTTTATAATTTTTTTTTGTAAACCCTAAAAATTACATGGTAATTAACTTTAGATGTTTTGCATGAATTAATTGTTATGTCATGTGTGGTTACGATCCGTAGTTTTTTTTAATTGTTAAGAGAATGTGGGAGATCCGTAATAAACATGCATGTTTCTTACGGATCAAATAATTTTGATTGCTATTTGCTTTATTTGATTCAAAGTTTTAAAATTAGGGAAGACTTTTTATGTTCATAAAAACCCTAGATTTTATGTTCTTTGAATAAATTGTTATGCATGTGGCTATTTGATTTAGTTTTTTTTTACTACTTGTTTTCATGCGTTTTATATTGTATGTTGTAAAAAGGGTAATTTTTTTTAAGAAAAATAATATGGACTAAATCTTATCAAAATTAATGAATTGTTTTGAGATGTAAATTACATATGATTTGTGTTGATTAGAATTGTAATAGCAACTTAACGGCCTACTCAATTTTGGCAAACTATAAAGTGGGTATAACGCACCGCTGGTCATGTACCCGGTTAAGGAAGGAGGTGTTATGCTTCAGCGCTGACCAAATTCCCGGCTCGCCTGTGCGTCAAAAATTAGAATTACCTACGGTTGTTATTGGTATAATTCTTTAAGGTTGATTTAACTACATTAATTCACATCCGAAACACAATGAATAAGGTTATTGCTTTGTGCTATAACTAAGTTCTAGAAAAAGTACGGTGTGAATTTAGTTGTGTGTAAAATCTTTAATTGGTTTAACCAATACCTCAACTTGCAAGTATATGATGAACTTTTAGTCTCACCAAAAGTTCACTAAACTTTTTATTAAACTTATGTTATGGAGATGTATGCATGCTTCTCCATACATGATTTTGACACCAAAATCTATACCCTAAATTTAAGTCATATGCCCTCTAATTGACGAACACTTGAAGTTACAATTGTCGTCATATAAGATATCGGACGATGTTGTAATGGAGAGAAAACTTCATGACTGAATAAGATTGCACATGAAGGTTTTACGTTCTTTAGATTAGTCGACTTAATTGAGTTACTCAGTGAGAACTGGAAACTTAAGGCATAAAGTAGGGATAAAACATGTTTACAATGCAAATGATTTTGGCAATGTAAATCCCTAACATATCTAGAAATTGCAAATTTGTTTGTCAATTATTGTTCGACAAGTTACTGTATTGAATACATTTGTCACTAGCAGATCAACTGATGTGATGAATCTATGTCAATATGGGTTCTAGTTTCAAGGAAAATACTATGGTTTTATTACCGGGGTAATTTTATTTTCTTGAATTGTATTATCAAAAATACTAATGTTTGAACTTATTTCTGTAGAAATGGCTCAACCCGAAAGCAATCTGACAATAAGCTCGGCGTTCAAAGCTTTCTTTGAACGGCCTGAACTTACTGGTCCTAATTTCAATGACTGGTATCGCTCACTAAGAATTGTTCTGAGAGCAGCGGGTACTATCAATATCTTGGAAACTCCTTTTCCGGAGGATCTTGCTGAAGGAGCATCTGATGCGGAAAGGCTTCAACACGCTGCTAACGTTAAGAAGCACCATGAGGTGGCTGCTATAATGTTAGGGAAAATGGCTCCATCACTTCAAAGGAAGTATGAGCTATTTCCACCGCAGCAAATGCTTGATGAACTCAAGGCTGTGTATGAAACGCCGCAAGCTGTAGAGATCTATGATCTGGTTGATGCTCTACATAGTTGCAAGCAAGCTCCTGGAAAGTCCGTAAGTGCTCATTATATGGAGATGAGGGGTTATATGGAACTACTCATCGCACTAGGACAACCCTTTGATCATAATATGGCTATTAACTTGATCAATAGGTCCCTTAATAAGGACTTCAATGATTTCGTTCGTAACTATAATATGCATTGCACGGGGAAGACAGTTAATGATTTGCATGCAATGCTCATTGACTTCGAAAAGGGTTTGAAATATAAGGCATCCACTGCTACTCCTCAAGTACTTTATGTACAAAAGGGTAGAGTGGCGAAACCAAAACCGAAAGTGAATAAGAAGCAGAAAGGCAAAGGCAAGGTTGATAAGAGCAAACAAGTTGCGACTACATCAAAACCGAAGCAGAACTTTGCTAAGAAATCTCAGAAAGATGAGACTTGTCACTACTGCAAGATGACTGGACACTGGAAGAGGAATTGCTCTCTCTATCTCCATGAAATGGCAGAACATAAGAAGAAGGCTGAGCTAGTTGCTGCAGCACCATCTTCTGGCAACTTATTTATGATATAGTTATTTAATCTTTCATACAAATCAAACTCTTGGGTATATGATACGGGATGTGGTATTAATATTTGTAATACCCTGCAGGGATTTGAGTTGAAGAGGAGGCTTACCTATGGGGAACAATTTCTGCAAGTGGGCAATGGCGCACAAGTAGCGGTTGAAGCTATAGGAATATTTAAATTAGTTTTACCTTCGGGTTTAGTACTGTTTTTAAATAATTGTCATTATGCACCTACAATTGTTAGGGGTGTCATTTCCATTTCTTGTATGTTGGATCTTGGATTTAATCACACGATTGATAATAATGGAATTTCTATTTTCAAAGATGGTTTATTCTATTTTGATGCAATTTCTGTGAATGATGTTTTTGAAATTAACATGCATAATAAAAATCGAGGAAAAATAATTCTGTTTTTAGCATAAATAAGAAGAGTAAGTTAGACAAGAACTCTTCTTATCTTTGGCATTGTAGGCTTGCCCATATTGGGAAGACTCGCATACAAAAGCTTCAACGTGATGGGCTTTTGGAAAGTATCAATGATGAATCATTTGATAAATGTGAATCTTGTATCTCTGGAAAGATGACCAAGAAACTTTTTAATAGCAATATCGAAAGGGCTACTGAACTACTTGGTTTGATACATACTGATATGTGTGGACCACTTAGACATGTGTCAAGGAAAGGTGCTAGCTACTTCTTGAAGTTTACGGATGATTATAGCCGTTATGGTTATGTTTATTTACTTAAGCATAAACATGAGGTATTTGAAACATTCAAGACGTTTAAAGCAGAAGTAGAGTTATAACTAGGAAAGAAGATTAAAGCTCTTCGTTCTGATCGTGGTGGTGAATATTTAAGTCAAGAGTTTAAAGATTATTTAAGTGAGAATGGAATTGTTTAGAAACTTACTTCTCCATATACTCCACAACAAAATGGTGTATCTGAAAGGAGAAATCGTACATTATTAGATATGGTGCGATCTATGTTTAATCTTACAACTTTACCATTATCCTTTTGGGATTATGCTCTTGAATCTGCTGTTCGTATTCTGAATATGGTTCCCACAAAGAAGGTTGATAAGACACCATATGAACTATGGCATGGCAAGAAGCCATTTTTGTCTTATTTGAAAGTCTGGGGTTGTGAGGCGTATGTGAAACGTGACTCTGGAGATAAACTCCAACAACGCTCAGTAAAATGTATCTTTGTAGGTTACCCTAAGGAAACTATGGGTTACTACTTTTATTATCCGGCTGAGAACAAAATAGTTGTGGCTCGGTATGAAGACTTCCTTGAAAATGATCTTGTAAATCAAGAATTCAGTGGGAGAAATTATGATCTTGAAGAAATTCAAGAAGATACATTGCCTTCTGAAAGTACTAGCGAAGAAATTCCTATAGAACCAGAAAGTCTGAGTGTTCCACCGGAATTAATTCCTCCACGTAGGTCTCAAAGGACCATACGTGCGCCAGGCAAACTATGTCTTTACATAGAGGATGATGAGGAGGAAGTAGGGGATCTTGGTGAACCTGCTAACTATCGATCCGCAATGTCCGATCCAGAAAAGTTGAAATGGATAGTTGCGATGAACGAGGAAATGAAATCCATGGAAATCAATGATGTTTGGATTCTTGTAGACGCGCCTAAAAATGCTAAAGTAGTGAAAAATAGGTGGATCTATAAGAAGAAAACCGACATGGATGGGGTTGTACAATCCTATAAAACACGTTTAGTAGCTAAAGGTTTTACTCAAACTTTTGGCATAGACTACGAGGAGACATTTTCTCCTGTAGCAGACTTACGAGCTATTAGGATTCTCATAGCTATAGCAACATACTATGACTATGAGATATGGCAAATGGATGTTAAAACTGCCTTCTTGAACGGTCGCTTAGATGAAGACATCTATATGCAACAACCGGAAGGGTACGTTGATCCTAAATATCCAAATCGCGTGTGCAAACTTCAAAGATCTATTTATGGTTTGAAGCAAGAATCACGTCAATGGAATAAGCGATTTGATGAAGAAATCAAAAAGTTCAGATTTATTCAAAATCGTGATGAGCCATGTGTATACCGCAAAGCTAGTGGGAGTAATGTAGTGTTCCTAATTCTATATGTCGATGACATATTAATCATGGGAAGTAACATTCCAAGACTTAAGGAAGTTAAGGATTATCTTGGTAAATGTTTTTCTATGAAGGATTTGGGAGATGCTGCATATATTCTGGGAATTATAATCTATCGAGATAGGAGTAGACGGTTAATTGGTCTTAGCCAAGATGCTTATATTGATAAGATATTGAAGAAGTATAACATGCATAACTCTAAGAATGGTTTTTTACCGATGGAGGTTAAGCATGAGTTAAGTCATGAGAAAGATGCATCATCACCTGAAGAGGTGGCTTACATGAAGAAGGTGCCTTATGCTTCGGCTGTAGGATCTATTATGTATGCTGTAAGATGCACAAGGCCTGATGTGGCGTTTGCTCAGAACATGGTCAGTAGATACCAACAGAATCCAGGAAAGTTCCACTGGACTGCTGTTAAGCATATTCTAAAGTATCTAAGGAGTACGAAAGATATGTTTTTGGTATTCGGGGGTAAACCAGACACAGAACTGAATGTAACAGGGTTCTGTGATGTGTCCTGGCAATGTGATAAAGACGATACGAAGTCTCAGACGGGTTACGTGTCTGTCATTAATGGAGGAGCAGTTGATTGGAAGAGCAGTAAGCAGAAAACCATTGCTATGCATGCGATTCAATCTGAGTACATGGCCGCTTCAGAAGCTGCAATGGAAGCTGTTTGGATTAGGAAGTTTATTGGAGATCTTGGAGTGATGCCTTCAATTAAAGAACCTATTGATATATATTGTGACAATTCTGCTGCAATATTATTCGCCAATGACCCTGAAGTTATGAAAGGCGCCAGACACTTTAAACGTAGATATCACTACGTTCGAGAACAAGTGGAAGCTAGAGAAATAAAATTAATAAAAGTTCACACAGATGATAACGTAGCTGATCCTTTTACTAAGGCTTTATCTAGGCCAAAGGTAGTTAAGCATGCCAAGGCAATTGGGCTGCAACTAGCTAGCGAATTCATGTAATAAATCTGTTGATTAGTATTTGGATAAAGGATGTAAGACATTATTGAATTGATGAAATAAAGATTGGATTTCGTTTATTTTTCTGTTATTTGATTTTGTATCCTATTTATATGTTTTAATCCATGAGCATTATGATGTTTCTAAATGTCCGTTGTCGATTAATAATATGGGAGTATTATTAAATTAAGACAATTCAAAATAGTGACAGAGTATACTTGAAAGTATATTGGTCAATTTTGGATGATATTTGATGGATCAAGTATTGGACTTAACCCAACTATATGATTTTACTTTATGGATCTTTGTCATTAAGTAAATCATAAATAGTTATCCTTAGACCTGAGATACCAGAAGACTGCATTGAATGTAGTGCATTTCTGTAAGGTAACCTAACGCTAAACGTAACTGGTAGTTATAAGGGTTATTTTCAGAAGTGTTGCAAAGTTCATGTGTTTTGCTTGTAGTCAAAATGGGATTTGTTTCCTTCAAATAATTTTGAAGTATAAATACAACTGGGCCCCTCGAGGGAGTAGTAAGATGTTTGTGTGGCCACACCCAAATTTGTTTTGGTAATCTTGCTATATCCGTAAACGAGAAACAGAATAGTTAATGAAGGAATGACTGAGATCCATATCCTTATTAACGATGTATTTGAAATAAAAGGATAATAATAATGATGTAATCATTAAAAGGTTCTTGTCCAGGAGACCTTACCCGGTTTGTACTAGTGACATTGCTAGTGTAACTAGACGCTAGTCAATGTGATCACGATATTAGAATTTTGTCCAAGTGGGAGCTGAAAGTTTATGGACTTAAAATTAATAGTCGTGAGATAGGATCGAACTCGGGATCACGGGATTGCACACATAACGTAAAGGGTTAATTTATTTATTAAATATATTATATATATATTTATTAAATCAAACCAAAGCTTAACTAACGATCGTTAATAAATAAAAGTTAAGTTATAAACGACCGTTATGGAAACTAACAGAAGTGAAAAGAAGAAAGACAAAAATTACGCAAACACCCCCTTGGGGGCTTGCGACCGTCGGCCAAAGGAGAGGGGGCAAAGGAAAACTTTTGTTTCCTAATTCTTGTTTATTTACTTGGAGCCCAAGGATTGCCAAGCCTATATAAACAACCCCAAGGCCTTCATAATTTTTTGTCCCTCCCCTTTCTCTTGCTTCCTTCGATCGACACACATACACCCTTAGGGGTTTTCGTTGGTTTTCGATTTAGCTATTTATCTAGTCTTAGCCCCTCTCTAGGGTTGTTGGGTAGATATTCCATAAGCGCTGAAGCTCAGTTTGTTCGTGTTAGACTCACGGTTAACTCGCCGTATTATGTGTGTACAAGAGCGTGATATAGTCTTGCTTTAGACTATATTCTTGGTGGTGTTCGTGATAAACCCTAGTTGCCGTTTGTTCCGTCGTCTTGTGGATTTTGCTAGGATAAAGGTATGTAACCCTAATCTTGATTAATATAATTGTGTTAAATTAATGATCCTGTTAATTGCTTCCGCTATGCGTTCTTTGATCCATATTAGGGTTTTAAATAATTGTTATGAACTATATAAACCATCACCTTTGTCCATGACACGCTGAATCATTATATGTAAGCGCTCTCCATCACCAAAATGAACAAAAACATAGAAAGAGAATTACCCTGCGTGAGGCTCTGAAAAGTGAACTCCTATGTAGGGAGGTCCGTTAACCAAAATAGATGTCATAGCAGATTGGAGGCTCCTTTACCAAAGCTAAAATTCTTCAAAATTTCGTTTAAGAAGTCCCATCGAACACAGTCACAAGCTTTTTGAAATTCGACTGTATTCTATAGTTATAAACACAAAACAAAATGGAAACGGTTCTATGCTTACCGATTAGATTTCGATCGACCAATTTCGTACTCGGTCGAGCGCGATGCGTTGGTCGAACCGGTCGAGCCCCTTATATCGTTCGTACATACGATCGAAAGTAAAACCCCTTCCTTCCCATGTCACCAATTTTTTATTTAAAATTGAAACACTTGTCCTCGATAGGTACCTAACCCATTTAACCATTTTTCTCACACGTTCAAATTCCAAATAAAAAAATTAGTCATTTCATCATATCTAGCAAGAGAACTCCCAAAACTGAAACTCAAAAATCCCGAGGTCCTTAAAAAAGTGTTCTGCATTTAACGCCGGATTCGACTTTTTAATTAATATTGTGTGTCACCAAACATTTGGTTTCGACCCGCCGGTTTTGAATACCAATCCAAACAACCACAAAATTTGAACATGTATTATCAAAATCGTTCGTTCTTTCCTCCGCATAATAACAACCAACAAACGTTCTTTAAATTGCCAATCGGTTTGGCTTTACTATCGATTCATCGATTTCTTCGCAAGTGAATCCGTCGTATGAATTTTACGTAATCGTTTTATTTAATAAATTTTAGTCTTGAAAAAAAAAATTGAACTATCACCTTGACGTAGCAACAAATCAGTAAGTCGTAAAAAAAAAAGTTAAAAGAAAAAAAGGTCGGACTAAGTCATCAATATGCCAAACCTAATACCGTATCTCTTTTTACATAGAACTCGAGAAGTCGAAATAGAAGCAGACAAATTCACTAGATAAATTTAAATTTCACTAAATATATCTTAACGATGACAACTTTACGCTATCTTACGCAAATTAGTTCAAACACGTATATATACAACTCACATATCTCACTACAAATCGTACAAATAAAAATATTTGAAGTCCTTATCAATGTAAACCAGAAAATATGAAAATTAATACTTCAAATTTTACCATCTTTAATTGTTGGTAACCCACCCACTCTATATAATCAGGTAGCAAATACCAATGGCGGTTTGTTTGTTTGGTCTTATTTGGTCTGAAATTATTTGTTTATATAACTACCAACTTTACTCTATTCATGATAGTTCTTTATTACCCACCCTACTTTTTTTTAATAAGAAACACTCCTGCATTTTGACTATATCGAATTAGCTCACAAGATTTACCCATATGATAGATGGAAATCACATATGTGTTAATTTTTAATTAAAAACTAATTTTATTTGTAAACAAAAACAATAAAAAAATTACAATTTAATTTCATTATATTTTTTAATTATATTTTTAATTTAACATACATTTACATATATATTTTTATTAATTATTAATTTTAGTTCTCTTGAAATCGCTGCTTTGTAGTACCACGCTTACTTACAAAAATATGATAAATTACTCTCAACAAAATACAACCATTATATTAAGGGCAAATTGCATAAAAAGGTACTTATCTTTTGTCTAAATTCAATTAAAGGTACTCAACTTTTTTCTTCTCAATTTAAGGTATCGATCTTTTTCCTTATTGCAATGTTGGGATAATTAACGAAATTAAAAACGACCGTTTACTTTGTTATTGCACTGTTAGTCCTTTATATTAAGGACACTTTATAATAAACTCAAAATCCGTTTTTTTATAATTTTAAACTGTTATCTGTCTTCTTCGTCTGATTTTTATCGTTTTCGGTCAAAAATAGTAAAAAAAAACAAAAACGTCAAAAAACTGACGAGAAGTGTAAAAAATGGATGAAACTGGTAAAAATTATACGAAAAACGTAGAAAATGGTCGAAAACTATAAAATAATTAATTTTGAGTTTATTAGAAAGTGTCGCCAATATAAAGGACTAACGATGCAATTATAAAGTAAACGGTCGTTTTTAATTTCGTTAATTATCCCAATATTGCAACAAGAAAATAGATCGATACCTTAAATTGAGAAAAAAAAAGTTTAGTACCTTTAATTGAATTTAGACCAAAGATGAGTACCTTTTTATGCTATTTACCCTTATATTAACCACAAACTAGTTAGAAACTTGTTAAATAATAAGATTAACATTTTCTAAATACATTCATATCTGTCACCAATAACAATTTGAACATCTGATTTATGAAATGTTATTTAGTAGAGGGCTGTGAATGCGATGCTTAAGAACTATATGTAATGTAATTTTTACAAAGTATTTTAATATATATATATATATAACAAACAATCATTAGAAATGTTGTGAACAAACTTATTTTTGGTAAACCCCACGCTCAAGAATAAGAAAAAAATAAAAGAAAATCACCACATTTCTTTCCAGGATTGCTATGTCGATAAAAGTAATGTGGTGTAAAAGAAATAGTGCTACAATAATTTGTGATAACTAATACAGTGAAATATATATAGTACTAACAATGGTCTTTGTTTAAGGATCATTTGCCTTCGACTCTTGAAAGGATGGGAGGGATTTTTATGTGGTATATATGGTGTTTTCATGATCGCTTGATTTTTTCTACGTTATATCTTTAAGAAGGTGCAATTATAAGATTTCATTGTTTCTCGATCTCTTTTATCGGCAAATAATTTGAGTGTGGAAATTAAATTATGGAGTGTATAAATCACCTCTCATATATAATCCTAAAGATAGTAGAAACAAACTCACCAGAGTTCTCAACTTAATCATAAATTTGCATTTCGTTCATTAAAACCCACGTGGAGATTGATATTTTTAAGAGAGTGTCGTGAGTCAGTGAGTCACTTATCAATGACGAGTTATATAAGTGTTGGCTATTTTAATAATTTAATGTATTTCATTTGGTTTGTGTGTAGTGTTTCTAGTGAAAGTATAATTTGTATAAAGTGAGTATTTTAATTAACAGTGAGTGTTTTATGCATATTAACAGTTAAATAGTAAGTTTGTGTGAATTAAGTTAGAAGAAAGAAAATTAACGTGACGTTGATTTGAGCGATGAGTTTGGTGTTCTTATTTTTTTTAGGATAAAAATAATATATTTTTTAGTAAAGTTTTAAAATCATACTTGTGTAATCACCTTTTTTTTAGCAAAACTAAATGTTGTGCATATGTTTTCGGGTTTTTGCAAGTATGGTCTCATTTTTATTAAGGTTCGTAAACATGGGTTATATGTTGGAAATTTAGTATACTTGTGGGATATGGTCATATTTGTAAATGAGTTTGGGGTACGGAGTGTAACCCCATTAAGTCCCTGACCACCCTAGACTCAATATAATGGTTTGCTGATGATGCATGTGTCAGCGGCTAGGCTTTGTTTTGTCAGCGGCTGGGCTTTGCCTTGTCAGAGGCTAGGCTGTGCCTTGTCAGCGGCTAGGTTGTGCCTTGTCAGCGGCTAAGTCATCAGTGGGTGGGTTATCTTTGTAACCTCTTTGATTGATTCATAAAGGGGTTTAAGATTTACTTAATGACCATTATTCTGGTCATGTAACCACTATGTAGTCATGTGGAGAATAATGAAATTATTTGGCCGATTAATACTCATTATTCCTTTGACCATGAGTTACATTCTTAGGAATGGGATCACTATAAATAGTGATAATATTTGCATGATGAACATATACAGAAACATAAACACATAAACGGGCAGGGTTCTTGATTTGTGCCTAAAACAAGAACAAACACTTGGTTTATCCCAAGGAGGTATTCGTGTTAACCCAGGCATAGGGTCGAAGAATCTTCTTTGGAAAGTGATTACACGACTTCAAGTGATATCCGGTAACCATTGGTACGTCGTTATGCTGTTGATTATCTTTACCCTGTTGGAACGAATTAAACCCCAACAATCAAAGAAGATTTAATAAGTGTGAAAACAATTATCCTTTTACCACTTAAAACAAAAACGAGACCAAAACGTGTGTTTAATGTCGTAAAAGTCGGAATTACGCGTGGTTTGTGTTTTTGTTATGTTTTAGGACCAAAATATGAAAAAAGGAAGAAAATATGGGCTTTCACGGGCTTTTATCGAAGAAAAAGACGAAAGACAAAGTCAAAAGATCAAAAGTCCAAAAGGAACGGAAGTCAAAGGCCTATTCTGAAGATTTATTAAAGAAAAAGACCAATGACAGAAGTTTAGCAAAGTCGAAGAACCAAATCTAATAAAAGAAGAAATTAGAAGACGAGTTCATTTTATCTATCGACAAATCCCGAGACAATGTCGAGAATGACGAGTTTATTGTCAAGACGAGAAGACAAAAGAAAAGAAGGAAGAAACAACACCAACATACTCCTGCACCTATAAATAGACTTCAAGTCCTTCATTTGTAATACTTAGTTAATTAGGAGTAGGAGTAGGAGTAGGTGTAATTTTAGAATTCTCTCTCATTTTTTAAAGCTTTTCATCTTTAATCTTTCAATTGTTGAATCTTTAATCTTCATCTTTAATTTCAAGCTTTTAAATTAATCTCATTCTTCCTTTCTTGTTTTAATTTTATGTTGATTTGGTAAATCATCATGTTAGCTTATTTGATCTTATTGCTTATTTGATTGAGTTTCTTATTTCATGTTTTTATTAATTTTATGTGTTTGATTTTTATAGCTTATTGTGCTTATTGCTTATTTTATGTTTAGCTTAATTTCATTTGAGTGATTTGGTAGTTTAATGTTTTTAAAATAGATTTTATTTATTTTGCTTATTTAGTGCTTATTATAGTTTTGGTTTGTGTCTTGTTTGGCTTATTTTAGAAATTAGTTTGGCTTAATTTTTGCTTATTAGCTTAATTTTACCCTTTTTCCCGAATTGTTAAACCCTGATATTCCGAACTACAAACATTTTACCTATTATTTCGAATTATTTGATTTCTGTTTTTCCGAATTCCTATTCGGAATCCGTTTTCCGAATTAAGTTTAGTATTCAGGATTCCGAATTATTTCTTTCATTATTGCATATTCCGAATAAAGTTCATTACAAATTCCGAATTACCTTTTTAGCATTTATTCCGAATTAATACTTTCAAAAATTATTCCGAACTATAGCTTATTCCGAATTGTACAAAGTTTTTTAGGTTTTCAGAATTATTTTGTGCTTATATTACTCCGAATTGTTGTAGGTGAATTCCGAATTATTATTCGGAATACTACATTCCGAATTGTTTTCTTGATAGATTTTTCCGGAATTGTTTTCTTGCAATGGATTATGAATTAAAAACATTTCCAAATTCCGAATTATGTTAAAGTTTTAGATTTCGAATAGATTATAAATTACATATTCCGAATTGTTTTTAAGATCTTATTTTCCCGCCATTTTTGTTAAGTTTTATTCCGAATTATTTTGTTTAGTTTTATTTTTAATTTTACTTTTTATTAAGTTTTAAGTTGTTTAATCTTTTTATTATTTGTCATTTGTGTTATTTTATTCGTCAAGTTTTAATTTTTAGTAGACATAGATAACAATTTTCTTTTATCCACCAAATTTTAAACCGGGATCAATTGGAATCGAGTCGAGAGAAAAACGAACTTCATTAAAAAATCAGTTATTAAAATGGCATCGCTGCCGGCTCTTTTCGAAAAGGATTAACGGTTTTTGTGAGAGACACGTTGGATTTTGGGATCCGTTCACTCGTGAACGTTATTTTTCTTGCAAAAATTTTCAAAAAATAAAAAAAAAGAAAATACAAAAATATTAAAAATTCACAAAATGCAATTCTTTCCTAATTATTGCAACCAAAAAAAATTAAAAATCACAAAAGTGACGCTTTCCTAACTGTTACACCAAAAAAAATATATTCTTCTTTATCCTCTATTGTGTTTAATTCTTTTTCTCAACCACTCATATGGATTCATATGTCGATTGTGTAGGGTGTGGGAGACCATCGTCTGGTATCAATCCTGTCAATGGTGTTCATGCGAACGGTGCGGAAGAGATCTCCCCAATTACGAATTTGGACATTGTCTATCGTGCAATTCGATCAATTCATTCTTCACTTCTAATGACACTATCTCACCCTCTTCCATATATGTGGATCCGTATCCGCAATATGCACCGGGTTTTTTTCAATACCCTTGTTGCAACAATTGTGGGGGCCCTCACGATACTTTTTCTTGTCAACCGATGAATTATTATGACCCAAATCCGTGCTATAATTCCGGTTTTTATAATTTTGAGCCCCCACATTACACCCTCGATCATCAACCTTCTTTCAACCTCAATGCCGAAGCACGAGTCCTTCTTTTTGAACTTCGTGACAGTTTAATTCCACTAAGCGAAACATTGGACGAGCAACAGCGACAAGAGCAAGTATCTAGTCTTAGTTCTTATGCCTCTACACCTCTTGTGAGACCATATTGTTATGATGATGACGAGGATGATATTTTTGATCTCAACCCATCTTTTGAGATTACTACTCCTACTCTTGATATCCCAAATGCGTCTAAGGATAGTGATATATCGAGTGAGATTAGTGAATCTGGTCTCGACAAATTCTTTGATGAGGTTTGTGATGTACCGACTTTTGCGGAGCTTACGGACGAGTCGCTCTTAATGATGACATTTCTCCATATTATGAGAATTTCACGTTTGAAATGTCTCCTTTTCCCCATTTCCTCCGGGAGATGAGGGCGATGTCGATTTATTCTCTCCGGCGTACGAGAAGTTCACCAATAAACTTGGTCTTTTAGATGAGGTGGAAGACGTTATTCTTCGCGACAAATTATTGAAAGTTCATCTTCATATTGCTGAAATTGAAGCGTTGAATTCTACTCCTATTACCGAGTCTTTACCCCCGTCTCTTACTCCCGTTGAGAATAATGACACATTTATGGAGGAAATCGACATTCTCTCAATACCTCCGGGTATTGATGATGATGATACGGAAGGGGGACATTCTTTTTTATAATTTGATGCATGAAGATATTGTAACAAGTTCCCCTCCTGAGCACCTTTCATCCCATACTTTAAAGACTATTACTGAGGATGAGTGTTTTGACCCGGTAGGTGACATTGATTATTGTATGATTGATACATTTACGGCTTTGCCACTTAGTAACCATCATATGTCTATTGGGGATGACATTTTGATTCCTTTACCCACCCCACCTCCCGTGGATGATAACTTGACATACTTCTCGTATGTTGAGAGGACCTTTTTACCTTTCATGGCCTATCCCCCGGCCTCTCATTTATTATGTTCCTCCGGGAACGAGGACAAGATTTTTGATCCCGTATCGATATTAGAGGTTTTCTTTTGAATGGTTAATTCGGGGTCGATTCAGGCTCGTGACTCGGTTAACAAAAACAAGCGCTTCTCGGGAGGCAACCCGATGATCTATCCTTCTTTATCCGTTTTTCATAATAAGTGTGGGGGGAGCCACATAGGTGTTTGTTGTTTTGTTTCTTAGGTTGTGCAGGGATTGGAGCTTTCAAATATCCACTTTTGATGATATTTGACGACCCGTGATTCCGTGTACCCGTCTTCCCGGTTCTATCCTAAACTCTTGTGATTCAATATTTTATATCCATAAATGTTGAAATGGGAATCACTTTAGTTGTCTCTTCATTAGCAAGATTTAAACAACGTGCACAATGTCCTAAGTGTAGCGGAGTTTACTTCCACATGCTTAAACATCAAGGACAATGTTTATATTAAGTGTAGGAGAGACTTCTATCGAAGTTAAGTGGGATTTTCCATGAATTTGACCTCATTTTAACCAGAATTTTTTTTCCGACATTTTTTAAATTTTTGATCTATTTTGGCCTAGCAGTATTTTCCTTTGTTACCGTTATTTTCTTTCTTCGTATTATTAAATAAAATAGTTTTAACAAGTTTAGATGTCTTTGATATATTAGGCCCGTCGTGAATATTTTGACTCAACCCGAGTTTACTTATTTAAGTTTACTCTAGCTAGTATCCTTAACCATATGGACCTTAATTGGTTTATTAGGCTAAGTATCCACGAGTCTTATTCCTTGAGATTTTAAATTGTAGAGAACGAGAGATGATATAGTCAATTATAAGTTTTGTATTCTTTCATGAACTTATGTGAGTTAATTATAAGCTTTTTCTCCCATCACTTGTCAATAAATAATGCAATAAATAAGGTCATACGATTTGAAAAGTTACTTAGCTTCTGGTCCAATATCGTTTAAAAGTTGCTCGGGATTAATTAGAGTTCATAGCCAAGGCATAACTTATTGAAACGGGATGCGAAGATTGGCGAGTCCAAAAAGGCCCTAACAAGGCATGAGGGCTACATTTTGTTGCTAAAGATCCAAGATGATGTGAAGAATCATTTATCAAAAATCAATATGAAGGATCGAGACATACGAAGAGAAGCAATTACTCCCATAAAGATCATGGAGAAGTTTATCCGAAAAGACCCTAACAAGGTATGAGGATAAATAGATCCAAGTCCGAAAAGGAGGCAGATCGTTGTATATCAAAATCCCAAATAAAGATTGAAGAAAAATGAAGAAGTCGTGGTCTAAGTTTGAAGAATCTCTCAAAAACTTCAAGTGAAGAAATTCCAATTGCGAAGAGAAGATCATTATTTCAAGAACGTCTCTCAAGATTCGAAGTATGAAGTAAATTCCATATATCGGTCCGAGAAAGGTCTCAAATCGTGAAACGAGTTATGCCAAGATATGAACTTTATGAGATTTCGAGAATCCGTTTTAAAATATTTTGTCCTTTAGCTAACTATGGATTAAATCGTCCTACTTTATTTTTGGCCTTAATAAATTATCGAAGTAAGTAAAAAATGAATCCTCGTGATCATTCAAGACAAAAATAAAATACAAGAGATACACCGTAGGAATAAGGGGGTCTAAGTGAATAATTGAACCACATGAGTAAGTATTAGCTTTACTAACTTATAATAACAATAATCTCGTTTTTAAGCTTGGTGTGGGAAACGTGAAACTTGAGGGTGATTAATATTCATGACACCAAAGCCCTAATTTAAGTCTTTGATTCTTCACAAGTTTCTTCCATCAAACAATTTCGAAATTTTTCTATCTTTTTAGTTTCTATAGTATTGTAGTATGTAATAAAGGCCAAGGTGGGTTAAATATAAGGAAAATATAAATGTTGCTTTGAAGTTAATGCATTGCATGAGGTCATTGCAATGGTCAAGTGTAGGGGATTTAATAAGTGTGAAAACACTTATCATTTTACCATTTAAAACAAATAAAAACGAGACCAAAACGTGTGTTTAATGTCGTAAAAGTCGGAATTACGCGTGGTTTGTGTTTTTGTTGTGTTTTAGGACCAAAAGATGAAAAAGAAAGAAAACACGTACTTTCACGGGCTTTTATCGAAGAAAAAGACGAAAGACAAAGTCAAAAGATCAAAGGTGCAAAAGGAACGGAAGTCAAAGGCCTACTCTGAATATTTATTGAAGAAAAAGACCAAAGACGGAAGTTTAACAAAGTCGAAGAACCAAATCTAATAAAAGAAGAAATTAGAAGACGAGTTCATTTTATCTATCGACAAATCCCGAGACAAAGTCGAGAATGACGAGTTTATTGTCAAGACGAGAAGACAAAAGAAAAGAAGGAAGAAACAACACCAACATACTCCTCCACCTATAAATAGACTTCAAGTCCTTCATTTGTAACAGTTAGTTAATTAGGAGTATGAGTAGGAGTAGGTTTAATTTTAGAACTCTCTCTCATTTTTCTTTAAGCTTTTCATATTTAATCTTTCAATCGTTGAATCATTAATCTTCATGTTTAATTTCAAGCTTTTCAATTAATCTCATTCTTTCTTTCTTGTTTTAATTTTGTGTTGATTTGGTTAATCATCATGTTAGCTTATTTGATCTTATTTCTTATTTGATTAAGTTGCTTATTTCATGTTTTTATTATTTTTATGTGTTTGATTTTTATAACTTATTGTGCTTATTTCTTATTTTATGTTTAGCTTAATTTCATTTGAGTGATTTGGTAGTTTAATGTTTTTAAAATAGAGTTTATTTATTTTGCTTATTTAGTGCTTATTATAGTTTTCATTTGTGTCTTGTTTTGCTTATTTTAGAAATTAGTTTGGCTTAATTTTTTTTTATTAGCTTAATTAATTTTAGCTTAATTTTACCCTTTTTCCCGAATTTTTAAACCCTAATATTCTGAACTACAAACATTTTTCCTATTATTCCGAATTATTTGATTTCTTTTTTTCCGAATTCCTATTCGGAATCCGTTTTCCGAATTAAGTCTAGTATCCAGGATTCCGAATTATTTCTTTCATTAATGCATATTCTGAATAAAGTTCATTACAAATTCCGAATTACCTTTTTAGCATTTATTTCGAATTAATACTTTCAAAAATTATTCCGAACTATAGCTTACTCCGAATTGTACGAAGTTTTTTATGTTTTCCGAATTATTTTGTGCTTATATTATTCCGAATTGTTGTAGGTGTATTCCGAATTATTATTCAGAATACTACATTCCGAATTGTTTTCTTGATAGATTTTTCCCGAATTGTTTTCTTGCAATGGATTCCGAATTAAAAACATTTCCAAATCCCGAATTATGTTAATGTTTTAGATTTCGAATAGATTATAAATTACATATTTCGAATTGTTTTTAAGATTTTATTTTCCCGCCATTTTTGTTAAGTTTTATTCCGAATTGTTTTGTTTAGTTTTTATTTTTAAGTTTACTTTTTATTAAGTCTTAATTTGTTTAATCTTTTTATTATTTTTCATTTGTGTTATTTTTATTCGTCAAGTTTTAATTTTTAGTAGACATAGATAACAATTTTCTTTTATCCACCAAAAATAATTGAGTCACATTTTAAACCGGGATCAATCCGAATCGAGTCGAGAGAAAAATGAACTTCATTAAAAAAATCTATTATTAAGATTATTTTGTGATAATCAATGGCGGCAACAATGAAGCATATGGTGGCTAACTCTCCAAATTGGACAAGTTTGAAGGGGTTGATTTTAGGAGATGACAAAAGAAGATGCACTTTCTTCTTTCTACCATGAGTGTGGCATAGGTGCTGACCACTCCCATTCCTAATGATGGTGATGATGCTACCTTGGAGGAGATACGGAAACAGAGCAAATGGGAGAATGATGACTATGTGTGTCGCGGCATAATTCTCAATGGTATGTCTGATTCCTTGTTTGATATTTACCAAAATTTTGAATCTGGTAAAGAACTATGGGATTCCTTGGAAGCCCAATATATGGCTAAGGATGCATCAAGTAAGAAGTTCCTTGTGAGTGATTTCCCAAATTACAAAATGAGTGATTCAAGACCAGTCATAGAACAATACAATGAACTTCTTAGAATACTTGGTAGATTTACACAACACAAAATGAACATGGACGAGACCATTTAGGTCTCTTGTGTTATTGATAAACTGCCTCCTTCTTGGAAAGATTTCAAGCACACCTTGAAACATAAGAAGGAGGAGTTAACTCTTGTTGAGTTAGGCAGTCATTTGGGCATTAAGGAATCCCTCGAATGGCAAGCCAAAGAGCAAAAATGTTGTTGGTTCATCAGTTGTCAATATGGTAGAGCATAATAACTCCTCCAGGTACAATGACAACAAGGGAAAACGTAAGCATCAAGATAACACCAAAGCTAATCCTAATAAAAATTCATCAATGGCTTGTTGGAAGTGTGGGAAACCAAGACACTTGAAAAGGTATTGCAAAGGTGTTGGTACTAGCAACAAAGCTAGTGGATCAGGCATAAATGGTTCAGTGATTGCTTCTAACAACACACTGAAAGGTCAGAATATGTTTAATGAATCTTTCCAGATTTATTATGTTATATATGTATCTGAAGTTTATTTTGTGCAGGATGATGATGTTGCGTGGTGGGTTGAATCTGGAGCAACTGTTCATGTGTGTAAAGATAGATGTTGGTTCAAGACTTATGTTTCAGTGAATGATGGATCTATTACATGGGAAATGAGTCAACAGCCCTAGTGCATGGACGTGGTAGTGTAGATCTTAAGTTTAGTTCTAGAAAGATTGTTTCTTTGTTTAATGTTTTGCATGTTCCTAATATTAGAAAGAACTTGGTTTCTAGTAGTGTTTTGAATAATTGTGGTTATAAACAAGTGACTGAATCTAATAAATTTGTTTTATCTAAACATGGTGTGTTTATTGGTTTTGGCTATTTGTGTAATCAAATGTTTAGGCTTAATATTGATTTTAATATGAATGTTGATTCTGTCCTAATGACCACCACTAAACTCAATGATTCATCACTATGGCATGCTTGGCTAGGCCATGTCATTTATAAAAGGATGCAAGATATGTCTAAGGATGGGTTAATCCCAGGTTTTGACATAGACACCGAAAAGTGTCAGACTTGCATACTGAATAAAATTACTAAGAAACCATTTCAGGATGTAAAACGTGAAACTAAAGTCTTGGAGCTAATCCATAGTTATCTACGTGATTTTCATGCCACTCCCTCATTAGGGAATAAGAAATACTTGGTAACATTTATTGATGATGCTTCAAGGTTTTGTTATGTTTATTTGTTGCATACTAAGGATGAAGCATTAGATAAATTTTAAGTATTTAAGACTGAGTTAAATTACAACAAGGAGTCCAAATCAAAAGATTTAGGACTGATAGGGGAGGTGAGTACATGGATGCTTTGTACTTTCAGTCTGTTGGAATAATCCATGAAACAACTGCCCCCTATACCCCACAACAAAATGGTATATCAGAAAGGAAAAATAGAGTACTAAAAGAGATGGTTAATTCCATGTTGTCCTATTCAGGTCTAAGTCAAGGGTTTTGGGGTGAAGCTATGTTAATAGCTTGCTGTTTATTAAATAGGGTTCCCAACAAAAAGAACAAGATTACCCCTTATGAACTTTGGACTAAAAGAAAACTAAACTTGAACTACCTCAAAGTTTGGGGTTGTAGGGCTGTTGTAAGACTCCCTGATCCAAAGGTGAAAACCTTGGGTGAAAGAGGTATAGAATACATCTTTGTTGGATATGTTGAGCATTACAATGCTTATAGGTTCTATGTTATTGAACCTAATGATTCAGTTTCAATAAACTCAATCATTGAATCAAGGGATGCTAACTTTGATGAGACTAGGTTCTCATCAGTCCCCAGACCAAGCCTTAGGACTCCTACTGGAGTTGAGGACATTGGTGCTTCAGTGAAACCTGAAAGGGTCGCCGATGAGGTTGTGGTTCAGCAACCTGAGCATGAGCTTAGAAGAAGCACAAGGCATAGGACTCCAAAGAATTTTGGGCCTGAATTTCAACTATACTTAGTTGAAGGAACAAGGGATGAGGTCTCTGATCAATACTCCTATTGCTTTAATGTTTAGGATGATCCCAAAACATTTGATGAAGCAATGAAGTCCCAAGATGTTTCTTTCTGGAAAGAAGCAATCAATGATGAGATGGACTCCATCATGGGCAACAACACTTGGGTGTTGGTTAATCTACCTCCATGTTGCAATCCACTTGGATGTAAATGGATCTTCAAAAGAAAGATGAAGGTAGATGGAACTATTGAAAATTTCAAGGCAAGATTAGTCATTCAAGGCTTTAGACAAAAGGCAAAGATAGACTACTTTGATACTTATGCTCCTGTAGCACGCATAAGTACCATAAGAATGTTGATTGCCTTGGCAAGTATTCATAATCTGGTTATTCATCACATGGATGTGAAGACAACATTCTTGAATTGTGATTTGGATGAGGAGGTTCATATAAACCAACCTCAAGGTTTCATCATGCCTAGTCATGATGGTAAGGTGTGTAAACTGATTAAGTCCTTATATGGACTGAAGCAGGCACCTAAGCAATGGCATCAAAAGTTTGATGAAGTGGTTTTGTCTAATGGTTATTTACTTAACCAAGCTGACAAATGTGTATATAGCAAATTTGATGAATCTGGTAAAGGAGTCATCATTTTCCTATATGTTGATGACATGTTAATCTTTGGTACTGACCAAGTTCAGGTTGATTTAACCAAAGAGTTTTTTTTCATCAAGGTTCTCTATGAAAGACATGGGGAAGGCTGATGTTATCCTTGGCATAAGGATTAAACATGAAAGTGATGGTATTGTAATTTCTCAGTCTCATTATATTGAGAAGGTCCTGAAGAAATTCAGTCACTTTGATTGTACTCCAGTGAGTACACCTATGGATACAAGTGAGAAACTAATGCCTAACAATGGTCAAGCTGTCTCCCAACTTGAGTATTCTAGGGTGATTGGTTGCTTGATGTATGCCATGACTAGTACAAGGCCTGACATTGCATTTGTTGTGGGTAAACTGAGTAGGTACACTAGTAATCCTAGTACTCAGCATTGGCAAGCAATTCAGATGGTACTAAAGTATTTAAAAGGAACAATGTATTATTGTTTGTCATATAGTGGATATCCTTCAGTGTTGGAAGGTTACACTGATGCAAGTTAGATCAGTAATACTGAGGATAACTCATCCATAAGTGGCTGGGTATTCCTTCTTGGTAGGGTGTAATTTTCTTGGGCATCAAAGAAACAAACTTGCATTGGTGGTTCAACAATGGAATATGAGTTTATGGCTCTAGCAGCTGCTGGTAAAGAGGTTGAATGGTTGAGAAACTTGCTTCTTGAGATTCCATTGTGGGTCAAACCTATGTTACCCATATCTATCTGTTGTGATAGTGAAACTACATTGGCTAAGGCTTATAGCCAAATGTACAATGGTAAGTCTAGACACTTAGGTGTTAGACATAGCATGAATCGTGAGTTAATCATGAATGGGGTGATTTCAATAGAGTTTGTGAGGTCTCAACAAAACTTAGTTGATCACTTGACGAAGGGATTGGCTAGAGACTTGGTTATAAAGTCTGCTAAAGGGATGTGTTTAAAGTCCAAACTAGCACTAAATGCTAGGACACCCAAGTCCCTCCTAAGGAAACTTGGGATTTAAGTTTAATGTGGAGAGCTGAACATTCAAATAACTGAAGCACATGTTTTACATATCATCCCAAGGATGTGCTTGTACCTGCTGAAAGGAGGATGAAGTTATAAACTTCTTAATGGTTAATTTCTTTCAAAAGTGCTTAAGCAGGATCATGAACTAAAGAGGAACCACCTATGTAAATGTTGAGGTTTTGCCACCTCAAGGAGCATGGACTTTGACTCTTACAACATTTATGAATTGGATAGGGCACATGGCTTGTATGGTGTCAGGAGCGTTTTAAGTGTTTGAAAACTTGTCTGTATTTTATCTTCAGGTATTCAACGTAGTTGAAGGGTTCAATTCTTAGAACACCCTAATTCTCGAATATTTGAAGTGATGTACTAAGATGGAAATTCAATCCTCAGGATATTTTCATTTATGCACTGGTTTTGTTAAAATTGATCTTCATGC
The DNA here is from genome assembly GCA_025667525.1 of Glebionis coronaria. Classification (NCBI taxonomy): domain Eukaryota; kingdom Viridiplantae; phylum Streptophyta; class Magnoliopsida; order Asterales; family Asteraceae; genus Glebionis; species Glebionis coronaria. Next base: position 522,950,133 of record CM046875.1, read on the forward strand.
AAAAGGAACTGTACTAAATTGGGGAGGATTTTTGGAAATTTAGTATAATTGTGGGATATGGTCATACTTGTAAATGGGTTTGGAGGTACTGAGTGTACACCTATTAAGTCCCTGACCACCCTGGACTCAATATAGTGGGTTGTTGATGATGCTTGTGTCAGCGGCTAGGCTTTTACTTGTCAGCGACTGGCTTTGCCATGTCAGCGGCTAGGCTGTGCCTTGTCAGCAGCTAGGTTATGCCTTGTCAGTGGCTAAGTCATCAGTGGGTGGGTTATCTTTGTAACCTCTTTGACTGTTTCATAAGGGGTTTAAGATTGACTTAATGACCATTATTCTGGTCATGTAACCACTATGTAGTCATGTGGGAAATAATGAGATTAATTGGCCGACTAATACTCATTATTCCTTTGACCATGAGTTACATTCTTAGGAATGGGATCACTATAAATAGTGATCATATTTGCATGATGAACATATATAGAAACATAAACACATAAACGCGCAGGGTTCTTGATTTGTTCCTAAAAACAAGAACAAACACTTGGTTTTATCCCAAGGAGGTATTCGTGTAACCCAGGAATAGGGTCGAATAATCTTCTTTGGAAAGTGATTACACGACGTCAAGTGATATCCGGTAACCATTCATTGGTACGTAGTTAGGCTGTTGATTATCTTTACCCGGTTGGAACGAATTAAGCCCCAACATTATAATGGCAGTATATAGGATTCTACTTCGAACACTTTCTTGAAGACATAGATTACTATCCCAAACACTCTTTTGGGAGCAAATCAAGCAAACATAGAGGCAATCTAAGTTCAAAGCTTATACAGACAAGTTACACGTCAAAAAATGAAGATTAACTTAGTAGAAGTTTAGTTAAATGTAATATAATGTTTAGTTAGAAGTAATTAGCTAGCAATTTACTAGACTATTTCATTAGTAGTACGAGGCTTGAAGACCCGGGCGATGCCTTGGATGTATCATGAAGTTGCTAACGTGTATTCATATTATTAACGTGGCAACAAAATATGGGTATGAAAGTCGGTATAGGTCACTAAATATACATAACAACATAATATATCTTAACAAAAACGCAGCCCATTTCCTTGAACTAAAAAGTAGCCCATTTCTATTAGAAAATTTATGAATTGAAAATCCAAAAGAAAGGTATAGAAAATCAAGCCCATGCTACTAAACATTATACCGTTTACACTAATTTTACTCATAGATAAGAAAAAAACCAAATCCTCATCTCAAATCATCCGCCCCCTTTTACCTATTTTTGCTCAGTACATACCGTGTTCTTCTTTTTGGCTCCATCCCTGATCCATTTTGTTGATTTGATTTAAAGTGTATTTTTCGAATCCTATATTATTCACACATTCTTTTCCAAAACCTAATGATATCATGTAGTAGGCGATAGATATAAGGTCTACCACAACCATATATGTTATGATAAGTCTCGCTATCAGATGAATTCACGTCATCTTCATTAAAAGAATTATCTTAAGTTGACTATTCAACATCTCGTAACAAAGGTCTGAGGTAGGTATTTGTTTTGTGTTTTTCTTTTAATCGAACCAAAGGAAGAGTAACAATATTGTTCTTGTTATTCCTTTTTAACTTTCGAGTAAAAAGAAGAAGCCATGTTTCAGAGATCTATGATGAGTTTTGTTCAAAAAGAGTTAAGATTTTTAAGAATATTTAAATATTCAAAACAAAAATGATATCATTATGATTGTTCTATGTTTGGATTCGAGTATGTGTTGGTATATGAATTTGGGATTATAGTTGTTTGATAAGGTGGTGAAGATTCGTTCAAAAACAATGGTGGTGGTGAATAGGGTGATATTTTGTTATTTATAATCTTCAAAAACCAACTCAAAAGTCATATTTAAAAGTCACAGACTTGTATGTATTTATTTGTAAGAAAATGAAAAGAAAGTGAACCATCAAAATAATTATTCTACAGGTTTAAAAGTAAAAAACTTGAGTCATTAACACTCCTTATTTAATTTTGTAGGACTGAATCTTTATAAATATAAGATAAATACGAGTGTACTGTCATCTTTTTTATTAGTGAATGCAGTTCACACTTTCAAATGTATGTTTTTCATCACTTTCATATTAATATGGTAATAGAGCCATATTTGCTCTAACAAACTCTGATCACTCTAAAAAACTTTGACCCCCATTGACCACCACTATCACAAACTTAAACCACCATAAAAAACTCTAACCATCAATAATCTACCATTTACACCATCATAAACCACCACAATTCAACCAAAACCATCACAAAACAACCAATTTCATGATCAATAACATCAATGTTACATCAAATCCACAAAAACTCATAAAATCACTCAAGATCACTCGCACTAACTTCCCCTCCAAAACCTAATTCAAATTTTCTCATTACACCTAATCACAAGAACCTTCATAAAACATCACTTCATCATCACCCGAAACATCACAAAACTCCTAAGACTGTCACAATCCTTATAACACCAATTCAATCCATCATATAGTTTACTTTCATCAGAATGATCATCCCTGATTTGTTCTTATTTCAAATCTTACTCGATCAGAAAATGATAGCATGTTGAAACTGTCTATGATGATTGCGTTGAATGCAAGGAACAAGTTTAAACTGGTTGATGGTGAGTATGATGAGCATGCTACTAGTTTACCACTAAGGTCACTATGGGAAAGTGTTGGGAATTATTTGTAAAGTACCAAGTATTGTTAGTGTAAGTATAAGTAATGTTAGTGTTAACAAGTACCATTAGTGTTAACGCGGTACATAGCAAGTACTGTTAGTGTTAACTACAAGTACTAATATATTGATTAGGATGAATATATCTTTGTAAAAGATATGTCATAATTATAGTTAGAGTATATCTTATGTGATATACTTAATAGTTAGAATATTGATAATATATCGTGTGTGATATACTTATCTTTATAGAATATTATAAGGTTTCTAGGGTTCCTTACTCTATAAACGGAACATAGGTACGATGACATTCATGGACCTCATTCAAGTCAATTAATAAGAGAATCGAATAGTTAAAAGTAATTCTGTTCTTCTGTGCTTTATAAGTTAGATTTCGCATAGCTTATTTAGTTGAGTGAGAGTTCTCAAAGTGTTTTAGTTTGATTACAAACTACTATACTAATTCTTAACAGAATATAGATCCAATCAAAGGGATCAACCAGGGGTATCAGAGCTTGTTGAGAATCTCTGAATAAAAAGAACACAACTCAACAATCCCCACTCATACCAAAACTCAATGTCTCAACCTGGTGATGAACCTCACTTAGATGACATTCCAGATCCTGATCCAATACCACAGGGATAGCCTCAATTTGTGCATCCTGCACCAACACAAGGTGTTCAAGCCATAGATGTTGTAGTTACATCTACAACTATAAATCCTTCCCATACTCTCTTTGCTGTCAAACTCCCAGTTCTCAAAGGTGATAACTATGAAACGTGGGCTATGCAGATGGAACATTACTTGAATCACACAGATCATACTCTGCGGCAGGTTATCAAGAATGGGAACACACCTAAGAAGTTGCATTGGTTACCTAATGGTACATTCTATGCTTTACCTGCTGTGACTGCTGAGGAGGTACAAGTAGAGATCAGAGAAAGAAATGCCATAACTGCTTTAGCTACGGCACTTTCAGAAGACATCTTACCTAGCTTTCATCACTACAAGGATGCAAAGGATATGTGGGATGCCATCAAACTTAGATTTGGAGGTAATGACAAATCTAAGAAGATGAAGAAGATTGTTCTGAAACAAGAATTTGATAACTTCTCAAATTCCAATATTGAAGGAATCCATGGTGGCTATGGAAGGTTCAACAAGCTGCTCATTTAATTGGAAGTTTATAGACTAATAATTCCTAATGAAGAAGCTAATCTAAAATTCGTAAGAAGTGTTACACAAGAATGGAAAGCAATGGCTATGCACTTCATCACAAGGGATGATCTGGATACAATTCCTTTTGATAATCTCTACAACAATCTTAGAGCTTATGAGATGGATGTTCAAGGCGTTGAGGTGACAAAAGCAGCAACAAAAATAAAGTCTAACTTGGCTTTTGTGTTAGAAGGCAACGGCGGTACTTACTTCCAAAATACCCCTGGAGGACTAACAAGCAGTACTTACTCTCAAGGTAATGACAGCAGTCCAATTGTGTCTCAGAATCCACAAGAAAGATCTTCACCATTGTTTAGTGACAATGATGCCTTCTCATTCTTTGCTGGACAAGACAACATACCAAGGTTGACTCTCAATGACTTGTTACAAATGGATGATGCTGATGTTGAGGAGACGGACCTCAAATGGCAAGCTGCTATGATCTCTGCGAGATCGAATAGGTTCTATAAGAAGACTGGAAGGAAGATGACTGTTGATTCCAATGAAATTAGGATATGACAAGTCTAAAGTCGAATGCTATAATTGTGGAAGAAATGGAAATTTTGCAAAGGAGTGCACTAGAGATAAGGCTGATAGAAGCAGTCAAAAGTTCAAGAACAGCTATAGAACCAGTCCAAGAATCTCTTAAAGCTTTCCAAAAGGAGACAGCAGGAGTCCCAAAGGAACCAAAGCATTGGTAACTATAGATGGAGTGGTGAACTAGGCTGAAGATGAGGAAGAAGAAGAGCTTGGTTTGATGGCTCTCTCTCATGAAGATACTGAGGTACATCCTTGTTCTAAAGATTGTGTGCTTAAATTTAATAGTCTAAAAGTAGAACTAGATGAAGAGTATCAAAAGGTCAACACATGTACTGTAGAAACAAATGCTTTTAAACAGGGTGTTGCTAAGTTAGAGGAAAATATAGTTTTGTATAAAAAGGGTCAACAAAACTATAAAGAGAAAATTATAATTTTGACTCTTCAAATGAGAGAAAAAGATGTGGAAATTAAAGCTTTTGAAAAATAACTTTTAAAAGTAACAGCAGAAAATGAAGCTTTAAAAGCCAGTCTTTACTGTAACACCCCCAAATTACCACGCAACGGAATACCACATTGGGGCGCTACTAATAGCACATCGCACACAATCATAGACAACGACCTCAAAAGAGACGTTAAAATATTACACAATCTTGTCTAAAAAGTTTCCCATCCCAATATATTAAATCAGAGTAGCGTTTGGTCCCCAAAACCGTTACTGATACATCACATTCATCAAATACATAAAAGTCAATTGTTCATTTCAAAGGATGGAAAAGTGATATAAAACATTAGACAAGTAAGCACCAACTCCATCCTCGCATGCTCCGTTGCTATCCATCTTGATTACCTAAAATACATGCTTAAAATCATCAACACAAAGGTTGAGCGAGTCTATAGGTTTTATAAATCACCAGTTGAACACAAATAGAAAAACCAATCATGATTGTCAGTCAACAATTAAGTCATCTCGTATAAATAGCAAACGCTATGTGATTGTATTAAGCTCATGCCACCGACCCCTTAACTTAGTCACCCACGCCTAAAGCCGGCATGACTATATGAATTCCAGTGCCCCTACTAGGGTATCAATTGCAAGTATACCACATTCTTATTCTCGTAAAATTATCCTTCCCAGAGGTTACTCAACGTAAAGCCCTGGTTTCAGATAGGGTCGTCAGCCCAATAGTACTATCATTATAATAAGCGGCTATTCCCAACTCACAACATCAAGTCAAAACATAGTTAACGGCTCATGAATTTAGGGACTTCTGCAATTTAGGTACTTATACAATCACGACAATCATTCAACAACATTCGGGTCCAAACAATCAATCATAACTTGTGTTCCTTCATTTCAAATAGTATGTATTCCCCTCAACATAGTAAAGAAGCGAGGCTATAGACTCATCTTAGATAATACACGAAGCTAGTAGTAGTAGTGATCGCCGAAGTGAAGATGCCTCCCAAATATACACATCAAAAGCCGTCGCCTAACAAATAAGGTGCGTGCTTAGCAACATACTTAAGTATCTCAAACATACTTAATATAATAAAATCATCGAATCAAAATAGTATTTACATAGACATGACCAACCAATGCAAGTGATTCCCTTCTAAACCCCACAACACATACTAGCTTTCCAAAACTAGTACCTTCGATGTTGATCCATCTCAAAATGCCAAATCAACACGGTTCAAGTACCCTAAATGGGTCTTCAATATCAGAATATACACTCACACAATAGACTTATATCCTTTTAAAACTTTGAGAAGCTAATAGTTTAGCCTCTCGCCTCAAAGTATGACGCGAGGTTAAGTACCTCCCAAAAATACTCAGCCGGTACTTACCAAAAGTACACGCTGATTTACCGTACCTAAACAACACCGTTTTTGACGAAACTTGGTGACAACCTCACTTATAATCTGTAGAAGACTCAGTTCAAATTTCATTCAATGATTCACATTTTATACCCACCTGCTCTACACATCTTTAGACCTTACAAACCGGACTGTTTTACACACTTGTCTTGTAAAACCATTTTGACCTTGTTAAACATTTCTATTTACAAAATCGCCACTTGAATTTGAAAATAGACTCCCAATGCTAAGTTTAGAATCTAACAACAGCCTTTGATCAGTTTTAAAACTCAACTTATCGTCCCCGAGATTCGATCTAAATATTAACAACAATTTCGTATTGTGTCAACACTCGTCTCCCAGTACACGAATAATCAAACTAGCATAACCTTTGACTCGTTTGGAGTTAAAAGCTCTATCTTATATCGAAACGAGCGTCTCGACGACTACTACAACAATATCCAATAATACCAACACTTTATCAAACTTTAACCCACGAACATCTGCCTTAAACTCACTGATGTAAATTGACACTTTAAAAATCACTTCAACACTCATTTTGACCCATTTTTAACATCATCAACAATCCAAATAAGCTATACCCATCATCCCTAACAACACCTAACACCATAGATTCAATTGCATGGTCATTCTTTACAAAACCCAAAACCCAAATCAAAAATTAAACATGCAACTATTAAAACTTTGAATAAAATAATAATAACACAATACCAATACCTTAAAAATAGATCAAACACTTGTTATTCGTCAAAATCTTTAAAAGAATAAAAAGTTCTTGCATGTGGGATTTTCTTAGATCAAAATGATCACAAGAAGGTTTCCAAAGTGGGTCTTGTTTTAGATTTTGCAAATTCAAGCTAGAAATCAAGATCAAGGGGTGTTTGTGGGTTTGATGGGTCACGACTAACAAAGAGAGAAAGAGAGAGGGAAGAGTTTAATGAAATGCATGTGTTGTGTGTGTTAAACTTTGAATAAAATAAACATGCAACCATTAAAAATTTGAATAAAATAAGAATAACACAAAACCACTACCTTAGAAACGGATCAAACACTTGTTCTTCATCAAAATCTTTAAAAGAATAAAAAGTTCTTACGTGTTGGATTTTCTTAGATCAAAATGATCACAAGAAGATTTTTAAAGTGGGTCTTGTTTTAGATTTTTCAAATTCAAGCTAGAAATCAAGATCAAGGGGTGTTTGTGGGTTTGATGGGTCACGGCTAACAAAGAGAGAAAGAGAGAGGGAAGAGTTTGGTGAAATGTATGTGTTGTGTGTGTAAAATGAGGAATAAATTTCCTTTTATATGGTGGGTGGGGAAGAAATTGTAATTTGTGCATTCTTGTGGACCAAGTTGTAAATATTAGTTGAAAAGCGGGAAATGACTATCAGTCAATTTTATAAATATTTACGAGAGTCGGGTTTCGTCCCGGGTTCATAAAAATATAAATCTCGTTTGTTAAGTCGATCGTTTTAACAATTAAACGCACACAAAACAAAATAATAAAGTTCCGACTCGACTTAACACGTTATGAAATAAAAATTTCATAAATATCAAAAATCGAAATAATCGATACTAAAATATAATAATTGGGCATCCATTGGCATCGCGATCACTATTAGTACTCTTCAATCGTCACAACGATTAATTATATTCACACATTACCGGTTTCAACGTAAACCGTCAAACATTACAATATTTATGATGGAGAAAGAAGAATAAACTGAGTATTTAGTTTCCTTAGTTTATGATATCTTTTATTTTAATTTTCTTATTTTGTGGTATGCTTTATTTATTTTTCTGATTTTGTGTTTCCTGGGAAGAATATTGTTATCTTTTTTCCCAAGTTTAGTTTTTCTATATAATTAGGATTTTTTGTATTGAATTATTAATGAAGTTATGAATAAAAAAAATACAGACTTTTAGTCTTTTGTTAATCAATTTAAATCCAGGTTAGGGTTTATTGTTTGATTTCATCCAAATAATCGGGTATTCGTTGAATCAACGATTGTTAGAGTTACCTGATTATCGGTATTCTTTTTGAATCAACGATAGTTGGAAGGATTGTTTCTGGCATTCATTGGAATCAACAGATTCAATTACTTATCTTTGTTACTTTGTTTTTTTTCGCTACATCAATTTACCATCACTTAGAATTTAAAAATCAATTACATAGTTAAGGTAAAATAATGACATTAAGTTCGGGGTATTACATTACCACCACCTTTTAAGGAGCGACGTCCCGGCGCTCGCCTCGCCTCATATGCGTATTGCGTACCACGAGAAGAATGAGGGCACTTCTTCAAAACGAAGTCCGCATGTCCCCACGTGAATCTCGATCCACGTCTCGAATTACATCGCACGTTCGTAAAGTAAAACTTACTCGTTTTCAAACACTTAACGTCTCGAATTTCATCGTACCTTAGTAATGGAAATCTTACTCTGCTTCAAATGCTTAACCTCTCGATCCACGATCTCCACTGGTTCTTTTACAAAACGCAACTTGTCGCCAAGTTGTATCTCACCAAAAAGGGAAGAATAAACCCTTAGTCGCCAAACACTTATTCAAGCTCGACACACTAAAATCACACGAATTGCACGAACTCATCCGACAATTCTAACTTATAAATAACCGGCCCCAGCCGCTGGGTGATCTTAAATGGTCCAACGTACCTTAGACTTAACTTTTCTCCCTTTCTAAAATGGATTACACCTTTCCAAGGTGATAACTTAATAATTGTTATGTATCCAACTTCAGATTTCCAACGGCTCCCTACGGTTATTTGCACAGTTCTTCTGATGGCTCCTCGCGGTTTACAAGCAATTCTCAATCCGTACGATCTTTTTGTAGTCTCCCAAATCGTCTCAGTTCCAATCATTTGTCCTTCCGCCACTTGATTCTAACAGTCTGGCAATCTAGACCATCGTCCACGATCCTCACAAAAAAAATTACTTATGAAACAAAGTCGCATGGGTCGCATAAAACTCCATCGAAAACATTCCAGAAAAATTAAGATGAGTGAATTAGTACTAGTCGTACAAAATCACCTTATTGCGTAATCTCGAACATGCCAACCTACTTCGTCAAACGCGAGTTCCTCGATACGGGAATCATTCGGCGTATACATTACGCTATCGGACGCATTACGATCTAATTCAAACACAAAAGACAACACCAGGGACGTAAAATCAAGTCACGACATGTTTGCCAAAAGCCAAAGCATGCCAAATAAATAAGTTTAATCGGGTTAACTCAGGCCTGCTAAATAGCCAAACCATGATAAATAAATAAAACACTTGACAAGACCTTTGGGTAAGTCCAGTCAATTTGAAAATTTCAAGTAAAAGGACATCCACTGTCCGGATAGCCATGGACGCATATCAAAGGAAATAACAAGAAAATATTTCGTCATCAGAGGGTGCTCTCACATGCGGATCCATACCCAAAATATAATACAAAGACACCATCTCACTTTCGCCCACACGCATTCAAGGTCTCAATAAGAATCATCATTGAAAGTCAAAAAGATATTACATGGTACACGTTCTCCGTGATCGAACGTCATTGGACAATGTCGCCTCAAGTTCTCACAACTTACGATCACTCAACTAGATCACATACCACATAAGTACCTAAAATCAAATGTCAAACATAAACATCAGATACAGATTTCCACCGTTGATCATCGAGAAAATTTTGAACGAACCCTTGATAATACCACTCGATCTCCAAAGTCTTTCCACTTGCGGTGTCGGCTACAACTTACTCCTCGAAGTGATAAAGAATTTATTAACTCCAGTCATTAAGAAATTCAGTCTATTGGCGAAAATTCACAACATATCAGGTGTACCATTATCTTCTGCTCCAAGGTTCAACATGCAAAAGTGTCCCACTAACTTCTACTTCGGCATTCATCATGCAAAGGCGTTCCAATAATTTCTACTTCAGCATTCATCATACAAAGGCGTCCCAATAATTTCTACTTCAGTATTCATCAAACAAAAGCGTTTCAATAACTTCTGCTTCATCATTCGACATACAAAGGTGTCCTAATAATTTCTACGTTAGTGCACAAGGCGATGCATCATATTCCTCGTTTAGTTCATCATACTAGCCCCTAAGAGTTTCGTCATCAAGAAAAGTCTTCGGTGACCCTTCAGTAGTAGCAAATAAAATTGCAAGAGCTTCATATCCATGATAAGTTTCCATTGATAACTTGATCCTCAGTCAATCCACAAATACACTCATAAATCCTGGTGACGCTTAACCAAGCCGTCTATTCTCATAACGATCAAAGGTTCTAAACGATTAGTTTATAAAACTCGCGACCATCAAGACACATTAGAAATGGTCCATCAAAACAAATCACAAATCGAGGGAAGTAGAACGGATTACTCGTACATAAATGATAATAAACGATCATTATAATGACAACGTCATCGAACGATTCTTACCAACGAAACACGATTCCAAGAAAGACGTACGCACACCAAACATCCACAAATCGAGCCAGACATACTTGGGTCCACTCATTTATAACTCCTTGTCTACATCAAAAGGCGTCCCCTTTCATGTATACAAGAGTTCATAAATTTACGGTTCAGGAACTTATAACTTTCTTGTTCAAATGAAAAGGCGTCCCAATCCATTTCAACGAGAAGATTATAAGTCATCCTACTCAAGTATTACTACCTCTCAACACGATTTCAAATCCAAATTAAATAGCATAGTAAGTACAAGGTTTTAATAAACTTACTTCATGATTTCCGTATTCAAACGTCCTATTCCATCTGAATAAGGAAAACACAAACAATCTAGGGTCCAGTAGTTTAAAACTTTCTTATTCAAATGTCCCAATCCATTTAAATAAGACAACCTTAAACAACTCATAGTTGGGCGAGTTAAAATCTCTATATCTAAATGTCCCATTCCATTTAGATACAAGGCATTAAGTCACTCGACCGAATGACTACTACGAGCATATCTTTGTTGTACCCAAACTATATATATTTGATTAGGATATATGTATCAAGCCCAACATTGGCATCCTCCTTTTCGCCAATAAAACGTAGTCATATAAAATCAAATCACACGTCGCATTACATAGGAGATGTCGCCTCAGATGAATGATTCTTCAAAATCATAAGAAGTATTCAGAATACGAATATCACATCAATCAACTACGTTTCGAAAGGAGATGTCCTAAAATGGCACATCACGGTACGATACGATACGATGATACTAAACGAACTTAAACAAGTCGATATGCGATAGATTGTAAAAACAATATATACATACTCAAAGTATCAAATGAGTTTCACACACGTATTCAGAAAATGAATAATTATCAAGATCGGTGATTTGCGGTGAGGCAAAATACGATACAAAACCGTATTATAAAAGGTATGACAATCATTCAAGGACCATTGCTTCGCGCACAATGCCTTCAAATGTCACAGTATATTCATAAATATACATACTACCATTCCTATATACACATAGGTTAACATAATCACAATCAATCATAAAGTAATGCAAGAAGAGCCTTACCAGAGCGATGCGGAGTAGTTGCGTGCTTAAAACTTTTTAGAACACACCAAAGTTATAGTTTAGGTTTTTCAAAATCGACCTAGTTCTCTATAACTTGTGTCTCTGATTACCATTTTATAACACCCCCTAATTACCACGCAGCGGAATACCACATTGGGGCGCTACTAATAGCACATCGCACACAATGATAGACAACGAATTCAAAAGAGACGTTAAAATATTACACAATCTTGTCTAAAAAGTTTCCCCCTAATATATTAAATCAGAGTAGCGTTTGGTCCCAAAAACCGTTACCGATACATCACATTCATCAAAGACTTAAAAGTCAATTGTTCATTTCAAAGGATGGAAAAGTGATATAAAACATTAGACAAGTAAGCACCAACTCCCTCCTCGCATGCTCCGTTGCAATCCATCTGGATTACCTGAAATACATGCTTAAAATCATCAACACAAAGGTTGAGCGAGTCTATAGGTTTTACAAATCATCAGTTGAACACAAGTAGAAAAACCAATCATTATTGTCAGTCAACAATTAAGGCATCTCGTATAAATAGCAAACGTTATAAGATTGTATTAAGCTCATGCCACCGACCCTTTAACTTAGTCACCCATGCCTAAAGCTGGCATGGATATATGAATTCCAGTGCCCCTACTAGGGTATCAATTGCAAGTATACCACATTCTTATTCTCGTAAAATTATCCTTCCCAGAGGTTACTCAGCGTAAAGCCCTGGTCTCAGATAGGGTCGTCAGCCCAATATTACTATCATTAGAATAAGCGGCTATTCCCAACTCACAACATCAAGTCAGAACATAGTTAACGGCTCATGAATTTAGGGACTTTTGCAATCTAGGTACTTATACAATCACGACAATCATTCAACAACATTTGGGTCCAAACAATCAATCATGACTTGTGTTCCATTTCATTTCAAATAGTATGTATTCCCCTCACGGATTAAAATCATTTACAACATAGTAAAAAGAGAGGCTATAGACTCACCTTAGATAATACACGAAGCTAGTAGTAGTGATCGCCGAAGTGAAGATGCCTCCCAAAAACATCAAAATCCCCCACCTAACAAATAAGGTACGTGCTTAGCAACATACTTAAGTATCTCAAACATACTTAATATAATAAAATCATCGACTCAAAATAGTATGTACATAGACATGACCAACCAATGCAAGTGATTCCCTTCTAAACCCCACAACACATACTAGCTTTCCAAAACTAGTACCTTCGATGTTGATCCATCTCAAGATGCCAAATCAACACGGTTCAAGTACCCTAAATGGGTCTTCAATATCAGAATATACACTCACACAAAAGACTTATATCCTTTTAAAACTTTGAGAAGCTAAGAGTTTAGCCTCTCGCCTCAAAGTATGACGCGAGGTTAAGTACCTCCCAAAAATACTCAGCCGGTACTTACCAAAAGTACACGCTGATTTACCATACCTAAACAACTCCGTTTTCGACGAAACTTGGTGACAACCTCACTTATAATCTGTAGAAGACTCAGTTCAAATTTCATTCAATGATTTACATTTTAGACCCACCTTCTCTACACATCTTTAGACCTTAAAAACCGGATTGTTTTACACACTTGTCTCGTAAAACAGTTTTGACCTTGTTAAACATTTCCATTTACAAAATCGCCACTTGACTTTGAAAATAGAATCCCAATGCTAAGTTTAGAATCTAAAAACAGCCTTTGATCAGTTTTAAAACTCAACTTATAGTCCCCGAGATTCGATCCAAATATTGACAACAATTTCGTATTGTGTCAAAACTCGTCTCCCGGTACACGAATAATGAAACTTGCATAACTTTTGACTCGTTTGGAGTTAAAAGCTCTATCTTATATCGAAACGAGCGTCTCGACGACTACTACAACAATATCCAATAATAACAACACTTTATCAAACTTTAACCCACGAAAATCTGCCTTAAACTCACTGATGTAAATTGACACTTTAAAAATCACTTCAACACTCATTTTGACCCATTTTTAACATCATCAACAATCCAAATAAGCTATACCCATCATCTCTAACAACACCTAACACCATAGATTAACTTGCATGGTCATTCTTTACAAAACCCACATCGAAAATTAAACATGCAACCATTAAAACTTTGAATAAAATAATAATAACACAATACCACTACCTTAGAAATAGATCAACCACTTGTTCTTCATCAAAATCTTTAAAAGAATAAAAATTTCTTGCATAGAGGATTTTCTTAGATCAAAATGATCACAAGAAGATTTCCAAAGTGGATCTTGTTTTAGATTTTGAAAATTCAAGCTAGAAATCAAGATCAAGGGGTGTTTGTGGGTTTGATGGGTCATGGTTAACAAAGAGAGAAAGAGAGAGGGAAGAGTTTGGTGAAATGCATGTGTTATGTGTGTAAAATGAGGAATAAATTTCCTTTTATATGGTGGGTGGGGTAGAAATTGTAATTTGTGCATTCTTGTGGACCAAGTTATAAATATTAGTTGAAAAGCGAGAATGACTATCAGTCAATTTTATAAATATTTACGAGAGTCGGGTTTCGTCTCGGGTTCATAAAAATATAAATCTCGTTTGTTAAATTGATCGTTTTAATAATTAAACGCACACAAAACGAAATAATAAAGTTCCGACTCGACTTAACACGTTATGAAATAAGAATTTCATAAATATCATATATCGAATTAATCGATACTAAAATATAATAATTGAGAATCTATTGGCATCGCGTCACTATTAGTACTCTTCAGTCGTCACAACTATTAATTATATACACACATTACCGGTTTCAACGTAAACCGTCAAACATTACAATATTTACCATCACTTAGAATTTAAAAATCAATTACACACTTAAGGTAAAATAATGACATTAAGTTCGGGGTATTACATTTATAATGAGAGGGAAGTGATTAATCATTGGCAAAAATCCTCTAAAGGATTGGGTAAGCTGATTAATTCACAAATGAGGTATTATGATAAATCAGGCCTAGGATATATTGAGGACCAACCTGGGATAACCTTAACGGACAAGGACTTATCAAAGGGGATTTTTGATAGTTCTAGTGAGTCAGATGATACTCCTGAAAATGATAGATATGCTGAAGGAATGAAAGCAGTTCCTCCACCATTATCAAGAATTTTCATGCCCCCTAGTAATGATATAGGTTTAGAGTTAAATGAGTCAAAAGCTGCTGTTGATTCTAAGTTAAATGATTCTAGTACCTTGACCCAAGATAAATCTGTTGTGACCAAAAACATTGTTTATCCACCTTTAATGAGCAACTTTGTGTATAAAGGACAAGTGTCTAAAAGTAGTTCTGCTCCCAAGCA
Source organism: Glebionis coronaria (assembly GCA_025667525.1). Taxonomy (NCBI): domain Eukaryota; kingdom Viridiplantae; phylum Streptophyta; class Magnoliopsida; order Asterales; family Asteraceae; genus Glebionis; species Glebionis coronaria. Next base: position 522,965,395 of record CM046875.1, read on the forward strand.
TGTAAAAACTCCTAGCAAGGCATTGGATAATAACGCAAAACATACTAAAACCAAGAGGGGTGGGTTAGGTTTTGAGAAAACTAAGTTAAAACAACCTTTTGGATGTTCTTTGAGAAGAAAAGGTTGTTATGTTTATGGTAGTTTAAATCATTTTATCAAATATTGCACTCTACATGAAGATAAAATTGTAAAACAGAAGGTTGCACAAAAGGTCACAAAGAAAGGTAATGGGGAAAATGCACAGGTTAATAGACAAATGGGATCTAGAAATGACAAACCTAAGTTTGATCATGCTAAAAGGGTAGATAAACCTCATAAGGTTAATAATATCTCTACCAAGGACTTTGTTCCAAGAGAAGTACTTATGAAACAAGGTCTAGTACCTTTGAAGTCTGGTAAACCAAGTAGCGGCAAGTCTAGAACTGCAAGTAATGCTAGACCAAACTCAAGTACCGTTGGTCAAAAGTCTGGTAAACCGAAGTCCCACAAAACTTCTAAGAATGTAGTTATGAAAGCTAGAACATTTAGAAGTAAGTCTAATAACAAACCAGTGCAAATGTGGGTTCCTAAAGGTGAAAACCCGTGTGTTCAAGCAAGTACTACTAAAACAGTACTTAAGCCAAAAAGATTCAAGGAAAAAAAACCCACTTATGTCTTTGATTATTTGACTGGAACCATGATGTATAAGAGTGTGTGTAGTCTTACTGGAAAAATTACCTATCAAACTCTTAAGTATGTAGGTCCCACAAGATCCGAGCCAAATGTGGCTTGGGTCCCTGTTAAAAACTAATAAGTTTTGTGTATGTGCAGGGGCATCTAATTGATGAATTGAAAGATAAAGGTATTGTTGACAGTGGATGCTCAAGACACACGACGGGGAATAAAGATTTTCTTGTTGAATTTGAAGAACTCAGAGGAGGACCAGTAGCCTTTGGTGGTAGCAAAGGTAGAATTACTGGCAAAGGGAAAATCAATACAGGGAAGTTGGAATTTGAAGATGTGTTCTTTGTAAAAGAATTGAATGAATTCAATCTCTTTTCTGTATCACAAATGTGTGATAAAAAGAACAAGGTGCTTTTTACAGATACAGACTGCTTGGTGCTCTCCAAAGACTTTGAGATGCCTAAAGAATCTCAACTACTGCTTAAGGTACCCAGGCAAGAAAACATGTACACCTTTAATCTTCATACTATTACTCCAATAGGTGGTATTACATGTTTGTTGGCTAACGCTTCTAATGATAAGTCTAATTTATGGCATAGGAGGTTAGGTCATGTGAATTTTAACAACCTTAATAAATTGGTTAATAAAAATTTGGTTAGAGGGTTACCTAACAAATCTTTTCAGAATGATTTCACATGTACTGCTTGTCAAAAAGGTAAGCAACATAGAGCCTCTTGTAAGACCAAGACTGTCAATTCTGTGACTAAGCCTTTGCAACTTTTGCATATGGATTTTTTTGGTCTAGTTTCTATTAGGAGTATTAGTCATAAGATCTTTTGCCTAGTTATAACTGATGATTATAGTAGATTCAGTTGGGTTTTCTTTTTAGCTCTTAAAAGTGAAACCAATGAATTACTTAAGGATTTTATCACTCTAGTTGAAAAGCAGTTCACTAAACAAGTCTTAATAATTAGGACAGATAATGAGACAAAATTCAATGCTTAATTTGATGAATTCTGTAGTTCTAAAGGTACCAAGAGACAATTTAGTAATCCTAGGACTCCAAAACAAAATGGAGTAGCTGAAAGGAAAAATAGGACACTAATTGAGGCTGCTAGAACTATGCTAGCTGATTCTCTTTTGCCAAATACCTTTTGGGCAGCAGCAATCAATACTGCAAGTTATGTGTTAAATAGAGTCTTAGTGGCCAAGCCTCAAAACAAGACACCTTATGAACTTTTGACTGGTATTAAGCCAACCATAAGTCATTTAAGACCTTTTGGATGTCATGTGTCTATTTTAAATACTCTTGATCATTTGGGGAAGTTTGATGGAAAATCTGATCCAGGATATCTCGTAGGATATTCATTGCAAAGTAAAGCATATATGGTTTATAAATTGGCATCTAAAAAGGTTAAAGAAAATTCCCATGTTTATTTCTTAGAATATAAGCCCAATGTCCCAGGAATAGGTTATGATTGGATGTTTGATTTGGATTATCTAACTAACTCCATGGATTACTATTCTATGCAAAAGGATTGTCAAACTAACAATGCAGGTGAGGAGATTGGTACAACAAAGTTAAGTAATCAAGGAGGGTCTTCTTCATCAGATTCTCAGGATGATGATGTTCACATCTATGTACCAAGTATGCCTACTGTTTCTCCTATGTCTGCCAGCACCCAAAATCAAACACTGCTATCAACTGATGATCAAGCCTCCCAAGAGCTTCATAGGCTGAAAGATCAGGAGAAGAATGCTACATCTGCTAATAAGCATTCAGGAGAAGAACCTTTAGAATCACAACACTCAGCAGTACATATTACACCTAGCGGTACCCTATCTGCAAGTACTGCTAAGTCAAATTCTGCAAAGTCTGTTGATTCATTAGAAGATATTCTACAAGCTATGGACAATCAAGATGCCTATACTGGTCTAAATGAAGGAATATTCTCCAAAGCTTCCTATGATGAGCAGGGTGCAGTAACTGATTTCAACAATTTGGAAACTGAAATTCCAGTCAGTTCTATTCCCACTCATAGAGTCAACAACAACCATCCTACTGCTCAAATTATTAGAGATCCTAAGTCTGTTGTGTAAACCAGAAGACAACTTCAAGCCAATACTGAAACTCATGCACTTGTGAGCTATGTCAAACAACAGCAGAGAACAAATCATAAGGATATTCAGCATTGTTTGTTTGCCTGTTTCTTGTCACAAGTAGAGCCTAAGAACATTTCTCAAGCTCTTGATGAAGAAAGTTGGGTAGATGTCATGTAAGAATAATTAATGCAATTTGAACTACAAAAGGTTTGGATTCTTGTGGATCTTCCCTCAAGTAAAAGAGCTATTGGTACTAGATGGGTTTTCAGAAATAAGAAGGATGAAAGAGAAGTTGTTGTGAGGAACAAGGCAATGCTTGTTGCTCAAGGCTATAGACAGGAAGAATGGATAGAATATGATGAGGTTTTTGCACCAGTGGCAAGAGTACAAGCCATTAGGTTATTTTTTGCCTTTGCATCATATATGGGTTTTATAGTCTATCAGATGGATGTGAAAAGTACCTTTCTTTATGATACTATTTTAGAGGAGGTATATGTTGCACAACCTACAGGTTTTGTAGATCCTAAATTCCCCAACAGAGTCTACAAAGTTATCAAAGCACTTTATGGTCTACATCAAGCTCCAAGGGCTTGGTATGTAACTTTATATACTTTTCTGTTAGAACATGGATATAGGAGAGGAACCATTGACAAAAATCTATTCATAAAAAAGAATGCTAAGGATATTATCCTAGTAAAAGTCTATGTTGATGACATTATTTTTGGTTCAAACAAGAAATCATGGTATGAAGAGTTTGAAGCTTTAATGAAAGGAAGATTTCAGATGAATTCTATGGGAGAACTTACCTTCTTTTTAGGACTACAAGTCAAACAGAGGAAGGATGGGATATTTATCAGCCAAGATAAATATGTTGCTGAAATCTTGAAGAAATTTTCATGTATGGATACAAGGAGTAGAAGCACACCTTTTCAAGCTAAGAAATATTTGTCAAAAGATGAACATGGTGAAAATGTTGATATTCACCTATATAGGTCAATGATTGGTTCATTGATGTAACTTACTGCTTCAAGACCAGATATTATGTTTGTTGTGTGTGCCTGTTCAAGATTCTAAGTCAATTCAAAGGTGTCACATCTACATGCTGTGAAAAGGATTTTTAAGTATCTTAAAAGTCAACATAATTTAGGATTATGGTATCCTAGAGACTCAACATTTGATTTGGAATCTTACTCGGATAATAATTATGCTGGAGCCAATCATGATAGGAAATCCACAACAAGAGGTTGTCAATTCCTAGGCAGAAGACTCATATCATGGCAGTGTAAGAAGCAAACCGTTGTTGCTACTTCTACAACTGAAGCTGAATATGTAGCTGCTGCTCATTGCTGTGGACAAGTACTTTGGATTCAAAATCAGTTGTTAGACTATGGGTTCAACTTCATGAACACCAAGATCTACATTGATAATGAAAGTACTTTATGCATTGTCAAGAATCATGTCTTTCACTCCAAGACCAAGCATATTGAGATCAAACATCACTTCATAAGAGATGCCTATGACAAGAAGCTTATTCAAGTCTTGAAGATTCATACAGACAACAATGTAGCTGATTTGTTGACCAAGGCATTTGATGCAAAGAGATTTGAATTCTTGGTAACACATATTGGTATGCTCAACCAATAAACTGCTACATATGTTAAGGGGGGTAATAGCTGTATAATTTTTATGCTAATTTTTATTGTATAGTGTTTGTTTTGTGTTAGCTTTAAAATAATGAGTCAAACAAGAATGTTCGGTCATATGTTTATTATGTATCATATTTAAGAACGTTGTAATAGGTAGTAGGTTAGTCGTGTTTTACGGGCTTAACTTTAGGCTAAAGTTCATTCATAAGTAACTAAAGCCTAAAAGTAAAGCCCGGTCCAAACAATATAGTCCATAAACAAGCCCACATGTAGGGGGACTATAAATACCCTTCCTAGCATGTTAGGAAGGGTGTTGGTCATTTGTATTTTCTCAGTCTTAATCTAATCCTCCTAAAGTTTCCAACCATTCTTTTTCTTTTCTCTCTCTACTTTCTCTCTCTAGAATTCATCTATCTTCTATCTATTTTTCTTGTTTAATCATCACATATTATATGGGATAACAGTTGGTATCAATCACCATGGGGTAGATTTGTGATTGGTTGTTGTTATTTCATTTGATTCGTATGATTTAATCCATAAATCATCTCGGATCTAATTTTTTTTTGTGTTTTCCATGCTCTAAATCTTGATATAAATCTTCTACATAGTTGTGGTAGGGATTTGGGTGCTTTGGATTGGTTAAAATCACGGATTTCTAAGAAAAATCTCATTTTTTACTCTTTTTTTTCGGAACAGTACTCACATTGCGATGAATTGGTTTCATTTCCATCGCAGTGGCTAGGGTTTCTGGATTGCGACGCATATTGCGACGGTTGCTATTGTGACAGGTTCAGTTTTTGTGAGCATTGCGACAGGTATTTTTTTTAGACATCGCGACAGAAGTTTTCTTGAGACATTGCGACAGAAGTTTTTTGAGACATTGCGACAGAACTTTTTGAGACATTGCGACAGAAGTTTTTTGAGACATTGCGACAGAAGTTTTTTGAGACATTGCGACAGAAGTTATTGAGACATTGCGACGGTTTGAGGTTTGGTATTGCGACAGGTTTATATATTGCGACAGGTTTGGTATTGCGACAGGGTTGAGTATTGCGATAGGTTTGGTATTGCGACAGATTGGAGGATTTTTTTGAATATTCCGAAAATACACTTAAAAAAATTCCGATCGTGTGTTTTTTGGTCTTGGATAATTTTTTGGTTTTTCGAGAACTTTTTTTAAGGGATTTCAACACTTTCTCTCTTCAACAAAAATCAATATAACATCTACTTAAGATCTGTATTCACTTCATCATTTCAGAGAATATTGAGATGGATTCTACTGCAAAATATCGTGTGACGAACAACAACATCATGGTGGCGGGTAACAAAGAGAGACCACCAATGCTTGTGTCGGGTCGATATGATCAATGGCAATCCAGTTTTCTACGTTATCTTGACACAAAACCTAACGGTGATGCTTAAAGGCAATGCATTTTTTATGGACCCTATAAATTCTCAAGGATACAAGTTCCTGCAGTACCAGCCACAGACACAAGTGACGAACAACCCGCATATGAACGTGATGAAAAGAGAAACGACCTCACACCAGAGAATCGTGCTTGGTTTGATGTAGAGAAGGAAGAAATCTACTTAATTCTCAGTGTCATTGGAGATGATATTTATTCCATGGTTGATGCATGCCCTACTGCTAAAGAAATGTAGACGGCTATTGAAAGATTACAACAAGGTGAATCACTTAACAAACAAGATGTGAAAACAAAGATGTTTTGGAACTTTGGCAAGTTTACATCAAAGGATGGGGAATCAGTTGATTCTTATTACTCCCGATTCTACAAAATGATGAATGACATGGCTCGAAACAACTTGCAAGTTTCCACCATGCAAGTCACACGCTCTTGACATTTTGAAACAATTTTAAAATGAGGCAAATGAACTTCGAGTTGAACGAGTTGCAAAGGTTTCAAATCCACTTGCTTTGATGTCTTCCACTCAACATTACCCAGATTATCATACTCGTTCTCCAAAGGCCTACTCTACTCAATCATCATCACCACGATCATCAACTGTCTCTAAGTCACATGCTCCAACAAGATCCCGAGGCAAAGAAGTTGCAAGAGCACCATCACCCACACCTGAGCAATCATCCAAAGAAGACAGTGATGAAGAACTAGCTCAAAAGGATAGGGAATTCAAGCAACAAATGGCTTTCATTATGAAGCAATACAGGAAAATCTACAAACCCACCAACAACAACCTCAGAACATCATCTAACACGAGGAACAACTATGCTCAGAGTCCTCCAAGGAATGACACACGAAGGCGTGCTGAGAGTCCTCCAAAGTATGATCGACAACCTAAGTATGATAATTAGAGGGTTGCTACTGTTGTTGGAAATAGGGAAACTGTTGGCACTCAAGTTGTGCAACAAAGTTGGATTCAGTGTTGAGGTTTTGGGCATTTGTCTAGCGAATGCAGGAAGCCAAAGAGGGTTAAAGATTATGGTTATCATAAGGAAAAGATGTTGCTATGCAAGAAGATGGAAGTTGGGATCAAGTTATCTACTGAGGAAGGAGAAATGCTTGACGACACAGATGATGAACTCTCCGACCAAGAACTCGAGGCACATGATTCATACATGGAAAAGATTCATGAGGTCGTTAACGTCACTGAAGATGACAATGGTCCTATCTTTGATATCGAGCCAATTGATAAGGTACAACATGATGATGAATATAATGTGTTTGGTGATACACATGAGCATAGTGATCTACCAACAACAATTACTGACACATGTATGATGGAAACGGTTGATAGCAATACCACACCCGATTCATCAGACATGTGCAATAATGAGTTTGAGGATGATCAACATGCAAATGAGTATGATGACGAGGAGCGTGTCGCACTTGCTAATTTAATTGCTAGTTTACAAAAAGATGTAAATAAAAATATAAAGAGTCAAAAGAAATTAAAGAAGGCAAACGCATCGCTCACTCAAAACTTTGAAGAAAGCAAAGCCGCTCTTATAAAATCTAGTGAGACTATTGATAGTTATAGGGCTCGGCTTCTTCAAAGAGACAAAGAGCTTGAGGGGTACAAAATTCGTTTAATTAACGTTAAAAAGGACGATTTTGAAAATAAATACAACGAAGCTCTTGCTTTGTTAACTAAAGAAAAACGTCAATTTAATTATTAAGTGATGAACGTCAAAAAACGTACCTTGCCACAACAAAAGTAAACGAACTTGAACAGAGGTTTTCTATGAATATCACCGATTCTGTTAGAATTCTTGACGAAAAGAAACAAGAGGTTGAAAAATTAAAACAAGATTTCAAAAATAGACAAGGCAAATATACTGAAAAAGTAAAGGATCTCGAAGAACGAGTCAATTTTTCGAAAAAAGTTGTTTATAAAATGCATGACTCTATTCAAACCGTTAGAATGATAGCACCTCGGTCGTTTTTCAAGGGTCAAGCTAGTTTTGAAAGTCCCAAGTACCTCGAACAAGTTCAAGCTGCGAACCCTCACTTATATCTTGATGAGTCCGAATGGATCGATCATGATTGCCCAGTAGTTAGGCTCGATAGTGAAGAGACGTCCCTTTAGGATGAGGATAGTAGATCACCGGTCAATAAAGATTTTGTGAAACCATATAATTATGCTTATGAAAACAGTCTTTATGGTCTTTTCACTCCACAAAAACTGAAGTCTCGTGAGGAATTGTTTCTTGAAAGCAAACAACGGAGAATTCAATGGAAGAAAATTTTTGCCACTAAGAAATCAAATGTTTCTAAATATATTAACTATTTGCCTCTTGATGTTTCTAAAAGCAAAAGCTGAAAACCACTTGGTATAGTAAACATCGCATTGATAATGTTCAATCAATTGTTGAAAGCGATCGTCAAAAACGTGAAAAGGATAAGTGGAAAACAGAGATTCTTCACGACATAACTGTGCTTGTGAAAGAAATTTTAATACCAAATACGAAGATAATAAAAGAAAATGTTCTTGAGTTTGAAAAATTGATTCGGTCTGAAATGTTTAATGATTTAAAATATGTTGAGTCTCTTGAAAAAGAAGTTTATGAACTTCAAAATGACAAATCATATTTTTCAAACGAATATGATCTACTCTTAGAAGAATGTCTCTCCAAAGATATTTTGTGTGTTACTCTTCAATCTTGTGCTGATATCGATGAATATTCTGATGTTGCATGCAAATATCTTGATAAGCTCAAAGAGTGTGAACGGCTTAAAACTGAGCTGTCGAAACGTAAAGAAAATATTGATAAAAAGGCTTTTGAGTTAATTCAACACAAAACTGATTTCCTTCAAAAACATTGTCATTCTCTTGAACTTGCTTTGCAAAAAGACATCGGAAGTTTTCCACATGATAATAAATTACAAGAAAAACTTTCCAAAATGTGTCGAGAAATGAATGAAAAGAGTTTGGAAATTAAAGACTTGAAAGCTCAGTTATAAGACAGGGAAATAGCGATAGCAGAGTTGAAGAAACTCGTTGCTAAGATGGGTGGGAAAATCGTGGAACCTAGTGTTAAGAAACATGTTGTAAGACAACCCAATGCGCACAGAGTGACTAAACCCTCTGTCTTGGGAATACCATCTGTTTTTCTCCAATTCTGCATTTGCTAAACCTGGGGTTGCCCCTAAGACGGTTGGGATGGATAGGTTACCACAGATTACTCCCAAAACACATATTCGATCACAAAGCATTAAGAACACAAATGTGATTAAACCAGGGATGTATAGATTGGCTACTCAACACACACACAACAAAGAAAGTCAATCACCTTAGACTTCTAGAAATACTAATAGACGTGTATATTTTACTATAGGAGTAGTCCCTACTGGTAGTGTTAGCCGGCCTCAGTTTAAGAGCACTCGAATGAATGAAAAGGTTTGGCAAAACAAAAGTCAAGAAAAGATGAAGAAAGAAGAAGACCACCCTAGGAATTTGAATGTTTCTAAGAATAAAACGTTTGTGATCGCATGTAATGACGATTTGAATGATTCGACTTTGAATGCTTTGAATGTTAAGTTTGTTTGTGTGAAACGTGGAAAATGTGCTAATGCTAATCATGCTATGTGCGTTTCGAATAATGTCAAAGGCGTAGATACTAGAACTAAGAAGCACATTACGGTGCCTATTAGTGTTACAAAACCCAAACATAAAGTGAACCATTCTGGTGCAACCCCCTAGAAGCAGAATTAGGGAATTATATGAGTCTGCTAGCAAGTCTTGGAAATGGTGGTTTGCTAATCATTGTCCTCCAGGATATAAATGGATGCCTAAGGTTAGAAAAGAAGACGTGACAACGAGCGTTAGTGTGCCTTTAAGTGCTGAAACTAGGGAAACTAATGAATCGGAAATCACATCTAACATGGAATCCAATATAGCAAATGCTCCATCGTGTTCTAATTCTTCTGTAGGTGATCGAAATAATTCTCTTCATACTGGACTCCGGATGCACGAAGCACATGGCGGGGAATCTCAAGCTTCTAATTAACTTTGTGGAGAAGTTCATGGGTACGGTCCGATTCAGAAATGATCAATTTGCACCGATCCTTGGATATGGAGATTTGGTTCAGGGGAATATCACAATCAAAAGGGTTTACTACGTCGAAGGGCTCAATCACAATCTTTTCTCGGTTGGTCAATTAGTTGATGCGGATTTAGAGGTTGCTTTTAGAAAGATGACATGTTTTGTTCGTGATTATGATGGGAATGACTTACTTACCGGTTCACGGGGTACTGATCTCTACACTATTTCACTACAAGACTCCACTTTCACAACTCCAATCTGTTTCATGGCTAAAGCTTCAACGACTCAAGCTTGGTTATGGCATCAACGATTATCTCATCTTAACTTTGATACCACCAACTTGCTTTCCAAGAAAGATATTGTGAGAGGCCTTCCTAACTTGAAATTCATCAAAGATCATCTTTGTTCTTCTTGTGAGCTTTGTAAAGCTAAACAGATTAGTTTCAAGACAAACACTACGCCAAGCTCTAAAGGACGGTTAGATCTTCTTCATATAGATTTGTGTGGCCCCATGCGTGTTCAAAGCATCAATGGGAAGAAATACGTTATGGTAATTGTTGATGACTACTCAAGGTACACGTGGACTCACTTCTTGAGTTCAAAGGATGAAACACCTGACGTTCTTATCAACTTCTTTAAACTGATACAACGTGGTCTTCAAGCTCAAGTAAAAGTGGTACGTACTGACAGAGGCACATAATTATTGAATTCAACTCTGAAGAATTATTTTGAAGCCGAAGGGATTGAACATGAAACATCTGTTGCCCGAACACCTAAACAAAACGGAGTTGTTGAAAGACGAAATCGTACTTTAGTTACGGCTGCTCGAACATTATCATCCGCTTTAAAACTACCACTATTCTTTTGGGCCGAAGCCGTGTCAACCGCATGTTACACACAAAACCGTTCCTTAATTATCCCAAGACACAAAAAGACAACATATCACATAATTCATGATCGCAAACCTTCACTCAAACACCTTCATGTTTTTGGATGTACGTGTTACATAATTCGAGATGGTGAAAATTTGGACAAGATGAAAGAAAAGGGTGATGCATGCATTCTTGTGGGATATGCAACTCAGTCTAAGGCATATAGAGTTTACAACAAGAGAAGAAAATTGATAGTCGAGACAATTCATGTCAGATTCGATGAATTACAAGAAATGGCACTTGAACAAAGCAGTTTAAGTCTTGATCCACAACGACAAAAGACTTCTGTGCACAACCACACGGAACTCGAAACTCAAGGCCACAACAATGAACCATCAAGTTCAAAGCTGGTTCTTGAACATGTTCCAAGAGCAGATATGACAGTGGACGCGACACGTGAAGAGTTGGAAATGTTATATGGACCAATGTTCGATGAATATTTCACGGGGGAGAAACATGTTGTATCAAAGTCTTCCACTGTCACTCGTGATAAGAACGATGATACCGATCATCGTCAACAAAAGGATACAACTTCATATACTTCAACACGGGTTGCTTCAGATTTACCTCCTCAGAGTATCACTTCAACAATCGATCCTACAACATCCACAACTACTGCCATTTCTCCAGAGAACACAAATCAAGCATACGGTGTACTATATGACGATGACGATTTTCACAACCCATTCAGTACATCGGTACATGAAACAGGAGAGTCTTCTACTCGCCATGTTGATTCGTCAAATATGCATACGTTCTACCAAAGACATCCGTCAACACATCATTGGACCCGAGATCATCCTTTGGTTCAAGTAATTGGAAACCCTTCACATCCTGTTCGTACAAGACGACAACTAGCAACCGACGGCGATGTTTGTATGTTTGCACTCGCCGTGAGTACAGCTGAACCGAAAAACATCAAAGAAGCCATGGCTGATCATGCTTGGATTGAGTCGATGACGAATGAACTTTAACAATTTGAAAGACTTAAAGTCTGGGAACTTGTTGACAGACCATACGATGTAACACCGTTAAATCTTCGATGGATCTGGAAAAACAAGATGGATGAAGAAAACACGATCATCAAGAACAAAGCTAGGCCAGTGGCTAAGGGGTATGGCCAGAAAGAGGGAATTGATTTTGACGAATCATTTTCACCAGTTACTCGTATAGAAGCGGTCAGGATTTTCCTTGCTTATGCTGCACATAAAGGATTCACTGTTTATCAAATGGATGTGAAGACAACATTTCTTAATGGTCCTTTTAAGGAAGAGGTTGATGTCACACAGCCGGAAGGATACGTTAATCCTCATTATCCTGACAAGATGTATCGTCTCCACACGACACTATATGGACTAAAGCAAGCTCCAAGGGCGTGGTACGATGAGCTCTCAAAATTTCTGGTATCCAAAGGTTTCTCAAAAGGTTCCATTGATCTAACTTTGTTCACTTATAAATATGGGGATGACATTTTGCTCGTGTAAATTTATGTTGATGACATTATTTTTGGGTCTACAAACCCAAAACTTTCAAAATGGTTTGAAAAAGTAATGCACGGCAAATTTGAAATGTCAATGATGGGCGAACTAAAATTCTTTCTAGGAATTCAAGTTCACCAATCCCCAAGTGGTATCTTTATTAACCAAGCTAAGTATTGTCAAGAGATAATCAAAAAGCATGGTATGACTTCATGTGACCCCGTTGGGAGACCATTATCAACCATATCCCTAGATGCTGACTTGGAGGGAAATGCCATAGATCAAACGAGATATCGTTCCATGATCGGCTCCCTCATGTACTTGACAGCAAGCAGACCCGATATTACACATGCTACGTGTTATTGTGCACGATATCAAGCATGACCCACTGAAAAGCACCTCAAGGAGGTTAAACGAATCTTTCGGTACCTCAATAATACCATTCATTTGGGACTCTGGTATCCGAAGGAAACCGGTTTCTTTCTAACGGCCTATTCAGATTCTGATCATGTAGAGTGTCTTGATACACGAAAAAGTACTTCTGGTGGTGCACAATTTCTAGGTCAAGATAAGCTCGTGGGATGGTCTTCCAAGAAGCAGGATTGTACGTCATTGTCATCAGCCGAAACGGAGTATGTGTCTCTATCCGCGTGTTGTGCTCAAGTTCTATGGATGAGAACACAACTCACGGATTATGGCTTCCACTTTCATAAAGTACCCATGTACTGTGACTCAAAGTTGGCCATAGCCATCTGCTGCAATCCGGTACAACATTCCCGTACGAAGCACATTGATGTCAGATACCACTTCATAAAGGAACAAGTTGAAAGAGGTATCGTTGAATTATACTTTGTCAGAACGGATTACCAATTATCCGACTTGTTTACGAAAGGTCTGTCGAAAGATAGGTTTGAGTACCTCGTTAGGTAAATTGGTATGAGATGTTTGACTCCAGCAGACCAGGAGATTCTGGCAAAGGTGTCTGCTTGATTCGTCTATCAAACATCTACTTGTAAATATCATTGAAAAAGCAAAATACAAAAATATAAAACATATAAAAACAAAACACAAAATTAAAAATATGTTAAAATCCAAAAGTATTCTTCTCGACATGTCTTTCAGTATCGATAATATGGACGTGCCTAGAAATGTTGCTCAATAACGACACGGGTGTGTACATAAAGCTCGAATGAAAGTTGTAAATATTTTTCAAAACATGTCATTTCTATTTTTAATAAAGGAAATGTCTATTTTGTACAATTTTTCCAACAACGGGTAGAGCAATCTATCTTGTGTTGAGCTTGTCACAAAACATTCAACGTTTTGAGCTAAACACAGTGGCATTTAATCACTTTCAGATTGCAACCCGGATCTATATTCACGGGGGAGTGTACGTTTTAGTGCTCTTACCCTCAACAAAAGAAGAGAAATATTCTTACACTTGAGTGGATTCGTCAAGACATTCAACGTCTATGAACTCAAGTTTATGCTTTAGAAAAACCTCTTCGCCAAAAAGAAATTGAGTTTTTCAAAAAGCGTTAAACACAATTTTTTCATGAATTTTCGATGATTATTCAAAATCTTTCAAAAATTGTGTGTTCAACAACTCCCATTCTCAAAAATCGAAATGTGGAACACATCCTCACAATGACAATTCAATTGGATCAATTTTTGAGGGGGGGCTTTCCAAATTCATGCTAAGTTTGACACATTTTTCTCCCAAAGATTTTCAAGTCTATTTTTCGCGATATATTTTAATCAAATTTCGTATCTCTAATATAATAAGATTTTATATATTAGAGATAGGGGAGAAAATGTGATTAAAATGTGATATATTTTGCAAGACTCGAGCACTTTAACTCTTACCTACATGTGCGAAACACTTTCGATTATCGATGCACATGTAAAGGGGAGCATATCTGAAACGACTAAACTATCAAGGTGTTAAATGTTTTTCAAACACTTTGTTAGAATTTTTGAAGTGGTTTTATGGTTACGATCTCATACCCACAACATCTTTAATCCACGGCGTTATTGGTGTCAAAAGGGTGGTTAGGTTTAAGTCCTATGATCCAACCAGATCTGGAGGGATCTTCCCAAGAACAATCCAATAGATTATTAGATGTCCTTAGGAAAGATGGAGTAGAATCTGAATGTAGCTGAAAGCCGACTAAGTACTGATGCTAGCACTGGAACAATCACAACAAGGTGCTAGTGATGATGTCTTGGTAAGCATTGAATGGGTTGAAGAATGAAAAAGAAACGTACGGATAAAGGGTGAAAAGAAAATAGCCCTCTATACAACTTACGCAGAAACCAGGTCAACACATCATGAAGACAACTCATTATGGACCCAGTGATGTAATGCACAACCCTTACCTAGCTACTCAGGCTTCTCTCAAAAGAAGTTTGTTTTATTGTCACGGAGATCAACATGACTTCTATTAACTTTCTCACTCCGAGATAGTTGATATTGAATAGGTGGCATCTGCTCCAGCCTCCAACCACCAAAAGTGCACTAATCGAGTCTAGAGCCAAGAGATCAATCAAATCTCGTTAGGACACACGGATGATAAACAAGAAAGTCCTATGCTATATCCTTGCGATATTGCTAGAACACTCAGAGTGATACTATTTAGTATTCACAATGATGAGTGGAAATCCTTCCAGTGTTAACATCAAACAGCACTGCGGTAGGCCATATGTAAGTTCTTTATGAATTAAACATATGTAGGACTAAAAGCAACAGTGGTTTGATTCTGAAGTGATTTAAACTCGTTTCAGGTTTCTACGTAATATCTTTATGGTCTTGCTAGAACATTCAGAGTGATATTCATTAGTATTCACAGTGACGAATGGAAATCCTTCTAGCGTCAATCTCAAACGGCGCTACGGTAGGTGACTTGTGAGATTCTTATGAATCAAGCTTGTGTCAACTAGAAAGCAACAATGGTAAGATTCTTCAAGAATTAAACTTGTTCCAGGAATTTGAATTGACGACTTTAATCAAGCGAATATTTATCCAATTGATTCACTCTTTATGTTCGCAGTCTTGCTTTGAGACGGTCGAGTAAAGAGAATGGCTAGTACAACCGCGAAACCCTGTCAAGGAGATTCTTTGTAACACCCCATTTTGGTAAATGGAATGTCACGCGTGATTATGGCGTGTCATCAAACCATACAAGGTAAATGTCTTAAAAACATTAAATGACCATGAATGGGAATACCAGAAACAAAGATCGGTACCCCAAGTATAAGCTCATCACACTCAAACACAAGTACTTTAAAGGAAAAGGACTAAACAATGTCCAAAGAAATAAGTAGCAAAATGTGTGATGAAATGCATTAAGTAGAGAAGACTAGATAGCTTCCAATCCATATGCACGTACGCTTAAAGTCTACGAGCGCCCTTGAGTACCTGTCGTTTGGGAACATGAAAGGAAAACGGCTGAGCATAACGCTCAGTGCACGGATATACAGTTATAGCATAGAATAACATAAGCATAAATACTAATAGTAGTGGAAATGTATAAGTCCTAAGTAACCTGGAACATGTTCATAAAACTGGTTTTATAGTTTGAAAAGACTTATGTTTTTATGTAAAATCTGTATGAATTAGCCAATAGCCCATATAGGTCGTGAGGTTCCACCGTGCATGAATACTTCGAGCGGAGACCTCGTCATGCAATTAGAGGTGTTGCCACTAATTATATAGTCTGGGTAGGAGGGATCAACTCCTAGTGAAGGATGCAAGGCACACATCACATTCACTCTGGTATTACTGGTAAACATGTAACTAGGATGCACCAATACGCCCACATGATAATATAATATAATGGCCAAAACTGTAAAGGGACGCCACGAGCAATCACTTCACTGTGGGGAAGTCATAACACTAGTGCCTCCAGTGTTATGGTTATGGTACCTCCATAACTAGGTGACACTGGTCATGCATGTATATGGCTTAGGCTCTTAAACTAACATAAGTAATCAAACATATAAAACAATACTGGGAAAACAGTTGTTGGGAATTATTTGTTAAGTGTCAAGTACCGTCAGTGTATTTTAAGTACTGTCAGTGTTATGTAAGTATCGTTAGTGTTAACGCGGTACATAGTAAGTACTGCTACTTATAAAGTAAGTACTACTATACTGATTAGGACGAATATATCTTTGTATAAGATATGTCATAGTTATAGTTAGAGTATATCTTATGTGATATACTTAAATAGTTAGAATATTGATTATATATCGTCTGTGATATAGTTATCTTTATAGAATATTCTAAGGTTTCTAGGGTTCCTTACTCTATAAAAGGAACATAGGTACAATGTCTTTCATGTACCTCATTCAAGTCGATTAATAAGAGAATCGAATAGTTAAAAGTAATTACGTTCTTCTGTGCTTTATAAGTTAGATTCCGCATAACTTTTAGTGTTAATAAGAGTGCTCAAAGTGTTTTAGTTTGATTACAAACTACTATACTAATTCTTAACAAAATATAGATCCAATCAAAGGGATCAACAAGTGGTATCAAAGATTGTTGAGAAACTCTGAAAAAGAAGAACACAACCCCAAACACTCTACATACACCAAAACTCAATGTCTCAACCAGATGGTGATGATGCTCACTTGGATGATGTTCAGAACCCTGATCCTATACCACAAGGACAACCACAAGTTGTGCATCCTGCACCAGTACAAGGTGTTCAAGCCGTGAATGCAGTAGCTACCTCTACAACAACACCTTCTCATACTTTGTGTGCTGTTAAACTCCTAGTTCTCAAAGGTGACAATTATGAGACATGGGCTATGCAGATAGAACATTACTTGAATCACACAGATCAAACTGTGTGGCAAGTTATCAAGAATGGGAACACACCAAAGAAGCTAAACTGATTGCCAGACGATACATGCTATACTCTACCTGTTGTGACTGCTAAGGAGGTACAAGCAGAGATCAATGAGAGAAAAGCCAGAACTGCTTTGGCTATGGCTCTTTCTGAAGACATCCTACCAAGCTTTCATCATTATAAGGATGCTAAAGCTATGTGAGATGCTATAAAACTTAGATTTGGGGGTAATGACAAATTTAAGAAGATAAAGAAGATTGTTCTTAAGAAAGAAATAACTTCTCAATTACCAGTATAGAGGGGATACATGGTAGCTATGGAAGGTTCAGTAAGCTGCTTATTCAGTTGGTAGTTTATGGACAAGTAATTCCTAATGAAGAAGCTAATTTAAAATTCTTAAGAAGTGTTCCACCAGAGTGGAAAGCAATGGCTATGCACTTCATCACAAGAGATGATCTGGAAACAAATCCTTTTGATCATCTCTACAACAATCTTAGAGCATACGAGATGGATGTGAAAGGCACTGAAGTAAAGGCAGCGACTACTACAAAGTCTAACTTGGCTTTTGTGTCAGATGGAAATAGCGGTACTTACTTTCATAATATCGCTAGTGGATCTAGCAGCGGTACATACTTCACAAATACCGCTGGAGGACTTACAAGCAGTACTTACCCACAAAGTATTGAAGGCAGCCCTATTGTCTCTCAAACTCCACATGGAAGGTCTTCATTATTGTTTAGTGACAATGATGCCTTCTCATTCTTTGCTGGACAAGTCAACAGGCCAAGATTAACACTCAATGACTTGTTCCAAATGGATGATGCTGATGTTGAAGAAATGGATCTTAAATGGCAAGATGCTATGGTGTCAGTAAGATCTAATAGGTTCTTTAAGAAGACTGGAAGAAAAATGACTGTTGATCCTAATGAGCCATTAGGATATGACAAGTCCAAAGTTGAATGCTATAACTGTGGAAGGAATGGACACTTTGCAAGAGAATTCTATAAAGACAAAGCTGAGAATAGCAATCAGAAGTCCAAGCACAGCTATAGAACCAGTCTAAGAATAACTGAAAGCTTTCCAGAAGGAAACAACAGGAGTCCTAAAGGAACCAAAGCATTGGTTACTATAGATGGAGTGGTGAACTAGGCTGAAGATGAAGAAGAAGAAGAGCTTGGTTTAATGGCTCTCTCACATGAAGATACTGAGGTACATCCTTGTTCTAAAGACTGTGTTCTTAAATTTAATAGCCTAAAAGTAGAACTAGAGGAACAGTATCAAAAGGTTAACACATGCACTGTAGAATTAAATGCTTTTAAACAGGGTGTTGTTAAATTAGAAGAAAATATCGTTTTGTATAAAAAGTCTCAACAAAAATATGAAGAAAAAAATAAGAATTTTAACTCTTCAAATGAGGGAAAAAGATGTGGAAATAAAAGCTTTTGAAAGACAACTGTTAAAAATATCAACAGAAAATGATGCTTTAAAATCCAGTCTTTATAATGAAAGGGAAGTGATTAATCAGTGGCAAAAATCCTCTAAAGGATTGGGAAAATTGATTAATTCATAAATGGGGTATTATGATAAATCAGGCCTAGGATATATTGAGGACCAACCTGGGATAACTTTAACTGACAAGGACTTATCAAAAGGGATTTTTGATAGTTCTAGAGAGGTAGATGATACACCTGAAAATGATAGATATGCTGAAGGAATGAAGGCGGTTCTTCCACCACTATCAAGAATTTTCATGCCCCCTAGTAATGACACAAGTATAGAGTTATAAGAACCAAAGGTTAAAAATATCTTAAACTCTAGTACTTTGTCCCAAGAAAAGACTGTTGTGACCAAAAACATTGTTTATCCACCTTTAATGAACAAATTTGTTTCGGAAGAATCTAAGACTAGTTCTGCTCCCAAGTAGGTAAAAACTCCTTGCAAGATATTGGAAAACAATGTAAAACATAATAAAGCCAAAAAGGGTGGGCTAGGTTTTGAGAAAGTTAAGTCACAACAACCTTTTGGGTCTTCTTTAAGAAGAAAATGATGTTATGTTTGTGGTAGTCTAAGTCATTTTATCAAAGATTGTACTCTACATGAAGATAAGATTGTGAAACAAAAGACTGCACAAAATGTCATGAAAAACAGTAATGGGAAAAATGCACATATTAATAGGAATCAGAAACTTAAGAATGACAAACCTAAGTTTGATCACTCAAGGGTAGCCAAACTGATTAAATATATCCCTGCCAAAAGTTTTGTTCCTAGGGCAGTACTTATGAAACAAGGTCTAGTACCTTTAAAGTCTGGTAAATCAAGTACCGGCAAGTCTAGACCTGCAAGTACTGCTAGACCAAACTTAAGTATTGTTGGTTTAAAGTCTGTAAAAACAAAGTTCTCTAAGACTTCTAAGAAGGTTTTTGAAAATGTTAAAACACCTAGAAGTAAGGATAAAAACAAACCAGTGCAAATGTGGGTTCCTAAAAGAGATAAATTATGTGTTAAAGCAAGTACCGCTAAGGCAGTACTTAAGGCAAAGAGGTTTGAGCACATAGAGTCACCCTATGTCTTTGACTATATAAATGAAACCAAGAAGTATAAGAGAAAAAGTAACATTACTAGGAATGCTTCAGAACAAACTCTTAAATGTGTAGGTCCAACAAGATCCGAGCAAAATATGGCTTGCGTCCCTGTTAAAAACTAATGAGTTCTATTTGTGTGCAGGGGCATCTAATTGATGAATTGAAAGATAAAGGTATAGTAGATAGTGGATGCTCAAGACACATGACTGGAAACAAAGATTTTTTTGCTGAATTTGAAGAATTCAGAGGAGGTCCAGTAGCCTTTGGAGGTAGCAAAGGTAGAATCACTGGCAAAGGGAAAATCAACACAGGAAAGTTGGAATTTGAAGATGTGTTCTTTGTAAAAGTATTGAATGAGTTCAATCTCTTTTCTGTATCACAAATGTGTGATAAGAAGAACAAGGTACTGTTCACCAACAAAGACTGCTTGGTGCTGTCTAAAGACTTTGAGATGCCTAAGGGATCTCAAATACTGCTTAAAGTACCCAGGCAAGAAAATATGTACACCTTTAATCTTCATATTATTACTCCAACAGGTGGTATTACATGTTTGCTAGCTAAGGCTTCTTTTGATGAGTCAAATTTGTGGCATAGAAGGTTAGGTCATGTGAATTTCAAGAATCTTAATAGATTAGTGAATAAGAATTTGGTTAGAGGTTTACCTAACAAATCTTTTCAAAATGATTTCACATGTGCTACCTGTCAAAAAGGTAAACAACATAGAGCCTCTTGTAAGACCAAGACTGTCAACACTGTGACAAAACCTGTGCAGCTTTTGCATATGGATTTATTGGGTCCAGTTTCTATAAGAATCATTAGTCATAAGACCTTTTGTCTAGTCATAACTGATGATTATAGTAGATTCAGTTGGGTTTTTTAGCTCTTAAAAGTGAAACAAATGAATTACTTAAGGATTTTATCACTTTAGTTGAAAAGCAGTTCACTAAACAGGTTTTAATCATTAGGACTGATAATAGGACAGAATTCAAGAATGCTGAATTTGATGAATTATGTAGGTCTAAAGGAATTAAGAGATAATTTAGTAATCCTAGGACTCCACAACAAAATGGAGTAGCTGAAAGGAAGAATAGGACACTGATTGAGGCTGCTAGAACTATGCTGGCTGATTCTCTTTTGCCAAACACCTTTTGGGAAAAAGCAATCAACACTTCATGTTATGTGTTAAATAGAGTCCTAGTAACCAAGCCTAAAAAAACACCTTATGAACTTTTGACTGGTGTGAAGCCTACCATAAGTCATTTAAGACCTTTTGGGTGTCATGTGTCTATACTAAATACTCTTAATTATTTGGGAAAGTTTGATGGAAAGTCTGATCCAGGATATCTTGTTGGATATTCAGTACAAAGTAAATCATATATGGTTTATAATTTGGCATCTAAGAAGGTTGAAGAAAATGCTCAAAGTGTTTTAGTTTGATTAGAAACTACTATACTAATTCTTAACAGAATATAGATCCAATCAAAGGGATCAACAAGTGGTATCAGAAAATGCTCATGTTAATTTCTTAGAAAATAAACCCAATGTCCCAGGAATAGGTTATGCTTGTATGTTTGATTTAGATTATCTAACCAACTCCAAGGATTACTATTCTTTGCAAAAGGATTGTCAAACTAACAATGCAGGTGAGGAGTCAAGTGCAACTAATGCAGGTACTCAAGAAGATGTTTCTTCATCAGATGATGATGTTCATATCTATGTGCCCAATATTCCTACTGTTACTCCCATGTCTGCCACTCCCAAGAAGCAAATGATGCCATCAAAAGATGATCAAGCCTTCCAAGAGCTTCAGAGGCTTCAAGATCAAGAAAAGAATGCTACATCTGCCAGTAAGCATTCAAGAGAAGATTCTTTTGAGTCACAACACTCAGCAATACATACTACACCTAGCGGTACTTCATCTGCAAGTACTGCTAAGTCAAAAACTGCTAAATCTGTTGACTTACTAGAAGAGATTTTACAAGCTATGGACGATGAAGACTTATATGCTAGTCCAGCTGAAGGAATCTTCTCCAAAGCTTCCTATGATGAGCAGGGTGCAGTAACTGTTTTCAATAATTTGGAAACAGAAATTCCAGACAGTTTTATTCCCAGTCATAAAGTCAACAACAACCATCCTACTAAACAGATCATTGGAGATCCCAAATCTGCTGTGCAAACCAGAAGACAACTTCAAACCAATATTGAAACTCATGCACTTGTGAGTTATGTCAAACAACAGCTAGGAACAAATCATAAAGATACTCAGCATTGTTTGTTTACATGTTTCTTATCACAAGTAGAGCCCAAAAACATTTCTCAGGCTCTTGATGAAGAAAGTTGGGTAGATGCCATGCAAGAAGAATTAACACAGTTTGAGCTACAAAAAGTTTGGATTCTTGTGGATCTTCCCTCAGGTAAGAGTGTAATTGGTACTAGATGGGTTTTCAGGAACAAGAATGATGAAAAAGGAGTTGTTGTGAGGAACAAGGCAAGACTTGTTGCTCAAGGCTATAGAGAGGAAGAAAGGATAGACTATGATGAGGTTTTTGCACCAGTGGCAATGATAGAAGCCATTAGGTTATTTTTGGCCTTTGCATAATATATGGGATTTATAGTCTATCAAATGGATGTGAAAAGTGCCTTTCTATATGGTAGTATTTCAGAGGAGGTATATGTCTCACAACCTCTAGGTTTTGTAGACCCTAAATTCCCCAATAGAGTCTACAAGGTTATCAAAGCACTTTATGGTCTGCATCAAGCTCTAAGAGCCTGGTATGTAACCTTATCCAATTTTCTGCTAGAACATGGATATAGGAGAGGAACCATTGACAAAACTCTGTTCGTCAAGAAGAATGCTAAGGATATCATTCTAGTTCAAGTTTATGTTGATGACATCATTTTTGGTTCTACCAAGAAGACATGGTGTGAAGACTTTGAAGCTTTGATGAAAGGAAGATTTCAAATGAGTTCTATGGGAGAACTAACTTTCTTTTTGGGACTGCAAGTCAAACAAAGGAAAGATGGAATATTTATCAGCCAAGATAAATATGTTGCTGAAATCTTGAAAAAAATTCATGTATGGATACAAGGAGTACAAGCACACCTTTTGAAGCCAAGAAGTCTTTATCAAAAGATGAACATGGAAAAGATGTTGATATTCATCTATACAAATCAATGATTGGTTCATTGATGTATCTTACTGCTTCAAGGCCAGATATTATGTTTGCTGTGTGTGCCTGTTCAAGGTTCCAAGTTCATCCAAAAGTGTCACATCTACATGTTGTGAAGAAGATTTTTAAATATCTTAAAAGTCAACCCAATTTAGGATTATGGTATCCTAGAGATTCCACCTTTGAATTGGAAGCTGTTAACATGGATTCACTAAGAACACGGGTTTATGATCCGGAGGTCGGGGAGGATAGAAGTGTTGTTTAGCCATTTTAGTGAGAGAAACAAGAGAGAATAAAAGTGTGTTTTATTCTAGAGAGAGAAAGGTAAGACAAGAAATGAAAAGACTCACCCCTCCATGGAAGTATGGAGGGGTTTATATAGCACGGGACTTGGACTTTACATATGACAATATTAGTCCTTGCAAGTCCCGGCTATGAAACTAATGTAATTCCGTTAGTCGCACACATTTTAAGGCTAACAATCTTCCCCCAATGTGGTGACATACGAAATTACTTACAATGTTCCTAACAAGTGCAAATACAACAAAAATATGACAGTATTAAGTTTGCTTCCAATGCTGAGGGTGACACCGTTGTCTTCAAGTCTTCTAGAAAAACTTATACCCCAGTTTGAATCCTCTTTGTCTTTGCTTGTTGAGGAACCATTGTATCATGTATGAACTGGATTAACTTCCCCCCAATTCATACCACATGTCTTGAAAAGCTTTCTTCATAGACTTCTTTTTGACGAAGCTTCTGAATCAGCTTCCCCCCAAACCAATATCCCTGTCTTGAGCAGAATCTGTAGCTTGAGCAATCTTCTTTCTTTGACATTTAAAGTGCACAGCGGAATTTTGTAGAATAAGAAGTAAACCCCACCAAGTAACTGCTACCATGACATTTTTGGTCTTTATGATTATGTGTTTGGGGGAACATGTAAGAAATCAGCAACAAATCTTCTCACGCTTGTAGAATACTTCCCCCTGGAAGTTGAACTAAGTACTATAGAGTGGGAACTAAGTCTCCAAAGTACACGTTCTTCCCCCATGATGGTGACGAACTCTCGGAAGCATCATCTGACGTGTACGGTCAAAATCGCGAGATGTTCTTGTCGAAAGTATGATGGTGACGAACACTCAGAAGCATCATCTGACGTGTACGCTCAGAATCGCGAGATGTTCTTATCAGGAGTAAGAAGGTTAAGAACACTCGGAAGCATCATCTGTCGTGTACGCACAGAATCGTTAGATGTTCTTGTCAAGAGTATGGTGGTTAAGAACACTCGGGAGCATCATCTGACAAGTACAATCAGAATCACGAGATGTTCGTGTATGAAGTAGAAATCTTTGTTGACATCTTGTAGCTCAAGTTGCTCGTGAGAATTGTTTGCTGATCACATCTCTACTCTTGTACTCTCTGGCTAAACTTACCGACCTCGTATTCTTTCGGCTATCTGTAGTGACCACTGGTGAAGTAAACCTGATATTCCAAACTTGAAACTGAAGTATAATCTCCCAAATTTGTTACTTACGCTTAGCACTTGTGTTGATTGACGAACGGTGCAGAGAAACGTCTCTTAGTACCTTATACATAAAAGAAGAGAGAAGTATAAGATGTAAAACACCTCTTGAAATACCCACAACTACAGTTGAGTGTGACACTGAGCACTACAACGTAACTCCTTAAGTGATAGTTCTCCATGTCGTCGACCATCCACCCCTTGACAGTGTAAACTAGATAAATCAAGTCTCAATCATGAATGCTGAAGCGAATCATCAATCGATAGAATGGGGTGAAAGAGGCTCGATGATGAATTGAGTAGACACCTTCGTGATATCCCACTTCAACTTCAAATAAAAAAATACCAAATCCACTTCGTAATCACTTGACATTACTTTGCCCGAATACTAGCCGTTTTGACATTTTCAGTGAATCTTAAAGGATCGTTTTAGTGTTTATTTGTTTTTGTCGTGTGTGTTTGTTGTGTTTGTCGTTTACTATAGATCCAACGATGACTAACGAATGAGAAGTTGTCAACGTTGTCTAGCAAACTTTACATGAAAGCCCAAATCAGTCATATGGCCAACTGACGCGCGGATCGACCTCCGCGGTGAGGTCGTCCGAAAAATTTCCGAAAAATAGAGTTTCAAAACGAGGATATTCTTTGGTCGATATGAATCCAAAATCACCAAATACCCATATTCCGACACTTTGACAAATTCAACCCCGTATACCATCAAAATCCAAATTGGCCGAATACCATACCATCTTCACTCGAATCATTTAATTCAAACAGTGGCAATCACTTTTGAAATATTATGACAAGTAAAATTGTTTCAGCCCAAATCATGGCATACCTTGAATAACAACGCAACTGGCCCAAATGATATTCTGATTTACTCCTCGGTCCAAATTAGTGGCCAGCTCAACATTTAACAATCACAGCCCATCACTAATTCGAGTAGCAATATATTGGAAAGTAGGCCCACTCCAAATATCAGACTCGATTTAGATATAAAAGATGTGGGATCCTAATTTTACTCACAGTGCTAACCCTAATCTATATATTACTCCGCCTCTTTTTACTCTCTCTCATCTAGATACTACCAACCATACAAATCCTCATCTCATTCTAGTTATCTCCGTCCCATCTCACAACTCATTAGCCACACCACATCTCGTAATCTCCGCCTCTATTTCTTAAATCTCTATCCCAGATCAATCTCAGATCATCTAATAATCTAATCTAACAATGCAACAACCACCATACATCAATTCATCTTCGGACATCATTAATCTAAATCATTGATGATTATAGTTTTACACCGAACGATATCATTGAAGCTTCAAGATCATAGACCAATGGTCTCGGGTAGGTTGTTTGTGTTGATTTGTGATTATCAGATTGATGTTTTTCAGAAAATATCTATGAAGATATTTGTTTTGATATTTCGTTTGTTGAGTCGTTTATTTTTTTTTCTTTTTTTTTTCGAAATGAAGAAGGATGATAACAAGATTGTTATTGGCCTCTCTTGAAAAATTTCGTATAATAAAAGGTGGTAGAAAGCATACACATTGATCTGTGATGAGTGTTCGATTTGCATAGATCTTTGAAGGTCTTGGCATATCAAAGCCTATAATTCAAACGAACTAAACTGAGATCTTGATTTGTTCTTAAAACTACAAATGATGATGTGGTTTCAATAGATGGTTTTGTCAGTTATAAGTAGAGGTGACGGGATAGGTAGACAGAATCGGGTTTGATTGGTGTTGTTTTGAGTGTTATTGAGTTTCGTTGTTGGGATGAGTGGTTTTAATGGAGTTTTAAACTTTGACTCAGTCGAGTTAACCTGGTCAACTCGGTAATTACCGAGTTGACTCGGTGAAGGATGTAGGTTGGGTTTTGGTGTAAGATGGTTTGAGTCATCGGAATGTTAAAACAAAATCCATCGGAATGATGATACAGAATCCATCGGAATGACGATACCGAATCCATCGGAATAATCCATCGGAAAATTCCATCGGGATAATCTATCAGATTAAGTCCATCTGAAAACCCATCGGAATGACTATCTGAGAACCCATCGGAATGACTGTCTGAAAACCCATCGGAATAAGCTGTCGGAAAACCCATCGGAATGCTTTATCAGAAAAACAGTCGGAAAAGGGTTTTAAAACCGAAAATGGTGGATCTTGCCATTTTTTAAATTTTTTTTGTTTTCTGTCCTTTTCTCAATTAAATAATCAGTTGATGTTATATGGGACACAAAAGACGAGAAAAAAAAACATGACAGAGGAATTTATGATAACATGAACAGTTGATGACTAGATAGTATCAAGAAATGATAGAATCAGTGAAAAAAAAATAACCAGACCAGAATAATATCGACCATGAATCAAACACGAATTCGAACACACACACGAATCAAAAAACACGAAACACCCCCGGTTAGCTCTGATGCCAATTGTTAACATGGATTCACTAAGAACACGGGTTTATGATCCGGAGGTCGGGGAGGATAGAAGTGTTGTTTAGCCATTTTAGTGAGAGAAACAAGAGAGAATAAAAGTGTGTTCTATTCTAGAGAGAGAAAGGTAAGACAAGAAATAAAAAGCCTCACCCCTCCATGGAAGTATGGAGGGGTTTATATAGCACGGGACTTGGACTTTACATATGACAATATTAGTCCTTGCAAGTCCCGGCTATGAAACTAATGTAATTCCGTTAGTCGCACACATTTTAAGGCTAACAGAAGCTTACTCAGACAGTGATTATGCTGGAGCTAATCATGATAAGAAATCCACAACAAGATGTTGTCAATTCCTAGGTAGAAGAATCATATCATGGCAGTGTAAAAAGCAAACCATTGTTGCTACTTCTACAACTGAAGCTGAATATGTAGTTGCTGCTCATTGCTGTGGCCAAGTAATTTGGATTTAAAATCAACTGTTAGATTACGGGTTTAATTTCATGAACACCAAGATTTACATTGATAGTGAAAGTACTATGTGCATTGTCAAGAATCCAGTATTTCACTCCAAGACCAAGCATATTGAAATAAGACATCACTTTATAAGAGATGCTTATGACATAAAGCTTATTCAAGTCTTAAAGATTCATACAGACAACAATGTAGCTGATTTGATGGCCAAGGCATTTGATGCAAAGAGATTTGAATTATTGGTGACACACATTGGTATGCTCAACCAATAACCTGCTACATATGTTGAGGGGAGGTAATAGCTGTACAAATTTTTATAATTTTTATTGTATAGTCTATGTTTTGTGTTTTTGATGTAATTGCAGGTTAATAGAAAAAGATAAAAGAGGTTACATTGATAGTGGAAATCATGAACTGGTCAAAATCGTGAGGTACCGTTATAACTCCAAGTACCGCTAGCACAAATTCAAGTACCGCTTATGTTCCATGTACCGCTACATGTCCGTTGTACCGTTAAGGGTCTCTTTTATAAAATTGGAGGTTTCTTTGCACTTGGGTTTGTTATTTACTTAAATACTTACTCCCATTATACATTTGATTCACCTAATCTTTTATTTTTATCTCTTGATTCTATAACCTTCTCTCTAATTTTTCGATCATCCAAAATACTAATGGCTGCTACACAAGTGATCTTTAAGCATAATTTGGTTGTAAATCTTGCTACGAATGATGACTCTCTTAGTTTCCATGAGATTCTTGGTTTCCTATCTCGAAGTCATGTTCGCTTTGCACTCACTGTAAGTCTAGTTGTCTCTATTTCCATTGTTGAACAATTTTGGAATACTACTGTATTAGGTACTCGGTTTAATCAACCTTGCATTAAGGCTAGGGTGAATCATAGAAATATATATGTAACTGAGGTACTGCTAAGAGCAAGTTTGAGATTAAATGATGAAAATGGACTTAGTATGATTAATAATACAGAGATCCATGATGGCCTTGCAGCCATGGGCTATGGAGGTGGTAGGGAAAGTCTTACTTTCTTTAAAGCTTTATTTTCACCTCAATGGAAATTGCTTTTTAATGCTATTATTCACTGTTTAAGCTCTAAAAGTACATCTTTTGATCAAATTCCTGCTGCATTGGCATCAGCTGGTATTTGTCTAGCAAATAACAGAGTTTTTAAATTTTCAAGATTAATTTCTGAAGGCATGAATAGGAATTTGGAAGGGACTAAAAAGTTTTTGATGTATTCTAGATTCATTTAGACTTTAGTTAGTGAACAAATACCTAACCTACCAGAGTTAACTGATACATGGGATGTTCCTACATTCACAAAGAGAACTTTCTCTTTCTTAACCAAACAAGGAAATGCCTTTACAGGAACAGTTACACCATTGTTTGCTCATATGTTAGTCCAACCTGCTAATCAAGAAGGTGAGGAACCTAGCAATGCTAGTGCTTCTCAGCAAACTCCTTCTCAACAGAGTTCCCATTCCCTAGAAGATTCACAATCTTCTTCTTACTATGTTGGTGCTCCACCAAACAATGATGAGATGATCCACACACCTGTTGCTTCTATTGCTGCTAGTGGTTCACCACAAGCACAAGCACCAAAGGTGATGGATGTTGCAAATTTAACTACTTTGTGTACTAGTTTGTCCCAACAGGTACATGTGTTGCAAAAAGAAAAGCTTGTTCAAGACAAGAAAATTGTTGAATTGGAAGCTAGCCTAATCAAGTTGAGGAACAAAGTGTCACCTTGGATGAGGCAACATAGATCTATTCAGAAGTCTGCAATCAAGAAGCAAAGATTCAGGAACCACAAGAAAAGGCACCTGAATGCAACCAAACATTGGAGGAATTATGAAGAACAATCACCTTCTTCTGATAATCAGACAAGGATCTTTGGAAATGACATATGAAGATGTCATGGGGACTTATGAAGATGGAACAGGTTTAGAGATTGGTGTGGATGGACCTTTGAATATGGAGATTCAACAGGAAGAACCACAACCTACTCATGAGGAGCCACAAGTTGAAGAAATGATGGTAACTCAGCCAGCACCATTACCTCAATCACCACTTCAAGTAAATTGGAGTACTTTCTATGAGAAGTTGGAGGAAATTAACATTCAGTTTCCTATATCTTCAACTCCACCACCACAAGGACTAGTATGGTTTCAAAGGAAACAAACTCTACAAGTACTGTCTAGATCAAGAATGAGCAATGAATTAGACAAGACGGAAGAGGTGCAAGTTGAAATGATGGCTTCTATGGAAGAAAGAGTATCTGGGGATACACAAGTGATTGAAGAAACAAGTGTGTCTAATACTGGTGAAATCAACATTGTTGAAGATCCAAGTACTGCTAAGCCAACTAAGCCGACTGCAAGTACTGCTGACATTGTTGAAGACCCAAGTACTGCTAAGCCAACTAAGCCGATTGCAAGTACCGCTGGTGATCATCCTTCACTAGAAAGTCAAACTCCTTTTGGAGAGGATGAGACTTTAGCCCAATTACTGCTTGACTTAATAAACAAGAATTTAGTTGAGAAGACTAAACAAGCAGAGGCAGAGAAAAAGACACAACAAGAAGTATCCAAAAAGAATCAAATTCAAGGTAAGAAAGTTCAAGCTTCACACCCTACTAAAGGTATAGTTATTCAACAGCAAGCTAATGAGGAAAAATCTACCAAGCTGGATAAGAAGCTACCTAAGATTGATCCAAAGGATAAGGGGAAGAAGCAAATATTATCAAAATCTGAAGATGAAAGTGATTCAGATGATGATATAAACAAATTCAGGTACAAATTTAATCAATTAGACCATGATGAGGAATATGCTTACAGAATGCAAGCACAAATTTGTGAAGATGAATTACAAGAAGAACTTGCAGCAAAACAACATTTGCTAGAAGCTAAGAGAATACAGCAAGAATGGAACATACAAAAGTATGATAGGATTTAAGCTGAATTACATGCAAGTGAGCTTCTTGCAGACTAATTGATAGCTGAAGAGAGAGATGCATATGATGAAGAAGAGAAATCAAATTTGATTGATGATCTGGTAAGGGAGCAACAAAGATTCTTTGCTGAAAAAAGAAGAAGAGAAAAGATTAAGCCTCCAACTACTATGCAGATTAGGAATCAAATGATGAATTTTCTTAAGAGAGTTAAGGGTTTTACTCATATTCAGCTAGTCAAAAAGAATTTTTAAGAAATCAAGACTTTGTATGAGCAACATAAGAGAACTGAATTGAATTTTGTTGAGATTGGATCTGAAGCAGATAGAAAAGTTGTTGAAGAGCTTAAAAGACATCAGTAACAACAAAGGCAATTTGGAAGTACTCCTAGAATTGAGCCAAGTACTGCTGAACCTACAAATACATCTCCAACTATCAAGACCACTTATGTGAGGAAGAATAGAAAGGAGAAGGTAAGTTCAAGGGAGGAAGAGACTGCTCAAAGAATGAATACAGGAGTTTAAGCTCAAGATATTGCTCAGACTGAAAATGTACAAGCAGTACATACATAGTCAACAATACATACAACAGTACATAATGAGGAGACGGTACATACAAACTTGGAAGAGGGTTCATAGAACTTGAGGGAATCTCCAAGGGTGTTAAAAGGAAAAGGTCAACAAAGACAAAGAAGAAAGCCAAGAGGGCTAAATCAACATCAGAAGATAGTGATGATGATGAGAGCTTGAAGAAGTACTTGAAGATTGTAAAATTTGAAGATCAATGTATTGATACAGAGATTTTTGGAAAGAGATCATCTATTGCTAGATGGATTTACTCTATGGATCAAGGACTTGAAGCTCATGGAATTCAAAGAACTGATGGCACAACAAGGATATTCAGACTTTTGGAGGATATTCTTCACATTCTTGACAAACAAGATATTCAGGATCTTTTCAGGTTAGTTCAAGAAGCCAGTGCAGGTAAAACTGAAGTATCACTATTATACAGGGAATTTCTCTTTATGTATGAGCCACACAATTGTGATCAAGAAATGTTGAAGGAATTAGAGAATCAGGTTCCTAGTTACTGGAGATATTATAAGTCATGTGGATTGCATATTTTGGATATAGATGATGTTACATACTATATGCTGCAAGAGAAGACTTACCCTTTCAAAAGAAGATTGTTGCAAAGGATGTTAGAACAACAATTGGAAGTTACAGAAGAATCTGTTGATGCTTTGGAGTTGATCAGAATGGTTAAACAACAAATCAAGGATTTGAAAGATGAGGAAGAAGCTGAGAAAGAGCCTTAAGTGTTTGACTTTCAGTCACACTTCTCAAATGGTTCTCAGTTCACCATGTCTAACACACATAAGAACTGGCTAGTCCATAAGCAAACAGTTTATGGTAAAGACTTATCAAATCCGTTGAAAGCTGATAGTTTGCTAAAAACTATATGGTTCTAACTCACCTTGTTTCGAGACAAAGATTTAGCTAGTCCTAGACAAACGGTACTAGGTAAAGACTTCATCAAATCCGTTGATGGTTGACAATTTACCAAAAATTGTAAGGTTATCAGTACACCTTATTCTTTATGAATAAAGTATTGGCTATTCCAGAGTGTACGACTAACTGGTAAAGAGTTTATCAAATCCGTTGATAGCTGGTGATTTGCTAAAAATCATGAAGCCAATACAGATTGGTTTTTGTTGTTAACTGTTTTATTTCAGGTATGAAGATTGCAAGCAAAGAAGTATTCAAAGAAAAATACTTAGAAGGTTTTGTCTCATCAAATCAAGACTAAGGTTCATGATTCAGAGTTCAAAGATTTAACTCAAGAAGACAATGACTGATGCTGCAAAGATAAATGAATGTTTAGAAGACACAAAGAAGAAAATAGTTTGAAGACAAAGATGATACTCATGATGTTTGAAGATTATCTTATCAGAAGACTATCTAAATTTGAAGTGTTTGGCTACATTCAGTTGGATACAAATATAAATTACCAAGTTCAATCCAAGGATGAAGGAAAGACTGAAGACATGTGATGAGACTGCTTTTATACATAGTCTCATCGTCCAAAAAAGGCTTAAAATGCATTAAATATCATCAAAATACCCATATATATGCTTGTGTTGGTTGCTTGTGTATTTTAGGTACGGATATTGAGAAAATGACAAAAGATTACAAGAATCATACCAAAACGAACACGGGAAACGAAGCCGCACAATGAACCAAGCTCAAGTGATGATTTTCCAAGAATGGTCCTTGAAGTTTTGAAGATTGACAAGATTGATCCCTCATCTTTTTAAGACTTGGCATTTTATACCCTTGCAAAACTCATAAATTGCATTGTGGTCCCTTAAATGTCAAGAAATTACATTATGAGCCCTTGAAGAATGCAAACATTGCATATTTGATCCTTGATAAAAGTTTGTAAATCACTTGTGCCATATTTGACAAGCTGCCCAAAGTTATAACAAAGGGAATTGGACTTTGAGGATGCTAATTACAAAGTGAATGAAGAGTGATAAATGAAGGACTATATCTGCCCAGACAACAAAACCCACACCATCCAACCACCAGCCGACACCTCACCATTGACTATTGACCCACCAATCACACGTCACATATCTATTAACCCTTTAAAAAACTGATTAGTTTAATCAGTTTGGTTTTGGTGGCAAACACAACTTTTGAAATTTAATTATCCCCAAACCGATTTAACCCTCCCCTGCTAAATAAACCCATCTTTTAAACCCTAAAAAACCCAGGATTAATTAAACTTAATCCTTCACCATTTTTTAATTAATCTTGTGGGTTTTCACCACAACCCCACTCCCAACACAAAACCCAACCCAGAAAACGACCTCCTCCTTTCTTGTCCCCTCTCCAGCTCACACCATATCACGAGAACCACAAGCTTCCAAATTGATTTGACCAAATCAAGGGATAAGATGAATTGGCTTGCTCTCTACTCAAATCCAACGAAGCAAAGGGCTCAAGTACAACTGCATCCATCACATGGGCATCAAGAATCAAAATTCAAACCAAGCATCTCCAAGGAATATCCGAAAATTCTTCAAAGGGCTTTTTAGGACTTTCAGAGATTAGGGTTATTATTTCTAGATAGTTCCTAGTATCTGTATAAAAGGGAGTCGACTTGTGACCCATTTTCCTTTGTTCCAGTTTTTGTTTTTCTGCATTTTGTAATTCCTTTTTAAAAGTAATGAAAGTTGGTATTGTTAAAAAAAACCTGTAATTCCTTTTTATTGATTTAAAAGTTGGTGTCTGCAAGAAAAACAAGCTGAGTTCCATATTGATTTGGTGAAATATTTTGTAAACTAAGTTTTCAAAAAGGGAAGTCTCAAGTTTTGGAAATCTGTTTCTAGGTTAGCAAATAGGTTCAAAGACCACATAAGCTGTTTTATTTGGGCTCTCATATGACCATAGAACCTTGATATCTTGGAGATATCAAGATTCAGTGGGTATAGTCCCTGGGTAAAAAGGTTGTGAGGTGAAAACCTTTTTGCTATTTGTCCCGTTTGTTATTCAGTTTTACTGTATCAAAAGCTACAAGCCAAAAGCTTGTAGCATTTGATATTTGAAGCTGTTATTTGGTCTTGTGGTGTTGTGCAGGGAAGTGTCCATTCATCACAAGAGGTTGTGGATTTGTTACTTCATCAGCAACCTTAACTCAGCCCATTTTCTTTCAAGAGACTCCTGGCTTGACCTAGTTGTTGGTCAAGCTCAGGAGAGCTTAGCTGACCCTCACTAGGATGCAAAGTAAGGGAGGTGATCACTCTCTTTCATTTCCTCTTTTTCTTTCTTAAATTTTATTGAAAATCTGCTTGCAACATGATATGCATGAATTTGGTGATTATTTGAGTGATTTCTGTTTGATTAAGTCTATTTAGGTTTGTTATGCATGCTTAGATAGGTTAGAGTTAATTTGGATTGAGTTTATAAACATTTGGTTTGTTAAAATTCATTTTCAGTAAGTTAAGGGGTGTTTGGGATAAGGGATTAAGCTACAAGGGTGATAAGCTGTTGACTTAAAAACTGACCTAACACACTTGATTTATCTGTGGTAGTGTATTTTTATCATTGGCTTGGTGTTTGGTTAGGTTTGGTAGTATTCTCATGTTCTTATTTTTGCTCATACTTGACAAATGCATTATGCCTTTGAATACCTAGATTTTTAGTATAAATCTTCATTGGTCTTTGCACTTTGATAGGTTTTGGGCTAATCTAGGATTGAGTGTAGGTCTTTTGTGGTTTGGTAGCCTATTGAGTAAGATTTGGTGAGCCAAATCTCACAAAAAAGCCAACTGCATCAGCTAGAGGACTTTGTGCTACTTTCTGATTTTCAAAAAATTGATGTGCCATGTGTATGTGATTTTGGTGTGGTTACTTGTGTTTTTCTTGCTCAAATAGACTCCCTACACTCAACTGAGTGTAGGGGTGCCCTCATTGTCCATCAAAATCCACAAATCACCAAGAACAAGCTCCTCTTGTTCATCTTTTCACTTGTGAAGAAACATTTTATTGTGTTCATCAGATTTTGTATCAAGTTGGTTATCAGGGCACGTTTTTTATTCCATTTGGTTTAATTCTAGCTTAATTTTTAGATAGATTGTGTTTTAGAGTAGTGAAAGTTACTGGATTTAAGTTTTATAGAAAGAAAAAAAAAATATTTTAACAAAAAGGACGTGGCCAGGACTCGAACCTGCGCCACTCCTCTCACACACCAACGTGATAACCAGTTGCCCTAGGGTCTTTGACTGGTTATCACTTGGTTTATTAAATACTTAAGGTATATTTTGTCTTAGCTTATTCAAGCAAACAACTTAGAAATAAGCTGATTTCTGCTTATTTACTTTAGTTTTTTACCAGTTTGCATTTTTCTTTTGTTATTTGCTAGGTTTAGGACTTTTTGGCTTAAAAAGTTTATTTTTCACGTGTGTAATTAATTTATTAGGATTATTTTAAGTTTTAATTTTAGAAAGTAAAAAAAAAATAGGTAAAAGTGTTTTAAAAATCTAGAAAAATAGTTTTTAAGTTTTTAGTAGTATTTTAGAGGTTTACATCAATTAAAGTTTTCAAATTAACTTATTTTTGTTTTTATATGATTTTAGGGTTTTTATTCAACTTTAAAAATTAATATAAGATTATTAAAAAGGTTTTGGAAACTTTTGTTTGCATTTTTGTCTTAGTTACATTTTTCTAGATTTTTGGTAGTTTTTTAGAATTTTTTTATAAACTTTGAATTTTTTATATTATTTTATTATTATTTTATTATTAAAAATTAAAAGTTAGTTTTTTCTACTTTTTTTCATTTTTCCTAGTTCAAATATATAAAGTTAGGAGTTTTGCAACTTTTAGAATATTTTCATTGTCCTTAGATTTATTTTTATAATTATTTTAAGTTTTAATAGTTTTTAATTGTTTTAAAATAGTTTTTATTAATTTTAAAATTTTCAAAAATAGTTTTAAATTAATTTAGGTTGTTTTAGAGGTTTACAAAGTGATAAAACTCATTTTGGGCTTTTTGGTAATTAAATTGATTTTTAGGGCTTTAATTAGCATTAAAAATCATTATTTAATTAATTAAAAGGTTTGGGTGATTTTTGATTCTTTGTAAACTCTTTATACATTATTTAGGATTTGTTTGCATTTTTTAGGAATTTTTAGGATAAAATTTTAAATTTGGTGCTTTTACGGTTTTACGTGTACGCCTTTATCGTCTTAGTGTAATCCGTCGTCGTAACCGTGATTCTCTTCTTATCCCATTTCTATTTTTCTTTTCTCATAAGAAAAAAATCACAAAGTTAATCATCTCTTAACACAACGCACTAGCCTCCTTGAGAACGAACTCACTTTAGGGTCATTTGTACACGGTTTTCCTAAATCGTCGTGCTTACCCTATTTTACCTTCCTTTTCCTAAAGGGGTAAATTTACAATTATCAACATGTATTTTAATACATCCAGTACAAGAGAAACAAGAAGACAACAAGTTATCATTCTTGTTTAGGGGAGGATTGTTGGGAATTATTTGTTAAGTGTCAAGTACCGTTAGTGTATTTTAAGTACTATCAGTGTTATGTAAGTACCGTTAGTGTTAAGGCGGGACATAGTAAGTACTGCTACTTATAAAGTAAGTACTGCTATACTGATAAGGACGCATATATCTTTGTATAAGATATGTCATAGTTATATTTAGAGTATATCTTATGTGATATACTTAAATAGTTAGAATATTGATAATATATCGTCTGTGATATAGTTATCTTTATAGAATATTCTAAGGTTTCAAGGTTCCTTACTCTATAAAAGGAACATAGGTACAATGTCTTTCATGTACCTCATTCAAGTCGATTAATAAGAGAATCGAATAGTTAAAAGTAATTCTGTTCTTCTGTGCTTTATAAGTTAGATTCGCATAACTTATTTAGTGTTAGTAAGAGTGCTCAAAGTGTTTTAGTTTGATTAAAAACTACTATACTAATTCTTAACAGAATATAGATCCAATCAAAGGGATCAACAACAGTTGGCTGCAAACGGGGAATCCTAATAAGGAAGAATGTCCATACTGAAGGGACGGAAAATCCGTACCTTATGTCTAGTGAACGAAGAAGACGAGAGAATGAAAGTCCTACATCGATCCCACTAATGCTACATAAAATAGGGTACATGTATTATGTTTACTAAGTACTTAACAGATTATATCGTGTCTTAGCTTGTTTTATATGTTCTTGTCTTGTTTTACTGACTTTAAGGTTATGCTGTGTTTATCATATATTCTATGTATTCTGCTTAAGTATTATTTGTATTTCTTGTATTATTATACTTGTTGTGTAATAATAAGTAACTTTCTAAAAATAGCAGGTTTCCAAAAATAGAAAGTTTCCAAAAATAGAAAGTTTCCAAAAATAGATTAACTTCTTAAAATAGATCAGTTTCTAAAAATATAAAGTTTCCAAAAATAGTAAGTTTCTTGAATTAAAAAGTTTCCATATTTAGAATTAAGCTGGTTTAATAAGCTAATAATATAAGCTTAAGTTTACTGGTTAAATATCATAAGTCATGTGATTATTGGTATAGTTTATTAATAATATCATGTTAATTAAATAAACTATAGGTTATATGATTTAATTAAATATATGCATGATTTAATTAAATTAAGGTGTACAAAATACATAGGATAAACATGTATTAATATTATATTAATTATAACCTAAGTCAT
The DNA here is from genome assembly GCA_025667525.1 of Glebionis coronaria. Classification (NCBI taxonomy): domain Eukaryota; kingdom Viridiplantae; phylum Streptophyta; class Magnoliopsida; order Asterales; family Asteraceae; genus Glebionis; species Glebionis coronaria. Next base: position 523,003,005 of record CM046875.1, read on the forward strand.
GATTATTAATTAATTATATTCTATTTCTTAAATAATTAATTGATACTATATTCTAAATTAAATAAATAAAATACTTAGGTTAAAACATGTATTATTTCATAATAATAATTAACCTAAGTCCATGTTAAATTAAATTAATTATTTGTCATGTCTTAAATTAATTTACTCCTCTTGTTTAAATAATATACTTGTAAAAACAAAATACTTGCAAAAATTAGTCATGAACCGGACCCGTGTTTTTAATTTAGACATACCGTGAACCAGACCGAATTCCCCATGAAACGGACCAAAACAAACACCCCCTTAACAGTGGCTAACCGGCTCTGCCGGTTGCCACTGTTTGTGTAAAATCGCCACCGGCTTAAGCTGGTAGTTCCCTTTCGGCTAGCCGTTGACCATAACAAGGTTCCCACCGGCTATGAGTCAGTGGTTCCCCCTGCTAGACCAAAACCGCCACCGGCTTAGGCCGGTGGTGGTGGTTGTTGCTGCCGAGACCCCTAAAAACCAAACGGTGCCCCGACATAAGTCGGGTCCCTTGGTTCCTTGCTACCGAGCCCACCACAGCCCCACCGAGACCATGGGGTCTCGGTCGGTGGTGATTCGAAGACCACCGAGAGCTTCCGCTCTTGGCTCCCTTGCGTCGGCCGAACCAAACCAAGCCAAACACCCTTTTAATTCTACCCCCATGATTAATTTAACATGTTTTAGTTACTTGTTTTTATACCCCCATGATTACATGTTATTAATTAATTAAAAGAATTAAAAGAAAAGGGATAACGGATTACCGAATGCGTGAAACAAATGAAGGTTAATAACACGAACACAATCACAAGAATTAATCAACCAAAATCAATCAAACACCAACTCTTGGTGTTGTTGTTGTCGGCGGCCAAGAGCAAAAAGGGAGGCTAGGGTTTTGTAATTTTTATAAAACTCTGTTAAATGAAAAAGTGTTTCTCCCTTTTGTGTATTTTAGTAAAACCAAACATGGGCTTGACCCTCTAGTCTCTTGGTGTCGGTGGCATATGGGGCCCACACGGGGAAATCCGAAGTTTTTCCCGTGTCTAATATTTTACGTGTTCGTGTTTCCGTATTATATTATGATTAAATGTTCGTGTTATAGATAAATACTTGTTCATAATGATATTAATTGTATTATATTTAATAAGTACGTATTACATGTTCGTGATTTTTACGTTCATGATTTCATGTTCGTGATTATAATGAAATATTGTTAATAATTATCGTGTACTATCACGTACTTAATACTTATCATGTACTAACACGTACGTAATTTCTGTAATTAATAATCGTGACATGTGTTCATGCTATAAAAGGAAAGTTTTTATATGTACGTACGTTTACTAAGTCTACTGTTCATGGTAAAAGCATACGGGTTTTAAAACTCTTCCCCCCTAAAAAGAATAATTCGTCCCCGAATTATAGATAAAGTAAACTGAAAGAGGAACATACACGAATTCAAAACTTGAAGTGAGGGTAAGAAGCCCGGATAGACTCCTCTGTTTCCCAAGTGGCTTCCCGCTCTGTATGATCCCTCCAAAGGTTTTTGACAAATGGAATCGTCTTCTTCCTCATGACTCGTTCTTGTCTGTCAAGAACTCGCTCGGGTTCCTCTATGAGGTAAGATCTTCATGAATCTGTTCCAGTGGATACTGAACCATGTGAAGGGGATGATAATTGTACCCTCTAAGTAAGGACACATAGAAACGTCATGAACGTGAGAAAGCTGCGGAGGTAACGCTAAGCGATAAGATACTTCACCGACTCGCTCGATGATATCAAACGGTCCGATAAATCGAGGACTGAGTTTCCGTTTGATTCCAAAACGTTCAACACCACGTACCGTTGATACCTTAAGAAAGACATGATCTCCCACATTGAAATGTAAGTCCCTACGGTGCTTGGAGACATAGCTCTTCTGACGTGTGTGAGCTTCCTGTAACTTCTGCTTAGCTTCAGTGACCTTCTCGTTGGTCAACTCTATCATCTCCGGTCCTTCAAGTGTTTGCTCGCCCACCTGATCCCAGCAGATTGGGGCGCGAAACTTTCTGCCATACAACATCTTGAACGATGCACACTTAATGCTGGCGTGCCAACTGTTGTTGTATGCAAACTCTACTAAACAAATATAATCATCCCAATCTCTTGTCCACTCCAATTCACATGCTCGGAGCATGTCTTCCAACGTCTGAATAGGTCGCTCCAATTGTCCGTCTGTATGAGGATGAAAAGTCATGCTAAGCTTAAGTTTTGTAACCCAAGCTTTCTGCAGACTTCTCCAAAATCGCGAAGTCAACCGAGGATCCCTGTCTGATACGATACTGGATAGAGCACCATGAAGTCTCATGATCTCCTTCTTGTAAGTATCGACGAGTTTGTTGACCGGATCTTCTTTGCGGATCGGTAAGAAATGAGCTGACTTAGTAAGTCGATTAACGATCACCCAAATCGCATCATGCCTCCTCTTTGTCTACGGAAGACCGGTAACAAAATCCATGGTGATCTTGTCCCACTTCCACTCTGTAATTTCCAACGGTTGTAGTAGACCACTAGACCGCTGATGCTCGATATTAACATGTTGGCAGGTAAGACATTTGGAGACATAAGTAGCAATATCATGTTTTATACCACTCCACCAAAAGTACTGTTTGATGTCGTGGTACATCTTGGTCGGACCAGGATGAATGGAGAATGGGGAGCTATGAAATTCAGCCAATAACACTTCCCTGAGTGTAAGATCATCAGGAACACAAAGTCTGGTGCCCTGCCATAAGATACCGTCGTCATCCAACCGAAAATCCGTCTGCTGATCCAAGTTCTGAATGATCGCCCAAATTTCACCATCATCCTTCTAAGCTTCCTTGATCCTAGATAGCAATTCGGGTTCCACTCTAAGATTAGCCCAGTAAACATGCTGTCCACGTACCATGATCTCAATGTCTAGTCGCTCCAAGTCTCTTATAATCTCTTCCTCAATCTTAATGATGTTGATCATATCGGACTTCCTACTAAGTGCATTTGCCACTACATTCGCCTTGCCAGGATGATACTGCAGATTAATATCATAATCCTTCAATAGCTCTAACCATCTTCTCTGTCTCAGGTTTAGTTCACGTTGAGTGAAGACGAATTTCAGGCTCTTGTGATCTGTGAAGATATCACATGATTCTCCATACAAGTAGTGCCTCCATATCTTCAATGCAAACACGACTGTTGCAAGTTCCAAGTCATGCGTAAGGTAGTTCTCCTCATAAGGCTTAAGCTGCCGTGAAGCATACGCGATCACCTTCCCATGTTACATGAGAACACAGCCAAGTCCCTTCCCTGAAGCATCACTATAGATTTGAAATCCACCTGTACCAGATGGGAGAGTAAGAATCGGTGCAAATACCAGCCTCTGCATTAGGTCTTCAAAGCTCTTCTCTCTTTCTTCAGTACAGACGAATTTCTCCCCTTTCCACGTTAGTTTCGTCAATTGATAGTGCTAGACGGGAAAATTTCTCTACGAACCTACGGTAGTAACCAGCTAAGCCTAGGAAACTGCGAACTTCAGTCGCTAATGTCGGTCTTGGCCACTTAGTAATAGCATCAACCTTTGTTGGGTCCATGGTTATTCCTTCTGCTGATACAATGTGGCCTAGGAACGCCACCTTGTCTAACCAGAACTCACACTTGGAGAATTTAGCATATAGCTGCTTCTGGCGAAGCATCTGTAGTACAGTACGAAGATGGTCTTCGTGTTCCTCCTTTAACTTAGAGAAAATCAGAATGTCGTCAATGAAGACAATGACGAACTTGTCCAGGAACTCATGGAAGATACGGTTCATCAAGTCCATGAAAACAGGTGGAGCATTGGTAAGGCCAAATGGTATGACTATGAATTCGTAGTGCCCATAGCGTGTACAGAAAGCAGTCTTGGCAAAGTCCTGCTCTTTAACCCGTAACTGATGATAGCCCGACCTTAAATCAATCTTGGAGATATGTTTGGCCCCTTGGAGTTGGTCAAACAAGTCATCAATGCGTGGCAACGGATATCTATTCCTAATGCTGATATTGTTAAGCTCACGATAATCTATGCACAGACGCCTACTTTCGTCCTTCTTCTTTATGAATAGAACATGTGCTCCCCATAGAGAAGCACTAGGTAGAATGAAACCACGTTCCAACAGTTCCTGCAGTTGTTCCTTTAACTCCTTCAGCTCTATGGGAGCCATGCGATAGGGAGCCTTAGAAATTGGCTCAGCTCCTGGGATGAGCTCAATATTAAACTCCACTTTACGAGCAGGAGGTATGCCCGGGAGTTCTTATGGAAACACGTCTGGGAATTCTGACACGATCGACCGATTCTGGATAGATGGAGATTCAGCCTCCAGATCATGAACAATAGCAAGATAGCCCTCACAACCATGTGATAGTAGTGCACGTGCTTATAAGGTTGAAATTACTTATATAGACGTTCCGGGTACGAAACCATTGTGAATGTACTCCGGGGCATTTACATCACCGAAGATGACTCGATATGAATGGCAGTCAATGGTGGCGTGATGTTTAGATAGCCAGTCCATGCCCAATATCATGTCAAAATCGCACATATCCAATAGAAGTGCGTCAACTGGACGAATCTTGTCGTCAAACTCTAGGGGAAGACTCTTATACCCATGGGTTAGGCGTACAGAGTCTCTTAAAGGCATGGAAATGTTTAATACATTCTCTAATGGCATAGGGGATATCCTAACATTCTTGGCATAAGCAATAGAAATGACCGAATGAGTAGCACCCGTGTCAAATAAAACACATGCAGCTTGACCATACATATACAAGATTCCAGTAAAGGTACATGTAGACTTGTTGGCCTGATCGCGAGAAGTCGTGTACACCCGCCCAGTAGTAAGAGGTGGGTTGGAATCGGCATGTCCAGATGTGCCCTCTATCTCACCCTTACGACATTCCTTCATGCGATGACCAGTAAGGCCACACTTGAAGCAAGCATCGATGTCGCGGCGACATGGCCCTGTGTGCCTATGGTTGCAGGTAGTGCATAGAGGGTGAGTATACCCTCCAACAGGTGCCCTTGCTCGCTGGGAGCCTGTTCAGAAAAGTATACATGAGACATGGTTTATGAGTACAATTAGGACGATGTAGAAAATCGTAAGACATAATACCAGTGATAGCTGTACGGTTAGGCTGTGAACCTCTGTGGTCCTGCTCCCTTCCGTTACCATGATTCCTGGTAGAAGATGCTAAAGTGTTAGAATTATGAATCATAAACATGTAACATAAGAAATGAGTGAGTTTAGGGACCTGATGTTGTTGGAGTTTCCAGCGTTGTTACGGTAATTATCATTACCGCCATGCCTATCCGTAGCAGAATGGTCTTGGGTCTGAACGTTACCCTTGGGCTGAGTAGCCGGTTGAGACTGGTCCCCAGTCTTCTGCCTGAAATATGTAGTTTATAAGAAAGATAAATATTTGGATAGTACTGAATGAATTGAAATGATCACCGGTGAGTGATGAAAATATACCTCTTCTCGGGTCTCTCTGCCTCACCGAATTCATCTCTCTCCTGCAGCATCTCCAGCTTTGTGCTGCATCGGCTACTTGTGCCACCGTGTTGAAGGTAGCACACACCAAGTTATTGGCGACCTATGTACGAAGAGCCCAACGAAAGTGGTATGCTTGCTCTTCGGTAGTACATACTGTTGCGCCAAGAAAACCAACCAAACGAAGAAAGCGTTGCATGAACTCGTTGCTGTTCTCCCCAGCTCTCTGTCCGATCCCGTGGTACTCCCTCTTCAGCTTGTCCTGCTCAGCCTTGGGGAAGAAATGTCCCATCACCAACTCCCTGAACTGAGCCCAAGTCAAGCCAACCACCCAATTTTCACCTCCCTCAGACTGCTTCACTGACTTCCACCATCCCAGCATGTCACCTTCGAACTTGTAACAGGCCAACCTTGCCTTGAAGGCAGGGTCGTAGCCCATTGCATCAAATATCTTCTAGATATGAGCTAGCCAGCTCTCAGCCTCATTGGGGTTGTCAGTCTTCTCGAAGGATCGAGGACGTTGCTTGTTAAATCGCTCCATCCATGTGATCAGTGTTGCTGGAGGAGGAGGAGGAGGATTAGGATGCTGGTGCTGGCACTGATTGTTGGCAGCTTGCACCTCGGCCCTGATTTTGTTCCTCAGCTGAGGAAGCATGGCATGCATCGCAGCTTGAATTGCTGCGTTGAGTTGTTCATGCTCGCGTGTGAGAACCATCTGACAGTATAAAACAAAATGCATGATTAAACTGATAAAACATAATATATATACATAAAAAAAATTTGCTAATAAATCATGAGAAAAAATTTATGCATGAAAACGGTGTATGAATGCATGATGCAGTTTATAAAAACTTTTTTATGCGCGAGGGTAAACACTTGTGGTCAGTTTACCCAAAACGAAAGACATATCGAGGGGACGCCTATGGGTCGGTCCCAAAGTTAAAAGTTTTGATAAAAGCACATGTGACTAAATAGGGCCAGTCATGTACCAACCATTACTTAGTCATAAACCTGCAACAATGACATATGATATAAATGCGTGAAAACAAACTGTCAGTTATAGGAAGACCATAGTGACTACCCACTAATCACAGGTCATGTTTTTGAGAACCTACAGGTCGAAACCTTGCCTCTGATACCATAATTGTAACACCCCATTTTGGTAAATGGAATGTCACGCGTGATTATGGCGTGTCATCAAAGCATACAAGGTAAATGTCTTAAAAACATTAAATGACCATGCATGGGAATACCGGAAACAAACATCGGTACCCCAAGTATAAGCTCATCACACACAAACACAAGTACTGTAAAGGAAAAAGGACTAAACAATGTCCAAATAAATAAGTAGCAAAATGTATGATGAAATACATAAAGTAGAGAAGACTAGATAGCTTCCAATCCATATGCACGTACGCTTAAAGTCTACGAGCGCCCTTGAGTACCTGCCGTTTGGGAACATGAAAGGAAAACGGCTGAGCATAACGCTCAGTGCACGGATATACAATTATAGCATAGAATAACATAAGCATAAATACTAATAGCAACGGAAATGTATAAGTCCTAAGTAACCTGGAACATGTTCATAAAAATGGTTTTATAGTTTGAAAAGACTTATGTTTTTATGTAAAATCTGTATGAATTAGCCAATATCCCATATAGGTCATGAGGTTCCACCGTGCATGAATACTTGGAGGGGAGACCTTGTCATGCAATTAGAGGGGTTGCCTCTAATTAAATAGTCTGGGTAGGAGGGATCAACTCCTTGTGAAGGATGCAAGGCACACATCGCATTCACTCTGGTATTACTGGTAAACATGTAACTAGGATGCACCTATACGCCCCACATGATAATATAATATAATGGCCAAAACTGTAAAGGGACGCCATGAGCAATCACTTCACCGTGGGGAAGTCATAACACTGGTGCCTCTAGTGTTACGGTTATGGTACCTCCATAACTAGGTGACACTGGTCATGCATGTATATGGCTTTGGCTCTTAAACTAACATAAGTAATCAAACATATAAAACAATACTGGGAAAATAGTTGGCTGCAAATGGGGAATCCTAATAAGGAAGAATGTCCATACTGAAGGGATGGAAAATCCGTACCTTATGCCTAGTGAACGAAGAAGACGAGAGAATGAAAGTCCTACTTCGATCTCACTAATTCTAAATAAAATAGGGTACATGTATAAGTATTCTGTTTACAGAGTACTTAACTGATATATCGTGTCTTAGCTTGTTTTATCTGTTCTTGTCTTATTTTACTGATTTTAAGGTTATGTTGTGTTTATCATGTATTCTATGAATTCTGATTAAGTATTACTTGTATTTCTTGTATTATTATACTTGTTGTGTAATAATAAGTAACTTTCTAAAAATAGCAGGTTTCCTAAAATAGAAAGTTTCCAAAAATAGAAAGTTTCCAAAAACATATTAACTTCTTAAAAAAGATCAGTTTCTAAAAATAGAAAGTTTCCAAAAATAGTAAGTTTCCTGAATTAGAAAGTTTCCATATTTAAAATTAAGCTGGATTAATAAGCTAATAATGTAAGCTTAAGTTTACTGATTAAATATCATAAGTCATGTGATTATTGGTATAGTTTATTAATAATATCATGTTAATTAAATATACTATAGGTTATATGATTTAATTAAATATATGCATGATTTAATTAAATTAAGGTGTATAAAATACTTAGGTTAAACATGTATTAATATTATATTAATTATAACCTAAGTTATTTTATTAATTAATTATATTCCATGTCTTAAATAATTAATTAATACTATAGTCTAAATTAAATAAATAAAATACTTAGGTTAAAACATGTATTATTTCATAAATAATAATTAACCTAAGTCCATGTTAAATTAAATTAATTATTTATCATGTCTTAAATTAATTTAATCCTCTTGTTTAAATAATATACTTGTAAAGACAAAATACTTGCAAAAATTAGTCATGAACCGGATTCGTGTTTTTAATTTAGACATACCGTGAACCAGACCGAATTCCCCATGAACCAGACCAAAACAAACACCCCCTTAACAGTGGTTAACCGGCTCGGCCGGTTGCCACTGTTTGTGTAAAATCACCACCGGCTTAAGCTGGTGGTTTTCTCTCGGCTAGCCGCTGACCACAACAAGGTTCCCACGAGTTGTGAGCCGGTGGTTCCCCCTGCTGCTGCTACGTTACCCCTGCTAGACCAAAACCGCCACCGGCTTAAGCCGGTGGTGGTGGCTGTTGCTGCCGAGACCCCTACAAACCAAACGGTACCCCGACATAAGTCAGGGTCCCTTGGTTCCTTGCTGCCGAGACCACCACAGCCCCACCGAGACCACGGGGTCTCGGTCGGTGGTGATTCGAAGACCACCGAGAACTTCTGCTCTCGGCTCCCTTGCGTCAGCCGAACCAAACCAATCCAAACACCCTTTTAATTTTACCCTCATGATTAATTTAACATGTTTTAATTACTTTTTTTATACCCCCATGATTACATTTTCTTAATTAATTAAAAGAATTAAAAGAAAAGGGATAAAGGATTACCGAATGCGTGAAACAAATGGAGGTTAATAACACGAACATAATCACTAGAATTAATCAACCAAAATCAATCAAACACCACCCCTTGGTGTTGTTGTTGCCGGCGGCCAAGAGCAAAAAGGGATGCTAGGGTTTTGTAATTTTTATAAAACTCTATTAAATGAAAAAATGTTTCTCCCTTTTGTTTATTTTAGTAAAACCAAACATGGGCTTGGCCCTCTTGTCTCTTGGTTTCCGCGGCATATGGGGCCCACACGGGGAAACCCGAAGTTTTTCCCTGTCTAATATTTTACGTGTTCGTATGTTCGTGTTTCCGTGTTCTATTATAATTAAATGTTCGTGTTATAGATAAATACTTGTACATAACGATATTAATCGTATTATATTAAATAAGTACGTAATTACGTGTTCGTGATTTTTACGTTCATGATTTCATGTTCGTGACTATAATTATTATTGTTAATAATTATCGTGTACTATCACGTACTTAATACTTATCGTGTACTAACTCGTACGCAATTTTTGTAATTAATAATCGTGACATGTGTTCATGCTATAAAAGGAATGTTTTTATAGGTACGTACGCTTACTAAGTGTACTGTTCTTGGTAAAAGCATGCGGGTTTTACATTCTTAATTGAATCTACCTAATCACAGGTACGGTATTTAATATCGTATAACAGTCTTCACGGACCGAAGGTAAAACGCTACCGATTTCGGACGAATGTCAAAGCCATTTAGTCCGTATCTATGTTTTGTCTCGATAAGGTGGCGTTATGGTGTACTCAGCAAAGTCAAAGATTCAAAACCAATACTCATGCCTAAAGACATATTCAACAATTAATAGTGTGAGCATGTGGATGAAGACACAGGATCGCAAGATGGCGAAGACAAGTCAAGGATGATTTGAAGATCTCAAGATTAAAGACAAAGTCCAAAGACAATGACAAAGGCTCAAAGATCACAGCATGAAGGAACAAGACTACTATTACACATTCAAGACTCATTTATGGTGAGATTAGTAATCTCTACAAATCTCCAAATGACAAAGGGTAATGACCTCTCATTGGGGGAGATTGTTAGCCTCAAAATATTGAGTCAAACAAGAATGTTCGGTCATATGTTTATTATGTATCGTATTTAAGAACGTTGTAATAGGTAGTAGGTTAGTCTTATTTTACGGGCTTAACTTTAAGCTAAAGTTCATTCATAAGCAACTAAAGCCTAAAAGGAAAGCCCGGCCCAAAAAAAATATAGTCCATAAACAAGCCCACATGTAGGGGGACTATAAATACCCTTCCTAGCATGTTAGGAAGGGTGTTGGTCATTTGTATTTTCTCACTCTTAATCTAATCCTCTCAAAGTTTCCAACCATTCTTTCTCTTTTCTCTCTTTACTTTCTCTCTCTAGAATTCATCTTCCCTCTATCTGTTTTTCTTGTTTAATCATCACATACTATATGGGACAACATTTTGTGTTTTTGATATGATTGCAGGTTGATAGAATAAGACAAAAGAGGTTATAATGATAGTGGAATGCATGAACTGGTCAAATTTGTGAGGTACCGTTTTGGGTCCAAGTACCGCTAGCACAAATCTAAGTACCGAGTATGTTCCATGTATCACTACATATCCGTTGTACCGTTGAGGGTCTCTTTTGTAAATTTGGCGGTTTCTTCGCGCATGGGTTTGTTATTTACATAAATACTTACTCTAATTATACAATTGATTCACCTAATCTTTTATTCTTATCTCTTAATTCTATAACCTTCTCTTTGATTTTTCGATCATCAAAAATACTAATGGCTGCTATACAAGTGATCTCTAAGCACAACCTAGTTGCGAACCTTGCTCAGAATGATGATTCTCTTGGTTTCCATGAGATACTTGGATTTTTATCTCGAAGTCATATTCGTTTTGCGCTTACTGTAAGTCCCATTGTCTCTATTCCTATTGTTGAACAATTTTGGAATACTGTTGTCTTAGGTACTCGTCATAAACAACCTTGCATTAGGGCTAGGGTGAATAATATTAATATTTATGTGACTGAGGTACTACTAAGGGCTAGTTTAAGGCTTAATGATGCAGATGGACTAAGTACGTTAAATAATACAGAGATACATGATGGCCTTGCAGCCATGGGTTATCAGGGTGGTAGGAAAAGTCTTACTTTCTTTAAAGCTTTATTTTCACCACAATGGAAATTGCTTTTTCATGCCATTATTCACTGTTTAAGCTCCAAAAGTACTTCTTTTGATCAAATATCTGTTGCATTGGCATCAGCTGGTATTTGTCTAGCAAATGACAGAGTTTTTAACTTTTCAAAATTAATTTTTGAAGGCATGACTAGGAATTTGGAAGGAGTTAAAAAGTTTTTGATGTATCCTAGATTCATTCTGGCTTTAGTTAATGACCAAATCCCTAACCTACCAGAGTTGACAAATACATGGAATGTTCCTACATTTACAAAGATAACTTTCTCTTTCTTGACCAAACAAGGCAATGTCTTTACAGGAACTGTCACACCCTTATTTGCAAACATGTTAGCCCAACCAGCCAACCAAGAAGGTGAGGAACCTAGCTCAGCTAGTGATTCTCAGCAAACTCCTTCTCACTAGAGCCCCCATTCTTCTGAAGATACTCAATCTTCTTCTCACAATGTTGGGAATCAACCACATTCAGAAGAGATGATCCACACACATGCTGCTTCAATTGATGCTAGTGGTTCACCACAAGCACTAGCAACAGAGGTGGTGGATGTTGCAAATTTAATTGCTTTGTGCACTAACTTGTCCAAACATGTACACGTATTTCAAAAGGAGAAGCTTGCTCAAGACAAGAGAATTGCTGAATTAGAAGCCAATTTAATCAGACTAAGGAATAAGGTATCTCCTTGGATGAGGTAGAACAGAACAATTTAGAAATCTGCTCTTAAGAAGCAAAGATTCAGGAACCTCAAGAAAAAGGCAAGTGAATTCAACCAAACATGGGAGAAATTATGAAGAACAAGGACCTTCTTCTAACATTCATACAAGGGTCTCTAGAAATGACATCAATTTTGAAGCTGATGATGTCATTCGAAATTTTGAAGATGGTGATGGCATAGAGACTAATGTAGATAAAGATAGTTTGGAGCCTACAAACACGGAGCTTCAACAAGAAAAACCACAACCTGCTCATGAGGAACCATAAAATGAAGAGATTTTGGTGACTCAGCCACTGCCACAACATCAATCACCATAACTACAAGTGAATTGGAGTAGTTTCTATGATAAGCTATAGGAAATCAATGTTCAATTTCCTGTATCTTCAACTCCACCTCAAAGATAATTTTAGTTTCACAAGAAACAGTCTTTCCAAGTACTCTCAAGATCAAGAGTGAGTTATGGATCAGACAAGACTGAGGAGCTACAAATTGAGAAGACAACTTCAAAAGAAGGAAAAGTATCTGGAGATACTTTGGTGATTCAAGAAACAAGTGTGTCTTACACTGGTGAAGTGAATACTGTTGAAGAGCCAAGTACTGCTAAGCCAACTAAGCCGACTGCAAGTACCGCTGGTGAAAAACCTTCACTACATTCTTCTGCAAAAAGTCAAACTCCTTTTAGAGAGGATGAGACTTTAGCACAAGTCTTGCTTGATCTAAGGGAGAAGAGCTCAGCTGAAAAAGCAAGGCAAGCAGCAGCAGAGATAAAGGCACAACAAGAACTTCTTGCCAAAAAGGAAAAAGCTAAAGGCAAAAGGATTCAAGCTTCACAGCCCACTAAATGTATTATCATTCAACAGAAATCAAATGAAGATGAAGAGAAAAGATCTTCAAATCTAAAGAAGAAACTACCTAAAATCAATCCAAAGGATAAGGGCAAAAAGGTGTTACAATCTGAATCTGAAGAAGAAAGTGATTCAGATGATGATGACATTAGCAAAGTCATGAATAGATTCAACCAACTAGAGCATGATGAAGAGTTAACTTTCAGACTACAAGCACAAATGCGTGAAGAAGAGCTACAAGAAAAACTTACAGCAAAGCAACAATTGCTTGAAGCCCAAAGAGTGCAGCAAGAATGGAACATTGAAGAGTATGATAGAATTCAGGCTGAACTTAAAGCAAGTGAGCTTCTTGCAGAGTCATTGCTAGCTGAAGAAAGAGATGCTTATGATGAAGAGGAGAAAGACAAGCTAATTGATGATTTAGTGAGGGAGCAACAAAGATTCTTTGCAGAAAATAGAAGAAAAGAAAGGGTTAAGCCTCCAACCACTATGCAAATCAGAAATAAGATGATGTCATACCTCAATAAAGTCAAGCATTTTACCAATGCTCAATTGGTTAGAAATATTTTTGAAGAAATCAAGGCTTTGTATGAACAACACAAGAGGACCAAGTTGAATTTTGTTAAAATTGGTTCTGAAAAGGACAAGAAAGACATTAAAGATGTAAGGAAGCATCTTCAACAACAAAGACAATTTGGAAGTACCCCGGGCTTGATGCAAGTAGTGCTGGACAAAAAGAAGCATCTCCACCTATCAAGACTACCTATGTTAGGAAGAAGAAAAAGGTGACAAAAGTTTCAAAGGGAGCAAAGATTAATCAAGGAATGGATGAAGGGGATACAACTCAAGATGTTAACAAGAAGACAGAAAATGTACAAGCAGTACATAGACAGTCAACAGTACTTAAGGAAACAGTACATACTGATTTGGAGGAGGGTTCAATAGAGTTTGAAAGAACCTCCAAGGGTGTTAATAAGAAAATATCAACCAAGAAAAAGCAAGAAGCTAAGAAAAAGGTGAAATCTAAAGAACAAGATAGTGATGATAGAAAGCACTTAAAGATAGTGAACTTTGAAGATCAGTGCATTGACAAAGAAATCTTTGGAAAGAAGTCAGATATCATAAGATGGACAAGTGCTATGAAGGATGGATTAGAAATTCATGGAATCACTAGGTCAGATGGAACATTCAGGATGTTCAGACTGCTAAAAGAAATTCTACATATCCTTGACAGACAAGACATTCAAGACCTTAACAGATTTGTTGAAGGTGGGAGTGAAGGTCAAGCAGAAGTCACACTATTGAGAAATGAACTGAAGTTTATGTATGCACCATATAGTAGTGATCAAAGAATATTGAAGGACTTAAAGAATCAAGTTCCTAGTTACTAGAGATATTATAGATCATGTGGGATACATACATTGGATATAGATGATATAACCTACTACATGCTTCAAGAAAAGAGATATCCTTTTGGAAGAAGATTGTTGGAAAGAATGTTAGAACAACAATTGGAAGTTTTAGAAGAGTCTGCTAGTGCTTTGGAGTTGATCAGAATGTTTAAACAACAAATCAAGGATTTGGAGCAAGAAGAAGAAGCTGAGAAAGAGCCTTAGGTGTTTGATTTACAATCACACTTCATAAATGGTTCTCAATTCACCATGTCTAACACACATAAGAACTAGCTATTCCATAAGCAAACGGTTTGTGGTAAAGACTTCTCAAATCTGTTGACAGCTAGTAGTTTGCTAAAAACTATATGGTTCTAACTCACCATGTTTCGAGACAGAGTTGGCTAGTCCTAGACAAATGGTACTAGGTAAAGACATTATCAAATCCGTTGATGGTTGACAGTTTACCAAAAATTGTAGGGTTATCAGTACACCTTATTCTTTATGAATAAAGTATTGGCTAGTCCAGAGTGTACGGCTAACTGGTAAAGAATAAATCAAATCCGTTAATAGCTGATGATTTGCTAAAAAGCATGAAGCCAATACAGATTGGTTTTTGTTGTTAACTGTTTTATTTCAGGTATGAAGATGCAAGAAAAGGAGTATTAGTTTCAAAGAAAGAATATTCAGAAGGTTTTGTCTCATCAAATCAAAACAGAAGTTCATGATCAAAGAGTTCAGAGTTTACTCAAGAAGACAATTACTCTTGTTGTAGAAACGAAATGAATGTTTACAAGACACAAGAAGATCATAATTTGAAGACAAAGATAATATTCATGAGACTTGAAGTTATCTTATTAGAAGAAGATCTGCATAAAAGTGTTTGGCTACATTCAGTTGGATACAAGTACAAATTACCAAGTTCAATCCAAGTTTGAAGAGAAGACTGAAGACATGTATTCTAAATACATTCAACACATAGAGAAAAAAGAAGAAAACAAGTTGTCATTCTTGTTTAGGGGAGGATTGTTGGGAATTATTTGTCAAGTACCAAGTACTGTTAGTGTAAGTATAAGTATTGTTAGTGTTAACAAGTACCGTTAGCGTTAACGCGGTACATAGCAAGTACTGTTAGTGTTAAGTACATGTACTGCTATATTGATTAGGACGAATATATCATTGTAAAAGATACGTCATAGTTGTAGTTAGAGTATTTCTTATGTGATATACTTAATAGTAAGAATATTGATAATATATCGTCTGTGATATACTTATCTTTATAGAATATTCTAAGGTTTATAGGGTTCCTTACTCTATAAAAGGAACATAGGTACGATGACATTCATGGACCTTATTTAAGTCGATTAATAAGAGAATCGAATAGTTAAAAGTAATTATGTTCTTCTGTGCTTTATAAGTTAGATTCCGCATAACTTCTCATCAGTTTGGATGAAAACTACACCAATTTAAGAGGTCAAATTCGATTGATTCAACCAGTACTCTTAGTTTCAAAAGCCTACAATATTCTAAGGATAAAAAGAGATGCAAAGGGATACACCGAAGCCAAGTTTCACCCTTCCAACCACTCTAAACACAACCAACGACTATATGCAATCTAATCACACCACTACTCAACCTGTTAGGACTGCTATCGCTAATTCAATTGTGAGGAGATCACCATTTAAGAAAGGAGCCTACTACACAAATGGTAAGAAGCAAGGATACTATAGGAATGAGTGTTACAAAATTGTTGGTTATCATCCTAGTCATCCACTCAATAACACGTATATGACATTCACACAAATGAATGCTTCTACTTCAAGGGTTAATGTAGTCAACTTGATGAATAGCTCAGAAGGAGAAAGTGTAACAACACAAAAATTATCTGATTTATTTCCTAAGATCCTTCTGACGTTCACTAAAGAATGGGTTGACTACAAAATCAGCTGAATCAAGTGTTCATCATGCATAATTACAACCAATGAGAGTTTATAGTTGGTAAAATTCCTCACATGGTAGTTAAATTCTTCATTATTGCTTCATTCTCATCAAGTACTTAGATATTTCGATAATAAATAATGGGGCTACCGATCACATCTGAATTTCACTTAACATGATGCATGACATTAATATACTTAAACATCCTACCTCATTTAATTTACATAATGGCACCCATATAATGGTTGATACGGTGGGCCCAGTCAAACTTTACTAAAGTTTAACCATAACTTAGTATTTTACATCGCAACCTTTTCCCATAACCTCATCTTCATAAGAAAATTCACTGCTTCTACACATTCATCAGTTACCTTTACTCACACAAACTTCATTTAGCAGGGCCATGGCGGCTATATCACGCATGGATCACTACATAGTGGACTTTACACTCTCAATAATATACCATCATCTTCACTTTTAGTTGTTAACACTTATACAAGTTCTACTCAACTATGAAACTCAAGGCTTGGACGACATACTTCTTTTCTAGTTTCAAGAAGATCAATACTTTGTCAATTTCCTAACTGTACCTCCGAAACACTGTGTACAATCTATCACTTAGCTAAACAACATGTTTTACCTTTTTCACTTAACAACTCTCATTTTGTTTCAATCTTGGGACTAGTTCATTTAGATGTATGAGGACCTTACAAGTAATCTACTATCAATAAATTCAAATATTTCTTTACAATTGTTAATGACTTTTTAAGAGCAACTTAGACATAATTACTCCCTACAAAACATCATGTTTTATCAATATTTTAGTCATTTCATAATTATGCCCATACACAATTCAAAACATTAATCAAATCCATAAGATATGACAATGGTACATAATTTGTTAACACTCATTTGAGCACATTTCTCTAATCTAAATTAATTATCCATTAAACATCATGTCCCTACACTCCAAAAAAATGCAAGAGTTGAAAGAAAGCATAGAAAACTACTAGAAATGGCAAGTGTACTTTTATTTCAAGCCAATTTTCCCTTTCACTTGTTAGGATATTGCATCCTTACTCCCCCTCAGAGTCATACGGTGCAAATCTAATGCTTATAACATCACTCCTAACAAATTTAAACCCTAAGTCCACATCAGCAGTCTTACTCGGATACCCTCAAACAAAAAGGCTACATCATATATGATTCTACCCTCAAAAGTATCACCACCATAAATGTAACCTTTGTGTAACATATTTTTACACTTCAATCCACCACTTCATTATTGTCCCAAACAGACCCTTACAATTATCCACTTCAATTTGCACTTGAACCACCACCCTTACTACTCCTACTTTACAACCCGAACATCATACAACCTGTCCCACTACCCATCATCACTTCCTTTAACCCACATATCTTCAAAGTCACTATCACAAACACTTATAGTTTCACCAACACTAGACCAAACAATGGTAGTATCACCACACGTATCACCTATAATTCCACCCCCACCCCACCCACTTAAACACTCCACAAGAACAAAAACTCTTCCTACGTCACAAAAAGGATTTCTGTAACACCCCCAAATTTATACAACTCAGTTCAGCGGAAGACTAGTTGGTGTTACGGGATAGCACATTACTCACATCATAGACAACGCATAAAAATCGCGTCGTTTATTTATTAAAGCATTTCCATTCATAAATATCAAAGTTACATAGGTTCCAAGTCATTATATTTCATACAAAGTTTTACAAAGTATTTGAATGGAAAATATTGTTTAAGTGCGGGCCATGAATTCTTGTCGTCTTCTCGAGAATTACCTTCAAGTACCTGAGATAAAACATGTTAAAAGAAAAGGTCAGCGATAACGCCGAGTGAATTCATAAAGTTTAATAAATTCCATCAATATAATATCAGTATAAAATTATTACTGAATATCATTTTGTACAAATCATTTTAATAGGACATAAAATAGCCAAAGTCATTTTATACAAATCTTCATCAAAATCATAATATAGGCGTTTGCCTTAAAAATCATTATACGAGCCAATGTCGTAAAAACATCATACAATACGTCTTATGACGTTGTATGAAAATAAAAACCGTTATATGAATATGGTTATGAAAACCAAAACACAAACATAATATCAATAGTATGACCCCGTATTGCTAGTCAGGCAATACGTCGTAATTCGGAGCGTCTAGTAGTATTTCGTTAATTTGGATTATTATAAGCCGCATGACATTGTTACCTTACTAAACCAAACAACGGGTAGCTAACCCGATACTCAATTTGCCCATCTAAAGTAGCGTTTCGTCACAAAGGTCACGCTATGGAAATCTTCTCATACATAAATTCGCTTACCAATCAATGTGGCACGACGGGGATCAACCGTCAAGGCGCGAACTGGGGTGATCGTCCCCAAATAGTACTATTATATGCATAAGCGTCTACCAAATCCCGGTAGTTCACAATTCATGCTAATGGGACTTTTAGTGACATAACCTAACTTTAATAATCCATTTGATTTCATCTATCGGGTCCTTTAATCATTTATCAGGTCATACAATCATTCGCGTCCAAATCAATAAACAAGCAATCGGGACAAACGGTGTCCTATTTTATAAAAAAAAACATGTTATCTCCCTCGCGGGTTTATAAAACATTTATAAAAACATTTAAAAGAGTGCGAGGTTATGAACTCACGTTGATGTGGGAAGGCGGTTATCGGAGATTCGGATGTACGGTACGTGCTTCAATCACGGAAACCTAGACAAATAATACTCGTCTTAGACTCATGTCCAATGACTTTATAAAAATAACAATTATGTATACATATGATGATTATATATATATGATGATCAAGTGGGTTTACATATTCTCGTTTACTCATTTTAGTGTTATGCGTCGATAACTTTTATACTAGTTTACTAGTTTTACCTATTTACGTGTTTTTGGTCCAATAAGCCTATTATAAGTTTATTAACTTGTGTTAATCCATTTCATACTTATATTATCAGTATTTAAACTTTACAAGTTGGGCCCAAATGGGTTAAGCCCAATAAGTTCTTTTTATAAGAGTTTAACTTATTTAGTCCAATTATTAGTCCAATATGTTTACTTAGCTCGTTAATGTCCGTATGTCCTATAGTTCGGATTTTATCGGTTTTTACTTGTATTAGTTACTTATATATCAGTATATGACTTTTAAAAACTTTACATTAGACGGGTTTGATCGTCTAAGTTTTAATTGGCGAAAAACGTTAATTTTACGGTAATAGCCGAAAAAGTTGTAAAAATCAAGTTTATAGCTTTTATTACTTATAAGTATTATTCCACTACCATTTTTATAATTTATACACTTATTTAACCTTTTATATATTTATATAATTATAATGCATAAGTTAGTGGGTTTTTATTTTACATTTTATACAATATAATTTTGAGTGTTTATATAATAATAATAAACATTAATTCTCAAAATATGATTTTTATTTTCATCTTCACCAAAACTGCCATATCTAGAGTTCTATATGAAGATAGAAGCTCAAATTTTTATCACATAAACTACATGATATGTGCTCCATTTAAATCTTCTATAGCTACTGTTGAATCATCCTCTAAGTATTTTCTAAAAATCGTCCAAAACAGTGAACTCATATTTGTATTTTAAACTTGTTTTGATCATATATCACTCGTTACAATGATTCCATTGCATAGCCAACTCTCACATGTGTACAAGACCCATAGCTTACTGTATATCAATTTATTCAAGTCATTTTACCAGTTTACCATATGATTCTTTACTGTTTTATACAGCCATCTAAATTAAGCAAGATTTTAACCTTGTTTCTTATAGGTTTTCATCCTTTTAAGCATGTTTATCAACACTAAATCCCCACACAATATTTTTAATCATCATTCATCATCATATAGATATACATAAGTAAAAGAAATACAAGATTACATAATCAAAAATAACAAGAAGATGAGGAGGACAATCTTTATACCACCAAGTTGATGTAGGTTATGATTTGGACATGGATTTTGATGGAGAAACTTGTGGATAACCAAGACCATCTTCAAGACCACCAATCTTCATGAATACCTTGTGGAAAATCAGCCCTAATACTCCATAGAAACTCCTCCTTGGATGTTAAAACTTGCACCAATCTTCCTCTTTTTGAATGGAGATTAACATATGTTTGTGGTTAAAATTTTTATGAATGGGGTGTTTTGAGGGTGAGATGGGACGGCCAAAATGGCTTAGAGAGAGAGAGAGTGTGTGTTTTGCATGGAAGAAAATGAATAAGTGGTAAAGGTTGATGGTTTTGCTAGTTTAAGTGTAGTGTAAGCTTACAAGCTAAGCTACTATGACAAGTGTTAGTGTTTTGTTTACAAGTTGACACCTCAAAGGGTGTTGTGTAGCTAGTTTTAGCCGTTGGTTTGTGGGGGTGGGGCAAGTGTCCCACTTGTCTCATCCCCATTTAATTACGGGTACTCCTCGATTCTAGTTTCCTCGATTTGCGTGCCCTCGGGTCGTTTTACGAAAAACGTTTTTATAAATTATGAATCAACGGCACAAAACGAATCTAATAAAAATTGTCTCATCAAAAACGGAGTTCGAAAACGTAAATACGTAATCCTAGGGTTTCCGGTTTAGTCGTAAAGGACGTTAAATCGTAATTCCTAATCTCTTCTCGTAAATTTGTGAGTTTATGAACCAACACAAAATTAAAATCTCAAAATAATATTCACGGATAAATTTATTTTCTGAAATGTCGGACTGTCACCAAAGACGGTGTATGTAAACGTAAGCACGTAACGTTGAATCCTCCGGTTTAGACGTAGTCGACGCTACTTCAAGACATAAATCCAAATTTCTTCCCAGAAATAAGTGAGTTCATATAATAACATTAAAATAATATTTTTAATTAAATATTGAAAATAAAATATCAATCATAAATTGACGGATTGTCGCAGCATTTACCCCTAAACAGGATCTTTGTCCTCAAAGATCATCTTACTACTCGCTCTTATAGAGTTAAAGCCATGTGGGTATATCCTCCATATTCGGTCTTTTCTCACAAGTGTAATCCATTACAATACGCGAGTTTCATCAAACATAACTACGGGGATAAGATCAGGCTTAATGTTGACTTACTTTCTCTATCCATGATGTTCACGGGTTTTTGATGAATGCAACTTTTCGCCGATCTAAACTTTACTAAGATGAATTCAGATTTTCACTTGATAGATATTCCATCAAGTTCGATATACGAAACATAATTCACGCAGCTCTTGAAGTCCTAGGGTAGATCCAGCTTATATGCCTTTCAAACCAAATCTTTTACATCATCTCAATGGTCCCATACAACGGGGACTTATATCCCATGATTTGTCAGATCATGAATTCATTTTTCCAAGGTTAAAAATTGTGGCATAACTTCGCTACCCATTTGGCACTTCAAGATCTACATTTCATATTCACATAACCTCTTGCCCACTACCGGCTGTCAATAATCAGATCCTAATTTTAATAATCATTTCAGATCTCGCGGGTCGGGTATTTTGCAAGGTTAGGTTCACCATCATAGGAAACCTTAAACCTAAAAGACATGTCCAACTCACAATGGGTGTATGTCGGGTGTCTTCATCTCAACTCCTACTTACAGATGCTCTAATATAGATCCTAACAAGATTCGATCTCGATCCTAATACGATGATTATCAATGATAATCCTTCCAAAGGAAAGCGATTATACGATCTATTGCCAAAGGTCAATCATTCAATCATAAAACATCACTTATATTACTTTGTATCGTTACTTTACCTCGTCCCTTCGATTGGGGTGGCACATAGTACTCTCATCAAGGTTCGTTCTCACTGATTTCTGAGCAAATCTCTAGAAATTCGATGCGAAGCGAGGATTTTGATAAAGATGTTCGATACAGGCACACTATGTTTACATAACTCTTTTGCATTTATCATTAACGGGAATGATATTAGCAGATTTGATCAGTCTGTCGACGATGACCCAAATCGAATCAAATTCAGATGATGACCTTTGCAATAGCTAGACGTTTACTAATGTATGAGGCGATGTCTGCCTTCATAATTGCCATCAATACAACTTCTTCAGACAAAGATACTTTTAGTCAGAAATGACATAAATAGAATACTTATACTTATATTTACAAATTCCAACATAACTATATCTCACAATCTCCATATTTAGAAAATCACAAGTGGTCTTTAAAATATTTAACGCTATCGGCTTCTCAATTCTAATGGTTCACATTAGCCGCGAACCACTTTTATTATATATATTATCCTTTTTACAAATATTAGCTATTCGGCAATTTATTTTGCAAAGTCATTACTAAAGAACACATCCTAATTGATTCTTTATCTTTTCTATATAATGTGTCAGTAACTATGTTCACATTTCCTGGTGAAATAAATATCATAACCGTATTTATTCAAAATTCCTTCTTCATATCTTCTATGTTTCAGTTTTGTCTTTACTATTATCTTTATCTGTTTTACTCAATCCGACGTCTAAAGCGTCGATAATTAATACATGTAAATTAACAATAATTATTTAATTTTTATGAAACGTAAACGTAAAAATTTTAAATTTCTTAGTTCGACCAATTATATAAAATGTTCAAAAATAAATTTGAATTTAATTAACAAGATTTTTGTTGATTTATTGAAAATATTTAATAGGATTCATAAATGTTCAAAAAACCTTTGTTTATACTTTAGTCAAAGTTTTCTTAGTTGAAAAGTAAAAAGTGTCGTTTCAAATTTCAAGTCATGGTTTTAAAAGGTTTCCTCAATCCCCCTTAGGTTGTCTTGAGGTATACATAAACATTTACCCCTAAACAGGAGTTTAGTTAAATGATTTGTGTATAAGGAAATAATCCCTTAAAAATTCTTTTGATAAAACATTTGTCAAAACATATTTCCATTTTTCTTTTTAGTAAAACCCAAAGTCTTAAATGGCTCTAATATGAAAAGTCAGTATAGATTCCATTATCTATTAATCACATAGTTAAATAATATAAAGGATTAAGTCTTTAATCACATGTTAATTATTTAAGGTACAGGTTTTGTCAAACTCCACTCTATAAGGAAAGATCGTCATGACATCGATATCAGTTTTAATCTCGCCAATTCTTTTTCAATATCACAATCAACTAATATCTACATTCTACGAATATCAATCATTTTTTGGGATCATAAATATCCACAACTTGGTTTAGATCTAGGATAGCTAAAATTCCTACGAGAATAGCTTCGATTAATTTACTAGGAGAGTTTGGGTTACTTGTGACAATCTGCATCGTATAAATACCTCGTATAAATATAGAAATAATCATCAAACAATCATGTAATCAAATTACATCATATATATAATTCTAGTATATATATATTAAAATAACACTTCTCAGTCTGGCCTTGTCGGTAACTCGGGAATTCTTCGGCACCGTTATAGTCAAAAGATTTTTAGACATTTTTAGAAAAATGTTTATAGTTAAAAGATTTTGAAATGTTTTATTCAAAACCTTAGTTTTAAAAATCTTTCGTTCTCTATAACGAGAGCTCTGGTACCAAACTGTAACACCCCCAAATTTATACAACTCAGTTCAGCGGAAGACTAGTTGGTGTTACGGGATAGCACATTACTCACATCATAGACAACGCATAAAAATCGTGTCGTTTATTTATTAAAGCATTTCCATTCATAAATATCAAAGTTACATAGGTCCCAAGTCATTACATTTCATACAAAGTTTTTTGGGTATACCTAGGTTTCCGACTCGACATTGCGAGCCGACTAATCCCAGGGCGACTACCCTTTTGGATAGCCCGGAGTCGTCGCAGGTGAACCTCCGTGGCCACCCCCAAGTGTACACACCTAGTGAGGTTTGAACCCTTGACCTCTCCTTTGAATGGAAAATATTGTTTAAGTGCGGGCCATGAATTCTTGTCGTCTTCCCGAGAATTACCTTCAAGTACCTGAGATAAAACATGTTAAAAGAAAAGGTCAGCGATAACGCCGAGTGAATTCATAGAGTTTAATAAATTCCATCAATATAATATCAGTATAAAATTATTACTGAAAATCATTTTGTACAAATCATTTTAATAGGTCATAAAATAGCCAAAGTCATTTTATACAAATCTTCATCAAAATCATAATATAGGTGTTTGCCTTAAAAATCATTATACGAGCCAATGTCGTAAAAACATCATACAATACGTCTTATGACGTTGTATGAAAATAAAAACCGTTATATGAATATGGTTATGAAAACCAAAACACAAACATAATATCAATAGTATGACCCCGTATTGCTAGTCAGGCAATACGTCGTAATTCGGAGCGTCTAGTAGTATTTCGTTAATTTGGATTATTATAAGCCGCATGACATTGTTACCTTACTAAACCAAACAACGGGTAGCTAACCCGATACTCAATTTGCCCATCTAAAGTAGCGTGTCGTCACAAAGGTCACGCTATGGAAATCTTCTCATACATAAATTCGCTTACCAATCAATGTGGCACGACGGGGATCAACCGTCAAGGCGCGAACTGGGGTGATCGTCCCCAAATAGTACTATTATATGCATAAGCGTCTACCAAATCCCGGTAGTTCAAAATTCATGCTAATGGGACTTTTAGTGACATAACCTAACTTTAATAATCCATTTCATTTCATCTATCGGGTCCTTTAATCATTTATCGGGTCATACAATCATTCGGGTCCAAATCAATAAATAAGCAATCGGGACAAACGGTGTCCTATTTTATAAAAAAAACATGTTATCTCCCTCGCGGGTTTATAAAACATTTATAAAAATATTTAAAAGAGTGCGAGTTTATGAACTCACGTTGATGTGAGAAGGCGGTTATCGGCGATTCGGATGTACGGTACGTGCTTCAATCACGGAAATCTAGACAAATAATACTCGTCTTAGACTCATGTCCAATGACTTTATAAAAATAACAATTATGTATACATATGATGATTATATATATATGATGATCAAGTGGGTTTACATATTCTCGTTTACTCATTTTAGTGTTATGCGTCGATAACTTTTATACTAGTTTACTAGTTTTACCTATTTACGTGTTTTCGGTCCAATAAGCCTATTATAAGTTTATTAACTTGTGTTAATCCATTTCATACTTATATTATCAGTATTTAAACTTTACAAGTTGGGCCCAAATGGGTTAAGCCCAATAAGTTCTTTTTATAAGAGTTTAACTTATTTAGTCTAATTATTAGTCCAATATGTTTACTTAGCTCGTTAATGTCCGTATGTCCTATAGTTTGGATTTTATCGGTTTTTACTTGTATTAGTTACTTATATATCAGTATATGACTTTTAAAAACTTTACATTAGACGGGTTTGATCGTCTAAGTTTTAATTGGCGAAAAACGTTAATTTTACGGTAATAGCCGAAAAAGTTGTAAAAATCAAGTTTATAGCTTTTATTACTTATAAGTATTATTCCACTACCATTTTTATAATTTATACACTTATTTAACCTTTTACATATATAATCCATAAGTTAGTGGGTTATTATTTTACATTTTATACAATATAATTTTGGGTGCTTATATAATAATAATAAACATTAATTCTCAAAATCTGATTTTTATTTTCATCTTCACCAAAACTGCCATATCTAGAGTTCTATATGGAGATAGAAGCTCAAATTTTTATCACATAAACTACATGATATGTGCTCCATTTAACTCTTCTATAGCTACTGTTTAATCATCCTCTAAGTATTTTCTAAAAATCGTCCAAAACAGTGAACTCTTCTATAGCTACGGTTGAATCATCCTCTAAGTATTTTCTACATGATATGTGCTCCATTTAACTCTTCTAAGCTACTGTTGAATCATCCTCTAAGTATTTTCTAAAAATCGTAGCTAGACTGGCAGCCAAAGGATTTACACAGAATGAATGCATTGACTACATAGAGACATTTTCTCCTGTAGAAAAGGTGGTCACTATAAGAACACTTCTAGCCATAGTTGTTCAAAAGGAATATCTCATAGAGCAGTTAGATGTTAACAATGCTTTCCTATATGAATATCTACCATTAGAAGTATACATTACAGCTACTCAAGGTTACAAAAAAAAAGTTACCACCAAAGACATTGCATAAACTCACCAAGTCTCTCTATAGGTTGAAACAAGCTAACATTCAATGGTTTAAAAAGTTAACTTCCTTTTTCCTTCAACTAGGTTTTAGGAAAAGTTATGTGAACACATGTTTATTCACCATTCTATACAAAGGCGGGCTTAATTCCTTGTTGGTTTTATTAGATGATATATTGCTAATAGGAAAAGATTCTAACTTTCTTACAACCGTCAAACACCACCTTCACAACAAATTTAACATCAAGAATTTTGGGCCTATACATTATTACATTGGCATTGAGTTCTTAAGGAATTATACCGGCCTTACGATGACTTTAAGGAAGTATGCTCTAGAACTTCTTGAGTGTGCTGATGTTCTTAACAACAAGCCTATTCCGATATCCCTGGATTCTTTCCTCAAGCTGAACTCTACAGCTGGCGAATCCTTGCACCTACAAGACATTGGTTGGAAATTTAATTTACCTAACCATCATTAGACCAAACTTATCATTTACAGCTTATGACCTCAGTCAGTATTCTCATTATCTAAGATCTTCACACTTTGATGCACTTATAAGTCCTTAGATACAAAAAGTTATGCCATGTCTAAGGCTTATTCTTTCCTACTAAGAACACCTTTAATCTCACCACCTGGTATGACAGTGATTGGGCTAGTTGTGCAACAACAAGGAGATATGTCTTTGGATGCTCTCTTCTTAGGTCATAGTCTCGTATCTTGGCAATCCAAAAAGCATAGAGTAGTCTTAAGAACAACAAAATCCGAGTATATGGCCTTACCTAATAGTACTTGTGAGATATCCTGGCTCAAAAGCTTGTTATTGGCTCTTTAGGTTTTTATCCATACACCTTCTTTGGTTATATGTGATAATGTTTCAACCATTAATCTTGCCAATAATCCCATATACAATGCAAGAAGGTGAAATATGTCATTGCCTAATCTTATCTCTTACAAAGTGAAATATGTCAGTGAAATAGACTGCTACTTTGTAAGAGATGAGATTAGGCAATGCCATATTTCGCCTTGTTTTGTTCCCACTATGGTTGTCTTTCCAAGTTGGGCATATATGATTTTTACACATTGGCAACTTGCGAAGAAGATAATATCTATACATACGATTCTACCCATTCACTCCCTTGAAGATAAAGTTTATTATCCCAAACACTTTTTCAGAAACAAATCAAGCCAACAAAAATACAATCTAAGTTCAAAGCTTATACATAAAAGTTACACTTCTAAGAATGAAGATTCATGTTAATAAATGTTTAGTTAAATATAATATAATGTAATGTGCATTTAGAAGAAATTAGCTGGCAGTTTTCTTTACTGTTTTATTAATATTTCCTCTCTCTCAAAGTTATTATTTCTTGATAAAAAACACATAATTTAAAAAAATACGTTTGTTACAGTTTTTTTTCTTACTTTTTGACAAAATAACAATTTCACTCTCAAGTAATTAATTAAAGTCTTTTTTTATCTTATAACAATTTAAACAAATATAATATAATAAATTTAATCAAACTTCTATATTTATATTTAGCAGTAATCAACTCAATTAAAACATCTAAAAAGAATATAGACGATAAAAATAAGACGGAGCAATATAAATACCAATATACTATATTATCTTTTACATTAATGAATTCAATTTATACTTTCTACCTGTTTTTCGATCACTTTTATGTTATTCAACAGGTTACCTGCAATTTCATTTACAGAATGAGGTTAGTTTGTCGCCGGTCCCCCATATAAGTTTTACTCATTCAATTTTTTCTTTCGTGTAGTTTCACCACAACCCTTTTTTAAAGTTACTACTGTATTTTTTTGGACATCTATGTTTAGGTTCCAACTTATTACTTAGTACAATATGCAAAAACTATGATATAAAATGCAAAAACTTTGTACAATTAAATCTTAAAGTTATTTTTTGAACATTTTTGTTTAAGTTCCAATTTATCACTAAGATCTTTCGGGTATTTTATGTCTACTCTTTCAGTACTTGCTCATCCAGTAGTGCCTTAGTCTTTTTCTTCGTTTTTTAGGCTGAAATAAGAAGAAACATCGTTAGTTCGCTTCGTGATATAAATTCGAGACCAACTCCTGTGTGAGAGCAGATATATGATTTAAGTAAATGTCAAAGTAGGAAAAAGTGGATAATGAGGTATGTTTGTGTGAAAACTCATCCCTTATTCATGTGTGAACAAACGTTTATATACTATTTGGAGTTAGCTCCCAAACATGGGAATTAGGGAAGCACATTTGTCTTGTAGGAACAGCACCTCGATCGTTGTTGGGCACCATGCTTGTTTTTTGGAGTCACGGTTGTCCCCATGCTTCTTAAGTACTAATTGTGGTTCAAGCGTCTGTGCCATGCATATATCATCGTGCCATTCATAAATCATCGTACCACATATGTTAGGTGTTAACGTCCTTCATTCGATGGAGATGATGCTATACCCTCTAGTGAAATGTTCTAACATAAAACAACTTTACTTAAAATGATATATCACCCTAAACATTCGAGTAAGATTATACCTTATACAGATTATGAAACTAAGGGGCCGTTTGGTTCAATATTTTAAAATTCTGGAATTCTAATATCCTAGTAAATTAAAATTACCAAGAATTTAAAACTCTAGAATTTAAAATGCCTAATCCTGTTTGTTTGACAGAAATTTATAATATTTTGAACTCTTGAATTTGTATTAAGTCAATTAACGAATAAATATTTTTTATAAAAATTTCATTGAAAAATTAAAAATCGAATTTTAACTTTTTATATATATTTTATAAAAAAAATTTATATAGTTTTTTATAAATAAATTATATAAATTTTATAAAAAAATTATAAAATTTTTATATAAAGTTTGTAAAATTTTTATATAAATTTTATAAAAAAATTCAATGAACTTTATAAAAACTTATATAAATTATTTTAAAAAAAATTTATAAATTTTATAAAAAATTTAAATAATTTTTTTTATAGAATTTATATAAATTTTGTAAAAAATTCCTATAAATTTTATTATAAATTTCAATAAATTTTATCAAAAAATTCTATAAATTTTTAATATAAAATTTATTTTTGCTATTTAAAAGAGTAAAAAACGAAAAAATAATTTTTTAAAATTTTATAATTTTTTATATAAACATAAGTACCCAAATAAAAATAATTAGAAAAAAAGTTTATAAAATAAAATTTTCAAGTAAATTAAAATTCCTCACTTTTTGGAGTAATTTCAATATCCTTCATTTTGGGAATTCGGGGAATTTTAAATTCCTTCGTTAGTCATACCAAACACAATATTTGGGGGAAATTAAAATGTCAAAATTTTGAATATCCCCCAATATCCTCCAATATGCCCCAACCAAACGGCACCCAAGTGTGAAAGATGTAGTAATTCTTATTTGCATCTAAATTACCCCTTTAATACATTCAGGGGGATGAAAAATAACGAATAAAATACTATAAATTGTTTGTGAGAGGGGCACTGTAGCCATCTCCTCCACCCATCTCTAAATGATTGCTTCTTTGCAACCGTTGTTGGTGATGACTTTTATGCAACATTTTCAAGCCGTTCATTTGTAAAAGTGATTCCTTCTTTACAACCGTTGTTTCTTATGACTTTTTTTCAAGCTTTTCCAGCCGTTGATACATATTAAAGGGGTAATGAAGGAACGCCGTGGATTTGTATCGGGTATATATTTCTCACTCTTACCCTAATCATTCAATATCTCTCTCATCTTCTTTCATCTATACTGATGGATATTTGATCTATTTTAATGGATCTCTGATCTATACTGATGGATCTTTTTTGATCTATATTGATGGATCTTTTTTTATCTATATTGATGGATCTTTGATCTATATTGATGGATCTTTGATCTATACTAATGGATCTTTTTTTATCTATATTTTAATAAATCATTCACTCACACCTTTTATTAATCGGTGGCTGTTATTCTTAATCTAATACAGTAATAAGGAAAAATCTCAGTGGCTGTTATATTGACCAATCGTTACACATCTTATATTTTTTATATTAATCTGATTCTATTAGCATCATGTTTGATTCCAATTGGTTTTGATCATTTCGGTAAAGTATTTAATTTGATTTAATTTGATTTAATTTGATTTAATTTGAATTTGCCCTAATTTTTTTGGTTTCTGTTTTGTTAGGTTTTGATCTGAATGCGTTTGATTCAGATTTTGGATTGATTTTTAGGTATGTGATTCGTTCGATTATTGTTATTACCTTTTTATTGCTTTGGCGTTGCGACTGAATTAAATTAATGTTATATATGTTTTTAGGCAAACTGTTGTTTATATTTAAGGGTGATTGTTTTTAAATTGTATGACATAGCTTTCTTCGATGCCGTCGACCCCTTCGTTGCCACCAATTATGGTGCGTGGCGTTGGTGGCCGGCTGGTGACGTTGGTGACCTTACTTTGGCGAGTTTAGAATTAGAATGATGTAATGTGACTTTGCAAATTTGGTATATCTTGCTGTTCCTGGAAAAAGGTAGCCTTTACACTGATTTCGATGTGGCGATGAAGATATTGTTTTATCCGTGTCTTCGCCGGTTTCCAACTATAATTACGTTGGCGATGATGATGGTTGTCATCGGCCTGATTTTTGGCGTGGCATCACGAGTCGTGTTTGCAGCCATAGCAGGCCGATCAATTGAATCGTCGGTGACACGCCTTCAACTCTGAGCCATATATTGTATACGAAAACACAAGCGTTGCTGCAACATTACCTTTTTTTTTAATGGTAACGAATTATCTGGTCGTGGCCGTATTTGTCTGCCATATGTGATCAGTAAGAACTTTGCCATTTCATATGTATCTCTATGGGACATGAGTTGGTCTCATCATTGGTTTTGTGACCAAGTGTTACACCATCGATGCATACAGGTTCGTTGTTTTCACTTTATCCGCTCATGGCTCTCTTTCTTTCAGAACTTACGACTTCATGTTGTTTTCAATAATGAACATGTTGGAAGCCCCTCTCTTCAAAGAGACCTCTAGTTAAATCTGAGCAGGGCCAGTTTCGCCAAGGTTGAAAAAACAGTCTTACGGGTTGCCAGCCGAGTGCAGGTAAAAACTTTATGATATTTTTTTTATTTTACCCAAAGAGGACATATGTGATCACATTATAAGAGTCGCTACCCTTTTTTGTTGTATTCTGCTAAAGAGGTAAAAAAATTTAAGTTTTCGATGTATTTATCCTCATTTTTTTCAATTTTTCTATCAGGGATGTTGGTGATCTTCCCAACTACGCGAACTAGCTTGCCTATTGTTACCATCAACATCCAACGTTGTAGTTCTAATGCACGTTCCCGGGGTCCACCGACAGACGTTCGAGAAACAAGTTCTTCAAACAATCGAGGTAACCTTCTGGCTAACGTAAATTGTCACATATCGTTTTACATGTAATTAACTGGTAATACTCCTTGATTGACATATGCTTGATGTTATAGCATTTCAATATGCGACATGTAAATCAAAACAGGTTCCCCTGTGACAGTTTTACAAGCTAATATTACTAATTAATTTGCTGTAAGAATATGATATGTTGATTTGGATCCAAATGACTCATCACAATTTCTAACATATACTCGATACCATATGAAACTATAATTATGTCCATAGGTAAAAAGGGAAGAGTAGAAAGAGTTGTTGCAGAAGGGAAGAGCAGAAAGAGCTGTTGTAGAAGCCAGTGAACGGGCTGCTGTCAAAGCGAGTGAAAAGGCAGCAAAGGAAAAAGCCGTTGTTGCGAAGGCTGAAGTAGATGCACGACGTAGAGCAGAGCGTAATGCTGTTGAAAGGGTCAATGCTCAGGCTAGAGGTAAGCATCACACGTACTAATTAGAGATGGCAATGTATCCTTTTTATGCTAATGGGTAAGATAGCAGAACAGCCTAAAGGAAACTGGGTCAAATAGGTCCAAAGCCGAAAGCCGCCCAAACCGTATTATTAATATGCAAGACTTTTCAAAATCATTTGCTTTAAAGTTAGTTTACCATACTCAGCGATTTAGATTTGGGATAGGACTAAAATGTTTCCAGCCATTTTGTCAATTACCACCCATTTTAGACAAATATGTTTTATACCTGCATAAAAAGATGCATTTTCACTCACTTATCAAAATGATTGGTTTTTGGTTCTGACCAACATAAAAAGAGCCATTTTCATTTGCAAGTCTTTCTAAAATGTTCGATTGATATCAACTACAATAATATTAATACTCTATAGAAGCCTATTTTTCCTTATATGACTATGTTCTGTTAATTTATTTTAAAAGGATGAAAAAGTAGGGTGAGTGCGACTTAATGATCTTGGGCAGTCAGCAAAGAGGACCTGATGTCGGTGTTGCAATAAGGACGGTGGTCGCAGTCAGCAAAAAGGACCGTGACTGCTTATTTATAGTTAAGTTGACAAGTAAATCAACAAAGATCTTGAGTATAGACTTTTAACGCTTAATAAGCTGTTAGGCCTGCTATATATGATTTGGCTGTGAATATATTGTTTGTATAAATACTCATTATTTGGATTTGAGTATTTATCTATTTTAACACCCATAATGTGTCAAATCCCATCAGAGTGAGGCATGAGAAATATTTAGCTATTCCTTCTAATCATATAAATTGAAATCTTTTCACTTGATCTTGAAGAATATGCCTGAAATATGAGTTTCTTGACTTTGAGTTTATCTACCTACGCAATCCCAAACGTCATGTTTGCATTTTTTTTTCAGAAAATATAGGCCCTCAAGTGTAAGAGAATATAATTATATGCTGATTTCATTTTGATTATTGCAGGTTGCTCTCCTACCGAGGTTGCCGAACCAAAACATGCCAAAAAAAAGAGAAAAAAAATAAAGCGCTTGCTCATATCCTCAATGTGCATATGTTATAGTTGCATTAGACGTTTTTTTTTGGGATTTCACATTGGTGTTGTAAATTGTATCATAAAATTGTCCATACTGATGTTGTTTAGCAAAGCCACTTGGTGCAATGCATATGTATTGTTTTGGACCTTCAGCTATCAACTTATAACGCAGGCGATATTTCCATTGTTCTGTATATTTTAATCTCCCTACTACATTCTTTAACCCTATCATTCTATAAACATCGTCTTAAAATGCCTCGTTGTGGAGCGCGGGCATTAATCCTCGTATATTATCAACTGAGGCTAATTACTAGCAAAAGATGAAGGTCTATCACGTGCAATACACGTACAAATTATTGTAGAGTGTGCTTATGAATGCGCGTAGAATACATGTACAACATCAAGCTTGAGTAACATGTAAGTCTCTCCAAGGTCAAATAGTCTGATGTGGAATAAAAGTAAAATGCACTTGTCAACTACAACCTATACTCTATATATACCTTCACAACACTCCATTATCAGATGTGTCTTCCTCACTTTTTCAGTTTTTCTCCTAATCATACTCATTTTCACCAAAACTTCATTTTAATATCTCCACCTTTTTTCATACCTTTTTCCTTGAATATTTAAGGTTTATCATACAAACACATATATACAAGATAGCTAGCTAGTAGCGATGTTGTCTAAAAAGGTTACTGATTGCAATGCTCACGGGCAGGATTCTTCGTACTTCCTTGGATGGGAAGAGTACGAGAAGAATCCATACCATGAGACCAAGAATCCAAATGGTATAATCCAAATGGGTCTCGCGGAAAATCAATTATCGTTTGATCTTCTTGAGACGTGGCTAGCGAAAAATCCGGAGGCAACCAGCTTCAAGAAAGATGATCAGTCCATTTTTAGAGACCTTGCTCTCTTCCAAGATTACCACGGTCTTCCTTCTTTCAAAAATGTAAGCATTGTGTACTTAACAAATAGATAAGTTAATTATTTTAAAATGATTTTAAACATATACTCACCTACCATGCTATATTCTTGTACGTAAAGATAGATTCTTATTTGAGTGTATATTTAACTAATGGTTCCATTTATTTGATTTTATAGGCACTAGCCCGGTTTATGTCGGAGATACGAGGTAACACTCTTACTTTCGATCCAAACAACCTTGTGCTAACCGCGGGTGCAACCTCTGCTAACGAAACTTTGATGTTTTGCGTCGCTAACCCTGGTGATGCTTTCCTCGTTCCAGCGCCATATTACCCGGGGTATGTTTACATTAACTTTTTATTTGTTTGTAGATCAAGTAACGTGACAATGCCACTAATAGTGATTCTAATCTTGCTTCCTACGTTATGTAGATTTGATAGAGATCTTAAATGGCGAACTGGAGCTGAAATAGTCCCGATTCATTGCTCAAGCTCGAATAGCTTCAAGATTACCAAATCTGCCCTTGAAGATGCCTACGAACAAGCACAAAAACAAGACCTCAAAGTGAAGGGTATTTTGATCACAAATCCTTCGAATCCATTAGGGACAACATTGAGCTTGCATGAGCTCGATCTCCTCGTTAACTTCATTTCAAATAAGAATATTCACCTCATTAGTGATGAAGTCTACTCGGGGACAGTTTTTGGTTCATCAAATTTTATTAGTATCATGGAAGTTCTAAAGAACAAAAAC
Source organism: Glebionis coronaria (assembly GCA_025667525.1). NCBI lineage: Eukaryota > Viridiplantae > Streptophyta > Magnoliopsida > Asterales > Asteraceae > Glebionis > Glebionis coronaria. The sequence continues at coordinate 523,037,990 of CM046875.1, forward strand.
CTTGCAAATGCCGAGGTTTCAAAGCGAGTTCACATTGTCTACAGCTTGTCCAAAGATCTTGGCCTACCAGGTTTTCGTATCGGAGCAATCTACTCCAAAAATGACGATGTTGTTTCTGCCGCAACAAAGATGTCAAGCTTCGGGTTAATTTCATCTCAAACACAATATTTACTATCGGAAATGCTGTCAGACCAGAAATTTACAAGTAAATATTTGTGGGAGAATCGCCGAAGGGTGAAGAACCGGCAAGAAGCCCTAGTAAAAGGGCTTCTAAAGTCCGGAATCCGATGCTTGAGTAGCAACGCCGGTTTATTTTGTTGGGTGGATATGAGACATCTTTTGAGCAAGAATACTTTCGAAGCTGAAATGGAGCTGTGGCATAAAATTGTGTACGATGTTCGTTTGAACGTATCACCCGGTTCCTCTTGTCATTGTAATGAACCGGGTTGGTTCAGGGTTTGTTTTGCTAACATGTCAGAGCAAACCCTGGCACAAGCCATGAAACGGGTCAAGTCATTTGTGGACTTGACGTCTAAGAAGAAGAATCAATCTCGACATCAACCTGCAGTATTGCAAAATAGCGCAAGGAGAACAAAGTCGTTACCCAAATGGGTTTTTTCGCTTTCGTTGAACCAGCTTGAAGTCGGGGAACAACGTTAATTCAGCGATTGATCAAATTATTACGTTCGTGAATTTTTTAAAATTTTTTTTTTACTTGGATGTGTATTAATTAAAAAGTTAATATTTTTATTTTAGGGGGATTATATAGTGTATAGAAAGTTGCACTCAATCCCTAAGGATTAGGAGTGGCATATGCGTCTACAATTATTTTGTAAACTCATTGAGTAATTTTAATGTAACCTTTATGAGTTGTTTAACTGATCTGATTATACTATTATAGTACTTAATTATTTTTAATTAGCTGTATGTGTTAATTAATTAATACATGTGCTAACTGATCACTAACCTTTTGGTTGCTATTATGGTTTCCAAATCCTATTAACAATTATTTAAATTTTACAATCTTTCTGGGATTTAGAAGAGATTTTGTTTGGAAAGTATAATATTTGTTGTTAATATTTAGATGCGGGTGTTTCTTTATTGCAATACAAATCTAAAATATTTTATCATGAATTTCTAAGCTGATTAGCGTAAGTGTTCCAATAAGTACATCAATATGAAGATGTCCATTCTGTATTAAATTAACACATCTTATATTGAACTCCATAATTAATATACTTGTAATATTATTAGTTTTTTCTTATGTGAGATCTCCATTAGATTCGATAATCTTAGTGCCAGAAAGCATACATGATGCGAGCTATACAAATTGAAGACGAATGTAGCACAAGTAACTCGCCAATTACTTACAATGTAGTTAATCTACCGAGCTCAACAACGGTCGCTAATCCTTGCCAAATTACATATTGATCATCCATTGTTTAACTTATAGACGATTAGTTGTAGATACATTTGTTTTTCGCCGCTTTGAACTTCAATTCCTACCCCCCGGTGGTACATAAGCGACGAAAACATATAGTTTATTGGTCCGCATGCATAGCGATAAGTCCTCTGTTTAACGCAAGTAGCGTGACAACAACCTTTACCAATTGTATCATGCAACAAGTATCATGCAAACTATTTACTAACATTAGATTGTGATGCAACTCAAAAATCAGTATCAGCAAATAAAAAAATAGAGTCAAGATCTTTATAATAAACTACAGTACATGTGGAACAAAATCAGGTAGCTGTGAAGTTGCATTAAATCCTTACAATTATTAAGGTGGAGTGAAGTTTGGAACAAATAGATATCCGATTGGCCACTAGTTGTACGAGTACATGTAAAGATGACAACCCCGGTATCCACGGCTAATATACCTACTTACTGGTCAGACGTTGATACCTGTACTGCCGACGTCGACCGTCCGGTTTAATATCTTGTTTATAATTTATCACCATTATAAAAATGGGTTCTTCAAACCGACCATTTTTAAGACAAGGAGGCATGAGGCAGTGGGCTTGTCACTGGTTTCAACTTTGAATAATTAAACCTAGTACACTTGTAATTCCTTCATTTATTCCTGTAATAAAATTGATTTTTTTATTGTTTTTATTGTTGTAATGTAATTTTGATTTTGTTATAAAATTGTACTGTGAACGAAAAATCAAAATATAATGTTTAATAAAATGAAAAAAGTAAAATAAATAAATCATACTTGTGGTTTGTCAATTTTACACTTTTAGTTACCGGTTTTTTTGAAAGTATAAGTGATTTCACCAGTATTTAAGTATGTGTTAATTTTTTTTCCATTCTTCTTTAAAACACCACTCCATCACCATAGTCCACTTCTCAATATAACCCATATCCATAAAGGAAGTGCGGGTCTAAAGCTTTAGAAAGGCAAAAAAAAAGAAGCTTTAGAAAACTAAACACCGAAACTAATAAGGTACTTTTTGTATCTCTCTAGCGTCAGTATTGTCATGTTTATGATATGGCGATTAGTTCGTATGTTGCTAGAAAATCGTCATAAACCAGCGAGACAAAACTTTATATCTCTAGCGTCATTGGTGTTTTGAAGAAGAAAAGCAAAAAGAAAAAGACAAAACTAAAAGTTTATATAGTTCATAACAATTATTAGAACTCTAACAAAGATCAAAACACATATAGCGGAAGTGATTTAACAAGATCATAATAACACAACTATAATTAATCAGAATAGGGTTACATACCTTTTGCAAAGAAACTCACACGAACAAGAACAAACACTCCGAATTAGGGTTTATATCGAATCACCAACATATAGTCTAATGTAAGACTGTATTACGTTCTTTTACACACGTATTACAACGAGTTAACCGTAATGTTAGTACGTGTAAACCGAGCTTCAACGTCTAGTGTAAATTCAACCCAACAACCCTAGAGAGGGGCTAGGACTTGATTATTGCTAAACCAAAAAGCCCAAACGAAACTGTTGGGAATCTAAGTTTGTTAGATTTCTCTTAGTCATAGATTTCAACGTAAATTAAGTTGTTTGATATTAACTTGCCTGTGTCAAGGTAACAGACAAGTAACACAAGACTCACAGAGTTCTAAGTCTCTGTGAGCAACCACAGAGGAGTCCATGTCAGAGACATTGTCAAGGAAATCGAAGATTACTTGAACACATACTCATTGGCTGTGATAGATAACAGCCAAGATGTATCAGGGACTCTGAGTGGTTGAGTGTTAATAGGGGTTGCAATACCCTGTTAACAATCAGTACACTTTGGACATACCTAAGTGTTTAAGCGGGAAGTTTTGCAGCCTAAAGTACAAGGTATGAAGAATAGGGAAACTATGTCAGCTCTGTTTCCCTAAAGCGTTATGGCAGACTACCAACAATAGAAGAGCATCTTATGACAGATGTTTGACACTGTCTATTTTGTGTAGTCACCGTCAACCAGCTATCAAAGTCAACCTCGTACCACTATAAATAGGATATGAAGGCTAGAGTTAATGTTGTTCACTTTGTTAGATTTCTCATATTAACTCTTTAGAACTTATTGAACGAACAGTTGTGCCTGTGTTCTTTAGTTAGCTTTATTTTGTCCAAAGTGTACACAACACATTGTCATCAAACTGTGTTTTCCATAACACATGTAATACTTGTTATACAATAATAAAGTCTTACGTTTGAAAAGTAGTTACTTGTGTTATTTATCTTTATTAATCGTTTCAAGCTAGGTTTAGGGACTTTCAATTGGTATCAGAGCGGTGTTTGATATTAAAACCTTCATAAACATCATTCTAAGATTTATAATCAAGATCCACCATGCTTGAAACGAGCAACATACCACCACCACCATCGCTTTATAGGAACAACACACCACCACCTCTAAATTCACCAAGAATAACCCCTACTTAAAATGAAGACGATCTTCCTCAACTTCTCGATTCAAGAGGTGGATCTCATGTCACTAATGTGCCAGTATTTGATGAAGATGACTCTGCAAGTTGGAAAAGTCAATTCCTTGTCTATCTCTATGGACTCGAGCCATTTCTTTTAGAAATTCTAGAAAATAGACCATATGTTCCCATGGCGCTCACATCCACTGATGAGAATCCTCTACCTAAACCCATCAGGCAGTGGACACTAGCTGATAGGAAATTGGCAAACCAAGATAAACGATACTAAGGATTTTGTATGGGTTCTCTATTTTTCTCTCGATATCCTCTCGAATTGATCTTGGTTTTAAGTGGAATAATTGTTCTTGGTTAATAAAAAGATGATGGTTTGTTTATCTATTTTAATCTAATAACAAGTAATTAAGTGTCGAAGAGTAGAATTAAAGCTTTAAGAGTTTAAACTAAAAAGACAAGTTAAAAGTAAATGCTTGAAAACTTAAAGATTATATTAGAGAAATAAGTTGACATTCAATAAAAACTAATACTAGGAAAACTTTGTAAAAATATGAGCTTAATTGAAAAGTACTAAAAGAAAGTAAGATCGGAGTATCACAAATTAGGGTGATAGGAATAACCCAAAAAGAGGTGTAATCGGAAAGTATTCCGATCTACTGATCGGAATATTGGGAAAGGTGGGGCAATCGGAATACTTGAAAATCTTGTACAATCGGAATACTAAAAACAACTCAAATCGGAATACTCTAAACTTGCTCAATCGGAATATGGTTAAACAATACACCGTTGGAATAAATGAAAATACCACCAATCGGAAAAAACTAAACCCTTTTCCGATCGGTCGATCGGAATAAAAAGGGGGGGCTCTGGTCGGAATACTTGGTCGGAAAAGGGAGTTACCCTTTCCGAAAACTATGCTAATCCGAGACTAAAGCAAGGGAAATGAGCTTATGGAATAAGCTAACTCCCTAACAAGCTCGAATCCAATATAAGCTGATCAAATAAGCACTTAAGAACAACTTATCTAAACTTCAAATAAACAACTTTTAAATCAAATCAATAAAAAGATGAACTTTTCATAAAAACCTTAAAAAGTAAATAGGCTAAATCAACAAATAAGCCAATAAGAACAAGGATCTTAGAGCTTATTCGTGTATAAACTTAAGGAAACATAAAAAGAAATCAACTTTTTTAAGCACAAATCATTGATGAACAACACGGATCATACGAGATTTGTACCAAAATCAATCAAAATAAAAGAAAGGAAGGATGAGATTAAAGATTAAAAGATAAAAACTTGAACTTGATTAATGAAAGATAATACAAAAGTTTGAATTTGAAAGAGAAAAAGATGAAATCTAGTGAGAGAAAGTTTAGAACTTTCTCTCTCTAAAACTAGAGAAATCCAAAAAACTAAAAACTAAAAACTAACTAAGTGTATCAAATTTGTGAAGTAAGGGCCTTTTTATAGGCGTGTCTATGGGCTTGCAGATGGGCTTGGTTTTGGGCTTATTTTCTTCTTCCTTCTTTAGTCTTCTCGTCTCTTTTAATTAAACGTTTCTGACTTTGGATTTTTAGAAGTGTCGGTGAATAATTCCAACTCGTCTTATAATCTTTTATTTAATAGACTTGAGTTCTTCGACATATATGAATCTTCCATCTTTGGCTCTATTCTTCGATAAATCTTCAAATAGGCACAATGACTTCAAATCTTTAGCATCTCTTGGACAACAGACTTCGTCTTGAGTCTTTTTCCTTGATAAAACCCGTGCAATCCCATGTTTTCTTCAATATTCATCCGGTCGACTCTGAAAACACAACAAACACAAAAACCACGCATAATTCCAAACAAATGATATTAAATACGTGTTTTGGTCTTGTTTTAGCCAGAATTAAGTGGTAAAAGGATGGGTGTTTTCACACCTATCAAATCCCCTACACTTAACCATTGCCATGCCCTCATGCAATGCTTAGTGACAAAGCACATTTACACTTTTCTCATGATCAATCAACCTTGGCCTTATTTAATATACTACTTAACAAAAATGAAAGTACTAAGAAAAATTAAAACTTTAATGTAAACAAGAAGATAAAAAATAGCTTACGTGGAAATAACTTGTAAAGAGATCGAGGACTTACATTAGGGCTTCGGTGCTGCGAAGATTTATCACCCTCAAGTTTCACGTTCCCCAAACTAAGCTTAAAAACGAGATCATTGTTATTATAAGTTAGCAATTCAAACACTTACACACATAGCTTAATTAAATGCTTAAACTCCCTTATTACTAGGTGTATCTCTTATATTTTATTTTTGTCTTAGAATGATCATGAAGATGCATTTTTGGACTTATTTTGATAGTTAGTTAGGCTGAAAGCAAAGTAGGACGATTTGATCAATAGTTAGCTAAAGGACAAAATCTCTTAAAACTGCTTCTCGGGATATCAAAAAGTTCATATCTTGGCATAACTTGGTTCGCGATTTGAGACCTTTCTCGGGTCGATATTTGGCATGTACTTCATACTTCATATCTTGAGAGACGTTCTTGAGATAATGGTCTTCTCATCGTAATAGAGTTTCTTCACTTGGAGACTTTTGAGGGGTACTCCAACTTTGTTGACCAAGACTTCATGATTATTTCTTCAATCTCTAATTGGGATTTTGAGATACAACGATCCGCCTCCTTTTCGGACTTGGATCAATTTATCCTCATACCTTGTTAGGCTCTTTTCGGATAGACTTCTCCATGATCTTTATGGGAGTTGATTGCTTTTCGTCGTGAGTCTTGATCCTTCATATTGATTTTGGGAATAATGCTTTTCACATCACCTTGGATCTTCAGCAATAAAATTGAATCCTCATGCCTTGTTAGGGCCTTTTCGGACTCGCCAATCTTCGCGCCCCGCTTCATAAGTTATGCCTTGGCTATGAACTCTTATCATTACCGAGCAACTTTTAAACGATCTTGGGCTAGAAGCTAAGTAACTTTTCAAATCGTACGACCTTACTTATTGCAGATAAATTATTAGCAAGTGATGGGAGAATAGGCAAATAATTACACCAAGTGAGTTTATGCAAGAATACCGACTTATTATTAACTCTATCATTTCTCGTCCTCCACAATTTAAAATCTCAAGTAATGAGAATCGTGGATACTTAGCCTAATAAACCAATTAAGGTCTACATGGTTAAGGATACTAGCTAGAATAAACTTGGATAAGTCTATTCGGGTTGAGTCAAAATAATCGCAACGGGCCTAATTTGTCGAAGACTTCTGAACTAGCCACACCACTTTATTAATATTTTTGACTTTATTGCGGGCTATATACATATGAGAGCAACGATAAAAATTTAAAAATTACGACTACATGGCCAAAGTTAATTAAAAATTTGAAAAATGCTGAAAAAGTTGATTTTCCGGTTAAATGAAGGCATTTTCATGGAAAAGTCCACTTAAAACTTCGATAGAAGTCCCCCCTACACTTAAGATAAACATTGTCCTCAATGTTTAAGCATGCGGGAAAAGTTTCCCCTACACTTAGGACATTGTGCACGTTGGTTAACTCGAGTTAAGGAAGAGACGACTAAAGTAATCAATTTCAAATGTGAGTGTGAAGAAAATTGAATCACGATTGTTGAGAGATAGAACCGGATTTCGGATAACACGGGAGCACGGTTCTTCGTAGGTTCCAAGAGTGCATTCATCCCTGTAATCACATCACCACACAAATACAAACACCTATACAGGTCCCCCTACACTTAGGAGGTTAAAACATAAAAGGATAGATACTCGGGTTGCCTCCCGAGGAGCGCTTGTTTTTGATAACCGAGTTACGAGCCTAACTCGACCCAAAATTAGTTCACGGGGAACGTGGTGATGGATGGAATCATCTCCTGAGAGATGTCCTCACCAAAGTACAGCTTCAGACGCTGGCCATTCACTTTGAAATTGGGCCCATTTGGCTGAGAAAGCTCAATGGTCCCATAAGGAAAGACTTTGGCGACGGTGAATGGACCCGACCAGCGGCTCTTCAACTTGCCAGAGAAGATCTTCAGCCGAGAGTTAAAAAGTAAGACGTGATCACCAACGTGGAACTCTCGGTTCTTGATTTTTGCGTCATGAAGGATCTTCGTCTTCTCTTTGTAGATCAGCGAGTTCTCATAAGCTTCATTCCTTAGTTCGTTAAGCTCGTTGAGTTGAATCTTACGATGATCACCGGCTTTGTTAATGTCGAAGTTAGCCCACTTCAAGGCCCAGTGCGCCTTATGCTCCAGCTCGATGGGAAGGTGGCATGCTTTCCCGTACACAAGACGATAAGGTGTACAACCGATCGGGGTCTTATAAGCAGTACGGAAAGCCCACAGAGCATCATCTAACTTATCGGCCCACGCGGCACGATGCTCTCCCACAGTACGCTCCAAAATTCGCTTCAATCCACGGTTGGATATCTCGGCCTGCCCATTGGTTTGGGGATGATAGGCGGTGGAAAGACGGTGATTGACACCATACTTAGCCATGACTCTTGCAAATTGATCGTTGCAAAAATGAGTCCCGCGGTCACTGATAATAGCACGAGGAACGCCGAATCGAGCGAACAACGATTTCAAAAAGTTACAAACCACCCTTGCATCATTAGTAGGTAAAGCTTTGGCTTCAACCCACTTTGAAACGTAGTCAACGGCTACAAGGATGTATTTGTTTCCTTTAGAGGAAGGGAATGGCCCCATAAAGTCGATACGCCAAACATCAAAGATTTCACACTCTTGAATGAAATTCTGAGGCATCTCGTCTTTATGTGTGATCGTGCCTTGTTTTTGGCAAGCATCACATCGTTTAACCATCTCGTGAGCATCACGATAGATGGTGGGCCAATAAAATCCCGAGTCAAACACTTTTTTGGCGGTGTAGTTGGGACCAAAGTGACCACCGGTGGGTCCTTTGTGGCAAGCATCAAGGATTTCCAAAGCTGCCGGTCCATCAACACATCGGCGAATAATCAAATCAGCACATTATTTGAATAGATACGGGTCATCCCAAAAGTAAGTCTTAATGTCGTTAAAGAACTTCTTCTTTTTCTGGGATGTTAACCTGTCAACGAGAATTCCACCCGCCAAGTAGTTTGCAATGTCCGCAAACCACGGGGTTTCATCAGCAGTCGAGTTGATAGACATTAAGGTCTCCAGGGGAAAAGAATCATTGATTTCTTTGTTCGGATGATCCCCCTGGTAAGGATCCTCAAGTCTACTGAGATGATCCGCGGCTAGGTTTTCAGCTCCTTTTTTATCGCGAATTTCGATTTTAAATTCCTGGAGCAGCAAAACCCAGCGAAGAAGTCTTGGTTTGGAATCTTGCTTTGTCAACAAGTACTTCAACGCGGAATGATCGGTATACACAATTGTGGTGGAAAGGACAAGATAGGGGCGGAATTTTTCAAAGGCATAGACAACAGCTAAAAGCTCTTTTTCGGTTGTCGTATAATGCAATTGTGCCCCCGTCATTGTCTTGCTAGCGTAATGGATCGGTTGGAAGTGTTTGTTCACTCTTTGTCCCAGAACCGCTCCAATAGCAAAATCACTAGCATCGCACATCAACTCAAAGGGAAGCTCCCAATTAGGGGTAACCAAGACGGGTGCCTTAGTTAGCTTATCCTTAAGCGAGTTGAAGGCTTCAAGGCACTCTTTGGAAAAGATAAAAGGAGTATCTTTTTCCAAGAGGTGGGTCATCGGGCGAGCGATTTGAGAAAAATCTTTGATGAATCGACGGTAAAAGCCCGCATGACCCAGAAAACTTCTCACACCCTTCACGGTTGAAGGTGGAGGCAGCTTAGCGATAACATCGACTTTAGCACGGTCTACTTCAAGACCGGCTTTCGAGATCTTGTGTCCTAGGACGATGCCTTCTTTTACCATAAAATGGCATTTTTCCCAATTCAGAACAAGGCGAGTGTCTTCGCACCGCTTAAGCATACGTTCCAAATTGGCAAGGCAAGAAGAGAAGGAATCCCCGAAGACCGAGAAATCATCCATGAAGACTTCCATGGTTTGTTCAACCATGTCATGGAAGATAGCTAACATGCACCTTTGGAAAGTCCCGGGGGGCATTGCATAAGCCAAAAGGCATTCTTTTGTAAGCAAATATGCCATAGGGACAAGTGAATGTTGTCTTCTCTTGATCTTGGGGATCGATGGGTATTTGAAAATAACCCGAGAAACCATCAAGAAAGCAGTAATATTAATTACCCGCTAAACGTTCAAGCATTTGGTCCATAAAAGGTAGAGGGAAATGATCCTTTCTCGTGGCATCATTGAGTTTGCGGTAGTCTATACAAACTCTCCACCCAGTAACGAGACGAGTGGAAATCAACTCGTTGTGTTCATTGGGAACAACGGTTATTCCGCCCTTCTTGGGCACACAATAGATTGGACTAACCCATGGTGAATCCGAAATAGGGTAAATCATACCCGCATCAAGAAGTTTGATAACCTCTGTTTTGATGACTTCATGTATTTTTGGATTCACCCTTCGTTGGCTTTGAATTGTGGGCTTAAAGTCGTCCTCCATGAGAATTTTGTGTGTGCAGAAGTGAGGATCAATTCCACGAATATCAGAAATCTTCCAAGCAATAGCCTTCTTATGATCTTTCAATACGGTGATAAGTCGGGCTTTTTCTTCTTCCTTTAGGTCCTTAGCAATGATGACTTGCGACTTCTTCTCTTCTTCAAGGAATACATACTCGAGATGGGGCGGCAACTCCTTAAGTTCTAAATCCGGAGGATTTTCGACGGGAGGCGTATTCGAAGTCGGAGTATCGATAGCAATGACCGTGGGAGATGGAGGAGAAGGATTGTCTTCATTGAGAAGGTTATCAAAGAAATGCATGTCTTCATTCCCATCGGTGGGAGAATCATCATCAGCTAAGTTCACATCTCCCATGGTGTCTTCAAGATTGTTCCAAAACAAATCACTATCTCCAAATAGAGACAATGATGAATCGATAGAGGCAACGGTTTCAACATTGGGAAGAGAGGTAGGAATACTTTTGCAAGCATTTTGGAAGTGTTCTTCACAAGCCTCATCAAGAACGTCAATACAATTAACACTCTCGTTGGAATAAGGTTGTTTGGAAAACTTTCCCATGTTGAAGACGATTTTATCGTCACCCACTCTCATGATAAGCTCACCGGCTTCAACATCGATGAGCGTGCGACCGATCCTCAGGAATGGACGACCCACGATCAAGGGAACACGAGGGTCCATCTCGTAGTCGACGACGACGAAATCAGCAGGAAAAGTGAATTTGTCGACTCCTACAAAGACGTCTTCGGCTATCCCCACTGGATAAGCAACCGTACGGTTAGCTAATTCCAAAGTCATTTTGGTGGGGACTAGCTCAGGGAGAGATAATTGCTTCCAAACGCTTAGAGGCATTAGATTAATACTGGCACCTAGATCGGCTAGGGCCATGCAATTATCTACTCCCGGGAAATTGCAAGGGATTAAAAAACGACCCGGATCACCAAGCTTGGTTGGCAATTTCCTTAAGAGCACTGTAGAGCAATTCTTATTAAGTTGGGTGTTGGCAATATCAAGAAGTTTTTCTTTGTCGCTCAGAAGATCTTTAAACATTTTCGCATATTTGGGCATGTGAGCGAGAGCCTCAACGAAGGAGATGTTGAAATTCAATTGTTTGAACATCTTAAGAAAGTTCAAAACCTGAATATCGTCCTTGCTTTTGAGCTTCTCTTTCCTCAACCTAGATGGATAAGGTATATTGGAAGAAGAGGAAGGCTGTGGGAGGATAGGATCACTCACATCCTTGGGTGGAGGAGGGGTAGAAGGAAGAGGTGGAGAAATTGGGGAAGGAGAAGGATGAGAGATAGGAGCAGGTGACTCGTTTCCCTTAGTCACAACCACCGGTGGAGGTATAGGAAGCTCGGGTTCCTTGGTACCTTTGCCACTGCGAGTGGTGATTGCTTTCATCTCCCCTCTTGGACTCGCAACGGTGTTACTCGGAAGAGTACCCGAAGAAGAGGGTTGATTACCTTGGAAGAAACTAGCCATCATGTTCTTCAAGTCATTTGTTTGGCTATCCAACGTGTTTCTCATGTCAGCTCTCAGATCGTTTCCTTGTTTGACCAAGTCTGGTTTCAAGTTGCGCACTTCCTGTTGGATATTTTCCACGATCACATCATTGGTCCTCATGTAGGTTGCAACCTCTTGGTGTAATGCAGTGGGTTGGTTGGGAGGAGCATTGTATGCGGGTGGTTGATAAGCAGGTGGTTGGTAAACTTGGTTGTTACGTTGAGGTGGTTGTTGCTGCTTATGAGGTGGGATGTATGGTGTACGAGGTTATTGTTGTTGTTGTTGAGGAGGGCGATTGAGGTTTTGTTGTTGGTTTGGGTTGTTAGGAGAAAAACCGGGTGGGGAAAGATAATTGTTAGAGCGGTAGCTAAGGAAATTACGGTCACCTTGAGGTCGAGCTTGATAAGCGGTTTGAGGATAGGTGCCATAAGCTGCATTCACATTCTCAGAAGGGTAGTCTTGGGTGGCAGTACAAGTGGTGTAAGAGTGAGGACCCCCGCATATCTCGCATGGTTGGCTAACAGCATTGACTTGAGCGTTTTTAGCGTTGTTGCTGTTGTTGTTGCTGACGGTGTGGGTAACAAGCGATTCAAGAAGCGTAGTGATTTTGTCTAGTCGCTTGTCGCTGTCACTAGTGCTAGCACTAGCGACATTGGTCCGAACACTCTTGGTTTGCACAGGAGACTTGTTCTCAATGATATCCCAAGCAGCATTGGAAGTCTTAGCCAAAAGATTACCCCCCGAGGCACTGTTTAGTGAATCTTGGTCACTCATGCTTAATCCATTGTAAAAAGTATTAATTTGATGTACTTTGGTAAAACCATGTTGTAGGCATTTTCTTAAAAGATCTTTAAAACGATCCCAAGATTCACTGAACGACTCATCGTACTTTTGTTCAAAATTTATGATTTCATTCCGCAAAGCGGTAGTACGAGAGGGTGGGAAAAAGTAATTGATAAACTTAGTCTCCAAATCCGTCCACGAGAGAATACTCTGTGGCGGTTCCTTAGCAAGCCAATGCCGGGCTTGTCCCTCTAAAGAAAAGGGAAAAAGTTGTAACCGGATTACCTCTTGTGGAACACCATTGAACTTGACCGTGTTAGTGAGTTGCAAGAATCTCTTGATATGGTCATGTGGGTCATCAATGGTACGCCCCAAGAATGGTTGAGCGGAGACCATCTGGATAAAGCCTGATTTGAGCTCAAAATTGTTGGCTGCAAATGCTGGTATAACAATTGGATCAGTGTTGCCATCTACATGAGCTTGCAGCAGTTCAATCATCGGGCGATTATCCGGTTGAGGCTCATTGTTGTTGTTATTATTCATGTTGTTGAAAGGTGGGTTGTTGTTGTTATTATTGTTGTTTGGAGGTGGTATGTTATTGTTGTTTTGTACACCGGCCATGTCTAATTGATCGAGAGGCTCGGGCTCTTGATAAGACGTGGATCGAGTGCGCATACACCTGTAAAAGAACTAACAAGGCAAAAACAAAGCAAAAATATTTTTGGTTTTTTTTTTTTTTTAATTTTTTTGGATTTTTGAAATTTTTTATATTTTTTAGTTGTTTTTGAAAATTTTATGAAAAAGGTAACGTTCACGGGGAACGGATCCCAAAATCCAAGTTCTCACAAAAAACTTTTGATCTTAACGAGAAGAGCCGGCAGCGGCGCCATTTGATACTAAGGATTTTGTATGGGTTCTCTATTTTTCTCTCGATATCCTCTCGAATTGATCTTGGTTTTAAGTGGAATAATTGTTCTTGGTTAATAAAAAGATGATGATTTGTTTATCTATTTTAATCTAATAACAAGTAATTAAGTGTCGAAGAGTAGAATTAAATCTTTAAGAGTTTAAACTAAAAAGACAAGTTAAAAGTAAATGCTTGAAAACTTAAAGATTATATTAGAGAAATAAGTTGACATTCAATAAAAACTAATACTAGGAAAACTTTGTAAAAATATGAGCTTAATTGAAAAGTACTAAAAGAAAGTAAGATCGGAGTATCACAAATTAGGGTGATCGGAATAACCCAAAAAGAGGTGTAATCGGAAAGTATTCCGATCTACTGATCGGAATATTGGGAAAGGTGGGGCAATCGGAATACTTGAAAAGCTTGTACAATCGGAATACTAAAAACAACTCAAATCGGAATACTCTAAACTTGCTCAATCGGAATATGGTTAAACAATACACCGTCGGAATAAATGAAAATACCACCAATCGGAAGAAACTAAACCCTTTTCCGATCGGTCGATCGGAATAAAAAGGGGGGGGGGGGGCTCTGGTCGGAATACTTGGTCGGAAAAGGGAGTTACCCTTTCCGAAAACTATGCTAATCCGAGACTAAAGCAAGGGAAATGAGCTTATGAAATAAGCTAACTCCCTAACAAGCTCGAATCCAATATAAGCTGATCAAATAAGCACTTAAGAACAACTTATCTAAACTTCAAATAAACAACTTTTAAATCAAATCAATAAAAAGATGAACTTTTCATAAAAACCTTAAAAAGTAAATAGGCTAAATCAACAAATAAGCCAATAAGAACAAGGATCTTTGAGCTTATTCGTGTATAAACTTAAGGAAACATAAAAAGAAATCAACTTTTTTAAGCACAAATCATTGATGAACAACACGGATCATACAAGATTTGTACCAAAATCAATCAAAATAAAAGAAAGGAAGGATGAGATTAAAGATTAAAAGATAAAAACTTGAACTTGATTAATGAAAGATAATACAAAAGTTTGAATTTGAAAGAGAAAAAGATGAAATCTAGTGAGAGAAAGTTTAGAACTTTCTCTCTCTAAAACTAGAGAAATCCAAAAAACTAAAAACTAACTAAGTGTATGAAATTTGTGAAGTAAGGGCCTTTTTATAGGCGTGTCTATGGGCTTGCAGATGGGGCTTGGTTTTGGGCTTCTTTTCTTCTTCCTTCTTTAGTCTTCTCGTCTCTTTTAATTAAACGTTTCTGACTTTGGATTTTTAGAAGTGTCGGTGAATAATTCCAACTCGTCTTATAATCTTTTATTTAATAGACTCGAGTTCTTCGATATATATGAATCTTCCATCTTTGGCTCTATTCTTCGATAAATCTTCAAATAGGCACAATGACTTCAAATCTTTAGCATCTCTTGGACAATAGACTTCGTCTTGAGTCTTTTTCCTTGATAAAACCCGTGCAATCCCATGTTTTCTTCAATATTCATCCGGTCGACTCTGAAAACACAATAAACACAAAAACCACGCATAATTCCAAACAAATGATATTAAATATGTGTTTTGGTCTTGTTTTAGCCAGAATTAAGTGGTAAAAAGATGGGTGTTTTCACACCTATCAATAAACGTCTCAAAAGCATCATTATATCCTGTCTTCCAAAACACATCATGAAACCTGTGATTCAATGTCCTACAGCCAAACAAATGTGGACAGACCTCATCCTTGGTCACGAAGGACCCTCTAAAACCAAAGAAACCAAGATTCAGGCACTTAGGCTTCAGTTTAATGCTTTCAAGGCACTTGAAGGCGAAAAGGTACAACAGACGTATACATGGCTGAAGATTCTTCTCAATGACCTTGCTATGAATGAAGTCACCATTGCACAAGCTGAAGTTAACGTCACCTTTCTCAACAGCCTTCCCAGAAATGGCTGAGCATTAATCAGACCCAGAGAGCCAATAACTCCATCAAGAATGACACGTTGGCTCAGCTATATAGAAAATACAACTATGAAGAAGGGATGATTGATACCATATACAAATCTGAGTCTGAAAGATTTGTAGTTTAGGGAGCAACATCAAAAGCCTTGATTTCTACCTCACATTCTCAGGCAGCGACACTGATGTTAAAGAAGACACTCGTAGCAGCCAATAATTCATGACAGACCTTAATGTTGAGTTTCATGAAAGAGCTTTACTAGCTAATCAAAGAAGATTCTACAAAAGGTCAGGGATAGTAGGATCAGCTAGTAAACAATCTGACAAATCAAAAGAGACTTGCTTTGCCTGTGGAAAACTTGGAAATTTTCAAAAAGACTGTCCATCCACAAAGACATACTCACCATCTTACCCTTCATCATTCAAACCTTACAAGTTCAAATCACAAAAAAACAACTCATCTCACCAATCTAATTCCTCTGATAATGAGAAAAAGGATTACAAAAACAAATACAAGGCATTAAAGGCTGAGTTGGAACAAATGAATTTTAGCTAGAAGCTCTGTCTAAGAAGAAAGGGGTGATAAAAAGATAAAGAAAGGGTTGGTTGCTGAAGTTTATGATTGGAATGATGAACCACTGACATCAGATGAAGAGGACACTACCAGGGTCAAGTCATTTATGGAAATCGCTGAGGATGAACCAACTGTTGGAAAAGGAGATGCTAGATCAGGACAATGGGTTGACATCACAATGAAAAAGATACACAGGCTTATCTCTATGTCTAAAAGTGATGAACGCAAACATGTCCTTGATTATACCATAGTTGATTTACACTTTGTTGAGGAACAACGAAACAACCTACTTGATAAATTTCACTCTGTTAAAAATGAATTGTTGACTGCTAAGGCTGAATGTGAAACTTTAAAATAGGTTAAATCTGAAAACATAACTCTTCAAAATGAGGTTAATAAATTATCTTTAAGAAATAGTGCCTTAAATGATCAAGTAGCTGATGTACACAAGGTTATAGAAAAATGGCTGTGTAGTTGGTTCACTATAAATGAATTACTTGATGATGAACTTCCAGCTAACATAACTAGGGTTGTTACTGCTAAAAGAAACAAAATGAAGGCCCTTAAGAAACCCAAAGATATTGTTTTTAAATCTACAAAGACTATACATATGTCTGACCCACTCTTAGCTAATGTATCTGTCTTTGAAGATGTAATTGATAACACTACACCTTTACAATCTTTACCTAAACTCTCTGGAGTTGAGCCCATCAGATCTTCTAGAGGAGCTAAGGCTGAACCGAAACCATATGTTGAGACACCACCAACTAAGATTTTTGTTGTGCCTGCAAAACAATCTGTTAAGCAAAATGTCTATAAGCCTGTCTCAACAAGCCTTGTGAACAAAGTTGAATCCTCAACTGAAGAACGCCTGTTGTATGTGATTAAAGAAGTAGAACTCTTAAAAGAACATATTAAGCCTTCCGTTGAATGCTCTACTTCCTCTGAACCTAAGTCTATTCTAGGAGAACCCAAAGGTGAAAAGTTAGTCAAACCTTACTGTAATGTGTGTAAAAATTCTCATCACATAACCATAGATCATGATAAACAAATGGTTGTTAAGAGATCTCAGACACCTTTTAGGGGCAGACAAAAGGCTACTAGGAGACCATCAGGTTACTACAGACCTTACCTTTATTATAAATATTATGGATTTACATGCCATCACTCAGATGAGTGCAGTGACTTTCCAGGATGTGACATATGTGGAAGGTACACCCATGACACAACCAATTGTCCTTCACATCGTCACATTTTCTACAGGAACTCAAGAGTTGCTAATCAGCAATTCAGGGAACCTACTGAAAGTGGGTTCACCATTGGAACTAATCTGTTTCTATATATTTATGTGGAAACATCTCAAGGAATCGGTATGGTATCTAGATAATGGCTGTTCCAGACACATGACAGGAGTTCAACAATACCTGCACAGATATTCAAAAGAGCCTGGTCCTAAAGTGGTGTTTGGGGATAACTCTTCAAGCGACACAGAGGGATATGGCTCAGTTAACTGCAATGTAATAACCTTCACAAAGGTTGCATATGTGAATGATCTGAAGCACAATCTCATCAGCATTAGCCAATTGTGTCATGCTGACTACAAGGTTTTGTTTAGCAAGACTCAAGGAACCATATTCAACCAAAATAATGATGTAGTGCTAATTACACCAAGAAGAAGAGATGTGTATGTCATTGATGAGACTGCAATTATACATAGTCTCATCGTCCAAATCGGGCTTAAAACGCTTAAATTTGTCATAAAATACCCCAATATATGCTTGTGTTTGTTCATTGTGTATTTTAGGTACGGATATCGTGAATTCACCAAAAGATTATAAGAATCAAGCAAAAACGAGCACGGTAAACGTAGCCGCACAAAGAACCAGACCCGAATCATGATTTTCCATTGAAGTCCTTGAAGTTTGAAGATTTGTCAAGAATGATCCCTCATCTTTTGAAGACTTGTCATGTTATGCCCTTGTAAATCTCATATATTGCATTTGGGTCCCTAATATTTCAATAATATACCATAATGGTCCTTGAAGATTGTCATAATTACATAAAAAGTCCTTACATACATTTGATATCAAAGAAAAGGACCACTTTTGTAATTCATCCAAAGATACTATAAAGGGGCATGAAAGAAAAGCTGTTGGAAACTACATTTGAAGTCTTTTTCAAAGTTAAGGGGCCAATTCTGTATATTGAAACCCAACCCCGTTTTTAATCCGCTCAATACCCACTAATAGCCCATCATACTTTCCCCCACAACCCAAAACCCACCTTAACCCGACCCAAATACTTATACACCACCACCCACGTTTTATTAAAACGGTTTGAAAAACTATTTATTTATAAAACCCCGGTTAACCACTCCTTCACCCCTAATTCTGATCTAAAACAACTTCTTCTCAACATAAACCCTATTTTTAACCCAGATCATAACTTAACCAAATCAAAGGGTTTTTTGAAATTAAGCACACCCAATCACAATTCACCCTAAGAGAAAACAACCCCATGTTTTTATGTCTGCTTACTCAGCACAAGAAGCCAAGATACCAGCTCAGATCACCATCGTGTGCAGAGATTCGAAGACCAAATCAACGAACAAGGCTCACAACGTGTTCCCCACAACTAAATCAAGGATCAAGATCATTTCTTATCCAGCTGTACATCACATGAAGGCTTGGACCAGATTCAAACTTCGAATATGCTTCAAGCATATGCTGAGGCAACTTTGGCAATTCAACAATTAGGGTTTTTTCTATTTTTAATTATTATTCTAGATATTTCTATAGATTAGTATAAAAGGAGCTTGCGATTTATGCAAAAGCCCTTTGTTCCAGCTTGGTGTAATTTTTTTTAAAGATTAATGAAAATGAAATTTAGATAAATTGTACAAGCTGAGTTCCTTTTATGTTTTATTGTTCTTTAGTTTAAAATATTTTCATATTCTGCAATTAGTTAAGCCTCATCAAGGTTTCATTTTTTACAAAGTATTTCAAAAATCGTGTAGGTTTTGAATAGTTTGGACCCAAGATTTAAATATTTGGATTGAGTTGACGTGACAACTGAGACTCAAGACTAAGATATGGAACTTGTTATTTACTTGTTGGTTACAATTGGTTTACAAGTTTTCCAAAAGATTTATGTTTTCA
The DNA here is from genome assembly GCA_025667525.1 of Glebionis coronaria. Lineage (NCBI taxonomy): Eukaryota > Viridiplantae > Streptophyta > Magnoliopsida > Asterales > Asteraceae > Glebionis > Glebionis coronaria. The sequence goes on from CM046875.1 coordinate 523,057,362, forward strand.
AAAGATTTTCCAAAATCTTTCTCTTATTTTTCTGTGTTTGTTTTTAACCCACTACTCCATAAGCTTCTTCCAAAAGCTGCTTGACAAACAGTTGCTAAAAAAACTTTTGAAGTTGGTGTCTTGTTACTCTTAGCAGGTTTCGTGATATACGCCATTTTGGGCTGTTGTAGTCCAAGGGCTTGGACAATTGTTGTCTGGTCTCACCTTCTCTTTGCAAAACACAATACCTCCCTTCCAAATCCCTAAGTCGGAGAAGGCATCAGCCGCTTTTAACTTGGCTTGAACAAAACCAAGTTAGGTAAGGGCTTCGAACCCTCTATTTATGTGATTTATTTAGGTGGTAACCGTGTTTGTGATATCGTGAGTTTTGGTTCATGTTAGTATTAAATCTGTGCTATTCATGATAGTTTTGATTTGCTCATATAGTTTAGGTTGAATTGGAGTTGTTTTAATATTCTTGGTTATAAGCAGTCAGATTTTAGTAGGTCCTTAGGTTTGTTAACTTTGTCTTGAGGGTTGATTTTTGATCATTATTCAGATTAAGCGTAGGTTTAATGGAATGTTATCTGGCATTAGGAGTTTGGTGGATTTATGTGGTTTAATCGTCCGAGCATGTCACTGTTTCCCTAACGACAACACCACTGATCCAAAGGTGGATTGTAGTAACTTGATTTAAGGTTTAGGTATTCTAAATTTTTTATCAATAGTTAGAGAATTTGTTAGTTTAGGATTGTTTGTTATTTGGTTGAGGTTTATCGTCATCCAGGGAGGTTTTGTTGTGCATATGTTGGTATTGGAATTTGGTGGACTGATAACGCCCAAATCCAACATATTTTCTTGAGCGTTATCCATATAATTTGCATGGTTTTTGGTTATACCAATGAGCTATTTAGCTCATATATGTGTGAAGTTGTGTTTTGTGTTGTTAGTTAGCCAAGGACAAGAAAAGTCAAGGAAAGAAAGAATAAACAATGAGTCATGCATATACGAAGGAATCCTGACAAGTCCAAGTCACTTAGCATGGAAGTTGCCACCAACATTTCTGAACATTGCCACTGGCAGAATACAAGTTGCCACCCACTTTTGTGTTGGCAGATTTTGTTGTCTACATTCATGCAACCTTGAGAAGAAGACACAAGAAGCTTATATTGGATTCTAGAACTACTTTGGCTACAAGAAAAGACCTTTGGCTCCAAGTAATATTCTTTGGCTCCAAGACAAACATTGATGACCAAGGCTTGAATTCAACCATAAATAAGACCATTGGGGTCATTGTAACATATCCCTTGAAGGTAATTCATTAGCAACATCATTATTCACAAAAGAAACTCTCCCAATCTTGGTGAAGAACCCCATTCCCAGATTTAATATTGGTGTGCCAGAAAGTGACGTTTTTGAAGCTCCAATCATCAAAATAACCTTGCCAAACTCTAAGATATCATTACCCTTATCATTGGTAGTGTTTCTTGATACCTAAATCACCACCAATCTTCACCAAACCTCTCCAAAACTCGCCTCAAATCCCAAATACGAATTTCATTTGCATAACCCGAAAGACCACAAACTCCTACCATTGGTTCGAAACTTGTAGTCAACTGGAGGCCTAAGGATTGCTCTAATTCCTTTCATTTACTTACTGTAATCCTATTTTTGGGCAAATTTTTGTTACTTTCATGATGTTGAACTCTATATCATATGTTGAATGTTTGTTCTTGATTAATATGATTATGGAGTTGTTTTCTTATACTTGTTTGGAATAATATAAACATGGATATGGAGTGTTTATTATTTTGCAATGTTGAATTATGATTTTGTTTATAAGTTTGTTTAAATCAATATGAGTCTTGATAACTTGTTGGTAAACCATAACTTGGTCGAAAGGATTCCTTGTTATGTTTTGTTCCAAATGTTAATGCGCATATATGTTTGGTGTATCATGATTGACAACCATGAGTAAACAAGTTAAATGGATTTATAAAGGTTTAATCTAGAGTATAGGTCGAAATGGCTCTAATGAACAAGTTGGCTAAAATCATACTTCTCACAAATGACTTTTAATTACCGGTTTGTAATATTGACCATAGGTTGAAAGGGTTCTTTATTCTAAACCGTGTCATGTGCAATTCCATGATATTACCCATTGACTTGGAATTGTATAGTTATAATTTGTGTGCTATTGCTTAAATATCTACCCGATAATCCATTCACTCCATTGAAATGAATACTAGTTCCAAGCAAGTATCATTATTATTATTATTGTTATATCATCTTATTAGCTTAATCATCATCTCAAGTGTTACTTGTTCCTATTTGCTTAATTGTTACTTACATGGTAATTTTAGGAGTGACAACCATTTTTACCACTAACGTTACATTGTTACAAAGACTCCTTACAATCGAAAACACCCAAATCCTAGTGAACGACCTATTTACCACAACAAGCTAACTACAAACGAAAGGGTCATACTTGCTCGTGTGTTCTAAGCTTATTCGGTAATCCTTGTATAAATTTAAAACTTCTGTAATCGCAAGAACGCATCAAGGTTTTGGCGCCGCTGTCGAGGATTTGTGTTTTGTGCTTTTCATGTTTTGAATCTTTGTTTCATATCGTGTATCGTTTAATCTCCTTTGTGCTTATTTGGTTTAAAATTTAAGTGTGGATAAGCTTTTTGTTCCTTATTTCATCACCCCAACAAAATTTCTTTTAAGTGTTGTTAGATATTGCAAAAAAATAAAAAATTCCGTAGCAGCCAAGTTGCCGCCGGCAGACTCACTTTTGCAGCCGACAACTGCTCATCAGAAGCAAAGTTGCTGCCCGACAGAAGCAAGTTGCCGCCGGCAACTGCTTAACAGTTTCGATTTTGCCGCCCGACACTCCTAAGTTGCCGCCGGTAACTTCTGTTCTCTTTTCCACAGAACCCGAGAAGCCGCCAGGCAGTCCCATATTGCCGCCGGCAACTCCTGAAACTTAAAAAAAAACTTTAATTTTTATTTTCTTTTGTTTCTTTATTTGTTTTCTTTAGCTAAAATATATATAAAATATATAAATAAAAAAATGCAAAAATATTTTTTTTGAGTTTATTTATATTCTATTTATCTTTTCATTTTTATTTTTAGTCTTTAATAAATTTTTCGAATTATTTAGATTTTCCATAAACCCACGTCTTAGAGGAAAATTCCTTGTTAATAATTTCTACGAGCTTAAACGTAAGTTCAAGAAGAAGACTCGTGAACCTGATAAAACAATACTTGATATCGAGTCCCCCGAACCGTTCACCGAGGAACGTGTTTTCATAATCGACATACTTGAATCGAAATTTGAAAATCCATTCCATACCGGAGGAATCTTCTCTTATGAAACCAAATCTGATTCCTCAACCGTTCTTACCATTGATCCCGATGATCAACCGATGTGGTCAAACACTAGGATCGTTGCTCCAACGCCTAGTTCATCTATTGTTCAAATCCCTATTTTGAACAATTTCACTATCACGAGTATCCACATTCAAATGATTCGGGAAAACCAATTCGATGGACAAGTCCTATCCGATCCTCACCGACACGTGGCCGATTTTATTGAGATTAGTAGCCTTTTCCAATATGGTGAAAATCAAGAGGAAGCGATTAACTTGAGGACGTTCCCATTCTCATTAATCGGAGAAGCTAAGATTTTGTTGAATGAACTGAACGAAGGAACAATTACCTCGTGGAACGAATTAAGAGAATCTTTCATAAGCCGATTCTTTTCACCCGCAAAGTTTAAACATCTCCTAAATGACATTCATGACTTTCACCAACTCGATAACGAAACTCTCGTTGAAGCTTGGCTTCGAATCAAAGAAATACTTCGCGCTTGTTATGGACATGATCTAACCAAGAGAACGATAATTGAAACATTTTATCGTGGTTTAGATGATCCAACTCAAGTATCTCTCGACGCTGGAGGAATCTTCCTCTATAATACTCCAAACAAAGCTTTCCAAATCCTCGAGGAGAAGGTCCTTATCAAGCTCGAATTTTCGAAGGATTCTCATATCCATCCTAAACCAAAAACCGTTGTTTCCGCCGGTGGAAACAACATCGTCTCCGATCACACCGCATTGATAGAGAAATTCGAAGCTCTCGCAAGGCTTATCGATTCCCAATTCCTAATCATAAGGAATGAACTAAAAGGTATGCGAGACGATCGTAGAAACGATCACGATCCAAAAACTACCATAAAGGATGACACACCGATGTGTGAACCTCATGAAGCGAATTATGTCGAAGGATATCACAAAGGATATCACGACCAAAATTCGAGGAATTCGCATTCCTATCTTACACTAAACCCAAATCGTCCCCTTCCTCAATCTCGACCGCGAGATGTGACGCCATACTCGTCACAATATCACAAAAAACCCAAAGCATCAATGGAGGAGATGATGAGAGAATTTATGGCTTGGCAAACTGAAGAAAACGAGCGTGTTAAGAACAATTTAGTTGACTTGGAGTTTCAAATCAATCTAAGGTTCTGGAACCACATAGCCATGATCGATTGCTTGGAGAGACAAACCGATGAATTAGAAAAGTTAATCCAACGTACCAAGTCCCTTCCTCCAATCACCAACACCAAATTAAGAAATAATCTAACCTCTATCCGAAACGAGAGTGATAAGGGTGATTTTGCTTTTATCGAGGAAGAAGAAGTTGAACCTATTCCAACTATGCCAAAAGCAAAACCCATCATTTCTAGCTCAACTTTTCCCAAGGATTGCACCGTGCATATCCCATACAAAAAGGAGAAGACGTATGAACATGATGAATTGTCAAGTAATGATGCGGAGTTGAAATCAATAAATAACGTTGGAAGTAGAAAAATAAAAAAGAGGGACGACAATGATGTGCCAAAGAAGCCTTTCAAATTTGGACTATTAATGGCGAATTTCTTCCGTTCCTAACGTTGATAATTATCAAAATCAATGGCACCCAACCAAAGTTCCCCATCTTAATCGTATCATCAAAGAATCCTAACACCAAGGGAAAGAGTCTAGCTAACGACTCAATAATAATTTAAGCGCTTCTCGGGAGGCAACCCGTGCTTTAATTGTTAGTGTGTTTAATTTTGTGTGTTTTTGAATAAATGCATACACCCGAAAATTATTTTTCTAACTTGGAAAATCTTAAGTGTGAGGGGGTGTACCTTGCTAGTAGTGTTTTCATATATCTATGTGTGCTTGCGTGTTTGCTTGTTTGTTTTGTTTTGTGTGTTTTATTGAATAAATGCAGCAATAGGTAATGGAGGAGGATGCATGGAGAAGGAATGAAGTATCAAAAATCGATTGATCTCACAAGCTTATCATGTAGCATTTCATCACATGGAGACCAGTTGCAATTTCTTAGCTCGGGAAGTTTCGTTTCTCTTGAACTATTTATTTATTATCCTCGCTTTTCATGCTTTGAAGTTTATTTTTCACATTGAGTCCAATCCAAAACTTAGTGTGAGGGGAAATATGTAACACCCCATTTTGGAAATGGAAATATCACAGTAATTATGGCGTGTCATCAAAGCATACAAGGTAAAATGTCTAAACATTACTTGACCATAAAAAGGAAAATACCGGAATCAACATCGGTAGTCCAAAAGTAAAGCTCATCACACACAAACATAGTATAATAAAGGAAAGGACTAAACAATGTCCAAAGCATAAGTATCATAAGGAAAGGAAATGCATAATGTAAAGAAGGCTAGACAGCTTCCAGTCCATATGCACGTACTCTTAGTGTCTACGAGCGTCCCTGAGTACCTGCCGTTTTGGGAACATAGAAAAGGAAAACGGCTGAGCAAATACGCTCAGTGCACGGATGTACAATAAAGCATGAATAGAATAAGCATATAACATAATAACAACGGAAGAAAACTAAGTCCCGAGTAACCTGGTTGGTTTTATAGTTTGAAAGTCTTATGATTGTCTTATAAAACTGTTTGTCATATTTTACCATTAGCCAATATAGGTCATGAAAATCCATCGTGCATGAATAATTGGAGGGGTGACCTTATCATGCAAATTAGAGGGGCTGCCTCTAATTTAATATACTAGTTTTTGGGTAGGAGGGATCAGCTCCTTGTGAAGGATGCAAGGCACACACCACATTCACCATGTAATCCTGAATAAAAGACATGTAACTAGGATGCGCCCATACGCCCCACATGATAAATATAAATAAATGGCCAAAAGCTGAAGGGACACTACGAGCAATCACTCCGCCGTGGTGAAGTCCTAACATCAGTGCCTCTAATGTTATGGTTATGGTACCTCCATAACTAGGTGAAACTGGTCATGCATGTATATGGCTATAGGTAATCTTAATTAAACATAAGCAATCAAACACATAACTTATACTACGGGAAAACAGTTGGCTGCATACGGGAAATCCTAATAAGGAAAGAATGTCCATACTGAAAGGACGGGAATCCGTACCTTATGTCCATTGAACGAGAAAGACGAACTGCGAGAATCCTACTTCCGAATCACTAGTGCTACATAAATATGTACATGAATAAGTATCTGCTTACTAAATACATAGCTGGTTTATGTCATGTCTTAGCTTATTTTATGTGTTCTTACTATGTTTACTGTTTTAAAGCCTTAAACTGTGTTAAATCTTATATTCTGTTTAATCTGATTAAGTATTTCTGGTATTTCATGTGTTATAATACTTACTGTGTAATGATAAGTAACTTTCCAAAAATAGCAGGTTTCCTAAAATAGAAAGTTTCCAAAAATAGAAAGTTTCCAAAAAAAAGAAAGTATCAAAAAATAGAAAGTTACCAAAAATAGAAAGTTTCTAAAAATAGAAAGTTTCCAAAAATAGAAAGTTTCCAAAAATAGAAAGTTTCCAAAAATAGAAAGTTACCAAAAATAGATTTACTGCTTAAAATAGATAAGTTTCTAAAAATAGAAAGTTTCCATAAATAGATTAGATGCCTTAATTAAATAAGTTTCCATAATTAGATTAGCTGCCTGAAATAAATAAGTTTCTAAAAATAGCTGGTTTCCATAAATAGATTAGCTGCCTTATTTAATTAAGTTTCTAAAAATAGAAAGTTTCCATAATTGGAAATAAGCTGGTTAAATAAGCTAAGTATATAAGCCTAAGTGTTTTTCATGATTATTTTCTAAGTCATATGGTATATTGTATAGTTTAATAATTATTTCATGTAATTTAATTAAACTATAGGTTATAATATTTAATTAAAGTATAACATGTTTTTAATTAAATAAGTTAAATACTTAGGTTAAAATATGTATTATTATATATTAATAATATAACCTAAGTCATGTTAATTAATTAATTATATCCATGGTTCTAAAATAATTAATTAATTATAAGTCTTAATATATAAATACTTAGGTTAAAATAATTTCATGATCATTAATAATTAAATAACCTAAGTCATGTTATTAAATTAATCACATCTTTTATTAATTTAATTTTAACATAAGTTCATAACATAAAAAAAACTAACATACACCATGAACCAGATCTAGGCTAAAAACATGAACCGGACATGAATCGACACCGTACCCCGAACCAACTCGGGGTACCCCGTGTTTCCCCTTGCTGCCGTGGGACCCACACGCACCAACCAAGACCATATGGTCTTGGTGGTGGTCGGCTTGGCAAACCGAAACCCCTTCGGGTTCGGTTGCAGCCTGCGGCCAAAACAAACACCCCTTAAAAACAACCCTTTGATTTAATTTAACACCAAAACATGTTAGATCTATGATTAATTATTATGTTTTTATAAAAACATCACATGTTCATAATTAATAAAAAGATTAAATTAAAAGAAAAGGTTTAAAAAAAGGTTTTACCAAATTCGTGGATCAAGAGAACGAAGAACAAACACGATCAATCACCAAATCTCTAAGATCAAAGATCAAAAATCACCTTGTATGGTGGTTTTAGGGTGGCGGCACAAAGAACAAGGAAGAAGAGGGTTTTAGGTTTTTCTTGAAATCTTCTGTAAAGTTATTTTGTGTAGTGTAAAAGTAAAACCCCCTTTAGTAAATTTGACAAATGGGCTTGGCCCATTTGTCCTTGTTTGGCCGCGGGTAGGGACCCCACTTGGGGTTCCCGTACCTTTTTCCGTGTCTCGTTATTTTGTGTTTATTTATGTTCGTGTTTTAATTGTTCTCGTTACGTAAATACCGTGATCTACTATATTTAATTACGCTCGTAATAAATATATATACGTAATTAATAATAGTTCGTGTTTTAATTACGTTCATGATTTCATGATCGCATGTTCGTGATTAATTATTGTTAAATAATTATTACGTGATCGTGCATAGTAAATACTTATCGTGTTCTAACACGTACGTAATACGTAAACTCCTAACACGTAATCGTAACCATGCTATATTAGGAAAGTTTTAACTAGTACGTACGATCCTAAGGGTACTATACATGGTAAAAGCATACGGGTTTTACAACTCTTCCCCCCTAAAAAGAATAATTCGTCCTCGAATTATAGATAAAGTAAACTAGAAAAGAAGAACATACCCGAATTCAAAATATGAAATGAGGGTAAGAAGCCCGAATAGACTCCTCCGTTTCCCAAGTGGCTTCCCGCTCGGTATGATCCCTCCATAGAATTTTGACGAATGGAATCGTCTTCTTTCTCATGACTCGTTCTTGTCTGTCAAGAACTCGTTCGGGTTCTTCTATAAAAGTGAGATCTTCACGTATCTGTTCCAGTGGATACTGAACCATGTGAAGGGGATGATACTGGTACCCTCTGAGTAAGGACACATGAAACACGTTGTGCACATGCGAAAGCTGCGGAGGTAACGCCAATCAGTAAGATACTTCACCGACTCGTTCAATGATATCAAACGGTCTGATGAAACGAGGACTGAGCTTCCCTTTAATCCCGAAGCGTCTAACACCACGTGCCGGCGAAACCTTAAGGAAGACGTGATCTCCTACGTTAAAGTGTATATCCCTACGATGCTTATCGGCGTAACTCTTCTGACGTGACCGTGCCTCCTGAATCTTCTGCTTAGCTACTGCGATCTTCTCATTTGTCATCTCTATGATTTCCGGTCCTTCGAGTGTTCACTCGCCAACCTGATCCCAGCAGATTGGGGCGCGACACTTTCTGCCATACAACATCTCAAATGGGGCACATTTGATGCTTGCGTGCCAGCTGTTGTTGTATGCAAACTCCACCAAACAGATGTATTCGTCCCAATTACCCGTCCATTCCAACGCACATGACCTCAACATATCTTCCATTGTCTGAATGGTTCGCTCCGACTGTCCGTCTGTTTGAGGATGAAAAGCCGTGCTAAGCTTAAGTTGTGTACCCCAAGATTTCTGCAGACTTTTCCAAAAGCGCGAAGTGAATCGAGGATCTCTGTCTGAGACGATGCTGGATGGTGCACCGTGGAGTCTCATGATCTCTCGTCTGTACGTATCTGCGAGTTTACTTACCGAATCTTCCTTGCGGATCGGTAAGAAATGAGCTGATTTGGTAAGTCGATCAACGATAACCCAAATTGCATCGTGCTTCCTTTTCGTAGGCGGAAGGCCGGTAACAAAATCCATGGTGATTTTATCCCACTTCCACTCTGGAATATCTAACGGTTGAAGGAGACCGCCAGATCGCTGATGCTCGATCTTAACCTGCTGGCAGGTAAGACATTTGGAGACGTAAGTAGCCACATCCTGTTTCATACCACTCCACCAAAAGTACTGCTTGATGTCATGGTACATCTTAGTCGAACCAGGATGTATCGAGAATGGGGAGCTATGAGCTTCAGCTAACAAAGCTTCCCGGAGTTCTTGGTCATCAGGAACACAAAGTCTAGTGCCCTGCCATACGATACCATCTGCATCTACTCTGAATTCTGTCTGCTTCTCCAAATTCTGTACTATCGCCCAGATTTCTCCGTCATCCTTTGGAGCTTCCTTGATCTTAGATAGTAACTCGGGTTCTACTCTAAGATTAGCCCAGTAACCGTGTTGTCCACGTACCATGATCTTGATGTCTAGTCGCTCCAAGTCTCTGATGATTTCCTCTTCGATTTTAATGCCGTTGATCATTCCAGACTTCCTGCTAAGAGCATCTGCTACTACATTTGCCTTTCCGGGATGATACTGTAGATTAATATCATAATCCTTCAACAGCTCTAACCATCTCCTCTGCCTCATGTTCAATTCACGCTGGGTGAAGATATACTTCAAGCTCTTGTGGTCCGTGAAAATGTCACATGATTCTCCATATAAGTAGTGTCTCCATATTTTCAATGCAAACACGACTGCAACAAGTTCCAGATCGTGCGTGGGGTAATTTTCTTCATAAGGCTTAAGCTGCCGTGAAGCGTACGCGATCACTTTCCCATGTTGCATGAGAACACAGCCAAGTCCCTTCCCCGATGCATCGCTGTAGATTTGAAATCCACCCGTACCAGATGGTAGAGTAAGAATAGGTGCAGATACTAGCTTCTGCTTCAGGTCTTCAAAGCTCTTCTCTCGATCTTCAGTCCAGACGAATTTCTCCCCTTTCTGCATCAGTTTGGTCAATGGTAGTGCTAGGCGGGGAAAGTTCTCCATGAACCTACGGTAATAGCCAGCTAAGCCTAAGAAATTGCGGACTTCCGTCGCTGATGTCGGCCTTGGCCACTTAGTGATGGCCTCAACCTTCGCTGGATCCATAGTGATTCCTTCTGCTGATACAATGTGACCTAAGAATGCCACCTTGTCTAACCAGAACTCACACTTGGAGAATTTAGCATACAGCTGCTTCTGGCGAAGAATATGTAGTACTGTACGAAGATGGTCTTCGTGTTCCTCCTTGGACTTTGAGAAAATCAGGATGTCATCGATGAAAACAATGACGAATTTGTCCAGAAATTCATGGAAGATTCTGTTCATCAGATCCATGAACACTGCTGGAGCATTTGTCAGGCCAAATGGCATAACTACAAACTCGTAGTGGCCATAACGAGTACGAAAGGCCGTCTTAGCTATATCCTGCTCCTTGACCCATAGCTGATGATAGCCTGACCTAAGATCAATCTTGGAGAAGTGTTTGGCCCCTTGGAGTTGGTCAAACAGATCGTCAATGCGTGGCAGTGGATATCTATTCCGAATGGTAATATTGTTGAGCTCGTGATAGTCTATGCAAAGACGCATACTGCCGTCCTTCTTCTTAACAAACAAAACCGGTGCGCCCCATGGAGACGTGCTCGGTCGAATGAAACCTCGTTCAAGAAGTTCTTGTAGTTGATCCTTCAGCTCCTTCAGCTCTATGGGAGCCATGCGATAAGGAGCCTTGGAGATTGGTTCAGCTCCTGGAATCAACTCGATACTGAATTCCACTTCTCGTGCAGGTGGTATGCCCGGAAGTTCTGCTGGAAACACGTCTTGGAATTCCGACACTATTGGTTGATCCTGAATCGATGGAGATCCATCATCCATGTCGTGAACCGTAGCTAGGTAACCCTCGCAGCTATGTGACAGTAATGCACGCGCTTGTAGGGTGGATATGACTTGTACAGACCGTCCGGGTATGAACCCATTATGAATGTACTCTGGTGCATTGACATCACCGAAGATAACTCGATATGAATGGCAGTCTATGGTAGCATGATACTTGGATAGCCAATCCATGCCCAAAATCATGTCGAAGTCATTCATGTCCAGCGGAAGTGCGTCGACAGGTCGAACCTTATCATTAAATTCTAGGGGAAGACTCTTGTATACATGGGTGATTAATACAGATCCCCTCAAAGGCGTGGAAATAGTAAGCCTATTTTCTAGTGGCAAGGGAGGCATCCTAATGTTCTTAGCATAAGCGGTAGAAATAACCGAGTGAGTAGCACCCGTATCGAAAAGAACACATGCAGCGCGACCATACATATACAAGATTCCAGTGATGGTACCTCAAGACTTGTTGGCCTGGTCTCGAGATGTCGTGTAGACACGCCCTGCAGTAGGAGGCGGATTGGTATCAGCATGTCCTGATGTACCCTTCATCTCGCCCTTACGGCAAATATGGCCAGGAAGACCACACTTGAAGCACGCATCAGTATTACGGGGACATGGTCCTGGGTGCCTACGGTGGCAAGTAGAGCAAAGAGGATGAGTGTATCCTCCAGCAGGTGCTCTGGCTGGCTGAGGACCTGATAAAAACATTTTACATAAGACATGATAGTTGGGTACAAAGGACGAAGCGGATAATCGTAAGGTTGAACACCAGTGATAGCTGGACGGCTAGGCTGCGAACCTCTCTGGTTCTGGTCCCTGCCGTTACCATGGTTCCTGGTAGAAGTTGATAAAGTGTCAGAATATGAGTTATAACATAAAACATAAGGAATTTCGTAAGTATTAGGACCTGCTGTTGTTGGAGTGCCCGGCGTTGTTACGGTAATTGTCATTACCGCCACGCCTATCCGTAGCAGAACGGTCGTTAGTCTGACCATTTCCCTTGGGCTGATGAGGCTGCTGCTGAGTAGCCGGCTGAGACCGGTCCCCAGTTTTCTGCCTGGAAGATACAGTTAAAGTGATGAATAATTGACATATGGAAAGTATACGGATTTGTCACCGCTTGAATACGAATGTTTACCTCTTGTCGGGTCTTTCAGCTTCCCCGAACTCATCCCTCTCCTGCAGCATCTCCAGTTTTCGTGCTGCATCGGCCACTTGTGCTACAGTGTTGAACGTAGCACACACCAGATTGTTTACGACCGATGTGCGAAAAGCCCATCTGAAGTGATGTGACTGCTCTTCAGGAGTACATGCTGTCGCACCAAGGAAACCAGCCAAGCGAAGAAAGCGCTGCATAAACTCGTTGCTATTCTCCCCAGCTCTCTGTCGGATCCCATGGTACTCTCTCTTGAGCTTGTCTTGCTCAGCATTGGGAAAGAACTGCTCCATCACCCTGTCCTTGAACTGAGCCCAAGTCAAACCAGCAACCCACTCATCACCACCTTCAGATTGCATCAATGCTAACCACCAGTTGAGTACATCGCCTTCGAACCGATAGCATGCCAACCTCGCCTTGTATGCGGGGTCACAGCCCATAGCGTTGAAAATCTTCTCGATGTGAGCCAACCAGCTTTCAGCATCGCTGGGGCTATCTGTCTTCTCAAAAGCTCGAGGGCGGAGCTTGTTGAATCTCTCCAGCCATACTGCTAATGTCATTGGAGGAGGAGGAGGAGGTGGCTGATTGTGCTGCTGATTGTTGGCAGCTTGAACTTCAGCCCGGATGTCATTCCTCAGTTGAGGAAGCAAGGCTTGCATGGCAGCCTAAATTGCAGCATTGAGCTGCTCCTGTTCGCGTGTGAGAACCATCTGATAGTATAACATAAAACATATGATTAAACGGATCAAAACATAGAATATAATTATATACATGAAAAAAATTTATACTAAAATTTCACGAGAAAAACTTTATGCAAGAAAATTTTGTGTATGAATGCATGATGTAGTTTTATTAAAACTTTTGTATGCTCGAGAGTGAACGCCTCTGGTCAGTTCACCCAAAACAAAGACATAGCGAGGGGACGCCTATGGGTCGGTCCCAAATCTAAAAGTTTCGATAAAACACATACGACTAAATAGGGCCAGTCCTGTACCAACCGTTACTTAGTCAAAAACCCTGCAACAATGACATGTATATGTATGCTTAAAAAATGATGAATGCATGAAAACAACTGTCAGTTCTAGGAAGACCGTAGTGACTACCCACTAATCACAGGTCATATTTGAAAGCCTACAGGTCGAAGCCTTGGATCTGATACTATAATTGTAACACCCCATTTTGGAAATGGAAATATCACAGTAATTATGGCGTGTCATCAAAGCATACAAGGTAAAATGTCTAAACATGACTTGACCATAAAAAAGAAAATACCGGAATCAACATCGGTAGTCCAAAAGTAAAGCTCATCACACACAAACATAGTATAATAAAGGAAAGGACTAAACAATGTCCAAAGCATAAGTATCATAAGGAAAGGAAATGCATAATGTAAAGAAGGCTAGACAGCTTCCAGTCCATATGCACGTACTCTTAGTGTCTACGAGCGTCCCTGAGTACCTGCCGTTTTGGGAACATAGAAAAGGAAAACGGTTGAGCAAATACGCTCAGTGCACGGATGTACAATAAAGCATGAATAGAATAAGCATATAACATAATAACAACGGAAGAAAACTAAGTCCCGAGTAACCTGGTTAAGTCTTAATAAAACTGGTTTTATAGTTTGAAAGTCTTATGTTTGTCTTATAAAACTGTTTGTCATATTTTACCATTAGCCAATATAGGTCATGAAAATCCACCGTGCATGAATAATTGGAGGGGTGACCTCATCATGCAAATTAGAGGGGCTGCCTCTAATTTAATATACTGGTTTTTGGGTAGGAGGGATCAGCTCCTTGTGAAGGATGCAAGGCACACAGCACATTCACCATGTAATCCTGAATAAAAGACATGTAACTAGGATGCACTCATACGCCCCACATGATAAATATAAATAAATGGCCAAAAGCTGAAGGGACGCCACGAGCAATCACTCCGCCGTGGTGAAGTCATAACATCAGTGCCTCTAATGTTATGGTTATGGTACCTCCATAACTAGGTGAAACTGGTCATGCATGTATATGGCTATAGGTAATCTTAATTAAACATAAGCAATCAAACACATAACTTATACTACGGGAAAACAGTTGGCTGCATACGGGAAATCCTAATAAGGAAAGAATGTCCATACTGAAAGGACGGGAATCCGTACCTTATGTCCATTGAACGAGAAAGACGAACTGCGAGAATCCTACTTCCGAATCACTAGTGCTACATAAATACGTACATGAATAAGTATCTGCTTACTAAATACATAGTTGGTTTATGTCATGTCTTAGCTTATTTTATGTGTTCTTACTATCTTTACTGTTTTAAAGCCTTAAACTGTGTTAAATCTTATATTCTGTTTAATCTGATTAAGTATTTCTGGTATTTCATGTGTTATTATACTTACTGTGTAATAATAAGTAACTTTCCAAAAATAGTAGGTTTCCTAAAATAGAAAGTTTCCAAAAATAGAAAGTTTCCAAAAATAGAATGTTTCCAAAAATAGAAAGTTACCAAAAATAGAAAGTTTCCAAAAATAGAAAGTTTCCAAAAATAGAAAGTTTCCAAAAATAGAAAGTTTCCAAAAATAGAAAGTTTCCAAAAATAGAAAGTTACCAAAAATAGATTTACTGCTTAAAATAGATAAGTTTCTAAAAATAGAAAGTTTCCATAAATAGATTAGCTGCCTTAATTAAATAAGTTTCCATAATTAGATTAGCTGTCCGAAATAAATAAGTTTCTAAAAATAGCTGGTTTCCATAAATAGATTAGCGGCCTTATTTAATTAAGTCTCTAAAAATAGAAAGTTTCTATAATTAGAAATAAGCTGTTTAAATAAGCTAAGTATATAAGCCTAAGTGTTTTTCATGATTATTTTGTAAGTCATATGGTATATTGTATAGTTTAATAATTATTTCATGTAATTTAATTAAACTATAGGTTATAATATTTAATTAAAGTATAACATGTTTTTAATTAAATAAGTTAAATACTTAGGTTAAAATATGTATTATTATATATTAATAATATAACCTAAGTCATGTTAATTAATTAATTATATCCATGGTTCTAAAATAATTAATTAATTATAAGTCTTAATATATAAATACTTAGGTTAAAATAATTCCATGATCATTAATAATTAAATAACCTAAGTCATGTTATTAAATTAATCACATCTTTTATTAATTTAATTTTAACATAAGTTCATAACATAAAAAAACTAACATACACCATAAACCGGATCTAGGCTAAAAACATGAACTAGACATGAATCGACACCGTACCCCGAACCAACTCGGGGTACTCCGTGTTTCCCCTTGCTGCTGTGGGACCCACACGCACCAACCAAGACCATATGGTCTTGGTGGTGGTCGGCTTGGCAAACCGAAACCCCTTCGGGTTCGGTTGCAGCCTGCGGCCAAAACAAACACCCCTTAAAAACAACCCTTTGATTTAATTTAACACCAAAACATGTTAGATCTATGATTAATTATTATGTTTTTATAAAAAACATCACATGTTCATAATTAATAAAAAGATTAAATTAAAAGAAAAGGTTTAAAAAAAGGTTTTACCGAATTCGTGGATCAAGAGAACGAAGAACAAACACGATCAATCACCAAATCTTCAATATCAAAGATCAAAAATCACCTTGTATGGTGGTTTTAGGGTGGCAGCACAAAGAACAAGGAAGAAGAGGGTTTTAGGTTTTTCTTGAAATCTTCTGTAAAGTTATTTTGTGTAGTGTAAAAGTAAAACCCCCTTTAGTAAATTTGACAAATGGGCTTGGCCCATTTGTCCTTGTTTGGCCGCGGGTAGGGACCCCACTTGGGGTTCCCGTACCTTTTTCCATGTCTCGTTATTTAGTTACTCGTTTGTGTTTATATATGTTCGTGTTTTAATTGTTCTCGTTAAGTAAATACCGTGATCTACTATATTTAATTACGCTCGTAATAAATATATATACGTAATTAATAATAGTTCGTGTTTTAATTACGTTCATGATTTCATGATCGCATGTTCGTGATTAATTATTGTTAAATAATTATTACGTGATCGTGCATAGTAAATACTTATCGTGGTCTAACACGTACGTAGTACGTAAACTCCTAACACGTAATCGTAACCATGCTATATTAGGAAAGTTTTAACTAGTATGTACGATCCTAAGGGTACTATGCATGGTAAAAGCATGCGGGTTTTACAAAATAAATGGGAAAACGAAACCAATTTTTGTTAAATAATAAAAAAGATATAAAAAAGAAAAAAAGAAAAAAATGGGAGAGTTTTTATACTTGTTTACCCTTAGGATTTAAATGTTTTCACTCGTTTGTATGTAGATATATTTCAATAATCATCCACATGGTAATAATAAAAATAATAAAAACTAAAAAATAAAATAAGTTTTAGCGAGATCACACTTGTGTGATATAAGTGTATATGCGTGACAAAGAGGCAACCTTAGGAATAAAACAAAATAACCTTTTCCATTTTCTTTTTAGCTAGTCACGTCGATTGGCTAACCACCCATATTAACCCTCTTGTTAGCACTCTCGTCTGGTGCTAGATACCCGTAGAACACCCATTGAGCCATTCTTTTCATTTTTGTTAAATCCACTAAAACGAAAAAAAATATTTAACCTTAAACCTTAGTCTAACCCTTATCGAAGTCTAAATGGTGGGTTGCTAGTTACATGGTATGTTGAATCGTTTTTGATGATTTATAGTTGCCACACTTCGCTATGTGTGTGTGCCATTCCAACAAAGATGGAGTTTGATCACCTTTATATTTGTATTTATGTAGTGTGTGCTTAAGCGAAGTGTGAGGGTAGCATGTGCTGGATGTTGAAAAAAAAATGAAAAAAGAGGAGGATGAGAAAATAGAAACAGAAAGAAAAAGAAAATAGGTCATCGAAAGAAAAGTAAAAAACAAAGTGATGACAAATAGCCAATGAGCTATATTATGAAGATGAAGGAAGAAGAAGTATGTTTGAATATCGATTAGCCAATGTGCTTAGACGTGATATGTATGTGTTATGTGTTATATAAAGCTCGTAGCTATGATCATTTTTTCAGCTTGTGATTTGTTAAGTAACTAGCAACATGGGACTTAGACTTTTAACTTTATATTTATGATACACCCTCATAAAATTCTCATGTCTTATCCATACCCATTAACCCAAAACCTTAACCTTGTAACCCAAATAAAAGTCCTCTTTAGATGTGTAGACTTGGTGCTCATGCCATTCAGTTTAGTCTTGTTTGTACTTTGTAGATTTGCATCTTATTTTCTAAACCATTTTTATGCACCATGTGGGAAGTATATTCTTTTACTTGCTTGAGGACAAGAAAATGCTTAAGTATGAGGGGGTTTGCACATTTAGCCATTTTTTACAAAAACCAAAAAATATTTTTTAATTTTTCATAGAATTTTAAATTTTTCATAAAATTATAAAAAAAAATTCTTTTCTTTTATTTGCTTGAGGGCAAGCAAAGTTTTTCTTTTCCTTGCTCGAGGACGAGCAAAATTTAAGTGTGGGGGGATTTGAAAACGCCCAAATCCAACATATTTTCTTGAGCGTTATCCGTATATTTTACATGGTTTTTGGTTATACTAACGAGCTATTTAGCTCATATATGTGTGAAGTTGTGTTTTGTGTTGTTAGTTAGCCACGGACAAGAAAATTCAAGGAAAGAAAGAATAAACAATGGTTCATGCATATACGAAGGAATCCCTACAAGTCCAAGTCACTCAGCATGGAAGTTGCCACCAACATTTCTGAAAGTTGCCACTGGCAGAGTACAAGTTGCCACCCACTTTTGTGTTGGCAGATTTTGTTGTCTACATTCATGCAACCTTGAGAAGAACACATAAGAAGCTTCTATTGAATTCTAGAACTACTTTGGCTACAAGAAAACTCCTTTGGCTCCAAATATTATTCTTTGGCTTCAAGACAAACATTGATGACCAAGGCTTGAATTCAACTATAAATAAGACCCTTGGGGTCATTGTAACATATCCCTTGAAGGTAATTCATTACAAACATCATTATTCATCAAAGAAACTCTCCCAACCTTGGTGAAGAACCCTATTCCCGGATTTAATATTGGTGTGCCAAAAAGTGACGTTTTTGAAGCTCCAATCATCAAAATAACCTTGCCAAACTCTAAGGGATCATTAACCTTATCATTGGTAGTGTTTCTTGATACCTAAATCACCACCAATCTTCACCAAACCTCTCCAAAACTCGCCTCAAATCCCAAATACGAATTTCATTTGCATTACCTGAAAGACCACAAACTCCTACCATTGGTTCGAAACTTGTAGTCAATTGGAGGCCTAAGGATTGCTCTAATTCCTTTCATTTACTTATTGTAATCATACTTTGGTAAACTTTTGTTACTTTCATGATGTTGAACTCTATATCATATGTTGAATGTTTGTTCTTGATTAATATGATTATGGAGTAGTTTTCTTATACTTGTTTGGAATAATGTAAACATGGATATGGAGTGTTTATTAGTTTGCAATGTATAATTATGATTTTGTTTATAAGTTTGTTTAAATCAATATGAGTCTTGATAACTTGTTGGTAAACCATAGCTTGTTCTAAAGGTCGAAAGGATTCGTTGTTATGTTTTGTTCCAAATGTTAATGCGCATATATGTTTGGTGTATCATGATTGACAACCATGAGTAAACAAGATAAATGGATTTATAAAGGTTTAATCTAGAGTATAGGTCGAAAGGGATCTAATGAAAAAGTTGGCTAAAATCATACTTCTCACAAATGGCTTTTAATTACTGGTTCGTAATATTGATCATAGGTCGAAAGGATTCTTTATTCTAAACCGTGTCATGTGCAATTCCAAGTAATTACCCATTGACTTGGAATTGTATATTTATAATTTGTATGATATTGCTTAAATATCTACCCGATAATCCATTCACTCCATTGAAATGAATACTAGTTCCAAGCAAGTATCTTTATTATTATTATTGTTATCTCATCTTATTAGCTTAATCATCATCTCAAGTGTTACTTGTTCCTATTTGCTTAATTGTTACTTACATGGTAATTTTGAGAGTGACAACCATTTTTACCACTAACGTTACATTGTTACAAAGACTCCTTACAACCGAAAACACCCAAATCCCAATGAACGACCTCGGCTTACCACAACAAGCTAGCTACAAACGAATGGGTCATACTTGCCAGTGTGTTCTAAGCTTATTTGGTAATACTTGTATAAATTTAAAACTTGTGTAATCGCAAGAACGCATCATGGACATTTGGTGGGTGTACTATAGCCCACTGTTAGGACTTGACCACTAGCAGCCATATCAGCGGAATTTTGAAATCTGATTTTTTTTACATTTCGTAGCTTAAAACTTTATCTCCACTCAGTTTATAGGACAATTTAGTTATGACTTAGCTGATACTTAAGTTAGTGGTCGAAATTAATTTTGGAGCTTACCGTTAGCATTCTACTGCCTAACCCTCGTTTTCGGTGATAAAACCACACCAGCAGGTCTGGTTGTTGGATTTTTGGGGTAGTTGGTTAGGTAATTTTTTGATATAGTCCACTATTATTGCTAGTTCTCTCACATCAACAGGTTATAGAGGCTGAATATCAAGGCTTAGGCTTTGAAACTTGGTGAGTGGTTAGTTTAGAGGTGAAGTTAAATATGTTTTTCATATAATTGGTGATTAGTGTGTATATACTTAGCTTAATTTTAGGAGGAATTTGGCCAAACTTTGATGCACATGGTGGCAACAGCTGGGTATCACTGATTGGTAGGATTTGAGACTTGAAAATCAGCAGTCTTATAGAGTAATATCTAAGTTTGATATGTTTCAGATAAAATTAGTAGATTAGAGCTTTTATAGCTAGCTTATTCTTAGGTAGAATCTCACTTATTTCACTCATTGCCGACTGTGAACCAATAGAACCACCAGGCCTCGCCATCTGCTTGGAAGGTTGTTGGTGCATCAGTAGGTCTATTGTTACATAGGTTTTAGAAGTTTGGGTGTTATTTCATTAGCTTGTAGACGGTTTACTTATCTTAGAACCATTAGACCCCCTGTTTTCTTTTATCTGCTTGTTTTGATTTCGTAGTGTATTTGGTGTTTATTTGTATTGATTGCTTGTGTTCAAAGTTTGGTGTGTCGTCTTTGACTCCTCACAACCAAACGGTTGTAAGGGTGCCGTTGTGGCCCAAGCAAAACATAACAAACCTTTCCCGGACATCCATAAACCCCTTAACAGTAAATACCTAAAACAAGAACAAAGGTTGTGGTCTGTTGAGTTTTTGGTTAAGAATTCCCTCTTAAAACGTGATAGTTTGAATTTGGATTGTGTTTTGAGAGTGTGTTGATTACTGTATTGCAGTCTTAAAAAGGAATTTTTTTTTAATAAAAAGTAAGGGCCAGGACTCGAACTTGTGCCCCTACTCTCACACACCAACGCCTTTACCATTTACCCTATGGTCTTTACTGGTAAAGGCTTGGTTCTTTAATTACTTAAGGGGTGTTTTTTTATAGCTTATTAATCATTTCGACCAATAATAAGTAATTTCTGGCTTATTCATTTTCTCTTTTCAGTGTTTTTCTATTTTTCCTAGATTCTTATATAGTTTAAGATTTTTGAAAATAACATCATATTTTTCGCTTTATTATTTAATTTTTTTATCATTTCTTTCTTTTTTAAACTTTAGAAAGTAGTTTAAAAATAGCAAAAAGTATTTTATAATTTAAAAAAAATAGGTTTTAGATTTTAATTAACATAATTTAGGTTTACAAAACTTTACATTTTCATTTTCACTTTTTATAAATTTTATTTATTTTTGAGTTTTTATTAAACTTTAAAAATTAATATAAAATAATTTAAAAAGTTTTGGAATTTTTTTTTTCATTTTTGCCTTAATTATATTTTTCCTAGCTTAAGTTTTAAATTTGGTGAATTTTAGCGTAGTTTGATTTTTTGTCGAGTTTACGATCTCGCGTTTTTTACGTCGTAGTGTAATTTTTAGCGTAGATCGTCTTTATTTTTAGAACTTTCTCACACAAAAACGACACTAATCCAAACATTGTTTATACGTATTGGCACACACACATACACCTCCTTCGAGAATGAGCTCGCACTTATTCGGTTTCGCGTTTTTCCTAAAACGTGAGATTTAATACTTGCCACGGTTATTTGTTTTTCCTAAAACAAGTGACTAAAATACATACATCAATTTGGGCGCCGCTGCCGGGGAGGTGTGTATAGCCATATATATATATATATCGTGTTTGTGTGAGTAGTGCATTTTTGCTTTTCATTTTTGGAAAGCGTATATAACGTACATACTCGTTTATTATTTTTTTGTACTATAGTATATAATATCCAAATAAATCGTGTTTAGTTTCCTAAATTAAACACACAACAATCTTTTAGTATATTATAGAAATATTCGTTTTCGTTTTTCTTTGTGAATATTATTAATATATTGTACTACGTATCACAATAAATTTACAATACCCCCAAAAGCGTGAAAACGCAACCTTATTTGGGATTTCATCACTCAATTATTGTATTCGAATCCAAAGCAAAAAGAAAAAGGCAAAATAGATAATTACTTTCGAAAGGCTTAATTTTGATTAACACAAACTATAAGGTGGGTATAAGGCGGTTGTATTTCACGACCTAAGGGAAAAAACCTCTTAAGTGCTTAGCGCAGCCTCGTTTCCCCCGCTTGCTTGTGCGTGTTTTGAGAAAAAGGGCTAATTGAGGGTTTTCCAACTGAAGTATTATCTAGGTATATATATTTGCTTGTTTTTCAAGATTAAACCCTCTTGAACGTTTTGGTGTTCCACCAACGTCCTAAGGTCATCAAAGACGTTCACTCCACGTGATCGTATTCATTCCTTGAGGCTCCTTTAAACGAGAAATTGATTCGAGGAGAGATTTGTAGATTTGATCTACGTAATACACCGAAAATCCAAAAAATTTATAAAAAACAATCAAAAACCAAAAAATTGAAAAAACGAAAAACCCCAACAAGAATCTTCTTTGCTACCGTCCATTCTCTATGTTAGTGCATGTGCACTCGATCGAAGGATTATTTTAATTCTAGCGACGCTTCGAAACGACGCAATCGAAATCGAAGGAATCGACGACAAAGACGATATTTAGAAACCGACGTTCCTAATATCATTGTCGAAACCGAAGGAGATGGCCGACAATCATTCGATGATGGAATTGATCCAAGCGCCCACCGAGGGTTATGGAGACGCGATTGTAATTCCCGCTATCGATGCGGAGAATTATGAGATTAAGAGTGGAATGCTTTCGTTGATTCAAGCTACGAAGTTTAGAGGTCGTGAGGCGGATAATCCTCACGATCACATTCGGAATTTTGATCGTCTTTTGGCCACGAGCAAGTTTAAGAACGTCGACACCGATGTCGTTAAGCTTATGCTTTTTCTGTACTCGCTCGATGGTGCCGCTAAGGATTTGTACGAGAAAGAGCCACCTAATTCCATAATTACGTGGAAGGATCTCGTTTCCAAGTTCGTTAATCATTTTTTCCCACCGTCTAAGACGACGTTTTTCAAAAACGAGATTACGAGATTTGAACAAAAACCGAATGAATCTTTTAGAGACGCGTGGGATCGTTTTATGGAATTGCTTAGGTAATGTCCTCACCATGGATTTTACGAGTTACACCAATTCGACATGTATTATAACGGTCTTAGTTTTCAAGAACAAGATTCGTTAAATTCTGCCGCCGGTGGCAACTTTTTGTGTAAAAATCCGAAAGAAGCATTAATGATTATCTAGATCTTAGGTTTACCAACTCCGTAACACAAAGAGTGTTGCCAATGTCGCCAATGTTAGTAATTCTAATCGCGACATTGAGAGGGTTGATGCGAAAGTAGATAAGTTGACGAATGTGTTTACGTCGTTCTTAATCGAGATGCAAAAGAAAGACACTCCCGCTACGGTGAAAGCGGTTGAGGCTTCGTGTACGTTGTGTGGTGGACCTCATAATTATTACGAGTGTGCGGCTACGGATGGCCAAACGTCGAGTGTTAATGCGTTAAACAACAATTTTCAAAATCAAAACGCGGGTCCATCACAAGGAAATTTTAATCAAGGTAATAATTTTCAAAACCGAAAATTTTTTCAAGGAAGTAATCAACAACGAAATTTTTCGAATCAAGGTTATAATCAAGGTCGTAATTTGTGTTGGCAAAATCGAGACAACAATCAAAACTCGAATTTTCAAAACAACGCTAATCAAGGAAACAATTTTTCGAGTGGTAATCAAGGAAATTTTCAAAGAAACAATCAAAACCAAGGGAACTTAATGCTAATCAAAATAGTTCGTCAAACGATTTTCAAGAATATATGAAAACGAATGAGGCTAATATGAGACGACTAGAGGGACAAATTGGTACTTTGAAAAACGACTTTTCCAATACTTTGAAAAATCAAAATACAAAGATCGAGCAAGGACAAATCGACATTAAAAAGATGTTTTCGGCCATTATGAACAAGTCTTCGGGTACGTCATCGAGTTCGTTACCTAGTGACACCGTACCAAATCTGAAGGAACATGTTAAAGTCGCCTCGTCTCGTGAGGAAAGTCGTGTGATTACCCCTAACCTTGATGGATTTAGAGTTGTTCCTTCTTCTCAACCCTCGACTTCTAAGACGCCTTCATGTTCTAAAGTCGATTGGGTGAACGTAGTGACCAAGGAAAAGAGTGCACACCCAAGTGTACCACGAATTCCATCCACGGTTCAAAAAGAGAGCTTTATCGACCTCACACAAGTAACCTTGAAGAAACTTGTGCTTCGATCCTTCTTAAAAAACCTAAATGGCATATGCCGAGAAAGGAAGAGGATTCGTCCAATTTCTATTACCTTGTGATTTTTCCGAGATTGAGGGATGTTTAGCCCTTGCCGATTTAGGTGCTAGCATAAATCTCATGCCTCATTCTCTTTGGAAATTGATGAAATTGCCTAGACTTACCCCCACGAACATGACAATCGAGCTAGAAAATTGTACACCATTAAAACCAATTGGAATAGCCGAGGATGTCTATGTTAGGATTGGAAAGTTTGTTTTTCCCGCGGACTTCGTCATTTCCGATTATGAGTGTGACCCTAAATGTCCCATTATTTTAGGTCGACCCTTTTTATCGACGGCTCGAGCCGTGATCGACGTTCACGGTGGGAAACTCACTATGAAATATGGAGGAGAAATTGGACTTTTTCACGAGTAAATCCCAAGTTTCAAATGATCATGATAAAACCAAGGTTTCAAATTCTAATGATTTCAAAATGTTAACTTTAGCAGAAAATCTGAGGCTTGATGCATGTTTTGAAAGAATTAAAATGAACGGTTTTAAAGATGACAATTTTAATGATAAAGAATACTTTTACTTAATTCAAAAGGGTATTCGTAAACTTATGGATGAAAAATCACTTTGGGATATATTCGGCGAAACAAGTGAACAACCAATTCCGAAGGGCGACGTTAGTGCCATCACGACAATGACAAATATGGACTCGTCTTCACCACCTTTGAAGGACCACGTCTTTGAGGCATCAACTTCTAATTCTATTGAAGTGCCTCCATTTCCTAGCCCAACACTCGTTGAGGCTAAAGGTTTCATCGACATCGATTCTCTTGTCATTGAAAAGTCACCTAAGCATAGTCATTCGACTTGTAAGACCATGGTTGTGAGTGCTCACATCGACTCTTTCTTTGATGATAACGATGGCGATTTTGCCGAGATTGATCACGTGCTTCAAAATCCAAAAGCCATTTTTGAGGATTCCCTAAAAAGAGCTCTTTACATGGGAAGTACGATGCTTATGAGTTTGATCCCGAGATTGAGGAAATTATTGAACGAGAGCTTGCTCTTATGCCTCCACTTCCACCTACAAGTGAGGTAGATTTTTCCAATATCGAGGCCGAACTTGATGAGATGGAACGTCTCCTTTATAATGACGTCCCTTCTCAAGTTACCATAACTAAGGACTTTCAATGTGTGAAATCTTTACATGTTGAAGCTTCCTTTAACCCACCCTACATTCTCGAGGATTTACCCATTGAAAATCCCTCAAATGAGAATGATGATCGTGTATCCAAGAGTGACACTCTCGATACCTTGTCATATATTTCTCGTGATGACGAGAATGACGACACGTTTGTTACCTTCTCGAATCCTCTTCTGGCCTTCATGGATTAATAATCCATTTTACGAAGAGGATGTCGAGATCGTTAATCACATTCATAAGGAGTTACCTAATCAACACTCCTCCCTTTTGAATGATGATTTTGTGCTTGATCGTCATCTCTTCGAGAGAATTTCAAATATCATTAATGAGGATTATAAAGAGCTATGGTTCGATAAACCTATTTACGATGAAGAAATCGATGAGACCGACGATCTTGCGAGTGGTGACCATTATGATAATCACTACGACGTCAATGTGAGAATTTTTAGTGTGCCTAACATCGTCTTAGAAATGCCAAATATTTTCAAAATAATTCAAACGGGTTTTCATAAAGAGTTTTTGAACGATGAAAAAGGAAAGGATTTTAAAAATGATTTAAAAGATTTTTCTACAAGTCTAACTCCGTCACCACATAGTTATTTGATTGCTACCACCTCGTCTACTCCTTTTGACGATGGTTGGTGTGGTTTTAGTGTGGGGGAAGCCCCTTATGTTTCCTCACATTTCTCCACCGAGGACGAGATATTCGATTCCAGAATTACTTGTAAAGGGAAATCTCGGTATTTCACAGATGAAATAAATGTAAATCATATCTATTTGCTTGGTGTGAGTCTACCTCAAGTAGCTCATGGTTTTAGTGTCCCACCCCATTGTCCCACCCTTCTATTTCTTCTCATCTTTTTTCTTTGACCCTATCGGGTTTTTGGTTGGAGTAGCGTTGTTTCGTCTTTCATCCAAAAAAGAGGACACTATCTTTGACCCCGGTATACGTATATCGGGTTTTTAAAGTACTCCATGTACTTTTGGGCAGTGTTTATCATGTAAGCCCCACCAAAAATGACCATACCATGATAATCCCTAAATGATCACATCTATGGGGATTCCAGTCGAGCTTTTGACTCGGTTATCAAAAACAAGGTGCCTCGTGGGAGATTCTCATGCTTATCCTTTTAAATATTATTGCTTGCTAATAGTGTAACGAGGGGACTTGTGCTCTTCCAACCTTTTTTCCGTGGTTGTTTGTGATTGTGATTTATTAGGTTCATCGTCATCATTGAAGCCTCTCATGTTCGTTTTACAGATCACTCGAGCTTCGATCGTTGCCTTTGGATATTCCGATATCCGATGATATCCTTTTATGTTCTAACGATTATCTTATTAGCATAATTCATAAACGGTTTTTAGGTTATTCGTTTTACCCTTTCCATGCTCGAGATTAAGCATTCGACTTTCGTCTCTAGTATGGGGGTGTTTTACCCCTAGACTCGAAACATTGAGGATAATGCTTAGTTTTAGTATGGGGGGTGAGTAGATACTTCACCTTGCTTACGTCATCACGCAATCCAATATTCATCTTTTTGTAATCGTCTTATGCAAAATAAGGCTAAAAATGGCCAAATTTTAAAATTTTTCTTGTTTTTCATAAGTGTTTAAGGCATGAATGTAGGTTTTTCTGATGGTGAGAATGAGAGTAATTTTTTACTCGACCGTGCGTGTTGAGCACTTAGCTTTGATTCTTAACTTTTTAGGCTAAGTCTCATTTAATTGAGAACGAGAAATGATAGAGTTAATTATAAGTTACTATGCTAAACGTAGAGTACTCGTATTCTTTCAAAAACTCGTGTGTCCTAATTATTTACTTATTCTCCTTACACTTTTATTAATAAATTGTTAATAAATATTGATTTAACGGTTTAGTCTCTATTGTTGGTTTCTAATTTGTTTTAGTAGCTTCCATGTAATTAAATTGGGAAAACATTAAGGTATCGCCAGCGTCACGATTTTGAAGTATTGGCAACCCGAATAATCAAAGGCTTCCCTCAATAATAATTTAAGTTCCTCTTCACCTAAATCAAGCAAAAAATTGAAGCTCACAAGGCCGAAAAATCTATGCGAAAATTGAAAGTGAATGTCTTAAATCTTGAAGCCTTAAAGATCCAAAATTCGCTTTAGCGTAAGGATATACGTCAAGTCATAATAAACACCTCATGACGAGGTTAAATAAAAGACAAGGGCAAGACCGATGTCATAATAAAAGCTCCATGGCGGAGTTGAATAAAAGATGAAGGTAAACCACGATAATCAAAGCCACTGATGATGAGGTGGGTAATAAAATTCATGGTAATAAGTCTCATGTTCAAAACCGTTATAAAATCGTGTTTATCGATCCTTCTTGTTAACTTAATTTTTTGACATCTTTGTCTATTAGGATGAATTATTAATTCGATTATTATGGTTACACCGTTAAGCCTCTAATTTTGGACCTAATCTCTATTCACGCATAAGTCAATGATGTATCCTCGTGATCATTAAGACAAGAATAAAATATAAGAGATACACCTTAGGAATAAGGGAGTCTAAGTACGTGAATAGAGCATATGAGTAGTGTTAGCATTACTAACTTATAATGACAATGATCTTGTTTCACGCTTAGCATGGAATTGAGTGAAAATCAAGGACGACAAAATTATTTCTAACGAACCATTCACGTGTTCTTATTCTATGATCCTAAACGTCCCATTGTTGCGATGAAAACAATACATTATGTCTAAAATGCATGTAGTTGTTTATTTAAGTTTACGTTTTCAACAAATGTCACCTAAAATGAATTTTGGAAGTGCTACGATACTTAGTTCTAGCATTGCGTGAGGACACGACAATGGTTTAGTATGAGGGAGTGATGAGACTACAATTATACATAGTCTCATCGTCCAAATCGGGCTTAAAACGCTTAAAATGTCATAAAATACCCCAATATATGCTTGTGTTTGTTCATTGTGTATTTTAGCTACGAATATCATGAATTTACCAAAAGATTACAAGAATCAAGCAAAAACGAACACGGGAAATGAAGCCGCACAAAGAACCGGACCTGAATCATGATTTTCCATTGAAGTCCTTGAAGTTTGAAGATTTGTCAAGAATGATCCCTCATTTTTTGAAGACTTGTCATGTTATACCCTTGTAAATCTCATATATTGCATTTGGGTCCCTAATATTTCAAGAATATACCATAGTGGTCCTTGAAGATTGTCATAATTACATAAAAAGTCCTTACATACATTTGATATCAAAGAAAATGACCACTATTGTAATTCATCCAAAGATACTATAAAGGGACATGAAAGAAAAGCTGTTAGAAACTACATTTGAAGACTTTTTCAAAGTTAAGGGGCCAATTCTGTATAAATGAAACCCAAATCCGTTTTTAATCCACTCAATACCCACTAATAGCCCATCATACTTTCCCCCACAGCCCAAAACCCACCTTAACCCGACCCAAGTACTTATACACCACCACCCACGTTTTATTAAAACGGTTTGAAAAACTATTTATTAATCAAACCCCGGTTAACCACTCCCTCGCCCCTAATCCAGATCTAAAATAACTTCTTCTCAACATAAACCCTATTTTTAACCCATATCATAACTTAACCAAATCAAAGGGTTTTTTGAAATTAAGCACACCCAATCACAATTCACCCTAAGAGAAAACAACCCCATGTGTTGGTGTCTGCTTACTCAGCACAAGAAGCCAAGAGACCAGCTCAGGTCACCATCGTGTGTAGAGATTCGAAGACCAAATCAACGAACAAGGCTCAAAACGTGTTCCCCACAACTAAATCAAGGATCAAGATCATTTCTTATCCAGCTGTGCATCACATGAAGGCTTGGACCAGATTCAAACTTTGAATATGCTTCAAGCATATGCTGGGGCAACTTTGGCAATTCAACAATTAGGGTTTGTTTCTATTTTCTTTATTATTATTCTAGATACTTCTATAGATTAGTATAAAAGGAGCTTGCGATTTGTGCAAAAGCCCTTTGTTATAGCTTGGTGTAATTTTTTAAAGATTAATGAAAATGAAATTAGATAAATAGTACAAGCTGAGTTCCTTTTATGTTTTATTGTTCTTTAGGTTAAAATATTTTCATATTCTGCAATTAGTTAAGCCTCATCAAGGTTTCATTATTTTACAAAGTATTTCAAAAATCCTGTAGGTTTTGAATAGTTTGGACCCAAGATTTAAATATTTGGATTGAGTTGACGTGACAACTGAGACTCAAGACTAAGATTTGGAACTTGTTATTTACTTGTTGTTACAATTGGTTTACAAGTTTTCCAAAAGATTTGTGTTTTCAAAAGATTTTCCAAAATCTTTCTCTTATTTTTCTGTGTTTGTTTTTAACCCACTAATCCATAAGCTTCTTCCAAAAGCTGTTTGACAAACATTTGCTAAAAAAACTTTTGGAGTTGGTGCCTTGTTACTCTTAGCAGGTTTTGTGATATAAGCCCTTTTGGACTGTTGTAGTCGAAGGGCTTGGACAGTTGTTGTTCGGTCTCACCTTCTCTTTGCAAAACACAATACTCCCTTCTAAATCCCTAAGTCAGAGAAGGCATCAGTCGGTTTTAACTTGGCTTGAACAAAACCAAGTTAGGTAAGGGCTTCAAACCCTCTATTTATGCGATTTATTTAGGTGGTAGCCGTGTTTGTGATATCATGAGTTTTGGTTCATGTTAGTATTAAATCTGTGCTATTCATGACAGTTTTGATTTGCTCATATATTTAGGTTGAATTGGAGTTGTTTCAATATTCTTGGTTATAAGCAGTCAGATTTCAGTAGGTCCTTAGGTCGGTTAACTTTGTCTTGAGGGTTGATTTTTGATCATTATTTAGATTAAGCGTAGGTTTAATGGAATGTTATCTAGCATTAGGAGTTTGGTGGATTTTTGTGGTTTAATCACCCGAGCATCTCAATGTTTCCCCAACGAAAACACCGCTGATCCAACAGTGGACTGTAGTAACTTGATTTAAGGTTTAGGTATTCTAAATTTTTGATCGATAGTTAGAGAATTTGTTAGTTTAGGATTGTTTGTTATTTGGTTGAGGTTTATCGTCATCCAGGGAGGTTTTGTTGTGCATATGTTGGTATTGGAATTTGGTGGACATTTGGTGGGTGTCCTATAGCCTACTGTTAGGACTTGACCACTAGCAGCCGTATCAGCGGACTTTTGGAATCTGATTTTTTTAACATTTCGTAGCTTAAAAATTTATATCCACTCAGTTTATAGGACAATTTAGTTCTGCTTTAGCTGATACTTAAGTTTTGATTTAAGTTAGTGGTCGAAATTAATTTTGGAGCTTACCGTTAGCATTCTACTGCTTAACCCTCGTTTTTGGTGATAAAACCACACCAGCAGATCTGGTTGTTGGATTTTTGGGGTAGTTGGTTAGGTAATTTTAGGATATAGTCCATTATTATTGCTAGTTCTCTCACATCAGCAGGTTATAGAGGCTGAATATCAAGGCTTAGGCTTTGAAACTTGGTGAGTTGTTATTTTAGAGGTGAAGTTAAATATGTTTTTCATAGAATTAGTGATTAGTGTGTATATACTTAGCTTAATTTTAGGAGGAATTTGGCCAAAGTTTGATGCACATGGTGGCAACAGCTGTGTATCATTGATTGGTAGGATTCGTGACTTGAAAATCAGCAGTCTTATAAGGTAATATCTAAGTTTGATATGTTTCAGATAAAATTAGTAGTTTAGAGATTTTATAGCTAGCTTATTCTTTGGTAGAATCTCACTTATTCGCACTCATTTGCCGACTGTGAACCAATAGAACCACCAGGCCTCACCATCTACTTGGAAGGTTGTTGGTGCATCAGTAGGTCTACTGTTACATAGGTTTTAGAAGTTTGGGTGTTATTTCATTAGCTTGTAGACGGTTTGATTATCTTAGAACCATCAGAACCCCCTGTTTTCTTTTGTCTGCTTGTTTTGATTTCGTAGTGTATTTGGTGTTTATTTGTATTGATTGCTTGTGTTCATAGTTTGGTGTGTCGTGTTTGACTCCTCACAACCAAACGGTTGTGAGGGTGCCGTTGTGTCCCAAGCAAAACATAACAAACCTTTCTCGGGCATCCATAAACCCCTTAACAGCAAATACTTAAAACAAGAACAAAGGTTGTGGTCTGTTGAGTTTTTGGTTAAGAATTCCCTCTTAAAACGTGATAATTTGAATTTGGATTTATTTTGAGAGTGTGTTGATTACTGTATTGTAGTCTTAAAAAGAAAAAAAATGAATAAAAAGTAAGGGCCAGCACTCGAACATGCGCCCCTACTCTCACACACCAACGCCTTTACCAGTTGCCCTAGGGTCTTTACTGGTAAAGGCTTGGTACTTTAATTACTTAAGGGGTGTTTTGTTTATAGCTTATTAATCATTTCGACCAATAATAAGCAATTTCTGGCTTATTCATTTTCTCTTTTCAGTGTTGTTCAGTTTTCCCTAGATTCCTATATAGTTTAAGATTTTTGAAAAGTAAAATTAGATATCGCTTTATTATTTTATTTTTTATCATTTATTTCTTTTTTAAACTTTAGAAAGTAGTTTAAAAATAGGAAAAAGTATTTTAAAATTTTTAAAAAAATAGTTTTTAGATTTTAATTAACATAATTTATGTTTACAAAACTTTACATTTTCATTTTCAGTTTTTATAAATTTTATTTATTTTTGAGTTTTTATTAAACTTTAAAAATTAATATAAAATAATTAAAAAAGTTTTGGAAATTTTTGTTTTCATTTTGTCTTAATTATATTTTTCTAGCTTAAGTATCAATTATGGTGAATTTTAGCGTAGTTTGTTTTTTTGTCGAGTTTACGTTCTCGCGTTTTTTACGTCGTAGTGTAATTTTTAGCGTAAATCGTCTTTATTTTTGGAACTTTCTCACCCAAAAACGACACTAATCCAAACATTGTTTATACGTACTGGCACACATACACATACACCTCCTTCTAGAACAAACTCGCACTTATTCGGTTTCGCGTTTTTCCTAAAACGTGAGATTTAATACTTGCCACAGTTATTTGTTTTTCCTAAAACGAGTGACTAAAATACATACATCAGTCATCAATATGGCTCTTGCTTAGAAGACTGCTCAAATTGTTTTCTTACTAATGCCTCTGAAAGTGTCAATTGGCTGTGGCACAAAAACTCTCTAATCTCAACTTCAAGAACATCAACAAGCTAGCCACACAAAACTTGGCTGCTGGTCTACCACCTGTGACTTTCACAAAAGACAAGACATGTTGAACTTGTGCTAAGGGAAAGCACCACAGGTCATCCTTTATGACCAGACAATCATTCTCTATTAACAAGTGCTTACATATCCTTCACATGGATTTGTTTGGACATGTTAAACCACAGACCATCAATCACAATAAATATACCTTGGTCAATGTTGATGAATACTCAAGGTATACATGGGTTTTCTTCCTCAAAAGGAAAAGTGATGCAGCTGATGCCATCATGTTCTTCATCAGGCAGGTTGAAAACATGAACGAAGTTAGAGTAAAAGCTCTAAAAGTGATAATGGGACTGAATTCAAGAATCAACAGCTTGAAGCTTTTTGTGATGTAAAGGGAATATCACAAAACTTCTCTTCAGCTGTCACTCCTGAACAAAATGGAGTAACTGAAAGAAGAAACAGAACCTGATTGAAGCATCTAGAACCATGCTAAATGGTGCAGCTTTACCAAAGCAATTCTGGGGAGAAGCTATCCATACTAGCTGCTATACCCAAAATAGATCAATCATTGTTAAAAGACATGGAAAAACCTCTTATGAAGTTTTTAGAAAAAGAGCACCAGATGTCAGCTACTTCCATTTCTTTGGTTGTCATGTGTTCATTTATAACTACAGGGATCAACTTGGAAAGTTTGACGAAAAAGCTGATGATGGTTTCTTCTTAGGATTATCTCCAACTGCCAAAGCCTTTAGAGTATTCAATACAAGAAGACAAGAACTAGAAGAAACCTTTCATGTCACATCCAATGAAGATGATGACGTGCTACAAAGAACAGGAACAGAAGGTGATGAAATTGATTTCAAGGAAAATAGGTCTTTCCCAACAGATGAGTTCTCTGAACCAAGGCATGTCTTTCATCATCATCCACACATAGATACTCTTATTTCATATGTTCCTGTATACGATCCGCTGTCAACTCAGAACATTGATGTTCCCTCTACTCAAGTACTAATTGAATAAGAACATCATCCTTCCACAAGCCCTTGTTCCACCTCAGCTGAAGATGACTCACCTAGAACTCATGATCAAGATGATTCTCCTGTTGTCTGTGAATCATCACTTCTTGAAATAGCTGATGCAGACATAGACACAGAGATTGTTTTTGAAGAGAGTCCTCCTACTCAGCAAGATGAAACTCAAGTTGTACTCTCATCTTTCATACATGTTCCTGTCTATGACTCCCCAGCTCCTCAAAGCAAATGGTCAAGAGATCAACACATTCTTCTTGTCAACATTATTGGTGAACTAATAAGTGTGTAAACACTTATCCTTTTGCCACTAAAATCAAGGAAAAACAAGACCTAATCATGTGTTTAATATCGTAAAATTCAGAATTATGCGTGGTTTTGTGTTTTTGTGTGAAATAGGTACAAATGATCAAAAGGAAAGAAAACACGGGATTTCACGGTCAAATGTTGAAGAAAAGTCCAAGAAAGAGACGAAGACAAAGTCAAAAGACCAAAAGTGTGCCCAAGTTCACGAAAACCGGCTAAACCGACACGAGTTTGAAGAAAAAGAACGAGGAAGCCAAAAACAAGTATGTTTTTAGTGGATTTAATATTAAATTAAAGATTTTAGCCAAGTGGGTCCCACATTAGCTAATGGGCTCAAAAACCCATTAGTATTTGGGTACTACCTTACCGTTGGATAAAAAGCCCATCAATGGCCCAACTTTTCTTAACATACGGATGGAGTATTTGGTTTACCAAGCCCATTTGGCTAAATATCTTTGCACGGATGAAACGAGTTTGCTAGTCAAATTCCTTGGTCAAACAGACACCCCACACACACACACTTATAACTTACTTTACCCACCCCATTTATTTTATTTACTTTCGATACAAACGAGAAATAACCCTTCACCTTCACCTTTCTCTCTCACTAAACAAAACAAACACAGCCTCCCATTTACTCAATCTCAAACCCTAATTTACCCTTATCACTTAATTGCATCAAAGAAAATTGGGGGTTTTACCCAAATCGTGTGATTCACACACTTGGGGATTAAATCCCCAAGTTTATTGGAAGCAACTCACTGGTGGTCCTCATCTCACGTGGCTCAATCCTTTTTTGTGATTGGATAAACCACCTCACCACACCCCCTTCACCAATCAAATGAGTCCACATCATCTTTCAAGAAACATAAGAAACACATCTCCCAATCCACGCTAGCAATCCATGTGCCCCTAGGAGCATATCAGCCGTTGATCAAGAGAAGGGAAAGAGAATGAAGAAAAGAGCAGCGGGGATTTGATTTCTTACTCAAGAAGCTTCCTCAACAAGTTTTCTAGGGTTTCTCTATAAAAACCCCATAAAAGATGTAATCAGTGTGCCTCACTTTTATTTTATTTTTTAATTTCTGCAAAAATTAGATTAGATTTAAATTTGTATTTTTCTTTTCAAAGTATTGTATTTAATTTCCAGTTATTAATAAAATTTATATATAGTTTAAATTCGTGACTCTTTTTATTAAAGTTAATTGCAATTTAAATTTATGTTCTTATTTTGAAATAATTAAATTAAGATAAAAGTGGTTGAAATAATTTTCCCTACTGGAAGATTATAAAAAAATCTGGTCGGATAGAATTTGGTTCGAAGAAGTGTATTTGGTTCCTGGTTCGAGTGTTTGGTTCGAAGATTGATGGTGATGATTCGGTTTGGTTAAGGTTTTGTTCATAAGGAGGCTCAGCGCCTTACCTTCGGCCCAACGGTTTCGTCTCCAGGTTCTAGTTCTTATTTTTTACCAGTTATAGATTAATAGTTTTATTTGTCTAAGTTTCGGGTTATATAGATCGGCTTTTGTGGTACTGTTTTTAGATTAGTCTTGTTTGGAATCTGCTCGTCTATTATCTGTTTAGATTTTAATCTGAGTTTTAAATTTGTTAAAAGTTAATTGTTTTTATTATTATTTGATTTACTTAGTCTGGTTAATTGGCTTTACGTTTGGATTTTGATAGTTTATTGCTTTCGGTTTACTTGACTACTTGATTTTGTAACTTGATCTAAGTTGCTATTTTAATCAGTGTTATATCTGCTCATTTGCTCTGAATTTGAGATAGTAGTATTATGGGTTAATTTACTTTTCTAATCAAGTTTTCATAACTGCTGATAGGTGTGAAAACACCCATCCTTTTACCACTTATTTCTGGCTAAAACAAGACCAAAACACGTATTTAATATCATTTGTTTGGAATTATGCGTGGTTTTTGTGTTTATTGTGTTTTCAGAGTCAACCGGATGAATATTAAAGAAAACATGGGATTGCACGGGTTTTATCGAAGAAAAAGACTCAAGACGAAGTCTATTGTCCAAGAGATGCAAAGGATTTGAAGTCATTGTGCCTATTTGAAGATTTATCGAAGAATAGAGCCAAAGATGGAAGATTCATATATGTCGAAGAACTCGAGTCTATTAAACAAAAGATTATAAGACGAGTTGGAATTATTCACCGACACTTCTCAAAATCCAATGTCGGAAACGTTTATTTAAAGAAACGTAAAGACTAAAGAAGAAAGAAGAAAAGAAGCCCAAAACAAAGCCCATTCACAAGCCCACCATCACAAGAGACGCCTATATATATAGGATTTCACTTCACATTTTGGGGAGTTAGTCTTAGTTTTTCATTTTTTTCATTCTCTCTAGTTTTAGAGAGAGAAAGTTCTCAACTTTCTCTCACTAGGATTTTTCCTTCCTTCATTTTTACCTTTTCAAGTTTTAAGCTTTTTGTATTTTGGATTTCACTAATCTAATTCAAGTTAAGCTTTTTGTTCCTTAATCTATTTCTACCTTTCTTTATTTTATTTTGATCTTAATCCGAAAAGTTAATGCTTGATTCGATTGGTTCTCAAATCGTGTTGATTTTGATGTTTCGTGATTAAGAGGTTGATCTTCATATTCCTACATAAGCTCTCCTACGAATAAGCTATAAGCTTTTGATGCTTATTAGCTTCTTTGTATTCTCGGCTTATTCATTTGCAAGCTTTGTTTTAAAAAGTTTTCTTATTTGATGTTTTGTTCATTAAGTCTCGGATATTAGATTTCAAAAGTTAAACGAATTTGTGCTTATTAAATCTTTGAGAAGTTTGAAAATGCTTATTTGATTACTGCTTATTGGATTAAACTTATTTTCTTTCTTGGACGTCTTTGCCATCTCATTAGGTTTTACTGCTATGATCGTCTAGAGTGCGATCAGTTGTCCCTTCCCTGGTACGATCTACGCCCACGATCACTTACTTTGATCTGGGATGCGATCGGGTCGCTTGTCCCTGCTACGATCGCCTAGAGTGCGATCCATTGTTACGATCCAGAACCACGATCAAGACCAAGATCACTAGCTGCGATCGTGGTTGCGATCTGTTAGTAAGATCGTCCTTCTTCCATCGTACTAGTGAGTACGATCCATTCTTTGGT
Organism: Glebionis coronaria; assembly: GCA_025667525.1. Lineage (NCBI taxonomy): Eukaryota > Viridiplantae > Streptophyta > Magnoliopsida > Asterales > Asteraceae > Glebionis > Glebionis coronaria. The sequence continues at coordinate 523,094,727 of CM046875.1, forward strand.
TATCATCGCATTGAGTGTGATTAGTGGGCACGATCGCATTGCGGTCTGGACTACATCTTGGATACGATCGGATTGCGATCTGGATTATTGTTTGAGTACAATCGAGTTACGATCGGACTCAGATTTATGTTTTGTTTTTGCTTAATTTTTCAAATCTAGTATTTCCCGCTCTTTTACATAGTTTATTCCCAACTTGTTTTTAAGTTTTTGAATTGTCAAGTTTTAATTTCCAAAGTTGCACGCTCTTATTTGTAGTTTGATTCTAAGACTTCTAATTTTCTCAACGACAATTTTAATTACTTGCATTTAGTTTAAAATTTAGATAACTAAAACCAAATCCCCTATTTGTAACCAAGAACAATCATTCCACTTTCAACCGTGATCAATTCGAGAGGATTCCGAGAACAAATATTGAACCCAATGAAAAACACTGTATCAAATGGCGTCGCTGCCGGCTCTTCTCGTTAAGATCAACAGGTTTTTGTGAGAACTTGGATTTTGGGATCCGTTCCCCGTGAACGTTACTTTTTCATAAAAATTTTCAAAAATCTTAAAAAAATATAAAATTTTCAAAAATACAAAAAAATTAAAAACCATAAAACCAAAAATATTTTTGCTTTGTTTTTGCCTTGTTAGTTCTTTTGCAGGTGCATGCGTACACGATCCACGTCTTATCAAGAGCCCGAGCCTCTCGAAGACTTAGACATGGCCGGTGTACAAAACAACAACAATAACCCACCTCTCAACAATAATAACAACAACAATAACAATCCTCCTCTTAACAACAATGAGCCTCTACCGGATAATCGCCCGATGATTGAACTTCTGCAAGCACATGTAGATGGTAACGATGATCCAATTGTCATACCCGCGATTGCAGCCAACAACTTTGAGCTCAAATCCGGCTTTATCCAGATGGTCTCTGCTCAACCATTCTTGGGACGTACCATTGATGATCCACATGACCACATTAAGAGATTCTTGCAACTCACTAATACGGTCAAATTCAATGGTGTTCCACAAGAGGTAATCCGTTTACAACTTTTCCCCTTTTCTTTAGAGGGACAAGCCCGACATTGGCTTGCTAAGGAACCGCCACAGAGTATTCTTACGTGGACGGATTTGGAGACCAAATTTATCAACTACTTTTTCCCACCCTCTCGTACTACCGCTTTGCGGAATGAAATTATCAATTTTGAACAAAAGTACGATGAGTCTTTTAGTGAATCTTGGGATCGTTTCAAAGATCTTTTAAGAAAATGCCCACAACATGGTTTTACCAAAGTGCACCAAATTAACACTTTTTATAATGGTTTAAGCATGAATGACCAAGATTCACTAAATAGTGCCTCGGGGGGTAATATTTTGGCTAAGACTTCTAATGCCGCTTGGGATATCATTGAGAATAAGTCTCGTGTGCAAACCAAGAATGTTCGGACTAATGTCGCTAGTGCTAGTACTAGTGACAGCGATAAGCGACTTGACAAAATCACTACGCTTCTTGAATCGCTTGCTACCCAAACCGCCAGCAACACCAACAGCATCAACGCTAAAAACGCTCACGACGCTCATGTCAATGCTGTTAGCCAACCATGTGAGATATGCGGGGGCCCTCACTCTTACACCACTTGTACTGCCACCCAAGACTACCCTTCTGAGAATGTGAATGCAGCATACGGTACCTATCCTCAACCCGCTTATCAAGCTCGTCCTCAAGGTGACCGCAACTTGCTTAGCTACCGTTCCAACAACTTTCTTTCCCCGCCCGGTTTTACTCCTAACAACCCAAACCTACAACAAAACCTCAACCGCCCTCCTCAACAACAACAACCTCGTGGACCATACATACCACCTCACAAACAACCACATCCACCTCAACGAAACAACCAAGTTTACCAGCAACCTGCTTATCAACCACCCGCATACAATGCCCCTCCCAACCAACCCACCGCATTACACCAAGACATTAGAACCTACATGAGGACTAACGATGTGATCGTGGACAATCTCCAACAGGAAGTGCGCAACTTGAAAGCAGACCTGGTGAAACAAGGGAACGATCTGAGAGCTGATATGAGAAACACTTTGGATAGTCAAACGAATGACTTAAAGAACATGATGGCTAGTTTCTTCCAAGGTAATCAACCCTCTTCTTCGGGTACTCTTCCGAGTAACACCGTTGCGAATCCAAGAGGGGAGATGAAAGCAATCACCACTCGCAGTGGCAAAGGTACCAAGGAACCCGAGCTTCCTATACCTCCACCGGTGATTGTGACTAAGGAAAACGAGTCACCTGCTCCTATTCCTCATCCTTCTACTTCCCCAATTCCTACGCCTCTTACTTCTACCCCTCCTCCACCCAAGGATGTGAGTGATCCTTCGATTCCAAAGCCTTCCTCTTCTTCCGATATACCTTACCCATCTAGGTTGAGGAAAGAAAAGCTCAAAAGCAAGGATGATATTCAGGTTTCGAACTTTCTCAAAATGTTTAAACAATTGAATTTTAACATCTCCTTCGCTGAGGCTCTCTCTCACATGCCTAAGTACGCGAAAATGTTCAAAGATCTTCTTAGCGACAAGGAGAAGCTTCTTGATATTGCTAACACCCAACTTAATGAGAATTGCTCTGCAGTGCTCTTAAGGAAATTGCCAACCAAGCTTGGTGATCCGGGTCGTTTCTTAATCCCTTGTAACTTACCGGGAGTAGAGAATTGCATGGCCCTAGCCGATCTAGGTGCCAGTATTAATCTAATGCCTCTAAGCGTTTGGAAGCAATTATCTCTCCCTGAGCTAGTCCCCACCAAAATGACTTTGGAATTAGCCAACCGTACGGTTGCTTATCCAGTGGGGATAGCCGAAGACGTCTTTGTAGGAGTCGACAAATTCACTTTTCATGCCGATTTCATCGTCGTCGACTACGAGATGGACCCTCGTGTGCCATTAATTGTTGGTCGTCCATTCCTGAGGACCGGTCGCACTCTCATCGATGTTGAAGCTGGTGAGCTTATCATGAGAGTGGGTGACGATAAAATCGTTTTCAACATGGGAAAGTTGTCTAAACAGCCTTATTCTAACGAGAGTGTTAATTGTATTGACGTTCTTGATGAGGCTTGTGAAGAACACTTCAAAGATGCTTGCAAAAGTATTCCTACCTCTCTTCCCAATGTTGAGACCGTTTCCTCTATCGATTCATCACTATCTCTATTTGGAGAAAGTGATTTCCTTTGGAAAGATTTGGAAGCCACCATGGGAGATGTGAACTTAGCTAATGACGATTCTACCACCAATTGGGATGAAGATCTCCGCCTCATTGAGAACCTTCTTAAAGAAGACAATCTTTCTCCACCATCTCCCACGGTTATTGCTATCGATGCTCCGACCTTGAAAACGCCTCCCATCAAAAATCCTCCGGATTTAGAACTTAAAGAGTTGCCGCCCCATCTCGAGTACGTGTTCCTTGAAGAAAACAAGAAGTCGCCTGTCATCATCGCGAAGGACTTGAAAGAAGAAGAAAAATCTCGCCTCATCGCCGTGCTTAAATATCATAAGAAGGCAATTGCTTGGAAAATTTCCATTATCCGCGGAATTGATCCGAACTTTTGTACTCACAAGATTTTCATGGAAGATGACTTTAAACCAGCAATACAGAGCCAAAGAAGGGTTAATCCTCGAATTCATGACGTCATCAAACAAGAGGTTATCAAACTTCTAAATGCTGGCTTGATCTACCCTATTTCGGATTCCCCGTGGGTAAGTCCCGTCCATTGTGTGCCCAAGAAGGGCGGAATAACCGTTGTTTCCAATGAACACAACGAGTTGATTCCCACTCGTCTCGTTACTGGGTGGAGAGTTTGTATTGACTATCGCAAACTCAATGATGCCACGAGAAAAGATCACTTTCCTCTTCCTTTCATGGATCAAATGCTCGAGCGTCTTGCGGGTAGTGACTATTACTGTTTTTTAGACGGTTTCTCCGGGTATTTTCAAATTCCCATCGATCCCAAAGACCAAGAAAAGACCACATTCACTTGTCCCTACGGAACATTTGCTTACAAACGTATGCCTTCCGGTTTATGCAATGCTCCTGGGACGTTCCAAAGGTGTATGATGGCTATCTTCCATGACATGGTGGAAGACACTATGGAAGTATTCATGGATGATTTCTCGGTTTATGGCGATTCTTTCTCTGCTTGCCTTGCTAATTTAGAACGTATGCTTAAGCGGTGTGAAGACACTCGCCTTGTTCTTAATTGGGAAAAATGCCATTTCATGGTAAAAGAGGGCATCGTGCTAGGACACAAGATCTCCAAAGCCGGTCTCAAAGTAGACCGTGCTAAAGTCGATGTTATCGCTAAGTTGCCTCCACCTTCAACCGTGAAGGGTGTGAGAAGTTTCCTTGGTCATGCGGGCTTCTACCGTCGATTCATCAAAGATTTTTCTCAAATCGCTCGCCCGATGACCCACCTCTTGGAAAAAGACACTCCTTTTATCTTTTCCAAAGAGTGTATCGAAGCCTTCAACTCGCTTAAGGATAAGCTAACTAAGGCACCCGTCTTGGTTACCCCTAATTGGGAGCTGCCTTTCGAGTTGATGTGCGATGCTAGTTACTTTGCTATTAGAGCGGTTCTGGGCCAAAGAGTGAACAAACACTTCCAACCAATCCATTACGCTAGCAAGACCATGACTGGGGCTCAATTGCATTACACGACAACCGAAAAAGAGCTTTTAGCTGTTGTCTATGCCTTTGAAAAGTTCCGCCCCTATCTTGTCCTTTCCACCACAATCGTTTACACCGATCATTCCGCGTTGAAGTACTTGTTGACTAAGCAAGACTCCAAACCAAGACTTCTTCGCTGGGTTTTGCTACTCCAAGAATTTAAAATCGAAATTCGCGATAAAAAAGGAGCTGAAAACCTAGCCGCGGATCATCTCAGTAGACTTGAGGATCCTTACCAAGGGGATCATCCGAACAAAGAAATCAATGATTCTTTTCCCTTGGAGACCTTAATGTCTATCAACTCGACTGCTGATGAAACCCCGTGGTTTGCGGACATTGCAAACTACTTGGCGGGTGGAATTCTCGTTGACGGGTTAACATCCCAGAAAAAGAAGAAGTTCTTTAACGACATTAAGACTTACTTTTGGGATGACCCGTATCTATTCAAGCAATGTGCTGACTTGATTATTCGCCGATGTGTTGATGGACCGGCAGCTTTAGAAATCCTTGACGCTTGCCACAAAGGACCCACCGGTGGTCACTTTGGTCCCAACTACACCGCCAAAAAAGTGTTTGACTCGGGATTTTATTGGCCCACCATCTATCGTGACGCTCACGAGATAGTTAAACGTTGTGATGCTTGCCAAAAATAAGGCAATATCACACATAAAGATGAGATGCCTCAAAATTTCATACAAGAATGTGAAATCTTTGATGTTTGGGGTATCGACTTTATGGGGCCATTCCCTTCCTCTAAAGGAAACAAATACATCCTTGTAGCCGTTGACTACGTTTCAAAGTGGGTTGAAGCCAAAGCTTTACCCACTAATGACGCAAGGGTGGTTTGTAACTTTTTGAAATCGCTATTCGCTAGATTCGGTGTGCCTCGTGCCATTATTAGTGATCGCGGGACTCATTTTTGCAATGACCAATTGACAAGAGTCATGGCTAAGTATGGTGTAAATCATCGTCTTTCCACCGCATACCACCCACAAACTAATGGCCAGGCTGAAATATCCAACCGAAGATTAAAGCGAATTCTTGAAAGAACCGTAGGAGAGCATCGTGCCTCATGGGCCGATAAACTTGATGATGCTCTGTGGGCTTTCCGTACCGCATACAAGACTCCGATTGGTTGTACACCATATCGTCTCGTGTACGGGAAAGCGTGCCACCTCCCCATTGAGTTGGAGCACAAGGCTTACTGGGCCTTGAAGTGGGCTAATTTTGATATCAACAAAGCCGGTGACCTACGCAAGATCCAACTCAATGAGCTGAATGAACTCCGGAATGAGGCTTATGAAAATTCTTTGATCTATAAGGAAAAGACTAAGCTCATTCACGACTCCAAGATTAAAAACCGTGAGTTCCAAGTTGGAGACAAAGTTTTACTCTTTAACTCTCGGTTGAAAATCTTTTCGGGCAAGCTGAAATTTCGTTGGTCCGGCCCATTCACCATTGCCCAAATTTTTCCATATGGTACTCTCGAGCTCGCTCAACCTAATGGACCTAATTTTAAGGTGAATGGCCAACGAGTGAAGTTGTACTTTGGTGAGGACATCTCTCAAGAGATGATTCCATCCCTCACCATGTTTCCCATGAACTAAATTTGGGTCGAGTCAGGCTCGTGACTCGGTTATAAAAAACAAGCGCTCCTCGGGAGGCAGCCCGAGTATCTATCCTTTTCTGTTTAACCTCCTAAGTGTAGGGGGCCTCTATAGGTTGTTTGTATTTGTATGGGGATGTGATTACAGGGATGAATGCACTTTTGGAACCTTCGAAGAACCGTGCTCTCGTGTTATCCAAAATCCGGTTCTATCTCTCAACTATCGTGATTCAATTTTCTTCATACTCACATTTGAAATTGACCACTTTAGTCGTCTCTTCCTTAGCTTGAATTAACCAACGTGCACAATGTCATAAGTGTAGGGGAGATTTTTCCCACACGCTTAAACATTGAGGATAATGTTTACCTTAAGTGTAGGGGGACTTCTATCGAAGTTTTAAGTGGACTTATCCATGAAAATGCCTTCATTTAACCGGAAAATCATCTTTTTCAGCATTTTTCAAATTTTTAATTAACTTTAGCCATTTAGTCGTAATTTTCAAATTTTTATCGTCGCTTTCATAGGTATATATCCTGCAATAAAGTCAAAAATATTAATAAAGTGGTGTAGCTAGTTTAGAAAGCTTTGACATATTAGGCCCGTTGCGATTATTTTGACTCAACCCGAATAGACTTATCCAAGTTTATTCTAGCTAGTATCCTTAACCATGTAGACCTTAATTGGTTTATTAGGCTAAGTATCCACGAGTCTCATTACTTGAGATTTTAAATTGTGGAGGACGAGAAATGATAGAGTCAATTATAAGTCGGTATTCTTGCACAAGCTCACTTGGTGTAATTATTTGCCTATTCTCCCATCACTTGCTAATAATTTATCTGCAATAAGTAAGGTCATACGATTTGAAAAGTTACTTAGCTTCTAGCCCAAGATCGTTTAAAAGTTGCTCGGTAATGATAAGAGTTCATAGCCAAGGCATAACTTATGAAGCGGGGCGCGAAGATTGGCGAGTCCGAAAAGGCCCTAACAAGGCATGAGGATTCCATTTTATTGCGGAAGATCCAAAGTGATGTGAAAAGCATTATTCCCAAAATCAATATGAAGGATCAAGACTCACGATGAAAAGCAATCAACTCCCATAAAGATCATGGAGAAGTCTATCCAAAAAGACCCTAACAAGGTATGAGGATAAATAGATCCAAGTCCGAAAAGGAGGCGGATCGTTGTATCTCAAAATCCCAATTAGAGATTGAAGAAATAATCATGAAGTCGTGGTCAACAAAGTTGGAGTACCCCTCAAAAGTCTCCAAGTGAAGAAACTCTATTAATGATGAGAAGACCATTATCTCAAGCACGTCTCTCAAGATATGAAGTATGAAGTACATGTCAAATATCGGCCCGAGAAAGGTCTCAAATCGTGAACCGAGTTATGCCAAGATATGAACTTTTTGATTCCCGAGAAGCAGTTTTAACAGATTTTGTCCTTTAGCTAACTATTGATCAAATCGTCCTACTTTGCTTTCAGCCTAAATAAACTATCGAAATAAGTCCAAAAAATGCATCTTCATGATCATTCTAAGACAAAAATAAAATATAAGAGATACACCTAGGAATAAGGGAGTTTAAGCATTTAATTAAGCCATGTGTGTAAGTGTTTGATTTGCTAACTTATAATAACAATGATCTTGTTTTTAAGCTTAGTTTGGGGAACGTGAAACTTGAGGGTGATAAATCTTCGCAGCACCGAAGCCCTAATGTAAGTCCTTGATCTCTTTGCAAGTTATTTCCATATAGCTATTTTCAAGTGAAAATGGTTTTCTATCCTTTTGTTTCCCTTAAAATTTTAATTTCTCTTAGTATTTTAATTTTTGTTTAGTAGAATTTTTATAAGGCCAAGGTTGATTGATTATGAGGAAAGTGTAAAATTGCCTTATCACTAAGCATTGCATGAGGGCATGGCAATGGTTAAGTGTAGGGGATTTGATAGGTGTGAAAACACCCATCCTTTTACCACTTATTTCTGCCTAAAACAAGACCAAAACACGTATTTAATATCATTTGTTTGGAATTATGCATGGTTTTTGTGTTTATTGTGTTTTCAGAGTCAACCGGATGAATATTGAAGAAAACATGGGATTGCACGGGTTTTATCGAAGAAAATACTCAAGACGAAGTCTATTGTCCAAGAGATGCAAAGGATTTGAAGTCATTGTGCCTATTTGAAGATTTATCGAAGAATAGAGCCAAAGATGGAAGATTCATATATGTCGAAGAACTCGAGTCTATTAAACAAAAGATTATAAGACGAGTTTGAATTATTCACCGACACTTCTCAAAATCCAAAGTCGGAAACGTTTATTTAAAGAAACGTAAAGACTAAAGAAGAAAGAAGAAAAGAAGCCCAAAACAAAGCCCATTCACAAGCCCACCATCACAAGAGACGCCTATATATATAGGATTTCACTTCACATTTTGGGGAGTTAGTCTTAGTTTTTCATTTTTTTCATTCTCTCTAGTTTTAGAGAGAGAAAGTTCTCAACTTTCTCTCACTAGGATTTTTCCTTCCTTCATTTTTACCTTTTCAAGTTTTAAGCTTTTTGTATTTTGGATTTCACTAATCTTATTCAAGTTAAGCTTTTTGTTCCTTAATCTATTTCTACCTTTCTTTATTTTATTTTGATCTTAATCCGAAAAGTTAATGCTTGATTCGATTGGTTCTCAAATCGTGTTGATTTTGATGTTTCGTGATTAAGAGGTTGATCTTCATATTCCTACATAAGCTCTCCTACGAATAAGCTATAAGCTTTTGATGCTTATTAGCTTCTTTGTATTCTCGGCTTATTCATTTTCAAGCTTTGTTTTAAAAAGTTTTCTTATTTGATGTTTTGTTCATTAAGTCTCGGATATTAGATTTCAAAAGTTAAACGAATTTGTGCTTATTAAATCTTTGAGAAGTTTGAAAATGCTTATTTGATTACTGCTTATTGGATTAAACTTATTTTCTTTCTTGGACGTCTTTGCCATCTCATTAGGTTTTACTGCTACGATCGTCTAGAGTGCGATCAGTTGTCCCTTCCCTGGTACGATCTACGCCCACGATCACTTACTTTGATCTGGGGTGCGATTGGGTCGCTTGTCCCTGCTACGATCGCCTAGAGTGCGATCCATTGTTACGATCCGGAACCACGATCAAGACCACGATCACTAGCTGCGATCGTGGTTGCGATCTGTTAGTAAGATCGTCCTTCTTCCATCGTACTAGTGAGTACGATCCATTCTTTGGTTAAATCGCATTAAGTGAGATTAGTGGGCACGATCGCATTGCGATCTGGGATCGGATTGCGATCTGGATTATTGTTTGAGTACAATCGGGTTACGATCGGACTCAGATTTATGTTTTGTTTTTGCTTAATTTTTCAAATCTAGTTTTTCCCGCTCTTTTACTTAGTTTATTCCCAACTTGTTTTTATGTTTTTGAATTGTCAAGTTTTAATTTCCAAAGTTGCACGCTCTTATTTGTAGTTTGATTTTAAGACTTCTAATTTTCTCAACGACAATTTTAATTACTTGCATTTAGTTTAAAATTTAGATAACTAAAACCAAACCCCCAATTTGTAACCAAGAACAATCATTCCACTTTCAACCGTGATCAATTCGAGAGGATTCCGAGAACAAATATTGAACCCAATGAAAAACACTGTATCAACTGCTTATTTGATTCTACTGATTTAGATATTTTCTTAGTTTTGATTGATAACTCATAAGTTAGTTTACTTTGCTTATTGTTATAAGTTTTTTTATTAGTTTTTATTGTTTTTTTAGTATCAACTTATTAGCTTATTGCTTTTCAACTGCTTATATGTTTAGTTGTATGTGCTTATTGGGTTTAGTTTTTATTGCTGATATATTACTGCATAAGCAAACAGATCCAATTGATCAGTTTGATTCTTAATTCTGTCCAAAAAATTAGCATAATAATCGTCCATAGCTAGAATCGAACCCTGGACCTTCTGTTCAGCAGCTCATAGCCTTACCATCTTAGCTAGACCACTTTTTGAGTTTAATTACACGTTAACTAATTAATACAGATTTAAAAGTTACTGTCAGTTTATTTAGTTTAAATACAAGTTTTGTTTTATTAAATTTATTTAAAAGTTTTATATCAATTTTCTTTTATTCAGTTTTTAAAATAAATTAAAAGATAAAAAAAATATTTTATTTTAATTACTTTTATAATTTTAAATTAGTTTTCAATTTAGTTTTATTTAAAAATAGATTTCATTTAAAGTTTTTAGTTTAAAATTAATTAGATTTAAATTTAGGTTTAAGTTTTATTTCAAAAATTAGTTTTCAAATTTCTTTAAATAAGTTTTAAATTAGTTAATTTAATAGTTTTTAATTATATAGTTTTTAGTTCTTAAAAATGCAAAAAAGAATTTCATTCTCCAAGAACAAATAGTCTTACGTTTAATTGGAAATCAATTTCGAGTCGAGTCGAGGAAAACGAACTTTAATTGACTAAAGTTCCAACATTAAATTGGCGCCGCTGCCGCTTCGCTCGTTACGATTGAAGATTTCGTGAGACGTTTGGATTTTGGGATCCGCTCATTTTAAACGTTAATTTTCTTGCACAAAATAAAAAACATAAAAAAATCAAAAACTTAAAAATACAAAAAAATTAAAAAAATCACAAAAGCAAATTCTTTCCTAAGATTTGCACCAAAAAAATTAAAAAATCCAAAAGTAATACTTTTTCCTAAAAGTATTACACCACAAAATATTACGTATTAGTGTTATTTTTCTTAGTTCGATTTCTTTCGATTTTTCTTGCGAATACATATTTTTCTAAAAAATACAAAAAGATTTTTCTTTTACTATATTATATTACGTAGCACAATTAATTTACCTACTTTTCAAATAAGGCCTTAGTTGGGATTTCATCACCTAACTATTGTATTCGAATCCTAAATGAAATAAAAGGGCAAAATAGATAAATACTGGTAAGACGTTTGAACTCGACATATACAAACTATAAGGTGGGTATAAGGCGACGTGCTATAAAAGACCGTCTAAGGAAAAAGGCTTTAAGTGCTTTGTGCCACCTCGTTTCCCCGCTTGCTTGTGCGTATATTGAGAGGGACGACCGATTATTGGTTTTCCAACTCAAGTAGTATTAAGTATATATTTTTGTATCTTTTTATTATTGCACCTCGAGAGGGATAATCCCTTTCCTCTCAAAGTCGACCGAGGTCACCTACCTCATTCCAAGTTTTAATTGTATGCGCACTCGTGCGCATACATACATACCAATTGGTGTACCAAACACTTCTAATTCTTCCAAAAAGAAGAATAAGAAGAAAAACAAAAAGACCGTCATTCAAGCCGATCCCGAGAATCGTGCTTTCGATAATACAATGGCAACAGATAACCGACCTATGATTGAGATTCTACAATCTCACGTTGAGGGAAACGATGACGCTATCGTTGTCCCCGCAATTGGAGCAAATAATTTTGAAATCAAAACGTGTTTTATTCAAATGGTTTTCGCTACACCATTTTTGGGTCGTTCCCAAGATGACCCCCATGATCATATCAAGAGATTTATCCATTTGACTAATACGGTGAAATACAATTGGGTGCCACAAGAGGCTATTATTTTACAACTCTTTCCTTTTTCCCTCGAGGGACAAGCCCGGATTTGGCTTGATAAGGAACCACCCCAAACTATTACTACATGGAGTGATTTAGAGACCAAGTTCATTAACTACTTTTTTCCACCATCACGGACCACCTCTTTAAGGAATGACATCATTACCTTTGAACAAAAGTATGGGGAAACTTTTAGTGAGTCTTGGGATCGATTTAAAGAGCTTTTAAGAAAATGTCCACAACACGGTTTCACTAAAGTTCATCAAATCAATACGTTTTACAATGGTTTAACTCTTAATGACCAAGACTCACTTAATAGTGCCGCGGGGGGCAATATTCTTGTGAAATCAATGAACGAGGCTTGGGCTATAACTGAAAACAAGGCTAAAGTACAAACCAAAAGTCTTAGGGCTACTATGGCAAGTGCTAGTTCTAGTGAGAACGACAAAAGAATTGATAAGCTTACTTCGCTTGTTGAATCAATTGCTTTATAAACCAAAGAAATAAAGGGTCAAGTTAATGCCTTAAAAGAAACTAGTGAAACGTGTGAGACTTGTGGTGGACCACATTCATATTTTAATTGTGACAAGGTTTAAAATCAACAACAACAAGTTTGTGCTTATAACACCAATGCCAATGAGAGGGTTCAATTTGAACCAAATGTTGATGTTAACCATTTGTCTTATAAGAGTACTAACTATTTGGCTCCCCCGGGTTTTGTAGCTCCACAAAGACCACCCCCACCCGCCCAAAATACCCAAAACCAAAATAGGAACCAAGGTCCTCAAATGGGTAATTTTCAAGGGAATGCAAATCAAGGGAATTTGAATGGTCAAAATCAAGGGTTTCAAAATAATAACCAAGGTTTTCATAATAACAACGGTTTTTAACCTCAATATCAAAACCAAGGTTTTCCTAATCAAGGTTTTCCTAATCAAGGTTTTCCTAATCAAGGGTTTAACAACCAAGTGTATAATCAAATGAATATGCATAATCCTCAAATGGACTTGGTTCTACAAAAATTGACCGACCATGAGCGAATTATGAGAGAGATGCAAGAATCGACCGATAAGAAATTTTTGACAATGATTCAAGCCCTTAGACCCCAAGGAGCCTTACCTTCTAATACCGAGATTAACCCTCGTGCTAATGTGAGCGCTATCACTACTCGAAGTGGAGCCAATTTATTGGGACCTTCCATCTCTTTGCCCATAAAGGAGAGACAAGGCCTGGAGGTCATAATGAGTAATCCTACTCCCCCTTCGGTGATTCCTCCCACTACCACTCCTAGTACTAGTGCTCCATTGCCCAAAGAGCCTAACCATAAGGTTGTTCAAGAAGCGAGTCCTTCTCCTTCTCCTTCTCAACCTTCAAAGTCTAAGCCCAATATTCCTTATCCGTCTAGGTTAGACAAGGCTAAAGTGCTCACCAAATATGACGTTCATGTCTCCAACTTTCTGAAAATGATTTCCAATGTGAATGTTAACATTACCCTTATTGAAGAACTTGCTCAAATGCCAAAATTTGTGAAAATGTTAAAAGATTTGTGATGTAGTGATTTTTGCTACTCTTTAGGAAAAGAGAGCAATTAGGGCACGTAATGAATACGACGATTTAGGAAAACCGTGTATTAATGACCCTAAAATGAGTTCGTTCTCAAGGAGGCTTAGTGTGTGTGTAATGAATAGATTATCTTTGTGATTATATTTGTTGAGAAAGAAAAATAGAAATGAGATTAGAAGAGAATGACGGTTACGAAGACGGATTAAACTAAGGCGAAAAAGGTGTACAAGTAAAACCGTAAAAAGTTCTAAAATTAAAATTTTAACCTAAAAATTTCTAAAAATTAACAAAAATCCATAATAATATTCTAAGAGTTTACAACAAATCCAAACTTGCTAATACCTTTTAATTAATTAGATAATGACTTTTTAATGCTAATTAAAGCCCTAAAAATCAAAATTAATTATTAAAAAGTCCCAAACAAGATTTTAGAGTCTGTAAACCTCAAAAATACCCTAATTAAGCTAAAAAGTATTTTTCAAAATTTCAAAATCACTAAAAACTATTTTTAAACAATTAAAAACTACTAAAATTAATTAAAACTTAAATTAATTCTAGAAAATAATTAAAAGACTTTAAAAATATTTGGAAAGTTGCAAAAATCCTAATTAAGTGTTTAGAACCTAGGAAAAATATAAAAACTTAGAAAATCAGACTTTTAATTTTTAATAATAAAATAATATTAAAATAATATTAAAAATCCAAAAATCATAAAAAAATTCTAAAAACTTGCAAACTAGCTTAATTTAACCTAAATAACTCAGAAATGAAAGTGAAATTACCCAAATACCCCTAATGGGCCTAGAAAATGGGCTAAACCCAAAACAGTACCTTATTGGGCCAAATTTGGGCCCAATAATAAGAAGTGTTCAAAATAAGCCCAAAAAGCACAGGTTGACTCAAAATTTGATTTTAAACAACTTTTTCCAAAGGCCCAAAAGCTGAAAATGTGAAATAAGCTAGCTTATAACAAGCAACTTATTCTTAATGGGCTTTTTGGCCCATTAAGCTATAAGCCAATGCCATAAGCTAAAATTTGACACACAAGCTTCTTTTGACCTAAATAAGACTTCTGCGAAAAGAAATTTTAAATAAGCCCAAGGAATAAGCCTGAAAATGCAATAAGCAATCTACAGAAAACGACAAAATAGTCGTTTTTGAGTTCTAGGTCACCCCAAGTGCTGATTCAAGTTTCTATAGCTTCTAAATGACTTAATTAAGCAAAATCAACAAAGAGTTTTCAAATAAGTTGACTCAATAAGCTGGAAAAAGCAAATAAGCACTTATGTAAAAGTCAAATAAGTTGGTTTTCTAGTAAAAAGTCAAAGTCAAAGTCATAGTCCAATAAGCTCCAGTCTACTTAAATGGGTCAAATAATGAAGACATATCACAAGCTTCCACAATAAAGCCTGCTAAGAATCAACAAAGTTAGAAGCACAAGTATAAAAATCAGAAACTTGAAAAATCTTGATTAATGCAACCTTGTTACCCCACACTTGATTATCCCCAAGTTATAAGCCTCACCACACCTTAATCAACTCAATTAGGATGCTATGATCAGCCCTATAACCCATGAATTCCAAGATAGAAACAAGAACTTAGCAAAATATCAAGAAAATGAGAAAATGTGCAAACTTTTGCACACTCCTCTTTTGAAAACAGGTTTTAAACTTCAAATTCAGTAAGCAATAAACATAAACAAGCAGAAATAAGATGGCACTTGGTCTTTCTTCAAAACACTTAACTCAAATTCATTAAACTGAAAAGGGATTTACAAGTGTTTGAACAAAGGAAAAACCAAAAGCAAAGCAAAAATGTGAGGTCCTAAGCCTTTATATAGGCATACATGTTGTCTAGGAAAGCTGAGAAAAACGTAACCCTAGCTACTGAAGTCCCATTTTTGCCCTTGTAGAATTTGAATTTCTTGGAGTCTTGTGAAGAATCTTTTGGCCTTTTGTTGAAGCTGGCGAAGGGAAAATGCATCCAAGGGTGTAGATGAAGCTTGAAAAGTAAGCCAAGTTCTTGAATGTTGGATTTGCTGGCCTGCTTTGTTTGGACGTGAAGAGTGGGTCAGGGGAGGGTTGGCAATGTCACATGCATGAGAGTGATGGGAGTTTAGGGGTTGGGTTTTGATAAAGAGGCCATTAATCAAGATTCTGGAGGTTATTAGAGCTTAATTACAAGTAATTAAGAAATCCCTAATTTTATCAAGAACATGAAGAATAGGTTGTTTGATCTTGTTTGGGATTTAAATATGTGTTTAGGCGTGAGTTAAACTTAATTAATAATTAAGTTTAAACCGGTGGTGAGTGGACTGGTGAGGTGGCAAAATGGAGAGAGGGGATTGGTGGAAATTGTGAGTGGGGTGAGGTGGCAGTTTATGATTGGTTAAGGTTACTAGGTTGTCTGGCCAGCTTTGAACCTCCATCTTTTAACAACTTGTCATTTTCATTCCAAACCTTGTCAACGCCCATTTTAGTTATAACAACTTTGGCAACTTTGCATTTTTGCCCCAAAAACTTTTACAAAGTGAATTCAGGGGTATTTCTTGCCATTTTTGAATTCTTCAAGGACTGATTTGGTATTTTGATAATGGATAATGGTCTTGACTTGTATAATTGATGTTTTGGAGGATTGAATTTGCCAAGTCTTGTTTGATGAGGGACCATTCTTGCCAAATGTTGAAAGTTGAGGGTCCTTTTTGTAATTTTGGGATTTTCAAAGGACCAAACTTGTAATTTCTTGTACTTTGAAGGACTTCATGATGTGTTTGACTTTGTGGATGATATTGGTTGACAATTTAGCTTTGTTGAGGGGCTAAACTTGCTAATTCTTCAAAGTGGATGGCCCTTTTTGTAATTTTGACAAACTTTAGGGACCAATCTTGTAATTATGAAGATACAAGGGTATAAAGTGTCAATTATTCAATATTGGAGGACCCTTCTTCATAATTCTTCAAATCTTCAAGGGTAAATCTTGGGAAAGTCTTCATTAGGGCTTGGTTCATTGTGCGGCTTCGTTTCCCGTGTTCGTTTTTGCATGATTCTTGTGATTTTTTGTCATTTTCTCAATATCCGTACCTAAAATACACAAGCAACAAACACAAGCATATATATGGGTATTTTGATGATATTTAATGCATTTTAAGCCCTATTTGGAAGATGAGACTATGTATAAAAGCAGTCTCATCACTCCCCCATACTAAACCATTGCCGTGCCCTCACGCAATGCTAGAATAAAGTATCGTAGCATCTCCAAAATTCATTTTTATTCACTTTATTGAATGACAAACTAGCTATACTACTACTATTACTAGTACTTGTGTTTTAGACATAATGTATGATTTTCATCGCAAAATGGGACGTTTAGGTTCATAGAATAAGAACACGTGAATGCTTCGTTAGAAATAATTTCATCGTCCTCGATTTTCACCCCAATTCCATGCCAAGCGTGCAACGAGATCATTGTCATTATAAGTTAGTAATGCTAAGACTACTCATATGCCCTAATCACGTACTTATCCTCCCATTATTCCTAAGTTGTATCTCTTATATTTTATATTGTCTTGAATGTTTCACGAGGATACATTGTTTGACTTATGCGATAATAGAGATTTAGGTCTAAAAATAGAGTCCTAACGGTGTAACCAAGACCATCAAATCAATAACCCCTCCTAATAGACAACGATGTCAAAAAATTAAGTTGACAAGAAGAATCGATAAACACGGTTTTATAACGGTTTTGAACATGAGACTTATTACCAAGACTTTTATACGCCCCCTAACGGAAGGGCCTTATTATCTTTGGTTTTCCTCCATCTTTTATTCAACTTCGCCATGAAGCTTTTATTGTGACTTCGGTCTTGCCTTGCCTTTTATTATCCACCTCATCGGTAGTTTTATTAGCCAAAGACGTATATCCTCACGTTAAGGCGAATTTTGGATCTTTACAGCTTCGAAGATTAAGGCTTGATTCACTTTCAATTTTGCATAGATTTTTCGGCCTTGTGGGGCTCCAAATTGTTTGCTTGATTTAGGTGAGCACTTGAAATCTTATTATTGGGTGAAGCTTTTGATTATTCGGGTGCCAATACTTCAAAACCGTGACGCTGGCGATACCTTAATGTCTTCCCAATTTAATTACACGGAAGCTACTAGAAAAGACTAGAAACCCAACAATCCTAACTAAACCGCTAAGTCAATATTTATTAAGCAAAAAATATTTACATGTGAAGGGAGAATAAGCAAACAACAAGAACACATAAGTTTTTGAAAGAATACGAGTACTCTACGTTTAGCATAGTAACTTATAATTAACCCTATCATTTCTCTTCCTCATTTAAGAGACTTAGCCTAATGTGTAGTTAAGGAATCAAAGCTAAGTGCTCAACACGCACGGTCGAGTCAAAAATTACTCTTATTCTCGCCATCGGAAAACCTACATTCGTGTCTTCAAACACTTATAAAACATGAGAAAATTTTTAAAATTTGGCCATTTTTAGCCTTATTTTGCAACAAAACGATAAACAAAAAGATAAACTTTGGAAACTGTGAAGGTTTGGCAAGGCAAGTATCTATTCACCCCCCATACTAAAGTTAAACATTTTCCTCTATGTTTCGAGTCTAGGGGTGCAAACACCCCCATACTAGAGACGTAGTCGAATGCCTAATCTAGCATGGAAAAGGTGTAACCAATAAATTAATAGCCATTTATGAAGCGTGCTAATAACCTAAGGTTAGAACATCAAAAGGATATATCATGGATATTGAGAAAGTCTTCAAAGAAAACGATCGAGTGCTCCCATAAACGAACACGAGAGGCTCCAATCGTGAAGATCATGATCATTTAAAGTCCACAATTCACAAACAACCACGGAACAAAGGTTGGAAGGGCCCAAATCCCCACACGTTAACTACATTAGAAAGCGATAATATATACATAAGATAAGCATGGGACTCCCCCACGAGGCACCTCGTTTTTTATTACCGAGTCATGAGCTCGACTCGATCCCCTCAATACTAATTATCATTGGGGAAGGTGACTTGGTCGAGGTAGTTCAAGGATGGAACTTCCCCGTCAAAGTAGTGCTTCAACCTATGTCCATTTACCTTGAAGTTAGGACCATCATCTTGAGCTAGCTCGATGGTCCCATATGGAAACACTTGAGTCACGGTGAATGGACCGGACCAACGGGATTTAAACTTATCGGAAAAGATTTTCAAGCGAGAATTAAAAAGCAAAACTTGATCCCCAGTGTTAAAAACCCGGTTTTTAATTTTAGAATCATGCAACTTTTTAGTCTTTTCTTTGTAAATCAATGAATTTTCATAAGCAATGTCCCTCAATTCATCTAATTCATTTAATTGCATTTTCTGGTATTTTCCCGCGGTCTCCATATCATCATTACAATGCTTTAGGGCCCAATAAGCCTTTTGTTCTAATTCGATAGGCAAATGACAATTCCTTCCATACACAAGCTTATAGGGAGTGCACCCAATGGGCGTGTTATAAGCGGTCCTAAAGGCTCATAAGGCATCGTCC
Source organism: Glebionis coronaria (assembly GCA_025667525.1). Taxonomy (NCBI): domain Eukaryota; kingdom Viridiplantae; phylum Streptophyta; class Magnoliopsida; order Asterales; family Asteraceae; genus Glebionis; species Glebionis coronaria. The sequence goes on from CM046875.1 coordinate 523,113,762, forward strand.
AACTTATCCGACCACAATTGTCGGTTTTCCCCAACGGATCTCTCCAAGATCCTCTTCAACGCTCGGTTTGAAACCTCGACTTGCCCACTCGTTTGTGGGTGATAAGACGTAGAAAGCCGATGTGTAACCCCATATTTCCTTAGGACCCTTTCGAATTGGTCGTTACAAAAATGGGTTCCACGATCGCTTGTGATCGCACGAGGGGTTCCAAACCGAGAAAACAAGCTTTTCAAGAACTTAACTACCACACGAGCATCATTGGTGGGCAAGGCTTTGGCCTCCACCCACTTAGAAAGGTAGTCAACCGCAACGAGAATGTAGTTATTACCACGAGATGATGGGAACGGCCCCATAAAGTCTATACCCCAAACGTCAAAGATCTCACACACTTGGATGATATTTTGTGGCATTTCATCTTTTTGTGAGGCTTTTCCTTGTCGTTGGCATGAATCACAAGACTTCACAAGATCTTGTGCATCTCGGTAAATAGTAGGCCAAAAGAAGCCGGCATCAAACACCTTCTTAGCCGTGAGATTAGCACCGTGGTGACCACCCGTGGGTCCCTCATGGCAAGCTCTAAGGATGTTAGAAGCTTCGGTGCCAAATACACAACGTCAGATGATTTGATCCGCACAAGTTCGAAACAAGTAAGGGTCCTTCCAAAAGTAAAACTTGACGTCACGAAATAATTTTCGTTTTTCTTGAGTCGTCATACCCTTAACGATGAAGTTACCCGCATGGTAATTTGCAAAATCCGCAAACCATGGGGTGGAAGGATCAAGCTTAGAATTCACTACACCAAGTGTCTCGAGCGGAAATGTTTCGGTGATTTCCTTGGGCTCGTAAACACTTTGGTGAGGATCTTCCAAACGAGAAAGATGATCGGCCGCTAGATTCTCAGCTCCTTTTTTGTCAACGATGGTGTGATCAAATTCTTGAAGGAGGAGAATCCAACGAAGTAATCTAGGCTTAGCATCTTGCTTTGCCATGAGATACTTGATAGCCGAATGATCCGTATACACTATGCATTTAGCTAAGACGAGATAAGGTCGGAACTTCTCAAATGCATACACCACGGCAAGGAACTCCTTTTCCGTTGTAGTGTATTTTAGTTGAGCCTCGGTCATCGTCTTGCTAGCATAGTGAATAGGAAAGAAGTGCTTATCATGACGTTGCCCCAAAACGACCCCAATAGCGTAATCACTAGCATCACACATGAGCTCAAAGGGGAGGTTCCAATTAGGAGCAACAAGAATGGGAGCTTCGGTAAGTTTCCTCTTAAGGATTTCAAAGGCTCGTACACAATCTTCGTCAAAGACAAAACGTGCCTCTTTTTCAAGAAGATGTGTAATGGGTCGAGAAATTTTCGAAAAATCCTTGATGAATAGACGATAAAAGCCCGCGTGGCCTAGGAAACTCCTAACTCCCTTAACGGTTTTGGGATGAGGTAATTTGGCGATGACGTCTACCTTAGCTTGATCTACCTCAATCCCCGATTTCGGGACCTTGTGCCCTAAGACGATTCCACTCTTAACCATAAAATGACATTTATCCCAATTGAGCACAAGGTTGGTTTCCTCACAACGTTTTAACATTCTCTCTAGATTCGACAAACACGAAGTGAAAGAATCACCAAACACGGAAAAGTCATCCATGAAGACTTCCATCGTCTTCTCGATCATGTCATGAAAAATAGCCATCATGCACCTTTGAAAGGTTCCCGGTGCATTACAAAGTCCGAATGGCATTCTACGATAGGCAAACGTTCCATATGGACACGTAAACGTAGTTTTTTCTTGATCACGAGGATCGATGGGAATTTGGAAGTAACCGGAAAAACCATCTAAAAAGCAATAGAAATCGTTTCCCGCAAGACGCTCCAACATTTGGTCCATGAAGGGCAAGGGAAAATGGTCTTTTCGAGTGGCTTCATTCAACTTTCGATAGTCAATGCACACTCTCCATCCGGTCACGAGTCTAGTGGGAATCAACTCGTTGGCATCGTTTGGCACAACGGTCATTCCTCCCTTTTTAGGGACACAATGAATAGGACTCACCCGAGGGCTATCGGAAATAGGGTAAATCATTCCCGCGTCAAGGAGTTTAAGGACCTCCTTTTTGATGACGTCGTGAATTTTGGGGTTCTGACTTTAGATTGCGGGCTTGTAATCCTCCTCCATTAAGATTTTGTGGGTACAAAACTTGGGATCGATCCCCTTAATGTCGGATAACTTCCACGCAATTGCCCCTTTGTGATCCTTTAGAACATCGACAAGTGCGGTTTTTCATCATTCGAAAGTTCCTTTGCAATAATAACCGGCAACTTGTCGTCCTCCTCCAAATAGACATATTCGAGATGAGGAGGTAAATCTTTCAACTCAAGGATAGGTGGTTCCTCAAGTGAAGATTTGGGCTCGATACTCATAACCTCCTCGGGTGGAGGAAATGGGAAATCGTTAAGAAAATCCTTGATAATCGAGAAGTCCTCATCGTTGTCGAGGTCTTCGTCACAAGTACGTGGAACATCGAATTCTTCCAACGTAAAACCACCACCTTCAAATGGAGTGAAGGTTGGTGTCGAATTATCAAGAATTGGATCTAACATAGTGGGATTGCCACTAGTTTCTTCATCACCAAAACCTAGAACTTCTTGTGAAAATTCCTCGCAAACCACGTCAATCATATCAATGAGGTTTATGGTTGCAACGGAATAAACATGAGAAATTTGAGAGTTTTGAGTTGCGTTTATAACAAGTTCCTCGTCGTTGAAACGTAAGGTGATCTTTCTAGCATGAACATCGATCAAAGCCATAGACGTATCTAAAAACGAACGACCTAAAATGAGAGGAACTTGAGGATCCGTGGGGATATCAACAACGATAAAGTCTACGGGATAGTAGAACTTCCCCACTTTCACAAAAACGTCTTCCGCCAAACCACATGCGGGAATCGTGGAATGGTCGGCCAACTCGATAGACATTAGTGAAGGAGTAAGATTAGGAAGATTGAGCGACTTGAAGATTGCAAGTGGCATCAAGTTAATGCTAGCACCAAGATCGGCCAAGGCGAAGCATTCCTCCATATCTTGGATTGCACAAGGAATCAAGAATTTACCGGGATCACCGACTTTTTGAGGTATACGATTAAGATAAACCGACGAACAACTAGACAATTGGTGCAATTTCTCCTTGTTGTTCAACATACTCTTAAAGTTAGCGGCAAATCGAGGCATCATGACCAAAGCATCGGCGAAACTCACATTAAGGTGCAAATCATGAAACATTTTCATAAAAAGCTCAAATTGATAATTGTCACGCTCTTGACGTTTCTCCTTCCTAAGTCTCGATGGATAGGGCAAAGGTGGTGTGGGTTGAGGCATAGTAGGCATAGCCTTTGGAATCTCGGGTTCCAATGATGGTAATGGGTCAACCGTAGGTGTGGCATGAGCGATACTTCGTAGGATTGGCACATGCTCCTTTTGGACCACCACCTCGGGTTCTTCCTCAATTGCTTCCTCCGTAGGAGCAATTGGTTGAGGAGTCGGTTCCTTAAGTGTCTTACCACTACGTGTGGTAATCACTTTCATCTCACCCTTAGGGTTGGATACGGTGTTGCTAGGAAGACTACTCGAAGACGGTTTACACATTATTGCCTCAAACATAGACGAGATTTTATCTTCAAACACGGATTGCCTCTTCTCGGCTTTTATCATTTCTTGTTTAATCTCGTGTTGCCCTTGTTCCATTTTTTGTTGGTTTTGTTGCAACCTAGTGACATTTCCTTTCATCTTGTTGGTGTGGATTTTAAGTTCATTAGCTAACTCATTTTTCAACTCTTTCTTCAAGTCGTTCTTAAACTCGGATCTTAGGCTAATGATTTCTCTTTGAATATTCTAAAACCTAGCATCATTCCCACTAGCGTATTCAACAAACTCACTTGGAAGATCTTTCAATGTTTGCAAACCTTTGTTGTTGTTTTGAAAATCATTTTGATTCTTGTTTGAAACTTGATTATTAGCCCCTTGATTCCCATAGTTTCCCTTGTTGTAATTGTTTTTGAAACCAACTTGATTGTTGCGATAGTTGTTGTTAGCATTTTGATTTAAACCAAAACCCGGTGGAGTCATTTGATTAGAGCGGGAAACTTGACCGTTTTGGTTGTAATTTCCCATGGCCGCGAAGGCACTCGAAGTGTTACCACCGTTGGAAATGCACTCGGAGATATCATGACCCCCACCACAATACATGCAAGAAACCTCAATCGCTTTAGCCGTAGTGGGAGCACTTTGTTCACCAACTTTAAACTCAATCAAAAGTCCTTTAATCTTATCAAAAATCTTGTTTTCCAACTTCGCCTCAATTTGGCAAGCATCGATGGTAGTAGACAAAGAAGGTGACGCCGAAGACGAAGCCTTACGAACACTAGACGTGCTACGAGGACTATACACCTTAGATCTATTTTCAATTATCACCAAAGCTTCCTCAACCGTTTTACACAAAAAATTACCACCCGCGGCGGCATTCAAATAATCCCTTTCTTGATCATTAAGTCCATTGTAAAACGTGTCAATTTGATGCAAGTCGGAAAAACCGTGATGAGGACATTCATGTAACATTTCCTTAAACCTATTCCAAGCCGTTGAAAAACTTTCATTAAACTCTTGTGAAAACTTTGAAATCTCGTTTTTCAAGTGCGTAGTCTTAGAGGGCGGAAAAAATTGGTTCACAAACTTAGACACGAGATCCTTCCACGTCAATATAGAATTGGGTGGCTCTTTCTCTAACCAAATTTTAGCGGGCCCCGCTAAGGAATACAGAAAAAGCATCATCATAATCGAGTCATTCGAGACATCCTTAAACTTGCAAGTGGCGGTAAGACGATTGAATTGGCGGATATGGTTGTGTGGATTGTCCTTCTCATCACCACGGAATTTGTTGTTTTGGATCATCGACAACAAACCTATTTTCACCTCAAAATTCTCCGCAAGGATAGCGGGAATCACAGTAGCCTCTCCATAACCCTCGGTGGGTGCTTGAAGTAACTCCATCATAGTTCGATTTGCCATGGTTGGTGCTTCTCTTACAATGGGTTCGTCAATAGGAGACTCCTCACTAGAAAGATTGGGAGTGGGAGTTTTGTTCTTTCGTTTACGTGCACGTCTTGCTTGATTACGAGTTAGCATAAACGTCACGTACAACGAGGGGACGAGCAAAGAAGATTCTTTTTGGTGTTTTGTATTTTTTTTTCAATTTTTTTGTAGTTTTTGATTGTATTAACCTTTTTGGAATTTGGTGAATGTATTAAGTAGACACAAATATACAAATCTCCTCCTTAATCAAATATCTTGATTAAAGAAGCCTCAAGGAATGAAAATGATCACGTGAAGTGAACGCCTTCGATGACTTTAGAACGTTGGTGGAACACCAAAATGTTCAAGAGGGTTTAATCAATGGAAACCAAGAAAATATATATCATACTTTAGTAATACTTTGGGCGGCAAAACCCTCGATTAGCTCTCAAAATCAAATACTCACAAGCAAGCGGGGAAACGAGGCGGCGCGAAGCACTTAAGAGCCTTTTTCCTTAGGATATATTTTATAATATCCGCCTTATACCCACCTTATAGTTTGTATTTTTCAAGATTGAGCTTCACGAAAGTATTTATCTATTTTTGCATTTTTCTTTGGTTTGAGATTCGAATACAATGATTGGGTAATGACCTCCCAAGTCAAGGTTGTGATTTCTCACGTATTTGGAGTACTTGTAAATTTATTGTTCTACGTATACACTATAGTAATAGTATTCACACAAAAACCAAAAACCGATAATACGTATTAGTAGAGTGCTACTAATACAAATACTAATTATGGTTAGTATATAAAAACAACAATTCCAATCAAAACACAACATGCTTCCCCGGCAGCGGCGCCAAAATGATGTAGTGGTTTTGCTACTCTTTAGGAAAAGAGAGCAATTAGGGCAAGTAATGAATACGACGATTTAGGAAAACCGTGTATTAATGACCCTAAAATGAGTTCGTTCTCAAGGAGGCTTAGTGTGTGTGTAATGAATTGATTATCTTTGTGATTATATTTGTTGAGAAAGAAAAATAGAAATGAGATTAGAAGAGAATGACGGTTACGAAGACGGATTAAACTAAGGCGAAAAAGGTGTACACGTAAAACCGTAAAAAGTGCTAAAATTAAAATTTTAACCTAAAAATTTCTAAAAATTACCAAGAATCCATAATAATATTCTAAGAGTTTACAAAAAATCCAAACTTGCTAAAACCTTTTAATTAATTAGATAATGTCTTTTTAATGCTAATTAAAGCCCTAAAAATCAAAATTAATTATTAAAAAGTTCCAAACAAGATTTTAGAGTTTGTAAACCTCAAAAATACCCTAATAAAGCTAAAAAGTATTTTTCAAAATTTCAAAATCACTAAAAACTATTTTTAAACAATTAAAAACTACTAAAATCAATTAAAACTTAAATTAATTCTAGAAAATAACTAAAAGACTTTAAAAATATTTGGAAAGTTGCAAAAATCCTAATTAAGTGTTTAGAACCTAGGAAAAATATAAAAACTTAGAACATCAGACTTTTAATTTTTAATAATAAAATAATATTAAAATAATATTAAAAATCCAAAAATCATAAAAAATTCTAAAAACTTGCAAACTAGCTTAATATAACCTAAATAACTCAGAAATGAAAGTGAAATAACCCAAATACCCCTAATGGGCCTAGAAAATGGGCTAAACCCAAAACAGTACCTTATTGGGCCAAATTTGGGCCCAATAATAAAAATTGTTCAAAATAAGCCCAAAAAGCACAGGTTGACTCAAAATTTGATTTTAAACAACTTTTTCCAAAGGCCCAAAAGTTGAAAATGTGAAATAAGCTAGCTTATAACAAGCAGCTTATTCTTAATGGGCTTTTTGGCCCATTAAGCTATAAGCCAATGCCATAAGCTAAAATTTGACACACAAGCTTCTTTTGACCTAAATAAGACTTCTGCAAAAAGAAATTTGAAATAAGCCCAAGGAATAAGCCTGAAAATGCAATAAGCAATCTACAGAAAACGACAAAATAGTCGTTTTTGAGTTCTAGGCCACCCCAAGTGCTGATTCAAGTTTCTATAGCTTCTAAATGACTTAATTAAGCAAAATCAACAAAGAGTTTTCAAATAAGTTGACTCAATAAGCTGGAAAAAGCAAATAAGCACTTATGTAAAAGTCAAATAAGTTGGTTTTCTAGTAAAAGGTCAAAGTCAAAGTCCAATAAGCTCCAGTCTACTTAAATGGGTCAAATAATGAAGACCTATCACAAAAAATAAGTTGTTGCAAGTCTGGATAAGCTAGAATAGCTTATTGATAAGCTGAGTTCAAAATTACACTAGCAGGGGCTAGTTTTGGGTGTTGAGCAGTGGGAACTTTTCCCACTGCTTGACTTGTTTGACTTTTTGTCTTTAGTGACTTTTTTGGAGATTCATATTTCACAAAGGCACCCAAATGATCTTTGGATCAAAAGGAGTCAAGAACAATCAAAATAACACAATCACAAACACCCAATTGATACATTTTAATCAATCAATCACCAGATATGATACAGACATGAACACTTAAGCAGTTGAGCACAAATAAGCAATTTTAGCAATAATCAGCCAGCCAAATTCAACCAAATGCATACACAAGCTATTATAAACTCCAATAAGAAAGTCTAAACAGGTTTCATGCAATGATTCAAAGAATTAAGCAAGATTCAAGCCAATGAAAGTTACTAAAAGTTATTGATGAATACTAACACATGCAGTCTAATACTTTGCTGATGTATTTGACACTTAAGCCAGATTCAACACCTCAAATCTTTCAAATAAGTTATAATAACTTTGTTTAAACCACTTTTAGCCCTAAGCATGCATACACACTAAGTGTTCCTAAAATCCTAGGTCAAAACAGGCAGTAACAAAGATTATATAGCAGATTGTTTGATTCAAGGCTTCAAACCCAAAAACTTGCAGTAAACACTCTCAACCAAGCATATATCAGATATGGAACACAAACTCAAACTTTCCACAACTCAATAACAAATTACAAGCATAAACAGGTAGACCCAAACACCCCATAATCTTTTCAAAATCAAATTTTTCAAAGGCAAAGTGAGATTTAAGGCCACCCAAGCATCAATTAACACAATAACAAGTAAGATTAACAGATTCAAGCAGATTTAAGCCAAAAAATTCACAAGAACACAAGCCACATACAAATATCACAAAAAATCAGATTTTAAGCAGATTTTAGGATTGAGTATGCAAACCTCATGGATGTACATCCACATGCACGAATTTTGAGCTTATGTGCTAGCAAGAACAAGCACAAGCTTCCACAATAAAGCCTGCTAAGAATCAACAAAGTTAGAAGCACAAGTATAAAAATCAGAAACTTGAAAAATCTTGATTAATGCAACCTTGTTACCCCACACTTGATTATCCCCAAGTTATAAGCCTCACCACACCTTAATCAACTCAATTAGGATGCTATGATCAGCCCTATAACCCAAGAATTCCAAGATAGAAACAAGAACTTAGCAAAATATCAAGAAAATGAGAAAATGTGCAAACTTTTGCACACTCCTCTTTTGAAAACAGGTTTTAAACTTCAAATTCAGTAAGCAATAAACATAAAAAAGCAGAAATAAGATGGCACTTGGTCTTTCTTCAAAACACTTAACTCAAATTCATTAAACTGAAAAGGGATTTACAAGTGTTTGAACAAAGGAAAAACCAAAAGCAAAGCAAAAATGTGAGGTCCTAAGCCTTTATATAGGCATACATGTTGTCTAGGAAAGCTGAGAAAAACGTAACCCTAGCTACTGAAGTCCCATTTTTGCCCTTGTAGAATTTGAATTTCTTGGAGTCTTGTGAAGAATCTTTTGGCCTTTTGTTGAAGCTGGCAAAGGGAAAATGCATCCAAGGGTGTAGATGAAGCCTGAAAAGTAAGCCAAGTTCTTGAACGTTGGATTTGCTGGCCTGTTTTGTTTGGACGTGAAGAGTGGGTCAGGGGAGGGTTGGCAATGTCACATGCATGAGAGTGATGGGAGTTTAGGGGTTGGGTTTTGATTAAGAGGCCATTAATCAAGATTCTGGAGGTTATTAGAGCTTAATTACAAGTAATTAAGAAATCCCTAATTTTATCAAGAACATGAAGAACAGGTTGTTTGATCTTGTTTGGGATTTAAATATGTGTTTAGGCGTGAGTTAAACTTAATTAATAATTAAGTTTAAACCGGTGGTGAGTGGATTGGTGAGGTGGCAAAATGGAGAGAGGGGATTGGTGGAAATTGTGAGTGGGGTGAGGTGGCAGTTTATGATTGGTTAAGGTTACTAGGTTATCTAGCCAGCTTTGAACCTCCATCTTTTAGCAACTTGTCATTTTCATTCCAAACCTTGTCAACGCCCATTTTAGTTATAACAGCTTTGGCAACTTTGCATTTTTGCCCTAAAAACTTTTACAAAGTGAATTCAGGAGTATTTCTTGCCATTTTTGAATTCTTCAAGGACTGATTTGGCATTTTGATGATGAATAATGGTCTTGACTTTTATAATTGATGTTTTAGAGGACTGAATTTGCCAAGTCTTGTTTGATAAGGGACCATTCTTGCCAAATATTGAAAGTTGAGGGTCCTTTTTGTAATTTTAGGATTTTCAAAGGACCAAACTTGTAATTTCTTGTACTTTGAAGGACTTCATGATGTGTTTGACTTTGTGCATGATATTGGTTGACAATTTAGCTTTGTTGAGGGGCTAAACTTGCCAATTCTTCAAATTGGAGGGCCCTTTTTGTAATTTTGACAAACTTTAGGGACCAATCTTGTAATTATGAAGATGCAAGGGTATAAAGTGTCAATTCTTCAATATTGGAGGACCCTTCTTCATAATTCTTCAAATCTTCAAGGGTAAATCTTGGGAAAGTCTTCATTAGGGCTTGGTTCATTGTGCGGCTTCGTTTCCCGTGTTCGTTTTTGCATGATTCTTGTGATCTTTTGTCATTTTCTCAATATCCGTACCTAAAATACACAAGCAACAAACACAAGCATATATATGGGTATTTTGATGATATTTAATGCATTTTAAGCCCTATTTGGAAGATGAGACTATGTATAAAAGCAGTCTCATCAATTTGCTTAATAAGAAAGAAAAAATGGTTGAGCTCGTGAACACTCGTTTAAATGAGAATTGTTCCGCGATTCTTCTCAAAGAGCTTCCCGAAAAGCTAGGAGATCCCGGACGATTCGTGTTACCTTGCTCTTTTCCTCAAATTGATGATTGTATGGCTTTAGCGGATCTCGGTGCTAGCATCAATCTTATGCCACTCTTGGTTTTAAAACAATTATCAAGACCCGACCTTGTACCGACTCGCATGACTCTCGAGTTAGCTAATCGAACTCTCGCATACCCCATTGTTATTGCCGAAGATGTTTTTGTTCGAGTTGGTACATTCACTTTTCCCGTGGACTTTGTCGTCGTCGACTATGAGATGGATCCTCGTATTCTGTTAATACTTGGTAGACCATTCTTACGATCCGGAAGAGCCTTAGTTAATGTGGCCGAAGGGGAGTTAATTCTTAGGGTTAGGGATGAACAACAAGTTTTCAAAATGGGAAAAATCACAACAAAATCAAATGGAAAAGAGTCGGTCAATATGATTGATGTTCTTAATTATGATAATGAAGAGATTTTTATCAATCCTTTTGGAATTAAAAAGTCTAATCAAAATGATTTTGTGATAACTTCATCCCTTCCCTTAGAGCCTCAAATTTTTGAAACTCCTATTTACGATACCTATAGTGATGACACTTATTCAAGTGATCACACTATCTTCGGTTTAGACGACCCGTCTTTTGACCCACCCATTTTTGATCCACCAATCTTTGATACCTATGATGATGACACTTCTTTAAGTGATCTCATTAACTTTGATGACCTACCCCATGATCTTAATGCACCTAATATTTCTATGAGTGATTCTTCCATGGAAACTCCTTTTGACTTTTATACTCCAATTTTAGAAGTCATGACTTTTGAGGAGGATCCTCCACTCTTAGAGACCATTCCTACTTTAGAGGTTATTCCATTTGAGGAGGATTTAGATATCTTTCTAAATACTTATTTTCTTCAAGAGGATGAGTTTTCCTATGACTCCGATGATACTCATGTTTTCACATCGAGTTTGGAAGAGGACGACTTTCCCACTTTAGATTATGATGATATTTTGAGCTTAAATGTCAACACCTCTTGCTATTTTCCCGTTAAGGAACCGGTGTTTGATCCCGGAATAGAGACTTTTGTGCTTTCATTGCCATATCACCATAACACCTTTCCTTGTAAGAAACTTTTGCCTAAGGATACCCTACTTTTATTTGCCTTGTCTGATTTTACCACCTCGGGGTTTATTTCCTTTTGTGATGGAAATTATGTGTTTGACCCGGGTGGATTTTCATGGGGTATTCCTTATATGACTTTGTTTCACCCCTTTATCATGGAGAGATTTTCCTCCCTTGGAAATCTCGGTTTTTCCATGATTTTCCCATTTGAATGATGACATTCGGGAAATCAAGTCGAGCTAGAGACTCGTGATAAATAAATCAAGCATCGTTTAACTAGGTTAGATTTTTTACCTTTTCCATCCTTTCCACCCTTTTTCACCTTCACCCATTTCCACCAATAAGTGTAGGGGGAAGCCAAGTAGGTTGTTTGTGTTGTGATGTTGTGTGTAGGGATGTGTGCTTTCAAGATCCACTTTTGGTATTTTTGACGCGACCCGTGATCCCGTGTTCCCGTGTACCCGGTTCCTTCGATAAGTTTTTGCTATTGTGATTCATACATGTATATAAATAAGACGAATAAATGTAATCACTTTAGTTGTCTCTTCCTTAGCTCGATTTAAACAACGTACTCAATGTCCTAAGTGTGGGAAGTTTATTCTCCCACATGTTTAAACATTGAGGACAATGTTTATATTAAGTGTAGGGGGGATTTCTATCAAAATTTTAGTGGGCTTTTCCATGAATTTGACCTCATTTAACTGGAAAAATTAAAAAAATTCCAACGTTTTTCAAATTTTTGATCTATTTTGGCCTAATAGTATTTTCTTTCTTTTTATCATCGCATCGTATTTATATTTTCCCTTTCAAGAATAAAGTCAAAAATAAATAAATGAATAAAATGGTTTTAACAAGTTTATATATCTTTGATATATTAGGCCCGTCGTGAATATTTTGACTCAACCCGAGTTTATTTATCCAAGTTTACTCTAGCTAGTATCCTTAACCATATGGACCTTAATTGGTTTATTAGGCTAAGCATCCACGAGTCTCATTCCTTGAGATTTTAAATTGTGGAGAACGAGAGATGATAGAGTTGATAATAAGTTTAAGGGTTAATTCTTGCTTATATGAGTTTTTGTGGCTCTTTCTTCCCGCTTGTATATTTAATTACTTAATAAATGAGGATTTTTGCGGTGTAGATTAGATATCTTAACTCTTAGCCAAATCTTTATTCTCCTTGTAATTAAAGCATGAACACATTGAGGGTGACAGCGTTGTGGACTTCCGACTAAGGTGGCTCATAACCACTAAGTAGGAGGTATTCAGACCATAGGACCGCGGAATTTGGCCTACTATATATATCATAAATAAGAAAGAATAAGATTAAAACATGACCTCAAGGAGCCTTAGGGTGTGGGGCATGTAGCACGAGCCTTGTCATAGAGCCTTAGGGTGTAAGGCATGGTAAGTGTTGAATAAAAATTGATCAAAAATCAATTCCCTCATTTATCGTTCAAGGAGCCTTAGGGTGTGGACAATAGATGAGGAGCATTTTTACATCTTAAAGAGCCTAAGGGTATATGATGTGAACTTGCTAAACTCCACATAAAGTCAACATGACTTTGGAGGAATAATTAATAAGTAGTACTATTGGCCAAGTTTTGGGTCCAGGAATTTATTTTCCAAATCGTGTTAAATCATCCTTGATGTGGGCTTACTTTAGTGACAACGTTTTTGAGGACAAAGTTAGGTTTTGAGTGTCGGGTTTGCACCGTTTGGCCTTCATTTTTGGACTAATAATTATCAAATAAGTCAAATGAGCCTACGGGTGAATGACAATCAATAAACTCTAGAGATACAACGTAGGAATTGGAGAAAGAGTATTACATAATTGTCTTATATAACTAGTTTTAACTTAAGGACTTATGTTAAACAATGATTTCGTTTTTAAGCTTGGTATGGGGAACGTGAAACTTGAGGGTGATTAATATTCATGACACCAAAGCCCTAACTTAAGTCTTATATTTCTTTACGAGTTTCTTCCATCAAATAATTTCCAAGTTAATAAATTATTATAACTTTTGTTTTTATCTTTCCGTCATAGTAATAATAGTATATCTTAATAAAGGCCGAGATGGATTAATTATGAGAAAAATGTGACTTTATGCTTTAAAATAATGCATTGCATGGGGTCATTGCAATGGTCAAGTGTAGGGGATTTAATAAGTGTGTAAACACTTATCCTTTTGCCACTAAAATCAAGGAAAAACAAGACCTAATCATGTGTTTAATATCGTAAAAGTCGGAATTACGCGTGGTTTTGTGTTTTTGTGTGAAATAGGTACAAATGATCAAAAGGAAAGAAAACACGGGATTTCACGGTCAAATGTTGAAGAAAAGTCCAAGAAAGAGACGAAGACAAAGTCAAAAGACCAAAAGTGTGCCGAAGTTCACGAAAACCGGCTAAACCGACACGAGTTTGAAGAAAAAGAACGAGGAAGCCAAAAACAAGTCCGTTTTTAGTGGATTTAATATTAAATGAAATATTTTAGCCAAGTGGGTCCCACATTAGCTAATGGGCTCAAAAACCCATTAGTATTTGGGTACTACCTTACTGTTGGATCAAAAGCCCATCAATGGCCCAACTTTTCTTAAAATACGGATGGAGTATTTGGTTTACCAAGCCCATTTGGCTAAATATGTTTGCACGGATGAAACGAGTTTGCTGGTCAAATTCCTTGGTCAAACAGACACCTCACACACACACACACTTATAACTTACTTTACCCACCCCATTTATTTTATTTACTTTCGATGCAAACGAGAAATAACCCTTCACCTTCAACTTTCTCTCTCACTAAAAAAAACACAGCCTCCCATTTACCCAATCTCAAACCCTAATTTACCCTTATCACTTAATTGCATCAAAGAAAATTGGGGGTTTTACCCAAATCGTGTGATTCACACACTTGGGGATTAAATCCCCAAGTTTATCGGAAGCAACTCACTGGTGGTCCTCATCTCACGTGGCTCAATCCTTTTTTGTGATTGGATAAACCACCTCACCACAACCCCTTCACCAATCAAATGAGTCCACCTCATCTTTCAAGAAACACAAGAAACACATCTCCTAATCCACGCTGGCAATCCATGTGCCCCCAGGAGCATATCAGCCGTTGATCAAGAGAAGGGAAAGAGAATGAAGAAAAGAGTGGCGGAGATTTGATTTCTTACTCAAGAAGCTTCCTCAACAAGTTTTCTAGGGTTTCTCTATAAAAACCCCATAAAAGATGTAATCAGTGTGCCTCACTTTTATTTTATTTTTTAATTTTTACAAAAATTAGATTAGACTTAAATTTGTATTTTTATTTTCAAAGTATTGTATTTAATTTCCAGTTATTAATAAAATTAATATTCAGTTTAAATTTGTGTCTCTTTTTATTAAAGTTAATTGCAATTTAAATTTATGTTCTTATTTTGAATTAATTAAATTAAGATAAAAGTGGTTGAAATAATTTTCCCTACTGGAAGATTATCAAAAAATCTGTTCGGATAGAATTTGGTTCGAAGAAGTGTATTTGGTTCCTGGCTCGAGTGTTTGGAAATCAATTTCGAGTCGAGTCGAGTCGAGGAAAACGAACTTTAATTGACTAAAATTCCAACATTATGAACCAAATGCTAGGGATACTACTAGACAGAGAATTCATGACTCAGAATTAGCCTCAGCCAATGAATGTTTTTTTGCTAAATTTCTATCCCAAATTGAACCCAAGCGTGTAGCTGAAGCCCTTGTTCAAGAAGGCTGGGTCGCTGCAATGCAGGAAGAAATCAATCAATTTAAAAGAAACAAGGTATGGACTCTAGTGCCAGCTCCACCTGGTAAGAACATCACAGGCACTAGATGGATATATAGGTTCAAGATGGACGAGATTGGTAACATCATAAGGAACAAGGCAAGGTTAGATGCACAGGGGTATACACAGACTGAAGGGATTGACTACGATGAATCGTTTTCACGAGTAGCAACACTTGAAGCTACCAGAATCTTCCCTGCATACGCTGCATATATGAACTTCACTGTGTATCAAATGGATGTTAAAAGTGCCTTAATCAATGGTGATTTGGACAAGGAAGTGTATGTTGAACAGCCTGAAGGATTCGAGAACAACGAGCTTCCCAATCATGTGTACAGGCTACACAAAGCCATGTATGGGCTGAAACAAGCTCCGAGGGCATGGTATGAAATGTTGTCTACTTTTTTAACTGAAAATAAATTTGTCAGGGGTTCCATTGATAAAACACTTTTTACCTTCAAGGATAAAAGTGATTTCATCATTGTACAGATTTATGTGGATGATATCATCTTTGGGTCAACAAATGTTAATCTTAGTAAACCTTTTGCTAAATTAATGACCAAGAAATATGAGATGAGTATGATGGGTGAATTAACTTACTTTTTAGGTTTTCAAATCAAACAATGTCCTAAAGGAATTTCAATTTGTCAAGAAAAGTATGTTAAAGATTTAATTAAAAAAAATGACTTGGTTGATTGTGCATCAGTGAAATGCCTCATGCTTCCACCCAATAACTTGGGTCCTGATGAGTCAGGAATCTCTGTTAATGAGACTATGTATAGAGGCATGATTGGGTCACTCATGTATCTTACAACCAGTCTCCCTGATATCCAGTTCTCCACATGTCTTTGTGCAAGGTACCAAGCTAACCCTAAGGAATCCCATCTAGTGGATGTTAAGAAAATTTTCAGGTACCTCAAAGGAACAACCTCTCTAGGTCTGTGGTATCCCAAAGAATCAGGCTTTGATCTCAAGGCATACTCAGATTCAGACTACGCTGGGTGCTGCATTGAAAGGAAAATTACCTCAGGGAGCTGTCAAATCCTAGGAGGAAAGTTGGTTGGATGGAGTGCAAAGAAGCAAAACTCTATGGCAATGTCTGTAAAACCCGCACGATTTTACCATGAATAGTACACATATAATCGTACGTACATGATTAGAACTTTCCTTAATTACACGTTTACGTTTCACGAATAGGAATTTCAAGTATTACGCACATGTTATTACACGATAAGTATTTATTACGTATTAAGACACGATTATTATTATCACTAATAATTATAATCACGAACATGAAAATCATGAACGTAAATAATCACGAACCTAATATTATGTATTTACGTATATTTATTACGATTACGTATAAATATATTTTTCGACACGAATGAACAATAATTAAATCACGTAAATATGACACGATAACACGTAATTAAATAGAACACGGAAAAACAACGGGTTCCACATGTTGGGCCCACATAGGCGCGGCATAGAACAAGGAGTGGGCCAAGCCCACTTTAAAATTTAACAAAAAGGAAAAAAAAAGAGATAGATTTTCATATTATAGAGAATTAGAAAAATCAAAAACCCTGCTCCTCCTTTTCTTCCTCTTGGCCGCCGCATAGTAATCACCACAAGGGGGTGTTTGTTGATTTTGGTTAGATCCAATTTATTGCAACGTTGTTCGTGTTAGTAATTTCATTTTGATCCACGAATCGGTAATCTTCTTAAACCTTTTCTTTTTAATTATTTATTAGATCTAAAAACATGAAATCATGGGGTATTAAAAACAAGTTAATAAACATGTAGATCTAATCAAGTGGGATTCAAAACTTATGGTTTAAGGGGGTGTTTTGGTTCGGTTAATGGGTGAACCGAGAGCAAGGGCTCTCGGTGGTTGTTTGATCATCACCAACCGAGACCACAAGGTCTCGGTTTGGTTGGGGTGTTTCGGCCGGAAGCAACCAAGGGACCCCGACTCATGTCGGGGTTAGCCTTGGTGGTCTAAGGGGTCTCGACTACAAACAAACACGCACCACCGGTTTAAGCCGGTGGCGGTTTTCCATGGTTAAGGGTGTAGATCCGGTTCAAGGGGTTCACGGACCAGTTATGACATGTTTGGGTTTAAAACATGGGTTCGGTTCACGGTTTATTTTTCAAGTTAATTATTTATTTTTACAAGTTGAATAATTACAAGGTTTAATTAATTAATTTAACATGCTATGTAATTAATTTAATTTGGACATGACTTAGGTTATATTATTATTATTATTATTATTAATACATGATTTTAACCTAAGTATTATATGATTTAATTGATTAATTATTAAAACATGGCATATAATTAATTAATTTCCATTACTTAGGTTATATTAATAATAAATATTAATACATGTTTTAACCTAAGTATTATTTTACCTTTTATTTAATTAAATCATGATATATTTAATTAAATCTTATAACCTATAGTTTATTTAATTTACATGTAATAATTAATAAACTATACTATATACCACATGACTTAGAATATTAATCAGTAAAATGTAAGCTTATGTTATTAGCTTAATAATCCAGCTTATTTCTAATTATGGAAACTTTCTATTTTTAGAAACTTATTTAACTAAGGCAACTGATCTATTTATGGAAACTTTATATTTTAATAAACTTATTTAATTAAGGCAGCTAATCTATTTATGGAAACTTTCTATTTTTAGAAGCTTTCTATTTTTGGAAACTTTCTGTTTTTGGAAACAATCTATTTTTGGAAACTTTCTATTTTTGGAAACTTTCTATATTTGGAAACTTTCATATTTTAGGAAACCGGCTATTTTTAGAAAGTTACTTGGTATTACACAACAAGTATAATAATACAGGAAATACAAGTAATACTTAATCACAATAGACATAATACATGATAAACACAGCATAACGTTAAAATCAGTAAAACATGACATGAACATATAAAACAAGCTAAGACATGATATAAAACTAGTTACGTACTCAGTAATCAGAATACTTATACACGTATATTATTTGTGTAGCATTAGTGATATCGAAGTAGGACTCTCTTCCGTTCGTCTTCTTCGTTCACTGGACTTAAGTTGCGGATTCTCCATCCTTTCAGTATGGACATTCTTTCCTTATTAGGATTCCCCGTATGCAGCCAACTGTTTTCCTAGTATATATGTTTTATATGTTTTTGAATTGCTTATGTTTAATTAGATACCTAAAGCCATATACATGCATGACCAGTTTCACCTAGTTATGAAGGTACCATAACCATAACACTGGAGGCACCAGTGTTATGACTTCACCACGGCGGTGTGATAGCTCGTGGTGTCCCTTCAGCTTTTGGCCATATTATTATTTTCATGTGGGGCGTATGGGTGCATCCTAGTTTACATGTTTCAGCAGATTATTCAGGTGAATGTGGTGTGTGCCTTGCATCCTTCACAAGGAGCTGATCCCTCCTGCCCAAAATATATTAATTAGAGGCAGCCCGTCTAATTGCATGACGAGGTCACCCCTCCAAGTATTCATGCTCGTTGATATTTCATGACCTATTTTGGCTAATGGTTAACATGTTAAACAGTTTTCATAAGATAAACATAAGGCTTTTCAAACTATAAAACCAGATTTATGAACATGTTCTAGGTTTTCCAGGACTTATACATTTCTGTTGTTGTTAGTCTTATTTATGTTTCAGCCATTCATACTATGTTGTATATTCGTGCACTGAGCGTTATGCCCAGTCGTTTTCCATTCATGTTCCCAAAACGACAGGTACCCAGGACTCGGGCAGTTGGAGGACGCGCATAGGATGGAAGTTGCCATAGACTTCTTCCTTTGCCTTCATATACCTATGCTTGTTTAGTCATTTCTTATTTCCTTTACTTTATTATGTTTTGGGCTTATGTTTGGGAAGATATGTTTGATTCCGGTTTTCCCTATGGTCATGTATGTTTTAGTACATATTACCTTGCATGCTTTGATGACACGCCATAATCACGCGTGACATTCCATTTACCAAAATGGGGTGTTACAATTATGGTATCAGAGCCCAAGGCTTCGACCTGTAGGCTCTGAAACTTGACCTGTGACTAGTGGGTAGTCACCAGGAGCTTCCTAAGCCAATGCTTGTTCTTCCACGTATTGATGTGTTCATCGCATTATTGTTTTAACCATGATGTTTTCAGCACCTTGATGTTTAACCTTGATGTTTTCATCGATATTGTTTTACTATTATGGACTGAACAACCGTCATCCATACTTAGTTACGTGTCATTGTTTCATTCACGAAGTCCCTTGTGAACTGTGACTAATGTGAACTGAACCCCAGTAGTTCATAATTGGTCACATAAAATTTTTTTCTGTTAAGTTTTGACAGTTGAGTTTCATTCTTTATTCCATGTATCATTGTCGCAGGTTTATGACTAAGTAACGGTTGGTACAAGACTGACCCTATTTAGCCGCATGTGCTTTTATCGAAACTTTTAACTTTGGGACCGACCCATAGGCGTCCCCTCGCCAAGTCTTTTGTTATGGGTAAACTGACCATTGGCGGTTACCCTCACGCATATAAAGGTTTTTATAAACTGCATCATGCATTCATGCACTGTTTTCATGCATAAATTTTTTCTCATGATGTATTGGCATAATTTTCTTTTTCATGTCCCCTCATAAGTTACAATGTCTTTTATGTCAAGTATGCTTTCATACTATCATGGTTAACTTCGTTTTCATGCTGATGATGTCGTATACTCCTTCATGTTAAGTTGATTCATGTTTCTTCATGATAATTCCGTCTTCATGTTGATTACGTCTTACGCCTCTTTTGTTATTTATGCTTTCATGCAAGACATTGTTGGATTTTATTGAATCCTGCTTTCATGATAGTCATGGTTGGTTTTCATTGATCATGCTTTCAGGCAAATCATCGTTGAATTTTGTGTAACCACACTTTAACGTTTCTCTATGCAACCAGAATGATGTATATGTTGGCATTGCCAGGTTATCATAATGGTTTTTCTAACCGTTTAACCGATTATAGTTCCTTTAAAATCATGACAAATGATCGACCCCATACCGATCATTTCATGTGCATTCCATGTGTACTCCATGTACCGTATTCCATGTGTATTACACGTACCTTAATCCATGTGTATTTCACTTGCAATACTTCACGGGTACTCGCTAGTCGATTCTGAATCATTCAGGCGTATTTTCACTTGCTGATATTCTACAAGATTGTTGATGCCGCTCATAACTTGGAGATGTTACTAAAGGTTGATGCTGCTGATGTTTGGACACGCTACGAGATGCGGATGCTGTTCATAACCTGGAGATCCTACAAGACGAAGACAAAGGCGTTAGAGCAAAGCAATTGGACGAGAAGATGCTTCACCATCAGAAGATTTCGATCAATCATTGTACCTAATTCTTAGTTACATGTCACACGTTATTCAGTTGACGTTTCAGTCATATGAGTGCAAACCGGTACCAGCCGGCTACTCAGCTGAATAGTTACATGAATCACAGTCATGAGAATGACCGTCATGGAACTGACAGACAAGACGATAATAACAACAACTATGACAGTAACTATCCTAGCAATCGCAACCGAAGCTCTGGCCGCAGACATGATCAGAAATACAAAGGATCAGTAGTCCAACCGATCTGCCAATTCTGGCATAATAATCGAATATTGGTAGTTCTATTTGTTTCACATCTCGAGATACCTGTCAAGACATCAATCAAGACACATGTCTCACGTACACTTTCTGAAGACACATGTCAAGACACTAGTCGAGACACATGTCATGCTTACATTTCCCAAGACACGAGTCAAGACACATGACTCACGTCCAATTATGGAACATCTCTAAGAAATTCAGGGTACCCTCCAAAGGGTATAACCATTTTGTTGTGTCATGTATTAATCAGGCCACAAGAATTTCAGTACCATCACCGGCGTATCAGTAAGGTCAGTCACGTTTGCTCGATGACACTTTCATTTCTTTCACCATATTTCTATATTCATGACCATGAAGGACGCCATTCGTATTCCCCATGTATACGAAGGTTTTCCTTCAGCCTAATGATAAGATCCAAGCTGCTAACGCATTACCTCGGACAGATGCGAGTTGAATTTTATCCTAATTATGGACTACGAACAGCACACCATGCTACGATTCATGATTATGTACAGTAATGTTCAGGCTCCTGAATACATTCAGCTTGATTTTCCATCAGGAGAATCTGTATAAATTATCTATGCTTACAAGCATGTACTTTGTTAGCCATGGTTGCTAAAATTTTCTAGATGTCAGTAAGACACGACTACTAAAGTCCTTTTACGCATAGCCAGTTGATTATTCCAAAAATCTTCCCATACATTCCAGAAGAACCTTCAAGGAGAAGGACGGCCATGAGATTATGTTTCGACTACCGTCGATTTAAACAAATCACCATTCATAACCGTTATTCTCCTCCATGTATTGATGACATGTCCAATCAACCGTAGGTGTTAAGAATTTTTCCAAGATCGGATTCATAATCATGCTACCAACAGTGACGAGTGAAAGATTAGGACATTTCCATGACTGCTATTTGTACACAACTTAGTCATCCTAGATTCATGATTTTATATTAGTCTCACAAATGCCCTAGCAGCATTATGGACTTAATAAATTGAGTTTCCATAAACTCGTAAACAAATTCATCAGTGTTTTCATCAAGGACAACCTGATTATCTTTAAGTCTAGAGAAGAGCAGGAAGATCATTTTTGCTCTATGTTGCAAATTCTAAAATGAGAAAAATTTCACCCTGAAAATTTTCTATATAAATTCTGGTTGATTACAGTGACATGCTGAATTCCATGGATTCGCATGGTTAATCTTACCATGACTCAGCTTATGCGCAAAGGTGAGAACCCTACACTACATTAGGTGTTCTAGAAAATCCTACGCTAAGAGAAGTCTAATTTCAGAGACCCATAGTTCCGCAAATTTCTATGTATCAAGTTTCTACGAAGCAAGATATAGTTACGTTCATACCTAAGTACCTGACATACCAACATGCTAAGATAGAACACCAACAGACTGGGATGTTTATCCACCATCAAAATTATGATAAAAAAATGGGACAAGATCCCCACGGATTTTGGTTACCAGATTAACGCAAACTCAAAAGAAACAAGATGCTATCTGGGTTATTGCCAACAGTTTGATCACGTCTGCAGAATCCTTACATCCGCAAGGATTTCAGAACCCACAGATTGATCGGACATGTTCCAACCAAGGCTCATCTGATCACTTGGTAATCCGTCAGCTATCGGGTCAGACAAAGGTTCGCATTTGTGCTCCTTATTTACGTTCACGTTCTTGTTCTAAATTCATGACTTGCTTTCACGCTTACGTTCATGATACTATTCACGTTCATGATCGTATCCTGGCTTACGATTTTACGTTCATTTTCGTTCTGGGAAGTTTTGCAAGAACTTGAGAGACCAGACTCAAGTCTAGTATAACTCTCTATGCTCAGACAGACGTTTCACGTCACATTCCACATCTCATCTTATAGCGTTTGGCGTTACCGCCCTTATATTCCATGTTCACGATATGTTTCACATGTCATGTTCATTCCAGATTTCTCATATCACGTTCACGATATGTTACACGTATCATTGATCACGATATGTTGCCATATTATACTCGCCATACCTCCACGTATCACGGTTTATTTTTCAAGTTAATTATTTATTTTTACAAGTTAAATAATTACAAGATTAAATTAAATTAATTTAACATGCTATGTAATTAATTTAATTTGGACATGACTTAGGTTATATTATTATTATTAATAATACATGATTTTAACCTAAGTTTTATATGATTTAATTAATTAATTATTAAAACATGGCATATAATTAATTAATTTCCATGACTTAGGTTATATTAATAATAAATATTAATACATATATTAACCTAAGTATTATTTTACCTTTTATTTAATTAAATCATGATATATTTAATTAAATCTAACAACCTATAGTTTATTTAATTTACATGTAATAACTAATAAACTATACTATATACCACATGACTTAGAATATTAATCAGTAAAACATAAGCTTTTGTTAATAGCTTAATAATCCAGCTTATTTCTAATTATGGAAACTTTCTATTTTTAGAAACTTATTTAATTAAGGCAGCTAATCTATTTATGGAAACTTTCTATTTTTAGAAACTTATTTAATTAAGACAGCTAATCTATTTATGGAAACTTTCTATTTTTGGGAACTTTCTATTTTTGGAAACTTTCTAATTTTGAAAACTTTCTATTTTTGGAAACTTTCTATTTTAGGAAACCGGCTATTTTTAGAAAGTTACTTAGTATTACACAACAAATATAATAATATAGGAAATACAAGTAATACTTAATCAGAATAGACAGAATACATGATAAACACAGCATAACGTTAAAATCAGTAAAACATGACATGAACATATAAAACAAGCTAAGACATGATATGAAACCAGTTACGTACTCAGTAATCAGAATACTTATACACGTATATTATTTATGTAGCAATAGTGATATCAAAGTTGGACTCTCTTCCGTTCGTCTTCTTCGTTCACTGGACTTAAGGTACGGATTCTCCGTCCTTTCGGTATGGACATTCTTTCCTTATTAGGATTCCCCGTATGCAGCCAATTGTTTTCCCATTATTTGTTTTATATGTTTTTGAATTGCTTATGTTTAATTAGATACCTAAAGCCATATACATGCATGACCAGTTTCACCTAGTTATGGAGGTACCATAACCATAACACTGGAGGCACCAGTGTTATGACTTCACCACCGCGGAATGATAGCTTGTGGCGTCCCTTCAGCTTTTGGCCATATTAGTATTTTCATGTGTGGCGTATGGGTGCATCCTAGTTTACATGTTTCAACAGATTATTCAGGTGAATTTGGTGTGTGCCTTGCATCCTTCACAAGGAGCTGATCCCTCCTACCCAAACTATATTAATTAGAGGCAACCCCTCTAATTGCATGACGAGGTCACCGCTCCAAGTATTCATGCACGTTGATATTTCATGACAAATTTTGGCTAATGGTTAACATGTTAAACAGTTTTCATAAGATAAACATAGGGCTTTTCAAACTATAAAACCAGTTTTATGAACATGTTCCAGGTTTTCCAGGACTTATACATTTCCGCTGCTGTTAGTCTTATTTATGTTTCAGCCATTCATACTATGTTGTATATCCGTGCACTGAGCATTATGCTCAGTGATAGGTGTGAAAACACCCATCCTTTTACCACTTAATAATAATAATAACCAGGCCAAAACGTGTATTTTATGTCGTAAATGTCGGAATTATGCGTGGTTTGTATTTTTGTTGTGATTTTAGGATCAAAATGTTAAAAGGGAAGAAAACACGGCTTTCGCAGGCCTTTATCGAAGAAAAAGACAAAAGACGAAGTCAAGAAATCAAGAGTGCAAAAAGAACGGAAGTCCAAGGCCTATTCTGAAGATTTATCGAAGAAAAGTCCAAAGACGGAAGTTTAATAAAGCCGAAGAACTCAAGTTTGATTTATGAAGAAATCACAAGACGAGTTTAAAGTAATCCCGAGACAAAGTCTGAAAGGTCGAAGAATTTAAAAGATTAAAGGCTAAAGACGAAGGATTAAAAGATAATTAAAGAAAGAAGAAAGAAGGGAGGAAGCTTCCTTCCACTAATCCCCTCCTTCCCTAAATAGACCTCATTAGTCATTTGTTTAGTTTTTGTTGGCTAGTTTGACAAACTATGCTCTTCCATTTAATTACTTGCACCTTAATTACTTGCACCTTTATTTACCTTGTCTTGTACCTTTAATTCCTTTAAATTCAAGTAAGTTTCCTTTTATTGTTATTGAATCTTTACTTTTCTTGTTAATCTCCTATCTACCTTTCTTGATTAATCATTAATCTTTATGCTTTATGTTCATGTTTATGTTCTTTAATTTTTATTAATTTGATCAAGTGGGTTTTGATTATTGTGGTTATTTTTGTTAGTTTTATTGATTTGGATTGATTGTTTATTGTTATTAGATCATTTGTGGTTGTTTTGGTTTAATCTTTTGGTTGATTTTGATTCATTTTGTTTAGATTCGTGGCTTCTTTATTTCCTTGTTCTTCGCACTATTTAGTTTGCCCAGATTCCGGATCAGCAAGTTTATTCCGAACCAAGAAGTATATTCCGGATCAAGTGAATATTCCGGATAAAGCAAGTATTCCGGATAAACCAATTATTCCGAATAAAGGAGTTATTCCGGATCAAGGGCATATTCCGAATAAACCAAACATTCCGGATGAAGCGTTATTCCGGATGAACCCCTTATTCCGAATGAGCATCTTTTTCTGAATTAACCTGTTATTCCGAATGAACCGGATTTATTCCGAATAAATTTATTCCGGATCAACAGATATTCCGAACGAAGAGTTTATTCCGGACGAAGGATTTATTCCAGATCAACGTTTATTCCGAATGAAAGGTATATTCCGGATGAACCCATATTCCAGATGAGTCTTTTATTCCGGATGAAGAGTTATTCCGGATGAACGTTTTATTCCGGGTGAAGCACTATTCCGAATGAAGCTTTATTCCGCATGAGGTAATTATTCCGAGTGAAGAAGAATTATTCCGAACGAAGGTGACATTCCGAACGAGTGATTATTCCGAACGAAGGTTTATTCTGAATGAGCTGATTTTAGTTTATTTTAAGTTTATATTTTTAAATTGTTAAACTTTATTTTTCCCGTCTTTTTACTTAGTGGCACTTTTACTTTACTTGCCTTAGATTTATTTTAAGTTGGCCTTAGTTTAAGTTTCAGTTTACCTTTAGGATAGTTTTAAGTTTTCCTTATTTACTTTTAAGTTTGCCTTTTAATTTCTCGTCATTAATTTCACGTCAAGTTTTTATCTTTATTTATTTCTTTTTACCGTTTTTATTTTTATTGTTTCAAGTCTTTATTTTTAATTAGTGTAGACAACGACAACAATTCTATTTCTTTTCCACCAAGAACAACTGAGTCACACATTTAACCAGTAATCAATTCGAGAAGATACCGAGAAACGAACTTTTCAACTAGCAAAATCTTAATTTCAATTGGCGCCGCTGCCGGATCTTTTCGTGAAGATTAACGGTTTTTTGCGAGAGACGCGTTGGCTTTTGGGATCCGTTCACTCGTGAACGTTATTTTTCGTGTCAAAAATTTTCAAAAATCCCAAAAACATTTGAAAAATCATAAAAAGCATTTCTTTTTCAAAGTTTTGCACCAAAAATATTCCTCTTTATCCTCTATTGTGTTGAATTCTTTTCTTTACCTATCTTATTTATAATTCTTCATGGATTCGTCTTACGTACGGTGTGGGAGACCATGACATGGTTTTTAAACATGTCAATGGTGTACTAGTGAGCGATGTGGTTCTAATATCGACGATACACAATTTGAATTTTGTCCATTTTGTAATTCAACAAATTCGTACTTCTCCTCTTACAATACTTTCTCACCCTCTCCCGTCTATGACAATCCTTATCCTCAAAATGCACCGGATTTCTCTCCATACCCGTGGTGCTATATTTGTAGGGGCCCTCACGATGCTTCTTCTTGTGATCCGTCGAAGGTCTTTGAGAAAATTCCGTGCTATCATCCTAGTGTGTATAACTTTGAGCCCCCACATCACACCCTCAATCATTAATCCTCTCAGCAAATTAGTCTTGACCAACAACTCACTACTTTGAATGATGTTCTAGAAAGTTTAGCTCAAATCCGAGCTGACTTGCATCAGGAAAGGCAACCTTTGCTTGATGGTGACAAAATCTTGAAATCCACCAACACCTTTTTGAGCCAATTTGGTCGTTTTCCCTTCTTTTCTACAGCAAAATGTTTAATTACAGTGTGGGATAGAATTGGTTTAATTGAACATACTCGGGGAGATGAACAACAAAATTTGCTTCATGAGCTTCTTAAAGATGTGGAGGTTATCAAGGAAGAGTTAGCCGACTATGTCACTCCTAATTGGAATGGTCACGTCTATTATGATGATGATGACGACGATGATGTCTACGCTCTCGACCCATCTTCTGAAGTTGCTACTCCTACTCTCGATATTCCTAATGCGTCTAAGGATGGTGATTCATTGAGTGAGATTAGTGATTTTGGTCTCGACAAATTCTTTGATGATGAGGTTTGTGACATACCGACTGCTATGGAGTATGAGGATGACGTTGCTCTTACGCAAGAGGTCGATCCGAATGATGACGATTTTTCTCCACGCTATGAGAATTTCACTTTTGAAATTTCTCAATCTCCACCGGGAGGTGCGGGCGATGACCATTTATTCTCTCCGGCTTACGAGAAGTTCACCGATGAACTTGCTCTTGTAGATGAGGTGGAAGACGTGATTCTTCGCGACAGATTACGGGAAGTGCATCTTCTTATTGCTCAAATCGAAGAGTTGACTTCTCCTCCTCTTTCCGAGTCTTTACCTCCATCTATTCCTCCCGTTGAAGATAATGACCCATTTCTAGAAGAAATCGACATTCACTCAATACCTCCGAGTATTGATGATAATGACAAGGAGGGGATATTATTTTTGATAATTTGCTGCAGGAAGGTATTGTCCCAAGTCCCCCTCCCGAGCACCTTTCATCCACTCCTTTAGCCACTATTACGGAGGATGAGTGCTTTGACCTGAGAGGTGACATTGATTATATTATCATTGATAACCTTACGGCTTTGCCGCTTTCTGAACATCCATTGTCTTTGGAGGATGACAATGTGATTTCTTTACCCACCCCACCTCCCGTGGCTCACGACTTCACATACTTTTCGTATGTTGAAAGGAATTTTCTCCCATTTAAGACTTATCCTCCCGCCTCCCCTTTGTTGATGTCTTCCGGGAACAAGGACAAGGTCTTTGATCCTGGTATTACATTCGAGGCTTCCCCATGGACCATTTAATTCGGGGACGAGTCAGGCTCGTGACTCGGTTAATAAAAACAAGCGCTCTTCGGGAGGCTACCCGATTATCTATCTTTCCCTGTTTTCATCATAAGTGTAGGGGGAGCCCCGTTGGTGTTTCTTGTTTTCTTTCTTATCATGTGCAGGGATTAGAGCTTCAAAGACACACTCTTGATGACTTTTGATGACCCGTGATTCCGTGTTCCCGTCTTCCCAGTTCTATCCTAAACTCTTTTGATTCTCTATTTTATATTTTCCAATATTAAAATAGGAATCACTTTAGTTGTCCTTTCCTTAGCAAGATTTAAACAAAGTGCACAATGTCCTAAGTGTAGGGGAGTTTACTCCCACATGCTTAAACATTGAGGACAATGTTTATATTAAGTGTAGGGGAACTTCTATCGAAGTTAAGTGGCCTTTTCCTTGTATTTGTCCTCATTTTAACCAGAAAATCAATTTTTCGACATTTTTAAAAATTTTTGATCTATTTTGGCCTATTAGTTTTTCCCTTTGTATAGTTATTTTCTTTCTTTGCTAGAGTAAATTTTAATAAAGTGGTTTTAATTTTCAACGTTGTGAATCTTTTGACTCAACCCGAGTTTACTTATCTAAGTTTACTCTAGCTAGTATCCTTAACGTGTTTAAGTCAAGTTTTGCTAGGCTTTTATATAAGGAGCTTTAAAACGCGAAAGTCTTAACTCTCACGGGGTAAGAACAAGAACTTTTCGCAAGTTCCTATAATTGATCTTAGAGAGTCGTTTATCAAGGGAACTTAAAAATGCGATTTCTAAACTTGAAAAAGTCTAAGAGTTTGCAAGATCCTATAGATGACTCGAAAACCCGAAACTTAGATTTAATAGGCTAAGCATCCACGAGTCTCATTCCTTGAGATTTTAAAATATGGAGAACGAGAGATGATAGAGTAAATTATAAGTTTGGTATTCTTTCGTGAATTTATGTGAGTTAATTATAAGCATATTCTCCCATCGCTTGCTAATAAATTTATCTGCAATAATTAAGGTTGTACGATTTGAAAAGTTACTTAGCTTCTAGCCCAATATCGTTTAAAATTTGCTCGGTAATGATTAGAGTTCATAGCCAAGGCATAACTTATTGAAGCGGGATGCGAAGATTGGCGAGTCCGAAAAGGCCCTAACAAGGCATGAGGGCTACATTTTGTTGCTAAAAATCCAAAAGTGATGTGAAGAATCATTTATCAAAAATCAATATGAAGGATCAAGACACATGACGAAAAGCAAATACTCCCGTAAAGATCATGGAGAAGTCTATCCAAAAAGGCCCTAACAAGGTATGAGGATAAATAGATCCAAGTCTTAAAAGGAGGCGGATCGTTGTATATCAAAGTCCAAAATAAAGATTGGAGAAAAATGAAGAAGTCGTGGTCCAAATATGAAGAATCTCTCAAAACTTCAAGTGAAGAAATTCATATTATGAAGAGAAGACCATTATTTCATGAACGTCTCTCAAGATTTGAAGTATGAAGTCGCTGCCAAATATCAGTCCGAGAAAGGTCTCAAATCGTGAAGAGAGTTATGCCAAGATATGAACTTTATGAGGTCCCGAGAAGCAGTTTTAAAAGATTTTTCCTTTAGCTAACTATTGATTAAATCGTCCCACTTTATTTTCAGCTTTAATAACTATCGAAATAAGTCAACGATACATCCTCGTGATCATTCAAGACAACAATAAAATATAAGAGATACACCTAGGAATAAGGGAGTCTAAGTAAATAATTGGCCCACATGAGTTCGTGTTAGTTTGCTAACTTATAATAACAATGATCTCGTTTTTAAGCTTGGTTTGGAGAATGTGAAAACTTGAGGATGATGATCATTCATGACATTTCCAAAACCCTAAGGTATGTCTTTGATTTCTTTACTTACTTTCTTCCTTTGAATGTTTATAACTTCCTATCTCTTTAATAAAGGCCAATATGGATTGATTAAGATGGAAAATGTAAAACGTGCTTTGTAACTAATGCATTGCATGAGGACATTGCAATGGTCAAGTGTAGGGGATTTGATAGGTGTGAAAACACCCATCCTTTTACCACTTAATTATAATAATAACCAGGCCAAAACGTGTATTTTATATCGTAAATGTCGGAATTATGCGTGGTTTGTGTTTTTGTTGTGATTTAGGATCAAAATGTTAAAAGGGAAGAAAACACGGCTTTCACGGGCTTTTATCGAAGAAAAAGACAAAAGACGAAGTCAAGAAATCAAGAGTGCAAAAAGAACGGAAGTCCAAGGCCTATTCTGAAGATTTATCGAAGAAAAGTCCAAAGACGGAAGTTTAATAAAGCCGAAGAACTCAAGTCTAATTTATGAAGAAATCACAAGACGAGTTTAAAGTAATCCCGAGACAAAGTCTGAAAGGTCGAAGAATTTAAATGATTAAAGGCTAAAGACGAAGGATTAAAAGTTAATTAAAGAAAGAAGAAAGAGGGGAGGAAGCTTCCTTCCACTAATCCCCTTCTCCCCTATAAATAGACCTCATTAGTCATTTTTTTAGTTTTTGTTGGCTAGTTTGACAAACTATGCTCTTCCATTTAATTACTTACACCTTAATTACTTGCACCTTTAATTACCTTGTCTTGTACTTTTAATTCCTTTAAATTCAAGTAAGTTTCCTTTTATTGTTATTGAATATGTACTTTTCTTGTTAATCTACTATCTACCTTTCTTGATTAATCTATAATCTTTATGCTTTATGTTCATGTTTATGTTCTTTAATTTTTATTAATTTGATCAAGTGGGTTTTGATTATTGTGGTTATTTTTGTTAGTTTTATTGATTTGGATTGATTGGTTATTGTTATTAGATCATTTGTGGTTGTTTTGGTTTAATCTTTTGGTTGATTTTGATTGATTTTGTTTAGATTCGTAGCTTCTTTATTTCCTTGTTCTTCGCACTATTTAGTTTGCCCAGATTCCGGATCAGCAAGTTTATTCCGAACCAAGCAATATATTCCGGATCAAGTGAATATTCCGGATAAAGCAAGTATTCTGGATAAACCAATTATTCCGAATAAAGGAGTTATTCCGGATCAAGGGCATATTTCGAATAAACCAAACATTCCGGATGAAGCGTTATTCCGGATGAACCCCTTATTCCGAATGAGCATCTTTTTCTGAATTAACCTGTTATTCCGAATGAACCGGATTTATTCCGAATAAATTTATTCCGGATCAACAGATATTCCGAACGAAGAGTTTATTCCGGACGAAGGATTTATTCCGGATCAACGTTTATTCCGAATGAAAGGTATATTCCGGATGAACCCATATTCCGGATGAGTCTTTTATTCCGGATGAAGAGTTATTCCAGATGAACGTTTTATTCCGGGTGAAGCACTATTCTGAATGAAGCTTTATTCCGCATGAGGTAATTATTCCGAGTGAAGAAGAATTATTCCGAACGAAGGTGACATTCCGAACGAGTGATTATTCCGAACGAAGGTTTATTCCGAATGAGTTGATTTTAGTTTATTTTAAGTTTATGTTTTTAAATTGTTAAGCTTTATTTTTCCCGCCTTTTTACTTAGTCGCACTTTTAATTTACTTGCCTTAGATTTATTTTAAGCTTGCCTTAGTTTAAGTTTAAGTTTTCCTTTAGGATAGTTTTAAGTTTGCCTTATATACTATTAAGTTTGCCTTTTAATTTCTCGTCATTAATTTCCCGTCAAGTTTTTATCTTTATTTATTTCTTTTTACCGTCTTTATTTTTATTGTTTCAAGTCTTTATTTTTAATTAGTGTAGACAACGACAAAAATTCTATTTCTTTTCCACCAAGAACAACTGAGTCACACATTTAACCAGTAGTCAATTCGAGAAGATACCGAGAAACGAACTTTTCAACTAGCAAAATCTTAATTTCACTCAGCCGTTTTCCTTTCATGTTCCCAAAACGGCAGGTACCCAGGACTCGAGCATTTGGAGGACGTGAATAGGATGGAAGTTGCCATAGACTTCTTCATTTTCCTTCATATACCTATGCTTGTTTAGTCATTTCTTATTTCCTTTATTATGTTTTGGGATTATGTTTGGGAACCGATGTTTGATTCCGATTTTCCCTATCATATTACCTAGCATGATTTGATGACACGCCATAATCACGCGTGACATTCCATTTACCAAAATGGGGTGTTACAATGTCATCATCTGAAACTGAATATGTTGAAGCTGCTAGTTGCTCTGCTCAAGTACTTTGGATGAAGAGTCAACTAGCTGACTATGAGATTCTATATGACAAAGTACCCATCTTCTATGACAATACAAGTGCCATTGCTATCTCAAATAACCCTGTGCTTCACTCTCGAACCAAAGACATAGATATCAGGTATCACTTTATCAGGGATCATATTATAAAAGGAGATATTGAGCTGCATTTTGTTCCCACTGAGCTGCAACTAGCTGATATATTTACCAAGCCTTTGGCTGAACCTTCGTTCAACAGGCTAGTTGTTGAGCTAGTGTATGCTTAATATCTCAATGCCTGTGGCTGATATTTAATGTGTGTCATTAAAGTGTGAGTAAATATTAAATGTTTTTCACATGAAACTAGGTAGTTATTTTCCAAGTAAATGCTAAAAACATTCTCAATATTTAACTCGTACTTTTTTTATAAAAGAGGAGACAAACAATTTTGAAAGGTCAAGGGACCCACTTATGTGCAGTCCTTTTCCTACTACACATCTAATATTGTTGAATAACTGTTTCAAATTTTGAATATAAATATTATTCCAAGGTTTTTTCACCTAACAATTTTCTCATTATTCACTATTTGCATCTTTCTCTAAAACCTCTCTCTAAACCCTCTCACCATCTCCGTCTTCCCAAACCCTCGTATCAATGGTGTTTCCAGTACCAATGGCATCTAACGTGTCATTCGAGATCAACGATATCATCCTCACCTCTAACAACTCAATAGGATGGCTCAAAGCTCCTACTGACTCATACCTAGATCTAGTGAACTTTATGAAGAATTGTGATGTTAGCGAAGCTTTCACTAGATCCCCATCCATTTTCTACCAAGAATACCTTAGGGAATTATGGTACTTTTAAGAAGTCCTTGATGATAACACTATTTCCTTCAATCTTTCTTGCAATGAACACCCCTTTGCCTTTTCTGTTGATGACTTCTCTTATGTGGCTGGGCTAAGACATGGTGATGAATGCCTAAAGACTGTAGATAAAAAGGCTGTTAAGGATATCCTTGCCATACTTTTCCCTATCTCTGACACTCACCCAGCCCTTACACCTGCTGAAGTGGTCCTCAAGTCTCCTTTGAAGATCAAGTTTTTTCCTCCTATGTGGAGAGTACTTTTCACGCACATTGTCAAATCCCTGGGTGGTATGCAGGGATCTCACGATCAAATAGATTTTAATCATCAAGCCATTGCCTATGGGCTGATATGGGATACAAACGTCGATGTAGGAAGTATTCTCTTCTCTAACCTTGTTGAAAAGCTAAAGGGAACCAACCAAGCCAGGGAGAAAAATATTTGCTATGTTCATTTTCTCTCTCTTATCTTTGAAAGTCTTTTAGGAGATTGCTACAACAAATCTGCACTTACAGCCATGAAGTTGTATCATATTACTAGGGCTATCTACAAGGTGATGGGACCAAATGATGTGCCTACAACAGCCCACATGAAGAACATTGCTGCTAAGCAACAATCTGCTATTAAGTCCTTGCTCCCTTCCTCTGAGAAGGTGATTACAGCTGGTGTGTCTGGTAAGTTAGCGTCTTTGACCTCAGGGCAACACACCACGCTGTCCAAGGCAACAACTGGCCAACAACCTAAGAAGAAGAAAATCCCCTCTTCTTCCAAAACCTAAACTGTTATTAAGGCCAGGGTTAAGAAGCTTGTGACAATTCCTACATCCTCTATTCCAGAGACTTTTATGGACACAGAGACTTCAGCTAATAAACAACAAGATTCTAGCGTCTCTAACTCAGAAGAGACAACAGGGAACCAGCCTAACTCCGCTGATATCTCACAGGTAATCAGTTTATACTTTTTAGAGGTACACAAGCAACCACTCTCAAATGTCTGTAGGTGAGAGTGGCGAAGTTAGGGTTATCCTCGACCCATAGGAGTCTATGTATGTATTTCGAAATCTTTTAAGACTTCTGTACACCCTGTCAATGCACTAGGGAGTGATTCATTTGTGTTTATAAAGCACCCCGATGAGCCTACACCCTCTAGACAGTATATAGGTAAACAACAACCTGTATACATATATGTCTCGACCTATAGTAGTTGTACTTCACACGGTCTCTAGGTTCCTTCAGAAAAAGAATCCCAAAAGTTTAACTTTTAGGGGGAGCTGAATAATCACCCCAGCTTTCCTAGGGACAGCGTAAAATGACGATCTTAAACTACATCTTTTTCACAACTAAAAGAATCCTAAAGGATTTATTCTTTCAGGGGGGAGCTGAATCATCACCCTCAGCTTTCCTAAGGGCAGCGTACCAGACGATCTTAACACATATATGTTTCACAAATAAAAGAGTCTCAAAGGATTTATCTATTTGGGGGGCTGAATAATCACACTCAGCTTTCCTAGGGGCAGCGAATGGCGACCATTAACCTTATAATTTTCACACTTAAAAGAATCCCAAAGATTTATCCTTTGGAGTGGTTGAATAATCATCCTCAACCTCTCCGGGACAGCGTACTGGCGACCATTCCCCTTATCTATTTCCATGTTACTAACCTAAACCAATTGAAGGCTAATGTTGAACAACCAACTGTAGATTCTCATGCTACAGCTGAAGGAGCTGATACTATGATTCAGGATCAGCCTAAAGAAGATGAGTTCATGCTTGATGCTGAAGATGATGTTCTTGACCTCATTGAAAGCTTCTCTGAGCCTGAATCTATGCCGGATGATGAAATTCTTCCCGAGGGGATGATTCAGGAGGAGGATGAAGAGGAAGATGAAAAACATCCTTTGTCACCTCCCAAAGCCACAGCTATGCCCACCAGCTGAAGAACACATTCCTCCTCCCAAAGAAGTTGTTGTGACTCCTACTTCTGCTGCATCTGTGACTATGGAGCTTCCAACAGCTGTGAACATTCATGACTTGAAGCCCTATCATTACGCCTCTGATATTGTACGCCTGTCGCGTAAGTTGGATCACATGGGGTCTGAAATACACTCTTTCACAACCAATTTTCAAAAAATCATCACACAGGCTGTCCAAGATGCTACCACTGAGCCTATCAAAGATGGAACTCGAAAAGGAGTTTCTCAGGGACTTAGCCACTTATCCACTCGAATCAAAGATGCCATCACTTCAGAAGTCCCTGACATGTTCTCAGCTCATGAGTTGGTTATGCACAAGGAGTTTGAGGTTGTGTACAATAGACAAAAACGTCACATTCACTTTTTGGCTGGGCATGTTGATCGATCTGTCAACCAAAATTGCAACAAGCTTCTAAGATTGCCAGGGGATCAAGGAACAGGTAAAGAAAAATGGCTACATCAGTTGAACAGGTTGCTAGGTACCTTCAGTCACGTTCAGCCAAGCGTCTAGAGAGACAGGCTAAACGTGAGGGGGAAAAAATTGACTTACTTAAACTTGAACCTGTCAACACTACCACAGGTATAGCTGAAAACACCATCATTACACCCATCCCTCTCCAAGTTATCACACCCATCACTGTACCTGATGATGATGAAATTAAGGGTAGACCGACGAAGGAGCTGATACATCTAAATCCCTGTCTTTGGTTAACACCAATGAGGCTGTGGACGATGGTGAACTAGCTGCTAAGAAACTCAAATTTATTGTTGGCTCCCTACCAAAGGCTGTCCAAGACCAAGCTCATAAGGCATTTCTACAACATGCTGAAGAGCTGAAGAAAGCAAGTGAGTTATCCTCTGTCTCAAAGAAAGGAAAGGAAATAGTTATGGTAGACTCAGACGCCAAACTAAAGAAAGTAGTTGCGATGCTAGAGACAGGAGGATCAACCACTGAACTATCTCAATTCTTAACCTTCAAAGATGCTAATGAAAAACCTCTAACAGCTGAAGAAATTGAAAAACAGGCACTTGAATCCAAAAGGTTAAATGAAATTAAGAAGGCCAAAGAGCTGGATGAAGCCAAGCTAAAAGCCATGTCTCCTCAAATCAAAGAGGAGCAAAGAAAAAGGTTAAGGGAAATGGAGGTAAAACATGCAGAGGCTCTGAAAAAGGTAAAAGCTGACTATGATGCCTACGTTAACTCTAGATATGCTCCAAGAAAAATTACCAAGTTCAAATACATAATTCAAAAATCTACTCACATACCATAGATGGTAATTTGGAGAGATAATTAACAGGCCAACATGGACATCTTTGATAACTTCAAGTTAAAAACACTTGGTCTGTCTGATGGTTTGAATTGGAGGCCTTAGCTGAGAAAAGGACTGGATATGCGAATTTTCTTCTGTTAAAGACTATCAGAGCTAAATTCAACTGGGTTAAAGAGACTGTAGTTAAGCTCAAAGTTGATCCACTCCCACATCTATTTGAACCAAAACCAACAAAGGCTAAAAGAAAAGGAAAAGGATGACTCAATTCCTTAAAGAAACATTCGTTACAGACGACATTCAAGTGGACGGAATGCACAGGGATCTTGTCTTACCAAATGGGATTGTTGGGCTTGTAGATGTACAGACCTACACTGAGCCTAAAAGAGGAATGGCATTCATGAACAGGGGATGCCAATATGTTTTCCAAAGGGAAAGTGAGTTGGGGCTGGCCTCAACTATTCAACTATTAGTGTTTCAGAGAGTGCTTAAAATTAACTCTGAGTATTCCAAAATATTTGCCCAAGCTTTGCAAGATGAATTGGATACCAGGACTGACATCGCTAAAGTTGAAGAAAGAATAAAGAATGATGATTATTGAAGTTTTCACAGCTAAATTATCACACTCATATTTTATTTTACTCATGTATTGCACTTGTAGTTTTTCTAAGTATTAATGAATTATGAAGTTGTTTGTTAGATATGTTATTTGTAAGAAGAAGCTGTTATCTCACTTACTATAACTAATTTAGATCTAGTTGTATTTATGTTTAAATAAGGGGAGATTGTTGGGAATCTAAGTTTGTTAGATTTCCCTTAGTCATAGATTTAAACGTAAATTAAGTTATTTGATATTAACTTGCATGTGTCAAGGTAACAGGAAAGTATCATAAGACTCACAGAGTTCTAAGTCTCCATGAGGAACCACAGAGGAGTCCATGTCAGAGACATTGTCAAGCAAGTCGAAGATTACTTGAAGACATACTCATTGGCTGTGATGGACAACAGCCAAGATGTATCAGGGACTCTAAGTGGTTGAGTGTTAACATGGGTGACAATACCCTGTTAACACTCAATACACTTTGGACATACCTAAGTGATTAGGCGGGAAGTTTTGTAGCCTAAAGTACAAGGTATGACGAAAAAGGAAACTGTGTCAGCTCTGTTTCCCTAAAGCGTTGTGGTAGACTACCAAGAATAGAAGAGCATCTTGTAACAGATATCTGACATTGTCTGTTTTGTGTAGTCACCATCAACCAGCTATCAAAGTCAACCTCGTACCACTATAAATAGGATATGTAGGCTAGAGTTAATGTTGTTCACTTTGTTAGATTTCTCACATTAACTCTTTAGAACTTATCGAATGAACAGCTGTGCCTGTGTTCTTAAGTTAGCTTTATTTTGTCCAAAGTGGACACCACACATTGTCATCAAACTGTGTTGTCCATAACAGATGTAATACTTGTTATACAATAATAAAGTCTTACGTTTGAAAAGTAGTTACTTGTGTTATTTATCTTTATTAATCGTTTCAAGCTAGGTTTAGGAACTTTAGAAACCCCTTAGGGTTGTTTGGTCGCGGATCGCAAGAGAGAAAGAGGGAAAAGATGGAGTGAAGAATTATGAGGGCTTAGGGGTGTTTATATAGGCCTAGAAAACCTTGTAGCCCAAGGTAATATAAATATAAGGCAAGTTTTCCTCTCCCCCTTCCCCTTTATAGCCGACGATCGGCACACCCCAATGGGGTGTTCCGGACCTTTCTTTTCCTCTTCTATTTTATTTCACAACGCTCGTTAAACCTTAACTCTTAAATACTTAACAACCGTTAGCTCGATTTAATTTAATAAACATATAAATATATTTATAAAATAAATTAACTCTATACATATTGTGTGCAATCCCGTAATCTCGAGTTTGATCCTAACACACAGCTATTAAATATAAGTCCATAAACTTTCAGCTCCCACTTTGACATATTTCAAATAGTGTGATCACATCGGTTAGCGTCTAGATACACGCCGATGCCTCTAGTACAACTCGAGTAAGGTCTCCTGGAAAAACCTTTTAATGATTCATCATTATTATTATCCTTTCATTTCTAATACAAAGTTAATAAGGATATGGATATTAGTCATTCCTTTCATTAGCCATTCTGTTTCTCGTTCATGGATTCAGCAAAATTACCAAAACACATTTGGGTGCGACCACACAAACATCTTACTAATCCCACGAGGGGCCCAGCTGTATAAAAACTCCAAAATGAATTTTGAGGACATAAATTCCATATTGACTATAAGCAAAACCTATGAATTTTGCAACACTTCTGAAAATAACCCTTATAGCTACCAGTTACGTTTAGCGTTAGATTATTTTACAGAGATGCACTAGATCCATGACAGGTTCCTGGTATCTTAGGTTACAGGATAACTATTTTATGATATACTTAACGACAAAGATACATAAAGTATAATCATATAGTTGGGATAAGTCCAATATTCGATTCATCGAATATCATCCAAAATTGATCAATATACTTTCAAGTATACTCTATCACAATTTCGATTTGTCTTAATTTAATAATACTCCCATATTATTTATCGACAACGGACATTTAGAATAAAATAATATTCGTGGAATAAAACATGTAATATATGATACAAAAATAAAATAACAATAATAAATCTAACTCAAACTTTATTTCATTAAATAATAATGTCTTAACATCCTTTATCCAAATACTAATCACAGATTTTGCATAAAATCACTAGCTAATTGAAGCCCAATGCTTTTGGCATGTTCAATAACCTTTCTTCTAGGCAACGCCTTAGTTAAAGGATCAGCTACGTTATGATATGTGCGAACTTTTAATAATTTGATTTCACGAGCTTCAACTTGTTCTCGAACGTAGTGATATCTACGTTTAAAGTGCCTGGCGCCTTTCATGACTCCAGAATCATTGGCAAATATGATTGCAGCAGAATTGTCACAATACATATAAATAGGTTCTTTTATTGAAGGCATCACTCCAAGATCTATAATAAACTTCCTAATGCAAACAACTTCTAATGCAGCTTCTAAAGTAGCCATGTACTCAGATTGAGTCTCATGCATTGCAATCGTTGTCTACTTCTTGCTCTTTCAGTCAACTGCTCCTCGATTGATAAAAAGCACGTAACCTGTCTGAGACTTCGTATCGTGTTTATCACATTGCCAGGACGCATCACAAAAACCTGTTACATTCAGTTATGTGTCTGGTTTCCCTCCAGATACCAAAAACATATCTTTCGTACTCCTCAAATACTTTAGAATATGTTTAACAGCAGTCCAATGGAGCTTCCCTGGATTCTATTGGTAACGACTGCCCAAGTTATGAGCAAACGCCACATCAAGCCTTGTGCATCTTACAGTATACATAATAGATCCTACAGCCGAAGCATAAGGCACCTTCTGCATGTAAGCCACCTCTTCAGGTGTAGATGCATCCATCTCATGACATAGATTATGCTTAACTTCCATAGGTTGAAAACCTTTCTTGGAATTATGCATATTATACTTCTTCAATATTTTGTCAATATAAGCATCTTGACCAAGACCAATTAACCGTCTACTCCTATCTCGATAGATTTTAATTTCCAGAATGTATGCAGCTTCTCCTAAATCCTTCATAGAAAAACATTTACTAAGGTAATCCCTAACTTCTTTAAGTCTTGGAATGTTACATCCCATGATTAATATGTCATCAACATATAAAATTAGGAATACTACATCACTCCCACTAGCTTTGTGATATACACATGGATCATCACGATTTTGAATAAATCCGAACTTCTTGATTTCTTTATCAAAACGTTTATTCCATTGACGTGATACTTGCTTCAAACCATAAATAGATCTTTGAAGTATGCATATGCGTTTTGGATACTTAGGATCAACATACCCTTCTGGTTGCTGCATATATATATCCTCATCTAAGCGACCGTTCAAGAAGGCAGTTTTAACATCCATTTGCCATATCTCATAGTCATATTATGTTGCTATAGCTACGAGAATCCTAATAGCTCTTAAGTCTGCTACAAGAGAAAACGTCTCCTCGTAGTCTACGCCAAAAGTTTGTGTAAAACCATTAGCTACTAAACGAGCTTTATAGGATTGTACTTCACCATCCATTTCAGTTTTCTTCTTGTATATCCACTTATGTTTCACTACTTTAGCATTTGTTGGTGGATCTACAAGAATCCAAACATCATTAATTCTCATGGATTTCATTTCCTCATCCATTGCAACCATCTACTTATCCTTTTCAGGATCAAGTAAGGCGGATTTATAATTAGCAGGTTCACCAAGATCCCCTACTTCATCATCATCATCCTTTATGTTAAGACATAGTTTTCTTGGTGCACATATAGTCCTTTCAGACCTATGTAGAGGAATTATTTCCGGTGGAACTCCCAGACATTCTGGTTTTAAAGGAATTATTTCGCTAGTATTTTCAGAAGAAAATGTATCTATATTACTCTCTTCAAGATCATAATTTCTCCCAATGAATTATTGATTTACAAGATCACTTTCAAGGAAGTCTCCATACCTAGCAACAATAACCTAATGCTCATGTGGATAATAAAAGTAGTAGCACATAGTTTCCTTAGGGTATCCTACAAAGATACATTTCATATATCGTTGTTGGAGTTTATCACCCGAGTCATGTTTCACATACGCCTCGCAACCCCAGACCTTTAAATAAGACAAGTATGGCTTTTTTTTCCATGACATAATTTATATGGTGTCTTATTAACCTTCTTCGTGGGAACCGTATTTAGAATACAAACAACAGATTCTAAGGCATAGTCCCAGAAGGACAATGATAAAGTTGTAAGATTAAACATAGATCGTACCATATCTAATAGTGTATGATTTCTCCTTTCGGGTACACCATTTTGTTGTGGAGTATAAGGAGAAGTAAGATTCTGAACAATTTCGTTCTCGCTTAGATAATCTTTAAACTCTTGACTTGAATACTCACCACCTCTATCAAAACTAAGAGCTTTAATCTTCTTTACTAGTTGAAATTCTACTTCCACTTTAAACACTCTGAATGTTTCAAATACCTCATGTTTATGTATAAGTAAATAAACATAACCATAAAGGCTATAATCATCCGTAAATGTTAAGAAGTAGCTAGCACCTTTCCTTGACACATGTCTAAGTGGTCCACATACATCAGTGTGTATTAAACCAAGTAGATCAGTAGCCCTTTCAACATTGTTATTAAAAGGTTTCTTGGTCATCTTTCCAGAGATACAAGACTCACATTTATCAAATGATTCATCATTGATGTTTTCCAAAAGACATTCATGTTGAAGCTTTTTTATGCGAGTCTTCCCAATATGGGCAAGTCTACAATGCCAAAGATAAGAAGAATTCTTGGCTAACTTTCTCTTCTTATTTCTTATTCATGCTAAAGACAGAACTATTATAATAGTTGGAATCATTATCATGCATGTCAATTTCAAACACACCATTCACAACAATTGCATTAATCTAGAAAATACCATCTTTGAAAACAGAATTCCATTATTATTGTAACAACCCAAAATCGTGGTCATTATTTAATTATATTTTTACGTATATTTTTGAAATTTTTGACGAGGTTGATTTTCATGATGATTGGTAAATTGGTTTGGATGATGTTGAAATTTTATTTTTACGTTTTGACGAGTTGCGAGGATTACTAGTGATGACGATATCGACGGATGCCCGAGAAATTTTACGTTTTATTTTAAACATGTCGATGTTTAATTTTGACGTATTCATTTTAATGTCGTATTAAGTCGTGCCGGGACTATATAATATATCATTTTGAGTGCGTTTTATGTTTTGAGAAGCATTTTTATGAAACCCGAGACCCGTAAGTATTTTCAAAAGTGACTAATAGTCATTTCCTGCTTTTTAACAAAGTATTTACACTTTGGTCAAAAAAAATCACAACTGGCAAAAACTACCCTAAACTTTTCCCATATAAAAGGAAAATTAAAACACAAACACACACACACAATTCACTTCCACCAAAAATTTCTCTCTCTTCCCTCCCTCTCCTCTCTTTGTCGTCACCCCCACACCACACAAACACCACAATTTTTTTAATTTTGAGCTTGAATCTATAAATTCTAATCAAAGACCCATCTTAGTTTCTTCATTCCCTACACACTGGTATGAAAATTTCCCACATGCATTAATATTTTTGAAAAACCCATTTTTGGATGAAATTCTTGTTGTTTGATCTTAAATTCTTGTGGTATGTAGGTGTTTATGTTCATATGTATACATTTTATTGATTGCATGTTGATATTTTTGAATTTGGTTTTTATGATTTGATCATCTAGGATGGTTTAGGATGTTATGATATGAACTAGTAATGTAGGAATGCTTATAGTGGTAAAAATGAGGCTAAAATGTGGTGAAAAATTGATTTTGGGTAATTTTTAAACATGTATTTTTAGGCAGATTATTAAGTTTAATTTTCTGAAAATATGAGTTTGAGTTTGAGATGAACTAGTTAGATATTGTTGTAGAGGATGTTTATACCTTCGTTTTGGTATAAGGTAGGACTTGTAGCTCCAAACGAGCGAAAAGTTACGTTAGTTTGATTATTTCGTGTACCGGGAGACGAGTACCGACACAATATATAATTGTTGTCGATATTTGGATCGAATCTCGGGGACTATAAAATGGATTTTGAAAAGTGTCATTGACTGATTTTTAAGGTTAAGTATGAGGATGTCGAGTTATTTTCAAAGTTGAGTGTCGGTTTCATAAACGAAGAAAAATAAATGTGTTAAAAGACTTTATGAGTTGTTGACGTAAAACTGTCCGGTTTTTGTAGTTCAAAGATGTGTCGGGCAGGGAACTTTTAATGTAAAATCTTTAGATGAGTTTTTAACAGGGCTTTCTATATATAGTAAGTGAAGTTACTGATTAGTATCATAAAAATTTGATGTGTTTAAGTGGGGTAAATGATCTTGTACATTTGGTGTGTACCGGCAGATTTTTATCGAAGGAGTTAACTAATAGTACATATATAGAATGAAATAAAAGGGCACTTGTATTATTTTATTTTGGATTGGTTTTGATTTTATGATTTTGAGTTTGGTATTACTAAGTATGGATTTTATTCGAGTTATTATTGATGAACGCGCCTTATTTGATAGGTTGCGGTTTTTGTGTTTACCGGGCATCAACTATCGTCGAAGATCGTCATACTATTGCTATTACTTCAGGTGAGTCTATAGCCTCGCTTTCTACTGTTTTAATGATTTTAAAACCCGCCAGGGGGATACATGCTATTTGAAGTAAAATGAACACATGTCATGAGTAATTATTGGACCCGATGTTGCCTTTGATGAAATTGTATAAGTACCTAATTGTATAAGACCGTAAATTCATGAGCCGTTAACTATCTTCTGACTTGATGTTGCGAGTTGGGAATAGCCGCTTATTCTAATAATAGTACTATTGGGCTGACAACCCTATCTGAGACCAGGGCTTTACGTTGAGTAACCCACTGGGAAGGATAATTTTACGTGAATGAGAATTGGTATTCTTGCAATTAATACCCTAGTAGGGGCACTGGTAATTTTTCTAGTCATGCTGGCATTTGGCGTGGGTGACTAAGTTAAGGGGTCGGTGTCATGAGCTTAATACCTGACTGATATATATTATATATTCAATAACTATATTATATATTATACCTGACTGATAGATTGTATGGCCACAATTCTATTAAACAATTGTTGATGATTTTTACGATGTGTTCAATATTGTTTTGTAAAACCTATAGACTTGCTCAACCTTTGTGTTGATGATTTTAAGCATGTATTTCAGGTACTTGAAGTTGTTGAATTGCGGAGCTTGCTGGAGAAGGATTGCGGGATTGCTTTTGTAGTAATTTCGTCTAAAACAGGATTTCTTTCCCTATTGTCGTAAACTTATAGTAAATAGTCAAATATTTTGGTAAAAGGTTTATTGTTTTGATTAAGATCCAAGGGGAACCTGTACGCTACTCTGATATATTTTAAACTGATTTTCTTGGGATTGAAGGTTTTAGACACTGATTTAAATTATTTCCATATTTATTCCTAAATATACTATTTTTGGGTCATTTAAAGAGTTGTGAAATGAAGTTTGTGAATAACACCTAATTGTGTATTTTCCGCTGCGCAATGTAAATTGGGGGTGTTAAAGATTGGTAACCAGAGCTTTTTAATTATAGCGAATTAGGTCGATTTTTGAAAAATGTCCTAAACTATAACTTTGGTATCGAAAGTATTTTATAAAAGCAACGCAACTTCTCTGCAAGGCTCCGGTAAGATTATTTATTTTTGTTACGCTTTGTTATTACAGATGTATCCCTTATAATTATTGTGAATTCTTGAGTATTTATTAAGTAAATACTGCAATGAGATATTGGTATTAAT
Source organism: Glebionis coronaria (assembly GCA_025667525.1). NCBI lineage: Eukaryota > Viridiplantae > Streptophyta > Magnoliopsida > Asterales > Asteraceae > Glebionis > Glebionis coronaria. Next base: position 523,158,758 of record CM046875.1, read on the forward strand.
GAAAGGACGTGGAGTGCTTTCACCATAATTTCATCATGATTTCCTTTTTATGAATGTTGTATAATTATCATTTGCATTGCATTTCATTGCGTCGCATACATATATATTTGGCATACGTAATTCATTTGCATTTTCATGATTATGCATTGCATATATATTTTTGAATAATGACCTTATGTACTTTTGAATTTTTTGTGATTTCAGAAAATGTCTGACATACCATATTACGTCAAGAATGGGGATTTGTTGTAGGTCAATGGAATTTGTAGAATCAGTATGTAGGTGATCGTAAGATTTCAGGTGGATGGTTAGATTACGTGGATGATACGAATGATAAGAAAAATGTTGTAGAATCTGATAGTGATAATTATTTGACTGAGAGTGAGGTTGGAAGAACTGAGGTTAGAGCAGAAGTGTAAAACCCGCATGCTTTTACCATGAATAGTGCCCTTAAGATCGTACGTCCTAGATTAAAACTTACCTCATTTAGTATTGATCACATTCATGTGCTAATAATCAAGCAAGTGCATACGTGTATGACATGACAAGTATCGATTACGTACGAACTCATGATAAACAGTTAATAAATATATCACGTGAACATAATTAAATCATGATCACCATTTAAAATACAAATTAGAATACTTACGTAAATACATATAATATAATTACGAGCGTTAAGATTTCGGTAACTACATGATAAAATAAACAGAAACGCTTCAGACACGAACACGTTTAACCACGAACGAACACGAAACATCGGGACACGAGAAAGGTACGGGTACCCCATGTGGGGCCCCCATACCCACGTCACATATACAAGATGGGCTTAGCCCATGGACTTTTACAAGTAAAGGGGGGGTTATGGTAAAAACATGTTTTCATTTTTCACTTTCAAGAAATAAACACAAAAACCCTAAAAGAGTTTTTCTCCTCCTCCTTTTTCTCCTCTTTGTGCCGCCACCTTAACATCACCATAGGAGGGTGATTGGTTGATTTTGATCTCAAAAACTATTGTTATAATCAGTGTTTGTTCATCCTTTTTCCAAGCTACATAGTGGTATACCTTTCTAACCCTTCTTTTTAATTCTTTTTAATTCTTTTAATCTTTGATTATTTCATGAACATGTTATTATTTTTTTATTTAAACATTATAATTAATCATTGATCTAACATGTTTTGGTATTAATTAAAATCAAAGAATGATTTAAAAGGGGTGTTTGTTTTGGCCGCCTAGCAAACAAACCCGAGGGGGGTTTGGTTTGCTATTGCCGCCACCACCAAGACCATTTTTGGTCTTGGTTGGCTCATGTGGGACCCACGGCAGCAAGGAGGCACACGTGCCCCAAGTTTGGCTCGGGGTACGGTGTCGAATTCATGCCCGATTCATGGTTCGTTGGTTAAATCATGATTTATGCTACATGTTAATTTTATGAATTATGAACTTAGGATATAATTAATTAATAACATGAAATATTAATTAAATCATGACTTAGGTTATTTTAATTATTAGTTTAACATGACATTAATTTAACCTAAGTATTTTATGTTATAAGTTATAATTAATTAATTATTAAAACGTGCCTATAATTAATTAATTTAGACATGACTTAGGTTATATTATTAATAATAATAATACACATTTTAACCTAAGTAATTCATTTCATTTTAATTAAAACATGTTATACTTTAATTAAAATGCTTAACCTATAGTTTAATTAAAATACATGAAATAATAATTAAACTATATACTATATCATATGACTTAAGAAACAAGCTTATAAACACTTAGACTTATATGTTAGCTTATGTAACCAGCTTAATTCTAAAAATGGAAACCTTCTATATATGGAAACTTATTTAATTAAGGCAGCTGATCTATTTTTGGAAACTTTCTATTTTTAGAAACTAATCTATTTTAAGCAGTAAATTCTATTTTTGGAAACTTTCTATTTTTGGAAACTTTCTATTTTTGGAAACTTTCTATTTTTGGAAACTTTCTATTTTTGGAAACTTTCTATTTTTGGTAACTTTCTATTTTTGGAAACTTTCTATTTTTGGAAACTTTCTATTTTTGGAAACTTTCTATTTTTGGAAACCTGCTATTTTTGGAAAGTTACTTATTATTACACAGTAAGTATAATAATACATGAAATATCAGTAATACTTAAACGGATTAATCAGAATACAAGATAAACACAGTTTAAGGCTTTAAACAGTGAACCATGACCTAAAACATACCAAGTCAGCTAAAATGAGACATAAAACCCAGTACGTAATCAGTGAATCGATACTTATACACGTGTGTATTCATGTAGCGTTAGTGATCCAGAAGTAGGAGTCTTTCTTCCGTTCATTCATTGGACTTGAGGTACGGATTCCCGTCCTTTCAGTATGGACATTCTTTCCTTATTAGGATTTCCCCGTATGCAGCCAACTGTTTTCCCCAGCATTTGTTTTATTGTTTTGAACTGCTTATGTTTAATTAGCATAATCTATAGCCATATACAAGCATGACCAGTTTCACCTAGTTATGGAGGTACCATAACCATAGCATTGGAGGCACCGATGTTATGACTTCCCCACGGCGGAGTGATTGCTCGTGGCGTCCCTTTTCAGTTTTGGCCATATTATTATATCAGGTGGGGCGTATGGGTGCATCCTAGTTACATGTTTTATTCAGTTTATCATGGTGAATGTGGTGTGTGCCTTGCACCCTTCACAAGGAGTTGATCCCTCCTACCCAAACCAGTATATTGATTAGAGGCATCCCCTCTAATCAGCATGATGAGGTCACCCCTCCAAGTATTCATGCACGTGACCTTTTCATGACCTATATGGGCTATGGTATATATATGTTAAAACAGTTTTCACAAGATAAACATAAGGCTTTTCAAACTATAAAACCAGTTTTCTTGATACTTAACCAGTTTACTCAGTACTTAGTCTTCCGCTGTTATATGTTACATGCTTATCCTATTTCATGCTTTATTGTACATCCTGCACTGAGTGTCTTGCTCAGCCGTTTTCCTTTTCATGTTCCCAAAACGGCAGGTACTCAGGGACGCTCGTAGCTCTCAAACGTACGTGCATATGGATTGGAAGCTTTACTGCCTTTCTTTACTTTATGCATTTCCTTTACTTTGATACAGTTGCTATGGACATTGTTTCGTCCTTTCCTTTTTCAGTATTTATGTTTGTGTGTGATGAGCTTTACTTTGGGGTACCGATGTTTGATTCCGGTATTTCCCTTTTATGGTTGAATAATGCTTAGACATTTATCCTTGTATGCTTTGATGACACGCCATGATTATGCGTAATATTCCATTTCCAAAATGGGGTGTTACAATTATGGTATCAGAGACAAGGTTTCGACCTGTAGGCTCTCAAATATGACCTGTGATTAGTGGGTAGTCACTATGGTCTTCCTAGAACTGACAGTTGTTTTCATGCATTCATCATTTTTAAGCATACATATACATGTCATTGTTACAGGGTTTTTGACTAAGTAATGGTTGGTACAGGACTGGCCCTATTTAGTCGCATGTGTTTTATCGAAACTTTTAGATTTGGGACCGACCCATAGGCGTCCCCTCGATATGTCTTTTATTTTGAGTGAACTGACCTGGGGCGTTCACTCTCGAGCATCAAAAGTTTTCATAAAACTGCATCATGCATTCATACAAAGATTTTCTTGCATAAAAATTTTCTCGTGAAATTTTTGGTATAAAATTTTTTCATGTATATATATAATATATATTTTATGTTTGAACTGTCGGTCATATGTTTTATGTTATACTGTCAGATGGCAAACACAGACAAACTCTGGGAGCTATTTGAAAACATGGAGGCAGAAAGGCAAGACGCCATTCTTCATGACGACGAATATCCTCCCCCACCTATCATTTTTCCCATGGAAGGAAGGAATCGACTCATGAGGGAATACTACGCCATGAGACAGAGACCCGACGAGAATTGTGGACAGTTCATGCAGAGGTTCCTCGGGTACACAGCTGTACTGAGGGCATCCGCAGGCACCACTGAAGAGCAAGCACTACATTTTCGTTGGGGCCTTAACCCAAGGATTGCCAACGATTTATCGGGTGCCCCGTTGGATACTGTGGCACAGGTGGCTTACGCAGCAAGGAAGCTTGAGATGTTGCAGGAACGCGATGAGTTCGGGGAAGCTGAAAGACCCGACAAGAGGTAAAACATTTCGTGTTCTAGCGTTAACCAGATCGCATCCTATCATTATATGTTCTATAATCATCTCTTAAACTGAATCTTCCAGGCAGAAAACTGGGGACCGGTCTCAGCCGGCTACTCAGCAGCAGCCTAATCAGCCCAAAGGAAACGGTCACACTAACGACCATTCTGTTGTGGAAAGGCGCAACGGTAATGATAATTACCGTAACAATGCGGGACACTCCAACAACAGCAGGTCCTACTATTTACGCATCTTCTTATGATTTCATGTTATATTTCCCATGCTGACACTATATTAATCTCTACCAGGAACCACGGTAACGGAAGGGACTAGAACCACAGGGGTTCTCAGCCTAACCGTTCAGCTAACACTGCAGGCCCTCAGCAAACAAGGACTCCTGCTGGAGGATTCACTCATCCTCTATGCAGCACTTGCCATCGCAGACACCCTGGCCCATGTCGTCGTGATTCCGACGCGTGCTACAAGTGCGGCCTCCCTGGCCATCGTATGAGAGATTGCCGTAAGGGTGAAATGGAGGGTACTTCGGGTCATGCTGATACTAAACCGCCTCCTACCACTGGGCGTGTCTACACGACATCGCGGGACCAGGCAAACAAATCTACAGGTACCATTACTGGAATTTTGTATATGTACGGCCAGGCTGCATGTGTTCTTTTCGACACGGGTGCCACTCATTCAGTTATTTCCACTACTTATGCTAAGAACATCAGGACACTTCCCTTGCCATTAGAAAATAAGCTTACCATTTCCACGCCTCTGAGGGACTCTGTATTAATAACTCATGTATACAAGAGTCTTCCTCTAGAGTTTGACGATAGAGTTCGTGCAGTAGATGCACTTCCCCTGGACATGATTGAGTTCGATATGATTCTTGGCATGGACTGGCTATCCAGGCACCATGCTACCATAGACTGCCACTCATATCGGGTGATCTTCGGCGACATTAATGCACCAGAGTACATCCATAACGGGTTCATACCCGGGCGGTCTGTACAAGTCATATCTACCTTGCAAGCACGTGCATTACTGTCACATGGCTGCGAAGGTTATCTAGCTACGGTTCATGACATGGATGCTGAATCCCCATCGATTCAGGATGAACCAGTAGTTTCGGAATTTCAAGACGTCTTCCCAGATGAACTTCCAGGCATACCACCTGCAAGAGAAGTGGAGTTCAACATCGACCTTGTTCCAGGAGCTGAGCCAATCTCTAAGGCTCCGTATCGTATGGCTCCCATAGAGCTAAAAGAACTGAAGGACCAACTGCAGGAACTTCTTGAACGAGGGTTCATTAGACCAAGCGCATCTCCATGGGGCGCACCGGTCTTGTTCGTTAAGAAGAAGGACGGCAGCATGCGACTTTGCATTGACTACCGTGAACTTAATAAGATTACCATCCGCAATAGATATCCACTGCCACGTATAGACGATCTGTTTGACCAACTTCAAGGAGCCAAACACTTCTCAAAGATCGATCTAAGGTCAGGCTACCATCAGCTAAGGGTTAAAGAGCAGGATATTGCCAAGACTGCTTTTCGTACCCGCTATGGCCATTATGAGTTTGTGGTCATGCCATTCGGCCTGACTAACGCTCCAGCAGTATTCATGGATCTGATGAACAGAATCTTTCATGAATTCCTTGATAAATTTGTCATTGTATTCATCGATGACATCTTGATTTTCTCAAAGTCCACGGAGGAACACGAAGATCATCTCCGTACTGTACTACAGATTCTTCGTCAGAAGCAGCTGTATGCGAAATTCTCCAAGTGTGAGTTCTGGTTAAACAAGGTGGCATTCTTAGGTCACATTGTATCAGCAGAAGGGATCACTATGGACCCAGCGAAGGTTGAGGCTATCACTAAATGGCCAAGACCAACATCAGCGACAGAAGTCCGTAGTTTCTTAGGCTTAGCTGGATATTATCGAAGATTCGTGGAGAACTTTTCCCGCCTGGCATTGCCTCTCACCAAACTGATGCGAAAAGGAGAGAAATTCGTCTGGACGGAAGAACGAGAGAAGAGCTTCGAAGACCTAAAGCAGAAGTTAGTATCTGCACCTATTCTTACTCTCCCATCTGGTACAGGTGGATTTCAGATCTATAGCGATGCATCGGGGAAGGGACTGGGCTGTGTTCTCATGCAACATGGGAAAGTGATCGCGTATGCTTCACGGCAGCTTAAGCCCTATGAAGAAAACTACCCTACGCATGACCTGGAACTTGCTGCAGTGGTGTTCGCATTGAAGATATGGAGGCATTACTTATACGGAGAATCATGCGACATTTTCACGGATCACAAGAGCTTGAAGTATATCTTCACCCAGCGAGAATTGAACATGAGACAAAGGAGATGGTTGGAACTGTTGAAGGATTATGATATTAACCTACAGTATCATCCCAGGAAGGCTAATGTAGTAGCAGATGCACTCAGCAGAAAGTCCGGAATGATCAACGGCATTGAGATCAAGGAACAAAACATAAGAGACTTGGAGCGGCTAGACATCGAAATCATGGTACGTGGGCAGCACGGATACTGGGCGAATCTTAGAATAGAACCTGAGTTACTGACTAGGATCAAGGAAGCGCAGAAGGATGATGGAGAGATATGGGCGATAATTCAGAATTTGGAGAAGCAGACAGAATTCAGAATGGACGCAGACGGTATCGTTTGGCAGGGCACGAGACTTTGTGTTCCTGACAATCCAGAACTCCGGGAAGCATTGTTAGCTGAAGCTCACAGCTCCCCATTTTCTATACATCCTGGGTCGACAAAAATGTACCATGACATCAGACAGCACTTTTGGTGGAGTGGTATGAAACAGGATGTAGCCACGTATGTCTCCAAATGTCTTACCTGCCAGCAGGTTAAGATTGAACATCAGCGATCGGGCGGTCTCCTTCAACCGTTGGATATTCCAGAGTGGAAGTGGGACAAAATCACCATGGATTTCGTTACCGGTCTTCCGCCTACCAAGAAGAAGCACGATGCTATTTGGGTCATTGTTGATCGACTCACCAAATCAGCTCATTTCTTACCGATACACAAGGAAGATCCGGTAAGTAAACTCGCAGATACTTACAGAAGGGAGATCATGAGACTCCACGGCACTCCCTCCAGCATCGTCTCAGACAGAGATCCTCGTTTCACGTCGCGATTCTGGAAAGGTCTGCAAAAAGCTTGGGGTACACAACTTAAGCTGAGCACAGCCTTTCATCCTCAAACGGACGGACAGTCAGAGCGAACAATTCAGACATTGGAAGATATGTTAAGGTCGTGTGCGTTGGAATGGACAGGTGATTGGGACGATTACATCTGTTTAGTCGAGTTTGCATACAACAACAGCTGGCACGCAAGTATCAAATGTGCTCCTTTTGAAATGTTGTATGGCAGAAAGTGTCGCGCTCCAACTTGCTGGGATCAAGTGGGAGAGCGAACACTCGAAGGACCAGAGATTATAGAAATGACCAATGAGAAGATTGAGGTAGCTAAACAGAAGTTGCAAGAAGCACGGTCACGTCAGAAGAGTTACGCCGATAAGCATCGTAGGGACATACATTTTAATGTGGGAGATCACGTCTTCCTCAAGGTTTCGCCGGCACGTGGTGTTAAACGCTTCGGGATCAAAGGGAAACTCAGTCCTCGGTTCATCGGACCATTTGATATCGTTGAACGAATCGGCGAAGTATCTTACCGATTGGCGTTACCTCCTCAGCTTTCGCACGTGCATAACGTGTTCCATGTGTCCTTACTCAGAGGGTACAATTATCATCCCCTTCACATGGTTCAGTATCCACTGGAACAGATACGTGAAGATCTCACTTTTATAGAAGAACCCGAACGAGTACTCGACAGGCAAGAACGAGTCATGAGAAGGAAGACGATTCCATTCGTCAAAATCCTTTGGAGGGACCATACCGAGCGGGAAGCCACTTGGGAAACAGAGGAGTCTATCCGGGCTTCTTACCCTCACTTCATATTTTGAGTTCGGGTATGTGACTTCTTTTCAGCTTACTTTATCTATAATTCGGGGACGAATTATTCTTTTTAGGGGGGAAGAATTGTAAAACCCGCATGCTTTTACCATGAATAGTGCCCTTAAGATCGTACGTCCTAGATTAAAACTTACCTCATTTAGTATTGATCACATTCATGTGCTAATAATCAAGCAAGTGCATACGTGTATGACATGACAAGTATCGATTACGTACGAACTCATGATAAACAGTTAATAAATATATCACGTGAACATAATTAAATCATGATCACCATTTAAAATACAAATTAGAATACTTACGTAAATACATATAATATAATTACGAGCGTTAAGATTTTGGTAACTACATGATAAAATAAACAGAAACGCTTCAGACACGAACACGTTTAACCACGAACGAACACGAAACATCAGGACACGAGAAAGGTACGGGTACCCCATGTGGGGCCCCCATACCCACGGCACATATACAAGATGGGCTTAGCCCATGGACTTTTACAAGTAAAGGGGGGGTTATGGTAAAAACATGTTTTCATTTTTCACTTTCAAGAAATAAACACAAAAACCCTAAAAGAGTTTTTCTCCTCCTCCTTTTTCTCCTCTTTGTGCCGCCACCTTAACATCACCATAGGAGGGTGATTGGTTGATTTTGATCTCAAAAACTATTGTTATAATCAGTGTTTGTTCATCCTTTTTCCAAGCTACATAGTGGTATACCTTTCTAACCCTTCTTTTTAATTCTTTTTAATTCTTTTAATCTTTGATTATTTCATGAACATGTTATTATTTTTTTATTTAAACATTATAATTAATCATTGATCTAACATGTTTTGGTATTAGTTAAAATCAAAGAATGATTTAAAAGGGGTGTTTGTTTTGGCCGCCTAGCAAACAAACCCGAGGGGGGTTTGGTTTGCTATTGCCGCCACCACCAAGACCATTTTTGGTCTTGGTTGGCTCATGTGGGACCCACGGCAGCAAGGAGGCACACGTGCCCCGAGTTTGGCTCGGGGTACGGTGTCGAATTCATGCCCGATTCATGGTTCGTTGGTTAAATCATGATTTATGCTACATGTTAATTTTATGAATTATGAACTTAGGATATAATTAAATAATAACATGAAATATTAATTAAATCATGACTTAGGTTATTTTAATTATTAGTTTAACATGACATTAATTTAACCTAAGTATTTTATGTTATAAGTTATAATTAATTAATTATTAAAACGTGCCTATAATTAATTAATTTAGACATGACTTAGGTTATATTATTAATAATAATAATACACATTTTAACCTAAGTAATTCATTTCATTTTAATTAAAACATGTTATACTTTAATTAAAATGCTTAACCTATAGTTTAATTAAAATACATGAAATAATAATTAAACTATATACTATATCATATGACTTAAGAAACAAGCTTATAAACACTTAGACTTATATGTTAGCTTATGTAACCAGCTTAATTCTAAAAATGGAAACCTTCTATATATGGAAACTTATTTAATTAAGGCAGCTGATCTATTTTTGGAAACTTTCTATTTTTAGAAACTAATCTATTTTAAGCAGTAAATTCTATTTTTGGAAACTTTCTATTTTTGGAAACTTTCTATTTTTGGAAACTTTCTATTTTTGGAAACTTTCTATTTTTGGAAACTTTCTATTTTTGGTAACTTTCTATTTTTGGAAACTTTCTATTTTTGGAAACTTTCTATTTTTGGAAACTTTCTATTTTTGGAAACCTGCTATTTTTGGAAAGTTACTTATTATTACACAGTAAGTATAATAATACATGAAATATCAGTAATACTTAAACGGATTAATCAGAATACAAGATAAACACAGTTTAAGGCTTTAAACAGTGAACCATGACCTAAAACATACCAAGTCAGCTAAAATGAGACATAAAACCCAGTACGTAATCAGTGAATCGATACTTATACACGTGTGTATTCATGTAGCGTTAGTGATCCAGAAGTAGGAGTCTTTCTTCCGTTCATTCATTGGACTTGAGGTACGGATTCCCGTCCTTTCAGTATGGACATTCTTTCCTTATTAGGATTTCCCCGTATGCAGCCAACTGTTTTCCCCAGCATTTGTTTTATTGTTTTGAACTGCTTATGTTTAATTAGCATAATCTATAGCCATATACAAGCATGACCAGTTTCACCTAGTTATGGAGGTACCATAACCATAGCATTGGAGGCACGGATGTTATGATTTCCCCACGGCGGAGTGATTGCTCGTGGCGTCCCTTTTCAGTTTTGGCCATATTATTATATCAGGTGGGGCGTATGGGTGCATCCTAGTTACATGTTTTATTCAGTTTATCATGGTGAATGTGGTGTGTGCCTTGCACCCTTCACAAGGAGTTGATCCCTCCTACCCAAACCAATATATTGATTAGAGGCATCCCCTCTAATCAGCATGATGAGGTCACCCCTCCAAGTATTCATGCACGTGACCTTTTCATGACCTATATGGGCTATGGTATATATATGTTAAAACAGTTTTCACAAGATGAACATAAGGCTTTTCAAACTATAAAACCAGTTTTCTTGATACTTAACCAGTTTACTCAGTACTTAGTCTTCCGCTGTTATATGTTACATGCTTATCCTATTTCATGCTTTATTGTACATCCGTGCACTGAGCGTCTTGCTCAGCCGTTTTCCTTTTCATGTTCCCAAAACGGCAGGTACTCAGGGACGCTCGTAGCTCTCAAACGTACGTGCATATGGATTGGAAGCTTTACTGCCTTTCTTTACTTTATGCATTTCCTTTACTTTGATACAGTTGCTATGGACATTGTTTCGTCCTTTCCTTTTTCAGTATTTATGTTTGTGTGTGATGAGCTTTACTTTGGGGTACCGATGTTTGATTTCGGTATTTCCCTTTTATGGTTGAATAATGCTTAGACATTTATCCTTGTATGCTTTGATGACACGCCATGATTATGCGTAATATTCCATTTCCAAAATGGGGTGTTACAAGAAGTGAGAAGTTATGGGACTGATTTTGAGAAGTATCAGAAAGAGATAGATAGGCTTCGCAGGTTAAGTGAATATGTAGATCATGTTGGGCCGTATCTTGAGCCACATTGGAAGTTTCAGGATAGTGAGGGGTATGCTAATACTCATTATATGATAAACCCGCCGTGTCAAGAAGGAATTTTGAAGTATGGATTTAGGGATCCACCGTGTTTAGATCCAAAAGGGAGGTGCTGCAAGTTAGGACCAATTGAAGATGAAGCAGGAACGAGCCAAGTTGGAGAAAGTGATGGACCACATCCTATGGAGTGATGTAGTGATGGATTGTTGTTGTATTTCAGTTTATTTATTATTGTGTTGTATTTGAATTTTCTAGATGTTGTGAGGTAGTATTGTGATGGATTACTATTATTGTTAATTGTTTAGGATGGTAAGGGTAAGTGACATTAGCGACAAGGTTTTGTTGCGATTTTCTCGGATTTATGGATGATATCTACTATTACCCTTTAGTATTTTGATGTGTCTTTGTTATCTTCTTTTCTTTTGAGATGATTGTGGAATTTAGGTAGCATTGTGTTGTTGGCATATGTATTATTCATGTTATATCTTGATGAAAAGATCCTATTCTTTCTATATCGATTTGTATACTCATCAAGTCTCTTTCGTATGTGATAACAATTGAAAGAGTTGAGTGAGATATGTTTCTGTCATTAATAGGGATTTCTGTGTGTGTGACTGAGTATCTTGAAACATGTCTCCAAGGGTTGCCAACCATTAGGGTAGATTATATGATAGTGGGAATAGTTGTTAGGTTGTTTGAAGCTGATAGTGCTGAGGAGATGAGATACTGCTGAGATTGAAAATCCTGCTGTCTTAGTTGAAGATGTTGCTGAAATTAAAAATGCTGCTGAGACTGAAGATGTTGCTATTCCAGTTAGAGATGTTGTTGTTATTCTGAAAGATTTTAAAAGGATGTCTTTGGGTTGAATTCTTAGGAAGGAGAAGAGATGCAGTGAAGAGTGTCGTATAGATATTAATAGTAATTGGAAAGGTGCAACTATATGGATAAGTTCGAGTAACTGATGGATGTTTAATATATTGATAGTCAGTTGGGTTGTTCGACTAGACGAAAAGAGATGGTAATTTAAAGATTGATTCTGATTCGAAATTAAGTGGGGCAGAAAAAGGTAAAGGAATGGTATTGTTGCGAATGACAATAAGGAATAGGAATTTATTTCCTCTAAGAGAAGGTAAACTTGGAATTTAATAGCCTAAGATAAGAAGAGGTGGTATTCAAGCAGTTGCTATGAATCGGGTAAGCAGGAGGAAGTATGAGGTGTAGATCACATATACTTTATACCACTTAAGTAATTATCTATTTACTTGATGTAAGTACGGACTAGCTAGAGGTCGTGCTGCTGAAGGAATAACAAAGAATGTGGTATAAAAATTGGTATTTCTGTGGTAATGAAATGTTTTCATTTCGGTAAAGGAGATTGAATAAAGGAATTATTCAGATAATGGAAAATCAATATGAAGGAAATGTTGATGCTATTACAGTTTATATTTTGGAAATGCTGATAAGATTTGAGATTTAGATGTAGTAATTTGTATATTCTTATCTGGTAATCATTGAGTTATAATTTATTGAAATTCTGAAGGTGTTATTGATGGTGTATCTAAATTCCGAGGGTGTTATTGAGGATATATTGAGATTTGAAGATGTTAGATTTTAGCAGAATTGAGGATGAGAAATCAACAAGAATTTGCGACTGATTGAAAAGAAAAATTCATCGACGGAAGAATAATATATGTGTATATATTAAGGAAATATTTTCTGAGTTTATGGAATTTAGAAGTATAGCGCGATCAATTGAAGTAGAGTTGTGAGAAGTTAACCGGGACAAGGATGAATATCATAGGATATGATAAATAAAGGGGGAAAGAATTAAATTGGAATGTTGTTGAACATTGAGTACTGATTTCAGGGAGTAATCAGTGGAATTTCTATTTGACGATTTTATTGGTCAATGATGAGAAGGTATGTAGTAGGAAACTACAATAAGCCAAATTTTCTGTGCGCTTTACTAGTAGTAGTCGGAAAAGAATGAGAAGATGAGTTAGTACTTGAGGATACTATGTGATTGTTCTACGGAATCGTAGAGTTCACTGTCGTCTTGAGAAATATGAAGTTTTGTGTTAGCCTGGTGATACGACTTATGTAATCTGATTGTATATTTTATTATATGGCATTGTCAGGAAGTTGAGGATGGTAATATGATTGATTATAAGGATTGGCAGATGAGACAATAAGGATAATCTGATTTGACTGAAGGGTAAGTCATCAGAGAAGTAATAATGGAAGTAAGGGTAGAAGCTGGATGTTTTGTGAATAAGATGATTGATGTGGGGCTGAACAAACTAAGCACCAGATATCAGTGTCTATTATTGATTGTAAATGTTTAAGTGTGAAGATTAGATGATTGAAGGAAAGAAAAGTATTCTCTAACAATTGGAAAATTGTTATTAAAAAGAATGGTGTGCAAAATTCTTTGGATAAGAATTTTTAGTTGGAGTATTATAGATGTTTTAGAATGTACAATCTATGGCTGAAGTGATCGTGAAAATCTGACTAGATTGAAACGATTGAGGCTTTGTCGATACCGACGAAACCGACTGAAGCTTGTAAATTCCTTTGTGTATGCTGAGTATTATCGGAGGTTTATCAGGAGGTTTTCACTGATTGTTGAACCAAGGATAAAGCTGACAAAGAAGAACTAAATGTGTGAAATCCATTCATATATTTTAATTGTGGTTGTGAGATCTGATTCTGTAGTTGAGGAAGTTGTTTATGAACGCTGAGGATAGATTGAAGTTTTGTGCCTATATAGTTAGTATTGGAGGAATCTGAAGGAATTATAGAGCTGCGATGATGATATTTGGATAATATCAAGTGGAAAAGAAAGCAATAGGAGTGTGTTGACTTGAATAAAGAAATATAACGGGGTTTATATGATCATGAGATTGAACATTGTGGTATTTGTTTTGGGATTGAGAAGTATTACTTGTATGGAATCAAGTATGAAGAAAATAAGAATAAGAAGGACTTGTGTATAAATGCCATTCGGGGATTTTAAGAAAGAGGAATTAAAAATTTCTTAATGATGACGTGGAAATAATAATCGGTAAAATTTTAGATGGCATATGTTATGGTTCTGTATTATGAAGTATGTTTCAGATTGTGAAGGATAAGTGTGGAGACTTTCACTATCGACTACTAAGTATTTAGTAAGAAGGGGAAGGAAAAAGGACTTATAAAATTTCCGAAGTAATTGAGGATTGACTCTTGAATTTTGAGGTAATTGGAATATTGGTAGCAACAAGCAGAACTGATGGAATGGAAAGGAATTTGGAAATTGAATTGGTAAACTAATGGAAAAAGGAATATCAAACAAAGAAGATCAACAGATTGTTGGAAATTTTGAAATAGAATGGTAATAGAAATGAGAAGCTTGAGATGTATGTTATTGTCCCACAAAAACAAAAACAAAAACAAAAACAAAAATGGTTATTGTGGATATCTAATTTTTTTCCTATTAGATCAGAGAGTGTGTTAAGAATGCAAGGACCAGTGGTGAATGAATTGTTTAGAGTAAAAAGAGAATTTAATTATTCCTAGAGTGCTGAGAGTGTCACATGTAGTATTGAAGAGATTTTACAAATTGAAGTATTAATACATAATGGTTGGAATAAAGTATATTACGATACCAGGAAGTGATTTGACCACTATATATTTCAGGTTTGAATGTATGATACTAACGGAGTTATTTAGACAGTATATGATGCAAGGGAGATGTAATAATGTATTATGGAAGGTACAGTAATTCAGTGTAGAGATTGTTAGAAATATTGAAGGTGGAAAATGAGTATGGGAAGTACATAAGTGACTGATCAGAATTATGGATAATTTCATTGTATTTAGTTTGAGTGTAACCTCAGGGCATAGAGGCAAAGTAATTTTTGAATATTGGAAATCGCTGTGATAAAGTGTGAGTATTGAATGAGGTTTGAAGATATTATTTGTAACCCAGAGATTGAGATTGACTTTTGGATATTAGAGATTTCCACAGAAAGTGCGAAGAATTGAGTAAAGGATGAATTGAACGATGGCAACAGAAACTTGGGATGATGATATCATGATATTTTACTATGAGGACTAATGGAAATTAGTGAAGATGGAATCTTTATGCGATAAAAATTGTCATATCAGCAGTTAAGAGGTCTAATTTGAGAACATACATAGTTGTGGTATATGTATGTTGTTAGAGTATTGTGGTATATGTACGTTGTTTGAATTGTGGGGTCAAGTATCAGAGTATTGGGGCAGGAATGAAACTGAGAAAGTGACGCAGAAAGAGTATGAATGATGAAGGAATATTAGCATAATAGAAGGTGAAATTGAAAGTTGGAGTGTAGTAATAGTTGTGGATATGGTGATATCATAAGAATTGAGCTGGACTGGCATGAAATACGTGAGTATCTCTTGAGGATAAGAGGTCACGTTGACTCTAGAAGTGAGGAAGTGCGAATGTGAGACGGGTTGAGCGCCGGGACGTCGCTCTCTTTTAGGAGGGTAGGATGTAACAACCCAAAATCGTGGTCATTATTTAATTATATTTTTACGTATATTTTTGAAATTTTTGACGAGGTTGATTTTCATGATGATTGGTAAATTGGTTTGGATGATGTTGAAATTTTATTTTTACGTTTTGACGAGTTGCGAGGATTACTAGTGATGACGATATCGACGGATGCCCGAGGAATTTTACGTTTTATTTTAAACATGTCGATGTTTAATATTTTGACGTTTTCCTTTTATTGTCGTATTAAGTCGTGCCGGGACTATATAATATATCATTTTGAGTGTGTTTTATGTTTTGAGAAGCATTTTTATGAAACCCGAGACCCGTAAATATTTTCAAAAGTGACTAATAGTCATTTCCCGCTTTTTAACAAAGTATTTACACTTTGGTCCAAAAGAATCACAATTGGCAAAAACTACCCTAAACTTTTCCCATATAAAAGGAAAATTAAAACACAAACACACACACAATTCACTTCCACCAAAAATTTCTCTCTCTTCCCTCCCTCTCCTCTCTTTGCCGTCACCCCCACACCACACAAACACCACCTTTTTTTTGATTTTGAGCTTGAATCTATAAATTCTAATCAAATACCCATCTTAGTTTCTTCATTCCCTACACATTGGTATGAAAATTTCCCACATGCATTAACATTTTTGAAAAACCCATTTTTGGATGAAATTCTTGTTGTTTGATCTTAAATTCTTGTGGTATGTAGGTGTTTATGTTCATATGTATACATTTTATTGATTGCATGTTGATATTTTTGAATTTGGTTTTTATGATTTGATCATCTAGGATGATTTATGATGTTATGATATGAACTAATAATGTAGGAATGCTTATAGTGGTAAAAATAAGGTTAAAATGTGGTGAAAAATTGATTTTGGGTAATTTTTAAACATGTATTTTAAGGCAGATTATTAAGTTTAATTTTCTGAAAATATGAGTTTGAGTTTGAGATGAACTAGTTAGATATTGTTGTAGAGGATGTTTATACCTTCGTTTTGGTATATGGTAGGACTTGTAGCTCCAAATGAGCGAAAAGTTACGTTAGTTTGATTATTTCGTGTACCGGGAGACGAGTACCGACACAATATATAATTGTTGTCGATATTTGGATCGAATCTCGGGGACTATAAAATGGATTTTGAAAAGTGTCATGGACTGATTTTTAAGGTTAAGTATGAGGATGTCGAGTTATTTTCAAATTTGACTGTCGGTTTCATAAACGAAGAAAAACAAATGTGTTAAAAGACTATATGAGTTGTTGACGTAAAACTGTCCGGTTTTTGTAGTTCAAAGATGTGTCGGGCAGGGAACTTTAAATGTAAAATCTTTTGATGAGTTTTTAACAGGGCTTTCTATATATAGTAAGTGAAGTTACTGATTAGTATCATAAAAAATTGACGTGTTTAAGTGGGGTAAATGAGCTTGTACATTTGGTGTGTACCGGCAGATTTTTATCGAAGGAGTTAACTAATAGTACATATATAGAATGAAATAAAAGGGCACTTGTATTATTTTATTTTGGATTGGTTTTGATTTTATGATTTTGAGTTTGGTATTACTAAGTATGGATTTTATTCGAGTTATTATTGATGAACGCGCCTTATTTGATAGGTTGCGGTTTTTGTGTTTACCGGGCATCAACTATCGTCGAAGATCGTCATACTATTGCTATTACTTCAGGTGAGTCTATAGCCTCGCTTTCTACTTGTTTCAATGATTTTAAAACCCGCCAGTGGGATACATGCTATTTGAAGTAAAATGAACACATGTCATGAGTAATTGTTGGACCCGATGTTTCCTTTGATGAAATGAATTGTATAAGTACCTAATTGCATAAGACCCTAAATTCATGAGCCGTTAACTATCTTGTGACTTGATGATGCGAGTTGGGAATAGCCGCTTATTCTAATAATAGTACTATTGGGCTGACAACCCTATCTGAGACCAGGGCTTTACGTTGAGTAACCCGGTGGGAAGGATAATTTTACGTGAATGAGAATTGGTATTCTTGCAATTAATACCCTAGTAGGGGCACTGGTAATTTTTCTAGTCATGCTGGCATTTGGCGTGGGTGACTAAGTTAAGGGGTCGGTGTCATGAGCTTAATACAATTCAATAACTATAGACTGATAGATTGTATGGCCACAATTCTATTAAACAATTGTTGATGATTTTTACGATGTGTTCAATATTATTTTGTAAAACCTATAGACTTGCTCAACCTTTGTGTTGATGATTTTAAGCATGTATTTCAGGTACTTGAAGTTGTTGAATTGCGGAGCTTGCTGGAGAAGGATTGCGGGATTGCTTTTGTAGTAATTTGGTCTAAAATAGGATTTCTTTACCTATTGTCGTAAACTTATAGTAAATAGTCAAATATTTTGGTAAAAGGTTTATTGTTTTGATTAAGATCCAAGGGGAACCTGTACGCTACTCTAATATATTTAAAACTGATTTTCTTGGGATTGAAGGTTTTAGACATTGATTTAAATTATTTCCATATTTATTCCTAAATATACTATTTTTGGGTCATTTAAAGAGTTGTGAAATGAAGTTTGTGAATAACACCCAATTGTGTATTTTACGCTGCGCAATGTAAATTGGGGGTGTTAAAATTATAGTGTGAACAAATCCAAGATCTAAGAAACATCAAAAAGAAATAACACCTCTAACAATAGTAGGTGCTTAATGACAACTGTTTAAAATCAGTACTAAACCCGAAGGTAAAACTAAATTAAACGTTCTTATAGCTTCAACGGCTGCTTGTGCTCCATTGCCCACTTGCAGATATTGCTCCCCATAGGATAGCTTCCTTTCTAGCCTAAACCCCTGAAGCGTATTACAAGTGTTAATACCGCATCCCGTATCATATACCCAAGAATTTAACTTGTATGTTAGATTAAATAATTCAATCATAAATAAGTTACTTGAAGCTGCAGCACTTAGCTCATACTTCTTTCACTTAATTTCTCGCAACTCATCGAGGTAAAGAGGGTAGTTCCTCTTCCAGTGACCATTGGTGCCGCAATTGTGACAAGTCTCATCCTTTTGAGATTGATTCTTCTTATCAAAGTTGTGCTTAGGTTTTTGATAATTTACAACTTGCTTGCTTTTATCACCTTTGCCTTTGCCTTTCAACTTCTTGTTCGGTTGTGGTTTTGGCTTACTCACTTAACCCTTTTTTATGTTTAGTACTGGAGGAGTAGAGGTAGATGCCTTGTCCTTTAATCCTTTTTCATAGTAAATGAGCATCGCATGCAAATTATTAATTGTCTTCCCCGTGCAATGCATATTATAGTTCCTAACACAATCATTAAAGTCCTTGTTAAGGGCCTACTGATCAAGTTAATCGTCATATCATGGTCATTGGGTTTCCCAAGTGCAATGAGTTGTTCCATATAACCTCTCATTTCCATATAGTGTTCACTTACAGATTTCCCAGGGGATTACTTACAGCTATGTAAAGCATCTACTAAATCGTAGGTCTCCACAGCTTGGTGATTCTCAAATATAGCCTTGAATTCTTCAAGCATACGCATGGGTGGATAAAGCTTAAACTTCTTTTGTAAAGAAGGTGACATTTTCCCAAGCATTAAACAAGCCACATCAGAGTGCTTCTTTAATTCATCGTGGTGTGCAAGCCTTTCGGCTTCAAAAGCTCCTTCAGCAAGGTCCGCCGATACGGCCCTGGACGAGTAATCAATAGTGCATGCTACTCTCAAGAAAATTCTCAAGGAGCGATACCAATCATTGAAGTTTGGGCCAATAAGTTCTGGACGATCAAAAAATGTTTTGAACGCATTACTTAAAGCGTTGTTTTCGGGTTGACCATTTCTACATAAATAAGTTCAAATATTAGTATTTTTGATAAATACTTTCAAGAAAATAAAATTACCTTGGTAAATATATTAACCATAGTATTTTTCTTGAAACTAGAACCTATATTGACATAAAATCATTACATCAGTTGATCTGCTAGTAATGAATGTATCAACATAGTAACTTGTCGAACAATTTATTGGCAAACAATTTCTAATTTCTAGATATTTTAGGGACTTACATTGCCAAAAGAACGTTTTGCATTGTAAACATGTTTCATCCCCTCTGAATACCTTAAGTTTTCAGATCTCACTGAGTAACTTAATTAAGTCATCTGATATAAAGAACATAAAACTTATCATGCGAATTCTCATTCTATGAAAAGTTTTCTCTCCATCACAACATCGTCCAAAATCTGATATGACGACATTGTAACTTCAAGTGTCCGTCAATTAGATGGTATTCGACTTAAATTTAAGGGTATAAATTTGATGTCAAAATCAATGTATGGAGAAGCATGTATACATCTCCATATCATAAGTTTAATAAAAAAAATTAGTAAACTATTTCACGAAACTAAATTTCTACATATATTATGTTTAGTTTAAACAATCAAACAATTACCCACAACTATTCACAATGTACTTTTTCTAGAACTCTGCTACGCACAAAGCAATAACCTTATTCATTGCGTTTCAGACGTGAATTTACGGTAAATCAACCTTAAGGTATAATACAAATAATAATCATAGGCAATTCCAATTTTGATGCACATGCGAGCCGAGAACTTAGTCAGCGACAATGGCATAACCTCCTTCCTTAGCCGGGTACATGACCAGCAGCGCGTTATACCCACTTCATAGTTTGTCAAAATTGCGTAGGCCGTTAATTTATTATTGCAAATCACCAATCAACGTAATTATATGTAATTTAGTGTTGATCCCAAACTTAGATCGATTAGATTTGTATTATTGAGATAAATCAAGAGTAATACTTAGAGAAACTTTGTTGTTATGAACCATCCAAGTTTTATGCGGAATTAACACTTAGAATAAAGAACAAGCAAACACTTAAACCAAACTTTCACTTTATATTGACAATCGAACTTGCTTACAATGAAAGTTGTGAAAATTGAATAATGTATATATAAACCACAAACCCTACGACCTCCTTTTATAACATAAGGAGTCGTGTACAAAGGATAACCTATCAACTATTCTAGGTAAATATAAATATAGAAAATACAATATTGAGCATATCTTTAATTCAAATATTAAGCGTGTTGACTAAGTACTCCTATCAGTGGTTGGACTTCTTCTTGTCAGGGCTTGGATATTTTTTGTCAGTGCTTGATCTGTCAGCGCTTCATTTCCTCTTGTCAGCGTCTAAATTCTCTTGTCAGCATCTGAGTGACTTAGCTCATTTTATTCCCAACAATCCTCCCCTAAACTTGATATCTACTCTAGTAATCAAGTTTCTGAATAAAAAACTAAGTACAAGGAGGATTCTTACAAATACAAATTACTTGTTAATTAGAAAATAAATAAATCTAATTAAATCCTTGCTAACATCACTAGTATAATCCACCTCTAGCTGTGTAGACACCATTTTCTTCAAAACATCTTTGGACATAGGATATTGAGCATCCACAAGAAGATACTCTGAAAACTTTGTACTGCTTAGATGGTAAACACCAGCTGCTGAATGTAGACGCCATAGTAACCCACTGATATCATCCAGATCCAACCATATTGGATCTGCTTCATCTGGTGTAATCATTCTTTTGAATGTTGTCCAGATCTTTATTCCATTGGCTGAATTAGGTGCTTCATCCTCATACTTGGTCTTCATCAAATTCCAAAGATCTACCAAGTCTTCTCTATCCATGCTTGCAAATAATGAGATCAAGGTAGTAAAAGTATGTAACTTCTTGCCATATCTGGTGATCATCCAGAACCCACTTGCATCTTCTACATAATTAACTATTGGGTTTCTAAAATCCAAGGGTAATGCCTCTACAATATCTGAAACCTCCAATGGTGAAAGCTTTATACTCTTTCTGATCACTGCTTCACTAGGATTCAATCTGCCAAAGACTGGAAATTCAATGGGAATTCCCTTCTTCACTTGCCTTGGCATAATAGAAACCCTCTTGATCTACATATTCTCCTCAATATATTCTCTCCTTTCAGCTGATAAAAGCGTCATAGTATTCTCCTCACACACTCTTACCCAAATTAGATAAGCATAAAACTCTAATTCTTCAAAGGACAGCTTCCTTAACCTTTCTAGGTCCATCCACCTTGATGACACCTAAGCAACATAAAGTATAGCTCCCTTCTATCCCTCTTGAGTTCAGAAAGCACCTTGCTAGCCTTGTGCTTCAAAATTACCTTGCAATCTTCCTGAACTCTCAGCAATATCTCCAAACCCCAAATCTGTCCAGTTATAGACATATCTGGATGCTCTTCAATCTTAGAATCCCATGCAAAATACATTTCTCTTACTTCAAGCATGTCAAAGTCTACTTTCATCTTCAACCCTCTTAGCCTTTCCTTGGCTAATGCATCTTCCCTATACTCCAATCTCTCTGGCTCTTCTAAAACCATCACACTATAACCAGAGCTCTCATCACCATCACTACCACCCTTTTATGTGGTAGTTTCTATCCTATCCTGCTCTTGAAATTGTGCAGCCAAAACTGAATCAAAATGTACCTGGGCTGCATTCTTTGGTACCTCAACTTCTTCCAAAATCCCTTTACCCTTTTCTTTTGCTCCAATGGCTGGTAAAGTAGTGGTTGACACCTGTGTAGGAACATCCCTAATGATAACTAGTGGTTGGGATACACCAATCACACCTATAGGTCTATCAGCGCTCAAACTCTGAATGTCAGCGGCTGACTTTGTAGCTTGTTCCATCATCTCTAAAAACGACAACTTCTTTGGAGTAATCAATGAAACATCAAGAACAGGCTTCTCCTTCAAACTAGTTAAAGCTTCAGCTATTTCCACCTGTTTACTTCTAAAAGAACCACCTTATTCTTGCGAGCCCTTGTCAATCAAATTGAATGGCTCTGTTGGTGCATCCTCCTCCCCTTTGTAAGAATCCTCCCTTGATGAAAGGGCTCTTGCCTGCCTTCTCCTAGCATTGGCAGCTTCCAAAACAACTATCCTCTCCCTTAATGTCTTGAGTTCGAGGCCTTGACCTGTGACAACTTGTACAATGTCTCCATTTAGCTTTTGCAAGCTAATGCAAACCACCGTCAATTCTAAAAGCGTATAAGGTTCAAATCTGCACTCCTCTATGATGGGAATTTGACCTCCCAAAAGAGATTCATCGGGCATGGATGGGGTCTTAATGATGTTGGGACTGCCTTGACCTGCAACTAAGCCAGAGTCAATAGTCTCGGCCCTACCCATAGCACCAGCCACACTTGTGGTGGTGGTTCTGTCTACTACATGGCTAGGACCACTAGAGGAGAACACCCCAACAGTCCTTTGGTGTTTTTCCAACCTAAAATTGGGTTGTTCAGAAGAGGAAGTTGAATGAGGGTCTGTTTGGGTGAGAGGGGGTGTTTTGGTGTATGGTAAAATGGTCTCAGCGTTTGGGTTAGATGTGTCAGCGCCCACATTTTGAGTGTCAGCGCCTGATGGTTGAGGGTCGATGTCCATGTGTTGGGGAGATGGAGGGTGCTCTGGTAGTGGTTCCGGTTGTGATTGTGGTTGAGGTTGAGGGTGTGCTGTGACCTCAATGACAACAAGCATGGCTGGGGTGAGTGGTGTTGGAGCATGCTCGTGTCATAACAACTATTTATACGGCTAGACACATATGGGCCTATGGGGTCACACACATATACACTGAGGTACCATTTTAATATATCGTGTTTATCGTATTTACGGTATATAAACAACCTTCGTAACTAGAGATCATTATTGGGCTTCTAACGACTAGTAGTGTACTTAGTTATTAGACTTGTAAAAGTGTATGGCAAGGCCCATACAAAGCCCATTGAATCCGGCCCATTAAGATGAAAAAAGGAAGGAGTTACATTTGTGATAAATATGAGTTATTAGGTAATAACTCTAATTTATTACATTAAACACATTACCAAAAATCCTCCCCCTTTTCTCTAATTTGGATTTGCACGATTTTGAGATAAAAAAACGAGGGTTTTTGCTTTGTAATGATCTCCATCTTTGAATTTTTTTATTCAAAGGGTGTTACTAGGTTACGAGGTTTAAGACTAGCATCTATTGGTATACAAGGATGTGTGGTGTGGATACATCATAGAGGTGATCTCCTTTGATCACTTGGTTTCATAGTTGATTGGGTTTTTTGGTTAAATCAAGTGTTAGTGATGGTTTTCGTTCAATCCTACCGAATCATGCTACAAAGGTATACTTTTATCTTCCTATTTAATGATTAATCATATGATTCTATGGATCCGTTAATAGGTGATCTTTCCGCTGCGTTTATTATTTATTCATATCATGTTTATATGGATAATCACCTATAGTGGTATCACGAGCCATCATATGATGTCATATGATTATCGGGTATGCGTAAAAATGGCTAAAAATAAGTGTTTTTGATGGTTTTGTTAAAACAATTTTAAAACAGCCCCTATGGCCTTATTTTATAATTATTAAAGATATTTAGAAGGTCTTATAATCTGTTTTTAATGATCTAATAGCCACAGGTTACGCATACTTTAATGTCTTTGTTACCGGGTACGTGTAAAATGGCCTAAAACGCGTTTTTTGGAACGATTATGGAATTGGGTTTTAAACAGCCCTTATGACCATATTTTTTGTAAATATATGATAATTACAAGGTTTCTAAAATGTGGTTTTACGGTCCTAAGGTCATTGGTTACACATACCAATCGGGGGTTTAATTAATTGTTGATTATTGCTTCGATTTCGTTGGCTAACAAGTGTATCTTGTTGTTTATTTTATATCCATGGCAAATACATGCATGTTTGGCCATGGACTTTGCCAACACCTTTTTATATTAATAATCTTATGGTATTATTATGTTTTTTATGCAAAACCGATGAAAACCTAGACCAAGTGTGACATGTTGTGTGTTGATTTGCATTTAATTTTTAGTTTTGGGGATTGGCCATTGTTTCGGCTTCATTAATATGTTTTTATGTTGGTTATAACCATTGTTTGGCCATGTTACAGTATTTTAATGATAGGTTTAATATTTTTAGTCATAAATCAATTGTAACCGATGCTTGGATGGGAATGGCTAAGGAATTAAAGACATATTGTGAAATTCAGAGCTGCTGAGTGACCTGCACTAAAACGTGATTTCCCGGAGTTCTATAAGGAGATAGAAGCCCAATTTTGGTGTGCTGATTCACAACTCATGGGCCTTCAGAAGTCTCAACTGGACCTCAGGCAAGAGAAGAATCCTTCTATGGGTTTTGGGCCCTAGAAGTCGACTGAAATTTATGGCAGTTTTGAGCCTCATGTTCACTTTGGGTTCTACTTGCTCTTGATGGTCTTGGAGCAAGTGGGAGTCCACTTTTTGGTTGTCTTGACTTACCCTTAGTTGACTTCTTGGTCCTCGTGATGGCTCACGAAATCAAGCATAGGTTTTTCATCGGTTTGAGGCTTTGCATACTTGTGGTTGTGTGGTTGCTTATTTGCTTGACATCTTGCTATAACTTGCAAATGTTTTTATAAAAACATAAAATCAATCACAAACCAATTATAAAACTAAATATTTGATTTAGTGTAAAGTTTAAATATGATTTAAAACTAAAATCTTGTTTTCATAATAACTCGTAACGTGTTATGAATGTTATGTCTTTTTTGTATTGTCTAATCTAATATTAATTCCACTTAAGTTTTATATTAGTCTTTAACTTGGACAACTTGACACGAATAAATTAAAACAAGATTGAACTTAAGTTAAGAAATATTTTTGACTTGTGCTACGATGGATGAATGCATGCTTCCTCGTACACACTTTTGATTTGTAAATCAAACTTTTATACCCGTCTCAAATTTAAGTCATGTTGTCCAATCGTTTGAGATCACTTGCAATTACTTTTTGCATCTTGTGAGACGGATGTGAATTGTAACCCAAGATGATTATTATCTATGCGTGAGACCTAGACTTATTCTTGCATGTTCTCAAATTAGATGACTTAATCGGTATAACGGTGAGACTTAACCGAGGCAAGGATGGGACTAAACATGTCAGTTTGACATTTAGTGAAATGTTTACTTGTGTCATGAGTCCCATAAGGATCTAAGAATTTCACAAGATTTTCAATTGATGAACGTCATCTACCTATTGAATCTATCATTGCTAGCAGATCAACTGATGTGATGGTGGAACCTCAATGAGGATCTTAGCCTTTTCGTAAAATTAATTGTTTTTTATAAACTTGGGTAGTTAATTTTAAAAAGATAATTATCGAAAATACTAAATATGAACTTTGTATTTCTATTAATGATTTTATGCAACACAAACCGTAAACAAAGTTTGTTTCCTTTTGTGATAGAGGAAGACAAACTAAGTCTTCTTTCCTTGTAAGAATAAGACTCGTTCCCATCCTTTCTCCTTGTATGAGAAAGCTATAATAGGAACACTTGAATCTTCTCAATAAACCGTGAGAGGAAAGGAAATTACTAGCATGTTTTTCTAGTATATTTTCTTTACTCAAATAAGTTCCATAAGATTCTATACACCTTTGAGGTAAAGTAGAAAGAGGAATTGCATGCAAAACTTTCAAGTTAATGGCATCGATGGAAAATCATTACAAATATAGTAGAACTTGATACTTTTCTTTGAATATCTATGTACATGTTTACTAGTCTACGAGACTCACATTGGCTATAATGTGTAGACATTCAAAGAACTATAAAGTATACAAATTGCTACTTGCTTTTTCACTAGTATAGATACATTCAAAATGTTCTCTAAATTAATGGGAGCAATGCATTTTTAACCATAGGACACACTTATAAAGTTGTCTTATTCAATGGGAGCTATGAGCTTATCACCTTGTAAGTGACCCACTTAATTTCTAGATTTTCTTGAAATAACATCATAGTTTTCTAAGCCTTATTACATATTATTTTAAAAGATAACTAGTCGCTTTTCTGATGTCGCTTCCCGAAATGTTATCTAAAAATAGTTATGCATGATTGATTATTAAACGATGAAGTTCTACATAACCCTTCTATACAAGCTTGATTTGAGTATGACTTAAATCTTATTATATCTGTGATATTAATATTATTCATATATGATGTTGTGCCATGCTCAAGTGGGAGAAATATTAGAGTGTGTAAGGTACAACACAATATCGCTTATAATATTCTATTAGGACTTATACATATTGATGTATGTTTTCAATAGAGAACTAATGTCAAGAAATAATAAAAACTAATTCAATAGGACTTATAATATTAGAGTGTGTAAGGTACAACACAATAGAGATCTAATGTCAAGAAATAATAAAAACTAATTCATCACATTACCTAAATGTTGTATCTAATAAGCATATGTCTTCTTGTAAAGACATAAATATTAAGTATGTAACTTAACTTGAAAATACTATTGAAGCCAAAAGTAGGCATTCAATAATACTTTATTTGTAATATGTTTATGTTTTTAAGTAATGACACAAACATGAACTTCCTTGAATTGTTCAATGACTTATAAAATAAAGTAAGTACTTCACTTATTGTGTCTTCCTGTTAGGGCATATACAATGAAGTTTCTGAATTGTTCAATATCTTATAAAGTATATTTAGCGACCAACATGTTATGTTTTCTTGTTAAAACATGAACATGAAGTTCTTGAACTGCTAAAATAATCATGCTTTATAGCATGCAATCGGCTTGAATATATTGTTTATGCAATTTGGTCTAACCAAATTATGAAATATGTTAGCCAAAGATTATTAGGTTATCAAAGGAATTGTGATACTGTCTCACAATCCAACACTATGTCTCATGTGTAAAATCAAATACTATTGTTATTATTTGATCCTTGATAACGTTAAGGTAAACAAATATTTGAATGAGCCCGTGCTTATTCAATATGGTTCCAAACAAGAAGGTAACTAAGAAACAATCAATTTATGGAATGGGATGACTCCCAGTAAGTCTTAGTTGAACTCTTGAACTTGTTAAAATCATGTTAGATGTGTTATTAACAAACTTGAATCAAGAAACTTTAAATGTATTTTATACATCCCAAAACGAGAACAATGCATTGTTGCTCGTCATGCTATGTACTTGGAGAAAGTCTCCTCTTACAAGAAGCAAGTGGGAGCCTTTATGCATCTTTGAAGAAAGTAGTGAATAAAATACAACCTTCTGAATACACTAGTGAACAACACAATTGAGGCTGAGCATGTAAATGCAAAAGCCACACAGTGTTGTAACTCCCATTCGCATATCCGCAAGGATACCTCAAGCACCTGAAGATATGAATATCATGTCAATGTTGAGGAATCTGAGTTAGAGGATCATAGTGAACCTCATAACTACCGAGACTCGTTTTTAGATTTGGAATCTAATGAATACTAAAAACTATGAATGGTTAGATGTAGTCCATAAAAAAAAATCAATTTTGTAATTTGATTAGCTTTCACTAATCAGTAAGACTGATAGGTTATACATGGTCTTCTATGAGAAGATAGATATGGACACAATTGTACACATTTATGCACACTCTCTTTGAATAGATTTTAAGGTATGCTCAAGTAATTGATCATGATTTAAGGCTTTATTTTATTTACGAGTGTTAAATTAATAAAGATATTAATTACCATACTTGATTTCATGAGTATGAAATATGGCAATTGGTGTACAAACTCTAGAAATCCAAGTATGGATTAGAGCATGCATCTAGGAGCTGGAATCTTAAGTTTGAATCAAGGATATGATCATGATTAAAACAAAGATAACTCTTTAAGCTAGTAGAAGCATATTGTTTTGTTTGTTCTTAAATCTCATATGTTGTTAACATATCGGAAATAACATTCCATCAAAGCTAGGTTTTAATCCTTGGTTTGGATTATATTTCTATTGAGAGATAAGAAATAACACATATAACCTTGGAACATATGCTTATTAGGAAAAGGCATACGCGGTTAATAAGTCTAAATATGACACATCACTAAGAAAGTCTCAAAGTTCTATCTCATGTGATAAGACTGATTATGTACATGAAACCTTTAGTTTACCTAGTGGATTCATTACATATGATATGTGATGTATTAGACGAATGTTAATACTTGCATGAATGCAAGATGAACTGATCACAAAGTATCTAAGTGAAAGTCATTAGACTACTATATACTTGATCATCATTTACGGATTTTAGCTAAGAAGATTAGTGTTGAGTTTATACACTAATGATTACTGTGATTGAGATGGTACTCAATACTAGTGATAGTAGGATTTCATCTTCAATGATAATACTACTACCTAGACGTGCTTGTTGAAAAGCATTGGTGCACTACTCATTTGTAAAATAAGAATACTTTACAGTTTGGGAAGCTGTTAAGAAGATTGTCTTAAATAGGTGTTCTACTTGCTTCAAACAACCTATGTAATGTACTATGGCGATGTTAGTATTACTGTATTAGCACTTGAGCGCACATATACAAAACGACAATCATCGTATTATTTAAAATTTTCGCTATTTGTGAGTTTCTGAAATAAGTATTCTCAAAGTTCATTCGGATGACAACTCAACAGGTCCTTGTGTAAAGTCAATGTCTTGTAACCAAACATGTTAATCATGTTAGGAACATTGGACTTTGACCTTCTAGTAGTCTCATGTATATCTGTTTTTTAAGTATTTGGATAATGGAATGTTAAGCAGTTTTACTAAATAATGAATTGATTTACTTGGTATGATCGTCTTCATTTGTACTACTATGTTCTATATTAGCATGTTTAATCCATGAATAACTTATTTATTCTAAATCTTCCATTGTCGGTTGTTGATACGGGAATATCGATGAATTAAGACAAATATGAGTGTTTTGGTCATATTCATTTGGAATGAATATTAATTGATGATGCCGCCAAAATCATATGTGTTCATTGGATGAACATTGGATTGACCCAACCTACGAGAATTTACTGCATGGATCAGCGTCAATAGTGAATCACGCAAGTGGTTGAATCTCTCATCCTTAGACTTGAGATGCAAGTAGGTTTTGTATGTGTGGAATGTCAATCTTTGATATGGTTCAACGTTGTCCTGAACAAGGCTGCTATAAAGACCATTTTTAGGTGCGATGTGAAACACATGAACGACACGTGCAGTCAAAATAGGATTTGTTCCTTCACATGCATTGGAGTTAGACACTACTGGGCCCCTCGATGAATTGTACAGATGTTTGTGTGGCCACACCCAAATGTAATTAAGATGATTCTTGATTAATTTGGTAATATACTTCAATATCTATATCGAGAAACAGAATAGTTAAACTTAAGAATGACTGTTGATCCATGTCTAAAGTTTAACAGAGTATCTGAAACCAAAGGATGACTAATATCAAAACCATTTAAAAAAAGATGTTTGAGAAACTATCCTCATACGTTTCTAGGGCATTGGCGTGTTTCTAGACGCTAACCATTGCTTGTATATTTACATGATTATTATGACGTGCGCAAGTGGGAGCTGTTGGAGTATGCTCGTGTCATAACAACTAATTATACGGCTAGACACATATGGGCCTATGGGGTCACACACATATACACTGAGGTACCATTTCAATATATCGTGTTTATCGTATTTACGGTATATAAACAACCTTCGTAGCTCGAGATCATTATTGGGCTTCTAACGACTAGTAGTGTACTTAGTTATTAGACTTGTAAAAGTGTATGGCAAGGCCCATACAAAGCCCATTGAATCCGGCCCATTAAGATGAAAAAAGGAAGGAGTTACATTTGTGATAAATATGAGTTATTAGGTAATAACTCTAATTTATTACATTAAACACATTACCAAAAATCCTCCCCCGTTCCTCTAATTTGGATTTGCACGGTTTTGAGATAAAAAAAACGAGGGTTTTTGCTTTGTAATGATCTCCATCTTTGAATCTTGTTTATTCAAAGGGTGTTACTAAGTTACGGGGTTTAAGACTAGCATCTATTGGTATACAAGGATGTATGGTGTGGATACATCATAGAGGTGATCTCCTTTGATCACTTGGTTTCATAGTTGATTGGGTTTCTTGGTTAAATCAAGTGTTAGTGATGGTTTTCGTTCAACCCTACCGAATCACGCTACAAAGGTATACTTTTATCTTCCTATTTAATGATTAATCATATGATTCTATGGATCCGTTAATAGGTGATCTTTCCGCTGCGTTTATTATTTATTCATATCATGTTTATATGGATAATCACCTATAAGTGGTAGGTCTCTATAAGGTGGTGAATTCATATTCCCAAAAACCATTTTCTTTTGAACAGGGACCTTATAAAAGTGGTCATGGTCCCTATTGCAGTATCCTTGCATATCAAAAACCATTTGTAAAAACCTAGGGTAAGCAAGAGTCATCTTGTGTGACACATGCCATCAAAAATCAATTTTCAAAAATTGTATCTTTGCCCAGTTGCAATACAAACAATGGCACTCCCGATTGAACGGTTGATTTCATTGAATGAGGAGAATTTAGGACTCACACATTGTAGGATGACATGTATAAGGAACTTCCAAGATGGGGGAAATTGTTGTTTGTTATATTTATTCAAATGGCCCAATGGGGGCAAAGCATAAGCCAAAGCTTGGAGTCCTAACTCTAGCTCTGTGAGGGGAAGGGTGGTTATACCATCAGTAACCACCCATGGAACCCCGTGAACAGTAGCAGTCAATGTAATCACTCCGTTAACTGTTGAGGAACTAACAGTGTTCCAAAACTGCTTAATGTGTATGATAGGGATGAGTGGAGTATGTGAAAGTGCATACCTTAAAGGAGACGCATTCAAATAGCCAATCATCTGAGTGTATTGAGGATGCAGAGTATTATCAGCCTCCAAGTAAGCCACGATGTTGTGTTGGCTTCTGAATCCCAATTCCAGTTGAGCAAGTTTAAACTTTGGTGCCATGAAGATTGATGATAGAAAACTGTGATATGAAAATAACGGAGATATGAAGGTTAGAGAGATTTTAGTTAGATAATACATGGTTTTTTCCAAGTATGAAAATTTGTTCGTCTCGATTCAATTCGAATTGATTTCCGGTTAAAAGTGTGACACAGTCGTTCTTGGTGGAAAATAAAATGGTTAGGTTATCTATTCTACTTAAAAGGTAAATGCTCAAAATAATAACAATAAGCTAAAAGCAATTAACTAATAAAAACAAAACAATATAAATAATAAAACGTGAAATTAAAACGAAACAATTAATAAAAATAAATCTAAAAGACGAAATTAACTATCGACTCAAAAATAAAGTTTGCTTAATGAAAATTAGAGAATAAAACTAAAATGGTACTTTAAAGTTAAACGAGGGAAAACTTAAAGCGGGTACTAAATAAAAGATAAAACTTAAACTTTACGAAAAAATATTAATACTAAAAATCGAAGAAAAATTCAACTAAAAATACCTAACTTTCAAAAATAAAATCAGAACAACTTTCAGATAAAACTAGACAATTACGGAACAATACTAATAAATAAGCAAGCAGGCAGGCTAGCTGCTGGAAGCAGCCAGGCACACATGTCATTTTGGCGCCAAAACGAACCAAGCAGGCAAGTTGGGAGCTGAATCTTCGGAAAAGCTACAATGTTATCTGCAATTTGTTTTCTTGTTTTCTCGCAATAAGTAACAGTACATTTCTGAGTTTTGATTTCTTCGGAATACTTGTCATTTCAAAAAAGAGTAATTTCAGAAAAAATCGTTTCTTTGGAAAATAAAATTTCGGAATGTGCTAAAGTGGTTTTCAGAGATTATTTCGGAATAATGACTTTTCACAACTTTCTTCGGAATATTAAACCCTAATACGAAAACAATAAAACATATACAGTACTATTAATAAGCAGAAAAATAAGCTACAAATAAGCTAAAATCAAATAAGCAAATAACCAAAACATAATCTAAAACACTTTTAAGAAAAACTAATTCAACCACAAATCAAAAACTTGAAAAATACTAATAAATCTAAAAATAAAAAATCAACTTTTTATAAAATAAACTAATAAGCACTTATCTAAAAACTTAACCAAATTGATTTTTAGAAAAAGGTAATAAGCCAAAATTTGAAAACTTTTAAAAACACTAAATAATAAAAATATTTAAAAACAACTTTTTATAAAAATTAACTAATAAGCACTTAATTAAAAAATAAGAAAATTAACACAATAAGCACTAAAACAATATAAGCTATAAAAATCAAACACATAAAAACCAATAAGCACAATCAATCAAAAGCATCAATAAATCAATAAACATCAAGATTAAGCAACTACAAGACATCTAAATCAACACAAGATTAATAAAAAAGAAAGGAAGAATGAGAATGATTAATTGAAAAATCTTGAAATTAAGATGATTAAAGATTCAAATTACAAGATTAATGAAAAAGATTAAAACATTAAGAAAAACTAGAGAGAGAAAGTATTAAGCTACTCCTAATCCTAAACTAATCTACTCCTAATTTTCTAACCACCTCCTAATGACACATTAGGAGGGTATTTATAGGAGGAGTAAAAAATGATGCTTTCTTCCTTATTTCTTCTTGTTCTCGACTCGATTTAAATTCTTTGTCTTTTTCGACGTCGTCTCGGGATTTGTCGATATAGTTTGAACTCGTCTTATAATTTTCTTCTTTAATTAGACTTGGTTCTTCGACTTCATTAAACTTCCGTCTTTAGACTTTTTCTTCGATAAATCTTCAGAATAGGCCTTGGACTTCCGTTCTTTTTGCACTCTTGATCTTTTGACTTCATCTTTTCTTGTTTTCTTCGATAAAAGCCCGTGTAAGCCCGTGTTTTCTTCCTTTTTCATCTTTTGGTCCTAAAACATAATAAAAACACAAACCACGCATAATTCCGACATTTACGACATAAAATACACGTTTTGGCTTGGTTATTATTATAATTAAGTGGTAAAAGGATGGGTGTTTTCACACCTATCAAATCCCCTACACTTGACCATTGCAATGCCCTCATGCAATGCATTAGTTACAAAGCAGGTTTTACATTTTCCACCACAATCAATCCACATTGGCCTTTAAAAGAGACAAAATATTTAAAGGAAGAAAATAAGTAAATAGATCAAAAACTTACCTTGGGGTTTTGGAATGTCATGAATGATTATCATCCTCAAGTTTCACGTTCCCCATACCAAGCTTAAAAACGAGATCATTGTTATTATAAGTTAGCAAACTATCACAAACTTATGTGGCCCAATTATTCACTTAGACTCCCTTATTCCTAGGTGTATCTCTTATATTTTATTATTTTCTTGAATGATCACGAGGATACATTGTTTGACTTATTTCGATAGTTTATTTAGGCCGAAAATAAAGTGGGACGATTTAATCAATAGTTAGCTAAAGGACAAAATCTTTTAAAACTGCTTCTCGGGACCTCTTAAAGTTCATATCTTGGCATAACTCGCTTCACGATTTGAGACCTTTCCCGGACTGATATTTGGCAGTGACTTCATACTTCAAATCTTGAGAGACGTTCATGAAATAATGGTCCTCTCTTCATAATAGGAATTTCTTCACTTGAAGTTTTGAGAGATTCTTCACATTTGGACCACGACTTCTTCATTTTTCTCCAATCTTTATTTTGGACTTTGATATACAACGATCCGCCTCCTTTTAAGACTTGGATCTATTTATCCTCATACCTTGTTAGGGTCTTTTTGGATAGACTTCTCCATGATCTTTACGGGAGTATTTACTTTTCGTCGTGTATCTTGATCCTTCATATTGATTTTCGATAAATGATTCTTCACATCACTTTTGGATCTTTAGCAACAAAATGTAGCCCTCATGTCTTGTTAGGACCTTTTCGGACTCGCCAATCTTCGCATCCCGCTTCAATAATTTATGCCTTGGCTATGAACTCTAATTAATACCGAGCAACTTTTAAACGATCTTGGGCTAGAAGCTAAGTAACTTTTCAAATCGTACAACCTTACTTATTGCAGATAAATTTATTAACAAGCGATGGGAGAAAAATCTTATAATCAACTCACATAAATTCATGAAATAATACCAAACTTATAATTTACTCTATCATCTCTCGTTCTCCACAATTTAAAATCTCAAGGAATGAGACCCGTGGATGCTTAGCCAATTAAATCAAAGTTTTGGGTTTTCGAGTCATCTATAGGATCTTGCAAACTCTTAGACTTTTTCAAGTTTAGAATTCGCATTTTAAAGTTCCCTTGATAAACGACTCTCTAGGATCAATTATAGGAACTTGCGAAAAGATCTAGTTCTTAACCCGTGAGAGTTAAGACTTTCGCATTTTAAAGCTCCCTATATAAAAGCCTAGCAAAACTTTGACTTAAACACGTTAAGGATACTAGCTAGAGTAAACTTGGATAAGTAAACTCGGGTTGAGTCAAAAGATTCACAACGTTTGAAAATTTAAAACCACTTTATTAAAAATTTATTCTAGCATAGAAAGAAAATAACTATAACAAAGGAAAATACTACTATACAACTAGGCCAAAATAGATTAAAAATTTTGAAAAATGTCGAAAAATCAAATTTTCCGGTTAAAATGAGGACAAATACAAGGAAAAGCCCACTTAACTTCGATAGAAGTCCCCCTACACTTAATATAAACATTGTCCTCAATGTTTAAGCATGTGGGAGTAAACTCCCCTACACTTAGGACATTGTGTACTTTGTTTAAATCTTGTTAAGGAAGAGACAACTAAAGTGATTCCTATTTTAATATTGAAGAATATAAAATAGAGAATCAAAAGAGTTTAGGCTAGAACCGGGAAGACGGGTACACGGGATCACGGTTCGTCAAAAGTCATCAAGAATGGATCTTTGAAAGCTCAAATCCCTGCACATGATAAGAAAGAAAACAACAAACACATACTAGGGTCTCTCCCTACACTTATGATAAAAACAGATAAAGATAGATAGATAATCGGGTTGCCTCCCGAGAAGCGCTTGTTTTTGTTAACCGAGTCGCGAGCCTGACTCGTCCCACAATTAAATGGTCCATGGGGAAGCCTCAAATGCAATACCGGGATCAAAGACCTTGTCCTCGTTCCCGGAGGACATTAATAAAGGAGAGGTCGGAGGATAAGTCTTGAAGGGTAGAAAAGTCCTTTCAACATACGAGAAGTATGTGAAATCATGATCCACGGGAGGTGGGGTGGGTAAAGTAAGCAAATTGTCATCCCCCAAAGACAATTGATGCTCAGAAAGCGGCAAAGCCGTAAAGGTGTCAATCAAGGAATGGTCAATGTTACCTCCCGGGTCAAAGCACTCATCCTCCGTAATGGTGTTAAAAGGAGTGGATGAAAGGTGCTCAGGAGGGGGACTTGGGACAATACCTTCCTGCAGCAAATTATCAAAAATAATTTCCCCCTCCGTGTCATCATCATCAATACCCGGAGGTATTGTGTGAATGTCGATTTCATCCATAGCTGTATCATTATTCTCAATTGAAGTAATAGACGGAGGTGAAGATTCTTTAATAGGAGCAGAATTCAACGCTTCAATCTTAGCAATAAGAAGATGAACTTTCAGTAATTTGTCACGAAGAATAACGTCTTCCACCTCATCTAAAAGACCAAGTTCAGGGGCGAACTTCTCATAAGTCGGAGAGAATAAATCAACATCGCCTTCATCGCCCGGAGGAGAAGGAGAAATTTCAAAAGTGAAATTCTCATAGCATGGAGAAAAATCATCATCATTAAGAGCGACCTCTTCCGTAAGCTCCTCAAAATTCGATGCATCACAAACCTCATCAAAGAATTTATCAAGACCAAAATCACTAATCTCACTCAATGTATCACAATCCTTAGGCGCATTAGGGATATCAAGAGTAGGAGTAGTAATCTCAGAATATGTGTTGAGATTGTAGATATCATCCTCGTCATCATCATCATAATAGACTGGACCATTCCAGTTAGGAGTGATATAGTCCACTAACTCCTCCTTGATAACCTCCACATCTTTAAGAAGCTCATGAAGCAATTTCTGTTGATCATCTCCCTGAGTATGTTCAATTAAACCCATTCTATCCCACGCTGTAAGTAAACATTTTGGTGTAGAAAAGAAGGGAAAACGACCAAATTGGCTCAAAAAGGTGTAGGTGGATTTCAAGATTTGGTCACCATCAAGCAAAGGTTGCCTTTCCTGATGCAAGTCAGCTCGGAGTTGAGCTAAACTTTCAAGAATGTCATTCAAAGTAGTGAATTGTTGGTCAAGACTAATTCCCTGAGAGGATTGATGATTGAGGTGTGATGTGGGGGCTCAAAGTTATACAAACCGGAATCATAGCACGGAATTGGCTCAAAGATATTCATCGG
Organism: Glebionis coronaria; assembly: GCA_025667525.1. Classification (NCBI taxonomy): domain Eukaryota; kingdom Viridiplantae; phylum Streptophyta; class Magnoliopsida; order Asterales; family Asteraceae; genus Glebionis; species Glebionis coronaria. The sequence continues at coordinate 523,195,976 of CM046875.1, forward strand.
TTGACAAGAAGAAGCATCGTGAGGGCCCCCACAATTATTGTAATACGGGTATTGAGGAAAACACGGTGCATTTTGAGGATAAGGATTGTCATATACGGGAAAGGGTGAGAAAGTATTGTAAGAGGAGAAGTACGAATTTGTTGAATTGCAAAATGGACAAAATCCAAATTGTGTATTGTCGATATCAGAGTCGCACCGCTCACAAATACACCAATGACATGTTTGATTACCATGCCATGGTCTCCCACACCGTACGCAAGACGAATCCATGAAGAATAATAGATAAGCAAGAAGAATATTTTTGGCGCAAAACTTGTGAAAAAGAAATGATTTTATGATTTTTCAAATGTTTTTGGGATTTGTTTAAATTTTTTGGCAAGAAAAATAACGTTCAAAAGTGAACGGATCCCAAAATCCAACGCGTCTCTCACAATAAACCGTTAATCATCACGAAAAGAGCCGGCAGCGACGCCATTTAATACATGGTTTTTTCCAAGTATGAAAATTTGTTCGTCTCGATTCAATTCGAATTGATTTCCGGTTAAAAGTGTGACACAGTCGTTCTTGGTGGAAAATAAAATAGTTAGCTTATCTATTCTACTTAAAAGGTAAATGCGCAAAATAATAACAATAAGCTAAAAGCAATTAACTAATAAAAACAAAACAATATAAATAATAAAACGTGAAATTAAAACGAAACAATTAATAAAAATAAATCTAAAAGACGAAATTAACTATCGACTCAAAAATAAAGTTTGCTTAATGAAAAAGGAGAGAATAAAACTAAAATGGTATTTAAAGATAAACGAGGGAAAACCTAAAGCGGGTACTAAATAAAAGATAAAACTTAAACTTTACGAAAAAATATTAATACTAAAAATCGAAGAAAAATTCAACTAAAAATACGTAACATTCAAAAATAAAATCGGAACAACTTTCAGATAAAACTAGACAATTACGGAACAATACTAATGAATAAGCAAGGGAAGCAGCCAGGCACACATGTCATTTTGGCGCCAAAACGAACCAAGCAGGCAAGCTGGGAGCTGAATCTTCGGAAAAGCTACAGTGTTATCTGAAATTTGTTTTCTTGTTTTTTCGCAATAAGTAACAGTACATTTCTGAGTTTTGATTTCTTCGGAATACTTGTCATTTCAGAAAAAGAGTAATTTCAGAAAAAATCGTTTCTTCGGAAAATAAAATTTCGGAATGTGCTACAGTGGTTTTCAGAGATTATTTCGGAATAATGACTTTTCACAACTTTCTTTGGAATATTAAACCCTAATCCGAAAATAATAAAACATATACAGTACTATTAATAAGCAGAAAAATAAGCTACAAATAAGCTAAAATCAAATAAGCAAATGACCAAAACTTAATCTAAAACACTTTTAAGAAAAACTAATTCAACCACAAATCAAAAACTTGAAAAATACTAATAAATCTAAAAATAAAAAATCAACTTTTTATAAAATAAACTAATAAGCACTTATCTAAAAACTTAACCAAATTGATTTTTAGAAAAAGGTAATAAGCCAAAATTTGAAAACTTTTAAAAACACTAAATAATAAAAATATTTAAAAGCAACTTTTTATAAAAATTAACTAATAATCACTTAATTAAAAAATAAGAAAATTAACACAATAAGCACTAAAACATTATAAGCTATAAAAATCAAACACATAAAAACCAATAAGCACAATCAATCAAAAGCATCAATAAATCAATAAACATCAAGATTAAGAAACTACAAGATCATCTAAATCAACACAAGATTAATAAAAAAGAAAGAAAGAATGAGAATGGTTAATTGAAAAAGCTTGAAATTAAGATGATTAAAGATTCAAATTACAAGATTAATGAAAAAGATTAAAACATTAAGAAAAAATAGAGAGAGAAAGTATTAAGCTACTCCTAATCCTAATCTAATCTACTCCTAATTTTCTAACCACCTCCTAATGACACATTAGGAGAGTATTTATAGGAGGAGTAAAAAATGATGCTTTCTTCCTTCGTTCTTCTTGTTCTCGACTCGATTTAAATTCTCTGTCTTTTTCGACGTCGTCTCGGGATTTGTCGATATAATTTGAACTCGTCTTATAATTTTCTTCTTTAATTAGACTTGGTTCTTCGACTTCATTAAACTTCCGTCTTTAGACTTTTTCTTCGATAAATCTTCAGAATAGGCCTTGGACTTCCGTTCTTTTTGCACTCTTGATCTTTTGACTTCGTCTTTTCTCGTTTTCTTTGATAAAAGCCCGTGTTAGCCCGTGTTTTCTTCCTTTTTCATCTTTTGGTCCTAAAACACAATAAAAACACAAACCACGCATAATTCCGACATTTACGACATAAAATACACGTTTTAGCTTGATTATTATTATAATTAAGTGGTAAAAGGATGGTTGTTTTCACACCTATCATTAGACAAGAAATAGCAGTTACCCTATTTGAAAGAAAAGAGTCGTATTTATAGGAGAGGTAAAAACATACTATTAGTTGAAAAATGAGGCAGTTATATTCAAAAAGTAATCATGACAATCTTGAAAAATATATAACTTATCTCATTCATTAATTAAAAGTTACCAACTCTCTAAAATTATGACCCATATTTTCGTCAAAAATAACAACTAGGTAGGACCCAATGTTTGTCAACGGTCAAAAAGTAAACATCAACGTCTAACGGTTATATTCTTGTCAGCGTTGAAAATTTGGCATGTCAGCGTTTAAATTAGTCTTATCAGCGTTTGGAAAGAAAATATGTTAGCGTCCAAATATAAAAATAATTAAAAATAAAAAGGACCTTAACAAAGAAGTTTACCCTACTATAGATAACTCTTAGACTGAAAATGACTATAGGGTGGCAAGCACTGTCCAATCATGCACACTTGCCTAAGCAAGATAGACATAATTGTCCTCAAGTGTCCCTTGCTAACTAAAGTTCTTAACAATGAAGTTACCTCATATAAACCCTTTGTAACTTCCCAGGTAAGCCCAATAAAAACGTTCCCAAGTCTCCCAACCGACCATACCTAATTCTAGGACAAAAAGTCTTGGCAGCATGCACAGTATATCAACTCTGCATGCTACAGTGGCTCACGAATTAGAAAACTAAATCGTACCACCAGTGGACACAATCTAGAATTGTGATAAGAGTATTTTAAGAATACCTAAAAGCCTAAAGGTTTCCTAAACCTCCCCTTAAACCATGATATACAAAGTTGTCAAATAAAAAGTATGTAATAAAAATTTATGTCAAGATAGGAATGTAAACATGCCAACCATCATCCATAAGCTTTAACACATTCATTGTAAGCTCAAAAGATCCATAAGCAACTTTGTATCCATTTGTACAATGCTCATAATGCCTGCATGATTAGATCAAAAACCACAAAACTAACATATTGTTGTCAGCGGCCATTTTAACACTTGTCAGCGTTCAAATAACCTTTGTCAGCGTTAGAAAAATAAAGTGGAAAACCTAATCTTGTACAAAGACTAATAACAGTACACATCCTGTACAAACTATACAATGATTTCAAAAACACATTTAGGTGAGATTGATCATTCCAATACTTGTTACCAAGTACTGGAACCTCCCAACATCAAAAGGCTTAGTTAAAAGATCAGCCACATTTTCTTCTGTGTCTACCCTATCTGGATGTATTAAACCTTTTTCAAAAAATTCTCTTACAAAATGATGTCTAATATCTGAGTGTTTTGTTTTAGAGTGATGTACAGGATTCTTAATAATGCATAATGTACAATTATTATCAACAAATATCATGGTATGCATAAAATTATACCCATAATCCAACAGTTGGTTTTGTATCCATAGAACTTGTCCACAACAAGCAGCTGTTGCAACATATTCTGCTTCAGTTGTAGAGTTGGCCACCACTGTTTGTTTCTTGCATTGCCAAGATATCAATCTGCTCCTAAGAAATTGGCATCCACCAGTTGTGGATTTTCTATCAAACTTATCACCTCCATAGTCACTGTCTGAATATCCAATAAGCTCCAATGGAGAATCCTTTGGATACCATCATCGCAAGGTGGGATAGCACCTAAGGTATCTAAAAATCCGTTTGACAGCATGAAGATGACACTCTTTGGCAATCACTTGATGGCGTGCACATGCACACACAACAAACATAATGTCAGGTCTAGAAGCTGTAAGATACATCAATGACCCAATCATTGATCTATAATGCCTGACATCCACATCTTTCCCATCTCTAGTCTTTCCCCAAGGATGTTCCCTATCCATGGGTGTGCTAGCCTGTTTTTCATGTGGAAACCAAACTTCTTCAAGATCTCTTCTACATACTTGTCTTGAGAGATAAAGATACCATCTTCTTTCTGTTGGACTTGTAAACCTAGAAAGAAGTTCATCTCTCTCATTGCAATCATCTTGAATTTGTCTGTCATGAGCTTGGAAAAGTCTTCACTCATCTTTGGATTTGATGAACCAAATATAATATCATCCACATAGACCTGAACAAGTATAAAATCCTTACCAATCTTCTTGGTAAATAAGGTCTGGTCTATGGTGCCCCTCTTAAACCCATTTTCCACCAGATAGGTGGACAATCCATACCACGCCCTTGGGACTTGATGAAGTCTATACATTGCTTTCTTTACTATATACACTTTGTTTGGATTCTCTGGATCTTTAAAACCAGGAGGTTGCATTACATACACCTCCTCTTCAATTATGCCATATTAGAAAGCACTTTTCACATCTATCTGATAAACTATGAAACCCATGCAAGAAGCATAGGCTATGAAAATCCTTATTGCTTCTATCCTTGCAACAGGTGCAAAAACCTCTTCATAGTCTATTCCTTCTTCTTGTGTATAGCCTTGAGCAACTAAACGTGCCTTGTTTATGACCACAATCCCTCTTTCATCCTTCTTGTTTCTTAGAACCCAACGCGTCCTAATAGGTCTAACATACCTTGGACAATCCACTAGCTCCCATACATCTTGAATGGAAAACTGGTGAAGCTCATCCTGCATTGCTTCCACCCAGCTTGGTTCTTTAAGAGCATCAAAAATCTTCTTGGGTTCCTGTTGTGACAAAACAAGCAAACAAACATGCCTATAAAAGAGGGTTATCTTCCTTTTTGTGTATATTGGCAATGAAACCAACCATGAGTCTGATGAGACCTCCTTGTTTGAACAGGAGTCTGAACATCACCAATTATTTGGGAAGGAGGATGATTTTGGCCACCTTTGTAAGTATTCCTCCCCCAAACAATGTGTTGGATTCAATATCAGATTCCATGTTGACAATATCATCTTTATTTCCACTCCCATCCTCACTTGAATGAACCTCTTGTTTGAGTATGGAAGGTTCACCATGTTCAAAAGTATGTGAAGTGAATAAATGTCCAAACAGGTTGTCAGCGTCTGAGCTGTGAACGTCTGAATTTAACCTGTCAACGTCTGAATTGGCTTTGTCAGCGCATGAAGATGCATGCATGTTTTTATCAACTGGCTTTTCTTGTGGCCCTTCTTCCTCCTTTTCAGCAGCAACAGAGGCTTGCACAAACCCATCAGTCCATATAGGAATGGTAACATACTCAAGTATGGGGCCTGACTTGACTACATGTGATCCTTCTTCCTTAGCAACGTGTTTATCTATAATTTCAAAAATAGGTTCTTCCACAACTTAATATGTACTTTTTCAATAATGTGTTTTTCTTTCTTGTTGTAAACCCTATACACTCTGCTCTGCATAGAATAACCCACAAAGTAGCCTTCATCACCTTTTGCATTAAACTTTCCTAAGGCATCACTAGTATCCAGTATCATTACATGACATCCAAAGGGTTTAAGAAAACCTATGTTATGTTTCATATTCCAAAATAGCTCATAAGGTGTCTTATTGTAGATTTTGTTGACCAAGGCTCTATTTTGCACATAGCAAGCTGTGTTCACAGCCTCAGCCCAAAAGGCAATGGGAAACTTAGCATCAGCCAACATTGTCTTGCTTCTATGAGTGTTCTATTCTTTCTTTCAGCTACACCATTCTGTTGTGGAGTTCTAGCTATGCTAAACTCCCTAGTAATCCCTTTTTCAACACAGAAGGTATCTAACAGTTTATTTCTAAACTCACCACCAATATCACTTCGAATAATTTTAACCTCATTGCTAGTTTTCTTTTCAATTTGGGTAATAAAATTAATCAAAACTGTGGTAGTATCACTTTTTAAGGCCAAAAAGAAAGTCAAAGTAAATCTAGAAAATCCATCAGTTATATCAAAACAATAAGATTTACCTTTTAAACTTTCAATATTAGTTGGGCCAAATAAGTCCATATGTAGCAAGTGAAGTGTTTTAGAACTGGAATGCACAATCTTAGACTTAAAGGAGACTTTATGTTGTTTGCCTCTAAGGCATGCAACTCAAGAATGATCATTGTGGAAAGCCTTTAACGGCAAACCATCAACTAGGTCATGTCTCACAAGTCTATTAATATTCTTAGAGTTTATGTGCCCTAACCTTTTGTGCATATAATACTCTCATCGACTGAAGCTTTAGCATAAAGACATGACATATTTTTGTTTATTTTAATCCCATTAAGATTAACATTATAAATGTCCTTATGCCTAGGTGTTCTATATTCAATAAAATTCTCATCAGGCATCTTAAAATATTTACTCAACACCAAGCATTCAGTATCAATGAAAAGAACTTTTTTTTTGTTGTTACAAACTTGTGACACACTAAACAAGTTATAGTCAAGTTCTTTTACCAGAAAAACGGTTTCAAAACGTAAATTGTTGGTGATAAGAGTGCTTTTTCCAGATATTGTTCCATATCCTCCTCCAAAATACACTTTGTCACCATCTTTAATGGGGGGGGGGAAATTTGACAAATAATCTTCCTTCTCCGTCATGTGCCTAGAGCATCCACTGTCCCAATATCCATGATCATTGACCTGCTTTTGAATGCCCTGCACATAAAGAAAACAAATTAGTTTTCTTTGGGAACCCAAGCCCTAGCAGACTTGGATTCATGTGGTTGTTCAACAAGAACAGACTTAGTCCTTATAACAACCCCTTTTTCATCTCTTTGTGGCCTGAACACCCAGTTTACCCCAATTGGTTTAGTAATGACCTTTGAAAGATAGTGAAATCTGTTACAGGTCATAGAAATCCCATCAGAATTAGGGTTTTGGTCTTGTTTTGGTCTCCAAGTAAAACTAGATGAAGCTTTAGACCCCTTTCCCTTAGGCTGTAAATACCTATTGTTACTTGGTCTAACACAAGATCTAACACCAGCCTTTTGTGACATTTTCTTGCCAAACCTAGAGCTGTCAGCGTTGGAATTGTTCCTGTCAGCGTTGAAATTGTTGCTATCAACGCTGAAATTGTTCTTGTTAGTGCCCAAATTAGGGTTTGATACAGGAACCCATTGTCTATTAGACCAAGTGTTGGTCTTTTGAAAGGGCCTTTGTCTATGTGTATTTGTCCCTTTAGTAAAGAAGGGAGCTGGTCTAGTAACTTGTGGACTTAGTTGGACAAAAGGTCTGGGTTTGACCATGGTTGACCTATTGTCAACGTTGACTTTTGAGGCACTGACACATTTATAGGCCAAGTGAGAAAAACTCCCACATGTGTAACAAGCTTTTCTAGACATGACCTTAGGTCTAGATTGAAAGAAACCTGTCCTATTAACACTAGCTTAGCTTTGTGGTGACCTAGGTTTTCTATACATTTTAGCATATTTAACACTAGGTTTTCTCTTCACTGGTGAGCCAAGGTCAACAGGTTTTCTAGTAGTGGGGTTGGTCACAGTAATGGGTGTGGGCACAAATGGACTCTCACTAAGCATTCCACCCTTAAAAAAAGAAAAGGGTTGTCTGTTTTCCATTGCTCAAGGTCAGTCACTTTTTTTTGATATTCCTCAACTAGGGTGAGCACTTTAGGTGGAGGAATAAATTCCTCTTCTTGGAGTTCTAGAATACCAGTCCAAGAGAGATCCTTTCTCTGAACACCATAAAAGTTCCCATCAGGTGGAGGAACAAAAACATATTCATTCATCCCAATCCTAGACATATCCCTAGGGTTTCTTTGTTCACTGACACATTTTTCTAGGGTTTGGCTGGCTTTATCAAAAAATTTTGATTTTAAGCCCTACATTTTCTTTATCCTTAATGGCTTCATCTAACTTAAGTTGCACTTCTCCTCTGGATCTTATCAGAGTGTCCCTAAGTTCAACACTAACTTTAAGATCATGAGACAAAACATTAATTTGATATTTTAGGTCAAATTTCATTTTCTTATATTCCTCTACAGTCTTTTCAGTTTGTGTAAGTGCCATTTTATAATTTGATAGCCTACATTCTACATCAAACATATCTGATTTTAACTTTAAATTTTCTTTGTTATGCTTTTGAGTGTTTAATCGACACCCCTTACTACAGAAAGCATCATCATATACTTCATTATCTGATGAAGACGAGGAGTTAGCCATGAGAGCAAAGTGAACATGCTCTTCTTCTCCCTTCTCAGCAATCAAGCCTGATTCTCTTCCACATCCTTTTCCATAAAGCTCCAGTCCCATCCAACACCATCAATGTCTTGCATGGCAACCATAGCCTTTGGCTTAGCATCTTCAACCTTGATCATTTGGCATGAAGTCTTTCCAGTATCAGATCTTCTAGGAGATCTTCACTCTCTCATAAAGTGACCCATCCTATGGTGGTTGTAACACTCAACCTTGGACTTATCAAATCCAGCAGTGTCTTTAGCATTGAAGGTCAATTTCCTTCCAAATCTCCTATTCCATCTGTTGGCCCTAGTTCTTGCAAGTGCCATATTCCATTTAATATCCATCTCTTCCAAATTCTCATCACTGATTTGCTCAAGATCCTCATAAGTAATCAAGGAACCATTGGGAAATGCAGCAATGTATGCACACACTGTATCCAAATCAATACCAGCAAGTTTAAGCTTTGGTGAGTCAACATTGTATGTGTCAGCGTCAAAATGTGAGGCGCTGGCAAAGGTTGATCCACCGCTGACACAAGGTGATCCAGTAACAGGATGTACATATGACTCTCTTTCACTTGTTTGAGTTTCACTATGTGAGATGAAAGCCATGTTTCTAGATGTTGACTTGCTTCCATGATCTAGTAAGATTTCACTTTCCACAATCTTTAACTTATTATAGACGTCATCAAAAGTAGAACTCTTATGGGCATTGGTAGCAATGATTGACCTAGCCTCACTTTTCTACGCATCACCAAGACTTCTATGAAAAGTAGTAATGATATCAACATCATCATGTTCTATTCCCATGCGGGATAACTTGCTTGTGATGTCTAGAAGCTGCTTCTCACCTCACTTAGCTTCTCATTGAGAAGAGCTTTAAATACAACATACTCATGCAAAAGTTGCTTCTTCCTTTCTTTGGCAGTATCATCATTACAACCATAAGTGACTTGAAGAGCTGCCCAAAGTTCTTTGGCAGACTCAAAACTTCTGTACTGGTTTTGATTCTTTGGACCCAAATAGAGTTTAAGAATGCTAAACGTTTTCATATCATTCCTTCTAGCAGCTATAGCTACCAGTTGAGTAGCTCTTCCATCTTCAGGTCTTTTTCTTCGCTCTTTAGTAGAGGAACCAGTAATGGTTCTTGCAGCAATAGCAGCAGCAATCCTAGCAACTTTATTAAATTTATTTCCAAATTCAATAATTTCCCAGAGAGTATGATCATGAATTTGAAGATATTGTTCAAAATTGAACTTCCATTGTTCAAAGTTTTCAGGGTCGAGCACAGGGAAATTTAGGTTGTGATTTGATGAGGAAGAGGATTCTGTAGCAGACATCTTGTCTGGTTTTAGGGTTTCTGGTGTTTCTAGGGTTTACTGTTCTTCTAGATCAAAGTTCCTCAACAAGCTCTCATACCACTTGTTGATCCCAAACTTAGATCGATTACCTATGTATTATCGAGATAAATCAAGAGTAATACTTAGAGAAACTTTGTTGTTATGAACAATCCAAGTGTTATGTGGAATTAACACTTAGAATAAAGAACAAGCAAACCGTTAAACCAAACTTTCACTTTAGATTGATAACTGAACTTTCTTACAATGAAAGTTGTGAAAACTGAATAATGTATATATAAACCACAAACCCTACGACCTCCTTTTATAACATAAGGAGTCGTGTACAAAGGATAACCTATCAACTATTCTAGGTAAAGATAAATATAGAAAATACAATATTGAGCATATCTTTACTTCAAATATTAAACGTGTTGACTAAGTACTCCTATCAGTGGTTGGACTTCTTCTTGTCAACGCTTGGATATTTCTTGTTAGTGCTTGATCTGTCAGCGCTTCATTTCCTCTTATCAGCGTCCAATTTCCTCTTATCAGCGTCTGAGTGACTTAGCTCATTTTATTCCCAACATTTAGGTCTCAAAATAAATCTTAATTTTAATATGATTTAGTCCATATTATTTTTCTTAAAACAGACAATTAAAAAAATGCATGAAACAATAAGGTACAAAAAAAACTAAATCATAAAACACATAATAATAATTTATATGTCCAATAAATAAATCAAATAGCCGCATGCATTCGATTTTATTCAATAAGTTTAAAATCTTGGGTTTTTATGTTCATAAAAAGACTTCTCTAATTCTATATTTATTGAAACAAAATAAATCATGTAGCACATTCAATATTATGATCAATGAAAAAACATGCATGTTCATCATGGATCCACCAACATCACTTAACAATTAAATCTCTACGGATCGTACTCATTAATCTACATGATATAACAATTAATCATGCAATTTTAATCTAAAAACATACAACATGTAATTTAGGGTTTCAAAAAAAATCATAAAATTCGGCCAAAACAGATTTGTAAAAACAAAACCCTAAATTTTTTAAGAAAACCTAATAAACATGTAGTTTTAACTCAAAAAAATTATACTTAAAAAAAAACTTTAGATTTTCGATAATTATAACATGTTGAAACGGTTCTCGATGCCACTGAAGGTTTATATAGTTCATAAAAATTATTAAAACACTAACAAAGATCAAAACACATATAGCGGAAGCGATTTAACAAGATCATAATAACACAGTTATAATTAATCGGATTAGGGTTAGATACCTTTTGCAAAGCAATTCCCACCAACAAGAACAAATACACCGAAATAGGGTTTATATCGAATCACCAAGATATAGTTTAAAGTAAGACTATATTACGTTCTTGTACACACGTATTATGACGAGTTAACCGTAATGCTAGTACGTGTATAATAAGTGTGAAAACACTTATCCTTTTACCACTTAATTATAATAATAACCAAGCCAAAACGTGTATTTTATGTCGTAAATGTCGAAATTATACGTGGTTTGTGTTTTTGTTGTGATTTAGGATCAAAATGTGAAAAGGGAAGAAAACACGGGCTTTCACGGGCTTTTATCGAAGAAAAAGACAAAAGACGAAGTCAAACAAGAGTGCAAAAAAGAACGGAAGTCCAAGGCGTATTCTGAAGATTTATCGAAGAAAAAGTCTAAATACGGAAGTTTAATAAAGCCGAAGAACTCAAGTCTAATTAATGAAAAAATTACAAGACAAGTTTAATTGATCCCGAGACAAAGTCGAAGAATTAAGAAGACGAAAAGACGATAAAGAAAAGACGTGAAGAAGAAAGAAAAGAGCAACACATGCTTCCTTCCCTTCTCCCTATAAATCGAGTCATATCACCTTTTTAGTTTTGTTGGCTATTTTGACAAACTAGTCTTCCACCATTTTCATTACTTGCACATTTATTTCCATGTCATTTACTTAATTGTCAATTTAATTACCTTGTTTTGCACCTTAAATTTCTTGCCTTTAATTCAAGTAAGTCTTTTAATTTTGTTGTTAATCTTTATTTTCCTTTAATCAAGCTTTTCATTATCATTCTTATTCTACTTTTCTTGTTTTTGATTTGTTTTTAATTCGGATTAAGCATTAACTTTGCTTAACTTTATTGCTTATTTGAGTAAAATGTTTATCTTTTCATTTTTATCTAGGTTTTTATATGAATTAAGCTATAAGCTTGACAATCTTATTGGCTTATTTTGTATTTAGCTTATTTGTTTTAAAATTTTCTTAAAAGTTTTCTCGTTTTAAAGTTTGCTTATTTTGTTTGCTTATTTTGTGTTTTGAAAAGGTTTTAAATTCGTGCTTGTTTAGTTTTACTTGTTCTTGTTTTAATTAAATTTTTGGTGTTTGCTTATTGTCAAAGTGCTTATTTTGTTTTTGCTTATTTGCTCCTTTTTGTTTTTGTACTTTCATCGGAATACGCAAAGGACCTTGGATTCCGACAGCTTCTTCTAATATTCTGATCGTTGCATTGGAATAGGTTTTTTAGTATTTCCCCCTTATTCCGATCGTGATTGCAATCGCTCATTGCTATCGTATTTTACGACGGGTCTTAAGGTCTTATTGCGACTAAATGCTGCCGAAAATTCACTAGCCATATTCCGATGGATCCACATTCCGACAGGATTACATTACACATTCCAACAGGTTTTTTGACATTCCGATAGGTGAGTGTTATTCCGATAGGTTTGATTTTTATCATTCCGATAGGTGGATTCCGACCATATTCTGATAGGGGTACTTTTGTGCATTCCGACAGCATCATTCCGATCCTATTCTGACGGATTATTCCGACGGCTTTGTTGTGAGAGCATTCCGATGGGATTCCGATGGATGGGGTGTTGTGTTATTATTTTGCCTTAGTTTAATTTTTAAGTTTGCTTTATTTTAAGTTTTCAAATTGTCATTTTTTTTACACTGTCAAATTTACTTTTCGTCGAGCTTTAATTTTAAGTCATTTAATTAATTTACTTTTAAAAGTTTTAATATTGCACCATTTACGATTTAATTAGTTTTAGTTTTAATTAACCGTCATTCACTTTAAAGTCTCGCAGTTTAATTATACTACAACGACCAATCTATTTCTTTTACACCAAAAGACGACTGAGTCGCACTTAAACCAATAGTCAATTCGAAGAGACTAGAACAATGAAAATTTTATACTTGGTAAAGCCTTGTATTAAATGGCGCCGCTGCCGGCTCTTTTTGTAAAGATTAACGGTTTTCTGTGAGAGAGACGTTGAATTTTAGGATCCGTTCACTCGTGAACATTATTTTCCTTGCTCAAAAATTTTCAAAAATCCATAAAAATTAAAAAATTGTTAAAAATCCATAAAACTTAAAAAAAATTCAAAAATCCAAAAAGATTTTTATTTTTACTTTTACACGTACATATATATTCTCTATTTCTTTGGTATCTTTTTCTTTTGCTTTTGAAGGTGCATGCGTACTAGATCTTCAACTTACTCTGAGCTCGAGATTCGCGAAGATTTAGATATGGCTGGTGTGAACAACAACAATAACCCACCGTACCTCAACAATAATAACAACAACAATGTTCCCCCACCCGATCTTAGAACGATGGTGGAGTTGTGTCAACCTACAATGAATGGACGAGGAGGACCGATTGCGCCGATGAAAATCACGGCTCCGGAGTTTTTGTTGAAGCATCACATGATCCAACAAGTTCAAAACACTTGTCCATTTCACGGATTACCGGATGATGATGCCAATAAACAACCTGACAAATTCATTACCGTTACTCAAAGCATGAAGTTGTCCGTGGTTACTATGGATTTTCTTCGCCTTCACCTATTTCCACACACCTTATCCCACCATGTCGAAAAATGGTTTAATCGTCTTCCGAAGAATTCAATTCATACTTGGGATGAGATGACTCAACGCTTTTTGTCGCGTTACTTTCCACCATCCATGGTTACGAGCCTTCGAAATCAAATTAGTGGATTTACTCAAGAACCTGATGAATCATTTTTTGATGCTTGGGAACGATATAATGTTTTGATCGACCGATGTCCAAACCACAACATGCTCCCCGTTACCTTACTTGATACTTTCTACAACGTTTTAACTTTTCGTGATCGTGATACGATTAATGTAGCCGCCGGTGGCACATTTATGAAAAGAAGACCCGAGGAGTGTAGAGAGCTTATCGATAACATGACTACTCATCACAAAAATTGGGATTCATCCGCATCTTCAAGGAATAACCCGAGAGTCAATGTTTCTTCTACTTCTTCAAACCCTGATATCACCGAATTGACCCGCGCAATGGTCGAAATGAGCAAAAACATGCAACTTTTGGCTACAAATCAACAACAACAAGTTAAAGCTGTAGCACTTTCTTGTGAGATTTGCGGGGGTCCTCATTCATACACTGATTGTCCTTCTACTCATGAAAATCCGTAAAATGTGTGTGCGGCTTATGGTAACTATTCAATCAAAAACTACCAAGCCCGACCTCAAGGTGATCGTAACTTGCTAAGTTACCGTTCTAACAACTTTCTTTCACCCGGTTTTTTTCCTCAAAACCACAACCCCAACAACTACAATAGAAGCAACCCAAACCCACCTCGAGCTTCTAATCCTTATCACCCACCCGCTCAACAAGCCTCACCCATTAATCAAGATGTTGAAGCTTTCATGAGGACCCAAGGAGAGCAAATCAAGAATCTGCAAAGCCAAATTATCAACTTGAAAGGAGATATCACTAAGCAAGGTAATGATATTAGATCCGAGCTTCGACATGATATACAAACCTCTTTTAGAACTCAAACAAATGATTTGAAGACTATGCTGGCTAGTTTCTTACCAAGTACTCAACCCTCTACTTCGGGCTCTCTTCCTTCAAATATCGTCACCAACCCAAGAGCGAATGTGAGTGCTATTACTACACGCAGTGGAGCAACTCTTGTAGGACCATCTATCCCTCCCCCAGTTACTCCATCTACACCTCCTCCACCACCATTTATCCCTCCTACTCCCACGCCTAGTATTAGTTCTCCATTACCGTCTCCACCTCTTACTAAAGAAGCACCCAAGAAAAACCCTTCACCCACCCCAACTTCCACCTATAAACCCAACATCCCATATCCTTCTCGGTTAGACAAGAGTTCTTACTAAAGAGGATGCTCAAATCACTTCTTTTATGAAGATGATCTCCCAAATGAATTTCAACATTAGCCTCGTTGAAGCACTTGTCCAAATGCCAAAATTCGTCAAAGCATTCAAGGAATTTCTTAACAAGAAGGAAAAGATGGCTGAGTTTGTCAAAATACGCTTAAATGAAAACTGCTCTACAGTCATTCTTAAAGAACTTCCAGAAAAAATTGGAGATCCCAGTCGTTTTATGTTGCCTTTCTTTATCAACAAAACCGAAGAATTTACTGCCTTAGTTGATCTCGGGGCAAGTATTAATTTGATGCCTTTAAGTGTTTGGAAAACACTATCATTACCCGACCTTACACCAACAAAGATGACTCTAGAGCTAGCAAATCGTACTCTCGCTTACCCCGTTGGTATTGCTGAAGATGTATTTATTAAAGTTGGCACCTTCACTTTTCCAGTCGACTTTGTTGTTTTTGATTATAAAATGGACCCTCGTATTCCGTTAATACTTGGACGGCCATTCTTGAGAACCGGAAAAGCATTAGTCGATGTTGCCGAAGGTGAGTTAATCTTAAGGGTCGGAAATGATGCACAAGTGTTTAAAATAGGGAATATCACAACCAAACCCAAATGGAAGAGAAATAGAGAATATGATTGATGTGCTTGATGATTTTGTTGTCTACAACAATCCTCAATTCTATTCTTGCTATGATAATCCACTGTTCCATGATGATGTGGATGATTCTCTCTCCAATTTAGATCCCCCACCAATTCATGAGTCTCCACCGATCTATGATGACTATGATGATAATTATAGTTCTAAAATGGATGATTCTGATGATTTTTCTTCTGAGTATAACGACATGCCAACATATGATGATTTTGATTTTGACGATGTCGATACTCTTTCGAGTGATTATTCACATGATGACCTTGCACCTACTTTTGATAAAGATCCTCCGCCAACAATGCTTGACCCTACTTTGGATGACTACTCATTTGAGGAAGATTTTCTACTTTTCTCAACACTTACTTCCCAAAGGAGAATGATGCTCCTCCTTTGGACTTTGATGATGCTCTTTATCCTCCTTTGGATATGAAGAAACTCGTTTCAAAGGAGAAGAAGCGTGAAGACACCGATATCCGCAGTACTTATGTCTTGAAACCTCTCTATCCACCTTATGAGGATGAGATTGTGCGATTTATGAGCGGATCTTCTTCAAGGTCTACTGAGCCTGAGTGTTATTTTCCCCTAAAGGAAAAGGTGTTCGATCCCGGTATTAAAATTTTTAAGCCATCTCAGTATCCATCTGATGAAATAAAAGGAAAGATTTTTGTAACTTATGGAGATATGCTTGCACCTCAGCATACTTGCTACCACCGTGCTCCATCCTTGCTTAAGGGAACCTTGCCTACTCTTCTTTGGCTTGCCTTTTTTGCCTTAATCTTGCGCTATTTGATGGATGAAAACAATGTATTTGATCCCAGTGGATATGTTTCAAGCTTCTTCCTATGCTAATCAAGGTCGAGTCAGGCTCACGACTCGATTAACAAAAACAAGCGCTTCTCGGGAGGCAACCCGCAGTATCTATCCTTTTTCTCTGTTTTTATAATAAGTGTAGGGGGAGACCCTAGTATGTGTTTGTTGTTTTCTTTCTTATCATGTGTAGGGATTTGAGCTTTCAAAGATCCATTCTTGATGACTTTTGACGACCCGTGATTCCGTGTACCCGTCTTCCCGGTTCTATCCTAAACTCTTTTGATTCTCTATTTTATATTCTTCAATATTAAAATAGGAATCACTTTAGTTGTCTCTTCCTTAGCAAGATTTAAACAAAGTGCACAATGTCCTAAGTGTAGGGGAGTTTACTCCCACATGCTTAAACATTGAGGACAATGTTTATATCAAGTGTAGGGGGACTTATATCGAAGTTAAGTGGGCTTTTCCTTGTATTTGTCCTCATTTTAACCGGAAAATTGATTTTTCGACATTTTTCAAAATTTTTGATCTATTTTTGGCCTAGTAGTTTTATCTTTGTTATAGTTATTTTCTTTCTTTGCTAGCCAATTTGAATACAGTGGTTTTAATTTTTAAACGTTGTGAATCTTTTGACTCAACCCGAGTTTACTTATCTACGTTTACTCTAGCTAGTATCCTTAACGTGTTTAAGTCAAGTTTTACTAGGCATTGTTATAGGGAACTTTAAAACGCGAAAGTCTTAACTCTTACGGGTTAAGAACAAGAACTTTTCGCAAGTTCCTATAGTTGATCCTAGAAAGTTGTTGATCCCAAACTTAGATCGATTTAGCTTGTGTAAATGATAGGTGTGTAAACACCCATCTTTTCTACCACTTAATTACAATAATAACCGGACCAAAACGTGTATTTTATGTCTTTTATGTCGGAATTATGCGTGGTTTGTGTTTTTGTTGTGATTTAGGACGAAAAGGTGAAAAGTGGAGAAAACATGGACATTCACGGGCATTTACGGACTTTTATTGAAGAAAAGAATGAAAGACGAAGTCAAGAAGTCAAGAGTGCAAAAAGAACGGAAGTCCACGACCAATTCTGAAGATTTATCGAAGAAAAAGTCAAAAAACGGAAGTTTATCAAAAGCCGAGGAATTCAAGTCTATTTTATTGAAGAAATTAAAGACGAATTCGAAGAAATCCCGAAGCCAAAAAGTCCCTTAAGTCCAAGATTAAAGAAGATTAGAAGAAAAGGACTAAGTACTCAATTAATGAAGATTAAAAGAAGGAGGGACTTAATTATGCAATTAAGAGAAAAGGAAAGAGGGGAGGAAGCTTCCTTAATCCTCCCCTATAAATAGTTTAGTATTAGTCATTTTTCACTCTTGTTGGCTAATGGTGACAATTAGACCTTCCACCATTTAAATACTTGTCATTTACATTACTTGTCAATTTTAATTCATGTTATGCACCTTAATTACCATTTAATTCCAAGTAAGTTTTCATTTTAATTCTTGTCAAATCTGTATTTTATCTTGTCAATCTCTTATCTACCTTTCTTATTCTTTGATTCATGTGTTTATGTTATGTTCATGTTTATGCTTTTATTTTGATCCAAGTGGTTTTTGATTATTGAGGTTAAAGTTGTTTGAATTCATGTTTTAAATTGTTTGTTTATGTTATCTATTGATCTCGTTACTGTTTAGTTTAGATCGTTTGTGTTTATTTGATTGATTTTTGGTTATATCTGCTGCTACTGTTCTCCTTGTTCTTCGGGGGTGTTTGCTTGTTTCTGATCTTTCCAGGAATAGTTCCGAACCAAGAAGGAGGAAAGTGTTCATTCGGAACTTCTAAAGTTCCGAATCAAGGCTTCATCCGGAAGATTTGGGCTTAGAAAAACTTCCGAACCAAACCTGTTCATTCGGAACTTTCAAAGTTCCGAACGAAGCCAAAACTTCCGAACCAAACATACTCATTCGGAACTCCAAAGTTCCGAACCAAGGGTTTCATCCGGAACTTTTCAAAAGTTCCGAATCAACTCAAAGTTCCGAATCAAGGACCAAAGTTCCGAATCAAGGCTGTTCATTCGGAAGTCAAAAACTTCCGAGTCAAGGTTGTTCATTCGGAACTTCCAAAAGTTCCGGATCAAGGGTAATCTTCCGACTCAAGAAAGGTTCATTCGGAAGTTCTAAAACTTCCGAATCAAGGAGCTTCATTCGGAAACTTCCGAATCAAGGGGTGACCTAATACTTCCGAATCAAGGCAGATTTTACAAGTTCCGAATCAGTAAGTTCCGAACGAAGCATTGTTTTGGATAAGTGACATATTCAGACCAATTTGTTCCGGATCAAGGATTTTGGTAATATTCCAAGTGAAGAAGAATCATTTCAACCAAAGGTGACATTTAGGACGAGTGATTATTCCAAACGAAGGTTTATTCCGAATGAGCTGTATTCAGGTTCTTATTAGCTTTTGTCTTTGATTTTTATTTTCAAGCTTTATTTTTCTTGCATTTTATTTAATTGCACGTTAAGATTATTTGCCTTAGTTTTATTTTAGACTTGCCTTAGTTTTAGTCGCACTTTAAGTTTGCCTTAGATAGATTTAAGTTTACGTCATTTACTTTAGTGCCCTTTTAAGTTCAGTCTCGCTTTTAATACTTGCACCTTTACTTTAATTAGACTTAGATTTATTATAATTGCACTTTTACTTTAATTATTTTGCACCTTTTAATTTTAAAATACTACTACGACACATCTTTGATTCCACCAAAATAAAACGAAGTCACATAGAGAGCTAAGATCAATTCGATTAGACAGGAACACAACGAACAACGATATTTTTAATTAGGCAAAAGCTTAGTTATTAAATGGCACCGCTGCCGGCTCTTTTCGTAAAGATCAACAGTTTTCTGTGAGAGACACGTTGCTTTTTGGGATCCGCTCACTTGTGAACGTTATTTTTCTTGCATAAAAAAATTCAAAAAACCATAAAATTTAAAAATTTCAAAAATCCAAAAAGATTTTATCTTTATTGTGTATATATATTGTATTTGTGTTTAGTTTTGTTTTCTTTTGCATTTTCAGGTGTATGCGTACTAGATCTTCTAATTATTAAGAGCCCGAGCCTCAAGAAGATTTAGTTATGGCAGGTGTTAACAACAACATTCCACCGAACCTCAATAATAATAATAACAACAATGCTCTTCCACAGCCCGATCTTCGGACCATGGAGGAACTTTGTCAACCAACAATGTTTGGACGAGGAGGACCGATTGCGCCGATGCAAATCAGCGCTCCTGAGTTTTCGTTGAAGCACCACATGATTCAGCAAGTGCAAACAAACCCATTTAGAGGATTGCCTGATGATGATGCCAACAAACATCTCGACAAGTTCATTACAATCACCCAAAGCATGAAGTTGCCTGGTGCCACAATGGATGTTCTCCGCTTACAACTCTTCCCGCATACTTTATCGCATCATGCCGAGAAATGGTTTGATCGTCTCCCGAAGAATTCTATTCACACTTGGGATGACATGACTCAACGGTTTCTTTCGCGCTACTTTCCACCATCCATGGTCACAAGCCTTCGCAATCAGATCAGCGGTTTCATGCAAGACCCCGATGAATCTCTTTTTGACGCTTGGGAGAGATATAATGTCTTGATCGACCGTTGTCCAAACCACAACATGCTCCCTGTCACCTTAATCGATACTTTCTACAACGGATTGACTTTTCGAGATCGTGATACGATCAATGCAGCCGCCGGTGGCACATTCATGAAAAGGAGACCCGAGGAGTGTAGAGAGTTAATTGAGAACATGACTACTCACCGCAAGAACTGGGTTTCCTCTGCTTCTTCAAGGAACAACTCGAGAGTCAATGTTTCCTCAACCTCAGCAAACCCTGAGATGACCGAACTCACCCGCATGATGGCCGAAATGAGCAAAAGTATTACGCTTCTCGCTTCAAACCAACAACAACAACAAGTTAAAGCGGTTGCTAATCCTTGTGAAACATGTGGCGGTCCTCACTCATACACCGATTGTCCTTCGACACAAGGAAATCCGGAAAATGTGTATGCTGCTTACGGTAATTATTCACCGGAAAATTACCAAGCTAGACAACAAGGGGATAGAAATCTGCTGAGCTACCGATCCAACAATTACCTTTCACCCGGTTTTTCTCCTCAAAACCAAAACCCCGCCAACAACTACAATAGAAGCAACCAAATCCCACCTCGTGCTTCTAACCCTTATCAACCACCCACCCAACAACACCCACCCATTAATCCCGATGTTGACACCATAATGAGAACTCAAGGTGAGCAAATCAAGAATCTACAGAGCCAAATAATCAATTTGAAAGGAGATATCTTGAAGCAAGGTAATGACATCAGAACCGAGGTTCGTGATAATCTTCAATCCTCCTTCATTACTCAAACAACTGAATTAAAGAATCTGTTGGCTAGTTTCTTGCCCGAAGCTCAACCTTCTTCTTCTTCGGGTTCTCTACCTTCAAACACCGTCACTAATCCGCGAGCTAATGTTAGTGCTATAACTACGCGTAGTGGAATTACCATTGTCGATCCACCCATCCCACCACCATCATCTACACCTCCTCCACCATCATGTATCCCTACTCCTCCTACACCTAGTAGTAGTGCACCATTACCGTCTCCGCCCCTCATGACGATGTATCTCGGAAGGACCCTTCAACATCACAACCTTCACAAACTACACCTTCACCTAACCCTTATCAACCTAGAATCCCATACCCTTCTCGCATAGGCAAGACCAACGATCTAACCAAGAATGATTGTCAAGTATCGAAATATGTGGATATGCTATCTAAAATGACCATCAACATTAGCCTTGTTGAAGCACTTTGCCACATGCCGAAATTTATCAAAGAATTCAAGGAATTGCTTAGCAAGAAGGAGAAACTGATTGAACTCGCCAACACACGATTAAATGAAAACTGCTCTGCAGTCCTTCTTAGAGAACTTCCGGAAAAGCTTGGAGATCCCGGTCGTTTTGTGTTGCCTTGCGTGTTCAACAAAACTGAAGAATTTACTGCCCTTGCTGATCTCGGGGCTAGTATTAATTTGATGCCACTGAGTGTTTGGAAAACACTATCATTACCCGACCTCATTCCAACAAAGATGACTCTCGAACTTGCAAACCGCACTCTCGCTTACCCCGTTGGTATAGCCGAAGATGTGTTTATCAAAGTTGGCACATTTACTTTCCCGGTCGATTTTGTCGTAGTTGATTATGAAATGGACCCTCGTATTCCTTTAATACTTGGTCAGCCATTTTTGAGAACCGGACGAGCTTTAGTAGATGTGGCCGAAGGTGAGTTAATCTTACGAGTCGGGGATGATTCAAAAGTTTTTAAAATGGGGAAGCTTACAGGCAAATCCTTTGGAGGCCGAGAATCAGTGAATATGATAAATGTGCTCGATGACTTTACCGTCTATGACAATCCTCTATTCGAGTCTTCCACTGATAATCCACTTTTTGAAGATAATGTGGATGATTCTCACTCTACTTTGGACGCTTCTCCCAATTATGATTCACCACCGATCTTCGATGCTTATGATGATTATGATTCTAGCTCAGATTCGGATGATTTTGATTGTACTTCTGAGTATCCCGAGCTGCCCACTTTCGATGATTTTGATGAGGCTGATACTCTTTCGAGCGATTCTTCACATAATGAAGATCCTCCGCCATCACTCGATCCTACTTTGGACGATTATTCATTTGAGGAAGATTTCTCTGAATTTCTCAACACATACTTCCCTCATGAGAGTGATGATCCTCCTTATGACTTTGAAGATTATCGTCTTGATCCTACTTTGGATTTGAAGAGCATTTTGTCAAAGGAGAAGAAACCGGTCGACACCGAAATCCGTTGCACTTATGATTTGACACCTCTTTGTCCCACTTCTGAGGACGAGGTTGTGCTTCTTTGCGGATCTTCTTCACACTCGGCTGAGCCGGAGTGCTATTTTCCCCTGAAGGAAAAGGTGTTCGATCCCGGTATTGAAGTCTTTAAGCCATCTCAGTACCCACCTGATGAAATAAAAGGAAAAATCTTTGGAACTATTGAAGACATGCTTGCACCGCACCATACTTGCTTCCACCATGCCTCATCGCTGCTTAAGGGAACCCTGCCATTTCTCTTTTGGCTTGCCTTGTTCGCCTTAAGCTCTTGCTTATTGATGGATGAAAACTATGTCTTTGATCCTGGTGGATATGTTTTATGCTTTTTCCGTTAATGATCAAGGTCGAGTCAGGCTCACGACTCGGTTAACAAAAACCAAGCGCTTCTTGGGAGGCAACCCATGCATCTATCTTTCCGCTTTCTTTATCATAAGTGTAAGGGGGACCCCTTTGGATTGCTATTTCCTCTCCTCACTTCTTAATCAGGGATTCGAGCTTCAATGATCCACTCTTGATGATTCTTGACGACCCGTGATTCCGTGTTCTACTTTATCCCGGTTCTATCCTAAACTCTTTTCGATTCACTATTTTATATTTTCTCAATATTAAAATAGGAATCTCTTTAGTTGTCTTTTCCTTAGCAAGATTTAAACAACGTGCACAATGTCCTAAGTGTAGGGGAGTTTACTCCCACATGCTTAAACATTGAGGACAATGTTTATCTTAAGTGTAGGGGGGACTTCTATCGAAGTTAAGTAGTCTTTTCCTTGTATTTGTCCTCATTTTAACCGGAAAATCAATTTTTCGACATTTTTCAAAATTTTTGATCTACTTTGGCCTATTAGTTTTTTCCTTTTGTATAGTTATTTTCTTTCTTTGCTAGAATAAATGTTTAATAAGTGGTTTTAATTTTCAAACGTTGTGAATCTTTTGACTCAATCCGAGTTTACTCTAGCTAGTATCCTTAACGTGTTTAAGTCAAGTTTTGCTAGGCTTTTATATAGGGAGCTATAAAACGCGAAAGTCTTAACTCTCACGGGTTAAGAACAAGAACTTTTCGCAAGTTCCTATAATTGATCCTAGAGAGTCGTTTATCAAGGGAACTTTAAGATGCGATTTCTAAACTTGAAAAAGTCTAAGAATTTGCAAGATCCTATAGGCGACTCGAAAACCCAAAACTTTGATTTAATAGGCTAAGTATCCACGAGTCTCATTACTTGAGATTTTAAATTATGGAGAACGAGAGATGATAGAGCCAATTATAAGTTCGGTATTCTTTCATGAATTTATGTGAGTTAATTATAAGCCTATTCTCCCATCGCTTGCTAATAATTTATCTGCTAATAAATAAGGTTGTACGATTTGAAAGGTTACTTAGCTTCTAGCCCCAGATCGTTTAAAAGTTGCTCGGTATGGATTAGAGTTCATAGCCAAGGCATAACTTATTGAAGCGGGACGCGAAGATTGGCGAGTCCGAAAAGGCCCTAACAAGGCATGAGGGCTATAATTTGTTGCTAAAGATCCAAAGTGATGTGAAGAATCATTTATCGAAAATCAATATGAAGGATCGAGACACACGACGTAAAGCAAACTCCCCAAAAGTCGTGGAGAAGTGTATCCGAAAAGACCCTAACAAGGTATGAGGATAAATAGATCCAAGTCATAAAAGGAGGCGGATCGTTGTATATCAAAGTCCAAAATAAAGATTGGAGAAAAATGAAGAAGTCGTGGTCCAAGTATGAATCTCTCAAAACTTCAAGTGAAGAAATTCCTATATGAAGAGAAGACCATTATTTCATGAACGTCTCTCAAGATTTGAAGTATGAAGTCGCTGCCAAATATCGGTCCGAGAGAGGTCTCAAATCGCGAAGCGAGTTATGCCAAGATATGAACTTTATGAGGTCCCGAGAAGCAGTTTTAAAAGATTTGGTCCTTTAGCTAACTATTGATTAAATCGTTCACTTTATTTTCGGACTAAATAACTATCTAAATAAGTCAAACAATGCATCCTCGTGATCATTCAAGACAACAATAAAATATAAGAGATACCCTTAGGAATAAGGGAGTCTAAGTGAGTAATTGGCCCACATGAGTTCGTGTTAGTCTACTAACTTATAATAACAATGATCTCGTTTTTAAGCTTGGTTTGGAGAAAGTGAAAACTTGAGGATGATGATTATTCATAACATTTTCAAAACCTAAGGTATGCTTTTGATTTCTTTATTTTGTATGATTTTAATTTTCTATCTTCTTAATAAAGGCCAACGTGGATTAATTATGATGAAAAGTGAAATCTTGCTTTGTAACTAATGCATTGCATGAGGACATTGCAATGGTCAAGTTTAGGGGATTTGATAGGTGTGTAAACACCCATCTTTTCTACCACTTAATTACAATAATAACCGGACCAAAACGTGTATTTTATGTCTTTTATGTCGGAATTATGCGTGGTTTGTGTTTTTGTTGTGATTTAGGACGAAAAGGTGAAAAGTGGAGAAAACACGGACATTCACGGGCATTTATGGACTTTTATTGAAGAAAAGAATGAAAGACGAAGTCAAGAAGTCAAGAGTGCAAAAAGAACGGAAGTCCACGACCAATTCTGATGATTTATCGAAGAAAAAGTCAAAAAACGGAAGTTTATCAAAAGCCGAGGAATTCAAGTATATTTTATTGAAGAAATTAAAGACGAATTCGAAGAAATCCCGAAGCCAAAAAGTCCCTTAAGTCCAAGATTAAAGAAGATTAGAAGAAAAAGACTAAGTACACAATTAATGAAGATTAAAAGAAGGAGGGACTTAATTATGCAATTAAGAGAAAAGGAAAGAGGGGAGGAAGCTTCCTTAATCCTCCCCTATAAATAGTTTAGTATTAGTCATTTTTCACTCTTGTTGGCTAATGGTGACAATTAGACCTTCCACCATTTAAATACTTGTCATTTACATTACTTGTCAATTTTAATTCATGTTATGCACCTTAATTACCATTTAATTCCAAGTAAGTTTTCATTTTAATTCTTGTCAAATCTTTATTTTATCTTGTCAATCTCTTATCTACCTTTCTTATTCTTTGATTCATGTGTTTATGTTATGTTCATGTTTATGCTTTTATTTTGATCCAAGTGGTTTTTGATTATTGAGGTTAAAGTTGTTTGATTTCATGTTTTAAATTGTTTGTTTATGTTATCTATTGATCTCGTTACTGTTTAGTTTAGATCGTTTGTGTTTATTTGATTGATTTTTGGTTATATCTGCTGCTACTGTTCTCCTTGTTCTTCGGGGGTGTTTGCTTGTTTCTGATCTTTCCAGGAATAGTTCCGAACCAAGAAGGAGGAAAGTGTTCATTCGGAACTTCTAAAGTTCCGAATCAAGGCTTCATCCGGAAGATTTGGGCTTAGAAAAACTTCCGAACCAAACCTGTTCATTCGGAACTTTCAAAGTTCCGAACGAAGCCAAAACTTCCGAACCAAACATACTCGTTCGGAACTCCAAAGTTCCGAACCAAGGGTTTCATCCGGAACTTTTCAAAAGTTCCGAATCAACTCAATGTTCCGAATCAAGGACCAAAGTTCCGAATCAAGGCTGTTCATTCGGAAGTCAAAAACTTCCGAGTCAAGGTTGTTCATTCGGAACTTCCAAAAGTTCTGGATGAAGGGTAATCTTCCGACTCAAGAAAGGTTCATTCGGAAGTTCTAAAACTTCCGAATCAAGGAGCTTCATTCGGAAACTTCCGAATCAAGGGGTGACCTAATACTTTCGAATCAAGGCAGATTTTACAAGTTCCGAATCAGTAAGTTCCGAACGAAGCATTGTTTTGGATAAGTGACATATTCAAACCAATTTGTTTCGGATCAAGGATTTTGGTAATATTCCAAGTGAAGAAGAATCATTTCAACCAAAGGTGACATTTAGGACGAGTGATTATTCCAAACGAAGGTTTATTCCGAATGAGCTGTATTCAGGTTCTTATTAGCTTTTGTCTTTGATTTTTATTTTCAAGCTTTATTTTTCTTGCCTTTTATTTAATTGCACGTTAAGATTATTTGCCTTAGTTTTATTTTAGACTTGCCTTAGTTTTAGTCGCACTTTAAGTTTGCCTTAGATAGATTTAAGTTTACGTCATTCACTTTAGTGCCCTTTTAAGTTCAGTCTCGCTTTTAATACTTGCACCTTTACTTTAATTAGACTTAGATTTATTATAATTGCACTTTTACTTTAATTGTTTTGCACCTTTTAATTTTAAAATACTACTACGACACATCTTTGATTCCACCAAAATAAAACGAAGTCACATAGAGAGCTAAGATCAATTCGATTAGACAGGAACACAACGAACAACGATATTTTTAATTAGGTAAAAGCTTAGTTATTAGTAAACGAGATTAAATCAAGTTGAACACGTAGAGAAACTTTGTTGTGTATAAAACAATTTAAGTATTATGCGGAATTAATACTCAAACAAGAACACACAAACAATGTAAACCAAACTTTCACTTGATTGATAAAAACAAACTTGCGCACAATGAAAGTGTTAAACGTATATGAAACATAAACCTAAAGGTCTCCTTTTATGGAATAAGAAGCCTTGTACAAGAGTCTACTTATCAGCTATTTTAGGTAAAGATAAACATAGAAAATACATTGTTGATCATATCTTTACTAGAAACAAACTAGAAACATAATACGTGTAGACTAAGTCTTCTATCAGTGTTTGACTTCTTCTTATCAACGCATGACTTCTTCCTGTCAACGCTTGTCCTGTCAACGCTTGATTTCTTCTTAACAATGCTTCGATTGCTCTTGTCAGCGTCCAAGTGTACTGGCTACATTTTATTCCCAACAATCCTCCTCTAAACTTGATATCTACTCTAGTAATCAAGTTTCTGAATAAAAAATAAGAACTAGGAGGATTCATACAAATCTTATCAAATTGGCAATAAACATGTCTAATCAAATCTTTGGCCACGTCACTTGAGTAGTCAATCTCCAGCTGTGTTGTCTTCATCTTTTCAAAAACTTCTTTGGACCTCCTCATAGTCTATCCCTTCCTCTTGTGTATATCCTTGAGCCACTAAACGTGCCTTGTTTCTGACCACAATGCCTCTTTCATCCTTTTTGTTCCTAAGAACCCATTTTGTCCCAATAGGTCTGACATGCCTGGGACAATCAACCAACTCTCAAACATCCTAGATAGCAAATTGGTGAAGCTCATCTTGCATTGCTTCCACCCAACTTGGTTCTTTGAGAGCATCAAAAATCTTCTTGGGTTCCTGTTGTGACATAAAATAGGCAAACAAACATGCTTGAACAAGAGGGGTATCAACCTTCTTGTGAATATTGGCAATAAATCCACCAAGATTCTGATGAGATCTTCTAGTTTGCACAGGAGTCATCACATCACCAATAATTAGAGAAGGAGGGTGATTTTTTATTGTAGAAGTAAGCACTCCTCCCTCAATAAGTGTATTGTCCTCAATCTCATCTTCCATGTTACCAATATCCTCTTTAGACTCTCTTCCATCATCATTTGAATAAACCTCTCCATTTCTGTTTGAAGGTTCACCTTGTTCAAAATTATTGGAAGAGAAAATATGGTCAAAAGATCTGTCAACGCCTGGACCAAAGATGTCAACGTTTGAGCCATCAACTCCTGAATTTGTCTTGTCAGTGCCAGGATTTCCTTTGTCAGCGCCTGAAAGATCATGCATGTTATCAACTTGTGATACTTAAGGACCACCTTTTTCCTTTCTAGCAGCAGCAGCAGCAGCAAATGGATCTGTACATATGGGAATGGTAACATACTCCAATATGGGTGCTGATTTGTCTGCTTGTGATCTAACCTCTTCATCAACCTGTTTACCTGAAACATCAACAACTGGTTCTTCCACAACATTTGAAGTTACCTTCACAATATTGGATTAGTAACAGGCATATAATTCAAAGTTCTAGATAGAGGTTCCAAGTCAAATAACCAATTTGGACCACTTTCAGGATCACTAGGTTTACTTTCTAAAAACCTAACATGTACTTTTTCAAGTATACGTTTTTCTTTCTTAAGGTAAACTCTATATCCTCTACTATGCATAGAATAACCCAGAAGTAGCCTTCATCACCTTTAGCACTAAACTTACCTAAGGCATCACTAGTATCCAACACAACTACATGACATCCAAAAGGTTTAAGAAACCCAATATTAGGTTTCCTTCCCCAAAGTAACTCATAAGGTGTTTTATTGTGAATCTTGTTGACTAATGCCCTATTCTGAACATAACAAGTTGTATTCACAGCCTCAACCCAAAAAGCAATGGGAAAGTGAGCATCAGCTAACATAGTTCTGGCTGCTTCTATGAGGGTTCTATTCTTTCTCTCAGCTACCCCATTTTGCTGTGGGGTTCTAGCTACACTAAATTGTCTAGTAATCCCTTTCTTGGCACAAAAGTCATCTAATAACTTATTTCTAAACTCACCACCATTATCACTTCTAAGCATCTTAACCTCATTACCAGACTTCTTTTCAATTTGGGTAATGAAGTTAATCAAAGTATCAGCAGTGTCACTTTTCAAAGCTAAAAAGAAAGTCCAAGTAAATCTAGAAAAATCATCAGTGATGACAAAACAGTAAGATTTACCATTTAAGCTTTCTATATTAGTTGGACCAAACAAATCCATATGCAGCAAGTGAAGTGGTTTAGAACTTGGTTTAGATTTAAATGAGACCTTGTGCTGTTTGCCTTTAAGGCATGCAACATAAGAGTGGTCATTGTGGAAAGCCTTTTCAGGCAAACCATCAACCAAACCATGTCTCACAAGTCTATTTATATTTTTAAAATTATTGTGCCCTAATCTTCTGTGCCAAAGATTACTCTCATCAACTAAAGCCTTAGCATATAGACATGACAGATTATTATTCATCCTAATTCCATTAAGATTCACATTATAAATGTCCTTATGCCTAGGTGTTCTATAATCAATGAATTTCTCATCTGGTAGTTTAAAATCTTTGCTCAACACCAAGCATTCAGTATCAGTGAAAAGAACCTTATTTTTGTTATCACAAACCTGTGATACACTAAACAGATTATAGTCAAGTTCTTTTACCATAAACACGTTTTCAAAATGTAAATTGTTGGTGAGAAGAGTTCCTTTGCCAGTGATAGTTCCATATCCGCCTCCAAAGTAAACTTTGTCACCATCCTTAATGGGAGTGAAGTTTGTAAGATAATCTTCCTTCCCAGTCATGTGCCTAGAGCATCCTCTATCCCAATAGCCATAATCATTAACCTGCTTTTGAATGCCCTGCACATAAAGAAAACAAATTAGTTTTCTTTGGGAACCCAAGACTGAGCAGACTTGGATTCATTTGGTTGTTCAACAAGAACAGACTTAGTCCTTATGACAACCCCTTGTTCATCCCTTTTTGGATTAAATACCTAATTAACCCCAACTGGTTTTGTTATGACCTTTGAAATATAATAAAATCTATTATAGGTCATAGAAATCCTATCTGAATTAGGGTTTTGGTCTTGCTTAGGTCTCCATGTCAAACTAGAAGAAGCTTTAGACCCTATTCCCTTTGGTTGCAAATATTTACCATTATCTAGTCTAGCAACGTTTCTGTCAGCGTTTAATTTGGTCTTGTCAACGCTGAAATTACCCTTATCAGCGTTGAACCTAGGGTTTGCTACAGGAACCCATTGTCTATTAGACTAAGTATTGGTCTTCTGAAAAGGTCTTTGTCCATAAGTATTAGACTCTTTAGTAAATAATGGGGCTGGTCTAACAACTTGTGGACTTTGCTGGACAAAAGATTTGGGTTTGACAGTGTTTGACTTTTTGTCAACGTTGACCTTTTAAGCATTGACACACTTATAGGCTAAATGTGAAAAACTTCCACAAGTATAACAGGTTTTTCTAGACATAGCTCTAGGTCTAGAAGAAAAGAAACCTGTCCCATTATCACTAATTTGGCTTTTTGGTGACCTAGGTTTTCTATACATTTCTGCATATTTAATACTAGATTTTCTATCAACGTTTAAGCCAAGGTCAACAGTCTTACCAGTGGTTAGTTTTGTCAATTTGATGGGTGTAGACTCATTTAGGCTATCACTAAGCAAGCCACCCTTAACAAACAAGGTAGGGTTGGCTTTCTTCCATTGGTCCAAATCAGTCAACTTACCTGTATTCCTCTACTGGGGTAAGAACTCTTGGTGGAGGAATAGATTCCTCTTCTTGGAGTTCTGGTAAACCAGTCCAAGACAATTCCTTTCTAAGGACACCATAGAAGTTCCCAACAGGTGGTGGAACACCAGCATACTCTTTCATCCCAATCCCAGTCATATCACTATAATCCCTTTGTTCACTAACACATTTTTTTAGGGTTTATGAAGCTTTATCAAATTTCTGAATTTTAAGATCTATATTATCTTTATTTTTTATAGCTTCATCTAATTTAGCATGTAAAGCAACATTAGCTCTCTCCATGATGTTTCTAACCTCAATACTAGAATTTAAATCATGAGTTAAAATATTGATTTTATCTTTTAGGTCAAACTCCATTTTCTTATACTCAGCTACAGTCTTTTCAGTTTGAGTAAGAGCAATTTGATAGTTAGACAACTTGGATCTTTCATTAACCACATCTGTTGTCAATTTTAAAACTTCTTTGTTAAGTTTTTTAGTGTTTAGACGACAACCCTTACTACAAAATGTATCATCATATACCTCATTGTCTGATGAAGATGGGGAGTGTGCCATGAGAGCATAATGAACATGCTCTTCTTCTTCCTTTTCTGCAACCAAAGCTTTGTTCTCTTCCTCATCCTTGGCCAAATAGCTCCAATCCCAGCCAACACCATCAATGTCTTGCATGGCAACCATAGCTTTGGAATCCTGAGCCTTTATGATTTGGCTTAAGGGTTTTCCAGCATCAGATCTTCTTGGAGATCTGCATTCTCTCATAAATTGTCCCATTCGATGACAATTATAACACTCAACCTTGGATTTATCAAATCCAGTAGTGTCCTTAGCATTAAAAGTCATCTTCTTCTTGAATCTTCGATTCCATCTATTTGCTCTTATACTTGCAAGAGCCATATTCCACTTTATGTCCATCTCCTCCAAATGCTCATCACTAATTTGCTCAAGGTCCTCATATGTAATCACTGAACCATTGGGCAATGAAGCAATGTATGCACAAACAATATCTAGATCAATACTAGCAGGCTTGACTCTTGGAGAGTCAACATTGTATGTGCCAGCGTCTGAATGTGAGGCGTTGACAAGGCTTGATCCAGTGTTGACACAAGTTGATCCAGTAACGGGGTGCATGTATGACTCCTTTTGATCAAATTGGCCTTCACTATGTGAGAAGAAGGCCATATTTCCATTGGTAGACTTGCTTCCTTGATCCAAAAGAGTTTCATTCTCTACCAGCCTCAGTTTATTGTAAACATCATCAAAAGTAGAACTTTTGTGAGTATTATTAGCAATTATAGACCTTGCTTCAATCTTCCATGCATCACCAAGACTTTTAAGAAAAGTGGTGATGATATCAACATCACCAAGCACTGTTCCCATAAAGGACAGCTTGCTTGTAATGTCAAGAAGTCTGCTTCTCACTCCACTTAGATTTTCTTTGGGTTGAGCTTTAAAAACAGCATACTCATGCAAGAGTTGCTTCTTTTTCTCTTGCACAGTATCAGCATTACCACCATAGGCAACTTCAAGGGCTGCCCAAAGATCTTTTGCAGACTCATAGCTTCTATATTTGTGCTGATTTGCTTGTCCTAAAGAGAGTTTGAGAATGCTTAGGGTTTTCATGTCATTCCCTCTCTTTGCTATGCCCTCAGTTGAGACAGCTCTTCCATCTTCAGGTTTTTCTTTTCGATCCTCTTCGATAGAGCCTTGAACATTTGTTCTTGTTAAGATAGCAGCTGCAATCTTTTCAGCCTTATTGAATGTGTTTCCAAATTCAATAATTTCCCATAAGGTGTAGTCATGGATTTGAAGATACTGTTCAAAGTTAAACTTCCACAGCTCAAAATTATCTGGATCTAGCATGAGAATCTTGATGTTGGAGGTTGAGGAGGAGGAGGAATTTAACTCTGGAGTAGACATGTTGTTTTTAGGGTTTCTTGAAAATTAGGGTTTTGTGTTCTTTAGATCAAAGTTTCTCAACAAGCTCTGATACCACTTGTTGATCCCAAACTTAGATCTATTTAGCTTGTGTAAACGAGATTAATTCAAGTTAAACACGTAGAGAAACTTTGTTGTGTATAAAACAATTTAAGTATTATGCGAAATTAATACTCAAACAAGAACACACAAACAATGTAAACCAAACTTTTACTTGATTGATAAAAACAAACTTGCGTACAATGAAAGTGTTAAACGTACATGAAACATAAACCAAAAGGTCTCCTTTTATAGAATAAGAAGCCTTGTACAAGAGTCTATGTATCAACTATTTTAGGTAAAGATAAACATAGAAAATACATTGTTGATCATATCTTTACTAGAAACAAACTAGAAACATAATACGTGTAGACTAAGTCTTCTATCAGTGCTTGACTTCTTATCAATGCTTGACTTCTTCCTGTCAACGCTTGTCCTGTCAACGCTTGATTTCTTCTTAACAACGCTTCGATTGCTCTTGTCAGTGTCCAAGTGTACTGGCTACATTTTATTCCCAACAAAAGTCGTTTATCAAGGGAACTTTAAAATGTGAATTCTAAACTTGAAAAAGTCTAAGGCGTTGCAAGATCCTATAGATGACTTGAAAACCCAAAAATTTGATTTAATAGGCTAAGCATCCACGAGTCTCATTCCTTGAGATTTTAAATTATGGAGAACGAGGGATGATAGAGTCAATTATAAGTTTGGTATTCTTTCATGAATTTATGTGAGTTGATTATAAGCTTTTTCTCCCATCGCTTGTTAATAAATATATTTTCAATAAATAAGGTTGTACGGTTTGAAAAGTTACTTAGCTTCTAGCCCAAGATCGTTTAAAAGTTGCTCGGTATTAATTAGAGTTCATAGCCAAGGCATAACTTATTGAAGCGGGATGCGAAGATTGGCTAGTCCGAAAAGGCCCTAACAAGGCATGAGCGCTACATTTTGTACAAGGCATGAGGGCTACATTTTGTTGCTAAAGATCCCTAGTGATGTGAAGAAGCATTTATCAAAAATCAATATGAAGGATCGAGACACACGACAAAAAGAAAATACTCCCCTAAAGATCATGGAGAAATCTATCCAAAAAGGCCCTAACAAGGTATGAGGATAAATAGATCCAAGTCCTAAAAGGAGGCGGCTTGTTGTATATCAAAATCCCAAGTAAAGATTGGAGAAAAATGAATAAGTCGTGGTCCAAGTATGAAGAATCTCTCAAAACTTCAAGTGAAGAAATTCCTATTATGAAGAAAAGACCATTATTTCATGAACGTCTCTCAAGATTTGAAGTATGAAGTCGCTGCCAAATATCGGTCCGAGAAAGGTCTCAAATCGTGAAGCGAGTTATGCCAAGATATGAACTTTATAAGGTCCCGAGAAGCAGTTTTAAAAGATTTTGTCCTTTAGCTAACTATTGATTAAATCGTCATACTCTATTTTTAGACTAAAAAACTATCAAAATAAGTCAACAATGCATCTTCGTGATCATTCAAGACAATAATAAAATATAAGAGATACACCTAAGAACAAGGGAGTCTAAGTGAATAATTGGGCCACATGAATTCGTGTTAGTTTGCTAACTTATAATAACAATAATCTCGTTTTTAAGCTTGGTATGGGGAACGTGAAACTTGAGGGTGATAAACATTCATGACATTCCAAAACCCCAAGGTAAGTTTTTGATCTTTTTACTGGTTTTCTTCCTTTAAATATTTTGTCTCTTTAATAAAGGCCAATATGGATTTATTGTGATGGAAAATGTAAAACTTGCTTTGGAATTAATGCATTGCATGAGGACATTGCAATGGTCAAGTGTAGGGGATTTAATAAGTGTGAAAACACTTATCCTTTTACCACTTAATTATAATAATAACCAAGCCAAAACGTGTATTTTATGTCGTAAATGTCGGAATTATACGTGGTTTGTGTTTTTGTTGTGATTTAGGATCAAAATGTGAAAAGGGAAGAAAACACGGGCTTTTATCGAAGAAAAAGACAAAAGACGAAGTCAAAAGATCAAGAGTGCAAAAAAGAACGGAAGTCCAAGGCCTATTCAGAAGATTTATCGAAGAAAAATTCTAAAGACAGAATTTAATAAAGCCGAAGAACTCAAGTCTAATTAATGAAGAAATTACAAGACAAGTTTAATTAATCCCGAGACAAAGTCGAAAAAGTCAAAGAATTAAGAAGACAAAAAGACGAGAAAGAAAAGACGTGAAGAAGAAAGAAAAGAGCAACACATGCTTCCTTCCCTTCTCCCTATAAATAGAGTCATATCACCTTATTTTAGTTTTGTTGGCTATTTTGACAAACTAGTCTTCCATCATTTTCATTACTTGCACATTTATTTCCATGTCA
Source organism: Glebionis coronaria (assembly GCA_025667525.1). NCBI lineage: Eukaryota > Viridiplantae > Streptophyta > Magnoliopsida > Asterales > Asteraceae > Glebionis > Glebionis coronaria. The sequence continues at coordinate 523,230,961 of CM046875.1, forward strand.
TTTACTTAATTGTCAATTTAATTACCTTGTTTTGCACCTTAAATTTCTTGCCTTTAATTCAAGTAAGTCTTTTAATTTTGTTGTTAATCTTTATTTTCCTTTAATCAAGATTTTCATTATCATTCTTATTCTACTTTTCTTATTTTTGATTTGTTTTTAATTCGGATTAAGCATTAATTTTGCTTAATCTTATTGCTTATTTGAGTAAAAAGTTGATCTTTTCATTTTTATCTAGGTTTTTATACGAATTAAGCTATAAGCTTGACAATCTTATTGGCTTATTTTGTATTTAGCTTATTTGTTTTAAAATTTTCTTAAAAGTTTTCTCGTTTTAAAGTTTGCTTATTTTGTTTGCTTATTTTGTGTTTTGAAAAGGTTTTAAATTCGTGCTTGTTTAGTTTTACTTATTCTTGTTTTAATTAAATTTTTGGTGTTTGCTTATTGTCAAAGTGCTTATTTTGTTTTTGCTTATTTGCTCCTTTTTGTTTTTGTACTTTCATCGGAATACGCAAAGGACCTTGGATTCCGACAGCTTCTTCTAATATTTCGATCGTTGCATTGGAATAGGGTTTTCAGTATTTCCCCCTTATTTGATCGTGATTGCGATCGCTCATTGCGATCGTATATTGCGACGGGTGATGAGACTGCTTTTATACATGGTCTCATCGTCCAAATCGGGCTTAAAATGCATAAAATATCATTAAATATACCAAATATATGCTCGTGTTTGTTACTTGTGTATTTTTAGGTACGGATATTGAGGAAATGGCAAAAGATCACAAGAATCATTCAAAAACGAACACGGGAAACGAAGCCGCATAATGAACCGGGCCCAAGTTTGGAATTTTGCAAAATGACCCTTGAAGAATTGAAGATTGGCAACTTTAGTCCCTCATCTTAGAAGAACTTGTCACAAATGACCCTCCAAATGTCATTTGTACAAGGATGGTCCTTAAAGTTTGAAGACTATACAAGATCAGCCCTTGAAATTTGAAGAATGTGCATTAAAAACCCTTGGAAAAGTTTTTGAAGTATTTGTGCCAAATTTGACAAGTGCTCAAAAGTTGATAAAGGTTAAATGGGCGTTGTTGCTATTTTATGTGAAGAGAAAGGAGTATGAAACATGGGGGGGCCAAACTGCCAAAACACCCAAACTCACCCCAGCCTATTAAACTGCCGTGTCACCCTCCACCACCAATCACAATCCCCCACCTCATCTCACCCTCCACTCACACTACTTAACTTATTAAACCAGTATTTTAAATTTCCCTCTTAACACTAAATTTAAAAATAATCACCGCTAATTCAGATCTAATCACCCTTAAATCCCATATAAACCCTATAAACCCCCAGGTACAATTAAGCCTAAAACAAAGGGTTTTTGCTTCATGTTTTCCAGATTGATGATTAAGCCTAAACTAAGCAAAACCCACCACCAACATCACTTTCCCACTCAACCCATGTGACTGTAGGACCCCCCCTGCTCACGTCTTTTTCCCCCAAAACCCAAGAGGAGACAAGTTTAGCGTCCAAGATCAACTCCTTAGTCCCAAAGGCTTATCTAACGTTCAAGATCATTCAATGAGAGCTGGCATCTTCACATGATCACATGGGAGCACAATTTGACCAATTTCAGTCAAAGAATCAAGGGCCTTTTTGGCATTTTAGCAACTAGGGTTTTTAGTTTCTAGGACCTTCTCTTTAGTTGTATAAATAGAGACGTATGTGTCTCTATTATCCTTGTTCCAGATTTTAAGCTTTCACATTGTAATTCCTTTTTAATGAAGTAAAAGTTTGGTATTTGTCAAAACAATTTAATTCCTTTTTATGTTTGTTAAAAGTTGTGTGTGTGTTGAAAGCTTATACTGAGTTCCAAAAAGATTTTCTGTGTTATAGGTTTAAAGTTGGTGTTTTCAGAAAGTTTTAAAATTTGTTTGATAATCATCAGAAACCCTTGGATCCTTTGAAGTGAAAGTGGATTTGGATTCCAAGGTTTCTGATATTGTCTTGTTTCAAAAGGTGTTTCAGGTTTGTTGGTTTGATAAAGGTTTCAAAAGGTGGATAAAATCAGAAAGAATATTTCTTGTTTGTTCTTGTTTGATTTTTTTTTGCAGGTTTGATTGTTGATTGTTTGTTAAAGGTCCAGCTCAGGCCCCAGCCTGAAGGAGGTGATTTTGCTGTCACTGAGGGACTTGGATGTAAGTCCCTCAAGGTAAAAATCCCTTGTTTCTAGTTTCATTTTCAGAAAATGAGTTTTATGTGAATTTGCATGATTTGCATGAAAAGTTGTTAAATGTTTGTTTGAGTTGCTCATTTTGTGTTATTGTGCATGATAGAAGTGATTGTAATCAGTTTTGATAGGTTTTCAAAGGATTTGCTTTGAAAATTTTCATAATCAGTATTTTAAGGGGTGTTTGGGATTAGGGTTGAACATAGGATTGCTGTTGTTAATCTTGAGTTTTAATCTGTCTGATTCACTCCTTAGGGTAGCATTAGGTTGTTTGTGAGTTTGGTTTTCAGTTTTGTGAAGTTTTAAACAGATTTGCATGCTTAAAAGTTGAAAAATAGCTTAAATTCAGTCAAGTTCATTTTCTACTAAGATTTGTGTAAATTTGAGCCTGGAATCTTGTAATCTGTTGGAAGTTAGGATTATATAGGATTTGAGATTGTTTGTATGCCAGTTTTTATGCTTGTGTGCAAGATCTAAGCCTTGGAATCTCATAATTGTGCTAGTAATTGGTAAAAACACCCCCAGACTTGTGTATGCTATAACAGTTACTTGATCTTGATCATTTTGTGCTTGGCTTGTGTTGTACTTGCTTGTTTAGCATATTATTGACTCTCTACACTCCAACTGAGTGTAGGGGTGCCTGATTTGCCTACAAAAACAACCACAATCATCAAAAACCAAGCCCTCTTGGTCTATTTGCACAAGTGAAAAAAGTCACTTGTGTTCATCAGTCAACAAAGCTCACCTGGGCACGTTTTTTTGTTCAATCTTGCTCTAATCTTGACAAAAGTGGTTTGTGTTTGTGTTTTTGTGCTTATAGGAGCTCTAGATTTGTGTTTTAAAAGTATAAAAAAAAAGACCAAAAAGGACGTGGCCAGGACTCGAACCTGCGCCACTCCTCTCACAACACAACGTGCTAACCATCTGCGCCCTAGGGACTTTGACTGTTAGGTTTGGTTTCAAATTATACTTAAGGGCTTTTTGTTTTATAGCTTATTTGGTAAACAGCTTATAAATAAGCTGATTCTAGCTTATTTCTCTTAGATTTTTACTGTTTAGCAATTTTCCTAGGATAGTATTAGGTTTTAGGACTTTTCTGTCCAAAAATATTATTTTTCCCTTTATTTATTTATTTATTAGGATTATTTTTAATTTAAATTTTAGAAAGTCAATTAAAAATAGCAAAAAGTATTTTAAAAATCCAAAAAATAGTTTTTAGGTTTTATTTAAGTAATTTGAGGTTTACATCCAAAAAAAGTTTTCAAAAAGTCTTATTTTAAATTTTATTTGATTTTAGGGTTTTTAGACAAATTTAAAAATTAATATAAAATTAATAAAAAGGTTTTAGGAACTTTAATTTGCATTTTTATCTTAGTTAGAATATTTAGGATTTTTGGTAATTTTTTAGAATTTATTTACAAACTTTTTATTTTTTTGAATATTTTAATATTATTTTATTATTAAAATTTGAAGTTTTATTTTTTTTAGTTTTTACATTTTTCCTAGGTTAAGGACACTAAATTAGGAACTTTGTCACTTTCCAAATATTTTTTAGGTTTTTCAATTAATTTTTAGATTTAATTTAAGTTTTAATAGATTTTAATAGTTTTTAAGTATTTAAAAATAGTTTAATTTGGTTTTAAATTTTTTAAAAATAGTTTTTAGCTTAATTAGGTCATTTTTGAGGTTTACAAACTATAAAATCTTGTTTAGGGCTTTTTAATAATTATAAGTGGTTTTTAGGGCTTTAATTAGCATTAAAAAGTCATTATTTAATTAATTAAAAGGTTTTAGCAAGTTTTGATTTTTTGTAAACTCTTAGAATTTTATTGTGGATTTTTAGTAATTTTTAGGAAATTTTAGGTTAAAATTTTAATTTTTGTAGTTTTAAGGTTCTACGTCTTAACTTTCTAGTAGTGATTTTTTTTTCGTTAATTTTTATTTTTTCGTCTTCGTCATTTTCTCTTCTCTTTTCTTCTTGTTAATAATCAAAAACATTAATCATCATTCATTACACAACACACGTGCCTCCTCGAGAGAACGATCCCCATTTGGGTCATAACTTGTGGTTTTCCTAAACCGCTCGTTAACACTTACCACTACTTTGTTGCCTCTTTTCCTAAAAAGGTATACAAAAACACTACAATCATTTTTTGGCGCCGCTGCCGGGGAGGCGTGTTGTGTTTTGATTGAACCAATTGTTTTTTTTATATTAGCCATAAATAGTATTTGTATTAGTAGCACTCTACTAATACGTATTATCGTTTTTCGGTTTTTGTGTGAATACTATTACTATATTGTATACGTAGAACAATAAATACACAAGTACTCCAAATACGTGAGCAATCACAACCTTGACTCGGGATTTCATCACTCGATCATTATATTTGAATCTCAAACCAAAGAAAAAGGCAAAAATAGATAAATACTTTCGTGAAGCTTAATCTTGATAATACAAACTATAAGGTGGGTATAAGGCGGTTGTATTTCACGACCTAAAGGAAAAAGGCTCTTAAGTGCTTCGCGCCGCCTCGTTTCCTCCGCTTGCTTGTGCGTATTTGATTTTGAGAGTGAATCGAGGGTTTTGCCGCCCAAAGTATTATTACATATCATATATATTTTTTCTTGGTTTCTATTGATTAAACCCTCTTGAACGATTTGGTGTTCCACCATCGTTCTAAAGTCATCGAAGGCGTTCACTCCACGTGATCGTTTTCATTCCTTGAGGCCTCTTTAATCAAGAGATTTGATTAAGGAGGAGATTTGTGGACTTTTTGTCTACTTAATACATTCACCAATTTCCAAAAAGGTTAATATAATCAAAAACCACAAAAAAATTGAAAAACACAAAATACCAAAAAGAATCTTCTTTGCTCGTCTCCACGTTGTACGTAACGTTTATGCTCACTCGTAATCAAGCAAAACGTGCACGTAAACGCAAGAACAAAACTCCCACTCCAACTCATTCTAGTGAGGAGTCTCCTATTGACGAACCCATTGTACGAGAAGAACCTACCATGGCGAATCGAACTATGATGGAGTTACTTCAAGCACCCACCGAGGGTTATGGAGAAGCTATTGTGATTCCCGCAATCCTTGCGGAGAATTTTGAGGTGAAAACGGGTTTGTTGTCGATGATCCAAAACAACAAATTCTGTGGTGATGAGAAGGACAATCCCCACAACCATATCCGCCAATTCAATCGTCTTACCGCCACGTGCAAATTTAAGGATGTCTCGAATGACTCGATTAAGATGATGCTTTTTCCGTATTCCTTAGCGGGGCCCGCTAAAATTTGGTTAGAGAAAGAGCCACCCAATTCTATATTGACGTGGAAGGATCTCGTTTCAAAGTTTGTGAACCAATTTTTTCCGCCCTCTAAGACTACGCATTTGAAAAATGAGATTTCTAAATTTTCACAAGAATCAAATGAAAGTTTTTCTACGGCTTGGAATAGGTTTAAGGAGATGTTACACGAATGTCCTCATCACGGTTTTTCCGACTTACACCAAATCGACACGTTTTACAATGGACTTAACGATCATGAAAGAGATTATTTAAATGCCGCCGCGGGTGGTAATTTTTTTGTGTAAAACGGTTGAAGAAGCTTTGGTCATAACTGAGAATAGGTCTAAGGTTTATAGCCCTCGTAACACACCGAGTGTTGCCAAAATGGGCTCATCATCATCTCGTAGTATCAATGCATTACATGATGAAGCAAATGAAGAAAACCGATTTTTTGATAGATTTGCTAACCTTATGAACCATTGGAAAGCTCAAGAAGCTTCAAATTCCGCTTCGGTTAAAGCGGTTTCTAAGAGTTGTTTGTCGTGTGGGGGAGCTCATGATCTTTCCGAGTGCATTACCGCGGATGGTAACACTTCGAATGCTTTTGTAGCCACGGGAACTTATAACCAAATCGGTCAAGGTTCCGACCAAAATCAAGCTCCACCAAATCAAAATGCTAATAACTATCGCAACAACAACCAAGGTGGAAATTACCAAGGAAATCAAAGGAATTACAACAAGGGTAATTACCAAAGTGGAAATGGGCAAATTTCAAATCAAAACCAAAACCGTGATTTTCAAAACAATGCCCAAGGTTTTCAAAACGATCACACCAAAAATCTTCAAGGAGAATTTTTGAATTATGCAAAGGCTAATGATGCTAAGTTCGACAATATGCAACGTGAGATGGTTAGCTTAAGATCCGAGTTGAAAAACGAGCTTAAAAACGAACTTGCTAATGAACTTAAAACTCATGCTAATAAAATGGAAGGAAATGTCACACGTCTCCAACAAAATCAACAAAAAATGGAGCAAGGACAACATGAGATTAAGCAAGAATTGTTAAAAGCGGATGCTAGGTAATCTAAGTTTGAAGACCGAATGGCTAAAATGTTTGAAGCTATCATGTGTAAGCCATCTTCTTCGGGTGGTCTTCCTAGTGATACCATCGTAAACCCGAAAGAAGAATTGAAGGTTATTACTACTCGTAGTGGTAAAACTTTCAAAGAACCCATTTCTCGTCCAAGTACTTCTATGGAGAAGGAAAAAGAGAAAGAACCCGACGTTGTGGTAGAAAAGGAGCAAATTACAAGCCCACGAAGTACCGCTCAAACCACACCTACGGTTGAACCTACACCAATCATGGAACCCGAGATTCCAAGGCCGATGCCTATGCCTACTTTGCCCCAACCCACACCACCTTTACCCTACCCTTCAAGACGAGACAAGGAAAAGGAACAAGAACGAAATAATTATCAATTTGAACTCTTTATGAAAATGTTTCGTGACTTGCATTTTAATATAAGTTTTGCCGACGCCTTAGTCATGATGCCTCGATTTGCCGCGAACTTCAAAAGTATGTTGAATAACAAAGAGAAATTGCAAAAATCGTCTAGTTGTTCTTCGGTTTTTCTAAGCCGCATACCTCAAAAAGTCGGTGATCCTGGAAAGTTTTTAATCCCATGTGCTATCCAAGACATGGAAGAATGCTACGCCTTGGCCGATCTTGGTGCTAGTATTAATTTGATGCCTCTTGAGATTTTTAAATCGCTCAATCTTCCAAATCTCACTCCTTCGAGAATGTCAATCGAAATGGCCGATCATTCTATGATTCTAGCTTGTGGAGTTGCCGAGGAGGTCTTTGTGAAAGTTGGAAAGTTCTACTATCCTGTAGACTTTATTGTTGTTGACATTCCCATCGATCCTAAAGTTCCGTTAATTTTAGGTCGATCTCTTTTGGATACCTCGAGAGCACTTATCGATGTGCATGCAAGAAAAATCACTCTTCGTTTCAATGAGGAAGAACTCGTCATTAATGCAACCCAAAACTCCACTCTTTCTCACGTGTATTCCATCACATCTTTGTACAATGTCAATCCCATCAAAAACATTTGCAAAAAGATTTCCAATAGAGTTTTAGGAGTTGTTGAGAAAAATGAAGTTCCGTCCCCTCCACCGGTGGAGGTTAAGAGTGTAAAGCCTACGATTCCAATCTCGAGTGATTCTTCGGATGATGAATACGTTGATCCCGATGGGGAGGTTTTCTTTGTTGACAAAAGATTTGAAAACTTACCACCACCTTTACCAAAAAGATTTCAAAATGTGAGAATTTTTAGTGTGACTAACATTGCTTTAGATACACCAAATATTTTTGACATAATTAAATCGGGTTTTCACAAGGAGAGTTTAAAAGATGAAAAAGGAAAAGATTTTAACTTGAATTTAAAAGATTTTTCTACAATTCTAACTCCGTCATCACCGCGTGTATTGAGTACTACAAGCTCGTCTTCTCCTTTTGACGATGCTTTGTGTGGACTTAGTGTGGGGGAATCCCCTTATGTTCCCTTCCCTTTCTCCACCGAGGACGAGATATTTGATCATGGAATTGCTTATATAGGGAAATCTCGGTCTTCCACCGATGCAATAAATGGAAAATCTTTTCATTTGATTGGTGCGAGTCTACCTCGAGTAGCTCAATGTTTTCATGACTTACCCATTGTCCCACCCTTCTATTTCTTCTCTCCTATTTTCTTGAAACTCTTTGAGTTTTTGTTGACCATTGATGAAGTGGCGTTGATTTGTTTTTCCAATGAAAATGAGAACGCCATCTTCGATCCCGGTATTTTGCACCATCAAAGGACTTAGTCCTTTATACCAGTTGTTTTTGGGCTTTGTTTATCATGTAAGCCCCACCAAAAATTGACCACACCATGATTATCCCTAAATGATCACATTTATGGGGATTCGAGTCGAGCTTTTGACTCGGTTATCAAAAACAAGGTGCCTCGTGGGGGAGACCCATGCTTATCCATGTACATATTATTGCTTTCTAATGTAGTTTAATGTGAGGGGATTTGTGCCCTTCCAACCTTTGTTCCGTGGTTGTTTGTGCATTGTGGTTTTTAGATCATGATCTTCACGATTGGAGCCTCTCGCGTTCATTTTATGGGAGCACTCGATCGTTTGCTTTGGAGGCATTTCCCAATATCCATATGATATATCCTTTTATGTTCTAACCTTAGGTTTTTAGCACATTTCATAAACGGCTATTACTTATTGGTTACACCCTTTCCATGCTAGATTAGGCATTCGACTACGTCTCTAGTATGGGGGTGTTTGCACCCCTAGACTCGAAACATTGAGGACAATGTTTAACTTTAGTATGGGGGGGGTGAATAGATACTTGCCTTGCCAAACCTTCACGCTTTCCAAAGTTTATGTTTTGTTTATCGTTTTTGTTGCAAAATAAGGCTAAAAATGGCCAAATTTTAAAATTTTTCTCATGTTTTATAACTGTCTGAAGACACGAATGTAGGTTTTCTGATGGCGAGAATAAGAGTAATTTTTGACTCGACCGTGCGTGTTGGTCACTTAGCTTTGATTCCTTAACTACACATTTGGAGGTGCTACGATACTTTATTCTAGCATTGCGTGAGGGCACGGCAATGGTTTAGTATGGGGGAGTGATGAGACTGCTTTTATACATGGTCTCATCGTCCAAATCGGGCTTAAAATGCATAAAATATCATTAAATATACCAAATATATGCTCGTGTTTGTTACTTGTGTATTTTTAGGTACGGATATTGAGGAAATGGCAAAAGATCACAAGAATCATTCAAAAACGAACACGGGAAACGAAGCCGCACAATGAACCGGGCCCAAGTTTGGAATTTTGCAAAATGACCCTTGAAGAATTGAAGATTGGCAACTTTAGTCCCTCATCTTTGAAGAACTTGTCACAAATGACCCTCCAAATGTCATTTGTACAAGGATGGTCCTTAAAGTTTGAAGACTATACAAGATCAGCCCTTGAAATTTGAAGAATGTGCATTAAAAACCCTTGGAAAAGTTTTTGAAGTATTTGTGCCAAATTTGACAAGTGCTCAAAAGTTGATAAAGGTTAAATGGGCGTTGTTTCTATTTTATGTGAAGAGAAAGGAGTATGAAACATGGGGGGGGGGCAAACTGCAAAGACACCCAAACTCACCCCAGCCTATTAAACTGCCGTGTCACCCTCCACCACCTATCACAATCCCCCACCTCATCTCACCCTCCACGTCCACTTTCCACTCACACTACTTAACTTATTAAACCAGTATTTTAAATTTCCCTCTTAACACTAAATTTAAAAATAATTACCCCCAATTCAGATCTAATCACCCTTAAATCCCATATAAACCCTATAAACCCCCAGGTACAATTAAGCCTAAAACAAAGGGTTTTTTCTTCATGTTTTCCAGATTGATGATTAAGCCTAAACTAAGCAAAACCCACCACCAACATCACTTTCCCACTCAACCCATGTGACTGTAGGACCCCCCCCCCTGCTCACGTCTTTTTCCCCCAAAACCCAAGAGGAGACAAGTTTAGCGTCCAAGATCAACTCCTTGGTCCGAAAGGCTTATCTAACGTTCAAGATCATTCAGTGAGAGCTGGCATCTTCACATGATCACATGGGAGCACAATTTGACCAATTTCAGTCAAAGAATCAAGGGTCTTTTTGGCATTTTAGCAACTAGGGTTTTTAGTTTCTAGGACCTTCTCTTTAGTTGTATAAATAGAGACGTATGTGTCTCTATTATCCTTGTTCCAGTTTTTAAGCTTTCACATTGTAATTCCTTTTTAACGAAGTAAAAGTTTGGTATTTGTCAAAACAATTTAATTCCTTTTTATGTTTGTTAAAAGTTGTGTGTGTGTTGAAAGCTTATACTGAGTTCCAAAAAGATTTTGTGTGTTATAGGTTTTAAGTTGGTGTTTTCAGAAAGTTTTAAAATTTGTTTGATAATCATCAGAAACCCTTGGATCCTTTGAAGTGAAAGTGGATTTGGATTCCAAGGTTTCTGATATTGTCTTGTTTCAAAAGGTGTTTCAGGTTTGTTGGTTTGATAAAGGTTTCAAAAGGTGGATAAAATCAGAAAGAATATTTCTTGTTTGTTCTTGTTTGATTTTTTTTTGCAGGTTTGATTGTTGATTGTTTGTTAAAGGTCCAGCTCAGGCCCCAGCCTGAAGGAGGTGACCTTGCTGTCACTGAGGGACTTGGATGTAAGTCCCTCAAGGTAAAAATCCCTTGTTTCTAGTTTCATTTTCAGAAAATGAGTTTTATGTGAATTTGCATGATTTGCATGAAAAGTTGTTAAATGTTTGTTTGAGTTGCTCATTTTGTGTTATTGTGCATGATAGAAGTGATTGTAATCAGTTTTGATAGGTTTTCAAAGGATTTGCTTTGAAAATTTTCATAATCATTATTTTAAGGGGTGTTTGGGATTAGGGTTGAACATAGGATTGCTGTTGTTAATCTTGAGTTTTAATCTGTCTGATTCACTCCTTAGGGTAGCTTAGGTTGTTTGTGAGTTTGGTTTTCAGTTTTGTGAAGTTTTAAACAGATTTGCATGCTTAAAAGTTGAAAAATAGCTTAAATTCAGTCAAGTTCATTTTCTGCCAAGATTTGTGTAAATTTGAGCCTGGAATCTTGTAATCTGTTAGAAGTTAGGATTATATAGGATTGAGATTGTTTGTATGCTAGTTTTTATGCTTGTGTGCAAGATCTAAGCCTTGGAATCTCATAATTGTGCTAGTAATTGGTAAAAACACCCCCAGACTTGTGTATGCTATAACAGTAACTTGATCTTGATCATTTTGTGCTTGGCTTGTGTTGTACTTGCTTGTTTAGCATATTATTGACTCCCTACACTCCAACTGAGTGTAGGGGTGCCTGATTTGCCTACAAAAACATCCACAATCATCAAAAACCAAGCCCTCTTGGTCTATTTGCACAAGTGAAAAAAGTCACTTGTGTTCATCAGTCAACAAAGCTCACCTGGGCACGTTTTTTTGTTCAATATTGCTCTAATCCTGACAAAAGTGGTTTGTGTTTGTGTTTTTGTGCTTAAAGGAGCTCTAGATTTGTGTTTTAAAAGTATAAAAAAAAGACCAAAAAGGACGTGGACAGGACTCGAACCTGCGCCACTCCTCTCACAACACAACGTGCTAACCATCTGCGCCCTAGGGACTTTGACTGATAGGTTTGGTTTCAAATTATACTTAAGGGCTTTTTGTTTTATAGCTTATTTTGTAAACAGCTTATAAATAAGCTGATTCTAGCTTATTTCTCTTAGATATTTACTGTTTAGCAATTTTCCTAGGATAGTATTAGGTTTTAGGACTTTTCTGTCCAAAAATATTATTTTTCCCTTTATTTATTTATTTATTAGGATTATTTTTAATTTAAATTTTAGAAAGTCAATTAAAAAAAGCAAAAAGTATTTTAAAAATCCAAAAAAATAGTTTTTAGGTTTTATTTAAGTAATTTGAGGTTTACATCCAAAAAAGTTTTCAAAAAGTCTTATTTTTAATTTTATTTGATTTTAGGGTTTTTAGACAACTTTAAAAATTAATATAAAATTAATAAAAAGGTTTTAGGAACTTTAATTTGCATTTTTATCTTAGTTAGAATATTTAGGATTTTTGGTAATTTTTTAGAATTTATTACAAACTTTTTATTTTTTTGAATATTTTAATATTATTTTATTATTAAAATTTGAAGTTTTATTTTTTTTAGTTTTTACATTTTTCCTAGGTTAAAGACACTAAATTAGGAACTTTGTCACTTTCCAAATATTTTTTAGGTTTTTCAATTAATTTTTAGATTTAATTTAAGTTTTAATAGATTTTAATAGTTTTTAAGTATTTAAAAATAGTTTAATTTGGTTTTAAATTTTTTAAAAATATTTTTTAGCTTAATTAGGTCATTTTTGAGGTTTACAAACTATAAAATCTTGTTTAGGGCTTTTTAATAATTATAAGTGATTTTTAGGGCTTTAATTAGCATTAAAAAGTCATTATTTAATTAATTAAAAGGTTTTAGCAAGTTTTGATTTTTTGTAAACTCTTAGAATTTTATTGTGGATTTTTAGTAATTTTTAGGAAATTTTAGGTTAAAATTTTAATTTTTGTAGTTTTAAGGTTCTACATGTTAACTTTCTAGTAGTGATTTTTTTTTTCGTTAATTTTTATTTTTTCGTCTTCGTCATTTTCTCTTCTCTTTTCTTCTTGTTAATAATCAAAAACATTAATCATCATTCATTACACAACACACGTGCCTCCTCGAGAGAACGATCCCCATTTGGGTCATAACTTGTGGTTTTCCTAAACCGCTCGTTAACACTTACCACTACTTTGTTGCCTCTTTTCCTAAAAAGGTATACAAAACTCCTACATCAACGGGTCTTAAGGTCTTATTGCGACGAAGTGCTGCCGAAATTTCACTAGCCATATTCCGATGGATCCACATTCCGACAGGATTACATTACACATTCCGACAGGTTTATTGAGATTCCGATAGGTGAGTGTTATTCCGATACGTTTGATTTTTATCATTCCGATAGGTGGATTTCGACCATATTCCGACAGGGGTACTTTTGTGCATTCCGACAGTATCATTCCGATCCTATTCCGACGGATTATTCCGACGGCTTTGTTGTGACAGCATTCGATGGGATTCCGATGGATTGGGTGTTGTGTTATTATTTTGTCTTAGTTTAATTTTTAAGTTTGCTTTATTTTAAGTTTTTAAATTGTCATTTTTATTACATTGTTAAATTTACTTTTCGTCGAGCTTTAATTTTAAGTCATCTACGTAATTTACTTTTAAAAGTTTTAATATTGCACCATTTACGATTTAATTAGTTTTAGTTTTAATTAACCGTCATTTACTTTAAAGTCTCGCAATTTAATTATACTACAACGACCAATCTATTTCTTTTCCACCAAAAGACGACTGAGTCGCACTTAAACCAATAGTCAATTCGAAGAGACTGGAACAACGATATTTTTATACTAGGTAAAAACCTTGTATTAGTGTAAACCGAGCTTCAACGTCTAATGGAAAATCAACCCAAAAACCCTAGAGAGGGGCTAGGACTTGATTATTACTAAACCAAAAAAACCAAACGAAACCCTTAGGGGTGTTTGGTCGCCGATCGCATGAGAGAAAGAGGGAAAAGATGGAGTGGAGAATTATGAGGGCTTAGGGGTGTTTATATAGGCCTAGAAAACCTTGTAGACCAAAGTAATATAAATATAAGACAAGTTTTCCTTTCCCCCTTCCCCTTTGTAACTGACGGTCGGCACACCCCCGTGGGGTGTTCTAGACCTTTCTTTTTCTCTTCTATGTTATTCCACAACGCTCGTTAAACCTTAACTCTTAAATACTTAATGACCGTTAAAGTTATAGCTCGATTTAATTTAATAAACATATAAATATATTTATTAAATAAATTAACACTATACGTATTGTGTGCAATCCCGTAATCTCGAGTTCGATCATAACACACAACTATTAAATATAAGTCCATAAACTTTCAAAAGTTGCCTCTTTAGTAACGGTCAACGTTTAACGAATGTTAGGGTCAAAGTATGAAAATGAATCATACATAAAGACCGGTGATGTCGCATGCATTTTCAAAAGACCGGTAATTAAAAGTGCAATCTAAACAAACCACAAGTATGATTTATGCATTTTACTCTAAAAAAATATAGAACATAAACTCTGAAAAAAAAATTAGATTACGTTGTTTAGCAAGAAGACAAAAATTGAGTAAATGTATATACTTTTATACTTATTTATTTATCTTTCTTCTTCAAAACACCACTCTATCACCACCGCTACCACTACTCCTCTTACTCCACCACCACTACTCAACCCATAACCTAGATCCAAACAATAAAAAGGTTTTGTTTTGGAAGTGGTTATGTTTTGCGCCATGTTGTGTTGGTTGTGATTTGATTGTCATTGGCAGATTTCGAAAAGAGTCATATGTCTTAATACAAGCCAAAAGATCAATCTGCATTTATATTTCGTTCCGAATTATGTATCTTCACAATAAAATATAAAGTAAAGTTATATATTATTACACGTATTTAAGAAAGAGTGTAGAATGGAGCATTATCACATCTTTCTCTTTTAATACGTAAAAAAACAGTTTCATAAGTCTAGAAATAATAATTGAGGAAAAGATCCAATAACAGTTCAATTCCCGTCAATTAAAATGACGAGGTTTTATGCCCGCGCTCCGTAGCGGGGTGTTTGTCTACAATATAAGTTTCTAGTCGCTCTATGTTAATGCCAACTTGAAAACACTAATCCATTAAGTCTTCTATTATCAAATTATTGGCAGTCATGACCAATTTACACGTATAAAACATAACATATTGTAAGAAGTTTCAAACACAAATACATAGTCGATTTCAGCTCAAATGAGCGAATGGACAATGTGGGTAATCCATTAAACATTGTATTTTAACTCGAAATCCGTTTCATCTAAATGAGATTAAATTTTCATTCCAATCGAATGTACAAATGGACAAAAACATTTTTACTTTCATGACTACACTTGCCACCTCTATTAGATTCTACAAAGTCACATTCAACACTTAACCTTCTCATCTACGACAAAAGGAGCATACAACAAAATTAAGCAAAGTAAATATGCAAGATACCCCAACTTGTGATCATATAAGTAGCATATAGATGATAATTCTTTCCCTGTATCAATAGCATGCCGCAAAGCCACAACAACCAGCCACCCTCGCTAACAAACAACGACATACCCTGAACAAAGGGTGCTAGATTATGTGTTGTTTTAGGCACACGAACAAATATTTACCATAGATGCATTAGTTATTTTAGTTCATTTACATTACACTATATGTAGTTAAAAAAATTAAAATCTTGTCTTGTACGTTATAACATACAGTTACAAAATAAGTTTAACTATACATGAAAGGAAATCATATGATGCCCTCCTTCGCTTCTGTAGACTCTGAACATCATCATAGAACTCATCCTTCATTGCCTTTGTGTCACTTTTAATAGCTTGAAAAACCTGTCATGACAAAAATAAAATATGAATACATGTGGCAGTGGGTTGGATGGCAGTTTGGTTATGGGTCAAAAAGGGCACACTCAACCGTAGTCTAGCACTCTAGTTTACAAATAATGTCGGCTAAATCTTGAGTCTTGAGTGTCACAAAATCATAGCATTTATTCTGTCTGAACTCTTTACCTTTTATTATTTGGACCTGATGTGGGATGGTTACCATTTAAATACAATATATATGTGACAATCTAACATTTTCAGGTAGTGAATTATTTTCTCGTATAATATTTTGAAACTTATTTTTGTGTTGGTTGATGAACTCACAATTTACGGATTTAAATTTGGGCTTATGTGCATAATTTAGCGTCCTTTACGATTAAACCGGAAACCTTAGGATTACGTATTTACGTTTTTGAACTCCGTTTTTGATGAGACAATTTTTATTGGATTCGTTTTGTGCCGTTGATTCATAATTTATAAAAACGTTTTTCGTGAAACGACCCGAGGGCACGCAAATCGGGGAAATTAGAATCAATGAGTACCCGTAAATTAGCTGGATGGGACAAAATAATTTATCCCACCCCACTACACATGGGACGGCCCAAACATGAAACCACATCAAAGATGTGGCATCATGTAAACATTAAGCTAACAAGTGTAAGTTACCCTTACACTTAAGCTACCACTAACTCAAAAACAACTAGCTTCTCATTACCACCATTTCACACATGCAAAACAATCTCAATTCTCTCTCAAACCATCACCATTTCCGTCCCATATTCAAAGAACAAACACCCCTTTTTGATCTTTTCTAGCCACAAATACTTGTTATCTAGCTACATTATGGAGTTACCTTGAAGCCTTGATCACTTGATGGCCATTTTAACAACAAAGGAGGTGATTTGCTTGTGTCCTAGGGCTGATTTCCCAACATACTTTCTTGGTGTTTGATGATCTTGGGGTTACATTTGGTGTTCATCAAGTTCTTGTCTTCAAAAAACAAGATATACTCTTGGTTGGTAAAGAAGATCATCCTTTCCATTTTCTCTTGTTATTTTTGTAAAGATCAAATGTATTTTATTTCTTGTTGTATATGTATATGATGAATATATGATGATAAAAATGTTGTGTGGGAATCAAGTGTTGATAAATATGCTTAAAAAGACTAATAACCATAAGAACAAGGCTAAAATCATGCTTAATTTGTTGTCTGTATAAAAAAAGTATGTAACCAAAACTTGAACTGATAAACTTGCATGGTAGAATCTATTTACAGTAAGTACAAGATGTCATACACATGTGAGAGTTGGCCATGCAATGGAATCATTAAAATGAGTGAGATATGATCAAAACAAAATGAGTGTGCTAATCTGAATAAGCTGTTTTGTAGGGACTGTTAAGGCTAGTTAAACTTAAAATGAGCAGTAGCTATAACTAAGTTAATTGTAGCACATAATATTAAGTTCATGCCATCCAAAAATGAGCTTCTAATTCATTGTAGAACTCTAGATATGATAAAAATGGTGAAGATGAAAATAAAAATCAGATTTTGAAGAATTAATGTTTATTACTATTATATAAGCACTCAAATTATATAGTATAAAATGTGAAATTAAAACCCACTAACTTATGAATTTCATTTATATAAATATGTATAAGGTTAAATAAATGGACAATTTATAAAAATGGTAGTTGAATAATATTTATAAGCTATAAAAACTATAAACATGATTTTTACGACTTTTTCGGCTATTACCGTAAAATTAACGTTTTTCGCCAATTAAAACTTAGACGATCAAACCCGTCTAATGTAAAGTTTTTAAAAGTCATATACTGATATATAAGTATCTAATACAAGTAAAAACCGATAAAACCCGAACTATAAGACATACGGACATTAACGAGCTAAGTAAACGTATTGGACTAATAATTGGACTAAATAAGTTAAACACTTATAAAAAGTACTTATTGGGCTTAACCCATTTGGGCCCAACATGTAAAGTGTAAATACTGATAATATAAGTATAAAATGGATTAAAACAAGTTAAAGAACTTATAATAAGCTTATTAGACTTAAAATAGGTAAATAGGTAAAACTAGTAAACTAGTAAAAAGTTACCAATACATAAACACTAAAATGAGTAAACAATGATATATAAACCCACTTGATAATCATCATATGTACAAAATCATCATATGTATATTGTTATTTTGATAAAAGTCATTGGACAAGAGTCTAAGACCGATTATTATTTATATAGGTTTCCGTGACTGAAGCACGCCCGTAGCCGATAATCCGCCTTTCATTATCAACGTGAGTTCATAGCCTCGCACTCTTTTAAATATTTTATAAAATGATTTGTAAACCCGCGAGGGGGATAACATGCTAGTTTTTTATAAAAATAGAACACAAGTAGTCCCGATGGTATGCTTAATGATATAGACCCGAATGATGCTATGACCCTATAAACGAGACAAAAAGGATTATTAGTAGTTAGGTATGTCACTTAAAGTCCCATTAGCATGAATTGTGAACTACCGGGATTTGGTAGACGCTTATGCATATGATAGTACTATTTGGGAACTATCACCCCAGTTCGCGCCTTGACGGTTGATCCACGTCGTACCACATTGATTGGTAAGCGAATTTATGTATGAGAAGATTACATAGCGTGATTTTTGTGACGACACGCTAACTTAGATGGGCAAATTGTTTGTCGGGTTCGCGGCCCGTTATTTTCATAGTAAGGTAACAATGTCATGCGGCTAATAATAATCCTATATACAATACAATAACGATGCAAATAACGATGATAATATTACCTATAATGGTAATATTGAGGCTACGGTCTCATGGACGGTTTAAGATGTATGCTTGATTTATATATTGCCTGACTAGCAATACGAGGACTTACTTCCGATATTATACTTGTGTTCTGATTTTAACCATTGTTTTATATAACGGTTTTTATTAAACTCTATGAATTCACTCGGCATTCGCTGATATGATTTTTGCATGTTTTTATCTCAGGTGCTTGAAGGTAATCCGGATGGAGATCGACTCTGATGGCCCACATAATATTAAAAATGTTCATTCGATCTATGTTTTGTAAACTTAATGACCTGTATAATTTGGGACTTGTTGTACACTTTAAAACTTTTTATCGAATGAATGTATGTTGAACCTTATACAACCATTTTTATGTGTCGTCTATGATTGGAGTTATTGTGCTATCCTGTAACACTCTAAAAGACCCTTCCGCTGTACCGATACGAAAATTCAGAGTGTTACAGTTTGGTATCAGAGCTCTCGTTATAGAGAACAAAAGATTTTAAAAACCAAGGTTTTGAACAAAACTTTTCAAAATCTTTTGACAATGAACATTTGAGAAAATATTTGAAAAATCTTTTAACTATAACGGTGCCAGAGATCTCCGACGTTACCAACAAGCCCTATTGAGAAGATATATATTTTGATATATATAATTTAATTTATATATATGTACATATTGTGGTTTCAGTATGTAATTGTTTAAATAGTATGTTATCCAAATACGAGATATATATATAAATGCAGATTGTCATGGCTGACCCTAATATTCCTGTAGAGAACCATGCTATTCCCGAACCTAATGTAGATGATGATCCTTATTTAGACTTAGTAGATTATGATATGGATGATGAGGAGGAACCATTTGAGGATCCCGAGCCCGAGATAGGACTAGGAGATCAGATTTCCCCTCAGGTTGATATGGTAGAAAATGGGATTGATAATGTTGATATTGAGAATGATGAGGAGATTGGGATAGATAATTTAGATGATGAGATTGACGACGAGGATGTCGAGGAGGATGTAGGTATAGACGATGAGGTTGATGACGATGAGGAAGCTGAGCTTATTTATCCTTATGATGTTCCAGAGGGCGAGCCTTTACCCCCACCAGTTTATTTGTCTGATTCTGAGGTTGAGCTACCTAGGGATGAAATGTCTGAATCGTCTGAATCTGATTGTGAATCAGAGGAGGATGAGGATGATAATGCACCTGACGGTACTAATGGTATTGCTACTCGTAGACGTGTGATAGGAGAGTCGTCTAGTGCTCGAGAGGCTACTCATATTGATGGTCTTGCACCATGGGTCTTGAGACTTGATCTAGATGCTTTCCGTGTTAAGAGTAGTATGACAGAGATTGGATTAGGTGTTGTTCAGACTCAAGTTGCTTATTTGGAGTCAAAGACTAAGGTTGGTGAGAGAGAGCGGGAATTGCTTAGTTTGGATTTGACTAATGTAGAGCGTGGTTTGAATGAGGCTTTTAGGAGGTTATCGGTGATAGAAAGTGGTGAGTTTGCTGCTATGAAGAAAAAGGTGAATTCTATGGAGATTCAGTTGAATGTAGCTCATGCGATGCGTGAGAAAGCTGAGAAGGAGTTGAATATATCCGTGGGTTGGAATAGTAGATTTTATGCTGACATGGTTGAAAGAGGAGTGATCCGGCTGAAGATGTGTCTAGTGATCGTTCGACGAAGATACAGAAGACGATGGATGATGGACCATCTGGCGGTTCTCAGTAGACCAGTCTGTATTTAGTAGTGACCTTTGTATCTCTTGTACTTTTGTAGCTTTGACTGAACCGACTTGTTAGTAGTAGACTTGGCACGAATTTTGAATATATATAGTGCTAGAACTTTGATATGGGATGTAACTAAGACAATGCTTTTGTTTCAAATCGAATGAAATATGTATCTTGTCTTGAATTCCATATTGTGCCTTATTTGTATCTTGATTATGAATTCAATCCATATTATATGAATCCTTGTTGGGTGAATGCTTAATACTTTGAAATTGTGAAATTATAGAACTATGCCGCCCAAGAAGGCTGTGACTGAGGATGATGTACGTAGGATTATTACAGAGCAAGTTACCGCATCTATGACTGAATTTATGGCAAAGGCTAGAAATGAAGCTGGCGGTAGTGGAGCTGGCGGTAGTGGAGCTGGCGGTAGTGGAGCTGGCGGTAGTGGAATTGGCGGTACTAATGTGAATGTGAATGCTAATAATGTGAATGCTAATGCTGGAGAAAATGTAGGAGGACTTGGAACTAATGCACCTGAAGTTGGTGGTTGTACTTATGTGACGTTCTTGAAGTGTGAACCTCTACCTTTTAATGGAACTGAAGGTGCTGTAGGATTAAGCCAGTGGATTGAGAAGGTTGAGTCGGTGTTTCGGATTAGTAAGTGTAAGGAGGAAGATAAGGTGACTTTTGCTATGGCTACTCTTAAAGGTCGTGCGTTGACTTGGTGGAACGGGAGAATTGCTTTCATGGGTATTGATGTTGCTAATGCTACTCCTTGGGCTGAAATCAAGAAGTGGATGACTTTGGAGTTTTGTCCTCGTAGTGTGATTATTAGGTTAGAACAAGAGTTGATTCATTTGCGAATGAAAGGTGTGGACATTGATAGTTACACAAACAGATTCCATGAGTTGGCCTTCCTATGTCCTCGATTTGTAGAACCCGAAGAGATCCGAATTGAGCAATATATTCAAGGGTTGACCAAGAATATCCGGGGGGACGTGACATCATCTAAACCACTGACCATTGATGATGCTGTTCGAATGGCTTACCAACTCATTGGACAGACAATTCAGGATAGGGAAGATGAAGCCCGTGTTGGTGAGAAAAGAAATGGAGACGGTGATCGTGTAGATAGAGGTGATAATAGGAAGAATTTCAATCGCCGTCAGAACCAGAGAAAGGGGAATGCAAATGCTCTTACCAACAACACACCGCGCAACGATGATAGATGTCCTAAGTGTGGCAACAAGAGGCATGTTGGCGACTGCTGGAAGTGCCGAAATTGCGGAAAGCTTGGACACAAGGTTGAAAGGTGTAAGAAGCGAACCATTTGCTTCAACTGTAATGAAGAAGGTCATAGGAAATCGGAATGCCCCAAGTTGAAAGCGATTGTACCTGGAAGAAACCCCCAGGGTGGTGTCTATCAACTTGGAACAATTGAGGTGAAGAAAGAGGATCCGAATGTCGTTACCGGTACGTTTTTACTCAACAATCATTATGATGTTGCTTTATTTGATTCGGGTGCTGATAGGAGCTTTGTATCCACTAAATTTAGTGCCCTTATTGACATTGAACCTGTTGAGATAAATACCAGTTACGAGGTGGAATTGGCTGATGGTAAATTAGTGACAACTAATAAGCTATTAGAAGGATGCTCTCTAAATCTCTTGAACTATTCCTTTCCGATTGATTTGATGTTGATAGAATTAGGTAGTTTTGATATTATTATTGGTATGGATTGGTTGTCGTTGAATAATGCTACTATTTTATGTGGAGAGAAGATGGTTAAGATTCCTCTTAGGAATAGGACGTTAGTAATTGATGGTAATCGAGGTGAATCCTGTTTGAAAATCGTTTCATGTATTAAAGTCCAAAAGTACATCAGGAACGGTTGTGAGTTATTCTTAGCTCAAGTGATCGGGAATGAGTCTAGGGAGAAACGATTGGAAGATGTACCTATTATTTGTGAATTTCCTGAGGTATTTCCTAAAGATTTACCCGGACTTCCACCGATAAGGCAAGTAGAGTTTCGAATCGATTTAATTCCTGGTGCTGCACTGGTGGCACGTGCGCCTTACCGATTAGCCCCTTCTGAATTAAAGGAGTTATCTGAGCAACTTAAGGAGTTGTCTGATAAAGGTTTTATTCGACCAAGCTCGTCGCCTTGGGGAGCTCCAGTCTTGTTCGTTAAGAAGAAGGATGGATCTTTCCGTATGTGCATTGATTATAGGGAACTGAATAAGTTGACAATTAAAAATTGATATCCTTTACCTAGGATTGATGATTTGTTTGATCAACTACAAGGATCTAGTGTGTATTCTAAGATAGATTTGCGGTCAGGATATCACCAACTTCACGTCCGAGAAGAAGATATTCCTATAAGTACATTTAGAACTCGTTATGGACACTATGAATTTCAAGTAATGCCATTTGGGTTAACTAACGCACCTGCGGTTTTCATGGATTTAATGAATCGAGTGTGCAAGTCCTACTTGGATAAATTTGTGATTGTGTTTATTGACGATATTCTAATCTATTCTAAGAATAAAGATGAACATAGAGAACATTTAAGGATTGTTTTGAAATTGTTGAAGGATGAAAAGTTGTATGCTAAGTTTTCGAAATGTGATTTCTGGTTAGATTATGTGCAATTTCTTGGTCATGTGATTAACAAAGATGGAATTCATGTTGATCCTGCAAAGGTTGAAGCCATTAAGAATTGGTCTGCACCGACAACGCCAACGGAAGTGCGACAGTTCTTAGGATTGGTTGGCTATTATAGGCGATTCATTAAAGAATTTTCATTGATAGCTAAACCCTTGACTAAGCTTACCCAGAAGAATAAACCTTTCGTTTGGGGAAGTGATGAAGATGGAGCATTTCAGACATTGAAGCAAAAATTATGTAGTGCGCCAATTTTACCATTACCCGACGGGAGTGAAGATTTTGTAGTGTATTGTGATGCATCTCTTAGAGGCTATGGAGCTGTTTTGATGCAGCGAGAGAAAGTGATAGCTTATGCTTCTAGGCAATTAAGGAAGAATAAGGAGAATTATACTACTCATGATCTTGAGTTAGGAGCTGTAGTATTTGCTCTTAGGTTGTGGTGAAATTATCTGTATGGCACCAAGTGTACAATATTCACCGATCAAAAAAGCCTACAGTATATTCTCGATCAAAAAGAATTGAACATGAGGCAACGAAGATGGATAGAGTTGTTAAGTGATTATGATTGTGATATAAAATATCACCCAGGAAAAGCCAATGTTGTTGCCGATGCGTTAAGCAGGAAAGATAGAGAGCCTATCAGGGTACGTTCTCTAGTCTTGACCGTGCACAATAATTTGCCTGAGCAAATTAGAAATGCGCAAATAGAAGCTTGTAAGAAGGAAAATTTTGTTAATGAAGGGTTCCGAGGAGAAGGAGATCCTTTAGAGGTTAGAGCTGATGGAGTGAAATGCTTAAGAGGTCGTATGTGGATACCTAAGTTTGGAGGCTTAAGAGACTTGATTATGTTAGAATCCCATAAATCTAAGTATTCCATTCATCCAGGATCTGATAAGATGTACCATGATTTGAGGAAGTTTTACTGGTGGCCGAATATGAAAGCTGATATTGCTATGTATGTTCTTCAATGCTTGACTTGTGCTAGAGTTAAAGCTGAACATCAAAAGCCATCAGGACTACTTCAACAGCCAAAGATTCCTGAATGGAAGTGGGAGCGAATTACGATGGACTTTATCACCAAGCTTCCTAAAACATCATCTGGAAACAACTCGATTTGGGTTATTGTCGACAGACTGACCAAATCAGAACACTTCATTCCGGTTAAAGAGCAGTTCTCACTGGAGAAGCTGACTCGTATATACCTTGAGAATGTTGTATGCAAGCATGGAGTGCCTGTATCGATCATTTCAGATCGAGATCCTAGATTCGCGTCGAATTTTTGGAAATCTCTCCAAAGATCTTTGGGAACGAATATCGACATGAGCATTGCTTATCACCCCCAGACTGATGGGCAGAGTGAAAGGACGATACAAACACTAGAAGATATGTTGAGAGCTTGTGTGTTAGATTTTGGTAAGAATTGGGATAAACATTTGCCGTTAGCAGAGTTTTCGTATAACAATAGTTACCATTCTAGTATTAAGGCTGCACCGTTTGAAGCTTTGTATGGTAGGAAGTGTAGATCTCCTGTATGTTGGAGTGAAGTTGGGGATACCCAGCTCACGGTACCGGAATTGATCCGGGAGACTACAGAGATGATAGTTCAGATTAAGAATAGGTTGTTGATTGCCCATAGTAGACAGAAAAGTTACGCGGATGTGCGGCGGAAGCCGATGGAGTTTGAAGTGGGTGACCGAGTAACGTTGAAAGTATCGCCATGGAAAGGCGTTATAAGATTTGGAAAGCGAGGAAAATTGAATCCCCGTTATATTGGACTGATGTAGGTTTTTCGTACACATTTTAGGAAAAACGCGTATGAGTGCGGCAAGTATTAAACTCGACGATTTAGGAAAACCGACAAGTCGAATAAATTCCGGGTTCGTTCTCGAAGGAGGTGTGTGGATTAATGTGCCCGTTATATAAAATCAAGTTTGGATTAGTGACGTTTTTGGTTGAGAAGAGAAATAAAGTAAAGACGAGCTACGACTACGATTAAACTACGACGTTGACGTAAAACGATGACGTGATTACGTAAAACGCGACGAAATTAAAAATTAAACCTAAAAATTAATTAAAAGATTAAACTAAGTCTAAAATAATATAAATAAGGATAAAAATCCAACAAATATATTTTAAAACCTTTTATTAATTAAATATTCAATTTTAAATGCTAATTAAAGCCCTAAAATTAAATATAATTAAGTAAAAGCCCAAAATATTATTTTATTGAACTAATAACTCACTTATATTATTTAAAGACTAAAAAGTATTTTTCCTAAATTTTTAAAATTATTTTTCTATTTTCAAATCAATAAAAGCTATTTTTAAACTAAAATAATCATAAAAAATAATAAAATAATGCCAAAAATAATTTGACAATTTTAAAAATCCTAATTTATACTAAAGAACAGTAGAAAATTGAAAAAGTTTAAAAAATGTAAAAATTTCAATAAAAGACAAAACAGTTTAATATTAAAACCCTAATTAAGCTAAATTAATTATAAAAATAATTAAAAAGTGAACAGTAAAATAAATTTTAACTAAAAATCTTAAAATTTTCTTCTAAATGAAAGAAAAATTTTAAAAGTGAAAAATATAACTTTTTACCACTAAATGCCAAAAACAGATTAAATAAAAGTTAATTAAAATAGCTAATTATTGTAAAAAATATCAAATGAACAGTAAATGGAAAATAAATTAAACTAAAAAATCCAAAATAAAATAAGAAAAATATTGAAACAAAAATTAAATCCTAAAACCTATTTTTGGGCACTAAAGACAAAAAAATGAAAAATCTGATGTTGACACTTGACTGCTTTTGTCTTGTAGCCAAGCAGGGGGAACTTTAACACTGGCAGTGGGAAAATGGTTCCCACTGCTAGTTATAAAAACGGGTTTGGGCACAAAAATGATTGTAGATTGCTTGTTTCTTGGTCTTAATTGAATCCAAAGGCACCCCCACAACCAGTTGGGTTGTGGGGAGTCAAATAAATAATCAAAAACACAAGTTGTTTTACAAAATCAAACAAAAATGGCCATATACAGTGACTGTAAAATAGACAAATGGACTAGGGCAGGTCTGCTGAACTATTGTGCCATTTGATGAGATTCAAAGGTTCAAATCTCACCCAATTAACCACTAAACTACCAAATACCAACTCTCTATCCTAAACAATACCTAGACCCTAGCAGATTACAAGTTTTGATGGAGAAAAACTCTAAATCAAAGCTATATTAGAGAGTTACTGATTTTTAGCTACTCTTAACCAAAAGAAATACATGCAAAACCTAACAAACTTATCAAACATGGAAACCAAACACTGATATAATAAGAGACTAATGAAATGAGAGTGTTTAAATTGGTTTCAAACCAAAATCTTGTCACCAATCTTGCCTTAAAGCCCAAATCCAAACACCCCTTAATTTTTCAGAAAATGAAAATTTCAAAACAAGCCTAAGTAAAACAACTAGAAACTGATTTCCTATAATCTAAACATGCATAACAAGCATATATGAGTATAAACAAACAGAATCCAATACATGAAAACAAGTTTCTCACAAAATCACATAATCACATAAAAAACCAAAAAATATGCATAAAAAGGGTTCCAGCCTTTTGTTACCTTGGGCTGAGTGCCTTCTTTAAATGGAATTTTGGCTTTAAAGAGCTTATGAAGTAGTAGAGAAAGCCTGTTGGTGGAATCTTATAAAAGACCCAAGGCTAATTATGTCTTCAAATAAAATAAAGTGAAATGAAATGAATGAGTGATGGTCTTCTTGTTCTTCAAACCTGTACAAACAAAGACAACCAAGCAGAAAAACTACAAGTAGCAAGAGACTACAAGCTTTTGGCTTGTAGCTTTTGCTACAATGAAAGATTAATAAAGAGGAAAAATAGGATTTTTGTGAAAACCCTTTAAAACACAAAATCTGTTTGAAACTTAGAAGAAAACTTGACAAAAGCTTTAACAATAAGCTGAAATCAAACCTTGAATCCACTATCACTTCATCAAAAAATTTCATTCATCTTAAAAAAAACTTTTTCCAAAACCAAAGAAATTGATTTCTGAAAATCCTTTGGAACGTGAACGAATTTTAAAACCTATAACTAAATTGCAAGTTAAAATAAATGTTACACTAAGAAAGCCTTTAAAATAGGAACTCAGAGATTGTAAACGTTTAATTCTTTCATTTTCATTAATAAAATCAACACTTTACAAAAACTGGAACAAAGAAGCTTAAGCTACAAATGGCTTAGCTTATATACTACTCTAGAAATAATAAAAAAAAATACAAGAAAGAGAGAAACCCTAAAACGTTCTATTCCAATTCTGCCCTTGGAATCTTCAGAATATGCCTCTTTGATTCTTGGTCTTGGATGCTTCTGTTGAGGACCCCATGTGAAGCACAGCTGAATATTTCATCCTAGCCATCAAAAAGTTGTGGGGAACAAGGCTTGTATTGTGAGCTGTTGATTTGGTCTTCAACATAGGTCAAAGGATGAAACCTGTGACCTGTGATGGCTGGTGGGAGGACAAGAGTATGGAGAGGTCGTTTTCCAGCATGTGGGGGTGTTTTCTATTGACCGTTAACCAAAACCCCTAATGATAATTATCCTAATTTAGGATAATTAATTTTCTGGAAAATTAGGGTTTATCATAAGAACAGGGGAGGTTGAATCTGATTTGAGAAGTTATATTGTGTTTAGAGGGAAAGTATTTAATTAATATTAGTTTGAAAAAATTAATATCAATTAGGGGATGGTGGGTTCAGACGTGGAAAGGGTGAGGAGGTGGTGCGTTTTGATTGGATGGTGGGGCTGAGGTGGAGTAATGATAGGCTGGGATGAGTTTGTGTGTTTGACAATAGTAGTCCCCTACTTTCATTCCTCTTGACTTTTGAGTTTTATCTAGCCAAAGTTGCTAATCCCTTTATATTAAAGTTTGGTCAAGTTGTCAAAAGTGGCACATGGTTTTAGCAAACTTTATAACAAGGACCAATCATGTAATTTAAGTTATCTTCAAGGGCCATTCATGCAATATCTTGACATTTTAGGGACCCATAAGTAATTTTGAGGCTTTTCATGGGTATAAAATGACAAGTCTTCAATTCTTGAGGGACCAATCTTGCCAATCTTCAAAACTTCAAGGACTTGAATGGAAATTCATGATTCAGGTCCGGTTCCTTGTGCGGCTTCGTTTCCCATGTTCGTTTTTACTTGATTCCTTTGATCTTTTGGTGAATTCACGATATCCGTACCTGAAATACACAATGAACAAACACAGGCATATTTTTGGGTATTTTGATGATATTTTAAGCGTTTTAAGCCCGATTTGGACGATGAGACTATGTATAAATACAGTCTCATCACTCCCCCATACTAAACCATTGCCGTGTCCCCACGCAATGCTAGAGTTAAGTATCATAGCACTTCCAAAATTCATTTTATGATGACTTTTATTGAAGACATAAATTTAAATAAACTACTACACGCGTTTTAGACATAATGTATTGTTTTCATCACGATAACGTGACTTTTGGGATCATAGAACAAGAACACGTGAATGCTTCGTTAGAAATAATTTCGTCGTCCTCGATTTTCACCCAATTTCATGCTAAGCGTGCAACGAGATCATTGTTATTATAAGTTAGCAACACGATCACATCTCATGAGTGTTAATTACGAACCTAAACTCCCTTATTCCTACTTGGTATCTCTTATATTTTATTTTTGTCTTAATGATCACGAGGATACATCATTAACTTATGCGTGAATAGAGATTAAGTCTAAAAATAGAGTTTTAACGGTGTAACCAAAACCATCGAATTAATAATTCACCCTAATAGACAACGATGTCAAAAAATTAAGTCAACAAGAAGGATCGATAAACACGGTTTTATAACGGTTTTGAACATGAGACTTATTACCAATACTTTTATACGCCCCCTAACGGAAGGGCCTTATTATCTTTGGTTTACCTCCATCTTTTATTCAACTTCGCCATGAAGCTTTTATTATGACTTCGGTCTTGCCTTGCCTTTTATTATCCGCCTCATCGGTGGTTTTATTAGCCAAAGACGTATATCCTCACTCTAAAGCAAATTTTGGATCTTTAAAGCTTCAAAGATTAAGGCTTGATTCACTTTCAATTTGGGCATAGATTTTTCGGCCTTGTGAGCTTCAAATTTTTGCTTAATTTAGGTGAGCACTTGAAATCTTATTATTAGGTGAAGCTTTCGATTATTCGGGTGCCAATACTTCAAAACCGTGACGCTGGCGATACCTTAATGTTTTCCCAATTTAATTACAAGGAAGCTACCGAAACAAATTAGAAACCAACAATAGTGACTAAACCGCCAAATCAATATTTATTAACAATTTAGTATGCAAAAGCGTGGGGAGAATAAGCTAATAATTACTACACATGAGATCGTGACGATTACGAGACTTATAAATAACTCTATCATTTCTTGTCTTCATTTTAGAGACTTAGCCTAAAAAGTTAAGGAATCGAAGCTAAGTGCTCAACACGCACGGTTGAGTCAAAAATTACTCTCGTTCTCACCATCGGAAAACCTACATTCGTGTCTTAAACACTTATGAAAAACACGAAAAAATTTAAAATTTGGCCATTTTTAGCCTTATTTGCAACAAAATGATAACAAAACGATGAATATTGGATTGCGTGATGACGTAAGCAAGGTAAAGTATCTACTCACCCATAAACTAAACATTGTCCTCAATGTTTCGAGTCTAGGGGTGTAAACACCCCCATACTAGAGACGAAGTCGAATGCTTAATCTCGAGCATAGAAAGGGTAAAACGAATAACCTAAAAGTCGTTTATGAATTATGCTAATAAGATAAACGTTAGAAAAAGGATATCATCGGATATCGGTATCTCCAAAGGCAACGATCGAAGCTCGAGTGATCCGTAAAACGAACACGAGAGGCTTCAATGATGACGATGAACCTAATAAATCACAATCACAAACAACCACGAAACAAAGGTTGGAAGAGCACAAGTCCCCTCGTTACATTAACTAAGAAAGCGATAATATTTACAAGGATAAGCATGAGAATCCCCCACGAGGCACCTTGTTTTTGATAACCGAGTCAAAAGCTCGACTCGAATCCCCATAAATGTGATCATTTAGGGATAATCATGGTATGGTCATTTTTGGTGGGGCTTGCATGATAAACAAGGCCCAAAAGTACTTTAAAAACCCGATATACGTATACCGGGGTCAAAGATAGCGTCCTCGTTTTCGGATGAAAGACGAAACAACGCTACTCCAACATGAACTAGAACCCCAATGGGGTAGAAGAAAATAGATGATAAGTAGAAAGGTGGGGCAATGGGTAAGTCAAACTTATGTGCTACTCGAGGTAGACTCACACCAAGCAAACGAAAAGATTTTCCATTTATTGCATCGGTGGAAGACCAAGATTTCCCTTTACAAGCAATTCTGGGATCGTAAATCTCGTCCTCGGTGGTAAAGTGTGAGGGAACATTTGGGGCTTCCCCCATACTAAGACCACACACACCATCGTCAAAAGGAGTAGACGAGGTGGTAGTACTCATAACACGATGTGATGACGGAGTTAAACATGTAGAAAAATCATTTAAAACATTTTTAAAATCTTTTCCTTTTTCATCGTTCAAAAACTCTTTATGAAAACCCGATTTGATAATGTCGAAAATATTTGGCGTGTCAAGTTCAAAATTAGTCGCGCAAAAAATCCTCACATTTAAGTCGCGGTTAGGGGGTGGTGGATTATATAAATTCTCAAAACGTCAATCAATAAAGAACACCGCCCCCTCGGGGTCTACATACTCGTCATCCTCATGAACGTCGATCTCATCGATTTCTTCATCAAAGATAGGATTGTCAAACCAAGGTTTGTCATTCCCCTCCTTGAGTATCTTAGAAACTCTCTCGAAAAGATCACGATCAAGCACGAAACCATCATTCTTTTGTGGGGATCGTTGATAAGTTAGATCCTCAAGAATGTGGTAAACGTCATTCTCAAATGAGGAGTGTTGATTAGGTAACTCCTCGAGAATTGGATTCTTAGTGGTCACATGAGTTGGTTCGTCATCGAAAATAAGACGTTCCAACTCATTTAGTTCATCCTCGATTTTGGAAAGATCGACCTCACTCGTAGGTGGAAGTGAAGGCATAAGAGCTAGATCTCGTTCAATGATTTCCTCAATCTCGGGATCAAACTCGTAATCATCGTACTTCACATGTTTCTTCTTAGGAGAATCAAAAATAGCATGTGGATTTCAAAGTACGTGATCAATCTCGGCAAAATCGCCATCGTCATCGTCAAAGAAAGAGTCGATGTGAGTACTCACAACCATGGTCTTACAAGTCGAATGACTATGCTTAGGTGACTTTTCTAAAACGAGAGGATCGATGTCGATAAACCCTTTAGCCTCAACGGGTGTTGGGCTAGGTAAAGGAGGCACTTCGATGGAGTTAGAAGTTGAAGCCTCAAAGACGTGGTCCTTCGAAGGTGGTGAAGACGAGCCCATATTGGTCTTTATCGTGATGGCACTAACGTCGCCCTTCGGAATTGGTGGTTCACTTGTTTCGCTAAAAACATCCCAAAGTGAGTTTTCATCCATAAATTTACTCATACCCTTTTGAATTAGGTACACGTATTCTTTATCATTAAAATCATCATCTTTAAAACCGTTTTTCTTAATTCTTTCAAAACATGCATCAAGCTTCATTCTTTCCGCTAAAGTGAACATTTTGAAATCATTAGGATTTGAATCATTAGGTTTTAAAACCTTGGTTTTTTCATTCTCATTAAATCCTTGGGATTTTCTAGCGAAAAAGTCTATTTTCTCATCCCCATATCTCATAGTAAGTCTCCCCTCGTGAACGTCGATTACGGTTCGAGCCGTCGATAAAAATGGTCGACCTAAAATAATGGGACATTTAGGGTCACACTCGTAATCGGATATAACGAAATCCGCGGGAAAAACAAACTTTCCAGTTTTGACATAGACATCCTCGGCTATTCCAATTGGTATAAGTGGAGTACAATTTGCAAGCTCGATTGTCATGTTCGTCGGGGTAAGTCTAGGCAATCTCATCAATTTCCAAAGAGAATGAGGCATGAGATTGATGCTAGCACCTAAATCGGCAAGGGCTAAACATCCCTCAATCTCGGAAAAATCACAAGGTAAAAGAAATTGGCCTGGATCCTTTTCCTTTCTCGGCATACGCCTTTTGGGTTTTTTAAGAAGGATCGATGCACAAGTTTCTTCAAGGGTTACTTTGGTAAGGTCGACAAAGCTCTCTTTTTGAACCGTGGATGGAATTTGAGGTACACGAGGGTGTGCACTCCTTTCCTTGGTCGCCACGTTCACCCCATCGACTTTAGAACAAGAAGACGTCTTAGAAGTCGAGGGTTGAGAAGAATAAACAACTCTAAATCCATCAAGGTTAGGGGTAATCACACGACCTTTTTCACGAGACGAGGCGGCTTTACATTGTTACTTCGGATTTGCAACGGTGTCACTAGGTAACGAACTCGATGACGCACCCGAGGACTTGTTCATTATGGCCGAAAACATCTTTTTAATATCAATTTCACCCTTGCTCAATCTTCGTGTTTTGCAATTTCAATGTATTAGAAAAGTCGTTTTTCAAAGTACCAATTTCTCCCTCTAATCGTCTCATATTAGCCTCATTCGTTTTCATGTAATTTTGAAAATCGGTTGAAGAACTATTTTGATTTGAATTAAAGTTCCCTAGGTTTTGATTGTTTCTTTGAAAATTTCCTCGATTACCACTTGAAAAATTGTTACCTTGATTGTTGTTGTTTGAAAAATTCGAGTTTTGATTATTATCTCGATTTTGCCAAGTTATATTACGACCTTGATTATAACCTTGATTTTGATTCGAAAAATTTCCTTGTTGATTATTTCCTTGAAAATTGTTTCGATTTTGAAAATTGTTGCCTTGGTTATAATTTCCTTGTTGTGATGGACCCGCGTTATGTTGATTTTGAAAATTGTTGTTTCCATTTAACGCACTCACATTCGACGTTTGGCCATCCGTAGCCGCACACTCGTAATAATTATGAGGTCCACCACAAAACGTACACGAAACCTCAACCGCTTTCACCGTAGCGGGAGCGTCTTTCTTTTGCATTTCGACGAGAAAAGATGTGAACACATTCGTCAACTTGTCGACTTTCGCATCAACTCTCTCAATGTCGCGATTAGAACTACTAACATTGGCGACATTGGCAACCCTCGGTGCATTGCGGAGTTGGTAAACCTTGGATCGGTTTTCGATAATTATCAAAGCGTCTTTCGGAGTTTTACACAAAAAGTTGCCACCGGCGGCGGAATTCAACGAATCTTGTTCTTGAAAATTAAGACCGTTGTAAAACGTATCGATTTGGTGCAACTCGGAAAAACCATGGTGAGGACATTGCCTAAGCAATTCCTTAAAACGATCCCACGCGTCTCTAAAAGATTCATTCGGTTTTTGCTCAAATTTCGTAATTTCATTTTTGAAAAACGTCGTCTTAGACGGTGGGAAAAAATAATTAACGAACTTGGAAACGATATCCTTCCACGTAGCTATGGAATTAGGTGGCTCTTTCTCGTACCAATCCTTGGCGGCACCATCGAGCGAGTACGGAAAAAGCATAAGCTTGACGACATCGGTGTCGACGTTCTTAAACTTGCTCGTGGCCAAAAGTCGATCAAAATTCCGAATATGGTCGTGAGGATTATCGGCTTCACGACCTCGAAACTTTGTAGCTTGGATTAACGAAAGCATTCTGCTCTAAATCTCAAAATTCTCCGCTTCGATAGCGGGAATTACGATCGCGTCTCCATAACCCTCGGTGGGCGCTTGGAGCAATTCCATCATCGAACTATTGTCGGCCATCTCGTCTACGGTCTCTTCAACAACGATATTAGGAACGTCGGTTTCTAATTCTCGTCTACGTCGTCGATTCCTTCGATTACGATTGCGTCGATTCGAAGCTTCGCTAGAATTAGAATAATCCTTCGATCGAGTGCGCATGCACTAAGCGTAGAATGAGTGGTAGCAAAGAAGATTCTTTTTTGTGGTTTTTCGATTTTTTCAACTTTTTTGGTTTTTGATTGTTTTTTAATTTTTTTGAATTTTTGAATGTATTACGTAGACTCAAATCTACAAATCTCCCCTCGAATCGATCTTCTCGATTAAAGGAGCCTCAAGGAATGAAAACGATCACGTGGAGTGAACGCCTTCGATGACTTTAGAACGTTGGTGGAACACCAAAATGTTCAAGAGGGTTTAATCTTGAAAACACAAGCAAATATAGTATACGTAGATAATACTTGGGCGGCAAACCCTCGATTAGCCCTCTTTCTCAAAACACGCACAAGCGAGCGGAGGAAACGAGGCGGCGCGAAGCACTTAAGAGCCTTTTTCCTTTAGGTCGTGAAATACAACCGCCTAATACCCACCTTATAGTTTGTGTTAATTGAAATTAAGCCTCACGAAAGTATTTATCTATTTTGCCTTTAAACTTTTTCTTTGGATTCGAATACAATGATCGAGTGATGAAATCCCGAATCAAGGTTGCGTTTTCACGCTTTTGGAGTACTTGTATTTTTATTGTTCTTACGTAGATACAATATGGTAATAATATATTCACAAGAAAAACGTAAACCAATATATCTACAATATAGTAAAAGATTGTTTTGTGTTTAATTTAGGAAAATTAAACACGATTTATTTGGATAATATAATATAGTAATGAAAAATAACAAAAATGAGTATGTACGATATTCACGCTTTTCAAAAAATGAAAAGAAAAAACGCACTACTCACACAAACACGATACTAATAATGGCACACAAAACACCTCCCCGGCAGCGGCGCCAAAAATTGATGTAGGTTTTTCGTACACGTTTTAGGAAAAACGCGTATGAGTGCGGCAAGTATTAAACTCGACGATTTAGGAAAACCGACAAGTCGAATAAATTCCGGGTTCGTTCTCGAAGGAGGTGTGTGGATTAATGTGCCAATTATATAAAATCAAGTTTGGATTAGTGACGTTTTTGGTTGAGAAGAGAAAAAAAAGTAAAGACGAGCTACGACTACGATTAAACTACGACGTTGACGTAAAACGATGACGTGATTACGTAAAACGCGGCGAAATTAAAAATTAAACCTAAAAATTAATTAAAAGATTAAACTAAGTCTAAAATAATATAAATAAGGATAAAAATCCAACAAATATATTTTAAAACCTTTTATTAATTAAATATTCAATTTTAAATGCTAATTAAAGCCCTAAAATAAAATATAATTAAGTAAAAGCCCAAAATATTATTTTATTGAACTAATAACTCACTTATATTATTTAAAGACTAAAAAGTATTTTTCCTAAATTTTTAAAATTATTTTTCTATTTTTAAATCACTAAAAACTATTTTTAAACTAAATAATCATAAAAAATAATTAAATAATGCCAAAAATAATTTGACAATTTTAAAAATCCTAATTTATACTAAAGAACAGTATAAAATTGAAAAAGTTTGAAAAATGTAAAAATTTTCACTAAAAGACAAAACAGTTTAATATTAAAACCCTAATTAAGCTAAATTAATTATAAAAAATAATTAAAAAGTGAATAGTAAAATAATTTTTAACTAAAAATCTTAAAATGTTCTTCTAAATGAAAGAAAAATTTTAAAAGTGAAAAATATAACTTTTTACCACTAAATGCCAAAAACAGATTAAATAAAAGTTAATTAAAATAGCTAATTATTGTAAAAAATATCAAATGAACAGTAAATGGAAAATAAATTAAACTGAAAAATCCAAAATAAAATAAGAAAAATATTGAAACAAAAATTAAATCCTAAAACCTATTTTTGGGCACTAAAGACAAAAAAATGAAAAATCTGATGTTGACACTTGACTGCTTTTGTCTTGTAGCCAAGTAGGGGGAACTTTAACACTGGCAGTGGGAAAATGGTTCTCACTGCTAGTTATAAAAACGGGTCTGGGCACAAAAATGATTGTAGATTGCTTGTTTCTTGGTCTTAATTGAATCCAAAGGCACCCCCACAACCAATTGGGTTGTGGGGAGTCAAATAAATTATCAAAAACACAAGTTGTTTTACAAAATCAAACAAAAATAACCATATACAGTGACTGTGAAATAGACAAATGGAATAGGGCAGGTCTGTTGAACTATTGTGCCATTTGATGAGATTCAAAGGTTCAAATCTCACCCAATTAACCACTAAACTACCAAATACCAACTCTCTATCCTAAAAAATACCTAGACCCTAGTAGATTACAAGTTTTGATGGAGAAAAACTCTAAATCAAAGCTATATTAGAGAGTTACTGATTTTTAGCTACTCTTAACCAAAAGAAATACATGCAAAACCTAACAAACTTATCAAACATGGAAACCAAACACTGATATAATAAGAGACTAATGAAATGAGAGTGTTTAAATTGGTTTCAAACCAAAATCTTGTCACCAATCTTGCCTTAAAGCCCAAATCCAAACACCCCTTAATTTTTCAGAAAATAAAAATTTCAAAACAAGCCTAAGTAAAACAACTAGAAACTGATTTCCTATAATCTAAACATGCATAACAAGCATATATGAGTATAAACAAACAGAATCCAATACATGAAAACAAGTTTCTCACAAAATCACATAAATAACATAAAAAAACAAAAAATATGCATAAAAAGGGTTCAAGCCTTTTGTTACCTTGGGCTGAGTGCCTTCTTTAAATGGAATTTTGGCTTTAAAGAGCTTATGAAGTAGTAGAGAAAGCCTGTTGGTGGAATCTTATAAAAGACCCAAGGCTAATTATGTCTTCAAATAAAATAAAGTGAAATGAAATGAATGAGTGATGGTCTTCTTGTTCTTCAAACCTGCACAAACAAAGACAACCAAGCAGAAAAACTACAAGTAGCAAGAGACTACAAGCTTTTGGCTTGTAGCTTTTGCTACAGTAAAAGATTAATAAAGAGGAAAAATAGGATTTTTGTGAAAACCCTTTAAAACACAAAATCTATTTGAAACTTAGAAGAAAACTTGACAAAAGCTTTAACAATAAGCTGAAATCAAACCTTGAATCCACTATCACTTCATCAAAAATTTTCATTCATCTTAAAAAAAAACTTTTTCCAAAACCAAAGAAATTGATTTCTGAAAATCCTTTGGAACGTGAACAACTTTTAAAACCTATAACTAAATTGCAAGTTAAAATAAATGTTACACTAAGAAAGCCTTTAAAAGAGGAACTCAGAGATTGTAAACGTTTAATTCTTTCATTTTCATTAATAAAATCAACACTTTACAAAAACTGGAACAAAGAAGCTTAAGCTACAAATGGCTTAGCTTATATACTACTCTAGAAATAATAAAAAAAATACAAGAAAGAGAGAAACCCTAAAACGTTCTATTCCAATTCTGCCCTTGGAATCTTCAGAATATGCCTCTTTGATTCTTGGTCTTGGATGCTTCTGTTGAGGACCCCATGTGAAGCACAGCTGAATATTTCATCCTAGCCATCAAAAAGTTGTGGGGAACAAGGCTTGTATTGTGAGCTGTTGATTTGGTCTTCAACATAGGTCAAAGGATGAAACCTGTGACCTGTGATGGCTGGTGGGAGGACAAGAGTATGGAGAGGTCGTTTTCCAGCATGTGGGGGTGTTTTCTATTGACCATTAACCAAAACCCCTAATGATAATTATCCTAATTTAGGATAATTAATTTTCTGGAAAATTAGGGTTTATCATAAGAACAGGGGAGGTTGAATCTGATTTGGGAAGTTATATTGTGTTTAGAGGGAAAGTATTTAATTAATATTAGTTTGAAAAAATTAATATTAATTAGGGGATGGTGGGTTCAGACGTGGAAAGGGTGAGGAGGTGGTGCGTTTTGATTGGATGGTGGGGCTGAGGTGGAGTAATGATAGGCTGGGATGAGTTTGTGTGTTTGACAATAGTAGTCCCCTACTTTCATTCCTCTTGCCTTTTGAGTTTTATCTAGCCAAAGTTGCTAATCCCTTTATATTAAAGTTTGGTCAAGTTGTCAAAAGTGGCACATGGTTTTAGCAAACTTTATAACAAGGACCAATCATGTAATTTAAGTTATCTTCAAGGGCCATTCATGCAATATCTTGACATTTTAGGGACCCATAAGTAATTTTGAGGCTTTTCAGGGGTATAAAATGACAAGTCTTCAATTCTTGAGGGACCAATCTTGCCAATCTTCAAAACTTCAAGGACTTGAATGGAAATTCATGATTCGGGTCCGGTTCCTTGTGCGGCTTCGTTTCCCGTGTTCGTTTTTGCTTGATTCCTTTGATCTTTTGGTGAATTCACGATATCCGTACCTGAAATACACAATGAACAAACACAGGCATATTTTTGGGTATTTTGATGATATTTTAAGCGTTTTAAGCCCGATTTGGACGATGAGACTATGTATAAATACAGTCTCATCATGGACCCTTTAAGATTTTATCTAGAGTAGGTCCGGTGGCTTACAAACTAGAGTTACCCCCAGAACTTCATGGTGTTCACAACATATTCCATGTATCTAATCTGAAGAAATGTCTAGCAGTGAGTGATGAGAAAATTTCGTTGGATAAGGTTCGAATAGATGGGAAGTTGCATTTTATCGAAGAACCTGTAGAGGTTATGGATCGTGAGGTAAAGCAACTGAAACAAAGTCGGATACCTATTGTCAAGATCCGATGGGATTCAAAGCATGGACCAGAATATACTTGTGAACGAGAGGATGAAATAAGGAAGAAATATCCGCACCTCATCGATTTCAATAAGAAACGGACATCAAAATGAAATGGATCACGAGGATGTTGATCCCTTTTAGGAGGAAAAGCTGTGACAATCTAACATTTTCAAGTAGTGAATTATTTTCTCGTATAATATTTTGAAACTTATTTTTGTGTTGGTTGATGAACTCACAATTTACGGATTTAAATTTGGGCTTACGTGCATAATTTAGCGTCCTTTACGATTAAACCGGAAATCTTAGGATTACGTATTTAAGTTTTTGAACTCCGTTTTTGATGAGACAATTTTTATTGGATTCGTTTTGTGCCGTTGATTCATAATTTATAAAAACGTTTTTCGTGAAACGACCCGAGGGCACGCAAATCGAGGAAACTAGAATCGAGGAGTACCCGTAAATTAGCGGGATGGGACAAAATAATTTATCCCATCCCACTATACATGGGACGGCCCAAACATGACATCACATCAAAGATGTGGCATCATGTGACATTAAGCTAACAAGTGTAAGTTAGCCTTACACTTAAGCTACCACTAACTCAAAAACAACTAGCTTCTCATTACCACCATTTCACACATGCAAAACAATCTCAATTCTCTCTCAAACCATCACCATTTCCGTCCCATATTCAAAGAACAAACACCCTTTTTTGATCTTTTCTAGCCACAAAATACTTGTTATCTAGCTACATTATGGAGTTACATTGAAGCCTTGATCACTTGGTGGCCATTTTAACAACAAAGGAGGTGATTTGCTTGTGTCCTAGGGCTGATTTCCCAACATACTTTCTTGGTGTTTGATGATCTTGGGGTTACATTTGGTGTTCATCAAGTTCTTGTCTTCCAAAAACAAGATATACTCTTGGTTGGTAAAGAAGATCATCCTTTCTATTTTCTCTTGTTATTTTTGTGAAGATCAAATGTATTTTCTTTCTTGTTGTATATGTATATGATGAATATATGATGATAAAAATGTTGTGTGGGGATCAAGTGTTGATAAATATGCTTAAAAAGACTAATAACCATAAGAAACAAGGCTAAAATCATGCTTAATTTGTTGGCTGTATAAAAACAGTATGTAACCAAAACTTGAACTGATAAACTTGCATGGTAGAATCCATTTAAAGTAAGTACAAGATTTCATACACATGTGAGAGTTGGCCATGCAATGGAATCATTAAAATGAGTGAGATATGATCAAAACAAGATGAGTGTGCTAATCTGAATAAGCTGTTTTGTAGGGACTGTTAAGGCTAGTTAAACTTAAAATGAGCAGTAGCTATATCTAAGTTAATTGTAGAACATAATATGAAGTTCATGCCATCCAAAAATGAGCTTCTAATTTATTGTAGAACTCTAGATATGATAAAAATGGTGAAGATGAAAATAAAAATCAGATTTTGAAGAATTAATGTTTATTACTATTATATAAGCACTCAAATTATATAGTATAAAATGTGAAATTAAAACCCACTAACTTATGAATTTCATTTATATAAATATGTATAAGGTTAAATAAATGTACAATTTATAAAAATGGTAGTTGAATAATATTTATAAGCAAAAAAACTATAAACATGATTTTTACGACTTTTTCGGCTATTACCGTAAAATTAACGTTTTTCGCCAATTAAAACTTAGACGATCAAACCCGTCTAATGTAAAGTTTTTAAAAGTCATATACTGATATATAAGTATCTAATACAAGTAAAAACCGATAAAACCCGAACTATAGGACATACGGACATTAACGAGCTAAGTAAGCGTATTGGACTAATAATTGGACTAAATAAGTTAAACACTTATAAAAAGTACTTATTGGGCTTAACCCATTTGGGCCCAACATGTAAAGTGTAAATACTGATAATATAAGTATAAAATGGATTAAAACAAGTTAAAGAACTTATAATAAGCTTATTGGACTTAAAATAGGTAAATAGGTCAAACTAGTAAACTAGTAAAAAGTTACCAATACATAAACACTAAAATGAGTAAACAAGGATATATAAACCCACTTGATCATCATCATATGTACAAAATCATCATATGTATATTGTTATTTTGATAAAAGTCATTGGACAAGAGTCTAAGACCGATTATTATTTATATAGGTTTCCGTGACCGAAGCACGCCCGTAGCCGATAATCCGCCTTTCATTATCAACGTGAGTTCATAGCCTCGCACTCTTTTAAATGTTTTATAAAATGATTTGTAAACCCGCGAGGGAGATAAGATGCTAGTTTTTGATAAAAATAGAACACAAGTAGTCCCGATGGTATGCTTAATGATATGGACCCGAATGATGCTATGACCCTATAAACGAGACAAAAAGGATTATTAGTAGTTAGGTTATGTCACTTAAAGTCCCATTAGCATGAATTGTGAACTACCGGGATTTGATAGACGCTTATGCATATGATAGTACTATTTGGAGACGATCACCCCAGTTCGCGCCTTGACGGCTGATCCCCGTCGTACCACATTGATTGGTAAGCGAATTTATGTATGAGAAGATTACATAGCGTGATTTTTGTGACGACACGCTAACTTAGATGGGCAAATTGTTTGTCGGGTTCGCGGCCCGTTATTTTCATAGTAAGGTAACAATGTCATGCGGCTAATAATAATCCTATATAGAATACAATAACGATGCAAATAACGATGATAATATTACCTATAACGGTAATATTGAGGCTACGGTCTCATGGACGGTTTAAGATGTATGCTTGATTTATATATTGCCTGACTAGCAATACGAGGACTTACTTCCGATATTATACTTGTGTTCTGATTTTAACGATTGTTTTATATAACGGTTTTTATTAAACTCTATGAATTCACTCGGCATTCGCTGATATGATTTTTTCATGTTTTTATCTCAGGTGCTTGAAGGTAATCCGGATGGAGATCGACTCTGATGGCCCACATAATATTAAAAATGTTCATTCGATCTATGTTTTGTAAACTTAATGACCTGTATAATTTGGGACCTGTTGTACACTTTAAAACTTTTTATCGAATGAATGTATGTTGAACCTTGTACAGCTATTTTTATGTGTTGTCTATGATTGGAGTTATTGTGCTATCATGTAACACTCTAAAAGACCCTTCCGCTGTACCGATATGAAAATTGAGAGTGTTACAATATCGATACATAAATTTCTACTACAAAAAGAGAGAAAGAAGGTTACCTATATTACTTCTATAATAGATTCACAAATCTCTTTAAGAATATCTTCAGACTGATCACTCATTCCTGACCACTTTCTGTTGGCATTCATTACTGGGTGGTCGCTTCCAATCTGGCTGGAAAAGGTGGTCCAAAAGCTTAGTCTCTCCAATCAGAGGCAGAATTCATAGATTAAAAGCATGTGGCTGGTGCAATTTGGTAAGATTTCAAGCACTTCAGTTGAATCTATTGGCAAATATGTGTTATTACAAAAATAAAACATAGTCAATCTCATTGCCTAAAAGAATGTCGTTAAGGGGTGTTTGTTTCATTTTATATATCCACCTTATGGCTTATGTCTCTAGGCTTAATAAAAGAAAAATGGGGGCATAACATCCTGCCTTGTTTTATGTTTTATTATTGATGTAACATGATACATTACCTAAATCAACTGCAAATGTTTAGAACTTGTAGTAATCATCTTCTATTAGCAAACACCACATGAGTATGCTAAGTATTTGTTGATAAAAAATCTCTTGAAATATCTAACTTTGTCATTCACAACCGAGTGTGCTGAATAATGCATCCTTTACTGTTTTAACGAAATATATATGCACGAAACAAACCTGTATTTTGGGTGGAGGTTGATTCAGAGGGCTCAGTTATTCATTTGACATATCCATTTCTATAAGGCGCCTGACCAACCGAAGCTGTAACAAAGCACATATGTTAATATGGTGACAAACTCACAAAAATTCGCGTATTTTTGAAAAAGGAAAGAAGGTAAAACGAATGGCTACCCTGCATTGTAGAGGCGTTTAAAACCAACCTGTTGGCTCTCAGGCATCTCCAACATTTGTATTACACAATCTTTGACGTTTGGGTGGGTGTCCTGATATAACATTTCCAGGAATCCTAAATCATTAGATACAGGAAAAACACCTGTGCGTAGATAGAATAAGCGTATGGGAAAAATAACCTTCACTGGGTATTCGATCGGACGTTGATTGGACAACGCAGCCTCGGTGTTCCTATTGAACTCAGAAAGCAGATGAAATATTAGATTAGAAAGCATAATGGAAAAAGAATCAACGTGAAGATATTTGAGATAGGCGAAAGTAACAACTCTGGGATATATGGATTTTGAGCCGACCTTCAACAATAGGTGCTTTCCCTTTAGGATCAGCTGGTGTGAGACGTCGGTTGGGTACAGATCCTTTTGTCACGCGTTGGCAGGATTCTGATGAACCACCCGGGTGTTAGTATTCAGTACCACTATTGGATAGTCCCTCACCAGACCTTTGGCAGTAGTTTGGAAATTGTTGTTGCTGTCGATATTTGGTTCCAGCATTGGATGATTCTTCAACACACCCAATACCTACCACATTATAAAACGAAGTTAATAAACATAACATAAATCTTAAAAGAAAAAGTCTAACACAAACACATAGGATATCATATATGTGGCAGAAGTACAACACAAAAAAATGAAATATCATATATTTCAAGACCAGGATACCAGTTTGGAACGGATCGCGGGAACAAACTGCGGCACTTGATGGCTAACCAGTTGGTCTGTTGTCGCTAGTTCTGACGGCTCAATTCTTCTCCCGACATTTTTGTATCCGTAAGGCGGCTGACCACCTAAAAATATAGCCCGAAACTCTTTTAAAAAGTTTGAAATTACGGTTAGTTCGTTTTACAGAAACTGGA
The DNA here is from genome assembly GCA_025667525.1 of Glebionis coronaria. NCBI lineage: Eukaryota > Viridiplantae > Streptophyta > Magnoliopsida > Asterales > Asteraceae > Glebionis > Glebionis coronaria. The sequence goes on from CM046875.1 coordinate 523,274,524, forward strand.
GAATAAAGAAGGAAAAAAAACCTTGATACGGTTTGATTTCTACTACATCTTCAAAAGCAGACTCTTTCCCTTTAGGGTCAGCTGTTTCCACATTTAAACGCTTTCGAGACTCGGATAAAGACACCGATGGAGTAAAGAAGTTGAAGGAGATTGGAATCGACGGTGGCGCGTGCCTGCGGGCAAAACAAAGTCAGATAATTCGGTTGTCGCACTTTTGTTATGAAAATCATGAATTCGTTATGCCAATTTAAACTGTAAAAACTAATGTCTCGTACCTAGAACCCATTTATTCATTATGGAAATTTCATTTTATGCTATAGGAATATCAGATAACCAAAGATGTACTACACTAAAAGCTGCGTCATTTTTTATGTTACAAAATCCGATTTGTTAGCCCTATATTTTATATAGTCGAACAAGAATGTAATAGGTCATCTTAGTCGTTAAAGGTCTTGTATTGTAATAGGCTAGTCGGGGAAACAGGGCTTGGACTTTAAGCTAATATTGTCTAAGGTAAGGGCTTTATGCCCAAGATAGGCCAAGCCCGGCCCAAGGAGACAAGCCCATGAGACCACCAAGCTCATGGGTATATAAACCCTCTTCTATGTGTGGAAGAGGGTGTTGGTTAACATTCATTTTCTCTCTCTAGAAAAGATTAACCTTCCGTTCTCTCTACTTTCTCTCTCTACCTTCATCTATTTCTCTCTCTAAATATCATCTTAATATTGTGTTATGGATTGAAGTGGGATTAACATTTGGTATCAAGAGCCTATAGTGGATAGGTGATTGAAGATTTGTGGCGTGTTCTTTATTGAATTCGTGTGTTTTGATTGATTTATACACAAGTTTCAAAAAAATTCGTGTTTTTGTTGTTCCAAGTGATCCATATATCTTCTACATAGTTGTGGTAGAGATTTGGGTGCTTTGGTTTGGTTAAAATCACGGATATCTAGGCAAAAATCTCATTTTTTCTTTCAAGTTTCGGAACAGTACCTTTATTGCGATACATTAGCTTCATTTCCATCGCAATAGTCAAGGGTTTCTGGATTGCGCCCATTATTGCGACAAACATTGCGATAGGGTTTTGGATTGCGATACACATTGCGACAAAATCAATTGCTTGTATTGCGACAAAATCGCTTGATTGTATTGCGACAGAATCACTTGCTTGTATTACGACAGAATACATATTGCGACAAGTTTGTGTGCATTGCGACATGATACATATTGCGACAAGTTCAAGTTTGGTATTGCGACAGAATATTTTTTGGTATTGCAACAAGTTCAAGTTTGGTATTGCGACAAAATATTTTTTTGGTATTGCGATGAGTTATTGCGATAGTTATTGCGACAGTTATTGCGATGAGTTATTGAGATAGTTACTGCGATGAGTTATTGCGAGATCATAACTTTGCTAAATTGTTCGAGTACTTTTAAACTTAGCCACTATCTAGACTAGTCCCGGATCATAGTTTACCAAAAAAAAAACGTTTTTTGGCGGGAAAATAATAGTAAAGTTTATTTTTTCCTAGACCATTTTTAGGACATTTAAGCTTCGATTTCAAATTCTGGCGATACGAAAAAAATTTCGACAAAAAATTCAAATTTTCGGAACAAAATTCAAATTTTTAGGCCATTTTAGGTTTTATTTTTTGTTAAAATTTTTCACTTTTCAAATTTTTTCCCTACTAGTTATTGGCTATTTCGAACTCGATTTCAAAATTTGGCGATTCCAACATTCTCGATTTACCGTTTATGTCGGACTGAGGAATTTATTGTCGGACTGAGAAAAAATTAAAATTTTCGAAAGTTCAACCACGATCGAATCACAACACATCTACCAAGATCCATAATTCATACACATCATATCCTCTTACACTACATCCCCTCAATGGACATTTTCAATATAACGAATTCAACAACAACAACGTCCATAAATGAGATTAAAGAGAAGATGCATAATCCAGAGGTTCAGATAAATACTGAGACCCTAATCAGTAAACCTACTAACAAGGATTCTACAACCAAACCCATTCATGCAATCAAATACAAGATGTTGAAAGCAAAAGAAAGATGCATGGAACACTTAAAGTTGCTTCAGTCACACCTTCAAGTTCTTTCAAGAGAAGACCTAAAAGGCACTCGTCTTGAAATTGTATTCAAACGGGTATTCGTTCTACTATTTGGTCAAGATGTTGTGACATTCACAAGAACGATGATACTTAATGTGGACCATCTTCAACAAGAACTTGACAGAGATGATTTTCACGAGATTATATCCATGGAGGCCCTTTTAGCTCTCAACAATCAGTTCCAACGATTCATTGACTCAAGTGGCTTATCCAACACCGATCAAGAGTTCACAAGTACATACTTTACCAAATATACTCTCGTAGATCTTCAAGCGTTCAAAGAGACACTTATTCAATATATGAGTAATATAAAGAAGTCAATTGCTGAAAGAACACGCCATCAAAGGCAATTTGAAAGAAGGGTGAATCAAAGACTGATGTAGACGAAAGAGAACAATGTCGATAAGGTTCGAGCATTGGATGCTTGTTCGATTGATACAGAAAGCAGTGACGCAGAATCAGAAACTCATCATACCAGCACAAGCTCAGTGAACGATATAGAAGCCGTTGTTACAGCTATCATACCCAAATGTGACAATGAGCCAATGGCTGAGGTACAATTAACAACTGATTCTAAGATTCAAGAGCTCGAAACTTTGTTAGCTCAAAAGACAAAAGATTTTGAGGATGCCAAACTCGATTTTTCAAAGAAAAATAACAAATTTCAGGCTTATTTTGAAAAACTTGAAAAAGCAAATGTTGTTCTTGAACAAAAACTGGATCGTAAGATTCAAGATTTCAACACGGAAAAAGAGCATTTTGTAAAACAAATAAATTTGTTAGAATCAAAGTTGGCTTCTCAAAATCCAAGTCCTCCGCCTGCTTCACTAAGTGAAATATCTGTGCAACGTATCGACACTATAGATAGTAATGAGTCGAATGCTAATAACGACATATTTGATAATATTAACATTAAGTCAGAACAAAGTGTCGCTCAATTACTTCTACAAAATGAGAAATTAAAAGCTCAGATTCAGGAAAAGGTTTATGCACTGATGGCAGTGAAAAATGAATTAAGAAAGTTAAAAGGACATAGTGTGGATAATAAGTTAGTAAAACAGTCAGTCTTGGAGAAACCTCCTTCTCAAACATTCAGAAACCGCTCAGTTTCTAGACAACCGAATGCGTTTAAATCTGAACGATCCAAAACGTCAAACCCGAGGTTTGCATCCCAAGTTGACGTGTGTAGAAATTCTACCAAACCAGTCACTCCACAATCTCGACCCTCCTTAAGAAAATATGCATCTTCAAAACCCGATCACATGAGTGCTTCAAGCAACTCCAGACATAGCTCTAAGAACATGCCTAGGCGTAGTTCAAATGACACGGGTCATAAAAGCTATCTAGAGGATGCTAAGAAAAAGACACAAGCAAGAGATAGGACAAAACCAAAACCTAGGAGCGTTGATCACACTTCTAGGAATTCTAGACCCTTCTCGGATGTGCACAAATCCACCAAACCTAGGAACACTAGATCCTTCTCAGATGCTAAACACTTTGTTTGCACGAAATGTAACAAATGCGTGTTTAATGCCATTCATGATGATTGTATCACTAAAGTCCTGAACAAGGTGAATAAAAAAGCTAGAGCACCTCAAAGACGGAAACCTAAAGGAAATGGTTTTCTCCAACTAACTCTTTCGCTGGGCATGAGAAAACTATGACTCCTAGACCCTGTCTTAGGTGGATACCAACGGGTAGAACCTTCAAAACAATAGGTATTAGGTGGGTTCCTACTGGAAAGATACTTCCCTCTAACGCGACAACGGTTCACAGTGAACCCCCACATGGTTCTTATAATGATATCACTAACCCAAATGCAAGCATACAAACTACTGATGCAAGTGCAGGTATCGACGTCATAGTTCAACGGGAACACAAAGGTCGAATATTTGTAACCCGTTCAACAAAAGACACTCTCAGAGTTTGGTTGTTGAAGAAGCAGATATCAGAGAAACAAGTGTCTCAGGGGTTTCACAATTAAGCTTCTACAATGACTTATAGTCAAATTACAGGTTGTAACTCGTTCCTCAAAGTCAGGGAAGTTTATCTCTTCAACGATAACTTACCCTCAAAACAAGAAATTAATTTTTCTCGCACACGAGCTTACACTCAAACTATTCCAAAGTTTGAAGCTCGTGTAATGGCTTATAGTCATATTACAGACTGTAACCCAGGCTCACAAGAAGGAAAAGTTCATCCTGATGATGACTTATCCTCAGAACGAGAAATTATGTTTTCTCGGACATGAGCTATCTGTAAAAACATTCAATGTTTTTAAGCTCATAAACAATAACTTATAGTCAAATTACAGGCTGTAACTCGTTCTTCAAAGAAAGGAAACTTCATTCCGAGTATAACTTATGCTCATAACGAGAATTTCAACTTTCTCTGACACGAGCTTATAGTAAAACTATTCGAAAGCTTTAAGCTCGTGTAAATGACTTCTAAGCGCATCTGGCTTAGAACTCGGGCCTCAAATAAGGAAAGTTTATCACGGACGATAACTTATCCTTCTAAACGAGAAATTAATATTTCTCGGTCATGAGCTTCCTATAAAAACATTCAAAGTTTTTAAGTTCGTGAAAAACAACTTCTAAGTAAATGTCAGCTTAGAACTCGGACTTCACCTTAAGGAAAGTTTATCACGGATGATAACTTATCCTTCAAAACAGGAAATTTATTTTTCTCGGTCATGAGCTAGTCACAAAACATTCAAAGTTTTAAGCTCATATAAATCGGAATTTATTTTAAAACCGTTGAACACAATTTTTCAAGAATTTCTCAAAAGGTTTTTCTAAATCTTTCAAAACTGTGTGTTCAACACTCCCTTCCTCATAAAATGGTTTTTATATCTCAAAAATGTCATATGTTATTTTAATCAATTTTTGAGGGGGGCGTTTTAAAATCAAGCCTTTAATGTTGTTGGGTACATCTCTGAAATTTTCATATTTTATGTACCCAACAAAGTCCGAAAACGGTTTAAAACTTTCATATGTAATATACCATATCGGATAAGACATCTCATCTCTGTACCTTAACATATTTTGTGGTGTCTTTTGTCCTAATATATTGTCAAATTTTGGTCAATTAGGACCCACATATATTGTTGAGGGGGAGCTACCCGACGACGTTGTTTCATGTTTTTCTCCCAATCGGTTTTCAGAAACTGTCATATTTAATCAATTGGTATCTCTAATATTAAGTTTTATATTAGAGATAGGGGAGAAAATGTGATTAAAATGTAATATATCGCAACATGTGATCTTAAAGACTCAAGTCCAACTCTTTCCTTCACATACTAAACTATTTCGTATATCGATGCATGTGTGTAGGGGGAGCTTTTCGGAAATGTAAAACTTTCAAAGTGTTAGAAGTTTTGATTTTTATCAAGCACTTTGAATGGTTTTCAATGGTTTATGATTATGATATATACCCAAAACAACCTACTATCCACGAAGGAACGATGGAGTCAAAAGGTGGTTTAGGATAGGAAACTAAGTCCTATGATCCAACCAGAACCAGAGGGATCTACCCAAGGACATTCCATAGCTAGAAATAGTTGTCCTTAGGAAAGATGGAGTGGAATGAAGTTGAATGCAGACCAATTACTTAAGTTAGCACTGAAATAATCACAACATGGTGCTAGTGATGACGTATTGGTAAGCATTGAAGGAGTTGAATATTCTATGCAACGTAGGCAAAAACCAGGCTAACACATCAAAAACAAGTGTCATGGACCCAGTGATGCAATGCACAACCCTTCCTATCCGTTCGGGTTTCTCTCAAAAGAAACTTGTCTCATTGTCACAGAGATCAACACGTATCTATTGACTTTCTCACTCCAAGTTAGTTAATATTGAAAAGGTGGCAGTCTGCTCCAGCCTCCGATTACCAAAACTCACTTATTGAGTCTAGATCCAAAAGAGATCAATCTATTATCTCATTAGGACACAATCGAGTCCTATGCATTATCCTTGTGATATTGCTAGAACATCTGAGTGATACGACTCACAATGAAGATGGAAATCCTTCTTGAGCCAGCATCAAACAAGCTCATGGTAGGCAACTTGTTCGATTCTACACGAATCAAACTTGTGAGAACTAGAAAGCAACTAAGTTTGGATTCTTAAATGATTTAAACTTGATTCCCGGTTTCTTCGCAAAATCCGTGTGATCTTGCTAGAACATTCAGAGTGACACTCTTTAGTGCTCACAGTGACGAATGGAAATCCTTCCAGTGTCAACATCAAACAGCACTGCGGTAGGTAACTCGCAAGATTCTCTATGAATCAAGCTTGTGACAAACTGGAAAGCAACAATGGTGTGATTCTTACAGAATCAAACTTGTTCCAGGAATTCTGAATTGACGACTCTAATCAGACGGATAATTTATCCTTATGATGCACTCTTTATGTTCGCAGTCTGCTTTGAGACGGTCGAGTAAAGAGAACTGGCTACTACTGCCGGGAAACCCTATCAAGGAGGTTCTTAATCGAATCTACCCGATCACAGGTACGGTATCTAATACCGTCTAACGGTCTTCATCGATCGGAGGTAAAACGCTATCGAGTTAGGGTGAAATGTTCAAAGCCATTTCGTCCGTGTCTATATATGTTGCTATATCAAGAAGGTGGCGTAGCTGTGTACTAACCGATGTCGATTCAGAAGTCACAAGAGCACAAGATGGCAACAATCAAGATACTTAATAATGTAATAGGTCATCTTGTCACAAAGAGCACAAGATGAACATTATCAAGGATAGAATGAAGATCTCAAGCACTCAAAGTCAAATGACAAAGGCTCAAGATAAAGATCACAAAGGCATGAAGGAACAAAACTGTTACAAACAAGATCAAGACCAAGATACAAGACCTAAGAAGGAATATCACCTCCACAAGAATGTATTCACTCAATCATCTCTTGCATTTTAAAGATGACTGGTACATTGGGGGAGATTGTTAGCCCTATATTTTATATAGTCAAACAAAAATGTAATAGGTCATCTTAGTCGTTAAAGGTCTTGTATTGTAATAGGTTAGTCGAGAAAACCGGGATTGGACTTTAAGCTAATATTGTCTAAGGTAGGGGCTTTATGCCCAAGATAGGCCAAGCCCGACCTAAGGAAACAAGCCCATAGCCCACCAAGCTCATGGGTATATAAACCCTCTTCCATGTGTGGAAGAGGGTGTTGGTTAACATTCATTTTCTCTCTCTAGAAAAGATTAACCTTCCATTCTCTCTACTTTCTCTCTCTACCTTCATCTATTTCTCTCTCTAAATATCATCTTAATAATGTGTTATGGATTGAAGTGGGATTAACACGATCTATAACCGTGAACTTTAACATAAATATAATAAGTACCCGTGAATACAGTTTTGGTTTAATTTTGGTCTGAAAACATAACAAATGGAAAATGAGACACATTTTGTTTATGGTCATCATTATTAATTAATACAAAATTTATATGTTAATAAACAATTAATGAGTCATAATGATTACAAAAATTTCCATAATTTAGGTGATAATCTGTAATTTTTATCATCTATAAAATCCGTATGTGACACAATAAGTACAACCACACGAACCAACGAACCCGCGGACATAAAAGACAGAAGGTAGTAAGCAATACCATTTTCCGAGATAGAGTTAGGCTCAGCAGGGTCTGCACGTCACCGTTAACAACCACCCGGTTTCTCACATCCTGCCAAGCGTTGGATAAACCACAGTCACGGCTGCGCCGAGTTCCAACATGCGAGGATGGCTGATCGCAGCTACCGTCTGGCGCATAGCGTTGGTATCCAATTTCGACGTTCGACAGCCAATTACGCTGATGTCTAGTTCCAACATCCAACGGACATTGGTGGCACCCAATAACTACAATGTTATAAAACAGTTACGAAAACGAAATAAAGATGTAACAAAAAAAAGCTACAACCAAAAACATACCTGGTACATTATGGTGAGAGTGAATTTGGGAAGCAGATGTTGAAGCGGCAAAACAAACTCACAGATATTAATATAGGAATAAAGCTCACAAAATGAATTACAAATGAGATTAACAGAAAGTAAATATAAGTCGATACGGTATTCAAAAAAACAGTAGTTGTTGGCCTTTGGTTTGTCCGAAATCAAGGCGAATTAGCGAGCTAGTACATATAGGGGCGAAACATCATTACATACATATAGGTACGGATTAGCGAGCTAGTACATATTGGGTTGGCCTTTATGCTGAAAGCTGTGGTATAGCTTTTTATATAGCGCTCCGAGCGAAACATCAATACGTATATATAGGTACGAGTTTATTTAATACCGATAAACTAACCTTCTCAAGAAGCAGGCTTGCAACGCTTCAATGCAATCCACGAACGATGATATGTTGTAATTTTCAGTAGATATTCCTATATTAACATTTTTGAATAAAAAGATTAGCGAGAATCATATTAAAACAATCCTTTAAGATCAATTGGTGAAACCCCAACAATCAAAACCCCATGAACCCTAATAAAAAAAGCACGTAAACATAAACTTAGAAAGAAAGTAAAAGCTTACTAATCTTAGAAGCAACCAACATCTTTAGAAAACCCAATCCATCATCACTCACGATCTCAACACCATAAATCAAAGAAGCTGAAAATAACAAAAACACCATTTTTGATCAGTCTTAGAGAAAATGACGGCCGATCAAAAGTAGATCTGAGAGAGAATCATGTAATATTTTAGAGAGATAGAGAGAATAAACACGCACATGAAGAGGAGGATCCACACATTTAATGGGTTAAAACAAAATATCTATGGGGAGAAAATGAGGAGGAGATCTATGGCTACAAATGGAGCTTGGGACACCAATCTAACGGTTACAAAATGGGTATACGAAACAAACCCATACTTGAAAATGCATTTTCCATTGAATCAATGGCAAGGATCTGAATCAGATGAATCGATGGCTGGGAGAGATTTTAAGCAGGTGGTGGATATGGGTTGAAGAGAATTGAGGAGACAAATGGACGGAGTAAAATGTTTTTGTTAGTGCTCTCCTAACAAACTTTTTATTATTGTTTATTCTTGAATTTTCATTCCCCTTAATGTATAAAAGGGGTAATGACTTGGTTGTTTCTAAAAAATATGTCCGTTTGTTTTGAAGTGTTGCGGGTTTTGAAGTTATCTGATTCGACAACTAGTATATATATTCGACAACTAGTATATATGTTATGTTCGAAAGGTCGTCTCAACTAGGGATTTGGGTTACGTTGAGTAGTGGTGGTGTAGTGGAAGGACTAGTGATGGCGGTGGAGAAAGATTGGTGTTTTGGAGAAGAAAGGCAAAGAAAAAGACAAAATTTCCCCTTTAATAACGGTCAACGTTAGCGAATGTTTGATTCAAAGTATGAAAATGAACATACCTAGAGACTGGTGAAGCCGGCTACATTTTCAGAAGACCATTAATAACAGTACTGTACAATTTAAAGAGACCACTAATACGATTTATGCATTTTACTCCTTATTTATACTTTACTTATGGGCCATAAATTACCTTTTAATAAAAGAGGGGAATGCTTAGCTACAGTGACCTACTCACATCCCCTTATTATATACTTTTTTCCCCCTCACAACTCCTCTCCTTTCTATAGTAAATATACACACTTCTCTCTACTCTCACACACACTTTCCGTAACCCGTTATTCTCCCTGTTCTTGCCCCCGTTCTTGCCTTCTTAATTGGGTTTGTCCAGTTGTGGTTGGCATGACATCTTTGACCCTTGGTTGCTTCAATTGATGGAGTAATGGTGGTTTGGCCTTTTGATCAGTTTCCCTTTACTGTTTGGTAAATTAATTTATTCTGCCTTTTTATCAATTTTAATTGACCTTTTAGTTGCTTCATTTCCTTCATTTTCCCACCTACTCTCTCTCACCTAAAAATGGTGGATCTGATCTGCTTTTTGATCAAAAAATTATTGGTCACTCTTGATCAGATTCGATCACTGTTTTTGATATGATTTGTGGGTGTTTGAACCACATACCCACGACTCTCTTCGTTGCCACTGGCTTCTTCGCATCCGCCGTTCATGGTGTGCGGCATTGATGGTCGGTAGGTGGCGTCGGTGGGTTTAGGTGGGTGTTTCCTTTTACGGGTCAACTGATTGATTGTTGAGAGGCCTCAGTTTTGGATTTTGCTACAAAGCAACTTTTTTGCCTTGCCTTGGTTGATGATATCACATGTTAGTTTTTTGGAATTGTTATTATTCATTTTTGTTATTTTGGTATTGTTGTTAAATATGCCAAAAAGATTACCAAATGTCAGTGGTACAAACCGGTGGCGAGACACATATGTTTCCTGTAATGGATAATTATGGTTGTCATCGACCTTCAGAAAGATTAGCTCGATGAATCTTGCAACTATTTGTATATGTTTGAAGAACATACATTTATAAACCAGTGTTGCAAATGGGTGACTTGGGTGTCGTATGACTTGGTTGTCAATATGTGTGTTGGTATGTTTTGGTTAGCACGGTTTACCAAGACCCGTGTCTTGGAGGGGCGACCATGTGATCGCAGCCAGAATGGGTTTTGGGTACGGCTTCCATACTTCCATGCCTGACTTCAAAGTGGGTATGTTTCATATGACTATAACAATGCTGTTAAAAGGCTATGATGATACTTTTTGAGCGGCTTGAATTATTATTCGGATTATGTGCCTCTTGGCGGGGCAAGCTTGCTAAGTTTTGCAGCCATACCGGACATATTTTCTGATTGCTCATTTATCTAAGCCTCAAAATTAACACTTACGTTTTTCGTTCTATTTAAACAAGAATGTACCGTTACATAATGGTTGTGTTTACGACGCAAGATAAAGAAGGAAGAAAGAAAAACAGGTGTCTTCCTTTCGTAAATATATTATCGTTTTTTGTTTTATGTTTTGTTTTTCGAGTTCTTAACGAGGTTTTTTTTAATGATGAATTTGTTTGGTTTCTGTAGTTCTATAATGGAAACTGGTCAAATTATGTACCCTATTTCGGAAGGACAATTTGTCAGAACTAAGGTAGAATGAATATGTGCGGTGTAGATATGTGGTGGGTATTCCTCGGATTTTTCTTTGAAGTTACCTTTTTGTGTATTGTATAGGAGTTCTTTTATAGCAATTCAAAATTGGATAGATTGTTCTTCTTGGTGGTGCTTTTGCATTCGACGGGAATGTGAGTTGTATGATATGCACATAAAATTAGGGGTGTGGGTTTGGATTTGTTTGTTTTGAATGAAATAGTTTTCTGAGTTTTAGGCAAAAACTATGATGAAGGATATCTGTTCATAGATATCCTTCCCAAGGAAAGGCGAGAAAAATGCATAGAATGCAAGACAGTAGAAAAAAACAGTAATAGCCACAACCTGCAATTTTTTTATGAATACGTCAACCTCAGATATAGGATACTAGATCATATCAGGAATTAAAAACAGCAATCGAATCATGTACCAAGATCAGGTAAATGTAATTGTTCTTGCTGGAGTTTATTAGATTGGTTTGGTTTTAGTTTCGGTTGTGGAAATGATTTAGTGTGTATGTTTGATTTGTTTTCGTAAGTTACTTAACTACTACTTTTGACTTTTTTTGTGCGATTGTACTGTTAAGCGCACTAACGCTGTATTTTGGTTTAATTGATTGAGTAAGTTAGGTAAGATTGTTTGCTCAAAGTTCAAATTGTTCCTAATTTCACATATGGTTCCTATATTCACTACTGTTTTTTGGTGTTTGGCCAATCGCACTTTACCCTTTAGAGACCAAGAGCAATATTAGTTAGGCGTTTGAGGGATTAGGGACAAATTTGAGAACAAGTAAGATAATTAGAAACTTATCCTAATTAATGTTATTGTTGCATATGATTGTTTTGATGTTTTCCGAATATGTGTAATTAGTATCGCTCAAAGACCAGTTCTGTAACTTTGAGCAATTATACATATTGTGTATTGTTGTGCAGTGATATGGAATTGGACTGTCTTGGTACTGAAAACATGAGATTTGTGTATTTGTACAGTATGGGTTCAATATGGTAGAGTTGCGGTTACAAAGTGATTTTGTCCCTCTGCATACCGTAAACTAAACTCAAACTTTGTGTTATTGTTATCAAGTTGATGATGTTTAGCTAAAGTAAATTAATCTTTTTACACAAATAAACTTATTTTATGTGGGTTAAGTGTTATTACTTTTGTACATATCTTTTATGTAGGGTACGGATCATTTTTTAATGATGCATATCCTATCAGTAACCACCTGATGCATAAAGAATCAAAAGTGGGATCTATGATCTTGATTCATGGTTAGGAATTTTGTGCTGTGAGAACCCGTAATTTCTGAGGTATTATTTTATCCGATAAACTCATATTTTCAATAAAATAATAATTTCGTATTATTTTAGTTGACCGAATCGATTTATTTCGCAATATTCACCGTTTAGTAATGATTATCCATTTTAATGATCAAGGAAGCCACGTGTCCGTAAAAGTTTATTCGATCATGAAATTTTATCATTTCACATGTTTAACAAGATTTATGCGAGTTTCGTCATTTCAAGTTACATTTTTATCCAATGTCGGGCTAGGGACCAAGAACAACCAACGAACCATATGCATCTATCAAGTTAACCATATGTAAAAAAAATTTTTACTTACAATATTTTTACATCATTTACAAAAAAAAAATATAATTTACTTACACTAATTTATAAACAAAACTCTAAACCAAACACCCTCTTTAAATGGTTTAAGCTCCAACAAAACCAAATACCAAACACCCTCCTACTTAAACACTACAAAATAAATAAATAAATAAAAATATGTACAAAATGTGTTGACCTGTACAAAAAAAAAAACATACAGTGAACAAGTTTTCACCATCTCCCTCTCCATATGTGACGCCACCACCACCTCTTCTTCCACCATTTTCACCTACTTCCAATCCTCAAATCCATAAACTAAATACACCATCTTAAACCCCTTGAAAACCTCTACATATTGATATAAACAAAACCCTACATGCATCACTTTTAAAAAAATACGAATTTTGTGAAGATTTTGATGTTACAAATGGGTTATTAAGGTGTTTTTACAAGGATTTAAGCAAGAAAACAAGTGGGTTCAATCAAAAACGACTTTGGTGTCTTGTTGGGGTCTCCTAGCCGCGGCCTAATCTCAAACCCATATGGGTTTTGAGTCTTGAATCATCTATTTCAATTACTAAAGTGTTGGGTACAATCTAAACCCCTTTCTCTTAATTATTTCATGGCTTAATTCGTTTTTATTGATTTGCTTAAATGGGTTATTGATATAATTGTGTAAAAATGGTTTATATAGATGAAACCTACTGATTTTAAATCATATATATGTTGGTGGTGATTAATTAGGGCTTGTTTAGGGTTTGTGAATTGATTTTGATAATGAGGTAGTGACTTAGGAACCAAAAATGTGTTTGGAAAAGTTGCTGTTTTTCTACAGGTCATGCCCGAATTTTTAGAAACCTACAGGTCCAAACACCTTTGAAAATGGATGGGATTTTGAATGTAGTACATGTGTCGAGTTGGCCGTCCAATGGAAGTGTCCGGATGAGTAAATGGCGCCCTTTTTACTAAAATGGGTCGAAAATGGGTGTATGGTTAAAAACGTGTGAGTAACCTTTGGTAAAAGTTTATAATGGGTACTTTGACATTTTACATCAGTAATATGGTCAAAAATGGATCATCTCCAATAGGAATTTTTATAAAAGCTATTGTGGTTATTTAATTGTGATTTTTATGGCTAGAGTCAAAACTGTCTTCGCAAAGTCTGAAATGTTGGCTGTCACTAAAATGCAGGTTCTCAGTGATTGGAAAAGTTTTAAAAGGTCTAGTTTAGATTTCTGGAAAGCTTATAAAATTTGTGAAATTTTGATGGGTGTCTCACCTCTGTAGCTTTTGTAGATTTTTAGTTATGATTTTTACAAAATGACCTATTCCAGAATCTTGGTTTTTGGAGCAAGTATGTATTGGGAAAACTAGTTAAACATTGATTTAGAGTTTAGGCAAGTGAGGTTTATTGTTCTAAACACCTAAGGGCATGTAATTACAGTAACTTAAGGTTGGTTAAGTCAAAAGAACAAGAGATTAACAAATTAGAGCAAGCTTGCAAGCCATAGTGATCACCATGGACCGTAAAACGTTTATAAGTGAAAAGTGTTGTGTTTATCGTGCATACACTTGAAAAAGAGTATTTTGGTTCAACATAGACTTTGTTAAAAGTCTCAAACATGTTCAAAGGCATGAAGCCTTCAAATATATCATGAGATAGATCATAAATCTTTTATTTAACTCAAGTATTCTCATACAAATAGTAACTCGCATATATTTTCCATGTCTTGTCTAGATCATTGCAATCGTTGAGTGGTCATCCTTGAGAAATATATATTTTCCTTGATCATTGGCATTCGATTACTACGGTGAGTACATAGCCCCCTTTTTACATGTTACGTTTACTTAAACCACGGGGTGAGAAATACACATCCGTGGAACACATTCATTACTTTTTACTTGTATGCTATTCGAGAACTGGTATGCTATCCTGAATTCATGTAATACATATTATTGCTTAGTACTTGCCATAAGTCCCCTTCATGAACCGTTAGTTATTCATTACTTGCAAAAAGCGCGAGTGTTATGGGTGGATCCATCGGGACTGACAATCTCCGTCCTTTGTGTTGCGTGACGCATTATACTTGAAGTATTACAGGTGTTTGGCAAAAGCACCTACTCTTAGGGTCCAATTGATACGTTAAGGCTTCGGTTACATGATACTAGGCAATAATATACCCCGATTCCTATGCTGATCCCATAGTTATCAACAGTGTTGCTATAAATGCTTTTTCCTAAAACTAATGATGTGTTCCATGTTATTTACAATACAAAACCTATGATATTCACTCAACAATTTTGTTGACAGTTTACATGTTTATTTCTCAGGTAATTAAGCTTAGTATCATGGATGGGAGCTCGTGGAACTGCGGACATTCGGCTGCTTCTGTATTTATTTGTTGTCATGCTTGCATTATCATAAAATTTATTTTGTAGTATTCATGGGTAAATCTCATAAAAGAGTAAGTTTTGGACAACTTTCACCATTAGGTGTTTATGGTAAAACTTTGACTTGAATTGGAGCATATGCGCTTCCTTTGAAACCTTATTTTAATTTGGGACCTATTTATATTAAATCTTCCGCAAATCTTTGATTTATTTAAAATTTTCCGTAAGGATTATTAGGTAAAACAGGTTTAAATGTCATATTACGGCCGTTATATTGCAGTTTTTCTAAACTTTTATACGTGGCACCCTCTTGTGACTCATGTGGGACCTACCTAATTTTCGGGGTGTTACAGTTGGTAATCAGAGCTTCGGTTATAGTGAACTAAGAGTCTTTTAAAACTTGGTCTATAACCATAAAAAGTTTTCAAATGATTTCTTGAGTCTTAGTGTCAAATACAGAATGTGTCAAGAATTGTCAGCATCCACGGGTAACTTTCTAATCCTTACTTACTTGATTATTACTTGTATTGCTTTTACCTTGAGATTATTACACTGATTACGTATTGCATTACTACTTGAATTACATTTACATTGATTTACTTTGAGATTTATATGTTACTACAGTACTCGTTACTCTACTTTCGTATCCTCACGCGCCGTATTTGCTTTGATCATTGTTGATCATGAGGATTTTATTGACCATCATTGGCTTGGTCAATTTTGGCTTAAAGCCTTGGAAGAATTTTGATCGTATCAAATTCTTTTTGGATTTCATATCCCTCTACTTGATCCTTTTTATGTTACCGTTCGTATAACACTGTGGGTGTTGTGCGGTTCCGTCTATTGGTTTATGGACCAACTTATTCATTTATTTCTCCGACTTCATGTTGTGGCATTGCTTTGGAGCGTCATCGTGTTCTTTTGACACATTTTGAAATTTACTTTTGGTATCGTACCAAATTCTATCATGAGTTTCCATACTCTTTTTGTTAATCCTCCGGGTTTTGATTGCATGACGCTTGAGCATTCCTCGAGTTTGCGTATTTAATTTTCCCTATTTTGAATTATAACATTTAGCTATATTCCTGAATCGTCATCGTTGTCTTACGACCTCCTCGCCTAAGATATGTCCGTCGATTGTACTATGATTTTACTACATAATTGTAACTAAAACGTTTACTAAACTTGATTTCATACTACATGACTTGAAACACTGTTGAACACCTACATTTTAATATTTGAACTTGATTACATTATGCATCGTTTTACCATATTCTCACATGGTGGTTTTCTTGAAATAATTTTATGAAAATTCCATAAGGTCCGTTTGGATTAATTATCCTTTGACAATTTAAGTTTCATGAGATACGCTAGACACTAATTATCACCTTAAAAAGGCGTTAGTATACTAAGTTAAACAAATTGGGATGTTTTCGTGACATATGTAACAAATAAATTAGTGTTTGGTTGAGACTTTTTGATGTCTCGAAAAATATGTTTAATACATAAAATTTGCGAGCTTAATTTGGTCGTGCTAAGGTTATTGAAACTAGTTTTACCCTTGGAATTACGATAAGGATCATTTTTACGAACGTTTTGATATATGGCACGATTTCTAACCCTTAAAAATGAATATTTTGCGGCCATTTGAAAATTTGAAAATCGTATATTTTCCAAACAGCAATTGCGAAAAATTTATGGCTGCAGAAACTTTATCGCGAAAAACGAAGTCCTAGATTTTTAAAAATCTGTATTTTTATTTAATGGGTATATAAATCTTATTTAGACGATCGTTTTGACATAAAATAGGACTTCTAACTCCTAAAAACGAACATTTTAGAGCCGATTCAATTTTTGAAATTTCATATAAAAATTCAGCTATTACGTTAAATTAGTTGCTGGTGCAGTTTTGAGCGGTTATTTCGAGCACTTTAGAATCTGTTTCGGCCTTCCGGCGAAACATGAAAGTTGTTCAGAATGTCGTGATTAGCTTACCGCGAGAAAATCGTAGTCTAAAATGCGTGTTAACGTGTCAAAAATCTAAAGAACAATATATAATTTCATTTTATGTATGTTTCCATCAGATCTGATGTGGGGACATTTTCGTCATTTTCTGTAAATATTCGGGTTTCGTGTAAAACTGAAAAGTTATTCGTTGGATCGTTTTACTTCCCCAACGTGGCTTGTTGAGTCAAAAAAAAAACGTTGTTAACTGGTCTAAAATTCAAAGTTATTATGTGTTTTTCTTAATAATGAAAATGTAGTTTCGCATACCCCTGCAAATATTTGCATACCCGTGAAAGGGGAAATTTGGTCATCTTCTATTGAATTGCAAATCTTGGCTACAACTAAAAGGTTATTTAAAACGATATTTAAGCATAAAGACGGTACTCATACAAACGAAATTGAAATTCATCTTTACGAGGCAATGTAAACTCCTTTATCTTTTTAGACTTTCCAAAATTGAAAACTTCCCTACAATAGATGCTTTCAAAAAAATTGGAAACCCTTCGAAAATTAAAAATTTTCATGAACAATGGTACAATTTGGACGTGACATATTGGACAACCTTTTTGAGGACATCGATTCTTTTTTTTGACCGGCGATCATTCGTCTGCTGGTCCATTTACTTGATTTCTTCGAGCTTTCTTGATTTACTTACCACTTCCTTGGATTTCTGTTACGTTCTTGATTTCTATTGAACACCGTACTGATTTCCATTGCACTCTTGATTTCTATTGAACTCTTGACTACTATCGCATTATTGGTTTCTATTGAATTCTCATATTACTACTGCATACATGATTTCTATTGTATTTTCGATTCTACTATTATACTCTTGATCTCTGTCATTGCATTATTGACTTCTACGATTGCATTTTGGATTACTACTATGTTCTTGAATTCTATCATCTCTTCGGTTTACTATTACTTGAATTACGATTTCTATTGCATTGCCTTGAACTCCTGTATTTCTATCCTTGTGTCCTTCTTGTCTAAACCTTCTCGTTCATGGATCTGAAATATCTTGTTATGCAAATTCTGACTGAACCCTTGTGTTGACTTGTGTATTGCCATTTGCTCTCTATCGCTTGAAGCCGTGATTGACAATTCTCCTCTTCGTATTCTATCGCCATTGATACCCTCTATTTCATGATGTTTCTGATTAAACCTCTCCAAAGATTCTATCGGATTGTGATTCATTCAACCATTCTTTTGTGAACTACCCTTTTGATATTCTTGTGCAACCCACTCAGTGTTTTACAAAGTGAATATGATGTCACCCTAGAGAATGTAACATATTACTGTTTCACCAAGTATATTTAATTCTGTCTAAGGAAAACTTAACTCTGCTATCATTTTACGAAACATTTCACTTGAGCTTTAATAAATGATTATCCGTTTAAAACTGTCTACAGATTTTCCGGGGAATTAAATAACTACTCTATTATGAAAGATCTTCAAAAAGATTGTTTGATTTCTATTCTATGAACATTATGATTTATACATTGAATTATAATAAATAAAAAAAAAAGGGGGTTGACGAAGCTGAGCATTGCATTGCTGCGCCTAAATTATTCATAGTTGCGCGCCTGTGTATAATTTAGATGGAGCCATGCACGGTTGAATAGTAGTCACCACAAAAAAAAAAAAAAAAAAAAAAAAGAAAATTAATAAAGATCAACTTTTAACAAGATTATCGAAAAAACACAATCTTGATGGGGTTTGCACTTAATTCTATCATGAGACATCTGCATATGTGCCCATATCCTTACTCGAACGAATTTACCAATTGTATGTGTATCCATACTTGACCACCGTCACCTTAAACATTGTTTTCTTTTTCCCCTTGACTTGGATAATCCTGAATGAACTCTACTATCCCTCGAATGTGTATCGATCTTCGCGAACTCTATGTGTAAATTTTTCCCGTTTTATGATTGGACGACTTGATGATGTACTTGGTTGTTTTCGCCGTCTTATCGTCGACACGTGTATTGTATCTTTGCTTCAAGATCCATACGACTTTTAAATTGTGCAATATCTTATTGTTTGTGCATTATGCAACTTGTGTTCATTATTCTTACTCTGTTTCTACCTTATTACTTGTGGAAATTCGAGTGTGTACTTGCTTACTTTTGATGCACTGATTGTACCTACGAAAATTTCGAAGATTTCTTTTCTTCACAAGTTTCATAAGAATTTACAAAATCTTCACAAATATTCAAACTACTAAAATGACTTTTTACATCTGAGAAGTGGAATTATACACTTTCTTCGTATGATATAAGACTATTGTTTTGGAAGGCATGGATTTCTTATAAAAAGAAATATATATATACGCTATTTCAACCAGTTTCAATTATACCTTACCAATATCGGTTAAAACTAGAAAGAGGACGTTTTTCTTTTCGGTGATTTGCTTTTCAGAATCTGAAAATGGACTTTCTACAATTGCAATCTTAAACCTGGATTTCAAATCTCAGTCTCATACATACATCCTACAATTTCTTTATAAAGGACTAAAGTCATACTAAAACTTATTCTAATTATGTTTTGGAAATGATTAAATTTTATTGTTACCGATCTTACTTATAATCACCAAGTTTTTTTTAAAAGTCATTATGAATTCAGGCATTATTACTATAATTGAACTAGACCGAAGTGATTTGTATCTTCAACGCCAATTTTAATTCGTATCGTGTGTTTACCTTTTTATAATGCATGTGTCTGGGTTTCACTGTTTACGTAATTCGTGTTTTCTCGTTTTAGCTTATTCTAATCTCTTATCGTACATTTTATCTGTTTTCTAATTACCTTCTTGGCCACCGATATTGTACCGCTGACACTGTTGCCTTCAATTCTGTTTTACGTCATTGTACGCTTGACCTGCTTGGTCACCTGTTTTCTTTTGACCTCCTGCCCACACGGCTTGGCAGCTTTGATGTCATCGTGGGTATGGATTGGTTTGTGACCCATCGTGCGGTCATTGTTTGTTTTGAACGATATTACGTATTCCTTTACCTTCGATTGCAATCTTGGGACTCCACGGTGAACAACCGGTGGACGACCTAAAACCTCTTCGATGTGCTAAATCCGCTGAAAAGCGTCTAGACAATATCCGTTTCGTTCGTGATTTTTCTTGATAACCTCCTGCGTGCAAAGTTGAAGTCGAAACTTATCTTGTTTCTGAATCGCCGTACTACTTGACTCCGTTGGAAGCTGAATGAGTGTTTGCGAGTTCATGAAAGTGATGTATCTGAAACTGCCTTTTTGTACCCGTTACGAACATTTTGAATTTTCTGTGATACCGTGTAGTTTTACGAACGCCTTACAGAGTTCATGGACGTGATGAACATAGTTTGCGAATTACTAACTTGACATGTGACCCTAGTTTTCATTGACGACTTCCTCATCTTTTTCTTTCTCCAGTTGAACTCTGAGGGACCAGAGTTCCTTTAGAGGGGTCGACTGTGAGAACCCGTAATTTCTGAGGTATTATTTTATCCGATAAACTCATATTTTCAATAAAATAATAATTTCGTATTATTTTAGTTGACCGAATCGATTTATTTCGCAATATTCACCGTTTAGTAATGATTATCCATTTTAATGATCAAGGAAGCCACGTGTCCGCAAAAGTTTATTCGATCATGAAATTTTATCATTTCACATGTTTAACAAGATTTATGCGAGTTTCGTCATTTCAAGTTACATTTTTATCCAATGTCGGGCTAGGGACCAAGAACAACCAACGAACCATATGCATCTATCAAGTTAACCATATGTAAAAAAAAAATTTACTTACAATATTTTTACATCATTTACAAAAAAAAAATATAATTTACTTACACTAATTTATAAACAAAACTCTAAACCAAACACCCTCTTTAAATGGTTTAAGCTCCAACAAAACCAAATACCAAACACCCTCCTACTTAAACACTACAAAATAAATAAATAAATAAAAATATGTACAAAATGTGTTGACCTGTACAAACAAAAAAAAAACATACAGTGAACAAGTTTTCACCATCTCCCTCTCCATATGTGACGCCACCACCACCTCTTCTTCCACCATTTTCACCTACTTCCAATCCTCAAATCCATAAACTAAATACACCATCTTAAACCCCTTGAAAACCTCTACATATTGATATAAACAAAACCCTACATGCATCACTTTTAAAAAAATACGAATTTTGTGAAGGTTTTGATGTTACAAATGGGTTATTAAGGTGTTTTTACAAGGATTTAAGCAAGAAAACAAGTGGGTTCAATCAAAAACGACTTTGGTGTCTTGTTGGGGTCTCCTAGCCGCGGCCTAATCTCAAACCCATTGATAGGTGTGAAAACACCCATCCTTTTTACCACTTAATTACAATAATAACCGAGCCAAAACGTGTATTTTATGTCTTTTATGTCGGAATTATGCGTGGTTTGTGTTTTTGTTGTGATTTAGGACGAAAAGGTGAGAAGTGGAGAAAACACGGATATTCACGGGCATTTACGGACTTTTATTGAAGAAAAAGATGAAAGACGAAGTCAAGAAGTCAAGAGTGAAAAAAAAAGAACGGAAGTCCAAGACCAATTCTAAAGATTTATCGAAGAAAAAGTCAAAAGACGGAAGTTTATCAAAAGCCGAAGAATTCAAGTCTATTTTATTGAAGAATTTAAAGACGAGTTCAAAGAAATCCCGAAGCCAAAAGTCCCTTAAGTCCAAGTTTAAAGAAGATTAGAAGAAAAGGACTAAGTATGCAAATAATGAAGATTAAAAGAAGGAGAGACTTAATGACGCAATTAAGAGAAAAGGAAAGAGGGGAGGAAGCTTCCTTCCACTAATCCTCCTCCTCCCCTATAAATAAATCATTAGGACTTCATTTTATAGTTGTTAGCTAATTTTGACAAAATTAGTCTTTCCACCATTTTCATTACTTGTATCTTTTAATTTCTTGTCACTTTAATTACATGTCTTAAATTTCGTACCGTTTAATTCCAAGTAAGTTAATTTAATTGTTGGATCTTAATTTCCCTTTTATCAAGCTTTTATTTATCTTTCTCATCCTACTTTTCTTGTTTTTGATTTGATTTTGGTTCGGATTAAGTTTTGATTTTGCTTAATCATATTGCTTATTTGAGTAAAAAGTTCACCTTTTTACTTCTATATAAGTTTTCGTATGAAATAAGCTATAAGTTTGACAATCTTATTGGCTTATTTTGTACTTAGCTTATTTGCTTTTTAGTTTTCTTAAAAAGTTGTCTCTTTAAAGTTTGCTTATTTTGTTTTCTTATTTTGTGTTTTTATAAAGTTTATGAATTTCGTTTTTTTTTAAAGCTTTCAAATTTATGCTTATTAAGTTGTTCAAGTTTTGGTTTAGTGTGCTTATTGAAAGTGCTTATTGAGATTTTTGCTTATCTCCATTTTCGGATTTGTTGGTGTTCATCGCAATATTGAGGGTAATACACATTCCGACGGACTTCTTGGTTTTTATCGCAATAACTCAAGTGTGGGTTCTACTTTGCGATAGGTTGGTAAATCCCCCTTATTCCGATCGGGATTGCGATCGCTCATTGAGATCGCATATTCCGACGGGTCTTAAGGTCTTTGTTAAGTCGAAGTGCTGCCCAATTTTCTTTAGCCACTTTCCGATGGATTTCACTTTATGTTATTCCGATGGTGACCGTTTTTAAACATTCCGATAGCTTTAGTTTTAATCACATTCCGATGGTTCGTCTTTTTAGTATTCCGATAGATTCTCTTTTTCACATTCCAATAGTTTAAAATAAAAAAAAAAAAAAAAAAAAAAAAAAAGAAAATATAATTATTCCGATACTACAATTAGAAAAACACATTCCGATATAACCACAAAAAAACATTCCGATAGAACCATTTCATAAACACATTCCGATAGATTTTTGTCTTATATTACGATGGGAAAGACCAACTTGCTTGGCTGCTTAACCTATGTTGGCGCCAAAATGAGCAGCTAGTCTGCCTGCTTGCTTATTTACCAGTATTGTTCCGTAATTGTCTAGTTTTATCTGAAAGTTGTTCCGATTTTATTTTTGAAAGTTACGAATTTTTAGTTGAATTTTTCTTCTAATTTTAAAATTAATATTTTTTCGTAAAGTTTAAATTTTATCTTTTATTTAGTACCCGCTTCAGGTTTTCCCTTGTTTAACTTTAAAGTACCATTTTAATTTTATTCTCTCCTTTTTCATTTAGTAAACTTTATTTTCGAGTCGATAGTTAATTTCGTCTTTTAGTTTTATTTTTATTAATTGTTTCGCTTTAAATTACGTTTTATTATTTAAATTGTTTTGTTTTTATTAATTAATCGCTTTTAGTTTATTGTTTTTATTTTGTGCATTTACCTTTTAAGTAGAATAGATAACCAAACCATTTTATTTGCCACCAAGAACAACTGAGTCGCACTTTGAACCGTGATCAATTCGAGAAGATACCGAGAAACGAACTTTTTTCAACGAGTAAAAATCTTAGTTATTAAATGGCGCCGCTGCCGGCTCTTTTCGTGAAGATTAACGGTTTTTTGTGAGAGACGAGTTGGCTTTTGGGATCCGTTCACTCGTGAACGTTATTTTTCGTATTCAAAAATTTTCAAAAATCCAAAAACATTTGAAAAATCA
Source organism: Glebionis coronaria (assembly GCA_025667525.1). Taxonomy (NCBI): domain Eukaryota; kingdom Viridiplantae; phylum Streptophyta; class Magnoliopsida; order Asterales; family Asteraceae; genus Glebionis; species Glebionis coronaria. Next base: position 523,298,344 of record CM046875.1, read on the forward strand.
TAAAAAGCAATTCTTTTTCAAAGTTTTGCACCAAAAATATTCTTCTTGCTTATCTATCCTTCTTTATGGATTTTTATGTCCATTGCGTCCGGTGTGGGAAACAATTATCTGGGAACAACTCTTGTCAATGGTGTACATGTGAGCGGTGCGGAAATGATATCGACTACATACAAAACGGATTTTGTCCCTTGTGCAACTCGACTAATTCATTCTTTTTGAACCCACCTCCTGTTCCCCCATGCATCTATTGTGGAAGCGATTCTCATTGGCATGTTTCGTGCCCGGTTCAATACCCGTATGTTCACGGGCAAGAACCAGGGTACAATTATGACAATGAAAATAGCTATCCACAAGACGCACCTGAGTTTTCTCCATACCCGGTTTGCAACAACTGTGGGGGCCCTCACGATACCTATTACTGTCAACCAATGAATTGTTATGAGCCAAATCCGTGTCCTCAGTTTTCTTCACCTATGGACTATTATGAACCAAACCCGGTTTCTAATTATTCTCAACCGATGAACAACTATGAGCCTCAACCTTGCTATAATTCCGGTTTTCAAAATCTTGAGCCCCCACCGCACTCACTCGATCATCAGCCTCGTCACGGGATGAGTTACCAAGAACCAATTGACGATCTTGCTACAGCCTTGCAAGCACAAAGAAACGATCTTGATGCAGCTTTTCAAGAACAAAGCAAAGAGCTTTTACACACGCTGCAAACTTATATGGAGTCATTATTACAGCAGCGAGATCGGACGAGTACTCATATCCCTGAGATTATTATTGGCCCTTTAGGTAATGAGGAGAGCGATGACGATATTGAGGTTATTTTCGACGAGGAGGAATTTCTAAAGCAAAGCAAAACTTCTCCCCTTCCTCCTTCGTCTATTGCTATCACACCCGAGGAGCCCGTTGGCTCTCTCATAATGGAGGATCAGCATCTTGACATTATCTCGGCTATGGAATCGGACAAATCCCTAAAGTCTAGTGTCGAGGAACTTGTCGTCATCCCAAGTGAGCCCGCGGGTGTTCCGGAAAATTTGTGTGACGTGCCGACTTTTGTAGAGATTACGGACAAGTTTGCTTCGCTAGTCAATGATCACATACTCACAACTCCACATCCGATATTTGATCCTCCCAACGAGAGTTCAACATGTGGTGAGTATGATGATTTCGTCTTCGAGCCTGAGATTGCGGAAATTATCGACCGAGAGCTAGCTCTTTTGCCTCCGCTTCCACATACAAGCGAGGTCGACTTTTCCAAAATCGATGTCGAACTTGATGAGTTGGAACGTCTTATTTTTCATAATAATGACGAACCAACTCACATGCCCAAACATCCTATTCTCGAGGAGTTACCTAATCAACACTCCTCTTATGAGAATTACGTTTACCACATTCGTGAGGATTTAACTTATCAACAATCCCCACAAATGAATGATGGTTTCGTACTTGATCGTGGTCTTCTCAAACGAGTTTCTACACTCCTTCTCTACGATCATGAGGATAAATGCTTTGACCCGGGAGGTGACATGGACCATTCTATGATTGATACTTCTACGACTTTGCCAATTGGTCTGCCTCCATTGTCTTTGGAGGATGACAATGTGATTCCCTTACCCACCCCACCTCCCGTCAATCTGGACTTCACTTGCTTTTCTGGTATTGAGAGGACCTTTTTACCATTCAAGACTTATCCTCCTGCCTCTCCTTTATTGATGTCCTCCGGGAACGAGGACAAGGTCTTTGATCCCGGTATTACATACGAGGCTTCCCCATGGACCATTTAATTCGGGGACGAGTCAGGCTCGTGACTCGGTTAACAAAAACAAGCGCTTTTTGGGAGGCAACCCAATTATCTATCTATCTTTCCTGTTTTCACCATAAGTGTAGGGGGAGCCACGTTGGTGTTTCTTGTTCTCTTTCTTATCATGTGCAGGGATTAGAGCTTCAAAGACACACTCTTGATGACTTTTGACGAACCGTGATTCCGTGTTCCCTTCTTCCCGGTTCTATCCTAAACTCTTTTCGATTCACTATTTTATATTTCTCAATATTAAAACAGGAATCTCTTTAGTTGTCTTTTCCTTAACGAGATTTAAACAAAGTGCACAATGTCCTAAGTGTAGGGGAGTTTACTCCCACATGCTTAAACATTGAGGACAATGTTTATATTAAGTGTAGGGGGGACTTCTATCGAAGTTAAGTGGTCTTTCCCTTGTATTTGCCCTCATTTTAACCGGAAAATCAATTTTTTGACATTTTTCAAAATTTTTAATCTATTTTGGCCTAGTTGTAGTCTCCTTTATTTTTATTACTTTCTAGCATTTTAATAAAATGGTTTTAGCAAGTTTAGATATCTTAGATATATTAGGCCCGTTGTGAATATTTTGACTCAACCCGAGTGTACTTATCCAAGTTCACTCTAGCTAGTATCCTTAACCATATAGACCTTAATTGGTTTATTAGGCTAAGCATCCACGAGTCTCATTCCTTGAGATTTTAAATTGTGGAGAACGAGAAATGATAGAGTTGGTTACAAGTTTGGTATTCTCTCATTAACTTATGTGAGTTAATTATGATCTTTTTCTCCCATCACTTGCTAATAAATTATCTGCAATAAGTAAGGTCGTACGATTTGAAAAGTTACTTAGCTTCTAGCCCAAGATCGTTTAAAAGTTGCTCGGTAATGATAAGAGTTCATAGCCAAGGCATAACTTATGAAGCGGGGCGCGAAGATTGGCGAGTCCGAAAAGGCCCTAACAAGGCATGAGGATTCCATTTTATTGCTGAAGATCCAAAGTGATGTGAAAAGCATTATTCCCAAAATCAATATGAAGGATCAAGACTCACGACGAAAAGCAATTAACTCCCATAAAGATCATGGAGAAGTCTATCCGAAAAGACCCTAACAAGGTATGAGGATAAATAGATCCAAGTCCGAAAAGGAGGCGGATCGTTGTATCTCAATATCCTAATTAGAGATTGAAGAATAATCATGAAGTCGTGGTCAACAAAGCTGGAGTACTCCTCAAAAGTCTCCAAGTGAAGAAACTCTATAACGAAGAGAAGACCATTATCTCAAAAACGTCTCTCGAAGATATGAAGTATGAAGTACATGCCAAATATCGGCCCGAGAAAGGTCTCAAATCGTGAACCAAGTTATGCCAAGATATGAACTTTTTGATATCCCGAGAAGCAGTTTTAAGAGATTTTGTCCTTTAGCTAACTATTGATCAAATCGTCCTACTTTGCTTTCAGCCTAAATAAATTATCGAAATAAGTCAACAATGCATCCTCGTGATCATTCAAGACATCAATAAAATTTAAGAGATACTCGTAGGAATAAGGGAGTTTAAGTGATTAATTGAACCACATGAGTAAATGTTTGTTATGCTAACTTGTACTAACAATGATCTTGTTTTTAAGCTTGGCATGGGGAACGTGAAACTTGAGGGTGATGAACATTCATGACACACAAGCCCTAATGTAAGTCTTAGATTTCTTTACAAGTTTCTTCCGTGTTGCATCTTGTTATTTTCTATCTTTTTGATTTTCCTTAGTTGTTTAATAAAGGCCAAGGTAGGTTGATTATGATGGAAAGTGTAAAACGTGCTTTGTAACTAATGCATTGCATGAGGACATTGCAATGGTTAAGTGTAGGGGATTTGATAGGTGTGAAAACACCCATCCTTTTTACCACTTAATTACAATAATAACCGAGCCAAAACGTGTATTTTATGTCTTTTATGTCGGAATTATGCGTGGTTTGTGTTTTTGTTGTGATTTAGGACGAAAAGGTGAGAAGTGGAGAAAACACGGATATTCACGGGCATTTACGGACTTTTATTGAAGAAAAAGATGAAAGACGAAGTCAAGAAGTCAAGAGTGAAAAAAAAAGAACGGAAGTCCAAGACCAATTCTAAAGATTTATCGAAGAAAAAGTCAAAAGACGGAAGTTTATCAAAAGCCGAAGAATTCAAGTCTATTTTATTGAAGAATTTAAAGACGAGTTCAAAGAAATCCCGAAGCCAAAAGTCCCTTAAGTCCAAGTTTAAAGAAGATTAGAAGAAAAGGACTAAGTATGCAAATAATGAAGATTAAAAGAAGGAGGGACTTAATGACGCAATTAAGAGAAAAGGAAAGAGGGGAGGAAGCTTCCTTCCACTAATCCTCCTCCTCCCCTATAAATAAATCATTAGGACTTCATTTTATAGTTGTTAGCTAATTTTGACAAAATTAGTCTTTCCACCATTTTCATTACTTGTATCTTTTAATTTCTTGTCACTTTAATTACATGTCTTAAATTTCGTACCGTTTAATTCCAAGTAAGTTAATTTAATTGTTGGATCTTAATTTCCCTTTTATCAAGCTTTTATTTATCTTTCTCATCCTACTTTTCTTGTTTTTAATTTGATTTTGGTTCGGATTAAGTTTTGATTTTGCTTAATCATATTGCTTATTTGAGTAAAAAGTTCACCTTTTTACTTCTATATAAGTTTTCGTATGAAATAAGCTATAAGTTTGACAATCTTATTGGCTTATTTTGTACTTAGCTTATTTGCTTTTTAGTTTTCTTAAAAAGTTGTCTCTTTAAAGTTTGCTTATTTTGTTTTCTTATTTTGTGTTTTTATAAAGTTTATGAATTTCGTTTTTTTTTAAAGCTTTCAAATTTATGCTTATTAAGTTGTTCAAGTTTTGGTTTAGTGTGCTTATTGAAAGTGCTTATTGAGATTTTTGCTTATCTCCATTTTCGGATTTGTTGGTGTTCATCGCAATATTGAGGGTAATACACATTCCGACGGACTTCTTGGTTTTTATCGCAATAACTCAAGTGTGGGTTCTACTTTGCGATAGGTTGGTAAATCCCCCTTATTCCGATCGGGATTGCGATCGCTCATTGAGATCGCATATTCCGACGGGTCTTAAGGTCTTTGTTAAGTCGAAGTGCTGCCCAATTTTCTTTAGCCACTTTCCGATGGATTTCACTTTATGTTATTCCGATGGTGACCGTTTTTAAACATTCCGATAGCTTTAGTTTTAATCACATTCCGATGGTTCGTCTTTTTAGTATTCCGATAGATTCTCTTTTTCACATTCCAATAGTTTAAAAATAAAAAATAAAAAAAAAAAAAAAAAAAAAAAGAAAATATAATTATTCCGATACTACAATTAGAAAAACACATTCCGATATAACCACAAAAAAACATTCCGATAGAACCATTTCATAAACACATTCCGATAGATTTTTGTCTTATATTACGATGGGAAAGACCAACTTGCTTGGCTGCTTAACCTATGTTGGCGCCAAAATGAGCAGCCAGGCTAGCTGCTTCCAGCAGCTAGTCTGCCTGCTTGCTTATTTACCAGTATTGTTCCGTAATTGTCTAGTTTTATCTGAAAGTTGTTCCGATTTTATTTTTGAAAGTTACGAATTTTTAGTTGAATTTTTCTTCTAATTTTAAAATTAATATTTTTTCGTAAAGTTTAAATTTTATCTTTTATTTAGTACCCGCTTCAGGTTTTCCCTTGTTTAACTTTAAAGTACCATTTTAATTTTATTCTCTCCTTTTTCATTTAGTAAACTTTATTTTCGAGTCGATAGTTAATTTCGTCTTTTAGTTTTATTTTTATTAATTGTTTCGCTTTAAATTACGTTTTATTATTTAAATTGTTTTGTTTTTATTAATTAATCGCTTTTAGTTTATTGTTTTTATTTTGTGCATTTACCTTTTAAGTAGAATAGATAACCAAACCATTTTATTTGCCACCAAGAACAACTGAGTCGCACTTTGAACCGTGATCAATTCGAGAAGATACCGAGAAACGAACTTTTTTCAACGAGTAAAAATCTTAGTTATTACCCATATGGGTTTTGAGTCTTGAATCATCTATTTCAATTACTAAAGTGTTGGGTACAATCTAAACCCCTTTCTCTTAATTATTTCATGGCTTAATTCGTTTTTATTGATTTGCTTAAATGGGTTATTGATATAATTGTGTAAAAATGGTTTATATAGATGAAACCTACTGATTTTAAATCATATATATGTTGGTGGTGATTAATTAGGGCTTGTTTAGGGTTTGTGAATTGATTTTGATAATGAGGTAGTGATTTAGGAACCAAAAATGTGTTTGGAAAAGTTGCTGTTTTTCTACAGGTCATGCCCGAATTTTTAGAAACCTACAGGTCCAAACACCTTTGAAAATGGATGGGATTTTGAATGTAGTACATGTGTCGAGTTGGCCGTCCAATGGAAGTGTCCGGATGAGTAAATGGCGCCCTTTTTACTAAAATAGGTCGAAAATGGGTGTATGGTTAAAAACGTGTGAGTAACCTTTGGTAAAAGTTTATAATGGGTACTTTGATATTTTACATCAGTAATATGGTCAAAAATGGATCATCTCCAATTGGAATTTTTATAAAAGCTATTGTGGTTATTTAATTGTGATTTTTATGGCTAGAGTCAAAACTGTCTTCGCAAAGTCTGAAATGTTGGCTGTCACTAAAATGCAGGTTCTCAGTGATTGGAAAAGTTTTAAAAGGTCTAGTTTAGATTTCTGGAAAGCTTATAAAACTTTTGAAATTTTGATGGGTGTCTCACCTCTGTAGCTTTTGTAGATTTTTAGTTATGATTTTTACAAAATGACCTATTCCAGAATCTTGGTTTTTGGAGCAAGTATGTATTGGGAAAACTAGTTAAACATTGATTTAGAGTTTAGGCAAGTGAGGTTTATTGTTCTAAACACCTAAGGGCATGTAACTACAGTAACTTAAGGTTGGTTAAGTCAAAAGAACAAGAGATTAACAAATTAGAGCAAGCTTGCAAGCCATAGTGATCACCATGGACCGTAAAACGTTTATAAGTGAAAAGTGTTGTGTTTATCGTGCATACACTTGAAAAAGAGTATTTTGGTTCAACATAGACTTTGTTAAAAGTCTCAAACATGTTCAAAGGCATGAAGCCTTCAAATATATCATGAGATAGATCATAAATCTTTTATTCAACTCAAGTATTCTCATACAAATAGTAACTCGCATATATTTTCCATGTCTTGTCTAGATCATTGCAATCGTTGAGTGGTCATCCTTGAGAAATATATATTTTCCTTGATCATTGGCATTCGATTACTACGGTGAGTACATAGCCCCCTTTTTACATGTTACGTTTACTTAAACCACGGGGTGAGAAATACACATCCGTGGAACACATTCATTACTTTTTACTTGTATGCTATTCGAGAACTGGTATGCTATCCTGAATTCATGTAATACATATTATTGCTTAGTATTTGCCATAAGTCCCCTTCATGAACCGTTAGTTATTCATTACTTGCAAAAAGCGCGAGTGTTATGGGTGGATCCATCGGGACTGACAATCCCCGTCCTTTGTGTTGCGTGACGCATTATACTTGAAGTATTACAGGTGTTTGGCAAAAGCACCTACTCTTAGGGGCCAATTGATACGTTAAGGCTTCGGTTACATGATACTAGGCAATAATATACCCCGATTCCTATGCTGATCCCATAGTTATCAACAGTGTTGCTATAAATGCTTTTTCCTAAAACTAATGATGTGTTCCATGTTATTTACAATACAAAACCTATGATATTCACTCAACAATTTTGTTGACAGTTTACATGTTTATTTCTCAGGTAATTAAGCTTAGTATCATGGATGGGAGCTCGTGGAACTGCGGACATTCGGCTGCTTTTGTATTTATTTGTTGTCATGCTTGCATTATCATAAAATTTATTTTGTAGTATTCATGGGTAAATCTCATAAAAGAGTAAGTTTTGGACAACTTTCACCATTAGGTGTTTATGGTAAAACTTTGACTTGAATTGGAGCATATGCGCTTCCTTTGAAACCTTATTTTAATTTGGGACCTATTTATATTAAATCTTCCGCAAATCTTTGATTTATTTAAAATTTTCCGTAAGGATTATTAGGTAAAACAGGTTTAAATGTCATATTACGGCCGTTATATTGCAGTTTTTCTAAACTTCTATACGTGGCACCCTCTTGTGACTCATGTGGGACCTACCTAATTTTCGGGGTGTTACATGTGCCTTTTCTTTTCATTTGACTAAAAGGTAACTGATTAGATGTGGGTTTGGTTTGTTGACAGGGACGGGTGGTGGTGGTGGTGGTGGGATACAAACAGGTGAGACAAAGACGGGTGGTGGTGGTGGTGGTGGGCGACACAACACACTAAAGACAGTAGCTATTATTATCAGCGGGTTAGCAGGATTGTTTCTCGGAATTGCTTTTTTGCTGGTTTTGAAATCAGCTTTCAAAAAGAAAAAGGAGAAACACTCTTATTCAGGTTTGTCAATTAATATTATACAGTATTGATTATCTGAGTAAGTGACTATTGCGTTTTACATACTGTACATTTGATCAACTATCTTGGTGGTCTCAAAATGAAAACTATTGAGGCTAAAGTTTATACCCTGGTAAATGGATTTAGGCTAAAGTTTCGCAACACAAAATGAAAATCATTTAGGCTAAAGGTGGTCCCAAAATAATTCAATGGCGACGGTCTCCCTGAAAGCAGTCTTTATATTGTTTGGTTTATCCTGATGCGGGTAGGATCTGTCAACATTTAACCGCCCCGTTACCATAAACGGTGGCAACGAAGAAGCTGGTGTGTTTGGGGGCTGAGAATCCAGCATAACTTACTGCGTAAAAATGATGAAATGGCAATAAAGTTGACGCGGGTTCCCAAGCCAAGAATACTGAATGTTGAATATATGTGAATTTTAGTGTGCCAAGAAATATGAAAAACACGTGATGATGATAGCAGCTCATCAGAATTTGGGGATGAGCAGAAGAATCGGTAGTAGTGCAGATCTAATTTCCTCCGTGTGTATTATCTGGGAATCTCATTGTCATCCCTGGAACAATAACATACTTGCTGACAAGGTACCATTTTAACTAATTTGAAAAAAAAACATTCATTCTACAATTTCAAATTCCGCTCCTGCACCTTCTCATGAAGCTGCCTTGACTGCACCAACGAGTCGCTTAGAATACTACAAATATTTGATACGATTAAGAACTTTACAATGAACAAAAAATAAGTATATATAATCTTCTTGGTACATTTATGATAATTGGCACGTTTTTTCTTAGTATTATGAATTAAAAAGAGATCTCGTGTTGAAGTTACTTGGCGAGGTGAGGTTGAACCTTGAGTTTAAAGCATTGATGACTTTTCCGGTGAGAAATTCGGTGATGATGAAAGAATGAGTTCCAGTGATGATGATGGCTCAGTTGTTTCCGACTGTGAAAGCATGGTTACCAGGAATTCTGTTAAGAGTACAGCTAACAAGACGGGTAATGGTTTGGTGAAGGTGGATGAAGGTGAAAAGCTGCATGGGATAATAACGAGTAAGTTTGTGGCGAAGATGAGGGAAATCGGGTTACGAGGTGAAGTGGAGGGTGTTTACAGGAATATGTTTAACGCGAGTTTGGTGAGTAGAGATAAAGTGGGGTGTTTTCAGATTTACGCGAAGGCGGTTGGGGCGAAAAACGGAGGGGAGTGTAAGGTGAAGTATGGGTGGTTTGGGGTGTTCGAAAGAGGATATTGAGAGGATTGCGGAGTATGGCTTTGGGTATGGGGATGTGGGGAATTGTGGAGGGTTTGGGAATGCTGTTGTGCTTAATGTTGATCACTCGCCACGCGAAAGGTAAATTATTAATTGTTGTATGATTTGGTAATTGTTTAGTAGGTTAATTTGCTTTTGTGTTTGTTTATGAGTAGTATAATTAGTTAGGATTAGGATTACTGCGCGATTAGATGATTTCTTAGTTAGGGTTAAGGTAGTTTATGATTAGAACTTTAGAACGCCCAAACTGATATATGTTTGATTAGATTTTTGCCTTTAGTTTTTGTCTTTAAGAAAACGGTGTTAATAGATGCCCAAACACACATAAGCAGGGTACGGAGTAAGAAAATGTTGTTGATGATTTGTACAAATGATTTGCCAAACACTGTTTATTGAGTATTTAACTTCTGAAAATGCAAGATTTAGATAATCCGACCCAAAACGCGATCCCAGACAGTAATAGTCTTAAGATAGGACACGTACTACAACTGACCGAATTGTTTAGTGTTTAAATTGCTTTTGTTTTTGTTTAGTACTAGACCTATTCTAAGAGGTTGACCATAACGAAAGGAACTTTTCCCCGGAGAAACTTCAAATTGGCTTACTCTTCAGTTTCTATACAGTCACAGCAAGTGAGTACCTTTTAACATTCTTTTCTTAAAATCTATGAAAGGTTTTTATAAACTTATGATTCTTCAAACAGGTCGAATCTTCTTATTCTCAAGACTATAAAACAATAGATCGAGTCATCAATATGAGGAACAGTGTTTACCACAGTGCAAAAATATAAGCGAATGTACTAATGCATGCTGTAACTACAGTGGATACATTTCTAAATGAGAATCTAGTAGATATTCTAAGAATTTGCGGTTCTATCTTTTTTCATGTATGTATATTTTATTAATAGTTCTAAATTTGTTGCTTTAAGTTGATTTCAGGATTGGTTGAGCAGATCCATGAAGTATGGTACATATTTTGGATCATGCTTTATGTTTAGAATAGCCTTCTATGATTCGTGTGTCGGCATGAATTACTATCAGCAAATCTTGGCTAGATAAGATTAGTTTGGATTATGTAATATCCAATCTTTGCTCAGTCTAATATCAATTCAGTTAGTATAATGCTTGAGCCCTTTTGCTTATAGCTTAGTAACTTAGTAACTGACATATAGTCATTTAATCCTATCATTCGCTAATACTATGGCTTAAACTGGTTGGTTATGCGCAGATGAGTTGATTGTTTGGTGTTGGAGATGAGTTCGGCGAGGAAGAAAGTAAACCCTGGAGCATTTGCATTTGGGTTTTTTCATGTCAATATTACAAAAGAACCTAATCCATCTATTTAATAGGAAATCAGATGTCTTAACGTTGATGTACTATAAAGAACACCCGCACTTCGCCGCAGCGGATCGCGGGCACAAATCCTAGTAACAATAATAACACCAATTATATAAGTTTTGCAAAAGACAACTTTGTTCAAGTACCATGTGTAAAAGATACTCCCTCCGTCCCATATTAAATATCCACATTTGATTTTCTAAGTCTTATTTTTTTAACTTTGACCAAAGATAACGATTTTTGTGTTATAAAATACTTGATGAAAATTATACCAATGAAAAATACATTTGAAACACAATCAATTCATATACTTTACATCAAATATTATATAACATACATAAAATATTTAAGGCCAAAGTTGACAAAGAAAAACTAAAAAACTTCAAAGTGTACATTTAATATGGGACGAAGGGAGTAATTGACTCGACCTATGCTAAGAATAGTAGTAGTATCAACCTGTTTAGAAGGCCTAATTTCTTTCCTTTTCACAAAATCAACCGACCTACGCTCCCAAAAGAGCGACTATAGAGTTAGCGATTGTTGCAAAATAAAAGTAGGTCTATTAACAATTGAGAGTATACATACGAGATTCCATGTGATTTTATAGTAGAGATAAGGTTTTGATACTAAGGCCGAAGGGTATTTTAAGGTTTAATCCCTACAATCCTGGAACCAGATGCGGAATACCGATCAAGAAACACACAACAATCGAAAGAAAAGTAAACACACAAGATATGATCTCTAATCGTTTTCTGATTAGTTTTTATTGAAAGAATGACGTGAATTGGTTATTTTCCCCTCACCTCCTTTTATAGAGATGAGGGGGAACCGACTCTTACAACTACGGGTCGGGTTGGGCTAGGACACTACTAACCGACGTTTATTCTTAGCTATTAGGCTACTTGACATTAATCCCTAGACACGACTTAGGCAAATATAAAGAATAAACATAACAATTTCCACCTTAGACTTTATATTAGCCTATCCTAACACTTAACAACTCCAAACAGTTTTGTAACTTTCATCCAGGTACAACCTTCGTCAAGGCATCTGCAGCATTATGTTCAGTACCCACCTTTAGAACTTTAACCATCTCTGCTTCTAAGACTTCTCTGATAAAGTGATAACGCGCATTGATGTGCTTTTTCCTTTCATGAAAACATGATTCCGCGATAAGTGAATCGCACCCTGATTATCATAATTAACTACAACAGTGTCAAGCTTCATTCCCAACTCTTCCAAGAGTCCTCTTAGCCAAATAGCTTCCTTCACAGCCTTCGTAAGAGCCATATACTATGCCTCTGTAGTTGAAAGAGACACCACATGTTGTAGCCTTGCTTTCCAGCTCACAACACATCCATGTACTAAAAATTGTAACCAGTGAGAGACCTACCTTTATCTGGATCCTAGCATAGTCTGAATCAACAAAACCTGTTACGTCCACATGGTTTCCATGATTTTTCCCATACACCAAACCCACGTTTACAGTTCCCTACAAATATTTTATAATCCACTTCACTGCTTCCCACTGAAGTTTACATGGATTCGCCAAATATCTTCTAACTACACTTACTGCATACGCTATGTATGGCCTTGTGCACACCATCAAGTACATTAAGCTTCCAACCGCATTTGAATATGGAACCCTACTCATCCTTTCAACATCACAATCCCTAACCGGCCAATCCTTCAACGACAGCTTGAAGTGCCCACCCAATGGCATCTCTACCGATTTCCCATTGTCTATTCTAAACTTGTTTAAAACTTTAGAAACGTACCCGGATTATGACACCCTTAGAGTCTTGCGACTCTGATCCCTGACGATCTCCATGCCAAGAATCTTCTTTGCTTCCCCGATCTTTTTCATGTCGAACTCCCTTTTAAACAATGACTTGGTAGACCCAATCTCAGCCTTGCTCTTACAAGCAATCAGCATATCATCTACATATAACACTTAAACTCGTTGCTCAGCATATACTCATCTAACCTCTTGTACCACTGCCTAGGTGACTGCTTCAAACCATAAAGAGATTTCTTTAACAAACATACTTTGTTACCTTGTTCAAATCTCGTTGGCTGCCTCATGTAGATCACTTCTTCAAGATTTCCATGTAAAAATGTCGTCTTTACATCAAGCTGCTCCAGCTCATAATCTTTACATGCAGTCAATGCAAGTATAACCCAAATAGATGTGTGTCGAACTACCAGCAAAAATACTTCATTGTAATCAATACCTGCCCTTTTTGTGAATCCCCGAGCCACCAACCTTGCCTTGTAAGCTTTTGAACACCTTCAATTTCTTCCCTTATTTTGTACATCCATTTGCAACTCACCAGCTTTTGCCCAATTGGATGATCTACTAACACCCAGCTCTTGTTCTTCTTTAGAGAATCCATCTCCTCTTCCATAGCAACTTTCCACTTAGAACTGTCTTGACAAGCAACTACTTCCTGGTATGTCAATGGTTCATGAGTATCTTCTTCCTCTGCTGCAGTAAACGCGTAAGCAACCACATTACTCTCATCCTGAAACCTTTCCGGTTCCGTTCTTGTCCTTGGGTCTCTATCCCGAACCAATTGATAATCAATGAGATTTGGTGGTTGATCAATTTCTTGAACCCTTGCATCTTCATAATAGTTATCTTCCTGGTCTGACTGATCTTTCTGATTTGTCTGGTCTTCCTGATGTGTCTGATCTTCCTCGAGCGTATGATTATTTAACCTCTATATTTTCACCTCAACCAGTAATTCCTCAACAGACTTATCTTTACCTGCACCATAATCCTTCAACGTGTCTTTGTACATGACACTTTTATTGAAGACCACGTTCCTTCTTGTGACTATTTTAGGTGATTCATTATTAAGCATATATAGTATGTATCCCTTCACACCCTCGTGATACCCCAAAAGAACGTATTTTACCGCTCTCAACTCGATCTTACCTTATTTAACGTGTGAATATGCGACACAGCCGAAAACCCTCAACATCCCATAGTCACTAGGATGTCCCGACCACATCTCTATAGGTGTCTTCTTCTCAATCGTTGATGGTGACCTATTTATAAGATATGTGGTCGTACATGTCGCTTCTGCCCAGAAGGTCTTGGGAAATCTAGACTGAATTAATAAACATCATACCTTGTTCATGACAGTTTGGTTCATCCGTTCTACTAACCTATTCTGCTACGGCATCCCAGTAACTGTCAAATGTCTAGCAATCACACTCTCATTGCACAGCTGATTTAATTCCTGATTACAGAACTCAAGACCATTATCCGTCCTAAGCTTCTTAACCGTCCTCCCAGTCCGATTTTCTACTAACCTCTTCCACTATTTGAACTTCCTAAATGCTTCATGTTTAAACCTATGAATATAAACCCATACCCTCCTAGAATAATCATCAACAATAGAGATCTTACCTCACAATGATTCCACCTGAGACGGACCCCATAAGTCTGAATGAACATAGTCTATCACTCCCTGAGTAGTGTGCCTTCCTACACCTAAACTGACTCGATGTGACTTTTCCAAAACACAATTCTCACAAAAATCGAGCTTACCTAGACTCTTCTTTATAAACAAACCCTGCTTTTCCAGCACCTGTAGTCATGTGTCACTGATATGTCCCAGTCTTTTATGTCAAACCTTCACAAGACTATCTTTTTCTTCAACACTAGCATTAAGCTCACCGGCCATTGCATGGCCATCCAAAGAGTACACACAGTTCTCCCTTCGGGTTCCAGATAAGATAACCCTAGAACCACTAATCACCTTGACTTTGCCCGACTGCAATTTTACGGTATATCCCTTTTTTCAAGAGTTTCCAGCGATATCAAGTTTCTTTTCAGTTCAGGAATATACCTGACATTGTGTAACACAAAACTTGACCCATCTTTCAGCTGTACCTTAACCTTGCCAATACCCCTGATCTTACACTTCGTGTTGTCTCCCAACAGTACCCTAGCCCCATCGCATTTAAGAAAATTAAAAAATACATCTAACCTGGGTGACATGTGATATGAACCTCCTGAATCCATGATTGAATCTAGGAGTCTCTCTGCACTCATCACCATCATCACCTTAGAACCGTCATAAATCGAACCACTAGATCTTGGTTAATCATTTTTTTTTAACGTAACCTTTTGACTTCTTACGATTATTCTTTGGACAGTTTCTTATCAAGTGCTCCTCAGATTAAAAAATTAAGCATTTTAGTCTTCCACCTCGAGAACTCGATCTTGACTTTCCCCTTGACTGATGTGAATCCTTGCGACAAATTCTTCCCCTCACATATAACCCTTCACCATCATCCCCTTCGCCTTGGACCTTTCTTTGATTTCCTTTGAATTTAGTGTGGCCATCACATCCTCCAAAGTCAAAGCTTCCCGTCCATAGAGCAAGGTATCCACAAAGTTTTTGTATGATTCTTGTAAAGAAGTGAGTAATAATAAAGCAAGATCTGCATCCTCGAATTTTACCTCAATATTTGCTAAATCAAGAACAATTTTATTGAACTCATCTATATGCTCGGAAATCTTCTGTCCAGTCGGCATGTAGAATATGTACAACTTCTTCTTCAGGTACAACTTGTTAGCCAATGACTTTGTCATGTACAAAATCTCGAGCATTGACCAAATCCCCGCTGCAGTCGTCTCCCTGGTAGCTTCTCTCAGAACCTTATTACCTAAACACAAAATTATGGCACTGTGAGCTTTCTTGTCAAGCTTAGATATCTCTTTAGCTTTTATAGTCGCGGGTAAAACCTCCTGGGCTGCTTCACATCCATTTTGGATTAACAAAGCACGCATCTTGATTCTCCATAACCCGAAATCACCACTTCCATCGAATTTCTCGATGTCAAACTTGGCTCCCATCATTCTTTAATCCCTTTGTTGATTTGCTAATCCTTGTGAAAAAAACTCACAATCACAAATTAACAAAGCCCCTTGTGTAATTCCCTTCAAAGTAATATACCTTTTATTTTAAGACAAAATATATCAGCCAAAATAACTATTATGTCCAATAATCTTTTTGGCCCAAAACAATATAAACCTTTGATGTAGTACTGTGTTGACTTCTTAATAAACAAAACACAATCGTATTTGTTTATCTCCTTCTTCTTCTTCCTTGTTGTTGCTCCAGCCACCAAAGAAAGAAAACCGGTCATCACACTTATTTTTGATAAAATCAAAATATAAAAAAAAAACCTAAATCTGTCAATCTCTTGATGCTCAACCTTGATGTACACGAACCCTAACACCAAGGATCCTTCAATAGATCGATCCTAGAACCAGAAGATCTTCGACACCAGAAGCTCTTGATACCACTTGTAAGGTTTAATCCCTACAATCCCGGAACTAGATGTCGAATACCGATCAAGAAACACACAACAATCGACAGAAAAGTAAAACACACAAGGTATGACCCCTAATCGTTTCCCGATTAGTTTTTATTGGAAGAATTACGTGAACTGGTTCTTTCCCCTCACCTTCTTCTATAGAGATGAGGGAGAACTGACTCTTACAACTACGGGTCGGGTTAGGCTAGGACACTACCAACCGGCCTTTATTCTTAGCTATTAGGCTACTTGACATTAATCCTTAGACACGACTTAGGCAAAGATAAAGACTAAACATAACATATATGGTTGACACTTACTTACCGTCATTTCATCATCAAGACAACTTTCTTTATCCACAATGTATAACTCATAGAAACTTGCCTTTCAACTGTAGTGACACTCACTCAAACATCTTTCATACACATAATTTATATTTTTATCATAAACTAAAAACGTAAACATAAATTTACGGAATTAAAAACGTAAAACATATTAAATTTAAAAAATTTATTCATACATAAAAAACATTACATCGTCGAGGAAATAGTAAAAACATAATAATTAAAGCTGGAATTAAGCATTGCTAAACAAGTGCGCGACCACATCTGCTCGGAGGTTATGATGCGTTGTGCGGATCTCGCTTGCCTCATAACTAGTCACACTTGTTCATCGGATTATACGATGCACCCCGGTTTATGTGCTTCATCCGAAAACCATGTTGTAGATATCACAAGTTCTTTGTACTTTCGAATCATATTTTGTATCATGATGCATGTGTACATCATGTTTATGAGCCTTTCTTTTTTCAGCGCTCGTGTGGTATTGTTTGTGATGGCTTATTTATTCTTCAGAACACCAAACGCTCGTTCCACATCTTTCTCTTGGATTCCTGCTTTAGCTTATACGATATGCGCATGTTGTCATCATCTACTGGTTCGGGAATGTTTTTAACGAGTGTCGCCAGATCCATATATATCCCCTCAACAAGATAGTATCTCCATTAGTAACTTACGTCGTTAGCCAAATGAACCACCGAGGCTCGTCCGGTTTTGAGATTGTTAAATAAAGGAGATTATTATAAAATATTGATGTCGTTGATCGAGCCAGAGACAACAAAAAAGCATGACATATCCATAAGTCGTTCTACGTTACAACTTCCATCAAAATGAACGCATTCGGACCATGATCATGTCTAACATATTAGCCTTTAAAACCATTCAACAAACAGACCACTCCCAATACGTATAATCCAGGTACCCTAACATCCCTAGAAAATCATGTTTTTCTTCGTGACGTCGATAAAATTTTTGAACATCAGTCACCGTGAGTTTCTTCAAATACTTAGGTCTGCAAATTTCTATAAAAAAATTACAAAAATGCTCAATAGAATCTCGTGAAGTTATCATTTGCATATATTCATTTATAAAATCAAGAACAATGTCAATTGACGAATTGTAGAGGTGCGCTTTGCCAACGAGGAAATTCCTTATTTCCTGGTACAATCGACATTATCACGAAAAAAGACATGATAACTAGTTACTCCACTAAACATCCACTTAAAAAAGAGGACGACCCATTCAAAAAATCGTCTAAAATTTATTCTCATCGTACCTCAGGTTCTCAGAAAAAAGGCAGCAACTAAACAATCATAAGCACCATAACGATCAACATATATTATATTGAGGGTTCTCATCAGATTTGTTTGGCGCCTATTAATGATAAACCACATCATTCTCATAAGAAAACCTCAACTTAAGTTTAACAACGGCTTTGCTTTCGTCTTCATTTGAGAACATAAACTGGCACTCGTATTGATACTCGTCATTTCAATTATAAAAGGAATGAAATATATGTTGTTTGTGTAAATTATGAGAATGTGTCTTTAAAAATGGTGAAGTGATGAGTATTTATAAGTAAAAAGGAAGGTAAAGTAAAAACAAATTTATTTCAAATGTATGCAACAGATAAATAAGGTGATGTACACTTTTTCATCACTCACCGAGGTAGGTGACTCATCTCTAGCAACCCAACTCTAGTATGAGTTTATCGAGCGAAGTAGACGTCGTGCGCGACTTTTGACAACTCATGCGTAGATTTGACATCACTCCGTCTAGCCTAAGCAACATAACTTTAAAAATAATATTCACTTTAAACCCATAACTAAGCTTGTGCCATAAGCTGGTCACTTATTACTCATTGACGGTTTGAACTAGAGGGTTTTCGGACGCTTAAAATGAAACAAAAGTTATTTTCTATTCGTCTTCTTTAAATTTTTTGTTCTTCATCTTTCTCATTTTTTGGACGGATGCACATTTGTATTTGGTGGCAAAGTTGTAAATTGCGTCGCCAGTAATTCCTTCTTTTTGAGATTTTTTTTTTCAGTTCATAACTTGATTTGACTAGGAAAGAACCTACAATTATATGATCAACTATTTTGGATAACGACAATGATCTCTTCAAAGGTGTTATGACTGTTGAGGTTTTGAAGCCTGCGTTTAGGTTGTGGGAGTGGTGTATCAAAATCTTATCGTCATCTCAGCGTCACCTCAGCTTTCTTTTTCCTGTCACTAACTCACTCAAAACTACCTTTCAAGGTCACTAAGGAAAAAAATCCATCACCACCTCACCTCCACATCATCTTTCCACTATCACATTTACTTAATTTATTCATAAATTAAAACTTTTATTTCATAAAATAAAATACGATACACGGGTAAATAAAAACGTAAAATGCCGAAAATAAAAACGATACAAAGTAAAAAAAACTACCAATCCAAATTGTAACGTTCTTTGATCTACATTGGTGGCGTTTGCCAGATCGTGTGTTTTGTTGGCCGGACTATGTTGAGGAAGAAGATGATTTTTTGTTAGTAAGAAAGAAAGAAGATGAAGATGAAAAAAAAGTAGTGAAAATGGAGATTATATAGAATTAAATGGAGATGAAAAAGAAAGATTTAGGGTATTATGAAGGGTGAGAAACTCACCTGTAGTGAGTTTTTTTGCACTGGGAACTGTAACCCACGCGTGGCTTTTTATAGTGTGATTGTGTAGTTCTTGGTAACCCACACGTGGGTTTTTGACACCTGTAACTAGGGCTGAGCACGGCAGATCCAAAACCGACCCGGACCGGAAAACCGGACCGGACCGGACCGGACCGGACCGAACCGAACCGGACCGAGTAATTTCGGTCCGGTCCTCGGTCCGGGGTTTTGGACGAATTCGGTTCTCGGTCCGGTCGGTCCGGTCCGGTCCGGTTCGGTCTTACCAAAAATCTCGTCAAATATGTCTAATAGGACCGGACCGGACCGAGGACCGAACCGGACCGGACCAACCCGGACCGGACCGGACTATTTCGGTTTGGTCTCGGTCCGGGGTTTTGGACCATTTCGGTCCACGGTCCGGTCCGGTCTTAGTCGGTCCGGTCCGGTCCCGGACCGATGCTCAACCCTACCTGTAACCCACGAATAGATTTTTATCACCACTCTCCCAGCCTTAAGACTGAAACTAGAAACAATACATAAAGCATCCATACTTTGTAAAATAGTTAAAGATTTTAACTATTGGCGACTACCCTTACACCATATGTTAATATCATACATAAGCAACATAAATTTTACCCTAAATCTAATGATGCTATTAAGCTTCAGTGACGGAATCAGAAAGTTTGAGGAGTGGGGGCAAAAAAAAAATTTGGACGATAGTCGTTGTATACACCGAATAAAAATATAAATATAAGGTTTTTACATTATTTTTTTTCTTTTATGGGGTAATTTAAAGGTTTTTACATTGTTTTGTTTCCGAGTGAGGGGCAATTCGAATTTACGATGGGGTGCATTTTAATAAAATGGTCCTAAAATTTGTTTTTTACACTAAACTTTGATTTTTTTTAACGAGTCATGGGGGACGCCACCCCTGCACTTCCCAAATAGTTCCGCCCCTGTTAAACCTTCAATTTTTTTAACAACAATTTATTATTATTTTCGTTTTAAAATTATTATTTACTGTTTCATTTTATATTGTTCCAAAATAACTGTTTCTTTTTAAAAATAAATAAAAAATTTAGTCGAGTTTATTATATAACTATTACTTTAAGTTAATTTTACAAACATCAAAAAAGCTTTAAATTAAAAACTTACAGATAAAAATGTCATTATCAAAAAAGTAAAAGAAAAAGCTGTAAGAAAAGATATTTTAAAAAAGTATTTTTTTCTATAAATAATAACTTTTTTGGGTTAGCAGCAACATGATCTTAGTTAAAGTCTAATACATCTTGTGTGCAATGTTTTCAGACCGGATCGACCCGGTTTCGGTCAAAAACGGGTTATATTGAATCAGTTTTATATTTTCGAAATTCGGCTAGACTCGTCAGAGTTAGGGTGACTCGGGTCAACCGGTTTTCGAGACCCAGCCGGGTTTTGTTTTTTAGTTTTTTGTTTAAAAAAATATATAAATTTTACGTATTTACGACGAAATTTTATTATTATATATTATATTAGTTAGTAACAATTTAAGTTTTCAATAGGGCAAATGATTTAAAAATGCATCTAACTTGACACTTTTTTGCGTTTTGTGTAGTCAACTTTTTTCTTTCCCATTATGGTTATCAAACTTTCAAAAATCGATCATCCTGTGTATTTTGTGACCATTTTACCCTTAGTATTTCAAAATTTTGAAGGGTAAAATCATCATTTTACATGGTAAAATAGTGACAAAATACACACAATGACCGACTTCTAAAAGTTTGATGACCATAATGGGAAAGAAAAAAAATGGGTACACAGAACGCAAAAAAGTGTCAAGTTAAATGAATTTTTAAGTCATTAGCCCTTTTCAATATATGGAAGTTTTCATGGTTTATATATATAATTTTTGTTAATTATTAAAAATAAAAAAAAAATTGTTTATAAAACCGGGTTGACCCGGTTCCACCCGGGTTGATCCGGTTCGACCCGGGTTGATCCGGATCGGATGACTCGACCAAATCGATTTAAAAACCGAGTTTCAAAATATTGCTTGTGTGAGGATATCTAGATTCAAAATGCTATTATAAAAATACAATTAGCCATGTTTTTCTCCTGAAACCTGTAACAAAGACGATCGACACCAAGAATATTTGGACACAGCCTCTATATATTTCCAGGTATAAATATTTGGTTGTAGTCAAAATAATCGTACACAATATTTGCTGTCATGTGTATGGGCAGACAACACTCTGACATGTTTCGAATTGCCAATATTCCATCATCGTAGTGCTTTAAATAAGTGAGACTCCTGGTGACTGTGCAGGTTCAATGATTTTTACTTACTACTACCACTTATTTAGGGAGTACATGTTAAGCCTTAAAAGAAAACAATGGTATGTTCAGCTTAGCTAAGCTTGCCATGACTATAAGGCTCAATGGTAGGCGAATTCAAACGCTCGTCACTAGAGTCGGTATTCTTGCACTACTACTCTATGTGACGATGTGTAAAGGAATTTCGCGTTGCAACCCAAGTGCTCATAAGTCCTGCCAAATAATTAGATCGAGATAGAGTGTACACGTCCAACGTTGTGTATGGAAAAACGATTTGTGGCGAGTAAACTAGTAGGAGTAATATATATTATACAATTGTGCGTGGGTATCATACGTATACATTTTGTAACAGTTAACATAATCTATATTTGTGTATTTTCTATATATACTGTGTTTGTAGGCTTACACATGTACGTTCTTAGTTTCTCATCATAAATTTTTTGTTGCATGTTTAAAAGTTAAAACTTTAGTCATTCATGTCGGTACAGACGCCGTATAACATACGATAATCAAGCATAGACCAGTCACACCCTGCAATCAAATTGCAATCATTACTTTAAAAGTCAAACATAATCACAGATTCATAGTTTAATGAATATGAACGTATGTTTAGCAACTAGGTTTGCTATCAAAGGAACTTTAGTTTGACAATAATCATATCTTTACATCTATGTTTCTTGCACTAAACGTCTACTTTATGTCTACCCACCACAAACATTAACAAAGTTCTCACGTAGAGGTTGGTTTTGTATGGATCAGTTTTTCAATCATAATGTTTATATGATTTTTAAAATTGCTAAGCTTAGCCGAATATTGTTTCTCTGTTTTAAGTAATTGCAGTCACGCGCGCCAATCTTCTCGGAAAAGAAGGTTTCTGTTACCTAAAAATGAACTTTATGTAAGGAAACTATAACACTTTTATTTATAAATCAAATAAATAAAATTAATTAGATTAACATAAATTAAATAACAGAATATAAATAAAAGAAAAACAAACACAGACATAATTATAAATGATAATTAAATAAAACAATAAAATAAAGAAAAGACTTACTAAATCACCAGCAAGTCGAGATACGTGTTAGACATGCTTAGCACTAATGAGCTGAGACACGTGTTTGGCACGCTTCCCTTAAAACAGATTCGCCGTCTGTTTCCCAGGGTACAACAGCCGAAACAGTAAGTTGTACTGTCGGACTTAACAAAACTGCCCGGAATTTCACCTTTACAGATGCGTACTTCATATATTGGAAATCAATAATAATACTTATTGATTTGATGTGTGAAAATCTATGGAATTAGGCCTCTATTTATACACAATAGACTCCCTTTCAGTTTACCCATCCCACCGATGTGGGACAAAATAAACTATTTTTCCTCTTTAAACATGGTACCAAATGCCTAACTTTGAGACATGCTATCTCATTCACATCACCTTCATTTTGGACACATAAAGGCTCATTGCGAAGCTCTCTTTCAGGAGAACGCGAACCTATAAAGTATCACTAATATATATGATACATACATATACATAATTGTGTCCAAAGTTGGTCAAAAGTTATTTTGCCAATAATATTTTCCAACAATCCCCCACATGAATAGAGATCGGTTGTAATACACATAAGTTTCAATAAAATTCTAACAGTTGAATCTTGCATAGGATAGGTAGGTGTGACCCTTTGAACCTTCCCTTGTGAGATGCACTTAGTCTCTTAGATCTAAGTAGACGCGATGTCTTTGAACTTAGCCTCTGTTTACGTAGACGATAATACACACTCACACAAGACTCTCCCTGACATTGTCAAGTTCTCATAGTCGTGTTCGTTATGGTCATGAACACTAGCCTGGTTCTGCAAGAGCTCTTAGAAATTGCGCCCCCACAATTTCCTTCGAAGCGACCCCTACTTCTCTCTCACAGAGGTGATTTCATCTTGAATCATTAAAAACATATGTTTTATGATTTCATCTTAAATCATCATGCTTTATGATTTCACCCTGAATCATTTAAGCCATATGTTTAACCTCTCAATAAGCCACATTGTTCTAGGAATGGACTAGGAAAGTTACTGTATTAAGTAACTCCCCCACATTGACGTGACTTCCCCCACATTTCTATGATTAGATTGTCCTATTGAACCCAGATCTTGGGATCTCCAGTCAAGTGGGTTAGGTTTTCCTTCATAGAAACTCATTCCTTCAAGGGCTTTAGTCCCATTCCTTTAGACGACTCAGTAACTAACTCTCTGCTTAAGCCTTTCGTAAGCGGATCCGTGATGTTATCCTTTGACGTTACGTAGTCAATCGTGATAACTCTAGTTGAGAGTAGTTGTCGCAACAATCACAATCTATGATGGATATGTCTCGACTTACCGTTTTACATTTGTGATATGAGCTCTGTCAAATTCTATTGACTATCACACTATATAAACATGGCCGTTACCGGTATACGCCATCTTGGTATGTCCTTTACAAATTAGCGTAAACTTTCCTGCATATTCTATAAATTTATCTCAAATAATAAATTCATATTTCATCATAGATTTAGCTATAATTGTCTCTTTGAAATACTTTCAAGATTTCTAAGACAGATTTCCACTTAGGATAAATACATCCGCTCTAGTGGATCTAGATTCTTATATGTAAGAATCTATATTTTCATTACTCTATCACTTGATAGTAGTAGGATATCTTCCATAATGCAATATTATTAGTATCATAGTACTCAAGTAATACTTATTCAAATGGTCCCTACTTGAATTACTAATATATCTGCTTGTCTGATTAAAGTTCAAAATCAGATCATACACACTTCATTAGACACATAAGATGCTCAATATTCTTTGAGTATTCAAAATGGGAAACACCTTTACCTCTATCTCAAATAGATTTAAAAAGATGTCATTGGACTCTAGCTAGGCTGGAATCCCCCACATTGAACCTCTCAATAACATTGTTATCTTCATGTTTAACTTCAAAACAAATCCATATGGGTTCAAAACAAACCGAATAACTAATGAAGTTCATGTCAAATCTTGACTCCAACATATCGTTAGTGGATTTATTCATCTCGTTATCACTTCTAGTGATAAGTATACCATCTCTGTATAAACACAAGAGTACATATCTACTATTGAACACACATACATACATTACTTTTGAATCCACATTCTGACATGATATGGTCAAAAAGTTTGATGTAATTGTTTGATAGCTTGCCTTAAACCATATAATGACTTAGTTAGCCTACAAACTTTTCTCTCTAGCATAGGAACCATGAAACCCTCAGGTTGGTTCATGTATAGTTCCATTTCTAAATTCCTGTTTAGAAATATCGTTTTCACATCTACATAAGAAACTTCCAAAATTTATTAATGTGGAAATAAAGTACCATCATAATTGAGGTTATTCGTGTAACATGCGAGTAAGCATCAAAGGAAGATAGAACTTCTTGTTGTCTAAATTCTTTGATTACTAATCTTGCTTTGCACATGTCAATGATGACATCGACTTTTATCTGCTTTTTGAAGATCCATTTATAGCCTAGTGATTTACAACTTAAGGTACATCCACGAGCTTCTAATTTTACTTTTGTAAAATAGAATCTATTTCACTTTTAATGGGTTCTTTCTATTGATACCATTTCAAAGATGTTACTACTTCTCAGTAAGAAGTAGACTCATTTTTTTTTCTTTTTTTTTACCATAAAAGAAACAAAAACCGAATATAACCAATCTCTCGGTTCATGCCATTTTGTTTCTTATAGGTTTAACCTCTTTTTGGGTCAATCTTGTCTCTCTTCTAAGAGATCAATATCATCTCGTTGTCTCTGACCTTGGACAATCTCGTCATCTATTCTAGATGATCTTTGAATTTCCTTCGTAAACGAGGAATATATTTCCGAAGAATGAATCATTCCTTACTTCCATTACTATGTCTATTTTTTATTCATGTACAATGAAACGATAAGCACTTCTATTCATAACAAATGCTGTGAACATACAATCCATGGGTTTAGGTCCAATCTTTCTAACCATGAGTTTCATACGGATATCTTAGCTAGATATCCCCCACATTTGTAAGTACTTATAAGATAGTTTTCTTCTCACCCATAGTTCGTAAGAAGTATCTTATTTTATTTACAAGGGATCTTATCTAAAAGATAAGTAATCAATATAACCTGGACTTAAGAACATGGCATTAACCATTTCTTCTAAGGCACGATTCTTTTCTATATCAAGCGCAATGAATTTGTGTCTTATTCTAAATTTAGCATAAAAATTTAGAAATGGAGACACATATTCACCTCCAATAACTTGGAATCACCTTATTATCGATAATAAGTTGGTTATCAACTTATGTATATAGATCGAGCTTTTCTATATCCTTACTCTCAAGTAAGTGTAATTAGCAATATTTTGTACCACATTAAGCCAATATGATGAAGTACACGATACTCTCTATCTTAGTAGGTATCAATTTCAAATCACATAAAACCATGTGAATCATATCAAAGTTTTTGGTTATTTCTGTTCAACCAAAAAAAGACTTATCAATTTGGCTTCAACGTAAGTTTTAGTTTTGTAATCCGTGTTAATAAAAAATGGGTATCGAATTTGGTTTAATTGGACAACATGTTGAGTAAAAATTTAAAACATGTCGAAGTAAGTCATAACATACATTTAAAAATGACCATTATAAAATATAATCAACTTAACCATTATAAAGGCATAACCCGTATGCACTAAATTTATGTTATTCGTTAAATCAATTTTTATTTGATTCAAACACATATGAAAGCCAAATTTCAATAAGCAACCATCTGGACATAAGATTCCTACGAATCTCCAGCACACACACCATTGGTTAACTTAGTGTCTTTTCCAAATGTGAATCACATCTTATTTTTCCTTGATATTCGCAGTTGGAGAGTTGCTCAAACTCGTTCTCTTCATTCTCAACTGCATTATAAGAGTTAATCAAACTCTTATCACCATATACATGACATGATAGTGAAGTGCGAATGCACCATTAGCTATGGTTGGATTCCATCATGGCCTCAATTTTCATGTCATTCAGACCATATAACACATAGTTATGGCACAACAAGTTTCTGAATGCTTCAAAGCATCTACCGTACAAGTAAGTATCAGTCTCCCTTTTGATGTCACTCGTGACATTCCAAATGTTAAGAGGTCCCAAGATTTAGTTGACACTAATTTTGGTACGCTTTACAACGCGCTAAATCACATAGTGTTTCTTAACCAAAAGTGAATTACATCGACTTTTGTTTAAAACTCAAACGTTTTGTAAGATCCGTTTTACAAAACCCACTTTAAAGGAAGTCTTTCGACTAAACAGTTAAAGAAAATATCAGTTATAACATAATGTTTTACCAGAAAACACATATGTAATATTATGTCGTCAATCTTCATTCAGAAGATCTTAACTCACATGATCTATTTCTACAATGAAACTTAACAAGGTTTCAGTAGATCTATTCTTCTAAAGAAACTCCACAAGGTTTCTATAGATTTACTTTTAAACTCGACAAGGTTTCTATAGATATATCTTTAACCTCAACAAGGTTTCAAGAATTATATCTCGTTTATAATTAAATTCGGCCCAATTTACAATGAATTACACAAGTCAAACAAACTCTTCCATTAATTTAATAAAAATAGTGTATGTAATCTGATATTTAATGATAACTCATACCATTGTCAACATCTTGTTTCAAAGAAATTCTTCTTGATTTCATTGAACACGTTTCAAAAGTCTAATAAAATAAGAGCTTGCATTTTATGAGATCAATGAATACATTCTAATAACTCATAAAATAGCAACTTATCTTTTATGGGATTTGTGTCATAGAAACTCCACTTGGTTTCAGTGAATCTAAATTCACCATCATTCTAATCATGCTGTAACTGACGCACCAATTACATTTACAAGATTCACTAGGGTCATAATTGTGTTACCACAAGTAAAGTTGTCAATATTCTAACGGAATACAGTTAAGAACTATTAAAACAATTTGGTATCTAATAAAGTCGACATGGTTTATACAAACTTGTACCAAATCTGATTCAAATAAACTCAACCGTGGCTTCATTAAATCTAGGTTAAAACTATAACATATGTAATAAACAACTAAACGATCAGTTTGAAAATAGACTCATCTTGATTTCAACACAAACTAATACGATAAACTATTTCTTTAAAATCGTTTATAGATCTGTAACACCAGATCTGTTAATTAAAATTCTGTTTACGTGAAAACTGATTTCCCAAAGAAACACAATCTTGGTTTCGAGAGAATACAGTATGTATAAAAATCTGTTAATTAAGTTAATATGATTTTAACAAAAAAAATGTTTAATTCTGTTACACACAATCTGTTTTAAGACTGTAGGGAAACTATAACACTTTTATTTATAAATCAAATAAATAAAATTAATTAGATTAACATAAACTAAATAACAGAATATAAATAACAGAAAAACAAGCACAGACATAATTATAAACGATAATTAAATAAAACAATAAAATAAAGAAAAGACTTACTAAATCACCAGCAAGTCGATATACATGTTAGACATGCTTAGCACTAAAGAGCTGAGGCACGTGTTTGACACGCTTCCCTTAAGACAGATCCACTGTCTGTTTCCCAGGGTACAACAGCCGAAACAGTAAGTTGTATTCGGACTTAACAAAACTGCCCGGAATTTCACCTTTACAGATGCATACTCCATATATTGGAAATCAATAATAATACTTACTGATTTGATGTGTGAAAAATCTATGAAATTAGGCCTCTATTTATACACAATAGACTCCCTTCCAGTTTACTCATCCCACCGATGTGGGACAAAATAAACTATTTTTCCTCTTTAAGCATGGTACCAAATGCCTAACTTTGAGACACGATATCTCATTCACATCACCTTCATTTTGGACACATAAAGGCTCATTGCGAAGCTCTCTTCCAGGAGAACGCGAACCTATAAAGTATCACTAATATATATGATACATACATATACATAATTGTGTCCAAAGTTGGTCAAAAGTTATTTTGCCAACAATATTTTCCAACACTTTACGCAAGAGTTGAAATTGACTTATGGCTAGAGGCGATATGAGAAAATTTGATAAGCGAGGGCAAGAAAAAAAATACATATACATAAGGTTGGGTTCTCAATTACAAATAGTTTTATTAATTAAGGTTAAAACTGTAAAACTTTTGACATGACTTTGAGGCAGAAAGCAAATTTTGAGTGTTTACGCGTATCATATGCTCAGAATTTTCTACTAGCTATCCTTATAGACGGGTTCGGTCAACATATGTCATCACTGGAATACCGTTTTATTCATACGTATCGCCTCATGATCCTATTACTTTTTGCTGATATAATATGTCTTGTTTGTCGCAAGGCATGTTTGTATTCTTTTGGGGAACATGCGGCTCATTATAAAGAGCTCCCGGGCTTCAAGTATCGACATGATATGGTTAGGGACGTTCTTTTTTATATATGTAGGCGTGCTGGTATCTCCGCCAAGAAAGAAGCACCTGTGAACTTCTTGACTGACCCGTTAGATGGAAGATCCACACTCAGACCGGCGGATATTTTGGTTTTTGGATGGGCTGAAGGAAAACATGCGTGTGTTGATCTGACTGGGGTTTCTCCTCTAGTGGGGTTGTGTTAGCCTCAAAATATTGAGTCAAACAAGAATGCTCGGTCATAGGTTATTATTGTAACATTAATTAGAACGTTGTAATAGGTAGTTAATTAGTCGTGGTTTACGGGCTTGGATTTAAACTAATTAAAGTCCAAAAGACAAGCCCGGCCCAATATATAGCCCATTAAAGCCCGCATGTGGGTGGCTTATATATAATACCCTCCTAGCATGTTAGGAGGGTAGGTTGTTTACTTTATTCTTTCCTTAATCTAATTTTCAACAAGTTAATCAACTCCTTCTCTCTACTTTCTCTCACTACTTTCTCTCTCTAGGAATCCATCTCTTTTCATCTATTTTCTATCTATAGTCATCTAAATTTATGGGACATCATTTGGTATCACTCGCCATGGGGTAGATACGTGATTGGTTTTGATTGTCATATAGTGTTTGTGTACTTAATTGCGATATTGAATTCCTGAGAAAAATTGTGAAATTGTTCATATTAAGCATTGTGGATTTGTTCTACGAAGGCATTGCGGAATCTTTCCAAAGATTACGAAATCTTGTGATTTGGGCAATTGCGAAATCTTGTAATTGTCTCCAATTGTGAAATTGTATCTCGTCTAAGAATTGCGAAATCGAATACGTGTGTATTGCGAATTCTGTGTATAATTCCTGAATTGTCTACATTGCGAAATCTTGCTATATTGCAGAATTAGTGTCATTGCGAAATCCTTCACTAATTGCGGATTTGTGCACTCAATTGCGGATCTATACCACTAGCACATTGCAGAATTGTACTTCAAAAGAATTGCGGATTTCATCTTTAAGGGGATTGCGGATTTGTTGGGTAATTGCGAAATCTTGCCAATTTAATTGTGAAATTTGTCCTTAATTGCGAAATCACACACAATTAAACAATTGAGGAATCTTGCATCAAAGGTCATTGAGGATTTTGGGCTTATTGCGGAATTGTCACAGTTAAAGGATTGCGGAATTTCACACCTCATTGCGAAATTCTTCACTAATTTTCGAAAATTTGTATTTTTTGAAAATTTTTAATCGAGTGATTTTTCGCTTTAGAATTTTTGGTTAATTGTGAAGATAATTTTAGGGGATTCCAACATCTTTTATCGACAACACCAATCACAACACATCTACTTAAGATCCTTTTTCACTTCATCGATTACAAATTTCTAGATATGGATTCTACTCAAGAGTATCGTGTCACAAACAACAATATCATGGTGGCGGGTAATAAAGAGAGACCACCAATGCTTGTGTCTGGTCGGTATGCTCAATGGCAATCACGGTTCATACGATACCTTGATACAAGACCAAATGGTGATGCCTTGAGGAAATGTATTACTCATGGACCATATGTATTCAAGAAAATCTCAATTCCTCCAAGAGCAGCCACAGATACTACTGATCCAATACCTGCAAGTGAACGTGATGAAACAAGAGCTGATCTCACACCTGAAATTTATGCTTGGCATGATGTAGAGAAGGAAGCCATCTATATGGTTTTAAGTGGGATTGGAGATGATATTTACTCCACGGTTGATGCATGCCCGACAGCACATGAAATATGGACTGCGATTAAACGCTTGCAACAAGGAGAATCACTCAACAAACAAGATGTCAAAACAAACTTGTTTTGGAATTTTGGCAAGTTTACTTCAAGGGATGGAGAATCAATTGATTCATACTACTCCAGGTTGTATAAAATAATGAATGACATGACAAGAAATAATCTGCAAGTCTCCACCATGCAAGTCAATGTTCAATTTCTTCAACAACTTCAACCAGAATGGACACGGTTCGTCACTTTAGTGAAACAACAAGAAAAGTTAGACGAGGTCTCATATCATCGACTCTTTGATATCTTGAAGCAATTTCAGAATGAAGCAAATGAGATTCGAGCTAACGTGTTGCCAAGACGGCTAATCCACTTGCTTTAGTGACTACCACACAACATGTTCCAGATCATCACTCTCGTGCTACTAAGCCATACTCCACTACATCATCTTCACCACGATATTCCACATCATCTAAGTCTTCATCATCCACAAGATCTCGAGGTAAAGTGCCAAGAGCACCATCACCACCATCTGAGTCATCATCTGAAGAAGATAGTGATGAAGACCAAGCTCAAAAGAACCGAGAGATGAAACAACAAATTGCTTTCATAATGAAGACTTACAAGAAAATCTACAAACCCACCAACAACAATCTTCGTACATCATCTAACACAAAGAACCGATATGTTAAGAGTCCTCCAAGGTATGACACACGTCGACGTGATGAAAGTCCTTCTAGGTATGATCGACATAATCCAACACATGTTGAGGGTTCTGCAAGGTGTGATCGACAAACTGCCAAGTATGATACTCAGAGGATTGTTGCTGCTACTGGGAATAGGGACACTGTTGGAAGTCAAGTGGTTCAGCAAAGTGGGATTCAATGTTTTAATTGCCAAGGTTATGGGCATATGGCAAAGGAATGCAGGAAGCCGAAAAGGGTTAGAGACTCTAACTATCACAAGGAAAAGATGCTGCTATGCAAGAAAATGGAAGCAGGGGTTAAATTGTAAGCTGAGGAAGGAGCAATGCTTGATGATACTGATGATGAAGATTCTGATCAAGAGCTCGATGCACATTACTCGTACATGGCAAAGGTTGAAGAAGTTCTCAAAGTCACTGAAGATGAAAATGGCCCTATCTTTGACACTGAGCCAATCGATAAGGTACACACTACTGATGAATATAATGTCTTTGGTGATATTCCTGAGCATAGTGATCTACCCAATGCCATTGATGACACGTGTATGATGGAAACGGTTGATAGCAATACCACACCCGATTCATTAGACATGTGCAATAATGAGTCTGAGGATGATCAACATGCAAATGAATATGATGTAGAGGAACGTATTGCGCTTGCTAATTTAATTTCTACTTTACAAAAAGATGTCACTGAAAATAAAAAGAGTCAAAAGCAATTAAAGAAGGCAAACGCTACGCTCACTCAAAGTTTTGAAGAATGCAAAGCTGCTCTTATCAAATCTGTTGAGATGACTGAAAGCTATAGAGATGAGCTCCTTCAGAAAACCAAAGAGCTTGAGGGGTACAAGGGAAGTGCGTTAAAAAGTCAAAAGGACGATTTTGAAAACAAATATAATACAACTCTTGAGTTATTAGCCAAAGAGAAGCGTCAATATAATGTTTTCTTAATGGATGAACGTCAAAAAACGTACCTTGCCAATACCAAAATTAACGAACTTGAACAAAAGCTCTCTATGACCACTACCGATTCTGCTAAAATTCTTGAGGATAAGAAACAAGAGGTAGATGCGTTAAAACAAGACTTCAAAAGTAGATACGATAAAGAAACTGAAAAAGTAACAAAATTAGAAGAACAAGTCGAATTTTTGAAGAAAGTTGTTTATAAAACGAATGATTCTATTCAATCCGTTAGAATGCTAGCACCTCCGTCCATGTTTAAGGGTCAAGCTAGCTTTGCAAGTCCTGAGTACCTTGCCAAATCTCAAGCTGCGACTCGTGTCTTTATCTTGATGAGACTGAAAGGACCGATCTTGATTGCATGCCTGTAAGTGCCGATAGTGAAGAGACTGCCCTTTGGGATGATGATAGTCGATCACTTGTCAATGAGGAGTTTGTAAAACCATATAATTATGCTTATGAGAATAGTCTTTATGGTCTTTTCAACAAACAAACTCAGAAAACTCGTGAGGAAGTGTTTCTAGAATGCAAACAAAAGAGAATTTAATGGAAGAAAGCATTTGCCCCTAAGAAATCTAATGTTTACAAATACATAAACTACCTCCCTCTAGATGAATCTAAAAGCAAGAGTAGGAAAAAATTAGGTATTCTTAAACACCACATAGATAATGTTAAATCTATTGTTGAAAGAGATTGGGCAAAACGTGAAAATGCTGAGTGGCAATGCTCGATTCCTCAAGATATTACCTTGCTTGTGAAAGAACTCTTAATTCCAAACACGGCGTTGATTAAAGAAACTGTTCTTCAACTTGAGGAGTTCATTCGGACTGAAATGTATGATGATTTAAAATACGTTGAATCTCTTGAGAAACACCTTGATGATCTTCAAGTGGAGAAGTCTGATTTTTCAGATGAATTTGATTTACTCTTGCAAGAATGCGTTTCTAAAGATGTTATGTGTGCTTATTTTACATCTTGTGCTGATATTGATGAATATTCTGATGTTGCATGCAAATATCTTGATAAGATCAAAGATTGTGAACGTCTTAAAATTGAGCTTTCGAAACGTAAAGAAAATGTTGATAAAAAGGCTTTTGAGTTACTTCAACACAAAACTGATTTCCTTCAAAAACATTATCATTCTCTTGAACTTGCTTTGCAAAAAGACGTTGGTAGTTTTCCACATGATAATAAATTGCAAGAAAAACTTTCCCAAACGTTTCGAGAAATGAATGAACAGAATTTGGAAATTAAAGGGTTGAAAGCTTAGTTACAAGACAGGGACATAGCGATAGCAGAGTTGCAGAAACTTGTTGCTAAAATGGGTGGGAAAGTCGTGGAACCTAGCATTAAGAAACCTGTTGTTAGACAACCCAATGCTTCTAAAGTGAATAGATCCTCTATCTTGGGAAAACCATCTGCTTTATCAAATTCCTCATTTGCAAAACCTGTGTTTGCCCCCAAGATGGACGGAAAGGAAAGGTTACCACAGAAACAACCCATAAGGAATACTATAGCACCAAGCGTTAAGCACAATAATGTGATTAAACCAGGGATGTATAGAATGCCCACTAAGCCCACAAACAAAGATACTCACTCGCCTCAGACTTCTAGAAACACTAATATTTGTATGTATTCTACTACAGGAATAGTCACCACTACTAGTGTTTGCCGGCCTCAGCTTAAGAGCACTCAAGTGAATGATAAGGTCTGGAAACACAAGAATCAAGGGAAGATGAAGGAAGTAGAAGAACACCCTATGAATTTGAATGTTTTTAAGAATAAAAAGTCTGTTATCGCATGTAATGACGATATGAATGATGTGAATGATTTGAATGCTATGAATGTGAAATTTGTTTGTGTCAAATGTGGAAAGTGTGCTAATGCTAATCATTCTATGTGTGCTATGAATAAAGTCAAAGGTGTAGATACTAGAACTAAGAAGCAAGTTGCAATGCCTATTAGAGCTAGTCAATCCAAACGCAAAGTGAACCATTCTGGTGCCACCCCCACTAAGATAAGTAATGCAT
Organism: Glebionis coronaria; assembly: GCA_025667525.1. NCBI lineage: Eukaryota > Viridiplantae > Streptophyta > Magnoliopsida > Asterales > Asteraceae > Glebionis > Glebionis coronaria. The sequence continues at coordinate 523,332,886 of CM046875.1, forward strand.
CAGACTCCACCACTAAGAACCCTAGAAGCAAAATTAAGGAATTATATGAGTCTGCTAGTAAGTCTTGGAAATGGTGGTTTGCTAATCAGTGTCCTCTCGGATATAAATGGATGCCTAAAGTTAGGACTGAAAATGTGACTACGAGTGTTAGTATGCCTTTAAATGTTGCTAAGGACACTAATGATTCTATAATCACAAATATTGTGGTATCCAATTTAGCAAATTCTCCATCGTGTTCTAACTCTTCTGCAGGTGATACAAATAATTCTCTTCATACTGGACTCCGGATGCACGAAGCACATGACGGGGAATCTCAAGCTTCTAATTAACTTCGTGGAGAAGTTCCTGGGTACGGTCTGATTCGGAAATGATCAATTTGCATCGATCCTAGGATATGGAGATTTGGTTCAGGGGAATATTACGATCAAAAGGGTATAATACGTCGAAGGGCTCAATCACAATCTTTTCTCGGTTGGTCAGTTCTGTGATGCGGATTTGGAGGTTGCTTTCAGAAAGAAGACATGTTTTGTTCGTGATTATGATGGGAATGACTTACTTGCCAGTACACGGGGTACTGATCTTTACACAATTTCACTTCAAGACACAACTTCACCAACTCCAATTTGCTTCATGGCTAAAGCTTCAACGACTCAGGCATGGTTATGGCATCAACGTCTTTCTCATCTCAACTTTGACGCCATCAACTTGCTTTCCAAGAAAGATATTGTGAGAGGCCTTCCAAGTTTGAAATTCATCAAAGATCATCTTTGTTCTTCTTGTGAACTTTGTAAAGCTAAAAGAAGTAGCTTCAAAACAAAGACTACACCAAGCTCAAAAGGACGGTTAGATCTTCTTCATATGGATCTGTGTGGTCCCATGCGTGTTCAGAGTATCAATGGAAAGAAATATATTCTAGTAATTGTCGATGATTACTCAAGGTACACCTGGACACACTTCTTGAGGTCCAAGGATGAAACACTCGATAATCTCATCAGCTTCCTTGAACTGATACAATGTGGTCTTCAAGCTCAAGTTAAAGTGGTTCGTACTGACAAAGGTACAGAATTTTTGAATTCAAAACTGAGAAACTATTTTGAAGCCGAAGGTATTGAACATGAAACATCTATTGCTCGAACACCCGAACAAAACGGAGTTGTTGAAAGACGAAACCGTATTTTAGTTGAGGCTGCTCGAACATTATTATCCGCTTCAAAACTTCCACTATACTTTTGGGTCGAAGCCGTGTCAACCGAATGCTACATACAAAACCGCTCCTTAATTATCCCAAGACATGAAAAGACACCATATCACATAATTCATGATCGAAAACCTTCACTCAAACACCTTTATGTTTTTGGATGTACTTGTTACATTATTCGAGATGGTGAAAATTTGGATAAGATGAAAGAAAAAGGTGATGCATGTATTCTTGTGGGATATGCAACTCAGTCTAAGGGATATAGAGTGTACAACAAGAGAACAAAATTGATACTCGAGACTATTCACATCCTATTTGATGAATTACAAGAGATGGCACTTGAACAAAACAGTTTAAATCCCGGTCCACAACGACAAACGACTTCCGTTCACAACCGCACGGAACTCGAAACTCAAGACCACAGCAATGAACCGTCAAGTTCAACGCTAGTTCCAGAAAATGTTCCTAGAGCTGATATGACAGTCGACACGACAATTGAAGAGTTGGAAATGTTATATGGACCAATGTATGATGAATATTTCACGGGGGAGAAACAAGTTGTATCGAAGTCTTCCGCTGTCACTCATGATATGAATGATGATACCGATCATCGTTAACAAATGGATACAACTTTATTTACTTCAACACGGGTTGCTGCAGATTTACCTCCTCAGAATATCACTTCAACAATCGATCCTACAACATCCACAACTACTGCCATTGCTCCAGAGAACACACATCAAGCAGACGATGCATTATCTGACGAAGACGAATTTATCAACCCATTCGGTACACCGGTACACGAAACTGGAGAGTCTTCCACTCGCCATGTTGATCCGTCAAATATGCATACATTCTACCAACGACATCCTTCAACACATCATTGGACCCGAGATCATTCTTTGGTTCATGTAATTGGAAACCCTTCACAGCCCGTTCGTACAAGACGACAACTTCACACCGATGGTGATGTTTGTATGTTCGCACTCGCCGTGAGTTCAGCTGAACCGAAAAACATCAAAGAAGCCATGGCTGATCATGCTTGGATTGAATCGATGACGGATGAACTTCAACAATTTGAAAGACTTAAAGTCTGGGAACTTGTTGACAGACCATATGATGTAACACCATTAAATCTTCGATGGATCTGGAAAAACAAGATGGATGAAGAGAACACGATCATCAAGAATAAATCTAGGCTTGTGGCTAAAGGGTATGGACAGAAAGAGGGTATTGATTTCGAAGAATCATTTGCACCAGTAGCTCGAATGGAAGCGGTCAGGATTTTTCTTGCTTATGTTGCACATAAGGAATTCATTGTCTATCAAATGGACGTAAAGACGACGTTTCTTAACGGTCCTTTGAAGGAAGAAGTCTATGTCACACAGCCGGAAGGATTCGTCAATCCTCATTATCCTGACATGGTGTATCGTCTCCACAAAGCACTTTATGGACTCAAGCAAGCTCCAAGGGCGTGGTACGACGATCTCTCGAAATTTCTGGTCTCCAAAGGTTTCTCAAAAGTTTCCATTGATTTAACTTTGTTCACTTATAAATATGGGGATGACATTTTGCTTGTGCAGATTTATGTTGATGACATTATTTTCGGGTCTACAAACCCAAAACTTTCAAAATGGTTTGAAAAAGTAATGCACAACAGATTTGAAATGTCTATGATGGGCGAACTAAAATTATTTCTAGGAATTAAAGTTCACCAATCCTCAAGTGGTATATTCATTAACCAAGCTAAGTATTGTTAAGAGATATACACAAAGCATGGTATGACATCATGTGACCCATTGGGACACCATTATCAACCACATCCCTAGATGCTGATTTGGAGGGTTTACCCATAGATCAAACGAGATATCGTTCCATGATCGGGTCCCTCATGTACTTAACAGCAAGCAGACCTGATATTCATCATGCTACATGCTATTGTGCACGATATCAAGCACGACCCACTGAAAAGCACCTCAAGGAGGTTAAACGGATCTTTCGGTACCTTAAGAATACCATTCACATGGGACTTTGGTATCCGAGGGAAACCGGTTTCTTTTTAACGGCCTATTCAGATTTTGATCATGCAGGGTGTCTTGATACACGTAAAAGTACTTTAGGTGGTGCACAATTTCTAGGTCAAGATAAGCTTGTGGGATGGTCTTCCAAGAAGCAGGATTGCACGTCACTTTCATCAGCCGAAGCGGAGTTTGTGTCTCTATCTGCGTGTTGTGCTCAAGTTCTTTGGATGAGAACACAACTCACGGATTATGGCTTCCACTTTGATAAAGTACCTATGTATTGTGACTCAAAGTCGGACATAGCCATCTCCTGCAATCCGGTACAACATTCCCGCACGAAGCACATTGATGTCAGATATCACTTCATTAAAGAACAAGTTGAAAAGGGTATTGTTGAATTATACTTTGTTGGAACTGATTACCAATTAGCTGACTTGTTTACAAAAGCTCTTTCGAAAGAGAGGTTTACGTATCTTGTTAGGCAAATTGGTATGAGATGTTTGACTCCAGCAGAACTGGAGATTCTGGCAAAGAAGCCTGCTTGATTCATCTATCAAACATCTATCTTGTAAATATTAATGAAAAAGCAAAATATAAAATTAAAAAAAAATTAATAAAATCTTTGATAAACCAAGAATATTCTTCTCGACATGTCTTTCAGTATCGATAATATGGACGTACCTAGAAATGTCGCTCAATAACGACACGTGTATGTACATAAAGCTCGAATGAAAGTTGTAAATATTTTTCAAAACATGTCATTTCTTTTAATACAGGAAATTGTCTATTTTGGACAATATTTCCAAACAACGGGTAGAGCAATCTATCTTGGGTTGAGCTTGTCACAAAACATTCAACGTTTTGAGCTCAACACAATGGCTTGTAATCACTTTCAGATTGCAACCCGGAACTATATTCACGGGGGAGTGTACGATTTCGTGCCCTTACCCTTAGCAAAAGAAGTTAAATCTTCTTACACTTGAGTGGATTCGTCAAGACATTCAAAGTCTATGAACTCAAGTTTATGCTTTAGAAAAACCTCTTCGCCAAAAAGAAATAGGATTTTTCAAAAAGCGTTGAACACAATTTTTTCAAGAATTTCTCAATGATTATTCAAAATCTTTCAAAAAATTGTGTGTTCAACAACTCCCATCCTCACAAAGCGAAATGTGGATCATATCCTCACAATGACAATTCAATTGGATCAATTTTTGAGGGGGAGCATTTTAAATTCATTCAAAAGATTAACACATCTTTCTCCCGAAGATTTTAAAGACTATTTTTGAAAATATATTTTAATCAAATTTGGTATCTCTAATATCAAAAGATTTTATATATTAGAGATAGGGGAGAAAATATGATTAAAAAGTGATCTAAAGACTCAAACACTCATGGTAATGATCAAATACCCACAACATCTTTAATTCATGATGTTATTGGTGTCAAAAGGGTGGTTAGGTTTAAGTCCTATGATCCAACCAGAACCGGAGGGATCTTCCCAGGGACAATCTAATAGATTATTAAAAGTCCTTAGGAAAAATGGAGTAGAATGTGAACGAAGTTGAATGCCGACTAAGTACTGATGATAGCAATGGAACAATCACAACAAGGTGCTATTAATGATGTCTTGGTAAGCATTGAAGGGGTTGAAGAATGAAAAAGAAATGTAAGGATAAAGGGTGTAAAGAAAGAAGCACTCCATACAACTTAGGCAGAAACCGGGTCAACTCATCATGAAGACAAACTCATCATGGACCCAGTGATGTGAAACACAACCCTTTCCTAGCTACTCAGGCTTCTCTCAAAAGAAGTTTGTTTTATTGTCACGGAGATCAACACGACTTCTATTGACTTTCTCACTCCGAGATAGTTGATTTTGAATAGGTGGCATCTGCTCCAGCCTCCGACCACTAAAAGTGCACAAATCGAGTCTAGAGCCAAGAGATCAATCAAATCTCGTTAGGACACACGGATGAAGATCAAGAGAGTCCTACGCTATATCCTTGTGATATTGCTAGAACACTCAGAGTGATACTACTTAGTATTCACAATGATGAGTGGAAATCCTTCCAGTGTTAACATCAAACAGCACTGCGATAGGTCATATGCAAGATTCTTAAGAATGGAACATATGTAAAATTGAAAAGCAACAGTGGTTTGATTCTGAATTGATTCAAATTCGTTTCAGGTTTCTACGCAATATCTTTATGGTCTTGCCAGAACATTCAGAGTGATATTCATTAATATTCACAGTGACGAATGGAAATCCTTCTAGCATTAACATCAAACAGCGCTACGGTAGGTGACTTGTGAGATTCTTATGAATCAAACTTGTGTCAACTAGAAAGCAACAATGGTAAGATTCTTAATGAATCAAACTTGTTCCAGGAATTTGAATTGACGACTTTAATCAAGCGGATGTTTATCCAATTGATTCACTCTTTATGTTCGCAGTCTTGCTTTGAGACGGTCGAGTAAAGAGAACAGCTAGTACAGCCGTGAAACCCTGTCAAGGAGATTCTTAATTGAATCTACCTAATCACAGGTACGGTATTTAATATCGTATAACGGTCTTCACCGACCGGAGGTAAAACGCTACCGATTTAGGACGAATGTCAAAGCCATTCAGTCCGTGTCTATGTTTTGTCTCGAGAAGGTGGCGTCACGGTGTACTCAGCAAAGTCAAAGATTCAAAACCACATATTCATGCCCAAAGACTTGTCCAACAATTAATAGTGTGAGCATCTGGATATAGACACAAGATTGCAAGATGGCAATGACAAGTCAAGGATGATTTGAAGATCTCAAGACTAAAAGACAAAGTCGAAAGACACCGACAAAGGCTCAAAGATCACAGCAAGAAGGAACAAGACTACTGTTACACGTTCAAGACTCATTTATGACGAGATTCGTAATCTCTATTGATCTCCAAATATCAAAAGGGTATGACCTCACATTGGGGGAGATTGTTAGCCTCAAAATATTGAGTCAAACAAGAATGCTCGGTCATAGGTTATTATTGTAACATTAATTAGAACGTTGTAATATGTAGTTAATTAGTCGTGGTTTACAGGCTTGGATTTAAACTAATTAAAGTCCAAAAGACAAGCCCGGCCCAATATATAGCCCATTAAAGCCCGCATGTGGGTGGACTATATATAATACCCTCCTAGCATGTTAGGAGGGTAGGTTGTTCACTTTATTCTTTCCTTAATCTAATTTTCAACAAGTTAATCATCTCCTTCTCTCTACTTTCTCTCACTACTTTCTCTCTCTAGTAATCCATCTCTTTTCATCTATTTTCTATCTATAATCATCTAAATATATGGGACAACAGGTTGGGTAGCCTTTTTACAACGGGTCAGGCTGCTTTGAAATCCGCCTCTTGCAAAGTGACAAAACACAAAAAATCATACATTGAAAATCAGCACGTGTTTATCCTTTACATTTGATACCTTCGGTTTCCTTGCACCTAAAGCGGTGGAGTTTCGGAAGAGAATTCAACGCGTTATGAATAGCAACGTTATAACACCTAAATCCATAGATATGATTTTTCATATAATTTGTTTCGCTATTCAAAAAGTACTTACGACGCAGCTTATTGCTCGCTTGCCTTATACATCTGTGTAATTAGATATGAATCATAATAATAATAAAAAAGTTAAAAAAAACACCTAAATTTGATCTTATTATAATATCTATGTCCATGCAAATATCAAATACAATTTCTTGATTTCATAAGCAATTAAGCATACTAATGTCCCTCATAAACTTAAAATACATTTTTGATGTTTCTTATTGGTACAAGTTCACTAAAACCTTTTGTATATATGGTTATTATGTAGTAAAATAAACTAAAAATTTACCATTTTTTTAGTATAAAGTGTGTTTTGAAAATATTTGTTACATAGTTATAAAGCAAAATAAAGTGGGGATGACTTTTCACGGTGAGTGAAAAACTTACGCGTGAGTTGCCAACCCAGTTGAAAAACTTAATGTGGTGGAGTTCTGACTTAGATGAGTTACACACTTAGTGGGCCTATTTTTTGTATAATTAAATTTTATAGTTTGTGAATGTGTTGGGTATTTAGTGGAGTAAGACGTGACGATGAGTTTACCACTGCCAGTAAAGTTGAAAGATAAATTGAGTGAGTGGAAAGAAAAATCTAATATGACGCTAACATGAAAATAAGTTTTTCATCCACTATTCTATCTATTTAGCCATAGAGAGAAAGTGGAACATGCAAAAATCGAACAAGGTAAAAGACCGCTTAACCACTAAATAACCATTCATTTCTTGTACAACAACAAACTTTATTTATCTTTATAACAAAGTAAGATATAGTATACTGAATCTTTACAAAATTACACTCTTTACATATTGGATTCTTTAACATTTCACGTAACGTTTGATACATCGTAATGAAAGTTAAAATGTAAAACATTATTACGATGAAATGAAAAAATTTGTGTTTGTTTGTACCTACGTTATGTAATAGATTATTCATTATTACATACAATCAGTTATTATGTCAAAAACCAGTATTTTCATTTATTAGAGAACCTGGCTTCTTTTCATTATGTCGAATTACATAAAAACTACTTATTAATTACCCGCCAAACAATAGTATACATAATGAAAGAATATTTTAGATTTTATTATTAATTACATTTTATTCTATCTTTACAAACAAATATAATTACAATCATAATGCATTATTTTTTTTACTTTTGTAACACCCCTATTTTTACCTTGGCACAGCGGAATAATATTTTTGAGGTATTACTTCATGATATGAAAACATAGTAACAGAAAAACAACTCAAAAGAGTGTTTAAATAAACTTTATTTTATTTTTATAATTTATCATTCAAAATCAGATATTTTCAATAAACAACTTGTACATACTTTGTACAATCACAGGTTCCCGAGATCTAGAAAATAGGTTTGAATGATAAAAATTCCCAAGTCTACATCTCTTCACGTCATCATTATGCTGCTCCATGTTATCAATTATCAAAACCTGAAATATATGCTTAATGTCAACATAAAGGTTGAGTGAATTCATAGGTTTAAAAATAATTTGAATACAAGATCCTTTTTCTGAGCTACGTTATTATTCGCCCGTAAAATCAATTAATAAATGCACTAGGCTTATGATACCGCGACTAGACATATCAGAAACCCACAATTACCCTTATGAGGAAGTCTGTCAAACTATCCTGCATAGCAAAATAAAGTATGCTTGTTTGACCACTGAGGTGCTAGCAAGTGCGACTTGCCCAGACATGAGATGTCAGTCTCTAAATAGTACTATTTACAATATTAGCACTCATTTCTAGAAAATGATTAATTGTTCATAATTAAAAATAGACTTTCAAGGCAACAGTAAACATAATGTCAATAATTATTTCTGAGAAGCATACCAAAAACAATTGTATTCTATTTTAGCATATATTCTCCTCACGGGTTTTCAAATCATTTAAAAGTAATATACTTTAGTGAGGCTACGAACTCACCTTAGGTCTAGTAAATCTTGTCAGGCTTATATCGCACAGAATAACTTGAGCTAACAAACAAGAACTTGATCTTACACCAACCTGTTTTTACATATTTGGTATATTATTAAGTCTTTGATTTTGGAGTTCAACATTCTTGTTATTTTATTTATGTATTCTTGTAATTGTGATAATATTGTATCATTATTCGGGCCATTCTACTTAGAAACCATTCTATAAACGTTTGAGGAGCGAGAAACTTTAAATCGTAAACCCAACCACTCAGTCAAAACGTAATATCGAGATGGAACATTTTTGTACAAAGTTCCCTACTAACATGATACATAGTAATATTTTTTTAGAAATCTCTTCAAATGTTGGTATGTTTTCTTGTATTTATATCTTTTATCCTTTAATTTCATAATTGGCAAAAATAGTCCTTATACTTTATAATAATTTAGAAAGTATGTTTCATTATACAGTTTTTTTATTCATATAATTTTATAAATTACTTAAATGATCTTTTAGGTTTATAATTTAAGAATTAATACCTTTTTAACACTTAATTTCATAAGTTTAGCATATTTACACTTTTAACCCCTTAAGTGTATAGTTTTTAATATTTACAATTTCAACCCTCAATATTTAACCTTAGTGTCTCAAACTTTCCAACATTTATTTTTATAGCTTTAACTTTTATAAAATGACACTTTTGGCCCAAAATGTTAAATAGTTTTAAAAATGACAGTTTTAATCCTTATACTTGTAAAAATCATATAACTAAATGTATCAAATGATCTAGGATTTTAAAACAAAGTTTCAAAACACATTTATAATCATAATAACAACATTTCGTTAGAATTATAGCTCTTGAAATAGACTTTTGCTCATTGTTTCATGTAAAATACAAAACTAGGATTTTAAGACATCTTTAGCTTATAACTTTCATTTAAATTGATGAAATGACTTAGTTTCTTTTAGATTATCTTTCTAAAATAATTTTGGCATTATAAAAAGTCTAATATATCATTATAACAAGATCAAAGCTTTCTTAACATAAAAATTACCTAGGTAGCTCCAAAATGGCTCCTTATGACTTCTTATGAACACTACTTGCTATCAAAGCTTCAAAAGCTTCAACGGCTTCCTTCTAGACCTAGTTTCTGGTCTTGGGGGATTTCCTAGAACGTTTATAGAAGTGAAAATGTATAATGGGTAGGAGACACTAAAAAAACGGGGTGCGAGTTTCAAATGAAGACTATACGCCTCTATATATACTTGTAGCAAGACTTAGCCTCTAAGTTCTCTCCTAGGACGTGTAAGATAGATAGGAGAGTGACTAAGGTATGCTAGTGAATCTCTACACAAGTTTATAAGTCCTAGATTTGATCTAATCTTCACTTGTGTCTAATATAAGGTCACAGTAACATTAGGATAGGAATGGTGATATGTAGCAAGCAAGGAGGTGATTCACCTACTTGTAGACACTTCTAAAATATCTTAGGACTTATAAATATCTGGTTTTCAAAGTTGTAATGGAGGGAAATGGTTTAAAAATGTGTTTTGGAGGTAAAATACAAAATCGGGTTTAAAAACTAGGGCTTGTAACATATGGTTTGTGTTTTTGGTGATTAGGGACTTAATAAAGTGATTAATGAATGATTAGGGCTTAATTAGGGTTTAGAAATTATATTTAAGAGATTTAGGTCCTTGGTTTGACGTTTAGCAAAGGTTTGATGTGAAAATGGGAAGTATATTTATGTAGATTAGGATTTTCTAATGATCTAGGGTTTAATCTTAGTAAATGTGATTATCCTCCTCTTAGCTACTGATGTAAGCTTAATTAAGGTCCTAGACATTGTGTCTTAAGTGTCCAAAGAGTTCTCACACTTGGTTTAATGGTTTAGTTTAGGTAAACATGTCTAAAGGGTGAAAATACTTATTTTGACCTAATTTACAAGTCATGCATTGAAATCTTGTACCTTGTGCATTAGGGTACTTGTACATTGTCTTATCATAATCTTATAACCTTAATGAAGTCCTATGAGTATTTGTAGACTTGTTCTAAAAGACTAGGTAATGATTCCATGTGGATTTCTTAATATAAGGGTTTCTATATTATTAAGCCTAATGACTTTCTATTTTAGGTAATTAGGGTTTATATCTTAGTGTAAGATTATTCTAAGTCTTATATAGTATGTTTATGACTTCTATAGGTTCTACTTTCTTAGTTTAAGGTTTTATATAGGGTAATCATAATCTAGGGTTAATTTTGGGAGCTTAAGTTTATATGCTTTGAAAACTTGTACTTTATGCTTTAATAATTTGTAACTTAGTTTAAAATAAATGTATTACTTTAATATGATACTTAGTTGAGTTTTATAATTAGTTGAAAAAAGTTAGAGTTTAATTCATTATAGAATGGTTTTTATATACTAATCTTGGTTTTAGGTCATTTTCTTGTAATTAGCTTGAGATTAGTGAATATTAGAACTTTGTCATTGATTAACTTTTCTTTATATAGTAGAATAGAATTATTATATTGTATTGATTATAGATTCCTAGTTCTTGTATAATTGCATTGCTTAAAATATTATTTATAAAGGTTTTTAGGTGATGATCTAGACTATTATGTACACTTATTTGTACTTTAGCTTTGTATAACTTATTCTTGCTTATTCTTTATATAACTTTATACTTTCTATATGATATTATAATCCTTATTCTTATTCATTGTTTACTTGTTCATATGTATTATGTATTTATACTTTTGTCATCTTTGAGTTCATTATTTATTTATAGGGATTCTAGGGTTTCTAAAGAAATTTAGGGTATCATTATATTTCTTGAAATGTTCTTATTTATAAGTATAATTGTTAAATTACTCATAAACTTATACTTGTTATGTTTACAACATATAGGAATATGTTGATATGGTAGTTCAGGTTGGGAAAAGTAGTTCATCTTACCAAGTAATGCATAAAAAGCAAAAATTTCTAATGTATTTTCTATTTCCATTAAACATAATATATATCATACTTGTGAAATTTATGGGTTGTCATAGCCTCTTCCCTTTAAAAAAATCTCGTCCCGAGATTACAACAATAAGGCAGTGTACTAAAGACAGATATAGTTCTCGCATTCTTAAATTCCTTCTAATATTCCGTTCATATACTAATGAATACGACTTATATGTTGTCATTTATCTTCAATCAATCTCTTCTATTAGAGTTATTATAAATGAACATTTATAAAGTGTTAATTTATATTTTAATCATTAAGATCGTAACGTAATCTATAAAGATTGTTATGATAAATAAAAAGCGTACATAAGTTCTTTTAAAATACGAAAGGAAGTATGATTATTTAAAATCAATGAGTCACAGTTTAATTAAAATCATGAATTGATTATCGCCTTTTTCAAAATTAACGAGGTTTACAAGGAAAAGATTTTTTTAAGTTTATATTAAGAAAAGAGATTATTCTCGATAAAGTTCTCTCAAAATTTACCATTTAAATTTAGTAGATAGTTACTAGTTATTACTTACAATTTATAAAGTTTTATTCTAACAATATCTCTATAGGATAAGTGTAATTTCATGTAATATAATGCATACATGGAGTGTGAATTTCTAATATCTGGATAATTCTCTCACTTTAACCATAGATACATATAAGGGATAATATTCTTCTTAATGTATTTAAAACTATATATATTGGTAGGTCAACAGATTATTTTGGGTATAATCTTATCAAAGTCTCTATATCGTTAGTAAAATACAATTGACAATAATCCGGATGGCATTATGTCTTAAGAAATACTGAGAAATCTTATTACTTGTTCATAACTTTCTTTATAAGGGAAATCAAGGTTTTGAACATTCATAAGTTTAGATTTTTCATTCTTGTTAAAATATAAAGATCAAATACATAATATATTACAAATGAGTTGTACTATCAGGTAATAAAATAACACTTACATGAGATGTAACTAAAACACATAAATTTTATTGATAAAACTCACATATATTCATTACATTTATTTATTTACAAGATACGGAAAAAGAAAATTTAGAAATTAGCCTTGCTCCAACAGTATCGTGTTTGATGACCTTTCTTGAAGCAATTCTGACATTTAGCTAGGCAAGATCCTTTGTGATGTAGTAGACATTTTACACAAAGAGGAAGCTTTCCAGCATAATTTTTATGTCCTAGTGTTTTGGGAATTCTAAAGGAGTTAGGATTTGGGTAATATAAGTAAGAAAAATAGGGATTATTGGAGAAATTTAAGGGATTGGGTTTCGTTTCAGTAGATTCTTCTTCTTCTTCTTCACTAAGTTTACGTTTATGAGTGTTTGATCCTTGCACAGGATTGTGCTTGATTACGTGATCCATTAATTTTTGAGAAATATTGATGGCTTCTTCTAAACTTTGGGGTTTAGAGATAGTAATCATTTTCTTGAATCCTTGGGGAAATACTTTAATAAAAGCTTTCATCATTCTTTGGGAATTAGTGATAGGATATAATTTAGCTAACTCTTGAAATTTTCTCAAATAGGTATTGAGATAATTTCCTTGTGTCACTAAATAGAAAAAAAAAATCCTTTTTCACTTTCTCGATTTCTATGGAGGGATAATATTGAGTCATTAAAAGGCACTTAAAATCTAACCACTTCATCTTCTGAGCTTCTTCTATTCCAACGAGTTGAGAATAGTAATTCCACCATGATAATACTTCAGTAGTTAAACTATTAACATCAATCTTTACTTTACGATCTTCGGCACAACTACTTTGGGAGAAAATCGTCTCAATTCTATCAATCTAATGAGTGATACTAATAACATCTTCGGTTCCTTGAAATTTATATAACTGACTAGTTATAAAAATTTCTGTTGTAGTCGTATTCTTTACTATCTTAAAAGTTGGTATTTCTATAGCTGCAGCAATTCCATCGTTAATTATTTGTTGAACTCCTTCGGGAGTTAAGGTAGAAGATATTGATGTCCTTAAATGTATCATTCTGAATTTAGAAGACAAATTTTTTTTAAGTTTAGATATACTTGTCCTTGAGCATTTGCCATATGTGTATACATACAACGCTTTACGAGCATATTTTTTTTTCAAAAATTTAGAGATACTTCCTACAAGATTAGGGAATAGGTTTATAGGGTTACGTAACTATTAACTTGTTCCTAAGTTTATTTATCCTTTATTTAGATTAATACTTTCTTTTAACCAAATAGACTTGAGAAGTCCTTTTTAGTTTAAGATAATATTTTTCCTTTGCTATAATTCTTTTAAAGACTTATACTTTGTCAAGTATTTCTATTTTATAGAATGATATGCAAATAAAGAAAATAATTTTTTTATTTATTAACAATCCACTTTGCTGACAAGCAAGCTTTTTTGTTACATAAAAGTAAAAACCGAAAGCTAAAATATTTACAAGACTTTTAGGAAAGCTGAAATATTTTTGAGTTGGTTTACTCCTTTTTCTTGAGATCTTTGATTATGGCTAAAAGTTCTTTGATATTGTCTTGATGTCGTACTTGAATATCTTCAATAAGCTTCTCTATTGTTGCCATTCTTACTCGGGCTAAGGTGATTTCCTCATCATGCAACCTCTGCTTATCTAGTAATTCATAATTCTCATTGCTTACTTTTATTAAATCCTTTTCCATAGTTTTCATTTTCTCTTGCATTACCGTCTTTCCATATTTAAATCCTTCAATTTCATATTCTAGATCTTAAATACGCATAGGAGGCACTTCGCTAAAATAGTTGATCATATTCTCCATTTTTTCTACAAATGTATTTTGGGTATTTGGGATATTATTGGATGCTTGGGATGAAGAAGTTTGATAATGCAGAATTGGTATATTATTTGGTTGAGGATTATTTTCTGGAGATAAAGGATTAGGGTAATTATTATTATTAGCAGAAAGGGATAGTACTAAAGGTTTAGGTAAATCCATAAGGTAAATATTTTTTGGATCCGAATCTGATATGACGATAGATGAAAATAAGAAGACATATTTCTGAAGACGTCGATAAAATAAATTATTTATATCAGTATTTAGTATATAACTTACACATACTATCACATCATATTATCATTTAAAGAAAATCATTTCTTAAAATTATTACTTACAATTTTTGTAGCAGCAAGGTTTTGATGCGAAGATTTTCACTTAGAATTTATTTAAGAAAATCAGTTATAGTTAAGATTTTAATTTCTTGTTCTCTATAACTGTAGCTCTGATGCCACTCTGTAACACCCCCATTTTTACCTTGGCACAGCGAAATATTATTTTTGGGTATTACTTCATGATATAAAAGCATAGTAACAGAAAAACAACTCAAAAGAGTGTCTAAATAAACTTTATTAAATTTTAATAATTTATCATTCAAAATCAGAGATTTTCAATAAAACAACTTGTACATACTTTGTACAATAACAGGTTCCCGAGATCTAGAAAATAGGTTTGAATGAAAAAAATTCCCATGTCTATATCTCTTCACGTCATCATTATGCTGCTCCATGTCATCAATTATAATATATGCTTAAATTCAACACAAAGGTTGAGTGAATTCATAGGTTTAAAAATAATTTGAATACAATATTCTTTTTCTAATCTACGTTATTATTCGCCCGTAAAATCAATTAATCAATGAACTAAGCTTATGATACCATTAATCACCTTGACTTTGCCTGACTGCAATTTTACGGTATATCCCTCTTTTTCAAGAGTTCCCAGCGATATCAAGTTTCTTTTTAATTAAGGAATATACCTGACATTGTGTAACACAAAACTTGACCCATTTTTCAGTTGTACCTTTACCTTGCCAATACCCCTGATCTTACACTCCATGTTGTCTCCCAATAGTGCCCTAGCCCCATCGTATTCCAGAAAATCAAAAAATACATCTAACCTAGGTGACATGTGATATGAACCTCTTGAATCCATGATCCAATATAGCAGTCTCTCTACACTCATCACCATCATCACCTTAGAACCGTCATAAATCGAACCACTAGAGCTTGGTTAATCATCTTTTTTACCGTAACCTTTTGACTTCTTGCGATTATTCTTCGGACAGTTTCTTATCAAGTGCTCCTCAGATTGACAAATTAAGCATTTTAATCTTCCACCTCGAGAATTCGATCTTGACTTTCCCCTTGACTAATGTGAATCCTTGCGACCAATTCTTCCCCTCACATATAACCCTTCACCATCATCCCCTTCGCCTTGGACCTTTCTTTGATTTCCTTTGAATTTAGTGTGGTCATCACATCCTCCAAAGTCAAAGCTTCCCGTCCATAGAGCAAGGTATCCACAAAGTTTTTGTATGATTTTGGTAAAGAAGTGAGTAATAATAAAGCAAGATCTGCATCCTTGAATTTTACCTCAATATTTGCTAAATCAAGAACAATTTTATTGAACACGTCTATATGCTCGGAAATCTTTTGTCCAGTCGGCATGTAGAATGTATACAACTTCTTCTTCATGTACAACTTGTTGGCCAATTACTTTTTCATGTACAAAGCCTCGAGCTTTGACCAAACCCCCGCTGCAGTCGTCTCCCCGGTAACTTCTCTAAAAACCTTGTTACCTAAACACAAAATCATGGCACTGTGAGCTTTCTTGTCAAGCATAGATTTCTCTTCAGCTTTCATAGTCGCGGGTAAAACCTCCTGAGCTGCTTCACATCCATTTTGGATTAACAAAGCACGCATCTTGATTCTCTATAACCCGAAATCACCACTTCCATCGATTTTCTCGATGTCAAACTTGGATCCCGTCATTCTTTAATCCCTTTGTTGATTTGCTAATCCTAGTGAAAAGAACTCACAATCACAAATTAGCAAAGCCCCTTGTGTAATTCCCTTCAAAGTAATATATGATCACGGTCGAAGTGCAGGTAAAAAATAAACCTAATTACCTTATACTAGATAGGGTAAGCGGGTATCGATCCACGAGAAATATATGGTTTTAGTTTAAGTTTTGGGGTGATCACTGATTAATAAAAGTTTTTGTTTTGAAATCTAACAACTAAATTACTCTTGATAATAAAATGTTGATTAAAAATTAAAATAATTATTAAACTGATAATAAAACTAGAGAAAATATAATAAGGATGTAAACAATTAAAAGAAAAATTCAATTCCTTTCAGCTCCTAATATTTATGCTTGATCAAACTTATGGATTATCGAAACTTGTTAATTCGTTTACAAAGATTATTTCGACTTAATATGAATGAATTAATGTCGGCATTTGTTATGTTTATCAATGACTCGTAATAATAAATCTTATATTAATCCAACCAATAATTATGTTTTAATAATTTATTTAGGTACAATTTATATCGATTATACGACCATCTTTTTCTTTAACTAAATAGAATAAGAATGAACCGTTAACTGGTAATAAATTGTCTTGCACAAATAATTAAACATAATATTAAATCAATAAAAATAATTTATAAATAAATTATATGTCAATGTAATAAAAATATGATAACTCAAAAGTAATGAACAAACCATAAATAAAGTTACCGGAAGGAATTACAACAAAATTAGCCGGACATCACTGTGTACCCGACCTGCTTGATCTCAATCATCATAACAATAATACAAGAGAATCTTCTCGTTATAATTGTTTTTTTTCTTTGTATCCTACATCAACAAAAAAAACAGCCCCATTTTTGTTTTATAAATCGCAATGTTGCAGCTTTTTTTATAATTCTTGCGCCCCTTTTACTCCTCACCAAGCCTTCCAATGTTTTTTCTTCTTTGTGCAAATCCTCCATCGACAATTCACTCCCCTTCAATATATATTAGTTTTAGTCGGCTGTTAACGGGCTACTGGGCCAAGTAACTTTTTTTTTCTTTTATTCTTTTGGCATATAATAACTTTGGCCCATTATAAAATAACTCAGCGCCAATAATTGCTCAACCGAAGCCCGGACAAATAAAAGATGACCGAAAATATTGCGACGCGCTCAAATCTTTTTCTTCAATATTTTTTCTTCATTTATCGGCGGTCACAACATCTTTTCTCCAAAAAATTAATAAAGTGTCCATTTTTATTCCACTTCGCTCGTAACCTACATAATCACAAAACACATTAAAAGTACATGTATAACGAAAAATAAATATATAATTATGCAAAATTAACATGCTATTAGGTGTATGAAAAATACACCAATCATACCCCCTCACACTTAACTTAAACTGTCTCTAGTAAAAATAAAATAAAAATATACAAGCATGTTAATTTCATAATTTTTAATCATATCATTGAAATTCTATCAAAAAGATCAAATTTAACTTTTTACACAAATAACCATCCTACATGACAAATAATCCAAAATGATTACCAATATTTTTGTCCTTCTTAAACACTTAGCATAACCATTCCCATTTCATTTAATTTATGTTTCATATAATTAACCATGTGTCCAACGTACCTAATGCACACCCATAATCAATCTAAACATTAATCTAAAACAAGAGGTGAGCACATCATAAGCCATCATACTTTAGCTTATATACTTTCACCTCCTTTCTTTTTAATATTTTTTTCTGTTTTTTTTTTCACTTTACACATAAGCTCTCTTTTTAGCCATCTAGGACCGTTTCTAATACAAGTCATCCGAACGCTTTATACACTCCTTTTAAGTTTGATATAAAGACCAATCATTCAGAAAAATGAATATCTATCCTATAGGTGCATACCAAGACACATTGGCTCATGGGAACCGGTTAAATTAATTCGTTTTAATTAAATGGGAACAACTATACTTCGTGCCTACTGGTACATCATATGATGGAATTATCTACCACATAGTATAATTATACAATGCGCTAAATTAAACTAATCTTCCTAATTTCATTACAACAATACAAGGATTGGGTTATTTCACATAAAATTGTCTCAGCTAAGTGCAATGCTATCCATCATAAAAATTGGCGTCTGACCCATGCTAACAACTAAAGTATCACCTTGCACGGGAGACGAATCAGATAGGCAAGCCCAGCATATGACTACCACCAATAATTATGACTGTTCTCCAACTCTTTTCTAAGGCCACCTTGCGCGGGCGGCGAGCCGAATAAGGTCAGTTCTAAGTGTCCTAGCCCAACTATTACATTACTATATTTCATATAATTTATTCAAACTTTCTACTCGATCTAAGCAAAGGTAAGTAGAGGGAATTCAACCGACGTGTTTTGATCATCTAAATAATACATATGCCTACCTACATGCAAACAATCAAATCAATTTAATAACCAAATTATACAATGGAATCGGGTGCACCTGATAATTATGACCAAATCTTCTAGCTTGCTCCAAAAAATCATCCACAAGCTAATCTTTAGAATCTGCAAACACTCAACAAACATATATGTAGAAGAAACTTGCACATCTAATTAGCACAAGACTCTTATAATGTGATTTAATTTTTTTTTATTTTTTCTCAAAAAATCACATTTTAACCCATTTTGACCAAAAGTTCACACAAAAACATGTAACACATGTGCCCCCCCCCCCCCAAACTTAAAGCATTGCATTGCCCCTAATGCAAAAAAAATTAAATTGAAATTTTGGTTAAAAATCAATTTGACAAACTCACACAAAAACAAAAACCTAACTCACTTTCGTAGGAATCACGGTTGCATTTAGCGTATGCAACAAGCCTTTAAACCACTCGGTAGCCCGACTGGACGAGTTTTGTCTCGTGAGGGTTTGTAGTGAACACACCCACAAAGTTTTAAACACATACAAAAATAAGATAATAAATTGAAAAAGAAAATACACACACTACAAACCACAAACCACGGGTTGCCTCCCGCGAAGCGCTAAGTTTACCGTCTTCAACCAGACATAACTCATATGAGCTATTGAGACGTTTGGGGTGTTTCCAAGTAAACCACATCAACCGTTTCCATCTGATCACTCTTCAACTCAACATACGGCTTCAAACGGTGTCCATTAACTTTAAAAGGCTCTCCACCCACCATATTTTTTATTTCAATGGCTCCGTGTGGAGAGACTTGAGTCACAATGTATGGACCCGTCCATTTACTTCTCAACTTTCCAGGAAAAATCTTAAGTCTAGCATTGAAAAACCAAACTTTTTGACCAACCAAGAAGGACTTCTTGGTGATGTGTGGGTCATGAAAAGCTTTGGTTTTCTCCTTATAAATCCTAGAACTTTCATAAGCATCACGTCTAATCTCGTCTAGCTCAGATAATTGAAGTTTCCTAGAACTACCCGCTTTCTCCAAATCCAGATTAACGGTCTTAATTGCCCATTCAGCCCTATGCTCTATCTCAACCGGTAAATGACACGCCTTGCCATATACCAACTTATACGGTGACATACCAATAGGAGTCTTAAAAGCCGTCCTATATGCCCACAAAGCATCATATAACCTCAAGGATCAATCTTTCCTATCACTACGAACGGTATTTGTTAAAATTCGCTTAATCTCCCTATTAGATACTTCAACCTGTCCACTAGTCTGTGGGTGATACGGGGTAGCTATCCTATGATTAACTCCATAATGTTTCAATAATTTTCCAAATCTAAAGTTCTTAAAGTGGGAACCCCCATCACTAATGATAGCCTTAGGAATTCCATGTCTAGCAAAGATATTCTTCTTAACAAACTTAAGAACTACACTATGGTCATTGGTTCTAGTAGCCTTAGCCTCTACCCACTTAGACACATAATCAAATGCCACTAAAATGTATACATTGTCATGGGAAGTGGGGAATGGTCTCATAAAGTCAATACCCCACACGTCAAAGATCTCAACAACAAGTATAGGATTCATAGGCATTTGATCACGCCTTGAAATCCCTCCAACTTGTTGGTAACGAATACATGCTTTCACAAAAGACTGGGCATCCTTGAATATAGTCGGCTAAAAGAAACCGATTTGTAAGATTTTATGCCTAGTTTTTGTAGCACCAAAGTGTCCACCGCATGCATAAGAATGGCAATGAGCCAATATGTCCATATGCTCATGGTCGGGAACACATCTCCTAACAACTTGGTCAGTACACACCTTATATAGCTCCGGATCCTCCCAAAAATAATGCTTCAACCGGGAGAAGAAGTATTTTCTTTGTTGCTTGGACCAAAAATCCAGAAGCTTTTTAACAGCTAGGTAATTAACTATATTTGCGTACAAAGGAACCTTAGAAACCTCAAATAGGCTTTCATCCGGAAAGCTTTCCTTAATCACATCAGAAGGGTTGAACGGCGGAGGGATAATTCTAGACAAATGGTCGGCAACTACATTTTCTTACCCCTTTTTATCCCGGATTTCTAGATTAAATTCCTGTAAAAGCAAAATCCACCTAAGCAACCTCGGTTTTGTCTCTTTCTTAGTCAACAAATGTCTTAGGGCACTATGAGCGGAAAATACAATCACCTTAGAATGCCCCCAAATAGATGACTAATAACTAGGCTTTTACCTAGTAAGAAAATTATCGTTCTAGTGTTCTAATCGAATTGATCTAGGTTCTATGTGTGACTCAGTCGTTCTTTGGTGGAAACAAAAGTTATGTCGTTGTAGTATATTAAAATGTGCAAAGACGTAAATGTAAATGACGTAAAATTAAAAGCGTTAATTTAAAATGCGTTAAAGTAAAATGGCGAGAAATTAAATCTAAGTCTAATTAAAATTAAATGGTGCAATATTAAAAACTTTGAAAAGTAAAATAATTAAATGACTTAAATTAAAGCGAGACGAGAATTAAAATTAGAAAAAGTATTAAAATGAGAACTTAAAAATTAAACAAGACAAAAATATAAAACAAACTCACCGTCGGAATATATTCCGATCAGACCTCAATCGGAATGTTGATCGGAACCTACCGGAATGCAGTCACCTCCGATCGGAATGATCAAACAACCCCAGATCGGAATGGTGACTTACCTCTGATCGGAATAAGGGATAGACCCTGGTCGGAATGCTGATCGGAACCCTTAGATCAGAATATTGTCACCTATCCTGATCGGAATACCAAACGAGCACCTCGATCGGAATGAGGAATGGACCACCAATCGGAATGCTGTCACAACTCCTAATCGGAATACTCAAATCCCACCCTGATCGGAATACCAAAGCCCTCCAATCGGAATATCAATAACCCTTGATCGGAGTAACTGTCACTTACCCACGATCGGAATGTGCTAGATACCCCCAATCGGAATAACACAAACCCTTTTCCGACCAAGCCAAAGAGCTATGTCGGAATAATAAACCCCTTTCCGATTTACCAGATCGGAATACCGTAGAAAAAGCACAAAATAAGCTAGAAAAATAAGCTATAACTCTACTAAGCACAAGTCTAAAATCCTAAACAAAACCGTATGAGAAAAAGCTAATAAGCTACAATTTAAAGACTTTTGAAACACGAAAAGAAAAAGGTTTACAAAAGACAAACTTTTATATAAAAATAACTTTTATAAAAACTTAAAAAACTTAAAATAAACACAAATAAGCTATAAAAATCAATGATCTAAAACAATCAAAAGCATAAAAACACAATCTTTAATCAAATAAGCAAGATAATAAATACATAAACATAAAGATCAAGCAAGAAAGAAAGGTAGAATGAGAGATAAAAACAAGAAAATTAAAAAACACTTACTTGGAAATTAAAGGTATTAAAAGTGCAAGACAAGTATTTAAATTTGACATGAAAAGTAAATGTGCACAAAAGTAAAGGTGGAAGAACTAGTGTCACTCTAGCCAACAAAACTAATGAAATGAAAATGAGGGGTATTTATAGGAGACTAGGAAGGTGTTTAGAGGAAGCTTCCTCCCCTCCTTCCTTACTTCTTAATTGCACCATTAAGTCCTTCCCTTCTTAATATTTTGTTAATCTTGGACTTTAATGACTTATGGCTCGGGATTTCTTTAAACTCATCTTTTAATTTTTCAATAAAATAGACTTGAGTTCTTCGGCTTTTGATAAACTTCCGTCTTTCGACTTTTTCTTCGATAAATCTTCAGAATTGGTCTTGGACTTCCGTTCTTTTTTCACTCTTGACTTCTTGACTTCGTCTTTCATCTTTTTCTTCAATAAAAGCCCGTAAATGCCGTGTTTTCTCCACTTTTCACAATTTCGTCCTAAATCACAACAAAAACACAAACCACGCATAATTCCGACATAAAAGACATAAAATACACGTTTTGGCTCGGTTATTATTGTAATTAAGTGGTAAAAAGGATGGGTGTTTACACACCTATCAAATCCCCTACACTTGACCATTGCAATGTCCTCATGTAATGCATTAGTTACAAAGCACGTTTATATTTTTCATCATAATCAATCCACCTTGGCCTTTATTAAAGAGATAGAAAACTATAAACATTCAAAGTAAATAAAATTAAGAAATCAAAAACATACCTTGGGTTTTGGAAATGTCATGAATAATCATCATCCTCAAGTTTTCACTTTCTCCAAACCAAGCTTAAAAACGAGATCATTGTTATTATAAGTTAGTAAACTAACACGAACTCATGTGGGCCAATTATTCACTTAGACTCCCTTATTCCTAGGTGTATCTCTTATATTTTATTGATGTCTTGAATGATCACGAAGATGCATTGTTGACTTATTTCGATAGTTATTTAGTCCGAAAATAAAGTGAACGATTTAATCAATAGTTAGCTAAAGGACAAAATCTTTTAAAACTGCTTCTCGGGACCTCATAAAATTCATATCTTGGCATAACTCGCTTCGCGATTTGAGACCTTTCTCGGACTGATATTTGGCAGCGACTTCATACTTCAAACCTTGAGAGACGTTCATGAAAAAAATGGTCTTCTCTTCATAATGGAATTTCTTCACTTGAAGTTTTGACAGATTCATACTTGGACCACGACTTCTTCATTTTTCTCCAATCATTATTTTGGACTTTGATATACAACGATCCGCCTCCTTTTATGACTTGGATCTATTTATCCTCATACCTTGCTAGGGTCTTTTTGGATGCACTTCTCCATGACTTTTGGGGAGTTTTTGTTTTTCGTCGTGTGTCTCGATCCTTCATATTGATTTTCGATAAATGATTCTTCACATCACTTTGGATCTTTAGCAACAAAATATAGCCCTCATGCCTTGTTAGGACCTTTTTGGACTCTCCAATCTTCGCATCCCGCTTCAATAAGTTATGCCATGGCTATGAACTCTAATCCATACCGAGCAACTTTTAAACGATCTTGGGCTAGAAGCTAAGTAACTTTTAAAATCGTACAACCTTATTTATTGTAGATAAATTTATTAGCAAGCGATGGGAGAATAGGCTTATAATTAACTCACATAAATTCCCGAAAGAATACCGAACTTATAATTGGCTCTATCATCTCTCGTTCTCCACAGTTTAAAATCTCAAGGAATGAGACTCGTGGATGCTTAGCCTATTAAATCAAAGTTTTGGGTTTTCGAGTCATCTATAGGATCTTGCAAACTCTTAAACTTTTTCAAGTTTAGAAATGGCATTTTAAAGTTCCCTTGATAAACGACTCTCTAGGATCAATTATAGGAACTTGCGAAAAGTTCTTGTTCTTAACCCGTGAGAGTTAAGACTTTCGCGTTTTATAGCTCCCTATATAAAAGCCTAGCAAAACTTGACTTAAACATGTTGAGGATACTAGCTAGAGTAACTTAGATAAGTAAACTCGGGTTGAGTCAAAAGATTCACAACGTTTGAAAATTAAAACCACTTTATTAAAATTTATTCTAATAAGGAAAGAAAATAACTATACAAACGTAAAAACTAATAGGCTAAAATAGATTAAAATTTTTGAAAAATGTCGAAAAATTGATTTTCCGTTTAAAATGAGGGCAAATACAAGGAAAAGACCACTTAACTTTGATAGAAGTCCCCCCTACACTTAATATAAACATTGTCCTCAATGTTTAAGCATGTGGGAGTAAACTCCCCTACACTTAGGACATTGTGCACGTTGTTTAAATCTCGCTAAGGAAAAGACAACTAAAGAGATTCCTATTTTAATATTGAGAAATATAAAATAGTGAATCGAAAAGAGTTTAGGATAGAACCGGGAAGTAGTGAACACGGGATCACGGGTCGTCAAGAATCATCAAGAGTGGATCTTTGAAGCTCGAATCCCTGATTAGTAGAAGAGAGGCGAGGAAATAGCATACACCAACGAGTCTCCCCTACACTTAGGATAAAGAAAGCTAAAAGATAGATGCATGGGTTGCCTCCCAAGAAGCGCTTGGTTTTTTATTACCGAGTCGTGAGCCTGACTCGACCTTGATCATCATAGGAAGAAGCATGAAACATATCCATCAGGATCAAAGACATAGTTTTCGTCCATCAAATAGCAGAGGCTTAAGGCAAACAAGGCAAGCCAAAGAAGAGTAGGCAAGGTTCCCTTAAGCAGCGATGGAGCACGGTGGAAGCAAGGGTGAAGTGGTGCAAGCAGATTTCCATAAGTTCCAAAGATATTTCCTTTTATTTCATCAGGTGGATACTGAGATGGCTGCAGAGTATCGATACCGGGGTCGAACACCTTTTCCTTTAGGGGAAAATAGCACTCAGGCTCAGCAGAATGGGAAGAAGATCCGCGAAGAAGCACAATCTCGTCCTCAGAAGGGGGACAAAGAGGTGTTAAATCATATGTGCTGCGGATATTGGTGTCGACTGGTTTCTTCTCCTTTGAAAGAATGTTCTTCAAATCCAAAGTAGGATCAAGACGATAATCTTCAAAATCTAAAGGAGGTGCATCACTCTCATGAGGGAAGTAAGTGTTGAGAAACATAGAGAAGTCTTCCTCAAATGAGTAATCGTCCAAAGTAGGATCGAGTGATGGTGGAGGATCTTCATCGTGAGAAGAATCGCTCGAAAGAGTATCGGCCTCATCAAAATCATCATACGTGGGCAGGTCGGGATACTCGGAAGTAAGGTCATCAAAATCATCCGAATCTGAGCTAGAATCATCATCATAAGCATCAAAGATCGGTGGAGAGTCATAAATGGGAGAAGCGTCCAAATTGGACCGAGAATCATCCACATCATCTTGAAAAAGTGGATTATCATTGCAAGAGTCGAAGAGAGGATTGTTGTAGATAGTAAAATCATCGAGCACATTAATCATATTCACTGATTCTCGTCCAAAGGATTTGCTTGTAAGCTTCCCCATTTTGAAAACGTGTGAATCATTCCCGACTCTTAAGATTAACTCACCTTCGGCAACATCAACTAGAGCTCGTCCGGTTCTAAAAAATGGTCGACCAAGTATTAAAGGAATACGAGGGTCCATTTCATAATCAACAACGACAAAATCGACCGGGAAAGTAAATGTGCCAACTTTAATGAACACATCTTCGGTTATACCAACGGGGTAAGCGAGAGTGCGATTTGCAAGTTCAAGAGTCATCTTTGTTGGAGTGAGGTCGGGTAATGATAGTGTTTTCCAAACACTCAATGGCATCAAATTAATACTGGCCCCGAGATCAGCAAGGGCAGTAAATTCTTCAGTTTTGTTGAAAACGCAAGGCAACACAAAACGACCGGGATCTCCAAGCTTTTCCGGAAGTTCTTTAAGAATAACTGCAGAGCAGTTTTCATTTAAGCGTGTGTTGGCGAGCTCAAGCAGCTTCTCCTTCTTGTTAAGCAATTCCTTAAATGCTTTAACAAATTTCGGCATGTGGACAAGTGCTTCGAGAAAGCTAATGTTGAAGTTTATTTGAGAGATCATCTTCACATAGCTCGACACTTCAGAGTCATCCTTGGTTAGCATTTTGGTCTTGCCTAAACGAGAGGGATAAGGGATATTGGGTTTGGGTGGTGAAGGTGCAGGTGTAGCAGGTAAAGGTTGAGATGTTGAAGGGTCCTTCCTAGGTACATCCTCATGACGAGGCGGAGACGGTAATGGTGCACTAATACTAGGTGTAGGAGGAGTAGGGATAAATGGTGGCGGAGGAGGTGTGGATGATGGGGGCGGGAGTGGTGGTCCTACAATGGTAATTCCACTACGAGTAGTAATAGCACTCACATTTGCTCGCGGATTGGTGATGGTATTTGAAGGTAGAGAACTCGAAGTAGAAGGTTGAGCGGCGGGCAAGAAACTAGCAAGTATATTCTTTAAATCATTGGTTTGATTACTGAAGGAGGATTGAATATTATCTCGAAGCTCGGATCTTATCTCATTCCCTTGCTTGGTAATATCTCCTTTAAGATTGATAATTTGGCTTTGCAGATTCTTGATTTGCTCACCTTGGGTTCTCATGATGGCTTCAACATCGGGGTTAATGGGTGGGGTTTTTTGAGCGGGTGGGTGATAAGGATTAGAAGCTCTTGGTGGAATTTGGTTGCTTCTATTGTAGTTGTTAGCGGGGTTTTGGTTTTGAGGAGAAAAACCGGGTGAAAGGTAGTTGTTTGACCGGTAGCTCAGCAAATTTCTATCCCCTTGTTGTCGAGCTTGGTAATTTTCCGGTGAATAATTACCATAAGCTGCATACACATTTTCCGGATTTCCTTGAGTCGAAGGACAATCGGTGTATGAGTGAGGACCGCTGCATGTTTCACAAGAAGGTGCAACCGCTTTAACTTGTTGTTGTTGTTGGTTTGAAGCGAGAAGCAAGATACTTTTGCTCATTTCAGTCATCATGCGGGTGAGTTCGGTCATATCAGGGTTTGCTGAAGTGGAAGAAACATTGACTCTCGGGTTGTTCCTTGAAGAAGCGGAGGAATCCCAGTTTTTGTGGTGAGTAGTCATGTTCTCAATTAGCTCTCTACACTCCACGGGTCTCCTTTTCATAAATGTGCCACCGGCGGCTGCATTAATCGTATCACGATCTCGAAAAGTCAAACCGTTGTAGAAAGTATCAATTAAGGTCACGGGGAGCATGTTGTGGTTTGGACAACGATCAATCAAGACATTATATCTTTCCCAAGCATCAAAAAGAGATTCATCAGGGTCTTGCATGAAACCGCTGATTTGATTGCGAAGGCTTGTGACCATGGATGGTGGAAAGTAGCGCGATAAAAAGCGTTGAGTCATGTCATCCCAAGTGTGAATTGAATTCTTTGGAAGACGATCAAACCATTTCTCGGCGTGATGCGATAAAGTATGTGGGAAGAGTTGTAGGCGAAGAACATCCATTGTGGCACCGGGCAACTTCATGCTTTGGGTGATTGTAATGAACTTGTCGAGGTGTTTGTTGGCATCATCATTCGGCAATCCACGGAATGGGTTAGTTTGAACTTGCTGAATCATGTGGTGCTTCAACGAAAACTCCGGAGCGTTGATTTGCATCGGCGCAATCGGTCCTCCTCGTCTAAACATGGTAGGTTGACAAAGCTCCTCCATGGTCCGAAGATCGGGCTGTGGAAGAACATTGTTGTTATTGTTGAGGTGCGGTGGATTGTTGTTGTTGTTAATACCTGACATACTTAAATCTTCTCGAGTCTCGGGCTCTTGATAATTAGAAGATCTAGTACGCATACACCTGAAAATGCAAAAGAAAAAGAAACCAAACACTAAGACAATATATATACACAATAAAGATAAAATCTTTTTGGATTTTTGAAATTTTTAATTTTTATGGATTTTTATCAATTTTTATTTTTATGATTTTTTTTTTGAATTTTTATGCAAGAAAAATAACGCTCACAAGTGAACGGATCCCAAAAAGCAACGCGTCTCTCACAGAAAACCGTTAATCTTTACGAAAAGAGCCGGCAGCGGTGCCATTTAATAACTAGGCTTTTACCTAGTAAGAAAATTATCGTTCTAGTGTTCTAATCGAATTGATCTAGGTTCTATGTGTGACTCAGTCGTTCTTTGGTGGAAACAAAAGTTATGTCGTTGTAGTATATTAAAATGTGCAAAGACGCAAATGTAATTGACGTTAAATTAAAAGCGTTAATTTAAAATGCGTTAAAGTAAAATGGCGAGAAATTAAATCTAAGTCTAATTAAAATAAATGGTGCAATATTAAAAACTTTGAAAAGTAAAATAATTAAATGACGTAAAATTAAAGCGAGACGAGAATTAAAATTAGACAAAGTATTAAAATGAGAACTTAAAAATTAAACAAGACAAAAATATAAAACAAACTAACCGTCGGAATATATTCCGATCAGACCTCAATCGGAATGTTGATCGGAACCTATCGGAATGCAGTCACCTCCGATCGGAATGATCAAACAACCCCAGATCGGAATGATGACTTACCTCTGATCGGAATAAGGGATAGACCCTGGTCGGAATGCTGATCGGAACCCTTAGATCGGAATATTGTCACCTATCCTGATCGGAATACCAAACGAGCACCTCGATCGGAATGAGGAATGGACCACCAATCGGAATGCTGTCACAACTCCTAATCGGAATACTCAAATCCCACCCTGATCGGAATACCAAAGCCCTCCAATCGGAATATCAATAACCCTTGATCGGAATAACTGTCACTTACCCACGATCGGAATGTGCTAGATACCCCCAATCGGAATAACACAAACCCTTTTCCGACCAAGCCAAAGAGCTATGGTCAGAATAATAAACCCCTTTCCGATTTACCAGATCGGAATACCGTAGAAAAAGCACAAAATAAGCTAGAAAAATAAGCTATAACTCTACTAAGCACAAGTCTAAAATCCTAAACAAAACCGTATGAGAAAAAGCTAATAAGCTACAATTTAAAGACTTTTGAAACACGAAAAGAAAAAGGTTTACGAAAGACAAACTTTTATATAAAAATAACTTTTATAAAAACTTAAGAAACTTAAAATAAACACAAATAAGCTATAAAAATCAATGATCTAAAACAATCAAAAGCATAAAAACACAATCTTTAATCAAATAAGCAAGATAATAAACACATAAACATAAAGATCAAGCAAGAAAGAAAGGTAGAATGAGAGATAAAAACAAGAAAATTAAAGAACACTTACTTGGAAATTAAAGGTATTAAAAGTGCAAGACAAGTATTTAAATTTGACATGAAAAGTAAATGTGCACAAAAGTAAAGGTGGAAGAACTAGTGTCACTCTAGCCAACAAAACTAATGAAATGAAAATGAGGGGTATTTATAGGAGATTAGGAAGGTGTTTAGAGGAAGCTTCCTCCCCTCCTTCCTTTCTTCTTAATTGCACCATTAAGTCCTTCCCTTCTTAATCTTTTGTTAATCTTGGACTTTAATGACTTATGGCTCGGGATTTCTTTAAACTCGTCTTTTAATTCTTCAATAAAATAGACTTGAGTTCTTCGGCTTTTGATAAACTTCCGTCTTTCGACTTTTTCTTTGATAAATCTTCAGAATTGGTCTTGGACTTCCATTCTTTTTGCACTCTTGACTTCGTCTTTCATCTTTTTCTTCAATAAAAGCCCGTAAATGCCGTGTTTTCTCCACTTTTCACAATTTCGTCCTAAATCACAACAAAAACACAAATCACGCATAATTCCGACATAAAAGACATAAAATACACGTTTTGGCTCGGTTATTATTGTAATTAAGTGGTAAAAAGGATGGGTGTTTACACACCTATCAATGACCTAAACTTATCTAGAGCAAAAACCACGGCCAACAACTCTTTTTCAGTAGTGGTGTAATTCATTTGAGCTTCTGAAAAAGTCTTACAAGCATAAAAGATTACAACGGGTTTCTTATCGACCCGCTGTCCAAGAACCTCCCCAGCGGCATAATCACTCGCATCACACATGATCTCAAAAGGCTTCGACCAATCAGGTGATTGTAGAATAGGGGCTTGTACAAGCTTTTGCTTAAGCATATTGAATGCTTTAAGACATGATTCATTAAATTCAAAGCGTGCATCTTTTAAGAGTAGATTACAAAGAGGCTTTGATATTGCACTAAAATCTTTAATAAATCGCCTATAGAACCCGGCATGACCAAGAAAAGATCGCACACCTTTGATGGTAGTGGGAGGAGGAAGGGTCGAAATTACTTGCACCTTGGCACGGTCAACCTCAAATCCTTTTTCAGACACAACATGCCCTAATACAATACCCTCTCGAACCATGAAATGGCTCTTCTCCCAACTAAGCACCAGACTAGTTTCGGTGCATCTTTTTAACACACTTTCAAGCTGATCAAGGTAGCTTTCAACGGACTGACCAAAGATGGAGCAATCATCCATAAATATCTCTACAGATTCTCCAACCATATTAGAAAATATACTCATCATGCATCGTTGAAAGGTAGCGGGTGCATTACACAGGCCAAAAGGCATTCTTCGAAATGCAAATGTCCCATAAGGACACGTAAAAGTAGTTTTGGCCTGGTGATAGATAGGTATTTGATTATAACCGGAGTACCCATCCAGGAAACAATAGAATTTCTTACCAGAAAGCTTCTCAACTATTTGATCAATGAAGGGTAGTGGGAAATGATCTTTCGATGTGGCAATATTCAACTTACGGTAATCTATACAAACTCTCCACCCAGTAATTGGTCGGGTTGTGAGTTTTCCCCACTCTCGGTTTCAACAACGGTGATTCCGGCCTTTTTAGGAACCGTTTGAGTGGGACTTACCCATTTACTATCCGAGATGGGATAGATGATACCAACATCTAACCATTTAAGAACTTCCGTCTTTACTACCTCTTTCATATTAGGATTCAGACGCCTTTGCGCATCTCTTGATGGCTTAATATCTGGGTCCGTAACAATTCGATGCATACATAATGAAGGGCTGATCCCTTTCAAATCTGCAATTGTCCATCACACTGCTGCTTTGTACTTGGAAAGCACTTTTAGAAGCGCTTCCTCTTGTGATTTAGAAAGATCAGAAGAAACAATAACGGGTACAGTTTTGTTAGGACCTAGAAAAGCATATTTGAGATTGGATGACAAAGGTTTTAGCTCAAGAGTTGGAGGCACCTCTAGAGACGGCTTCGTGGTCGTGTCAAAAGTAGAAGGCAAGGGCTCCACCTTATAAGACCAAGGTGGTTTTTGATGGTCTAAAGAACTGACCAAACACTCTTGAATCTCTTGAACTTCAGCAACATCAAGAATCTCCTCATTCTTACCAGTTAGATATAATTCTAATGGATCATCCATAAGCATACGGGGTGCATGCTTTTGAACTTCCCCATCGATCACATCTACTTGGTAACATTTATTCATCATAGGAGAATTCATAGAATTAAACACATTCAATCTTATCTTCTTATTACCGAATGTAATATCCATGGCAGCAATCCGACAATTAATCCTAGCATCTATCGTGGCTAAGAATGGGCGCCCAAGGATAATAGTTGGTTGAACATCCTTGTATTGTGACTCGGTGTCCATAACAAAGAAGTCAATTGGGTAGTAGAAGTCATCAACTTTCATAATAACATCCTCTAAGATACCTCTAGGAATTTTGGTAGATCGATCGACTAAGGAAATAATGGTGTCTGTCTTACGAAGAGTTCCTAAGTCATACTTACCGACCAAACTAGCAGGAAGGATGTTGATACTGGCACCAAGATCAAGGAGCACCTTCTTAATGGCAATATTTCCGACCACAACTGAAATCAATGGTGCTCCAGGATCTTTGAATTTAGGATGAAGGGAGCTAGATAAGACAGCACTAACATGCTCAGTTAGGTCAATCATTTTAGGCAGAGACGCCTTCAGCTTCCTCTTTTGGGTACACAATTCCTTTAAAAACTTGGCATAAGCAGGAATTTGCTTGATAGCATCAATAAGGGGGAGATTGATCTTAACTTGCTTGAAAGTCTCCCACATATCCTCAGCATGAGGACCCTTTTTAGCTAACTTTGCAGATGTCGATTTCTCCAAAACCGTAGGGTATGGTGTACTGGAGACACCACCCTCCCCAACTTAGGGAGATTCGATAGCTTTAGGATTCGATGTTGTTGGTTTAAGAAAATCATTTAACAAATCATTTACCAACTCAGAACCGGACTTAACATTATCAGAATTTTTACCTTCAATAATAATTTTGTCATCAGTAACGAAATCCTCGACATCGAGAGAATTTGGAATTCCCTTGTCATTGTTGTATATTTTTCCATTTTGAAGAGATGTCACCATATTCACGTGCTCATTTCCATTTTTCTTGTGTGCGGGATTCATGATGGGGTAGCTCGGTAGCTTTCCCTCATCTCTTTTGTTCAATTGATCCGCCAATTGACCAACTTGTCTCTCAAGAGCTGCAATAGATTTGGTAGTGGTCTCGTGTCTTTGATTGGTGACCTCAAATTTTCTATTGATCTCTTGATTGTTGGTAGACAATGAATCTATAAGCCTATCAAACTTTCGGTCAAGGTTCAAGAGACGGTTGTCATCTTGCCCTTGGCCCTAATTTGGATATTGTTGTTGTGGCTATGATAGTAAGAATTTTGTTGGAAGTTAGATGAATCACCACCCTCGTACCTTGGTTTGTAACCATAGTGTTGTTGTTGGACATTATTAGGGCGATTGTCTTCATCTTTCCAACGAAAGTTGGGGTGATTGCGCCATCCAAGATTGTAACTTTTGGAGAATGGGTCATTTCGTTGACGACCTCCATAGACTCCATTCACCTCCTCATTTGGTGGCGCCCCCCAACTTTGACAATTATCGACTGAGTGACACGGGTCACCACACATTGAACACCCACTATGCGACACATTAGACACATTTGGAACACCTTTTCCTAGATTTCTCAACAAAAGATCAACTTTCTTACTTAACTCGCTAATTTCAGAATTTGTACCACGTTGGTTAGACACAGAATTGGCGGAAGATGGGTGGTTGTTTTGACCCACTGAAGCTTGGGTCTTAAACCTTTGCTTAGCTTTTCAAAAAACTCCCATTCTTCCTCCATAGGTCGCGAGAAAAACATACCCCCACTAGTGGCCATCACAAATTGTTGGTTGTTATAATCCAACCCATCATAGAAGACTTTGACAAGCTCCCATTTTGGAACATCATGATGAGGGCATGTTCTTAATAACTCCTTAAGTCTACTAAATGCTTCATGAAACTGCTCGCCTAGGATTTGACGAAAGGATTTAATCTTATTTCTAATGGCAGCAGTTTTACTTATAGAATAAAATTCCTCAAGAAAAGCAGCTTGCATTTCAGACCATGAGTTAATACTACCTGTCTCAAGAGATGAGAACCAGTCTTAGCTTGATCTTTAAGAGAAAAAGGAAAAAGGCGAAGTCTTACCTCATCCTTGGTAATGTTATTAACCTGATGTGTGTCAGCAATTGAGAAGAATTCTCGCAGATGTGCATATGGCTCCTCACGACCTCGAAACACTGGCAAGATTGCTATAAGGTTCGGTTGAATCTTGAAGTTACTTGTAACCCCTTTAACCGGATTCGTATAAACGATAGGCGAGGGATCCTCGAAGATCCCCGACCTGTAATAAGAATCAACACCCCGTGGTGGGGATTCTTCTCCGCTACTACTTCCGCTAGCATCTCCGCCAACATCTTCATCACCTAGCATTTCAGCGAAAAGCTCTGCTAAACTTGTAAAATCAAGATTAGTAGAAAACTGTCGAATCGTTTTCCTTCTCAACCTAGCATTTTTCTCAACCTCAGGATCGTAAGCTAACGGTGATGTACGTCCCGATCAACGCGTGCGCATACACTAACCTGCACACTCACAAGAAACAAAACAAACAAACAAAACAAGAAAAATAAAATCTTTTTGGATTTTTTAATTTATTTAAGAAAAATATTGATGAGACTACTTTTATACATAGTCTCATCGTCCAAATTGGGCTTAAAATGCATTAAATATCATCAAAATACCCAAATATATGCTTGTGTTTGTTGCTTGTGTATTTTAGGTACGGATATTGAGAAAATGACAAAAGATCACAAGAATCATGCAAAAACGAACACGGGAAACGAAGCCGCACGATGAACCAAGCCCTAATGAAGAATTTTCCAAAGAAAACCCTTGAAGATTTGAAGAATTATGAAGATTGGTCCTCCAAGTTTGAAGAATTGACACTTTATACCCTTGTATCTTCATAATTACAAGTTTGGTCCCTAAAGTTTGTCAAAATTACAAAAAGGACCCTTAACTTTGAAGAATTGGCAAATTTAGTCCCTCAACAAAACTAAATTGTCAATAATGGTCCTCCAAGAAGTCAACAAACAAGTCAAGACCTTGAAGTATGAAGACATGTCAAAATCAGCCCTTGAAGATTGCCAAAATTACACTTGTAGTCCTTAAAACAAGTTTCAAAACTTATTGTGCCAAAACTGCCAATGTTCAAAAGTTGATATGTGTTAAATGGGCGTTGATAGCCATTTATTACAACATGAACAAAATTGGAAAAGAGAAGGGCCATTCCTGCCAGACAGCCATACTTATCCCCTCCACTCCCTGCTTGACACCTCACCCACTCACACCCACCAACCAATCACAAACCACCCCTTCACCACGTCACCTCTCCACTCACAATAACTGATTAATTAATCAGTTTAACCCTTCCCTCCAAACATAAAATTTAAATAATTAAACCCCCAAACCGGATTAAATCACACCATAATCCACCCTTAAACCCTAAATATTTCCAGGAAGAACAATGATTAAAACAAAGGGTTTTTGGGTAATTCTTTCCAGATCCTTGATTAAACACCACTTAAACCCAAAACCACCCTTAAACCCCCATCACCATCACCCCACATGCTTGTGCAACCCTCCCCTGCCCCACATTTTGGCTCCAAGACAAAGATTGACAGCATGATCAACATCCCACAAAAATTTCGTGTTCCCAAAGGCTAAATGGACGTCCAAGATCTCTTTTTCATCACTGGCATCTTCACAAACTGCCAAAGATCTTCACATGGCTTATTTTTGACTGAAAATTCAAAATCGTCCAAGGGCATTACTGGAAGTTCAAGTGTTAGGGTTTTTAGCTTCTATTCACTTCTAGAATCACTTGTAAGCCTCTATATAAAGGCATGGTAGGACTTAGCTTATCTCTGTTCTTGATTTTTTCTCCTTTTTCACAAGCTTTGTAAATCCAGTTTATTAAGGAATATAAATGGTTTAAGTGTTGTTGATGAGAAAGATTGAGTTCCTTTTACATTTCAGTTGATTCAAGGTATAATTGTTTGAAGTTTGGTTTAATTTTCAGCAAAAGTTTTTAAGTTTCAAAGTTTCTGTTTGTTTTTCAAGTTTTTTTTCAAATCTTAAATTTCATTAAAAACCTGATTAAATGGTGATTAAGAGTGCTGGTGTGATGGTGTTTGAGCTTGTGTATGTCCAAGACACCATGGCTTGTTCTGGTGTAGTGGGTACCCAAGTTTAAATAGCCATTGGTTTGGTCATTTCATTTTCTTAGTTTATCATAATCTTACCCACAAGCTAAGGCTCTCTTCTAGCTTAATCTATAAGCTAGGGGCAAGCTCTTAAGCTTTTACACAAGCTTTGTTCCCTTTTCTCTTAGCAGATTCAAAAAGGAACCAATCTTATTCATTTTTTGTTAAGCAAACTTCATCAGAACCTCAACAAAGTTCAGCACAAGCCCGGGCTTGTTTGGAGGTGACTATTCAGTCACTGTTGGGCCTGGATGTAGGCCCAACAAGGTAGCATCCTTGTTCTCTTTTTCATTTTTCAAAATATTCAGTTTTATGTGATTTTGCATGATATTTGTGAGAATTTGTTAAGTGTTAGTTTAAGTGCTTAATTTTGCTCCAATTAGGGTTGTATGCATGCTAGAAGTAATTTGATTCAGTTTGGATTGAATTGGAATAGAGTTGCTTTGTTAATATTGAATTCAGTAAATTTAAGGGGTGTTTGGATTAGGGTTTTAGTTGGCCAAATTGTTGTTAATCTTGTGTGAAACTTGGTTAAACATACTCCCTTGGTTGTTAAAAGATGATACATGCTATTGGTTTTCATTTTGGAAGGGTTTAAAACATTTTGCATGCTTAAAATTTTGAAAACATTGCCTTAATCAGAAAACTGCCTTTTCTGCTTGTTTTGTTGAATTTGATCCATCAAGTTTGATAGTCTGCTAGGATATAGGTTGTTTAAGGGTTTGTGTTCTCTTGTAAGCCATTTAATATCATTCTGTGCTTTGTTTGAAGTGTTGAATCTCACTTGTGTGTCATTTGAACCAGCAACTTGTTCATTAAGCCTTATCAGAAACTTTCTTTGATCTTTTGTGCTTGAAATTGTGCCTATACTTGCCTGTTTTTGTGATTGATTTGACTCCTTATACTCCAAAGAGTATAAGGGTGCCTTTGTCCATCATAAACATCCACAAAAAAGCAAAGATCAAGCCCTCTTGATCATATTTTCACAAGTGAATAAACACTTGTGTGTTCATCAGAAACATTGCCAAATCTGGGCACGTTTTGGTTTCTAGCAGCTTAATTATAGCTTGTTTTTGGATTTTAAGTGTGTTTTAGAATTAATTAAGTATTTGGTTTTGAGTTTTAAAAGTAAAAAAAAAAAGTTTGTAAAAAGCTCACCTGGCCTGGGCTCGAACACGCGACCTTGCTTTCCAAGGACTAACGTGTTAACCAGTGATCCGGATGGCTTTTTACGTTTAGTCTTCATTTCATTACTTATTTAAGTGGTGTTTGTTTTGTAGCTTATTAAACCATCAGCTTTTAAATAAGCTATTTCTAGCTTATTTCCTTAAGCTTTTTCCTGTTTAGCATTTTTCATAGGATTATATTAGGTTGTTTGACTTTTCTGAGCAAAAAGTTTATTTTTCCCTTTATTCATTAATTTATTAGGATTATTTTAAGTTTTTATTTTAAAAAGTCATTAAAAAATAGTAAAAAGTAATTTAAAAATTTGAAAAAATAGTTTTTAGGTTTTTAATCACATTTTTGAGGTTTACAGCTTTTTAAGTTTTCAATTTAGCTTATTTTTGATTTTATAGGAGTTTAGGGTTTTTAGCTAACTTTAAAATTCAATATAAAATTATTAAATAGGTTTTAGAAAATTTGGATTGCATTTTTGTTTTAGTTACATTATTTAGGATTTTTGGTAATTTTTTAGAATTTATTTGCAAACTTTTTATTTTTTTGAATATTTTAATATTATTTTATTATTAAAAATTGAAGTTTTATTTTTTTTAATTTTTACATTTTTCCTAGGTTAAGGACACTTAATTAGGAGTTTTGTCACTTTCCAAATATTTTTTAGACTTTTCAATTAATTTCTAGAATTAATTTAAGATTTAATAGATTTTAATAGTTTTTAAGTGTTTAAAAATAGTTTAATTTGGTTTTAAAAATTTTAAAAAATAGTTAGTAGCTTAATTAGGATATTTTTAAGGTTTACAAACTATTAGATCTTGTTTAAGGCTTTTTAATAATTAAAAGTGATTTTTAGGGCTTTAATTAGCATTAAAAGTCATTATCTAATTAATTAAAAGGTTTTAGCAAGTTTGGATTTTTTGTAAACTCTTATAATATTATTGGGGATTTTTAGTAATTTTTAGGAATTTTTAGGTTAAAATTTTAATTTTTGCACTATTTACGATTTTACGTGTTCGCCTTTTTCGTCATAGTTTAATTCGTCTTTGTAACCGTCTTTTTCTTCTAATCCCATTTCTTTCTCAATCATATAATCACAAACATTAATCAACTCTTAACACAACGCACTTGCCTCCTTGGGAAACGAACTTGGACTTCATTTGGGTCATTAGTGCTCGGTTTTCCTAAACCGACACTTAACGCTTACCACTATTTTGTGCACTCTTTTTCCTAAAGGGGTATACAAAAAGCTACATCAACTTTTGGCGCCGCTGCCGGGGAGGCGTGTTGTGTTTTGGTTGAACAATTGTTGTTTTTATATTAGCCATAATTAGTATTTGTATTAGTAGCACTCTACTAATACGTATTATCGTTTTTCGTTTTTTTGTGAATACTATTACTATATTGTATACGTAGAACAATAAACTTACAAGTACTCCAAATACGTGAGAAATCACAACCTTGACTTGGGAGGTCATTACCCAATCATTGTATTCGAATCTCAAACCAAAGAAAAAGGCAAAAATAGATAAATACTTTCGTGAAGCTCGATTTTGAGAAATACAAACTATAAGGTGGGTATAAGGCGGTTGTATTTCACGACCTAAAGGAAAAAGGCTCTTAAGTGCTTCGCGCCGCCTCGTTTCCTCCGCTTGCTTGTGCGTATTTTGATTTTGAAAGCTAATCGAGGGTTTTGCCGCCCAAAGTATTACTAAGTATCATATATATTTTCTTGGTTTCTATTGATTAAACCCTCTTGAACGATTTGGTGTTCCACCATCGTTCTAAAGTCATCGAAGGCGTTCACTTCACGTGATCGTTTTCATTCCTTGAGGCTTCTTTAATCGAGAGATTTGATTAAGGAGGAGATTTGTAGATTTGTGTCTACTAATACATTCCAAAATCCAAAAAAGTAAAAACAATCAAAAACCACAAAAAAAATTAAAAAAGTAAAAACACCAAAAAGAATCTTCTTTGCTCGCCTTCTCGTTGTGCGTGACGTTTATGCAAACTCGCTCTAAAGCAAGACGTGCTCGTAAACGAAGAAACAAATCCATCACTCCTTCTAGTGAGGAGTCTCCTATTGACGAACCCATTATAGTGAAAGAAGCACCCATGGCTAATCGAACTATGATAGAGTTGCTTCAAGCACCCACCGAGGGTTATGGAGAAGCGATTGTGATTCCCGCTATCCTTGCGGAGAATTTTGAGGTTAAGACGGGTTTGTTGTCCATGATTCAAAACAACAAGTTTCGAGGTGACGAAAAGGACAACCCTCATAACCACATTCGCCAATTTAATCGTCTCACCGCCACTTGCAAGTTTAAGGACGTCTCAAACGACTCGATTAAGATGATGCTTTTTCCGTATTCCTTAGCGGGGCCCGCAAAAATTTGGTTAGAGAAATAGCCACCCAATTCTATATTGACGTGGAAGGATCTCGTTTCAAAATTCGTGAACCAATTTTTTCCGCCCTCTAAGACTACGCACTTGAAAAACGAGATTTCAAAGTTTTCACAAGAGTATAATGAGAGTTTTTCAACGGCTTGGAATAGGTTTAAGGAAATGTTGCACGAATTTCCTCATCATGGTTTTTCCGACTTGCATCAAATTGACACGTTTTACAATGGCTTGAACGATCATGAGTGTGATTATCTTAATGCCGTCGCGGGTGGTAATTTTTTGTGTAAGACGGTCGAGGAAGCATTGTTAATCATTGAGAATAGGTCTAAGGTCTATAGTCCTCGTAGCACGTCGAATGTTCGTAAGACTTCGTCTTCGCCTTCATTGTCACACACCGTTGATGCTTGTCAAATCGAGGCTAATTTGGAGAACAAAATTTTTGATAAGTTGAAAGGATTGTTAATTGAGTTTAAAGTTGGTGAACAACCCGCTCCTGCTACGATTAAAGCGGTTGAGGTTTCTTGTATGTATTGTGGTGGAGCTCACGATTATTCCGAGTGCATTACCAACGGTGGTAACACTTCGAGTGCCTTCGCGGCCGCGGGAACTTATAACCAAAACGGTCAAGTTCCTCGCACTAATCAATTGACTCCACCGGGTTTTCCACCAAATCAAAATGCTAACAATTATCGAAACAATCAAGTTGGTTACCAAAGCAATCAAAGGAACAATTTCAAGTGTAATAACAACTATGGGAATCAAGGAACTAGTAGCCAATTGCAAAATCAAAATCAAAACCGTAATTTTCAAAACACAAGTCAAGGTCTTCAAAATGTTTACACAAAAGAACTTCCAATGGACTTTTTGAATTACGCCACGGCAAATGATAAGATTTTGGAAAACATTCAAGAGCAATTGGCTAGTCAAGCTAGGGACACGGCTAAAAACACTAAGGAGTTGGCTAACTTTGTGAAAGAAAATCTTAACATGAGAAATGAATTGAAAAATGATTTTGCTAATCAAATTCGAGGTCAAAACAACAAGATTGAACAAAGTCATGCTAGGCTTGAACAAAGAATTGACCAAAAAGCCGCTAGTCAAGATTTGAAGTTTAATAGTCAAGATGCTAAGCTTAATGCAATTTTAGAAGCCGTCATGGGAACAAAGCCTCTACTTCGAGTGGTCTACCTAGTAACACCGTTTCAAACCCGAAGGGAGAGATGAAAGTGATTACCACACGAAGTGGTAAGACACTTAAAGAACCGACTCCTCAACCAATTACTCCAACGGTGGAGGAAATTGAGGAAGAACCCGAGGTGGTGGTCGAAAAGGAGCATATTTCAATCCCACAAAGTACCGCTCATGCCACACCTACGGTTGACCCATTACCAACATTGGAACCCGAGATTCCAAAGGTTATGCCTATGCCCCAACCCACACCACCCTTGCCTTACCCATCGAGACTTAGGAAGGAGAAACGACAAGAGCGCGACAACAACCAATTTGAGCTTTTTATGAAAATGTTTCGTGAGTTGCACCTTAATGTGAGTTTCGCCGATGCTTTGGTCATGATTCCTCGATTTGCCGCTAACTTTAAGAGTATGTTGAACAACAAGGATAAATTGCACCAAACGTCTAGTTGTTCGTCGGTTTATCTTAATCGCATACCTCAAAAAGTCGGTGATCCCGGTAAATTTTTGATCCCTTGTGCAATTCAAGATATGGAAGAATGCTATGCCTTGGCCGATCTTGGTGCTAGCATTAATTTGATGCCACTTGCAATCTTCAAGTCGCTCAATCTTCCTAATCTTACTCCTTCACGAATGTCTATTGAGTTGGCCGACCATTCCACGATTCTCGCATGTGGTTTGGCGGAAGACGTTTTTGTGAAAGTGGGGAAGTTCTACTATCCCGTAGACTTTATCGTTGTTGATATCCCCACGGATCCTCAAGTTCCTCTTATTTTAGGTCGATCGTTTTTAGATACGTCTATGGCTTTAATTGATGTGCATGCTAGAAAGATCACCTTACGTTTCAACGACGAGGAACTTGTTATAAACGCAACTCAAAATTCTCAACTTTCTCATGTTTATTCCGTTGCTACCATAAACCTCGTTGATATGATCGACGTGGTTTGCGAGGAATTTTCACAAGAAGTTTTAGGGTTTGGTGATGAAGAAACTAGTGGCAATCCCATTATGTTAGATCCAATTCTTGATAATTCGACACCAACCTTCTCTCCTTTCGAAGTTGGTGGTTTTACGTTGGAAGAATGTAATGTTCCACGTACTTGTGACGAAGACCTCAACAACGATGAGGACTTCTCGATTATCAAGGATTTTCTTAACGATTTCCCATTTCCTCCACCCGAGGAGGTTATGAGTATCGAGCCCAAATCTTCACTTGAGGAACCACCTATTCTCGAGTTGAAAGATTTACCTCCTCACCTCGAATATGTCTATTTTGAGGAGGACGACAAGTTGCCGGTTATTATTGCGAAGGACCTTTCGAATGATGAAAAAACCGCACTTGTCGATGTTCTTAAGGATCACAAAGGGGCGATTGCGTGGAAGTTATCTGACATTAAGGGAATCGATCCCAAGTTTTGTACACACAAAATCTTAATGGAGGAGGATTTCAAGCCAACGATCCAAAGTCAAAGAAGGGTGAACCCCAAAATTCACGACGTCATCAAAAAGGAGGTCCTTAAACTCCTTGACGCGGGAATGATTTACCCTATTTCCGATAGCCCTTGGGTGAGTCCTATTCATTGTGTCCCTAAAAAGGGAGGTATGACCGTTGTGCCAAACGATGCCAACGAGTTGATTCCCACTAGACTCGTAACCGGATGGAGAGTGTGCATT
The DNA here is from genome assembly GCA_025667525.1 of Glebionis coronaria. Classification (NCBI taxonomy): domain Eukaryota; kingdom Viridiplantae; phylum Streptophyta; class Magnoliopsida; order Asterales; family Asteraceae; genus Glebionis; species Glebionis coronaria. The sequence goes on from CM046875.1 coordinate 523,375,358, forward strand.
GACTATCGTAAGTTGAATGAAGCCACTCGAAAAGACCATTTTCCCTTGCCCTTCATGGACCAAATGTTGGAGCGTCTTGCGGGAAACGATTTCTATTGCTTTTTAGATGGTTTTTCCGGTTACTTCCAAATTCCCATCGATCCTCGTGATCAAGAAAAAACTACGTTTACGTGTCCATATGGAACGTTTGCCTATCGTAGAATGCCATTCGGACTTTGCAATGCACCGGGAACTTTTCAACGATGGATGATGGCTATTTTTCATGATATGATCGAGAAGACGATGGAAGTCTTCATGGATGACTTTTCCGTGTTTGGTGATTCTTTCACTTCGTGTTTGTCGAACCTAGAGAGAATGTTAAAACGTTGTGAGGAAACCAACCTTGTGCTCAATTGGGAAAAGTGTCATTTTATGGTTAAGAGTGGAATCGTCTTAGGGCACAAGGTCTCGAAAGCGGGGATTGAGGTAGATCAAGCTAAGGTAGACGTCATCGCCAAATTACCTCATCCCAAAACCGTCAAGGGAGTTAGGAGTTTCCTAGGCCACGCGGGCTTTTATCGTAGATTCATCAAGGATTTTTCGAAGATTTCTCGACCCATTACACATCTTCTTGAAAAAGAGGCACGTTTTGTCTTTGACGAAGATTGTGTACGAGCCTTTGAAATCCTTAAGAGGAAACTTACCGAAGCTCCCATTCTTGTTGCTCCCAATTGGAACCTCCCCTTTGAGCTCATGTGTGATGCTAGTGATTATGCTATAGGGGCCGTTTTGGGGCAACGTCATGATAAGCACTTCTTTCCTATTCACTATGCTAGCAAGACGATGACCGAGGCTCAACTTAAATACACTACAACGGAAAAGGAGTTCCTTGCCGTGGTGTATGCATTTGAGAAATTCCGACCTTATCTCGTCTTGACGAAATGCATAGTGTATACGGACCATTCGGCTATTAAGTATCTCATGGCAAAGCAAGATGCTAAGCCGAGATTACTTCGTTGGATTCTCCTCCTTCAAGAATTTGATCACACCATCGTTGATAAAAAAGGAGCCAAGAATCTAGCGGCCGATCATCTCTCTCGTTTGGAAGATCCTCACCAAAGTATTTACGAGCCCAAGGAAATCACCGAAACATTTCCGCTCGAGACACTTGGTATAGTGAATTCTAAGCTTGATTCTTCCACCCTATGGTTTGCGGATTTTGCAAATTACCATGCGGGTAACTTCATCATTAAGGGTATGACGACTCAACAAAAACGAAAATTCTTTCGTGACGTCAAGTTCTACTTTTGGAACGACCCTTACTTGTTTCGAACTTGTGCGGATCAAATCATCCGCCGTTGTGTATTTGGCACCGAAGCTTCTAACATCCTTAAAGCTTGCCATGAGGGACCCACGGGTGGTCACCACGGTGCTAATCTCACGGCTAAAAAGGTGTTTGATGCCGGCTTCTTTTGGCCTACTATTTACCGAGATGCACAAGATCTTGTGAAGTCGTGTGATGCATGCCAACGACAAGGAAAAGCCTCACAAAAAGATGAAATGCCACAAAATATCATTCAAGTATGTGAGATCTTTGACGTTTGGGGTATAGACTTTATGGGGCCGTTCCCATCATCTCGTGGTAATAAGTACATTCTCGTTGCGGTTGACTACCTTTCTAAGTGGGTGGAGGCCAAGGCCTTGCCCACCAATGATGCTCGTGTGGTAGTCAAGTTTTTGAAGCAATTGTTTTCTCGGTTTAGAACCCCTCGTGCTATTATAAGCGATCGTGGAACCCATTTTTGTAATGGCCAATTTGAAAGGGTTCTAAGGAAATATGGGGTTACACATCGGCTTTCTACGGCTTACCACCCACAAACGAGTGGGCAAGTCGAGGTTTCAAACCGAGCTTTGAAAAGGATCTTGGAGAGATCCGTAGGAGAAAACCGACAAACTTGGTCGGATAAGTTGGACGATGCTTTATGGGCCTTTAGGACCGCTCATAAGACGCCCATTGGGTGCACTCCTTATAAGCTTGTGTATGGAAAGAATTGTCATTTACCTATCGAATTAGAACACAAGGCTTATTGGGCCCTAAAGCATTGTAATAATGATATGGAGACCACAGGAAAACACCGGAAAATGCAATTAAATGAATTGGATGAATTGAGGGATATTGCTTATGAAAATTCATTGATTTATAAAGAGAAAACTAAAAAGTTGCATGATCCTAAAATTAAAAACCGGGCTTTTAACATTGGGGATCAAGTTTTGCTTTTTAATTCTAGATTGAAAATCTTTTCCGGTAAGTTGAAATCCCGTTGGTCCGGTCCATTCACCGTGACTCAAGTGTTTCCGTATGGGACCATCGAGCTAGCTCAAGATGATGGTCCTAACTTCAAGGTGAATGGACATAGGTTGAAGCACTACTTTGGCGGGGAAGTTCCATCCTTGAACTAACTCGACCAAGTCACCTTCCCCAATGATAATTAGTATTGAGGGGATCGAGTTGAGCTCATGACTCGGTAATCAAAAACGAGGTGCCTCATGGGGGAGTCCCATGCTTATCCTATGTACATATTATCGCTTTCTAATGTAGCTTACGTGTGGGGATTCGTTCCCTTCCAACCTTTGTTCCATGGTTGTTTGTGCATTGTGGTTTTTAGATCATGATCTTCACGATTGGAGCCTCTCGTGTTCGTTTTATGGGAGCACTCGATCGTTTGCTTTGGAGACATTTCTCAATATCCATGATATATCCTTTTGATGTTCTAACCTTAGGTTTTTAGCACACTTCATAAACGGCTATTACTTATTGGTTACACCCTTTCCATGCTAGATTAGGCATTCGACTACGTCTCTAGTATGGGGGTGTTTGCACCCCTAGACTCGAAACATTGAGGACAATGTTTAACTTTAGTATGGGGGGGGTGAATAGATACTTGCCTTGCCAAACCTTCACGCTTTCCAAAGTTTATGTTTTGTTTATCGTTTTTGTTGCAAAATAAGGCTAAAAATGGCCAAATTTTAAAATTTTTCTCATGTTTTATAAGTGTCTAAAGACACGAATGTAGGTTTTCTAATGGCGAGAATAAGAGTAATTTTTGACTCGACCGTGCGTGTTGAGCACTTAGCTTTGATTCCTTAACTACACATTAGGCTAAGTCTCTTAAATGAGGACGAGAAATGATAGAGTTAATTATAAGTTACTATGCTAAACGTAGAGTACTCGTATTCTTTCAAAAACTCATGTGTTCTCGTTGTTTGCTTATTCTCCCTTCGCATGTAAATATTTTTTGCTTAATAAATATTGACTTAGAGGTTTAGTTAGGATTGTTGGGTTTCTAGTCTTATCTAGTAGCTTCCGTGTAATTAAATTGGGAAGACATTAAGGTATCGCCAGCGTCACGGTTTTGAAGTATTGGCACCAAAATAATCGAAAGCTTCACCTAATAATAAGATTTCAAGTGCTCACCTAAATCTAGCAAACAATTTGAAGCCCCACAAGGCCTAAAATCTATGCAAAAATTGAAAGTGAATCAAGCTTTAATCTTCGAAGCTTTAAAGATCCAAAATTTGCTTTAGCGTGAGGATATACGTCTTTGGCTAATAAAACCACCGATGAGGCGGATAATAAAAGGCAAGGCAAGACCGAAGTCATAATAAAAGCTTCATGGCGAAGTTGAATAAAATATGGAGGTAAACCAAAGATAATAAGGCCCTTCCGTAAGGGGGCGTATAAAAGTCTTGGTAATAAGTCTCATGTTCAAAACCGTTATAAAACCGTGTTTATCGATTCTTCTTGTCAACTTAATTTTTTAACATCGTTGTCTATTAGGAGGGGTTATTGATTTGATGGTCTTAGTTACACCGTTAGGACTCTATTTTTAGACCTAAATCTCTATTATCGCATAAGTCAATAATGTATCCTCGTGAAACATTTAAGACATCATAAAATATAATAGATACAACTTAGGAATAATGGGAGGAAAATACGTGATTAGGGCATATGAGTAGTGTTAGCATTACTAACTTATAATGACAATGATCTCGTTGCACGCTTGGCATGGAATTAAGGTGAAAATCGAGGAGGATGAAATTATTTCTAACGAAGCATTCACGTGTTCTTATTCTATGAACCTAAACGTCCCATTTTGAGATGAAAATCATACATTATGTCTAAAACGCAAGTAGTAGTAATAGTAGTAGTATAGCTAGTTTATCATTCCAATAAAGTGAATAAAAATGAATTTTGGAGATGCTACGATATTTTATTCTAGCATTGCGTGAGGGCACGGCAATGGTTTAGTATGGGGGAGTGATGAGACTGCTTTTATACATAGTCTCATCGTCCAAATTAGGCTTAAAATGCATTAAATATCATCAAAATACCCAAATATATGCTTGTGTTTGTTGCTTGTGTATTTTAGGTACGGATATTGAGAAAATGACAAAAGATCACAAGAATCATGCGAAAACGAACACGGAAAACGAAGCCACACGATGAACCAAGCCCTAATGAAGAATTTTCCAAAGAAAACCCTTGAAGATTTGAAGAATTATGAAGATTGGTCCTCCAAGTTTGAATAATTGACACTTTATACCCTTGTATCTTCATAATTACAAGTTTGGTCCCTAAAGTTTGTCAAAATTACAAAAAGGACCCTTAACTTTGAAGAATTGGCAAATTTAGTCCCTCAACAAAACTAAATTGTCAATAATGGTCCTCCAAGAAGTCAACAAACAAGTCAAGACCTTGAAGTATGAAGACATGTCAAAATCAGCCCTTGAAGATTGCCAAAATTACACTTGTAGTCCTTAAAACAAGTTTCAAAACTTATTGTGCCAAAATTGCCAATGTTCAAAAGTTGATATGTGTTAAATGGGCGTTGATTGCCATTTATTACAACATGAACAAAATTGGAAAAGAGAAGGGCCATTCCTGCCAGACAGCCATACTTATCCCCTCCACTCCCTGTTTGACACCTCACCCACTCACACCCACCAACCAATCACAAACCACCCCTTCACCACGTCACCTCTCCACTCACAATAACTGATTAATTAATCAGTTTAACCCTTCCCTCCAAACACAAAATTTAAATAATTAAACCCCCAAACCGGATTAAATCACACCATAATCCACCCTTAAACCATAAATATTTCCAGGAAGAACAATGATTAAAACAAAGGGTTTTTGGGTAATTCTTTCCAGATCCTTGATTAAACACCACTTAAACCCAAAACCACCCTTAAACCCCCATCACCATCACCTCACATGCTTGTGCAACCCTCCCCTGCCCCACATTTTGGCTCCAAGACAAAGATTGACAGCAGGATCAACATCCCACAACAATTTCGTGTTCCCAAAGGCTAAATGGACGTCCAAGATCTCTTTTTCATCACTGGCATCTTCACAAACTGCCAAAGATCTTCACATGGCTTATTTTTTACTGAAAAATCAAAATCGTCCAAGGGCATTACTGGAAGTTCAAGTGTTAGGGTTTTTAGCTTCTATTCACTTCTAGAATCACTTGTAAGCCTCTATATAAAGGCATGGTAGGACTTAGCTTATCTCTGTTCTTGATTTTTTCTCCTTTTTCACAATCTTTGTAAATCCAGTTTATTAAGGAATATAAATGGTTTAAGTGTTGTTGATGAGAAAGATTGAGTTCCTTTTACATTTCAGTTGATTCAAGGTATAATTGTTTGAAGTTTGGTTTAATTTTCAGCAAAAGTTTTTAAGTTTCAAAGTTTCTGTTTGTTTTTCAAGTTTTTTTTCAAATCTTAAATTTCATTAAAAACCTGATTAAATGGTGATTAAGAGTGCTGGTGTGATGGTGTTTGAGCTTGTGTATGTCCAAGACACCATGGCTTGTTCTGGTGTAGTGGGTACCCAAGTTTAAATAGCCATTGGTTTGGTCATTTCATTTTCTTAGTTTATCATAATCTTACCCACAAGCTAAGGCTCTCTTCTAGCTTAATCTATAAGCTAGGGGCAAGCTCTTAAGCTTTTACACAAGCTTTGTTCCCTTTTCTCTTAGCAGATTCAAAAAGGAACCAATCTTATTCATTTTTTGTTAAGCAAACTTCATCAGAACCTCAACAAAGTTCAGCACAAGCCCGGGCTTGTTTGGAGGTGACTATTCAGTCACTGTTGGGCCTGGATGTAGGCCCAACAAGGTAGCATTCTTGTTCTCTTTTTCATTTTTCAAAATATTCAGTTTTATGTGATTTTGCATGATATTTGTGAGAATTTGTTAAGTGTTAGTTTAAGTGCTTAATTTTGCTCCAATTAGGGTTGTATGCATGCTAGAAGTAATTTGATTCAGTTTGGATTGAATTGGAATAGAGTTGCTTTGTTAATTTTGAATTCAGTAAATTTAAAGGGTGTTTGAATTAGGGTTTTAGTTGGCCAAATTGTTGTTAATCTTGTGTGAAACTTGGTTAAACATACTCCCTTGGTTGTTAAAAGATGATACATGCTATTGGTTTTCATTTTGGAAGGGTTTAAAACATTTTGCATGCTTAAAATTTTGAAAACATTGCCTTAATCAGAAAACTGCCTTTTCTGCTTGTTTTGTTGAATTTGATCCATCAAGTTTGATAGTCTGCTAGGATATAGGTTGTTTAAGGGTTTGTGTTCTCTTGTAAGCCATTTAATATCATTCTGTGCTTTGTTTGAAGTGTTGAATCTCACTTGTGTGTCATTTGAACCAGCAACTTGTTCATTAAACCATATCAGAAACTTTCTTTGATCTTTTGTGCTTGAAATTGTGCCTATACTTAACTGTTTTTGTGATTGATTTGACTCCTTATACTCCAAAGAGTATAAGGGTGCCTTTGTCCATCATAAACATCCACAAAAAAGCAAAGATCAAGCCCTCTTGATCATAATTTCACAAGTGAATAAACACTTGTGTGTTCATCAGAAACATTGCTAAATCTGGGCACGTTTTGGTTTCTAGCAGCTTAATTATAGCTTGTTTTTGGATTTTAAGTGTGTTTTAGAATTAATTAAGTATTTGGTTTTGAGTTTTAAAAGTAAAAAAAAAAGTTTGTAAAAAGCTCACCTGGCCTGGGCTCGAACACGCGACCTTGCTTTCCAAGGACTAACGTGTTAACCAGTGATCCGGATGGCTTTTTACGTTTAGTCTTCATTTCATTACTTATTTAAGTGGTGTTTGTTTTGTAGCTTATTAAACCATCAGCTTTTAAATAAGCTATTTCTAGCTTATTTCCTTAAGCTTTTCCTGTTTAGCATTTTTCCTAGGATTATATTAGGTTGTTTGACTTTTCTGAGCAAAAAGTTTATTTTTCCCTTTATTCATTAATTTATTAGGATTATTTTAAGTTTTTATTTTAAAAAGTCATTAAAAAATAGTAAAAAGTAATTAAAAAATCTGAAAAAATAGTTTTTAGGTTTTTAATCACATTTTTTAGGTTTACAGCTTTTTAAGTTTTCAATTTAGCTTATTTTTGATTTTATAGGATTTTAGGGTTTTTAGCTAACTTTAAAATTCAATATAAAATTATTAAATAGGTTTCAGAAAATTTGGATTGCATTTTTGTTTTAGTTACATTATTTAGGATTTTTGGTAATTTTTTAGAATTTATTTGCAAACTTTTTATTTTTTGAATATTTTAATATTATTTTATTATTAAAAATTGAAGTTTTATTTTTTTTAGTTTTTACATTTTTCCTAGGTTAAGGACACTTAATTAGGAGTTTTGTCACTTTCCAAATATTTTTTAGACTTTTCAATTAATTTCTAGAATTAATTTAAGATTTAATAGATTTTAATAGTTTTTAAGTGTTTAAAAATAGTTTAATTTGGTTTTAAAAATTTTAAAAAATAGTTAGTAGCTTAATTAGGATATTTTTGAGGTTTACAAACTATTAGATCTTGTTTAAGGCTTTTTAATAATTAAAAGTGATTTTTAGGGCTTTAATTAGCATTAAAAAGTTATTATCTAATTAATTAAAAGGTTTTAGCAAGTTTGGATTTTTTGTAAACTCTTAGAATATTATTGGGGATTTTTAGTAATTTTTAGGAATTTTTAGGTTAAAATTTTAATTTTGGCACTATTTACGATTTTACGTGTTCGCCTTTTTCGTCATAGTTTAATTCGTCTTTGTAACCGTCTTTTTCTTCTAATCCCATTTCTTTCTCAATCATATAATCACAAACATTAATCAACTCTTAACACAACGCACTTGCCTCCTTGAGAAACGAACTTGGACTTCATTTAGGTCATTAGTGCTCGGTTTTCCTAAACCGACACTTAACGCTTACCACTATTTTGTGCACTCTTTTTCCTAAAGGGGTATACAAAAAGCTACATCAAATATTAACAAAAACTTAAACGAAACGCTCACTATTCCCCGGCAGCGGCGCCAAATTTTTGATCAGGGTCGAAGTGACGGTCAAAAATAAACATAATTACCTTATACTAGATAGGGTAAGCGGGTATCGATCCACGAGGAATATGTGGTTTTAGTTTAAGTTTTGGGGTGATCACTGATCAATAAAAGTTTTGGTTTTGAAATCTAACAACTAAAATACTCTTGATAATAAAAATGCTGATTAAAAATTAAAATAATTATTAAACTAATAATAAAACTAGAGCAAATATAATAAGGATATAGACAATTAAAAGAAAAATGCAATCCCTTCCAGCTCCTAATATTTATGATTGATCAAACTTATGGATTATCGAAACTTTTAGTTCGTTTACAAAGATTATTTTGACTTAATATGAATGAATTAATGTCGGCATTTGTTATGTTTATCAATGACTCGCAATAATAAATCTTATATTAATCCAACCAATAACTATGTTTTAATAATTTATTTAGGTACAATTTATATCGATTATACGACCATCTTCTTCTTTAACTAAATAGAATAAGAATGAACCGTTAACTGGTAATAAATTGTCTTGCACAAATAATTAAACATAATATTAAATCAATAAATATAATTTATAAATCAATGTAATAAAAATATGATAACCCAAAAGTAACGATCAAACCATAAATAAAGTTACCAGAAGCAATTACAACAAAATTAGCCGGATACCACGGTGTACCCGACCCGCTTGATCTCAATCATCATAACAATAATACAAGAGAATCTTCTCTTTATAATTGTTTTTTTCTTTGTGTCCTACAGCAACAAAAAAAACAGCCCCCACTTTTATTTTATGAATCGCAATGTTGTAACTTTTTTTTTATAATTCTTGCGCCCCTTTTACTCCTCACCAGGCCTTCCAATGTTTTTTCTTCTTTGTGCAAATCCTCCATCGACTGAATCACTCCCCTTCAATATATATTAGTTTTAGTCGGCTGTTAACGGGCTATTGGGTCAAGTATTTTTTTTTTCTTTTATTCTTTTGGCATATAATAACTTTGGCCCAATAAAAAATAACCCAGCGCCAATAATTGCTCAAACGAAGCCCGGACAAATAAAAGTTGACCGAAAATATTGCAACGCGCTCAAATCTTTTTCTTCAATATTTTTTCTTCATTTATCGGCGCTCACAACATCTTTTCTCCAAAAAATTAATAAAGCGTCCATTTTTATTCCACTTCGCTCGTAACTTACATAATCACAAGAAACATTAAAAGTACATGTATAACGATAAATAAATATATAATTATGCTAAATTAACATGTTATTAGGTGTATGAAAAATACACCAATCAATATACCTTTTATTTTAAGACAAAATATATCAGCCCGAATAACTATTAGGTCCAATAATCTTTTTGGCCCAAAACAATATAAACCTTTGAAGTAATACTATGTTTACTTTTTCATAAACAAAACACAATCGTATTTGTTTATCTCCTTCTTCTTCTTCCTTGTTGTTGCTCCAGCCACCAAAGAAAGAAAACCAGTCACCACACTTATTTTTTATAAAATCAAAATATAAAAAAAACCTAAATCTGTCATTCACTTGATGCTCAACCTTGATGTACACGAACCCTAACACCACGGATCCTTCAATCGATCGATCCTAGAACCATAAGATCTTCGACACCAGAAGCTCTTGATACCACTTGTAAGGTTTAATCCCTACAATCCTGGAACTAGATGCAGAATACCGATCAAGAAACACACAACAATCGACAGAAAAGTAAAACACAGAAGGTATGACCCCTAATCGCTTCCCGATTAGTTTTTATTGGAAGAATTACGTGAATTGGTTATTTCCCCCTCACCTTCTTCTATAGAGATGAGGGGGAACTGACTCTTACAACTACGGGTCGGGTTAGGCTAGGGCACTACCAACCGGCCTTTATTCTTAGCTATTAGGCTAGTTGACATTAATCCTTAGACACGACTTAGGCAAAGATAAAGACTAAATATATCATATATGGTTGACACTTACTTACCGTCATTTCATCATCAAGTCAGCTTTATTTATCCACAATGTATAACTCATAGAAACTTACCTTTCACTCACTCAAACATCCTTCATACACATATTTTTATATTTTTATCATAAACTAAAAACGTAAACATAAATTTACGGAATTAAAAACGTAAAAATATTAGATTTAAAACTTTTATTCATACATAAAAAAACATTACATCGTCGACGAAATAGTAAAAACATAATAATTAAAGCTGAAATTAAGCATTGCTAAACAAGTGCGCGACCAAATCTGCTCGGAGGTTATGATGCGTTGTGCGGATCTCGCTTGCCTCATAACTAGTCACACTTGTTCATCGGATCGTACGATGCACCCCGGTTTATGTGCTTGAAACCATGTTGGAGATATCACAAGTTCTTTGTATTTTTGAATCATATTTTGTATCATGATGCATGTGTACATCATGTTTATGATCCTTTCTTTTTTCAGCGTTCGTGTGGTATTGTTTGTTACGGCTTATTTATTCTTCAGAACACCAAACGCTCGTTCCACATCTTTCTCTTGGATTCCTGCTTTAGCTTATACGAGATGCGCATGTTGTCATCATCTACTGGTTCGGGAATCTTTTTAACGAGTGTTGCCAGATCCATATATATCCCGTCAACAAGATAGTATTTCCATTAGTAACTTACGTCGTTAGCCAAATGAACCACCGGGGCTCGTCCGGTTTTGAGATTGTTAAATAAAGGAGATTATTATAAAATATTGATGTGGTTGATCGAGCTAGAGACAACAAAAAAAGCATGACATATCCATAAGTCGTTCTACGTTACAAACTTCCATCAATATGCATTCAGACTATGATCATGTCTAACATATTAGCCTTTAAAACCATTCGACAAATAAACCACTCCCAATACGTACAATCCAGGTACCTTAACATCCCTTGAAAATCATGTGTTTCTTCGTGACGTCGATAAAATTTATGAACATCAGTCACCGTGAGTTTCTTCAAATACTTAGTTCCGCAAATTTCCATAAAAAAATTACAAAAATGATCAATAGAATCTCGTGAAGTTATCTCACTCATTTGCATATATTCATCTATAAAACCAAGAACAGTGTCAATTGACGAATAGCAGAGGTGCGCTTTACCAACGAGGAAATTCCTTATTTCCTGGTAGAATCGACATTATCACCAAAAAAAGATATGATAACTAGTTACTCCACTAAATATCCACTTAAAAAAGAGGACGACCCATTCAAAAAATCGTCCAAAATTTATTCTCATCGTACCTCGGGTTCTCAGAAAAAAGGCAGCAACTAAACAATCATAAGCACCATAACGATCAATATATATTATATTGAGGGTTATCATCGGGGTGCTTTAAATAAGTGAGACTCTTGGTGACTATGCAGGTTCAATGATTTTTACTTACTACGTACTTATTTACGGAGTACATGTTAAGCCTTAAAAGAAAACAATGGTATGTTCAGCTTAGCTAAGCTTGCCATGACTATAAATAAGGCTCAATGGTAGACGAATTTCAACGCTCGTCTACTAGAGTCGGTATTCTTGCACTACTACTATATGTGACGATGTGTCAAGGAATTTCGCGTTGCAACCACACAAGTGCTCATAATTCCTGCCAAATAATTAGATCCAGATAGAGTGTACACGTCCAACGTTGTGTATGGAAAAACGATTTGTGGCGAGTAAACTAGTAGGAGTAATATACATTATTTATACAATTGTGTGTGGGTATCATACGTATACATTGTGTAAGTTAACATATCTATATTTGTGTTATTTCCATACTGCATTTGTATACGTTCTTAGTTTCTCATCGTAAATTTTTTTGTTGCATGTTTAAAAGTTAAAACTTTAGTCATTCATGTCGGTACAGACGCCGTATAACATACGATAATCAAGCATAGACCAGTCACGCCCTGCAATCAAATTGCAATCATTACTTTAAAAGTCAACATAATCACAGATTCATAGTTTAATGAATATGAACGTATGTTTAGCCACTAGGTTTGCTATCAAAGGAACTTTAGTTTGACAATAATCATATCTTTACATCTATGTTTCGTGCACTAAACGTCTACTTTATGTCTACCCACCACAAACATACAAAGTTCTCACGTAGAGGTTGGTTTTGTATGGATCAGTTTTTCAATCATAATGTTTATATGATTTTTAAATTAAAATTGCCAAGCTTAGCCAAAAATTGTTTCTCAGTTTTAAAAAATGTAGCCACGATGCTCGTGTATGTCTCTGGCACATGCCCGAAGGCATAACACTTTCACCGAAGGAATTGCCATGTACGAAAGAGAAAGGAGACAAGATCCCCTATATCCCGGGAGACCTTGTTTTACCCAAGGGGCACGGTTTTATCCAATGGATCTATCCATTAACCGCCGCCTGCTTTATACTGTATCTGAGCATAGGGTACTGTGCATGATACATATCTCGATAACACGACTACTCAGTCAGGTATGCTTTTACTTTGGGTATAAATACTCAAGGGCATTTACTACACACAACAACACATAGTACACTACATTCATTTCTACTTAATAGTATTCCTCCGGTATTCCACACCGGATACCACTCCAGTGATAGTTACTTACTCTCACGCCAGAGCTTGGTCTCGGGTTCACACCTGGGACGAGTTAACGTGCGTTCCTTTATTGCAGGATAGGCCCAACCTACAAGCAAACCATACACGAGACCGAAGCTTAATCTACATAGGCTAAGTGCATACGGATTTTTGTTTCAACATTTGGCGCCATCCGTGGGACCCTAAACTCGAATCTCCAGCTAGCTATTAATGTCAGGACCTTCGGGAAGTGGGTCTCCTTTGATCATATCACCGGAGCGTGATAATACCACAGTGGGAGGAGAGACAGAGACACCTTCCACATTGCAACAGAAGATTCTTGAAAGTGTAAGTGAGTTACGAAACTTGGTGGGACGTTATAATGTCGTAGGGCAAGAGCCTCTTATTCCCATGAAGTTGGTCTTCGACGAAGAACCGGAGGGAACTCACAAGGAAAAACCTGAAGCATCAAAGACTCGCAAAGATGTCGATAAGTCAACCGATGACTTACAAAAACCTTTCAAGGGTGTTGTCTCCTCACCATTTACCAGGAAGATCATCGAATTCTCATCACCAAAACACATCCTCCCGGCAACACTGAAATTATACACTGGTGCCACAGATCCCAATGATCAAATAACACGCTTCGCCGGTGCGACCAACTCAGGGGAGTGGCCCATGCCGGTATGGTGTAGATTTTTTTAGCAGACGTTGGATGGAGCAGCAGGAGGATGGTTTGAAAGACGGCCACCGAGAAGCATAGGGCATTGGGATGACTTAAGGGATCAATTCCTCGAAAGGTTTTCCTTAAGAAGGAAAAGTCCCAGAAGCCCCATGGAGATCACAAGTATCGTAAGGAAGGCTCATGAATCTCTTCCAGCGTTCAAGGAAAGATGGACTGACGAAGCCAGCTACATACAAGGGGTACCAGAGGTCATGAAAATTTCCTCCTTTACTGCCGGAGCTAAGTGTCCAGAGCTGTCCCGACGTCTTTCAGATGACGAGCCAAAAAGCGTGGCTGAAATATTCAGAAGGGTTGATGACTTTGCTAAATCTGAAGAAGCTTATAAGAACACAGAACTACCGCAGGGTGAGGGAAGCGAAAGAAGTGGAAAAGCCATGAAGGAAGATAAGTACTTTTCAGGAAAAAACTCCAACCACAAAAAAAACAAAGGTAACTACAGATCGAAGCCTGCGTACTCACCATATCTTCCAACCATGAGTCTGAATAATTCAAGAAGAAATCAATATCATCGCTCCGGACTTGAGACGTTGACCAAATTCCCTAAAGAAATTCTGGCCACGGAATTACAGCTTCAGTTGCCTCACCCTCCACCCACAAAGGGCATGGTGCGCCCAGAAAACATGGACAAATATTGTGATTATCATATGGAGAAGGGCCACCTCACTAACGATTGTCATCAGTTGAGAAAACAACTAGAAGCAGCACTTGAATCAGGAAAGTTAAACCATTTGGTTAAGGATCTGCGGGGCAGAGTGAATAAAGGAAATCAGGGAAGAGGAAATGGAGGAGGCGAGTACAAGGAAAAAACAATAAACATGATAAGCAACAAGTATTGTAGGATGAAGCAAAAGGAAATATGCAAGATCAAAGTTGACTGGATGAATGCCCCAATATATTTCCCTCCGGTGACTGAAGCCGAGGCCTCAGACGATCCTTTGTTATTCGACGCAGAAATAGAAGGCTATTGGGTGAAACGTGTGTTTGTTGATGACGGTGCAGCTATGGAAGTAATGTTTGAGCATTGTTTCATGAATTTGGATCCAGATATAAGACGAAGGTTAACATCAGACCCTGTCAAAGTTCTGAGCTTCTCGGGAGAGGAAACAACGCCTTTGGGAAAAATCAAGCTAGAAGTAACTTTCGGATCACATGACATGGAGAGAAAAACAACAATGACTTTATGTGTTATCAGAGCTCCATCACCCTACAACATCATTCTTGGTCGAACCGGGATCGGAGAACTGAGAACCATACCCTCCACAATACACTATGCGATGAAGTTTCCCACTCCTGGTGGCATTTCTACATTGAAAACAAAAGCAAGAGAAATTTTTGAATGCAGGGTGATTGAAGATGGTCAGAAGATAGCAAAAGAAAAGGCTACGACCGTGGGGAAAGAATTAGATAAATGGGTTACATTTGAAAAGTTCAATCGGCAAGAAAAGATAGAAGGAGAAATGACGGAGCAAGTTATCGTCCATCCCGGATATCCGGAGCAGTTGGTGACCATTGGAAGGCTGTTCACAAAAAAGTGCAGATTGCAGCTAATAGATCTGTTGAAGAATAGCAGAGACGTTTTCGCTTGGGAACCATCAGACATGACGGGAGTCCCTAAGAGAATTATCAAACACTCACTCAATGTGGATCTAGCGAGAACCCAGTAGCCCAAAAGAGAAAAACCTTGGGTGAGGAAAAAAGCCGAGCAGTTCAAAGGGACGTGGCAGATCTGCTGAAAGCTGGAATAGTAAGACCGGTTCAATATCCTACCTGGATCTCTAACCCTATTCTCTTAAAAAAGCCGGATGGTGATTGGCGGATGTGCATTGACTTCAAAAACCTCAACTCGACATGACCCAAAGACTACTATCCTTTTCCTGACATCGATGTTAAGATTGGTTCGGTCATGGGTTTCAAGTTTAAATGTTTTCTTGATGCATACAATGGATACCATCAGGTGCTCATGGATAACGAAGACGAATAAAAAATGGCTTTCTATACGGATGAAGGGACATTTTGTTACACCAAAATGCCCTTTGGGCTCAAGAATGTCGGAGCCACATACCAACAGCTGGTAGACTCCGCATTCCGGTCACAAATAGGAACAAATTTAGAAGCCTATGTTGACGATCTGATGATCAAGAGCAAAACTGAGGAGAAAATGATCGAGGACATCAAAGAAACATTTGACAACTTAAGAAAAATTAACATAAAGCTCAACCAAAAAAAGTGTTCCTTTGGGTGGAAGAAGGAAAGTTCCTTGGAAACATGGTGACTTCGGAAGGAATCCGAGCGAATCCTAAGAAGACGAAGGTCATCTCAGAAATGCGAACACCAAGGACATGGAAAGAAATGCAATCTCTTAGTGGAAAGTTGGCGGCTTTAAATCGTTTCTTGTCCAGGTCAGCAGAACGCTCACTCCTGTTTTTCGAAACTTTGAAAAATATAACTAAGGAAAACAAAGAAGATTACCAATGGACGGAACAGGCAGAAAAAGCTTTCCAAGAGTTGAAAAAGGTAATTATGGAACTTCCTTCGTTAGCATCACCAATGAGGAATGAGACATTATATGTATACTTGGCTGCATCAAAGGAAGCAGTGAGCGGGGTTCTTTTAGTTGAGAGAGAAGGCATCCAAAGGCCAGTTTGGAATGTGAGTCGTATGATGCATGACACCGAGACGAGGTACTTAATGTTAGAAAAACTAGCCTTTTCCTTGCTACACCTTTCGAGAAGACTCCGCAGGTACTTTGAGGCACACAACATCCATGTCATAACCGACCAACCGTTGAAGCAAATATTGGGAAAATCTGAATCATCCGGAAGGTTGGCGAAGTACTCCGTGGAATTGGCAATGTATGAGATATCTTATGTATCACAAAATTCGATCAAGGGTCAAGTGTTGGCAGACTTCCTCAACGAAGCATCTTTGGGCCATGAAGGAAGGATGGAAATATACGAGATAGCAGAGCAAGAAGAGCCGGAGGTAGCATGGACGTTATACACAGATGGAGCATCAAGCTCAAAAGGGGCAGGAGCCGGTCTGGTATTAACCAATCCAGAAGAGATGGAATTTACATACGCTCTAAGGTTCAATTTCAATTGCTCTAACAAGGAAGCAGAATACAAAGCACTATTGGCCAGGTTGCGTTTAGCAAAGAAGATGGGAGTAAAGACTCTTGAAGCCAAAGTAGATTCTAAGCTTGTTGCTTGTCAGCTAAATGGGGAATTTGTTGCTAGTGATGATAGGATGATGAAGTATTTGAACAAAGAAAAAGAAATCATCACGTGCTTCACAAAGTTCAACATCGTGCATGTATCAAGAACCAAGAACCAAAAGGCAGATGTCCTCAGTAAACTTGCTTAGGTTGCATTCAATCACCTCACCAAGGAAGTCCTAGTGGAGATCTTGGAGTCTCGGTCAATAGACGCTAAGGAGGTTAATGGCATAGTTCAAGAAGAAGGGGAAAGTTGGATGACACCTATTCGAAGGTGTCTAGAGAACGGCATATGGCCGCAAGACCCTAATGAAGCTAGGACAATGAGAATGAAGATAAGTCAGTATACCATAGAAAATGATGTGCTATTTAAGAAATCCTACTTATCTCTAATGCTAAGATGTGTGGGTCATGTTCAAGCCAATTACATCATCCGAGAAGTCCACGAAGGGTCGTGTGGGATGCACTCCGGCACAAGGTTGGTAGTGGCCAAAATCATGAGACATGGATACTATTGGCCCACCATGCACCAAGATACATGGGAGGAAATTTCCATGTGTGATTCGTGTCAAATACATGGACCGGTTCCAAGGCTGCCCAAAACAAAGCTTACCTCCATCATGTCGCCATGGCCTTTCTACCAATGGGGAATGGACATCCTTGGTCCAATTGAGGGGTCTCCGGGAAATGTGAAGTTTGTAATTATGGCCATCGACTACTTCACAAAATGGATAGAAGCAAAACCTTTGGCAACGGTGACCAGAAATGAGGTAAAGAAGTTTGCTTGGCAAAACATTGTGTGCAGGTTCGGACTACCCAGAGTTATTGTAACAGATAATGGAAAGCAGCTGGTAGAAGGAACATTGAGGAAGTGGTGTGAAAAATGGAGAATTAAACAGATGAACCCCGCCGTCGCTCACCCACAAGCTAATGGGCTAGTGGAAAGAGCCAATAAATCTTTAATGCATGGACTCAAAGCCCGCTTGGGGAGAAATTTGACGGGGTGGGTTGATGAGTTTCCTCATGTGTTGTGGGCCCATAGAACCATGTTAAAGATAAGTAATGGGGAAACCCCATTCAGCCTAACATATGGGAGTGAAGCAGTGATTCCAGCGGAAATGGGAGTCTCATCGGCAAGAACGCTTCTTTTAAATGAGGACAATAATGAGGAGGAGCTCCGGCTAAACCTGGATTTGTTACAGGAGCGGCGAGAGACCGTAGTCATTGAAGAGGCAAAGTACAAGAAAAAAGTTGAACAGTACTACAACAAGAGAGTCAAACTTTGCAATTTCAAAGTGGGTGACTTTTTCTACCGCCGAAACGAAGCCAACATGGTTGAGAAGATTGGCAAGTTGGGTCCCAACTGGGAAGGTCCTTACATGGTAAAAGAAGCATACCAGAATGGATCATACAAGCTTGAGACCATGGATGAAAGGGAGATACCAATAACATGGCGTGCAATCAATCTCTAAAAATGTTTTATGTAGAAAAAAAATGTAATGGATCGAACAACTATAGGAATGAAATTTTCACTTTGATTAAACAACACAATTGTTATTACATTTGTGGCCCTCAGAGTAGCTAACCGCAGGAATACAATATTGTAAAAAACTTTAAGTGTTTAGACACGCCTAAGAGGCAGTCCGGAGGACAAATTAAAAGCGGGCATGTGCCGATGTCCTCCCATTTGACTAAAACGCTCTAAGTGTTTGGACGCGTCTAAGAGACAGTTTGGAGGACAAACTAAAAGCGAACATGTGCCGATGTCCTCCCATAACTAATGAAAAACACTCTAAGTGTTGGGATGCGCCCAAAAGGCAGTCCGGAGGACAAACTAAAAGCGGACATGTGCCGATGTCCTCCTATAACTAATGAAAAACACTCTAGGTGTTTGTACGCGCCTAAGAGGCAGTCCGGAGGACAAATTAAAAGCGGACACGTGCCGATGTCCTCCCATGACTAGTACAGATATACACAAAAACTTCTCAAAAACTAAGTGTTTCTATTCAATTTTAGTCCACTGGTTTAACACCGAAGGATGCGTAATGCCCAAACTTATCAAATACTAAGTGTTCATTACTATGCAAAAGGCTAGAAATAAGAATAAAGTGAAGGACATTCCCAATATATTTAAAAAGATGGCGAAATATGAAGGAAAATTGTTTGTTACAAGCTTAAAGTGTATCGACTGGTGCAAACATACATAACGACATACATAAAGTGTTCTAACAAAGTACCCAAAGAACCAGAGTTATGAAATTATTACAAAGACAAAGGAACATTGTTTGTTACAAGCCTATCCCGGCATACCGGAGGCAAAAGACACTCATTCACCGGAAGCATTGACCCCGGAGTCCACTTTCTTCTCCTCTTGAACTTGGGACAAAGGTTCAGATGAGTCGGCACCCTTGTGAGTAACGTTGGAAGTTGCAGCAGAAGGCACTTCACTAATGACAGGCTGGGATGGTTCACACTCAGGTTCCAACTGCATCAAGTCCCCAACAGGTAAAGAAAAGGAAGAAGATACCTTCTGACTGAAAGGATAAGAAGCAACAAATAGGGCATCACAACTTCCAACCCAGGTCTTGAGTGCATCCCTCTTTTTGTTCTTCACTCTGGCTAAGGCATTTTGAACTTGTTCCGGCGTCCTACCGAGGCCAACGGACTTCATGAAACCAGCAGAATAGGCCACACTGCAAGCTAAACCAAGAGCTTTACGATACTCATAGCTTCCAAACAATTTTCTCACCAAGCAAGGGATTCCATCCCGGATCAACATCTGCTTATCGACTTCGGCTTGGCTGAGAAGGACTGTAAGATGCTTATTGTTCGTCTCAGAGGTTGAAAGCTTGTTAGAAGCCTCCAAAACCTCTCGTCTCTTAAGAGTAAGCTGCTCATTTGTTTCGGCTGCAGTCTTCTTAAGATTCGCATTCTCTTCTTCCAACGCTTGAATGCGAAGGTTTAGCTCCTCTTCGGTTTTAGCACATGTGGAATAAGAATCTTTAAGTCGTTGATGAGAAACTTTCAAACGATCTAGCAGAGCTTGCCCTTGAGTGAAAGACTCCTTTTTAGCAAAGTGAGAATTGGCCATCTCCACATAGTCGTTATTAAGACTCTCATAACGTTTCATCAATTCGGCAGCAGCAATGGTACCTTGAGCAACGGCTCGGCAGCTATGACGGAGGACATCATAGTTAGACATGGACTTCAGATGTTGATCATCAGCAGGAGTAGCAAGATTATACATGAACTCTTTTGCAGCATAGTTGGTGTTGACCCTAACATCCTCATTCAGCCTCCAGTTCGGAACAAACTTGAGGGACATAGAATCCTCTCCTACAAAATGCAAAGGGATCGAATATAAGAAAATATAACAATAAGGGAGAAGAGAGAAGAAAATAGAAACTTACCAAGGGCTTGTGAATCATGCTCAGCATGGGGGGATGATTGGCCACTCATGTGTACAATAGAAGGAGATTTTTCTTTCATAAAACCAGAACCTCCAGCTGAGGTTTGAGAAGATGGCTTCACAACACTAATCGGTTGGGTATAATGAGTTTTTTGGGAGTCCACCTCGGAGTCTGTATGAACAGTCTGGCGATTTCGTTTCTTCACACGACGATCAGATGTACTCCCCTCGGCAGCAGAAGGGGTGTTCCTCACCCTTGGTTTTTTATCTCGCTTTTGCTTGGCTTCTAAAATCCGCGCCGAAGGCTTCTCTACTGCCAACTGAATAGGTGTCAACTTAGGAATATCTTTTCCAACAGACAAAGGATCAGTGACGCGAGGAAAAGGTTGCTCATTCTCTCCAAAGGGCTCACCAATGTCAACAATACCTTCGTCGAAAGTAGGCAAACTCAAGAAATCCGCAAAGCTCATTTCTGCCAAAGAAAGAAAACGAGGGCGAGACAAGCATAAGCAAGTCCGTGTAAGTAATAGCTAGGCCTAAATAAACAAAATAAAGACGTACCTTTTTATCAACATTCAATAGTATTCGTCGCAGCTCCGGATGACTATAAGGGAAAGATAGACCAGCAAGGAAAAGCAGAACCTCGTGAGGAGGACGACATAAAATGGGTTTCTTGCCAAGAGCTTTGGCATGAGAAGTGTTAAACGAAGATGGACACTCATCCGTGGTCACAGACTCACGGTGCCTCCAAGGCATAGCAAAGGGTATAGCTCGGCGGTCTATCAAGAAGAACTCGTGTTTCCATTTTTTAAGACTAGAGGTGGTCTCGGTTAAAAACTTACCATACTCCCCCTCACCTCTGCTCTCAAACGAGAACAAATGACCATGTTTGCTCAATCTATAGAATACTCTGAACAAATTAACAAATACAGGAATCCTCATGTCAAAACAATGAAGTTCGAACATCACAACCCTATTTACACCAATAGGAACTAATTGGGAGAAAAGTACCTTAAAGTATTAAATTACATTTAAGAAAAAGGTAGAAAAAGGAATCCGAAGGCCAGCATGGTCAAGATATTGACGGTATATTCCGATAGCAGAGTCAGGGAGAAGATCCATGGTCTTGTCTGGATCTGGAAGGCGAGGCCTTAAGTCTGAAGGGATGTTATACTTACAAATTACAATCTTCAAATCATCGTTAGTCGTGCCAGACAGGCGTATGTGCATATCACACTTTGGATCGCGCTTCACAGGAGGGTTTACTCTCGATCGCATGATCTCTTTCCCCGTCATCCAG
Source organism: Glebionis coronaria (assembly GCA_025667525.1). Classification (NCBI taxonomy): domain Eukaryota; kingdom Viridiplantae; phylum Streptophyta; class Magnoliopsida; order Asterales; family Asteraceae; genus Glebionis; species Glebionis coronaria. The sequence goes on from CM046875.1 coordinate 523,396,994, forward strand.
AACAGACAGATGTACAACTGAAAGAGGCAACAAATAGAAGAAGAAACTAACCTATGGAGGATAAGAAGGAAGGAGAGATGGAGAAAGCAACAATGGTGAAACGGGAGGAAAATAAACTAATGGCACGTATATATATATATAAGGGACCTAATCGATAGAAACAAGGCAACACTGTTCATCTGTGAATTACGAGGATGATGATCCGCCGTAGAATTCAAAAGGGCATGACACGTGGCATCATCCCGCGACGCCACCAAAGAGGCAAAAATTCCAATAAAGAAGTCGACATGAACCGATCTAGAAAACGGAATGGTCCAACGATTAACGCCATACCAAAATGGGATGAACCTATCTAAAGTATCAGTTCATCATGGGCATGACAAACTAATACTTGGGGGGACATATTCGCGTGTGTCTCCGGCACATGGTCGAAGGCATAACACTTCCACCGAAGGAATTGCCACGTAGGAAAGAGAAAGGAGACAAGATCCCCCATATCCCGGGAGACCTTGTTTTACCCAAGGGGCACGGTTTTATCCAATAGATCCAGCCATTAACCGCGCCTGCTTTATTCTGTATTTGAGCATAGGGTACTGTGATGATACATGTCTCGATGACATGACTACTCAGCATGGTACGCTTTTACTTTGGGTATAAATACCCAAGGGCATTTACTAAACACAACAACACATAGTACACTACATTCATTTCTACTTAATAGTATTCCTCCGGTATTCCACACCGGATACCACTCCAGTGATAATTACTTACTCTCACGCCGGAGCTTGGTCTCGGGTTCACACCTGGGACGAGTTAACGTGCGTTCCTTTATTGCAGGATAGGCCCAACGTACAAGCAAACCATACACGAGACCGAAGCTTAATCTACATAGGCTAAGTGCCTACGGATTTTTGTTTCAACACACGCCAACCTTCTCGGAAAAGAAGGTTTTTGTTTGGATTGAGTATGTTTTGACTCAAGTCCCGTTAATTAAAATCGACCAAAATATTGACAACTATTGTTACCTAAAAATAAACTTTATGCAGGAGTTGAAATCGACTTATGGCTAGAGGCGATATCAGAAAATTTGATAAGCGAGGGCAAGAACAAAAAATGCATATACATAAGGTTGGGTTCTCAATTACAAATAGTTTTGTTAAGGTTAAAACCGTAAAAATTGAGACAAGAGGATTTTAGTAACACTAAATTTGATCTTATTGTAATATCTATGTCCATGCAAATACCAAATACGGTTTCTTGATTTCATAAGCAATTAAACATACTAATGTCCCTCATAAACTTAAAATACATTTTTGATGTTTCTTATTGGTACAAGTTCACTAAAACCTTTTGTATATATAAGTAAAATAAACTAAAAAATGTACCATTTTAGTATAAAGTGTGTTTTGAAAATACTTGTTACATAGTTATAAGGCTAAACGTAGTGGGCGTGACTTTCCACGGTGAGTGAAAAACTCACGCGTGAGTTGCCACCCCAGTTGAAAAGTCGTCCGCGGGTTGAACCCAATGCAGTGAAGTCCTCATTTAGGTCACTTACACGTTTGGTGGGCCTTTAATTCGTTTAATTAAATTTTATAGTTTGTAGATGTGTTAGGTATTTAGTGAAGTGTGACGTGACGGTGAGTTTTTCACTGTTAATAAGGTTGAAAGGTAGGTTGAGTGAGTGGAGAGAAAAAAACTAATATGACGCTAACGTGACGATGAGTTTTCCACGCACCATAACATCTATCTAACCTAATGAGAAAAAGTGGAACATGCGAAAATCGAACAAGGTAAAAGATTGCATAACCAGTAGAAAACCATTCATTTCTTGTACAACAACAAACTTTATTTATCTTTATAACAAAGTAAGTAGATACAATATCGATTTTTAACTTTATTTATCTTTACAACGACAAACTCTATTCATCTTCACAAAATTACACTCTTTGCATGTTAGGATTTTTAATTTTTCACGTAGCGTTTGCTACATTGTAATGAAAATAAAAATAAAAAGCATTATTGCGACAAAATAAAAAAATTGTGTTTGTTTGTACCTACGTTATGCAATGAATTATTACATGCAATAACTTATTACGTCAAAAATCAGTATTTTCATGCATTAGGGGTCCTGGCTTCTTTTCATTATGTCCGGGATGAAATAAGAATTACATAAAACTACTATATCCGTCCTAAAATTATTGTCCACATTTCTTTTCCGTTAGTCCCAAAATCATTGTCTACGTCTAAAAATAGTAGTAGAGTTTGTTTAAGTTTACTTTATTACCCTTAGTCTAAACTATATTTACAAACTGAAAGAAGACACAAATTAATTACTAAAGGGTAAAATTATCTTAATTTTGCTTTCGTAGAAACCAAAACCGTAATTAATGCATTTTTTTAAACTGTGTTCTTGTCTGTGAACAATAATTTTGGGACGGAGAGAGTACTTATTAATTACCCACCAAGCAATAGTTATGTTTGGCAACACGTAGCAATAAGAAGTTGTATCAGCAGAAGCAATAAGCAGTAACAGTTAGTAGCAGCAGTAAGGAATAGTTGTTTGTTAAATAAAGTGTTTGGTAAACGTAGCAGTAGCAGTAGTTATACACTATAAAATGAGTAAATTGCAAAAATCGTCCTTAAAGTATGGCTACAATGCATGTCTTGTCCTAAATGTTATGAAAGTGCAAGAATCATCCCTATTTGAAAATTTTAATGCAAGTATCGTCCTTAATGGGGATATTGCTTGGGACGAAACACGCAAAATGGCCAAAACATTTGGGACGAAACATGCAAGATAGCAAAACTTCAAGGATGAAAATTTGTAAAATAGCTTGATTTTGGGACGATATAAGCACTTTCAAAATATTTGGGACAAAACCTGCAAAATGACCAAACTTTATGGACGATTTATGCAATTCTCTCCTATAAAATTACTTAAAATGACATGTACACATTAAAATAAATGTTCTTTAAATAAAGAGAATGAGTATATATGTAATTTAAAAATCAAAACGCTAGTGGTTAGATCTAAATGCTTGTGGATAAAACATTTTGAATAATAGGAGTTACACACAATTCAACCGCTAGTCGCTTTTTGCCAAACAAGCATTATATTTAAACTGCTAGTCGCTTCCTGCTAGTTGCTCCAAAATGCTCTCAAACGCTTGATACCAAACATACCAAATGAAAGAATATTTTAGTTTTTATTATTAATTACATTTTATTTACTTTATTTTACTTGAAAATATAATTACAAATCATAATGCATTATTATTTTACTTCACTTAGTCAATTACGATGTTGATTTTATTCCTTCGCTACTTTATTTCGTCATACAAAACAATTTGCATTAAAAACTTCTAATTTGGCCCTCCAAGTAAAAATTAGCACAACGAGTTTAACTGGTTGTGTTACTCATACTTCTTACCTTATCAAATATTCTATAACCTTCGACCCTCTCTCTTTTGATCTTTCGATTTATATCACATTAAAAAAAAATTCCAGTTTTTGTTTTGTATTCATAGGTTTACATTATTAAATTTTATAATTTTTATTTCACTTTTTATTCTATAATTTTAAAATAAAAATAATATTATAAAAATAACACAAAAATATAAATAAATCAATGAACCAATAATACTAACTAAGAATTGTTATCATATTAGTGGTATTAATAATTTATCTTGTTTTATTCAAACAAGTATATAATTCACGGGTAGATATAAAGACTCCTTAAAGTACTATTTGTACCTTTTATATTTTTGTTGTATTTAAAAAAATTATAATTTTATTACTTATATTATAAAATTGTAAAACGATAAATGCGAAATAAAAAAATATACAGTTTAACGAGTCGAAATTATTAAAGTACTAAACAATACAAAGTAAAAACTTACTAAATTTGCGTTGCATTGTAAATTGAAAGACAAAATAAAATATATACGTATTTTTTGTATGTTTTACGTGGGTCAAGAGATACGAATTACAATAGCAAAATATAAGTTGACATGTTATCAAAGTTCAGGGTAAGAAAAGTAAATTTTGTTTATCTACTTTCTATAGTTTGGAGCTGTGGTTTCTATTTTGCAGGTTCTACAAACTTGAGGGACTGGAAGTGACAAAGTGTGGAAGTGTGGTGTTGCCCTATTTTTGGAGTATAATATGCGATAGCTAGTTTTATTCATTTGGTTATTTTGTTTTCGTTTTGTCTCTCTCTCTAGCCACCATTGTTGATCGTTTGTTAGCTTGTCGATTCTGGTTGTTTATGAACTTTGATCTTGTTGTTAAGATCATTGATTCATAGTTTTCTTTCTTTCTGTTTGTAAGTACTGATCACAAATCCAGGATTCACATTTAAAGTTAGTGCCTGAAGCTGTTAATAAAATAAAAGGGGTAGTTGGTTGAATAAATTTGGTTTTGATCTTGAATCTTTTATAAAATCGTATATGGTATTAGAGCCATCGGTTCTTGGGATACTTGTTTTTTAAAGATCTAAAAGTGGTTTTTAAGCTAGATCTCAATTAATCTGCTGATTAATTGGTTTTTTGGGTTAATTGTGTTCTCCAAAAATTTAGGGTTTCTTAATTTTTGGGGATTTCTTAATTCCTGGTATTGTCTTTAATTGCACATCTGGTAAGTTTAATTGAAAAAACCCTAAAATCAGATATTAGGGTTTCTTCAATTTTTGGGTATTTTCTTGATTGATTGGTTGTTCTGTTATAACTAACTCTTTCAGGTCTTGTTCCGCTGTGCATTGTTTGTTTTTGTGATGATCTGCTTGATCTCATTGGTTCTTGAGGTTCTTGGTTGCTCGTTGCAGCGCGTGCTCTGTAACACCTCTCTCGCTCTCTCTTTAGGGTTTTTTATTGGGTTTTTTAGTGGGTGATTAGGTGTCGAAGAGATTAGTTAGTTGATTGGAGTTGTTGATCGAGTTTTCTCTGTGATTTGTTGGTAGTTTCTTGTAGAGGGTTACAAGGGGTTTTTTTTAATTCTTGTTTACTTCTTGGTAATCATGGTTGAAGCTAAAAAGGATACTAAAGCGGATACTCTTAATAGTTCTAATGATCATGTTGAGGTTGTTTTTCAAACTAATGATCTACTTTATTTACATCCTACTGACACTAATGGGGAATCTATTGTTGCTACTAAACTAAGTGGTCCTGAAATTATAAAATCTGGGTTGCTGTTGTTAAACTAGCTTTACATACTAAAAATAAGCTAGGGTTTGTTGATGTTAATTGTCTTAGAGATGAGGAGGATGAAATTCTTCAAGAACAGTGGGATAGGTGTAATGTTGTTGTGTTAACTTAGATTCATGGGTGTATTTCACCTGAGCTATACCAAGGACAAATATTTTCTAAAAATGCTAAAGACGTGGGATGAATTTAAAGAAACTTGTGACAAAATTGATGGTTCTGTGATATATAATTTGCATTATAGAATTTGTTCTCTCACTCAATATGGGTCTTTATTGTCTGAGTATTATCACAATTACAATAGTCTATGGAGGCAATTTGACTCTTTGGTTAATTTTCCTGCCTATACTTGTGTTGGTGCTCCTCATATGAAGGATCATAAAAGACTCTTGAGATTAATGCAGTTTCTCATGGGTTTGGATGACACTTATAGTGTTGTAAGAAGTCAAATTTTGACTTCTGATCCTTTACCAGATGTGAAATCTGCTTTTGCTACTCTATCTAGAGTAGAGTATCATAAGAATAATATGGTTCATAGTACTTCTGTTGAACATAATTCTTATGCTTTTGTTTCTAGACCATCCAGTTGTTCTAACAACAGGGCTTCTCAAGGGAGAGGGTTTACTAGAAATACTAATCTTACTTGTAAGCATTGTAATATGACTAGACACACCATAGATAGGTGTATTGAGCTTAATGGATATCCACCAGGATTCAAGAAAATGAATTATGGTGGTGTTAACACTTCCTCTGTTTCTGTTAAGAATGATCAGAGTACTTGGAACTCTATGCCCTTTACTCAAGATCAGATTAGTAGGTTAATGGCCTTGATTAGCTCAAAGCCTGAAGCTAATATGGCTAGTGAGTTGCAATCTTGTGCTGCTGGTACTATTGCTTTCTCTAATCATGTGATTAATTTTGCTATTTGTCGAATTTTCAATTACAATTCTAATATTAGTACTTATATACTTATATTGGCTGGATTTTTTATTATGGTGCTTCCCAACACATGACTTTTTCTGTTGAACATTTAACTGATGTCATTAATGTTTCTCATCTTAGCATTATTATGGCTCACCCTAATGGCACTATTGAATTGGTTAAATTTGTTGGAAATTATAAATTGATAGATATAATTGTTTTAAAAATGGGTTGGTAGTACCTGGGTACAAAGTCAGTCTTATATTTGTTCATAGACTTGCTAAGGACAATAAGTTTGTTGTGTCTTTCACTGAATCTAAGTGTTTTCAGGATTCTCTTCAAAAGTCCCTCCTGGGACTGGTAGTGAGAATAATGGCTTGTATATGTTTGATTCGGGTAGGAAAAATTTTAATAGTAGTATTACATCTTGTATGTTGTCTAAGTGTATTTGGCATAACAGACTTGGTCATCCATCTGACCAAGTCTTGAGTGTCTTAAAAAATACACTTTGTTGGAAATTCACTTTATGTGACGACATTTAAGAATTCCCATTAGTTATCATAGTCACACACGCTTAGACTAAACTAGGTACAATGTATAGTTAAGTGTTTGGTGTATGGCTATATATACCCCTCCTAGGCTTCCAAGGAGGGGTGTTGATTGTGTTTTATTTCTTGTTTAATACAACTTTTCTTTATTTCACACACAACCTCTCTTTCTCTCAACTTATCCATGGCTTCCACCTTCTACCATCATGTTAGACCACCGGATTACTAAAAGTAAATCCACAATTGGCATCAGAGCCTCGGTTCAATCCTTGGATCGTTAGTGATTTTTGTTATTAGTTTCGGTGGTCAATATTTTTTTAGTCTCGAATCTGTTAAAATCTTTTTGTCACGATGGTCAAAAAAAAATTTAGTCACTGTTTCTATTCGCTTCATTGTCACAAGATTCAAGTTATCTGTGAATAGTCATTGGTCCAAGTTTCATTTTCTTTCATGGTCTATGTTAGTTCAAATATGGTATTGTTTCCGGGTTTCTTTATTAATTTTATGCAGATAGATAAGATCCAGAAAACACAGATCCGGATTTCAAGGAAAAAGTACAATGGGTACATTCCGACGGGTTCATTCCGACGGGTTCATTCCGATGGGACTTCTCCTTATTCCGATGGGACTAAAACATTCCGATGGGATTGAAACATTCCGATGGGACTTAAACATTCCGATGGGACTGAAACATTCCGATGGACTGAAACATTCTGATGGACTTATTTTGAAAACATTGCGATGATTTTTTACCTTTAAAGAAATCATTGTGATAAGTTTTAACAAAAACAGTATGTCTGTTTTAAAATTACAGAGACCAAAATTTGACCAAAACCAAAACCAACAGTTCATTTCCACCTTATAACTCCACAACAAATCCAACACCATCAATCTAATCCTAAAACCCATCGTCATCTAGTTCCTATCTCCATCATCTAGACTCTAGACTCGAACAAAAACATAAACTTGATCTCAGATTGTTTCGTGTGACCATTAAAGATCTGTTGAATACGAAACGTTCATCACGTATCCATGTTTGGTTCTTAACCAATTTATTCATATACGAAATCAAATCAGGATTAATAACAATATTGTTATAATCATTTGTTTATTTCGATTTCAAACAAAACCAACATGCATGAACAAAATCACACCTTACCGAGATCTATCAAAGATCTTGAAGATTTACCGAATTAAAGGGTTGTGGATTATTGGCTAGCTCATGGGTTATAATCAGATCAAGCAATAAAACACATGCATTGCTTGTTCTTTGGTTTTTTGGTTGAATGGTTTCGTTTGATAAGAGAGGGTAGACAAGGGTTTCATTTGTTAGTTTCCTTTCGATGAACCATTGCTAGGAAAAACGAGATTAGCAGATGGGATGATGAGATATATTGTTGTTGATTGAAAAATTGATGGAGGTTATTTGGTTGGGAGATGTATTTGATCTGGTGATGGGGGCGGAGAGAAACGAGGTTGGGGATGAGATGAGTTTGGTGGGGCGGATTTAACTAAGTGTGAGAGATATTAGGGTTAGGTACTATCTAAATACCTCATTTTTAGGTATTGAAAAGTTCTTGGACCGGTCACTTATTTAATCAATTGGGCCTTTCATCTACATATAATCTACATGGCCACGAAATTTTTTTTGGGGTCACATTCATTTGGTAGCTTATGTTTGGCAGTGTGAGTCACTTCATTATATACACGAATTTTTTCAAAATTATTTATTTTGAATAAAATATTGTGTATTATGATTAACTTTGGATATTATCGGGATAAAAGTGACGTGACAAAGTGCCGAGACAAAATATGACGAGACAAATGTGACAAGATTTATTTTGACGAGACCAAGAAAAATTTGGCGATTTTTTTGTGGCTACGGACTTGTTTGATCGGGTATTAATTATGTGAAGTTGAAGACGGATTTTTCGAAGGCGTGTACTTATTTTATCTTTCTAAGATAACTTGATCGTGCTTAATCTTAGAATGAAGACTTGTTTATCTAGTTTTCGGGTTCGGGGTGGTTGGTTGATGACTCGGATAACTATCACTTAAAGGGGTTACATTGTTGTACTCAGTGTCACGCGCTTAGTCGACGTGGACAATTTCAAGAGGTTTTGTGCTTATAGACTTCTTCAGTGATGCATTGGGCACTTAGAGATTTCTCCATCGTTCCTCATTCAACAATAGTGCAAGCTTAAGTCACAAGATCAAAGGATTTTTATTCAGCTTCATGTTTGATGTATCTGGTTCATTCTATCAGTGGTCACTTCAAATTTGCCTACAAGGGGGTTGGTAAAGATAGCCGTGGAGAGTTTATGAGTAGAGAATTTCGATCAGCAGCTGATTCTCACAAAATATATAATTCAGCTTATTTATTATTCTCACGAGATCTCAGGTACATGTGCGTACGATTTATTGATGGTTCCGAGTTTCGAAACCATCAAGGGGGAAGAAGAAGACACATTGAACGCACAACGAGTACACGTGATGAACTTCATACCTTCTTTTGATTTGAAGACATTCCGGGATGACATTTGTCATAGCCGCAAAGAAAATCAGTGTTTTAACTCGTGGCGTTATCAATCTCTAAACGTTACACTACTGATTCGATGTTTAATTGTTTGGTTGTTGCAATTATTCATCATCATTATCCTATATGGATAAATATGCACTTTCGGGACTTAATTGACTCTGGTGCATCTCCAGAAGAAGATATATGCATTTCTGGGACTTAATTGACTCTGGTGTTACGATGTCAACTTCATGAATGGGATAAAGTGTCTACTTCAGTATTTGAGCTTCATACTTGGGATTGGTTTATTTTCTTCAATTATGTGGGGGAAGAAATGTCTTGATTCTTTCTAGTATGCATAACTTGAACTCTCAGGGGGAAGAAAAATTCAGAAGAATTATTCAAGCGTGAGAAGAGAAGTTGTTGATCTACTTGGTGTGCCCCTTACTTTCAATCCCTCATAGCAACATTATCATGTTATATGATGGGATTTGCTTGTTAAATTCCGTTGTGCGCTTAATCATTCTAATCTTTATTGAATGCTTTGAAGTTGCTTACGAGGATTGTCGGTTTAGGGGGAAGCTATTTAAAAGCTTCTACATCAAGTTTATGTGGCATGAATTAGGGGGAAGTTAATTCAGAAGCTTCTCCTTAACTAGAAGTATATGGATTACTTAGCTCGTGACGTTACAGTATTTCTACTACAAGTTACTTTAAAGATGAGTCGTTTTGAAGTGAAGACTTGAAGTCAAAGGCCTCAGAAGACTTCATCAGCATTGGACGCTTCATGAAAGCTTTTGTTCTTAATCATTATGTACTTGTTAGGAAAAATATTATAAGGAATTCTACATGTCGTCCCATGGGGGAAGATTGTTGGAAATTCACTTTATGTGACGACATTTAAGAATTCCCATTAGTTATCATAGTCACACACGCTTAGACTAGACTAGGTACAATGTATAGTTAAGTGTTTGGTGTGTGGCTATATATACCCCTCCTAGGCTTCCAAGGAGGGGTGTTGATTGTGTTTCATTTCTTGTTTAATACAACTTTTCTTTATTTCACACACAACCTCTCTTTCTCTCAACTCATCCATGGCTTCCACCTTCTACCACCATGTTAGACCACCGGATTACTAAAAGCAAATCCACACACTTCAAATTGATGGTTTGGATGATACTCAGCCTTGTGATGTGTGTCACAAGGCTAAGCAAACCAGAGAACCTTTCCCTCTTAGTGATCATAAAACCAAACATTTGCGTGACATTGTTCACTTAGATGTTTGGGGGCCTTATAAGGTTAGAAGCAGAGAAGGGTTTAGGTTCTTTCTTACTATAGTTGATGACTATACTAGAGCTGTGTGGTTGTATTTACTCAAAGGGAAGGATGAAGTGTTTGAAAAAGTGGTTGAGTTTTACAATCTTATAAAAAATCAGTTTGACACTACTATTAAAGTTTTCAGAAGTGATAATGGTACTGAGTTTATTAATAATATGTTTGAAAAGTTTGTGATATCAAATAGAATAATTCATCAGACCTCTTGTGTATATACACCACAACAAAATGGTGTGGTGGAAAGAAAACATAGGCACCTTCTTAATGTTGCTAGAGCCCTCATGTTTCAGGGGGCATTCCTTTAAACATGTGGTCTGATTGTGTGCTATCTTCTGTGTACTTAATTAACAGGCTTCCTACCTCTCTGCTATCTGGAATAAGTCCTTATGAAATTGTTGGGTCTAAAAAGTTGATGTGGCAGAAACTCAAAACGAAGAAAACATGAAGGCATTTGTTTCAACGCTGACACGTTGTGTCTAGACGCTGACAAGTGTTAAACGAGACGCTGACAGCCTTCAACGCTGTTAGAAATCTATTTAGGATAAATATTCAGAATATTATTTATTAATATTCTGTATTAGTTTATTTAAATAGAAGATATGCATGTTTATTTGATATTATCTCTTGTAAACCCTAATCCTTACTCTATAAAAGGAACAAGGGTCTTAGGTTTTATTCATAACTTTCATATACAATGTAAACCTAAAACGCGTGTTGACTAGGTGTGAGATTAAATGTATACACACCTAGTGGTTGTTTATTATTAATATAATGAGAAATTGTTGGAGTAATTCATCTTGTATTCTTGTGCCTAAACACCTTGTTAAACGTGTTTCATTCTATTCCGCCTTGATTCAATCAAGTGAATGAGATTCGTTCCTAGTAGCCTAAAGATCGAGGAAACTTAGGTTTTCACAGTTATCAGAGCCTCGTGGCTCGTGATGCTAGGACCAACAAGGTGTTCGTATTGTTGAGAAGGAAGAAAATCCGTATAGGGTTTTTCTGGGCGGTTTTGTGTGCGCAGCAGTATTCAGAAGGCCATAACTTTTTATTGAACCGCTGGATCGACACGAAACCTTTTGTGTTTGTTCTACACACATATATCTAGATATCCACTGGAGGGATTGTCGAGATCTATCACCAAGAAAAAGTTATTAAGCGTCAAAGTCAGCAGTGGTCATATGTTGTTTTCTGTGAATAGTAATAGTAAAAATGCGATTTCTCCTTCGTTAACCGTTGGATTATCGTGAAATTTACGTTGTAGGTTCTTGACACTTGTGTCTAATATCTCACCGAAGGGATCTTCGATTTGAGCTCTCATGAAGAATATATTTGAATTCGAAGTTCACTGCAGTTAATGGTTTTCACATAAAATCATGATTTTAGGTTTATAAAACCCTAGATCGATTAGCCGCTGATGTGTGTTATCTAGACGCTGATAGATGTAGGTGTCAGTGGATGTCATTGACACTGACAAGGCATGGATGAGACGCTGATGGCCAGGCACGGACACGTTTAAAGTTGGCGCTGACATAGTTGTATGTAGGCGCTGACAGAAAAACTTAGTGTTGTTCGATATATAATTTTTCATACGCTGACAAGTGTTGTCTGATATTGGAAAACACACAGTGATGATATCTTGGATAAAGAAGGTTATTGGATGACAAAGGAAATGATGTTGTTTGGAAAAATTAGATAGGTTTTTGCACACAAAACGAGGTATTTACACACGAAGGTACATGGGATCTCCGTTTTTTATACAGAATATCAATTTGATATTTATGGCTCGGATATTTTTCATAGAGAAATATATGATTAAGGGGAAGAATTCTTATGGTAAATTTGATGTTGGAGTTGGTTTTCACAAATGTGTTTTCTTGTGTAGGTGAGCAATACACCTTGTCATTTTGACTAAATATATTGTTATAGCTTACAACTGGCTCATATTTGTGGAGGTTACCAGTACCGTATGTAACAAAAACTGATAGGTGAGCAATACACCTTTTCATTGGATTAAATATTGTTGGGAATCTAAGTTTATTAGATCCCTGTATCATATATTTAAACACAAATCAAGTTGTTTGATATTAACTTGCTTGTGCCTAGGAGGCAGGCAAGTATCGCAAGACTCACAGAGATCTAAGTCTCTGTGAGCAACCTCAAAGGAGTCCATGTCAGAGACATTGTCAAAGAAGTAGAAGATTACTTGAAGACATACTCATTGGCTGTGATGGATAACAGCCAAGATGTATCAGGGACTTTGAGGGGTTGAGGGTTAACAGGGGTGGCAATACCCTGTTAACACTCTACACACTTTGGACATACCTTAGTGTGTACGAGACTATGAAGAAAAGGGAAACTGTGTCAGCTCTGTTTCTCTAAAGCATTGTGGCAGACTACCAAGAATAGAAGAGCATCTTGTGACAGAGGTCTGACAAGTGTATGTCTAGTGTAGTCACCATCAACCAGTACTTGGAGTCAACCTCGTACCACTATAAATAGGTTATGTAGCCTAGCGTTAATGTTCAACACTTTGACACAATTCACACATTAACTCTTAGAACTTATAGAACCAAACAGCTGCGACTGTGTTCATAAGTTAGGTTTTAGTTTCTCCAAAGTGTGCACAACACATTGTCATCAAACGGTGTTATCCATAACACTTGTAATTCTTTATTATACAATAATAAGTATTACGTTTGAAAAGTAATTAAGTGTGTTGATTAGTTAAGTTTATTGTTTCAAGCATAGTTTAGGGACTTTCAGTTGGTATCAGAGCTGTGTTTGATATTAAAACCCTCATAAACATCGTTCTAACTTTTATAATCAAGATCCACCATGCCTGAAAAAAGCAATACACCACCACCACCGTCTTCTGGGAACAACACTAATGCACCACCAACATCACCAAGACTCACTCCTCCACCTCAAAATGAAGATGATCTACCTCAACTTCTGGACTCAAGAGGCGGATCTCATGTCACCAATGTACCAGTCTTTGATGAAGATGATTTTGCAAGCTGGAAGAGTCAATTCCTCGTGTATCTCGACGGACTTAAACCATTTCTTCTAGAAATTCTAGATAATGGACCTTATGTTCCCATGGCGCTTACCTCTACTGATGAGAATCCTCTTCCCAAACCTCTCAAGCAGTGGACTCCAGCTGATAGGAAATTGGCAAACCAAGACAAACGTCTCAAAAGCATCATTATATCATGTCTTCCCAAACACATCATGAAGTCTGTAATTCAGTGTCCTACAGCTAAACAAATATGGACAGACCTTATCCTTGGTCATGAAGGACCCTCTGAAACCAGAAAAACCAAGATTCAGGCACTCAGACTTCAGTTCAATGCTTTCAAGGCACTTGAAGGTGAAAAGGTTCAACAGACATATACAAGGCTGAAGATTCTTCTCAATGACCTTGCTATGAATGACGTCACCATTGGTCAAGCTGAAGTAAATGCCACATTTGTCAACAGCCTTCCAAGAAAATGGCTGAGTATGGATCAGACTCAGAGAGCCAATAACTCAATCAAGAACGACACCTTAGCTCAGCTATATAGAAAGTACAATTATGAAGAAGGGTTGATTGATACCATATACAAATCAGAGAGTGAAAGATTTGTAGTTCAGGGAGCAACATCCAAAGCTTTTATTTCTACCCCACACCCTCATGACAGCGACTCTGATGTTGAAGAAGACACACGTAGCAGCCAAGAGTTCTTGACAGACCTTAATGCTGAATTTTATGAAAGAGCCTTGTTAGCTAATCAAAGGAGATTCTACAAAAGATCAGGGAGAGTAGGATCAGTTAGCAAACAAACCGACAAATCAAAAGAAACTTGCTTTGCCTGTGGAAAACTTGGACACTTTCAAAAAGACTGTCCTTCCATAAAGACATCCTCTCCTTCTTATCCATCATCTTTCACCAAACCTTACAAGTTCAAATCACAAATAACAACTCATCTCACCAATTCAACTCCTCAGACAATGAGAAGAAGGATTACAAGAACAAGTATAAGGCACTTAAAGTTGAGTTAGAACAAATGAATTTGAAGCTTGAAGCTCTGTCTAAGAAGAAAGGGGGTGATAAGAAGACAGAGAAAGGGTTGGTAGCTGAAGCATATGATTGGAATGATGAGCCGCTGACCTCGGATGAGGAAGATACTACTAGAGTCAGGGCTTTCATGGCAATAGCTGAGGATGAACCAGATGTTGGGAAAGGTGATGCAAGATCAGGACAATGGGTTGACATCACAATGAAAAAGGTACACAGGCTTCTATCTATGTCTGAAAGTGATGAACGTAAACATGTCCTTAATTACACCACTGTTGATTTACACTTTGTTGAGGAACAAAGAAATAACTTGCTAGATAAGTTTCACTCTGTTAAACATGAACTATTAACTGCTAGGGCTGAATGTGAAACTCTCAAACAGGTTAATTCTGAAAAGATATCTCTTTAAAACGAAGTTAATAGGTTAACCTTAAAGAATAGTGCCTTAAATGATCAAGTATCTGAATTAAATAAGGTTATAGAAAAATAGTTGTGCAGTAGGTTCACTATAGATGAATTGCTTAATGATGAACTACCTGCTAACATTAAAAGGGATATCTCTGCCAAGAAAAACAAATTGAAAATTCTCACCAACCCCAAAGATATTGTTTTCAAATCTACATAGACAATTCATATGTCAGATCCCCTCTTGACTGATGTCCCTGTCTCTGAAGATGTGGTTGATTTACTACCCTTACCAAAACTCTCAGGAGTTGAACCCAACAGCTCTTCTAGAGGAGCTAAGGCTGAACCCAAAACAGAAGTTGAGAGACCACCAGCTAAGGTATTCGTCGTGCCAGCTAAACAATCAGTTAAGCAAGTTGCCCTTAAGCATGTATCAACAAAATCTGTTAACAAAGTTGATTCCTCAACTGAAGAACGCCTGTTGTCATTAATGAAAGAAGTAGAACTCTTAAAACAACATATTAAGCCTTCCGCTGAATGCTCTACTTCCTATGAACCTAAGTCTATTCTAGGAGAACCCAAAGGTGAAAGGATAGTCAAACCTTACTGCAATATTTGTAAAAACTCTCATCACATGACCATAGACCATGATAGACAAATGGTTGTTAAGAGATCTCAGACACATTCTAGGGATAGACAACAGGCTTCTAGGAGACAATTAGGTAACTACAGACCTTATCCTCCTTGTAAGTTTTGTGGATTCACAGACCATCACTCAGATGAGTGTAGTGACTTTCTAGGATGTGATATCTGTGGAAGGTTCACCCATGAGACAGCTAACTGTCCTTCCCATCGTCAAAATTTCTACAGGAACTCAAGAGTTGCTAATCAGCAATTCAGGGAACCCACTGGAAAGTGGGTTCACCATAGGAACTAACTTGTTTCTATGTATCTGTGCAACAACATCTTAAGGAATCGGTATGGTATCTAGACAATGGATGTTCTAAACACATGACAGGGATTCGACAATACCTGCACAGATACTCAAAGGAGCCAGGTCCTAAAGTGGTGTTTGGGGATAATTCTTTAGGCGACACAGAGGGATACGGCTCAGTGAACTACAATGGATAACTTTTTATAAGGGTTGCATATTAATATGGTCTTAAGCACAATCTTATTAGCATCAGTCAATTGTGTGATGCTGACTACAAGGTTTTGTTTACTAAGACTCAGGGAACCATATTCAACAAGAACAATGATGTGGTGCTTATTGTACCAAAAAGGAGAGATGTGTATGTCATCAACATGGCTACTTGCTCTGAAGACAGCTCCAACTGTTTTCTAGCCAAAGCCTCTAAAAGTGTCAATTAGCTGTGGCACAAAAGACTGTCTCATCTCAACTTTAAGAACATCAACAAGATAGCCACACAAAACTTGGTTGATGGTCTACCTTCAGTGATGTTTTCTAAAGACAAGACTTGTTCAGCTTGTGTCAAGAGAAAGCATCACAGGTCTTCTTTTAAGACCAGGCAATCATTCTCTATCGACAAGTGCTTACATCTCCTTCACATGGATTTGTTTGGGCCTGTCAAACCTTAGACCATTAATCACAACAAATATACCTTGGTCATAGTTGATGAGTTTTCAAGGTATACATGGGTTTTCTTCCTCAGAAGGGAAAGTGATGCTGCTGATACCATCATGTCCTTCATCAGACAGGTTGAAAATATGAATGATGTTAGAGTCAAAGCTCTAAGAAGTGATAATGGTACTGAATTCAAGAATCAATAACTTGAATTCTTTTGTGATGAAAAGGGAATATCATAAAATTTCTCTTCAGCTGGCACCCCTGAACAAAATGGTGTGGCTGAAAGAAGAAACATGACTCTGATTGAAGCAGCCAGAACTATGTTAAATGGTGCAGCTTTACTAAAGCGATTTTGGGGAGATGCTGTTCACACTGCTTGCTACACCCAAAATAGGTCAATCATTGTCAAGAGACATGGAAAAACTTCCTATGAAGTTTTCAGAAATAGAGCTCCAGATGTCAGCTATTTCCATGTCTTTGGATGCCCTGTGGTTCATTTATAACTACAGAGATAAACATGGAAAATTTGATGAAAAGGCTGATGATGCTTTCTTCTTAGGATACTCTCCCACTACCAAAGCCTTCAGAGTATTCAATACTAGAAGACAAGAAGTAGAAGAAACCTTTCATGTCAGATTCAATGAAGTCGATGAAGTCATACAGAGATCAGGAACAGAGGGTGATGAAATTGATTTTAATGAAAACATGTCTTTCCCAAGTGATGAATTCTCAGAACCAAGACCTCCATGTCTTCATCATCATCACTCCAACACTCTCGCTCCTTATGTTCCTGCATTTGACCCTCTGTCAACACACAACATTGAAGTTCCCTCTTCTCAGGGACTTGATGAAGAAGAACCACAGCCTTCTCGTAGTCCTTGTTCCTCAACTGCTGAAGATGACTCACCAATTCTTCAAATCCCTAAAGACTCTCCTGCTGACAATGAATCTGTACCCCTTGATATAGCTGAAGTTGACACAAATACTGAGGTCATCTTTGAAGAAAGTCCTCCTATTCAGCAGGATGAAACTCAAATAGTGCTAGCTACCTCCACAGATGTCCCTGTCCATGATTCCCCAGCTCCTCAAACTAAGTGGTCAAGAGATCAACACATTCTTCTTGTCGACATTATTGGGGAACCTAATGAAGGGGTTACTACTAGACAGCGAATTCATAACTCAGAGTCAGCCTCAGCCAACGAATGTCTCTTTGCTGAATTTCTCTCTCAAATTAAACCTAAGAGAGTAGCTGAGGCTCTTATGGAAGATGGGTGGGTAGCTGCTATGCAAGAAGAAATTAATCAGTTCAAAAGGAACAAGGTATGGACTCTAGTGCCAGCTCCACCTGGTAAGAACATCACAGGAACTAGATGGATTTACAGAAATAAGATGGATGAAATTGGAAACATCATCAGAAACAAGGCCATGTTGGTGGCACAGGGGTATACACAGACTGAAGGGATTGATTATGATGAAACGTTTGCTCCCGTGGCAAGACTTGAAGCTATCAGAATCTTCCTTGCTTATGCTGCGTATATGAACTTCACTGTGTATCAGATGGATGTTAAGAGTGCCTTCCTCAATGGAGATTTGGTTGAGGAAGTATATGTTGAACAGCCAGAAGGATTCGAGAACAGCGAGTTTCCTAATCATGTGTACAGACTACACAAAGCCATGTATGGGCTGAAACAAGCTCCAAGAGCATGGTATGAAACTCTGTCTAATTTTTTAACTGAAATAAATTTGTCAGGGGTTCCATTGATAAAACACTCTTTGCCTTCAAGGACAAGAGTGATTTCATCATTGTGTAGATTTATGTGGATGATATCATCTTTGGGTCAACTAATGTTCATTTTAGTAAACGTTTTGCTAAATTAATGACCAAGAAATATGAGATGAGTATGATGGGTGAATTAACTTACTTTTTGGGTTTTCAAATTAGACAATGTCCTAAGGGAATTTAAATTTGTCAAGAAAAGTATGTTAAAGATTTACATAAAAATATGACTTAGTTGATTGTGCATCAGTGAAATGCCCCATGCTTCCACCCAACAACTTGGGTCCTGATGAGTCAGGGGTCTCTGTTAATGAGACTTTATACAGAGGCATGATTGGGTCACTCATGTATTTAACAGCCAGTCGTCCTGATATCCAATTCTCCACATGTCTCTGTGCAAGGTACCAAGCTAACCCAGAAGAATCCCATCTAGTGGATGTTAAGAATATTTCTAGGTATCTCAAAGGAACAACCTCCCTAGGTCTATGGTATCCCAAGGAATCAGGCTTTGATCTCAAGGCCTATTCAGATTCAGACTGTGATGGATGCTGTATTGACAAGAAAAGCACCTCAGGTAGCTGTCAAATCCTAGGAGGAAAATTGGTTAGATGAAGTGCTAAGAAGCAAAACTCTGTGGACATGTCATCAGCTGAAGCTGAATATGTTGCTGCTGCCAGTTGTTGTGCTCAGGTGCTCTGGATGAAAAGTCAATTGGCTGACTATGAGATCCTATATGACAAAGTGCCAATCTTCTGTGACAACACCAGCGCCATTGCCATCTCCAACAACCTTGTTCTTCACTCTCGAACTAAACACATTGATATCAGGTATCATTTTATCAGGGATCACATAATGAAGGGAGATATTGAGCTGCATTTCGTTCCCACTGAGCTGCAACTAGCTGACATTTTCACAAAGCCTTTGGTTGAACCTTCGTTCAACAGGCTAGTTGTTGAGCTAGGGGTGCTTAATATCTCAAAGCCTGTGGCTTGATAATTAATGTGTTCATTAAATGTCTGATTAAATATTAAATGTTTTTCACATAAAACAAGATAGTTACTTTCCAAGTAAATGCTAAAAAACATTTCTTATATTTAATTATTTCTTTTCCGAATAACAAGGAGACAAATGGTTTTGAAAAGTCAAGGGACCCACTTGTGCAGTCTTTTTCCCACTACTCATTAAATGCGTTTTAATAACTGTTTCAATTTTTGAATATAAATATTGTCTCACGTTTCTTCTCACCTACCACTATTCTCATTTCTCACATTCTCGCTCTCTAAACTTTCTCTCTCTAAACCCTCTCACCATTTTTGTTTTCTTCAACCTTGAATCCATGGCGTTCCCAGTTCCTAAGGCTTCTAACGTCACCTTCGAACTCAATGAGAGCATCCTTGCTTCTAACAACTCGATTGGATGGCTCAAGGCTCCTAATGATTCCTACACAGATCTGGTGAATTTTATAAAGAATTGTGATGTAAGTGAATCACTCACAAAGACCCCATCCGTTTTCTACCAAGAATACCTTAGGGAATTCTGGTATTCTGCTGAAGTCATTGACGACACCATCACCTTTAGCCTCTCATGCAATGAACACCCCTTCGCTTTCTCTCTCAAAGATTTTGCACATGTGGCTGGGCTAAGACATGGAGATGAATGCCTGAAGGTTGTAGACAAAAAGGCTATAAAGGACGCCCTTGCCACATTTAAACCCATACATGATGTAAACCCAGCTATCACTCCTGCTGAAGTTCTTGCCAAGTCTCCTCTGAAGATCAAATACTTTTCCCCTATATGGTGTGTCCTCTTCACTCACATAGTCAAGTCCCTGGGTGGTATGCAGGGTTCTCAAGACCAAATGTCATTTAATCACCAATCCTTTGCTTTTGGGCTGATCTGGGGCACAGACGTAGATGTTGGAAGCATACTTTTCTCAAACCTTGTGGAAAAGCTTAAGGGAGCAAATCAGGTCAGGGAGAAAAATATTTGCTATGTTCGCTTTCTTTCTCTTCTCTTCGAAAGCCTGTTGGGTGACAGTTACCACAACTCTGCACTCACAACCTTGAAGCCATATCGTATTACTAGAGCTATCTACAAGGAGATTGGATCTGAAGATGTGCCTTCTACTTCTCACATGCTGAACATTACCAATAAACAACCTTCTGTTGTGAAGTCCTTGCTCCCTTCCTCTGAGAAGGTGAATACATCTGATGTGTCTGGCAAGTCTGTGTCTTTGACCTCTGGGCAGCACACCATGACATCTAAGGCAACAACTGGCCAACAGCCAAAGAAGAAGAAAAACCCCATCTTCTTCCAAAACCAAAACTGTTGCAAAGGCCAGGGTAAAGAAGAACATGAACCTCTCATCCTCCTCTGTTTCAGAGATTTCTATGGATTCAGAGACTTTAGCTGACCAAAAACAAGGGTCTAACGTCTCGATGTCAGCCGAGACAACAGGGAACCTGCCTAATTCTGCTGATATCGTATAGGTAATCAGTCTTATCATTTTTAGAGGTCCACAAGCAGCCACTCTCAAATGTCTGTAGGTGAGAGTGGTGAAGTTAGGGTTATCCTCGACCCATAGGAGTCTTTGTATGCACTTAGAAATCATTTAAGACTTCTGTACACCCTTTCCATGCACCAGGGAGTGATTCATTTGTGTTTATAAAGCACCCCGATGACCCTGCACCCTCTAGACAGTATTCAGGCAAACAACAATCTGAATACATATATGTCTCGACCTAGAGTAGTTGTACCTCGCACAGCCTCTTGGTTCCCTCAAAAAAAGAATCCCAAAAGTTTTAATTTTAGAGGAGCTAAATAATCATCCTCAGCTCTCCTAGGGACAGCGTTACAAGACGACCTTACCCTACATCTTTTTCACACTTGAAAGAATCCCAAAGGATTTATCCTTTCAGGGGGAGCTGAATCATCACCCTCAGCTTTCCTAGGGGCAGCGTAACAGGCGATCTTTACCTACATATGTTTCACAAATAAAAGAGTCCCAAAGGTTTCTTAACCTTTTGGGGGGCTGAATAATCACCCTCAGCCTTCCTAGGGGCAGCGAATGGCGATCCTTAACAACATATGTTTCACAAATAAAAGAGTCCCAAAGGTTTTAACCTTTTGGGGGGGCTAAATAATCACTCTCAGCTTTCCTAGGGGCAGCGAATGGCGACCATTAACCTCATGTTTTTCACTCTTAAAAGAATCCCAAGGATTTATCCTTTGGAGTGGCTGAATAATCACCCTCAGCCTCTCTGGGACAGCGAACTGGCGATCATTCCCTATTTATTTCACTATTACTAATTTAAAACAACTTGCAGGCTGATGTTGTACAGCCAAACACAAAATCTCTGGAGCAGCCAGATAAAGAAGCTGATACATTGATTCAGGATAAACCAAATGAGGAAGAGCCCATACCTGATGTTTAAGAGGATGTGCTCTCCTTAGTATATGATTTCTCTGAACCTGAATCCATGCCTGATGATGAGATTCTCCATGAGGGGATGATTGAAGAGGAGGAGGATGAAGACGATGATGACCAGCACTCTCTATCTCCTCCAAAGGATATCGTTGTGTTCACACCAGCTGTTGATATCACTCCTCCTCCCAAGGAAGCTGTAGTAACTCCCACCTCTGCTACCTCTGTCACTACAGTATTCCAAAGACCTGCATATGATCCGACAGCTGGATTTTTTTTGTTTGATCACCCTATTCAAACCAACTTTGACATATTGCCAAGAGAGGATGATTATGCCCAACAAAGTCTGAACATCCATGATCTTAAGCCTGAACATCATCAATCAGACATGGAACGCCTGTCAAGAAAGCTGGACATCATAAAATCTGAAATGCATTCTTTCACTTTCAACTTTCCAAAGATCATCACACAGGCGGTTAGGGATGCAGCCAATGAACCCATTAAGGATGGTACAAGAAAGGGAGTGTCCCAAGGACTTAGTCATTTGTCCACACGTATCAAAGATGCCATCGTCACAAAGGTCCCTACACTTTTCAATGCTCATGAGTTAATGATGCATAGAGAGTTTAAAGCTGTACGAAATAGGAAAATTCGTCACACCAACTTTATAGTTGATCGTGTTCATCGTAACACAAATGGTAATTGCAACCAACTGCTGAAAATTGCCAGAGCTTCAAGAACCAGGCAACGAGAAATGCCTGCCTCTGTTGAGCAGATTGCTAAGCACTTTCAGGCACGTTCATCCAAACGTCTGAAAAGACAGGCTGAACGTGAGGGGGAGAAGGAAAAGGTACTTAACCTTGAATCTGCTAAACAAAGCTCAGAATCTGCTGACAACACTATTCCTTCACCTGTCCCTCTCCAAGTCATCACTCCAGTAGTTATACCTGATAATGAGGATGAAATTAAGGGAGAGCAACTAACAAAGGATGGAGTTGACTCATCAAAATCCCTGACTCTGGTTAACACCAGCGAGGCTGTGGATGATGGTGAACCAGGTGCCAAGAAACTCAAGTTCATTGTTATCTCCCTACCCAAAGCTGTACAAAACCAAGCTCATATGGCTTTTCTCAAATAAGCTGAAGAGCTGAAAATGCAAGTGTGGTATCCTCTGTCTCAAAGAAAGGAAAGAAAATAGTTATGGTAGACTCAGACGTCAAACTAAAGAAAATAGTTGTAATGCTAGAGACAGGAGGATCAACCACTGACCCATCCCAATTCACAACCTTCACAACATCAAATGAGAATCCTCTAACACCTGAAGAAATTGAGAAACGGGCTATTGAATTCAAGAGGTTGAATGAAATCAAGAAAGCCAATGAGCTTAATGAGGAAACTCTGAGAAAAATGACTCCACTTCAAAGGGAGAAGCAAAGACAAAGGTTGAAAGAAATGGAAGTCAAACGCACAGAGGCTCTGAAAAGGTAAAAGTTGATTATGATGCCTGCGTCAACAACAGGTTTGCACCTGGAAAAATCACTAAGTTTAAGTATACTATTCACAAGTCTACTAACACACCACAAATGATTTTGTGGAGAGATAACCAACAGGCCAATATGGGTATCTTTGAAGACTTTAAGTTAAAGAAACTTTGTTTGACTGAATGGTTTGAACTTGAGGCATTAGCTGGTAAAAGAACTGGACAGGCAAATTTTACTCTTCTTAAGACCCTCAAAGCTAAGTTTAATTGGGTTAAAGAAACAGCAGCCAAACTCAAGATAGATCCCCTACCACAGCTGTTTGAACAAGAACTTCCAAAGTCTGGAAAGAAAAGAAGAAGGATGACTCAATTTGTTAAGGAGACCTTCGTTACTGAAGATGTTCAAGTAGATGGAATGCACATGGATTTGGTATTACCAAATGGAATCATAAGCCCTATTGATGGTCAGACTTATACTGAGCCTGAGAAAGGTATGGCGTTCATGAACAGGGCATGTCAATATGCATTCCAAAGGGAAGATGAGCTAGGATTAGCATCAACCATTCAGCTTATATGTCTCAGAAACGCACTTAAAATCAACACAGAGTATTCCAAGGTATTTGCACAAGCTTTGCAGGACGAATTGGATACTAGGACAGACTTAGCTGAAGCTGAAGAAAGAATCAAGAATGAAGACTATTGAAGGATTTCACAGCTGAATTTTACTTTCATATTTTATTTCACATATGTTTTGTACTTGTAATTTCCTTTAAGTCTTAATAAAATCATGAGGTATGTTTGTTTAGATCTAATATAAGTAAGAAGAAGCTGTCATCTCACTTACCTTAACCTATATAGATCTAGTTGTATTTATGTTTAAATAGGGGGAGATTGTTGGGAATCTAAGTTTATTAGATTCCTTGTATCATAGATTTAAACACAAATCAAGCTGTTTGATATTAACTTGCTTGTGCCTAGGAGGCAGGCAAGTATCGCAAGACTCACAGAGATCTAAGTCTCTGTGAGCAACCTCAGAGGAGTCCATGTCAGAGACATTGTCAAGGAAGTCGAAGATTACTTGAAGACATACTCATTGGCTGTGATGGATAACAGCCAAGATGTATCAGGGACTCTGAGGGGTTGAGGGTTTACAGGGGTGGCAATACCCTGTTAACACTCTACACACTTTGGACATACCTTAGTGTGTACGAGACTATGAAGAAAAGGGAAACTGTGTCAGCTCTGTTTCTCTAAAGCATTGTGGCAGACTACCAAGAATAGAAGAGCATCTTGTGACAGAGGTCTGACAAGTGTCTGTCTAGTGTAGTCACCATCAACCAGTACTTGGAGCCAACCTCGTACCACTATAAATAGGTTATGTAGACTAGCGTTAATGTTCAACACTTTGACACAATTCACACATTAACTCTTAGAACTTATAGAACCAAACAGTTGCGACTGTGTTCATAAGTTAGGTTTTAGTTTGTCCAGAGTGTGCACAACACATTGTCATAAAACGGTGTTATCCATAACACTTGTAATTCTTTATTATAAAATAATAAGTATTACGTTTGAAAAGTAATTAAGTGTGTTCATTAGTTAAGTTTATTGTTTCAAGCATAGTTTAGGGACTTTCAAATATATTGTTATAGCTAACAGCTGGCTCATAGTTGTGGAGGTTACCAGTACCGTATGTAACAAAAACTGTTAGGTGAGCAATACACCTTTTCATTGGACTAAATATATTGTTATATCTAACAGCTGGATTATAGTTGTGAGGGTTACCAGTCCCGTGTAATAAAAACTGAGCCACCTTTTTGCAATGAAAGAGTTGCAATTTTCTCTAGTTTGTGACAGAAACTAGGGGAGGAGTTTATCAACTAGTGAGTGATTGGGTGACTGACAAGAAACAAGACGTCTGGGTTATTCTACTTCTACATTAAAAATATTATAGTTATTTTTCTTCAAGATCATTACACAAAGCCTACGTTTGGAGAATCTTTGATTGCATACATTGTTTCCTTCCCTGTTTGATGTGACAAAAAGGGGAAGATATACATGCTACACTTGAGGGGAAGCAATTTGAAGATGATGTACCACTTACAAGAGATACACAAAGAGTTTTGCCGACATCAACTAGGGGAAGATTGTTGGGTCTAAAAAGTTGATGTGGCAGAAACTCAAAACGAAGAAAACATGAAGGCATTTGTTTCAACGCTGACACGTTGTGTCTAGACGCTGACAAGTGTTAAACGAGACGCTGATAGCCTACAACGTTGTTAGAAATCTATTTAGGATAAATATTCAGAATATTATTTATTAATATTCTTAGTTTATTTAAATAGAAGATATGCATGTTTATTTGATATTATCTCTTGTAAACCATAATCCTTACTCTATAAAATGAACAAGGGTCTTACATTTTATTCATAACTTTCATATACAATGTAAACCTAAAACGTGTGTCGACTAGATGTGGGATTAAATGTATACACACCTAGTGGTTGTTTATTATTAATATAATGAGCA
Organism: Glebionis coronaria; assembly: GCA_025667525.1. Taxonomy (NCBI): domain Eukaryota; kingdom Viridiplantae; phylum Streptophyta; class Magnoliopsida; order Asterales; family Asteraceae; genus Glebionis; species Glebionis coronaria. Next base: position 523,422,780 of record CM046875.1, read on the forward strand.
ATCGTTGGAGTAATTCAGCTTGTGTTCTTGTGCCTAAACACCTTGTTAAACGTGTTTCATTATATTCCGCCTTGATTCAATCAAGTGAATGAGATTCGTTCCTAGTAGCCTAAAGATCGAGGAAACTTAGGTTTCCATAGAAATGATTTATAAAGTTTCACCAAGTCTCCCTTTATTAAAAACTTTTGGGTGTTTGTGTTTTGCTACTGTTTTAAACAATTCTGATAAGTTTTCTCCTAGGTCTGATAAATGTGTTTTTTCTTAGGTATTCTAATACTAAGAAAAGTTATAAAATTTATAATCTTGAAACCAAAAGTTTTTTCTTTTCTAGAGATGTTAAGTTTTATGAGACTGTTTATCCTTTTAAACATGATATTTTAGTAAAAGATTTGGTTTTTGAGGATATGAGGTTAACTGTCAAAACTTTTTGACCTAGTAGAAGAAAAGTCAAGTGAACCCTATGATGATAAGAGAGACAAAGTAGGTGATAAAGATAGTAGTGTGTCTCATGTCTTAGCAGATGTGTCTAGTGACACATCTCACACTATTGCCATTCATTCTAGGGGTTGTCAAAGAGTCTAGTACAGAAAAATAGATAACAGCTAGAATGAGCTAGGTAGTGGTGTAGGAAGTCCTAAGTGAGATGACATTATCTTAGATAATGATGAATATAAATCTAAGGGTGATGACTTTGTAGAGTTTAAACAAATGTTTGAATCTGATAATAACAGTAGTCTAGAAAAATCAGAGGTAAGAAGGTCAAGTAGACCTGTAAAGATGCCTGCTAAGTATAACAATTATGTGATGGATAAAAGATATAACTATGATATCAATTCTGTGATTAGCTACAACAATTTATATGTGCATAATTTTGTGTTTGCTAATAACTTGAACATTATCCATGAGCCTAAGTCATATACTGAGGCTGCCAAAGACCCTAGTGGGGTTGAGACAATGAATGAAGAAATGGATGCTCTTAATAGAAATAATACATGGGTCATTGTTGACTTACCTTCAGGTAGAAAACCTGTTGCTTGTAAGTGGTTGTGGAAAGTTAAGTGAAATCAAGTGGTGAAGTAGAAAGATATAATGCTAGAGTTGTAGCTAAAGGATTTAGTCAGAAAGAAGGCATAGATTATGGAGAGACTTTTTCACCAGTGGTAAAAATTGTTACTGTTAGGTGTCTTCTATCTGTTGTTGTTCATTATGATTGGCATGTTTATCAGTTAGATGTCAATAATGCTTTTCTCTATTGTGAATTAGATGAAGAGATTTATATGACTCTTCCTAAGGGATATGGTTCATATGATAACAAAGTATGTACATTGACTAGATCTTTATATGGACTCAAACAAGCACCTAGAAAATGGAATGAAAAACTTACAAGTGTGCTTGTTGAGAATGGGTCTATTCAAAGTAAAAGTGATGTCTCTCTTTTCATAAAAACTGAGAATGATTCATTTGTTGCATTATTGGTATATGTTGATGACATTATCATAACTAGAAACAATGAACATGTCATTAATGATTTCAAGAAATACTTAAGTTCTAAATTTAAAATTAAAGATCTTGGAAAACTTAAGTATTTCTTAGAGATTGAAGTTCTTGATACTAATGATGGTCTGATTCTTAATCAGAGAAAATATTGTCTTGAATTACTTGCTAAATATGGCATGTTGGCTTGTAAGCCAGCTAAAGCTCCTATACCTGATCCTTCTAAGAAAAAGAAGGACCAGACTACTATAGATCATGATGTTCTTCTTGATAACAAGACTTGTTATCAAAATATTGTTGGAAAATTAATCTATCTCACTTTAACTAGACCTGGCATAGCTTATGTTGTGCATTGTCTTAGTCAATTCATGCATGCTCCATATAAGTCTCATTTAAAACTTGCTTTTCATGTTCTTAGATATCTAAAAAGTTCTCCTGGAACTGGTATTTCATTCATGAAAAATAATGACTTGAATCTTATTACATTTGTTGATTCTGACTAGGGCTAAATGCAAGATCACTAGAATATTTGTGACTAGTTATACTCTTTTTCTAGGAAATAATCTTGTCTCTTGGAAAAGTAAAAAGTAGTCTGTTTTAGCCAAATCTTTAACTGAAGCTGAATATAGGGCTATGAATAGTGTTGCTTGTGAGATTATGTGGATACTTAAAATCATGAAAGATCTTAAAGTTGATATGGTCTTACCTGCTCCTATCCATTGTGATAGTAGCTCTACAATTCAAATTGTTGCTAACCCAGTCTTCCATGAGAGGACTAAGCATTTTCAAATTGATTTGTATTTTCTGAGGGAGAAAGTATCTGCAGGTTTGATCAAAACATTTAAGATCAAATCTAAGGACAATGTGGTAGAATTATTTACCAAAGGCTTGTCTATCAAAGATCACAAGTTCTTTTGTGATAAGTTGAGACTTGTTGACCTATATCACAAGTCAACTTAAGAGGGGGTATTAAAATATAAGTTGACATGTTATTAAACTTTAGGGGTAAGAAAGGTAAATTTTCTTTATTTACTTTCTATAGTTTGGAGTTGTGGTTTCTATTTTGTAGGTTCTACAAACTTGAGGGACTGGAAGTGACAAAGTGTGGAAGTGTGGTATTGCCCTATTTTTGGAGTATAAATAGAATGCGATAGCTAGTTTTATTCATTCTTTTATCTTGTTTTCGTTTTGTCTCTCTCTCTCTAGCCACCATTATTGATTGTTTGTTAGCTTGTTGATTTTGGTTGTTTATGAACTTTGATCTTGTTGTTAAGATCATTGATTCATAGTTTTCTTTCTTTTTGTTTGTAAGTACTGGTCACAAATCCAGGATTCACATTTTAAGTGATTGCCTGAAGCTATTAATAAAACAAAAAGAGGTGGTTGGTTGAATAAATTTGGTTTTGATCTTGAATCTTTTATAAAATCGTATAAATAACATCCCTAATTTATATGATATGAGTGTCTAATAAAAAGCATAGTTCTAAATAGTGCGTTAAAGCGCGTTTTATAGTGATTTGTAGTGTGAAACTTGGCCTCCATGTTATGAAACAGACTCAAGCGTCGTCTATAAGTGTAGTATGTTAAAAAGCGACATAAAACGTATGGCGCGCTCTAGAGCGTAACGTGGTGTTTTTTTAATCTTCTGGCAGATTTACAAGAATATGGTTTGTTTACTAGTTTTGGGCTATTTAATAGATTTAGGCTTAATAATTTTACTATGAAGATAAATCCTTGAGTAACTAGTAACCAATTCTGTTTTAAATATGAATTAAAATATTGCATCATTTTATAAACGGACTATATAAATATTAATTTATAAATATTTTATGTTTTTATATATTATGCTTCAAAAAATATCCAACTTCGTTATACCTTGTGTAGCTAAAAATTGAGAATTGTTATGCTACGTTTCACGTTGTTTTCAACAAGATAATCGGTGTGCCCAAACCAGAGTTATATGGAAGTGTGGAAATTGATTCATTTGTTAAAGGATTAAACTCCCACATAAATGGAGATTTGATATTATAGATTTATATAAGTTTGACTTAAAAAAATTAAAGTAAATAACACTAGCATAAGAAATGAGGGTCGTGACATGGGCATCACATGCAAGGGAACACATAGACACCTGCCCAAACTTTCAACGTGTTAACGAGGTCCCATATGATCTCCATAATCATATTTTAGTAGTAGTATATGTACATAATTCTATTGGTTTTCAAAGACAATGGAGCATGATCCACTGGAAATAATACTTTTGTTAGGATGATAAAATATATAATTAGAGAGTCGCAACTAATAAATTGACCAATTCTTTGACTGTTAGTTCACTAGCTAATTACCTATCTAAGAGGTGGTAGAGTGTGATCATATAGCACTAATGCATCAGATCTCATCAGAACTCCGCAGTTAAGCATGTTTGGGCGAGAATAGTACTGGTTTGGTTGACTCGCTGAGAAGTCTTCGTGTTGCACCCCCACTTTTTAAAACATACACACCCACTCTTTCTCTTTTCTCTAAACCTAAATCCCTTTTTTTTTCAGTCGCCGCCTCCGGCCGCCGGCTACATGCCAGTGGTTCGGAGGGCTCACCTTAAACTTTAATCTCTGTCATCTTTCAAGTCCAACTTCAAATAATTTTCACAAAATAAACCTCCCCATCTTTCAGATCTGTGATTAGTCTTTTGTGGTTTCTCCTCGGTATATCTCTCGTCTTCATATCAATCTTCGTCTCCATGCCTATATCTCGTGAAACCACCACCCATTTGGGTCGCATCGTCGTCACTTCTCACTGGATGGCTTCGGCACACGGTTCTTCAAGCATCTGTCAAAACCGTTTCAATGTCGCCCGTGAGTGTTTTGCCCTTATATTGTGGTCTTTGCGTTCGGTGGGTTTGGTAAGGAATATGTGTTTGTTGAGATTTTTGCAGGGAAGGTTATTATTATTAGCATCTCTAGATTTATGTTTCAGTCATCAAGTCACAAAGGCAGGCATAGGCATGGGATCTCTAGTTGAAGATGAAGATTCATTGTTTCTGGAGATGTATGGTTTATGTTTTCTTCAAAGTCAAGTGATTCAAGTGTTTGTTACTTTTCAATGTTCAATGTTCTAGTTTTCAATTTCAAATTAGTTTGCAATTTTACAAACTCTCAATGTATTCATTTGATATTTCTTTATCTCATATCAATATCAATTTCAATTTTCCCAAAAAAAAATAAAAAATTAAGAGGTGTTAAAACGAGCTGGTGGGCGGCTAGTAAAAGCCTTAAAAGCTATGGTGAAGCAATGGCGTTTTTCAAAGCGTAACAAAAAGCGACAATCTTTTTTATAAATTTTTGTAATACACTAATAAATATCGAGTTTACAGAAAGTGCTATTAGCTATATATAATAGTTTAAAAGTTTAAACCTTATATATCTTAATTACGTTATACTCAAACTCGAGTTAGGCTTAAAAACTCAATTACAAAATAGCCCAATAAATAGTCTAAATACAAAATAACCCATTTTTGCAAAAACAAAAAAAAAAAAAAAAAAAAGCGTCATGCCTTGCCATTTTGCCCGCCATTTGGCATCTTGACTCGCGCCACGTCCAGAGTTCACGCCATGGTGTATATTGTAACGGTGAAGCCACGCCTCACGTCTCACGCCTAGGTGACGCCTTGACGGTGAAAAATGCGCCTTATAGAACTTTGGATCTAGGAATGAAAGAGTTTGGTGGCTGCGTATTTTGTTAATGAGATTAGAGGGTTATCACATTTGATAATGAGGTATAACTTATTAGTCGCTCTTTATGCTCTTAATAACTAGTTTTGGTCTAAGATGGGCTTAAGTATTTTCTGTTGTACTATTCGAATGTATGGGCTGCTATGCATTGGACATCATGATTATATTTACTTATAACAAAGTTTTCATTATATTTACCTCTAAAGGAGGAATCAATACTAATAATAACATGGGTTGTACAGATTATATCGGAAAGAATGTCAACACTAACCTTCGATTCCAAACATTTATAACCGAAAAAACCGATTTCAAACATTTATAAACGAAAAAAACCGATTTCTAAAGAAACCGATAAAACCAAAACCGGTTATTAGAAAAACCGGTTTTTTAAGCCAGTTTTCTAATAACCAAAACCAGTTTTAACCGATTTATTTGCTACCTCTAGACTCGACTATGTTAAGCTTCAAGTCATATAAGGAGTATATGTTTTCTTATGTATATTTTAAAGCTCTTACATGTAAATAAAGTAATTTTAAACATTTATGTCAAATTCAAATCTTTCATATGAATGAGCTCGATGTCTAACAAGCTCAGCTAGAGATTAATAATATTCGACCAAAAGGTCGGAAGCATGGCTACCAGAAAAAATGAATAGTAAACATGAAGACCAAACAATGTCAGCATCGTACACAAAATCAAAAATATAGTTAACCAAGCAGCATCAGTGACAAACTGACCAGAAACAACACCAAATCTAAGCCAGCGTTAGCTAAGCATTTACAACTCCCACACCAAACACCAAATCTTAAGTGGTTAAGTAACTATGGAACACGACATAATAGTGTCTTGGATAAGCGATATAGTGGTTAGAGAAACCCTCCTCTAAGCCTATAGATATTTGTGCCTACTACTATCAAACAGAACATCATACTCTAAAAAACCTTCTACTGAGAACACCAAACCCTAACCAACAAAATGGAACAGAATAAAGGTTCATAATATGTACCTAAAACTCTAATCTATATTTGTTATTATGCACGCAAAACATCACACGGTCATTATTACTTCAGTTTTCAACTTGTGCTTTCAACTTCTGACTAGCCAACTTCTCAGTATCATCTGATCGCAGATCACCATTATGTCCATGCTCCTTTTCTCCCTATTATTCAAAGAGGAACATAAGATAGTAAGTTAAAAGCCTACATGTAAGACAATGAGTATCAAAGCTGGGCAAACACAATCAACAGACACTGAGGCTCAGTACCAACTAGATAGATACTCATCTAAAAGGTTTTATTGGATTACACATAAAAAATGGCAAGTAGAAACAGCAAGCATAATGATCAGCAATAGCCTCACTAAAAGTTGATGCAGACTTCTAATCAAGAAACTATGTACACAAAAAGAAAACAATACTAGTGCAGACAGCCTATAAACACGAGTGTGTCTTTCTTGTGTGCTCTACAAAAAAGTAACCACTCAAATTATGGCCTTCACTGCATTAAACCGATCCTTACTACTGTATTAAAGTGTGCCACGACAACTGATTTCAGATGCCAAATTGCTTATGATGAGACAAAAGTAGGAAAGTTGAGAAGAATCATATAAGAGAAACTGGGTTTCTAGCATTCTATTGTCTGATAAGAACGACACACGCTAAGGATTGCTTCTTTTGAAATATGGAAAATAGTTAAAGTTGTTGAGATGTGATGAGTTTTTATGGTAAGAAAAATGAAAAATCATGTGAAAATTAAGTGGTGTTGAAGGTGAAGGTAAATTGACGTCTTCTTTGCGAGGCACATGAGAAGTTTAACAAAAAAACTTAACGATGTTACGGATAAGGATGAATCGTGTTACCAAACTTCATAATAAGGATTCACTATATAGAAACAAAGTAATAGGAACGAAAGTTGTGATTTTGACCAAACCACAGGGACGAACGGTGTAATTCACTCAAGCTACTGAAAACCCATACAATCCCAAGTTCGTCTTGTAAAAAATTGCTGATAATGAACTAGTATGCTTTCAAATAATCATACAGCTAAAACAGTGTGGACTATAATGTTACCTGAGTATTTTCAGTAGCATTTTCACCAGTGACAGATGTTACTTCTCGAATTGTGATAATCTTGTCTATATACACAGTGGTCTCCTTCGTACTTCCTGCAGTCACCCCATGTCCATTTTCAACAGTGTCGAGAAGTGTTGATAAGCCACTGCACACACAAAGAAGACATCAGAACAGAAACTGGCATGTGAACCAATTTAAGCATGCATTACATACACAAGGATATAAACTTACAGTGGGGTACTGCCATCCTCGGATTCATCAACTTCCTTTTGCTGTTTTCTTTTCTTGTTACTCTGTGTTTGCTCCAGTAAACTACTAGCACATCGCTTGAGCCACCCAAAAGTAGCAGAGATAGGAGGAGACCCATTACTCAAATCTTTTTTAATAGATGAACCATTTGCAGCAACCTCATCACGGCCAATCTTCTTAACCAAATCCAACTTAGTATTACGCTTCACGTGTATTCTAGATTGTTTTCGTGAATCTGAATCACATTCGTCAATCTCACTTGCAGCAATACGCAAGGGAACAGCTTTCACATCCTCCAATTTCTTCAACCGCTCAATCTGACCAAGAATTTCCTCTCGGTCAGAATGCAGCAACTCCCTTTGCTTCTCAAGTTTTTGCCTTTGAACTTTGAGTTCTTCAATGGAAGAATTTAACTCCGCCCATTCCTTGTCCCTTCTCTCGTGATCCATATTAATTGCTTTCCTCTCCTCATCAAGTCTCTGCATCTCAATATTAACCTGTTCTGCTTCCTTTGCAGTTATCTCCTTGAGAGACGAGATGTGCTCAAGTTCTTTCTTCTTTTCTTCCTCAAAGGCTTTCTCCTTCTCTTTTAGATAACTTTCCATTTCTTCTCGTTTCTTTTCAATACAATTCTCTAACTCCTTTTTCTGCGATTCGATATCTAGCACAAGATTAGTGCGTTCTTTCTCAATTTGACTGAACAACTCAGTTCGTTCTCGCTCAATTTCCTTCATGAAGGTTTCCCGCTTATGAGAAAGTGACTCGACATTTTTTTTATGTTGATCACGGAATAAATCTTTCTCCAACTTCAGACCATCACGTTCATCTTTCAAAAACTTCGAAATTGTGACTCTCTCTTCTGCAATGCGTTCAGCTTCCAGTCTCAATTCCTCTCTTTTTTCATCGACCAGCTCCCACTCCGTTTCAAACTTTGCCTTCTCGGACTTCAACTTGTCCGCCTCAACTTCCAGTTCATGCTTTTGAGCTCTAATCAAATCAATTTCTTCTTTCAATCTGCCTTCCAAAACCATTAATTCATTTGTTTCGGTTCTCATAGCCTCAACCTTCTCCTCAGCATGAGAAAGCTCTTTACTTTTATTATCCAATGATCTCAAAGACTCTTGAAGCTCATTTCTCTTGCCATTCACCTCATCCTTTTCTTTTTGTAAGATTGACTTCTGCATAGCCACCTCTTTTTCCGCAGCAAGTACACTTTTCTCCTTCTCCTCAACAGCAATCAGTTTCTCAGAAAGATCTTTCTCTTTATCACAGATGGCCCTCGACTGGACCTCTAAGTCATGCTCTTTTTCCGAAATTAAATCCTCCCTTTGACGAAGCTCCACTTCCCTCAACTCTGAAGCACGCCTCTTGTTCTCAATCTTTTCCTCTGTTAACTTCAGTTTTGTTTCCATCTCGGCTTCAAACTGAGAGTTGCGTTCTTTCAAAGCGGCTTCATGATCAGCCAGCGCCTGTTTTATTCGATCCTGCAACAGAATTATATAGTAGCAGCTAACTATAAGCAACTCTACTAGTTCAAAAGCATAAAAGTTGAGATTTATCCATTACGTAATGCTACTTACAGATTCCTTGCTTGCAATTTTCTCTTGCTCAATTTGCAACTCTTGATATTTCTTTTTCAACTCATTTTCCTTCCGGGTGATGTCCTGTAAGCAATCATAAACACACTCATACATCACTTACCATCCAATATAAATGTTCATTAGTACGATCAGTGTAAGCTATTACTGAGTAGAAAAATATATATTCAAACGAACCTCGTCTCTTGCATCCAATGAAACTTTTTTCTGCTCAAAACTATATTTTTCCTCTTTGAAGACTTTATACTTCTCCTCAAGCTTTAACCTTGACGCCTGCAACTCCTTCTCAAGGCGACTTATTTCCTCGGTCCTGCTACAAATATAATCCTCTCGCTGATTTAGCAAAGCTTGCCCATCAAGAAGCCTTTCTTGGGATTGTTGAACAGATTTCTGCCTTTCAGCCAATGATTGTCTTTCAAGAAGAATTTCCTTCTCTTTTGCCTCACACCTAACATATCCACAAAACCAAATCATTCATAAGTAATTAAAGTTAATAAGAAAATCATCAAATTAAGAAATTCAGACACAATACGTTAAATAAAAGGAGCGAAATTTAACGAGCATTATGAGGGATTCATTTTGAGTAATACATTAGTACAAGATCCGCATAAAGTCTATATCCATATAAAACATTATACGTCACAACCACTATATACGCTAATGATATGACATAATGAAAAAACTAAATCAAGTAATCAACTGAAAACTGAAACACATACTCAGACTTAAAAGAGTTCATCTGCCTCCTAAGATCATCTTCACGAGCCTCAACTTCATTCAACTTCCGTTCAGCCACACGCCTCGACCTACTAGCATCCGCTTCCAAACCCTCCGCAGCCTGCATCTTTGCATTTGCCTCGGTCATCCTCTTCACACCATCCTCCATCATACTACGCGCCTCCGCCAACTTAATATCCGCAGCCACTTTCGCCTCAGCACACTCCGACCTCATCTCGTGCAACGCCTTCTCAATCTACAAAACCACAAAACCATAAGACACAAAACCATAACTTTTAGTAAAAACAATATAACGCGCCACGTACATTGGAGACGCATTCTTTTTCGATCCCAAGCGCTTTCTTCAAACTCTCCTCACGTTTCTTCGCTTCAGCCAACGCGGCCACATGAGCCGCGTAATCGCGCTTCAACGCCAACTCAGCAGAGTCCGCATTCGACTTCATCTCTTCGTAATTGGCCACCCACTCTTTCTTTTCAATAATCAATATCCCCATCTGATTTTGTAAACTGTATATCTACAACATTAAATTCAACATTAAATTAATTAATAAAAACAATTAATGAATGAATGAATATAAAAAGACAATATTTAATATAGTACCTCAGCTTCAAGTTTAGCAATATGAGCGATTAAAGAGCCTTTATCTCTGCGTTTAATAGACTCTTCATCAAAGCCGGCTTCGCGTAAACGATTCCAAATAGTTTCGTCGCTTAAAGGCGATTTAATTGAATTCGAAACCCTAATAATCGATGATGATGAGTTATTATTGTTTGTTGGAGTTGTTGGGGTTAGTGTAAATCGTGGACTAGCCATTATTGGGTTGATTTGATTTGATTCAAGAATACGAAACCCTAAAAAAAATTATTGATTTTGATTTTAGGGATTTGGGGTTTTTAGTACTCAAACAGCTAAGGTGTGTTGTTTTTGTTTTTGTGTTTTTATATTTTTCAAAAGTGTTTTTCTGATAAAGACATCGGCTGGTCAAAAGCTGTTTTAATTATTATCGGTTAACTAAGATAGTAATTTATTTTTGGAACAATTACTAAATTAGTCTCTTACACAACCTCTTTTACTAAACTAGACTAAATTTCAACGTTTTATCAAACTAGACCAAGCTTCAGGCATCATGTTGCATCTCTCATATTGTATGCATCATGGTGCACAACACTTATGCATCAAACAACCAAGCTTCAAGCATCATGGTGCACCTCTCATATTGTGTGCATCATGGTGCACAAGACTTATGCATCAAACAACCAAGCTTCATGCATCATGGTGCACCTCTAATATTGTGTGCATCATGGTGCACAAGACTTATGCATCAAATATTTTGGTTTGCTTTACTAGGCGCACAAAAATAGTTATGCACCATGGGGCACATAATGCATCACGGTGCACAATATGTGTGCATCATAGCGCATGAGAAATTTGTTGTGCATCACATTTGGTTTGCTTTACTAGGCGCACAAAAATAGTTATGCACCATGGGGCACATAATGCATCCACAATATTTGTGCATCATGGTGCATGGGGCATTTGTTGTGCATCGCATTTCACTTTGCTATCTAAGCGCACACATTGAGTTATGCACCACGGGGCACAAAGTGCATCATGGTGCACAAAGATGAGTGCATCATGGCGCATAGATTGTGCATCAACATCATCCTTGTGCCTCATGTGCATCACGGCGCACAAGTAGTGCATCAAGCGCACAAAGTTATTTTGATAATGTTTTAGGCGCACATTGTTTTGGCGCACAACTTTTTTGGTGCACGTTAATTTAGAGTCGTTGGATTCTATAATCTAACGGTTATAAGCAAAAGGTTCAATTTGGTAAAATGGATATGCACCGACTATTTTGGTATTACAACCTCTAAAAAGACCATTTAAGAAATTTCCTCTTTATTTTTTCTATTTTTTTTTAACTAGAATTAAGATAGTAGTAATTAATTACGCTAACAGCATGTGCAATGGCTTAAATGGACAAAAGCTTTTCACTCTTTGTAAGTCTTTGGAAATGCTTCAAGAAAAGCATTTTGCAAAACTTTTTCATAAAACTTGTTAAAAAGTTTTTCTTCAAAGTTTTTGACTATTGAGTCCAATGCATTAAATGTCATAAGTGTCTCAAGTCTTTGAAAGACTTGAGCATTGTATATGCTATAAACTAAGAATTATTTTTTAATTAAATTGAATCTTTAGTTCAAACTGGGTAACAAATTAAGTATAAAGATTTCTGTTTGATTTAGCTCGTTTGACAAAATTAACAAAAGTTATGAAAGTTTATGAACATAAAATTAATATTAGTGTGATAGGATCGAACTCAGGATTACGGGATTGCACACAATACGTAAAGGGTTAATTTTATTTATTAAATATATTTTATATATATTTATTAAATCAAACCAAACTTAACTAAACAATGGTTAATTATATTAAGAGTTAAGTTAAATAACCGTTATGGAATTATAGTAAAAAAAGGAAAGCGGAAAAGTTCCGGAAACACCCTTGGGGTGTCCACCGAACGTCGGCCAAAGAGAAGGGGCAAAGGAAACTTTGTGTTTCCTAATTTGTGTTTTACTTGGAGAACAAGGTTTTGCTAAGCCTATATAAACACATAATCCCCTTCATAATTTTTGTCCGTCCTCCCTCTTTTTTTCTTGCGATCGCAAGCCCCAAACCCAAAAGGGTTTTCGTTGGTTTTCGATTTAGCTAAAATTCTACAAGAGTTGAAGTTCCGGTTTGCAAGTGCTAGACTCACGGTTAGCCCGTTACATTAGGTGTGTACAAGAGCGTAATATAGTTTTGCTTTAAACTATATCTTGGCATAATTCTTCACAAACCCTAATTGGTGATTTGTCGGTGTTCTTGTAGATCTACGCTAGGATAAAGGTATGTAACCCTAGTCGATTAATTATAATTGTGTTATTAATGATCTTGTTAAATCGCTTCCGCTATAACGTGCTTTGATCTTTGTTATGATTATATAATTGTTATGAACGTCATAAACCATCAGTGGCATCGAGAGCCGTTTTAACATGTTATAATTATCGAAATCTAAAGGTTTTTTAACTAATGGTGATTTGAGTTAAAATTACATGTTGTTTTTTAGGTTTTAACAAAAATTAGGGTTTTGTTTTTTATTGTTTTTTAAAATCGGCTTGGCCGAAATTTTTTTATAAAAAAAAAATTGTAAACCCTAAAATTACATGGTATGAATCTTTAGATGTTTGCATGAATTAACTGTTATGTCATGTATGGTTACGGTCCGTAGTGTTTTAATTGTTAAGAATATGTGGGAGATCCGCGATGAACGTGCATGTTTTTCACGGATCATGGGATTTTATATGCTATTTGCTTTATTTGATTCAAAGTTTTAAAATTAGGGAAGACTTTTTTTATAAAAACCCTAGATTTTATATTCTTTGAATAAATTGTTATGCATATGGCTATTTGATTTAGTTTTTTTTTGTACCTACTTGTTTTCATACGTTTTATATTGATTGTATATTGTAAACAAGGGTAATTTTTTTCAAGAAAATTAATATGGACTAAATCATATAAAAATTAATGAATTGTTTTGAGATCTAATTTACATATAATTTGTGTTGATTGGAATTGCAATAATAACTTAACGGACTGCTCAATTTTGACAAACTATAAAGTGGGTATAACGCACCGCTGGGCATGTACCCGGTTAAGGAAGGAGGTGTTATGCTTCAGCGCTTACCAAATTCCCGGCTTGCCTGTGCGTCAAAGTTGGAGTTACCTACGGTTATTATTCTTTAACCTCAACTTGCAAGTATATGAGGAAATTTTAGTCTCACCAAAAGGTTTATTAAAAAGTTTTTTATTAAACTAATGCTATGGAGATGTATGCATGATTCTTAATACATGATTTTGACACCAAAATCAATACCCTTAAATTTAAGTCTTATGCCATCTAATTGACGAACACTTGAAGTTACAATTGTCGTTAAATGAGATTTTGGACGATGTTGTAATGGAGAGAAAACTTCATGACTGAATGAGATTGCACATGAAGGTTTTACGTTCTTTAGATTAGTCGACTTGATTGAGTTACTCAGTAAGATCTGGAAACTAAGGCATAAAATAGGGATGAAACATGTTTACGATGCAAAGAGACTTTTGGCAACGTAAATCCCTAAAATATCTAGAAATTGCAAATTTGTTTGTCAATTATTGTTCGACAAGTTACCGTGTTGAATACATTTGTCACTAGCAAATCAACTGATGTGATAAGTTTATGTCAATATGGATTCTAGTTTTCAAGAAAAATATTATGGTTTTATTACCGGGTAATTTTATTTTCTTGAATGGTATTATCAAAAATACTAATGTTTCAACTTATTTCTGTAGAAATGGCTCAACCCGAACACGATATGACTATGAGTTATGCGTTCAAGGGTTTCTTTGAACGTCCCGAACTTACTGGCCCTAACTTCAATGATTGGTATCGCTCACTAAGAATAGTTCTGAGAGCAGCGGGTACTATCGATATCTTGACTACTCCTTATCCGGAGGATCTTGCTGAAGGAGCATCTGATGCGCAAAGGCTTGAACACGCTGCTAATGTTAAGAAGCACTATGAGGCGGCTGCTTTAATGTTAGGAAGAATGGCTTCTCCACTTCAATAGAAGTATGAGCTATGTTCTCCTAAGCGAATGCTTGATGAACTCAAGGCTATGTTCGAAAAGCCGCAAGTTGTGGAAATCTACGACTTGGTAGATGCTCTGCATAGTTGCAAGCAAGCTCCTGGAAAGTTTGTAAGTGCACATTATTTGGAGATGATGGGTTATATGGAACAGCTCATTGCACTAGGACAACCCTATGATCATAATATGGCTATCAACTTGATCAATAGGTCCCTTAACAAGGACTTCAATGATTTTGTTTGTAACTATAATATGCATTGCACGGGGAAGACAGTTAATGATTTGCATGCAATGCTCATTGACTACGAAAAGGGGTTAAAGGACAAGGCATCTACTTCTACTCCTCTTGTGCTTTATGTACAAAAGGGTGGAGTGAGTAAGGCAAAACCGCACAAGAACAACAAGAAAGGCAAAGGCAAAAGCAAGGGTGATAAGGGCAAACAAGTTGTGACTTAATCTAAACCCAAGCAAAACTTTGTCAAGAAGAATCAATCTCAGAAGGATGAGACTTGTTTCCATTGCAAGGCAAGTGGACACTGGAAGAGGAATTGCCATCTTTATCTCGAGGAGTTGCGAGAAATAAAGAAGAAGGATGAGCTTGGTGCTGCAGCATCTTCAAGTAACTTATATTTTATAGAGTTATTTAATCTTACATACAAATCAAGTTCCTGGGTATATGATACGGGATGTGGTATTAACATTTGTAATACCGTGCAGGGATTTGAGTTGGAAGGAAGCTTATCTATAGGGAACAATTTCTATATGTAGGCAATGGCGCACAAGTAGCGGTTGAAGCTATAGGAACATTTAATCTATTTTTACCTTCGGGTTTAGTACTGAGATTAAATAATTGTCATTTTGTACCTAATATTGTTAGGGGTGTTATTTCCTTTTCATGTATGTTGGATCTTGGATTTATTCACACTATTGATAATAATAGAATTTCTGTTTTCAAAGATGGTTTATTCTATTTTGATGCAATTTCTGTGAATGGTGTTTTTGAAATTAACATGCATGATAATAATTCCAAGAGAAAGATTAATTCTGTTTTTAACATGAATAAGAAGAGAAAGTTAGACAAGACCTCTTCTTATCTTTGGCATTGTAGACTTGCCCATATTGGGAAGACTCGCATACAAAAGCTTCAACGTGATGGTCTTTTGGAAAATATCAATGATGAATCATTTGATAAATGCGAGTCTTGTATCTCTGGAAAGATGACCAAGAAACCTTTTAATAGCAATATTGAAAGGGCTACTGAACTACTTGGTTTAATACACACTGATGTGTGTGGACCACTTAGACATGTGTTAAGGAAAGGTGCTAGCTACTTCATAACATTTACGGATGATTATAGCCGTTATGGATATGTTTATTTACTTAAGCATAAACATGAGGTATTTGAAACATTCAAAGTGTTTAAAGCAGAAGTATAATTGCAACTAGGAAAGAAGCTTAAAGCTCTTCGTTGTGATCGAGGTGGTGAATATTTAAGTCAAGAGTTCAAAGATTGTTTAAGTGAGAATGGAATTGTTCAGAAACTCACTTCTCCATATACTCCACAACAAAATGGTGTATCTGTTAATACCACCTTAATCCATAACACACAATATTAATGATATTTAGAGAGAGAAATAGATGAAGGTAGAGAGAATTGGATGGTTAAATCATAACTAGAGAGAGAAAGTAATTATGAATCAACACCCTCTTCCACACATGGAAGAGGGTATATATACCCCATGCCATTAAGGC
Source organism: Glebionis coronaria (assembly GCA_025667525.1). NCBI lineage: Eukaryota > Viridiplantae > Streptophyta > Magnoliopsida > Asterales > Asteraceae > Glebionis > Glebionis coronaria. The sequence continues at coordinate 523,439,084 of CM046875.1, forward strand.
TTTGGTGGGCTTATTCATGGGTCAGACTTGGCTTTGCTTGGGCTTACGCCCCTAACTTATACAATATTAGCTTAAATACCAAGCCCGGTTAACCCAACTAACCTATTACAATACAAGACCAATAACGACTAAGATGACCTATTACATTCTTGTTCAACTATATAAAATATAGGGCTAACAATCTCCCCTAATGTATCGGTCATCTTTAAATGCATAAGATGATTGAGTGAATACATTCTTGTGGAGGTGATCTTCCTTCTTTTGGTCTTGTATCTTGGTCTTGATCTTGTTTGTAACGGCTTTGTTCCTTCATGCTTTTGTGATCTTTATGTTGAGCCTTTGTCATTTGACTTTGAGTGCTTGAGATCTCCATCTTGTGCTCCTTGTGACTAAGATGACCTATTACATTCTTACATTCTTAGGTATCTTGATTATCACCATCTTGTGCTCTTGTGACTTCTGAATCGACATCGGTTAGTACACAGCTACGCCACCTTCTTGATATGCAGCAACATATATAGACACGGATAAAATGGCTTTGAACATTTCATCCTAATTCGGTAGCGTTTTACCTCCGGTGGGTGAAGACCGTTAGACGGTATAAGATATCGTACCTGTGATCGGGTAGATTCGATTAAGAATCTCCTTGACAGGGTTTCCCGGCGGTAGTAGCCAGTTCTCTTTACTCAACCGTCTCAAAGCAGACTACGAACGTAAAGAGTGAATCATAAGGATAAATTATACGTCTGATTAGAGACGTCAATTCAGAATTCCTGGAACAAGTTTGATTCTATAAGAATCGCACCATTGTTGCTTTCCAGTTTGTCACAAGCTTGATTCATAATGAATCTTGCGAGTCACCTACCGCAGTGCTATTTGATGTTGACACTGGAAGGATTTCCATTCGTCACTGTGAGCACTAAAGAGTGTCACTCTGAATGTTCTGGCAAGATCACATGGATTTTGCGAAGAAACGTGGAATCAAGTTTGAATCATTTAAGAATACAAACTTAGTTGCTTTCCAGTTCTCACAAGTTTGATTCGTGAAGAATCGCACAAGTTACCTACCATGAGCTTGTTTGATGCTGGCTCAAGCAGGATTTCCATCTTCATTGTGAATCGTATCACTCAGATGTTCTGGCAATATCACAAGGATAATGCGTAGGACCCGATTGTGTCCTAATGAGATGATAAATTGATCTCTTTTGGCTCGACTCGATAAGTGCATTTTGGTAATCGGAGGCTGGAGCGGACTGCCACCTTTTCAATATTAACTAACTCGGAGTGAGAAAGTCAATAGATACGTGTTGATCTCTGTGACAATGAGACAAGTTTCTTTTGAGAGAAACTCGAATGGCTGGTGAAGGGTTGTGCATCGCATCACTGGGTCCATGACACTTGTCTTCAAAAGATGTGTTAACCCGTTTTCTGCCTAAGTTGCATAGAATATTTAACTCCTTTAGTGCTTACCAATACGTCATCACTAGCACCTTGTTGTGATTGTTCCAGTGCTAACTTAAGTAATTGGTCCGCATTCAGCTTCATTCAACTCCATCTTTCCTAAGGACAACTATTTCTAGCTATGGAATGTCCTTTGGTAGATCCCTCCGGTTCTGGTTGGGTCATAGGACTTAGTTTCCTATCCTAAACCACCTTTTGACTCCATCGTTCCGTCGTGGATAGTAGGTTGTTTTTGGTATAGATCGAAACCATAAAACCATTGAAAACCATTCAAAGTGCTTGATAAAAATCAAAACTTTTAACACTTTGAAAGTTTTACATTTCTAAACTACTCCCTACACACATGCATCGATATTCGAAATAGTTTAGCATGTGAAAGAAAGAGTTGCACTTGAGTCTTTAAGATCACATGTTGCGATAAATTAAATTTTAATCACATTTTCTCCCCCTATCTCTAATATAAACACATAATATTATAGATTCTAATTGATTAAAATATGACAGTTTATAAAACCGATTGGGAGAGAAACATGTGTGCGCGCATGAATCATGGAACTTTTTCAGTCGGGATGCTCCCCCTCAACAATATATGTGTGTCTTGAAACAAAAATTTGACAAAATTTTGGAAAAACGACACCACAAAATATGTTGAAGTACGGAGATGAGATGCCTTATCCGATATGGTATATTACATATGACAGTTTTAGACCGTTTTTAGAATGTGTTGGATACATAAAATATGACAATATCTAAGATGTACCCAACATCATTAAAGGCTTGATTTTAAAACGCTCCCCCTCAAAAATTGATCAGAATAACGTATGACATTTTTGAGATATAAAAACCATTTTATGAGGAAGGGAGTGTTGAACACACAATTTTGAAAGATTTAGAAAAACTATGACCCCGTCTTCAAGTCGAGGTTGGCCTGCTACCGGTTCGAAGGTGATGTGTTAGCATGGTGGAAGGCAATGAAGCTGTCTGAGGGAGGTGATAATTGGGTGGCTGGTTTGACTTGGGCTCAGTTCAGGGATTTGGTGATGGGACAGTTCTTTCCCAAGGCTGAGCAAGACAAACTGAATAGAGAGTACCATGGAATCCGACAGAGAGCTGGGGAGAATAGCAACGAGTTCATGCATCGCTTTCTTCGTTTGGCTGGTTTTCTTGGTGCAGTAGCAGGTACTCCCGAAGAGCAAGCACACCACTTCCGGTGGGCTCTTCGTACATCAGTCGCAAACAACTTGGTGTGTGCTACGTTCAACACGGTGGCACAAGTGGCCGATGCAGCACGTAAGCTGGAGATGCTGCAAGAAAGAGAAGAGTTTTGGAAGCATAGAGACCCGATAAGAGGTAAACCTTCGTTATTCAGCGGTGACCAAACCGTATTCTTTTCATCATATGTCAATAATTTCATCTCTTTTAAACTGTATCTTCCAGGCAGAAGACTGGGGACCGGTCTCAGCCGGCTACTCAGCAACAGCCTACTCAGCCCAAGGGAAACGCTCAGACTCATGACCAATCTGCTACGGATAGGCGTGGCGGTAATGATAATTACCATAACAACGCTGGACACTCCAACAGCAACAGGTCCTTATACTTGCTCAATTTCTTATGATTACATGCTATAGTTCTTAATTCTGACACATTAGAGAATCTTCTACCAGGAATCATGGTAACGGGAGGGACCAGAACCAGAGAAGTTCACAATCTAACCGTCCAGCTATCACTGGTATTCCATCTTACAAATTATTCGCATTGTCCTTTGTACCTATTATCATGTCTCATGTATATTGTTCTTATCATGCTCTCAGCCAGCAAGGACACCTGCTGGAGGATATACTCATTCTATTTGCACTACCTGCAACCGTAGGCACCCAGGGCCATGTCGTCGCGACAGCGACGCATGCTTCAAGTGTGGTCTTCCTGGCCATCGCATGAAGGACTGCCGCAAGGGCGAGATGGAGGGCACATCGGGACATGTTGATACCAAGCCGCCTCCTACTAGTGGACGCGTTTACACGACATCTCACGATCAGACCAACAAGTCTACAGGTACCATCACCGGAATCTTGTATATGTATGGTCAAGCTGCATGTTTTCTTTTTGAAACGGGTGCTACTCACTCGGTCATTTCTATTGCTTATGCTAAGAATGTTAGGATACTCCCCATGCCACTAGAGAATATACTGAATATTTCCACGCCTTTAAGAGACTCTGTACGCATAACCCATGTGTACAAGAGCCTTCCCCTAGAGTTTGATGACAAGATTCGTCCTGTTGACGCACTTCCGCTGGACATGAATGATTTTGACATGATATTGGGCATGGATTGGCTATCCAAGCATCATGCTACCATAGACTGCCATTCCTATCGAGTCATCTTCAGTGATGTTAATGCACCAGAGTACATTCACAACGGGTTCGTACCCGGAAGGTCTATACAAATCATATCAACCCTGCAAGCACGTGCATTACTTTCACATGGTTGCGAGGGCTATCTAGCTACTGTTCATGACATTGATGTTGAATCCCCATTAATTCAGAATCAGCCGATAGTGTCAGAATTTCCAGATGTATTTCCAGAAGAACTTCCGGCCATACCACCTGCACGTGAAGTAGAATTTAATATCGAGCTCATCCCAGGAGCTGAGCCGATTTCCAAGGCTCCTTATCGCATGGCTCCCATTGAGTTGAAGGAGCTGAATGATCAATTGCAAGAACTTCTGGAACGAGGCTTCTTTCGACCGAGCGCATCTCCATGAGGCGTACCGGGCTTATTAGTTAAGAAGAAGGACGGCAGTATGCGTCTTTGCATAGACTATCGCGAGCTCAACAAGATCACCATCAGGAATAGGTATCATCTACCACGCATCGACGATCTGTTTGACCAACTCCAAGGGGCCAAACATTTCTCCAAGATTGATCTAAGGTCGGGCTATCATCAGCTACGGGTTAAAGAGCAGGATATCGCCAAGACTGCTTTCCGTACACGCTATGGCCACTACGAATTTGTAGTCATGCCATTTGGCCTTACCAATGCTCCAACAGTGTTCATGGATTTGATGAACATAATCTTCCGTGAATTTCTGGACAAGTTCGTCATTGTTTTCATTGATGACATCTTGATATTCTCTAAGTCCAAGGAGGAACACGAAGACCATCTTCGTACAGTATTAAAGGTTCTTCGCCAGAAGCAGCTGTATGCTAAATTCTCCAAGTGTGAGTTCTGGTTAGACAAGGTGGCATGGGTCACAATGTATCAGCAGAAGGAATCACGATGGATCCAACAAAGGTTGAGGCTATTACCAAGTGGCCAAGACCGACATCAGCGACTGAAGTCCGCAGTTTCCTAGGCTTAGCTGGTTACTACCGTAGGTTCATGGAGAATTTTTCCCGTTTAGCACTACCATTGATCAAACTGATGCGGAAAAGGGAGAAATTCGTCTGGACTGAAGAAAGAGAGAAGAGCTTTGAAGACCTAAAACAGAAGTTAGTATCTGCACCGATTCTTACTCTCCCATCTGGTACAGGTGGATTTCTGATCTATAGTGATGCATCGGGGAAGGGACTTGGATGTGTTCTCATGCAACATGGGAAAGTGATCGCGTACGCTTCACGACAGCTTAAGCCTTATGAGGAAATTTACCCTACGCATGACTTGGAACTTGCAGCAGTCGTGTTTGTATTGAAGATATGGAGGCACTACTTGTATGGAGAATCATGCGACATTTTCACGGACACAAGAGCTTGAAGTATATCTTCACTCAACGTGAATTGAACATGAGATAGAGGAGATGGTTAGAGCTGTTGAAGGATTATGACATTAATCTGCAGTATCATCCCGACAAGGCGAATGTAGTGGCAGATGCACTTAGCAGAAAGTCCGGAATGATAAACAACGTTAAAATTGAGGAGGAAATTATAAAAGGCTTGGAGCGACTAGACATAGAGATCATGGTACGTGAACAACACGGTTACTGGGCTAATCTTATAGTGGAACCCGAGTTTCTCTCTAGGATCAAGGAAGCTCAGAAAGATGATGGTGAAATATGGGCGATAATTCAGAATTTGGAGAAGCTGACAGAATTTCGAGTAGACGCAGATGGTATCTTATGGCAGGGCACGAGACTTTGTGTTCCTGATGATCAAGAACTCCGGGAAGCATTGTTAGCTGAGGCTCATAGATCCCCATTCTCTATTCATCCTGGTTCGACCAAGATGTACCATGACATCAAGCAATACTTTTGGTGGAGTGGTATGAAACAGGATGTTGCGACTTACGTCTCCAAATGTCTTACCTGCCAGCAGGTTAAGATCGAGCATCAGCGATCTGACGGTCTTCTTCAACCATTAGATATCCCAGAGTGGAAGTGGGACAAGATCACCATGGATTTTGTTACCGGTCTTCCGCAGACAAAGAGGAAGCACGATGCGATTTGGGTTATCGTTGATCGACTTACCAAGTCAACTCATTTCTTACCGATTCGCAAGGAATATTCGGTCAGTAAACTCGCCGATACTTATAGGAGGGAGATCATGAGACTTCATGGTGCTCCATCTAGCATCGTCTCAGACAGAAATCCTCGGCTCACTTCACGATTCTGGAGAAGTCTGCAGAAACTTGGGGTACAAAACTTAAGCTTAGCACGGCTTTTCATCCTTAAACAGACGGGCAATCGGAGCGAACGATTCAGACATTAGAAGACATGTTGAGGTCATGTGCGTTGGAATGGACGGGAGATTGGGACGATTACATCTGTTTGGTAGAGTTTGCATACAACAACAGTTGGCACGCAAGTATCAAGTGTGCTCCATTCGAGATGTTGTATGGCAGAAAGTGTCGCGCCCCAATCTGCTGGGATCAGGTTGGTGAGCGAACACTTGAAGGAACAAAAATAATTGAGTTGACCAACGAGAAATTCGTAGTAGCAAAGCAGAAACTGCAAGAAGCACGGTCACGTCAGAAGAGTTATGCAGACAAGCATTGTAGGGACTTACACTTTAACGTAGGAGATCACGTTTTCCTTAAGGTTTCGCCGACACGTGGGGTTAGAGTTTTGGAATCAAAGGGAAGCTCAGTCCTCGATTCATCGGACCATTTGATGTCATTGAGCGAGTCGGTGAAGTATCTTATCGTTTAGTGTTACCTCCACAGCTTTCTCATGTTCACGATGTTTTCCATGTGTCCTTACTCAGAGGGTACAAGTATCATCCCCTTCACATGGTTCAGTATCCACTGGAACAGATTCGTGAAGATCTCACTTTCATAGAAGAACCCGAACGAGTTCTTGATAGACAAGAACGAGTCATGAGGAGGAAGACGATTCCATTCGTCAAAATCCTTTCGAGGGATCATACCGAGCGGGAAGCCACTTGGGAAACAGATGAGTCTATCCGGGCTTCTTACCCTCATTTCATATTTTGAATTCGGGTATGTTCTTCTTTTCCAGTTTACATTATCTATAATTCGGGGACGAATTATTCTTTTTAGGCGGGAAGAGTTGTAAAACCCGCATGCTTTTACAATGAATAGTACTCTTATGATCGTACGTACATGATTAGAACTTTCCTTTTATAGCACGTTTACGTTTCACGAATAGGAATTTACAAGTATTACGTACGTGTTATTACACGATAAGTATTTATTACGTATTAAGACACGATAATTATTATCCAAAATAATAATAATCACGAACATGGAAATCATGAACGTAAATAATCACGAACATCTTATTATGTATTTACGTATAATTATTACGACTACGTATAAATATAAATTACGACACGAACGATAACTAAATAGATCACGTAAACACGACACGAGAACACGTATAATTTTTAGACACGGAAAACAATGGGTTTCCCCTTGTGGGCCCCACATACCCGCGGCAAGAAACAAGGAAGGGGACCAAGTCCACTTTTAATTTATTTAAAACAAGAAAAAGGAAAACATATTTTTCATAATTACACAAAATTAGAAAAATATCAAAACCCTAATTCCTCTTCCTCTCTCCCTTTTGGCCGCCGGTCTAAGAACATCACAAGGGTGTGATTGGTTGATTTTGGTGATCAATTCTTGCAAGGGTGTTCGTGTTTTTCATCCTTCATTGTTTCACGTATTCGGTAAAACATTTAAACCCTTTTTCTTTTATGTTTTTATTAAATAAGAACACATGAAATTATAAGGTTATAAAAACGAGTTAACATAAACATGTAATTAATCATGGGGGTTAAATCATGGTGTTTTTATGGGGTGTTTGTTTCGACCGACGCAAGGAACCGAGAGCCTAGGCTCTCGGCTTGCTTTTGTTCGCACCAACAACTGAGACCAATAGGTCTCGGTGTGGCTGTGATGTTCGGTCGCAAGAACAAGGGACCCCGAAATATGTCGGGGTGTGTTTTGGTTCAGGGGGTCTCGGCTAAAAACAAAGAAACACCACCAGCTTAAGCCAGTGGCTAAATAAGGAAATCAGGGGGAACATGAGCCACGACAGCAGGGGAACCACCGGCTAACTGCCGGTGGGAACTTTGCCCAGCCGGCGGCTACAGCCGAGAAACCAGGGGAAACTACCGGCACATCTGGTGGCTGTTTTTGCGAAAATAGTGGAAACCGGCCAAGCCAGTTTTGCCACTGTTAAGGGTGCGTTTGTTTGGCCGGTTCACGGGTCCGATTCATGGGTTTACGGGAACGGTGCACGACTTGCTTTAGTAAAATAAAACACGGTTCACGACTTAATTAATTTTACAAGTTTAATTATTTTACAAGCTTATTTAATTACTAGATAAATTAAATTAATTTACATGTTATATAATTAATTCAATTTAGACATGACTTAGGTTAATCATTATTATTAATAATTCATGATTTAACCTAAGTATTTTATGAGTTAATTTTAGACTAAATTATTAATTAATTATTAAAACATGACTTATAAATAATTAATTTCTATGACTTAGATTATATTAATAATAAATATTAATACATGTTTTAACCTAAGTATTATTATTACCTTTTATTTAATTAAATCATGCTATATTTAATTAAATCTTATAACCTATAGTTTATTTAATTTACATGTAATAATTAATAAACTATACTATTTAATCACATGACTTAGAATATTAATCAGTAAACACTTAAGCTTATGTTACTAGCTTAATAATCCAGCTTATTTCTATTTATGAAAACTTTCTATTTTTAGAAACTTATTTAATTAAGGTAGTTAGGGACCATTTTTGCCATTTAACGAAACTTAAATAAGCCTTAGTTACACGTGTAACTAGGGAGGGACCAAAATTGTAATTACTTGAAAGATTTAGAAACCCTAGGGGTATAAAAGTAATTTAACCGCGGATAATTATTTAAATAAAAGGACTAAAACGTATTTTATACAAAGTATAGTGAACCCTAAAATTCTATATATTTATACCCGTTAATTAAAACGTAAAACTTAAATAAACGTAGCAATGGTCATTTTTCCAAACTTATAATTTTTATAAATTATAAACACTACGTAAACGTGGAATTTAATTAAAATGTTATACGTTTTATAAATCTCATTTATATATTAAATATAAATTAAAAATGATTAACATATAAAATAAATATAATTATTATATTTATTTTCTATTACTTTAAATATATATATAAAACTATCCTTTATAAATATTTAAAGTGTTTTATAAACAACGTAAGTACAAAATATTAATTAAATGGACTAATTAATTTAACCTTATTATTTATTTTATACTTAAAATAAATACTATTAGAACTTGTACAACGATGAACAAAAATACAAGTATTGTAATAAAATGCTTAAAACCAGTATAAGCATGTACAGATTTATTCTGAAACTTTTATGCATTATGTTATGCATTTACTGAGACCTTATAATTATTTAGGTCGTTGATTGTATCGTGAGCATCCTTATCAGATTTATCTACTGACTTATTGTTGTACTACTGAGGTGAGTTCATGGCCCCACTTTATATATTGACAAACTTTTAAACCTTTTAATGGGGAAGAAAACATGCAACATATTTTATTTTATGGATATGGATTGATCTGTGAAACCTTTGATTACATTGCCTATTGTAGATGAACCCGCATGACCCGTGCATCCGAAACTGTTAGAATTATTGAATTACCTGAATGTTATAAATAGATCTATTTGGGATTAACCGTCCCCATCTGGGTGAGTCATGTTCACTGTGCCTAGGCCAAGACAACAGATGTTTCACATGTCAGCACTTATTTTTGTTATGGGTGACTTTATATAAGGCGAAGGGTCCTTATTTGTTAAGGACTTAACTGTCAAGTTTCAGTTTCGGGCAATATGGGAATGTAATTACTTTTAAGTATTGATGCTTTGTGCATTACTACTTCAGTGAATATTTAATGTCCAAACTTATTTTAATTAAACCTGTGAATTAACCAACTTTATGTTGACTCTCTAAGCATGTTTTCTCAGGAAACTAAAGCAGGTATTGGTGTGCATGGAATCAAGCATCATGATAGGCTGCATTTATAGAGCTCATCTGGGGTTTTATAAACTGGGGAATAATTCAAACTATTGAACAATGTTAAAGACTATTTTAATACTAGTTTCACTTTCAATCATGTAATAAATGTAAGGATAATCTTTTATCTGTTGTTCTATATTCTGTCTGCTGTTGATCCACCTACGTGACACCCAAATATTATTTCCGCTGCATTTGACTCAATTTGGGGGTGTCACAGCTCTGGCTACCCTTCGTCCTCATGACGACAATGGCAAACCTTTCACCACCCAAGGTTTCCAGAACAAATCACTAATCAAAGTGAATTACTTTTCACCCATCTGGAGGACGCTGATGTTGTACATTGTGAAATGTCTGAGAGGAAACCAGGGGTCACATATCAGCTTAATGATGCTCAGCAAGCAATTGCTTACAGCTTAATCTAGGGGCAAGATATAGGGATCGCTCACATACTTTACTCTGACCTCATTGCTAAGCTGGAAAACAAAGGGAAGAATAATCGACTGGCCACCATCTGCTACACAAGATATCTCTCTCTTCTCATAGAAGATATGCTTGGTGAAACCTACATAAATGATGAGCTTATCTCCTTCTCTCCTTATCACATCACTACAGCCTCACTAGAGACTCCCTTGGAGGATGAAGTGCCTCTCAGCAGGCACATGATGCAGGTTGCTGGGTTACTCGTTGCTGATGGAGAGCCCTTGATCCCTCACAATGAGGTGAATGTTGAAAGACCAACTGACAAGTCTCTGTCCAAGACCTCTGTGCAGTCCTCTTCTCAGCCCAAGGCGCCCAAGGACAAGAAGAAGAAGAGGAAAGAGATCCCTATTTCCTCTGAAACCCCTTCTGTTAATACTTCCAAGACAAAGAAGACCAAGAAGAACCCATACCCTTCTCTGGAGGATGTGGCTGAAGAGCCTGCCGCTGACAAACAACCTGAGTCTAGCGTCTCCCGGTCAGCAGAGACAACTAAGAACCTTCTCAACGCTGATATCTTTCAGGTATTAGTTTGCCATTTTATTCTCTTGGAGGTTCACATACAATCACTCTCATCATTCTGTAGGAGAGAGTGATGAAGTCTTAGGGTTTGCCTCAACCCATAGAGTGTATGTGTCGGCACCTAGAACTCGTAGGATTATCTATACACCCTGTCTAACACAAGGATATGATTCATTTGTGCTCATAACGCACCCCGATGATCCTTCACCATCTGGACTGTGCTCTTGTCCATAACAAATTGAGCATGCTATAGGTCCCGACCCAGAGTCTCTGCACCTCACGTGGTCTCTAGGTCCCCTCATATGAAAAGTGTCCCAAATAATTTATTCTTTTGGGGGGAATGAATAATCACCCTCAGTCTTCCTAGGGGTAGCGATAAAAGGCGACCATTACCTTCAAATATGTCACAACTAAAAGAGTCCCAAAGAATTTATTCTTTTGGGGGGACTGAATAATCACCCTCAGTCTTCCTAGGGGCAGCGATAAATGGCGACCTTTAACTTCCATGAACTCATAATTAAAAGAGTCCCAAGGAGCAATCCTTTAGGGGGAGCTGGATAATCACACCCAACTATCCTAGGGGCAGCGAACGGCGATAATTCACCACATAATTTTCACAAATCAAAAGAGTACCAAGGAGTAATCCTTATGGGGGAGCTGGATAATCACACCCAGCTATCCTAGGGGCAGCGAATGGCGACCCTTCAACATATCTGTTTCACACTAAAGAGTCCCAAGGAGAAATCCTTAGGGGGGGGGGGGCTGGATAATCACACCCAGCTTTCCTAGGGGAAGCGAATGGCGATCTATAAATTCATATTTTTTCACATTGGTTACTAACAAATGTCATAACAGGCTCATAATCTTCATGAAGAACAGCAAAATGATGATGCCTATTCCATTGCTGGTGATGAAAATGCTAAAGCCCCCCACATTGATCTGGATGCCATGTCAGACATTGATTCTATGCCAGAGGATGAGGTCTTCATTATTGAAGATGACCTGACCATTTCAAACTATGTTGATATAGATGCTGATGATGACCAAGTCACATCAGAATTAAAACCCATCTCCTTCCCATCAATGACAAATGTTCAAGAACTAGCTGTCAAGCAGCTATTGGACCAGAGGCTCCGTACACCAACCCCAGTTCCCTTCCCCACTTTGCCAAATGTCATGGAACTGGGGGCGATGAAACACTTAAAACATTTACAAAACCTCAAGCCTGTCCATGTTCCTCGAATGAAAGATGTTCAGGAACTAGCCGCTGAGGATCTCTGGGTCAAGAGGGGAGACATCAGTAAAACCAAGCCCAAAGTCACAAATGATGTCCTCCTCTCTGAATTAAAAAAAACTCACCCATGCTGCTGAGGAACTCACCACCACCATAGAGACTTCACTAACTTCATCTGTGGAATCCTTTATGACTGCACTGCTTCCGCAACTACTGGGAAATGCCTTGCAAACCCACCTCCCAGAAGTTCTAAACCAGAGTATTCAGCAATACATACCATCTGTCCTTACCACAGCTGTGAAAGCAAATGTTGCTGCTATTGCCAAGGCATCTGAGCCTTCCAGTCATCTTCTTCAAAAGCTATTATAGGCGGAACTCAAAGAAATTTGCCTATTTGTTCATCAAGAATTTGTTAAGTTCCTCAAACCTGGATCAGGCACAGCTTCTGCCGACGCTATGCCTGAGGGGGAGAATTCAGCAACCTCCACTGAAGAAGAAGCAGACACTGCTCCACCTAAGGGGGGGGCAATCACTCAAACAACCAGCTACCTCAAAAGTGATCCCAACACCAAAACTCATCATATCCTTCAAACCCATCACTGAGGTAGCACAGGACAAGGGAAAAGGAATTGCCATTGAGGTACCTGAAACAACCCTGCACTCCCTCCAAGAAGAAGGTGGATCCACAACCAAGCACTCTGACTTGAACAAATTTAAGAGCGCTGATGAACCACCACTAACCCTAGAGCAGGCAAAGGCTCAAATCTTAGAACAAAAAAGGTTAGCAAACATTAGAGCAGTTGAACTCAAGAGCAAGGAAGCTCTGAACAAACTACTCTCCCTGCTGTAAAGGAAGCTCAGCTGAATAAGATCAAAGAACTTAAAGTTAAAAGGAGCAACCTTCAAAAGGAATATGAGAGAATCGTGGACCAAAGAGCTGAGCCCAGTCAAATCACCAAATATGCATGCTACAATGACAAAGACAAAAGAGTTGTGATGACCCTTTACTGAGAAAACCAACTGACCAACTACAAAGTCTTCAGTGACTTTAAACTCAGAGATCTGGGCCTCTTTGAATGGTTAGAAATGTTGTCTCTTGCCCAAAAGAAGACTGGGCCTGGTGCTGCCCAAATGATGAAGAACATTCAAGCTAAGCTGAATTGGGTAAGAGACACTACAAAGAAGCTGAAGGTACCTCTGCCTCCTCAACTATCACAACAACAATCTTCTCAAGGACAAAGGAAAAGGAAAACCCAAATGGGGCCTCTAGTAGAAAAGTTGGTCACTGAGAATATTGTTGTAGATGGGATGCACAGAAACCTGGTACTGCCCAAAGAGATCACTAAACCAGTGGGTGGCCAAGTATACTCAGAACCAGAGACAGGTATGGTCTTCATGAATGGTAATCGTGAGTATTGCTTTCAGCGGATGAATGAACTACATCTGGCGTCAACTATCCAACTCATCAGACTCAAACAGGGCTAATACTCGGCTTTTACCCCAAGTATAAAATCTGATCGTCCGAATCTTTTCGAATTAAATACCGGTCTAAAGTGCGACTCAATCGTCTTTTGGTGAACAAGAGAATGGTTTGGTTTTGTTTATCTAATTGAAACTAATAGCAAATAAGTAAGTGACGTTGAGTAAAGTAGAAATTTTTAAAGATTTAGGCTTTTATATAGGGAGCTATAAAACGCGAAAGTCTTAACTCTCACAGGTTAAGAACAAGAACTTTTCGCAAGTTCCTATAACTGATCCTAGAGAGTCGTTTATCAAGGGAACTTTAAAATGCGATTTCTAAACTTGAAAAAGTCTAAGAATTTGCAAGATCCTATAGGCGACTCGAAAACCCAAAACTTTGATTTAATAGGCTAAGCATCCACGAGTCTCATTCCTTGAGATTTTAAACTGTGGAGAACGAGAGATGATAGAGTCAATTATAAGTTTGGTATTCTTTCGTGAATTTATGTGAGTTAATTATAAGCCTATTCTCCCTTCGCTTGTTAATAAATTTATCTGCAATAAATAAGGTTGTACGATTTAAAAGGTTACTTAGCTTCTAGCCCAATATCGTTTAAAAGTTGCTCGGTATGGATTAGAGTTCATAGCCAAGGCATAACTTATTGAAGCGGGATGCGAAGATTGGCGAGTCCGAAAAGGCCCTAACAAGGCATAAGGGCTACATTTTGTTGCTAAAGATCCAAAAGTGATGTGAAGAATCATTTATCGAAAATCAATATGAAGGATCGAGACACACGACGAAAAGCAAATACTCCCCTAAAGATCATGGAGAAGTCTATCCAAAAAGGCCCTAACAAGGTATGAGGATAAATAGATCCAAGTCCTAAAAGGAGGCGGATCGTTGTATATCAAAGTCCAAAATAAAGATTGGAGAAAAATGAAGAAGTCGTGGTCCAAATATGAAGAATCTCTCAAAACTTCAAGTGAAGAAATTCCTATTATGAAGAGAAGACCATAATTTCAAGAACGTCTCTCAAAGATTTGAAGTATGAAGTCGCTGCCAAATATCGGTCCGAGAAAGGTCTCAAATCTTGAAGCGAGTTATGCCAAGATATGAACTTTATGAGGTCCCGAGAAGTAGTTTTAAAAGATTTTGTCCTTTAGCTAACTATTGATTAAATCGTTCACTTTATTTTCGGCCTAAATAACTATCGAAATAAGTCAAACAATGCATCCTCGTGATCATTCAAGACAAAAATAAAATATAAGAGATACACCTAGGAATAAGGGAGTCTAAGTGAATAATTGGCCCACGTGAGTTCGTGTGAGTTTGCTAACTTATAATAACAATGATCTCGTTTTTAAGCTTGGTATGGGGAACATGAAACTTGAGGATGATAAACGTTCATGACTGCCAAAACCAATGTAAGTGTTTGATTTCTTTACTTGCTTCTATCTTTTTATGTTTAGTATTTAATAAAGGCCAAGGTGGGTTATTTATGATGGAAAATGTAAACCGTGCTTTAAAATTAATGCATTGCATGAGGGCATTGCAATGGTCAAGTGTAGGGGATTTAATAAGTGTGAAAACACTTATCTTTTTACCACTTATTTCCAATAATAACAAGACCAAAACGTGTATTTTATGTCGTAAAAGTCGGAATTATGCGTGGTTTGTGTTTTTATTGTGTTTTAGGACCAAAATATGAAAAAGGAAGAAAACACGGGCTTTCACGGGCTTTTATCGAAGAAAACGGGAAAAGACGAAGTCAAAAGATCAAGAGTGCAAAAAGAACGGAAGTCCAAGACCCATTCTGAAGATTTATCGAAGAAAAAGTCTAAAGACGGAAGTTTAATGAAGTCGAAGAACTTAAGTCTAATAGAAGAAAAAAATTAAAAGATAAGTTCAAATCCCGAGACGACATCGAGAAAAGACAAAGAATTAAAGTCGAGTCGAGAAGACGTGAAGAAAGAAAGAAAGAAGATGCAACACATGCACTCCTTCCACTTTTCCTATAAATACCCTCCTAATACACATTAGGAGGGAGTTAGTCTTTAATTTTTAGTTTTCATTTTTCACTTTTTTTTCTAGTTTTAGAGAGAGAAAGTTCTAAACTTTCTCTCACTAAGTTTCATCTTTTCTTTTAATCTTTCAAGATTAAACATTTATGTATTGCTTATTTTCATTAATCAAGTTAAGTTTAAGCTTTTAATCTTTCATCTCATTCTACCTTTCTTTGATTTTTAGATTAATTTTGGTGCGAATTTCATATGATCCGCGTTGTTCTTAATGATTTCGTGCTTAAAAAGTTAATCTTTTGATCATTATTTAAGTTTTCATACGAATAAGCTTTGAGATTCTTTTGCTTATTGGCTTATTTTTATGTTTAGCTTATTTACTTTTTAAATGTTTTCTTAAAAAGTTCATCTTTTTGTTGTTTGATTAAAAAGTTTGCTTATTTTGAGGTTGGATAAGTTGATGTTAGTGCTTATTTGATCCGTTTAGTTATTGATTCGTTTTAGTTTTGGTGATAAGCTTATCATTTTAGCTTATTCATTGGCTTATTTCGAATCCCATATATATCGAAAAGGGTCTAAACCCCTTTCCGATCAGTACATTCCGACCAGCCACCTCACCCCTCTTTCCGATTGCCAAATCGGAAAAGGGTTTCTGTTTTTCCGATCAACACCCCCTTACTCCGATCGCAGTGATCGGATTAGGGCTTTAGTATTCCGACGGCAGAAGTGTTTAGATTCCGATCTGGGAGGTTTTGGGTATATTCTGATTTGAGCATCTCCAATATTCCGATTGGGTCATCTTTGGACATTCCGATTGAGTGTGTTTGTAAACATTCCGACAGCCTCATTTCCATCATTCCGATCACCAGATCGGAATATATTCCGATCTGGACTATTGTCGCCCATATTCCGATTGCAGCCATCTTAGCATGTTCCGATCAGTGATTGTTTCGAATATTCCGATGGTGTTAGTTCTTGTTTCTTATAAAGTTTCTAAGTGTTAGTTTTATTTAGTATGCTAGTATTTTTCCAATATTGCCTTAAGTTTCCAAGCACTATTTTTTAACTTGTTATATTTAGTCAAAACTTGACTTAAACACGTTAAGGATACTAGCTAGAGTAAACTTAGATAAGTAAACTCGGGTTGAGTCAAAATATTCACGACTAAGAAAAATTTAAAACCTACTTTATTGAAAATTTATTCTAGTAAGGAAAGAAAATAAACATAATAAAGGAAAATACAACTATGCAACTAGGCCAAAATAGATTTAAAATTTTGAAAAATGTCGAAAAATCAAATTTTCCGATTAAAATGAGGGCAAATTCATGGAAAAGACCACTTACTTCGATAGAAGTCCCCCCTACACTTGATATAAACATTATCCTCAATGTTTAAGCATGTGGGAGTAAACTCCCCGACACTTAGGACATTGTGTACTTTGTTTAAATCTTGCTAAGGAAAGGACAACTAAAGTGATTTCAATGTGAACATATAAAATATGAAATATTGAATCACAAGAGTTTAGGATAGAACCGGGAAGTTGGGAACACGGTATCACGGTTCGTCAAAAGTCATCAAGGTGGATCTTTGAAGCTGTAATCCCTGCACAGCACAAGAAACAAGACAACAAACACATACGGGGCTCCCCTTACACTTATTATGAAAGCAGTAAATGATAGATCACGTGTTGCCTCCCGAGAAGCGTTTGTTTTTGTTCACCGAGTCACGAGCCTGACTCGACCCAATTTAGTTCATGGGGAACGTGGTGAGGAATGGAATCATCTCTTGAGAGATGTCCTCACCAAAGTACAGCTTCAAACGCTGGCCATTCACCTTGAAATTGGGCCCATTTGGCTGAGAAAGCTCAATGGTCCCATAAGGAAAGACTTTGGGAACGGTCAATGGACCAGACCAACGGCTCTTCAACTTGCCAGAGAAGATCTTCAACCGAGAGTTAAAAAGTAAGACTTGATCACCAACGTGGGACTCTCGGTTCTTTATCCTTGCGTCATGAATGATCTTGGTCTTCTCCTTGTAGATCAGTGAGTTCTCGTAAGCTTCATTCCTCAGTTCGTTGAGCTCGTTGAGTTGAATCTTGCGATGATCACCGGCTTTGTTGATGTCGAAGTTATCCCACTTCAAGGCCCAGTGTGCCTTATGTTCCAGCTCGATGGGGAGGTGTCATGCTTTCCCGCACACAAGACGATAAGGTGTACAACCGATCGGGGTCTTATAAGCAGTACGGAAAGCCCACAGAGCATCATCTAACTTATCGGCCCACGCGGCGCGATGCTCTCCCACAGTACGCTCCAAAATTCGCTTCAATCCACGGTTGGATATCTCGGCTTGCCCATTGGTTTGGGGATGATAGGCGGTGGAAAGACGGTGATTAACACCATACTTAGCCATGACTCTTGCAAATTGATCGTTGCAAAAATGAGTCCCGCGGTCACTGATAATAGCACGAGGAACGCCGAATCGAGCGAAAAGCTGCTTCAAAAAGTTCACAACCACCCTCGCATCGTTTGTTGGGAGAGCCTTAGCTTCAACCCATTTGGAAACGTAGTCAACGGCGACGAGGATGTACTTGTTCCCTTTGGATGATGGAAATGGCCCCATAAAGTCGATGCCCCATACGTCAAAGATTTCACATTCCTGTATGAAATTTTGAGGCATCTCATCTTTATGTGTGATCTTGCCTTGGAGTTGGCAAGCATCACAATGCTTAACCATTTCGTGAGCGTCACGATAAATGGTAGGCCAATAGAATCCAGAGTCAAACACTTTCTTAGCGGTGTAGTTGGGACCAAAGTGACCACCGGTGGGTCATTTGTGGCAAGCCTGAAGAATGTCAAAAGCTGCCGGTCCATCAACACATCGACGAATGATCAGATCAGCACATTGTTTGAATAGATAAGGGTCATCCCAAAAGTAAGTCTTAACATCATTCAAGAACTTCTTCTTTTGTTGGGATGTTAACTCTTTGATGAGAATACCACCCGCTAAGTAGTTTGCAATGTCGGCAAACCACGGGGTGTCATCAAGATTGAGATTTATAGACATTAAGGTCTCAAGGGGGAAAGAGTCATTAATCTCTTTGTTCGGATGATCCCCTTGATATGGATCCTCAAGTCGACTAAGATGATCCGCGGCCAGGTTTTCAGCACCCTTCTTGTCACGAATTTCAGTGTTGAATTCTTGAAGGAGTAAAACCCAGCGAAGAAGTCTTGGCTTAGAGTCGTGCTTAGTCATCAAGTACTTCAACGCGGAATGGTCCGTGTATACGATGGTGGTGGATAAAACAAGATAGGGGCGAAATTTTTCAAAAGCATAGACAATAGCTAAAAGCTCTTTTTCGGTTGTCGTATAATGCAATTGAGCCCCTGTCATTGTTTTGCTAGCATAGTGGATTGGTTGGAAGTGTTTATTCACTCTTTGGCCCAAAACCGCACCAATAGCAAAGTCGCTAGCATCACACATCAATTCAAAGGGTAGCTCCCAATTAGGGGTAACCAAGACCGGTGCCTTAGTTAGCTTATCCTTAAGAAGATTGAAGGTTTCGATACACTCCTTAGAAAAGATAAAAGGAGTATCTTTTTCCAAGAGGTGGGTCATCGGGCGAGCGATTTTAGAGAAATCCTGAATGAATCGACGATAGAAGCCCGCATGACCCAGAAAACTTCTCACACCCTTCACGTTTGAAGGTGGAGGTAATTTGGCTATGACATCTACTTTAGCACGGTCGACTTCAAGACCGCCATTAGAGATTTTGTGTCCTAGCAGAATGCCTTCTTTTACCATAAAATGGCATTTTTCCCAATTTAGAACAAGGCGAGTGTCTTCGCACCGCTTAAGCATACGTTCCAAATTGGCAAGGCAAGAAGAGAAGGAATCCCCAAAGATCGAGAAATCATCCATGAAGACTTCCATGGTTTGCTCAACCATGTCATGGAAGATAGCCAACATGCACCTTTGGAATGTCCCGGGGGCATTGCATAAGCCAAAAGGCATTCTTTTATAAGCAAATGTGCCATAGGGACAAGTGAATGTTGTCTTCTCTTGATCTTGGGGATCGATGGGTATTTGGAAATAACCCGAGAAACCATCAAGAAAGCAGTAATATTCATTACCCGCTAAACGTTCAAGCATTTGGTCCATAAAAGGTAGAGGGAAATGATCCTTTCTCGTGGCATCATTGAGTTTGCGGTAGTCTATACAAACTCTCCACCCAGTAACGAGACGGGTAGGAATCAACTCGTTGTTTTGATTGGGCACAACGGTGATGCCGCCTTTATTAGGCACACAATGGACTGGAATAACCCATGGTGAATCCGAAATAGGGTAAATCATAGCCGCATCAAGAAGTTTGATAACCTCTTTTTTGATGACTTCATGGATTTTAGGATTCACCCTTCGTTGGCTTTGAATTGTGGGCATAAAGTCGTCCTCCATGAGAATTTTATGTGTGTAAAAGTGAGGATCAATTCCGCGAATATCGGAGATTTTCCAAGCGATAGCTCTTTTATGCTTCTTTAACACGGCGATAAGTCGGGATTTTTCTTCTTCTTTCAGGTCCTTTGCGATGATGACCGGTAACTTCTCGTTGTCTTCAAGGAAAGCGTACTCAAGATGAGGAGGTAGGTCCTTAAGCTCAAGAGTAGGAGGATCCTCAATAGATGGTGAAACTAACGATGGATCATCATTAGTCACCTCTTTAGGAGAAGGAGGAGAAAACGGGTCCTCATTGAGAAGTCTCTCAATAGTACGAATGTCTTCATCCCAATCGGTGGACGAATTATCATACTTAATATCGAGAGGACCCAGGCTAGCTTCGAAGTCATCCAAGTCACTTTCTCCAAAAGGAGTCAATGCCGGGGCAATTGAGGCAACGGTCTCAACATTGGGTAGAGAAGAGAGAGTACTTTTGCAAGCATCATGAAAATGTTCTTCACAAGCCTCATCGAGAACATCAATAGCATTAACACTCTCATACGAATAAGGTTGCTTAGAAATCTTACCCATGTTGAAGACAATTTTATCTTCACCAACTCTCATGATTATTTCACCTGCGGCTACATCAATGAGAGTGCGACCGGTCCTCAGGAAGGGACGTCCAACGATTAATGGAACACGAGGATCCATCTCGTAGTCAACGACAACAAAATCCGCCGGGAAGGTGAATTTGTCAACGCCAACAAAGACATCTTCGGCTATCCCCACTGGATAAGCAACCGTACGGTTAGCTAATTCCAAAGTCATTTTGGTGGGGACTAGCTCGGGGAGAGATAATTGCTTCCAAACACTTAAAGGCATTAAGTTTATACTGGCACCTAGATCGGCTAGGGCCATGCAATTCTCTACTCCCGGGAAGTTACAAGGAATCAAGAAGCGACCCGGATCACCAAGTTTGGTGGGCAATTTCCTTAAGAGCACTGCGGAGCAGTTCTCATTAAGTTGGGTCTGAGCAATGTCAAGAAGCTTCTCCTTGTCACTTAGAAGATCTTTAAACATTTTCGCGTATTTGGGCATGTGAGCGAGAGCCTCGGCAAAGGAGATATTGAAATTCAGTTGTTTGAACATTTTAAGGAAGTTCGAAACCTGAATATCATCCTTGCTCTTTTGCTTCTCTTTCCTCAACCTTGAAGGATAAGGTATATTGGATGAAGAAGAAGGCTTTAGGGGAGTAGGATCACTCACAACCACGGGTGGTGGGGAAATGGGGATAGAAGGTGAAAGAGGTGAGGAAAGTTGCTCTTTTTCCTCGTTCACAATCACTGGTGGAGGTGTAGGAAGCTCGGGTTCCATATAACCTTTTCCACTACGAGTAGTGATTGCTTTCATCTCCCCTCTTGGATTCGTAACGGTGTTACTCGGAAGAGTACCCGAAGAAGAGGGTTGATTACCTTGGATGAGCGAACCAATCATATCACGAATGTTAAGCGCTTGAGTGCTGAAAGAGTCTCTGATGTCTGCACGAATTTCATTGCTTTGTTTTGCCATATCATTCCTCAGCTCGGCTCGAATATCGCTCCCTTGTTTCGCCATTTCTCCCTTCAAGTTGATGACTTGACTCTGAAGATTCGTCACCATCTCTCGATTAGTCTTCATGAACGTCTCGATGTCTTGATTCACTGCCATCGGTTGATTGAGAGGTGGAGCTTGGTAAGCTTGAGAATTTCCTTGATTTGGGTATGGGTTTCTTTGGGATTGATATTGATTGTTAGCACGAGGTTGGGATTGGTTGTTTCGGTTATAGCTTGGTTGTTGGTTGTGGTTCTGAGGAGGGAAACCGGGTGGAGCAAGATAGTTGTTCGAACGATAACTTAGCAAGCTACGGTCTCCTTGAGGACGAGCTTGATAGCCTCCCGTGGGATAAGTACCGTAAGTCGCGTTAATGTTTTCAGAAAAATTGCCTTGGGTAGAAGGACAATCATTGTAGGAATGAGGACCACCACATGTGTCACAAGAAATAGCAACGGATTTAGCTTGTTGAAAGTGGTTTGTGGCCATGGACATGAAATCCTTGTGCATATTTGCGATTTGTCGGGTAAGTTCGGATATCTCGGGATTAGAAGTAGTAGAAGAAACATTGACTCTCTGATTAGATCTTGAGGATGCGGATGAATCCCAATTCTTGTGGTGAGTAGTCATGTTTTCAATCAACTCTCTACACTCCTCCGGTCTCCTTTTCATAAAAGTACCACCGGCGGCGGCATTGATCGTGTCACGATCACGAAAAGTGAGACCATTGTAGAAAGTATCAATGAGAGTGACGGGGAGCATGTTGTGATTTGGACAGCGGTCGATCAAATCATTGTATCGTTCCCAAGCATCGAAGAGCGATTCGTCATTGTCTTGCATGAATCTACTAATT
This sequence comes from Glebionis coronaria, assembly GCA_025667525.1. NCBI lineage: Eukaryota > Viridiplantae > Streptophyta > Magnoliopsida > Asterales > Asteraceae > Glebionis > Glebionis coronaria. The sequence goes on from CM046875.1 coordinate 523,461,656, forward strand.
TGGTTACGAAGGCTGGTGACCATGGATGATGGGAAGTAGCGTGACAAAAAGCGTTGAGTCATGTCATTCCAAGTATGAATAGAAGTTTTTGGGAGACGGTCAAACCATTTTTCGGCATGGTGAGAAAGCGAGTGGGGAAATAGTTGAAGGCGAAGGTCATCCATAGAAACACCGGGGGACTTCATGCTTTGGGTGATGGTTTTGAATTTGTCGAGGTGTTTGTTGGCATCATAATCCGGAATTCCGCGAAATGGGTTAGTTTGCACTTGTTGGATCATGTGATGCTTCAACGAAAACTCCTGAGCCGTGACGTGCATCGGCGCAATCGGGCCTCCGCGTCCGTTCATGGTGGGTTGACACAATTCCTCCATTGTTCGTAAATCAGGTAGGGGGACATTGTTGTTGTTGTTCAAATTGGGTAGAGGTGGGTTATTATTGTTGTTATTAACACCAGCCATATCTAAATCTTCACGAGTCTCGGGCTCAGAATAGTTCGAAGATCTAGTACGCATACACCTGCAGAAGAAAAATATACACAGAGAAAATATCTATATAATCTTTTTGGTGCAAACCTTTGGAAAAGAATTGCTTTTATGAGTTTTTTTAATGTTTTTGTATTTTTTTGAAGAGTTATATATTTTTTTTGGATTTTGAAAATTTTTGAAGCAAGGAAAATAACGTTCAAAGAACGGATCCCAAAATTCAATGCGTCTCTCACTAGAAACCGTTAATTTTAACGAAAAGAGCCAGCAACGGCGCCATTTAATACTCGGCTTTTACCCCAAGTATAAAATCTGATCGTCCGAATCTTTTCGAATTGAATACCGGTCTAAAGTGCGACTCAATCGTCTTTTGGTGAACAAGAGAATGGTTTGGTTTTGTTTATCTAATTGAAACTAATAGCAAATAAGTAAGTGACGTTGAGTAAAGTAGAAATTTTTAAAGATTAAACTAAATATAACAAGTTAAAAAATAGTGCTTGGAAACTTAAAGGCAATATTGGAAAAATACTAGCATACTAAATAAAACTAACACTTAGAAACTTTATAAGAAACAAGAACTAACACCATCGGAATATTCGAAACAATCACTGATCGGAACATGCTAAGATGGCTGCAATCGGAATATGGGCGACAATAGTCCAGATCGGAATATATTCCGATCTGGTGATCGGAATGATGGAAATGAGGCTGTCGGAATGTTTACAAACACACTCAATCGGAATGTCCAAAGATGACCCAATCGGAATATTGGAGATGCTCAAAATCGGAATATACCCAAAACCTCCCAGATCGGAATCTAAACACTTCTGCCGTCGGAATACTAAAGCCCTAATCCGATCACTGCTATCGGAATAAGGGGGTGTTGATCAGAAAAACAGAAACCCTTTTCCGATTTGCCAATCAGAAAGAGGGGTGAGGTGGCTGGTCGGAATGTACTGATCGGAAAGGGGTTTAGACCCTTTCCGATATATATGGGATTCGAAATAAGCCAATGAATAAGCTAAAATGATAAGCTTATCACCGAAACTAAAACGAATCAATAACTAAACGGATCAAATAAGCACTAACATCAACTTATCCAACCTCAAAATAAGCAAACTTTTTAATCAAACAACAAAAAGATGAACTTTTTAAGAAAACATTTAAAAAGTAAATAAGCTAAACATAAAAATAAGCCAATAAGCACAAGAATCTCAAATCTTATTCGTATGAAAACTTAAATAATGATCAAAAGATTAACTTTTTAAGCACGAAATCATTAAGAACAACACGGATCATATGAAATTCGCACCAAAATTAATCTAAAAATCAAAGAAAGGTAGAATGAGATGAAAGATTAAAAGCTTAAACTTAACTTGATTAATGAAAATAAGCAATACACAAATGTTTAATCTTGTAAGATTAAAAGAAAATATGAAACTTAGTGAGAGAAAGTTTAGAACTTTCTCTCTCTAAAACTAGAAAAAAAGTGAAAAATGAAAACTAAAAATTAAAGACTAACTCCCTCCTAATGTGTATTAGGAGGGTATTTATAGGAAAAGTGGAAGGAGTGCATGTGTTGCATCTTCTTTCTTTCTTTCTTCACGTCTTCTCGACTCGACTTTAATTCTTGGTCTTTTCTCGATGTCGTCTCAGGATTTGAACTTGTCTTTTAATTTTTTCTTCTATTAGACTTAAGTTCTTCGACTTCATTAAACTTCCGTCTTTAGACTTTTTCTTCGATAAATCTTCAGAATGGGTCTTGGACTTCCGTTCTTTTTGCACTCTTGATCTTTTGACTTCGTCTTTTCCCGTTTTCTTCGATAAAAGCCCGTGAAAGCCCGTGTTTTCTTCCTTTTTCATATTTTGCTCCTAAAACACAATAAAAACACAAACCACGCATAATTCCGACTTTTACGACATAAAATACACGTTTTGGTCTTGTTATTATTGGAAATAAGTGGTAAAAAGATAAGTGTTTTCACACTTATTAAGGGCATCCTAAGGAATTGCAAATTAGCTGATGATTTTGAGTTTGAAGTGGAGTTGGTCATCAACTCTAGGAGTGACAAAGTTGAAGCTCAGAGAATTTGTGATCAAGGCCTCGATCGCTGAAGAACCTTTTATTTTTGTTTATGTTTACACCACTGGGTGTTCTTGTAATAGACTAGGTTCTTTATGTTTAATAAAACTCTGAGGTATGTTTGTTAAATTATGTGTAAGAAGAAGCTGTGTACTCACTTACAATAATTTTAGACTTAGTATAATTTATAAACAAATAGGGGGGAGATTGTTGGGCCAATGAAAGTTTTAACTATGGCCCAGTCAAGATTTGTTTAAATTAGACTAAGTGTTACTAATCGTTGAGAGGACCAGCGACAGAGACCAGACCAGTGGAAGGCAAAGCCTCATCTGGAACACCAAGAACATTCAAGTCAAAGACAACGTCAGAGAAGTCGAAGACAATCTGAAGTCATACTCACCAGCGATTATGGATAGCTGGGATGTAGAAGGAATGTGCTGGTGTTCAAGGATCTCTGAGATGACAATACTCAGAGATCACTTAAGAACCCTAGAAGTCTAAGACAAGCAAAGCTTGTCCAATTCTTTATAGTTTAGGTGGGAGAATCTACCAAGTGTTTTGAGCGGGACAAAACAAGAGATTCAAGATAAAGCCTAGTACGACCTAGTAGGAAAAAAGGTGAACAGTTGGTAGAACTGTTCACCTAAAGTTGTTCAAAGGTATGTCTCGATTTGGACATGCATTTAATACGTTGTACTCTTCCATTCAGAAGATGACACGTATCAACTACTCCCACTAAGAAAGCAACCTTGTACCACTATAAATAGGAGTGAGAAAGGAGAATTAAACCAACCCTTGTGCTTGGATAAATTATCTAAGTTATTTCTCACTTTGGAACCGCTGAGCCCTTAGCTGTCTACCAGTGTCTCATTGGTTCCCTTGTAAACTTGAGTCTCGAATCTAGTTTACTTGTTCTAGGGTTCATTTCTTATTGTCATTCAACGAGTGTATTCATAGCACTTGGTAATACTTTGTTTATAACAATTAATAAATCATTACGCGTTTGAAAAGTATTTCATTGTGTTTTCGTGGTTATATGAGTTATAGTTTTAACAATTGTCATATTAAGGGACTTTCAATTGGTATAATTTTTTTCATGTATATATTTTATGTTTTGATTATTTAATCATGTATTTTTTTTATGTTATACTGTCAGATGGTTCTCACACGCGAGCAGGAATAACTCAATGCAGCAGTCCAAGCTGCAATGCAAGCTATGCTTCCTCAACTGAGGAACGAAATCAGGGCTGAGGTGCAGGCTGCCAACAATCAGCAGCAACACCCACTACCTCCTCCAGCAACATTGGTCACATGGCTGGAGAGATTCAATAAGTTACGCCCTCGAGCTTTCGAGAGAACATATAGCCCCAGTGAAGCTGAAAGCTGGTTGGCTCACATTGAGAAGATATTCGATGCCATGGGCCGTGACCCCGTCTTCAAGTCGAGGTTGGACTGCTACCGGTTCAAAGGTGATGTGTTAGCATGGTGGAAGGCACTGAAGCAGTCTGAGGGAGGTGATAATTGGGTGGCTGGTTTGACTTGGGCTCAGTTCAGGGATTTGGTGATGGGACAGTTCTTTCCCAAGGCTGAGCAAGACAATCTGAAGAGAGAGTACCATGGAATCCGACAGAGAGCTGGGGAGAATAGCAACGAGTTCATGCAGCGCTTTCTTCGTTTGGCTGGTTTTCTTGGTACAGCAGCAGGTACTCCCGAAGAGCAAGCACACCACTTCCGGTGGGCTCTTCGTACATCGGTCGCAAACAACTTGGTGTGTGTTACGTTCAACACGGTGGCACAAGTGGCCGATGCAGCACGTAAGCAGGAGATGCTGCAAGAAAGAGAAGAGTTCGGGGAAGCAGAGAGACCCGATAAGAGGTAAACATTCGTTATTCAGTGGTGACCAAACCGTATTCTTTTCATCATATGTCAATAATTTCATCTCTTTTAAACTGTATCTTTCAGGCAGAAGACTGGGGACCGGTCTTAGCCGGCTACTCAGCAACAGCCTACTCAGCCCAAGGGAAACGGTCAGACTCATGACCGTTCTGCTACGGATAGGCGTGGCGGTAAAGATAATTACCGTAACAACGCTGGACACTCCAACAGCAGCAGGTCCTTATACTTGCTCATTTTCTTATGATTACATGCCATAGTTCTTAATTCTGACACATTAGAGAACCTTATACCAGGAATCATGGTAACGGGAGGGACCAGAACTAGAGAGGTTCACAACCTAACCGTCCAGCTATCACTGGTATTCCATCTTACAAATTATCCGCATTGTCCTTTGTACCTATTATCATGTCTCATGTATATTGTTCTTATCAGGCTCTCAGCCAGTAAGGACACCTGCTGGAGGATATACTCGTCCTCTTTGTACTACCTACAACCGTAGGCACCCAGGGCCATGTCGCCACGACAATGACGCATGCTTCAAGTGTGGTCTTCCTGGCCATCGCATGAAGGACTGCCGTAAGGGCGAGATGGAGGGCACATCGGGATATGCTGATACCAAGCCGCCTCCTACTAGTGGACGCGTTTACACGACATCTCGCGATCAGGCCAACAAGTCTACAGGTACCATCACCGGAATCTTGTATATGTATGGTCAAGCTGCATGTGTTCTTTTTGACACGGGTGTTACTCACTCGGTCATTTCTACTGCTTATGCTAAGAATGTTAGGATACTCCCTATGCCACTAGAGAATATACTGAATATTTCTACGCCTTAAAGAGACTCTGTACGCATAACCCATGTGTACAAGAGCCTTCCCCTAGAGTTTGATGACAAGATTCGTCCTGTTGACGCACTTCCGCTGGACATGAATGATTTTGACATGATATTGGGCATGGATTGGCTATCCAAGCATCATGCTACCATAGACTGCCATTCCTATCGAGTCATCTTCAGTGATGTTAATGCACCAGAGTACATTCATAAGGTTTGTACCCGGAAGGTCTGTACAAATCATATCAACCCTGCAAGCACGTGCATTACTTTCACATGGTTGCGAGGGCTATCTAGCTACTGTTCATGACATCGATGTTGAATCCCCATCAATTCAGAATCAGCCGATAGTGTCAGAATTTCCAGATGTATTTCTAGAAGAACTTCCGGGCATACCACCTGCACGCGAAGTAGAATTTAATATCGAGCTCATCCTAGGAGCTGAGCCGATTTCTAAGGCTCCTTATCACATGGCTCCCATTGAGTTGAAGGAGCTGAATGATCAATTGCAAGAACTTCTGGAACGAGGCTTCATTCAAACGAGCGCATCTCCATGGGGCACACCGGTCTTATTTTTTAAGAAGAAGGACGGCAGTATGCGTCTTTGCATAGACTATCGCGAGCTCAACAAGATCACCATCAGGAATAGGTATCCTCTACCACGCATCGACGATCTGTTTGACCAACTCCAAGGGGCCAAACATTTCTCTAAGATTGATCTAAGGTCGGGCTATCATCGGCTACGGGTTAAAGAGCAGGACATCGCCAATACTACTTTCCGTACACGCTATGGCCACTACGAATTTGTAGTCATGCCATTTGGCCTTACCAATGCTCCAGCAGTGTTCATGGATTTGATGAACATAATCTTCCATGAATTTCTGGACAAGTTCGTCATTGTTTTCATTGACGACATCTTGATATTCTCTAAGTCCAAGGAGGAACACGAAGATCATCTTCGTACAGTATTACAGATTCTTCGCCAGAAGCAGCTGTATGCTAAATTCTCCAAGAGTGAGTTCTGGTTAGACAAGGTGGCATTCTTAGATCACAATGTATCAGCAGAAAGAATCACGATAGATCCAACAAAGGTTGAGGCTATTACCAAGTGGCCAAGACCGACATCAGCGACTGAAGTCCGTAGTTTCCTAGGCTTAGCTGGTTACTACCGTAGGTTCGTGGAGAATTTTTCCCCTTTAGCACTACCATTGACCAAAATGATACGGAAAGGGGAGAAATTCGTGTGGACTGAAGAAAGAGAGAAGAGCTTTGAAGACCTAAAGCAGAAGTTAGTATCTGCACCGATTCTTACTCTCCCATCTGGTACATGTGGATTTCAGATCTACAGTGATGCATCGGGGAAGTGACTTGGCTGTGTTCTCATGCAACATGGGAAAGTGATCGCGTACGCATCACGACAGCTTAAACCTTATGAGGAAAATTACCCTACGCATGACTTGGAACTTGTAGCAGTCGTGTTTGCATTGAAGATATGGAGGCACTACTTGTATGGAGAATCGTGCTACATTTTCACGGACCACAAGAGCTTGAAGTATATCTTCACTCAACGTGAATTGAACATAAGACAGAGGAGATGGTTAGAGCTGTTGAAGGATTATGACATTAATCTACAGTATCATCCCGGCAAGGCGAATGTAGTGGCAGATGCACTTAGCAGAAAGTCCGGAATGATAAACGACATTAAAAATTGAGGAGGAAATTATAAGAGACTTGGAGCGACTAGACATAGAGATCATGGTACGTGGACAACACGGTTACTGGGCTAATCTTAGAGTGGAACCCGAGTTACTCTCTAGGATCAAGAAAGCTCAGAAAGATGATGGTGAAATCTGGGCGATAATTCAGAATTTGGAGAAGCAGACAGAATTTCGAGTAGAGGTAGATGGTATCTTATGGCAGGGCACGAGACTTTGTGTTCTTGATGATCAAGAACTCCAGGAAGCATTGTTAGCTGAGGCTCATAGCTCCCCATTCTCTATTCATCCTGGTTCGACCAAGATGTACCATGACATCAAGCAATACTTTTGGTGGAGTGGTACGAAACAGGATGTTGCGACTTACGTCTCCAAATGTCTTACCTGCCAGCAGGTTAAGATTGAGCATCAGCGATCTGGCGATCTTCTTCAACCGTTAGATATCCCAGAGTGGAAGTGGGACAAGATCACCATGGATTTTGTTACCGGTCTTCCGTAGACAAAGAGGAAGCACGATGCGACTTGGGTTATCGTTGATCGACTTACCAAGTCAGCTCATTTCTTACCGATCTGCAAGGAAGATTCGATCAGTAAACTCGCCGATACTTATAGGAGGGAGATCATGAGACTTCATGGTGCTCCATCCAACATCGTCTCAGACAGAGATCCTCGGTTCACTTCGCGATTCTTGAGAAGTCTGCAGAAAGCTTGGGGTACAAAACTTAAGTTTAGCGCGGCTTTTCATCCTTAAACAGACGGGCAATCGGAGCGAACGATTCAGACATTAGAAGACATGTTGAGGTCATGTGCGTTGGAATGGACGGGAGATTGGGACGATTACATCTGTTTGGTAGAGTTTGCATACAACAACAGTTGGCACGCAAGTATCAAGTGTGCTCCATTCGAGATGTTGTATGGCAGAAAGTGTCGCGCCCCAATCTGCTGGGATCAGGTTGGTGAGCGAACACTTGAAGGACCAGAAATGATTTAGTTGACCAACGAGAAGGTCGCAGTAGCAAAGCAGAAACTACAAGAAGCACGGTCACGTCAGAAGAGTTATGCAGACAAGCATCGTAGGGACTTACACTTTAACGTAGGAGATCACGTTTTCCTTAAGGTTTCACCGGCACGTGGGGTTAGACGTTTTGGAATCAAAGGGAAGCTCAGTCCTCGATTCATCGGAACGTTTAATGTCATTGAGCGAGTCGGTGAAGTATCTTATCGTTTAGCGTTACCTCCGCAGCTTTCTCATGTTCACGATGTTTTCCATGTATCCTTACTCATAGGGTACAAGTATCATCCCCTTCACATGGTTCAGTATCCACTGGAACAGATTCCTGAAGATCTCACTTTCATAGAAGAACCCGAACGAGTTCTTGACAGACAAGAACGAGTCATGAGGAGGAAGACGATTCCATTCGTCAAAATCCTTTGGAGGGATCATACCGAGCGGGAAGCCACTTGGGAAACAGAGGAGTCTATCCGGGCTTCTTACCCTCATTTCATATTTTTAATTCGGGTATGTTCTTCTTTTCCAGTTTACATTATCTATAATTCGGGGATGAATTATTCTTTTTAGGGGGGAAGAGTGGTAAAACCCGCATGCTTTTACCATGCATAGTACTCTTATGATCGTACGTACATGATTAGAACTTTCCTTTTATAGCACGTTTACGTTTCACGAATAGGAATTTACAAGTATTACGTACGTGTTATTACACGATAAGTATTTATTACGTATTAAGACACGATAGTTATTATCCAAAATAATAATAATCACGAACATGGAAATCATGAACGTAAATAATCACGAACATATTATTACGTATTTACGTATAATTATTACGACTATGTATAAATATAAATTACGACACGAACGGTAACTAAATAGATCACGTAAACACGACACGAGAACACGTATAATTTTTAGACACGGAAAACAATGGGTTTCCCCTTGTGGGCCCCACATACCCGCGGCAAGAAACAAGGAAGGGGACCAAGCCCACTTTTAATTTATTTAAAACAAGAAAAAGGAAAATATATTTTTCATAATTACACAAAATTAGAAAAATATCAAAACCCTAATTCCTCATCCTCTCTCCCTTTTGGCCGCCGGTCTAAGAACACCACAAGGGTGTGATTGGTTGATTTTGGTGATCAATTCTTGCAAGGATGTTCGTGCTTTTCATCCTTCATTGTTTCACGTATTCGGTAAATCATTAAACCCTTTTTTCTTTATGTTTTTATTTAATAAGAACACATGAAATTATAAGGTTATAAAAACGAGTTAACATAAACATTTAATTAATCATAGGGGGTTAAATCATGGTGTTTTTATGGGGTGTTTGTTTCGGCCGACGCAAGAAACCGAGAGCCTAGGCTCTCGACTTGCTTTTGTTCGCACCAACAACTGAGACCAAGAGGTCTCGGTGTGGCTGTGATGTTCGGTCGCAAGAACAAGGGACCCCGACCTATGTCGGGGTGTGTTTTGGTTCAGGAGGTCTCGGCTAAAAACAAAGAAACACCACCGGCTTAAGTCGGTGGCTAAATAAGGAAAGCAGGGGGAACATGAGCCGCGGCAGCAGGGGGAACCACCGGCTAACTACCGGTGGGAACTTTGCCCAGCCGGCGGCTACAACCGAGAAACCAGGGGAAACCACCGGCACAACCGATGGCTGTTTTTGCGAAAACAGTGGCAACCGGCCAAGCCAGTTTTGCCACTGTTAAGGGTGCGTTTGTTTTGCCGGTTCACGGGTCCGGTTCATGGGTTTACGAGAACGGTTCACGACATGCTTTAGTAAAATAAAACACGGTTCACGACTTTATTAATTTTACAAGTTTAATTATTTTACAAGCTTATTTAATTACTAGATTAATTAAATTAATTTACATGTTATATAATTAATTTAACTTAGACATGACTTAGGTTAATTACTATTATTAATAATTCATGATTTAACCTAAGCATTTTATGATTTAATTTTAGACTAATGTATTAATTAATTATTAAAACATGACTTATAATTAATTAATTTCTATGACTTAGGTTATATTAATAATAAATATTAATACACGCTTTAACCTAAGTATTATTATTACCTTTTATTTAATTAAATCATGTTATATTTAATTAAATATTATAACCTATAGTTTATTTAATTTACATGTAATAATTAATAAACTATACTATTTAATCACATGACTTAGAATATTAATCAGTAAATACTTAAGCTTATGTTATTAGCTTAATAATCTAGCTTAATTCTATTTATGGAAACTTTCTATTTTTAGAAACTTATTTAATTAAGGCAGTTAATCTAATTATGAAAACTTTCTATTTTTATAAACTTATCTATTTTAAGCAGTAAATATATTTTTGGGAACTTTCTATTTTTGGAAACTTTCTATTTTAGGAAACCTGCTATTTTTAGAAAGTTACTTCGTATTACACAACAAGTATAATAATACAAGAAATACAAGTAATACTTAATCAGAATAGACAAAATACATGATAAACATAGCATAACGATAAAATCAGTAAAACATGACATGAACATATAAAACAAGCTAAGACATGATATAAAACCAGTTACGTATACAGTAATCAGAATACTTATACACGTATATTATTTATGTAGCATTAGTGAGATCATAGTAGGACTCTCTTCCGTTCATCTTCTTCGTTCACTGGACACAAGGTACGCATTCTCCGTCCTTTCAGTATGGACATTCTTTCCTTATTAGGATTCCCCGTATGCAGCCAACTGTTTTCCCAGTATATGTTTTATATGTTTTTGAATTGTTTATGTTTAATTAGATACCTAAATCCATATACATGCATGACCAGTTTCACCTAGTTATGGAGGTACCATAACCATAACACTGGAGGCACCAGTGTTATGACTTCACCACGGCGGAGTGATAGCTCGTGGCGTCCCTTCAGCTTTTGGCCATATTATTATTATCATGTGGGGCGTATGGGTGCATCCTAGGTTACATGTTTTTACAGATTATTCAGGTGAATGTGGTGTGTGCCTTGCATCCTTCACAAGGAGCTGATCCCTCCTACCCAAAAACTTATATTAATTTGAGGCAGCCCCTCTAATTGCATGACGAGGTCACCCATCCAAGTATTCATGCACGTTGATATTTCATGACCTATATTGGCTAATGGTAAACATGTTAAACAGTTTTTATAAGATAAACATAAGGCTTTTCAAACTATAAACCCAGTTTTACTAAGCTATACCAGGTTTTCCAGGACTTAGACATTTCCGCTGTTTTATGCTTATATGCTTATATTATTCATGCTATACTTGTATATCCGTGCACTGAGCGTTATGCTCAACCGTTTTTCCTTTCATGTTCCCAAAACCGCAGGTACTCAAGGACGCTCCTAGACTTTAAGCGTACATGCATATGGATTGGAAGCTTCCTAGCCTTCATTACTTTATGCATTTCTTCATACTTTTGATACTCATTTCTATGGACATTATTTAGTCCTTTTCATTTACAGTACTTATGTTTGTGTGTGATGAGTTCTACTTTTGGGGTACCGATATTTGTTTCCGGTATTTTCTTTAGGGTCGTGTGATGTTTTATACATTTATCCTTGTATGCTTTGATGACACACCATAATCACGCGTGACATTCCATTTACCAAAATTGGGTGTTACAAAAACCTTTTGAGAAATTCTTGAAAAATTGTGTTCAACGGTTTTAAAATAGTCATGATAGAAGACTTCTCTTCTATTACTTTCGGAAAGCGCACTGAAACGTACAGTTCCCTTGCGGGTCCGATTTTCATGAGCTCAAAACTTTGATTGTTTTGTGACTAGCTCATGACCGAGAAAAATAAATTTCTCGTTGTGAAGGATAAGTTATCATTCGTGATAAACTTTCCTTAAGTTGAAGTTCGAGTTCTAAGCTGACATTTACTTAGAAATCGTTTTTCATGAACTTAAAAACTTAGAATGTTTTTATGAGAAGCTCATGACCGAGAAAGTTGAATATCTCGTTGAGAAGGATAAGTTATCGTCCGTGATAAACTTTCCTTATTTGATGTCCGAGTCCTAAGCTGTGATGTGCTTAGAAGTCATATACACGAGCTTAAAACTTTCGAATAGTTTCAATACAAGCTGTGTCCGAGAAAATTGAATTTCTCATTTTGAGGATAAGTCATACTCAGGATGAACTTTCCTATCTTGTGAGCCCGGGTTACAGTTGTAATTTGACTATAAGCCATTACACGAGCTTCAAACTTTGGAATAGTTTGAATGTAAGCTCGTGTCCGAGAAATATGATTTCTCGTTTTAAGGGTAACTTATCGTTGAAGAGATAAAGTTCCCTTTCTTTGACGTTCGAGTTACAGTCTGATATATGACTGTAAGTCACTCTGAAGCTTAATTGTGAAACCCCTGATACGCTTGTTTCTCTGATATCTGCTTCTTCAGCAACCAAACTCTGAGAGTGTCTTTTGTTGAACGGTATGAATATGAAAAACATTTGTGTTCTTGTTGAACCTTTACTTTACTACCTGCACTTTCATCAATAGTTTGTATGCTTGCATGTGGGTTAGCGATATCTTGATGAGAACCATGTGGGGGTTCACCTTGAACCTTTGTCGAGCTAGAGGAAAATATCTTTCCAGTAGGAACCCACCTAAGACCAATTGTTTTAAAGGTTCTACCCGTTGGTATCCACCTAAGACAGGGTCTAGTAGTCATAGTTTTCTCATGCACAGCGGAAGACTTAGTTGGAGAAAACCTATTTCCTGTAGGGTTCCGTCTTTGAGATGCTCTAGCTTTGTGGTTCACCTTGTTCAGGACTTGTGTTATACAATCATCATGAATGGGATTAAACCCGCATTTGTTACATTTCTTGCAAACAAAGTGCTTAGCATCTGAGAAGGCTCTAGAGTTCCTAGGGTTGGCAGAATTGTGCACATCATAGAAGGGTCTAGAATTCCTAGATGTGTGAACAACGCTCCTAGGTTGGTGGTTGGTCCTATCTCTTGCTTGTGTCTTTTTCTTAGCATCCTTTAGATACTTTTTATGACCCGTGTCATTTGAACTACGCCTAGGCATGTTCTTGGGGCTATTGCTAGAGTTGCTTGAAGCATTCATGTGATCGGGTTTTGCAGAAGTGGATTTTATTAAGGATGGTCTAGATTGTGGGGTGACTCGTTTAGGCAAATTGTTACGCGTGTCAGCTTGGGAGGCAAACCTCGGGTTCGACGTTTTAGGTCGTTCAGATTTAAACGCATTCGGTTGTCTAGCAACTGAGCGTGGTCTGATTGGTTGAGAAGGAGGTTTCCCCAAGACTGACTGTTTTGCTAACTTAGTATCCACACTATTTCCTTTTAGCTTCCTTAATTCGTTTTTCACCGCTGCCAGTGCGAAAACCTTTTCCTGAATAAAGTAATTGAGCGACACGTTGTTCTAACTTAATGTTCATATTATCAAATATGTTGTTATCAACATTCGCGTCATTACTATTGACAGTGTCGATAGGTTGCACAGATATTTCACTAGATGAAGCAGGCAGAGGACATGGATTTTGAGACGCCAATTTTGATTGTAACAAATTTATTTGTGTCACAAAATGTTCTTTTTCTGCATTAAAATTTTGAATCTTACGATCCAGTTTTTGTTCAAGAACAACATTTTCTTTTTTAAGTTTTTGAAAATAAACTTCAAATTTGTCACTTTTCTTAGAAAATTCAAGTTTGGCGTCCTCAAAATCTTTTTTCCTTTGAGCTAACAGAGTTTCGAGCTCGTGAGTCTTAGAATCAGTATTTAATTGTACCTCAGCCATTGGCTCATCGTCACATATGGGTCCGGTAGCTGTATCAACGGCTTCTGTATCGTTCCCTGAGGTTGTACTGGTATGATGGGTTTCTGATTCTGCCGTGCTACTTTCTGTATCAACCGAACAAGCATCCAATGCTTGACCCTTATCGACGTTGTTATCTTTTGTTTGCATCAGTCTTTGATTCACCCTTCGTTCAAATTGCCTTTGATGGCATGTTCTTTCAGCAATTGACTTCTTTAGATTACTCAAATGTTGAAGAAGTGTCTCTTTGAACGCTTGAGGATCTACGAGAGTATATTTGGTGAAGTATGTACTGGCGAACTCTCTATCGTTGTCGGATAAGCCACTTGAGTCAATGAAGTGCTGGAACAGAATGTTGAGAGCTAAAAGGATCTCCATTGATAGAGTCTCGCGAAGATCATCGCTTGAAAGTGCGTGTTGAAGATGGTCCACATGATGTAGCATCGAGATGGTGAATGTCTCAACATCTTGACCAAATAGTAGAACGAATACCCGTTTGAATCCAATTTAAAGACGAGTGCCTGTTAGGTCTTCTCTTGAAAGGACCTGAAGGTGTGACTGAAGCAACTTTAAGTGTTCCATGCATCTTTCTTTTGTTTTCAACATCTTGTATATGATTTCATGAACGGTTTTGGTGGTAGAATCCTTATTAGAAGGTTTACTGATTGGAGTCTCAGTATTTGGCAGAACCTTTGGATTCTGCATCTTCTCTTTAATCACCTCATTCATAGACGTTGTTGTTGTGGAATCCGTTGTTTTGAGTATGTCCATTGAGCGTGATGTAGTAAGAGGATATGGTGTGTATGGATTATGGATCTTAGTGGATGTGTTGTGATGAGGTCGTGGTTGAAATTCCGAAAATTTCGATTTTTTCTCAGTCCGACAATAAATTCCTCAGTCCGACAAAAACGGTAAACCGAAAATTTTGAAATTACCAAATTTTGAAATCGTGTTCGAAATAGCTAAAAACTAATAGAGAAAAATTTTGAAAAATAAAAATTTTAACAAAAAATAAACCTAAAAAATTTAAAATTTGGCCGAAATTTTTTTCACATCGTCAAAAATTGAAATCGAAGCTTAAATGGCCTAAAAATTGTCTAGAAAAAAATAAATTTTAATCCGGTTTTCCCGCGAAAGAAATCTTTTTTTTAATCTTCGTGTAAATTATGTTCCGGCACTAGTCTAGATAGTGGCTAAGTCTGAAAAGTACTCGAACAAGAAATCTTTCGGAGGAACAACTTTCGGAGGAAAATCTTTCGGAGGAACAACTTTCGGAAGAACCACTTACGGAGGACTCAACTTTCGTAGAATAGAGCTTTCGCAGAAAGAATCTTTCGTAGAAACAGCTTTCGGAAGAACTCAACTTTCGTAGAATAGAACTTTCGCAGAAACACAACTTTCGTAGAATGGAACTTTCGCAGAAAAACCTTTCGTAGAAAAAATCTTTCGTAGAAAATCCTCTGTTCTACTTTCGTAGAATGTTAATCCCACTTTCGTAGAATGCAAAACTTTCGTAGATTTCACAATTGTAGCTTTCGTAGAATAAAAAACTTTCACAGAAATTTTGTAGAACACCACTTTCGTAGAAAAAAAACTTTCGGAGGAATTGGACATTCGTAGGAAACCTTTCGTAAAAAGCAACTTTCGTAGTTTTTAAGAAACCCTCTTACGAAAGTTGTAAACTATAGTCTCAAGAAGCTATATTCTCGGACAAAACACACCCAAAATGTGATTTTAAGCCAAAAATTGATCTAAATATCCAAAAATTTTGTGTTTTTAGCCAAAGAAACAATACCAAATCTCTACCACAACTATGTAGAAGATTTGTATCAAGATTAAACAACAAAAAACACAAAAGAAAATATGGATCAAGGATTATGAATCAAATACCTCACAAAAATCAATAAGAACACAAACCACGGATCTTCAATCACCTATCCACTATAGGCTCTTGATACCAAATGTTAATCCCACTTCAATCCATAACACACAATATTAATGATATTTAGAGAGAGAAATAGATGAAGGTAGAGAGAGAAAGTAGAGAGAATTGGGTGGTTAAATCATAACTACAGAGAGAAAGTAATTATGAATCAACACCCTCTTCCACACATGAAAGAGGGTATATATACCCCACGCCATTAAGGCTTTGGTGGGCTTGTTCATGGGCCGGACTTGTCATTGCTTGGGCTTACGCCCCTAACTTATACAATATTAGCTTAAATACCAAGCCAGGCTAACCCGACTAACCTATTACAATACAAGACCAATAACGACTAAGATGACCTATTACATTCTTGTTCGACTATATAAAATATAGGGCTAACAATATCCGACAGGAGAAATCGTACATTATTAGATATGGTGCGGTCTATGTTTAATCTTACAACTTTACCTTTATCCTTTTGGGATTATGCTTTAGAATCTGCTGTTCGTATTCTGAATATGGTTCCCACGAAGAAGGTTGATAAGACACCATATGAACAATGGCATGGCAAAAAGCCATACTTGTCTTATTTAAAGATTTGGGGTTGTGAGGCGTATGTGAAACGTGACTCTGGAGATAAACTCCAACAACGCTCTGTTAAATGTATGTTTGTAGGTTACCCTAAGGAAACTATGGGTTACTACTTTTATTATCCGGATGAGAACAAAGTTGATGTGGCTCGGTATGGAGACTTCCTTGAAAATGATCTTGTAAATCAAGAATTCAGTGGGAGAAATTATGATCTTGAAGAAATTTAAAAAGATATACTGCCTTCTGAAAATACTAGCAAAGAAATTCCAATAGAGCCAGAGAGTCTGGGAGCTCCATCGAAATTAATTCCTCCAAGTAGGTCTAATAGAACCGTACATGCGCCAAGAAAACTATGTCTTAACATAGAGTGTAGAAACTAGAAAGGGGGGTTGAATAGTTTCTAGTTAGTTTTCAAAACATTTCGGCTTAATCCACTGTGCGCGGTTCCTTATGTGTACCCGCGGTTCTTTATCAATAAAGAACCGCCGGTCCATTTAGGGAAGCGCCGATAGTGAACTTAACCTTTTGTTGCATGTTAAACTTTGACAATCCTTTGTATCAAATTCTTGATCAAGCTTGACTGGATATGAGATGTGTTTGATTGAAAGATAAATACTACAAGTAAGTAAACACACAAACACATCAAATCAAGAGTACATCAAGCAATAGTCTAAACACTAAGCACACACGTACTAAGCATAAGCTTTTCCGCAACTAGGATGTTTAGACTAAGTGATGTACACTTGACCATAATCTAAACACGAAGCACACACGTACTAAGCCTTAGCTTTTCCGCAACTTAGATGTTTAGATTATGAGATGCACACAACACACAACATATAAATACATCTATAATAGTAAAGACATAAATGTAAAGGAAAGTACCGACACGATGATTTATAGTGGTTTGGTCACGAAGCTCCTCTTCGCCCTACTCCACTCCTCGAGTACACCTTACTCGAGAGTTACTTCACTAGTCAACAAACTCCTTAAGGTGGAGAAACCATACACAACGTCGCTTATCCAATTTCCGACTCTAAGCTAAAAGTCGAGTCCTAATCTTAGGTAGGACCAATCTACACAACGTCGCCCACTTCACCATTTAACGACACAAGGCTAGATGTCGAGTTCTAGTCGAAAGTTAGAACCAATCTTCACGACTCTTCACTTTGAAGCTAAGTGAGAACTTCACACAACACAACTACTAATCACTTTAAAGCTAAGTGAGAACTCACAAGACACAACCACATCACTTTAGAGTTTAGTGAGAACTACCTAGACACAACCACATCACTTTAGAGTTTAGTGAGAACTACCAAGATACAACCTAATCTACCCACTAGTTATGTTTTATGGCCCAACATAACAAACCTTGTGTTTTATGGCCTAAACACATAAACCATATAGATCTAAGCACACATCACTTAGATCTATAACTCTAACACTATATCCAAGTACTAACAAGACTTGGATCTACACAACTAACACCTAATCCAAGGATACTCATCACTTGGATATTCTACCCTTACAAACACATCCAAGTATACCCAACACTTGGATCTTCTACATATACATAGTAGGAAGACTAAAAACATAACTTAGATCTATAGAAGGAAAGATCTTCATCATGTAGTGAACCCAACACATCATGGTAATGATAGTGTTCTTCTCTTTGCACTTGAGAGAATGAGGAGATTGAAGATTGAATCACATCTTAAACAAGATTAATCAAAACTAACTAATCAAGGATCTAAGATGGTTTTTGAAAGAAACTGTGCAAAAAGGGTTGAAAGAAAACCTGGAAATGATCCACTATTTATAGGACAACATTGCAACGGTCAAAAACACCCGTGGTTCCTTATCTCTACCCGCGGTACCTTATCAATAAGGAACCGTGGGTTCCTTTAAGGAACCTCCGCGTCGGAGTCCGTGTAAATTTGTCCTTTAGTGGGGATATGCCATCTGGGGTAGTTTATACCCTCAAAGGATATTCCTTTGGCATATGGAATATGCCAAATTCAAATTTCCATTTTCTTTTTAATAAAATATTTTCTTAAAAATAAAGTTAATTAAAATCTTTTGTCACATTTGATTAAAATGTGAGTTTTAAGAAAATATTAATCCTTGATCACTTAGTTAGGTTAATGACATGTTTGTACATACCTTTAGTGATTCATGTTGAATGCGGTCTTGGAGGTGTCGAGAGAAGTATACAAATGTATTCTTGAGTGATTACGAGTACCTTAACATTTTACATAATGTATTGCGAATTATACGTTTGTCATCAACAAAACACAAAGAGATTATATCGACAAAGCATCGTAATGTTTGCACTAACAATCTCCCCCTTTTTGATGATGACAAACAAGTAAACCGCAACACATATTAAAATGCATAAGTTACTCGTTTACACTTACTTCTCCCCCTTTTGTCGAATCAAAAAGGTCGTCTTCATTTGTAGAAGAGGAGGATTGACTTCGAGAGAACATGTATCCAAAAATCTAATCATCCATAGTGATTGTCGTTTGAGAGGCGAGAATCCAAACCATAAACCCATCATCCAAAGATATTGAGCTTGCGTCATCCTAGTGAAGTCTTCAATCATCATAGGTTAACTAACTCCATGCATAATAAAATGCTTATCTTCAAGATTCCAAAATTCATTACTATCAAGATATTCGATGAATGATCGCAAATGCAATGACTTGAACTCTTTCAAATGCCCCCCCTTGATATGAGCTCCCCCTTGCTTGAGACACCAACAAAGCAAGAATAGTGACAAGCTACAAAAATGGGTTAGAAGTGTCCTACAAAACAAGGTTAGTAGACAAGAGCATATATAAAAAGAGGATGATAAACAAGTCATTTGCACAAACAATGACAAGCATTGAAGAAAGAAGTGTGCACGCGATGCTATCAACCAAAAAAATAAAAAAAATAAAGGAGAGGATCGTGACAAGATCAATTCACAATTGTTGGAATAGAGATAGAAAAGAAACATCCATACCAATTGTAATGATAATATGTCAAAGGGTAAAAAGCTTAGAATTTTTAGAATCACCCAAGAAAATTCAAGATTTAACCATCAACTCTCAAAAAAACAAGGAGAGAATTTTGAGGAAATCAATTCAAAATTATTGGAATAGAGGTAGAAAAGAAACATCCAAGAATTTGAAGATATCATCTCAAGGGGTTAAAAACTTAGAATTGATGGAATCACCCATACCAATTGTAAATTTTAACCGCAATCAACTCTCAAAAAGAGGAACAAAAATATCTCAACCTAGAGACATTTTTGACCAAAAAAAATAAAGGAAAACCAAAAGCGGATAAATCGACGCTTTAAGAAAAATTCAGGATATAGGACATTATAGGCAAAAATACGTATGAATGTCGACACCAAATGGTGTTTAGCATACGATAAACTACATGCTCAAAGTTTCGTAGCTCTTCTCAATCATTATGGATGTTCAAAGAACAATTACATGATGAGGAAATGGTAAGGCTTGACTCAACTTAGTTTAGAAAGACTAGAAGAAATAGACTCGACTTAGAAGAGCATGATTGAAATGAATTGAGAGAGACTCAACAAAGAAGTTAAGGATAACTTCACAAAATAATTCATGAATACTATACCTTAGAAGGTGATAGCAAAATCTCGAAAGAAAATGAGAGAAGAAACTCAAAAGAAGCTCAAGAAGACATGAAAGAGTTAGTATAAAATCTAACACATAATCAAGTAAGCACATAGGATAATTCATGAAATTCCTAATGTAATCATAAGCATGTAGTAGCAATTAAGCAAGCATCAAAGTAAAAATCATAGAGATTAATGTGCAAGGCTAAATGTACTCTAAAGACTTATTTAGAAAAGGCAAGCCTAATAAAGTCTACAATAAACCAATGCAGAGAAGGTGCGCAATTAACACATATGCAAGAAACATGATTACTTAAAAAGAGAAGACTAAGTAAAACATGTTAACACGTAGCATTTAAGGACATGCATGAGTTAGACACATCTAAGAGAATAAAGATCATAAAAAGATGAAAAAGAAAAGCCTAAAACTTAAGCATAATTTTAATCTTAGTTACACTAGAATCCTAAGATTTGCTTAAATTAGATGCCTTAGCAATAAGCAATCCACATGCTTAAATGAAAGACAAGGGTGGTGGCAGAATTTGGTGGGGTGAAAGGTGAAGTCACCAAGGGTTCAACAAAGTCATTCACAATGGGAATGCTTTGGATGGGTGATGTGGGTGAGTTTGAAGGGGTAAAAGGTGAAGTCACCAAGGTATCAACAAAGTCATTCACAATGAGAATGCTTTGGATGGGTTGAGGTTGGATAGTCACATCCAAGAGAGTACTTGGAGTGAAGGGCGAGGTTAGCTCATTCATTCTAGATTGGAATGAAGAGGAGGTAGAACCATGTGAATGGTTGGTACCATGGGTTGAGGTAGTCTTGCATGGAGCAAGAAGTGGTAAGGGTGATGAAGAGATGAGAATTGGAACAATCTCATTCTTGGGTGTGTGAAAGGGTGAAGAGTTAAGTTTGGGTAACTTAATCTTAATTTTGAGGTGCCTCTTTGAAGAGGAGGTTTTGGATGAATTGAAGGTTCTTGTAGAAACCATGGTAGTAATGGGTGGTTTAAGGGGTAAGGATGAATGGTTTGAGGTGTGAAGAACAAGGCTAACAAGGAGGGTTTAAAAGGGTGAGGGGATGATCCAAACTAGTAAAGGGTTAAAAAGGGACAGCCCAAGATATTTTGGGAGTGATCAAAGGTTTGAAACAAAGATTCCAAAGGGTGTTGGAACAATTGGGAAGTTTCAGAAATCCCGAATTTGAGAGCTTCTGCCCGCGGTTCTTTATCTCCACCGGCGGTTCCATATTGATATGGAGCCGCGGTCTATTTAAAGAACCGCCTACAGAGGCTTGATTTAGGTGGTGAATGGAGGATTTTCCAATTAAGCAAATCCTAATGTTCTAGTCTAACTTATCATAAAGTCATGCTTAAGAGCAATAAAAACTAGAACACACACAAAGGAAAAACACATAGGTTCAATTAGCACGTAGGAAGAAAGTTAAGAAAAACCTAATGGCTACAAAAGAAAAAGACTCCTAATGACATACAAAGTTCATCAAAGTAAACTATCATTAGTCATATATAGGAAGAGCCATTTAGCCAGTTTAGAGAATGAGTATGAGACTATCACTAGAGGTGCTCAATTAAGGCTAAACACGACCATTTTTACGAGTTATACACCAACTCAACTTCCCACATGGAAGTAATTCAACCGTTAGGTCAAATTAAGATCCTAGTGCATAAATTCTCTAGTAGTCATTCTCAAGTTAGACAAAATGTAATTCCAACATTTTCCTAATAAAGCTTAGCAAGGATGAAACTTGCATGGCGACACAATGCATGACCTAATGAGGGTTAAGAATGCACCATTGCATATCTTGTCAAACAAGTCTAGTTAAGGTTATTTACCTTAATAGAACTTGAGGCCAATAACTTTGAAGTGTATAAACAAAGTTTACACAAACCAAAGGAACACTCTTGATTGGTCTTTCGGAAATGACACATTTATCAATTGCATAGCAATGTAAATTACTTGAGTATTTCGGATGAAACATCCAAGTTATCAAACCGACTCTATTGTGCATTATAAGTAATTATTAAACAAAATATGTCTAACAATTTGAACAAGTAGATTCAATATAACACCATCAACACAAGTGTGAGTTATGATCCGATGTATATTATTAATAAACCACATTCATGTCTACACTAAAAAACATGTCAGTTAGATTCGATAATGATACCAATCATAGTTTGAATAATGCATCGATATTTAATCGAAATCTTTCTTGATTGCCACAAACACTCTTTTAAGAGAAAATAGCTAAGATTTTCAAAGGATGTTTCATGTTTTATAGTGAGACATTTATCTACTTGAACTAATAACACAATGATCGAGTAAGACGACCTAAATCAATAGATTTGACAAGCTCCCAAAGCTTTCAAACCTAAAAGTGTTAAAGAACATCCCGAGGTGTACAAGATGTTTATGTAACATTTGTAAACTAAGAGATGTTAATCCTATATGCAATCCACACATAATGTTGCAACTAAAATGCAAGAAATCTAGCATACATCCTAATTATGAAAAACTAGATACTAACAAATACCAAGCAAGGCACAAGAGACTAGACATATAAGCAATACTACTACAAATAGCAAGGAACACTTAATAATGTCTACATATAATAATAACACACAAAGAAACATACACAAACAATTAGCTTAACACATAAAAGCATTCGTCCATGTTTTGAGTGTTAGATACAACAAAGTATTCATAGCTTGATTTTATTTGAAAATAGTCTTTGACCCATTTAAAATTTAATTAAGTTTAAAACTTTGTAAATATATCAATTTTCAAAGATATATCACCAAGAGATGTCCAACTTAATAGAAAAGAGTAAAACACAAGTTTTACGACAAACCGACGCTCAATACTTTGGACAAAGTATGGAACTTAGAAACCATCAAAATTTTAAAGTTTGAATAAAGGTTTGGAAGCATTTTTAATTGAAAGAAAATTCAATTACGTTCGAAATGACGGGTGGCACGACTTCTACGGACTTACGGTTGATTTTATATGATTTTTCAAAGTTTTCAAAAATCTGAGTCAGACTCACTGCGGTTCCTTATTGATAAGGATCCGCGGGGAACAATAAAGAACCGCGGTCAGAGGACAAAAAATGAGTTTTTGGCCAAAATCATTTGATAACTTTTTAAAAGGACTTAGGACTCTAAAAAATCATTTTAGACACATAGAACTCGTATTTTAGAGTTAATTATGACACAAAAGATTTTTATACTTCCAAACATGAAAAGATTTAATTCAAGCTATTATAAAAAGTTTATTTAACACCAAAACTTGTATGAATAAAACAACAAAACACATTTCATAAGTAATCACTCTTTATGAACAATTTGATACAAAGATTGTCTCTATTTTTAAAAACCGTTTTCATTTTTAAAAACCATTTGTTTTGAAAAAGAGAGCAAACATCGATCCAAGCTTTAAAGTACAATATACTTCAAAGATCTTGAGTAACCATGCTCTGATACCAATTGTAGAAACTAGAAGGGGGGGTTGAATAGTTTCTAGTTAGTTTTCAAAACATTTCGGCTTAATCCACTGTGCGCGGTTCTTTATGTGTACCCGCGGTTCTTTATCAATAAAGAACCGCCAGTCCATTTAGGGAACCGCCGACAGTGAACTTAACCTTTTGTTGCATGTTAAACTTTGACAATCCTTTGTATCAAGTTCTTGATCAAGCTTGACTGGATATGAGATGTGTTTGATTGAAAGATAAATACTACAAGTAAGTAAACACACAAACACATCAAATCAAGAGTACATCAAGCAATAGTCTAAACACTAAGCACACACGTACTAAGCATAAGCTTTTCCGCAACTAGGATGTTTAGACTAAGTGATGTAAACTTGACCATAATCTAAACACGAAGCACACACGTACTAAGCCTTAGCTTTTCCGCAACTTAGATGTTTAGATTATGAGATGCACACAACACACAACATATAAATACATCTATAATAGTAAAGACATAAATGTAAAGGAAAGTACCGACACGATGATTTATAGTGGTTTGGTCACGAAGCTCCTCTTCGCCCTACTCCACTCCTCGAGTACACCTTACTCGAGAGTTACTTCACTAGTCAACAAACTCCTTAAGGTGGAGAAACCATACACAACGTCGCTTATCCAATTTCCGACTCTAAGCTAAAAGTCGAGTCCTAATCTTAGGTAGGACCAATCTACACAACGTCGCCCACTTCACCATTTAACGACACAAGGCTAGATGTCGAGTTCTAATCGAAAGTTAGAACCAATTTTCACGACTCTTCACTTTGAAGCTAAGTGAGAACTTCACACAACACAACTACTAATCACTTTATAGCTAAGTGAGAACTCACAAGACACAACCACATCACTTTAGAGTTTAGTGAGAACTACCTAGACACAACCACATCACTTTAGAGTTTAGTGAGAACTACCAAGACACAACCTAATCTACCCACTAGTTATGTTTTATGGCCCAACATAACAAACCTTGTGTTTTATGGCCTAAACACATAAACCATATAGATCTAAGCACACATCACTTAGATCTATAACTCTAACACTATATCCAAGTACTAACAAGACTTGGATCTACACAACTAACACCTAATCCAAGGATACCCATCACTTAGATATTCTACCCTTACAAACACATCCAAGTATACCCAACACTTGGATCTTCTACATACACATAGTAGGAAGACTAAAAACATAACCTAGATCTATAGAAGGAAAGATCTTCATCATGTAGTGAACCCAACACATCATGGTAATGATAGTGTTCTTCTCTTTGCACTTGAGAGAATGAGGAGATTGAAGATTGAATCACATCTTAAACAAGATTAATCAAAACTAACTAATCAAGGATCTAAGATGGTTTTTGAAAGAAACTGTGCAAAAAGGGTTGAAAGAAAACCTGGAAATGATCCACTATTTATAGGACAATATTGCAACGGTCAAAAACACCCGTGGTTCCTTATCTCTACCCGCGGTACCTTATCAATAAGGAACCGCGGGTTCCTTTAAGGAACCTCCGCATCGGAGTCCGTGTAAATTTGTCCTTTAGTGGGGATATGCCATCTGGGGTAGTTTATACCCTCAAAGGATATTCCTTTGGCATATGGAATATGCCAAATTCAAATTTCTATTTTCTTTTTAATAAAGCATTTTCTTAAAAATAAAGTTAATTAAAATCTTTTGTCACATTTGATTAAAATGTGAGTTTTAAGAGAGTATTAATCATTGATCACTTAGTTAGGTTAATGACATGTTTGTACATACCTTTAGTGATTCATGCCGAATGCGGTCTTGGAGGTGTCGAGAGAAGTATACAAATGTAGTCTTGAGTGATTACGAGTACCTTAACATTTTACATAATGTATTGCGAATTATACGTTTGTCATCAACAAAACACAAAGAGATTATATCGACAAAGCATCATAATGTTTGCACTAACATAGAGGATGATGAGGAGGAAGTAGGGGATCTTGGTGAACCTGCTAACTATCGATCCGCAATGCTTGATCCAAAAAAGTTAAAATGGATAGTTGCAATGAATGAGGAAATGAAATCATGAAAGTCAACGATGTTTGGATTCTTGTTGATTCGCCTAAAAATGCTAAAGTAGTGAAAAATAGGTGGATTTTCAAGAAGAAACTAACACGGATGGTAAAGTACAATCCTATAAAGCACGTTTAGTAGCTAAAGGTTTTACTCAAACTTTTGGCGTAGACTACGAGGAGACATTTTCTCCTGTAGCAGACTTACGAGCTATTAGGATTCTCATAGCTATTGCAGCATACTATGACTATGAGATATGGCAAATGGATGTTAAAACTGCCTTCTTGAACGGTCTTTTAGATGAGGAAATCTATATGCAACAACCGGAAGGGTATGTTGATCCTAAATATCCAAAACGCATGTGCAAACTTCAAAGATATATTTATGGTTTGAAGCAAGCATCACGTCAATAGAATAAACGATTTGATGAAGGAAATCATAAAGTTCGGATTTATTCAAAATCGTGATGAGCCACGTGTATATCGCAAAGCTAGTGGGAGTGATGTAGTGTTCCTACTTTTTATATGTCGATGACATATTAATCATGGGAAGTAACATTCCAAGACTTAAGGAGGTTAAGGACTATCTTGGTAAATATTTTTCTATGAAAGATTTGGGAGATGCTGCATATATTCTGGGAATTAAAATCTACCGAGATAGGAAAAGACGGTTAATTGGTCTTAGTCAAGATGCTTATATTGATAAGATATTGAAGAAGTATATCATGCATAATTCCAAGAAAGGTTTTCAACCTATGGAAGTTAAGCATGAATTAAGTCATGAGTTAGATGCATCAACACCCGAAGAGGTGGCTTACATGCGGAAGGTGCCTTATGCTTCGGCTGTAGGATCTATTATGTATGTTGTAAGATGCACAAGGCCTGATGTGGCGTTTGCTCAAAACTTGGTCAGTAGATACCAACAGAATCCAGGGAAGCTTCACTGGACTGCTGTTAAACATATACTAAAGTATCTGAGGAATACGAAAGATATGTTTTTGGTATTTGGGGGTAAACCAGACACATAATTGAAAGTTACAAGTTTCTATGATGCATCATGGCAATGTGATAAAGACGATACGAAGTCTCATACGGGTTACGTGTTTGTCATCAATGGAGGAGCAGTTGACTGGAAGAGCAAGAAGCAGACAACCATTGCTATGTATGCGACTCAATCTGAGTACATGGCTGCTTCAGAAGCTGCACTGGAAGCTGTTTGGATTAGGAAGTTTATTGAAGATATTGGAGTGATGCCTTCAATTAAATAACCTATTGATATATATTGCGACAATTCTGCGGCAATTATATTCGCCAATGATCCTGGAGTCATGAAAGGCGCCAGACACTTTAAACGTAGATATCACTACGTACGAGAACAAGTGGAAGCTCGTGAAATAAAATTAATAAAAGTTCACATAGATGATAACGTAGCTGATCCTTTTACTAAGGCTTTGCCTAGACCTAAGGTAGTTAAGCATGCCAAAGTGATTGGGCTGCAACTAGCTAGCGAATTCATGCAATAAATTTGTTGATTAGTATTTGGATAAAGGATGTTAGACATTATTGAATTGATGAAATAAAGATGGAGTTTCGTTTATTTTCTGTTATTTGATTTTGTATCCTATTTTACATGTGTTATATCCATGAATAATTGTTATGTTCTAAACGTCCGTTGTCGATAATAATATGGGAATATTATTAAACTAAGACAATTCAAAATAGTGACAAAGTATACTTGAAAGTATATTGGTAAATGTTGGATGATATTTGATGGATGAATTATTAGACTTATCCCAACTATATGATTTTACTTTATGGATCTTCGTCTTAAGTAAATCATAAATAGTTATCCTTGAACCTGAGATACCAGGAAACTGAATAGAATGTAGTGCATTTCTGTGAGATAACCTAACGCTAAACGTAACTGGTAGCCATAAGGGTTATTTTCAGAAGTGTTGCAAATTCGTAAGTTTCTGATACATTGATTTGCTAGGGTTCAATTTTACTCTCGATATCCTCTCGAATTGATCTCGGCCTTAAGTGGAATGATTTGTTCTTGGTTACTAAAAAAGGAGTTGGTTTGTTTATCTATTTTTAAACTAATAACTATTAAATGTAAATGACATTGAGTAACTTAGAACTTTGGAAGATTAACTAAATTGACAAGTTAAAATTGAGTGCTTGGAAACATAAAGGAAAGATTAGAAAATTACTTTGAAAACTTAATTGAATTAATGCTTAAAAACTTGTTCTATCGGAATATCAAAAATTATTTCTATCGGAATATAAGAAAATCAAAGGCATCGGAATGTAATCATAACTCCCATCGGAATGTCCATGTTTATCACCATCGGAATGTTTCTAACAATCACCATCGGAATGTCCATGTTTGGTACTTATCGGAATGTTTAAGAACAAGCTGTCGCAATGACTACCTATCGGAATGTGGAAAACGAAAATTTGCCAGAGTTTCGACTAGAAAAGGGACCTAAACCCCGTCGGAATGTGCGATCGCAATATGCGATCGCAATCCCAGATCGGAATAGGGGAACTTACACCCTATCGCAAAGTAAAACCCCTTTTGGGTTATTGCGATACCAAGCAAAGAAGACCCGTCGGAATGTGTTAAAACCCTTGTATTGCGATGGAATAAAGGCAGCTATTTTCCGAAAATGGTGGAAACTCAAAAAGTTCAATAAGCACTTACAATAAGCTATATAATCCGAAACTTAAATAACTCAAAACACTTAAATTTAACCACTTTTGAAAAACAAGAAACTTTAAACTTAATAAACAAAACTTGTTAATGATTGAAACTATGAAGTAATCCGAAATCAATAAGCTTCAACAAGCAATAAACCAATAAGCATGGAGAGCTTATGGCTTATTCACGTAGAGCTTAAGAAGACACAAGAAAGATCAAACTCTATTCACGAACACATCCAAAATCCAAACCGTATGGAATTCAACAATCGGATCAAGGATTTTGACAAATCAAGAAAAGTAGGAAAAGATCAAGGAACTTAAAAGCATAAACTTGATTAAGATTAATGAAATCAAAAGTACAAGAAAGCTTAAATTTAAAAGATGAAAACAAAAGAATAGTTTAGTGAGAGAAAGTATGGAACTTTCTCTCTCTAGAAACTAGAGAGAAAAAAATGAAAAGCTAAAGACTAGCTAAAAACTAAGTGTATGAAAATTTGTGAGGTGAAGGCTTTATATAGGCGTGTGTATGGTGTTGATGGGCTTTTGATTGGGCTTTGATTTGGGCTTCTTTTTCTTCTTTCTTCTTAAGTCTTCATGCGTCTTTAAACGTTTCCGACTTGGATTTGAGAAGTGTCGGTGAATAATTCCAACTCGTCTTATAATCTTTTATTTAATAGACTCGAGTTCTTTGACATAAATGAATCTTCCATCTTTGGCTCTATTCTTCGGTAAATCTTCAAATAGGCACAATGACTTCAAATCTTTTGCACCTTTTGGACAATAGACTTCGTCTTGAGCCCTTTTCTTCGATAAAACCCGTGCAATCCCATGTTTTCTTTAATATTCATCCGGTCGACTCTGAAAACACAATAAACACAAAAACCACGCATAATTCCAAACAAATGATATTAAATACGTGTTTTGGTCCTGTTTTAGCCCGATTTAAGTGGTAAAAGGATGGGTGTTTTCACACCTATCAAATTCCCTTACACTTAACCATTGCCATGCCCTCATGCAATGCTTAGTGACAAAGCACAATTACACTTTTCTCATTATCAATTAACCTTGGCCTTATTAAAATACTACTAAACAAAAATTTAGAGTACGAAGTAATTAAAATTTTAGTGTAAACAAGAGAATAGAAAATAACTTATGTGGTAATAACTTGGAAAGAGATCGAGGACTTACATTAGGGCTTCGGTGCTGCGAAGATTTATCACCCTCAAGTTTCACGTTCCCCAAACTAAGCTTAAAAACGAGATCATTGTTATTATAAGTTAGTAACTCAAACACTCACACACATGGCTTAATTAAATGCTTAAACTCCCTTATTCCTAGGTGTATCTCTTATATTTTATTTTAGTCTTAGAATGATCATGAAGATGCATTTTTGGACTTATTTCGATAGTTTATTAGGGCTGAAAGCAAAGTAGGACGATTTGATCAATAGTTAGCTAAAGGACAAAATCTTTTAAAACTGCTTCTCGGGATATCAAAAAGTTCATATCTTGGCATAACTTGGTTCACGATTTGAGACCTTTCTCGGGCCGATATTTGGCATGTACTTCATACTTCATATCTTCGAGAGACGTTCTTGAGATAATGGTCTTCTCATCATAATAGAGTTTCTTCACTTGGAGACTTTTGAGGGGTACTCCAACTTTGTTGACCACGACTTCATGATTATTTCTTCAATCTCTAATTGGGATTTTGAGATACAACGATCCGCCTCCTTTTCGGACTTGGATCTATTTATCCTCATACCTTGTTAGGGTCTTTTCGGATAGACTTCTCCATGATCTTTATGGGAGTTGATTGCTTTTCGTCGTGAGTCTTGATCCTTCATATCGATTTTAGGAATAATGCTTTTCACATCACTTTGGATCTTCAGCAATAAAATTGAATCCTCATGCCTTGTTAGGGCCTTTTCGGATTCGCCAATCTTCGCGCCCCGCTTCATAAGTTATGCCTTGGCTATGAACTCTTATCATTACCGAGCAACTTTTAAACGATCTTGGGCTAGAAGCTAAGTAACTTTTCAAATCGTACGACCTTACTTATTGCAGATAAATTTTTAGCAAGTGATGGGAGAATAGGCAAATAATTACACCAAGTGAGCTTGCGCAAGAATACCGACTTATAATTGACTCTATCATTTCTCGTCCTCCACAGTTTAAAATCTCAAGTAATGAGACTCGTGGACACTTAGCCTAATAAACCAATTAAGGTCTATATGGTTAAGGATACTAGCTAGAATAAACTTGGATAAGTCTATTCGGGTTGAGTCAAAATAAACGCAACGGGCCTAATATGTCAAAAATTTCTAAACTAGCCACACCACTTATTAATATTTGACTTTATTGCGGGATATACACATATGAAAGCAACGATAAAAATTTAAAAATTACGACTAAATGGCCAAAGTTAATTAAAAATTTGAAAAATGTTGAAAAAGATGGTTTTCCGGTTAAATGAAGGCATTTTCATGGAAAAGTCCACTTAAAACTTCGATAGAAGTCCCCCCTACACTTAAGATAAACATTGTCCTCAATGTTTAAGCATGTGGGAAAAGTCTCCCCTACACTTAAGATAAACATTGTCCTCAATGTTTAAGCATGTGGGAAAAGTCTCCCCTACACTTATGACATTGTGCACGTTGGTTAACTCGAGTTAAGGAAGAGACGACTAAAATGATCAATTTCAAATGTGAGTATGAAGAAAATTGAATCACGATAGTTGAGAGATAGAACCGGATTTTGGATAACACGGGAGCACGGTTCTTCAAAGTTTCCAAGAGTGCACTTATCCCTGTAATCACATCACCACACAAATACAAACACCTATGCAGGCCCCCCTACACTTAGGAGGTTAAAACGTAAAAGGATTGATACTCGGGCTGCCTCCCGAGGAGCGCTTGTTTTTGATAATCGAGTCACGAGCCTGACTCGACCCAAATTTAGTTCATGGGGAACGTGGTGAGGGATGGAATCATCTCCTGAGAGATGTCCTCACCAAAGTACAGCTTCAGACGCTGGCCATTCAC
This sequence comes from Glebionis coronaria, assembly GCA_025667525.1. Lineage (NCBI taxonomy): Eukaryota > Viridiplantae > Streptophyta > Magnoliopsida > Asterales > Asteraceae > Glebionis > Glebionis coronaria. The sequence goes on from CM046875.1 coordinate 523,492,982, forward strand.
CTTGAAATTGGGCCCATTTGGCTGAGAAAGCTCAATGGTCCCATACGGAAAGACGTTGGCGACGGTGAATGGACCAGACCAGCGGCTCTTCAACTTGCCAGAGAAGATCTTCAACCGAGAGTTGAAAAGTAAGACTTGATCACCAATATGGAACTCTCGGTTCTTGATTTTTGCGTCATGGAGGATCTTCGTCTTCTCTTTGTAGATCAGCGAGTTCTCATAAGCTTCATTCCTTAGTTCATTGAGCTCGTTGAGTTGAATCTTGCGATGATCACCGGCTTTGTTGATGTCGAAGTTAGCCCACTTTAAGGCCCAGTGCGCCTTATGCTCCAGCTCGATGGGAAGGTGGCATGCTTTCCCGTACACAAGACGATAAGGTGTACAACCGATCGGGGTCTTGTAAGCAGTACGGAAAGCCCACAGAGCATCATCTAACTTATCGGCCCACGCGACACGATGCTCTCCCACAGTACGCTCCAAAATTCGCTTCAATCCACGATTGGATATCTCGGCTTGCCCATTGGTTTGGGGATGATAGGCGGTGGAAAGACGGTGATTGACACCATACTTTGCCATGACTCTTGCAAATTGATCGTTGCAAAAATGAGTCCCGCGGTCACTGATAATAGCACGAGGAACGCCGAATCGAGAGAACAGCAATTTCAAAAAGTTACAAACCACCCTTGCATCATTAGTAGGTAAAGCTTTGGCTTCAACCCACTTGGAGACGTAGTCAACGGCAACAAGGATGTATTTGTTTCCTTTAGACGAAGGGAATGGCCTCATAAAGTCGATACCCCAAACATCAAAGATTTCACACTCTTGAATGAAATTCTGAGGCATCTCGTCTTTATGTGTGATCGTGCCTTGTTTCTGGCAAGCATCACATTTTTTAACCATATCGTGAGCGTCACGATAAATGGAGGCCAATAAAATCCTGAATCAAACACTTTTTTGGCGGTGTAGTTGGGACCAAAGTGACCACCAGTGGGTCCTTTGTGGCAAGCATCAAGGATTTCGAAAGCTGCCGGTCCATCAACACATCGGCGAATAATCAAGTCAGCACATTGTTTGAAAAGATACGGGTCATCCCAGAAGTAAGTCTTTATGTCTTTGAAGAACTTCTTCTTTTGCTGGGATGTTAACCCGTCGACGAGGATTCCACCCGCCAAGTAGTTTGCAATGTCCGCAAACCACGGGGTTTCATCAGCAGTTGAATTGATAGACATTAAGGTCTCCAGGGGAAAAGAATCATTGATTTCTTTGTTCGGATGAGCCCCCTGGTAAGGATCCTCAAGTCTACTGAGATGATCCGCGGCTAGGTTTTCTGCTCCTTTTTTATCGCGAATTTCGATGTTAAATTCCTGGAGCAGCAAAACCCAGCGAAGAAGTCTTGGTTTGGAATCTTGCTTTGTCAACAAGTACTTCAACGCGGAATGATCGGTGTACACAATGGTGGTGGAAAGGACAAGATAGGGGCGGAATTTTTCAAAAGCATAGACAACAGCTAAAAGCTCTTTTTCCGTTGTCGTATAATGCAATTGTGCCCCATTCATTGTCTTGCTAGCGTAATGGATCGGTTGGAAGTGTTTGTTCACTCTTTGTCCAAGAACCGCTCCAATAGCAAAATCACTAGCATCGCACATCAACTCAAAAGGCAGCTCCCAATTGGGGGTGACTAAGACGGGTGCCTTAGTTAGCTTATCTTTAAGCGAGTTGAAGGCGTCAAGGCACTCTTTGGAAAAGATAAATGGAGTATCTTTTTCCAAGAGGTGGGTCATCGGGCGGGCGATTTGAGAAAAATCTTTGATGAATCGACGGTAGAAGCCCGCATGACCCAGAAAACTTCTCACACCCTTCACGGTTGAAGGTGGAGGCAACTTAGCGATAACATCGACTTTAGCACGGTCTACTTCAAGACCGGCTTTCGAGATCTTGTGTCCTAGGACGATGCCTTCTTTTACCATAAAATGGCATTTTTCCCAATTCAGAACTAGGCGAGTGTCTTCGCACCGCTTGAGCATACGTTCCAAATTGGCAAGGCACGCAGAGAATGAATCGCCATAGACCGAGAAATCATCCATGAATACTTCCATAGTGTCTTCCACCATGTCATGGAAGATCGCCATCATACACCTTTGGAATGTCCCAGGAGCATTACATAAACCAAAAGGCATGCGTTTGTAAGCAAATGTTCCATAGGGACAAGTGAATGTGGTCTTTTCTTGGTCCTTGGGATCGATGGGAATTTGAAAATACCCGGAGAAACCGTCTAAGAAGCAGTAATAGTCATTACCAGCTAGACGCTCGAGCATTTGATCCATGAAGGGAAGAGGAAAGTGGTCTTTTCTCGTGGCATCATTGAGCTTGCGATAATCAATACAAACTCTCCACCCAGTAACGAGACGAGTGGGAATCAACTCGTTGTGTTCATTAGGAACAACGGTTATTCCGCCCTTCTTGGGCACACAATGGACGGGACTTACCCACGGCGAATCCGAAATAGGGTAGATCAAGCCGGCATCTAGAAGTTTGATAACTTCTTGTTTGATGACGTCATGAATTTTAGGATTAACCCTTCTTTGGTTCTGGATTGTGGGTTTGAAATCATCTTCCATGAGAATCTTGTGAGTACAAAAGTTCGGATCAATTCCGCGGATATCGGAAATTTTCCAAGCAATTGCTTTCTTATGAGCTTTAAGCACAGCGATGAGACGAGTTTTCTGTTCTTCTTGCAAGTCCTTAGCGATGATGACGGGTGACTTCTTCTCTGCTTCAAGGAACGCATACTCGAGATGGGGCGGCAACTCCTTAAGTTCTAAATCCGAAGGATTTTCGACGGGAGGCGTTTTCAAAGTCGTGGCATCGATAGCAATAACCGTGGGAGATGGAGGAGAAGGATTGTCTTCAGTGAGAAGATTGTCAAAGAAATTCATGTCTTCATCCCCCTCGGTGGGAGAATCATTAGTAGCTAAATTCGCATCTCCCATGGTATCTTCAAGATTGTTCCAAAATAAATCACTATCTCCAAATAGAGACAACGATGAATCAATGGAGGACACGGTCTCAACATTGGGAAGAGAGGAAGGAATACTTTTGCAAGCATCAATAAAGTGTGCTTCACAAGCCTCATCCAGAACGTCAATACAATTAACATTCTCGTTGGAATAAGGTTGTTTAGACAACTTTCCCATGTTGAAGACTACTTTATCGTCACCCACTCTCATGATAAGCTCACCGGCTTCAACATCAATGAGAGTGCGACCGGTCCTAAGGAATGGACGACCAACAATAAGTGGCACACGGGGGTCCATCTCGTAGTCGACGACAACAAAATCAGCAGGAAAGGTGAATTTGTCGACTCCTACAATGACATCTTCGGCTATCCCCACTGGATAAGCAACCGTACGGTTAGCTAATTCCAAAGTCATTTTGGTGGGGACTAGCTCTGGGAGAGATAATTGCTTCCAAACACTTAGAGGCATGAGATTAATACTAGCACCTAGATCGGCAAGGGCCATGCAATTCTCTACTCCCGGGAAATTGCAAGGGATAAGAAAACGACCCGGATCACCAAGCTTGATTGGCAATTTCCTTAAGAGCACTGCAGAGCAGTTCTCATTAAGTTGGGTGTTGGCAATGTCGAGGAGCTTTTCCTTGTCGCTCAGAAGGTCTTTAAACATTTTAGCATACTTGGGCATGTGAGCGAGAGCCTCAGCGAAGGAGATATTGAAATTCAGTTGTTTGAACATTTTAAGGAAATTCGAAACCTGAATATCATCCTTGCTTTTGAGCTTCTCTTTCCTCAACCTAGATGGATAAGGTATTTTGGAAGAAGAGGAAGGCTCTGGAAGAATAGGATCACTCACATCCTTGGGTGGAGGAGGGGGTAGAAAGAAGAGGTGGAGAAATTGGGGAAGGAGAAGGAGGAGGAATAGGAGCAGGCGACTCGTTCTCCTTAGTCACAACCACCGGGGGAGGTATAGGAAGCTCGTGTTCCTTGGTACCTTTACCACTGCGAGTGGTGATTGCTTTCATCTCCCCTCTTGGATTCGCAACGGTATTACTCGGAAGAGTACCCGAAGAAGAGGGTTGATTACTGTTGAAGAAACTAGCCATCATGTTCCTCAAGTCATTCGTTTGACTATCCATAGTGTTCTTCATATCAGCTCTTAGATCATTCCCTTGTTTCATCAGATCTGCTTTCAAGTTGCGCACTTCCTGTTGGAGATTATCCACGATCACATCGTTAGTCCTCATGTAGGTTCCAATGTCTTGATGTGATGCGGGGGTTTGGTTGGAAGGAGCAGTGTATGCGGGTGGTTGGTAAGCAGGTTGCTGGTAAACTTGGGTGTTTCGTTGTTGTGGTTGTTGCTGCTTATGAGGAGGGATGTATGGTGTGCGAGTTTGTTGTTGTTGAGGAGGGCGGTTGAGGTTTTGTTGTTGGTTTTGGTTGTTAGAATTAAAACCAGGTTGTGAGAGATAGTTGTTGGAACGGTAGCTAAGCAGGTTGCGGTCACCTTGAGGTTTTGCTTGATAAGCAGGTTGAGTATAGGTGCCATATGCTGCATTAACATTCTCAGCATGGTAATCTTGGGTGGCGGTACAAGTAGTATAAGAATGAGGACCACCGCATATCTCACAAGGTTGGCTGACAGCGTTCACTTGAGCGTTTTTGGCGTTGTTGCTGTTGTTGTTGCTGACGGTGTGGGTGACAAGCGATTCAAGAAGCGTGGTGATTTTGTCAAGTCGCTTGTCGCTGTCATTAGTGCTAGCACTAGCAACATTGGTCCTAACGCTCTTGGTTTGCACACGAGATTTGTTCTCAATGATATCCCAAGCAGCATTGGAAGTCTTAGCCAATAAATTACCCCCTGAGGCACTATTCAGTGAATCTTGGTCACTTATGCTTAAACCATTGTAAAAAGTATTAATTTGATGTACTTTGGTAAAACCATGTTGTGGGCATTTTCTTAAAAGATCTTTGAAACGATCCCAAGATTCACTGAATGACTCATCGTACTTTTGTTCAAAGTTTATAATCTCATTCCGCAAAGCGGTAGTACGAGAGGGTGGAAAAAAGTAATTGATAAACTTTGTTTCCAAATCCGTCCACGAGAGAATACTCTGTGGCGGTTCCTTAGCAAGCCAATGCCGGGCTTGTCCTTCTAAAGAAAAGGGAAAAAGTTGTAACCTTATAACCTCCTGTGGAACTCCATTGAATTTGACCGTGTTGGTGAGTTGTAGAAATCTCTTGATATGGTCGTGTGGGTCATCAATGGTTCGTCCCAAGAATGGTTGAGCTGAGACCATCTGGATAAAGCCTGACTTGAGCTCGAAATTGTTGGCGGCAATTGGAGGAATGACAATTGGATCCGTGTTGCCATCAACATGAGCTTGCAGCAATTCAATCATTGGGCGATTATCCGGAAGGGGCTCATTGTTGTTGTTATTCATGTTGTTGAAAGGCGGGTTGTTGTTGTTATTATTGTTGTTCGGAGGTGGTATGTTATTATTGTTTTGTACACCAGCCATGTCTGAGTTATCGAGAGGCTCGGGCTCTTGATAAGACGTGGATCGAGTGCGCATACACCTGCAAAAGAACGAACAAAGAAAAACAAAGCAAAAATATTTTTGGTTTTTATTGTTTTTTACTTTTTAGGATTTTTGAAAATTTTATATTTTTTAGTGTTTTTAAAATTTTTTAGGAAAAAGTAACGTTCACGGGGAACGGATCCCAAAATCCAAGTTCTACAAAAAACTTTTGATCTTAACGAGAGGAGCCGGCAGCGGCGCCATTTGATACATTGATTTGCTAGGGTTCAATTTTACTCTCGATATCCTCTCGAATTGATCTCGGCCTTAAGTGGAATGATTTGTTCTTGGTTACTAAAAAAGGAGTTGGTTTGTTTATCTATTTTTAAACTAATAACTATTAAATGTAAATGACATTGAGTAACTTAGAACTTTGGAAGATTAACTAAATTGACAAGTTAAAATTGAGTGCTTGGAAACATAAAGGAAAGATTAGAAAATTACTTTGAAAACTTAATTGAATTAATGCTTAAAAACTTGTTCTATCGGAATATCAAAAATTATTTCTATCGGAATATAAGAAAATCAAAGGCATCGGAATGTAATCATAACTCCCATCGGAATGTCCATGTTTATCACCATCGGAATGTTTCTAACAATCACCATCGGAATGTCCATGTTTGGTACTTATCGGAATGTTTAAGAACAAGCTGTCGCAATGACTACCTATCGGAATGTGGAAAACGAAAATTTGCCAGAGTTTCGACTAGAAAAGGGACCTAAACCCCGTCGGAATGTGCGATCGCAATATGCGATCACAATCCCAGATCGGAATAGGGGAACTTACACCCTATCGCAAAGTAAAACCCCTTTTGGGTTATTGCGATACCAAGCAAAGAAGACCCGTCGGAATGTGTTAAAACCCTTGTATTGCGATGGAATAAATGCAGCTATTTTCCGAAAATGGTGGAAACTCAAAAAGTTCAATAAGCACTTACAATAAGCTATATAATCCGAAACTTAAATAACTCAAAACACTTAAATTTAACCACTTTTGAAAAACAAGAAACTTTAAACTTAATAAACAAAACTTGTTAATGATTGAAACTATGAAGTAATCCGAAATCAATAAGCTTCAACAAGCAATAAACCAATAAGCATGGAGAGCTTATGGCTTATTCACGTAGAGCTTAAGAAGACACAAGAAAGATCAAACTCTATTCACGAACACATCCAAAATCCAAACCGTATGGAATTCAACAATCGGATCAAGGATTTTGACAAATCAAGAAAAGTAGGAAAAGATCAAGGAACTTAAAAGCATAAACTTGATTAAGATTAATGAAATCAAAAGTACAAGAAAGCTTAAATTTAAAAGATGAAAACAAAAGAATAGTTTAGTGAGAGAAAGTATGGAACTTTCTCTCTCTAGAAACTAGAGAGAAAAAAATGAAAAGCTAAAGACTAGCTAAAAACTAAGTGTATGAAAATTTGTGAGGTGAAGGCTTTATATAGGCGTGTGTATGGTGTTGATGGGCTTTTGATTGGGCTTTGATTTGGGCTTCTTTTTCTTCTTTCTTCTTAAGTCTTCATGCGTCTTTAAACGTTTCCGACTTGGATTTGAGAAGTGTCGGTGAATAATTCCAACTCGTCTTATAATCTTTTATTTAATAGACTCGAGTTCTTTGACATAAATGAATCTTCCATCTTTGGCTCTATTCTTCGGTAAATCTTCAAATAGGCACAATGACTTCAAATCTTTTGCACCTTTTGGACAATAGACTTCGTCTTGAGCCCTTTTCTTCGATAAAACCCGTGCAATCCCATGTTTTCTTTAATATTCATCCGGTCGACTCTGAAAACATAATAAACACAAAAACCACGCATAATTCCAAACAAATGATATTAAATACGTGTTTTGGTCCTGTTTTAGCCCGATTTAAGTGGTAAAAGGATGGGTGTTTTCACACCTATCAGTTTCGCTTGTAGTCAAAATGGGATTTGTTTCCTTCAAATTATTTTGAAGTATAAATACAGCTGGGCCCCTCGTGGGAGTAGTAAGATGTTTGTGCGGCCGCACCCGAATTTGTTTTGGTAATCTTGCTATATCCGTAAACGAGAAACAAAATGGTTAATGAAGTAATGACTGAGATCCATATCCTATTAACGTTGTATTTGAAATGAAAGGATAATAATAAATGATGAATCATTTAAAAGGTTTTGCCAGGAGACCTTACTCGATTTGTACTAGTGACATTGCTAGTGTAACTAGACGCTAGTCAATGTAATCATGATATTCAATTTTTTCCAAGTGGGAGCTGAAAGTTTATGGACATAAAATTAATATTCGTGTGATAGGATCGAACTTGGGATTACGAGATTGCACACAATACGTAAAGGGTTAATTTTATTTATTAAATATATTATATATATATTTATTAAATCAAACCAAACTTAACTAAACAATGGTTAATTAAATTAAGAGTTAAGTTAAATAACCGTTATGGAATTATAGTAGAAAAAGGAAAGCGGAAAAGTTCTGGAAACACCCTTGGGGTGTCCACCGACCGTCGGCCAAAGAGAAGGGGCAAAGGAAACTTTGTGTTTCCTAATTTGTGTTTTACTTGGAGAACAAGGTTTTTCTAAGCCTATATAAACACATAATCCCCTTCATAATTTTTGTCCCTCCTCCCTTTTTTTTTCTTGCGATCGCAAGCCCCAGACCCAAAAGGGTTTTCGTTGGTTTTTGATTTAGCTAAAATCCTACAAGAGTTGAAATTCCGGTTTGCAAGTGCTAGACTCACGGTTAGCCAGTTGCATTACGTGTGTACAAGAGCATAATATAGTTTTGCTTTAAACTATATCTTGGCATAATTCTTCACAAACCCTAATTGGTGATTCGTCGGTGTTCTTGTGGATCTACGCTAGGATAAAGGTATGTAACCCTAATCGATTAATTATAATTGTGTTATTAATGATCTTGTTAAATCGCTTCCGCTATAACGTGCTTTGATCTTTGTTATGATTATATAATTGTTATGAACGTCATAAACCATCAAGTTATGGGTATTGCTAAGGTTGCAGAAATCGATAAGCGCTAGTTGAGAGGTCGATCATCTTCGAAGCGGAATTCGTTTAAGCGGATTGAAATTTTATGAATATAAATATTATAAATAATATGTATGACATAACAAAACACGTTTAATTTTAAATAATTCAAAGTTCAAATAGTTTGAAGTTGTTAAATAGACAAATAAACATAATAATTTAAGTATTTCAAACTTCAAACGTGAATATATTATAATTCAATTGGTTCCAATTTCATACGAAAACCCATTACTTTATGTTTTTCGTTGATCTTTTATTTTAAGATGTTATGTTAAAATAAATATGGGCACTATATATTAGAAAGAAAACCCTTAATTTTTTGTAAAAAAATATTGAGTTTTTGTTGACTTTCTTGACTTTTTTTACCGTCTACTATTTGACCGTCTTTTGACTTTTCCGCCTAGCTTGGCCGCCTAGCCAATAATCGAGGCAGAGTACGACCTCCTAGCGCCTAGGTGGCTGCCTAACCCGTTTTTTACAACACTGGGTATTGCTGTAAGTTATGTTTTTGGTTATGCAAAACAGAGTTTTAATGAATTTATTACGGTAATTTTAAGATGTAAAACAAGTACTTGTTAAGTTGATAGCAAGTCATCAAATTGATCATATTAAATCAATATTTAAAATATTTTGGTTAAATATGATAATAAAAAAAGTAAAAGTGTGTTTGGTACATTACTATCGGAATTAATCAATCACTATCATATTCATTGCAAATGTTTGGTTGATGATATCCGAATGGAGGAATCAAAGTATGGTCATAGAACCATAGTTGTGTGAATAGGTACTTTTGGAGGGTAATCCTTGTGGGCCCAATTTTCTTTTATTTTACAACCACACATTATTATTAACTCATAAATTTATTTTAACTTTTATCATTTAATCTTTTTCTAATATATATATTTTTCTTAAACCTATAATGATTCACTAAACACACCAAACAATGATTTATAAAGAATGATACATGTTATCATTCCATCTAACCATGAAACTCTTAGGGTGTGTTTGTTTTTGCATAGAAAGTCTGAATCGCGTCTGAATCTGACTAGTCAGACGCGGTCAGACAAACCGGTCGTTTGTTTTTTCGTTAAGAGTCAGAGGTAGTAAGATATAATTTGTCCGACTCACTCAGAGGCGATGAGCAGATCTGAATAACTCTTGCAACCCCTTTGTCACTTTAACTTGGTATGCGTTGCTACACTCTCTTCTATTTTGTATGGGTTTTGTTTTAATTTTCGTGTGTGTAATTTTTTATATGAAAAGAGTTGCAGGTTTTGATACAAGAAGAAGATGAAAAAGTAAAGAAAGAGCATGTGAAACTGTGAAGGAAAAATGGTCAAGAAAAGATAAGAGTGTTAAGACTTTATTGATAGTCTAAACATATTTTATTAATTTATTATTTAATAGATACGAATTTCATTTTAACATATCTACACTATGAACGTTTCGCTCTTCTCACGTTATAAAAAAAAGCTAAAAAAAGTACAAATGATTAAATAAGGGGTTTTATATCTTCACCTTACGTTTAAATCTCATTTATCAATGTCAAGTATTTAGAAGTTATTCTACATTACACATTTTTAAAAAAATTGGTTTGAATAATTTGCTATGTATTGAATCGTGACACAAATAATGCAAGCGATATTTGTATTTTAAAAAATGAACAATTAAAACCATTCAGATAATTACAAAAAAACAAACAACATTATTACATTCAGATTCAGATTTTATGACCGCCTCTTACCAGTAAGATGCGGTAGTCAGATTCATACCCAAAACATCTTACTGAAACAAACACCACCTTAGTCATAGTGATTCATGTATGCATACCAAACGCACCCTAAATAGTTCAATATGAAACAAAAACATAAATAGATTTGCATTTTATAGCTTTTATCTTTTTTAAAATTTATTGTTGTTAATGTTTCACTACGTTTAGTGAAAGTTATTGTTACGAGAAATAAAGTTTTTTTTAAAGCAATAAAAAAATGTTGGTAAAAAACTCAATACATATTACCATATGAAATGTTTACAACAAATAGGAAGTAAGGTAGGAGGGAGTGGCTTCAAAAGCCACTCGTGGGTTGCATATGTGTCAAAACCCAAGTTTTATTTTCATTTTATCACATAATACTCACGCATGGGTTTATACATTGAAACCAACGAATGGTGAGTTTGTAATCATTCGGTACTCGTGCTACTTTTTTCTTTTAATAATTTTTAATAAGTTTATGAGTGTGTGGGTCATTTAGTGGGATATATATTTTATATAAAGTAGAGGTGAGTTGGATGTGAGTTTTTTTTGTCCGTAGAGGCAAAGGTATCACAACACAACAAAACCTCTCTACTTTGTCCCCACAGCTGCCACATCAGCGCAACATCAACTCGAAACAACTAACCATATTCATTCATTAAAATTAAAAATACAAATACTTAAATAAAAATTACAAATACGAAATTTAAAAATACAATACGAACAAAAATTACGAAAATTAAAACACACAAAAATAAAGAGAAACTACTAACTTTGGGGGGCATATCGGGCCATGATTTCCTCTTTTTGTCGACGCACTAACGACCTTTTTGGTTCCGGTATTGCTTCGTAATCAAGCGCGAGAAACTGTAAGTCAACCAACTTCATATGCCTCTCCGCGAGTGTGTTTTGGGCATCATACGCGAATTTAGCCGAGAGCATTTTTTGATGCATTGCATTTTTTCAGTATTTCCTTCGATGATGACCCCGACGATGCTCCTCCGGTGCCCTCACTTGTCTCAGATCTTGACTTTTTGGTGGGTCAAGCTTTTCTCGCGTGTCGAGGACGTTCATCAGGACCGAATACTTCCGTGTGATCATCCACATCAACGCCTTTTGCCCCGACTGTTGGAAATTCACTTTATGTGACGACATTTAAGAATTCCCATTAGTTATCATAGTCACACACACTTAGACTAGACTAGGAAACAATGTATAGTTAAGTATGGTGTGTGACTATATATACCCCTCCAAGGCTTCCAAGGAGGGGTGTTGCTTGTGTTTTCATTCTGTTTAATACACTTTTCTTTACTTTTCACACACAACCTTCTCTCTATCTCATTCTATGGCTACCACCACCTTCCACCACCCACCTAGACCACCGGATCCTATTATAGCAAACCTACAATTGGCATCAGAGCCTCGGTTGAATCCTTGGATCATCGTGTTTTTTGTCATTGATTTTGGTGGTCAAAAACTTTTTTCTGGTTCGAATCTAATATGATTTGTTGTGTCATAGTTTTCTGGTCATGATTTATCATTTGTCATATCATGCTAGTATCATTTTGTCTATTCTGGTCACGGGATCATAAGTCCAAGTAATGTCCATGGTTTCTATGTTTTCTGGTCAAAATTCAATCAAGCCAGAAAAGTCATCAGTCCATGGTGTCTACGTTTTGGAGGTCTGCGTTTACTAGATCTTGATTTTTTAAGATCTGGTTTATACATCTTTTACTGGTTTTTTTTCTTGTATTTTCTTGAAGATGAAGATTTTAACCCAGAAAAACTTAGATCCAGAAAAAACGGCAAAAGTACATTCGGATAAGGTCTGAGCTTCTTACTATGATCGCATTGATTGCGATGGATGAGTGCGATGAGTCGCTGCGATGGGAAATCATGTTGCGATGGGTTCATAATGTAGACTGCGATGGCTTGCATTTGAAATGAATGCGATGGTTTATTTTTTACTTGCGATGGTTACGAAAACATTGTTATGCAGTTTAACAGAAAAGAAAGACTTTGACCCGTCTTAACAAAAACAGTATGACATGTTTAACAAATTTTCCGTGACCTTGGACTTGACTAAAACTGAATATTTCACTCCAACCTTATTACTCCCCAACACCAAATCTAAACTATTCACATCGTCTCCTAACAATATTAAAACAGATCTCAGATTAGTTCACATATACCACAGATTTTTAAAGATCTTGTGTGTTTGAACCGGTATCATCACTGATCCATGTTGGGTATAAACCTATTTTTTAATTTTTGATATATTAAGAATGATTTATAACAAGTTTGTTATAATCATATTCTTTACTCGATTAGAACAAAAATACCAACATGCAATTAAAACAAACCTACCCGAGACCGTATAAACGATCTTGACGCCTATTCCTCGTTTGTGTGATCATGATTCGGCCATCAATTATAAGAAATGCACTTAAATTTAATCTTCAGCTGTAACAATTAGAGATTGTATTGTTCAATCTATAATTGATGAGATGAAATTAGTTTTTATTATTGGTAGTATAATTGATGAGATTCGATTCGTGTTGATTATCGATGAGAGGGAACCGAAATGGTTGCAATTTTGTGGCTAAATGATAGATTGATGATACGATCTGTTTGATCTTGGATATTTATTTTGGATGGTGGCTAAGATGTTGTCAAAGAGAAGAGATGGAGGTTTTTGAGATAAATGAGATTGGGTGGCGGAGGAAACGAGGGAGTATTAGGTTGTTGATTGTGTTTTCTATGAGAAAATTAGGGTAAAACATTGGTTTATATATTTTCCTAACGCTTTTCTTTGTGGACCGATCTTTAGCCAAAATCATCAAGTAGGCCGATTATTTATGAAGGTCGAGTATGAGCAGTGTTCCCACACATGGGCCTACTTCCTTATTATATAAGTCATGCCTTTTATACCGAATCTTGGCTATAATTTGGATATGTACGAATATAATTTTGGCTATGTGATATGTCAATCAGTCATATAATAAGTATGGTCCACTGTTGTTTGTCGTTTATGACTCCCCTCATGGGCCGACTAACAAATCTATGAGACGGGCTAAGTGATACCATTATAGTTTATATGGGCTGATTTTCAAATTCTGTTTCATATACAATTTTGAATTTTTCATATTAAGTTATAATTGGGTAACTATCGGGGTTTATAAATGACAACGTGACGAGACAAAAAGACGTGACTAAGTGACAAAAATTATTTGACGAGACCAAGAAAAATTGGCGATATTTTTTAGTGGCTACGGATTTTTGATCGGGTATTAATTATTTGAAATTGAAGACGGATTTTTCGAAGGCGTGTGCTTATTTTATCGTCAAAGATAACTTGCTCGTGCTTAATCTTAGAATGACGACTTGTTTATCTAGTTTCCGGGTTCGGGGTGGTTGGTTGATGACTCAGATAACTATCACTTAAAAGGGGGGTTATATTGTTGTACTCAGTGTCACGTGCTTAGTCGACGTGGATAATTTCAAGAGGTGTTGTGCTTATAAACTTCTTCAGTGATGTATTGGGTACTTAGAGATTTCTCCACCGTTCCTCATTCAACATTTGTGCAAGCTTAAGTCACAAGATCGAGGGATTCTTATTCAGTTTCACGTTTGATGTATCTGGTTCATTCTATCAGTGGTCACTTCAAATTGCTTACAAGGGGGTTGGTAAAGATGGCCATAGAGAGTTTATGAGTAGAGAATTTCGATCAGCAGCTGATTCTCACAAAATATATAATTCATCTTATTTATTATTCTCACGAGATTTCAGGTATATGTGCGTACGATTTATTGCTGGTTCCGAGTTTCGAAACCATCAAGGGGAAGAAGAAGACACTTAATTGACTCCAACGAGTACACGTGATGAACTTCATACCTTCTTTTGATTTGAAGACATTCCGGGAAGACAATTGTCATAACCGCAGAGAAAATCAGCGTTTTAACTCGTGGCGTTATCAATCTCTAAACGGTACACTACTGATTCGATGTTTAATTGTTTTGATGTTGCAATTATTCATCATCATTATCCTATATGGAGAGATATGCATTCCCGGGACTTAATTGACTCTGGTGAATCTCTGGAAGAAGATATGTGCATTTTCGGGACTTAATTGAATCTGGTGTTACGATGTCAACTTCATGAATGGGATAAAGTGTCTACATCAGTATTTGAGCTTCATACTTGGGATTGATTTATTTTCTTCAACTATGTGGGGGAAGAAATGTCTCGATTCTTTCTAGTATGCATAACTTGAACTCTCAAGGGGAAGAAAAATTCAGAAGAATTATTCAAGCGTGAGAAGAGACGTTGTTGATCTACTTGGTGTGGCCCTTACTTTCAATCCCTCATAGCAACATTATCATGTTATATGATGGGGTTTGCTTTTTAAATTCCGTTGTGCGCTTAATCATTCTAAGCTTTATTGAAAGCTTTGAAGTTGCTTACGAGGATTGTCGGTTTAGGGGGAAGCTATTTAAAAGCTTCTACATCAAGTTTATGTGGCATGAATTAGGAGGGAGTTAATTCAGAAGCTTCTCCTTAACCAGAAGTATATGGATTACTTAGCTCGTGCCGTTACAGTATTTCTACTACAAGTTGCATTAAAGATGAGTCGTTTTGAAGTGAAGACTTGAAGTCAAAGGCCTCAGAAGACATCATCAGCATTGGACGCTTCATGAAAGCTTTTGTTCTTAATCATTATGTACTTGTTAGGAAAAAATATTGTAAGGAATTCTACACGTCGTCCCATGGGGGAAGATTGTTGGAAAGTCACTTTATGTGACGACATTTAAGAATTCCCATTAGTTATCATAGTCACACGCTTAGACTAGACTAGGAAACAATGTATAGTTAAGTATGGTGTGTGACTATATATACCCCTCCAAGGCTTCCAAGGAGGGGTGTTGCTTGTGTTTTCATTTTGTTTAATACATTTTCTTTACTTTTCACACACAACCTTCTCTCTATCTCCTTCCATGGCTACCACCACCTTCCACCACCCACCTAGACCACCGGATCCTATTATAGCAAACCCACACCGACAAATTTTGGGTGGGTTCTGAGGACCCTCCACCCGTGAACGTGAGCAAATTTTCTTCCTTTAAACGTTGCACAAAATTCATCCTTCGCAGCTTCCAAAACATCTTCATCATTCCACCCACTCTTACGATTTACTCCTTCGTAAATCGTTTGAAACTTTTGAGCATCGGGATGCATCCGAATCTATTTTCCCGTAATCATGTTCTTTGTACGCTGCATCCCAATTGTTTGCTCGTTGAAATCTCAATCTACCCCCAAAAACAATCAAGGTTTTGATACTTTCCAGTGTCCGCGTTCTCCGAAACACCAAGCCAATATTTCGCCAAATAGTACCTCCTCGGCATGCGTCTAACGTGCCGGTGGCTGAGACGGAGCTTCCACCAATTCAATGTAATCATCATCATCCAAATCAACGACTTTTGATTTATTGGTTTTGTGTTTTTTGCGGTTGCCTTTTTCGGCTGGTGATCGTGACGTCAGAACTTTGAATTGGGTTTCCGGCACTTGTTGTTGTTCACTTGTGTAAAATTGGCTGTTAAATTTGGCGTTTTGAAATAAGATTTGTTGTTGTTGGTAAATTTGTTCCGGTGTCAATTGGGGGAAATAGTTTTGAGTAAAAGGAGGGAATGAGAATTGGGAGCCGGATGGAAATTGAGAAGAAGATGGAAACTGGGAAGAAGATGATATGGAGTTTTGCGACGATGGCGTAGAGGGGTTTGGGACGATGGCGTCGAGGTGTTGCTTGTTTTGAGAAACCCGGTGAAATTGAGTTGTGGGAATTAGTCATTTGGGATGTTAGATACTTTTTTGTTCTTTAGAGACAATAGAAAGAATTATGTGTGTTAAAAGTGTTAAAATGGAGGATATATATATATAAAAAGGTTTAGGGTAAAAAAATTATTTTTTCAAAAACGACCGTTGTAGCCAACGACTACTTTTTTAAAAATAAAATTTTAAAATCAAAATTTTGTCCAAAATATTAAATAGCCAACGGCTATTTTTTTTCTCTCCCCTCGTTGGAGTCTCGCCGCTGCAGCGACGAGGGCTCGACGAAATGGGGGGGGGGGGGGGGTTGTGGCAAAGAAGACATGCGAGGGTGTCAGCAAGGCTCGGCGAACGTAAGCACGCGGTGACACCCTCTACCCTTATGATAATGGTAAGGCGAATTTTTAGTGAGTTAATAAAAGTTGAGGTGTCGTTGCTGCTTTCGTAAAATATTAGGCCCATGAAGAAAGCCTCTTTGATGCTACATATTCCTCCAACAAATACCCTATCTACAACTCCATGGATCCTATTCAAAGAGTCATGGAGTATGGGAAGGCACCACATCTAAAGAGCTACTTTCCTCTCACCAAGTTTAACATATAAGCACATCGAGGTTTCATTCTAAAATAAATTGGTGATAGAAAAAGTAGCCCACCAAGCTTATATATTGACTTTGAGATTATATTTCAACCGATGTTGGATATTAGTTTTGCACGCCCAACAATAGCTCCCTGAAACCCAAATCACCATAGGCCTCCCCTTCAACTATAATCACGATCCCACCTTTTCTATACCGCCAACTTTTACCATTGGAACACCTCGCCTTTTACTGGCTTCCTTTCGGTATAAGGTTTAACGGGATCCAATAATACCGTCGAACCGGGGTTTAACCGAGGGAACACCATCCACATCACCACTGGGCCTAACCTGGCTCTGATGCCATTTGTAGGAATCCTTGGTCCGCATCTCACAAAGTCTAATATATAAACCCACTTAGGTTCCATTTTAAAACCAACTGGTGGTAAAAGAAGTAGCCCACCAAACTTATATGTTAACTTTTAGATTATATTTCAACCGATGTAAGATATTAGATTTACACATTAAATAGGCCCTCTCTAACATTAGCCAAACAAAGTATAAGGCCCTCTGCAACATTAGCCAAACAATAAGGCCCTCGACTTCCATGCTATCTAGAACCATAGCCAAATGAATATAAAAAATATAACAATAACGTACCTAATGAAGAGATTGAAACATAACGCGTCAAACAATACATAACACCTAGATAACAAAAAAATCCCAAGCACTTATGAACCAGAAACAAATAGCCAATGAACACAATTTTGTTGTGGAGGCCTAGCACACCAGGAGTTGCAATATGCCAACTTTTGTGTCTCGTCGATGTTATCACAAATTTTTTTTTTGAACGGCGAGTTAGTAGTTAGTGATTCGAGCTTACAGTGACATCCAATCCAACTGTCAATGATTTTGACTTCAGATGCCCTTTGCTCCACCAACCAATCTGGATCATCAGATGTGGCTCCTCGCAAATCCAAGTGATGTGCACCTAAAACATTACCGACTTAACATATGCTCTTTGACCACAATTCAAAAGGTCGAAAGGTATCAAAGGGGTGTGTCAAATTTACCTTTTTCGGTCACAAGAGCCACTATGCTGTCTGATATATTCTCCAAAACACTACAAATGCAGCAATTTCCAAATCAGTATATTCCAGAGACTTGGCTATGATAGTATATTACTTTTCAAACCATAATAACACTATATGTTAACCCATTTGTGTAGCAAAAGAAACAATATGATGATCACTGGTTACAAATTACCCGCCACCGCTCCAAGGATCTAAGAGACCATTTGAAAAGATAATGTTGCTTCCAAATGCTTTCAGGACAGACTTATAATTCTACATAGAAATTAACGTATCATTTTAAGGCTCCACAATAACGTAATAGCTATATGCATGACTTTATATTTTGGATAGCAGAAATCCATAGAAAAATAATATGACCTACATAATCCCTAAACTCTAAAGTAACTATAACCAGGTTAAAGAAATTCTTACATGTCCACCAAACTGCGTAGTTATCCAAGTGGCCGGCTTAGGTACCACACGGAATTCGTCCCAGCACTCCTCTGCATATGAAGTAAAATTATAATCCCATTCTGGGAACATGCTAGAGTTCCTATTACTAGACATTGGCATAACCATTTCCGTGCATGCCTGCAGTATACAGGAAAGGTCAAAATATCTCTTGATTATCACCAAATTATAAGTGATTTTTTAAAAGTTTTAAAAGCAATATGTTCTACTATAAAATATGCATATATACCTGCCAATTCCAACCCATTGTACCATACGGATCATTATCTAATTCAAAGCATTCGGATTTTCCAGTGTAATTGTTGTAAACAATTGCACCTTTTAAGATACGCTCCAATATGCTAGTTTCATCTGGAGCATCGTCTATCGCTTTGCAAACCTATTAAACCAACACTTTTAGTTTCGGAAACAAAAAGAACGTGATATACAGCAACTTCGTGTAATTGCCATTCTTTGTTTAAACCAGGGTTTAACATGAAGTCATATAAATGTCTCTTGTTCCGTATCCAATTATAGTACAATATCTTGAATAGAAAGTTAGGGTACACATGATCCAAGTTTTAAATATCGATCTAAATAATGAAATAGGACAAGCACAATAATGTTTTTACAATATAAGAATTAGCCAAAAACGGAGTAACCTCTTTTATCGGGTATGCAGGCAAAGGCATATCAAAATCTGATGCGTATGGATAGTTTGCCATAGCCAAATAAGTGTACATCGACTCCAACCAGTAAGAAAATTCATCAATGCTCTTAAGTTTCCTGCCATTTATACCGAATTAACAAAGAAGAGTGTAACCATTTAATTTAAATAACAAAGCATACAACACCTTAGAGAAGAGAAATATCTTAAGTTAACAAAAACGAACACGTTAGTAAGACACAAAGCATATATAACGTATCGATGATGAGTAATATTCTACAACGTTCACAAATTATTACCTGCATAAGTGGAAAGTAGCGGCAAGGTTATCAAGACCGTTTGCTGTCTGACCCATGGAGGTTATTACATCCCAGGAATTCTTAATAGTGTCAAAACAGCTTGTGCTTTCTCGCTATGGTACAATAACAGAAGAAAAAAGAGTTTTTTATTAAATCATTATCACAAAAGTATGAGATGCAATTAACGAGATGTAGCTTAAGTGTTCCCGAACTCACTCTGAAATCATTGGAGATAATATCATAATACGTTTCTAGCGGCACAAGATCCTCAAACTGAAGAATGGGTGCTGAGGAAGCAAGTGCACCTATAGCAATATGAGGATACTTGAGCCTCATCCATGCTGCCAACACTGTTTAATTATCCCATCATGTTAACTGATAGTATTCATGTGATAGTTAACTAATTTGCAGAAGAGCTTAAAAGTCTTACTTCCACCATATGATCCACCAAACAATATTACAGGGGAGGCTTCTGCAGACATATTTCTTTTCAAGTCGGTTATTAGGACAGCATAATCCGCAAGTGCTTGTTCGGCTGTTAGATAGGCTAAAGTAGAAGCATTCTTAAATGCCTCTTCCAAGCTCCCAAACGGCATTGTGTCCCCATAATATCGGTGCTATCCACAGTAATATGAAAAATTCACAAATTAAGAGTGGTCGGGCTTACCCATTGAAAGTGATTATGTGATATGCGATAAACAGTATCCTTAATAACCCTTTAACAAACAGGTTTCGGTATATTGGCCTTGAATGTGTTTCTGATTTTTGAAGTTGTGACAAGAAAAGAATCAACTATTAGAGGTTCAGCCAATTTTGCATTGCTAGGGGAGTATATGAAGAGTTATATGACTATAAATCTTTTTGTTAAAGTTATGCTTAAGCTGATTGGTTTTGATAATACAGGCTGTTTGGCATTGCTAATCTAACATCTTATATGCTCACTGTGCTTTTTTTTACAAATTTTTGAAAACAAATTTCCACCCCCTAAAAGCTTAGATAAGCCTTTCACAAAAGAATAAACTATACAAGCCTTTTTAGCTTATACAAATATTAAGCTCATAAACCCGTTGAATAAGTTTACCCAAGCACCCTGTAAGAAAGCTACTTACACAAATTTGCTTTGTTGAGGATGCAATTAGCTGTTTTCATGTAGGTCTTATTTCAAATCGATTGCTTTTGATGCAGCAGCATTGCAAGTTTACTCTAAGAAGGTATTTGGATAGCTTATTTTTTTCTATGTATTTTCACGCAGATAAGTTGTTTGAAGTGTTTAGATAATCCAAACCGCTCCCTTATTCTACCCTTATGCTAAAAATAAAGATTTATTCTACCCTTTTTTAAGACGGTTTTCTACAATTAGCAGCTTTCAATAACAAGCACTTGATCAAAATGGATTTGTTTAACAGTTCTAAGTACTAACCAACTATTCTTTTGCAGGTCTAATTACATTTCCTAAGGCATAATCAAATCTAAACACCATCTCCTGTGCTTTTGAGCATACGCTTAAAAACAAGCCACCATAAATATTCAGTATAGCGGACAATAAGGGTGCTAACCTCAGGGAAGACAACCAATGCGCCGAAACGAGGAGCAAGTTCCCAAACAAAGCCAGAATTAACAGCAAACCATTCAATATCACCTTCATTTCCACAATACAAAAAGATTGGACCCATACAAGTGGGACCCACCCAATGATCAGTATTAATGAGATAACGTTGTTGGAACTTAGGAAGATCATCATTGAAGCTGAAATGATCAAGTGTCTGCTCAAAATATCTTATCTTGTAACTGTATTGTTGGACTTGTACAAGGTTGTTGTAGGTTTTGTGTAGGCGAGTGGGCTTACCGAGAAACTGACGAGATTTTGCTGTGGATGAGAGGAGGGAGATGAGTAGGATGAAGAATGTGGGAAAGTGGAACAGGAGTTTTGTCATGGTGACTAAAGTGAAGACTTCAGTGTAGGAGTTGACTATTATGTTCTTGATTCTGAAATTGTGTACCAGTGAAGAGTGGACGACCAGGATATCTATTAGACCGCATATATTTAAGTTAAAATTTTGCTTTCAGAATCAAGAACATGTTTATAAACTAGCAGGTACCTGTGCTACGATTTTTGTAGGTTACATCATGAATATCTTTCAAAATGTGAAACAAGACTTGGGGTATATCGTATCTTTACTCTGTCATAATAACTTAATGTCAATTAATCAACTTTTGGTCCATAGAATGAGTAATGTTCTTGATGCTGAAGCTCATCATGGTGGTTTGCATATTGCATCTGACTGGGTTTTGTCTGCGACTCTGCGGATGTATACGAATATACTTATCTCGGTGTTGGAATGTGATATGGTTAACCTTTGTATATCAGCACACCAACAAGCAATGTAAGGGGAGTGTTGTTCATCTTTTTTTAGCACGCAATGGAAGTTCTCAATCATTTTGGGTATCCATGGTTTTCAACACATTGGCCGACTAATCCACGAGGTTTGAACCCACCACCACACAAACTCAAACCAGGTAAAGCGCTCCCTTTTCAGAAGGTTGGTGTGAACGGAAGTGTTCTCAATTGGGTTGACCTTCCGTGGATTTGAACAACCAAAAGTTGGCCACCAAGGGTAACCTTGGGGAGGTATTCTTGGAGAGGTATCAAGTTCGAGTCTCACTAACGACCTTCAGGGGCCGAAGGAGTGGGGTTTATCCTAAAAGAGAAGGTTCGAGACTTGCATACTGCCCAATTGGATGTCACTGTGAGCTCGAATCACTAACTACTAACTCGCTGTTAAAAAAAAAACTTAGTATTCCTGAGCGGATGAAACTAGTTTATGTTGAAGCTAAGTCATATGGTAATTTGTTTTAATACTTAGGGCGTCGATTAGTAAGATCCACATCTTCAAGTTAGTAATCTTAGGATGGTTTTAGTCCTACATATAGGCATAGCGAATACAATCTTCAACATTGTAGACAACTTGTTGCATCTATCCATATGTTAACCAAAAGAATTTGCTGAATCAATTATTGATCAAAGCTAAGTTATGAAACAACCTCTTACACTAGTCTGATGCCAAACCTTGACACTGGTAAGTACGTGGAATAACAATTCCTTAACGAGCCTAAACATTTATATACTGACTCTTACCTAGCACAGAGATCACACAATCTTTACATGTTAAAAACTGCTTTCTTCTTCTTGTAGTAATCAGCAATCCAACCCTCGATAAGCTTGACTTCAGTTGCCCTTTGCTCCAACAACCAATCAGGATCATCAGCTGTAGCTGCTCGCAGATCCAAGTGATGTGCACCTTCAAGATGTCCCAACTCATCCATGGTCAGTATATGCTCTTTGACAACAAGAGTCAAAATGTATCTAAGGGCATGTTAAAAAGTACCCCTCTCTGTGACAAGAGCGACTACGCTATCTGATATGTTCTCCAGAACACTACAAAATGCACCAATTGTCAAAATTAATTGAATCTTTATTGAAAAGGAAAACCATGGTTCAAACAAAAAAATTGAATCTTTAAAAGGAAACGATTTGTTTGTCAAAAAATAATAAAGTGATTATTGGTCACATAACTTACCTGCCACCACTCCAAGGATCCAAGAGACCATTCGAAAAGATAATGTTACTTCCAAATGATTGTAGGACAGACTTGATATTCTACAGACAAATTAATCGCAATCCAATTATTTCAAATGGTTCCACAATTAAAGTAAGAGCAACAAACATTATAATATGCATCATCTTGTTCTTTTCTACAGTTGAAATCCATTGAAGCACCAATCTCATCCAACTAACAGATAAGTCAGGTTGTAATTCTTACACGTCCACCAAATTGTGTAGTTATCCAAGTTGGTCTAGGTATCACACGAAATTCGTCCCAACAGTCCTCTGCGTAAGAAGTGGCATTATAATCCCATTCTGGGAACATGCTAGAGTTCCTATTACTAGACATCGGCATAACCATTTCAGTACATGCCTGTAACATACAAAAGGGGTAAAATTATGTCATGAGAACGCCATGAATCTTGGGCTATTTACAAATCTTACGTGAACTTTGATAACTCTAACGACATTTGGTTCAATCATAAAGACTTGTATACCTGATAATCCCAGCCACCCATGCCATGCGGGTCATCATCCAAGTCAAAACAGTCGACTGTTCCAGTATAATTGTAGTAGACGCTTACACCTTTAAAGATACGGTCCAAAATGCTAGTCCTGTCAGATGACTCGTCTATCCTATTGCAAAGCTGTGAAGTGAACACTTTTACTGTGTAAACCTTACTTAAGATGTGTGAAGAAAAATGAAAATTCCAGATAATTTTGCTTTAAACAGCAGCAACACAAATACCGACTAACCTCTTTTATCGGATAGGCAGGCAAAGGCATTAGGAACTCTGATGGGTAAGGGTAGTCAACCATTGCCAAAAAACTGTACGCCGAGTCCAACCAGTTAGATAGGTCATCGCTACTCTTTAGTTTCCTGTCATTTACATTTTCAATTGATAAACAAGTATGACAAGATCAGCCACAAATATGAAAAGTTTATTAAGTTTATAAGTCAATCTTATTTAATTCTTACCCGCATAAGTGGAAAGTCTTGGCAAGACGATCAAGACCATTTGCTTTTTGACCAACGGAAGTTATAATATCCCAAGACTTCTTTATAGTGTCAAAACAGTTGGTGCTTTCTCGCTGTGGTACAACATGACAAAACAAAATATAAATTTGAATGTTATAGCGGATAATATGAAATGTGATTAGTAACAGAAGGGTGTAAATATTCACGAACTCTGAAATCGTTTGACACAATATCATAAAACGTTCCTAGTGGCACAATATCCTCAAATTGAAGAATTGGTGCAGAAGAAGCAAGTGCGCCTATAGCAATATGAGGATATTTGAGCCTCATCCATGCTGCCAACACTGTTTAATTTAACACAACATAAACAAACAAAAAATACAAGATCTAAGCATGCAAACATCATTTGAACTAATTGTATTCATGTGATTTTAATTGAACTACTAGAAGTACATGAAAATCTTACTTCCACCATATGATCCACCAAACAAGATTACAGGGGAAGCTTCGGCAGAAAAATTTCTTTTTAAGTCGGTTATTAAGACAGCATAATCCGCAAGTGCTTGTTCGGCTGTTAAATGAGCCAAAGTAGATGCATTCTTATATGCCTCATCCCGACCCCCATATGGCATTGACTCGCCATAATATCGATGCTGCAAACAATTAAAGTTCATACATTGCTCAGCATACCAAGGATCCACACTAGAAATTGCAAATCAGTTTAATGCCAAACAGTTAAGCGGTGTTTGGCAATTCATTATCTACCTAGTGTTTGAGTATACTAGTAACCCCATTACAATTGGGCTCTGATTATCAAGGGGCCATAATACATGTGAATAATAGAAATTTGTCACGGTACTCAGGGGAGTTTGGGATTGCTGATCCTATATGCTCTGATTAATAAGGTACTGTAATAATTTGTTGGAAACTTTCAATCAAATCTATTTATCATATGCTGGAAATTTCATCTTAATGAAACCTTTTGAAATAAGCAGCTCCCTATCCGCTTATCACTAACCGCTTATTTTACCACAGAGTAAGCAGGTGATAGCCCGAACCTAGTTCTAGAAGTAAGTAATCCAAAACATCCATATCCATTCTATCGTATTTTATTATCACAACAAACATAATTAAACAGTATCTTCTCAGTCACAGCTGATTATCTAATCATGGTGGCCGCATTATTTGGATATTTCTATATAACATAATCTCTTTCTAAAAAAATTGCAAGACAGGGGATTTCCTAAAATGCAACCAATTATCATATATCAGACATAAATAATATACCGCCACAACGCGCGGGCATTAAATAAAAAACTCACTTCAGGGAAGACAACCATGGCTCCGAAACGAGGAGCAAGTTCCCAAACAAAACCAGAATTCACAGCAAACCATTCAATATCACCTTCATTCCCACAATACAAAAAGATGGGACCCATACGAGTGGGACCTACCCAATGATCAGTATTGATGAGATAACGTTGTTGAAATTTAGGAAGATCATCATTGAAGCTGAAATGATCAAGTGTCTGCTCGTAATACTTTATATCGTAAGTATACTGTTGGACAACGTTAATAATCTTACGTGTTTTGTGTATACGTGAAGGTGTCCCAATAAACCTACGAGAGGCTGACGTGGATGACAGGATGGTGATGAGTACGATGATGATGATGAACAAGGGTTTTGTCATGTTGGAAGTGAACTAGTGAAGTGAAGTGGAGAGTCTACTTGTGTTTGGTTAAGAGTATTGTGATCAGCTTTTTTTTATGTTGGAATCTTTTTTTCATTTTTCTACTTTTGATGACGTGGGATTTAATCAAGATATAAAGTATAGCTTAAAAAGCCATTTTGATAAAGAAATTGGCTGAACAAGTAAAACCAGGTTTGTGTCTGACCCGTTAGTATCGGCTCAATGACAAAAAAAATTCTTTTCACCAGACTTTTGCGCTCAATAACAATTTTGATTTTTAGTGAGTGTTTGATGTTGATACAAAAGTTAGATGGACTAAGTTTGATCTAAATCAGGCTTGATTTGAGGTCTGATGGATTCCGGCTCTTGCACCAAGTGAATCTTGTTTGAAGATCCTGCACACTAAACAGTAGACACTGTTAGGCTTATCGTGGGCGCGTGTCTCACGATTAGACTCCAACGTGAGAGTAAGTTAGTAAGTAATCAGTTTAAGAATATGTGAGGGTTTTAGAGTAGTGTGTCTCGTACCTAATGAAACCTCGAGGGTTCCTTTTATACCCGAGAGAGTCCTGGCTGGCTCTCCAACTCTTGCGGCCTAAGGAAGAGATAATGACCCAAAATAGCTTTGTCCTTATCATGTTACTAAGGTAAGTGTATATCTCTTTTCCTTAGGCGAATATAATCCTAAGATAGATTATATTCTGTTTTATCCTGTCGCGGTGCGACAAGGACACGGCTAAGCAATAGGCCGTTGTGCGACAGCGGCTTACCAGACTTCCTGGACCGTGCGCGCGCTATGAAGTAATGATCCATACCCAATGGATACGGGTAGTATCCGCGGGTCAGGTTACTCAACCCGAATAGGGACTATACGTCATCATGTCCCCCTAGTTTAGTGGTCGCAGGTACCAACCGCGGCTACTAGACTATTTAACCTGCCAAGCTGCGAACGGAATTTTTATATTTGGGCAATCGCAATGATCAGTATCCTAGAAGTTTTCGAATTCTCCCGCCAAGGTCACATACATCCCCCCTTTCACCTAATTCCCTTGAAACCCGGTAAAAACATCTGCCAGGTCGTCTTAACCATTGACCTTCCACCGTTAGATGAAGATAGTGGAATACACGTGGCATAATCTGAATAATGGAACGGTAACTCAGATGCTTATATATATACCGCCGTTTTTTTTACTGCTCATACTCTTTAGTAAAAAACTTCTATTATCAAGATCTTTTGCCCTCCATCCGAAGCAAGACATTTCTGAGGTAATCATCTACGAATCTCTAGTGCGTACAATCATGGTCAAAAAAATATCTGCAATCACTTCCACTATCATCGTCGAGGAACTCGACCGTTTCACGGCGGACTACTATATCCCCACTATTTGCACCCTGAAGTACCGAATCCGCACCGAAACATTAGTCAGGCACCCGAAGGAAAAATAGGCATGTACACCAGGGTTTCCGATTATGCCAACCACCGAATCCCTGTGTCGCGCTTTCTCATAAGTATACTTATGCATTATGAGATCCATGTTTCCCAACTATACTGTATAGGGGCAGCGAAAAAATCCAATTTCGAAGTCAACTGCCGTACCCTGGACATAGAACCAAGTGTGGATTTATTCGTGTCTTCTACCAGCGTCTACTGTCTAATGGGTGGGTGTCGTTCGCCAAACGAAAAGGTGGTTTCCAATGTTATGTGGAGAAAGTAGATTCGTTAAGGAATTGGAATGACTCTTTCGTTTGGATCGATGATGCCGCCTACCCATTCCAATACCCCTTTTTGACTCCCGGAACGTTGAGGAAGGACCCCATGCCTGGCCCCATCACGTATAGCGCCGCAGATGCAAACATTTTAAACAACAACCGCATCCCCATTCAGGCCTATCCTGAAGTCCTGCTATGTAATTTGGGACTGAGTCGCGCAATCATCTGTGGCAAGCGCGAAGTTCCTTACTTCCGCACTCCACGTGGACAGGGTTAGTGGTCTCCTCAACGTTCTTTGTACCATTTTGTAAGTATGTTGCCTCTCTAACTATCTAACAAAACGTTTTTTTTGTGTACAATGTGTTATATAGTGATGGATATTCTTGATCTCGTCCGTGAAACTTTTCCAGAAGATCTGATTGTCTATTCTCGTCCGCTGAAGGAAAATGAGGAGCCATTGCGTGTCTGAGCTGAGAGAAACACTATGGATCTCGAGATTGGAGAAGCATCAGCTGCCCATGAACATGAAGACATGGATGTGAACAACAACAACAACAACAACCGGAGGGGAGTCCGACATTATCAAAATTCAATTTATCTGAGAATGCTGAGATAGCCGCCCACCAACTTGAGAAGGAAGAAGAAGTTTCTATCAGCTTATCTCGAAAGAGACAGATGAGACCCTCAACCACTTCACGAAAATCTGCTCGTGTTGAAGCATGATCATCCATCGCAGCCACTCAAGGGCATCAAGAAGAAGCCTCCGTCGAGCACCCCTCAGAAGAAGATACGGGTGATAACTTTAATAGAACTCCCCCACAGACTCCCCCCCCTCCCCGCTATCATCAACCTAAGGTGAGCGCCAACAAATACATCTCCCTACGTGACTGCTTTTCGCTTGTTAGTTTATAGATTGCTGACACTCTCTATGTCTATTTACAGTCATGACCAGGAGATCCCATCTCCTGCCGATGCTGGCGCGTCTTCCCCCCAAAGGATACTTCTGCAGCAGGGGGAAGCGCGTATGTGGAGGATCCTATATTTGGTCCAGAGTGTAACCTTTCAAGGTCTTTCGATTTGACCAGCGCGTTTGACTGCGCCAGCTTCCTTGACCACATTGTGCCCCCTAGGCGGGCAAGCGTGCTAAATGGGTTTAGTGATGCTGCCCTTGCCGATGAGGTAAGCTACGTGAACGTGACACTGATGTCACGAGTGAGGAGAAGGTTCATGGAGTTACCCGCACAAGTTAGAGCTTCAGAAGAGAAACTTGACCAAGCTAGTGAAGAAAAGGCTAAAGCTCTTCATGACCTGCAAGAGAAGATCGTTGAGGAGGTTAAGAGAGGGAAACAGGATGCTGCAACCATACACATGCTGACCGAGGAAAAGAATGATCTTGTCTCCGCTATATCAAACGAGTGCGCCCAACTGAACCAGCTAAAGGCTTCCAACGAGGATGCGATGAAGTCCTTTGAGGTGTACAAAGATCAAATGTTTGTTGTTGTTGATTCCTTGGGTGCGCAGGTGAAGGAAAGTGCAGGTGACCTTGTAGACCAACTAAAGCGTTTGAGTGTCGAATACGACGAAGACTTGTACCTACGCCTCATGGGTGAGGTTGCTGAGAAGCGTTGGTTGGTGCGCCGTAGCTTACGCTTGGCAGCTATGGGTGCTCTTGAAGATCCAAATCTTAAAGCAACCTTTGCCCAGTCCGTTATAGCTGCTATCAACGAAGGTAAATCTGTAGGTCTGGAGAAAGCGTATGAGGTTGGTCTATTGAAGGTGGAGTTAAAGGATGTAGCCTTCTATGATCCCGCCGCAAGGTCCAAGCTGACTGCTGCCATGGGGAAAATGAAAGAGTGTTCCGTGCCTTTGTTTGGTCTTGGTAGCGATGACCTGGAGCTTCCTTTAGAAGTTGTGATGGAGGGACTGACCTTAACACGCCACAAGCTCGAAGGCGTTGAAACCCAAGCAGATTTTCATCTGAAGCCCGTCAAGGAACAACTTACGATGTCGGTCTTTGCTCACCCCCGCGATGTTCTCAACCCATTCCAAATTATGAGGGAGGTTTCTTTATCTGAGGTGCTTGTGGCACATGCCAGCCATGCCGCGACCAAGAGATCCGCTCTAAATCTAGAGGCTTCTACATCTTTTGGTGTCGCGCACCTTGCTTCTACAGTCCCTGTGCTTCCCTTGCCTATGCCAGAGAGGGACACACATATATTAGATATGAAGGAGAAGAATTCAAAGGAGCACCGAGATCTTCCTCCGATTCTAACTTACTATCCAACGCTCATTGTGACTCATGACACAATTTGTTATGTTATTTTTGTAGGTGCGTATGTTCGCACTTAGTCTATAAAACCGTCTTAGTATATTTTGTTGGAATGACCACGTTTATGTTTGCAACGCGATGTGTGTGTATTATGAATTAGTGTAATTACATAAATGGTCCCTATGGGTGAGACAGGCTCATTACGTACGGTGTACCGCTACTACCATAGGGACGACAAAGGGAGGCTGTCTTGTTGTTAGGTGTGCACAATTGTGTCTTTATCCAGGCCCAACATAAATATACTGGTTGTAAAAAACTTTCTACGACGTCATTAATAGCAAGGGGCCTAACAAGGATACGTGATCCGTGGTCGATGGAGTTGCATCCCTCTTATAGGACGAGTCTAATTAATAGGTTAGACATATTTCTCTTATTTCTCCTGGAAACGTTGTGTACGCGTACGCCAATAGGCATGATATGATATACAAATAATACATGTAAAAAGTGTTTGATAATGCTCGTGGAACTAGCTAGGGACCACGACCTTTTATTAATACTTGCAAGATTTTGAATACATGATAAAAAAAAAAGAAATAATACATGTGTTTAACATGGCTTGGCGTAGTTGGTAAGTCCCTTTCAAAATCGTCGCTACTAAAGGTAGCATTTTTTCAGATGGCAGATATTCCAAGTATTGCGCAAGTCGTGACCTTCCATGTCGCTCAGCCGATACGCACCATCTCCTAAAGCTTCTGTTACCATGTAGGGCCCCTCCTACTTGGGTCTAAGCTTCCCTGTATTTTCTGCGTGGCTAGCCGCGTTCGCGCGATATACAAATTCTCATGTATGAACGAAGTCTTTCGAACCCTAGCGTCGTAGTAACCCTTCATTTTAGATTTTGCCTTAGCTTCATTGATCGCTGCCAACTCTCGTCTTTCATCAATTATATCCAAGTTCAACCGTAATTCATCGTCGTTCGTAATCATGTCGACCTCCGCTGTGCGGAGTGTTGGCAACCCTATTTCAGCTGGAATAACCGCCTCCGTCCCGTACGTTATGGCGAAGGGTGTATCTTCGGTTGTAGTTTTTATCATGGTTCGATGCGCCCATAACACGTGTGATAATTCATCAAACCATTTCTTATTCTCCTCGCCTAGTCGCGCTTTTATGCCGTCCCCCAGGCTCCTATTCGCTCTTTCCACTAGTCCATTAGATTGTGGATAGGATACGGATGCGAATCGCTGCTTTATGTTATTTTTCGCGCACCAGTCTTTAAAAGGGTTCTCCGCGAATTGTTTTCCATTATCGAAGATTATTTCCCTTGGTAGCCCAAAGCGACACACTATATCATCCCAAACGAACCTTTTCACTTGGTTGCCAGTGATTTTTTTTACCGATTTTGCCTCAATCCATCTCGTGAAGTAGTCCATTGCGGCTATTAGGAACTTAATCCCTCCGGATGCCACACAGAAAGGTCCCGTGATGTCGATCCCCCACTTGTAAAATGGCCAAGGAGAAGTAATAGGTGTTAATTCTTGCCGGGGTTGGCGCGGCACTGGTCTGTGCACTTTGCAGTCGTTGCACTTTGAAATAAGTGACCGCGTCTCTGAGTGCATGGTTGGCCAGTAATATCCGTTGCAGAGCCCTTTTGCCACCACTGATCGGGGTCTTGCGTGCATGCCGCAAGATCTCTCATGTATCTCGCTGATGACGTATTGCGCTTGCTGCGGTCCTACACATCGTAACCATGGTTGAAGGAATGATCGTTTATAAAGAATCTCATCTCTAACCTCAAACTGTCTCGAGCACCTGCGTATCCGCCGCGCCTCGATTTCGTCTGTTGGGAGCGACTCTATTTTCAAGTATTCCATGATCGGTGTCATGCACGTAGGACCTTCTTCTTCTACGACCGATACCACTTCCTCTTCCTTTATAGATTTTTCTTTGAGGATTTCCACCAGAACTTGCTTAGATAAGTGTGTGAAGCTTGTGGATGCTATCTTACTGATGGCGTCAGCTTTTTTGTTCTCCCTTTCTTGACGTATCAAGAACCCACTAAAGCCTTTGATTAATGATTTAACTTTTTGCAAGTATTGTATCATATTTTACTCCTTTGCTTCGTATTCGCCTAGTATGTGATTTGCTACTAAGCGAGAGTCCACATTTGCTTCAAGATTGCGTACGCCCATACGGGCTGCGATCCGTAGTCCTGCTATGAGTGCTTCATATTCCGCTTCATTGTTTGTAGCTGTGAATTCAAAGCGTAATACGTGAACTCCATACCTTCGGGGTTGGTGAGAATAAGGCATGCGCCAGATCCGTCATTGCAAGAGGATCCATCTGTGAATAAGATCCATGGGTCTTGGTCACCCTTCTCCTATATAGCTGTCTGTTCGCCTTCCTCTGGCTTTTCAATAATGAAGTCTGCTAGGATATGTCGTTTGACGACGTTACATAGTCTATACGTAATGTTGTGTTCTCCCAGTAGAACACTCCACTTCTGTAATCTTCCTGCGACATCTGGCTTTGATATTATATGCTTTATTGGCTGGTTCGTAATGACCGCTATGGATGAGCTTGAAAATATCGTTGTAGACTTTTTGCTGCGAATACCAGTGCTAATACCAATTTCTCCATTGGTGTATAATTCAATTATGAACTTTGTAAGGCTCTGCTTATAAAGTATACTGGTGTCTGCACATTCTCTCTATCTGTCATTAGCACTGCGCTGATTGCGAAAGGTATACTATCATGCTGCCAACATTCTCTCTATCTGTCATTAGCACTCCGTGTGTAGCCGAAAGGTACACTATCAATTCTTCTTTCGGCCGAGGTGTGACCAACATGGGTAGCGAAGCTAAATGGCTTTTTAGTTCTTCGAAGGCTTTTTCTGCTTATTTTGTCAAATTAAAGTCTCCCTTTTTATGCACTTCTTGAGTGTTTTGAATAAAGGGAGTGATTTCTTTGCTGATTTTGATAGAAACCTGTTTAATCCAGCTAGCTTTTCGTTTAGCGATTGTACTTCCTTTTTCGTCTTTGGGCTTTGGAGTTGTATGACCGCGTCTGTCTTCTCTAGACAAGGTTTAATGCCATTAGGCTCTATCATGTATCCTAGGAACATGCCTTCTGTGGCTCTGAAGGTGCATTTTTTTGGATTTAACTTTATGCTTATTTTCCTAAGTGCGGAGAAGGTTTCCTCTATATCACAGATGAGTTCCTCATCAGTGTGGCTTATTATGACCAGGTCATCAACATATACCTCCAAGTTACGCCCAATCTGACTGTCGAACTCCTTGTCCACCAGTCATTGGTACGTACCACCAGCGTTCTTGAGTTTGAATGACATTTTAGTGTAGCAGTATACACCCTAGCTAGTGTGGAATGTTGTCTTCTCCTAGTCCTGTTGTGTCATTTGTATCTGGTGGTATCCTTTATTTGTGTCCAAGAAGCATTTAAAGGGATACATGCACACTGATTCGACTTTCCAGTCTATTTCTGGAAGCGGATAACAATCCTGATGACAAGCTTTATTAAGATCTATGAAATAAACACACATACGCCAGCTGCCATCGTGCTTTTTGACCAACACTGGATTGGAAAGACAGTCATGGTAGTAGACTTCTCGCATAATTCCTGCGTCTACCAGTTTTTTACTTCATCTAGTATTGCTTTACTGTGTTCTGGAGCTTGTCCCCTTTTCTTTTGTCTGACTAGTGTATATCCTTCGTGGATTTGCAAATTGTGCTCGGCTATTGATCGCGGTACACCAGTAATATCTTTCGGTTCCCATGCGAAGATGTCCAAATTATACCTTAAAAGTTGACACATGTCTGACTTTCCTTTGTCGGATAATGTTCCCCCAATTGTTATCTCCTGATCTGGGTATTTTGGGTGAAGTTCCACCTTTAAATTTGATGGTGAACTTACTTTTGGCTCTGCCGTTACTCGCGGTGGTTCTGTAACTATGTTACACTCCGCGAGTGGTATGGCTGTATTGAAGATCATCACAATTCCTCCTTTCACTGGGAATTTCATCATGTTGTCGGCCGTAGAAGGTACTGCTCGCATTGCTAAGATGGCGGGCCGCCCAATGATCCCGTTGTATTGTGATGGGGATCGTATTATCAGAAAATTCATTGAGACTTTCGTACAATGCTTGTCATTTCCTACCTTTACTACTAGCTTTAACTGGCCCAAAGGCCACACTGCTTCTTCATTGAAACCAATGAGCGGTAAAGTCGCATGTACCATTTGGTTCCTTATCTCTGGGATTTGTTTTAAAAAACAATGCTCATACATGATTTCCGTCGATGAGCCGCCGTCCACATACATACGGTGAATGCTATGATCACCAATATTTACGTCTATTACCAATGGGCCCTCTGCCACAGTGTTCGCACTGAAGGGGGAAAAGAGATGTCTCTCCCTCTAGAGAACCTTTGGCTCACATTTTGCTTAGTCCTTCTTTTCCACTTTTGTACCGTGTATATTGTTGCGACTGTATCATTTGGCTTTTGTTTTTCACCTTCTGAGGCCTCTTTGACGAGGTGCTTTAGCTTCCTCGTCTGCACCAAGCTCTCAATGTGCTTTTGTAGCTGAATACACTCGTTGGTGGCGTGTCCCTTTCCTCCATGGTACTCGCAATATTTATTGCCTCACTGGAGTGACCATTGGTAGTGGTATTGGGAAGTTCGCTCCTTCTAATGTGAGGATCTCTCTTGGGGTTAATGTTAGTGGCGTAAATTGAAAGCTACTGCTACGACCGTCCTTTTAGTTTCCTTAGTATTTAGGATCCCGGGATCCACCCCGTATATTAGTTTGTATATTGGGCACGTCGCGGGATTTATAGCTAGAAGTATTTTGCATGGATTCCGTGGCAGCTGATTCTCCCTGTATAAAGGATCTCACCTTTCGCATTACCCCATCAAACGTTTCTGGTGTCCTCTCGTTCAACTTTCGTATTAGATCTTTGTTATTTATCCTTTCCATAAAGCATGATACTTTCAAGATCTCCGGACATTCTTTTATCTGGAGGCATTTGTTTTTGAAGCGCTCTAAGAAGTCTTCTAGGTATTCACCCTGGTTTTGTTTGACTATTGCTAGTGATACAGCGCTCCTGTCGTATCTCTTTTGTTGGACAAAGTTTCTTTTGAATGCTTTCCGTAATACTTCA
Organism: Glebionis coronaria; assembly: GCA_025667525.1. Classification (NCBI taxonomy): domain Eukaryota; kingdom Viridiplantae; phylum Streptophyta; class Magnoliopsida; order Asterales; family Asteraceae; genus Glebionis; species Glebionis coronaria. Next base: position 523,527,693 of record CM046875.1, read on the forward strand.
AATCCGTTTATTGTTCGCGGTGGGAGTCTGTCAAACCAGTTCCGCACGTTTCCTACAAGTGTAGAGTTAAACATGTTACACCATACAGGTTCGGGCCATTGCTCAATTCCTGCTTGCGATTCGAAGACTTTCAGATGACCTTCTAGATCTGTGGTGCCATCATATGACTTGACGTTCGTTGGCATGTGACGCTTTATTGTATCAGGATAATACTGTATATTCCTTGTGAAAGCATTTTTTCTTTCCCTTCTCTATGGTTGTGAGAAGTCTCGATTTTTTATTTTGCGTGAATGGAAAGCGCGTTCTTTCCCTCCTAAGCTTTTTCTGGGGAGGAGTATCTACGCCCGCGTTCTGTATGATGACTGTTGTCTGATTTTGAATCTGATAAATCATTGTCTGAGGATTGATAGCGTCCTGCGCGCCCTTTTCCTTTTATGACCTGCCGGTCCTTCATATATTTAGTAGCGAGTGGGAGCAGATCTTGTAAGTTGTTTGCTACATATTCTTTATCGCATGTGCATCTGTAGCAATCACTTCCTCGCTTTCCTCAGGTGTGAGGGGTAGTCTTCGTTTGTCTTTTTTGGGAGGAGGCTGAGCTGATCTATGGTCTACGTCGTTTTCCTCAATGGCGGGTAGGGGAGTTGAGAATAGTGAGTTCGCTCCTCGGAGAGGTGGATTTATCACATCACGACTGTTTGCGTCGCTGGCCGATCCAGGGGTGTTTCCTATGGATGTGATTTGAACGTCTATTGTCAACGATCTTCGGCCACCTCCATCCGTTCCTTTTCCTATCATGCTTAGAGTCTAGTGTAGGGTCCAACGGATGGCGCTAACTTGTTGATAAAAAAGTTGGATGGACCAAGCTTGATCCAAATCAGGCTTGATTTGGGGTTTGATGGACTCCGTCTCTTGCACCAAGTAAATCTTGTTTGAAGACCCTGCACACTAAACAGTAGACATCGTTAGGCTTACCGTAGGTGCGTGCACCACGATTAGACTCCAGCGTGAGAGTAAGTAATCGGTTTGAGAATATGTGAGGGTTTTAGAGTAATGTGTCTCGTACCTTTGTGGAACCTCGAGGGTTCCTTTTATACCCGAGAGAATCCTGGCTGGCTCTCCTACTCTTGCGGCCTAAGGAAGAGATAATGACCCAAAATAGAATTGATCCTTATCATGTTACTAAGGTAAGTGTATATCCCTTTTCCTTAGGCGAATATAATCATAAGATAGATTATATTATGTTTTATCCTGTCGCGGTGCGACAAGGACACGGCTAAGCAATAGGCCGTTGTGCGACAGCGGCTTACCGGGCTTCCTGAGCCGTGCACGCGCTGTGAAGTAATGATCCATACCCAATGGATACAGGTAGTATCCGCGGGTCGGGTTAATCAACCCGAATAGGGACTATACATCATCATTTGGCAAAAAAAAGCGATGAGCGTTTTGATTTTTATTAGTTGTTTGACACAAAAGCGATGAGCGGTGCTACTTTTTAAAAAGGATAATTTTTTAATGCTTCTGTCAAGGAGCTTTAGAAAATGAGCGATGAGCTGTGAGAATAACTGCTCACAGCTACTGCTTACTCCTACGTTGTGTTTGGTAGCAGTTTTTTAAGAGCATTTTTATCAATTAGCATTAGTATTTAATATAATTGTTAAAAAAACTTGTTTGGTTAGAACCAATTTTTAAAAAACCGGGTGGACCCGGCCAGTTGAACCGGTTGACCCGTGAACCGAGTCAGAAACCGGGCCGAATGTGACCAGATTTTTGCTTGTTTGAGAACAGATTGAACTGCCGGTTTTTCGTTGAACCGGGTTGACTCGTTTTGATTAACCCGGCCGGGTCACGAACTTTTATAAAAAAAATTCAAAAACTTTTTTCATAAACATTTTTAAATTTTAAAGATAATTAAAGTGATATTAGGGCTGAGCAACGGGCCAAAACCGATCCGACCCGAGTCAAACCGAAACCGAAAAAGGGCCAAATCCTGGAACGAAACCAAAACCAAAACCGAAACAACTCGGTTCGGTTCGGTTTAACTCGGGTTTAGTCGGGTTCTAATACGGTTTAAACCGAAACAAGTTAAAGAGCGAGTATCCTATACAACTCTCACTTGTTATCCTAAACTCAGCCACCTACTTCCACATTATGAGAGCAAAACCTGGCAACCTGCTTCTATCTCTTATCATCTCAAATCATATCACCATATCCTTCCTAAACTATTTAATCATCAGAACCACTAATCTTTTCATTCATTCCTTTGACCACGAATGGTAATGAAACCATGAATAAAAAAGGATTAACACACCCCTACTATTATATCTTCTTGATTGATCAAATAAGAACGTATATTCATATATTCGGCTTCAAGATCCATGAAAGGGTCTATGCCGTAGAGGGAATACGGGTTAAAAGATGGGTGATGATTGTACGTAAAATACGCGTTTTAGGAAAATCGCGTATATAATGTTAGTATTAAGTATCACGTTTAGGAAAATGCGAAACTCGACAATAAGAGTTCGTTCTCGAAGGAGGTGTATATGTTTTTTGCCAATATTAATAAAACGTAGTTTGGATTAGTTCGTTTTTGAACGAGAAAAGAGATTGAAAAGTAAAGACGGTTTACGCTAAAAATTATACTACGACGTTAAAAACGTAAAATCGTAAAATGCGACGAAAATAAAAGTTTAACTAAAAAAATTCAAAAAACTCAAATTAAGTCCCTAAAAATATACCTAGGGTTTACAAATCAAGAAAACGTTCTGAACTTTTTAAATTAATTAATATTTAATTTTTTAATACTAATTAAAGCCCTAAAAATCAAATAAATCAATAAAAAGCCTAATCCAGGATTTTAAAGTTCATAAACCTCAAATATACTTTTCTAACACTAAAAAGTATTTTTACAAAATTCTTAACTATTTAAATCTATTTTTTAATGCCTTAAAACAATTTTTAACTTAAAATAATCATAAAAAATAAAATAAAAGTGAGAAAAATATGAAACCAATTTTGAAAAGTCTTAAATGCTTTAAAATACTAAGGAAAAATGAGAAAAGCTAAATAAGTTAACTTATAAGCTCAAAAAGATCAAAAAATAAGCTGATGATGTTTTAATACTAGCAGTGGAAAAGATCCAATGAAGTTAGTGGGAAAGGAGTTCCTACTGACAGTGTATTTTACACAGTGACTTTTTGGAGCACGGATTGGCTGTATTTGGTGGTTTTTCTTGGAACAAAAGGCACACCCACAAGCTTTGGCTTATGGGGAGTCAATTTAAACACAAAAACAGCAAGCACAAACACAAATCAACACACTTGTAAACCAAAGATCATGTAACCAACAAAATGCGTAAATATAAACTTTGCTGAACTACTTGGCAACTTGGTGAATTTTGAGATACTAAAACTTGAAAAAAAAACCAACCAAATCACAAATAAACAACATACAAACCTAGACTAACACCAATTCTATCACATTGTCAAGATTCAAGCCAAAACCTAAAGCCTTAAACCTACTGTTAAGAACTTGACAGATTTTGAGAAAAACTTTGAGCATTCAAATACTACCTAACCATTTACCAAGTGAAACCAAGACTTAAACTAACATTAAAAGACAAAAAGAAGACTGTTTAAGCTATGTCGCTTGACCTAGTTGTCACCCTAGTCATATTAACCAACTAATCCAAACACCCCTTTATGAACTGTTAACAAAGATTTTCAAAAACTTTTGTTCACAAATCATAACCAAACTTACCTAAGATTTCGAGAACATATTTTAATCACCAAGAACGCATAAGTTAAAAAGAAATTTTGGACCTACAAGCATGGCAACCAGATTTCACATAAAACCTACTCATCATAGCCAACAAATAGAAGAGTTAAAAGGGGTTATCACCTTGGGCTTTGTTCAAGCCCAAGATACACCAAAGCCTTGAAAACACCAAGCTGTCTGAAAATGAAGGAGTAGGAAGTTGTTGCTATGCAGAAAGAAAGAAGTGGACTACAACAGTCCCTTTGGTTAATGTCTTGTTGTACATGCTAAGAAAAAAAGAGACAAGCTACAAAGACCCTTTGCAAATTTGGTTTGTCAAGCCAAACCTTCAAAAGATCTTTGCAACATTGAGTGAACAAAACAATAAGACTTTTTTTGGACAAAATCTTAAACCAACAAACTTTTTGCAAACTTGAAAAATAAGGTCACCAAAACTGAAATTAACCAAATCTACACCAACCTATATGATATGATTGTCAGTCAATCTCACAAAGCTTGTCACAACTTGGGGTCTCAAAAATAATTTTTGCAAAAAAAAATTGAACAACAAAATATTCTTGATAAAATTACACTAGGTATTGCAGAAAAGTAAATTTGATTACACTAAGACATGTAAGTAAAGATGGAACTTAGTACTTTCATTAAAAAATGAAAATTTACAAAATAGCTAGAACAAAGCTCATGTCACATGTGACTATGGCTTTTATACTGATCTAAAGAAGCTACTAGAATGAAAATACAATAAAACCCTAACAGCTAGAATTCCCAGAAATGCCCTTGAGTGAGATTTGAATTTTTAGTCAAGAATGCCCATGTGATGTATCTGATGGAAACATGTGAATCCAGCTGTTGATATGCAATCTTAGTCGTCCATCTAAGTTGTGGAGATGAAGGAATTAACAAGGGCCTTTGGATTTCTGTACTTAGTTTGTTTTCTTCCCAGTTTGGAGCAGGGGACCTCGTGGGTGGGGTCACGAGTGAGGTAGAAGACAAGGAAGCCACATGGGTTGTGTCGAGGTATGTTGAATTTCGTTTCTGGAAACTTTGGTTAGAAACCCCTTTGATCTAATAAGGGTATGGAGATTTTAGGGTTTGAGATTGTGACACCCTAGAACCGAGGTCATTAACGTTACCCTAAATTACGCTAATTTTTGAAATTTTTAATAAATTTTAATTTCTATATATATAAGTATATTGGTTAAAGCCGATGTTCGAGGTTATAATTTTTACGATTGACGATTCAAGAAGGACGATGACGATTACGATCCCGATGGATGCCCAAATTTCTATAAATATTGACGATTTATCGATAATGTAATTTTTCGAGAATTTTACTTACGGTTCGTGTTAAGTTGAGTCGGGTGAGTTTTATAGCCTTCCGAGTACATTTAAAGTATCCCAAAAGTATTTTGGAGTGTTCGGGATGATTTCCGACTCCCGTAAAATTTTCAAAATTGACTAGTGAGTCGATCCTGCAAAGTTTTAAGGACGTTTTTACTTGAGGCCAAAAGAAAGCCAAAAATACACTTTGGCCCCTCCCAATTCCACAAAAAGGGACAAACACACACAAACATTTAACAAAAAAAATCAAAACACTCTCCCTCTCTCCCTCTAGCCGACGGCTACACCCCAAAAACCACCACAATCCACCATTTTTTTTGAGTTTTTACAAAAACTAACCTTAGACCACCTCCTAAAATCCATTGGTGAGTGTTAATCCATGGTTAAATTAAACATGCATTAACAAAAATTTTCCAAAAATTTTCAAGATCATTCAAATTCGTTTTTGAGGTTAATTGGATTGATGCATGTTAAATTCATGTATAGTGTGAGTATAATCACTAATCAAACCCACCAAAATTGATTTGGTTGTGGTGATTTGGTCACCCAAACCCCACGGCACAAGGGGGTGTTTGGGGAGCCATGGTGATTGATGATTTTGAGCATTATTTTGTGTTTGGTTTAGTGTTTATTGGTGTTTTAAATGGGTATGAGTGATTGCATGTTTGTTTTTAGATGTTTAGATTATGAGGTTGTTGATCAATAGGGGTAGGGACTGAAAATTAGTGTTTGGATATGATTGAGAATGCTTAGGATGAAGCCTAGTAATGATTAATAGGTTTGGAATCGAGCTTAAGTATGATTTTGGTATGGTTGAAATTAGGCAGAAAGTTTAAGACCTTTTTATAAAAATAATTTTTCCTACAGGTCTAGATACCTAGATGTAGTCATAGAGGGTCTTCTTAGCTTTAATTTGATATAAGGTAGAGCCCGTGACTCAAAACGAGCTAAAAGTTATGAGGTTTTAAAGATCGAGTACCGGGAGACGAGAACTTTCATAATCCGAATTTATGTATAGTTTTAGTCAAATCCCGAGGACCACAAGTATGAATTGGTAAAAGGTCAAGGGTCAAATTTTGGTCACAAACCTGTGTAATTGAGTCTATAAGTTTACTTAGGAGTCAAAGAAGTCAAAGGTACATTTCAAATAGGTCAAAGAGGTCCAAGTTGGTCGAAGTACAATTTCAGCCCGGAAAATGTAGTTTTTGGAAAAGCGTTGAGTAACGAGTCGTAGAAGTAAAAACTTTTATTGGGATTAAAAATGTGTTATCTACAGGTCTTATAGTATTTTTGAGAATTTTGTCAAATTTTATAAGAATGGTTAAATATGGTAAAACAGCCCGTACTTTCGGTAAGTACCGGCGAAAATGAGTAAAAATGGATAACGTAAATAATAAGAACGAATGGTGTAAAATGAGTGATGCTTGTTGTTTTGTTTTGGCGTGAGTTATAATTGTCCTAAGTGACTAGTATCTATGTATTTTATACAGTACCGTAAGGTATTTAAAATGAGATTACTCATTACGAGTTATTTGTTGATAGGTGTTGATTTACCCGGGCATCCGTATCGTCGTCAGTGATCATCTCTCGAACTACCGACTACTTAATATATAAGGTGTGAATTTATAGCCTCGCTTATATTTATTTCAAATTGTTTTACCCGCGAGGGAAATGCATGCTAGTTTTTAAAAGGAACGTATGTCATGAATGATTGTTAGACCCGAATGTTGCCTTAGAAATTGTGTTGAGTACCTAGTTGCAAAAGACCCTAATTTCATGAACTATTAACTATTGTCCTGCCCTCGAGTAGGGGGAAATAGCCGCTTATACAATTTGTAGTACTACGGGGCTAACGACCCAATGCTAGCCGAGAAGCTGTACGTTGAGTAAGTTCTGCGGTAGATTATCTTGTATGAGAGATAAGGTATAATTGCAACTGATGCCTTTAGAAGGGGCACTGGTTTCATCTGAATCACGCCGGTAATTATTACGCGGGTGATTGAGTTAACGGATTAGTGTCATGAGCTTAAACACAATTGTCAGTATCCTGAATATAGATTGTTTGATCGACAAGTCTATGGATGATCACGAATGGTTTTTATTTTATATACGTTCAAAATGAATTGTAAAACCTATGAATTCCACTCAACGTTTTCGTTGACCAAATTTTGGCATGTGTTTCAGGTAACCGCTGAAGTGTAGAATGGAGCGTGCATGGGATGGATGTTGTGTGTATGGCTTGGAGTCTGCTTGTTTTTCCTCCCTTTCCTACTTAAACATTTTTAAATTTTAATGTTATGTTGTTGTGAAACTGAAATTCTTGGGTCGAGATTCATGGGGACCGAAAACGCTAAACTCTGTTGTACCAAGTGGGGTTGGAAAAACCGTGGACATGTATCATCTAACAATTTTTAATTCAAGTTTTAAGTTGACGTCTTTTTAGAGTCGTTTGATATATCTTGTGTGCAATGATAACGGTGTAGCACCCAATGTTGTAGTTCCGCTGCGCATAACCTTTTGTGGGGGTGTTACAGATTGGTAATCAGAGCCATGAGTTATAGAGAACTAGGTCGTTTTTGAAAATCCTAAACTATAACTTTTGGTGTCGTAAGAAATGATCCAAGCACACACAACTATCCTGCATGGCTCCGGTAAGATTTATTTTTGTATTCATGTCATTTGACGTATACTTTTGAGTGAAGTATATATGTGGGTAATTATTACGTAAGTATGGAAATTACTATATGTAGACGTTGAAATTATACGTGGAATATCCGACATCGTAATTTTTGTATTAATCATGCATGAGCATCATATTATTACATTTTGGGCATATGTACCACCTTTGCATTGCATTTGCATGCATGTATTTATAAATATTGTATAATTACTTATGTACCCTCCGAAATTCGCTGTTATTGCAGGAATGGCCGAGGTACCGCCTAATGATAATGGAAACGATTACGTCGTAGGTCGCGAAGGGGGAAGTGTTGGAACAGCAGCTGAAGGACAAGCTGAGACGAACGATGTACAAGCCCAGGACCCCGACCAAAGGAGAACTACTTGCCCCAGGCCTATGCGTACTTCCCATCTGGTTGGTGCACCAGGTATCCCCAGAAGAGCCGAAGGTGCAGTGAGCGCAAATTCTCTTCATCAAGGCATCTCAAGAATTTGCTACCCCGGACCGAGAATTTATCATGACGTACGACGGGTTGTGAGAGGTTTGGATGAATCAATGTGCATGCGGTACGTAGTGGAATTTGAGGGTGATCAGTAGATTCGACGAGAATGAAAGGGCAGACCAAAGACTGTTGGAAAGGACTACAAGAATTAAGTATGATGAAAATGTAAACAAAAGTGACATCAACAGTCTAAGATCGATGGTTGCAAATTTGAGCGCTAGTCTTGACCGTGTTAGGGAAGATCAAGTGAGGTTGTCAAGGATGCAGAGTTGGGAGCATCGAGTGAGAGCATCATTTCCCCCGGATTGGAGATTCGTGGACGATTTGGAGATGGAGGCTAATGACTTCATGGTTCAGCCGCCTACTAGAGGTGCTTGTATTACTGTGGGAAGTCAGGTAGCGATTGAGTGTGGGTCTACGTCAGGGACGAAAAAGGAGACGGAATGTGGGCCGAATGACAAAGGAAAGAGAAAAATGGATGATGTGGACGAGGACGATAGTGATGAGGAACCCGAGGAAGATGATGACGAACCGCCATCCAAGAGGCCGTGTGGATCACCACATGCCTAGTTACTTGTCTTGTATTTTCTTTGATCATTGTAATAGAACTGTTTTAGACTTTTGTATGATGGCATTATGACGAAAAACTTGAGGACTTAAGTTTTATGGTGAACGATTGTAGTGGCAATACTTGTCACAATTTTGGTTAATTATCAATACAATCCATGTTACCTTTCATGATCTGTGATATGTCTTAAATTTGATCTTTTGTGATGTGAATTGATGAATATTAGTAACTCTGTAGTGATGTGTCGTTGTATGTATATTATGTCTTGAAAGAGAAATCCATCTTAATCTTGATGTGTATACTTACATTGTTTTTCTATTTTCCCTGTCTTGCAGAAAGAGATATTCGATAACACCATGCCTCCAAAGTTAACCGCCGATCGTGTAAACACAATGATTCAGGAAGCTATAGCAAATGCGCTGGAAGCGGACCGAGCCGGGAGAAATCAGGATCAGGGTAGAAACGCGGGTAGACAGCAAGCCCCGAGAGTGTGTACCTATTCTAGTTTTATGAAATGCGGTCCCACGCAATTTCGTGGAACGGGTGGAGCTCTAGAACTTAGAAGATGGTTGGAAAAGGTTGAAAGTACTTTCGAAATCAGCGGTTGTGCAGAAGCGGACAAAGTGAAGTTTGCGGCTGCTACGTTTCTTGATGATGCGTTAAGTTGGTGGAACACCCAAGTAGCCACTGTTGGATTGGCTGTAGCGAATGCAAGGACGTGGAATGCGACAAAAGCTCTGTTGACTAAGAAGTTCTGCCCGGAAGAGGAATTGGGGTAATTGGAAGACGAGTTGAGGCACTTGACCTTGAAGAACAATGATATCGCTGCTTACACCAGGAGGTTTAATGAATTAAGCCTTTTGTGTCCAGATGTTTTTGCCAATGATGCCAAGAAGATGAAACAGTACATCAAAGGTTTATCTAGCAATATCAAAGGTGAGACGACTTCGTCAAAACCTGGGTCGTTTGATGAAGCGGTCCAGATGGCTCACGCATTGATGGACGTCAAGCTCCGGACAAGCAGAACTTCATCGCCGAAGGGAACAAGAGGAAATGGGAAGCGGCACAAAGCAATCAATCCCAGGGCCAGAACCGAGGTGGAAATCGAAGCAACCATGGTCCGAACCGCAATCAGCAGTTTAACCAGCGAAGGAATGAAGGGATGAGGGCAGTGACGAACCCCAGAGGAGTAAAAGTGAATCCCCATTGTGGTAGGTGCAATTTGTACCATGTTGGGAATTGCCCGCCTGCATGCGGCAAATGTGGAAAAGCAGGTCACAGGACATCTGGTTGCCGAACAGGAGGAGTAGCCACTGGGGCGAATGCTATCAGAATGAGGGGATGTTTTGGATGTGGAGAGAGAGGCCATGTGCAAGTGAATTGCCCGAAGGTAGGAAACAAGCGGGGAGGTAACAACGCTGCTGCTGTATATCAAGTAGGGACGGCTGATAAACCACAGGGTCCTAACGTGGTTACCGGTACGTTTTTGCTAGACGCTTGTTATGCTAGTATTTTGTTTGATTCTGGCTCCGACAAGAGTTTTGTAGATGTTAAATTTAGTCGTCATATCGATAGAAAACCGGTGTTGTTAGCGACTAGTTATAACGTTGAGTTAGCCGATGGAAAAATTGTTAGTACGAATTCTATACTGAAAGGGTGTACCTTGAAGTTAGGAAATTACGCTTTTAAAATCGACTTGATGCCTATAGAGCTAGGATCGTTTGACGTGATTGTGGGAATGGATTGGCTAATGGCGCACAGTGCTATGATCGTCTGTGGCGAGAGATTAGTTCAGATTCCGTTGAGGAATAAAGTCTTGACGGTGAAGGGAGATGAATGCACTTCTCGTTTGAAAGTGATTTCCTGTTTGAGAATGATGAAGTATGTAGAGAGCGGATGCGATGTGTTTTTGGCACAAGTTTCGAGTGATGGTGATTTAGAGGCGAGGATTGAAGAGGTACCTGTTATCTGCGAATATCCGGAAGTTTTTCCAGACGAGTTGCCAGGTTTACCACCTACCCGTGAGGTCGAGTTTCGAATTGATTTGGTGCCAGGAGCTGCGCCGGTTGCGCGTGCACCTTATCGCTTAGCACCATCCGAGTTAAAGGAGTTATCGGATCAACTGAAGGAATTGATGGACAAGGGATTTATTAGGCCGAGCTCATCACCTTGGGGAGCGCCAGTGTTGTTTGTGAAGAAGAAAGATGGTTCATTTCGGATGTGTATTGACTATAGGGAACTCAATAAGCTGACGGTTAAGAATTGGTACCCATTGCCGAGGATTGACGATTTGTTTGATCAATTGCAAGGTTCCAGTGTATACTCAAAGATCGATTTAAGATCAGGGTATCATCAACTGCGTGTAAGAGAGGAGGATATTCCTGTAACTGCCTTTCGTACGCGGTATGGACACTTTGAATTTCGAGTGATGCCGTTTGGGTTGACAAACGCGCCTGCTGTATTCATGGACCTCATGAATCGCGTGTGCAAGCCGTATCTAGATAAGTTTGTTATTGTTTTCATCGATGATATACTTATTTACTCTAAGAGTAAGGAGGAGCACGAGAAGCACCTGAGGAAGGTTTTGGAGTTGTTAAGGAAGGAGAAGCTGTATGCGAAATTCTCGAAGTGTGAGTTTTGGTTAGAATCCGTGCAGTTCCTAGGTCACGTGATTGATAGCAAGGGAGTTCGTGTGGATCCTGCCAAGGTCGAAGCAATCAGGGAATGGTCGGCACCGACAACGCCGACTGAAGTTCGACAATTCCTTGGTTTAGCTGGGTATTATCGAAGGTTCATTGAAGGATTTTCGTTGATTGCAAAACCATTGACAAGGCTTACCGAAAAGAATAGGGTGTATGAATGGGGAATTGAGGAAGAACTCGCTTTCACAACGCTCAAGGACAAGTTATGTTCCGCACCGATATTGTCATTGCCTGAAGGAACCGAAGACTTTGTAGTGTATTGTGATGCATCTCGTAAGGGTTATGGAGCGGTATTGATGCAACGTGAAAAGGTGATAGCTTACGCATCGAGGCAACTGAGGAAGAATGAGGAGAACTACACGACGCACGATTTGGAATTAGGGGCTGTAGTTTTTGCGTTGAAGTTGTGGAGACACTATTTGTATGGGACGAAGTGTGTTGTATTCACTGACCACAAGAGTTTGCAACACATTTTAGATCAAAAGGAGTTGAATATGCGACAGAGACGATGGGTAGAACTACTGAGTGATTACGACTGCGAAATTCGCTACCACCCTGGCAAGGCGAATGTTGTAGCGGATGCACTGAGTAGGAAGGAACGGGAGAAACCTTTGAGGGTCAGAGCTTTGGTGATGACTGAGAGCGTTGACTTAACCGAAACTATACTAAAGGCTCAAGAGAGAGGACTAATGAAAGGGAATGTTGAAGCTGAGAACTTGGGACGAATGTTGAAACCTCTTTTCGTGATTAGGTCAGACGGACTGAGATATTTTGAAAATCGGATTTAGTTACCATTGTGTTCATCTGAGGAAGGAAAGCCTGGAGTTCGAGAATTGGTTATGAACGAGTCGCATAAGTCGAAGTATTCGATACATCCTGGATCGGACAAAATGTATCACGACCTAAAGAAAGTTTATTGGTGGCCGAATATGAAGGCGGATATTGCTCGTTACGTTAGTAAGTGTTTGACTTGCGCGAAGGTTCAAGCAGAACATAAGAAACCATCTGGATTGTTGGTACAACCAGAGATCCCAGAATCGAAATGGGAGAAAATCGCTATGGATTTCGTGACGGGTTTACCTAGAACTCCTAGTGGATGTGATATGATATGGGTAATTGTGGATAGATTAACGAAATCTGCTCATTTCTTACCTATGAAGAAGACGGACAGCATGGAAAAGCTAGCCAGTGTGTACGTGAAAGAGATCGTCTGCAGACATGGAGTGCCGTTATCGATCATTTCGGATCGCGACAGTAGATTTACTTCGGAATTTTGGAAATCGCTTCAACGTGCGATGGGCACTGAATTGAGTTTAAGTACGGCTTATCACCTGGAAACTGACGGCCAGAGTGAACGAACTATTCAGACGATGGAGGACATGCTCCGAGCATGCGTGATTGATTTTGGGGGAAGTTGGGAACGCCACTTGCCTCTAGTGGAATTTTCGTATAATAATAGTTATCATGCGAGTATCAAGGCAGCACCGTTTGAAGCATTGTATGGAAGGAAGTGTAGATCGCCTGTGTGTTGGAGTGAAGTAGGAGAAAGTCAATTGACTGGACCCGAAATGGTTTTAGAAACGACAGAGAAGATTGTGCAAATCAAGAACCGACTACTTGCTGCGAGAAGCCGACAGAAGAGTTATGCCGATAACAGAAGGAAACCGTTGGAGTTTGAAGTTGGAGATATGGTTATGCTCAAAGTATCGCCGTGGAAGGTGTAATTCGTTTTGGGAAGAAAGGAAAGTTGAGTCCAAGGTATATTGGACCATTTAAGATCGTTGAACGAATTGGACCAGTAGCGTACAAGTTAGAATTGCCGAGCGAACTTAGTGCTATTCACGACACGTTTCACGTATCGAACCTGAAGAAGAGTTTGGCGGATAAGGAATTGGTGATTCCTTTGGACGAGATTCGACTGGACGACAAAATGCATTTTGTGGAAGAACCTGTGGAAATTATGGACCGAGAGGTCAAGAGGCTGAAGCGTAGTAGAATTCCTATTGTGAAGGTTCGCTGGAATTCTAAGCGTGGACCGGAATATACTTGGGAACGTGAGGACTTTTTCAAGGAAAGGTATCCTCATCTGTTCCAGCAGAACGAAATGTGAGTACAAGAAGAGGCGAGCGCCGGGACGTCGCTCTCTTTAAGGAGGGGTGGATGTGACACCCTAGAACCGAGGTCATTAACGTTACCCTAAATTACGCTAATTTTTGAAATTTTTAATAAATTTTAATTTCTATATATATAAGTATATTGGTTAAAGCCGATGTTCGAGGTTATAATTTTTACGATTGACGATTCAAGAAGGACGATGACGATTACGATCCCGATGGATGCCCAAATTTCTATAAATATTGACGATTTATCGATAATGTAATTTTTCGAGAATTTTACTTACGGTTCGTGTTAAGTTGAGTCGGGTGAGTTTTATAGCCTTCCGAGTACATTTAAAGTATCCCAAAAGTATTTTGGAGTGTTCGGGATGATTTCCGACTCCCGTAAAATTTTCAAAATTGACTAGTGAGTCGATCCCGCAAAGTTTTAAGGACGTTTTTACTTGAGGCCAAAAGAAAGCCAAAAATACACTTTGGCCCCTCCCAATTCCACAAAAAGGGACAAACACAAACACACACAAACATTTAACAAAAAAAAATCAAAACACTCTCCCTCTCTCCCTCTAGCCGACGGCTACACCCCAAAAACCACCACAATCCACCATTTTTTTTGAGTTTTTACAAAAACTAACCTTAGACCACCTCCTAAAATCCATTGGTGAGTGTTAATCCATGGTTAAATTAAACATGCATTAACAAAAATTTTCCAAAAATTTTCAAGATCATTCAAATTCGTTTTTGAGGTTAATTGGATTGATGCATGTTAAATTCATGTATAGTGTGAGTATAATCACTAATCAAACCCACCAAAATTGATTTGGTTGTGGTGATTTGGTCACCCAAACCCCACGGCACAAGGGGGTGTTTGGGGAGCCATGGTGATTGATGATTTTGAGCATTATTTTGTGTTTGGTTTAGTGTTTATTGGTGTTTTAAATGGGTATGAGTGATTGCATGTTTGTTTTTAGATGTTTAGATTATGAGGTTGTTGATCAATAGGGGTAGGGACTGAAAATTAGTGTTTGGATATGATTGGGAATGCTTAGGATGAAGCCTAGTAATGATTAATAGGTTTGGAATCGAGCTTAAGTATGATTTTGGTATGGTTGAAATTAGGCAGAAAGTTTAAGACCTTTTTATAAAAATAATTTTTCCTACAGGTCTAGATACCTAGATGTAGTCATAGAGGGTCTTCTTAGCTTTAATTTGGTATAAGGTAGAGCCCGTGACTCAAAACGAGCTAAAAGTTATGAGGTTTTAAAGATCGAGTACCGGGAGACGAGAACTTTCATAATCCGAATTTATGTATAGTTTTAGTCAAATCCCGAGGACCACAAGTATGAATTGGTAAAAGGTAAAGGGTCAAATTTTGGTCACAAACCTGTGTAATTGAGTCTATAAGTTGACTTAGGAGTCAAAGAAGTCAAAGGTACATTTCAAATAGGTCAAAGAGGTCCAAGTTGGTCGAAGTACAATTTCAGCCCGGAAAATGTAGTTTTTGGAAAAGCGTTGAGTAACGAGTCGTAGAAGTAAAATCTTTTATTGGGATTAAAAATGTGTTATCTACAGGTCTTATAGTATTTTTGAGAATTTTGTCAAATTTTATAAGAATGGTTAAATATGGTAAAACAGCCCGTACTTTCGGTAAGTACCGGCGAAAATGAGTAAAAATGGATAACGTAAATAATAAGAACGAATGGTGTAAAATGAGTGATGCTTGTTGTTTTGTTTTGGCGTGAGTTATAATTGTCCTAAGTGACTAGTATCTATGTATTTTATACAGTACCGTAAGGTATTTAAAATGAGATTACTCATTACGAGTTATTTGTTGATAGGTGTTGATTTACCCGGGCATCCGTATCGTCGTCAGTGATCATCTCTCGAACTACCGACTACTTAATATATAAGGTGTGAATTTATAGCCTCGCTTATATTTATTTCAAATTGTTTTACCCGCGAGGGAAATGCATGCTAGTTTTTAAAAGGAACGTATGTCATGAATGATTGTTAGACCCGAATGTTGCTTTAGAAATTGTGTTGAGTACCTAGTTGCAAAAGACCCTAATTTCATGAACTATTAACTATTGTCCTGCCCTCGAGTAGGGGGAAATAGCCGCTTATACAATTTGTAGTACTACGGGGCTAACGACCCAATGCTAGCCGAGAAGCTGTACGTTGAGTAAGTTCTGCGGTAGATTATCTTGTATGAGAGATAAGGTATAATTGCAACTGATGCCTTTAGAAGGGGCACTGGTTTCATCTGAATCACGCCGGTAATTATTACGCGGGTGATTGAGTTAACGGATTAGTGTCATGAGCTTAAACACAATTGTCAGTATCCTGAATATAGATTGTTTGATCGACAAGTCTATGGATGATCACGAATGGTTTTTATTTTATATACGTTCAAAATGAATTGTAAAACCTATGAATTCCACTCAACGTTTTCGTTGACCAAATTTTGGCATGTGTTTCAGGTAACCGCTGAAGTGTAGAATGGAGCGTGCATGGGATGGATGTTGTGTGTATGGCTTGGAGTCTGCTTGTTTTTCCTCCCTTTCCTACTTAAACATTTTTAAATTTTAATGTTATGTTGTTGTGAAACTGAAATTCTTGGGTCGAGATTCATGGGGACCGAAAACGCTAAACTCTGTTGTACCAAGTGGGGTTGGAAAAACCGTGGACATGTATCATCTAACAATTTTTAATTCAAGTTTTAAGTTGACGTCTTTTTAGAGTCGTTTGATATATCTTGTGTGCAATGATAACGGTGTAGCACCCAATGTTGTAGTTCCGCTGCGCATAACCTTTTGTGGGGGTGTTACAGAGATGGGGGTTGATAAACAGTAGGATTGGATATTTTTTAGGATGTTTATTAGTGTTTAGCGCGTTTAACAAAATTTGAATTTTGTTGACCCTATAATAAACCGAGTATGAGAATGAGTTTTGGTTTTGGGCTTGGATAGTGGATTTGGGTGGGCTTATCTTGGGTTAAGAGGTGGACTGGAGCGGGTTTGGTGGCTATAGGTTTAAGATGTGGTAAGATAACCCCCTGAGTTTACAAAATTTGTACACATAAATCTTTGGCAACTTTTATCCATTTCCCTTTGTTTAATAACTATGACCAAATGTCATTTTAGTCCTCCAGACTTTATAAATATTTGAATAAGGACCATTGTTGTAATTTTAACCATTCTTCAAGGGCTTTTCTTTTTTGGGTAATGGGTTTCCCCGGTAAATATATTATCCAAAAAACAATGAAGTACAAATGGAATGTGGTTGAAATACCACATTAACCTCAAGCTCTCACAAGCTTGATAAACCATCAAAACTAGTGCTTATGACATGCCATAACCACTAACAATTCTAGAAACATAAAATTCACCTTGAAAAAAAAATACCATAATGAACCAATCTAACCAGCAACATAAGTGCAATTGGAGCTCCCACTTGTTTTGGAGTTGAGAAGATTAGCCGATTCATCATAAACAAGAGCAACCTCCTCTCCATTCCCATCTAAAGCAGAGTACGAATTAGACGTGACCACATTACCATCAGATGAAAAAGGATCCACTTCCTCTTGGAAGATGAAACATTACCCACATTTGTACCACCTTTCTTGGGTTCACTACAAGTTGCTTTAGGAACAAACTGAACATTCGGTTGAATCGACGAACCACTAAACTTAGACTTGGACTTTCCATTTCTCTTTTTCTTCTTACCCACTGATTGAAAGCCATCATTAGACGTATCAACAGGCGCACTAGTATGAACCGTAAAAGCACTAGGAATAGTCACAACCTTCTTTGGGAACAAATCAATATCATGACCAAAAATCTTGCATGTATCACACCTTAGAGGCTTCCATTCATATTCAACCCAGATTGTTTCTTTGGTATACTCATCACTAGTAAGAGACGGAACACCAATAGTAACAATCTCAACCAAATCAGCATCAGAATTAATTTCAATGAGACACCTAGCAAAACTACTCTTACCCCATGAATCTTTGCACATAGAGCTAGTAAACGAGTCAAACATAATTGGCTTACCAAGAAAAGAAGCAATTAAATTAATTCCTTCCTCTTCAAAAACCTGAATTGGAACATCATGTAGTTTCACCCAAATTGGAATGCGAGTTAGATCTTCTTTAAACAAGCGAGTCCCCAATGACCATGTCTTGAGAATGATAGGAGTTTTGCGAATCAACCAAGGGCCACCTTCCAAAATAGCCTCCAAACCAGCTTGTGAATCAAACTTGAAGAAGAAAAAACCCTTATTATTCATCATAATTCTTTTTAACCCATGTTTACCCCAATTGCTCTTAGCAAAATACTCAATAACTGGATATGCCAATCTCTGACCGAGAAAATAACCATACACGGTATATTCAAAGAGAGAACCAACCTTTTGGACCACTCTTCGAGGAACAGAAACATTAACCCTTTCGAAAATAGGATCGACCACAATAGAAATATCATTATTGACATCCGCGGACTCAGTAAGAGGCTCCTCCATATCTTGCTGCTTAAGAAAACTCAAATGTTGATCAATAATCTTAATGATTTCATCACGATTCTCTTGTGACAAACATTCCCACACCTGATTTGATCCCGCATCAAGCTCCTCAAAAAAAGTCACTTAGCTCAACAAGAGAATTAAGAGAAACACAAAAAAACTTAGCAACATCACCAATTTGCTTAATAAGAATTGGTGGAGAGTTCTTCAAATCAGAACTCGCAACTTGAATAGACTTTGATGCACCTAACGTACCAGCCCGTGGTTTACTGCCCGCAACACCTGCATAAGTACTAGGGACGGATAATGAATGGACAAAGGTGTCCTCTTGAATAGCAGTAGCATGACCACCATTACTAGTAACGCCTTCTCCCGTACCATCTGTCCCTAGCAAACCCTCTGGCAACAAACTTGCAGCCCTATCATCCGTCGCATCTATAGTAACATTCTCCAGCTCCTCATGAGTCTTAGAGTGCATAATACCAGGGTTCTGGCCCTAGCTCCCAACGTATTATTAACAGGCCTGGTAGTAGCACTCGTGGCTACCCCATGCATACCACTCATAGTCGGGTAGTTAGAAACCCTAATAGGAGGCGACGATAGACCTCCTTGGTTTTCAACCTTTTTAGTAGAGTCGTTCAATGGATCACCCCTGACAGCCTTACGCTCACCCAAACCACTTTGATACATTAGCGACGACATCCTCTTTTTCAATGCATCCACATCAACCGATCCAATATCAGACATTCAAACCCTAAAAAAAAACCCTAAAAAACAAAACCCTAAAACCACGCAGCAATCAAAACATAAAAACAGCAAGCTCCTCGTCAAGCTTGGTCGAATACTCCCAAAGGAGGGAATTATACTCACGAAAACAAACTAATCAACTATCATACGATCAAACAAGGGAAAAAAATAAAGCGGGAGCAAGAAACCCTAAAAGTCAAACTAAACACCCTAGATCAATCGATCAACCTAATAAAAAGCATGTTAGATCAGCGTAATCGCAAGATTAACCAATAGAACACGATTGTTATAAGGTGTCTTGATTAATTAAGACTGAATAGAACGATTAGAATGAAGAGGTGATTTTTGCCGCCATTGTTGAAAACTAGGGTTTTTTTCCTTGAACAATATCTTCAAGGGATTTTTTGTAATGTATTGAAACTTAAGGGTCCCTTTCGTAATTTTAGAGTTTTACAATTTCCAAAAGTGACAAGTCTTCAAACTTGAGGGACCAATCTTGACAAATATTTGGAAAATCATTGCTCGAGTCCGGTTCTTTATGCGACTTCGTTTCTCGTGTTCGTTTTTGGTTGTTTCTTTTGATCTTTTGTTGAATTCACGATATCTGAACCTGCAATCACACAATGAACAAATACAAGTGTTTTTGCACGGTTTTTATGATATTTTATGTCATTTTAAGTCCCCCAATTTGGACGATGAGACCATTTATAATTGTAGTCTCATCAGGTGAATGAGAGAGAAAGAGAGAAAGAGATAGATAGAGAGAGAGAGAGAGAGGCTGCTAAAATATGGAGGCTGCCAAAATAAAACCCTATATCAAACAAATCGGGTCGTCGGGCTAACTCGGCCTTCATTCGGGTTTTTTACCGACCCGAAACCGAAAATGGTTATTTACCCAGCCGAGTATCGACCCGAATAACACTGTCTCGGGCTCGGTTCGGTTGGTTACCTCGGTTTCATTCGGGTTGACTCGGTTTCGGTCGGTATTGCTCAGCCTTAAGTGATAGTGACTAGTGTTAGTTAAAATAAAATCAAAACTAACTTAAAACACAAACTAATATCGTTTTATTATGATATAATACAAATTATAAATATAAATTAATTGTTTTTCATACATTTGCTATAATGTTATAAATACTGAACAAAAAAATAAATGTTTTTCATCGATTTAACTTGACGCAAAACAAGTTATAAGATTATACAATATTGTGTATTAAATATAAAAAATATATACATATATATGAAAACGGGTTGACCCGTGAACCGATCACTAGGCCGGGTCAACTAAAAACCCGGGTTTTAAAACATTAGAACAAGAGCATTAGCATATATATAATAAAAATGATATTTTTTCATATGTTGTTTCAAACATCATTTTTAGATGAGCATTATTAATGAAAAAGTATTGAGACTTAATAAATTACTTATATACCCTCATTGATATAACTTATTAAATTTAAATGTGTTTTTTATTTATATATGTATGTCCTTTTATGTCTTTTCAGACATTTAAATTACAGCTACTGGTAATCAACCAAACACTTTTATAACTTTACTTCTACTACTAACTATTACTGCTACTAATGACCTAAAAACCCGAATATTAAGAAATCTACATAGAATCACTACCTAGTATTTTTGGACAAGTTTATAAATATTTAGGACTTCATTAAGGTTATAAGATTATATTAAGACAATGTACAAGTACCCTAATGCACAAGGTATAAGATTTTAATGCATGGCTTGTAAATTAGGTCAAAATGGGTATTTTCACTCTTTAGACATATTTACCTAAACTAAGCTATTAAACCAAGTGTGAGAACTAATTGGACACTTAAAACAAAATTTCTTGGACCAAAATTAAGTTTACATCAGTAGCTAGTTGAAGGATAAAGCCTTTTACTAATATTTAACCCTAGATCATTAGGAAACCCTAATCTACATAAGTATACTTCCCATTTTCACATCAAACCTTTATTAAACTCCAAACCAAGGACCCAAATCTATTAAATAGAATGTATAAACCCTATGTAAGCCTTAATCGTTCAATAATCACTTTCCCAAGTCCTTAATCACCAAAAACATAAACCATAAGTTACAATCCCTAGTTTTGAAACCCGGTTTTGGTTTTTCCCTCCAAAACACGTTTTAAACCATTTCCCTCCTATTATAAGTTTGAAAATTAGATATTTTAAGTATCCTAGGATATTTTAGGCTGTGTTTGAGCAGGTGGGTAAGCTACTTGGTTGCTACACATCATTGATACTATATATATGTGTCGTGATACATTTTTAGCCACAAATGGGAGATAAGTATGATCCTAGACATATTGACTCACTCCTAGACTTGCATAGACCTTACCTAGCACCCCTTAGTCACTAAAATAGCGAGCTTACACGTTTACACCCTTAACTTGGAGCCTAAGAGTCAAAAATACTATAAATAACAACCTAAACCTTTCATTTCAACTCGCACCCCGTTTTCGCTTAACCTCCTACCCATTATCCGTTTCCACTTATATATACATCCTAGGACATGTCCCAAGACCAGAAACCAGGTCTAGAAGGTAGCCATTAAATCTCTTGAAGCTTTGATAGCAAGTAGTGTTCATAAGAAGTCATTAAGAGCCATTTTGGAGCATCCTGGGTAATTTCTATGTTATCTATGCTTTGATCTTGTTATAATTAATTATTAGAGTTTTTATAATGTCAAAATTATGTTAGAAAGATAATATAAAAGAAACTAAGTCATTTCATCAATTTAAATGGAAGTTATAAGTTAAAGATGTCTTAAAACTCTAGTTTTGTAATTTACATAAAATAATAAGCAAAAGCCCATTTCAAAAGCTATAATTTTCAAGAAATGTTTATATTATGATTATAAATATGTTTTGAAACTTTGTTTTAAAATCCTAGATCATTTGGTCCATTTTTAAGGTTGTTATGTGATTTTTACAAGTATAGGGACTAAAACTGTCGTTTTTAAACTATTTAACATTTTGGGCCAAAAGTGTCATTTTATGAAATTATAAGCTATAAGAATAAATTTTGGAAAGTTTGAGGTCCTAAGGTTAAATATTGAGGGTTTAAAATGCAAATACTAAAACTATATACTTTAAGGGTTAAAAGTGTAATTATACCAAAGTATAACTATAAGGGCTATTTTTGCCATTTTTTAAAACTAAAGAAGATTAATTATGAATATAATGAAGTAATGAAAGTATCATGTTAGTAGAGAGATTTGTACAAAGATGTTTCATCTCGATATTACGTTCTGACTGAGTGATTGAGTTTACGATTTAAAGTGCCCTCGCTCATCAAACGTTTATAGAATGGCTTCTGAGTATGATGGCCTGAACAATGGTGCTAGAATTACAACCAAATAATAATTAAAGAATATATAACCAATACTTATAAATGTTGAACAAAAGATTAAAGACTCGATACTATACATAATGTATTAATCTAGGTTTGTGTGAGATCAAGTTGTTGTTTATGAGACCAAGTTGTGGTTTGTATGATCAAGATGTTTATCTGTGAATGAAATATATCTGGTTATAGCTCAGATTCTATGGACATAAGATGAGTTCATGGCCTCACTTTTAAATGCTTTATAAATGATTTGAAAACCCGTGAGGGGGGTATATGCTAAAAATGGAATACAAGTGTTTTTGGTATGCTTTTAGATATAATTATTGACATTACGTTTACTTGTTGCCGTTAAGTCCCTTTTTAATCATGGACCGCTAATCATTTAATGGTGCTAATATTGTGAATATTACTATTGGAGACTGACATCTCCTATCTGGGCAAATCGCGCTTGCTAGCAGCTGATGGTTCCTACCTATGATAAACAGATATGCTTTATTTTGCTTTTTAGGATAGTCCCGCAAGCTTCATACTTAAGGGAAAATTTGTTGGATTTTCCTGATAATGTCTAGTCGCAGGGTCATGAGCTAGTGCAATAATAATAAATTGTTTTATGTGAGCGAATAATAACGTAGCTCAGAAAGAGGATATTGTATTCAAATTATTTGAAACCTATGAATTCACTCAACCTTTGTGTTGACTTTAAGCGTATATTTCAGGAAATTGTGTCTGATAGTATGGAGCAGCACGAGGATGGCATGAAGAGGCACAAGCTTGAAATTATTATCTTAGATTTTGGGAACCTCATATTGTAAACTCTGAATTTTTAATGATATATAAAGAAAGTTGATTTTGTCATCCTTTTGAGTTGTTTTCTATTATTATGACTTATGTTCTATGAAGTCATACCCCAGGTCAATGTTCCGTTGTGTAAAGGTAAAAATTGGGGTGTTACAGCTACTGCTAACTACTAGTTTAACCAATCACACTCTTACTCCACACTCCTACTATTCACAGTTAGTGCTCATTTTAACGAACACACCCTAAAATAAAAAACACAAGACGCCACAAAGAGCTGACACATCTACAAAGCCCTTGAGGGTAAAATTGGCATATTATGTTGATTTTTAACTCTTGTCAATTTTGAATTGCATCTTAATTCTACCTTTTTCTAAGAGCATATGCAATGGTTCAAACTAAGAATTTTTTTTTCATTAATTACCATTAATTTTTTAATAAGTTCTCTTTTTAAAGTCATGTTGAAAGCTTGCTTCAATTGCAACTTTTCTATAAACATTTCTTGAAAGGCTAGAACAATGGAACATTAATTGCAAAGCCTTTAGAAAACAATGTTTCAACCGCTTGGAGAACTTAAAGCTTTTGAGAAAAGCTTTTATAAAAGCTAAGTTTTGCAATGGTACAAAGTCATTCAAAGACTTTTTAAAAACTAAAAAGTCATTATAAAACCACTGCATAGCAGATGCTCTAAGGAAACAAAATAACGCCTGCATCAATCTGAACAAGTAACCGTTTGCATCTATATTCTACCACATTTAAAAGGAGGATAATGTTGCATCAAGTGAAAGTTTGCATCTCTGAACATAATGTATTCAAATAAACATTTGCGTCAAATTATTTTGCTCTTTTATTATTCACGATTACATTCATAATTATTGTCAAACTACATCATCTTATGTTCAAGTCAATTCTCAAATAATAAATGTATTGTTGTTTAGTTTCACTTTTGCATATGCATGGATCATATGCATCATTGTGTCTTCGTTATCATCTTATTCATGTTATCTTCATCAATCATCATCCTCATCTTATTCATCGATCATCGGCATCTTATTCATATCTGATGACGTATAGCGTGGACACGGCCCATTAGACCTAAAACTATACACAAACCATGAGCCACGACCCAAGTAAATATAAACCCACCATGGTGGCAAAGCACTAGTGGATTAACTCTCCAAGAGTTGACCCACAACACAATATCAGACCCATTGCCTCAAAGCGGATCTGGGAACCCCTCCGGATAAGTTCACAGGAACAAATTCGTATGCCACGATTAGCAGATAAAGACAAATGGACCTTTGCATCATAAAGGCCTACTTAGAGTACTATCCGAAATACTAGGAAACCTAGTACTCGACTCGCCTATAAAAGGTAAACTCTGACACTCTAAACGAGGTATGATTTTCTCACTATTCCCAACACACACACACATACTTCCAATAACATGAAATCTTACTCTTACACGGAGTCTAATCGTGGGGTCAGTCCCTAGGGTAAGGTTAATGGTTACTTTTATTTGTGCAAGAAATCATCACTCAAATCTCTTTTTAGTACAAGATCAAGCCCAATCCAAGACACTAGAGCCTATCCGCTAGGAACTTTGGCCAACATAACCGATCACCGTCCAAACAAGTGGTGCCATCCGTGAGACTCGAACCCATGACCGCTTCGTGAATGATTATGATAATCTTCATCTATATATCATCGTCATCATTCTCTCCATCATCTACTGGTAGTCTGGTATTATCATTTTCAGTGACCAATAACATCAACATGATAGAGTGTCACCGTAACAATGAGTATCACGTATCATTAGCATCATCTTAAGTCATCACCATCATCATCATTTACATATCATCGGTTTCAACATCATCATAATGAATCATTAGCACCGTCTTTGATAGTAATAATCACATTCATCAAGACACCATCATCATCAACCTCGTTTTGAAAATGAAACTAGCAACGAAAAAAACATGCATACTCAGCGTAAAAAAATAAAATGTGAAACTATAAATAAGTAAAAAATAAAAACAGGAAATAATCTATTGAATCATCATCATCATGGAAAAGTGTTTGGAACCCATGCGTAAAAATTAAAAGTGCCACAAGAATGATTTGATAAAAAGGCTATTTTACCCTTTCTATATCCGCTTTAAATTGAAACTACGGGAAACTAGAAGGGGTTGAATAGTTTTATGGATTAGTTTTACTTATTTGAAACTTTAAGTTTGATTCTAAGGATAGAGAGAACGAGTGTTAATAAACAACACTAATGTAAGTAATAGAGACAAGGAAGAAGATAATCAAACCACATGACACAAGTGATTTATAGTGGTTCAGTCTAGCAAGATCTCACTTATCTTGTCCCTACTTCCACTCCTCGAGTATCCAACTCGAGAGTTCGACTTTCACTAGTCAAAAAATCTCCTTTAACCGGTGGAGAAAACCTTACACGTCACTTACAATATTTACCGAAACCTAAGCTAGGATGTCGTGTTCTTTCACATGGTCAATAATACTAGGTTTTTAAGCTCGTATGAAAGTTCGTTGAACCGATCTCTTCGAATTGATTTCCAGTCTAAAGTGCGACTCAATTGTCTTTTGGTAAACAAGAGAATGGTTTGGTTTGGTTATCTAACTAAACTACAAGCAAGTATTAAAATGTCGTTGAACGAAATTAAAGCGTTTAAATATTAAACTAAAAGCTATTTAGCAAAACTTTAAGTAAAACTTTAAAACTTAAAAACATGTTCTATCGGAATATTGCAACTCATTTCTATCGGAATGCACCAAGTCATAACCATCGGAATATAACTAAAACAAGCCATCGGAATAATCCATGCGCAGGTCCATCGGAATACCAATCTGAATACCCATCAGAATGTAAAATGCAATTCTGTCGGAATATGGTCTATCGGAATGTTTTAGATCGCAATGTTTCTGATCGGAATAACCAAAATACATTTGTCGCAAAGTGGTTCTGATCGGAAAGTTGTAAAGTAAATTTGGGCAGAGTTTCGTCTTAACAAGGACCTTAGTCCCGTCGGAATGTGCGATCGCAATGCGCGATCGCAATCCCAGATCGGAATAAGGGGGAAATGACCAATCGATCGCAAAGTAGAACCCTAATGGGTTATTGCGATCAAAACAAGTAATCCGTCGGAATGTGTAGAATCCCCAAGATTGCGATGGAAGCAATGTTAATCCAAAATTGGTGGCAACCTTAAAACTCAATAAGCACAATCAATCAGCTCACTCATCCGAAACTTAAACAACTCAAAAAGCTTAAATTTGACAACTTGTAAAACATAAAAGATTATAAACTTTATGAAATGAACTTTAAAATGACTAAAACCTTAGAGAAATCCAAAAATCAATAAGCTAAAACTTGAAATAAGCCAATAAGCATAGGGAGCTTATAGCTTATACGTGTAAGCGCTTATGTGTAAACCAAGATGATTAATTCTTTAATCACGAAATCAAATCATACGAATGAAGTATGCAATTCGGATCAAAGATAAACTAAACCAAGAAATGTAGAAGGAGATTAAAGAACACAAAGCTTAAACTCAAACTTTTGATTGAAGAAACTCAAATACAAAGATTAATGAAAGCTTAAAAGAAAGGAAAGATGAAAAACTTAGTGAGAGAAAGTTTAGAACTTTCTCTCTCTAAAAACTAGAAAGAAAACTTAAAAATAAAAACTAGCTAACTCCCCTCCTAATGTGATTAGGAGGGTATTTATAGGGACATGGGAAGTGCATGTGTGGTGCTTCCTTCTTTCTTTTCTTCTCGACTCGATTTAATTCTTTGTCTTTTCTCGACGTAGTCTCGGGATTCGAACTTGTCTTAATAATTTTCTTCTTTAATTTAGACTTAAGTTCTTCGACTTCATTAAACTTCCGTCTTTAGACTTTTTCTTCGATAAATCTTCAGAATAGGTCTTGGACATCCGTTCTTTAAGCACTCTTGATCTCTTGACTTCGTCTTCTCTCGTTTTTCTTCGATAAAAGCCCGTGAAAGCCCGTGTTTTCTTCCTTTTTCATCTTTTGGTCCTAAAAGACAATAAAAACACAAACCACGCATAATTCCGGCTTCTACGACATAAAATAAACGTTTTGGTCTTGTTATTATTGGAAATAAGTGGTAAAAGGATAAGTGTTTTCACACATATTAAATCCCCTACACTTGACCATTGCAATGCCCTCATGCAATGCATTAATTTTAAAGCACGGTTTACATTTTCCATCATAAATAACCTACCTTGGCCTTTATTAAATACCAAATATAAAAAGATAGAAACAAGTAAAGAAATTAAAGACTTACATTGGGTTTCGGCTGCCATGAACGTTTTTCATCCTCAAGTTTCACGTTCCCCATACCAAGCTTAAAGACGAGATCATTGCTTTATAAGTTAGCAAACTATCACGAATTCATGTGGGCCAATTATTTACTTAGACTCCCTTATTCCTAGGTGTATCTCTTATATTTTATTTTTGTCTTGAATGATCACGAGGATGCATTGTTTGACTTATTTCGATAGTTATTTAGGCTGAAAACAAAGTGGGACGATTTAATCAATAGTTAGCTAAAGGACAAAATTTTTTAAAACTGCTTCTCGGGACCTCATAAAGTTCATATCTTGGCATAACTCGCTTCACGATTTGAGACCTTTCTCGGACCGATATTTGGCAGCGACTTCATACTTCAAATCTTTGAGAGACGTTCTTGAAATTATGGTCTTCTCTTCATAATAGGAATTTCTTCACTTGAAGTTTAGAGAGATTCTTCATATTTGGACCACGACTTCTTCATTTTTCTCCAATCTTTATTTTGGACTTTGATATACAACGATCCACCTCCTTTTAGGACTTGGATCTATTTATCCTCATACCTTGCTAGGGTCTTTTCGGATAGACTTCTCCATGATCTTTTGGG
The DNA here is from genome assembly GCA_025667525.1 of Glebionis coronaria. Taxonomy (NCBI): domain Eukaryota; kingdom Viridiplantae; phylum Streptophyta; class Magnoliopsida; order Asterales; family Asteraceae; genus Glebionis; species Glebionis coronaria. Next base: position 523,555,752 of record CM046875.1, read on the forward strand.
GATTTTTTGCTTTTCGTCGTGTGTCTCGATCCTTCATATTGATTTTCGATAAATGATTCTTCACATCACTTTTGGATCTTTAGCAACAAAATGTAGCCCTCATGCCTTGTTAGGGCCTTTTCGGACTCGCCAATCTTTGCATCCCGCTTCAGTAAGTTATGCCTTGGCTATGAAATCTAATTAATATCGAGCAACTTTTAAACGATCTTGTGCTAGAAGCTAAGTAACTTTTTAAATCGTACAACCTTATTTATTGCAGATAAATTTATTAACAAGCGATGGGAGAATAGGCTCATAATTAACTCACATAAATTCACGAAAGAATACCAAACTTATAATTGACTCTATCATCTCTCGTCCTCCACAGTTTAAAATCTCAAGGAATGAGACTCGTGGATGCTTAGTCTATTAAATCAAAGTTTTGGGTTTTTGAGTCATCTATAGGATCTTGCGAACTCTTAGACTTTTTCAAGTTTAGAATTTGCGTTTTAAAGTTCCCTTGATAAACGACTCTCTAGGATCAATTATAGGAACTTGCGAAAAGTTCTTGTTCTTAACCCGTGAGAGTTAAGACTTTCGCGTTTTACAGCTCCCTATATAAAAGCCTAGCAAAACTTGACTTAAACACGTTAAGGATACTAGCTAGAGTAAACTTAGATAAGTAAACTCGGGTTGAGTCAAAATATTCACGACTTTGAAAAATAAAACCACTTTATTAAAATTTATTCTAGCAAGGAAAGAAAATAATCAAAACAAAGGAAAATACAACTATACAACTAGGCCAAAATAGATTAAAATTTTTGAAAAATGTCGAAAAATCAAGTTTTTCGGTTAAAATGAGGACAAATTCATGGAAAAGACCACTTACTTCGATAGAAGTCCCCCTACACTTGAGATAAACATTGTCCTCAATGTTTAAGCATGTGGGAGTAAACTCTCCTACACTTATGACATTGTGTACTTTGTTTAAATCTTGCTAAGGAAAGGACAACTATAGTGATTTCAATGTGAACATATAAGATATGAAATATTGAATCACGAGAGTTTAGGATAGAACCAGGAAGACGGGTACACGGGATCACGGCTCGTCAAAAGTCATCAAGAGTGGATCTTTGAAGCTTGAATCCCTGCACAAAATAAGAAACAAGACAACCAACACATACGGGGCTCCCCCTACACTTATTATGAAAGCAGTAAAGGATAGATCACGGGTTGCCTCCCGAGAAGCGCTTGTTTTTTATAACCGAGTCACGAGCCTGACTTGACCCAAATTTAGTTCATGGGAAACGTGGTGAGGGATGGAATCATCTCAGGAGAGATGTCCTCACCAAAGTACAGCTTCAAATGCTGGCCATTCACCTTGAAATTGGGCCCATTTGGCTGAGAAAGCTCAATGGTGCCATATGGAAAGACTTTGGCGACGGTGAATGGACCAGACCAATGACTCTTCAACTTGCCAGAGAAGATCTTTAACCGAGAGTTAAAGAGTAAAACTTGATCACCAACGTGGAACTCTCGGTTCTTAATCCTTGCGTCATGGATGATCTTGGTCTTCTCCTTGTAGATCAGTGAGTTCTCGTAAGCTTCATTCCTCAGTTCGTTGAGCTCGTTGAGTTGAATCTTGCGAAGATCACCGGCTTTGTTGATGTCGAAGTTAGCCCACTTTAAGACCCAGTACGCCTTATGTTCCAGCTCGATGGGGAGGTGACATGCTTTCCCGTACACAAGACGATAAGGTGTACAACCAATCGGGGTCTTATAAGCTGTACGGAAAGCCCACAGAGCATCATCTAACTTATCGGCCCACGCGGCACGTTGCTCTCCCACAGTACGTTCTAGAATTCGCTTCAATCCACGGTTGGAAATCTCGGCTTGCCTATTGGTTTGGGGATGATAGGCGGTGGAAAGACGTTGATTAACACCATACTTAGCCATGACTCTTGCAAATTGATCATTGCAAAAATGAGTCCCGCGGTCACTGATTATAGCACGAGGAACACCGAATCGAGCAAACAGCTGCTTCAAAAAGTTCACAACCACCCTCGCATCATTCGTTGGGAGAGCCTTAGCTTCAACCCATTTAGAAACGTAGTCAACGGCTACGAGGATGTACTTGTTCCCTTTGGATGATGGAAATGGCCCTATAAAGTCGATGCCCCATACGTCAAAGATTTCACATTCTTGTATGAAATTTTGAGGCATCTCATCTTTATGTCTGATCTTTCCTTGGCGTTGGCAAGCATCACAATGCTTAACCATTTCGTGAGCGTCACGATAAATGGTGGGCCAATAAAATCCAGAGTCAAACACTTTCTTAGCGGTGTAGTTGGGACCAAAGTGACCACCGGTGGATCCTTTATGGCAAGCATCAAGGATTTGCAAAGCTGCCGGTCCATCAACACATCGACGAATGATCAGATCAGCACATTGTTTGAATAGATAAGGGTCATCGCAGAAGTAAGTCTTAACATCTTTAAAGAACTTCTTCTTTTCTTGGGATGTTAACCCTTTGATGAGAATACCACCCGCTAAGTAGTTTGCAATGTCCGCAAACCACGGGGTGTCATCAAGATTGGACTGAATAGACATTAAGGTCTCAAGGGGAAAAGAGTCATTGATCTCTTGGTTCGGATGATCCCCTTGATACGGATCCTCAAGTCTACTCAGATGATCCGCTGCTAGGTTTTCGGCTCCCTTTTTGTCACGAATTTCAATGTTGAATTCTTGAAGGAGCAAAACCCAACGAAGAAGTCTTGGCTTAGAATCTTGCTTAGCTAACAAGTACTTCAACGCGGAATGGTCGGTATACACGATGGTGGTGGAAAGGACAAGATAGGGGCGAAATTTTTCAAAAGCATAGACAACAGCTAAAAGCTCTTTTCGGTTGTCGTATAATGCAATTGTGACCCCGTCATTGTCTTGCTAGCGTAATGGATTGGTTGGAAGTGTTTATTCACTCTTTGGCCCAAAACCGCTCCAATAGCAAAGTCGCTAGCATCGCACATCAATTCAAAAGGTAGCTCCCAATTAGGGGTAACCAAGACCGGTGCCTTAGTTAGCTTATCCTTGAGAAGATTGAAGGCTTCGATACACTCTTTGGAAAAGATAAAAGGAGTATCTTTTTCTAAGAGGTGGGTCATCAGGCGAGCGATTTTAGAAAAATCCTGAATGAAACGACGATAGAAGCCCGCATGACCCAGAAAACTTCTCACATCCTTCACGGTTGAAGGTGGAGGTAATTTGGCTATGACATCCACTTTAGCACGGTCCACTTCAAGACCGGCTTTAGAGATTTTGTGTCCTAGCACAATGCCTTCTTTTACCATAAAATGGCATTTTTCCCAATTTAGAACAAGGCGAGTGTCTTCGCACCGCTTAAGCATATGTTCTAAATTGGCAAGGCAGGAAGAGAATGAATCACCATAGACCGAGAAATCATCCATGAAGACTTCCATGGTTTCTTCAACCATGTCATGGAAGATAGCCATCATACACCTTTGGAATGTCCCAGGAGCATTGCACAAGCCGAAAGGCATTCTTTTGTAAGCAAATGTTCCATAAGGACAAGTGAATGTGGTTTTCTCTTGGTCATGGGGATCGATGGGTATTTGAAAATACCCGGAGAAACCGTCTAAGAAGCAGTAATAATCATTACCCGCTAGACGTTCAAGCATTTGGTCCATGAAAGGAAGGGGAAAGTGATCCTTTCTCGTAGCATCATTGAGTTTGCGATAGTCTATACAAACTCTCCACCCTGTAACGAGACGAGTAGGAATCAACTCGTTGTTTTCGTTGGGAACAACGGTGATTCCGCCTTTCTTAGGCACACAATGGACGGGACTCACCCACGGTGAATCCGAGATAGGGTAAATCATGCCCGCATCAAGAAGTTTGATAACCTTTTTTTTGATAACGTCATGGATCTTAGGATTCACCCTTCGTTGGCTTTGAATAGTGGGTTTAAAGTCGTCCTCCATGAGAATTTTATGTGTGCAAAAGTTAGGATCAATTCCACGAATATCGGAGATCTTCCACGCAATTGCTTTCTTATGATTCTTCAACACGGCGATAAGTCAGGATTTTTCTTCTTCTTTCAGGTCCTTTGCGATGATGACCGGTAACTTCTTGTTGGCTTCAAGGAACACGTACTCGAGATGAGGAGGTAGGTCCTTAAGCTCAAGAGTAGGAGGATCCTCAATAGATGGTGTAGCTAACGATGGATCATCATTAGTCACCTCTTTAGGAGAAGGAGGAGAAAACGGGTCTTCATTGAGAAGTTTCTCAATTGTACGAATGTATTCATCCCAATCGGTGGGAGAATCATCATACTTAAGATCGAGAGGACCCAAGCTAGCTTCAAAATCATCCAAGTTACTTTCTCCAAAAGGAGTCAATGACGGAGCAATTGAGGCAACGGTCTCAACATTAGGTGGAGAAAAGAGAGTACTTTTGCAAGCATCATGAAAGTGTTCTTCACAAGCCTCAGCGAGAACATCAATAGCATTAACACTCTCAAATTAATAAGGTTGCTTAGAAATCTTACCCATGTTGAAGACAATTTTATCGTCACCAACTCTCATGATTATTTCGCCCACGGCTACATCAATGAGAGTGCGACCGGTCCTCAAGAAGGGACGTCCAACGATTAATGGAACGAGGATCCATCTCGTAGTCAACGACAACAAAATCCGCCGGGATGGTGAATTTGTCAACGCCAACGAAGACGTCTTCGGCTATCCCCACTGGATAAGCAACCGTACGGTTAGCTAATTCCAAAGTCATTTTGGTGGGGACTAGCTCGGGGAGAGATAATTGCTTCCAGACACTTAAAGGCATTAAGTTTATACTGGCACCTAGATCGGCTAGGGCCATGCAATTCTCTACTCCCGGGAAGTTGCAAGGAATCAAGAAGCGACCCGGATCACCAAGTTTGGTGGGCAATTTCCTTAAGAGAACCGTAGAGCAATTCTCATTAAGTTAGGTCTGAGCAATGTCAAGAAGCTTCTCCTTGTCACTAAGAAGATCTTTAAACATCTTCGCGTATTTAGGCATGTGAGCGAGAGCCTCAGCAAAGGAGATGTTAAAATTCAATTGTTTAAACATTTTGAGAAAGTTTGAAACCTGAATATCATCCTTGATCTTTTGCTTCTCTTTCCTCAACCTTGAAGGATAAGGCATATCGGATGAAGAGGAAGGCTTTAGGGGAGTAGGATCACTCACAACCGCGGGTGGTGGGGGAATGGGGGTAGAAGGCAAAGGAGGTGGGGGAAGTTGCTCTTTTTCCTTGTTCACAATCACGGGTGGAGGTGTAGGAAGCTCGGGTTCGGTATAACCTTTTCCACTACGAGTGGTGATTGCTTTCATCTCCCCTCTTGGATTCGCAACGGTGTTACTCGGAAGAGTACCCGAAGAAGAGGGTTGATTACCTTGGAAGAGCGAACCTAACATATCACGTAAATTATCTGCTTGGGTGCTGAAAGAGTCTCTCATGTCGGCATGAATATCATTGCTCTGTTTCACCATGTCATTCCTTAGCTCGACTCGAATATCGCTCCCTTGTTTCGCCATTTCTCCCTTCGAGTTGATGAATTGACTCTGAAGATTCGTCACCATCTCTCTATTAGTCCTCATGAACATCTCGACGTCTTGATTCAATGCCATCGGTTGATTGAGAGGTGGAGCTTGGTAAGCTTGAGAATTTCCTTGAGGTGGGTATGGGTTTCTTTGGGATTGATATTGATTGTTAGCACGAGGTTGGGATTGGTTGTTTCGGTTATAGCTTTGTTGTTGGTTTTGGTTTGGAGGAGTAAAACCGGGTGGAGCAAGATAGTTGTTTGAACGATAACTTAGCAAGCTACGGTCTCCTTGAGGACGAGCTTGATAGCCTCCCGTGGGATAAGTACCGTATGCCGCGTTAACGTTTTCAAAAAAATTGCCTTGAGTGGAAGGACAATCATTGTAGGAATGCGGACCACCACATGTGTCACAAGAAATAGAAACGGCTTTAGCTTGTTGAAAGTGGTTTGTGGCCATGGTCATGAAATTCTTGTTCATCTCTGCGAGTTGTCGGGTAATTTCGGTCATCTCGGGATTGGAAGTAGTAGAAGAAACATTGACTCTCGGGTTAGATCTTGAGGATGCGGATGAATCCCAATTCTTGTGGTGAGTAGTCATGTTTTCAATCAACTCTCTACACTCCTCCGGTCTCCTTTTCATAAAAGTACCACCGGCGGCGGCGTTGATCGTGTCACAATCACGAAAAGTGAGACCATTGTAGAAAGTATCAATGAGAGTCACGGGGAGCATGTTGTGGTTCGGACAACGGTCGATCAAATCATTGTATCGTTCCCAAGCATCAAAGAGCAATTCATCATTGTCTTGCATGAATCCACTAATTTGGTTACGAAGGCTTGTGACCATGGATGGTGGGAAGTAGCGCGACAAAAAGCGTTGAGTCATGTCATTCCAAGTATGAATAGAATTCTTTGGGAGACGGTCAAACCATTTTTCGGCATGGTGAGAAAGCGAGTGGGGAAATAGTTGAAGGCGAAGGTCATCCATAGAAACACCGGGTGACTTCATACTTTGGGTGATGGTAATGAATTTGTCGAGGTGTTTGTTGGCATCATCATCCAGAATTCCGCGAAATGGGTTAGTTTGCACTTGTTGGATCATGTGATGCTTCAACGAAAACTCTTGAGCCGTGATGGGCATCGGCGCAAGCGGGCCTCCGCGTCCGTTCATGGTGGGTTGACATAATTCCTCCATTGTTCGTAAATCAGGTAGGGGGACATTGTTGTTGTTGTTATTGTTATTCAAATTGGGTAGAGGTGGGTTATTATTGTTGTTATGAACACCAGCCATATCTAAATCTTCACGAGTCTCGGGCTCAGAATAGTTTGAAGATCTAGTACGCATACACCTGTAGAAGAAAATGTTGATCCCAAACTTAGATCGATTTAGCTTTATGTATACGAGATTAGATCAAGTAATACACTTAGAGAAACCTTTGTATATGCTTATGATAATCTAAGTGTTATGCGGAATTAACACTTAAACAAGAACACACAATGATATAAACAAACTTTCACTTTGATTAATGATATCAAACTTGCTTACAATGAAAGTAGTTTACAAATGAAAACTTATATGAAACATTAACCTAAAGGTCTTCTTTTATAGACATAAGAAGCCTTGTACAATAATCTACGTATAAGCTATTCTAGGTAAAGATAAATATAGAAAATACATTGTTGTTCCTATCTTTACTAGAAGTAATCTAGAATACAATAAACGCGTAGAGTATATCTTCCCATCAGTACTTGTCTTCAATGTGTCAACACTTGACTTTATCTTGTCAACGCTTGAGCTGTCAGCGCTTGTTTTGCTCTTGTCAACACTTGTTTTACTCTTGTCAGCGCTCAAGTGATCTGGCCTTAATTTATTCCCAACAATCCTCCCCTAAACTTGATATCCACTCTTATGATCAAGTTTCTGAATAAGCATTAAGGACTAGGAGGAATCTTACAAACCTTCTCATATTGGTAATGAATAAATCTGATCAAGTCTTTTGCCACGTCACTTGAATAATCAATCTCCAGCTGAGTGTCCTTCATCTTCTCCAAAATAGCCTTGGATATAAAATACTGACCATCCACAAGTAGATACTCAGCAAACTTTGTAGAACTAAAATGGTAAACACCAGCAGCTGAATATAATCTCCATTGAAGACCACTGAGGTCATCTTCAAGATCCTTCCAAACAGCAGGATCCTCATCTTTTGGTCCACACATTCTTTTGAATGTGGACCACAGTTTTATTCCATTAGCTGAAGTTGGTGCTTCAGCCTCATACTTGGTCTCTAGCAACCTCCATAGATCAACCAAGTCTTCTCTATCACAACTTGCAAACAAAGATATGAGAGTGGTAAAAGTGTGTACCTCTTTGCCATACCTGCCAATTTTCCAAAACCCACATTCATCTTCTTCATAGCTCACAATTGGGTTTCTGGAATCTAATGGTAACACTTGCACCATATCTGAAGCTTTTAATGGTGAGAGCTTGAGACTCTTTCTTATGACAGCTTCACTTGGATATAGTGGATCCATATCTTTGGGAAACTCAAGATAAATTCCCTTTTTCACTGGTTTGGGAACAAACATAGCTTTCTTAAGCTCCATTTCTTTGCAAGTTCTTCCTTCCTTTCATCAGAAAGAAGTCTGAGAGTGTTTGCTTCCTGCACTCTCACGCAAATAGGATAAGCCTTGCATTCCAACTCATCAAATGTCAATGCCTTCAACTTCTGATAAGTCCATCCTACTCCATGACATCTGAGCAACATATAGTATAGCTCCCTTCTATCCCTTTTCAATTCTGAGAGAATATTGCTTGCCTTATGTTTCAAAATTACCTGGCAATCCTTCTGAACTCTGAGGAGAATCTCCAAACCCCATATCTGATCTGAAGTGGTCAAGTCTGGATTCTCCATACATCTTTCTTCCCAAGCATTATACATTTGAACCACCTCTGGCATGTCAAAGTCAACCTGCAATTTCAACTCTCTCAATTTCTCCTCAGCCAACTCATCTCCATACTCAAGTCTTTCTGGTTCTATAATCATCACACTTGAGTCTAAGCTAGCTCCATCACTTCCTTCTTCTGAAGTCACAACAAATGGTGACTCTTTCACCTCCTTTTTATCTTGTTCCATGATTTGTGAAGCCAATCTTCTATCAAATTCAACTTGAGCTGCATCCTTTGGAACAATCTCTTCTACCATAATACCCTTACCCTTATCTGATGGTGCAATTGTTGGTAAGGTAGATGGTGATACCTGTGAAGAAACCTCCTTGATGATGAATGATGACTGGGATACATCACCCTCATGTGCAGGTCTGTCAACGCCCAATTTTGTTCTATCAGCGCCCAAAATATTTCTGTCAGCGTCCAAATTCTCCTTGTCAACGCCCAAATATCCTGCCTCAGCGCCTTTTGTAACCTCTTTCAACATTGCTGTAAACGATAAATTCAAGTTGATAGGAGAAACTAAGGACGTATCAAAACCTGTTTGTTTCTTCAAAGTTGTAAGGGCCTCAGCAACATCCAAAGATTGACCATCATGGTTGCCCTTATCACTCAGATTTATTGGATCTTCCTCCCCTTTGGAAGATTCCTCCATACCCCTCCTTGCACTAGCACTCTCCAAAACAACAATCCTCTCCCTCAATTGCTTGAGTTCAAGGCCTTGTGAGCTGACAACTTGTACTAAGTCTGCATTTTGCTTTTGCAAGCTCATGCAGACTGCCGTCAATTCCATAAGAGTCATTGGTTCCAGTCTGTCCTCTTCTAAAATGGGGATTTGACCTCCCAAGTCAGATTCATTGGGCATGGATGAGGACTTAATGATGGTGGGACTGCCTTGGCCAGCATCTAAGCCAGTAGCAATAGTCCCAGCCTCATCTAGGTCACCAGCCACACTGGTGGTGGTGGTTCTCTCTGCTACATGGCTAGGACCACCAGAGGAGAACACTCCAGTAGTCCTTTGGCGTTTCATCAACCTATATTCAGGGGGTGTAGAAGATGGTGTGGAAGAATGGGTGGATGTGGGTTGGTTAAGGGGTGTTTGGGTTTGTGAAGGTTGGGTGTCAACGTTGGAAATAGGCACATCAACGCCAACATTTAATGTGTCAGCGTTGAAGGGTTCTTGGTCAAGTTGCATATGTTCAGGTGAAGGTAATGGTTCAGGGATTGGGTCAATTTGTGGTTGGGGGTCTGGTTGGGGTTGAGCTGCTGCAATGACAGCAAGCATAACTTGGGTTAAGGGTAGGTCACGATGGGGTGGTGAGTTCATCTTCATAAAAATAGCTTTCTTTTGCTCAGGGATCTTATAAAAATCATTATGATCCCTTGTGCAGTATCCTTGAACATCAAAAACCATTTGTAAAAATCGGGGATAAGCTAAAGTCATTTTGTTCCCCTTATTTTTACACATGCCCTCAAAAATCAATTTAGAATAATTAAATTTTTGCCCAGTTGCAATACACACAATAGCACTTGCAATAGATCTATTGATCTCATTGTGTGCAGTGCATTTGGGACTCAAACATTAAAGGAAACATGTATGAGGTACTTCCAGGCTGGGGGAAATTCCTGTTTATGATACTTGTTTAAGGTACCTTCATCAGGAAAAGGATATCCCAAAGCCCTAAGCCCTTGTTCTATTTCATTTATGGGAAGGGTGTCTATACCATCAACATCATCAAGATGCAAGGCTTGGTGTACCAAAGCCTCAGTAACCACCCAAGGTCTCCCATGAACAATAGAAGTCAATGTAGTCACTCTATTAACTATTGAGGAACTTACAGTGTTCCAAAACTGTTTAATATGTGTGACTGGAATGAGTGGTGCATGAGAAAGAGCATACCTTAAGGGGGATGCGTTCAAATACGCCACCATTTGTGTGTATTGGGGAAACAGAGTATCATCAGCTTCAAGATACGCGATCATGTTGTGTTGACTTCTAAACCCCAATTTCAATTCTGATGGTTTAAACTTTGGTGCCATTGTTGAAAGCTGTTAAAACTGATTGATGAAGATGACGTTGATAAGAGAAAATTGTGTTAGACAAGAAGTATAGATACCCTGTTTAAAAATAGGAGCCAAATTTATAGGAGAAGAAAATGCATGTGATAGGCCCAAAAAGAGGCAAGTATTTTCAAAATGTAATCATGAAAATATTGAAAAATTATAAGTTTATCTCATGCATTAAATGAAAAGTAACAACTCCCAAAATTACGGCCTAAAAATATGTCAAAAAGTAACAACTGGGTAGGACCCATTAAGTGTCAACGGTCAAAAATAACCTATCAACGCCCAACGGCTATAATCTTGTCAACGTTTGCCTATAGCCATATCAGCGTCTAAATTGGTCACAACAACGCTTGGAAAAATACTTGTCAGCGTCCAAAAAAAAATGTTTAAAAATGAAAAATGACCTTAACAAAGTAACTTATCCTAGAGAAGATAACCAAAAAGCTGATAATTATTATAGGGCGGCAAGCACTGTCCAGTTATGCACACTTGCTTAAGCAAGATAGACATAAGAGTCCTCTAGTGTCCCTTGCTAACCAAAACTCTTAACAACCAAGTTACCTTATAAAATTCCTTGTTACTCCCAGGTAAATCCCATAACAAAATTATTCCTAAGTCTCCCAACAGACCACAACCAATTCTAGGCCAAAAATGTCTTGGCAGCATGCATAGTATATCAACTTTGCATGCTACAGTGCCTCATGATTTAGAAAAACTAACTTATACTCACCTGTGGACACAATCTAGAATTGTGATAAGAGTATCATATGGATACCCAAACATCCTAAAGGTTCCTAAAACCTCCCCTTAAACTATGATACATAAGTTTGCTAAAATTATGCATGAACATAAAAATTTATGTCAAGATAGGAATTAAAAATTCCAACCATCATCCATAAATAAAAACTTGTCCAAATGCTTCTCCATTGATCCATTAGCAACTCTGTATCCAATGGTATACTGCTAACACCACCTGCACATTTAGATTGAAAACCACAAAACTAACATTGTTGCTGACAACGCCCCGATAACACATGACAGCGTTGAGGGAAGCTTTGTCAGCGTTAGACAATTATATTGCTGACAACGTTACAAAAACACTTATCAGCGTTCAAGCAACCTTTGTCAGTGTTAGAAAAATATAGTGGAAAATCTAAATCATCATAAGACCAATGACAATGCATCATCCTGTACAGACTTTTACAAAAGACTCCAAAACACATATTATGTGAGATTTACCATTCTAATACTTGTTACCAAGTATTGAAACCTCCCAGCATCAAAAGGTTTAGTTAGTAAATCTGACACATTTTCCTCAGTGTCAACCCTATCTGGTTGTATTAAACCTTTTTCAAAGCAATCTCTTATAAAATGGTGTCTAATTTCTATGTGTTTGGTTTTAGAATGATGTACAGGATTCTTAATGATGCATAAAGTGTTGTTATTGTCAACAAATATCTTGGTATGCATAAAATTATACCCATAGTCCAACAGCTGGTTCTGAATCCACAAAACTTGTCCACAACAAGCAGCTGCAGCCACATACTCAGCTTCAGTTGTAGAATTAGCCACCACTGTTTGTTTCTTGCATTGCCAAGATATCAACCCGCTCCCAAGAAACTGACATCCACCAGTTGTGGATTTCCTATCAAATTTATCACCTCCATAATCACTATCTGAATATGCAATCAGCTCCAATGGTGAATCCTTTGGGTACCACAAACCAAGACCAGGATAGCATCTTAAGTACCTAAAGATCCTCTTCACAGCATAAAGGTGACATTCTTTGGGAGTCACTTGATGGCGTGCACAAGCACACACAGCAAACATGATGTCAGGTCTGGAGGCAGTAAGATACATCAAGGATCCAATCATGGATCTATAGTGCCTGACATCAACATCTTTCCCATCTCCAATCTTTCCCCAAGGGTGTTCTCTATCCATAGGAGTAGTAGCCCTCTTTTCATGTGGAGAAAAGCCAAACTTCTTCAAGATCTCAGCCACATATTTATCCTGGGAGATGAAGATACCATCTTCTTTCGGCTGAACTTGTAAACCAAGAAAGAAGTTCATCTCCCCCATAGCACTCATCTTGAATTTGTCTGTCATAAGCTTGGAGAAATCCTCACTCATCTTTGGATCAGTAGACCCGAAAATGATATCATCAACATAGACCTGGACAAGCAACACATCCTTGCCTTTCTTCTTGGTAAATAGTGTCAGATCTATGGTGCCCCTCTTGTATCCATTGTCCACCAAATAGGTAGACAAAGTACCATACCATGCTCTAGGGGCTTGATGAAGGCCATACATAGCCTTTTTGACTCTATACACTTTATCTGGATTCTATGGATCCTCAAAACCAGGAGGTTGCATCACATATACTTCCTCAACAATAGTTCCATAGAGGAAGGCACTCTTGACATCCATTTGATAGACAGTGAAGCCCATGCAGGATGCATAGGCTAGAAAGATCCTTATAGCTTCAATCCTTGCAACTGGTGCAAAGACTTCCTCATAGTCTATCCCCTCCTCTTGTGTATATCCCTGAGCCACTAACCTTGCCTTGTTTCTGACCACAATGCCTCTTTCATCTCTTTTGTTCCTTAGAACCCATCTTGTCCCTATAGGTCTGACATATCTGGGACAATCAACCAGCTCCCAAACATCCTGAATTACAAACTGGTGAAGCTCATCCTACATTGCTTCCACCCAACTTGGTTCTTTGAGAGCATCAAATATTTTCTTGGGTTCCTGTTGTGACAGAAAACAGGCAAACAAACATGCTTGCACAAGAGGGGTATCAACCTTCTTGTGTATATTGGCAATAAACCCACCAAGACCTTGATGAGATCTTCTAGTCTGAACTGGAGTCATAATATCACCAATAATTTGAGAAGTGGGGTGATTCTTCATTGTGGAAGTGAGAACTCCTCCTTCAAAAAGTCTGGTGTCCTCAACCTCATGCTCTATGTTGCCAATATCTTCTTCATCAGACTCTCTTTCATCAACATGAGGATGAACCTCTTCATATATATTGGAAGGTTCACCTTTTTCAAAAATGGAAGAGAAAAGATGTGCAGAATTGTTGTCAACGCCTGAATCTTGTTTGTCAGCGCTTGGGCTAACAACGCTTGAACTGTTGTTGTCAACGTCTGAGCCATCAACGTCTGAATTGGTCTTGTCAGCGCTAGATTTTCCTTTGTCAGCGCCTGAAGGACCATGCATGTTTGTATCTGGTGGTACTTGGAAACCACCATTATCTTTTCCAGCAGCAGCAGCAGCAAAAGCATCTGTCCAAATGGGAATTGTAACATAGTCTTGGATAGGAGATGTCTTTTCTACTTGTGATCCAACTTATTCATGAACCTGAGTACCTGAAACATCAACAACTTGTTCCTCCATAACATTTGAAGTTACCTTCACAATGTCTGGATTAGTGACAGGCATATAATTTAACGTTCTAGATAAAGGTTCCAAGTCAAACAACTAATTAGGACCACTTTCAGGATCACTAGGTTTATTCTCTAAAAACCTAACATGTACTCTTTCAAGTATACGTTTTTCCTCTTTAAGATAAACCCTATATCCCTTTCTCTGCACTGAATACCCCATGAAGTAACCCTCATCACCTTTTGCACTAAATTTCCCTAAGGCATCACTAGTATCTAAAACTACTACATGACAACCAAAAGGTCTGAGAAAACCAATATTAGGTTTTCTTCCCCAAAGTAACTCATAAGGTGTTTTGTTCTGAATTTTGTTAACTAATGCTCTATTTTGAACATAACAAGCTGTATTAACAGCCTCAGCCCAAAAGGCTATAGGAAAGTGAGCATCAGCCAACATTGTTCTGGCTGCTTCGATTAGGGTTCTATATTTCCTCTCAGCAACCCTATTTTGCTGTGGGGTTCTAGCAATACTAAATTGCCTAGTAATTCCTTTCCTGGCACAAAAATCATCTAGCTTCTTTTTCCTAAATTCTCCACCATTATCACTCCTAAGCATTTTAACTTCATTGCCAGACCTCTTCTTAATCTGAGTGATAAAATCAATTAGAATATCAGCTGTGTCACTCTTCATAGCTAGAAAGAATGTCCAAGTAAACCTAGAAAAGTCATCTGTGATGACAAAGCAATATGACTTACCATTCAAACTTTCTATATTGGTTGGACCAAAAAGGTCCATGTGTAACATATGAAGAGGTCTAGAACTAGTATGCACCTGTTTGGACTTGAATGAGACCTTGTGCTGCTTGCCTTTAAGACATGCAACACAAGAGTGGTCATTGTGGAAGGCCTTCTCAGGCAAACCATCAACCAAGCCAAGTCTCACAAGCCTATTTATATTTTTAAAATTTATGTGCCCTAGTCTCTTGTGCCACAAATTACTCTCATCTACTGAGGCTTTAGCATAAAAACAAGACATATTGCTATTCATTCTAATCCCATTTAGATTTACATTATATATGTCTTTATGCCTAGGTGTTCTATACTCAATATATTTCTCATCAGGGATCTTATAATCCTTGCTTAACACCAAACACTCAGTATCAGTAAACAGAACTTTATTTTTGTTATCACAAACTTGTGATACACTAAAAAGGTTGTAATCAAGTTCTTTTACCAAAAATACGTTTTCAAAACGCAAGTTCTTGGTGAGAAGGGTTCCTTTGCCTGTGATAGTACCATATCCGCCTCCAAAGTATACCTTATCACCATCCTTAATGGGAGTGAATTTGGTCAAGTAGTCTTCCTTCCCTGTCATGTGCCTTGAGCATCCACTATCCCAATATCCATAATCATTGACCTGTCTTTGAATACCCTGCACATAAAGAAAACAAATTAGTTTTCTTTGGGAACCCAAGTTCTTAAAAGACTTGGATTCATCTGGTTGTTCAATAAGAACAGACTTAGTTCTCACAACAACCCCATTCTCATCCTTTTGAGGATGAAATACCCAGTTAACCCCAATAGGTTTTGTAATGACCTTTGAAATGTAATTAAATATGTTGTAGGTCATTGAAATCCCATTATCATTAGGGTTTTGATCTTTCTTGGGTATCCATGTTAAGCTTGAAGAAGCTTTAGACCCCTTTCCCTGTGGTTGCAAATATTTAGGTCTGGTCACGTTTCTGTCAGCGTTGGAATTGGTCTTGTCAACGCTGAGATTACCCTTGTCAGCGTTGAACCTAGGGTTTGCTACAGAAACCCATTGTCTATTTGACCAGGTGTTTGTCTTTTGAAATGGTCTTTGTCCATGAGTGTTAGACCCTCTAGTAAAGAATGGGGTCGGTCTAATCACTTGTGGACTTTGCTGCACACAAGGTTTGGGTCTGACAACGTTTGACTTCCTAACAACGTTGACTTTGTTCCTGTCAGCGCTGAAATTGTTCCTGTCAGCGCTGGCTTTGGGAGCGTTGACACACTTGTATGCCAAGTGTGAAAAGCTACCACAAGTGTAAGAAGCTTTTCTAGACACAACCTTAGGTCTAGAAGAGAAGAAGTCTGTTCCATTATTGCTAACTTGGCTCTTGGGTAACCTAGTATTCCTATACATCTCTGCATATTTAATGATAGGTTTTCTATCAGTGTTTGAGCCTAGGTCAACAGCTTTACCAGTGACTGGGTTTGTAACCTTAATGGGAGTTGACTCATTGGGACTTTCAAATAGCAAGCCACCCTTAACAAACAAAGTAGGGTTAGCTTTCTTCCATTCATTCAGGTCAGTCAACTTTTGTTGGTACTCTTCAACTGGAGTGACAACTCTTGGTGGAGGAATGAATTCCTCCTCTTGGAATTCTGGCAAACCAGTCCAAGATAGGTCCTTTTGTTGGACACCATAGAAGTCACCAACTGGTGGTGGAACCAAAGAGTAATCATTCATCCCAATCCCAGTCATGTCCTTAGGATCCCTTTGTTTACCCACACAGTCTCCTAGGGTTTGAGTGGCTCTATCAAATCTTTGAATTTTAAGGCCAACATTATCTTTATTCTTAATGGCCTCATCTAATTTAGCCTGTAACTCACCATTAACCCTTTCCATGATGTTTCTAATATCCATACTAGTATTTAACTCATGTTTTAAGATATTTATTTTATCTTTTAAGTCAAATTCCATTTTCTTGTATTCAGAAACGGTTTTCTCAGTTTGAGTGAGAGCTACTTGGTAATTAGACAGTTTGCACTTTTCAGTACTCACATCACTCATTAATCTTAGCACTTCTTTGTTAAGTTTCTCAGTGTTTAACCTACAACATTTACTACAAAAAGCATCATTGTATACCTCATTATCAGATGAAGAGGAGGAGTTTGCCATGAGAGCATATTCAACATGCTCTTCTTCTTCAACCTCAGCAACCAAAGCTTTATCCTCTTCAACATTCTTAGCCAGAAAGCTCCAATCCCATCCCATACCATCAATTCCTTGAACTGCAACCATGGCTTTGGAATCCTGAGCTTTAACAACTTGACTTGAGGGTTTACCAGCATCAGATCTTCTAGGAGATCTGCATTCCCTCATGAAGTGCCCCATACGATGACAGTTGTAGCATTCAACTTTGGATTTATCAAATCCAGCTGTGTCTTTTGCATTGAAGGTCATCTTCTTCTTAAACCTTCTGTTCCATCTATTTGCTCTTATACTAGCAAGAGCCATGTCCACTTAATGTCCATCTCTTCCAAGTGCTCATCACTTATCTACTCAAGGTCCTCATATGTAATCACTGAACCATTGGGCAAAGAAGCAATATAAGCACATACAGTATCCAAATCTAAACCAACAGGTTTAACTCTTGGGGAGTCACTTTTGAATGTGTCAGCGTCTGAATATGAGACGTTGACAGGACTTGTTCCAGCGCTGACATGTGATGATCCAGTAACTGGATGCATGTAAGAGTCCTTCTGATTGAATTGACCTTCACTATGAGAGAAAAAGGCCATGTTACTGTTGGTAGACTTGCTTCCATGCTCTAAAAGAGTTTCATCTTCCAACAACCTCAGTTTGTTGTAGATGTCATCAAACGTGGAACTCTTGTAAGTATTATTAGCAAGAATAGATCTTGCCTCAATCTTCCATGCCTCACCAAGACTTTTAAGAAAGGCAGCATTAATGTCAACATCACCAAGTTGTGTCCCCATGAAGGATAACTTGCTTGTAATGTCAAGCAATCTGCTTCTCACACTACTCAGTTTCTCATTGGGGTGAGCCTTGAAGACAGCATAATCATGCATAAGTTGCTTTTTCTTCTCTTCCTTAGTGTCTGCATTGCCACCATTTGCAACTTCAAGAGCTTCCCAAAGGTTTTTAGCAGATTCATAGCCTCTATATTTATGCTGGTTCCCTTGTCCCAAAGAGACTTTCAGAATATTTAGGGCTTTCATGTCGACCCTTTTCTTTGCTATGTCATCAGCAGACACAGCTCTACCATCTCCAGGTTTTTCTTTCTTATCCTCTTCAGAACATCCAGCAACAGCTGATCTTTGAGCAATAACATTAGCAATCTTTTGGGCTTTATCGAATGTGTTTCCATATTCAATAATATCCCAGAGTGTGTAGTCATAGATCCCCAGATATTGTTCAAAGTTGAATTTCCACAAATCAAAGTTGGTTGCATCAAGCATGGGAATCTTGATGTTTGGTAAAGCTGAGGAGGAGGAGGTTATTGCTTTAGACATGATGTTGTTAGGGTTTTTGAGAAAATTAAGGTTTTGGTGATTTTTAGGGTTCTTGTGTTCTTTAAGATCAAAAGTTCCTCAACAAGCTCTGATACCACTTGTTGATCCCAAACATAGATCGATTTAGCTTTATGTATACGAGATTAGATCAAGTAATACACTTAGAGAAACCTTTGTATATGCTTATGATAATCTAAGTGTTATGCGGAATTAACACTTAAACAAGAACACACAATGATATAAACAAACTTTCACTTTGATTAATGATATCAAACTTGCTTACAATGAAAGTAGTTTACAAATGAAAACTTATATGAAACATTAACCTAAAGGTCTTCTTTTATAGACATAAGAAGCCTTGTACAATAATCTACGTATCAGCTATTATAGGTAAAGATAAATATAGAAAATACATTGTTGTTCCTATCTTTACTAGAAGTAATCTAGAACACAATAAACGCGTATAGTATATCTTCCCATCAGTGCTTGTCTTCAATGTGTCAACACTTGACTTTATCTTGTCAACGCTTGAGCTGTCAGCGCTTGTTTTGCTCTTGTCAACACTTGTTTTACTCTTGTCAGCGCTCAAGTGATCTGGCCTTAATTTATTCCCAACAGAAAAATACACAGAGAGAATATCTATATAATCTTTTTGGTGCAAAACCTTTGGAAAAGAATTGCTTTTTGTGATTTTTCAATGTTTTTGTATTTTTGAAGAATTTTATATTTTTTAGAGTTTTTGAAAATTTTTAAAGCAAGAAAAATAACGTTCAAAGAACGGATCCCAAAATTCAATGCGTCTCTCACTAGAAACCGTTAATCTTAACGAAAAGAGCCGGCAGCGGCGCCATTTAATACTAGGTTTTTAAGCTCGTATGAAAGTTCGTTGAACCGATCTCTTCGAATTGATTTCCAGTCTAAAGTGCGACTCAATTGTCTTTTGGTAAACAAGAGAATGGTTTGGTTTGGTTATCTAATTAAACTACAAGCAAGTATCAAAATGTCGTTGAACGAAATTAAAGCGTTTAAATATTAAACTAAAAGCTATTTAGCAAAACTTTAAGTAAAACTTTAAAACTTAAAAACATGTTCTATCGGAATATTGCAACTCATTTCTATCGGAATGCACGAAGTCATAACCATCGGAATATAACTAAAACAAGCCATCAGAATAATCCATGCGCAGGTCCATCGGAATACCAATCTGAATACCCATCGGAATGTAAAATGCAATTCTGTCGGAATATGGTCTATCGGAATGTTTTAGATCGCAATGTTTCAGATCGGAATAACCAAAATACCTTTGTCGCAAAGTGGTTCTGATCGGAAAGTTGTAAAGTAAATTTGGGCAGAGTTTTGTCTTAACAAGGACCTTAGTCCCGTCGGAATGTGCGATCGCAATGAGCGATCGCAATCCCAAATCGGAATAAGGGGGAAATGACCAATCGATCGCAAAGTAGAACCCTAATGGGTTATTGCGATCAAAACAAGTAAACCGTCGGAATGTGTAGAATCCCCAAGATTGCGATGGAAGCAATGTTAATCCGAAATTGGTGGCAACCTTAAAACTCAATAAGCACAATCAATAAGCTCACTCATTCGAAACTTAAACAACTCAAAAAGCTTAAATTTGACAACTTGTAAAACATAAAAGATTATAAACTTTATGAAATGAACTTTAAAATGACTAAAACCTTAGAGAAATCCGAAAATCAATAATCTAAAACTTGAAATAAGCCAATAAGCATAGGGAGCTTATAGCTTATGCGTGTAAGAGCTTATGTGTAAACCAAGATGATTAATTCTTTAATCACGAAATCATCAAATAATACGAATGAAGTATGCAATTCGGATCAAAGATAAAGTAAACCAAGAAATGTAGAAGGAGATTAAAGAACACAAAGCTTAAACTCAAACTTTTGATTGAAGAAACTCAAATACAAAGATTAATGAAAGCTTAAAAGAAAGGAAAGATGAAAAACTTAGTGAGAGAAAGTTTAGAACTTTCTCTCTCTAAAAACTAGAAAGAAAACTTAAAAATAAAAACTAGCTAACTCCCCTCCTAATGTGATTAGGAGGGTATTTATAGGGACATGGGAAGTGCATGTGTGGTGCTTCCTTCTTTCTTTTCTTCTTGACTCGATTTAATTCTTTGTCTTTTCTCGACGTAGTCTCGGGATTCGAACTTGTCTTAATAATTTTCTTCTTTAATTTAGACTTAAGTTCTTCGACTTCATTAAACTTCCGTCTTTAGACTTTTTCTTTGATAAATCTTCAGAATAGGTCTTGGACATCCGTTCTTTAAGCACTCTTGATCTCTTGACTTCGTCTTTTCTCGTTTTTCTTCGATAAAAGCCCGTGAAAGCCCGTGTTTTCTTCCTTTTTCATCTTTTGGTCCTAAAACACAATAAAAACACAAACCACGCATAATTCCGGCTTTTACGACATAAAATACACGTTTTGGTCTTGTTATTATTGGAAATAAGTGGTAAAAGGATAAGTGTTTTCACACTTATTAGTCAAGAACTCCCTTCACACTACGTATTTTGAGGAATAAAATACTAACCACACTATTGCACAAGTAGTTGATAAATGGTTACAACAATGGTGATTGTATAGATAGCTTTTAATATAATCACATAAGTAAACTTTGAAGGATCAAAGCTTGGATAGATATTTCTTGTTGATGATCTTCAAAGAGAGTAAGATCCATATAACAAGATACAAGAATAAGAATGAGAATAAGGGTCAGAATGTTAAAGAAGATAATCATATATTTAGAGAGATTATGGAGAAGAGGGGTGAGTGATTAAGCTTCGAGGAGGCTTGGTATTTATAGGCACCAAGGTCAGTTGATCACGAGCCTATGGACATTGAATTGGGTCCGTCCGGGATGACTTTGGTTTATCCATAAATACCAAATCTTTTAACCAAGATTATACTTAAAGTCATAAGTAGGCTTATGTTTGACTTTTAGGACCAGGTTTAGGAGAGTGTACAAGTACCATATTTGTATTTGTAAGTTTATACAAAATCACATAAGTGTAGGAAATACATTTGGTAATGTGAGAAACATAAAAGCAATAATCTCGAAGCTTTAGTGTTGTGTTCAATACAAGCTTACAAATAGATTTGATGTTTTGTCGTAAACAAAATCTAAGAGGAATTAAAAATATAAATTGTTTTTAGGCGATATTTGTATTAATAGTAAATTACATCGTTCATCCTTGTGGTTTGGGCCAAATCCCTAATTGAGTCGCTATCTTTTTTTATTGCCCAGTTGATCCTTATAATGAAACAAAGTAACACCGTTAATCCCCATCGCTCAATTCAGTTATCTTTACATGTTACCTCAAGTCATGTGCAATGCACATGAGGGTATAATAGTCTTTTACACGTTCTTTTGGCAAAATCAATGGAAAAAAATTACTTCTATATCCATTACTACGACCACGAGCATATCTTTTACACATTCTTTTACATCACCAACATCATCATTACAAAACTCTATATTTATTTTGAAGAATTAAAATGATACAAAACCCCTAACCCCGGTAAACTTATCACCGTAACCCATTAAAATATAAAAAACAAACCCCAATATCATTTTTTATCTCACTCAAATTAGCATAAAAATAAGAGCAAATATAAATGATTTAGTGTGTATTTCTTTTGGTACATCGTCGTGTTTATTTTCCCACGAGGTAAATTTAGTTTTTAGAGAAGATAATGGATCGAAGTGGATATGGTCGTACATATCTGGGTTGCGTTTGGGTTCAATTTCGGGTCGAGTACACCACCACCAGAAATCGTCATATCCATTTACATACGATTTTTCAAGGAAGACCATGGATCAAAGTGGATATTATGGTACAAATCTAGATTTGCGTATGGTTTGAAGTAAAAGAGAAGGCGATACAAATCTGGTCATCACCACGGTCGAAGTGGATATGACAATCGTTGGTAGTGTGATGATGCAAGTGATATTTGAGATTGATGGTCTGAATTTGTGGTTGGATAATCTCGTGGTGGTGTTAGTCGGAGTGGATGCATCGGCAAACGGCAGTGCCTGGATAGAGTAGACCCATGGTGGTGGTTTTAATGACAAATTTTGTAGGAGAAGACTGTTAGATAGATTGAAGATGTTAGATTGATAATGATGAGATTTAGAAGTGTTTATATTCATGTCTTATAAGCTGTTAGATCGATAATTATCTGATCTTGTTTTAGAAATAGATGAAGTGTTGTGCACGTAGGTGATAGTAAAAGTTACTAGTATTGTTTTTAATTGATTTGGTCAAAAGAATGTGTAAAAGACTACTATATCCTCATGTGCAAGGCACATATAGTCAAATAACGAGAAAAGATAACGTGATTGTACAATAAGGACAAACGGTGTTACTTAGTTTCATTATAAGGATCAATTGAGCAATAAAAAAGACAATGACTTAATTAGGGATTTGACCCAAACCATAGGGACAAACGGTGTAATTTACTGTTGTATTAACAATCTCCCTTTTGTTGAAGACAAACTATAAACTTATTTTTAAGTTGTGATTATAAACAACACATAAGTTTTATAAATATGTTTTATATTTCTCTTCTCCCATTTTTTGTCAAAAATAAAAAGGGCAAGGATGGAAAATGCATTTTAGAGAGAGATTTAGAATTTAAAGAAGTTAAATTTGAAATCTAGATATGAAATGGTTTTTCTATATGCCCCCCCCCCCCCCTCGATTGATACTTCCCTTAAGCGAGAGAACCGAGAGCAACATGAATTACGAAAATCCTACAAAACCAAGGTTAGAAGAGATAGATAAGGTAGACGATACAAGAGAATTACATATGTTTAAGACCCAACACATAATCTTGAACAATATTACAACAAGTAGCATGATATTGAATTTACAAATACATGCAATCATAAGAATAGAGAAGCATGTGCATATGTTCCATTTGGTAGATACTACCCTTTGGTTCATACACCCCCTAAATGAGAGAACCGAGGAGTTGTATGTGGAATCCTGCAAAAGATGTTACGTAATGGTGTAAGAAATACATATAAGATACAATACAAGTCGATAGATCATACATCAAGACATGGTTAAAAGTTAGATGCATATAAGATATTGATTTAATCACCACTCATGAGAAACATTCATTCATTAACTTGTCTAGAGTAAAATTACAGCTCGTGGGTGTGGAACATTCGAACAAACGAATTAAAATTACAAAAGAAAGAAAAAGAAAATAAGACTGCAGTACCCACGGGCCCAACTCATATGGCGGCGGACTCAGTTGACTTGGGTCCGCAGGGTCTGTTAACACCCGGGACAGACAAAAAAGAAAGGAATGCAAGAAAAGAAACATGGAATCCAAAGAAGTCAACTCCTACTAAGAAATAGGATGAAGGAGGGCATTGATACCCTCAAGGATGTTTATTAGAATAAACCTCACCTCCTCACGGAAATCGGCGATGAGGTGTTGGGTGTAGCAACAATGGTTGCACACATGAGGGTGAGAGGTTTAAGGAATGTCATGGTGGTGGTGGTGGTATAGGTCCTACAAAGGATTGAAGGCGTTGTTTCTCATGAATATGCATATTCACTATGTCGGTGAATGCATAAGGGCGGTCAAGTTCATCTTGGTGATGTTGGTGAGTTTAGGTAGGAGGAATACTTGTAAATGAGAATGACGAAGGTGAGTATGGTGAGGGAGGCTCTATGGAAGGTGGGTTACTCCATAGAGAATCATCCAATCCCATGAAGAAAGGAATGTATGGGGAGTCACCCGATGGAAATGAAAGATTGTCCATGATGGATTGGATATTTGGTGAAAGGAGTGTTTGGGATGGTGATGAGAGTGTTTGTGGTGGTGCTTGAGAGCAAGGAGGAACGTCCACAAGGTTTTCTAAGTATGGATGAGGGGAGGTATGTGGTGTTGAAAACAACTCCATAAGTTGGAGTTTGGTGGTTCTTGATGGAGGTGTGGAAATAATGGTAGGAACGGGTGGTAAAACAAAAAATAATGATGATGAGAAATATTTGATTACTTGATGTCTATATCAACATAATATATGTGTTATGACGGTTAAAGTTTTGAATGATAGGGTTTCGTGGATAAAAAGCTAATTAAATAAAACAATAAAGCGAAAATAAAGAAATCTCTTTGGATAGTCGATGACAAAAGGACAACTATATTGCGGTGAGTTGAACTTGAAGATCTAATACCATGAAAATAACAAAAAAAATATATATCGTTAATTATGTTTTTCGATCATTACATAAAATGATTACATGTATATTTATAATAAACATATAGATTATTTATAAGCAAATCACAATTGCACGGGCGGATTTACATAAAGGCAAAGTATTCACGTAGATACGTGTTGAAAACTTTTAGTAGTATAAATTTTTTTGATTTTTTTCACGAATACTTATAAAATACATTGAAAATTTATAAATTCATATTCGTAAAAATATGGTAATAGCATGGGGGTGCATGCTCTAATCTAACTTATTATTGTCGAAAAGAAAGAAAGAAAATATAACTGATGCTTTTGAGTATGTTGGCTAAAGAAAGAAGAAATGGTTCAAAAGTAGGTTATGTAGTGTTTATAAAACGCATGTATTTTATTAGCCCATCTAATATGTAAAGTTTTGGTTCTGAGTTTGGACCCTATTATACACAAAGCCCAGTCTATTCAGAATTATAAATTCACATATGTGTACTTTTGATACCTTCTCTATATATAAGTGTTTTATTTTTTTACTTTGGGCTTAACTTATATAATTAAAGACAAAAGCTATTTTGTATTTTTGTTTTATTACATATCAAGATATCAGTTTTAGACATTTATTATTTAAGATTAAAAAATACGGAAGGATTATTTTGCCTATGGTTATAAATAGTGTGAGACGTAGCGTGACGACATGTTTAAACTACACGTTTTATCGACTAAGGTGAAGTTTTAGCATTTTTAAAACATTGCTTATGGCGGCATAACATATAAAAATATTTATTTCTTTTATCATATTTTAAATATTTTATATTGAGTTCACAATAAGTGTTGTATATAATAAATAAAGTTAGAATACTCTCTTTATATGTAATAATATTGAGGTTGAATTTAAAAATCACTGCATCTCATTTCGTAATGCGCCTTAATTATTGCGTAGCATGTAGGTCGCACCTTAAGCTTTAGCGCGCCTTAAGGCGGGCTTTAGCGGGCTATTTAGAACCATGTTTTTGCCACCATGTCTAAAAGTTATAAAAAACGACGAAAGGACGTAAATATGATAAAAACGGGTTATCACTAGTGTTAAAAGTAATGAAATATCACTAGTGATAAGATAATAAATTATCACTAATAGTAATATTTTACAAGTATAGTTAGTATGTAATATCAACAATGATATTTTATTATTTTATTACTAGTGGTATTTCATTACTTTCCCTAGTGAAATATCACCAGTGATAAATCATAATTCGTTATATTTATAACTTTAGCGCTTTTGTTATTTTTTACAACTTTTAAACATTTTTACAAAAATACTCCTTTTATGTTTTTTCAATTCTAAGTTAATCTCCACTATTCTTTTAACGGTAAATTTATCTCCACTATTATATTAAAAAGCAAATGAAAAATAACAATTAACACCTTAATATACAATAAAAAAACAAAAAGGCAAAATGACTCATTTCTATAATCAACATGTTTTAGATTTAAATAGTGAGATATTAATAATATTTCTCAGTTTAATACAAACTCTTTCATCTTCTTGGATGTATCGGTTTTACGCTCAATTTTCATATGATCCCGATCATCTATCACCCATGCTTGTGACACGGTGAACGTTGTAATTGTTCTTACTATCTAGTTTTTTGCCGGGTTTTTTTATATATGAATTTGTCACCAATTAATAGAGTAATTTTTTAACTAGAATATGTAATAACTTCAAATTATATGATATCAGATTTTGGTCCAAATGTGGATTTTATAATTCATGTATACATAAAAGGCGAATTCAAAATATGGATATAACTTATTGGTCTGTTTAGACAGATACCTAACTAGGTTTTCCCCTGGCAGCCAACAAGTTGGTCAAAATTTGGGCATGTTTCCAACCACCCAATTTTCCTTTACCTAATAAACTCCACATTTCAACAAACACAAACATATATTATGTGTGCATTATGGATGGATGTTACCAAGTCTCCCTTTCACCACTTCTTTAATATGTAAGCAATGATGTTTTAAAGATTTTTCAAAGTTGCTTAGTGGCAATCATTGGTCATATTACAAACCAATAAGCTAAAAAATTATTTTCCAAGGCATTATTAATTATGAATCTTATATTAGTGATATACGTAGATACTTTATATTAAAGTTTATCTATTAATTCACTTAACGAATCAAAACCTGGTGAATCAACCAACACTCGAGTGTGACATATATTAAGAAAAATCAAAAACTAAAGTAATGATGCTTCATGTTTGTCTTTTCCCTTTTTATCTATTCTGTTTTGATTGCTTGGTTTATTTTATGTATTAATACTTAGCTTTTTAGATACAAACAAATCAATGATATGATGCTTCCTATCTAATCTCTACCCTTATCCTTTAATTTCTCCAAGTTGGTGGAATTAATGATAACATTGTTAGGTTTAACAATTGAAAGAAAAAAGGTATTTTCGTGACTTGCTTAATTTGGGGGTGTGCATTAGGTTTAAATCAACAACAATAAACAATTCAAAACTCCAACTAGCATAAACCTGATCAATTTATAAATACCACAGTGGTTGAAATCTACCTAAATAAAGAAAACAAGGTCGAGGCTGAAAAACCAAGTAAGAGTAGTTTGGTCTGTTCTTTGATTTTGTCAGACGCGAGACTTGCATACTCAGTCGTACTTACAAAAAGGTATCGAAAAAGTTTTTTTTTTTTTTTTAAATTAAAATAAGTAAGTTAAAGTTGAGAGTGACGATAATATGAGTAGAAGTCCATGATAAGAATGGGACAGCAGGCAGGCAACATTGGTCGGACGGCCATAAACTACGGACCCAATAAAAGCAAAAAAATAATAAAATCTTAAATTCAAAGCCACCATGATTGCCAACAAACATCTACGTACCATAATCATCAATTAAATTCTATAGAATCTAATCCAAAAATCATTGAATGGGGTCCCATTATGTCACCTATGACATGTGTTCTTTTTCCATTGGCTAATTCTTTGTTTTCTTCTTCTGTGTTCTAACTAATTCTTCAGTCACCCTATGTAATACGGCATTCTTCTCACTGAACATTTCAATCCTTAATTTCTAAGACAAATTCGAACGGTTTTTTTTGTAAACACAATCTAAACGACTATGCTGCTTTTATGCATGTATATATATATATTATCATACACGTTGATAACCGACAAAACTGATCGATTCACAACTGACACGTCCGATCTAGGTCGAAAGACGACGTATGGATAACATTGTTTAGACGACTAAGCGTTTTGAATGAGAGCATCCATCTAAGTTACGAGAACTTGACCATTATCTAGGGATATTAAACACCATATTAACATATGTGACAATAATTCTCGAATAATATTAGTGAGCAGTTTGATCACGCACAATTAGATTCTAGACTTCAAATCAGCCAATCATAATGATTGGAAAGTGCTTGTAGAGTTGTAGTTTACATACTTTTTCATTTATTCTTTTCTTTTTTATAAACTTTTTCAGCTAAAATATATTATTTCAAAACAATTAAGTATTAAGATGCATGTGATTTATATATCTTCGTCCGTTACATTCACAAATAACTTCCTATTAGAAAGAAACACATATAATTACTACAAATTCACATAAATAACTAAAACTTCTTGCTTTCATGACCCTTGATTCAAAGATTATCAGAAATGGACCAGACAACGCTCGAAATATCCTGATCATCATACACATCATCATTATATGGGTCATAATCATCATCAACATTCTTATTTGAATCATTTCATTGTTCCCACAGACTATTTAGTCTCATATTTGACGTTTAGAAGCAAAAAAAAATTGTCATGTCATTATCGACAAGTTCAACTACATCCTCCTCATTAATCTCACCTGAAATATCATCCCTTTTCCTAGGAATAGGTTCCCATGATCATCCACAAGAGTAAATTTCTTTTCATCAATCTTCTTTTCAATCTTGTGAATTTCTCAAAAATCAGAGTGTAATTAGCATCCACGCAAGGAGTACCATCCTCAAACATAAATCCACCATAAAAATCATCCAAACCAACCGATTTAGAGATCCTATCATTCGTACCCAGATCATCATCAATTTCAACAGAATTAAGTGAATCAAAAGAATTTGAGTGACTAACTTCTTTACTAGGAGTAAGCTTGGTACTAGACCTAGAAGAAGCTTGCTTCTTCCTACCACTTGAAATTGTATGCTTCTTGCCAACCATTCGATATTTATGAGTAACCTTGGGACCAACTAGTTTAAAATTCACTCTATGACCAACCGGTACACCTGTAGCTACTTGCTTCTGCATGTTCACATCCATTACACTAATGGATCTCGTAGCCTTGGGGTAATCCTCAAATGTATAGACAAAAATCTTACATCTCAAACATCTAGGGGGTTTCCATTCATATTCTACACGAATGGTTCCTAAATAAAAACCCTCAACTTTTAGTTTAGGCATAGCCACCACATAGTATAATTTAACTCTACATACGTAGGCAGATCCATCATTTCTCTAGCATAACTTGATCTACCCCATGATTTCAAACACATTTCAGCCATAGAGGAATCAAGCATCACAAGAGTACCAAGTTTAGTAGCAATTGCACTAAGACCATTTTTACTAAATGCCGTCATAGGAACACCATGAAGTTTCACCCAAACTGCAATCTTACTGACATCCTCTTTCAACATATTCACATTCGGATCTCATTTATTAAGGATAATTATGTTATTACAAATAAGTCATAGACTATTTTCAAGCATAGTGTTCATACCACCCATAGAGTTAAATTGGAAGAAAATAACTCGGTCGATGAGTTAAGCATTAATTTAACTAATCCAAATTAACTCCAAGTATTCTTTACATAATTCGCAAACGAGGTATGCCACCCTTTTTCCAAAAAGAGACCACAAAACCAAATGATTAAACTTTCACTGGTAATTCGAATAGAATCAAGCAGAACTGTCACCTCACCCTCATTCATTGTCGGTGTAGCAAAGGTGCGAAAGTTAAGGATCTCTCGACTGTTTTGTTTATGAACATATTTACAAAAGATGTCCTCGTAGGATTAGGGGTACAACTCGGGTCTGCTCCTTGTCAGCATCCATTATACCCGAATCACTAGAAACATGAACTCTACCTATTGGTGTCGCACCAGTATTTTGTAGCTATGTCCACAACATTCATAACAACATGATCTTCACCCAAACATTCACCTGAACTAGTCACATTATGTGTAACCGGTTTTGACGTCATACCACTAGCATCCTTGTAATTATCACCTACACCCTTCTTCTCTTTAACACGAGTACCACTCCCCCACCAAGATTTACTAAAAAACCTAATCACAACAAATCAAACAAACTTAAACATGTACGAAACAACCAAGAATACCAAGCAAGTACGTCTTGCAATTCAAAAAGGTCGACCAAATATAGATCGAGCACAGTTTAGGGATTAACACGAGAGTTATAATCCTTGACTGAACAAGAGTTAAAAGTTCAGACTGAGGATCGAGTAGGAATTAATGGAGGTAGGGTTTTTTTTGTCGATTGTTAGGGTATCGTAAGCTGGGGAGTTATTTTCCAAATATTTAAGTGAAAATTTTATATTTACCTTTTTAAACTTGCATAATATCATATTTTCCCGAAATATAAGTTTTCAATGCATAATGTACAATAGTGTTTAAGCATGTTTTAAGTAAATATGATATTACGTAAGTTTTAATAAGTATACACGAAGTTTCCGCAATATTTAAATAACAATGCATATTACTACTCCCTCTACAAATTTTACAAAGAGCATAAAGCCGCATGAAAACCACTAGCTTAGGATTATACAAAACTTATAATCATAGCTACACCTAATACATATGGTTCATGATCATCAGGTCAATCATAATGATAACGTTGGGTTTGTTTGACAATATTTGTCACAAAAGATAAATAATATATCATTCTACAAGTTCTTATTTACAGAGTTACTCAAAAAATTCTCACATGTGTTTAGATGTAAACAGATAATGAGTAAAAAAACTAATATATTATTGCGCGTGTAGTAGGATATTATAGAAGGATATAACAATACTTTAAACATAACAAATTAAGTATGCGTAAATTTAGATATATAGCATTTTCATTTAAGAAATGGTTCTAATTGGTAGAAGCTAAAAGTAAACTTTGTATTTATAATGAGGATTACAATGGCTGCGCCTTCCGGTGGTACACTTTTAAAGACATGTGTCTTTTCAAATTCATTTCTCAAGATAATAAGAAGTTTTCAAAATCAAAATTCACTAACACTTACATCCCGCAAAAATTGATTAAATTATAATCATTACATATACAAAAACAAAATTACATGTAATATAGAGCCTTAAAGTTTTGGATCAACTCATTTAGAATACAAAAGTACAATAAATAAAATTTGAACAAACGAACGCAAATAATATTCGTACATCAAACATCACAAAACAAACCAAACTTTACAAACAAATTATATGTGCTTAGAGTACCTTTCAAATATATTGCATCTAGATTGATTACGACTCAAGAAAAGCCCTGACTTGGGATGTTACACGATCAAACAATATACAACCGTTCAGGGTCTCCTACTTCTGTGAATAGATGTAACACATTTTCCTTTTCAGATTTCAACTTTTTTGTTTTTATGCAGGCTATAAATGTTTTTATGTAAGTATACTTGGTAATAAATTTTGAAAGTTTATTTGTTCAAAAATGATAACCTTTTTTGTCTTTTTCAAAAGTTTATGATAATATAGTATGTTGAATTTGGCATCAGAGATGTGTTTTTTTGGTAAAGGATTTTCTCGGTAAGTTTTATTACTCTAAAAATCAGCTAAGTACAAATGATGTAGGTGAATCCTACATCTCCGTCAGTTACATAGGCAAACAACTTTATACTAGGAAGAAACAATAAAATTACTACAAAATCACATAACACATAATGAAGACTAAACCTTCTTGCTTCTACGGACACTGAATCTAAGATTACCAGCAATAGACTGAACACCGTCCGGAATATGTTGATCATCTATCATCATCATATGGGTCATAATCATCAACAACATTCTTATAAAAATCATTTCATTGTTTCCACAGACTATTAGTCTCATATCCCATATCTGACATTTTAGAAACAAGAAAATTTTCCATATCATTAGTCACGGGTTGAACTACATCTTCCTCATTAATCTCACTTGAAATATCACCCATTTTCCTAGTAACTGGGTTCCCTTTATCATCCACAAGGGTAAATTTCCCTTCAACAATCTTCTTTTCAATCTTGTCATTTTTCTCAATAATCGAAGTGTGACTAGCATCCAAACTAAGAGTACCATCCTCAGATATAAATCTACCCAAAAAATCATCCAAACCAACCGACTTAGAAGTTCCCCATTCGTACCCAAATCATCATCATTTTAAACAGAGTTAAGTACAACAAAAGAATTTGAGTTACTAACCTCTTTACTTGGAGTAACCTTTGTACTAGACCTAAAAAAACCTTGCTTTTTCCTACTACTTGAACTAGTATACTTCTTGCCAACCAATCAATATTCATGAGTAACTTTAGAACCAACCAGTTTAAAGTTTATCATAGGACCAACTAGTACATCCGTAGCTACTTGATTAGGCTTGTTCACATTCATTACAATAGTGTATCTAGACTTAAGGCAATCATCAAACACATGGCCAAAAATCTTAAAATCGAGCATCTAAGGGTTTTAATCCATATTCTACACGGATAGTGCTTAAATAAAAACCTTTGCCTTTTAGTTTTGGCATACCTACCACAATAGTATTTTTTAACTCTACATCCACGCGCAACTCAATCATTTCTCTAGCATAACTCGATCTATCCCATGATTTTAAAAACATTTTGGTTGTATAGGAATCAAGCATCAAAGGCGTACCAAGTTTTGTATCAATTTTACTAAGAACATCTTCACTAAATGCACTCATGGGAACACAATGAAGCTTCACCTAAATCGTACTTTTACCGACTTCCGTCCCATTTATTAAGAATAATTGAGTTATTACAAATAAACCAGGACCACTTTCAAGCATAGCGCTAATATCATCCATAGAGTTAAATTGGAAGAAAACAACTCGATCGACGAGTTAAGCATTGATTTAACTCATCCAAATTTACTTCAAGTATTCTTAATATAATTCACAACAACAGGGTATGCTACCTTTTTTCCCAAAAATAAACCATAAACCAAATTGACTAAACTTTTAGTAGTAGTTCAAATAGAATCCAACGGAAGTGTCACCTCACCCCATTCACTGTTGGTGTAACAAAGATGGAAAATTAAGACCCTATCGACTCTTTTCTTTAATAAACAAATTCGAAAAAGACGCCCCATGGGATCATGGGTACTACTCGGTGTCTGCTCCTTGTTAACATCCATTATACCTGAATCACTAGGAGAATGACCCACAAAATCATGAAGATCTTATTAATCATAGGCAAGAATGAAAGATAAGCGAGAAGCACACAATAAAAAAACTCGATCAACAAACGTGGTATAAACTAGAGATTGATCGAATTCAAAATCAAGACACCCTAAAAAACTATTTGGGAGAAAGAAGCAACCCTATGATCAAAAAGCCAATCGACATAGATGTAAATGAATACAAAAAGTATTAACCAAATCAGAAACAAGGATTAAATCATTATGAAGCAGATCGATAGGAAAATATATTTCAGGTTTGGAAGAGATGAATCGGCAAAATCGTTTTTTAGGGTTTCGGGACGGAGCCGCTATAACTCTTAGTTGCATCGGAGATGTGTTCATAGTGCACAAAGTATGCCTTTCAATCGAGAATACAATATATCGTATCATTTGTAGGTAAAGAATATTTGGGGCCCGATATCTAAGTGTTTCTCAAGTGTTTAAATTATTAGGTTATGAAATCCCGTAGGTTATGATAATTATTCATGCACTTTATGTAGAGATTACATCATTGAAACCCTAAAAAACCTTATGCCCACAGATCGGACTTGTGCCTATGTATTTTCTAACACTCCCTCGCAGTTCGAGCAGCAAAATCGCGTAAACTTAGACTAAAGAAGAAAACTAAGAAACAAAAATAAAACAGGATAATTCAAATTATCATAATAAAAGTCGTCTCGACACTTGATACCCAATATTCGATACCAACAATGTCGTCTCGGTACTTGATACCCTAGATTCGACACCAACAAAAGTCGTCTCAGGTCTTGATACCCTAGATTCGACTCCAACAAAAGTCGTTTCGTGACTTGATACCCTAGATTCGACACCAAAAAAATTCGTCTAAGGACTTGATACCCAAGATTCGATACCAACATTCGGGACTTGATACCCTAGATTAGACACTTACAAAAGTCATCCTCGAGAATTGATACCCTCGATTCGACACCAACAAAAGTATTCTCGAAAATTAATACCTTGTATTCAACATAAAATAAAAATAAAATAAACATTATTAATTTTTTAAAAGTAAATTAATAACAGATAAAATAAATAAAATAAATAAGGCACCATGATGCAACTTTGCTTTATTTTTCTCTGTCGTCATTCGTCCTTATGGTATTTGCCTTGTAAATTTTCATCTGACACATCATGTTCACCCTGGTACTTAATTTTATATTTCTTTTTTTCAATCAAGAACGATAGGGATCATTATTAATTCGGAGGGTTTAAGATTTCTAGATTTTGGTATGGTGATAATAAATGATGCAAGAATCTTTTTTATCGATAGTATTGGTTTATGGTTAGGAATGGGGTAGAATTTTAGGATCGGTTGTTTTTTTAAGGTTAGGGTTGGTCTTTGATATCATGTTAGTCTATGAAAATTAATCTCATAAGTTATGATTATTATTCATGCACTTTATATAAAGATTACATGACCCTAAGCTCATAGACCGAGATTAGGTCTATTCATTCTCTAACATGAATAACATGACTGTTAATGTTCAGAAAATCTAGGAAAATCTAAGAAAATCTAGGACATATTATAGCCGCGTATAAGCACGTAAAGTTCAAATAATATGTTCCCAAAACCATCTCAGTGCTAAGTAGGGGCGGATTTTAGTAGAGATGGGGAGGACCCCGACCCCTTGAAAGATCATAACTTGTAGTATAAATATTATACATTTTGTTCAAAAGTTATTGTTAATTTTTTATTTTGATATATAAAAAATAACTAGGTCTTTCAAAATAAATGCTCAAGATCCGCCACTGATACTAAGATTAGTAGTATTTGAACACAAAATAGCACAAGTTAATTAAGATTACTCGTTGATAAGAAATCAACGAGTGTTGCATAAAGCTCTACTAGAAACTAGCTTTAAGGACGCCGAAGACCATCAGAATATACATTTTACCTCGTTGATGCGGCGTAAACAAGTAGAGTATGAAAGTTTATGGACATAAAATTAATAATCGTATGATAGGATCGAACTCGGGATTACGGGATTGCACACAATACGTAAAGGGTTAATTTTATTTAATAAATGTATTTAATATATTTATTAAATTGAACCGAAGCTTAACTAACGATCGTTAAATAAATTAAGAGTTAAGTTAAACGATCGTTATGGAATTAAATAGAAGAAAAGAAGGAGACGGAAAATTCCGGAAGCCACCTTTGGGTGGGCTTAGGCCCGGGGCTACAAGGGCAAAAGGAGAAGAAAGAAAAGATTTTCTTTCCTAAACTGTTTAGTTTTTCTAGCCTATATAAACAACCCTTAGCCCTCATAATTTTTCCCATCCCTCTCTCTTCTTTCCTGCGATCAAACCAAAAGGCAAACACCTTTTTTAGGGTTCCTTTTAACCTCTTGGTTTTTATTTCTTGAATCTAGTCCTAGCCCCTCTCTAGGGTTGTTGGGTAGATTATTCCACAAGCGTAGAAGCTTCGTTTATACGTGATAGACTCACGGTTAGCCTATCGCATTACGTGTGTACAAGGGCGTAATATAGTTTTACTTTAAACTATATCTTGGCACCGTTCTTCATAAACCCTAATTGTTGATTCAATTGGTGATCTTGTGGATCTTCGCTAGGATAAAGGTATGTAATCTAATTCGATTAATTATAATTGTGTTATTATGATCTTGCTAAATCACTTCCGCTATTACGTGCTTTGATCTTTGCTTATGATTATATAACTGTTATGAACTTCATAAACCATCAGTGGCATCGAGAGCCGTTTTAACATGTTATAATTATCGAGATCTAAAGTGTTTTTTTAACTAATGATGATTTGAATTAAACTTACATGTTATTTTTTAGGTTTTAACAAAATTAGGGTTTTGTTTTTTATGTTTTTAAAAGAAATTGGCCTAGCCAAATTTTTTATTAAAAAAATTGTAAACCCTAAAATTACATGGTATAATCTTTAAATGTTTGCATGGATTAATTGTTATGTCATGTATGGTTACAATCCGTAGTATTTTAATTATTAAGAGTATGTGGGAGATCCGTGAACATGCATATTTTTTCACGGATCATATGATTTTATATGCTATTTGCTTTATTTGATTCAAAGGTTTTAAAATTAGGGAAGACTTTTATGTTTATAAAAACCTTAGATTTGATGTTCTTTGAATAAATTGTTATGCATGTGGCTATTTCATTTAGTTTTTTTTGTACCTACTTGTTTTCATGCGTTTTTTTGTATGTTGTAAATAAGGGTAATTTTTCCTAGAAAAATATGGACTAAATCATAATTATAATAATGAATTATTTTGAGATCTAAATTACATAAAATTGCGTTGATTGATAGTTTGCAATGATAATTTAACGGCCTACTCCTTTTTGACAAACTATAAAGTGGGTATAACGCACCGCTGGTCTTGTACCCGGTTAAGAAAGGAGGTGTTATGTCATTAGTCGCTGACCGAATTCTCAGCTCGCCTGTGCGTCAAAATTGAAATTACCTACGATTATCTTTTGCATTATATCTTAAGGTTGATTTGCCGCAAATTCACATCCGAAACACAATGAATAAGGTTATTGCTTTGTGCTTTAGCTGAGTTCTAGAAAAAGTACGTTGTGAATTGTTGTGGGTAAAGTCTTTAAGTGGTTTAACCAATACCTCAACTTGTGATTTATGGCGAAATTTTTGACTCACCAAAAGGTTTACTAAAAGTTTTATTAAACTAGTGCTATGGAGATGAATGCATGCTTCACCATACATGATTTTGACACAAAAATCAATACCCTTAAATTTAAGTCTTATGCCATCTATTTGACGAACACTTGAAGTTACAATTGTCGTCATATGAGATTTTGGACGATGTTGTAATGGAGAGAAAACTTCATGACTGAATAAGATTACACATGAATGTTTTACGTTCTTTAGATTAGTCGACTTGATTGAGTTACTCAGTGAGATCTGGAAACTTAAGGCATAAAGTAGGGATGAAACATGTTTACGATGCAAAATGGCTTTTGGCAACGTAAATCCTTAAAATATCTAGAAATTGCAAATTTGTTTGTCAATTATTGTTCGACAAGTTACCGTGTTGAATACATTTGTCACTAGCAGATCAACTAATGTGATAAGTTTATGTCAATATGGATTCTAGTTTCAAGAAAATAATATGGTTTTTTTTATTACCGGGGTTATTTTATTTTCTTGAATGGTATTATCAAAAATACTAATATTTGAACTTATTTATGTAGAAATGGCTCAAATGGAAAACAATATGACTATAAGTTATGCGTTCAAAGGTTTCTTTGATCGTCCTGAACTTACTTACCTAAACTTCAATGATTGGTATCGCTCACTAAGAATTGTCTTGAGAGTAGAGGGTACTATCGATATCTTGACTACTCCTTATCCGGAGGATCTTGCTGAAGGAGCATCCGATGCGCAAAGGCTTGAACACACTACTAATGTTAAGAAGCACTCTGAGGTGGCTGCTTTAATGTTAGGGAAAATGGCTCCTCCACTTCAACAGAAGTATGGCTATTTTCACCAAAGTGAATGCTTGATGAGCTCAAGGCTATGTTCGAAAAGCCGCAAGCTGTGGAAATCTACGACTTGGTATATGCTTTGCATAGTTGCAAGCAAGCTCCTGGAAAGTCTGTAAGTGCCCATTATATGGAAATCAGGGGTTATATGGAACAACTCATTGCACTAGGACAACCCTATGATCATAATTAGCTATCAACTTGATCAATAGGTCCCTTAACAAGGACATCAATGATTTTGTTCGAAACTATAATATGCATTTCATGGGGAAGACAGTTATTGATTTGCATGTAATGCTCATTGACTATGAAAAGGGTTAAAAGACAAGGCATCAACTTCTATTCCTCCTACGCTTTATGTAAAAAAGGGTGGAGTGAATAAGCCAAAACCGCACAAGAACAACAAGAAAGGAAAAGGCAAGGGTGATAAGGGCAAACAAGTTACGACTTATTCTAAACCTAAGCAAAACTTTGTCAAGAAGAATCAATCTCAGAAGGATGAGACTTGTCACCATTGAAAAGCAAGTGGTCACTGGAAGAGGAACTACCCTCTTTATCTCGATGAGTTTAGTGCTACAGCATCTTCAGGTAACTTATTTATGATAGAGTTATTTAATCTTACATACAAATCAAATTCCTGGGTATATGATACGGGATGTGGTATTAACATTTGTAATACCATGTAGGGATTTGAGTTGGAGAGGAAGCTTACCTATGTGGAACAATTTCTGCAAGTGGGCAATGACGCACAAGCAACGGTTGAAGCGATAGGAACATTTAATTTAGTTTTACCTTCGGGTTTAGTACTGAGTTTAAATAATTGTCATTATGCACCTATAATTGTTAGGGGTGTTATTTCGTTTTCGTGTATGTTGGATCTTGGATTTATTCACACTATTGATAATAATAGAATTTCTGTTTTCAAAGATGGTTTATTCTATTTTGATGCAATTTCTGTGAATGGTGTTTTTGAAATTAACATGCAATTATAATTATTCCAAGAGAAAAAATAATTCTGTTTTTAGCATTAATAAGAAGAGAAAGTTAGACAAGACCTCTTCTTATCTTTGGCATTGTTGACTTGCCCATATTGTGAAGACTCGCATTCAAAAGCTTCAACGTGATGGTCTTTTGGAAAATATCAATGATGAATCATTCGATAAATGTGAGTCTTGTATCTCTGGAAAGATGACCAAGAAACCTTTTAATAGCAATATTGAAAGGGCTACTGAACTACTTGGTTTAATACACGCTGATGTGTGCAGACCACTTAGACATGTGTCAAGGAAAGGTGCTAGCTACTTCTTAACATTTACGGATGATTATAGCCGATATGGTTATATTTATTTACTTAAGCATAAACATGAGGTATTTGAAACATTCAAAGTGTTTAAAACGGAAGTAGAATTGCAACTAGGAAAGAAGATTAAAGCTTTTCGTTCTGATCGAGGTGGTGAATATTTAAGTCAAGAGTTTAAAGATTATTTAAGTGAGAACGGAATCGTTCAGAAACTTACTTCTCCATATACTCCACAAAAAATGGTGTATCCGAAAAGAGAAATCGTACATTATTGGATATGGTGCGATCTATGTTTAATCTTACAACTTTACCTTTATCCTTTTGGGATTATGCTCTAGAATATGTTGTTCGTATTATTAATATGGTTTCCACAAAGAAGGTTGATAAGATACCATATGAACTATGGCATGGCAAAAAGCGATATTTGTCTTATTTAAAGATTTAGGGTTGTGGGGCGTATGTGAAACGTGACTCTAGAGATAAACTCCAACAATGCTTAGTAAAATGTATCTTTGTAGGTTACCCTAAGGAAACTATGGGTTACTACTTTTATTATCCACTTATAACAAAGTTATTATTGCTAGGTACGGAGACTTCCTTCAAAATGATCTTGTAAATTAAGAAATCAGTGGGAGAAATTATGATCTTGAAGATATTCAAGAATATACATTGCCTTCTGAAAATACTAGCAAAGAAATTCTAATAGAGCCAGAAAGTCTGGGAGCTCCACCGGAACTCCACGTAGGTCTGGAAGGACAATACGTGCGCCAAGCAAACTATGTCTTAACCTAGAGGAT
This sequence comes from Glebionis coronaria, assembly GCA_025667525.1. Lineage (NCBI taxonomy): Eukaryota > Viridiplantae > Streptophyta > Magnoliopsida > Asterales > Asteraceae > Glebionis > Glebionis coronaria. The sequence continues at coordinate 523,595,353 of CM046875.1, forward strand.
GATGAGGAAGTAGGGGATCTTGGTGAACCTGCTAACTATCGATCCGCAATGCGTGATCCAGAAAAGTCAAAATGGATAGTTGCGATGAATGAGGAAATGAAATCCATGGAAATCAATGATGTTTGGATTCTTGTAGATGCGCTTAAAAATGCTAAAGTAGTGAAAAATAGGTGGATTATCAAGAAGAAAACCGACATGGATGGTGAAGTACAATCCTATAAAATCTATCGAGATAGGAAAAGACGGTTAATTGGTCTTAGTCAAGATGCTTATATTGATAAAATATTGAAGAAGTATAACATGCATAACTCTAAGAAAGGTTTTCAACCTATGGAAGTTAAGCATAATTTGAGTCATGAGATGGATGCATCAACTCCTGAAGAGGAGGCATACATGCAGAAGGTGCCTTACGCTTCGACTGTAGGATCTATAATGTATGTTGTTAGATGCACAAGGCCTGCTGTGGCGTTTGCTCATGACTTGGTCAGTAGATACTAACAGAATCCAGGGAAGCTCCACTAGGTTGTTGTTAAACATTTTCTGCAGTATTTGAGGAATACAAAAAGAAATGTTTTGGTATTCAGAGGGTAGCCATATACATAACTAAAAGTGGTTTGGATTAGGAATCTTATTGGAGATCTTGGGAGGATGCTTTCAATTAAAGAACCTATTGATATATATTGTGACAATTCTGCTGCAATAATATTCACCAATGATTCTGGAGTCATGAAAGGAGCCAGACACTTTAAACGTAGATATCAATACGTTCGAGAACAAGTTGAAGCTCGTGAAATAAAATTAATAAAAGTTCACACATACGATAACGTAGCTGATCCTTTTACTAAGGCTTTGCCTAGACCAAAGGTAGTTAAGCATGCCAAGGCTATTGGGCTATAACTAGCTAGCGAACTCATGAAATTAATCTGTGATTAGTATTTGGATAAAGGATGTTAAGAAATTATTGAATTGATGAAATAAAGATTGGTTTTCGTTTATTTTCTGTTATTTGATTTTGTATCCTAATTTACATGTTTTAATCCATGAATAATTGTTATATTCTAAATGTCCGTTGTCGGTTAATAATATGGGAATATTATTAAACTAAGACAATTCAAAATAGTGACAGAGTATACTTGAAAGTATATTGGTCAATTTTGAATGATATTTGATGAATCAAATATTAGACTTATCCCAACTATATGATTTTACTTTATGGGTCTTGGTCAAAGTAAACCATAAATAGTTATCCTTAGACCTGAGATACCAGAAAACTGTCACGAATGTAGTGTGCTTTTGTGAGATAACCTAACGCTAAACGTAACTGGTAGTTATAAGGGTTATTTTCAGAAGTGTTGCAAAGTTCGTAAGTTTCGCTTGTAGTCAAAATGGGATTTGTTTCTTTCAAATTGTTTTGAAGTATAATACAGCTGGGCCCCTCGGGGGAGTAGTAAGATGTTTGTGTGGCCACACCCAAATTTGTTTTGGTAATCTTGCTATATCCGTAAACGAGAAACAGAATGGTTAATGAAGGAATGACTGAGATCCATATCCTATTAACGTTGTATTTGAAATGAAAGGATAATAATAATGATGAATCATTAAAAGGTTTTTCTAGGAGACCTTATTCGAGTTGTACTAGTGATATTGCTAGTGTAACTAGACACTAGTCAATGTAATCACGATATTCGAATTTTGTCCAAGTGGGAGCTGAAAGTTTATGAACATAAAATTAATAGTCGTGTGATAGGATCGAACTCGGGATTACGGGATTGCACAGAATACGTAAAGGGTTAGTTTTATTTAGTAAATGTATTTAATATATTTATTAAATTGAACCGAAGCTTAACTAACGATCGCTAAATAAACTTAGAGTTAAGTTAAACGATCGTTATAGAATTAAATAGAAGAAAAGAAGGAGACGGAAAATTCCGGAAGCCACCTTTGGGTGGGCTTAGGCCGGCGGCTACAAGGGCAAAAGGAGAAGAAATAAATGATTTTCTTTCCTAAATTGTTTAGTTTTTCTAGCCTATATAAACAACCCTTAGCCCTCATAATTTTTCCCATCCCTCTCTCTTCTTTCCTGCGATCAAAGCGAAAGGCAAACACCTTTTTAGGGTTCCTAGCCCCTCTATAGGGTTGTTGGGTAGATTATTCCACAAGCGTAGAAGCTTCGTTTATACGTGCTAGACTCACGGTTAGCCCGTCGCATTACGTGTGTATAAGAGCGTAATATATTTTTACTTTAAACTATATCTTGGCACCGTTCTTCATAAACCATAATTGTTGATTCAATTGGTGATCTTGTGGATCTTCGCTAGGATAAAGGTATGTAACTTAATTCGATTAATTATAATTGTGTTATTATGATCTTTTTTTTTCGCTCCCGCTATTACGTGTTTTAATCTTTACTTATGATTATATAATTGTTATGAACTTCATAAACCATGAGAGTTTCTGAGCTAAAAATTAAATAACATGTCATGCAGTCGCACTACAACATTCGCGCCCTACCCCAACCATAATTTTGGGGTTTCCCCAGCGACATGTCGCTGGGGAAAATTCGCTGGGGTATGCTAGTTGTTAAAAGTATCCCCGGCGACTTACCCCAGCGACCTGCGGGCCCCACTGACTTTTCTTGGAAGAATAGATTGCCACGGTGGCAACATTTTCCCCAGCGACATGTCGCTGGGGAAAATCCTTATTAAATAAAAAAATATAAGTTAAACTTAACCATTTTAGCTAATTACAAAGTTTCCCCAGCGACATGTCGCTGGGGAATCTTTCCTTTCATTTGACTTGTCAACGCGTTGTCGTTGACTTGTCAACGCTTTCCAAAGTTTCCCCAGCGACATGTCGCTGTGGAAACTTTTGATACATTTGACTTGTCAACGCTTTGCGTTTGACTTGTCAACGAATAACCAAAATTTCCCCAGCGACATGTCGCTTGGGAAGAGTCTGCAGGTTTTTTTTTAAAATTGCCTGCACAGCAGGCGTTTTCCAGATTTTTTCCGGAATTTTTCCGGAAAAAATCTACCAAAACCTGTAACAAGAACCTGTATTTGCTCACCAAAAGACACATATAAAGTAAACTTGAAATACAAATCAACACAAACGCGGAATAAGTTCAAACTTGCACCAAAATATAATATAACGTTCTAACGATCACATGGATACTAGGAATAAGTCGGGATAGTTAAGGATACTAGGGAAACAAGCGTTCTAATTTAGGATAATAGGGAAACAAGTCAAGATGAACATAAAGAAACTATGTACCATACTAACAAACACATATATGACACGACTAGCTCGCGTCATCGCCACCCTCCCGATCCTCAGCATCATCACCCAGGTGACTCCCGCTCCCGCTGGCACCAGCATCATCACCCGGGCGACTCCCACTCCCGCTGGCACCACCACTCTCATATCTCGCAAAAAGATCGCCATACCTGCCGTCGTTTCTCAGCAGGCCCGTCATGAAATCAACATCCCGATCCCGACGAGTCTCAGGGGGTGGTGGCGAAAAGCACGGGGGAGTACTGGTGTATCCCGGCAATACCATACCCACGCCAGGATGGTGGCCACGAAACTTGCCTCCTCGCACCATCCTGTTGATCTCGGCAGTGGTGTGCTCACCCGTCGCCTCTAGCTCCCTCATCTGATCCTGTGTGGTGACAATAACACAAGATAGTAAATATATTAGTCGGGTTGCTAGATTATTAATCAATGATTCATTAAAGTGTGTTTTGAAAAGAATACTTACATACAACTGGAGAGACTGCTCATCTATAAATACACCATCTGAATTCGTATGCAGACGATAGAACATGTCGATCTTTGTAGGCTCCTGTTGGGTTTCGGACGCCTTTTGCTGTACATACACACGTAAGTAAGATCAATCTAATTAAATGCGGCAATAATAATATGTATGTAAAATCAATAATGATAATAATAAAATAATAAAAATAAAAAACAATAATAATAATAATAAAATAAAAAAAATAAAAAAACAATAATAATGTAAAATCAATAATAATAATAATAATAATAATAATTACCATGAGCTGTCGAGTGCGAGGGATCGACCGAGAACCATGTCGGGAGACAAGTGTTGCCTTGGACCGATTTTGGCTGTTTGTTAAGCATCGCTTCTTGTTAGCTTCGTCAGTCCAAAACTCTATCTGTTTCTCCCACACTTCAGGTGTGTACTCGTCGGGTCTGTTCCGCCTAATTTGATCCACATCGTATTCTCCAGTCTCGGGGTCTTTTACACAGTAATCTCGCTTCAGACTAGCCTTGCTGGTGTTGTATGATTTTTGTAACTGGTGATTAATGGTATCATAAATACTCTTCCACTGAGGGGTGCTCATGTGCGGCGCAAGATCATATTTTGTCTACAATCAAATACAACACATTGAAAACAGAGTTAGAAATATAATTTATATATTTATTTAAATTTGTTTATTTATTTATATGATATAAATAAATAAATGAATTTAAATAAATATACACAATACAACACATTGAAAACAGAGTTAGAAATATAATTTATATATTTATTTAAATTCGTTTATTTATTTATATGATATAAATAAATAAACAAATTTAAACAAATATACACAATACAACACATTAAAAACAGAGTTAGCAATATAATTTATATATTTATTTAAATTTGTTTATTTATTTATATGATAAATAAATAAACGAATTTAAATAAATATACACAATACAACACATTAAAAACGGAGTTAGAAATATAATTTATATATTTATTTAAATTTGTTTATTTATTTATATGATATAAATAAAAAAACAAATTTAAATAAATATATACAATTAAATAAATGAACACGATAATTAAATAAATATAAAATGATAACTTACCCCAATAGCTGCCCGGGCCGCCGCCTTGTGCCCTTCGGGGACCTTGCTCCACGAAGGGTAATACAAAGGTAACGACACACCCGAATAAGTTTCCCCAATGTTCTGAGTGGGAGCCGACAGGTATAACAAGGTTACCTCTACCGGCTACAAAGTCGATCTCGATCGGCCGGTTGTGATTCTCGGCCACCGCATCAAGTAATTTCAGGCAGCGGGTCTTCTCCCGGGTATTCTGCCTGCCGGCTCTCCTCCCGCCCAAATTGGGCTTTTTCTTTCCTTTTCCTGCAAAATCAAGTGAGTGATAAAGTCATAAAAGTTAAGGCAAACAAGTTAAATATGTGTATCAAATTTGTATTACAATAATCCAGAAATTCTTACCCCGGTTGACGAAGGAACCCCCACAACCGAATGATGGAGGACGTGGACGTGAAGGATCCTTGCCACCACCGTCCCCGCCATGTCCCCGTGCAACATCAGTCATCTGTATACAGGTACAATTAGCATAACATGTAGAAATTCATGAACAAAATAATACAAGCATGCACAAATCTAAATATCAAAATAAATTTACACAATTAAACAATCCACAACAATTTCATTCATTCATTTATTCAAATATATAAGTGTATTTTACAAGTTACAACACAAAGTTAATCTTCTTCATCACTAGAATAAAATTTCTCAACACCATCATCATCTTTGATGAGGTCTTCAACATCAAAATCTGCTAAATCATGAGGAAGGGGGTCTTCATCATCATCGTCTTCGTTAGGAACATCATCGTTATCTGGCGGTGCGTCAACCTCCGTTGATTCACCATCTATATGCAAATCTATATAGAAGGTGTAATTACCGAAGTCATTCCCACTAGTAGAAGGTGGGAGATCACTAGTAGAAGGTGGGAGATCACTAGTAGAAGGTGGGAGATCAGATGAGTTGTCCAAATGTATAATATCAGGTTCGTTCTCTACCACGATTACACCGTTGTTCAAAAACTTTTTATGATTAACATGTTCGACGACCTTCACGTTGGGTTTGGCTGGATCAACAAGGTAGAAGACTTGTTTGACTTGTGTTGCGAGGATGTATTGTTCACTTTTCCACCACTCACCAGAGCCGACGATTTGTGTCATTCCGTTTCTAACGATAAGTTTCTTGACTCTACCAACGGTGTTGCGAGTGTCGAACCACTTAACTTTGAACAACGCAACTTTAAACGACAAATAGTCAAACTCGAGGATTTCTTGAAGCCGACCATAAGTGTTAGTTTTCCCGTCAGGATCAGTCGAATAAACGCCGCTATTTTGAGTTACGCGACGTTCATCGCGGCTCTGCACGACATACCTCACACCATCTACTACGCAATAGTTTACTGACATTGGAGCCCTTGATGGTCCATTAGCCAAAGAGAATAACTCGCTGGTTGGGCTAAACTCTGGGTATTGGGGATTTTGTGCGTGACGTTCAAAGATCTATGAAGAAGATAGGATTAGATAGAAAACTAAAAATATGATATTGTTATTTTTACACTTAAGTACACAAAATAAGTGTTAGTTTACCAGCGTCTTAAACCAGTGGGGGAATTCTTCTAGCTTGTCTTTTTCTGGAAATAACCTGAAAAACGTTCATGCTATTAGAATAAGTCGTCGAAATGATAAGTTAAGAAAAAAAAGTTACAAAATTAAAAAACGCGTACCTCCGGAACTGGTCTTGGTACGTGTCGATCTCAGGACTGTTGTTAAGTACATACCATCTCGCTTTCTTGTACTCCTCGATAGGAAAATAAGGAAAGGACAGTAAACCAATCGGCTTGCATACCGATCGGAACACCTGAAACTTACACGTTGAGGGAGGGGTCCACATTACGATCGGGACGATTAAATTTCGTGGTAACACCCCGAAAATATTGAGAACTTATAGTCAATGCTTCTTCTGCAACATAACCCTCCGCGATCGAACCTTCCGGCTTAGCTTTATTTCTTACATAACCTTTTAGCTTCTTCATGAATCTTTCAAACGGATACATCCACCGGGGTTGAATAGGCCCGCCTTCAAGAGCCTCTAGAGCTAAATGGATGGGCAAGTGAATCATAATGTCAAAGAAAGCAGGAGGATATATGCGCTCAAGCTCGCATAGAATTTCAACCACCTTGACCGAAGCTTTCAACATGTCCTCCTCCATCAAAGTTGTAGAGCAGAGTTGCTTAAACAAGGAACACAGATTGATTATTGGTTTTGCAATATGTTCGGGCAAGTAATTTTGAAGTCCGTAAGGAAGTAAACGTTGCATCATTATATGACAGTCATGAGACTTCAGGCCCGTTATATTTGTATCATTATCGGTCACTTTGTGCTTGAAGCATGATCCGAACCCATCTGGTAGTTTAACACTTTTGATGTACTAACAAAACTTTTTTCGGTTCTCTGGTGTTAAAGAATACGCAGCCTGGGGCTTCACAGTCTTCCCCTTGTGGTTTACGGTTAGCCACAAAGGTCTTCGAATGCCCATCTTTTTCAAGTCTTGTCTTGCTTTTGCGGTGTCTTTACTTTTGTCATTCATTAACAAAATGTTCAAGATGGCCTCCAACACATTTTTTTCGATATGCATGATGTCTAAATTGTGTCTTAGTGAAATAAAAGGCCAATACTCAAGCTCGTAAAAAATAGACCGTTTAGTCCAGTTAAGCTCGACTGTAACATTGCAGGAAATCTTCACACCCCCATGTTTCGGATGTTTACCCGGCGTACGCCTTAGCAATCTATCATGTTGCGCTTTGATTACATCCGGCTGGTTATAATCTTTAGGTGGATCTTTCTGTTCAGTTTGGCCATTGAAGTCAACACGTGAACTCCTCCATTTATGGGGCTTCTTTAACCATCTTCTATGGCCAACATAAGCTGTTTTGCTTGTGACAGGAATAGATGGAGTTTCTAGGTTACATTTAGGGCATGCATAGTAACCTTGCCCACTCCACCCAGACAAACTACTTCGAGCAGGAAAATCATTTATGGTCCATAAAAGCATCGCTCTCATCTTGAACTGCTTTTTGTGAAATAATGTCTGTAGTATCAACACCGTTCTTGTGCCACAAAGTCTTCAGGTCTTTAATCAAAGGCTGCAAGTAAATATCAATGTCCTTGCCCGGGAATTTAGGGCCAAGAATTAACAACGTTAGCATAAAGTTACTTTCTTTCATACATAACCAAGGAGGCAGATTGTATGTTGTCAATACCACCGGCCACATGCTGTAGGTCTGACTAAGGTTGTCGAACGGATTGAAACCATCAGCACACAACCCTAGTCGAACATTTCTTGGTTCTGCTGCAAACTCTGGATACTTCAAGTCAAACTTCTTCCAAGCCGCGCCATCAACCGGGTGTTGCATCTTACCAGGCTCCGCACACTTTCCAGTAGCATGCCAAGTCATGTCTTTTGCAGTGTGTCTAGACTTGTACAAACGTTGTAGTCTAGGAATGATCGGAAAGTAACGCAACACATTCCTAGGAACTTTCTTCCCCGGTGTGTTACTGTCTTTCCATCTACTCGTTTTACACACTGGACAGAATTGCAGATTGTTATTATCCTCCCAAAACAAGCAGCAGTCGTGTTCACAAGCATGTATTGACTCGTAACCTAACCCGATCGTTTTAAATGTCTTCTTTATTTCATAGTAGTTCAGTGGGAACTTGAATCCTTTACTATCGGGTAACATATATCGGAGAAACTCTAATATTTCATTGAATAAAGAATCTATCATTTTTCCTTTAGCCTTAAAATAGGTAAATTTTGCCATAAAGTCTAGTCGAGACACATGTTCACAACCATCATACAGCGCCTCGTTGGCAATTGCATACAACTCTTCAAACTCGGTACGAGTGGCTTGAGGTGGTTGAGTCGGTTGGTTAATAGTCTCACCAATATTATCTCCTTGTGTTGGTTCATTCGAAGGAATATAGCTAAAATCATCGAGTAACGCTGTCATGTCACTCATCATAGGTTCTCCTAGGTTATCTATCACTGGCGCACGTAGAGCCGGTTCACCGTGTTTGAGCCATGTGGTATAAAGTGGGTCCCACCCGTTTATAGCAATTTCCTCTCCAATCCAATCGATGGGTTTCCATAATACATTTCGACATTTTTTGCATGGACATCTAATTTTCCCCGCAGAATTCACCAACGGCCGGTAATGATTGACGAACTTTGTAAGACTGTCATTAAATTCTTTGGAAAGTTTCGGCTTTTTTATCCAACTCTTATCAGCGAATACCATAACTGCGTTTTATCCGTATATTTAGTTATTATTACATGGAAGGCAATTATGGAAAGTAATCCTAGATGTTTTGTTAACCTAGTGCAACTATGGAAGGCAATCCTAACCCACTCTTTGATGCTTCGTCTCATATATGAATGCGTATAACCGATTTACTATTTGAGAAAATTTCGGCAGCATTTCCCCTCAACTCCCCAAATATGTGTTTAAAGACATATTCATAGGAGTAAAGGAAAAACACTGTCGAAATCATCTCAAATAGTAAACCAGTTATACGCATTCATATCCTAAATGAGACAAAACAATCAAAAAGCAGTCCCAAACATGGGACTTTCCGAAGTTAATTCCTATTAAATTAACTTCGGACGGGTTTTCTATAGGTTGATCAATTTCAGACGGGAATTTTCTGAAATTAATCGCTAAAATCCTAAAACATTCCTAAGGTTTAATTTAATAAAACATTTATATCAAACAGCTTATTCTGATAAGCTTTATCTGAATAAGCTGTTTGAAAATAGCTGGATAAGCTGTTTGAAAACAGTTTATTCGGATAAGCTTATCAGAATAAGTTGTTTGAAAACAGTTTATCCCGATAAGCTTAGCGGAATAAGCTGTTTGAAAACAGTTTATTCGGATAAGCTGATCAGGATAAGCTGTTTGAAAACAGCTTATCCTGATAAGCTTATCAGAATAAGTTGTTTTCAAACAGCTTATTCCGCTAAGTTTATCGGGATAAACTGTTTTCAAACAACTTATTCTAATAAGCTTATCCGAATAAACTGTTTTCAAACAGCTTATCCTGATAAGCTTATCAGGATAAGCTGTTTGAAGCAGCTTATCCCGATAAGCTTAGCAGAATAAGCTGTTTGAAAACAGCTTATTCTGATAAGCTTATCAGAAAAAGCTGTTCTGATAAGCTTATACGAATAAGCTGTTGGAAAACATCTTATATCAAAATAAAGTGTTCTCTTCGGTTAGGCATCATATATAAGGAGTGTTTGGATTTAAATTTAACACAAGAAAATAACATTTTTAAATCCCCAACGACATGTCGCTGGGGAAACCAAACGAATTTTTTTTATATAAAATATACCTTCCCGCTGCTTGCCACTGCTACAGTTGCCTACCGCTGTCTGCCGCCGCCTACCGCTACCTACGCTGCCTACTGCCGCCTACCGCTTCCTACGCTGCCTACCGCTACCTACGCTGCCTACTACTACTGCTACCTACGCTGCCGTTGGGGAAACCAAAATGATAAAAATCCCCAACGACATGTCGCTGGGGAAACCAAAATGATAAAAATCAGTAAATAACATATATTATCAGTTAGAATTAAAAAAAACATACCTGTTATTTGTGGTGTTTGGCTGTGGTCGGCTGCTGTCGGCTATGGTCGGCTGCTTTCGGCTGTGGTCGGCTACAATAATATAAAACATTAAAGTAAAAACTTAATTAAACATTCAATTAATAAAAACTATAAATTTATATAAAAACTCAATTTATAAAAAACAATTGAATTAAAAAAACAAAACCTTTAGATTATATAAACAATTGAATTAAAAACTAAATTACATAAATCTTGTTGTGGTGGTGGTGTGGTGATTAGCAGTGGTGATGGTGGGGGTGATTCGCAGTGGTTATGGTGGGAGTGATGGAGATGGGTGACGGTGGTGTTGATTAGCAGTGGTGATGGTGGGAGTGATGGAGATGGGTGACGGTGGTGGTGATTAGCAGTGGTGATGGTGGTAGTGATGGAGATGATCAGTGGTGATGGAGATGGGCAGTGGTGATGGTGGTATTTTTACGCAGAGAAGAGAAAGAGATAAGAGAGGTTTGGGAGATAAGTGATGTTTCTGTAAATCATATAAGGATAAGGTCTGGTCAAAAGTTTCCCCAGCGACATGTCGCTGGGGAAACCTTAGACTTTGTCGTTTTGCGCAGCTGGTTTAATAAACGTTAGAAATTAACGAACTTTTCCCCAGCGACATGTCGCTGGGGAAAAGTGTGTTTTGTCGCTTTGTGAAAGAAGCGCGTTAATGAAATTTTTTGGAGGGATTTCTAAAATTGATAAACAAAACTTACCCCAGTGACATGTCGCTGAGGAAACAATTTATGTTATATGCTTTTAAATGATTAATAATAATAATTTTATATATTTGTATATTTTACTTTTATATAATTAAAAATAATAAGTTTTATATAATTGTATATTTTTTATAAATGATATTTATGTAATTTAGTTTTAAATGATTGATAATAATACGTTTTATATAATTGTATATTTTACTTTTAGATAATTGATGTTATATACTTTTAAATGATTAATAATAATAATTTTATATATTTGAATATTTTACTTTTATATAATTAAAAATAATAAGTTTTATATAAATGTACATTTTTTATATATGATATTTATGTATTAGATACTTTCAATGTATTAGATAGGGTTCATCATTAGAGGTTCAACGTATTAGATAGGGTTCAACATTGAAGCTTCAATGTATTAGATACGGTTCATCATTAGAGGTTCAATGTATTAGATATGGTTCATCATTAAAGGTTCAATGTATTAGATAGGGTTCATCATTATAGGTTCAATGTATTAGATAGGGTTCATCATTAGAGGTTCAATGTATTAGATAGGGTTCATCATTAGAGGTTCAACGTATTAGATAGGGTTCAACATTGAAGGTTCAATGTATTAGATAGGGTTCATTATTAGAGGTTCAATGTATTAGATAGGGTTCATCATTAGAGGTTCAACGTATTAGATAGGATTCAACATTGAAGGTTCAATGTATTAGATAGGGTTCATCATTAGAGGTTCAATGTATTAGATAGGGTTCATCATTAGAGGTTCAATGTATTAGATAGGGTTCATCATTAGAGGTTCATCGTATTAGATAGGGTTCATCATTAGAGGTTCAATGTATTAGATAGGTTTCAACATTAGAGGTTCAATGTATTAGATAGGGTTCATCATTAGAGGTTCAACGTATTAGATAGGGTTCATCATTAGAGGTTCAATGTATTAGATATGGTTCAACATTAGAGGTTCAATGTATTAGATAGGGTTCATCATTATAGGTTCAACGTATTAGATAGGGTTCAACATTAGAGGTTCATCATTAGAGGTTCAACCTATTAGATAGGGTTCAACATTAAAGGTTCAATGTATTAGATAGGGTTCAACATTGAAGGTTCAATGTATTAGATAGGGTTCATCATTATAGGTTCAATGTATTAGATAGGGTTCATCATTAGAGGTTCATTGTATTAGATAGGTTTCATCATTAGAGGTTCAATGTATTAGATATGGTTCAACATTAGAGGTTCAATGTATTAGATAGGGTTCATCATTAGAGGTTCAATGTATTAGATAGGGTTCATCATTAGAGGTTCAACGTATTAGATAGGGTTCAACATTGAAGGTTCAATGTATTAGATAGGGTTCATCATTAGAGGTTCATTGTATTAGATAGGGTTCATCATTAGAGGTTCAATGTATTAGATATGGTTCAACATTAGAGGTTCAATGTATTAGATAGGGTTCATCATTAGAGGTTCAATGTATTAGATAGGGTTCATCATTAGAGGTTCAACGTATTAGATAGGGTTCAACATTGAAGGTTCAATGTATTAGATAGGGTTCAACATTGAAGGTTCAATGTATTAGATAGGGTTCATCATTAGAGGTTCAATGTATTAGATAGGTTTCAACATTGAAGGTTCAATGTATTAGATAGGGTTCAACATTGAAGGTTCAATGTATTAGATAGGGTTCATCATTAGAGGTTCAATGTATTAGAGGTTCAATGTATTATATAGGGTTCATCATTAGAGGTTTAATGTATTAGATAGGGTTCATCATTAGAGGTTCAATATATTAGATAGGGTTCATCATTAGAGGTTCAATGTATTAGATAGGGTTCAACATTAGAGGTTCATCATTAGAGGTTCAACGTATTAGATAGGGTTCAATATTGAAGGTTCAATGTATTAGATAGGGTTCAACATTGAAGGTTCAATGTATTAGGTAGGGTTCATCATTAGAGGTTCAATGTATTAGATAGGGTTCATCATTAGAGGTTCATTGTATTAGATATGGTTCATCATTAGAGGTTCAATGTATTAGATATAGTTCAACATTAGAGGTTCAATGTATTAGATAGGGTTCATTATTAGAGGTTCAATGTATTAGATAAGGTTCATCATTAGAGGTTTAACGTATTAGATAGGGTTCAACATTGAAGGTTCAATGTATTAGATAGGGTTCATCATTAGAGGTTCATTGTATTAGATAGGGTTCATCATTAGAGGTTCAATGTATTAGATATGGTTCAACATTAGAGGTTCAATGTATTAGATAGGGTTCATCATTAGAGGTTCAATGTATTGGATAGGGTTCATCATTAGAGGTTCAACGTATTAGATAGGGTTCAACATTGAAGGTTCAATGTATTAGATAGGGTTCAACATTGAAGGTTCAATGTATTAGATAGGGTTCATCATTAGAGGTTCAATGTATTAGATAGGTTTCAACATTGAAGGTTCAATGTATTAGATAAGGTTCAACATTGAAGGTTCAGTGTATTAGATAGGGTTCATCATTAGAGGTTCAATGTATTAGAGGTTCAATGTATTAGATAGGGTTCATCATTAGAGGTTCAATGTATTAGATAGGATTCATCATTAGAGGTTCAATGTATTAGATAGGGTTCATCATTAGAGGTTCAATGTATTAGATAGGGTTCATCATTAGAGGTTCAATGAATTAGATAGGGTTCATCATTAGAGGTTCAATGTATTCGATATTGTTCAACATTAGAGGTTCAACGTATTAGATAGGGTTCAACATTAGAGGTTCAATGTATTAGATAGGGTTCAACATTAGAGGTTCAACGTATTAGATGTTCATTGGAGGGAAAACATTGGAGGGAAAACATTGGAGGGAAAATGTTAACAATTTCCCTCACTTTTTTAGCATAAAAAGAGAACCACACACACTCCTTATCATCACAACCACCAGCAGATCACACACACTTATCATCATAAACAAATTGTTATTATGTACATGTTGAAGCATGAAGCTTTTCCGTGCAGGTGTGGACATGGAGATGTAGTTCTTCGAGAATCGTGGACAACTGAAAACTTTGGTAGACTGTACTATGCTTGTCCACGTTCACGGGTTCAACCTCCAGTTTCATATGGATGCAAAATTTTTTTATGGAAAGACGAACGCGTCCAACTACTAATCAATTCTCTTGGAGGTTCAATGAGCTTTTCTCCTCCAAGCTCTTCTTCAAGACCTTCAACGAGCTTTTCTCCTCCAAGCTCTTCTACCAGACCTTCAACGATTCCAATTTCTTCTCCAAGCTCTTCAGCGTGTGCAAACTGTGTGCGCTTGAATGGAATGATAATGGTACTTGAGCGTACGATAGAGTTGTACCGCAACTCCGATAGGCACACATTGGATTCAGCTGCACTAGTTCACGACCTTTACGATGACATGGGGAACATTCGTTTGAACTAGTTTATGATGTATCTGTTTTCGTGTTTATGAGTCTATTATCAGTTTAATATCCATGTTTAATTAAGCGCGTGTTTAAGTGTCCGTGTAGAATAAAGTTAGGTTTAGGCGTGTCTGTTTGTAAGCCTCAATGAATGTTAACAAATTTTAATTAATATTAACAATGAATGTTAACAATTATCAGTGAATGTTAACTTTTGGCGGGCAAAATGTTGGCGGGAAAACATTGGCGGGAAAATTAACCATTTGTCTCACTTTTTGTTATCATAAAAAGAGATACTATTTTAAATTTTAATAACTATATTTTTTAATATATATATTATATATACTAAAATATTATATAAACATTACGCATTTTTTGAAAATTGGTGGTCAAATAGAAGTCGACGTTTCCCCAGCGACATGTCGCTGGGGAAAGATTTGTTTGTTTTTTGTAAAATAGGCGCGTTAACGGAAAATCTTTGGAGGGAAACCTAAAAATTTTCCCCAGCGACATGTCGCTGGGGAAAAGTTTGGACATAAATTAAACAACGCATTAACCACTAATCACTTGGATTAGACGTGGAAGAAAGTTTCCCCAGCGACATGTCGCTGGGGAAAAGTTGGCGGGTTAATCTCCCGCTTGCATTTTTTGTGAAATAGTTTGGTCAAAATTGAGTCAACTTTTCCCCAGCGACATGTCGCTGGGGAAACTTTTCTTTATTTTTTTGTCAAAATTTTTACGAGAAAGTTTGCCACGTCAGAAAGTTTTTGTCGTTTAGCGTCTTTTCCCCAGCGACATGATGTCGCTGGGGAAAACCTCGATGAGGAAGGGATGGATTGTTGTAGTGTCGGTAACATTCTATAAAGTTTTACCGATTGAATATAATTTCATATTTTACGAGCGGAAACTTTACAAAAGGCAAAGGAAAATCAGTTTTGTATGGAAGTCAAACAAGAACAAAAATAGTGAATAATTAAAGAAGAAAAAGAGTAAGTGTTGCCAATCTGTGTTGTGTGTATTTATTTTCTAGTGAATATTGAAAATTTAGTAAAGGCGAAAGAACGTATGGCAGAAGTTCTATGAAAACAAATGCATGATTGAGAAACAACTCACAAGGGAAAACTCAAATGAACCACTTCTAAAATCGAATAAACTTAAGAGAGTTATTTACCTTAGTTATTAAATTACCTTAGTTATATCTCTAGTTCATCTACTCTCTCACTAAAAGCCTTGCACTATTTTCTCAGAGGTTCTCCAACCCTAAGATTTATTGTTCTTCTCTAACCCATGAGTTAAATACATGCAAACAAACAAGTAGTTCAAAATCATTAACATACCTATAGTGCACATCTTTGTCTAGCTAGCTTATCTTCTCCCATACTCAACTCAATTACTCAAACATTTCGAATACTTAATTTTCCATCCATCAGCACCACCCACCCTTTAATGAAAGTTAGCAAAATAAGCAAGTAAATGTAACATGCATGCGTCCTACTCCGGAAAACTATAATCGATCAAGAATAAATCATGGGTGGTTATGGTTTGCCTCGAAATAGAAAAGATATTTTTATCTAGCTTATCATAGTTGCAAATCCAGCTCAAAACCATGTTGTCAAATGTCATAATACCATAAATCAACATGAATTGTATAATTACACTCATTTAGCTATGAGACGTAAGTTATCACTTATGTGTAAGCAACCATTGATCGATATAAAGACATAAAGAATGCTAGCTAACACATATTAAGCATATATATGTATATGACATATGAGTGACAAGTACCTTAAAGTTGTTTCATCCCCTTAGGTGATATAAATATACTAATGGATGTATAGAACCTACACAATAAACCATAATCATCAAAATATACTAAAATGAAAATATCAATTTCAATTAAAGCAGGATTTGGCATATGAAAAATGAATATAACATGTTAAAAGTATTATGCTGGAATTTATTCATGTCGCAACTTCATATTTATCATTCAATTCATCTAACACTTGTTGAAGTAGATTATTGACTTTGATGTGTTTATTTTTTCTTTAAGCTTTAACTCAAATATGCGAAAGTTACAATATGTTTTCAGTTGACTCGGAAACAAAGATGCTTTTATTGTGTAAAAACTTATGTTCAGAACTTTTGAGTGCATGATGCTTCATGAACTAAAAAGGGTTTAGAGAATCAGAGAAAATGAAGTGAGAATATATTGTAAATAGTAGAAAGATATTTTGTAAATTGTAATGGGTGGCTAAAGTCGCACGAATCATAATTTTTGGTATGTTTTCTTTTCCAAAATGATTTAAAGTCTCCATCTTTATAAATCAATTATGCATGTTAGACATACACACACCGTTATTGTACTATTAATTGTTACTACCATTCTAATATTATTAGATGATCATAATTGTTGGTCGTATTGAATTATTATTGATGATTTTCTAAATTTACGCAAACATTTAGAATGATTAATTTGTAAGACTAGAAATAAGTCAAAGTAAATGTTGATTATATATCGTTATTTTGTAAAGAAAAGTTACTAGAAGTTGAACTTTCCAAGATTGTTCATCAAGAGAAAGAACAATTATTACAGGTTGATATAGTCAACTCATGCATAGAAAGAAAGTTAGACCTTTATCTGTTTGTTTACATTTTACCATACATTTTTATTAAAATCAAAATTGTTAATTTGCATCTCTTTCTATATTTTACCATGTGTATTTATACTATACTTTTAGAAAACAAATTTGTTTAAATTTAGGAATATCAAAAAATAAGTATATTAAAATAAAATACCATATTTATAGAATTCAACGCTCTTTTAAAAATATTTAAGTACATAATTACATACAAGTTAAATACTACTAGCTACATTCAACCTCACTTACTTTTTATTTATAGATACAAAGTTAAACTTACAAACTAACTTTGAAACCTGGGCTGAAGGAAACTAAGGTAAGGATGACCAAGCTAAGGTTTTATTTGTTTTTTTCAAATACAGTAATATTTAAAGTCATTTGACAAAAATTAGGTAGTGTTCTTAACAACCCATCATATATATTAGTCCAACCAAATAAACATAAATATAATATACTTTTGTTTCGATATTATAGTTTGATTTATTATTTTTACACGTTTTAAATTAATAGTTTATTTAAAAAATAGATCAAAAATTAATATTAACATATCATTATTATTTAAGAATATTATTATAAATAATAAAAATAAGTTATAAATTAATTATTAAATATAAAATTGTTATTATATAAAAAGTAAAAGTTTGAAAACTGAAATAACAATATTTTTATTAAATTACGTATTTTTTTTAGTAAATCATAATCATGAGACGGAGAGAGTACTATATATTGGATTATAAGTTTCTTGACCATCATAATTTCATTCCCCCACAACACTATTTTTCTACCCACACTTAGATTTCATTATTAAACATCATAACTCACGCCCCACTCCCAACCAATTATTTCCCTTGTTATATTTCCCCTCTTCCATTTTCCTTTCATCCTCATATCATCATTCTTAAAAATCCTTTTTCAACAATATCTTTGAAATAAAAATGGGATTTGATAGTGTTTGTAACAAGGGTCTTGTCCTAGAATTAGGTCTTAACTCATCCATGGTGGAAAAAAATACTACAAACACCACCACGAAGCCTTGCAACAACCTTAGTTTTGATCCAACTTTAACATTAACTCTTTCTAGTGATCATGATCATGGTGTAAACAAACGTAAGCATGGCGATCCTCATGCGGGTTTGTATAGACAAGATAGTGTTAGTGGTGGTGGCTCATCGTTTTCTGTAGCAAGTGTGAGTGTTAAGAGGGAAAGAGAGGTTAGAAGTGAAGAATCAGAAAGAGTGATTAGTGCAACAAGTGTTGAAGAAGATGATGATGGTTTTATTAATGGTAGGAAGAAGCTTAGGCTTACTAAAGCTCAATCTGCACTTCTTGAACAAGCCTTCAAACATCATAGCACTTTGAATCCTGTATGCACGCATCTTATATCTTTCTCAAACATATATTATACGTAGAACTTATTATTAGTACTACTCATGTATTGTATATAATCGTGTATTTTCCTAAAATCTATTTTAGGGTAACTAATTACTAAAACTAACGTTGATTAGTGTTGACTATTAGCAGAAGCAAAAGCAAGAGCTTGCAAGGGAGCTAAAGTTGAGGCCAAGGCAAGTTGAAGTTTGGTTCCAGAACAGAAGAGCCAGGTATAAATATTGTATATAAAATTTGATATATATATTGGTCCTCTTTATTAAACCTATATATACGTGTATAGATTCTGATCATATCTAATATCGTCTGTATATAAAAAAACTTTAATATTTACAGAACAGAGCAAAAGTACTGTTAATTAAAACTAGTATTATGATGGATATATACATGCATGTCATATGAGCAATACTTATTGATGTATAAAATTTACAAACTAGACTTGCAAAGTTGTATCGTAAAACCAGAAAAACCTGGTACATTGACTAGTTCATTTATAAAAAATAAAAAAAAGTTGACAAGTCACAAGAATAAATTAAAACTTATATCGCTTGTATTTTGATTGTATTTTTCTTTGTCTCTCATGATTTTTTTTTAGGGTTATTTTGTTGTATCAATTTTACAATGATTATGGTCAGTCATTTTAAAACGTGTGGATCTTAATGATTTCATAATCAAATTAATTACTTACGATTTCTATAATAACTATATTGTGTAAATTATATAAATAAAAAAAAAAAAAAAAACAAGCAGCATGAATAATGTTTTATGCTCAAATTATTGTTTTCCAAGTGTCAACTTGTTATTTTTCTGGTATATAAAAATATAATTAGACAATAAAACTAATAGCCATCAGAAAAAGCAACAAATTAGGTCACAACAACAAACAAAAAGTAAGCGTGTGGGTTCTCCTGATATTAGACTTACAAAATTTATTATTGTTGCGCATAACATTATTTAAAAACCAATGATTTAACTAAACACAATTTATTTTGTTTCAAAGGACAAAGCTAAAGCAAACAGAAGTGGACTGTGAGTACTTGAAGAAATGCTGTGAAACATTAAAGGAAGAGAACACAAGACTCCACAAAGAGCTTCAAGAACTCAAAGCACTTAAAATGTCACCAACTAAGCCATTGTACATGCAACTCCCTGCAGCCACCCTTACCATGTGTCCGTCATGCGAACGTATTGGCGACACCACGCCCACTACCAAGCCTCGCCCTTTTACGATGGATACGAAGCCACACTTCTTTAATCCATTCAGTAATCCATCTCCAGCTTGTTGATTACTTCTATTAGTTACTTAATTAGTTTTTGAAGGCTTAATTATTTAGTAAAATATTAATTACAGTACTACTCAAATTAATCATCCATGCACAACCCTTTATGTCTTTTTTTTCAGAGTGCTGAAGGGTTTGTCATGATTAGTGGGAGATTAGTTTTCTAGTATGATAAGTTATTTTGTAGAAAGATATATGGATTTCTACTGATTTTCTTTTATTATTTTAGTCATGTTTGCTTGTATAAAATCTCTATATGTCAATGAAAGGAATTTATTTTTTAGTATTGATTTTTTCTCTCTTTACTTTCCATGTTATAACAAGTACATATGTTAATGGATTTGAATTCTTTGATACCTTTCGATTTGCCAATTATTTGGTACACAATTTTTATAAAGTTGTTCATTCAAGAGATTCATACTTTAGAATGATATTTAAAGGGCTTTCATACTGAATAGTATATAAATAGCTAATCAATCTTGATTTGGTGCCATGTTGGTTAGAAACTCACAATCAAATAAAAGAGTTAGCCGAAAGAAAAGAAAGAAGAAAAGTCACCATGGAATCTTGAACTCAGGTGAGTCAAAGATGCGAGTGAAGCAAATAGTAAGCAGCCATGAGTAAACAAAACATGTAGTGTACTCAAACAAGGGCGGTGGAAGGATAATGAAAATGATGGATGGATTTGTAATTTCCTATATATAGTTACGTGTTGGTTTATGTTTAATTTCACTTTTAGCTTCTTAATTAGAAATTAAAGAAAAAAATAACATAAATGTTGTGTTTAGATATTCTCAAAAGATCATGTAAATGTTGTAAAAGTAATTTGTTGTTTATATCAGGTTTTTGTGATCAAAATCAAGATTGTTTTCGTGATTAAAAGATCGAGATTGTAAGATTAATCGGAATTTTAAAATCTTATTATAATGTTATTTTAATAATAATTTTTATAACATTATGCAAGCTTACATATAATTATATATCATAAATATGAAATTATAAAATTATATTAATATTTTATAGAGATATTATCCTAGGTTATTTTTATAAAATGCTTAAAAATATGGGTTTAAGGCATTTAATAGGTACGTACTTTCTCAAATATATTTATATCATACCTATACTCGTAAAATTGCCAATATAATAATTGAACTTCCAGTTTACCTGTTAATATGGTACCTCAAACTTTTTTCTACCTATTTTACCCTTCACCCCAATGCCAAAATTTGCATCGTTAGTCCTTTAACTAACAATCATTTTTCAGAAAAAAATATTTAACTTAAATTTTTTTTTAATTTTTAGAAAAAAGTTTAGGGTTAAGAAACTTTTTTTTTTGTTTTTTACGCTTTTCCTGAAATTGTTTAAATTCAATTTCGATTTTATTTTTGAAAAATAAAAGTTTATTATTTTTCGAAAAAAGTTAACCTTTTTTTTTACATTTTTCTCTTAATTTTTTTAAAGTTATAAATTATCCACATGAGTTTCTTCTAAAGAATTTTAAAAATTTAAATTATTTAAAAACATATTTGTATTTTCCTAAATTAATAATTTTAAAACATTTTAAAACAGTTCAAAAAAATTTAAAACATTTTAAATTATTCGTTTAATGACTTTTTTTTATAAAAAATTTAATTTAAATTAAAAATTTACGTTTTTCTCTTATTACAATTTATTTCTAAAAAAATTATTTATTTCCGAAAATACAAAAATTATATGAAACATATTTAAATTTTTCTGGAAAAATTTATTTAGTTATTTTTAACTTTTAGAATATATTCTGAAAAAATTATTTTTTCTGAAAATAAAAACTTTTTTTAAATAATGAAATAAGATTTAAAACAATTTAAAAATTTTTTAAAGTAAAAAAAGGTTTTTGTAACTTAGAAAAAAAATTAACACAATTTTTTATATTTTAAATATGTTTGGAAAAATTATAATTTTTTTATAAGTTAAAACTTTTTTTTTGGAAAACAAAAACGGTCATTAGTTAAAGGACTAACGATGCAAAATTTGGCATTGGGCTGAAGGGTAAAATAGGTAGAAAAAATTTGATGTACCATATTAACAGGTAAACCGGAAGTTCAAGTATTATCTTGACAATTTTATGAGTACATATATGATATGAATATATTTGAGAAATTACGTAGCTATTAAATGCCTTAAACCCTAAAAAGATTAACATGTTCTTATTATAGTTCTAGAAAACACAACTCATAAGATTATAATTTTTTAGTTTGTGGTTTGGAAATTGTATGATCGAATCATAATAGATCTTATGATCTTATGGACAAAATTAAGATTCTATTAGATCTTAAGCTTGTAAAGATCCTATGTAAGATTCAGATCATTTTTACTTTGCGATATCATGAAGTCGTATAATCGTTAACATTAACATTAACATATACGATACAATTACATGAACTTTTATAGTATGTGTAACTAGTGTTATTTGTTGCTAACCTCATCAAACTTAACTAGGAAGTTAATTTTGATCTAGCTCATGATTATAAATAATGTAAAATAAAAGTTTGTAAAAATAAAAGGCTTTAAAGTAAATAACACAACTTTTGAACTTCTAATTCTCATTGATTTAACAAACTATTACATTTTGTCGTATGCGAAATTAAAACAAAAACTAAATAGATAATGTATGTGATGTGATATCTCCTCTCTAATAACTTATTATAACTCTAATAGTTGTATAAGTTGATAATAAAGTTCAACATTAAGTTAGATTTAGTGCTTATTGTATTTGAAGGAGTAGAAAGTCTTTCTGAACGATATAACATTTATTGCACAAACTTGTTCCACTAATTATAATGTATCTTGTTTACAAAGCTAGGGTTTGGGTGAAACGGATACATGTCATGTGCATATCTTCAATATACGTGGTACATTTTGTATATACATATAGATATTCTAAGTACGGGGACAACGCGCCTTTACAATGTCAGTAACCTTGTCTATATATCCAATAAGGGAAAGTTTAACGTTCAAGGATTGTCATTTGATCTTATCCGTTTCAAACTTATTGTGCCATTCATTAGTCTTCAAGCTCTTCAGGTAATTCTTCATGTTGAGGAGATCGTATCAGGCTTATTGCCACAACTTACTAAACCCATAACCTTTTCTTTGTCTCAATAACTTCATTCACTAAGTGCCTCCAAACTGAATGATTGTGTCTTTCTCATAGACTCAAGTTGAGCTCTTGAAGGTAACCCACTAACTGATAGTTCACTCAGTGACCTTGTATTGTTTTAGGTTATCTAGCACTTGTGATATATTTGATTTAAATTCCAAGGTAAAGATCATTAGATACTGAATTAACCCAACAATCTCACCCTAATGGATATAAATATAGCCCAAGTATTTTTTAGTGTAAGTCATTAAATACAACTTCTTCTTACCCTAAACAAGAAAGCATTTAAAGGATACTAATAACATAAAATGTACTTCATTAAATGAAGTTACATTGAACCTATCAGTCTATTATAAAATATTAAAAGAAGAACTAAGTACTCAAATCTCAATGCTTTAAGATCATTATATATTATTAATGCGTGCTATCTATTATGAGAAATTATCACTACTACACAAAACGCTAAAGAGACCCCCTTAAAAAGACTGGTTATGAAAAAACATGTCTCTATGACAAAAAAATGGTGGGAAGGTAATGCATGGAAACTGGTTTTCTTGAAAAAAAACAGTCTCCATAATATGAATTCCAAAAAAACCGGTTTTTAAGATGCAACCAGTCTTTTTTATAAAAGTAAAGACACTGGTTTTTACGTAACAACATGTCTCTATGTGTTTGTTTTATGGACACCATTTTTTATAAAAAATAACTAGTGTTTTTACACATTTTAAGACATTGTCGGGTCACTCGGGTCAAAAAAATATTCGGGTCAATTCGGGTTGACCCGAATTGACATGAGTTCTAATTAGGCTCGGGTTCGGGTTTATAATTTTTAGCCTTGACCCGATTTGACCCGACCGAATTGACCCGAACCCGACCAACCCGACTTGACCCGAGTCGAATAACACATTTTACATTGTATTAATACCTAAACAAACCAATTTTTATACTTTTTCCTTATACTCGGGTTGACCCAAATCCGAGTTGACCCAACTCGAATTGACCCGACCCGAATTAACCCGAACCCGACTGACCCGAGTTCTAATTAGGCTCAGGTTCGGGTATGATTTTTTTAAGTCTTTACCCAACTTGACCCAACCCGAATGACCCGAACCCAACTGACCCGACCCGATTCGCACCCATATATATTAACTTTGTGTGAAATCGGTGGGTAAAAAAAACTACTTTTATCTTTTCACAAAAAGCGCCAACTCTTTTCACCAAAAATCAAATCCTCATTCCTTTTTCCACAAATACCGCGAAGTCTTTTTTACCCAAAAACAAATCCCACTCATTAACCTCTCAGATCTCACAACATATAAAACCTTATCCTCTCATATGTTTTATCCCAACTAGTTTCTTAATTAAAATATAAATCCTTAGATGATCGGAACCCATCATTAATCACCCAATAATCAATAGCACCACCATAGTAATCAACATGTCATTCCAGTCGCCGGCGGTGTCTATTACAGGTAAAAGGATATTATACTTAGATACAACAAATACATAGTTTTGACTTTTGGGTTTATGGATTGATGAATACTATTTGTTTTATATGATTATATAAATCAGATATAAACTTATTCTAGATAACATAGATTAATCGTTTGGATTTTTTTTTAATTTGAAATTGACAGTTAGGCTATAAGTAATAATGTTTTTGGGTTTTGTTAATTGATAATATTGTGTTGATTTTACTTGTCGAGGTTTCAGGAAACTCGTATCTATATAATATTGAAACATCGGATCTATGAGTTGAATATAGGTGTTCACGTTTGATTCATCATCACTCATGAGGTTTGTTTCATTCTTCTCTTCTTATTTTAGGCTTTTCATTTAGAATGATATTGAAATTATTTTGTTTGTATATTAGGAATAAATGTGTGTTTATTTTTGTTGGTGCTAATAGGGAGACTAATGAATCCTTTTTAGCTTTTTGTTTATTGATAGTATGAAGAATAGGATTTAGGCAGAGGCAACCTGAATATATATGTCAAAAAGAAAACATGAAAAAGCAAGCAAACTCTGAAAAAGAAACCAAAACCCGTTGAATATGAATAGTAGTAACACTGTTAGTTGGATAATAAGCTACCATGATGGGCTGCATCTGCATCAGGTGTTGCTCCAGTATATATATTTTTTGTTATATGGTCTTTGTATACTAGTTTTATCACTAAATGTATACAGAAGTATGTATCTATTGTTGAATTTTGGCTGATAAAAAACAAATTATAGATGTTCATTCTCTTTTATTGCATTGCATTAGTATTGGAATTATATTATAGTAGCATGATATGAACATCCACACCATGTTTTGTGGTTCTCCTGGTCTTCACTTTAGTGTTATCCAATTAGAAGAACATGGACATAAAGCTTAGGGGGTATTGTTTCAGCTTATATAGCTGGTTTATGGCTTATTTGGTTTTCGCTTATGTTATATAAGCCCACTTTTGTGGCTTAATTTAAACTTTTCAGCTTATATAATTTATTATGACATAATGAACTTATATAAGCCAAAAAGTATTAAATAAGCCACAAAGTGTCAGCTTATGAAGCCTACGCTGAAAACCAAATAAGCCATAAGCACACTATATAACCTTAAACAAACACACCTAAGTATTTCATTTCCTTGCATGTAAGCCGGTTATATAGCAACCTTGGTGATTATTAAAATTTCATAAGTAAATATACATCACTATGGTTTATGGTACGTCAATTCAGTTAAATTGTTTATATTTAAGTTGGTGGGTATATAAAAATAGATGAAATATTAATAAAAGCATTAAGGAAAAAGCGACTTACAATCTTAAAAAATGTCAATTTGGTTATTTATTTGTTTTGCTTAGTTTCATGCTATGATTCATCAAGTTCTTGTCAGATACTGGACTCATAGGCAGAAGGAGTTTGCGAAAGTTCACATGTAATCTCTCTTTACATTTATGGCTAATGTAACTAGTTTATACATGTAAACTTACATTTATCTATTACATACATATCTATAGCACAAACTAAATTTGGCTAATATGTACCCTTTTGATGTTTATGTTCCCTCTCTTGAAAAATTAATTTCAGAAGTCAACTGAGAGTTTTCAACATCTACTCTATGGAATTCTGCATTGTCTTATGCATCTTGTTTACTTTAATTTGTAGGACTATGTCTCGGGTTAGGCAACACATGACGAAGAAGCTTTTGCTAGACGAGCTGCAACCGAAGCCAACACCGGAGCTCCCACAATGTAATTTCCTTATTCTGTTACTGTAAATGAGAATCACACAGTTTTCTAGTACATCATAAGCAGTTCAATTTTTATTTCAATTTTGATTATTAGCCTTATAAAGCTTTAACGATTGTTAAGAGCTTTATTAAAATAGTGAGTCAACAAGGTAGTGTGTGTAGCGCAATCTTTACATTCAATGCCATAAATGCATCAAGTTGGCATAACATGTTTTATGTTGAGCTGGAATCTGTCATTAGTTAATGAACAGTCATAAATCAGTAATTTGGAGGATGAGCATTTTGCTTTTTTAACTTCGTGTTAACTTTGGTTTCATCAATTCTTTTATTGCAGTTACTCCTCAACAAATATCCCTTGCAGGATTGATCCCTAGCCTTATTCACTGGTATAGGCAGATAAAGAAACACCCGTATAGCTCAGCAAGACAATGAAAGTGAGGTGCACATTTCTTTCATTCTGTAGGTCAAAAAGGAAAAGACATATGTGCTGGTACGACACCTGATAGATTAACTGGTTCTGTTTTTGATAGAGTTTAGGTTCATCATATAGTCATATAGATAGGTACTTCAATTAAAATAGGCTGAATAAACATTGCCTAATATGATGCTTTGAGTCTAGGAAATTGTTTTCTATATGTGTCAAATTCAAATATTGACTTCATAGTGGTGGTTTTGAGTAGGGGTGAGCAAATGGACCGAGAACCGGACCAGAACCGAGAACCGAATCGGAACTGAACCAACTCGAACCGAATTTTGGAACCGCGGTTCGGTTCTCGGTTCCTTAATATTTCAAATTGTGGTTCTTAGTTCGGTTCGGAACCGAAGAACCACTGGACTTTCATATATATATATATATATATATATATATATATATATATATATATATATATATATATATATATATATATATATATATATATATATATATATATATATATATATATATATATATATATATAGAGGTGGGATCAAGAGAAAACTTAATCTCAAAAGAAAACATAGAAAACTCTCTTCCAACCGTTGGATCAAACCCCCATTCTTCTTTCTTTTTCGCACAAAACTACTGGGGCCTCTTTGTCATTTTCTATTTCTTCGAGGACTAATCTTGTCAACCATTTAATTCCCACCCTATAAATAGCCTATTATTTTTTCTTTTATTTTCTTTCTTTTTTCTGAACCCTCGAATGTTATTCATTTTTCCATATCTTATTTTGCGTCAATCATCTCATCATAATCTCTATAATCGAAGATCAACATAAGTTATGAAAATGATTTCGATTATGGTATGCAATAAATTACGAGTCTTTGTTTATATTGAGTTAGGTTTTTTTTTTTTTGAATTTTGATCCGTTAATCATCTTTTTTGTATTATAGATGACTGAATTTAATAGTTTTTTTACATGATGCAGTGCTTAAATTAGTTATTTGATGCAAATTTGAACAAAAAAAATTGTAAAATATGTTTGAAAAAACTGCACACTAAGTGTTTGATAAAATGTCTCACTAACATTTTTATAATTGTGATACACTAGTTTTTTATAAATCTTATTAATTTTGTAATTTATGGCTACTCGTTTCTGATCTAATCACTTGGAGCAGGTGTTCAGTTGGGTTATTTTAGCAAAATAATTGCTAGTTTTTATTCGATAAAAAAGGATTAAAAGTGGGAAGGTTGATGTGAGTCAAAGTGTTACGCTTCATGGTTCCATTGTTGAATATGGAGTCATTATTGGCACTCTTTCGGCGGATCCAATTGCAACTGTTGTAAACTAAGGAGGTTATAAAGATTTATGACGACATTAAAGAGTTCCCGAACCACAAAATCTTTCACCTATGGACAATACCCAGTAATCGTCAAACATAGTAGCAATTTAAGTGAAGATGTTGATGCAAGACTCGATGCACATGGTGCAGCTGTGAGAATACTATACAACAAAACCAAAACTGAAACCCGAATAATTGAACTGACTTTGTAAATAGGTAATGTCTCTCACTCAAAAACTATCTCTGATTTGGCTCCAATGCATGCCTTGTAAGAAGTGAAGACCTTAATGCTGTAAAGTTATCGTATAGACTTTGGCTGTAAGGTTTTGGTTTTATTATGATGTGAATTTGGGATTGTATGTAGGGTTAGATTGACAATGGCAGACAATGGTTCAGATGATACCAAAGATCAGATCTCTCCATCATTGGAGATTGTTAACAAGGATTTATCAGCCGAGGAGTTGGCAAGAGAGGTTGAAGAAACACTCACTCTTTCACAAAGGCACAAGTTTTGGGAAACGCAACCTGTTGGTCAGTTTAAGGATTTACGTGACACTAGCTTGCCCTAAGGCGTGATTGAACCTCCAACGCCTATCTCTGAAGTCAAACAAGAGCCTTATAATCTTCCAAGTCCTTATGAATGGGTCACCTGCGATATGGGATCTGAGGAGACTTGTGCTGAAGTTTATAACCTCCTCACGAATAATTATGTGGAAGATGATGAAAACATGTTCAAGTTAACTACTCGAAAGAGTTTCTCAGGTGGGGCCTACACCCTCCAGGCTACTACAAGAACTAGCATATTGGAGTTTGTGTCAAGACTTCAAAAAAGATTGTGGCTTTTATAACTGGGATTCCTGCAAAAATTAGGGTCCGCAGTGATGTCATTAGCATGGCAAAGGTTAATTTCTTGTGTGTTCATAAGAAGATTCGGTCAAAACGATTGGAGCCTGTCATGATTAAAGAGGTCACAAGGAGGGTTCACTTGGAAAATATCTGGCAAGCTGCTTATACAGCAGGGGTGGTTCTTCCCATCCTGATAACTTCTTGCCAATACTGGCACCGATCATTGAACCCTAAGAAGCTAATTGATGTAGGATTTTCTAGGATTGGATCTAGGTTGACTATGAGTATGACGTTGAAGCTTTATAAGTTGCCTGATTCAACTGTTACACTTGGTTTTAGAAAAATGGAGCTCCGTGATGTTTCTGTAGTGACCCGACTGGTTAGAACCTACCTGTTGCAGTTTGTGGTTGCACCTGATCTTGATGAACGTGACGTGGAGCATTGGATTCTTCCAAAGAAAGGCGTTGTTAACAGTTTTGTGATTGAAAGCCTTAAGACTCACGAGATCACTGATTTCTGCAGTTTCTACACTCTGTCATCGTGTGTTCTTGGCCACCCGTCACTCAACCTTGAAGGCGGTTTATTCTTACTATAATGTCGCAACCAAAACTCCTTTACTTCAGCTGATGAATGATGCTCTTATTGTTGCAAAACAGAAGGATTTTGATGTTTTTAATGCGTTGGATTTGATGCATAACGAAACTTTCCTGAAGGAGTTGAAGTACGGGGCAGGTGATGGTAAGCTTCACTACTATCTCTATAATTATAGACTCAATCACATCTTAAGACCGTCGGAGCTTGGGCTTGTACTTTTGTAGTTTCAGAACTAGCAGAAGGTTTTGGATTTTGTGTAACCATTTTTACTGTTTTAGAGTTTGATCTATATGTACCTTGATTGGTAATTTGAACTTCTGAATTTCATACATACCTATCCTTGAAGTGACTTGTTTCGTTTTTGTCAATCTATCTATTTTTGTGAATTAACCTGTTGATTGTCTGTGCTACATTACATTCTGTGGTTTGAATGAGTGTATTATGGCTCATTGTAGAATTGCCCATTGGTTAATAAGGTATTGATTAGAAGTTGGATTTTTTTTGTTCAAAAAAACTAGAGAGGTTGTACGAAACATATACACACACCATAACTGATTGTTTGATTATAAATTTCAAACGGATGCCTAACATCGAACGGGTGCACATAGTATCTCATAAATAGATGCACTGAAATACCTCAAATGGATGCACTACCATACATCCTGATATGTGATTCTTTATACAAAATTGGTAATTAAACAAACATAAGCTGTAAGATGTTCTACATGCTTCGACTATTTAGAGTAGCTCGTTGCCAGCATTATAATTATACCTGAGATTAACTAACAAACATCTTAACATCCTACTTGTATTTAGATACATTTGAATTTTGTTCCTCTGATTTGTTTTTATTCTTGGTCTTGATCATCCTCTCAAGGTTTTTGGTCCTTATTCCACCAGCTTTATCTTTTATCATTTCTTTTGCTTTTTTTGTTATGTTTCTGATAGTAGACTTCCATTCTTGCAAGTCGGTTTTTCTTTCCATCTCATCTGCCAATAATGTTCCAAAAACAATTTTTCAGATGTTAAATACTAATGAAATATAAAAGATAAAAAAACACAATAATATAGACACGATTTGAAAATTATAAAGCATATAATCAATCATTTACTTTCTATAAATATGCTACGTGTCGAATAAAAAAGGGATTGAAAGTAAATCAAAGAAAGACCTTTATGCAGCATAGTATCCTTAGAAGGGAATGCAACTATAACAAATTTCATTTTGACACTTGAACGGGTTTAGTAAGGTATGGTGCTAGTTTGTCACAACTTCGCCTATTGGAATCCATATCTTCCATATAAATAACAAATGATTGCGATTAAGCTCACACCATTTACTAATTAGCAACTAAATCATCAAAGAAAACATTATTTTATCATTGACATACTAGCTATATTGGATCAGATTAATGATCATCTACAGCATAAGCCTACAGGAAAGAAGATCAAAAGAGGCACCAAGTCCGTTATAATACATAAACATCGAGACTCTTGCGTAGACTCGAGATATAAAGATCAAATCCATTTACTTGGCAATAATATAAGAACATCAAAGAAGATGAGCAGTTTACCTTTTTATCTAGGTATAGCGGGAACATCTTCGTTTTGAATGCTAAATTCTTCGTTTTGTTGCATCAACCAAGATTTTGCCAGCATGCCAAACCCCCTGCATAGTAATAAGCACATGCATTACTATCAAATATTTAAAACATTATCTGTAAATTAAATAACAAAAAGAGATCATGATGCCACTTTGACAGTATTCTGCAAATTAACTAACCCCCTGCATCGTAACAGTCACATACCTTTTGACAGTACCAAGTCAATGGACTTGGTTTTGTCTATAGTCTATTTGACAGTAACTTCATCATGTGACCAACTACTACATGAATTATACGACCACTATGTCAAACAATAATATAACTATCTTTTACTTTTTTTAAGGGCACAAATAATATACATAACACTGAATAAAACTTAGCATACCTTCGTTGCTTTCTCTTTTGATACACATTCATATGCAATTTAAAGAATCTTAATGAATACACTCAAAGCTTAATTCTTATGGACATTTACATTGAGTACCGTGACACCAGTTGAATAAATGAAATGCAGTAGTATCGTTGTGACGTCATACTTTGCCTATATTCTGTAATGGTCATTTTATCCATCCAATATTCATAATCCAAAAAATTAATAAAGAGATGCAACAAATTTTGGCAAAACAGATGCAAAAAAATAATAATAAATAGATGCAACAAAAAACTAATAAAGAGATGCAACAAAAAATTAATAAATAGATGCAACACAAAAGTAATATCGAGATGCAACAAATTTTAGCAAAACAGATGCAACAAAATTTACCAAACCACACTAAACATATGCAACGAACTTACTAAAACAGATGCAACAAAAAATTTAAAAACAGATGCAACAAATTTTAGCAAAACAGATGCAACAAATTTTAGCAAAACATATGCAACAAAAAATTAATACGCGGCGCTATTGCTAAACTCCTATTATCTATACATCCTCATTTTATTCACATATTTCACACAAACAAAAAAATTAAAAACATAAATTAAATAAAGTATAAATTTATCATAATATCTATTTAAAAATAAATCAAAAATAAAAAAATAAAAAAATGAAACTTACAATCTTTTGATTTTACATCTGCTTATCGACTCCGTTTTTTTAGTGTGCTGGGCTTATCCTTATTGCTAAAAAAACAAATAACATTAGTTACTCATTCAGACCTATCGAATGTTAGCGGCAATTACATACGCAACTCCTAAAAATTGCATACAAGGTGCTCAAGAGTAAAGCTGTTAAAACTAGGGTTTTAGGTTAAGGCCTCATATTCTAAGGTCCTATATATATAGACAGTCTGTCATATCATTTATTGGGCCTCACCTTTAAGACATCGATTATTTTATCTCTCGGTTTACTGGCTAGGTGTCATGAAGAATTACACAAAACAAATTGCAAATACGATACCTGAGTGTACGGTGTAACATGATGACCACTCAATGAATTCCGCCTATAGCTTCCACACAAGGGCTTAACTTCCTCAAGGAAATATGTATCATTTATCACTAAAAATAATAAACAATATCAAAAAAGAAGGACACTCACGATTTGAATATTTTTTCTTCGCCATATCTTGTTACGTTTTGATCATATTGTTACGATTTGATCATTTATTTGAGTATTTTGTTTGATTGATTCAGTTTTATTGATCGGGATTAGGGTTAAGTGTGTTATCGGGGGATCGGGTTTAAGTGTGTGTGAAATGTGTTTTACAGTGTGTGAAATGATCAGAAAAACCCCCAATTCGTATAAGTTATGCAAAGTTACAGAATCTACCCTCCGCTTTTTTTTCCATTTTTCATTATTGACCTTCTATTTTGAGATGTTGCAAAAGTGACCTTGTAGTTTGTTTTCTAGGTTTTCCATGAACATGGCACTTATGTTTCCTAATCAAACCTGCTACGACTGACTTAATTTGAACTTTCTAACATTAGGATCACATCTCACTTAGGTATTGTAACCGGTTTTGATGGACTATTTACTTATCATGTATAACATGGCTCGTGTACTTTCCGAATATAAAGTAGTGCTTGCTACTAATTTTTTTAAAAAAGGTTAAAAATCAGATAAACAAAAGTAAGGGCCAACAAGAAAAAGTACCTTAACAGTAGATTCCAAATTTTCAACAGCCGCAAGTGCTAAAGCATTACATCACATGCACCATTGGTGATTTCATGCCCATGAACACCATTATGATCTAATTGAGTAGATACCATAGGAGGACCTTCAATAGCTAACTGGATTAAAAGATTCGTGAGCATATTAGCGGTAATTGTACGTCAGATGCGTGAAATATTATAAACAAACAGATGGCCTCAATTTAAGATACTGATGCTATCAATTGTTAACTTTGTTCATGATAGTCAACCTAAAGGGATAAGTTTTGGTGGAACTAAAATATACATAGCAGAAATGTAGCTTCATCGACAGATATTTTGATGGATCATAAGCTGATAATATGCCAAAAGTGTCTGCTGAAAACAACACAATCTAACATGGTATGACTTTTTTATAATTTTTACTCATACTAATAAATGGCCATTTCAACCCCAAACTTTTTCGACTCATTAACCAACCATCTAAGGCACAAAATGATCTTTTGGCCATAACAAAAATTTATAAACATATGCAACAAATTTGTCAAAACAAATGCGAAAAAAAATTAATAAAGAGATGCAATAAATTTTGGTAAAACAGATGCAACAAAAAATTAATAAACATATACAACAAATTTGTCAAAACAAATGCAAGAAAAAATTAATAAAGAGATGCAATAATTTTTGTTAAACATATGAAACAAAATTTACGAATCCACAATAGACATATGAAACAAATTTATCAGAAAAGATGGAACAAAAAATTAGTTAAGAGATGCAACAAAATATTAATAAATAGATGTAACAAATTTTGTTAAAAACAGATGCAACAAAATATTAACAAATATATGCAACAAATTTGCCAAACCAGAATGTTATTAAATTATAGTAAATTGATACCGTAACACATAATATAATTCTTTAATATTATTTGCTAACTGATTCTCTAATTTATGTTGTTATCTGATGCCCTATGTTAGATTATTACGTGATTCCCTACACTTTGCTTTGTTATGTGATTGATATTATGCCCTGCATATAGAATGCGCAGATTTCCCATATTGGAAACGATTCAACAAACGTATTCCTATACAATCTAGCCCACACCGATTCCTTGTTTTGTAACAAACGCATGCCTTATGTCTATCAAATGAATCACATATTCTATTATGCATACACCAAACTGATGTGTTAATCTATCTGGTGTGTCGACTTATTTAATTTGCCTACTTTAAACTATACGGCATTACTGCTAAACTCCTATTATCTATACATCCTCATTTTTTATTCAGTGATGCTATGATAT
Source organism: Glebionis coronaria (assembly GCA_025667525.1). NCBI lineage: Eukaryota > Viridiplantae > Streptophyta > Magnoliopsida > Asterales > Asteraceae > Glebionis > Glebionis coronaria. The sequence continues at coordinate 523,629,905 of CM046875.1, forward strand.
GTCGAACGCTTATTTTATATGAACTAATTAAACAGACAACTTCCCTAAATTAGTCTTGATCGAGTTAGCATCACCTAGATACATTAAAAATACTACTCACAAACTAGTAGCACATCATATATCTTAATTCAATAGAATATTGTGTAAGAACTTACAATTGGGTTTTGAATAATTGAGATGATTCTGATGATGGAGATAGTGGTGGAGGAGATGGTGGCACACGAGATGGTGGCGGCGGAGATGGTGGCGACGGAGATCGTGTCGAAGAAGAAGGTGGTGGCGTATATGGTGGCAGAGATGGTGACATATATGGCAGCGGAGATGGTGTCGGAAAATAAGGTGGCGGCGTACATGGTGCGGAGGAGATGGTGGCTGGGGAGATGGGGTCGGAGGAGATGGTGGCTGGGGAAAATAAGGTGGCGGCGTATATCGGAGAAGATGGATGGATATTGTGGTCTGTATATTTCTTATCTTCAACGATAGTTAATCTATTTCCTTTTGTTTTCGTTTTTTACCATTAAGTTTGACAGTTTTGCAAAATCTACCCTCCGTTTTTAGATGTTGCAAAAGATACCTTGTATTTTTGTTTTCTAAGTTTTCTACGAAAGGAAGGTTTTCTCTAGAACCCATCCCTATATATATATATATATATATATATATATATATATATATATATATATATATATATATATATATATATATATATATATATATATATATATATATATATATATATATATATATATATATATATATATATATATGAGATTTTATAGTATCTTTAGATATATCGTGACTTGTGTCTAGTAGTATTTAAACTAGGGGATTTAGTTAATGCATGTTTTATGTGATTAGGGAAAGATTCCACCATAGTTGAAAGCTTGTTTAGCTAAACGATAAAAGTATGAGTTAAAATATCAAGAAATGTATTCTTTGATAAGAAACAAATGTGTAGTTCTATATTATTAAAGTCACAAAATTCTGATACTAACCACATATTTTTTTATCTTGTCGGGTCTGTTGATCTGATCACAAAAAAGAGTTATAAATCACTATCTGTTAGTAAAAAGAAAACTTCACAACATGTCATATTGATAGAGAAGGCTGTTTACTAGTAGTATTATTTTAGATAAACTGTCACTAGTTTTATTAAAGATGTTAAGTTGGACATGAGTATTAAACTTTATCCACAGCACATTCTGTTTAGTAGTTGTGTTAGTTGGGCTTTTTGAATCATTTATATTTCATTTTGTTGACCTTTTTGCTTGTTCTTTTTATTAGGTTGACACGTTACAAGGGGTTTAAGGAGGGGCTAAAACGAATCCTTGTTGCAACTGATTTAGTTGGAAGAGGCATAGACATCGAGCGTGTTAATATTGTTGTAAATTATGACATGCCAGATTTTGCTGATACATATCTGCACAGGGTTGGTTAAATCTGAACGATAAACTTATCAACTTCTTTCCCCACTTCGTCTTTTATGCACACAAGCTAATCTCTTTAACTTTGTTTTGGTAGGTGGGAAGAGCTGGTAGATTTGGTACCAAGGGTCTTGCAATCACTTTTGTAGCATCTGCTTCAGACTCAGATGTTCTTAATTAGGTGATTATTCTTCGATAGTGTTTGATTTGTGGTTGGCATATATAGTGCAGAATTAGAATGTCTTTGATTTGATTTTTAAATCATTTTTATGTTGCAGGTCCAGGAAAGATTTGAGGTCGACATCAAGGAGCTTCCAGAGCAAACTGATACCCAGACATACAGTACGTCTCTTTTTTTTATTTCTCAATGTGCATACTACTCTAATGATAATAACTGATATTTACTCGAATGTTTGGGCTTCTGTCTGAGAATTGAATTAGAGTTTGGTTATTTACAGCGTCTTTATGCACACTGAGGAGTCAAACTATGAGTTTTGCTTGAGAGTCGATAGCAGAGAGCATGTGTAGTTAGTAGATACTACTCACTTGTTGCAGGAAAGGGAAACAGGTGGCCCAGTTAGCTTTCAAGTTCTTTTTGAAGATACACACTCACAAAAAGGTGTCTACATTAACCAGAAGGCACAAAAGCTTGGGGTATGTTTCTTTGTCTCATTAAAATTAAATGCAATGTTTTGATTTTCTCTTATTTGCTAGGCTGTAAGTGAGTAGTTTGCTTGTTTTCGATGTTTGGCTATTTACATATATGTTTGGTTATTTTAGCTGCAGTTAGGTTGTTTTTATGTTAGTCTAAATATTTTGTATACTTCTGTGTAACAGAATGCCTACAAGGATAAGAAAGAGTTGAACGCGATTGTTGGAGCTTGGTTTACATTGTGGCGACAAGTTTAATAAAAACAAATTTGATTCGAAATATGTATTTGACAATTTTAATCCTTCCAATTAATAAAGTTCTCTTTATTTACATACATTTGTTGTTTATGACAATTCAAGTCCTTTAATTTAGTTTTTTTATATAATTCTTGTATTTACATTATTCCATTGTAGAGGGTTAAATTTGTAAAATTTGGAATTTAATAAAAATTCTATTTTTTTTTAAAAAAAAACTAAGTAAAAAGAGACTGGTTTTTAAAAAAAACACATTTTTTTACTCCATAAAAAGACTGGTTAGATGCTCTTAAAAAGACTGCTTTCTGGAGATTAGTATGGAGACCAATCTCTAAAGAGACTTGTTTTTATGAAGATAACCAGTGTCTATTCTTTTAATAGAGACTGGTTTCAAAACCAGTCTCTTTATGTTTCGAGCAAGGAGATCTTCCACATAGAGACGTCCTACAAAACCAGTCTCTATTGCCTTTTTGGACCAGTCTCCATGGACTTTTTTGTAGTAGTGTATTCCCCTATGGCACAACCAGAATATTTGCTTCACCCTCTTTGTTTGAAACAACTTTTATTGGTCAGGGCATTTACTGATCATTCCCCTTAGCTTCATGCCAAAGCTTTCATTTTCATGTGTCTTGAATCTGACAGCCATAACCAAGTAGCCCAAGAGAGTCTCAGTTTCCACCTTGTAAATTTCATTCATTCTTTGAAAGGCCTATCTCTTGATGCAGGGAAATGCAGAAATGCTCCATGTGGTTTGCTCAAAATGAAGGCGGCCTCCCCATCTTGTCGAAAGTGCATGTAACCTCCCCAACATTTAGTATAAGTGGGCAGGCGGCCTCTCCGACCTCTAACACTGTTAACTTTGACTCGTTTTTTTGTTTGACTAAGGGCATGACCGTCATTTTACACAATTTATGAGAACACCTTTTTTATTGGTTAACGTCCTATGTAATCTTTCACCTAGTAACTTTGCTGCATAAACGAACCATTCATTTCCGGTTAACATTGTGGGTTTTTCTAATGCCCAACACCCGCAAATAACGTTGCCAAAGTAGTTTGCACGGATTTCACATATAATATCATGTATCAACAATCTTACACCGCAAAAACCAAAACGAAAATGTAATAATCAAAACGAGCAACACTTTTATTTACATAAACAAAATCAGTCACCATCAATTCAAAAAAATAAAACATAAACCAGTCGTCATCGTCATCAGATCCATCATGATCTGACTCATTCTCATCATTTTCATCATCATCATCATCATGATTATCCTCATCGTCTTCATTATTATTACCATGACCATTAACTCCTTCAAGATGAATCCTGACGTAATCACCGTCGTTACGTCGCTCAAGTGGGGCTAACGGCGGCGCGTCGTCTTCACGCGCCACCTGAGCAATCAACCTAAGCACCCATATAAACTCGTTCCCGAAAGCACGGATGTCGTCATCGTCGACTTCACGCGCAGGAGCGTTGAAGGAGATAGCCTCAACAAATCCGTTTTTGCACTCGAAGCAGATGACCCCGTCAGGTTGATATGGGAGGGTTTCGATAGGGACACATTTGTTGCAGTGGTGGCACCAATATAGTTGTTGTGGTTGTTCAGGTGCTGATGAAGGTGGAGTTGCAGGGACTGGGGGATTAAGGCGTGCTCTACAATCGATTGTGAAAGCAAACATTTGTAAATTATCCATATGTGATGTTGCAATGCTACTCCAAACATAAGCGCATGCGACCGTGAAAGATGAAACATATGCTAACGTTGGAAGTTCGGTTAATACACTTTTCTTCAACTGATTCAAGATATTTCTAGTCAAAACAAACGTGTATCGAACTTTATCTATCGGCCCAAACATGATTTGATGCTCGTAATCTTCCTTAAGAGTTTCATACTTAGTGTTAATTTGTGTTTATTGAAAAACTAGGGTTTTCAATTTTGGGAAATCTGGGTTCAAGTCCTTGTGATACCAATGGTATTAATAAGAAATAAGGGGATCATTGTTTTAATTAGTATATTAATGAAAATTGTGTAAAATGACGGTCATGCCCTTATCCAAACAAAGAAAACGAGTCAAAGTTAACAGTGGTAGAGGTCGGGGAGGCCGCCTGCCCACTTATACCAAATGTTGGGGAGGTTACATGCACTTTCGACAAGATGGGGAGGCCGCCTGAGTTAAGACCACATAGAGCATTTATGCATTTCCCTCTTATAATTATATCTACATTTTATTAGTTTCCTTAAATGATGCAAGAACATTATTTTATGTCTGCTGAAGGTTATTTTTTATGTCTACTTTTTATCTAGTTTCTTTATTTTATTTTTCAAGAATATCGTGTTAACTTTTTCTCCAAGTTTTCCTATAAAATTAGGATTTAGGTTTATTGTATTGAATTATTGAGATATGAATAAAAAAATATGACTTTTTAGTCTTCTGTTAATTGACTTAAATCCGGGTTAGGGTTTATTGTTCGATTTTCAACTTAATAATCGGTGTTCGTGTGAACCAACGGTTGTTGGAAGAGTTGTTTACGTTATTCTTTGGAATCAATAGATTCAATTATTTATCCTTGTTTCTCGCTACATCAGTTGGTATCAGAGCTAAAGTTCCTTATTAAGATGCCTCCACGAAAAAGTAAGAATGTTCATGATGTGCATGAACATGATTTGGAGCAACGTATTATGACAAGAATGGAGGAGCTAATGGATCAATTAATTGATCAATTGACTAACCGGATGAGTCACTTGATGAACATGCATGGTGATCGTAACGGTCGGGATACTGAAGATGGAGAGTCAGAAAACCCATTTGTTGATCCCGAAGACGATGATTATATTGTCGCTTGTAGTGATTATGAAACAGCCCCTGATTTATGATGAAGAATCCAAGGAAGAGGCATATCATTTTATTGACAATTATCATAATTTTCAACAGGAAGAAAATGATGTGACATCTTCAGATGTTGCGTTGGGTGTAGAAGAAGAATCAATGGCAGTTTATGATATCAATCTTGAAGATGTTATTGAGGAGGAAGAAGGATTTTTTGGAGAAGGAAGATTTGGTGGCGAAGAAGACAACGTCGAATATGTTGTACTTGTGGCTAATGATCTTTGTTATGTAATGATCCAAACCACATTAGGTGTCGATTTTTTAAAAATCACAGTTTCAAACCCTCATGAGTTAATTTGGTTGCATAAAGGTAAATGGGTGAATATTAGTATCTTGACTAAAAAAATATATCAACAAGTCTCACCCATGGTTGATATGTTGGGTTTTAAGACAATCAAGACTCGAGGACGAATCTTTTCAAAGAAGGGAAGAATGATGCAGGAGCACTATTGTATGTCTGCTCAAGATTATATATGTCTACATTTTATTAGTTTCCTTAAAGGATGTAGGAACATTATTTTATGTCTGATTTTTATTTAGTTTCTTTATCTTATTTTTCTAGAATATTTTGTCAACTTTTTCTTCAAGTTTAGTTTTCCTATAAAATTAGGATTTGGGTTTATTGTATTGAAATATTGAGATATGAATAAAAATATATGACTTTTTAGTCTTCTGTTAATTAACATAAGTCCGGGTTAGGGTTTATTGTTCGATTTTCAACTTAAAAATCAGTATTCGTGCGAATCAACGATTGTTGGAAGAGTTGTTTATGATATTCTTTGGAATCAACAGATTCAATTATTTATCCTTGTTTCTAGCTACATCATTTCCAAAGGCATTAATGAAGAAGATCTGATATTCGGGTTCTTGAATTACCATGCAATATACGAATGGAATTCCTTTAGGAAGATTTTTGTCACATTTAAGTCTAGGATTGAGCAAGGATGGATCTTGTTGAGCTAGAGGTAGTGCACCAGTGATCTCCAAGGATTCACATATTACTTCAGGTCTCTTATACTTTTCTCCAAGGGAATTCATCATCTCCTTGATACACTTGTTTGTGTTTGTAGGACTGATCATCCTATTCACTGAGACCAAAGTCACCAAACCTAAAGGGATAATGAACTTCGAAATCCCTTAGGTTATTGTTTCTGCACACAACATAGTAGAGGAGTCAAAAGCATAGGACGAAGCGAATGCTGGTTTAGAGTTTGGAAATATACGAATGATGGTAAGTGGTTTAAGAATCAGTCTTAGAGTGGTAGTCCAAACATACTTGTCAAACCTCTTATTCTTCATTTCTTTGCTTTCTTTTTATTTCTTGAGGTATCAGGACTTTAAGTTCAACAATCTGCTTCTTTATAAATTCTTGTTATTCCTTTCATGCTTTGGAGTTTCTTAGGATCATCCCTAGCTAACTAGAAACTTCTGTTTGTACTTTGAGGATTTGAGCCTTGTTTAGCTCCCTCATTTTTGCTTCCTAAGCTGATTTTTCCATTAGTTCACTTTTATCCAAATGAGCCTGAATTTCTTTCTTTGTGAGATGATGGATCACTCCATTAATTTTTAAATATGACCACAACAATAGCATGAGGATCTACCCTAATTTCTATTGTAGTCTTCTTAAGCTTTAGGCAAGCATTATTAGTCTCTTCTGAATTCCCTTTCTTTTATCAACTACTAGAGTTAGGGGGGATGAAACTTCAGTGACTAGACCTGATGGTTGTTGTGATAATTGTTGTTGTGGTGAGAGCTGGGTGACTTGAGGTTTTGGCACTACATCACTTTTTGGTACCATAAGTTCTTCAACAAACTTAGTCTTTTCTCACTTTTCTACACATTAGGCTCTGGTTCATCATTAGTCACCATTATCATTAGCTCCCCCTGTAAAACCCGCATATAAATACCATGAACAGTACACTACGTAAACCTACGAACCAATTAAAACTTTCCTTTTATGTCATGTACACGTGTCACGAACATTAAATTCAGAAACTACGTACGTATTAATACACGATAATTATTAAGTACATAATATTACACGATAATTATTAAGTATAATAATTATAATCACGAACATATGATCACGAACATTTATAAACACGATAATTATTATGTATAATAATTATAGCACGAGTATTAGAACATGATATATACGAAGTATAGGTAACACGAACCACCACGGATAATAAAAACGAGTGTACATGAGTTATACTTTAACATGAAAAAGGCACCGGTTTGCCTTTTGGGTTGTGGTAGCCGCGGACAAGGGAGGAAAGGGGGCCCAAACCCACTTTGAATTTTGACTAAATGGTAAAAAGTAAAACACAGGAAACCATTTACAGGATTTTAACAAAAGATAAAACCCTAGCCTCCTCCTTGGTTCCTCCTTGGCCGCGGGATACACAATAGAAAGAGGGAGAGATCGTTTTGATTTTGGATCTTTGGTTTATTGGTATTAGTGTTCGTGTTCTTTTCAATCACTTATTGGGGTAATTCGTCAAACCTTCATCTTTTTATTTTTATTTATTTATGAACACATGATAAATATTTAAAAACAAGTGATTAAAAACATGTTATGGTTAAACTAAAACAAGGGGAATGGTTTGTTTGGTTTGGTGGTGGGGTTCAGCAGCCAACCGAGAGCCAAGGGCTGTCGGTGTCCTTCGTTTGGCCACATCCGAGACCCCCTACGGGGCTCGATGTGTGAGAACCCGTATTTTCCCAGCATTATTTTATTCTTTTTATTCGTGCTTCTTGAATTTTCCACGTATTACTTTTTCTTGTATTTCTATATGTAAATCCTGAGATTTTTAAATTGTACTTTTTAAGTATTTTTCTGATCATCGATAAATACTTTGTATGGAATTATAAAATTTTTGTTTTATTTTTCCCTATTTAATTTAAATCAAAGTTTTTGATTTAAAATCACCTGCGTGCGTTTTACAACGAGTTTATTCAAAAATCAATGTACAACGAGAATTCCTAGTGATCGCGATACCGACGGATGCCCAAAATTTTACGTTTTATTATCGATTGTTTCCATAATTAATATTTTCGATGATGTCGTTTTAATTACGTATTAAGTCGTGTCGAGAAATTCATATAATCATTTTTATGATGCATTGTAACTTTTGAAAAGTATATTTACGAAATCCGAGCCCCGTAAATATTTTCAATATTTACCAATAATCATTTTCTACCCTTTAAACAATTAAATTTCTTTTTAGGTCAAAAAGATTTCACAATTGGCAAAACTAGCCCTCATTCCAATAATATATAAACTATTTTCTTTGCACCTAACTTCATTTTATCATAAAAAAACACACACACACAAATTTTTACACCCCCTCTTTTCTTCTCTCTAATTTTTGTCACCTATCACCATACAAAACCACCAAAAATCTCAAATTTTACAATGATTTAGCCATAACTAAAATTAGACCACATCTTAGAATTCAATGGTGATTCTAATGATACCAAAATCATATACATGCATCAAGTTTTCAATATTTATTATTTTGTGGTTGTATGATGTTTTAATCATCATGCATGTGATGATCTTGGTAAGATCATCTTATTTTGATCACAAAAAGTTTGAATTTTGATCTTTGATTTTGTTAAATTTTACATGCAAGTGTTTTTAGGAGTGTTTGGTTGATGGGTATGATGGTATAGTGATCCTAGAGGTATGAGAATGATTATATTTGGTGGGAAAACTGATTTGACTTGTTTTTTAAAAGTATAATTTAGGACAGCAGCTTTAAACAGATTTTTTCGTGGGTTTAATGTCTGTGAAAGACTAAGATTATTTGACATTGTTGTAGAGTTTTCCGAGACGCTCGTTTTGGTATAAGATAGAGCTTCTAAGTTATTACGAGTCAAAAGTTATGCTAGTTTTAGTATTCGTGTACCGGGAGACGCAAGTCGGCACAATCCGAAATTGTGGCTGATTTTGGGTCGACTCTCGGGGACTTTAGGCTTGGTTAGATAAATGTATCTACTGGTTTTCAAAGTTTACAAACTGAGTTTGATGAGTCTAATAGTGGTTTCAAAATACGGATTGTGGAGTTAGTACTTTTAAAGCGGTATGAACGGTTTTATAAAACAAGTACACAATCTGTCCCAATTTTGGAGTCGAGTAAAGTGTCGAGCTGATGGGTTTTAAAGTGTGAACTTTGGCTCAAACTTTAGTGAGGTCTTATACAGGTTATAAGTGACATTGACACCAATTTTCATCTAAATCGGACAAGTCTAAATAGGGTAGATCAGTGTGTACATTCGGGGTGTACTTGCTGATTTTATTTTGGACACAAAGTTCAATGCTTGTGTTGCGTGAGTTTGAGTATTCATCATCGGACATGGTGGCTTATTCAAGTGCTTAGTCATTATATAAATGACTTAGCTACTGGTCCAAGTAAGGTTAAAGGATAGTTTGACTCGCGTTGACTTGGCGTCGTATAACGGGTCATTTTCAAGTGTTCAAGTGTTTAAATGAGTCGGATAAATGGATTCATTTGGTTCGTTTCAGTGGTTTTGAAAACATGAATACTTTGAAAACATTTGAGTCATATTATATTTGGTACTTATCGATATTCGAGTTCGAGTCTTAACGCGCGCCTTATTGTGATAGGTTACGGTTTTCGTGTTTCCCGGGCATCCATATCGTCGGTGATCGTCTCACTACCATTGTTTCAACTCAGTTGCTGAGTACCGTGATTAACTTACCACGTGGCTAAGGTGAGTTCATAGCCCCTTTTTACTTATACATGGTTTCTAAACATGGGGTGAGATTTTACATGGTGGAACACAACCATTTAAAAACTGTATGCTATCCAGAACTTGTATGCTATCCAGAACATGTATGATTTTCAGGTTTTCAATATTATTATTGCTTTTTAGTCTAGCCTTGAGTTTCCTCTCCCGATCATGAACCGTTAATTGTCCTGGTGCATTGCGCGAAGCGCTAATGTTGTGAGTGGATCCATCGGGATTGACTATCCCCGTCCCGATTACCTTGATGCACTAATATTCGTTTATGCTTGAGTATTTAGGCTGAATACTCCCTCGAGGAACTTACATTGAGTTAAGCTTCGGTTCATGAACTGAACAACAATAATAATGATTTCGGACTATGGTTGACGTATATAACCATACTCCATACTACTTGTTTTACAAATGAATGCTTGTGTTCCACATCCTTATTGCTAAACCTATGAATATCACTCAACTTTATGTTGACGATTTTACATGTTTAATCTCAGATATTATTACTTAGCTTGGCTTGGATGGGAGCCCGCATGATATTATCGCAGCTTGGAGATTTCTGTGATGCTTTTAAAAGATTGGTTTTAGTATAAACTGCCAGAAATTTTATTATATCTCTTGGGCAACTTAATGTAATAAATTATGATGAAATAATATATCTTTCCGCATATAAAACTCTGGGACCTATGTTTAAAAACTCTGACCTTTTATGATGTAATGTACATGTTTTTATTTCATCAGCTTTGTATGAACTGTAATTCATTGTTTCTTGTACTATGACGTGTTACCCCCTCGTTGCCTAGTTGTTCCATGTCAGATTTTGGGGGTCTCACAGATTTGTATCAGAGCGATGGTTATAGGGAAGTGAGTCATATTTCAAAAGAACTTAGTCTATAACCGAAAGTTCAAATATTTCATGTTTTAAGTGTCAACCACAGAATCTGCCAATGTTGTTCGATATCTGCGCGAGTAACTCTCTAATCCTTATTATTTACTTTTAATTATCGTTGTAGTATTTCATCTCTTGATTTCATTTTGAAATATTACTTTACCTTAATGACAATAATTACTATGTCTTTTCAAAGCCTTTGTGCTTTATAAACTATCATTGGATATTACTTGATTACATATGCTCTTACTGCATTTCTTGAATTTTGTTCTTGTGAACTGATCCTGTTACAATGATTTTATATCGTTATGACGTTACATACTTGTATTCAGAGCGCGTGTGCTGCCGACTTTTCATTTCTAATTTTTCTGAGTACTATTGCTATTTCATTTATGCGTGATACGACTGACTTCATATGCTCGTTCGTTTTGAATCATCCATTTTTCTCGACTCGCTGCTACATGTTGTGCATACTCTCGTGATACCATTGTTCGGAATTGAAGAAGTGTTGTTTTCGACGAAACTCCTGATTTTCATTTCACTACCGTGCATGTTGCTTTCACAGTTTATTTCCTTTAAAATATCTATTTAGATACGCAGATTTTTTTTCCGACCATTCGTAATTGAATGTCTAGTCTATAGACCATTGTGTAGCTCAATGTGTCTCCGGAAAATACTAAAAGACATCGTGTGAGTCACACATCTCGAATCATTCGTTGAATAATATCGTGGGTTTTCGTAATCTTGATTTACCTTTACGTCACCGTTTTACACGACACTTGTACATGAATTACATCTTATTTCATTGACCATTCTACGTTTTGACTTCGAGTTACAACATCCGTTGTACCTTGAACACATGATCGTCATTTATTATGTGATGATTATTTGGAATACGATCCTACTTTTATCCTCCCCTTTTCATTAAACCTTCTCGCCTTAGGAGTGTGATTTGTTAATATTTTGTTTCTTTCTCGGTATGTCTTATGATTTTGGAAAATCACGCCGACAGGAGACCTTCCTGCATTGCATCTTGCAGCCGAAGACACGGATGATATACGCCGTTTTTGTCTCTCAGATTATCGTTGGCATTCTTGAACCATTTTCATACTATGTTTTCTTTACATGATTATTTATACAGTTTATCTTCTTTCGTCTTTATGGAATCCACAAGTCTTGTGTGTACATTAATTCTGGGTTATTATGAAATTGGATTTAATTTCAAGATGTGTCGAAAAATATAGTTTGTACGGAAACTTTACAGGAAATTTAACAGTGTCGAGAAAATATTTTTTAACTTTAGACATAAAAATATATATTTCTACCTGTTGAGATGTCCGTGTAGGACATAATATTTTACCAGTGAACTTTAAAATCGAGCAAGTTATGCTCATTTGAGATTGTAAAATCTAAGAAGTTATTTTCTGAATAATTCTAAAATATCATTTTGTTGACAGATTTAATGCAAGGGCATTTTTGTCATTTTTTTATCCGTTTCAAGTCTCGAGTAAAACTAGAAAATTGTTCAAAACATCGTTTTACAGCGAATTGTATTAGACTTCGAGTCTTAAAATGTCATTTAGTGAATCAATTGGTCTAGTCAAACCCAAAAGTCAAAGTTGACTAAAAAGGTCAAAACTGATAGAAGTTAAAAACATGGTTTGAAGCATTTTAAGTTCGTGTGAGCTCGTAAAATTGTAACTAATAACATTTTACAATCATGAAACATTGATTATGTTTGAAAACGTTTACAAACAGTAACTTGAGCTCGGTCGTACATAAATCTTGAACTTTTAGGCACCAAGTGATTTGACAAACTGATGTTCTACTTTCTTAAAAGTGTATTTCTGTCAAATAAATTACGATGTCAACACATATGGATTCCTTTATCCTTTATTTTATTTATGACTTATTTGTCATTCTATTTTCTTTCTCTGCTTCTATCGTACCACTGATCCGGGTCGAGGTTGAAGATCTTGCTTTCATAACGTTCGTTATCATCTTGACATGTGTTTCCTGACGAGTCCTGCTAAACCTCTTGAAACCTTATCACCTTGTAACCATTTCATTGACCGTCTTGAACTACTCTTTATTACCCTCATGTAACCCACTCGCTATTTTACAAGTTACCATATACACTCAAACAGATATTGTTTGCAAATCATTTTACAAAATGTTCCACTTGGACTTTACAAATTACTTGAAGGTTATCTTATAGAATTAATTTATATTAATTTTACAATGTATTTTCACAATTTATTCTAGTTTGGTCTTATGAAGAACCCTTGTAACAAAACAAATTGTTGAATTAAATATCTAGCCAGTAACTTAGTGGCGAAAAGTTTCATATGTTATTTTGATTCCTATTTTTACAAATGACATTATATACATATTTTAAATCATATAATATGTAATACTGATTTGACGAAGATGAGCATCGCATTGCTAGTCCTAAACTATGCATGGCCTGATCAACTATGCTTAATTTAGAAGGAGCCATGCAAGGCCGAATAGTAGTCATCTTAAATAAGATTCAACTTTTTAATTATGTTCCTTAAAAAGTTTGATAAATAAAGTTTTGAAAACTTTTACATCTTATGTGAGTAGCAACAGTTTGCGACATACACATATGAACCCTTATCTTTTCTTGAACATAATACATGCCTCAAGCATAGATTACCTTACTCAACGAACTTTGTTTTACCTATAACCTCATCTTCCTTCGTGATACCATTCTTGTTACTGCTTGTCTAATTTCTTACCATTGATACTAGACTTGAAAGTTTCAACGTTGTTATGCTTCTACATCAATCGACCTTCTCTGTCTATTTTGGTAGACCTTCGAAACGCCTCTGGACGCATATAATGATTTACGACTGGACGTGAGCGATGATTACGTGTATTTTCCATGTTATGTGTTAGACTTTATCGTCTTGAAATTCATATGTGTGAATCATGTGTTGATTTCGCCTTTCATTGCTAATGTTTTCATTTTACTGGAATTACTCTCAAGTGACTTCTTAATAATTTTCTTTGATCCGAAAATTCGCTGTGTGCCTTTTCTCTTTCGATCGTATGTCGACCACCGAGAACTTAATAAACCGTTATTGGTGTCACCAACTGCACTCAAGAAGTGACGACTTGCTATAATTCTTGTTTCTTATATTTTTATCATTGATGCGACTATTCTATCATGTTTGTAAAGAATTGGTATGATTTTTGCTTTATTCCCATGTGTTATCGCTCGCATACAGATTGTTAACCTTTATATGATTCATATCCGTTCTGTCTTGTCACCTTTTGAAAAACAAAATGTTATGTGTTTATCATTTGATACCTTAAACACTTTATTGAATTTCTAAAAATTATTATTAATTTTTAAGAATATTTTATACATTTTATCAAATGTTTAAATTACCAAAACAACTGTTTCATGTTAAGTACCGGATCTATACATCCTCTTTGTTAAATTTATAACTAGTATTAAAAAAGATATCAAGTTGTATCCTTTAAAGTATTTGATTATATCGTACTTTACTTTCAAAATAATGAAATTATCAAATTAATTTGTAATTTCTAATAATGATTCTAAATAACATGGAAAATCTGATTTTCTCGAATGGTAACGATAAACTTGAGTTTCTAACAGATATTTCATACAGTCACCCGAAAAGCTCTTAAGCTTATCAAAATAACTATTTGAACTGAGTTACTTTTACCTTGAAGTCCTGATGAAGAAAAAGTTTTGACAACTGTTCACCCACTCATTTTATATAGAGTTTGATTTTTAAATCACTGCACCTTGTAAAAGTTTCTTTTAATCAAGAAAATATTTAAACTGAGATTTAAAGTAATACCAAAATACTAGACAACTGATTGTGACAGCTTGTATTTTAAAATGATCATATGTAATTCATTTTTCACTTCTATTTCACTTGTAACTAGACTCTTACATTTTTAGATTGTCATGTTTTACAAGTTGCAAGATTTGCAAATCGTTGTTGATTACCAATCCTGATTCATCTTAACGCACCTTGTCCATTTAAGTGATTCTCATGTTTATTCTATCTTTTAAATATTTCTCCGTACTGAAGCGTAGTGAGTCCCATTTGTCAAAGTTCGCCGTGATGCAGAAATTTCTTGGGAAGCAATGAATTTGGTTCTACACTTTGTACCTCCTCTTGTTTGCATCTTCTACTGTTTTTAGGAGAACTCTGTGGGACCAGAGTTCCTTTAGGGGGGAAGACCGTGAGAACCCGTATTTTCCCAGCATTATTTTATTCTTTTTATTCGTGCTTCTTGAATTTTCCTACGTATTACGTTTTCCTGTATTGCTATATGTAAATCCTGAGATTTTTAAATTATACTTTTTAAGTATTTTTCTGATCATCGATAAATACTTTGTATGGAATTATAAAATTTTTATTTTATTTTTCTATATTTAATTTAAATCAAAGTTTTTGATTTAAAATCACCCGCTTGCGTTTTACAACGAGTTTATTCAAAAATCAATGTACAACGAGAATTCCTAGTGATCGCGATACCGACGGATGTCCAAAATTTTACGCTTTATTATCGATTGTTTCGATAATTAATATTTTCGATGATGTCGTTTTAATTACGTATTAAGTCGTGTCGGGAAATTCATATAATCATTTTTATGATGCATTGTAACTTTTGAAAAGTATTTTTACGAAACCCGAGCCCCATAAATATTTTCAATATTTACCAATAACCATTTTCTACCCTTTAAACAATTAAATTTTTCTCAAATTTTACAATGATTTAGCCAAAACTAAAATTAGACCACATCTTATAATTCAATGGTGATTCTAATGATACCAAAATCATATACATGCGTCAAGTTTTCAAGATTTTATTATTTGTGGTTGTATGATGTTTTGATCATTATGCATGTGATGATCTTGGTAAGATCATCTTATTTTGATCACAAAAAGTTTGGATTTTGATCTTTGATTTTGTTAAATTTTATATGCAAGTGTTTTTAGCAGTGTTTGGTTGATGGGTATGACGGTATAGTGATCCTAGAGGTATGGGAATGATTATATTTGGTGGGAAAATTGATTTGACTTGTTTTCTAAAAGTATAATTTGGGACAGCAGCTTTAAACAGATTGTTTCGTGGGTTTAAGGTCTGTGAAAGACTGAGATTATTTGATATTGTTGTAGAGTTTTCCGAGATGCTCGTTTTGGTATAAGATAGAGCTTCTAAGTCATTACGACTCAAAAGTTATGCTAGTTTCAGTATTCGTGTACCGGGAGACGCAAGTCGGCACAATCCGAAATTGTGGCTGATTTTGGGTCGACTCTTGGGGACTTTAGGCTTGGTTAGATAAATGTATCTACTGGTTTTCAAAGTTTACAAACTGAGTTTGATGAGTCTAATAGTGGTTTCAAAAGACGGATTGTCGAGTTAGTACTTTTAAAGCGGTATGAACGGTTTTATAAAACAAGTACACAATCTGTCCCAAATTTGGAGTCGAGTAAAGTGTCGAGCTGACGGGTTTTAAAGTGTGAACTTTGGCTCAAACTTTAGTGAGGTCTTATACAGGTTATAAGTAACCTTGTGTCACACCCCAACATGGCGGAATATGAGGCGCGACGTATGTATATCATCACAACATGGCGTGTCTATAGAGATAACTAAATGAAATGGAAATGTCATGACAGTATCTCCACAAAAATATAGGAGTCTAGGCAAGTAGGTATCAGTCCTACCTCTTACCCAAGACAAACAATTACCACAAATAAAACATCATAAAGGTGTCCACAAAGTATCACTTATTCAAAACACATAGAAAAATAAACTAAGAAGGAACGGGGATCTCCTTCTAAATGCAATCCTAATGCCTCCAAAGCTAACCACTTCTATTCTCAAGCTTAACAGTATTCTCTCCTGAAAGAGACACTAAAACACAACAACATAATGTTGGTGAGAGTCATAGGTTTAGACTCCAACCGAAAATGGATTATAATAAGCTGTGAACAACCATAAACCACTACACATATGGACATTGTGCTACAAATATACATTAACAACTAACATTCAAGATCAATCATTCCAAACAAAATCCAAGGCTCCCAGCCTTACCAAACACCATGGTACCATAGGCGCCCATACACCTATGTACCAATCCCAAGGCCCCGCCTTGTCACAATCCATTAGTCCCATAGATGCTCACACGTCTATGTACCTCCCCAAGGCTCCGCCTTGTCAACATCCCCTTGGTACCAAGTCAAATCACAAAACAATCATGAATCAATTAGCAGTTAATCACATAAGTACACACAAGTCCATCACCAATCATAAAACATTCACAGCAACAATTTACAAAACAATAACAAGTGTCTCTTCCATCCCATCTGGAAGTCAAAATCATTAAAAGATATGGGACTATGAAACTCACCTGATTGAGCTTCTCCAAAAATCCGCGCACTAGCAAAAAGCTAACAAACAAAAGCACACAATCAAAACATGAACCAAACACTAAAATGGCTTATCAACCCATGATGGACATCTAACCTTCTCCCATATATGTACCTCATTTATATGCTCTAAGCATCTCGTTACACCCCTCTATAAAGCCCTTAACTTAGTTTACTTCATAACCCGTCTCGTTAACATTTTACCCAAAACAGTCGCGGTTTTTAGGTCTCCAAATATAAGCCAAACGTCCACCTAACCATACCCATGACCTCTGTAAAGGAAACCCTATTCCCTTACATATGTTAGCTAACTCCTATTTATTTCCCCAACCTTAAAGCTACTGCTAAGGCGCCGATATATATATATATACTTTTGTCTATCCGGATTTTACTGATTTTGAACATACAAAAAGTTTGTTATGATTAGGGGGTCTTACCCTAACCCATTTTCTTAGCCCCAACCCTTGTCTATTATTTAATATATAAACCAACTACCATGCCCATTAGAGGTCTCAAGTGTACTCCTAAGTACCCCAATCACCCTAAAACATTAAACCAAACCCGACAAATTTCAAAACTATTTTGACCTCCGACTTTTGTAACCTGTTTTTGACCCACTTCCTGACCTCCAATTTAGTTCTAGTTTCTTGCATTTGAAAGCCAACTCAATTACCTTTCCAGGGATACTTGGATCGTAAAATAAGAGTTTGTATAACTCTATATATGATCAAAACAATTGACCTAAAATTCTGCCCAGTTTTTAAAAACGAATTCAATTAAATTAACCTAATCAATTACCCATAACTCCACTAATTACAAGACCTAATTTACCTAATCATTATAATATCATTAATATACAGATTTTAATTTAAACCCTAACCTAAATCCATCATAAGATGATTGAGAAAGAATTAAAACACTTTTAATTAAAAAGAGTTATAAAGATTTACCTTTAATTTATCAAAACCAAGATTTTTGGAAGAACCCTAATTTTTTTTGTAAAACCCACGTCGCCTTTTTTTTGGAGAAAAATATGTGTTTTTCTTTAGTAGCAATGTATTTATACCTTTTAAACAAGTCTTTTCCTAATTTAATACAAATTCTAATGGGCTTTTACCCATTCTCTTTTTTTTCTTCTTTAAACCGACTATACAAAAATATTTTCCAAAAATATTTTTTTTTATTTTTAAATTTCGTTTTTTATTATATTATTTCTTATTTATATTAATTTTTTTATTTATTTATTAATCCAGTAATTAATTAATTACACCTAAACCTTTTAACTAGTCAATTTTACGCGATTACCGTAAAATACATAAAATATACAGTTTTATGAAAATTCTTAAAATATGAAATAAACTTTATAACTAGGTCATAAATGACTTAAAACCATCCTGTAAATTATTCATGTGACTAAATACCTCATCCGAGACCTCAAAATGCTAAACCCTAAATAGTAAAAATACAATTTACTATAATACTTATACGTATACGTAAAACACCAAAATAACATCATTTCATTTAATTGTCACTAATTTGTGAGCTCATGAACATGAAATAACCGTTCCTTGATTTACTTATGAGTACTTTATACTCATAAACGATATCCACTCCAACCTCGTTCACGCAAAATAACATGTAAACACGCAAATCACATAGTCACACATAAATTAACCTTAAAATAAGACCAAGTGACGAACCTCAAAACCACGGTTGTCACATCACTCCCTCCTAATAGAAATCTCGTCCTGAGATTTACTTCTTAGGATCGTCATTATCAATTAGCTGAGGATACTTGCTCCTCATAAATCCTTTTCGTTCACACGTGAACTCTAGTCCACGTTCCAAATTCCATCTACCCATAACTACGGTATATTACCCTTTTTATCCAACGTCCTAAATTCACGACCCAAAATCTCTATCGGCTCTTCGATAAAACGAAGACTCGTATCCATACTAATATCATCTACCGGTACTTGCAAGTCAGTTCTTGCTAAGCATTTCCTCAAGTTTGATACATGAAATACGTCATGCACACTACTCAATTCCTCCGGTAATCTCAACCTATATGCCACTAGCCCAATCCTTTCAAGGATTTCAAATGGACCCACAAATCTAGGTGCTAACTTCCCTTTTCTTTCCAAACCGCATCACCCCTTTCCATGGTGAAACCTTTAGCATAACTTTATCTCAAATCTCAACGGCTTACGCCTCTTGTCCGCATAGCTCTCTTGTCGATTCTTTGTTATTTTCAACCTCTACTTAGTCACTGCCACCACCTCCATAGTTTTCCGATCCACCTCCGGTCCAATACGTTGGCCGCTTCTAACTTCATCCCACTATAACGGTGATCCACCTCATCTCCTATGAATTAAGTCCCGCAGTTTCTACTACAATTCCTATCACCATACCTAACGGCTTCTATCCTCTACGGGTTTTCCATCATTCGGAAGTTCTCCCAACCTTAAACACATCCAATGGTATATGCAGGATTGCATAACCAAAAGCTTCCCATAATATTCACAAGAAACATGTCATAACCACCACCTCATCCTTGCTTTCCCATGCTCGGTACCAAGTAACTAACCATCCTTCATACTATCATGTGTTACACCTTTTCTATAGGTGGACGTTCCATTGTTCGTGACTACTAACCTCTTGTTCTAACGGTTTCTCTTCAGTATCACCCCACTATATTCACAACCTCTTTCTCCCTCTAATCATTCTTCCTTCATACTACTTTTCGCTTGTCTCTCCACAATCTTAATTTCCATACCATCTTATATCCCGTCTTCAGCCTATAATTTAGGTGTTTCCTCCTTTATTCCTTACATCCTCATCAATGGGGAATATGCCCCTCTCACCGGTGACTCTCTCTTTGTAGGAGAATTCTTCCTAATATAATGCGTTCTCCAACTATCTCCAAATCTCACGCTAATGCTCTATGCGTCTTTCTCAATTACCCCTATAGTATGCTTATACCAAACATTAGTCTATCAACGGTATACTACGCTTGCTTCCCATCGTTTCTTCCCTTGCCATAATCCTTCATAAGGCATTCCATACATATTAGGCTAACTTTTACGCAAAACCCTCTATTCCATCACATCCGTACGCAATCCTTCCAACTTCTCAACTACGTGACTTCTCATTCCTCTTGAAATATGAGATGAATTAGTCAGTCTATCGACTATCACCCAACTCTCGTCGTACTTATACCTCCACCCCATTATGTATCCCTTTCACCAACTTCCTCCTTAAATCCCTGATGAGACTGCAATTATACATAGTCTCATCGTCCAAATCGGGCTTAAAACGCTTATAATATCATCAAAATACCCCTATATATGCTTGTATTTGTGTCTTGTGTATTTTAGGTGCGGATATCGTGAAATCAACAAAAGATCACAAGAATGAAGCAAAAACGAACACGGGAAACGAAGTCGCACAAAGAACCGGGCCCAAACCTTGGATTCTCCAAAAATAACCCTGAAGTTTTGAAGAATGGCAACATTGGTCCCTCATCTTTGAAGATTTGGTAAAGAAAGACCTTGAAGAAATCATCATTTGGCAAGAAAGGTCCTCAATGTTTGAAGATATTACATAAACAGCCCTTGGATAACGCATTAATTGCAATATTAGTCCTTATTTAAGGTTTGAAACTAAGATGGGCCAAAGTCAGCAACATGGGCAAACTTATTTACAAAGGAAAATAGGGTTTTGGGCTGATTATTACAAAGTGACAAAAGAAAAGGAGTATAGGGTCCATTTGGGTCAAACACATAACTTCCCCCATCCAATACCAACTCGCCACCTCATCACCCCACCCCCACTCCACCAATCACGTCCATCCCTACCTCCACATCAAATCTCCACCCACCTTTATTAAATAACTGATTATTTAATCAGTTATTTTTCCCACTAAACACTTTTTCAAAAATAATTAACCCCCCAAACGGATTAAACTTTCCCTTAATCCCTCATAAACCCTAGAACAAGACCAGGATCAATCCAAGCCAAAACAAAGGGTTTTACCCCCATATTATCCAGATCCTAAATAAACCCTCTCCGAATCACAACCCTACACCCAGAACCCCCAACCCGTGACTCAAATGGGCCCCCCGTCCCTCCCCTGCTCCTCCCAAAATAGTAAAATGGGAATCCTCAGTCCATCCAACGACTATGATGCAATTTCTTTATCCCAAGGTTTCTCAAACAAGCTGGCACATCACCATCCTTGTAGAATCATCACATGGGGCAAATTGACCAAGAATCAAGACAAAATTTAGGGGCATTTTCGGATTTCTCCAAATTAGGGTTTAGTTTTTTATATATATTATTAATATATACTAGAATGTTCTTCTAAGTAGTATATAATGGGTGTCATGTACCCATTATCCTTGTTCCAGATTTTTGTACTATTTGAATTTCAAGTAATGAAAGAGAAAAAAGTTTAATTTGCATAATCTGAGTTCCATGTTTCTATTTGTTTAAGTGATATTTTAAAAGTATTTTTGGGATGAAAAAGTTTTCATGTTTATCAAAAATAAGTTTCAAAAAATCTGTTTGAAAAACCTTTTTTTTCTTATAAGCTTAAAGAGATAAGCTAGCTTAATCAATAAGCTAGACTTATACTCTTATAAGCCTTTGATTATCCAGGTCACTTTTCTTGTTTTTTTTTATCTTAGCAGGTACAAATTTAGCATATTGAAGGTGGTGGCTTTTTCTTTTGAGATCCATCATCATTTTCTACTCATACCAACAAGCCACTTTCTGAACTTTGTCAGCTCAAGCCCAGGCTTGATGAAAAAGGCCAAGCTGCCTTGGTGATCCCTGGATGTAGGGTCACAAGGTAAAGATCTTGTTTTTCTATACTTGCTTGAAAAAGTTTTGAGTTATGATGATTTAGATTGTTAGGATGTTAGAATGGTAGGCAAATGCTAAATATTGTATGCTTGTTAGTTTAAAACATGTTAGGGTAGATTTGAATGGGTTTGATGCATGTTTGAGTAGAGATTGTAGGTTAAATTTCAATTTTCAGAAAGTAAAGGAGTGTTTGGATTCGGGTTTTAGAGACAGGTTGTGAAATGCAAATGTTTTGAAACCTGTTTAAGTACACTATTTTCATTTGTTTTGTGTATTATCAACCTTAGGTATTGGATTGGGTACGTTTTTGAATGAATTGCATGCAAGTTTTGGTAAAACATTGTCTAAAAATCAGTAGGCTATAGAACTGCTTGATTTTGTGAAAATTTGCCTTATCAATCTTTGTGCTTGTTAGTATTTAGGGTAGGTTAGGACTTGAGTGTGATTTGGGGAAGTTTGTGAGTGGATTGAGTGAGTTTTGGCCAACCAAAACTCACCCAATTGCCAAACACTTCAGCAAAATCCACACAGCCCCCTAGTCCAATACAGTAACTGTATAGGGCTTTTTGAGCTTTATTTTGTGAATCAACTTGTTGTTTTTAGCTTTTTATTAACTCCCCACAACCCAACTGGTTGTGGGGGTGCCTTTGTTTGCCTACAAAATCAAGTAATACTCAAGATCTAAGCCAAAAAGTCCCCATACCCGTTTTTTGTGAAGGCAGTGGGAACTCAGTTCCCACTGTTAGTGTTAAAAGTTTCCCCTGCTGAGCTAACAGACAAAACAAGCCACATGTCATTGTCATATTCTAACTTTTTTTGTCTTTAGTGGGTCAAAATAGGATTTAGCATTTCATTTTTGTTTCATTATTTTTCTTATCTATTTTTTGATTTTTCCATTAAATTAGTTTTTCAGTTACTGTTCATTTTCTATTTTTTAGCTTTAATAGCATTTTAAATTAATTTTTAAGTTTCTGATTTTTGTCTTTTAGTGTAAAATTGTAAGATTTTTCAATTTTAAAAATTTTCTTATATTTAGAAAAATATTTTAAGACTTTTAGTTCAAAAACACTTTACTGTTCACTTTTTCATTAATTTTTAAATTTTATTTAATTTAATTAGGGTTTTAATTGTATACTTTTTTGTCTTTTAGTGAAAAATATTTAATTTTTCAAATTTTTTCATTTTTTATTGTTCATTAGAGTAATTTAAGATTTTTAAAATTGTCAAATTATTTTTAGCATTATTTTGTTATTTTTAATCATTATTTTAGTTTAAAAATTATTTTTAGAGTTTTAAAAATAGAAAAATAGTGTTTAAAATTTAGGAAAAAATACTTTTTTGTTTTTAAATAATATAAGTGAGTTATTTGTTCAATTAAATAATATTTTGGGCTTTTTCTTAATTATATTTAATTTTTGGGCTTTAAATAGCATTAAAAATTGAATATTTAATTAATAAAAGGTTTTAAAATTTATTTATTGGATTTTTATCCTTATTTATATTATTTTGAACTTATTTTTCATTTTTAATTTGTTTTTAGCTTAAAATTTTTAAATTTTCACGTTTTACGTACTTACGTTCGCGTTTTACGTTATTCGTCGTAGTTTAGTTGTAATCGTAGCTCGTCTTTGTTTTTCTTTCTTTTCTCATCTAGAAAAGACACTACCCCAAACTTTTGATTATATATTTTGGCACAATAATCCACACACCTCCTCGAGAACGAACCCGCATTTATTCAGTTTCGTGTTTTCCTTTAAATGTGCAACTTAATACTTGCCCATTATACGCTCTTTTTCCTAAAAGACGTATTTCTACGACTATCAAAATAGCGCCGCTGCCGGGGAGGTGTTTTTAGTGTGCCATTATTAGTATCGTGTTTGTGTGAGTAATGCGTTTTTGCTTTTCAATTTTTGGAAAGCGTAAATATCGTACATACTCATTTTTGTTATTTTTCCTTATTATATTATAGTATCCAAATAAATTGTGTTTAGTTTTCCTAAACTAAACACACAACAATCATTTTACTATATTGTAGATATATTGGTTTTCGTTTTTATTGTGAATATTATTAATATATTGTACTTACGTAGAACAATAAAAATACAAGTACTCCAAAAGCGTGAAAACGCAACTTGATTCGGGATTTCATCACTCGATCATTGTATTCGAATCCAAAGCAAAAGTTTAAAGGCAAAATAGGTAAATACTTTCGTGAGGCTTAATTTCAATTAACACAAACTATAAGGTGCGTATGAGGCGGTTGTATTTCACGACCTAAGGGAAAAAGGCTCTTAAGTGCTTAGCGCCGCCTCGTTTCCCCCGCTTGCTTGTGCGTGTTTTGAGAAAAAGGGCTAATCGAGGGTTTGCCAACCAAAGTATTATCTACGTATATATATTTGCTTGTTTTCAAGATTAAACCCTCTTGAACATTTTGGTGTTCCACCAACGTTCTAAAGTCATCGAAGGCGTTCACTCCACGTGATCGTTTTCATTCCTTGAGGCTCCTTTAATCGAGAAAGTCGATTCGAGGAGAGATTTGTAGATTTGAGTCTACGTAATACAACCAAAATCCAAAAAAATTAAAAACAATCAAAAATCAAAAATATTCTTCTTACCCTTATCCATTAATTCTATTTCTCACCCTCTAGTGTTTAATTCTCGTAACACCGTTCTCGTTGCATCATGTCAAATAGTGGTGGATATTATTCGTGTCCATATTGTGGAGGCCCGCCCGATGGTGCCAATTGTTTTTATTGCGAGGTAATTGGAGGTCGAGGGGGTTATATCTATAACCCCGCTCTACGTGATCTTGGTAACAATTTTCAATCTTACGACCAAGGTCACCCATCGTCTTCGTTGTATTCGTCGTATGATCCGTCTTTTAGTTGCAATGATGAGTCTATTCATAATGCCTTTAATGATTTTGTGAGACGAAATAATGAGAAATTAACGATGGTGGAAGAACAAATGACAAGACTTAAGGAAACTTGTAATAAACGAATGGCAACCCAAAGGGAAACTTTCAAAAAAATGGAAAACGATTATGACACCCTTATTGAAGAGCAACAACGTTTGTATGATCAAAATCAAGAGATGTGGAAAGGATACGTGGATAGCATTAAGTAAAATCATGCTAATGAGAGAGATAAAATTCTTTTAATGTTCGAGGGCTTAGTGGAAAAATTTAATTCTTTGTCAAAGAACACCAATCCTAATTCCGAGGGAGAGGTTAAAGCCTTATCGACTCCTAAGACTCGTACGTCTCGTATTGATCCATATCTCTCGAATTTTAGAGTCGTGCAACCTTCATCGTCTTGCAACAACGTAGAGGAAACGAAAACGTCATCCAACGAAGTTTTGAAAAATGTTTTTGAAAATAAACCAAAGGAAAAACTCGTAGGATACTTGGGAGTATTAAATCTTGTACCTTCTAAACCTAATTTTTCTAATGAGGATGAAATTATTGAGGATTTTCTAAATCAATATACACTTAATTTTGACAAAGAAATTCCATTAAATGATTTTAAAAAAGAAAAATGTGAAAAGGTTTTAAAGGAAATCATTGAACCCTCGTTTTTACAAGATGAGCGAAAATTAATTCTGAAGGGACGTGTTAGTAATTTTGCTAAAATGTTTGAAAACCCATGTTCGATCCCTTCGAAGGACAAAGTTGAAACCGTCAAGGCAAAATCGTCACGAGACGAGCCTTCTATTCCTAATCCCACACCAAGTGAGATTTTGGATTTATCATGTGAGAAGTCCGCCGATGGCCTTGCTCACGTCGATACGTTTTTCGATGTCGAGGTCGAAACGACAAAGGCAAAATCTTCAATTGAAGAGCCTTCTTTTCCTAGTTTCACGACGGTTGAAGCTAGCGACTCGATTATCGAAAATTTTATTGCTCAACCTCTTCCACGAGGAAGAGAAGACGTTTTTGATCCCGATGGTGATTTTTCCGAGATCAAACGTATTCTTGATGATCCGCCTTCTATTTTCGAGTTTGATGAGGACCATTGCGTTAGCCCGGAGGGGGATGTTTTATTAATCGATTCACGTTTTAAAAATTCAAATCCTCCTCCCGCCTTCAAGATAAATGTGGAAATTTTAAGTGTGCCGAGAATTGTTTTGAGAAACACCAAATATTTTCAGTTTAATCAACTTGGGTTTTCGTAACAAAGAGTTAAAAAATGAAAAAGGGAATGATTTTAAAATTGATTTTAAATTTTTTCCAAAGTTAACTCCTTCATCACCTCGCTTAATTGAACTTGCTACAAACGCGTCTACTTCTTTTGACGACGTTTTGTGTGGATCTAGTATGGGGGAAACCCCATTTGTTCCCTCACACTTCTCCACCAAGGACGAGATTTTTGACCCCGGTATCACGTTTAAGATAAAATCTCGGTCTTTTACCGAAGTAGTCACTAGAAATCCTTTCTACACTTACGGTGAGAGTTTACCTTGAGTAACTCGATTTTTATGCCCACCCAATGTCCCACCTTTCTCTTCTCATCCTATTTTCTTGTGTCCCATTGGGACGTTGTTACTTGAAGTCGTGTTGTTTCGTTTATCATCCGAAAACGAAGACACGATCTTTGATCCCGGTATAGAGGTTTTGCCTTTATACACTGTTGCTTTTGGGCCTTGATTACATGTAAGTCCCACCAAAAATGACCGAACCATGGATATCCCTAAATGATCACATTTATGGGGATTCGAGTCGAGCTTTTGACTCGGTTATCAAAAACAAGGTGCCTCGTGGGGGAAACCCATGCTTATCCATGTACATATTATTGCTTTCTAATTAGTTTAATGTGAGGGGATTTGTGCCCTTCCAACCTTTGTTCCGTGGTTGTTCGTGATTGTGATTCATTAGGTACATTGTCATCATTGAAGCCTCTCGTGTTCGTTTTACGTAGCACTCGAGCTTCGATCGTTGCCTTTAGAGATTCTGATATCCGATGATATCCTTTTATGTTCTAACGTTTATCTTATTAGCATAATTCATAAACGGCTTTTAGGTTATTCGTTTTACCCTTTCCATGCTCGAGATTAAGCATTCGACTACGTCTCTAGTATGGGGGTGTTTCACCCCTAGACTCGAATCATTGAGGACAATGTTTAGTTTTAGTATGGGGGGGGGGGGTGAGTAGATACTTCACCTTGCTTACGTCAACACGCAATCCAAAATTTCATCTTTTTGCTATCATTTTGTTGCAAATAAGGCTAAAATGGCCAAATTTTAAAATTTTTCGTAATTTTCATAAGTGTTTAAGACACGAATGTAGGTTTTCCGATGGTGAGAATGAGAGTAATTTTTGACTCAACCGTACGTGTTGAGCACTTAGCTTCGATTCCTTAACCTTTTAGGCTAAGTCTCTTAAATGAGGACGAGAAATGATAGAGTTATTTATAAGTCTCGTAATCGTCACGATCTCATGTGTAGTAATTATTAGCTTATTCTCCCCACGCTTTTGTATAATAAATTGTTAATAAATATTGATTTAGCGGTTTAATCACTATTGTTGGTTTCTAATTTGTTTTAGTAGCTTCCTTGTAATTAAATTAGGAAAACATTAAGGTATCGCAAGCGTCATGGTTTTGAAGTATTGGCACCCGAATAATCGAAAGCTTCACCTAATAATAAGATTTCAAGTGCTCACCTAAATTAAGCAAAAATTTGAAGCTCACAAGGCCGAAAAATCTATGCCCAAATTAAAAGTGAATCAGGCCTTAATCTTCGAAGCTTTAAAGATCCAAAATTCGCTTTAGCGTGAGGATATACGTCTTTGGCTAATAAAACCACCGATGAGGCGGATAATAAAAGGCAAGGCAAGACCGAAGTCATAATAAAAGCTTCATGGCGAAGTTGAATAAAAGATGGAGGTAAACCAAAGATAATTAGGCCCTTCCGTTAGGGGGCGTATAAAAGTCTTGGTAATAAGTCTCATGTTCAAAACCGTTATAAAACCGTGTTTATCGATCCTTCTTATTGACTTAATTTTTTGACATCGTTGTCTATTAGGATGAATGATTAATTTAATGATTTTGGTTACACCGTTAGGACTCTATTTTTAGACCTAAATCTCTATTCACGCATAAAGTCAATGATGTATCCACGTGATCATTAAGACAAAATAAAATATAAGAGATACCAAGTAGGAATAAGGGAGTTTAGGTTCGTAATTAACACTAATGAGAAGTGATCGTGTTGCTAACTTATTATAACAATGATCTTGTTACACGCTTAGCATGAAATTGGGTGAAAATCGAGGACGACGAAATTATTTCTAACGAAGCATTCACGTGTTCTTGTTCTATGATCCCAAAAGTCACTTTATTGTGATGAAAACAATACATTATGTCTAAAACACGTGTAGTAGTTTATTTAAGTTTACGTTTTCAATAAATGTCATCATAAAATGAATTTTGGAAGTGCTAAGATACTTAATTCTAGCATTACGTGGGGACACGGCAATGGTTTAGTATGGGGGAGTGATGAGACTGCAATTATACATAGTCTCATCGTCCAAATCGGGCTTAAAACGCTTAAAATATCATCAAAATACCCCTATATATGCTTGTATTTGTGTCTTGTGCATTTTAGGTGCGAATATCGTGAAATCAACAAAAGATCACAAGAATGAAGCAAAAACGAACACGGGAAACGAAGTCGCACAAAGAACCGGGCCCAAACCTTGGATTCTCCAAAAATGACCCTGAAGTTTTGAAGAATGGCAACATTGGTCCCTTATCTTTGAAGATTTGGCAAAGAAAGACCTTGAAGAAATCATCATTTGGCAAGAAAGGTCCTCAATGTTTGAAGATATTACATAAAAAGCCCTTGGATAATGCATTAATTGCAATATTAGTCCTTATTTAAGGCTTGAAACTAAGATGGGCCAAATTCAGCAACATGGGCAAACTTATTTACAAAGGAAAATAGAGTTTTGGGCTGATTATTACAAAGTGACAAAAGAAAAGGAGTATAGGGGCTATTTGGGTCAAACACATAACTTCCCCCATCCAATATCAACTCGCCACCTCATCACCCCACCCCCACTCCACCAATCACGTCCATCCCTACCTCCACATCAGATCTCCACCCACCTTTATTAAATAACTGATTATTTAATCAGTTATTTTTCCCACTAAACACTTTTTCAAAAATAATTAACCCCCCAAACGGATTAAACTTTCCCTTAATCCCTCATAAACCCTAGAACAAGACCAGGATCAATCCAAGCCAAAACAAAGGGTTTTACCCCCATATTATCCAGATCCTAAATAAACCCTCTCCTAATCACAACCGCACAACCAGAATCCCCAACCCGTGACTCAAATGGGCCCCCCGTCCCTCCCCTGCTCCTCCCAAAATAGTAAAATGGGAATCCTCAGTCCATCCAACGACTATGATGCAATTTCTTTATCCCAAGGTTTCTCAAACAAGCTGGCACATCACCATCCTTGCAGAATCATCACATGGGGCAAATTGACCAAGAATCAAGACAAATTTCAGGGGCATTTTCGGATTTCTCCAAATTAGGGTTTAGTTTTTTATATATTTTATTAATATACACTAGAATGTTCTTCTAAGTAGTATATAATGGGTGTCATGTACCCATTATCATTGTTCCAGATTTTTGTACTATTTGAATTTCAAGTAATGAAAATGAAAAAAGTTTAATTTGTATAATCTGAGTTCCGGTGTTCTATTTGTTTAAGTGATATTTTGAAAGTATTTTTGGGATGAAAAAGTTTACATGTTTATCAAAAATAAGTTTCAAAAAATCTGTTTGAAAAACCATTTTTTTCTTATAAGCTTAAAGAGATAAGCTAGCTTAATCAATAAGCTAGACTTATACTCTTATAAGCCTTTGATTATCCAGGTCACTTTTCTTGGTTTTTTTATCTTAGCAGGTACAAATTTAGCATATTGAAGGTGGTGGCTTTTTCTTTTGAAATCCATCATCATTTTCTACTCATACCAACAAGCCACTTTCTGAACTTTGTCAGCTCAAGCCCGGGCTTGATGGAAAAGGCCAAGCTGCCTTGGTGATCCCTAGATGTAGGGTCACAAGGTAAAGATCTTGTTTTTCTATACTTACTTGAAAAAGTTTTGAGTTATGATGATTTAGATTGTTAGGATGTTAGGATGGTAGGCAAATGCTAAATAATGTATGTTTGTTAGTTTAAAACATGTTAGGGTAGATTTGAATGGGTTTGATGCATGTTTGAGTAGAGATTGTAGGTTAAATTTCAATTTTCAGAAAGTAAAGGAGTGTTTGGATTTAGGTTTTAGAGACAGGTTGTGAAATGCAAATGTTTTGAAACCTGTTTAAGTACACTATTTTCATTTGTTTTGTGTATTATCAACCTTAGGTATTGGATTGGGTACGTTTTTGAATGAATTGCATGCAAGTTTTGGTAAAACATTGTCTTAAAATCAGTAGGCTATAGAACTGCTTGATTTTGTGAAAATTAGCCTTATCAATCTTTGTGCTTGTTAGTATTTAGGGTAGGTTAGGACTTGAGTGTGATTTGGGGAAGTTTGTGAGTGGATTGAGTGAGTTTTGGCCAACCAAAACTCACCCAATTGCCAAACACTTCAACAAAATCCACACAGCCCCCTAGTCCAATACAGTAACTGTATAGGGCTTTTTGAGCTTTATTTTGTGAATCAACTTGTTGTTTTTAGCTTTTTATTGACTCCCCACAACCCAACTGGTTGTGGGGGTGCCTTTGTTTGCCTACAAAATCAAGTAATACTCAAGATCCAAGCCAAAAAGTCCCCAGACCCGTTTTTTGTGAACTTAGTTCCCACTGTAAGTGTTAAAAGTTTCCCCTGCTGAGCTAACAGACAAAACAGGCCACATGTCATTGTCATATTCTAACTTTTTTTGTCTTTAGTGGGTCGAAATAGGATTTAGCATTTCATTTTTGTTTCATTATTTTTCTTATTTATTTTTAGATTTTTCCATTAAATTAGTTTTTCAGTTACTGTTCATTTTCTATTTTTTAGGTTTAATAGCATTTTAAATTACTTTTTAAGTTTTTGATTTTTGTCTTTTAGTGTAAAATTGTAAGATTTTTTAGTTTTAAAAATTTTCTTATATTTAGAAAAATATTTTAAGACTTTTAGTTCAAAAACACTTTACTGTTCACTTTTTCATTAATTTCTAAATTTTATTTAATTTATTTAGGGTTTTAATTGTATACTGTTTTGTCTTTTAGTGAAAAATATTTAATTTTTCAAACTTTTTCATTTTTGTACTATTCATTAGAGTAATTAAGGATTTTTAAAATTGTCAAATTATTTTTAGCATTATTTTATTATTTTTAATCCTTATTTTAGTTTAAAAATTGTTTTTAGAGTTTTAAAAATAGAAAAATAGTGTTTAAAATTTAGGAAAAATACTTTTTAGTTTTTAAATAATATAAGTGAGTTATTTGTTCAATTAAATAATATTTTGGGCTTTTTCTTAGTTATATTTAATTTTTAGGCTTTAATTAGCATTAAAAATTGAATATTTAATTAATAAAAGGTTTTAAAATCTATTTATTGGATTTTGATCCTTATTTATATTATTTTGAACTTATTTTCATTTTTTTTTGTTTTTAGCTTAAAATTTTTAAATTTTCACGTTTTACGTACTTACGTTCGCGTTTTACGTCATTCGTCATAGTTTAGTTGTAATCGTAGATCGTCTTTGTTTTTCTTTCTTTTCTCATCTAGAAACGACACTACCCCAAACTTTTGATTATATATTTTGGCACAATAACCCACACACCTCCTCGAGAACGAACCCGCATTTATTCGGTTTCGCGTTTTTCCTAAAACGTGCAACTTAATACTTGCCCATTATACGCTCTTTTTCCTAAAAGACGTATTTCTACGACTATCAATCGCCCTTTCTAAGCTACTCCTATCTATGTAGGAAGTATAGTCTACGTCCCTTTTCTCCATATGATTTTCCAAGCCACGCAACATACATGTTGACGCGTTCTCTGCTTTAGACAACTCAACTCGTGCAACCTACATCCTTCATCCAAACCACCCTAATACGTCATCCATATAGTTCAAGTTCGTCTCAGCTTCACTTCATTCTTCTTATTCCATGTCTCATCAACCATGCTTGCCTTTCCCAGATGGTACTTGGCCTTGCAATTTTCTTTCATCACTTAACTCCACCCATCACCTTTTCCAAATGTTCAATCAAGATGATTAAATATGTGTTGGAGACGTTCATGATCGGCATAGATCATTCTCTACGTCTCGTACCCCAAATGCCTCTAGCATTCAAGGCAGATATAACAATCCAGCTCCACTAACTAAGTCTATCTAGTTCTTCCAAATATTTAGTTCCCACAACGTATAAACAACCGCCTTTCTTTGTCGTTCTCGTATACATCCAAATCCTTGCTCCACGTATCGTCATGCTTCGCGAATTCATCCAGTCCTTCCGATAATTCCAAGATCTGCTCATTATCCAATCCACCTCTTCAGCCTCCAAAACGCTTCCTCACCCTTCTTCACTTTGCCCCTTGCTGGTTCCACGATATGCCATCATCTCTGACTACTCGTCCTGGCCAACTTAATCCTAAAACTCACACTTGAAAATCTCACGTATAATTCCCTTTCCTAACAACTCCAAAACCAACTCATAATTCGCCTCACTCTCCTTCTTAGATTTGAGTAGATCAAGATGTCGTCGGTGCTCCCGATGACAACTCGTTTATATATTGTCATGCACCCCCGGTTCATTGACTCCATGAAAACTGCTAGCGCCTCGGCGAAGCCAAAACCATAACCGTAAACCCAAAGCGTTCATACAACATCCTTAGCAGTTTCAACTACGTCCTCCTTGCACCCACTCTTAGAAGCAATACGAATAAACTTCTACCTCGTTCTACTCGCGAAAATCTACACGTATTCTAAAAGACCAATACTTCCTCTTATCAGACCACTCAACCGCTTTTCACAGCCAATCTACTACTAAGCAACTCAAATTTTACCTTGCATCCGTCGCAATTTCTAACAACTCTCTCTTTTAAAATCATTCCATCTACAATTTCCTTGGAAATGCACTAACTACAACTCCTCTCACTTCTCCTACTTGCTCTATTTATGGTTCTACCTCAAAGTAATAGGCAAACCTATTAAATCTCAGGAAATTTTCGGAAAACTTACATGCCTTACAAACAATCATAAATACCTTTGAGGTATTATATCCCCTTCCAACACTCTCTATGGCGCGTTACTTGTGCCAATATCCATACATTATACAAATCTCTATTCATCTCCCTTGGCACTCCTAAGAGACCTCATGACCACATTAGTTCGTCTACGAACTTTTAACTCTTTCATCCCCACTAAGGGCATTCCGACCATTCTCTTAGGGCCACCTACTTAATCGTGTAGGCGCGACCAAGTATATGTCTACCTAAATGCTCCCAATCAATACGAACCCAAAACTACATCCTGAATCCACTAGATACGATCAACGAATCAAACCCACGGATAACTAACGAAATTTCACGTGCACGAGTTAAAATAGACCAAAACCACGAAAACTCAAAAGGAAAACTCAAACATGTACCAATTCAATTGACTCATGACAACGAAAAATGATCCAAGAAACACTTAACGGCAACCAAAACATCTTATGCCCCGCGACATATCATTTAAACCGTGCACAAGATCGACTTTTCCCAAAGAATATTTTTTTCTTTCCTCACCACATCTATGTGACTCAAACATTCTACAAACAACCTTCTAGGCGATCTCAAAACTCAACTCAAAGACTAGGTATCCCGTGCATCCCAAATCATAAAAAAAAACTACTATTCAAAACTCAACCTTGAACCCGTCACTTGTACCAAAATTTCGCTCAAGCTACTGACACCCCATGACTATACATACCAAATATTTGAAAAGTACATTCTGAGTACATAATTTTAGGCTTTTGAATGACCCAAAAAACTTTAAAAACGAACAAGTTATGACCAAAACAATTTTATACTAGTTGTTTTTTTAAAAAAAAAAAACTAAAGAATCATCTTAGTAATTAACGTAATCCTTTTTAAATGAAAAGAAATAAATGTATGTGAAATTTTCATGAACTTTGTTTAGTCTTGCATAAATAATTATAAATGACGTATATTGATTAAGCTCACTTATATAAACTATTTAAGTAGAAAGAAATTTTATTTCGCTTTATTTTAAAGAAAGTCTTTTAGAATTTGAAATAAATAAGTGTTGATTAAAAAAAATCTTATGTTACATCTTGTTTCAAACACGACTCCAACACCTTACCCTTATTTTACCGAATACAACCAACTATCTAACTCTATAGTAGATTTCCAAGTCCCTTTTTTCAATATATACCGACCAAAAGAAATGTAAGACCCAACACAAAAGATTTCATTATCTCAAAAGAAATCCCAAGTTATTTCACTAGACTTAAAACCAAGAACGTCATTTTAAACGTACACGTGAAATACGAAACTCAAAGAATACGCTACAACGGAGGTTTAATATAAAATAAAGCGAGCTAGCCACCCTCCTAAGGATACAATCGATAATTGTAGGGGATCATACATATATAGGCATATCGGGATACATATACTTAAATCCGTCTAACATCTACTATACAAGCATGTACTAACCCTCTTTCATGCAATCATACTTAGGAATCCATTGAAGTTGTGGTACTTGTATAACTATGTTGGCCACCATACTTATACAATTACCCTTCCCCAATGCACTCCTTCCTATGATGACACTTATAAGAATTAGTATAACACATAACACATATATCCATCTACTCACATAGCTCATAACCACATAACCAAAAAAAAGTCCAAAACTCCATCCATTAAAATAACATAGTCAAACTCTTGAAATACATAAATCCATAGTCTAGCTAAAACAGCATAGACTAAATCCAAAATGAAAACATAATCAGTTATAAGTCATGTCACCCATAAGAGTGGAAACAGCTTAAAATCATTCATATCCACCTACTCCTAATAACTCGAACCACCACATGATTCTCAAAGAACATGACTTAAACATAAAAAAATACTATACCTCATGTACATAAGATAATCCAACAAAAAATAGAAACTACCATGTACCCAATTATGTACTATAATATATAATTTATGCAGAATACGACAATGACTAGCGTGGATGATTATGGTTCAACCAGCACTAGTCACACCCCGAAAAGAAAATAACATGTGGCTAAGTATGAACCATAGTAGTTCATAACTTAACAAACATCACAAAAATAACATCCAAACACATCAATTATAATAAAATGCACACATACTCCTATGACGCCTATATGTAGGGACCCTTAAGCTATAGACTAGGCTACGCGACTAGGCAACCTAATTCTCTATAACCATTGGCTCTGATACCATTCTGTCACACCTCAACATGGCGGAATATGGGGCGCGACATATGTATATCATCACAACATGGCGTGTCTATAGAGATAACTAAATGAAATGGAAATGTCATAAAATGGTGACACAAATGCCATGACAATATCTCCACAAAAATGCAGGAGTCTAGGCAAGTAGGTAACAGTCCTACCTCTTACCCAAGACAAACAATTACCACAAACAAAACATCATAAAGGTGTCCACAAAGTATCACTTATTCAAAACACATAGAAAAATAAACTAAGAAGGAACGGTGATCTCCTTCTAAATGCAATCCTAATGCCTCCAAAGCTAGCCACTTTTATTCTCAAGCTTAATCACATTCTCCCCTGAAATAGATACTAAAACACGTCAACATAATGTTGGTGACAGTCATAGGTTTAGACTCCAACCGAAAACAGATTATAATAAGCTGTGAACAACCATAAACCACTACACATATGGACATTATGCTACAAATATGCATTAACAACTAACATTCAAGATCAATCATTCCAAACAAAATCCAAGGCTCCCAACCTTACCAAACGCCATGGTACTATAGGCGCCCATACACCTATGTACCAATCCCAAGGCCCCGCCTTGTCACTATCCATTGGTCCCATGGATACTCACACATCTATGTACCTCCCCAAGGCCCCGCCTTGTCAACATCCCCTTGGTACCAAGTCAAATCACAAAACAATCATGAATCAATTAGCAGTTAATCACATAAATACACACAAGTCCATCACCAATCATAAAACATTCACAGCAAAAATTTACAAAACCATAACAAGTGTCTCTTCCATCCCATCTGGAAGTCAAAATCATTAAAAGATATGGGACTATGAAACTCACCTGATTGAGCTTCTCCAAAAATCCGCGCACTAGCAAAAAAGCTAACAAACAAAAGCACACAATCAAAACATGAACCAAACACTAAATGGCTTATCAACCCATGATGGACATCTAACCTTCTCCCATATATGTACCTCATTTATATGCTCTAATCATTTCATTACACCCCTCCATAAAGCCCTTAACTTAGTTTACTTCATAACCCGTCTCTTAACATTTTACCCAAAACAGTCGCAGTTTTTAGGTCTCCAAACTATAAGCCAAACGTCCACCTAACCATACCCATGACCTCTGTAAAGGAAATCCTATGCCCTTACATATGTTAGATAACTCCTCCTCTTTACCCCAACCTTAAAGCTACTGTTAAGGCCCCGATATATATATATATATATATATATATATATATATATATATATATATATATATATATATATATATATATATATATATATATATATATATATATATATATATATATATATATATATATATATATATATATACTTGTGTCTATCCGGATTTTACTGATTTTGAACATACAAAAAGTTTGTTATGATTAGGGGGTCTTACCCTAACCCATTTTCTTAGACCCACCCCTGGTCTCTTATTTAATATATAAACCAACTTCCATGCCTATTAGAGGGCTCAAGTGTACTTCTAAGTTCCCCAATCACCCTAAAACATTAAACCAAACCCGACAAATTTCAAAACTGTTTTGACCTCCGACTTTTGTAACCTGTTTTTGACCCACTTCCCTACCTCCAATTTAGTTCTAGTTTCTTGCATTTGAAAGCCAACTCAATTACCTTTCCAGGGATACTTGGATCGTAAAATAAGAGTTTGTAGAACTCTATATATGATCAAAACAATTGACCTAAAATTCTGCCCAGTTTTTAAAAACGAATTCAATTAAATTAACCTAATTAATTACCCATAACTCCACTAATTACAAGCCCTAATTCACCTAATCATTATAATATCATTAATATATAGATTTTAATTTAAACACTAACCTAAATCCATCATAAGATGATTGAGAAAGAATTAAAACACTTTTAATTAAAAAGGGTTATAAAGATTTACCTTTAATTTATCAAAACCAAGATTTTTGGAAGAACCCTAATTTTTTTGTAAAACCCACGTCGCCTTTTTTTTGGAGAAAAATATGTGTTTTTCTTCAGTAGCAATGCATTTATACCTTTTAAACAAGTCTTTTCCTAATTTAATACAAATACTAATGGGCTTTTACCCATTCTCTTTTTTTCTTCTTTAAACCGACCATACAAAAACATTTCCCAAATTTTTTTTTTTAAAATTTCGTTTTTTATTATATTATTTCTTATTTATATTAATTTTTTTATTTATTTTATAATCCATTAATTAATTAATTACCCCTAAACCTTTTAACTAGTCAATTTTACGCGATTACCGTAAAATACGTAAAATATACAGTTTTATGAAAATTCTTAATATATGAAATAAACTTTA
Source organism: Glebionis coronaria (assembly GCA_025667525.1). Lineage (NCBI taxonomy): Eukaryota > Viridiplantae > Streptophyta > Magnoliopsida > Asterales > Asteraceae > Glebionis > Glebionis coronaria. The sequence goes on from CM046875.1 coordinate 523,667,872, forward strand.
TAACTAGGTCATAAATGACTTAAAACCATCTCGTAAATTATTCATGTGACTAAATACCTCATCCGAGACCTCAAAATGCTAAACCCTAAATAGTAAAAATACAATTTACTATAATACTTATACGTATACGTAAAAAACCAAAATAACACCATTTCATTTTATTGTCACTAATTTGTGAGCTCATGAACATGAAATAACCGTTCCTCGATTTACTTATGAGTAATTTATACCCATAAACGAAATCCACTCCAACCTCGTTCACGCAAAATTACATGTAAACACGCAAATCACATAGTCACACATAAATTAACCTTAAAATAAGACCAAGTGACGAACCTCAAAACCACGGTTGTCACACCTTGACACCAATTTTCATCTAAATCGGACAAGTCTAGATAGGGTAGATCAGTGTGTACATTCGAGGTGTACTTGCTAATTTTATTTTGGACACATAGTTCAATGCTTGTGTTGCGTAAGTTAGAGTATTCATCATCGGACATGGTGTCTTATTCAAGTTCTTAGTCATTATATAAATGACTTAGCTACTGGTCCAAGTAAGGTTAAAGGATAGTTTGACTCGCGTTGACTTGGCGTCGTATAACGAGTCATTTTCAAGTGTTCAAGTGTTTAAATGAGTAACGTTGGATAAATGGATTCATTTGGTTCGTGTCAGTGGTTTTGAAAACATGAATACTTTGAAAACATTTGAGTCTTATTATATTTGGTACTTATTGATATTCGAGTTCGAGTCTTAACGTGCGCCTTATTGTGATAGGTTGCGGTTTTCGTGTTTCCCGGACATCCATATCGTCGGTGATCGTCTCACTACCATTGTTTCTACTCAGTTGCTGAGTACCGCGATTAACTTATCACGTGGCTAAGGTGAGTTCATAGCCCCTTTTTACTTATACATGGTTTCTAAAAACGGGGTGAGATTTTACATGGTGGAACACAACCATTTAAAAACTGTATGCTATCCAGAACTTGTATGCTATCCAGAACATGTATGATTTTCAGGTTTTTAATATTATTATTGCTTTTTAGTCTAGCCTTGAGTTTCCTCACCCGATCATGAACCGTTAATTGTCCTGGTGCATTGCGCGAAGCGCGAATGTTGTGGGTGGATCCATCGGGATTGACTATCCCCGTCCCGATTACCTTAACGCACTAATATTCGTTTATACTTGAGTATTTAGGCTGAATACTCCCTCGAGGAACTTACATTAAGTTAAGCTTCGGTTCATGAACTGAACAGCAATAATAATGATTTCGGACTATGGTTGACGTATATAACCATACTCCATACTACTTGTTTTACATATGAATGCTTGTGTTCCACATCCTTATTGCTAAACCTATGAATATCACTCAACTTTATGTTGACGATTTTACATGTTTAATCTCATGTATTATTACTTAGCTTTGCTTAGATGGGAGCCCGAAGGATATTATCGCAGCTTGGAGATTTCTGTGATGCTTTTAAAAGATTGGTTTTAGTATAAACTGTCAGAAATTTTATTATATCTCTTGGGCAACTTAATGTTATAAATTATGATGAAATAATATATCTTTCCGCATATAAAACTCTGGGACCTATGTTTAAAAACTCTGACCTTTTATGATGTAATGTACATGTTTTTATTTCATCAGCTTTGTATGAACTGTAATTCATTATTTCTTGTACTATGACGTGTTACCCCCTCGTTTCTTAGTTGTTCCATGTCAGATTTTGGGGTTCTGACACGGTGTATGTCTCGGTCGAGCAGCAGGAACCAACGGCTCAGCCGGTGGCAATGTGGTTCGAACAGTGGGAACACGCAGGGCAGCAGGGGAACCACCGACTCATGCTGGTGGGAACTTTGTGTTGGCAGTGGGAAGCCACGGCGCAGCCACTAGCCGCCACCACAGCCGCGGCTGTGGGTGGTGGTTGGTGTTCGGGTCTTTGGTTTTGTCTCGGGATTATTTGCAAGTTATTTTCTTACAATAATATTTAAATTAATTAACATGTCTAATAATTAATTTAATTTAAAACGTGACTTAGGTTATATCATTTTTATAAATAATACATGTTTTAGTGTAAGTATATTTTGTCATTTATTTTAGACTATAGTTATTAATTAATTATTTAATACATGCACATATAATTAATTAATAATTCATGAGTTAGATTTATTAATTAAAATTAATAATACATGTTAACCTAAGTAGTTTATTAGACTTTGTAGAAACTAAAAGGGGAGGGGGTTGAATAGTTTCTTAAAATTTATTGTTAAAGATTGATTTATAAAAATCCTTTTTCATAAACTTAAGCTTGTGTATTTATGTGAAACCTTCTTATACACAATATGAACAATGTATAGTGAAACTAAACTAATAATCACAAGAATAAAGAATAATTAATGTATAGTGCAACTAATAATCACAAGTATAAAGAATAATGAATGTAAAGAGATAAGAGAAGGAAAGATCAAACCAAACGCCAAGGATTTATAGTGGTTCGGCAACGAAGCTCACTCCTCGTTTCTACTCCACTCCTCGAGTACTCCTTACTCGAGAGTTCACTAATCAACAAGCTCCTTAAGGTGGAGAAACCGTACACAACGTCGCTTAACCAATTTCCGACTCTAAGCTAAAAGTCAAGCCCTAATCTTAGCTAGGACCAATCTACACCAATATACTTTAAGGACTAAGTATTAACCTTAATACATACACACCTTCTAAATAGACACAACTACTTAGATCTTCACAACAATGACACAACAATGAATGAATAAGTTTGGATCTTCAATGGATCTTTGAGGTAGACACAACACTTCAAGAATGATAGTGTTCTTTTCTTTGCATTTTGAGAGGAAAAGATGAGAGGAGAAAGATTCACTTCTAAACAAGTAGTATTCAAACAAATGATCAAGGATTTGAGTGATTTAAGAAGTATGAAAGAATATGGAAATATATGTGCAAAAGAGGTGGGTTGAAAGTCTGAGAATGGTCTACTATTTATAAGACAAACATCCAACGGCTATATCTGTCCGAGGTTCCTTATTGGAGCCCGCAGTTCCTTATCGATAAGGAATCGCTATAGGCGCTAAGTAACCGCCATCGCAGAGTCCGCTCCCTTTTGTCTTTTAGTGGATTGGTTCAAATCTGAGGATTAAAATATCGTGAAAGGATATTCCAGACCAAGAAAGAATATGCCATTTTCAAATTTCAAATTTTCAAATAATTAATTTAATAAAACATATTCTTAAAAAGAAATTCTAATAAGAAAAACTTTGTCGCACTTAATAAAAAGTTAGTTTTAAGAAAAGATTAAATCCTTGATCACTTTTTTAGGATAAGTACTTGTTTGTTCATACCTTAAGTGATAATGGTTGAAATGAAAAATACTTGAACTCAAGAATTCGTTTTTCGTTGTTTTCGTAAATGCCTGTTTTTACATATTGTCGTAATCAAAACAAAGCGAGACCGAAAAATGCAAGTAATGTTTTTTAGGCATCATTGCATTAACAATCTCCCCCTTTTTTATTCCTACAATACATAAACTCAATCATCTAATAAAACAAGATTTTCGAAGATGAGTTTATCATTTCTCCCCCTTTGTCGAAGCAAAAAGGTTGCAAAAGTCTTTGAAGAAGAAAAGAACCAGACTTTGCAAATGCTCCCCCTTGGTGCTTACTCCCCTTGCTTGGGGCACCAAGGAATTGAAATATTGTGAAAAGCTACATAGAAGGGTTAGTAGTAGAGAAGAGACACCCAACAAGATATAGCAAAGGTCACAAAAAAAATAATAAGAGAAGAAACAAAAGATCCAAGATAAGTCATGTTAAAAGGAAACATGATAAAAGATATAAGGAAATAAATCATACAAAGATGTATGAGACACAAACACAAGCCAAAAGAAAAACATAAATCTTATCATAGTTAGACTAGAACCCTAAGATTTGCTTGAACTGGATGTCTTAAAGATAAGCAACCAATGCTTAGATAAAAGACAAGGTAGTGGCGGAAGGAGGTGGTGGTGGCTTAGTAGAGATCTCATAGTTATAGTGAAGAGGAGGTTTGACTAAGAGACTCTTGATGTAACTCAACTCTTCATAGATATGAGCCATAGCAAGATGTTGATATTGACAACAATGAAAATATGTTCCATGATGCATGACATTATCATGTGAAGGAGGTAGAACACTAAAGGCTAGTGGTGGAAGATAAGAATTTCCACAATCAACATTCTTAGAAGAAGAAGAGATGTGATTTTGAGTGTTCTTGGGTGAATTAGGATTGAAAGCAATTGGAGAGAATGGAGGAGAATCAAAGCTTTCATTTGGGGAATAAGATATTTTAATTTGAGAAAGGATGCAAAATGATTAAGGTTAAATAAAGAAAGCTCAAGATAATTTTGGGGGTGGTCAAAGGGTTGAAACAAAGATTCCAAAAAGTGTTGGAACAAATTTGGAGTTTCAAGAATACCCAAAAAAGAGAGTATTGGGCGCGGTTCCTTACCTCAGCCGACGGTTCCTTATCACTGGGGAACCGCGGTATCAATAAAGAACCGCCCACAGTGGGTTGAGTTTGGTGATGAGGGTGGATTTTCCAAGTCAGCAAATCCTATTTTTCTAGTCTAACTAATCATGGAGATATGCTAAGAAGCAAAGATAGACAAAGAAAACACACAAGAGCTCACCAAACAAGGTTTTGACCAAAATACATGGATTTTAAAGAAAATCGATGTAGGAGGTGTGTAGAACTAGACACAAAGTCATGACACAGTGATCCTCCATAGTTCTATTTTGTTCTTGCTATATTTGAGAGACCCATACATATGAATTATGTAAGCTCATTATGAATAGCAAGAATCTATGAAAAACTTTTTTAGATTGAATTAACAATGCAAAAACATTTCTCGACCATTTTCGAAAGAACTTTGAGAATTTTGAAAAAGGGAAGAGAAGTTTTCCAAAAGAATTTACTATACTCAAAAGATCAAAGAAAGAAAAGACTCAAAAGAGAAAAGAGACTTGATTAATTAGAATGCATAATTAAGGAATATGTTCCATTAAACCTAGAACTAGACGCACGTAATTAAAAGGTTCCCTCTTAAGTGGTTTAGTGAAGATATCAGCTAAGTTTTCTACCGAGGGTACCTTCTATATCAAAATGTTCCCCTTTTGAACATTATCCCTAAGAAAACGGTGGCGAATCTCTATGTGCTTAGTTCGCGAGTGTTGCACGAGATTTTTGCTAAGGTCTATTGCACCCTTATTGTCACACATGATGGTAACATCATCAAGAGAAATCCCGTAATCAACAAGCGATTGCTTCATCCATAGAGCTTGTTGACAAGCTTTACCGGCACTCACATACTCGGCTTCCATGGTGGATATAGCAAGAGCGGTTTGTTTCTTGGAGAACCAAGAAGCTAAACAACAACCCCTGAAGGTACAAACTCCAGTAGTGCTTTTTCGGTCCACATAGTCTCCCGTATGATCCGAGTCTACGTAGACAATGGTTTCTACGCCGGTCCCTTTAGGATACCATAATCTAAAATGTATAGTGCCCTTAATGTATCGGAAGATACGCTTAACCGCTTCAAGGTGAGAGGTTTTGGGAGCCTCTTGGAAGCGAGCACAAGGGCAAACACTAAACATGATATCCGGTCGACTTACCGTTAGGTACAACAAACTACCAATCATACCTCTATATTTAGTGTTGTCTACCAACTCACAATCATCATCTATGGTGAGTTTATTATCCGAGACCATAGGGGTCTTCATTGGTCTAGAGTCTTCTAATCCAAATTTCTTTAGCATTTCTTTAACATACTTGGATTGATTAAAGAAAATATCATCGTCCATTTGTTTAATTTGGAGTCCTAAAAAGAAGTTAAGTTCTCCCATCATACTCATTTCAAACTCGTCATGCATGATTTTGGCAAAGTCATCACACAATGATTGACAATTTGAACCAAATATAATGTCATCAACATATATTTGTATGATAATGAGGTGAGAACCTTTCTTCTTTGTAAAGAGCGTATTGTCTACCATCCCTATGGTATACTCATGTTTTACAAGAAACGCTTTAAATCTATCATACCAAGCTTTGGGTGCTTGTTTGAGACCATAAAGAACTTTCTTAAGCTTGTAAACATGATCCGGTTTCTCAAAATCAATGAAGCCTGGAGGTTGAGCCACATATACCTCCTCATTGATCAAACCGTTATGAAATGCACTCTTTACATCCATTTGTTGAAGCTTAAAGTGTAAAGCACAAGCGTAAGCTAAAAGGATTCTAATAGATTCTAATCTAGCTACGGGTGCGTATGTCTCGTCATAATCAATACCTTCTTGTTGATTATAGCCTTGAGCTACAAGTCTAGCCTTGTTACGAGACACAACACCATTCACGTCTAACTTATTCCTATATACCCATTTGGTTCCTATGATGGTCGAACTTCTAGGTGGAGGAATAAGTTCCCAAACATCATTAGCAATGAAATGATTCAGTTATTCTTGCATAGCGATGACTCAACTCTCATCCATCAAAGCTTCTTTAACATTTTTTGGTTTAATCAAGGAGACGAAACAAAAGAAGTTACTTTGATTTTGGACTTGAGATCTTAGGGTCCTTTGATTTAATTCGCCTATGACGTTGTCAAGAGCATGATCCTTAGACTCCTTAATGTTTACTCCCTTTTCAACACTAAGGTCTTCAACTCCTATGTTTCTAACATCTTTGGCATTAACTATGTCTATTTCATCCAAGTCATCATCTACCAAAGGTGGTGTCTTAGATGAAGGAGGGGTTTCATCAAATGTCACGTTAAGTGATTCTTCAATTACACCGATGTTCTATTGAGGACTATGTAGGCTTTGCTAGTTTGAGAATAACCTAAAAAGATACCTTCGTAAGACTTTGGGTCAAACTTGGTAAGGTAATCTTTGGTGTTGAGAATGAAGCACTTGCTTCCAAACACCCTAAAGTATTCCAATGAGGGATTTTTACCTTTAAGAATCTCATAAGGGGTCATTCTTTGAAAAGGTCGAATTAGAATTCGGTTGAGAATGTAGGTTGATGTGTCCACGACATTGTACCAAAATTTTTGAGGCAAATATTGCTCATTTAACATCGTCCTACTCATCTCTTGGATGGTCCTATTCTTCCTTTCAACTACCCCATTTAATTGTGGAGTGCGAGGAGTCGAGAAGTTATGGGTAATACCATGAGCTTCACAAAAGGCACTGAATTGCACTTCATTATCAAATTCCCTACCATCATCCGTACTAATAGAGACAATTGAACATCCTAGTTGATTTTGAATTCTTAGACTAAAGGTTTCGAAGTGATCGAAAGCTTCATTCTTAGACGCCAAAAATCTAGTCCAAGTGAATCTAGAGTAGTCGTCAACTATAACTAGGGTATAAAGGTTACCTCCATAACTCCGTATGGAGGAAGGTCCAAAGAGATCCATATGTAGGAGCTCTAAGCACCGAGAGGAACCAAATTCTTGGCTTTGTGACTTGAGTGAACTTGCTTCCTAATTTTGCAAGCATCACAAAAGTGACTATCAAACTTCATCTTGGGGAGAAGTCTTACCAACTCCTTAGAGACTAAAGATTGAATTAAACGCATATTAGCGTGACCAAATCTCCTATGTCAAAGAGTAGAATTATCATCTAAAGTCGCTAGACATAAGTTGTCCTTTGACTTCCTATTAACCTTCATGACATAAAGCCCATGGTTTCTAACACCTTTTCCAATGACTTTTCCATCTTTTACGATTTCACTGTCATATTCCGAAAAGATGACCTTACACTTATTGTCACAAATTTGACCTATACTTAGAAGGTTAAAACCTAAGTTATCTACGTGCTCTACGTTTTCTATAGTCATAGAGTCAAGAGAGACCGTACCTTTGCCAAGGATATTACCACGTCGATTACTAGCAAATGTAATGTTGCCTCCATCATATGCTTTGTAGTGTGAGAATAAACTTCGATTACCCGTCATGTGTTTAGAAGAACCACTATCCTTAATCCACTCATCGGGCTCTAAATCGATTCCCAAGCATATCTAGGTAAGAACATACAAGATCAAACATTTGGTCCCCAATATCTCATGGGTCTAAAATTGTTAGTTCCAAACATCCCTTGCATTTGATTGGGATGCATGAATGAAGGAGACATTCCACATAGGGAAAAGTATTGTTGTTGAAAATTATTCCAATTCATATGGCCATTTTATTGTCCATAGTTTCTCCTAGGTGTCTTTGATCTTGATCTAGAATTATTATTATTCCTCCTAGGTGTTGGAGTTTTACTTCTAGGTCGTGATTTAGCTTCATCATCTCTTTTTGGCGTAGGTGTTCTACTTCTAGGTTTAGATTCATTTCATACTCTTGGAGGAGTAGATGTTTGTCTAGATAATTTTCTAGTTCTCGTTAGAGGTTTACTCAAGGGCTTGTAGAATTTATCTAGAGTAGGCTTTTCAAATATAGGTACTTTGACCTTGTTAATAATAATATGTTTTGGTCCTTCACCTAAAATTGACTTTTCCAAAAGTTCAGGATTTTCACAAAAATCTTCTTCTGGCCGCGGTTCTTTAGCTCCACTCGTGGTTTCATAGCAATAAGGAACCGCCCCATATATTGGAGAACCGCGTACAGGGGAGTGTTTTTCTGAAAACCTAACTTGTTTTGGTTCACTAGTTGATGCTTCATTAGTGTTATATCCTAGCCCAAGTCTTTCCTTAGAATGAATTTGTTTATTTAACATATCATCAAGAGCATTAGTACCTCTCATGAACTTTTCAAGTCTAATGGAAGTGCTCTTAAGGTTTTCATTTTCTTGTCTAAGGTTTTCACATTTTAAGCATCCTAGATCTACTTCTTTGTTTTTTTCAAGCTTAGCTAATTTCTCTTTTAGCTCACTAATCTCATTCTCAAGCTTAGTTCTAGTTGATTTCAGCACTTTGTTCTTTTCAATGAATTTAAGACTAAGCTTATGCAAGTTATTGTATTGACCTTATAATTCACTATCATCCTGAGAAGAACTATTATTTCTATAATAATCAGTTTCGGAATGTACCTCTTTAGAAGTGTGAACCATGAGACATTTCTCATCTTTGGGGTTGTCATAAACATCTTCACCGCTATCGCTCCATGAACCTCCAACAAACGCCGTTTGGTTCTTGTCGTGTGAAGGCTTAGGACAATCACCGATGAAACGATTTGGATCACCACATCTAAAGCATTTCCTATCACCTTTATCATCTTTGTCAAATCGGTTTTTGGAGAAGGGTTTCTTGTCGTTGTTTGGTTGCCTCACGTATTAACCTCGTCTTTTAAAGAACTTCTTATTGTCTCTAACCGCCATGGCATATTCCTCATCATCACTATCTAAGGAGCTTTCATGGTCACTTTTTCTTGGCCTTGAGTGCAAGAGACTTTCTTTCACTCTTAGTTTTCACCATTTCCGAGTCCTTCAAAATTATCATCTCGTGAACCTTCAAGTTACCAATGAGTTCATCGAGTGATAATTTGGCGAGATCCTTTGATTCTTCAATCGCCGTGACATTAGCTCTCCATTTGGGATGCAACGCCCTAAGAACCTTCATCAAGTGCTTTTATACTAGTAATAATAGTGTTAAATCTAGCAAATGCACTATCAATAGTTTCATCTTCTAAGATGACAAATTGTTCATATTGTTGAACAAGAAGATCGATTTTACTTTCTTTGACTTGGCTATTACCTTGGTGGGTTACTAAAAGAGTGTTCTAAATGTCTTTAGCGGTTTCACACATAAAAATCCTTTCGTACTCTTTCTTTGGTAAAGCATTATAAATCACCATTTTAGCCTCATTATTTTTAGCAAGCTTCCTTTTAGTATCATCATTTGCTTTGTCAAAAGTGACTATTTCTTTACTTTTAGAAACTTCATTATATTGGAATGGTAAAAAATCACCATTGGTAACAATATGCCAAGGATCTAAATCTTTTGATTTCACATAAGTCTCAAACCTATTTTTCCAATAAATAAAACTATCGGTTTCAATTAGAGGAGGTCTTTGCATGGATCGCCCTTCTAGATACTTGTTGGAATCCATAGATCGATTCAAGTTTTCAAATACAATATATTTTAAAAAATCTTGAGCAACCTCGCTCTGATACCAATTGTAGAAACTAGAAGGGGGGTTGAATAGTTTCTTAAAATTTCTTGTTAATGATTGATTTATAAAAATCATTTTTCAAAAACTTAAGCTTGAGTATTTATGTGAAACATTCGTATACACAATATGAACAAGGTATAGTGCAACTAAACTAATAATCAAAAGTATAAAGAATAATGAATGTATAGTGCAACTAATAATCACGCGTATAAAGAATAATGAATGTAAAGAGATAAGGGAAGGAAAGATCAAACCAAACACCAATGATTTATAGTGGTTCGGCAACGAAGCTCACTCCTCGTTCCTACTCCACTCCTCGAGTACTTCTTACTCGAGAGTTCACTAATCAACAAGCTCCTTAAGGTGGAGAAACCGTACACAACGTCGCTTAACCAATTTCCGACTCTAAGCTAAAAGTCGAGCCCTAATCTTAGCTAGGACCAATCTACACCAATATACTTTAAGGACTAAGTATTAACCTTAATACATACACAACTTCCAAAAGACACAACTACTTGGATCTTCACAACAATGACACAACAATGAATGAATAGGTTTGGATCTTCAATGGATCTTTGAGGTAGACACAACACTTCAATAGTGATAGTGTTCTTCTCTTTGCACTTTCAGATCAAAATATGAGAGGACAAAGATTCACTTCTAAACAAGTAGTAATTAAACAAATGATCAAGGATTTGAGTGATTTAAGAAGTATGAAAGAATCTAAAAATATATGTGCAAAAGAGGTGGATTGAAAGTCTGAGAATGGTCTACTATTTATAAGACAAACATCCAACGGCTATATCTGCCCGCGGTTCCTTATTGGAGCCCGCGGTTCCTTATCGATAAGGAACCGCTATAGGCGCTAAGGAACCGCCAGCGTAGAGTACGCTCCCTTTTGTCTTTTAGTGGATTGGTTCGAATCTGGGGATTAATATATCCTGAAAGGATATTCCAGACCAAGATAGAATATGCCATTTTTAAATTTCAAATTTTCAAATAACTAATTTAATAAAACATTTTCTTAAAATGAAATTTTAATAAAAAAAACTTTGTCACACTTAATAAAAAGTGAGTTTTAAGAAAAGATTAAATCCTTGATCACTTAATTAGAATAAGTACTTGTTTGTTCATACCTTAAGTGATAATGGTTGAAATGAAAAATACTTGAACTCAAGAATTCGTTTTTTGTTGTTTTCGTAAATGCTTGTTTTTACATATTGTCGTAATCAAAACAAAGCGAGACCGAAAAATGGAAGTAATGTTTTTAGGCATCATTGCATTAACAGACTTAATTTAATTAAACCATGACTTAATTAAATTTGTATAACCTATAGTTTATTAATTAACCATGATATATTATTAATTAATAAAAGATGAACTATCATTATTAATTAATAATCAGTTATAACCTATAGTATTTAATTAATAAACTATACTATTAATTACATGACTTATGACTTTAACCAGTAAACTCTAGCTTATATTATTAGCTTATTAGCCCAACTTATTTCTAATTATGGAAACTTCTATTTCAGAAAACTTACTATTTCAGGAAACTTACTATTTTTAGAAACTTTCTATTTTTAGAAACTGGTCTATTTTGGGAACTTTCTATTTTTAGAAACTGTCTATTTTGGAAACTTTGTATTTTTGGAAACGTGCTATTTTTAGAAAGTTACTTATTATTACATAACATGTATAATAATACAAGAATACAAGATAATACATAATCAGAAGACATGAAATACATGAATAATACAGTATATCATTTAAAACAGTAAATAAGACAAGAACATATAAAACAAGCTAAGAACATGCTATAACCAGTAACGTATTCAGTAATCAGACAACTCATACATGTCCCTTATTTATGTAGCATTAGTGAGGTCGGAGTAGGACTTCTCATCCTTTCATCTTTCCTCGTTCACTGGACATAAGGTACGGATATTCCTTCCTTCAGCATGGACATTCTTTTCCTTATTAGGATTCCCCGTTTGCAGCCAAATATTTTCCCAAGTATTCGTTTTATATTTTTGATTTGCTTATGTTAGTTTTAAATGCCTAAGCCATATACATGCATGACCAGTGTCACCTAGTTATGGAGGTACCATAACCATAACACTAGAGGCACCAGTGTTATGACTTCCCCACGGTGGAGTGATTGCTCATGGCGTCCCTTTACAGTTTTGGCCTTATATTTATATTATCATGTGGGGCGTATGGGTGCATCCTAGTTACATGTTTTATTGGATTTTCATGGTGAATGTGGTGTGTGCGTTGCATCCTTCACAAGGAGTTGATCCCTCCTACCCAAACTAATAAACTAGAGGCAACCCCTCTAATTGCATGATGAGGTCTCCCCTCCAAGTATTCATGCACGGTGGAACCTCATGACTTATATGGGCTATTGGATAATTAATACAGTTTTCATATAAAGACATAAGTCTTTTCAAACTATAAAACCAGTTTTATGAACATGTTCCAGGTTATTTAGGACTTATACATTTCCGCTGCTATTAGTCTTATTATGCTTATGTCATTTCATGCTATGCTTGTATATCTGTTTACTGGGCGTTATGCTCAGCCGTTTTCCTTTCATGTTCCCAAACGGCAGATACTTAGGGACGCTCGTATACTTTGAGAGTATGTGCATATGGATGGAAGCTATCTAGCCTTCATTACTTTAAGCATTTCTATACATTACGTTACTTCAGTTCTTTGGACATTGTTTAGTCCTTTTCCATTTCAATACTTATATTCATGTGTGTGAGCTTATACTTGGACTACCGATGTTTGTTTTTCCGTTATTTCCTTTCATGTTCATTTAATGTTTTTAGACATTTACCTTACATGCTTTGATGATACGCCATAATTATCATGTGATATTCCATTTATCAAAATGGGGTGTAACTCCCCCTCAGTGTGAGGAGGTGGTTTCCATGTAACCAATTATGGTTCGAAATCCCCCATAACCATCACATTTTCCTTAGGCGTTGTGACTCTTTTAGGGGGTAGGGAATTTAATTAATTTAAAATCATAAAACATCTCAGTTACCATGTTCTTCATATAAGAAATTTCAAAATCCATGGTAACGTCAATGTTTTAAATTGTTGTTATTCTTTTTGGAAGACTTGGGTATCACTTAAGATTTTAGCAATTTAATGATAGGCTTGGAACTCTTTTAGCGATTAAGATATCGAGTATAATAAGATTTGATTTCATGGATTGAAGACTAATGGGCATTTGATTTAGTCATTTTCTCTAGCAACTTAGCATTCCTTAGTAGCTTCAGATGTTTAGTCACTTTGCTAGAGGGAGTAGTGTTAGTTATTTCCACATTCTCTGTGGATGTTTTTAAGCCACCATTGACTTGAATAGACTAAGTGGTTCAATCTAAACACTTGATGAGATTAGAATGATAAAAGATCATGGCCTCATTGATCTTATCGATGAAGTCCATGATATAGTTGACTGTGTCCTCAAGCTTGGTGCTAGTATGATCCTGTTTCTCAATATATTCATCCAGTGTAGCTTTAAGTTCAGTATACTAGGCTGCAATATATGTATGTTTATTCATGTGATCCTTAGCGAGTAAATTATAAAGATGTTATAGAATACCCTTAAGATTTTGTGCTAGCACTCTTTTAGTAACCGATACTTCGCTATCAAACACTTAAAAGGGCTCAAGAGGTGCCTCGTAAGAGGAATTTGTTGATGCCTTATGGGGGGAAGGGGATTTGAAGTTGCCGTAGGAAAGAGATTTTTTGATGCCTCAAGGTAGCACGACTTTGGTTTGGAAGGTTTAGGAGATGGTGAATTTCGGATTTCTTTTTAGACTAGAGAGGTTAAACCTTAGTGAATTGTTCAATTTCAATGTCTTCCTCAACATCCAAGTTTTCTTCATCATCCGAGTCTTTAAGTATATCATTATCAAAGTAGCCATCAAAGAATCAAAGCCACATAGGATTTATATTAGAGAATCACCGTCCAGCTCCCCTTCAAAAGAAGGCTTGGCTTTGTTTTGGTTAGGACCTAACATCTCAAATCTAGTGGATTAGGTTTGGTCCACCTAGTCCTTAATGTCAACACTTGGATGATCAGTTTTGAAGTTATTTCCGTGTTAGTGAGTTGTAATGAGCTCAATAAGTCTTTAGGAATATTTTTGCACCCTCAAGCAAAGACTTTTGTGTTAGTGTGCTATCAGTGGGACAACTGCGGAAGGAAATCTCATATTAGTGAGTTTAATGTTACTCCTTGATTCTTGTAGACCGATGGTTTTTTCCAAACACAAAAGCTTTAATTTACGAATGTCAGCATTGGGTGTGTGAATAGGAAATCTCGTATCAAAGAGTCGTTTAGAGCACTCTGAATCATGAGGATCAGCGTAGTGGCCAGTTAACACTGACTACGATCTATTAGTAAACCCCCGTTGGCGCGTTATTTTTGATCAATTTTGATTATGGTCTAAACAAGGTTGGACTTTTTAATATTTTTTGTTTTCCATTCTTATGGAGTGCTCGTAAAACCTCAGGGCCTTTGGACATGGTTGGGTTTTTTATCACAGTCCGTGACTTCTTCATCTTCCCATTCTTTAGGGAAGCAGGAGGAGGAAATACTAATGTTTCAAGACCACTAACATTAGTCATAAAGTCCGTCAATACGATTGGGTTGACTTTAGATGGTTCCTATAAAAATAATTGCTTGACTCAAGATCGGGTGTAGACCCAAAAAATTCATCCTAAGTATAAAAAGCACGTAATAACCATTGTAAGGCAAAAGCGATGAATCTAGGGTAAGGACCATACTTTTGCCTAAGCTCTTTTAGGAGCATGGTTACGATATCATTTTAGATGATCTCTCCAATATCAATTCGAGTCCTAGTGATGAGACTATAGGTCATCATCTGCTGATTGAAGTTAACTTTTTCATTAGATGAATGGTTCCCGTAGAGGACATAAACAAAAAAAGTTGCCATTTAAATATATTCTGATAAAAGAAAGGGTTCATAGCAATTTTGGTGTTAAAATGGATTAACTTGCAACCTCTCTATTTCTGGATGATGGATGGTCACCAAGTTACTTAGATTGTTGGAGCGTTCTTGTGAAGAACGAATGGTCATAACACAAGTTTGATCGCTGACGCGTTCTTTAGAAGATAAGATGGTCAATAAGTTTACTTCGACTCTGGCGCGTGCTTGATATAAAAATGAAATAATTTATTCAATTTCGTTACCAAAGTTAAAGAAAACTTTTTGTTATGAAAAACATACACTTTGTTTCTAAGAGAAAATCTTAGTAGAGTTTATTTGCTTTGAAATTTTTTTTATGTGTGTTTGTTTTTATGGGGGTATTTATAAGGATGGATGTGAAAAGATTTTTTTAGGATAAAAAAAATTTGCAAAATGTTTTGAAAACAGCTGATATCTACATTAAATGCAACCGTGTTCACTTGTTAGTATCCCACTTTTCTCCGCAACTATATCAATCTCAATGTGTCGTGCACTTTTACAGGAATCACATGTGATAAGGTAAGTTAAAGGACATTTGTGAGAGTGAGCATTAAATGCTTAGTAGGATATTTTAAGTGAGTTTGACCCATGAATATTGGATGACAGCTAGATGAAGAATATTTGTTCTTTATTTAATGTGATTCAGTCATCAATCTAGGAGAATAAATAACTAACGATTTAAAGAATTTAGTTATGCATTTAATAGTTTTCTTAGTGTCATGAGAGTCATATTTGTTAAAAACCGGATAAGTGTTTGATGGAGCATGATTTATTTACACCATAGTAAACATGATTAATCAGGGAGTCTGACTATCAATGTTCAACATGCCTAACTCTTCTTTTAGTCTTATCAACGTAGGTTCATCCAAAGGTTTTGTGAATATATCATCTAACTGATATACCATATGAGGGTGAAGTGTAATTCAATATCACCTTTGTGAATATATTATCTGGCTAGTACCAAGTGGGGAGAAGATAAGTTTTAAATACATTTCTTATCAAAAAGCTCTATAGTTCTTGGATCCGAAACTTAGTCTTATTATCAGTTCTAATTTTTTTGCCATTTACTCATTTTGATCTTTAATAATTCTGATAAAGGACATAACGAATTCAGGAATCTGATTTTTCTTTCTAAGAAACGGCTGCATACATGGAAATCATCACTAGTTTCTCATAAGGTATACTTCTCATGATTGATGGGCACTAGACTAACATGTCCAAATGGGTCCATGTGAAGCAAGTGAAGACAACTTTTTATTGATAAAATTTATTTTGGTTTGAATGACGTCATATTACGTTTACTTTTTCACATGTTGAGCATAGTTTGTCTTTTGAGCAAACAAATGAGGGTAGACCAAGAACTTTTTTTTGTTTAGCAAGTTTATTAGTATTTTTAAAGTTTAAGTATAATAGCCTCTTATGCCATAGTCAATTGTCTAACTTAGAGGCCTTGATAAAGAAACATGCTCTTTAGGAGGTAAGTGATGACATGTCAAGTACATATACATCATTTCTTCTAGGGGATATCAATACTATTTATTTTTGGCATTAAATATTGTTCTTTACTTGTCATCAAACTGAACAATATAATTAGCATCACAAAGTTGATTGTGCTAATTAACTTTTATTTTAGACTATTTACAAAAGCAAGTTTTGAGAAAATTATTCGACCACAGTTTATTGAACCATATCCCTCAATGATGCAAGATAAATTGTCACCAAAACTACCTTGAGACCTGGTTGCTCCACATTTTTATGCAGATAGCTTTTGACAGCATTCATACTCCTTCAGCATCCACTGTCCAAGTACCATGCAGGCTCCCTCTGTCTTGTCAAAATGATAATATAGGCTAGTTTCTCTTGTGAACCCATTTCTTGGTGGGATCTTTAGGTTTTGTAGTCTAAAGTTTTTCACATATTTTAAAGGGATCAAAGTCAACATGGTCAGTGATTGAATGAACAGTACTTCCACAAGTATTGCAATTCAACCTTCTAAGGATTCACTATATTAGGAGGACTCAACTAAAACTCCTCTATTGATATGACTGATTATTTTATGTCCTGAGATTGAGTGATCATTTCTATCACAAATATAACACTCAATATAGTTAAGATAATCATCAAGATGATGGTAAATGAATTTACAGTGAGTGCATGGTAGGAAAGGCTTTGCGTTTTAGTTGAGGATATATTTTGAGGTATAAGCATACTCAAAAGGCGAGCCTTGTAATCTGTAGTAGGTTTTAGTGAATCAGTGTGTGAACTATGATCGAAGGTTCTATGATCTTTACTTTTTCATTTCATAAAATATAGAACTGTATAAGAATCATCAATTAATTGATTTGTATAGTATCATAATTAACATTTAAGTTAAGGTTTTTGCAAAGCTTTAGGTCGAACTGATTTAACTTATAGGATTCGAGGACCCTTTTGTGATGAGTTAATATTGAAGACTTAGGTTGTGTGATCACAATTTTTTCTTCTTGAGTATTAATAGATGTATTTTATCTAAACAAGCTTGGTTAATTCATCAATTTTAGAATCTTGTTCAACTTTAACCCCAATAGAAATTGGTGTTATGGTTTTATCATTAGTAGTATATGAATATGTGACTTATTTAGTGTTCTTACAGGGATAGAATCACTCTTAATTGAAGAGTCTTGTAAGTCAAGACTTATATGTTTTACACAAACCAAACCAAACTCTCTCTCTCTCTCTCTCTCTCTCTCTCTCTCTCTCTCTCTCTCTCTCTCTCTCTCTCTCTTTTGGAGACTGTTCGTGGTAGGACAAGGGCATGACCTAAGAGTATGGCGAAGCTCCTTGAAGAATTTTTAGAAGAGAAAAAGTTTATGAACATCTGACTCAAAGGATTTAGAAGTCTCAAAGTTACTTGATTTTTCAACAAGACCTAGCATCTCATGAGAGCATGAGTTTCAAGAACCAAAATTTGACCATTGTTTAATTTTGACAATTTACTATCAAGTTTGACCTTTTAACCCAATTTTTTGGTTTGGGGATAATTTCTTGATCAAAAACCACTAAGGAGTCTTAGTGAGTTATGAACCCCAAAAATTGTCTTTTTTGACTAGGAATTTGGCTATTTAATACTAAGCAGCTTTACCATAATAATTTACCCACTTTGCATGTACCTTATTCTCTTCATTTGGTTGTTCTTGAAGAGCATGGTTAAGTTTTGCAAGTTCAATGTTTTGGAAGTACCATGAACATCTTAACTTGTTCCTCTTCATGCTTAGAAGATACATCTTCTTCATCCCAATCAAAGGTTTTAGAAACTAGACCCTTATTTTTGGCTTGAAAAGGTTTATAGGCACAAGTAATTGAAGGTCCTATTTCAAGTATTTCTAGTTTATCCTTGACCTTATTTTAATCAATCCTATAATCCTTTTGAAACTTTTTATCAGTTAGATTACTTTGATTATTTTGTGAAGGATGATAAGATGTAAACCTCAATTAAAAAGTATTATGCCATTGGGCGGAGTTTGAACTTTTTAAGAAAAGGGTGAAGGTTTTGAAAAAAATATTTTGCAAAGTGGCTATTTTTTACATCTAAAACGTTGAGTGATTTTAGTTGATTTATTTCTAGAAAACTTGGTTCTTTTAAAAAAAAAATTTGACACACCAAAAAGGGCTCTTTTATGAAACTCAACCTTTAAATATTTTATATATTCTTCACTAGTTCTTTCATCAACCTTATCATCAGTGTTATCTTAAATTCCAAAGTAATAACATTAGAATAGAAAGAAGGTGATATTTGAGTATTAGTTAGACACGGGGGGTGCAATTATCAAGGATTTTTAAAACACGAGAAATGTTCTTGAGATTAGGTTATCTCCGTAGAGGAATCTCTCATAAATTTCAATTAAGTTAAGAATCTAAGAATGGTTTGCATTTCTCAATCCCTAAGAAAAAGTTAGCCATTTCTCAAAGATAATGTTCACAAAATAAACATTGATTTCATATTTAGACAGTTTAATACCATCATTTGAATGATCCATTGGGACCCAAGCTTAATGTCACCATCAACATTTCTTTTGTTTGAATGGACCAACCTTAACACACGTTGTATAGTAGGGTTTCATTCTATTTAAGTAGCAAAGTATTCTCTTTTTCCACTTATTAAATTTACAAACTTAGAGTCTCGGTGCACTAACTATGTAGCTAGCAACCTTTTTATCGACAAGTTGAGATACATTATTTGCAGCCATATGGATCAAGGTTTTAAAAACTTTTTAAGTGGTATAAAAAACGAAGTTGTTTTTCAAACATACCACTTTGAAACCACTTGATGTTCCATATTAACTAGGCCAAATTTAACTAGGAAGTTAACTTTGATATAGTTAGGTTCTAAATTATGTAATTTGATCTAGTTAGGTTCTAAATTATGTAAAGTAAAAGTTATGTATAGATATAAGAGGTTAAATTAAACAACACAAAACTTCTTTGACGTTTAATTCCTATTGTTTTAATGAAGAATTATACCTTGTCATATGCGAAACTCCAAAAAAGATTGCATAGACAATGTATGTGTGTGTGAGTTCCTCTCTAGCAAGTCATTATAACTATAATAGTTATATGATTTGGAAATGAAGCTAAAAAATAAGTCATACTCAAGTGCTTATTGTATTTGTAGGAGTATAATATGTTTGTGTATGGTTTAACATTTAATACACAAACTTGTTCTACTCCTTTACAACGTATCCTACTTATAGATCTAGGGTTTGGGTGAAACAGTAACATGACATGTGTGTGTCCCTAATATGAGCAGAAAGTACTACGGTACATTTTGTCTAAACATACATACACCTATTCTAAGTAAAGGGACAACAAGTCTTTACAATGTTAGTAACCTTGTCTATACCAAATAAGGTAAAGTTTAACGTTTAGGAATTTTTCTTGATCTTATCCATTTCCAACTTATCTCGCCCATTCTTCAATCTTCTAATTCTTTAGGAACTTCATCATATGGAGTAGATTGTATGGGTTTTAGCGAGTTTATTACCAAAACTCACTGAACCCATTACTTTCTTCTTTGTCTCAGTAACTTCGTTCAGTGAGCGTCACCTTACTGAATGCTAGAGTCTTTCACATAAAATCAAGTTGAGATTTTGATATTAACTCACTCAGTGGTCTTGTGTTGTTTAAGTTTATTTGAAACTTTGGTTAAATTGTATTCATATTATAAGGTAAAGATCATTGGACACCAAATTAACCCAAGAATGATAATTGGTATAAACAAAACACTAAGTCTTTGATCTTATATGTTACTTTCAATGTGATTTCTAAGACAAATAGTGATGGTGACCGCATGCGACCACGGTTAGTTCTGTTATATATGTGTCAACTCAAGATTTTGTTTCTAAGATAAAATGAATATATGAATGCTCCTAATAAGACGAGCATACAAATATTCAATTGATCTTTGAAAGAAAAAGGTTGAGTTGACGACCGTGGTAAGATCAATGTATGCGGACATGGAGAGAGATGATATCAATGGTTGGACATGGGTTATCGGAAAGAGAAACAACCATCTCAATGATCAATCAACAACTAAGGAGAATTACATCCAACCTCACGCTAATATTCTAAACACAATCACATACTACTTCACATATTTCCCATCCAATTTGGACCACTTGGTTATGAAGGAGGTCTTTCGCAAAGTATGGTAGGTTTGAAGACATTTTCATTGCTAGAAAGAGGAACAATCAAGGAAAAAGGTTTAGCTTCGCTTAGTTCACAGGTGTTTCTAATCCAAGCGAATTCGAAATATTGCTCAACTAAATATGTATAGGAACACACAAAATCAAATGCAATATTTCTCACTTTCAACGACGTTCAAGCCAGGGTCTGAGGTTTCACCGCCATCACGAGTAGACCACCATTCCACGACCACGACCACCACCGTCAATTTCGACTGGAGCTAGGGGTGTTTCTTTTGCTGACAATGTTAAAAGCGTCCCTAACCCCCTAAAACTCCAAATAAACAAACAACCCTAAACATCAAACTCACAACACCCCCTATTCCTAACCATTATACTTCATTCATCACCGGACTAAAAATCCCTCAATGGTGCCACAAACACACAACCTAATCCAAGGTGAAGGCTTTGATAACTTCTCCATCTAATACATAGGAGGTCTCTACTTACTCATTCAACTCCAAGGCCACAACCTCGCCTCAAAAGTACTCTCAAACCCTATCCTCCTTTCACACTCTAAGACAAACTTCCGCATCAGTAACCATGTTACTTGGATTGCCATCTTGGGACTCCCTCTGCAACTACGATTCTATAAGTATTTTTCAAATATTTTTGGGCAATGGGACAAGATGATTATCCCCAAGGATTGAAAAGTAAAGAACTTTAACTGTTCTATTGGTAAAGATTGGATTCTCACAAACAATCTACACATCTTGCGAGAAACCGTCACAATCCCAGTAGACAACGAACACTTATCAATTTAGGTTTACAAAATTGATGAAGACATTGATTCGCTATTCAACGAATATCTTTTTGAATATTCTAGTAATTACGATGACGCTTAAAAGTCGCTAGACGATGACAGGGAAAATAACTTGAACACATCTGGTCAAGAAGATAAACTTAGCGGTAGTGACGATGAAAGCACCCAAAGTCGAAAATATGATCAAGCTAATGGTGATTACCATCAGGTAGAAGATAGTGGCGGAAAGATGAAGTTTGGTGATCTTTCAGGGGATACTTCATCTACTAGGGCAAATTCAAAAAACATGTTAGACACTAATCCTAATATGGTTAGGGTTAGTGGGGTTGGTGATTCTCAAAAATACGCAAGTACCCATATTGAGGAGGGGACAATGTTTGTCACAAGTCAGAGGGTCAACTATACAAATAATGTAACACCCCATTTTGATCAATGGAATGTCACACGTGATTATGGCGTGTCACCAAAGCATGCAAGGATAAATGTATAAAACATTACATGACCATCAAGGAAATACCAGAATCAAACATCGGTACCCCAAAAGTAGAACTCATCACACACAAACATAAGTACTGTAAATGAAAGGACTAAACAATGTCAATGGAAATGAGTATCAAAGTATAAAGAAATGCATAAAGTAAAGAAGGCTAGGAAGCTTCCAATCCATATGCACGTACGCTTAAAGTCTACCAGCGTCCCAGAGTACCTGCCGTTTTGGGAACATGAAAAGGAAAACGGCTGAGCATAACGCTCAGTGCACGGATATATAAGTAAAGCATGAATAATATAAGAAAATAAGCATGAAGCAGCGGAAAAGACTAAGTCCTGGACAACCTGGTTATATCATAGTATAACTGGTTTTATAGTTTGAAAAGCCTTATGTTTATCTTGAAAAACTGTTTAACATATTTACCATTAGCCAATATAGGTCATGAATACTTGGAGGGGTGACCTCGTCATGCAAATTAGAGGGGCTGCCTCTAATTTAATATACTAGTTTGGGTAGGAGGGATCAGCTCCTTGTGAAGGATGCAAGGCACACACCAAATTCACCTGAATAATCTGCTGAAAACATGTAACTAGGATGCACCCATACGCCCCACCTGATAATAATAATATGGCCAAAAGCTGAAAGGGACGCCACGAGCTATCACTTCGTCGTGGTGGAGTCATAACACAGGTGCCTCCAGTGTTATGGTTATGGTACCTCCATAACTATGTGAAACTGGTCATACATGTATATGGCTTTAGGTATTCTAATTAAACATAAGCAATCCAAAAACATATAAAACGTATACTGGGGAAAACAGTTGGCTGCATACAAAAAATCCTAATAAGGAAGAATATCCATACTGAAAGGACGGAGAATCCGTACCTTGTGTCCAATGAACGAAGAAGACGAACAGAAGAGAGTCCTACTTCGGTATCACTAATGCTACATAAATACATACGTGTATAAGTATCTGATTACTGAATATGTAACTGGCTTTATTTCATGTCTTAGCTTGTTTTATATGTTCATGTCATGTTTTACTGATTTAAGCCTTATATTGTGTTTATCATGTATTCTGTCTATTCTGTTTAAGTATTTCTTGTATTTCATGTATTATTATACTTGTTGTGTAATAATAAGTAACTTTCTAAAAATAGCAGGTTTCCTAAAATAGAATGTTTCCAAAAATAGAAACTTTCCAAAAATAGATTTACTGTTTAAAATAGATAAGTTTCTAAAAATAGAAAGTTTTCATAAATAGATTAGTTGCCTTAATTAAATAAGTTTCTAAAAATAGAAAGTTTCCATAATTAGATATAAGCTGGATTATTAAGCTAATTATATAAGCTTAAGTGTTTACTGATTAATATAATAAGTCATGTAATTAAATAGTATAGTTTATTAATTATTTCATGTGAATTAAATAAACTATAGGTTAAAGTGTTTAATTAAATATAACATGATTTAATTAAATAAAGGTAAAAATACTTAGGTTAAAAAATGTATTATTATCTATTAATAATATAACCTAAGTCATGTAAATTAATTAATTATAAGTCATGATTTTAATAATTAATTAATTATATAGTCTAATTAGAATGATAATTACTTAGGTTAAAATTCATGTATTAATACTAATATTAATAACCTAAGTCATGTATAAATTAAATTAATCATGTACATGTTTTAATTATTTAATTTTTGTAAAAAATAAACTTGTAAAAAAATAATTGACCTAGTAAAAACAACCCATGAACCGAACCCGTGTTTTAATCTAAACATGTCGTGAACCGTATTTATGAACCCCGTGAACTGGTCACAAACGCACCCTTGGTCAAGACCTAGCCGCCGGCTAGCAAAAGTTCCTACCGGCTAGCCGGTGGTTCCCCTTGCCCGTGCTGCATGTGGGTTCCCCCTGCTTTCCTTATTTAGCCACCGGCATAAGCCGGTGGTGGTTCTTGTTCTAGCCGAGACCCACCCGACAACAACATACCCCGACCGAGGTCAGGGTTCCTGTTCCTGCTACTGCCGAGACGCAAAACCACCACACCGAGACCTTGAGGTCTCGGTTGGTGCGAAACAAAACAAGTCGAGACCCCCTTGGGGCTCGGTTCTTACGTCGGCCAAAACAAACACCCTTAAACCCTTAATTAATTTTACCCCCATCATTAATTAACATGTGTTTACTTGTTTTATACCATTCATGATTCATGTGTTCTTGATTTAAATAAAAACATAAAAATAAAAAGGGTTTAGGGTTTACCGATTACGTGAATCAAAGAAGAACGAACACACTAACACCCTTGCAATAAATCAATCACCGAAAATCAACCAACACACCTTGTGTGTGTGTTCTACCCGGCGGACAAGGAGAGGAGAAAGAGAGATTAGGGTTTTTCTTGATTTCTAATTTTTGTTATTATGAAACTAAGTTTTTCCCTTTTTCTTGTTTAGTAAAAACAATGGGCTTGGCCCTTTTCTTTGCTTCTAGCCGCGGGTAAGGGGGCCCACATGGGGTAACCCATACGTTTTCTCGTGACTAATATTTAGTGTGTTCTCGTGTTCGTGTTTTACGTGATTAAAATAGTTATTGTTCGTGTATTATTATATTTATTCATGATCGTAATAAATATACATAAATACGTAATACTAAGCTCGTGATTATTTACGTTCATGATTTCATGTTCATATGTTCGTGATTATAATTACTGTTGAAATAATTATCATGTCTTAATACGTAATAAATACTTATCGTGTATAACGCGTACGTAATACTTGTAATTCTTGTTCGTGAAACGTAAGCATGCTATAAAAGGAAAGTTCTAATCATGTATGTACGATCGTAAGGGTATTATTCATGGTAAAAGCATGCGGGTTTTACAACTCTTACCCCCTAAAAAGAATAATTCGTCCCCAAATTATAGATAAAGTAAACTGGAAAAGAAGAACATACCCGAATTCAAAATATGAAATGAGGGTAAGAAGCCCGGATAGACTCCTCTGTTTCCCAAGAGGCTTCCCGCTCGGTTTGATCCCTCCAAAGGATTTTGACGAATGGAATCGTCTTCCTTCTCATGACTCGTTCTTGTCTGTTAAGAACTCGTTCGGGTTCTTCTATGAAAGTGAGATCTTCACGAATCTGTTCTAGTGGATACTGAACCATGTGAAGGGGATGATACTTGTACCCTTTGAGTAAGAACACATGAAAAACATCGTGAACATGAGAAAGCTGCGGAGGTAACGCTAAACGGTAAGATACTTCACCGACTCGTTCAATGACATCAAACGGTCCGATAAATCGAGGACTGAGCTTCCTTTTTATTCCAAAACGTCTAACACCACGTGTCGGCAAAACCTTAAGGAAAACGTGATCTCCTACGTTAAAATGTAAGTCCCTACGATGCTTGTCTGCATAACTCTTCTGACGTGACCGTGCTTCTTGCAGTTTTTGCTTAGCTATTGCGACCTTCTCATTAGTCAGCTCTATCATTTCTGGTCCTTCAAGTGTTCGCTCACCAACCTGACCCTAGCAGATTGGGGCGCGACACTTTCTGCCATACAACATCTCAAAAGGAGCACACTTGATACTTACGTGCCAACTGTTGTTGTATGCAAACTTCACCAAACAGATATAATCGTCCCAATCACCCGTCCATTCCAACGCACATGACCTCAACATGTCTTCCAATGTTTGAATCGTTCGCTCCGACTGCCCGTCTGTTTGAGGATGAAAAGCCGTGCTAAGCTTAAGTTATGTACCCCAAGCTTTCTGCAGACTTCTCCATAATCGCGAAGTGAAACGAGGATCTCTGTCTGAGACGATGCTGGATGGAGCACCGTGAAGTCTCATGATCTCCCTTCTATAAGTATCGGCGAGTTTACTGACCGAATCTTCCTTGCGGATCGGTAAGAAATGAGCTGATTTGGTAAGTCGATCGACGATAACCCAAATTGCATCGTGCTTCTTCTTTGTCGGCGGAAGACCAGTAACAAAATCCATGGTGATTTTGTCCCACTTCCACTCTGGAATATCTAACGGTTGAAGAAGACAGCCAGACCGCTGATGCTCGATCTTAACCTGCTGGCAGGTAAGACATTTGGAGACGTAAGTAGCAACATCCTGTTTCATACCACTCCACCAAAAATACTGCTTGATGTCATGGTACATCTTGGTCGAACCAGGATGGATAGAGAATGGGGAGCTATGAGCCTCAGCTAACAATGCTTCCCGGAGTTCTTGGTCATCAGGAACACAAAGTCTCGTGCCCTGCCATAAGATACCATCTGCATCTACTCGAAATTCTGTCTGCTTCTCCAAATTATGAATTATCGCCCAGATTTCTCCATCATCTTTCTGAGCTTCCTTGATCTTAGAGAGTAACCCGGGTTCCACTCTAAGATTAGCCCAGTAACCATGTTGTCCACGTACCATGATCTCTATGTCTAGTCGCTCCAAGTCTCTTATTATTTCCTCCTTAATTTTAATGTCGTTTATCATTCCAGACTTTCTGCTAAGTGCATCTGCCACTACATTCGCCTTGCCGGGATGATACTGCAGATTAATGTCATAATCCTTCAACATCTCTAACCATCTCCTCGGTCTCATGTTCAATTCACGCTGAGTGAAGATATACTTCAAGCTCTTGTGGTCCGTGAAAATGTCACATGATTCTCCATACAAGTAGTGCCTCCATATCTTCAATGCAAACATTACTGCTGCAAGTTCTAAGTCATGTGTAGGGTAATTTTCCTCATAAGGCTTAAGCTGCCGTGAAGCGTACGCGATCACTTTCCCATGTTGCATGAGAACACAGCCAAGTCCTTTCCCTGATGCATCACTGTAGATCTAAAATCCACCTGTACAAGATGGGAGAGTAAGAATCGGTGCAGATACTAACTTCTGCTTTAGGTCTTCAAAGCTCATCTCTCGTTCTTCAGTCCAGACGAATTTCTCCCCTTTCCACATCAGTTTGGTCAATGGTAGTGCTAAGCGGGAAAAGTTCTCCACGAACCTACGGTAATAACCAGCTAAGCCAAGGAAACTGCAGACTTCAGCCACTGATGTCGGCCTTGGCCACTTGGTAATAGCCTCAACCTTCACTGGATCCATCGTAATTCCTTCTGCTGATACAATGTGACCTAAGAATGCCACCTTGTCTAACCATAACTCACACTTGGAGAATTTAGCATACAGCTGCTTCTGGCGAAGAATCTGTAGCACTGTACGAAGATGGTCTTCGTGTTCCTCCTTGGACTTAGAGAAAATTAGGATGTCTTCAATGAAGACAATGACGAACTTTTCTAGAAATTCATGGAAGATTCTGTTCATCAAATCCATGAACACTGCTGGAGCATTGGTAAGGCCAAATGGCATGACTACAAATTCATAGTGACCATTGCGTGTACGGAAAGCAGTCTTGGAGATGTCCTGCTCCTTAACCCGTAGTTGATGATAGCCCGACCTAAGATCAATCTTGGAGAAATGTTTGGCCCCTTGGAGTTGGTCAAACAGATCGTCTATACGTGGTAGTGGATACCTATTCCTGATGGTAATCATGTTGAGCTCGCGATAGTCTATGCAAAGGCGCATACTGTCGTCCTTCTTCTTAACGAATAAGACCGGTGCGCCCCATGGAGATGCGCTCGGTCGAATAAAGCCTCGTTCTATAAGTTCTTGCAATTGATCCTTCAGCTCCTTCAACTCTATGGGAGCCATGCGATAAGGAGCCTTGGAAATCAGCTCAGCTACTGGGATGAGCTCGATATTTACTTCACGTGCAGGTGGTATGCCCGGATGTTCTTCTGGAAATACATCTGGAAATTCTGACACTATTTTCTGATCTTGAATTGATGAGGATTCTGCATCCATGTCATGAACAATAGCTAGATAACCCTCACAACCATGTGAAAGTAATGCATGTGCTTGCAGGGTTGATATGATTTGTACAGACCTGCCGGGTACGAACCCGTTGTGAATGTACTCTGGCGCATTAACATCACCGAAAATGACTCGATATGAATGATAGTCTATGGTAGCATGATGCTTGGATAGCCAATCCATGCCCAAAACCATGTTAAAATCATTCATGTCCAGCGGAAGTGCGTCAACAGGACGAACCTTGTCGTCAAACTCTAGGGAAAGGCTCTTGTACACATGGGTTATGCATACAGAGTCTCTCAAAGGCGTGGAAATACTCAGTATATTCTCTAGTGGCATGGGAAGTATCCTAACATTCTTGGCATAAGCAGTAGAAATGACCGAGTGAGTAGCACCCGTATCAAACAGAACACATGCAGCTTGACCATACATATACAAGATTCTAGTGATGGTACCTGTAGACTTGTTGGCTTGATCGCGAGATGTCGTGTAAACGCATCCACTAGTAGGAGGCGGCTTGGTATCAGCATGTCCCGATGTACCCTCCATCTCGCCCTTGCGGCAATCCTTCATGCGATGGCCAGGAAGACCACACTTGTAGCATGCGTCGCTGTCTCGGCGACATGGCCCTGGGTGCCTACGGTGGCAAGTAGAGTAAAGAGGATGAGTATATCCTCCAGCAGGTGTCTTGACTGGCTGAGAGCCTGATTAAACAATATACATGAGACATGATAATAGGTACAAAGGTCTATGCGGATAATCGTAAGATTGAATACCAGTGATAGCTGGACGGTTAGGTTGTGAACCTCTCTGGTTCTGGTCCCTCCCGTTACCATGATTTCTGGTAGAAGATTTGTTAATGTGTCAGAATTAAGAATTATAACATGTAATCATAAGAAAATGAGTAAGTATAAGGACCTGCTGCTGTTGGAGTGTCCAGCGTTGTTACGGTAATTATCATTACCACCACGCCTGTCCATAGCAGAACGGTCTTGAGTCTGACCGTTTCCCTTGGGCTGATTAGGTTGTTGCTGAGTAGCCGGCTGAGACCGGTCCCCAGTCTTCTGCCTGGAAGATACAATTTAAAGAGATGAAATATTGACATATACTGAAAGAATACGGATTGGTCACCGTTTGAATATGGATGTTTACCTCTTATCGGGTCTCTCTGCTTCCCCGAAATCATCTCTTTCCTACAGCATCTCTAGCTTACATGCCGCATCGGCCACCTGTGCTACCGTGTTGAAGGTATCACACACCAAGTTGTTTGCGACCGATGTACGAAGAGCCCACCTGAAGTGGTGTGCTTATTCTTCAGGAGTACCTGCTGCTGCACCAAGGAAACCAGCCAAGCGAAGAAAGCACTACATGAACTCGTTGCTATTCTCCCCAGCTCTCTGTCAGATCTCATGGTACTCCCTCTTCAGCTTGTCTTGCTCAGCCTTGGGAAAGAACTGTCCCATCACCAAATCCTTGAACTGAGCCCAAGTCAAACCAGCCACCCAATTATCACCTCCCACAGACTGCTTCAGTGCCATCCACCATGATAGTACATCACCTTCGAATCGGTAGCACGCCAACCTCGACTTGAAGACGGGGTCACAGCCCATAGCATCGAAGATCTTCTCAATGTGAGCCAACCAGCTTTCAGTTTCATTGGGGCTATCTGTTCTCTCGAAATCTCGAGGGCAGAGCTTATTGAATCTCTCCAGCCATGTGACCAATGTTGCTGGAGGAGGAAGAGGTACTGGGTGTTGCTGCTGGTTGTTGGCAGCATGAACCTCAGCCCTGATTTCGTTCCTCGTCTGAGGAAGCATAGCTTGCATTGCAGCTTAGATTGCTGCATTGAGTTGTTCCGGCTCGTGTGTGAGAACCATCTGACAGTATAACATAAAATACATGATTAAACTGATCAAAACATAAACTATATACATGAAAAAAATTTATACCAATAAATCATGAGAAAAATTTTATGCAGGAAAAACTAGTACATGAATGCATGATGCCGTTTTATGAAAACTTTTGTATGCGCGAGAGTGAACGCCTATGGTCAATTCACTCAAAACAAAAGACATGGCGAGGGGACGCCAATGGTTCGATCCCAAATTTAAAAGTTTCGATAAAACACATGCGACTAAATAGGGCCAGTCCTGTACCAACCATTACTTAGTCATAAACCTGCGAAAATGACATATATATGTATGTATGAAAATGATGAATGCATGAAAACCGACTGTCAGTTCTAGGAAGACCATAGTGACTACCCACTAATCACAGGTCGTGTTTTGAGAGCCTACAAGTCGAAGCCTTGGCTTTGATACCATAATTGTAACACCCCATTTTGATAAATGGAATGTCACGCGTGATTATGGCGTGTCATCAAAGCATACAAGGATAAATGTATAAAACATTATATGACCATCAAGGAAATACCGGAATCAAACATAAGTACCCCAAAAGTAGAACTCATCACACACAAATATAAGGACTGTAAATGAAAGGACTAAACAATGTCCATGGAAATGAGTATCAAAGTATAAAGAAATTCATAAAGTAAAGAAGGCTAGGAAGCTTCCAATCCATATGCACGTACACTTAAAGTCTACGAGCGTCCCTGAGTACCTGCCGTTTTGGGAACATGAAAAGGAAAATGGTCGAGCATAACACTCAATGCACGGATATACAAGTAAAGCATGAATAATATAAGCAAATAAGCATGAATCAGCGGAAAAGACTAAGTCCTGGACAACCTGGTTATATCTTAGTAAAACTGGTTTTATAGTTTGAAAAGCCTTATGTTTATCTTGTAAAAATTGTTTAACATATTTACCATTAGCCAATATAGGTCATGAATTATCCACGTGCATGAATACTTGGATGGGTGACCTCGTCATGCAAATTAGAGGGGCTGCCTCTATATTAATATACGGGTTTGGGTAGGAGGGATCAGCTCCTTGTGAAGGATGTAAGGCACACACCACATTCACCTGAATAATCTGCTGAAAACATGTAACTAGGATGCACCCATACACCCCACATGATAATAATAATATCGCCAAAAGCTGAAAGGGACGCCACGAGCTATCACTCCGTCGTGGTGGAGTCATAACACTGGTGCCTCCAGTGTTATGCTTATGGTACCTCCATAACTAGGTGAAACTGGTCATGCATGTATAAAGCTTTAGGTATTCTAATTAAACATAGGTAATCTAAAAACATATAAAACGTATACTGGGGAAAACAGTTGGCTGCATACGAGAAATCCTAATAAGGAAGAATGTCCATACTGAAAGGACGAACAATCCGTACCTTGTGTCCAGTGAACGAAGAAGACAAACGGAAGAGAGTCCTACTTCGGTATCACTAATGCTACATAAATACATACGTGTATAAATATCTGATTACTGAATACGTAACTGGCTTTATATCATGTCTTAGCTTTTTTTATATGTTCATGTCATGTTTTACTTATTTAAGCCTTATACTGTGTTTATCATGTATTCTGTCTATTCTGTTTAAGTATTTCTTGTATTTCATGTATTACTATACTTGTTGTGTAATAATAAGTAACTTTCTAAAAATAACAGGTTTCCTAAAATAGAAAGTTTCCAAAAATAGAAAGTTTCCAAAAATAGAAAGTTTCCAAAAATAGATTTACTGCTTAAAATAGATAAGTATCTAAAAATAGAAAGTTTCCATAAATAGATTAGCTGCCTTAATTAAATAAGTTTCTAAAAATAGAAATTTCCATAATTAGATATAAGCTGGATTATTAAGCTAATTATATAAGCTTAAGTGTTTACTGATTAATATACTAAGTCATGTAATTAAATAGTATAGTTTATTAATTATTTCATGTGAATTAAATAAACTATAGGTTAAATTATTTAATTAAATATAACATGATTTAATTAAATAAAGGTAAAAATACTTAGGTTAAAACATGTATTATTATCTATTAATAATATAACCTAAGTCACGTAAATTAATTAATTATAAGTAATGATTTTAATAATTAGTTAATTATATAGTCTAATTAGAATGATAATTACTTAGGTTAAAATTCATGTATTAATACTAATATTAATAACCTAAGTCATGTATAAATTAAATTAATCATGTACGTTTTAATTAATTTAATTTAATTCTTGTAAAATAAACTTGTAAAAAAATAATTAACCTTATGAAAACAACCCATGAACCGAACCCGTGTTTTAATCTAAACATGTCGTGAACCATATTTATGAACCCCGTGAACCGGACATGTGAACCGGTCACAAACGCACCCTTGGTCAAGACCTAGTCGCCGGCTAGCGAAAGTTACCATCGGCTAGCGGGTGGTTCCCCTTGCTGCCGCGGCATGGGTGTTCCCCCTGCTTTCCTTATTTAGACACCGGCATAAGCCGGTGGTGGTTCTTGTTTTAGCCGAGACCCACCCGACAACAACATACCCCGACCGAGGTCGGGGTTCCTTTTCCTCTTGCTGCCGAGACACAAAACCACCACACCGAGACCTTGAGGTCTCGGTTGGTTCGAAACAAAACAAGTCGAGACCCCCTTGGGGCTCGGTTCTTGCGTCGGCCAAAACAAACACCCCTTAAACCCTTAATTAATTTTTCCCCCATGATTAATTAACATGTGTTTACTTGTTTTATACCATTCATGATTCATGTGTTCTTGATTTAAATAAAAACATAAAAAGAGTTTAGGATTTACCGATTACGTAAATCAAAGAAGAACGAACACACTAACACCCTTGCAATAAATCAATCACCGAAAATCAACCAACACACCTTGTGTGTGTGTTCTACCCGGCGGCCAAGGATAGGAGAAAGAGAGATTAGGGTTTTTCTTTATTTCTAGTTTTTGTTATTATGAAACTAAGTTTTTCCCTTTTTCTTGTTTAGTAAAAACAGTGGGCTTGGACCTTTTCTTTGCTTCTAGCCGCGGGTAAGGGGGCCCACATGGGGTAACCCATACGTTTTCTCGTGACTAATATTTAGTGTGTTCTCGTGTTCGTGTTTTACGTGATTAAAATAGTTATTGTTCGTGTATTATTATATTTATTCATGATCGTAATAAATATACATAAATACGTAATACTAAGCTCGTGATTATTTACGTTCATGATTTCATGTTCGTATGTTCGTGATTATAATTATTGTTGAAATAATTATCGTGTCTTAATACGTAATAAATACTTATCGTGTATAACACGTATGTAATACTTGTAATTCTTGTTCGTGAAACGTAATCATGCTATAAAAGGAAAGTTCTAATCATGTATGTACGATCGTACGGCCACTATTCATGGTAAATGCATGCGGGTTTTACAAATAAAAACAACTCTATGAAAGATAGAGAATCTCCTTACAGGACTTACAATTTCATAGAGATATAGAGGTAAAGTCCACCCTTCTTTGTGCCAATTCAAATCCTACTTTTGTTCACAACAAACCCAAGTCGCTTACTGGTCCTTCAAATTGTGGGATTCATATATCACCTTTCATAACCCAAAAGTCCCAATCTTTAAAAGCCTTGACAATAAGACTTGCATCCTATCGTAGTCCATCTAGAACTAGATCCAGAAACAAAACCAATCCCCGTTCTCTTAGTAGAGGTTCTCTGTTAGTCCCACCTAATAACCAAATTTCCAGGAAGAAACGTTTCATTTCATTAAAAATCATCCACCCAATTAATGGAGTTACAGGATGTGTTACTCAACCTAGAAAGTCACGTGACAAACCTCAAACCATCTCTCAACCAGGTCAAGCCACATCTGTTGGGATGTGCATAATTCATAGATAGTATTTTATATGGCCAAGAGTACATGGGCCTAAGTGGTCACACACTTATACATCGAGATCATCTTTTATTAAGATATATGATATAACATGGCTATATTTATTGTATAATCTTAGTTTGATAAAAGTGTATACTTAACGGTAATTAATTAATAAGTTAAAAGGTTTAACAAGGATTAATTAAAAAGACTTAATACTTTAAGGTAATTAATGTAGTTACATAACTAGTACTATAGAAAGTCAAAAAGAGAAATCAAAGATCCCAAGGGGGTTCGGCCGATTATATCAAAATAAGAGAGGAGAAGGATTAATTACTTGGAGGTTAACTTGTGATCTTTATCATAATTAATCCAAGGCTTTAGTATATAAACATATGAATGTGATTCATTGTTTTAGAACATTAAAACCAAAATTTATCTCCTCTCTCTCTTGGTTGTTCGAAGACAAGAAGAAACCGACAAGGGTTTTTGGGGTTTATTTTTTGAAGTATAAACTTAATCAAGATCTAGTAATCGAAGGTGGTTGATTGAAGTTTTGTGTGGACTATCTTAGAGAAGATCTAACTTGGTCGTTGGGTTAATGGTGAATCAGAATATGGGTATACGAACTAGGGTTTCACTTGGCTTGGGGATTTAAGGGTTCTTGATCATCGTTCTAGGAGAAAATGTATGCTTTCTATTCTTTATGTTAATTATATTATGTGCATAGTTATATGATCCTATCCTCCGCGTTTACTTATTATGCATGTATGTTAGACACATTAGGGTCATTAAATTCTAACAGTGGCATCATGAGCTAAATCTATTCCATGTAATTACATAAAAGCGACAAAAACCGGTGCAAAAAGGATTTTTTCTTTAATAGTTAATTATGATTTAATTAGATATCTTTAAAAAATTTAATTAGATGTCATTAGTCCTATAATTTTCTAGAAAGAATTAGTTGACATGTATTTTAGTTGATAGCAAAACGTTAAATACAACTATGTGTGCAATTTACGTATTTTCCGCTATGTTATGCATGTTAAATTGTTAAAATCATTAAACCATGATTACTAATAGTTTTGATGCATGATTTAGTTGATTAAAATTCTTATGAATGCTATTAGATCTAAAAAATGTTAATTGGATTGGTGTATGCATGCTAGAGAGATGTTTATAAAGTTGTTTTAGGGCTGAAATTGTGACACCCAAACAAAAAATATTTTTTATAAAATAACCGGTAAGGATTCCAACTCTAATTATCTTTAGGACAAAAAAATCTCGATTATGCACAAGTTTTTAGTTTTAGTCGAAAGCTGAAAAAATGTCTTCCTGCCGATATTTGCGTTGAAAAACAGGGTTAGAATGAAATCTTAAAATTGAATTTAGAAGATTTTTCTTAATTGGTGTCAAATCTTGTTATTTAATTGGTTAATATCATGTGTTTATTTATTGTTGGTATTCTTGATATCTTAGTCTTGTTTTGCTTGATTTAGATATCATTTTGATTATTTTCCTAAATTATTTAGCTTTGTTATAAATGCAAATTTTATTTTCAAAATATAAAACACACTAACTAGGTTAAGTAAATATTGGATCTTTTAACCTAATATTTATTTATTTTAGAACTATATAAAAAACAAGGTTCTATTTGATTTCTATAATGATTCAATTAGACTACACTAGAAAGGTATAGGCGGTTCGCTCTGCGTTCCTAAAGAAGGAGGTTATGAACTAACTACGCGCTGACCAACTTCTCCGGGTCCTTTTGTTGGGAATAAAATGTAGTCAATACACTTGGACGCTGACAAGAGAAATCGGGACGTTGATAAGAAGAAATTAAGCGTTGACAGGACAAACGTTGATAAGAAGAAGTCAAGCACTGATAGAAGACTTAGTCTACATGTATTATGTTTCTAGTATGTTTCTAGTAAAGATATGATCGACAATGTATTTCTTATGTTTATCTTTACCTAAAATAGCTGATATGTAGACTCTTGTACAAGGCTCCTTATTCTATAAAAGGAGGCATGTAGGTTTTAGTTTGATATACGTTTTCACACTTTCATTGTACGCAAGTTTGTTTTATCAATCAAAGTGAAAGTTTGGTTTACATTGTTTGTATGTTCTTGTTTGAGTATTAATTCCGCATAATTCTTAAATTGTTTTATACACAACAAAGTTTCTCTACGTGTTTAACTTGATCTAATCTCGTTTACACAAGCTGAATCGATCTAAGTTTGGGATCAACAAGTGGTATCAGAGCTTGTTGAGAAACTTTGATCTAAAGAACACAAAAACCCTAAATCGCCAAAAACCCTAATTTTCAAGAAACCCTAAAAACAACATGTCTACTCCAGAGTTAACCTCATCCTCCTCCTCAACCCCCAACATCAAGATTCCCATGCTAGACCCAGACAATTTTGAGCTGTGGAAGTTTAACTTTGAACAGTATCTTCAAATCCATGACTACACCCTATGGGAAATTATTGAATATGGAAACACATTCAATAAAGCTCAAAAGATTGCAGCTGCCATCTTGACAAGATTAAGTTCTACTGAAGAGGATCGAAAAGAAAAACCTTAAGATGGTAGAGCTGTCTCAGGTGAGGACATAACAAAGAGAAGGAATGACAGTAAAACCCTAAGCATTCTCAAACTCTCTTTGGGACAAGCCAATCAGCACAAATATAGAAGCTATGAGTCTGCAAAAGATCTTTGGGCAACCCTTGAAGTTTCTTATGGTGGTAATGCTGATACTGTACAAGAGAAAAAGAAGCAACTCTTGCATGAGTATGTTGTTTTTAAAGCTCAACCCAATGAAAAGCTAAGTAGAGTGAGAAGTAGACTTCTTGACATTACAAGCAAGCTGTCCTTTATGGGAACAGTGCTTGGTGATGTTGATATCATCACCACTTTTCTTAAAAGTCTTGGTGATGCATGGAAGATTGAAGCAAGGTCTATAATTGCTAACAATACTCACAAAAGTTCTACTTTTGATGATGTTTACAACAAGCTGAGGCTGGTAGAGAATGAAACTCTTTTGGATCATGGAAGCAAGTCTACCAATGGAAATATGGCCTTCTTTTCACATAGTGAAGGTCAATTTGATCAAAAGGAGTCATACATGCACCCCGTTACTGGATCAACTTGTGTCAACTCTGGATCAAGCCTTGTCAACGCCTCACATTCAGACGCTGACACATACAATGTTGACTCTACAAGAGTCAAGCCTGCTGGTATTGATCTAGATACTGTTTGTGCATATATTGCTTCACTGCCCAATGGTTCAGTGATTACATATGAGGACCTTGAGCAAATTAGTGATGAGCATTTGGAGGAGATGGACATAAAGTGGAATATGGCTCTTGCAAGTATAAGAGCAAATAGATGGAATCGAAGATTTAAGAAGAAGATGACTTTTAATGCTAAGGACACTGCTGGATTTGACAAGTCCAAGGTTGAGTGTTATAATTGTCATCGAATGCGACACTTTATGAGAGAATGCAGATCTCCAAGAAGATCCGATGCTGGAAAACCCTCAGGCCAAATCATCAAGGCTAAGGATTCTAAAGTTATGGTTACCATGCAAGACATTGATGGTATTGGCTGGGATTGGAGCTATTTGGCTAAGGATGAGGAAGAAAACAAAGCTTTGGTTGCAGAAAAGGAAGAAGAGGAGCATGCTCACTATGCTCTCATGGCACACTTTTCATCTTCATCAGACAATGAGGTATATGATGATGCATTTTGTAGTAAGGGTTGTCGTCTCAATACTGAAAAACTTAACAAAGAAGTTTTATAATTGACAACAGATGTGGTTAATGAAAGATGTAGGCTCTCTAACTATCAACTTGCTCTTACTCAAACTGAAAAGACTGTAGATGAGTATAAGAAAATGAAGTTTGACCTAAAAGATCAAATCAATATTTTAACTCATGATTTAAATGCTAGTGTTGAGGTTAGAAACATCATGGAAAGAGCCAATAGTGCGTTACAGGCTAAGTTAGATGAGGCTATCAAAAACAAAGATAATGTATATCTTAAAATTTAGAGATTTTATAAAGCCTCACAAACCCTAGAAAAATGTGTTAGTGAACAAAGGGATTCTAGGGATATGATTGGGATTGGGATGAAAGAGTATGCTCGTGTTCCACCACCTGCTGGGAACTTCTATGGTGTGCTTAAAAATGATTTGTCTTGGACTGGTATACCAGAACTCCAAGAAGAGGAATTTATTCCTCCACCAATAATTCTTACCCCAGTAGAGGAATACAAGCAGAAGTTGACTGATTTGGACCAATGGAAGAAAGCCAACCCTACCTTGTTTGTTAAGGGTGGCATGCTTAGTGACAGCCCAAATGAGTCTACACCCATAAAATTGACAAACCCAACCACTGGCAAGACTGTTGACCTTGGCTTAAACGTTGATAGAAAACCTAGTATTAAATATTCAGAAATGTATAGAAAACCTAGGTCACTAAAAAGCCAAATTAGTGATAATGGGACATGTTTCTTTTCTTCTAGACCTAGAGCTATGTCTAGAAAAGCATGCTACTCTTGTGGAAGTTTTTCACATATAGCTTATAAGTGTGTTAATGCTTCAAAGGTCAACGCTGACAAAAAGTCAAACACTGTCAAACCTTTTGTCCAGCAAAGTCCACAAGTTGTTATACCAGCCCCATTCTTTACTAAAGGGTCTAATACTTATGGACAAAGACCTTTTCAGAAGACCAATACGTTGTCTAACAGACAATGGGTTCCTGTAGCAAACCCTAGGTTCAACGCTGATAAGGGTAATTTCAGCGTTGACAAGACCAAATTAAACGCTGACAGGAACGTTGCCAGACCAAATAATGGTAAATATTTGCAACCAAAGGGAAAAGGTTCTAAAGATTCTTCTGGTTGACATGGAGACCTAAGCAAGACCAAAACGCTATTTCAGATGGGATTTCTATGACCTGTAACAGATTTCATTATATTTCAAAGGTCATAACAAAACCAATTGGGGTTAACTGGGTGTTTAATCCAAAAAGGGATGAACAAGGGGTTGTCATAAGGACTAAGTTTGTTCTTGTTGAACAACCAAATGAATCCAAGTCTGCTCAGGCTTGGGTTCCCAAAGAAAACTAATTTGTTTTCTTTATGTACAGGCCATTCAAAAGCAGGTTAATGATTATGGCTATTGGGATAGTGGATGCTCTAGGCACATGACGGGGAAGGAAGATTATCTGACAAATTTTATCCCCATTAATGATGGTGACAAAGTGTACTTTGGAGGTGGTTATGGGACTATCACTGGCAAAGGCACTCTACTCACCAACAATTTGCGTTTTGAAAAAGTGTTTCTGGTAAAAGAACTTGACTATAATCTGTTTAGTGTATCACAAGTATGTGATAACAAAAATAAGGTTCTTTTCACTAATATTGAATGCTTGGTGTTGAGCAAAGATTTTAAAATACCAGATGAGAAATTCATTGATTATAGAACACCTAGGCATAAGGACATTTATAATTTGAATCTTAATGGAATTAGGATGAATAATAATCTATCATGTCTATATGCTAAAGCTTCAGTTGATGAGAGTAATCTTTGGCACAGAAGATTAGGGCACATTAATTTTAAAAATATAAACAGACTTGTGAGACATGGTGTAGTTGATGGTTTGCCTGAAAAGTCTTTCTACAATGACCACTCTTGTGTTGCATGCCTTAAAGGCAAACAGCACAAGGTCTCATTTAAGTCTAAACCAGTGCACTCTAGTTCCAAACCACTTCACTTGCTGCATATGGACTTGTTTGGTCCAACTAATATAGAAAGCTTAAATGGTAAATCTTACTGTTTTGTCATCACTGATGATTTTTCTAGATTTACTTGGACTTTCTTTTTAGCTTTGAAAAGTGACACTACTGATACTTTAATTAACTTCATTACCCAAATTGAAAAGAAGTCTGGTAATGAGGTTAAGATACCTAGAAGTGACAATGGTGGTGAATTTAGAAATAAGTTATTAGATGACTTTTGTGCCAAGAAAGGAATTACTAGACAGATTAGTGTAGCTAGAACCCCACAACAAAATGGGGTAGCTGAGAGAAAGAATAGAAACCTCATAGAAGCAGCCAGGACTATGTTGGCTGATGCTCATTTTCCCATTACTTTTTGGGCTGAGGCTGTGAATACAGCTTGTTATGTTCAGAATAGGGCATTAGTTAACAAGATTCATAACAAAACACCTTATGAGTTACTTTGGGGCAGGAAACCTAATATTGGTTTTCTTAAACCTTTTGGATGTCATGTAGTTGTACTAGATACTAGTGATGCCTTAGGTAAATTTAGTGCTAAAGGTGATGAAGGTTACTTCATGGGTTATTCTGTGCAGAATAGAGGATATAGAGTTTACCTTAAGAAAGAAAAACGTATACTTGAAAAGGTACATGTTAGGTTTTTAGCAAGTAAACCTAGTGATCCTAAAAGTGGTCCAAATTGGTTATTTGACTTGGAACCTCTATCTAGGACATTGAATTATATGCCTGTTACTAATCCAAACATTGTGAAGATGACTTCAAATGTTGTGGAAGAACCAGTTGTTGATGTTTCAGGTAAACAGGTTGATGAAGAGGTTGGATCACAAGCAGACAAAACAGCACCTATCCTTGAGTATGTTACCATTCCCATATGGACAAATGCATTTGATGCTGCTGCTGCTGGAAAGGAAAAAGGTGGTCCCCAAGTATCACCAGTTGAAAACACGCATGATCCTTCAGGCACTCACAAAGGAAATTCTGGCGCTAACAAGACAAATTCAGGCGTT
Source organism: Glebionis coronaria (assembly GCA_025667525.1). Taxonomy (NCBI): domain Eukaryota; kingdom Viridiplantae; phylum Streptophyta; class Magnoliopsida; order Asterales; family Asteraceae; genus Glebionis; species Glebionis coronaria. Next base: position 523,708,500 of record CM046875.1, read on the forward strand.
GATGGCTCAAACGTTGACAGCTTTGGTTCAGGCGTTGACAGATCTTTTGACCATCTTTTCTCTTCCAATAATTTTGAACAAGGTGAACCTTCTAACAGAAATGGAGAGGTTCATTCAGATGATGATGGAAGAGAGTCTGAAGAGGATATTGGAAACATGGAAGATGAGATTGAGGACAATACACTTATTGAAGGAGGAGTGCTTACTTCTATAATTAAAAATCATCATCCTTCTCTAATTATTGGTGTTGTAATGACTCCTTTGCAAACTAGAAGATCTCATCATAATCAAAGAGGATTTATTGCCAATATTCACAAGAAGGTTGATACCCCTCTTGTTCAAGCATGTTTATTTGCCATTTTTCTGTCACAACAGGAACCCAAGAAGATTTTTGATGCTCTCAAAGAACCAAGTTGGGTGGAAGCAATGCAAGATGAGCTTCACCAATTTGCTATCTAGGATGTTTGGGAGTTGGTTGATTGTCCCAGACATGTCAGACCTATTGGGACAAGATGGGTTCTTAGGAACAAAAAGGATGAAAGAGGCATTGTGGTTAGAAACAAGGCACGTTTAGTGTCACAAGGATATACGCAAGAGGAAGGGATAGACTATGAGGAGGCCTTTGCACCAGTTGCAAGGATTGAGGCTATAAGGATTTTTCTAGCCTATGCTTCCTGCATGGGCTTTACAGTCTATCAAATGGATGTGAAGAGTGCTTTTCTTTATGGCACAATTGCAGAAGAGGTTTATGTTATGCAACCTCCTGGTTTTGAAGATTCAGAACATCCAGACAAGGTGTATAGATTAAAGAAAGCTATGTATGGACTTCATCAAGCCCCAAGAGCATAGTATGGCACATTGTCCACCTATCCGGTGGAAAATGGATTCAAAAGGGGCACCATAGACCATACCTTGTTTACAAAGAAGACTGGTAAGGATTTCTTACTTGTACAGGTCTATGTGGATGATATCATCTTTGGCTCTTCTAGTCCAAAGATGAGTGAAGAATTTTCCAAGCTTATGACAGACAAGTTCAAGATGAGTGCAATGGGGGAGATGAACTTCTTTCTAGGGTTACAAGTACAACAGAAAGAAGATGGTATCTTCATCTCTCAAGATAAATATGTAGTAGAAATCTTGAAGAAGTTTGGCTTTTCTCTACATGAGAAAAGGGCTAGCACTCCTATGGAGAGGGAACACCCTTGGGGAAAAGTTGGAGATGGAAAAGAGGTGGATGTCAGGAATTATAGGTCAATGATTGGTTCATTGATGTATCTCACAGCTTCAAGACCTGAAATTATGTTTGTTGTGTGTGCATGTGCACGCCATCAAGTGACTCCCAAAGAGTGTCATCTTCATGCTGTCAAGAGGATCTTTAGATACCTTAGGTGTTATCCAGACCTGTGATTATGGTATCAAAAAGATTCCCCATTGGAGCTTATTGCATATTCAGACAGTGATTATGGCGGTGACAAATTTGATAGAAAATTCACAACTGGTGGATGCCAGTTTCTTGGGAGTAGATTGATATCTTGGCAATGCAAGAAACAAACAGTGGTGGCCAATTCTACAACTGAAGCAGAGTATGTTGCTGCAGCTGCTTGTTGTGGACAAGTCTTATGGATTCAGAACCAGCTGTTGGATTATGGGTATAATTTCATGCATACCAAGATTTTTGTAGACAATAACAGTACTTTATGCATTATTAAAAGTCTTGTACATCACTCTAAAACAAAACACATAGAAATTAGACATCATTTTATAAGAGATTGTTTTGAAAAGGGTTTAATACAACCAGATAGGGTTGACACAAAAGAAAATGTGTCTGATTTATTAACTAAACCTTTTGATATTGGAAGATTTCAATACTTGGTAACAAGTATTGGAATGATCAATCTCACTTAATATGTGTTTTGGGATCTTATTGTAAAAGTATGTACAAGATATGCATTTGTTATTGGTCTTTATACAAAATTAGATTTTCCTCTTTATTTGTCGAACGCTGACAAAGGTTATTTTAACGCTGATAAGTGTTAACGCGACGTTATCAGCAACATGTTAGTTTTGTGGTTTTTGATCTAATTATGCAGGCGTTGTTAGCATTGTACTATTGGATACAGAGTTGCTTATGGATGCTTGGAGCATTATTGGAGCATGTTTCAATTTATGAACGATGGTTGGAATATTTATATTCCTATCTTGACATAAATTTTTATTTACATGCATATTATTTGGCAACTTATGTATTATAGTTTAAGGGGAGGTTTAGGAACCTTTTACGACTTTTTAGGTATTCTTTTAATACTCTTATCACAATTCTAGATTGTGTCCACTGGTGAGTATGAATTAGTTTACTAACTCATGAGGCACTGTAGCATGCAAAGTTGATATACTCTACATGCTGCCAAGACTTTTTGGCCTAGAATTGGGAGTGGTCTGTTGGGAGACTTGGGTATGATTTATATTGGGCTTACCTGGGAAGTAACAAGGGATTTTATGAGATAACTTCACTGTTAAGAATTTTGGTTAGCAAGGGACACTAGAGGACTGTTATGTCTATCTTGCATAAGAAAGTGTGCATGATTGGACAGTGCTTGCCACCCTATAGTAATTTTCAGTTTATAGGTTATCTTCACTAGGATAAATCACTTTGTTAAGCTTCTTTTTCATTTTTATTATTTTTATTTTTGGACGTTGACAGATTTATTCCCAAACGTTGTTGTGACCAATTTAGACGTTGACATGGCTTTTTCCAACGTTGACAGGAATATAGCCGTTGGGCGTTGATAGGTTATTTTTTACCGTTGACGCTCATTGGGTCCTACCCAGTTGTTATTTTTGACGAAAATTGGGGCCGTAATTTTAGGAGTTGATAACTTTTAATTAATGCACAAGATAACTTATTTTCTTTTCAATATTTTCATCATTATATTTTGAAAATACTTGCCTCATTTTTGACCAATCACATGTGCCTATCTCTCCTATAAATTTGGCTCCTTCTATTTAAGCAGGGTAATCTCATATTCTTGTCTAACAACTTTTTCTCCTATCATTCATCTTTCATAATCTTTCACAAACAGCTTTCTACATTTATGGCGCCTAAGTTTAAACCGAGTGACTTGGTATTGGGATTCAGAAGTCAGCATAACATGGTTGCTTATTTGGATGCTGATGATGCTCTGTTTCCTCAATACACTTAGATGGTGGCGTATTTGAATGCATCTCCACTTAGGTATGCACTTTCTCATGCTCCTCTCATCCCTGTCACTCATATTAAACAGTTTTGGAACACTGTTAGTTCCTCAACGCTTAATAATCTGACTACATTAACAGCTATTGTCCATGGGCGTCCATGGGTGGTTACTGAAGCCTTGGTTCGCCAGGCTTTACATCTTAATGATGCAGATGGTATAACCACTATACCTATTGGTGAGATAGAACAGGGACTTCAAGCTTTGGGGTATCCTGTCCCTGAAGAGGGTACTTTAAACAAATATAATAAACAGGAATTTCCCCCAACTTGGAAGTACTTAATACATGTCATCCTTCAATGTTTAATTCCCAAAAGTACTGCACATAATGAAATTAACAGATCAATTGCTAGGGCTATTGTGTGTATTACTAATGGGCAAAAGTATAACTTTTCTAAACTGATTTTTGATGGCATGTGTAAAAACAAGGGTAACAAGATGACTCTGGCTTACCCAAGATTTTAACATATGATTTTTGATGAATAAAGGTATTGCACCAGGGATCATGATGACTTTTATGCGATCCCTGTGCAAAAGAAAGCTATTTTTAGTAAGATGAATTCACCTCCTCATAGAGACTTACCCCTTACCCAAGCCATGCTTGATGTTATTGCAGCAGCACAACCCCAACCTGACCCATAACCACAACTTGACCCATTGATGAGATGGCATTTATACATGATCTCATCATTCTTTTTAGGCTTTAAATGCATAAAAATGTCATAAAATACCATATATATGCTTGTGTTTGTTTACTTGTGTATTTTAGGTATGGATATCGTGAAAAAGACAAAAGATCACAAGAAACAAGGAAAAATAGACACGAGAAACGAAGCCGTACAAAGAACCGGGCCCTAGAACATGATTTATCCAACAAATACCCTTGAAGACTTGAAGACATGCAAGATTGATCCTCAATAAATGAATAAATGACACTTAAAACCCTTGTATATTCATAATTACAAAGTTTGGTCCCTTAAGTTTGTCAAAATTACACAAATGGTCCTTCAACTTTGAAGAAATGGCAAGTTTAGTCCCTCAACAATTCTAAATTGCCAATTATGGTCCCTCATGAAGTCAAAGTTATATTGAAGACCTTTGAAGATCAACAATGTCCAAGATCAGTCCTTGAATTATCCAAAAATGGCAAAAAAACTACCCTTATAACCCTTTTTCCAAAGTTTGGTGTCAAAAGTGCAAAGTTATGAAAGTTATTAAGAAAGGGAATAAGTTTGCTTACTGAATAAACACGTTTTACAAGTTTTGCCAAAGAACAAGGACCCAAGTTGCCAATACCAAACTTTCAAACCCATAACACGCGCCAAACACTTACTTTCCCCCAAAATCGGATCAAAATCACCACTGTTTACCCTTCTTCACCCCCAGATTTTACATCACTTAAACAAAGGGTAAAAAGCAATTACCAACTCCCACACTTGACTCACATGCGCAGAAACTCATCCCACATCAAAACCCTCACTACCACTCACTATGGACCCCACCCCCAATTCCCGTTTAACCAATCACATGACAACTTATTCTCCAAGCTTAACCACGTGTCAAGATCAACAGCTGACACTCATTGCTTCATTCCAAAGTTAAAATGAACATCCAGGATCACTTTGGACAGCTCACACCAAGAAAACGTCTAGAAGGCTCAAGTATAGAATAGGAAATTCACTTCTAAGGTTTGTGAATAGTGCTAAGCTTGGCATTTGCTTATAAAAAGACTCCTCAACCCGTGAGAGAGCTTTTGTTCCAGATTTTAGCTTTTAAATCTTTGTAATTCCTTTTTATGAAATAAAGTTTGAATTTCTGAAAATTTTGAATTCTTGTCTGTTATTTATAAAAGTTTGGTGTCTAATAAGCTAAAATCTGAGTTCCATAATCTTGTTTGAAGGTTTTTGAGGCAAGGTTTTAAGTGATAAAGCTTGTGCTTCAAAAATCAGAAAGTGTTGGTTTATTTGATCTCACCTTATTGTTTGTTCATCTTAGCAGCATTGGAAGCTGGTACTTGTTCTGCTAGTACCTAAGCTTAAACAATCCAGGGCCTGGATGTAGGTCTTGGAGGTTTGCACCTTCTTCCCTTTTCATTTTCTCCTTTATTTTTCTGAATTTGGTGATTATTGCATGTTTGTTCTTGAATCTGTGATATTATTGTGGAATCTGGTTTATTTGAGTTGGTTTGATGTTATTGAAGTGTTGTTAACTGGTTTTGTGGTTAGAACTGGATAATCCTTTGAAAAATTGTGAATACAGGTTTTTAAGGGATGTTTGGGTCAACTGCATAATTTAGATTTGTGGTGTTTTGAGTGTTAGTTTTGTGTTGCTATTTGTTGGTACATGCTTATCTGATATACTTGGTCATATTGCTGCATAATTTGTGGTTTGAAACACCTAGATTCTTAAAAAGGGTATAAAATCTTTGTTACTTGGTAAAATAGGCTAGGATTTTGAGGACACCTAGATCTAATCATAGACTAGGGTTAACAAGTGTTAAATCTAGGTTAACTACACCAGGGAAAGAGATTTGAGTGCTTGAATTTGGATCTGTGGTCAATTAGATCAGCAAAAGGTTTCTGCATATTCACCTTGTTCATCAAGAACTGTATCTGCTTTGATCTTGTTATTTACTTTGATTCAGTGTTTAATATAAGTTTATTTGTGCTTATTCATAGTTTATATAGCTTGTGTATGCATCCTGTTGAGTTTGGTTTACTTATTCAGGCTACATTTGCTTATTTGTGCATAACTACTTATTTCATATGTCTGGGCAATATCTGGTGACTGATTGATTGATTCTAGCTTATTGTGTGAACCAAATTTGGATTTTCTTGTTGCTATTGACTCCTTGTGATTCACTGATCACAAGGGTGCCCATGTTTCCAATTGAATCCAACTAAATCTCTCTAAAAAGCTTGGTCAAATAGTCAAAGCAGTGGGAACCAGTTCCTACTGAAAGTTGCCACTGCTAGTGTTAATTGGGTTTCAGCTTATCAATAAGCTATTATAGCTTATTTTAACCAGAAACAACTTGGATTTTGTAATAGGTGCTCATTATTTGACCCATTTGTTCATACTGGAGCATTTGTTGGGTTGACTTTAGGGTTTGACTAGAAAACCAACTTAATTGACTTTTTTCATAAGTGCTTATTGGCTTATTCTGGCTTATTGGTTTTGCTTATTGGAATTTTGTTGATTGTTTTGGCTTATTGAGTTCATTTGTGACATTTTGCAAGTTAAATCAAGTCCTGAGGTGCCTTATTTCTCAAAAACGACTATTTTGTCTTTTAGTGAAAAAATACTTTGCTTATTTCTGGCTTATTGAGTGTGCTTTTTCAAAATTTCTTTTTACAAATCTCTTAAGCGTCCCAAAAGAAGGTTGTATGTCAAATTAGAGCTTATGGCATTAGCCTATTGCTTAATGGGCTAAAAAGCCCAATAAGGATAAGCTGTTTGCATAATAAGTTGTGATAAGCACACTTTCAGCTTTTGGGCCTTTAGAGTTTTGTGTTTAGAATCAAATTTTGAGTCAGATTGGGCTTTTCCAAGTTAATTGGGCCAGGTTTGACTTTTTGGGCTAAAAAGCCCATTTAAGTGGACTGTTTTTGGTTTTGGCCCATTTGAGGGCCCAATAGGGGTATTCTGGTCATTTCACTTTGATCTTCTGTTTATTTAGGTTAAAATAAACTAGTTTGCAAGTTTTTAGAATTTTTTATAATTTTTAGATTTTTAATATTATTTTAATATTATTTTATTATTATTTTTCAAATTTCACATTTCTCAACTTTTTACATTTTTCTTAGCTTAAATACATTAAAATAGGATTTTTGCAACTTTTAGAATAATTTTATCACTTTTAGATTAATTTTTATAATTATTTTAAGTTTAAATTGTTTTTAAATCATTTTAAATAGTTTTTAATAGTTTAAAAATTTCTAAAAATAGTTTTTAATCTTTTTAGGTCATTTTTGAGGTTTACCAATTGAAAAATCTTTATTTGGGCTTTTTGATAATTTATTTGATTTTTAAGGCTTTAATTAGCATTTAAGAATTGTATATTTACTTATTTAAAAGGTTTGAAAAAGTTTTGATCATTGGTAAACTCTTAGTTTATTTATTTTTATTTTTGGTGAATTTTTGGTAATTTTTAGAATTAATTTTTATTTTTGTAGATTTTACGGTTTTACGTTTTGTCATCGTAGTAATAATTTTCACGTCTTCGTCATCCTCTTTTCTCATCCTTTCTAACCAATTATTAATCTCAAACATTTAACAAGTTTTTCACACACATATACCTCCTTAGGAAACGAACTTCATTGGGTCATTAGTGCTTGATTTTCCTAAATCATCGCTTAATACTTACCGCTTTTACGCACCTTTTCCTAAAGGTCGTAATTTTATCACAATCATTTTTGGCGCCGCTGCCGGAGAGGTGTGTCGTGATTAATTTGTCTTGTTGTTTTTAATATTAACCATATATAGTATTTGTATTAGTAGAAATCTACTAATACGTATTATCGGTTTTCTTGGTTTTTCTTGTGAAATTATTATTACTATATTGTATTAAGTATCACAATCAATACAAAGTATCTCCAAAAGTGTGAAAACACAACCTTAATTGAGACTTGATCTCCTAATTATTGTATTCGAATCTCAAACAAAAAGAAAAAGGCAAAAATAGATAAATACTTTCGTGAAGCTCGATTTTGAAAAATACAAACTATAAGGTGGGTATAAGGCGGGTATTATAAAATATACCCTAAGGAAAAGGGCTCTTAAGTGCTTCGCCGCTTGCTTGTGAGTATTTTGAGATTGAAGGCTAATCGAGGGTTTTCCCGCCCAAAGTATTATTACGTATAATATATTTGCTTGTTTTCTTTGTGATTAAACCCTCTTGAACAATTTGGTTTTCACCAAAGTTCTAAAGTCATTCGAAGGCGTTCACTCCACGTGATCGTTTTCATTCCTTTGAGGCTTCTTTAATCAAGAGTTTGATTCGAGGAGAGATTTGGTAGATTGTTGTCTACGAAGACACACCAAAATCCAAAAAAAATTAAAAACAATCAAAAACACAAAAAAAAATTGAAAATTCACAAAACACCCAAAAAGAATCTTCTTTGCTCACCTCCCATTCTTCGTGAAGTTTATGATCACTCGTAATCAAGCAAAACGAGCTCGTAAACGACTTCAAAAGCAAGCCAATCAAGAGACGTTGATTGAAGAACAACCTCCAATTGTTGAACCTATTGTAGAACAAGAAGTCGTCATGGCTAATCGTACTATGATGGAGTTGCTACAAGCACCCACCGAGGGTTTTAGAGAGGCCATTGTGATTCCCGCCATCCTTGCGGAGAATTTCGAGATTAAGACGGGTTTAATGTCGATGTTGCAAGTTAATAAGTTTAGAGGTCATGAGAAAGACAACCCGCATTATCACATTAGGAATTTTAATCGTCTCACCGCTACTAGCAAGTTTAAGGATGTTCCACATGACGCCATTAAGATGATGTTGTTTCCATATTCGTTAGATGGACCCGCTAAAATTTCGCTTGAGAAAGATCCGCCAAATTCGATTTTGACATGGGGTGATCTCGTTTCTAAGTTTGTGAACAAATTTTTTCCACCATCTAAAACAACACATTTGAAAAATGAGATTTCACGATTTGTGCAAAGAAATAATGAAAGTTTTTCAATGGCATGGGAACGCTTTAAAGAAATGTTACATGAATGTCCACACCATGATTTTTTGGAATTGCATCAAATTGATACTTTTTATAATGGGCTTAATGATCATGAACGAGATTACTTGAATGCCGCCGCGGGTGGTAATTTTTTGTGCAAAACGACCGATGAAGCTCTAAAGATTATCGAGAATAGATCTAAGGTTTATAGCCCTCGTAACACACCGAGTGTTGCCAATTTGGGTTCGTCATCGTCGTCATCGTCTCGTAGCATTAATGCCTTACATGATGAAGCTAATGAGGAAAATCGGTTTTTTGATAGATTTGCTAATCTTATGTCTCATTGGAAAGCTCAAGAAGCTTCAAATTCCGCTTCGGTTAAAGCGGTTGCTAAGAGTTGTTTGTCTTGTGGTGGAGCTCATGATCTTTCCGAGTGCATTATCGCGGATGGTAACACTTCGAGTGCTTATGTAGAAACGGGAACTTACAGCCAAAACGGTCAAGGTTCCCGCCCAAATCAAGCTCCACTAAATCAAAATGCTAATAACTATCGAAATAACAACCAAGGTGGTAATTACCAAGGCAATTCACGTAACTACAACAAGGGGAATTATCAAAGTGGGAATGGACAAGTCACTAATCAAAACCAAAACCGTGATTTTCAAAACACTACACAAGGTTTTCAAAATGCTCACACTAAAAATCTTCAAGGAGAATTTTTGGATTATGCTAAAGCAAATGATGCTAAATTTGATAACATGCAACGTGAGATGATTAGCTTAAGATCCGAGTTGAAAAACTAGCTTAAAAATGAACTTGCTAATGAACTTAAAACTCATGCTAACAAAATGGAAGGAAATGTTCAACGTCTTCAACAAAACCAACAAAAGATGGAACAAGGACAACATGAGATTAAGCAAGAGTTGTTAAAAGCGGATGCTAGGCAATCAAAAATTAAGGACTGAATGGCTAAAATGTTTGAAGCAATCATGTGTAAACCCTCTTCCTCGGGTGGTCTTCCTAGTGATACCATTGCAAACCCGAAGGGAGAAATGAAGGTTATTACTACCCGAAGTGGTAAAACTTTCAAGGAACCAATCTCTCGTCCAAGTACTTCTACGGAGAAGGAAATCGAGAAAGAACCCGAGGTGATGGTCGAAAAGGAGCACATTACAATCCCACGAAGTACCGCTCAAACCACACCTACGGTTGAACCAATACCAATTGTGTAACCCGAGATTCCAAGGCCGTTGCCTAATGTCCAACCCACACCACCCTTACCTTACCCATCGAGACGAAACAAAGAGAAATTGCAAGAACGTAACAAACAACAAATCGAGCTTTTTTCCAAAGATGTTTCAACAAGTGCATTTTGATGTGAGTTTAGCCGACGTGTTGTTGTATATGCCTCGTTTCGCTTCCACTTTTAAAAGTATGATGAACGATAAGGAAAAGCTTTCGAAGCTTGCTAATTGTTCTTCGGTTTATCTTAACCGCATACCGGAAAAAGTTGGTGACCCCGGAAAGTTTCTCATCCCTTGTGACATACAAGATATGAAAGAATGCCTCGCCTTGGCCGATCTTGGTGCGAGCATTAATTTGATGCCATTTTCCATTTGGAAATAGCTTTCGCTTTCGGCTCTTATTCCTTCGAACATGTCTATCGAGATGGCCGATCATTCTACGATTTTAGCATCTGGAGTAGCCGAAGATGTTTTCGTGAAAGTGGGGAAGTTCTACTATCCCGTTGATTTTATAGTAGTTGACATCCCCGCGGATCCTCAAGTTCCTCTAATTTTAGGTCGTTCATTTTTAGACACCTCGAGATCGCTTATCGATGTTCATGCAAGAACTATCACTTTGAGATTCAACGAAGAGGAACTTGTTATAAACGCTACTCAAAACTCGAAACCTTCTCATGTTTATGCAATCGCTACCCTCAATCACATTGACATCGTTGATGTGGTTTGCGATGAGTTTTCACAAGAAGTGTTAGGTTTTTCCGATAGCTCGTCAAGTGGCAATCCCACTATTTTAGATCTGATTCTTGCTAATTCCACACCAAATCTCACTCCATTCCAAGGAGGCGATTTCACTTCAAATGAAATAGACAATGAAGATGAGGTGTTGATTAGTGATGATACTTCTATTCCACCATTTCTTCCGTCGATGGAAGTTATGAGTGTTGAACCAAAATCTTCAATCGAGGAACCACCTATCCTTGAATTGAAAGATCTTCCTTCTCACCTTGAATACGCATTCTTGGAAGGTGATGACAAGTTTCTGGTTATTATTGCAAGAGGTCTTGCTAATGATGAAAAAAACGAGCTCTTGAAAGTTCTTAAGGCTCATAAAGGGGCAATTGCGTGGAAAATTTCCGACATTAAGGGTATCGACCCAAAATTTTGTACTCACAAATTTTAATGGAGGAGGACTACAAACCCGCAATTCAAAGTCAAAGAAGGGTGAATCCCAAAATTCACGATGTCATTGAAAAGGAAGTGTTTAAACTCCTTGACGCGGGAATGATTTATCCTATCTCCGATAGCCCATGGGTGAGCCCAATCCATTGTGTCCCTAAAAAGGGAGGAATGACCGTTGTGCCTAATGAAAACAACGAGTTAATTCCCACTCGTGTTGTGACCGTTGGAGGGTGTGTATTGACTACCGAAAGTTAAATGACGCCACTCGTAAAGACCACTTTCCTTTGCCCTTCATGGATCAAATGTTGGAGCGACTCGCGGGAAATGAATTCTATTGATTTTTAGATGGTTTTTCCGGTTACTTTCAAATCCCTATCGACCCTCGTGATCAAGAGAAGACTACGTTTACGTGTCCTTATGGAACGTTTGCTTATCGTAGGATGCCTTTCGGACTTTGTAATGCACCGGGTACGTTTCAACGGTGTATGATGGCAATTTTTCACGATATGATCGAGAAGTCGATGGAAGTGTTTATGGATGACTTCTCGATGTTTGGCAATTCGTTCACGTCGTGTTTATCTAATCTCGATCAAATGTTAAAACGTTGTGAAGAAACCAATCTTGTGCTTAATTGGGAAACATGTCATTTTATGTGTAAACAAGGAATCGTCTTAGGACATAAGGTGTCGAAAGCGGGGATTGACGTCGATAAAGCTAAGGTAGACGTCATCGCCAAGTTACCTCATCCGAAAACCGTTAAGGGGGTTAGGAGTTTCCTAGGCCACGCGGGATTTTATCGTCGTTTCATCAAGGACTTTTCGAAAATGTCTCGACCTATGACACGCCTTCTCGAGAAGGATGCTCCTTTTAATTTCAATGAGGATTGTGTTAGAGCTTTCGAAACTCTCAAAACGAAACTTACCGAAGCTCCCATTCTTGTTGCTCCTAATTGGGAATTACCCTTTGAAATCATGTGCGATGCAAGTGATTAAGCTATAGGGGCCGTCTTAGGGCAACGTTATGACAAGCATTTCCGTCCTATCCACTATGCTAGTAAGACGATGACCGAGGCTCAATTAAAGTACACCACAACGGAAAAGGAATTCCTTGCCGTGGTCTATGCTTTTGAGAAATTCCGACCTTATCTCGTCTTAACTAAAAGCATCGTGTATACCGACCATTCGGCTATCAAGTATCTCTTAGCTAAGCAAGATGCTAAGCCGAGATTGCTTCGTTGGATGCTCCTCCTCCAAGAATTTGATGTCACCGTGCTTGAAAAAAAAGGAGCCGATAATCTAGCGGCCGATCATCTCTCTCGTCTAGAAGATCCTCACAAAGATGTTTTCGAGAACAAGGAAATCACCGAAACATTTCCTCTCGAGACTCTCTGTGTAGTGAATTTTAAAGACACCACCCCATGGTTTGCCGACATTGCAAATTACCATGCGGGCAATTTCATAATCAAGGGTATGACGACACAACAAAAGCGAAAATTCTTTCGTGACGTAAAGTTCTATTTTTGGGACGACCCTTATCTCTTTCGGGTTTGTGCGGATCAACTCGTTCGACGTTATGTGTTTGGTGCCGAAGCTTCTAATATCCTTAGAGCTTGTTAATACATGGATTTTACTAGTTGAAAGTTCGTTTTCTCGGTGTCTAATCGAATTGATTTCCGGTTAGTTGTGTGAGATTAGTTGTTCTTGGTGAAACAAATGTTTTTAGTTTTGGAAAAGTAAATGCACAAGACTTAATAATAAAGGACGGGAAATTAAAACTAAAACTAAGTGAAACGTGAACGGTGCAATATTTAAAACTTTAAAAGTAAATGACGTGAAATTAAATAACGTAAGAGTAAAGCTTGACGAAAAGTAAATTGACAATAAAATAAAAATGCGGAACGAAATTAAAATATACTAAGAATAAAACGAGAAAATTGACATTTAAACTAAAGCAAAATCGTAAAACAAATCAAAATCAACCCATCGGAATACACCCGATCGGAATCCAATTGGAATCCGATCGGAATAATCAAATGGAGATGATCGGAATACTTTCCGATTGATTGATCGGAATGTAGAGACCATCCCATCGGAATATCGCGAAAGATAGTCAAATCGGAATAGTCCTAAAACCCCAATCGGAATATGGAGAGAAAGCTTGTAATCGGAATACACAACACAACACGAACCCACGATCGGAACCCTCTAATCCCTTTTCCGATCTGCAGATCGGAATAAGGGCTGTTAATCAAAAAAAGCCGATCGGAAAAGGGTTTTAACACCTTTTCCGATGTGAGAGTGATCCGAAACTTTAGCCAAGAAGATAAGCTACAAAATTAAGCTAATCTCTAAACTTGAATGAACCAATGATGGAAAAAGACTAAATAAGCATTAACATAAACTTATCAAACGTAAAATAAACAAACTTTAAAATCAAAACATAAAAAGATGAACTTTAAAGATCAAAACTTTAAATAAGAGCTTGATGAAAAAGATGATGAAAACTAGATTTAGATAAACAAGAAAGATTAATAACATAAAGATTAAGACAAGATTAAGCTTAAAAAGTAAAATTTTGATTAAAAACAAGAAAGATTAAAAGATGAAAGATTAAAGTTCTAGAGAGAGAAACTGTCACTTTCTCTCTCTAAACTAAACTACTCCTACTCCTAACTAAAACTAAAAAATGACTAACTCCCTTCATGTGGTGATATGAAGGGTATTTATAGGAAAGGAGGGTGGTGGGAGGCTTCCTCTTTTCTTTCTTTCTTTCTTCACGTCTTTACGTCTTTTAAGTTCTTCGACTTTTTCGACTTTGTCTCGGGATTAATTTGAACTCGTCTTATAATCCCTCAATAATTTAGACTTGAGTTCTTCGGCTTCATTAAACTTTCTTCTTTGGACATTTTCTTCGATAAATCTTCAGAATAAGCCTTGGACTTCCGTTCTTTTTGCATTCTTGATCTTTTGACTTCGTCTTTTGTCTTTTTCTTCAATAAACGCCCGTGAAAGACCGTGTTTTCTTCCCTTTTTCACATTTTGACCCTGAAACACAATAAAACACAAACCACGCATAATTCCGCCATTTATGACATAAAATATACGTTTAGATCCCGTTTTAATGTAATTAAGTGGTAGAAAAGATGGGTGTTTTCACACCTATCAAATCCCCTACACTTAACCATTGCAATGCCCCCATGCAATGCTTAGTGATAAAGCAAGGTTTACACTTTCCATCATAATCAACCTACCTTGGCCTTTATTAAACAACTAAAGAAAATAAAAAAGATAGAAAATAACAAGATGCAACAAGGAAGAAACTTGTAAAGAAATCTAAGACTTACATTAGGGCTTGTGTGTCATGAATGTTTATCACCCTCAAGTTTCACGTTCCCCATGCCAAGCTTAAAAACAAGATCATTGTTAGTACAAGTTAGCATAACAAACATTTACTCATGTGGTTCAATTAATCACTGAAACTCCCTTATTCCTGCGGGTATCTCTTATATTTTATTGATGTCTTGAATGATCACGAGGATGCATTGTTGACTTATTGCGATAGTTTATTAGGGCTGAAAGTAAAGTAGGACGATTTGATTAATAGTTAGCTAAAGGACAAAATCTCTTAAAACTGCTTCTCGGGATATCAAAAAGTTCATATCTTGGCATAACTTGGTTCACGATTTGAGACCTTTCTCGGGCCGATATTTGGCATGTACTTCATACTTCATATCTTCGAGAGACGTTTTTGAGATAATGGTCTTCTCTTCGTTATAGAGTTTTTTTCACTTGGAGACTTTTGAGGGGTACTCCAGCTTTGTTGACCACGACTTCATGATTATTTCTTCAATCTCTAATTGGGATTTTGAGATACAACGATCCGCCTCCTTTTCGGACTTGGATCTATTTATCCTCATACCTTGTTAGGGTCTTTTCGGATAGACTTCACCATGATCTTTATGGGAGTTGATTGCTTTTCGTCGTGAGTCTTGATCCTTCATATTGATTTTGGGAATAATGCTCTTCACATCATCTTGGATCTTTAGCAATAAAATGGAATCCTCATGCCTTGTTAGGGCCTTTTCGGACTCGCCAATCTTCGCGCCCCGCTTCATAAGTTATGCCTTGGCTATGAACTCTTATCATTACCGAGCAACTTTTAAACGATCTTGGGCTAGAAGCTAAGTAACTTTTCAAATCGTACGACCTTACTTATTGCAGATAATTTATTAGCAAGTGATGGGAGAAAAAGATCATAATTAACTCACATAAGTTAATGAGAGAATACCAAACTTGTAACCAACTCTATCATTTCTCGTTCTCCACAATTTAAAATCTCAAGGAATGAGACTCGTGGATGCTTAGCCTAATAAACCAATTAAGGTCTACATGGTTAAGGATACTAGCTAGAGTGAACTTGGATAAGTAAACTCGGGTTGAGTCAAAATATTCACAACGGGCCTAATATATCTAAGATATCTAAACATGCTCAAACCATTTTATTAAAATAAGAGAAAAATAGCAAAAATAATGGGAACTACAACTAGGCCAAAATAGATTAAAAATTTTGAAAAATGTCGAAAAATTGATTTTCCAGTTAAAATGAGGACAAATACAAGGAAAAGGCCACTTAACTTCGATAGAAGTCCCCCCTACACTTAATATAAACATTGTCCTCAATGTTTAAGCATGTGGGAGTAAACTCCCCTACACTTAGGACATTGTGCACTTTGTTTAAATCTCGCTAAGGAAGAGACAACTAAAGAGATTCCTATTTTAATATTGAGAAAATATAAAATAGAGAATCGAAAAGAGTTTAGGATAGAACCGGGAAGAAGGGAACACGGAATCACGGTTCGTCAAAAGTCATCAAGAGTGTGTCTGTGAAGCTCTAATCCCTGCAATGATAAGAAAGAAAACAAGAAACTCCAACGGGGCTCCCCCTACACTTATGGTAAAGATAGATAGATAATTGGGTTGCCTCCCAAAAAGCGCTTGTTTTTGTTAACCGAGTCACGAGCCTGACTCGTCCCCGAATTAAATGGTCCATGGGGAAGCCTCGAATGTGATACCGGGATCAAAGACCTTGTCCTCGTTCCCGGTTGACATCAACAAAGGAGAGGCGGGGGGATAAGTCTTGAAAGGGAGAAAGGTCCTTTCAACATACGTATAGTATGTGAATTCAAGATCCACGGGAGGTGGGTTGGGTATAGTAAGCACATTGTCATCCCCCAAAGACAATAGATGCTGAGCAAACGGCAAAGCCGTATTGTTATCAAGCATAGTATAATCAATGTCACCTCCCGGGTCAAAGCACTCATCCTCATTTCCCGGTATAAAACGAGTATAGTAAAAGTGATACATCACCCTCTTGTGTTTGCACGTGGGAGGATGAGGTGGCAATATAATATGAGAAGTATGAGAACAATTACCTTCCATCTGCGTCCCTTTTTCAGTAGATTCACATCTTTCCACCTCTGGGATAGAAGGTGTAGTGTCATCGTGTAATAAATCTTCTAGAAAAAGTATCTCTCCCTCCACATCACAATACCCGGATATGTATTCCACGGGTGTATCAATATCAAGATATTCATCGATCTCAGGAATGTGCAAACCATCATCACGAAGGAGTGAAGTATTTTGCTTTAGAAATTCCTCCTCGTCGAAAATAACCTCAATATCGTCATCACTCTTCTCATTATTTATAGGGCCAATAATATGCTCAGGGATATGAGTACTCGTCTGATCTTGTTGCTGTAAAAATGACTCCATACAAGTTCGCAGCGTGTATAAAAGCTCTTTCGATTGCTCTTGAAAAGCTGTAGCAAGATCGTTTCTTTGTTCTTGAAAGGCTGTAGCAAGATCGACAATTGGTTCTTGGTAACTCATCCCGTGACAAGGCTGATGATCGAGTGAGTGCGGTGGGGGCTCAAGATTTTGAAAACCGGAATTATAGCACGGATGTTACTCATAGTTGTTCATCGGTTGAGAAGAATTAGAAACCGGGTTTGGTTCATAATCATCCATAGGTGAAGAAAACTGAGGACACGGATTTTGCTCATAATAATTCATTGGTTGACAATAATAAGTGTCGTGAGGACCCCCACAGTTGTTGCAAACCGGGTATGGAGAAAAATCAGGTGCGTCTTGTGGATAGCTATTATCATTGTCATAATTGTATCCCGGTTCTTGCCCGTGTCTATACGGGTATTGAACCGGGCACGAAACATGCCAATGAGAATCGCTTCCACAATAGATGCACGGGGGAACAGAAGGTGGGTTCAAAAAGAATGAATTAGTCGAGTTGCACAAGGGACAAAATCCGAATTGTGTGTAGTCGATATCGTTTCCGCACCGCTCACATGTACACCATTGACAAGAGTTGTTCCCGGATAATTGTTTCCCACACCGGACGCAATGGACATAAAAATCCATAAAGAAAGATAGATAAGCAAGAAGAATATTTTTGGTGCAAAACTTTGAAAAAGAAATGCTTTTTAAGATTTTTCAAATGTTTTTGGATTTTTAAAAATTTTTGAATACGAAAAATAACGTTCACGAGTGAACGGATCCCAAAATCCAACGTCTCTCACAAAAAACTGTTAATCTTCACGAAAAGAGCCGGCAGTGGCGCCATTTTAATACATGGATTTTACTAGTTGAAAGTTCATTTTCTCGGTGTCTAATCGAATTGATTTCCGGTTAGTTGTGTGAGATTAGTTGTTCTTGGTGAAACAAATGTTTTTGGTTTTGGAAAAGTAAATGCACAAGACTTAATAATAAAGGACGGGAAATTAAAACTAAAACTAAGTGAAACGTGAACGGTGCAATATTTAAAACTTTAAAAGTAAATGACGTGAAATTAAATAACGTAAGAGTAAAGCTTGACGAAAAGTAAATTGACAATAAAATAAAAATGTGGAACGAAATTAAAATATACTAAGAATAAAACGAGAAAATTGACATTTAAACTAAAGCAAAATCGTAAAACAAATCAAAATCAACCCATCGGAATACACCCGATCGGAATCCAATTGGAATCCGATCGGAATGTACCCGATCGGAATAATCAAATGGAGATGATCGGAATACTTTCCGATTGATTGATCGGAATGTAGAGACCATCCCATCGGAATATCGCGAAAGATAGTCAAATCGTAATAGTCCAAAAACCCCAATCGGAATATGGAGAGAAAGCTTGTAATCGGAATACACAACACAACACGAACCCACGATCGGAACCCTCTAATCCCTTTTCCGATCTGCAGATCGGAATAAGGGCTGTTAATCAGAAAAAGCCGATCGGAAAAGGGTTTTAACACCTTTTCCGATGTGAGAGTGATCCGAAACTTTAGCCAAGAAGATAAGCTACAAAATTAAGCTAATCTCTAAACTTGAATGAACCAATGATGGAAAAAGACTAAATAAGCATTAACATAAACTTATCAAACGTAAAATAAACAAACTTTAAAATCAAAACATAAAAAGATGAACTTTAAAGATCAAAACTTTAAATAAGAGCTTGATGAAAAAGATGATGAAAACTAGATTTAGATAAACAAGAAAGATTAATAACATAAAGATTAAGACAAGATTAAGCTTAAAAAGTAAAATTTTGATTGAAAACAAGAAAGATTAAAAGATGAAAGATTAAAGTTCTAGAGAGAGAAACTGTCACTTTCTCTCTCTAAACTAAACTACTCCTACTCCTAACTAAAACTAAAAAATGACTAACTCCCTTCATGTGGTGATATGAAGGGTATTTATAGGAAAGGAGGGTGGTGGGAGGCTTCCTCTTTTCTTTCTTTCTTTCTTCACGTCTTTACGTCTTTTAAGTTCTTCGACTTTTTCGACTTTGTCTCGGGATTAATTTGAACTCGTCTTATAATCCCTCAATAATTTAGACTTGAGTTCTTCGGCTTCATTAAACTTTCGTCTTTGGACATTTTCTTCGATAAATCTTCAGAATAAGCCTTGGACTTCCGTTCTTTTTGCATTCTTGATCTTTTGACTTCGTCTTTTGTCTTTTTCTTCAATAAACGCCCGTGAAAGACCGTGTTTTCTTCCCTTTTTCACATTTTGACCCTGAAACACAATAAAACACAAACCACGCATAATTCCGCCATTTATGACATAAAATATACGTTTAGGTCTCGTTTTAATGTAATTAAGTGGTAGAAAAGATGGGTGTTTTCACACCTATCACTTGTCACGAGGGACCCACGGGTGGTCACCACGGTGCTAATCTCACGGCTAAGAAAGTGTTCGATGCCGGTTTCTTTTGGCCTTCTATCTATCGTGATGCACACGCACTTGTGAAGTCGTGTGATTCGTGCCAACGTCAAGGAAAATCGTCTCAACGTGATGAAATGCCGTAAAACATAATTCAAGTATGTGAGATTTTCGACATATGGGGAATAGACTTTATGGGGCCGTTCCCATCGTCTCATGGCAACAAATATATCCTCGTCGCGATGGACTACCTTTCCAGGTGGGTGGAAGCTAAGGCTTTACCTACTAATGATGCTCGTGTGGTAGTGAAGTTTTTGAAGCAACTATTCTCTCGGTTCAGAACCCCTCGTGCTATTATTAGCGATCGTGGAACCCATTTTTGTAATGACCAATTCGAGAAGGTCTTAAAGAAATATGGAGTTACTCATCGTCTTTCTACGGCTTATCACCCGCAAACGAGTGGGCAAGTCGAGGTTTCGAACCGAGCTTTGAAGAGGATTTTTGAAAGGTCGATTGGAGAAAACCGTGCTTCATGGTCCGACAAACTCGATGACGCTTTATGAGCCTTTAGGACCGCTTATAAGACACCTATCGGTTGCACTCCTTACAAGTTAGTCTATGGGAAGAATTGTCATTTGCCCATTGAATTGGAGCACAAGGCATATTGGGCCCTTAAGCATGCAAACTTTAACTTGAAGACCGCGGGAGATCACCGGAAAATACAATTGAATGAATTAGATGAATTAAGAGACAATGCTTATGAAAATTCACTAATTTTTAAAGAAAAGACTAAAAAGTTTCATGATTCAAAGATTAAAAACAGGGTTTTTAACGTTGGTGATCAAGTGTTACTTTTTAACTCTCGACTTAAGATATTTTCCGGAAAATTGAAATCTCGTTGGTCGGGTCCGTTCACCATTACACAAGTTTTTCCTTATGGGACCATCGAGCTAGCTCAAGATGATGGTCCTAACTTCAAGGTGAATGGATATAGGCTTAAGCACTACTTTGGTGGGGAAATTCCTTCAATGGTTGCCCTCGACCAAGTCACCTTCCCCAATGATAATTAGCATTGAGGGGATCGAGTCGAGCTCATGACTCGGTAATCAAAAACGAGGTGCCTCGTGGGGGAGATCCCATGCTTATCCTTTTATGCTTACTATTCACTAATAAGGGGACTTGTACCCTTCCAACTCATTATCTCGTGGTTGTTTGTGATTGTGTTATCTAGATCTTCATCATCATATACGATTGAAGACTCTCGTGTTTGTTTACATGAGCGTCCATCGTTTGCTTGAAGAAGTTTTTCACGAATCCATTGACATATCCTTTATTGTTCTAACAATTATCTTTTAGCATACTTAATAAACGGCTTTAGATATATTGTTGATCACCCTTTCCATGCTAGATCCTAAGCATTCGATTCTTCATCTCTAGTATGGGGGTGCTACACCTTTAGACTCGAAACATTGAGGACAATGTTTACTTTTAGTATGGGGGGGTGAATAGGTACTTGCTTTGCTACGCCCTCACGTTCTCCAATTTTCAATATTTTGTTTTGTTGCTAATAAGGCTAAAAATGGCCAAATTTTAAAATATTTAGTTTTCATAAGTGTTTTTAAGACACGAATGTATATTTTCCGATGGGTAGAATAAGAGCTAATTTTCGACTTGATGGGCATTTGGAGCCATTTACATTCCATAACCCGCTCAATTCAAGTTTTGCTAGACTTTTTATATAGGGAGCTTTAAAACGCGAAGGTCTTAACTCATTCGGGTTAAGAACAAGAACTTTTCGCAAGCTCCTATAATTGATCCTAGAAAGTCACTTATCAAGGGAACTATAAAATGCATTCTCTAAACTTGAAAAAGTCCAAGAAAGTGCAAGATCCTATAGGTGGCTTGAAAACCCAAAACTTTGATTTGATATAGTCTTAATGAAAGCTAATCTAAATTTGGCTTAATTTTGACTTGCATGGCTAAGTATTCACGAGTCTCTTTAATTAGAGGTCTTTATATAGTGAAGAACGAGAAGTGATAGAGTTAGACAAGTGATCATGCTAAACGTAGAACATGAAAATGTTCTTTCAAAAACTCATATGTTTTTAATTGTGGCTTTTTCTTCCCATAAGATCAATGCATTAGGAACAAAAATAATTGCAATAAGTAAGGTCGTACGATTTGAAAGGTTACTTAGCCTCTAGCGCAAGATCGTTTAAAAGTTGCTCGGGGTTGAATAGAGTTCATAGCCAAGGCATAACTTATTGAAGCGGGACGCGAAGATTGGCGATCATCCAAAAAGGCCCTAACAAGTCATGAGGATCCCTATTTTGTTGCTAAAGATCCAAGATGATGTGAAGTGTCATGAAGGATCGAGACACACGACGAAAAGAGATTACTCCCCTAAAGATCATGGAGAAAGTCTATCCAAAAAGACCCTTACAAGGTATGAGGATAAATATATTCAAGTCCGAAAAGGAGGCGGATCGTTGTATATCAAAGTCCATAATAAAGATTGAAGAAAAATGATGAAGTCGTGGTCCAAATATGAAGAATCTCTCAAAAACGTCAAGTGAAGAAATTCCAAAATATGAAGAGAAGACCATAATTTCAAGAACGTCTTCCCAAGATTTGAAGTATGAAGTACATGCCAAATATCGGTCCGAGAAAGGTCTCAAATCGTGAAACGAGTTATGCCAAGATATGAACTTAAGGAGATATAGAGAAGCCGTTTTAAAAGATTTTGTCCTTCGGCTAACTATCGATTAAATCGTGCTACTTTGCTTTCGGACTAATAACTACTCAAATAAGTCAATATGAATCACGTGTGATCCATGACAAATAGTTAAAAAATGTTAGTAACCCATTTCCTTTTATAATAACTAGGATTGCGGGGAGAAAAAGTATTACACAATTTGGACGTATGAGTAGTGTTAGCATTGTGACTTGTACCAACAATGATCTCGTTTTTGCACTTAGCATGGAATGTATGACAATCAAGTATGACGAAGTTTACTATAAGAGACATTTACTTGTTTCTATTCTTTGACCCTAAAAGTCACATTCGTGATGAAAATCATACATTATGTCTTTACAGATCTTCGTAGTATGTTGCAAGTCTTTTACTCTTCAATAAAGGTTAATAAAATTGAACTTTGGTGATGCTTAGATACATTATTCTAGCATTGCGTGAGGGCACGGCAATGGCTTAGTATGGGGGAGTGATGAGATGGCATTTATACATGATCTCATCGTTCTCTTTGGGCTTTAAATGCATAAAAATGTCATAAAATACCACATATATGCTTGTGTTTGTTTACTTGTGTATTTTAGGTATGGATATCATGAAAAAGACAAAAGATCACAAGAAACAAGGAAAAACGGACACGAGAAACGAAGCCGTACAAAGAACCGGGCCCTAGAACATGATTTATCCAACAAATACCCTTGAAGACTTGAAGAGATGCAAGATTGATCCTCAATAAATGAAGAAATGACACTTAAAAACCTTGTATATTCATAATTACAAGTTTGGTCCCTTAAGTTTGTCAAAATTACACAAATGGTCCTTCAACTTTGAAGAAATGACAAGTTTAGTCCCTCAACAATTCTAAATTGCCAATTATGGTCCCTCATGAAGTCAAAGTTATATTGAAGACCTTTGAAGATCAACAATGTCCAAGATCAGTCCTTGAATTATCCAAAAATGGCAAAAAAACTACCCTTATAACCCTTTTTCCAAAGTTTGGTGTCAAAAGTGCAAAGTTATGAAAGTTATTAACAAAGGGAATGAGTTTGCTTGCTGAATAAACATGTTTTACAAGTTTTGCCAAAGAACAAGGACCCAAGTTGCCAATACCAAACTTTCAAACCCATAACACGCGCCAAACACTTACTTTCCCCCAAAATCAGATCAAAATCACCACTGTTTACCCTTCTTCACCCCCATATTTTACATCACTTAAACAAAGGGTAAAAAGCAATTACCCACTCTCACGCTTGATTCAAATGTGCAGAAACTCATCCCACATCAAAACCCTCACTCCCACTCACTATGGACCCCACCCCCAATTCCCGTTTAACCAATCACATGACAACTTATTCTCCAAGCTTAGCCACGTGTCAAGATCAACAGTTGACACTCATTGCTTCATTCCAAAGCTAAAATGAACATCCAAGATCACTTTGGACAGCTCACACCAAGAAAACGTCTAGAAGGCTCAAGGATAGAATAGGAAATTCGCTTCTAGGGTTTGTGAATAGTGCTAAGCTTGGCATTTGCCTATAAAAAGACTCCTCAACCTGTGAGAGAGCTTTTGTTCCAGATTTTAGCTTTTAAATCTTTGTAATTCCTTTTTATGAAATAAAGTTTGATTTTCTGAAAATTCTGAATTCTTG
This sequence comes from Glebionis coronaria, assembly GCA_025667525.1. Taxonomy (NCBI): domain Eukaryota; kingdom Viridiplantae; phylum Streptophyta; class Magnoliopsida; order Asterales; family Asteraceae; genus Glebionis; species Glebionis coronaria. Next base: position 523,732,487 of record CM046875.1, read on the forward strand.
TCTGTTATTTATAAAAGTTTGGTGTCTGATAAGCTAAAATCTGAGTTCCATAATCTTGTTTGAAGGTTTTTGAGGCAAGGGTTTAAGTGATAAAGCTTGTGCTTCAAAAATTAGAAAGTGTTGGTTTATTTGATCTCACCTTATTGTTTGTTCATCTTAGCAGCATTGGAAGCTGGTACTTGTTCTGCTAGTACCTAAGCTCAAACAATCCAGGGCCTGGATGTAGGTCTTGGAGGTTTGCACCTTCTTCCCTTTTTATTTTCTCCTTTAATTTTCTAAATTTGGTGATTATTGCATGTTTATTCTTGAATCTGTGATATTATTGTGGAATCTGGTTTATTTGAGTTGATTTGATGTTATTGAAGTGTTGTTAACTGGTTTTGTGGTTAGAACTGGATAATCCTTTGAAAAATTGTGAAAACAGATTTTTAAGGGATGTTTGGGTCAACTGCATAATTTGGATTTGTGGTGTTTTGAGTGTTAGTTTTGTGTTGCTATCTGTTGGTACATGCTTCTCTGATATACTTGGTCATATTGCTGCATAATTTGTGGTTTGAAACACCTAGATTCTTAAAAAGGGTATAAAATCTTTGTTACTTGGTAAAATTGGCTAGGATTTTGAGGACACCTAGATCTAATCATAGACTAGGGTTAACAAGTGTTAAATCTAGGTTAACTACACCAGGGAAAGAGATTTGAGTGCTTGAATTTGGATCTGTGGTCAATTAGATCAGCAAAAGGTTTCTGCATATTCACCTTGTTCATCAGTAACTGTATCTGCTTTGATCTTGTTATTTACTTTGATTCAGTGTTTGATATAATTTTATTTGTGCTTATTCATAGTTTATATAGCTTGTGTATGCATTCTGTTGAGTTTGGTTTGCTTATTCAGGCTACATTTGTTTATTTGTGCATAACTGCTTATTTCACATGTCTGGGCAATATCTGGTGACTGATTGATTGATTCTAGCTTATTGTGTGAACCAAACTTGGATTTTCTTGTTGCTATTGACTCCTTGTGACTCACTGATCACAAGGGTGCCCTTGTTTCCAATTGAATCCAACTAAATCTCTCTAAAAAGCTTGGTCAAATAGTCAAAGCAGTGGGAACCAGTTCCTACTGAAAGTTGCCACTGCTAGTGTTAATTGGGTTTCCGCTTATCAAAAAGCTATTATGTTGGGAATAAATTAAGGCCAGTTCACTTGAACGCTGACAAGAGTAAAACAAGCGTTGACAAGAGCAAAACAAACGCTGACAGCCTAAGCGTTGACAAGATAAAGTCACGCGTTGATACATTGAAGACAAGCACTGATGGGAAGATATACTCTACGCGTTTATTGTATTCTAGATTACTTCTAGTAAAGATAGGAACAACAATGTATTTTCTATATTTATCTTTACTAGAATAGCTGATACGTAGATTATTGTACAAGGCTTCTTATGTCTATAAAAGAAGACCTTTGGGTTAATGTTTCATATAAGTTTTCATTCGTAAACTACTTTCATTGTAAGCAAGTTTGATATCATTAATCAAAGTGAAAGTTTGTTTATATCTTGTGTGTTCTTGTTTAAGTGTTAATTCCGCATAACACTTAGATTGTCATAAACATATACAAAGGTTTCTCTAAGTGTATTACTTGATCTAATCTCGTATACATAAAGCTAAATCGATCTAAGTTTGGGATCAACAAGTGGTATCAGAGCTTGTTGAGGAACTTTTGATCTTAAAGAACACAAGAACCCTAAAAATCACCAAAACCCTAATTTTCTCAAAAACCCTAACAACATCATGTCAGAAATAACCTCCTCCTCCTCACCTTTACCAAACATCAAGATTCCCAAGCTTGATGCAACCAACTTTGAATTGTGGAAATTCAACATTGAGCAATATCTAGGGATCTATGACTACACACTCTGGGAGATCATTGAATATGGAAACACTTTCGATAAAGCCCAAAAGATTGCTGATGCTATTTCTCAAAGATCAGCTGTTGCTGGATGTTCTGAAGAAGATAAGAAAGAAAAGCCTGAAGATGGTAGAGCTGTGTCTGCTAAAGACATAGCAAAGAAAAGGGTTGACATGAAAACCCTAAAAATTCTGAAACTCTCGTTGGGACAAGAGAACCAGCATAAATATAGAGGTTATGATTCTGCTAAGGATCTTTGGGCAGCTCTTGAAGTTGCATATGGTGGTAATGCAGATACTAGGGAAGAAAATAAGAAACAACTTATGCATGATTATGCTGTTTTCAAAGCACAACCCAATGAGAAGCTGAGTAGTGTGAGAAGCAGATTGCTTGACATTACAAGCAAATTGTCCTTCATGGGGACACAAGTTGGTGATGTTGACATCAATGCTACTTTTCTTAAAAGTCTTGGTGAGGTGTGGAAGATTTAGGAAAGATCCATTCTTGCCAATAATACTTACAAAAGTTCCACGTTTGATGACATCTACAATAAATTGAGGCTGCTGGAAGATGAAACTCTTTTAGAACATGGAAGCAAGTCTACCAACAGTAACATGGCCTTCTTCTCTCATAGTGAAGGTCAATTCAATCAGAAGGACTCCTACATGCATCCAATTACTGGATCATCATGTGTCAGCGCTGGAACAAGTCCTGTCAACGTCTCCTTTTCAGACGCTGACACATTCAAAAGTAAACTCACCAAGAGTTAAACCTGCTGGTTTGGATTTTGATATCGTGTGTGCTTATATTGCTTCTTTGCCCAATGGTTCAGTGATTACATATGAGGACCTTGAGCAGATAAGTGATGAGCACTTGGAAGAGATGGATATTAAGTGGAACATGGCTCTTGCTATTATAAGAGCAAACAGGTGGAACAGAAGGTTTAAGAAGAAAATGACCTTCAATGCAAAAGACATAGCTGGATTTGATAAATCCAAAGTTGAATGCTACAACTGTCATCGTATGGGGCACTTCATGAGGGAATGCAGATCTCCTAGAAGATCTGATGCTGGTAAACCCTCAAGTCAAATTGTTAAAGCTCAGGATCCTAAAGCCATGGTTGCAGTTCAAGAAATTGATGGTGTGGGATGGGATTGGAGCTATCTGGCTAAGGATGTGGAAGAGGATAAAGTTTTGGTTTCTGAAATTGAAGAAGAAGAGCATGTTGAATATGCTCTCATGGCACACTCCTCCTCTTCATCTGATAATGAGGTATACAATGATGCTTTTTGTAGTAAAGGTTGTAGGTTAAACACTGAGAAACTTAAAAAAGAGGTGTTAAGATTATTAAGTGATGTGAGTACTGAAAAGTGCAAACTGTCTAATTACCAACTAGCTCTCACTCAAACTGAGAAGACAGTTTCTAAATACAAGAAAATGGAATTTGACTTAAAAGATAAAATAAATATCTTAAAACAAGAGTTAAATGCTAGTATGGATATTAGAAACATCATGGAAAGGGTTAATGGTGAGTTACAGGCTAAACTAGATGAGGCCATTAAGAATAAAGACAATGTGGCCTTAAAATTCAAAGATTTGATAGAGCCACTCAAACCCTAGGAGACTGTGTGGGTAAACAAAGGGATCCTAAGGACATGACTGGGATTGGGATGAAAGACTACTCTGTGGTTCCACCACCAGCTGGTGACTTCTATGGTGTCCAACAAAAGGACCTATCTTGGACTGGTTTACCAGAACTCCAAGAGGAGGAATTCATTCCTCCACCAAGAGTTGTCACCCCAGTTGAAGAGTATCAACAAAAGTTGACTGACCTGAATGAATGGAAGAAAGCTAACCCTACATTATTTGTTAAGGGTGGCTTGCTATGTGAAAGTCCTAATGAGTCAACACCCATTAAGGTTACTAACCCAATCACTGGTAAAGCTGTTAACCTTGGCTCCAAGACTGATAGAAAACCTAGCATTAAGTATGCAGAGATGTATAGGAATACTAGGTCTCCTAAGAGCCAAGTTAGCAATGATGGAACAGGCTTCTTCTCTTCTAGACCTAGGGTTGTGTCTAGAAAAGCCTGTTACACTTGTGGTAGCTTTTCACACTTGGCATATAAGTGTGTCAACGCTCCCAAAGTCAGCGCTGACAGGAACAAACTTAGCGCTGACAGGAACAAAGTCAACGTTGTTAGGAAGTCAAACGTTGTCAGACCCAAACCTTGTGTGCAGCAAAGTCCACAAGTTGTTAGACCTGCCCCATTCTTCACTAGAGGGTCTAACACTCATGGACAAAGACCATTTCAAAAGACAAACACCTGGTCGAATAGGCAATGGGTTTCTGTAGCAAACCCTCGGTTCAACACTGACAAGGGTAATTTCAGCGTTGACAAGACTAATTCCAACGCTGACAGAAACGTGACCAGACCTAAATATTTGCAACCACAGGGTAAGGGGTCTAAAGCTTCTTCAAGCTTAACATGGAGACCCAAGAAAGATCAAAACCCTAATGATAATTGGATTTCAATGACCTGCAACAGATTTAATTGCATTTCAAAGGTCATTACAAAACCTATTGGGGTTAACTGGGTATTTCATCCTAAGAAGGATGAAAATGGGGTTGTTGTGAGAACTAAGTCTGTTCTTATTGAACAACCAGATGAATCCAAGTCTTCTAAGGCTTGGGTTCCCAATAAAAACTAATTTGTTTTCTTTATGTGCAGGGCATTCAAAGACAGGTCAATGATTATGGATATTGGGATAGTGGATGCTCAAGGCACATGACAGGGAAGGAAGACTATCTGACGAACTTCACTCCCATTAAGGATGGTGATAAGGTTTACTTTGGAGGCGGATATGGTACTATCACAGGCAAAGGAACCCTTCTCACCAAGAACTTGCGTTTTGAAAACGTATTTCTGGTAAAAGAACTTGATTACAACCTTTTTAGTGTATCACAAGTTTGTGATAACAAAAATAAAGTTCTGTTTACTGATACTGAATGTTTGGTGTTAAGCAAGGATTATAAGATCCCTGATGAGAAATATATTGAATATAGAACACCTAGGCATAAAGACATATACAATGTGAATCTAAATGGGATTAGAATGAATAACAATATGTCTTGTTTTTATGCTAAAGCTTCAGTAGATGAGAGTAATATGTGGCACAGGAGACTAGGGCACATAAATTTTAAGAATATTAATAGGCTTGTGAGACTTGGCTTGGTTGATGGTTTGCCTGAGAAGGCCTTCCACAATGACCACTCTTGTGTTGCATGTCTTAAAGGCAAGCAGCACAAGGTCTCATTCAAGTCCAAACAGGTGCATTCTAGTTCTAGACCTCTTCATTTGCTTCACATGGACCTCTTTGGTCCAACCAATATAGAAAGTTTGAATGGAAAGTCTTATTGTTTTGTTATCATAGATGACTTTTCTAGGTTTACTTGGACATTCTTTCTAGCTATGAAGAGTGACACAGCTGACATTTTAATTGACTTTATCACTCAGATTGAGAAGCAGTCTGGCAATGAAGTTAAAATGCTTAGGAGTGATAATGGTGGTGAATTTAGGAATGAGAAGCTAGATGATTTCTGTGCTAGGAAAGGAATTACTAGGCAATTTAGTATTGCAAGAACCCCACAACAAAATGGGGTTGCTGAGAGGAAAAATAGAACCCTAATTGAAGCAGCCAGAACAATGTTGGCTGATGCTCATTTTCCTATAGCCTTTTGGGCTGAGGCTGTTAATACAGCTTGTTATGTTCAAAATAGAGCATTGGTTAACAAAACTCAGAACAAAACACCTTATGAGTTACTTTGGGGTAGAAAACCTAATATTGGTTTTCTCAGACCTTTTGGTTGTCATGTAGTAGTTTTAGATACTAGTGATGCCTTAGGGAAATTTAGTGCAAAAGGTGATGAAGGCTACTTCATGGGGTATTCAGTGCAGAGCAAGGGATATAGGGTTTATCTTAAAGAAGAAAAACGTATACTTGAAAGATTACATGTTAGGTTTTTAGAGAATAAACCTAGTGATCCTGAAAGTGGTCCTAATTGGTTGTTTGACTTAGAACCTTTATCTAGAACTTTAAATTATATGCCTGTCACTAATCCAGACATTCTGAAGGTAACTTCAAATGTTGTAGAGGAACAAGTTGTTGATGTTTCAGGTACACAGGTTCATGAAAAGGTTGGATCACCAGCAGAAAAGACATCTCATATACAAGAATATGTTACAATTCTTATTTGGACAAATGCTTTTGATGCTGCTGCTGCTAGTAAAGATAATGGTGGTTTCCAAGTACCACCAGATACAAACATGCATGGTCCTTCAGGCGCTGAAAAAGGAAAATCTAGCGCTGACAAGACCAATTCAGACGTTGATGGTTCAGACGTTGACAACAACAGTTCAAGCGTTGTTAGCCCAAGCACTGACAAACAAGGTTCAGACGTTGACAACACTTTTGCACATCTTTTCTCTTCCATTTTTGAACAAGGTGAACCTTCCACTTTATATGAAGAGGTTCATCCTTATGTTGATGAAAGAGAGTCTGATGAAGAAGATATTGGCAACATGGAGAATGAGGTTGAGGACACCAGACTTTTTGAAGGAGGAGTGCTCACTTCCACTATGAAGAATCACCCCACTTCTCAAATCATTGGTGATATTATGACTCCAGTTCAGACTAGAAGATCTCATCAAGGTCTTGGTGGGTTTATTGCCAATATACACAAGAAGGTTGATACCCCTCTTGTGCAAGCATGTTTGTTTGCCTGTTTTCTGTCACAACAGGAACCTAAGAAAATATTTGATGCTCTCAAAGAACCAAGTTGGGTGGAAGCAATGCAGGATGAGCTTCATCAATTTGTAATTCAGGATGTTTGGGAGCTGGTTGATTGTCCCAGATATGTCAGACCTATAGGGACAAAATGGGTTCTAAGAAACAAGAGAGATGAAAGAGGAATTATGGTCAGAAACAAGGCAAGGTTAGTGGCTCAGGGATATACACAAGATGAGGGGATAGACTATGAGGAGGTCTTTGCACCAGTTGCCAGGATTGAACCTATAAGGATCTTAGCCTATGCATCCTGCATGGGCTTCACTGTCTATCAAATGGATGTCAAGAGTGCCTTCCTCTATGGAACTATTATTGAGGAGGTATATATGATGCAGCCTCCTGGTTTTGAGGATCCAGAGAATCCAGACAAGGTGTATAGAGTCAAAAAGGCTATGTATGGACTTCATCAAGCCCCTAGAGCATGGTATGGTACTTTGTCTACCTACTTGGTGGACAATGGATTCAAGAGGGGCACCATAGATCAGACACTATTTACAAAGAAGAAAGGTAAGGATGTGTTGCTTGTTCAGGTCTATGTTGATGACATCATTTTTGGGTCTACTGATTCAAAGATGAGTGAGGATTTCTCCAAGCTTATGACAGATAAATTCAAGATGAGTGCTATGGGGGAGATGAACTTCTTTCTTGGTTTACAAGTTCAACAGAAAGAAGATGGTATCTTCATCTCCCAGGATAAATATGTGGCTGAGATCTTGAAGAAGTTTGGCTTTTCTCCACATGAAAAGAGGGCTACTACTCCTATGGATAGAGAACACCCTTGGGGAAAGATTGGAGATGGGAAAGATGTTGATGTCAGGCACTATAGATCCATGATTGGATCCTTGATGTATCTTTCAGCCTCCAGACCTGACATCATGTTTGCTGTGTGTGCTTGTGCACGCCATCAAGTGACTCCCAAAGAATGTCACCTTTATGCTGTGAAGATGATCTTTAGGTACCTAAGATGCTATCCTAGTCTTGGTTTGTGGTACCCAAAGGATTCACCATTGGAGCTGATTGCATATTCAGACAGTGACTATGGAGATGATAAGTTTGATAGGAAATCCACAACTGGTGGATGTCAGTTTCTTGGGAGCAGGTTGATATCTTGGCAATGCAAGAAACAAACAGTGGTGGCTAATTCTACAACTGAAGCTGAGTATGTGGCTGCAGCTGCTTGTTGTGGACAAGTTTTGTGGATTCAGAACCAGCTGTTGGACTATGGGTATAATTTTATGCATACCAAGATATTTGTTGACAATAACAGCACTTTATGCATCATTAATAATCTTGTACATCATTCTAAAACTAAACACATAGAAATTAGACACCATTTTATAAGAGATTGTTTTGAAAAAGGTTTAATACAACCAGATAGGGTCGACACTGAGGAAAATGTGTCAGATTTACTAACTAAACCTTTTGATGCTGGGAGGTTTCAATACTTGGTAACAAGTATTGGAATGATCAATCTCACATAATATGTGTTTTGGAGTCTTTTTGTAAAAGTATGTACAGGATGATACATTGTTATTGGTCTTATTGATGATTTATATTTTCCACTATATTTTTCTAACACTGACAAAGGTTGCTTGAACGCTGATAGGTGTTTTTGTAAAGTTGTCAGCAATATAATTGTCTAACGCTGACAAAGTTTCCCTCAACGCTGTCATGTGTTATCGGGGCGTTGTCAGCAACAATGTTAGTTTTGTGGTTTTCAGTCTAAATGTGCAGATGGTGTTAGCAGTATACCATTGGATACAGAGTTGCTTATGGATCATTGGAGAAGCATTTGGACAAGTTTTTATTTATGGATGATGGTTGGAATTTTGAAATTCCTATCTTGACATAAATTTTGATGTTCATGCATATTTTTTAGCAACTTATGTATCATAGTTTAAGGGGAGGTTTTAGGAACCTTTAGGATGTTTGGGTATCCATATGATACTTTTATCACAATTCTAGATTGTGTCCACAGGTGAGTATGAGTTAGTTTTGCTAAATCATGAGGCACTGTAGCATGCAAAGTTGATATACTATGCATGCTGCCAAGACATTTTTGGCCTAGAATTGGTTGTGGTCTGTTGGGAGACTCGGGAATGATTTTGATATGGGATTTACCTGGGAGAAACAAGGAATTTTATAAGGTAACTTAGTTGTTAAGAGTTTTGGTTAGCAAGGGACACTAGAGGACTGTTATGTCTATCTTGTGTAAGCAAGTGTGCATAACTGGACAGTGCTTCCCGCCCTATAATAATTATCAGCTTTTTGTTTATCTTCTCTAGGATAAATTACTTTGTTAAGGTCATTTTTCATTTTTAAACATTTTTATTTTTGGACGCTGACAAGTATTTTTCCAAGCGTTGTTGTGACCAATTTAGACGCTGACATGGCTATAGGCAAACGTTGACAAGATTATAGCCGTTGGGCGTTGATAGGTTATTTTTGACCGTTGACACTCAATGGGACCTACCCAGTTGTTACTTTTTGACATATTTGTAGGCCGTAATTTTGGGAGCAGATAAACTTCATTTAATGCATGAGATAAAATTATTCTTTTTCATTATTTTCATGATTGTCTTTTGAAAATACTTGCCTATTTTTAGGCCTATCACATGCGTTTTCTTCTCCTATATATTTGGCTCCTATTTTTAAACAGGGTATCTATAATTCTTGTCTAACACAAATTTTCTCTTATCAACTTCATCTTCATCAATCACTTTACACAGCTTTCAACAATGGCACCAAACTTTAAACCATCAGAATTGGAATTGGGGTTCAGAAGCCAACACAACATGATCACGTATCTTGAAGCTGATGATGCTCTGTTTCCCCAATACACACAAATGGTGGCGTATTTGAACGCATCTCCTCTTAGGTATGCTCTTTCTCATGCACCACTCATTCCTGTCACACATATTAAACAGTTTTGGAACACTATTAGTTCCTCAACAGTTAAAAGAGTGACTACATTGACTTCTATTGTTCATGGGAGATCTTGGGTGGTTACTGAGGCTTTGGTACGCCAAGCCTTACATCTTGATGATGCTGATGGTATAGCCACCCTTCCCATAAGTGAAATAGAACAAGGACTAAGGGCTTTGGGTTATCCTTTTCCTCATGAAGGAACTTTAAACAAATATCATAAACAGGAGTTTCCCCCAGCCTGGAAGTACCTCATACATGTCCTCCTATAATGTTTGAGTCCCAAATGCACTGCACACAATGAGATCAATAGATCTATTGCCAGTGCTATTGTGTGTATTGCAACTGGGCAAAAATTTAATTATTCTAAAATGATTTTTGAGGGCATGTGTAAAAATAAGGGGAACAAAATGACTTTAGCTTATCCCCGATTTTTACAAATGGTTTTTGATGCTCAAGGATACTGCACAAGGGATCATAATGATTTTTATGAGATCCCTGTGCAAAAGAAAGCAAGTTTTATGAAGATGAACTCACCCCCACATCATGACCTACCCTTAACCCAAGCTACGCTTGCTGTCATTGCAGCAGCACAACCCCAACCAGAGACCCAATACTTGAACCATTACCTTCACCTGAACATATGAAAATTGACCAAGAACCCTTCAACGCTGACACGTTCAATGTTGGCGTTGATGTGCCTATTTCCAACGTTGACACACAACCTTCACAGACCCAAACACCCCTTCACCAACCCACATCCACCCAATCCACATCTTCTTTTACACCCCCTGAATATAGGTTGATTAAACGCCAAAGGACTACTGGAGTGTTCTCCTTTGGTGGTCCTAGCCATGTAGCAGAGAGAACCACCACCACAAGTGTGGTTGGTGATATGGATGAGGCTGGGACTATTGGTTCTGGCTTAGAAGCTGGCCAAGGCAGTCCCACCATCATTAAGTCCTCATCCATGCCCAATGAATCTGACTTGGGAGGTCAAATCCCCATTTTAGAAGAGGGCAGATTGGAACCAATGACTCTAATAGAATTGACGGCAGTCTGCATGAGCTTGCAAAAGCAAAATGCAGACTTGGTACAAGTTGTCAGCACCCAAGGCCTTGAACTCAAGCAATTGAGGGAGAGGATTGTTATTTTGGAGACTGCTAGTACAAGGAGAGGGATGGAGGAATCTTCCAAAGGGGAGGAAGATCCAATAAATGTGAGTGATAAGGGCAGCCATGATGGTCAATCTTTGGATGTTGCTGAGGCCCTTACAAGTTTGAAGAAACAGGCAGGTTTTTATACGTCCTTAGTCTCTCCTACCAACTTGAATTTATCATTTACAGCCATGTTGGAGGAAATTGCTAAACGTGCTGAGGCAGGAACTTTGGGCGTTGACAAGGAGAAGTTGAACGCTGACATGAGTATTTTGGGCGCTGACACACCAAAATTGGGCGTTGAATAGACCTGCACATGAGGGTGATGTATCCCAGTCATCATCCATCATCAAAGAGGTTTCTTCACAGGTATCACCATCTACCTTACCAACAATTGATCCATTAGATAAGGGTAAGGGTATTATGGTAGAAGAGGTTGTTCCAAAGGATGCAGCTCAAGTTGAGTTTGATAGAAGGTTGGCTGCACAAATCATGAAACAAGACAGAAAGGAGGTGAAAGAGTCACCATTTGTTGTCACTTCAGAAGAAGGAAGTGATGGAGCTAGCTCAGACTCAAGTGTTATGATTATAGAACCAGAAAGACTTGAGTATGGAGATGAGTTGGCCAAGGAGAAATTGAGAGAATTGAAATTGCAGGTTGACTTTGATATGCCAGAGGTGGTTCAAATGTATAATTCTTGGGAAGAAAGATGTATGGAGAATCCACACTTGACCATTTCAGATCATATATGGGGGTTAGAGATTCTTCTCAGAGTACAAAAAGATTGCCAGGTTATTTTGAAACACAAGGCAAGCAATATTCTCTCAGAGTTGAAAAGGGATAGAAGGGAGTTATACTGCATGTTGCTCAGATGTCATGGAGTAGGATGGACTTATCAGAAATTGAGGGCGTTGACATTTGATGAGTTGGAATGCAAAGCTTATCCCATCTGGGTTAGAGTGCAGGAAGCAAACACTTTCAGACTTCTTTCTGATGAAAGAAAGGAAGAACTTGCAGAAGAAATGGAGCTCAAGAAAGCAATGTTTGTTCCCAGACCAGTGAAATTAGGGAATTTCTCTTGAGTTTCCCAAAGATATGGATCCATTATATCCAAGTGAAGCTGTCATAAGAAAGAGCCTCAAGCTCTCACCATTAGAAGCTTCAGATATGGTGCAGGTGTTACCACTAGATTCCAGAAACCCAATTGTGAGCTATGAAGAAGATGAATGTGGGTTTTGGAAGATTGACAGGTATGGAAAAGAGGTGCACACTTTTACCACTCTTATATCTTTGTTTGCAAGTTGTGATAGAGAAGACTTGGTAGACCTATGGAGGTTTCTAGAGACCAAGTATGAGGCTGAAGCACCAACTTCAGCTAATGGAATAAAACTGTGGTCTACATTCAAGAGAATGTGTGGACCAAAAGATGAGGATCCTGCTATTTGGAAGGATCTTAAAGATGACCTCAGTGGTCTTCAATGGAGATTGTATTCAGCTGCTGGTGTTTATCATTTGAGTTCTACAAAGTTTGCTGAGTATCTACTTGTGGATGGTCAGTATTTCATATCCAAGGCTATCTTGGAGAAGATGAAGAACACTCAGCTGGAAATTGATTATTCAAGTGACGTGGCAAAGGACTTGATCAGATTTATTTATTACCAATATGAGAAGGTTTGTAAGATTCCTCCTAGTCCTTAATGCTTATTCAGAAACTTGATCATAAGAGTGGATATCAAGTTTAGGGGAGGATTGTTGGGAATAAATTAAGGCCAGTTCACTTGAACGCTGACAAGAGTAAAACAAGCGTTGACAAGAGCAAAACAAACGCTGACAGCCTAAGCGTTGACAAGATAAAGTCAAGCGTTGATACATTGAAGACAAGCACTGATGGGAAGATATACTCTACGCGTTTATTGTATTCTAGATTACTTCTAGTAAAGATAGGAACAACAATGTATTTTCTATATTTATCTTTACCTAAAATAGCTGATACGTAGATTATTGTACAAGGCTTCTTATGTCTATAAAAGAAGGCCTTTAGGTTAATGTTTCATATAAGTTTTCATTCGTAAACTACATTCATTGTAAGCAAGTTTGATATCATTAATCAAAGTGAAAGTTTGTTTATATCTTGTGTGTTCTTGTTTAAGTGTTAATTCCGCATAACACTTAGATTGTCATAAACATATACAAAGGTTTCTCTAAGTGTATTACTTGATCTAATCTCGTATACATAAAGCTAAATCGATCTAAGTTTGGGATCAACATATTATAGCTTATTTTAACCAGCAACAACTTGGATTTTGTAATAGGTGCTCATTATTTGACCCATTTGTTCATACTGGAGCATTTGGTAGGTTGACTTTAGGGTTTGACTAGAAAACCAACTTAATTGACTTTTTTCATAAGTGCTTATTGGCTTATTCTGGCTTATTGGTTTTGCTTATTGGAATTTTGTTGATTGTTTTGGCTTATTGAGTTCATTTGTGACATTTTGCAAGTTAAATCAAGTCCTGAGGTGCCTTATTTCTCAAAAACGACTATTTTGTCTTTTAGTGAAATATTACTTTGCTTATTTCTGGCTTATTGAGTGTGCTTTTTCAAAATTTCTTTTTACAGATCTCTTAAGCATCCCAAAAGAAGGTTGTGTGTCAAATTAGAGCTTATGGCATTAGCCTATTGCTTAATGGGCTAAAAAGCCCAATAAGGATAAGCTGTTTGCATAATAAGCTGTGATAAGCTCACTTTAAGCTTTTGGGCCTTTAGAGTTTTGTGTTTAGAATCAAATTTTGAGTCAGATTGGGATTTTCCAAGTTAATTGGGCCAGGTTTGACTTTTTGGGCTAAAAAGCCCATTTAAGTGGACTGTTTTTGGTTTTGGCCCATTTGAGGGCCCAATAGGGGTATTTTGGTTATTTCACTTTGATTTTCTGTTTATTTAGGTTAAAATAAACTAGTTTGCAAGTTTTTAGAATTTTTTAGAATTTTTAGATTTTTAATATTATTTTAATATTATTTTTCAAATTTCACATTTTTCAACTTTTTACATTTTTCTTAGCTTAAATACATTAAAATATGATTTTTGCAACTTTTAGAATAATTTTATCACTTTTAGATTAATTTTTATAATTATTTTAAGTTTAAATAGTTTTTAAATCATTTTAAATAGTTTTTATTAGTTTAAAATTTTCTAAAAATAGTTTTTAATCTTTTTAGGTCATTTTAGGGGTTTACCAATTGGAAAATCTTTATTTGGGCTTTTTGATAATTTATTTGATTTTTAGGGCTTTAATTAGCATTTAAGAATTGAATATTTAATTATTTAAAAGGTTTGAAAAAGTTTTGATCATTGGTAAACTCTTAGTTTATTTATTTTGATTTTTGGTGAACTTTTTTGTAATTTTTAGAATTAATTTTTATTTTTGTAGATTTTACGGTTTTACGTTTTGTCATCGTAGTAATAATTTTCACGTCTTCGTCATCCTCTTTTCTCATCCCTTTCTAACCAATTATTAATCTCAAACATTTAACAAGTTTTTCACACACATATACCTCCTTGGGAAACGAACTTCATTGGGTCATTAGTGCTTGATTTTCCTAAATCATCGCTTAATACTTACCGCCTTTACGCACCTTTTCCTAAAGGTCGTAATTTTACCACAATCACCCATTACCTGAACCATCACCTCCACCTCAACATATGGAACTTGACCAAGACCCCTTCAACACTGACACGTTAAATGTTGGCGTTGACACTTCAAATCCAAATGTTGACACCTTTCTACAACAGACCCAAACACCCCTTAACCTTCAAACTACCACCTAATCCACATCATCTTCTACACCCCCTGAATTTAGGTTGGTAAAACGCGCAAGGACTACTGGAGTGTTCTCCTCTGGTGTTCCTAGCCATGTTGCAGAGAGAACCACCACCACAAGTGTGGTTGGTGATATGGATGAGGCTAGGACTATTGGTACTCGCTTAGATGCAGGCCAAGCCAGTCCTAACATCATTAAGACCTCATCCATGCCCCATGAATCTATTTTGGGAGGTCAAATCCCCACTCTAGAGGAGGGCAGATTGGAACCATATACAATGTTAGAATTGACGGCTGTCTGCATTAGCTTGCAAAAGCAAAATGTAGACCTGGTACATACTGTCTCTACCCAAGGCCTTGAACTCAAGCAATTGGTGAAGAGGATTGTTGTTTTGGAAACTGCTGAATCTAGGAGAAGGAAGACAAGAGTCCTTTCATCAGGGGAGGATTCTTACAAAGGGGAGGAAGCTGCTACAGAGCCTGTTAATTTGAGTGATAAAGGCTCACATGAAGCTGCTACAGAGCCATTTGATTTGAGTAGCAAAGGCTCATATGATGGAGAATCTTTGGGTGTGGCTGAAGCTCTTACAGATTTGAAGAAGCAACCAGGTTTTGATGTCTCTTTGGTTACTCCTACAAATTTGAACTTATCATTTACAACAATGATGCAGCAGTTCACAAGAAGCGCTGAAAAAAGTAAGGTGAGCGTTGACAAGCAGATTTTGGACGCTGACAAGTCAAGCGCTGACATGAGTAAGTTGGGCGTTGACACTCAGGTTTTGGACGTTGATAGACCTGCAGATATGGTTGATGTATTCCAGTCATCAGCTATCATCAGCGAAGTGTCTTCACAGGTACCATCATCATCTTTACCCATCATTGATGCCTTAGATAAGGGTAAAGGAATCATGGTAGAAACAGAGGTTCCAAGGGATGCAGCACAAGTACAATTTGATTCAATGTTGGCTGCACAACTTATGGAACAAGAAAAGAAGAAGGTTGTTGAGTCACCATTTTTGGTTACTTCTGAGGAGCAAGAAGGAAGTAATGATGAAAGCATAGATTCAAGTGTTATGATAATTGAAGAACCAGAAAGACTTGAATATGGTGATGTATTGGCAAGGGAGAAACTTGCAGAATTAAAACTGAAGGTGGATTATGAGATGCCAGAAGTTGCCCAGATGTACTTTGCTTGGGAGAATAAGATCATGGAGAATCCAGATATGTCTTTATTAGATCAGATTTGAGGATTGGAGATTCTTCTCATGATTCAAAAGGATTGCCAGGTAATCCTAAAATATAAGGCCAGCAAAGTTTTCTCACAGTCTAGGAGAGATAGAAGGGAGCTTTATTATATGTTGCTCATATGTCATCAAGGAGGATGGACTTTTTAGAATTTGCAGGAATTGTCCTTTGAAGAATTGGAATATAAGGCTTATCCTATTTGGGCAAGAGTGCAAGAGATGAACACTATCAGACTTCTTTCAGATGAAAGGAAAGAAGAACTTACAGAGGAGATGGAGATTCAAAAGGCTATGATTGTTCCAAGATCATTGAAGAAGGGAGTTCCACTTGAGTTTCCTTCAAATTTGAATAAAGTGAATCCCAGTGAAGCTATTATTAGAAAGAGTATTAAGCTCTCACCCATGGAAGCTTCAGATATGGTACAAGTATTACCTCATGATTCCAGAAACCCTATCATTAGTTATGAAGAAGATGCAAGTGGTTTTTGGATGATTGGCAAATATGGGAAAGAGGTACATACTTTTACTACTCTTATGTCTTTTTTTGAAAGTATGGATAGGGAAGACTTGGTAGTCCTTTGGAGGTTACTGCTGGTCAAGTATGAGACTGAAGCACCTACTTCAGTCAATGGAATAAAGCTTTGGTCAACATTCAAGAGAATGTGTGCACCAGAAGAAGAAGATCCTGTTTGGAAGGATCTTGAGGATGATATCAGTGGACTTCAATGGTGTCTATATTCAGCAACTGGTGTGTATCATTTGAGCTCTATAAAGTTTTCTGAATATCTTCTTGTGGATGCTGAGTATCCCATGTCCAAAGAAGTTTTGGAAAAGATGAAGACAACACAACTGGAGATTGACTACTCATGTGACGTGGCCAAAGATTTGATTAGATATGTTTATTACCAATTTGATAAGATTTCTAAGAATCCTCTTAGTTATTAGTTTTTATTCAGAAACTTGATTACTATAGTAGATATCAAGTTTAGGGGAGGATTGTTGGGAATAAAATGTAGTCAATACACTTGGACGCTGACAAGAGCAATCGGTACGTTGATAAGAAGAAATTAAGCGTTGACAGGACAAGCGTTGATAAGAAGAAGTCAAGCACTGATAGAAGACTTAGTCTACATGTATTATGTTTCTAGTATGTTTCTAGTAAAGATTTGATCGACAATGTATTTCTTATGTTTATCTTTACCTAAAATAGCTGATATGTAGACTCTTGTACAAGGCTCCTTATTCTATAAAAGGAGGCCTTTAGGTTTTAGTTTGATATACGTTTTCACACTTTCATTGTACGCAAGTTTGTTTTATCAATCAAAGTGAAAGTTTGGTTTACATTGTTTGTGTGTTCTTGTTTGAGTATTAATTCCGCATAATACTTAAATTGTTTTATACACAACAAAGTTTCTCTACGTGTTTAACTTGATCTAATCTCGTTTACACAAGCTGAATCGATCGAAGTTTGGGATCAACACCTTTTTGTGTGTCTTCCAAGACGCGATGGAATAAAATGTGACCATATCAAGGTATCCATTGAGTTTTCCATTGGTACTCGTAAGAGGTGTGAGGAAAATTCGATGAAACAAACCTATGGCACGTCATGAAACTTGTACAATGTTTTTAAAACAATGGGTGTCTCAGTTTTGGATTACCTGTGAATTCATGAAACCGAGCCATATGTTTTATTTAATGAAAGTTTAAAAATATGAAAAAGTCATCGTTTAAGAAACTCGTTATAAAAGAAAGTTTTACATGTTTCCTTTTATACATATTTTGTCATAGTTTTCAAAATTTTAATTAATACCTACTAAGCAAGTCTTGTCCTATCCAATGGACCAAATCACTTGAATTTGGTTATTTCATCAAATACAGTCTTAAGGCTTAACCAAGACAAGGCAATACAAAAACCATAGGGCCATACCCAAGGCTATAGAATTGTTGACTAAGTATTGGATGACTTACATCGTGTGATTTGGTCAGATCTTATGTAGAAGTACTAGATGAGGCAAAACATGACATGACTACACTTATGCTAGATAATGTAGTCATGGCCTCATTATGGATAAGAGTCGCACTGGTGGCAATTATCATTCGATGATTACCTTTTGAATGATTTCATTTCTAGTATATCAACTGCATTAATGGAATAAGTTTAAGTTGGATATTATTCTCTTGTTAAAATTAATTGTTTAGTGCATAAACATGGGTTGTTAATTTTATAAGAGAACTATTATTGAAAATACCAATATTGAACTTTGTAAGTTATTTTAATGTATAAATGCAACGTAAACCAAAAGCATGGGTTTGGTCTTTACTTTAGAATGACAAACCATGTTCATTTTCTATGAGAAAACTTAAAGGTTCGTTCTATACTTTTTACAAGTGAAAAATATATTAAAGGAATGATTGAACTATCGCAATTCAAATCAAACATATGAAATACCTAAATGGCAAGGTAAATTTCATATCTTATTAGATAAGTAGAAAACTTGTATCTTTAGCCACCAAAGGTAAATATCTTGATATGATCAAGACATATTTAAAGGTGTGATTACAAAGAAGGAAATATCACCGCATAAATGGTAAAATCAAAATCTAGAGAATCGGTTGTCTTTAGTTGTTTGTATTGACTAACTAAAAGACGTTACATACCGAAAAGATATTTTAGGTGTGCTGCTAAAAGGGAGGGAAAATTGCGTACCAATTTTTCAAGTTAATAAATCATATATGTATATATGGAAAGTCCATCATAGGTATACATATATAGAACTTAACACACTTATTTGAATATCTAAGTAATTATTACTATTTAATGTTACTCACACTAGCAATAATGTGGGGATATTCAATAAACATGGAAAGATAAAATTTTACTTAACTTCACTAGTAATGAAACACTCCAAGTGTTTTCAAAATCAGTGGGAGTCATACATTTTATACGAAATGACATACATGAAATGTTGTCAAGTTCAGTGGGAGCTACAAGCTGCTCACTTTATTTCTTGTTGGACTTGAAATAATGAATTACTTTCCAAGTGCGAAGCATCTTTATTTAGTAAGAATCGTGTAGTATCTTAGATAACTTGTTTCTTTTTAAGTTTTCGCTTCCGTTGTTGAAGTTATCTACAAGATAGTTATGCACAATTCGTTATAAATCAGGTAGAGTTCTTCTTTTACTAAGCTGGGATTTTAAGGTAGACTTAATTCTATTTGTGACGCTATCATATTGTTGATACAAACAAACTAACCGGTGTAGTATTGTTTTATGCAATAAGTAGTTTCTTACCCCAAGTGGGAGAAATCTTTATTGTGGGTATGGGACGACTTTGACAATATGATAAAGGGTTTTCTTAACTTTATAAGTAAGGAAATTATTTCCATATTAGGACTACTAAATATTTGTTCTAGGTTGCCATATTGGATATGGAATGTTAAGATAGAAAGATAAACTACATGATTATATTTTACTATATAATCAAATTATATACTAAGGTTTCACATTATGTTTTTGTGCATGGGGTTATGTAGGAGTGTTATCCCACTGTTTCTTTTGGCCCCCTACAAAATACACTAAGTACCAATAGATGTTTGTTAATATAATATCCAAGATTTATAACAAAATCTAAATTCTAATTAAGACTCTATGGGATTCATCCCATCTTATTATCCTAAAAACATTGATATATTTGGTTGTTGAAGAATTTAATCTACTACTCCAAATTTTAATAAGTGATGTATTATCAAATTTTGAATTTGATGAATAAATCATACTATGATTGGAAAGATGTTGTCCATAGGAAGATCTTTCACCTATGAATTATTTGACGAGGTTTAAAATGAGTTTCCTTGTTAGGAAGATTCATTAGGACAATGTTGTATATATTTATTGAAAGTTAAATCTTGGATGTTTTAAATCATACTTAAGAAATTGACTATGATTAAAACTTCTACATTTTCAAACAATAAATATATAAATATTTTTTAATTGTCATACTTGCTTTAAATGTTAAGAGTTGTGACAAATTGGATTACAAAACTCTTTGATGAATGATTACCTTGTGAGGACGATATATAATCATGAGAAGATTTTATGAATCCATAAATAATCTTTACATAATATAAAAAATGCTAGAATCTACATATGAATTAAAAGAACGTATTTAAATAAGCTAAGTATTGAGTTTAATTGTAAAGTCAATCACTTGTGGGATTTGATTAAGAATTACAAATAACATTGCTCATGAGTAAATCTCAAAGCCAACGTGAGTTCTTTGTTTTATTTCTCTAAAACTGAATATTTTATTGAACATGTTAGAAACAATATTTCATCTAAGAAATTGTTCTTAAGAGTGAAATAAGTCTCTTATAAATATTATAGAAAATGAAATCTGTAACCTTAGGAAATATGTTATGATTTAACATATATGGTGAATTAAGTCTAAAGAAAATATAAATAATCATTGAGTGATCTCGAATGATGTATCATACATGGTAAGACTGAATGCATGAATGAATGCCTTAAGACACACTAACGGATTGACTAAGGCATCATACTGTACATGGGATAAGTTATGTCTTTTGTACGAACACAAGTTGATTTGACAACATTGAATTCTAACTGAAAGATATTAGAAATAATGTAAGCAACATTAAAGTCTAATTGGAAAACATTAAAAGGAATATTGGAAACATTAGAATCTAATTTAAAGATATTAGTAGGAACATTCAAGTAAGTTTTGGATTAGGAATTTAATCCTACAACCAATAATGGAAATACTTTGTGATAATCCTAGTAATATCATTATGGTTAACAAACTTGGAGTTTGTTTATGTATCAAAACCATTGTTAAAGGAATGTTTAAGGTTTACAAAATAGTAGTATAGTAGTATGGTATAAATCAGTGCTTATTTTAATTGTGATGATACTCAATTCTAATTTTAGCAAGTCGTTACCATGAATGACATCGTTGTTAAACGAACATGATTCGTTTATGCATAGGTTCATTATACATTAAAGAGTTAGGATACTTTATAGTTTTGGAAACTATTGTGATAAATATTTCCAATAAGTGTATTGTACATTTCATGGAAAGTAGAGTGACAATTAATATGATATTTTATATCAAACTACATGCATATAAAGTAAGTATTCTCAAAGTTTTACAAGCTCAATAATCTAGTTTGTAAGAATCTATGCCTTATCAACAATTGGATTGTTGTGACTAAGACGATAGTATTAAAACTAGAATTATCATATAGTGATCTTAATTTGGTATTTGGATAAAGGATTTTTAAGCAATCATTTTCATTAAATACCATTATGTCCTATGTTTTCATGTTTAATTCATGGATGTAGTATGTGCATATTCATATGTATTATATACATTCTAAATATCCCTTTTCAATCATCAATATGGGATTATTGATGAACTAATACAAATATGAGAGTTGGTTGTATATATGGATCATAGGTTATTCAATATGGTTGAATAATTGGATTACCCCAAATGTGTAGATTTTCTTTATGGATCAGCGTCATTGAGAAATTACACTAATGATAAAGTATTGCTTATCCTTAGACTTGAGACGCAAGCGGATCTTTGGATGGATTGATAGCATTTATTTATTTAGAGTAAACGTTGTGTCAGTAAAATGGACAGTTATAAAACCTATTTCAGAGATGTCTATTACATGTGTGAAAGGTACTTGTAGTCAAAATGGGATTTTGTTCATCCATGAATGGAGTATGATACATATTAGGCCCCTCGTAGGGTTGATTAGATGTTTGTGTTACCGCACCCAAAGTGTAGTAAAGAAGTTTCTTTTACATTTGGTAATCTTGATTAATCGTTGAAACGAGAAACATAATCGTCAATACATGAAATGACTTTTGATCCATATTCATGGTTAACCGTATCAAAAACAAATGGGATGCAGTAAGTTATACCATAAGGCTGAGATTGGTTTGCCAGAAACCAAATTCAAGTACTTTTGGGAGCATTGATGGTGTTGCTAGACTATCTGTCAATGTTACTATTAAAATACACTATGATGGAGACTTCCGCAAACGGGAGCTATTGGAATGTTCGTAAGTCATAGATAGTATTTTATACTGTCGAGAGTACGTGGGCCTAAGGGCTCACACACTTAGACATCGAAATCATCTTTTTAATATATATGATATAATATGGCTATATTTATTGTATAATCTTAGTTTGATAAGCTGTATACTTAACGGTAATTAATTAATAAGTTAAAAGGTTTAACACTGATTAAATAAAAAAACTTAAGACTTTAAGGTAATTAATGTAATTACATAACTAGTATTATAGAAAGTCAAAAAGTCAAACCAAAGACCCCAAGGGGGTGTTTCGGTAGATAATATCAAAAGAAGGGAGATGAAGGATTTTTGTTTCTAGAATGATTAATTACTTGGAGGTTAAGTTGTAATCATTACTATAATTAGTCCAAGTCTCTAGTATATAAACACATGAATGTGATAAATTTTTTGGCACATTAAAACCAAACTTTTCTCTCCTCTCTCTCTTGGTTGGTCGACGGCAAGAAGAAACCCACATGGGTTTTTGGGATTTGATATTTGTTATGTATAAATTTAATCAAGATCTAGCAATCTAAGGTGGTTGATTGAAGTGTCGTGTGGGCTATCTTAGAGAATATCTAACTTGATCTTTGGGTTATTGGTGAATCGAAATATGGGTATACTAATTAGGGTTTCGTTTGGTTTGGTGATTCAAGGGTACTGGTCATTGTTATTAGACAAAAACTATGCTTTCTAATCTTTATGTTAATTACATTATGTGCATAGTTATATGATCCTATCTACTGTGTTTACTCATGATGCATGTATTCTAGATACGTCAAGGTTGTTAAATTCCAACAATATCGACTTTGACTGATAATATGGTGGGTCTTAGACTCATTATCTAAGGTTCAATGTTGTATTTACCGGATCTTATCTATTCCCAATAATGATCCGGATTCAGAATCGAATGAGGTATCCAACTCCATTTACGTAGCAAATAGAATGTTTCATATTAATAGCAAAGAAAGAGAACTAGAAGGAATCTTTGGTAATGGAGAATACAATTACAATCAATGAATGTCAGGTCTCTTAACATAAAGGGTGTTAAAGAGAGGACCACAAGATATCATGGATATATGGTGAACTTATTGAGCATTCTAGAAACAATGACAAGTAAGTTAAATAGATATATTGTTCAACCTATATGGAATAATTCTCCGTTTGAATTCTCTTATAAACACTCAAATGGAAAATATGGAGGAATCCTCGCGGTCTAGTCAACCATTTTTTTCACAATGATTTGCACCATTGAGGGTGAAGGTGACCTAGCTATTCTTTGTTGATCCCAAACTCAGATTTTAACCTTAGCTTGTAAAGGTGTATTAGCAAGGATGAATCCAAACTAACACTAGAGAAACTTTGTATATGAAGCACAACTAAACAAGATGCGGAATATAATGTTTAGTATAAGAAAAATGTTATTGAAATGATTGAAAGCTTTAATATATTGAAACAATATACGAACACTCTTAGTAGTGTTAGGGTTTACAACCTTAAAGCAAAGATAACAAACATAAAACCTAAGGTATCGTTTTATACACTAAGGATCCTTTGTACAAGATAACTATGAACAAAATATGGAACATATACTATAAATGAAACTAAAATGCGTCAAAATTTCTTCCAAATTTATCTTCAAAAGAGAGGCATTATCTTCATACAGTGGGAAAAGATCCCACTGTCTTCATTAACCATACCCAGTGGGAATTATAACTAGCAGAGGGAACTTGTACGAATCATCAGGGGGAAATCCAAAGTCATTTATTCCCAACAATCCTCCCCTAAACTTGTGCTCACAGATGAACATAATTTTCTTGAATAAATGCTGCTAGTGATGAGGATGCTTACAAATCATTGTTGGGGCAAAATCTGACTATGAATGAAACTAAGAAACTGATAAGGAACATGATTTCTTTCATCCACCTGTAAAGTAGTAGCAAATATTTTCTTCAAGGTTTCCTAAGTAAGAGGATAATATCTATCAAATAGCATATACACAATCAGTCCTTTCATAATCAGCTAATATACTCTTGAAGAAGTAAACAATCTCCACTCAATCATTTTAGCACCATATTGAGTCTTGAATACCATATCATTAGGATCATTCTCAAACATCCTCTACATGTTGACCCATATTTGGAAATCTCTCTCAGCTGACATCATAGTAGGAGGATTACTCCCAATGTGAGACTTTAAGACTCTCCATAAAGCCTCTAAGACGTCCCTATCAAGTGTTGAAACATCTTGTACAAATACTGAAAAGATTGTACATTTCCATCAGCTCTTGTCAACTTCCACAAACTTATCTCTTTGTAATAATAAACCTCATACTTAACAATAGGAAATTTCTGCCTAAGAGGTTTCGGAACAAAGTCTTCTGACACACCCAGCTCCATACACTTGTTCAATTCTTCATCTGTTGGTCCTACATCATCACCAACAATTTTTACCAGCTTGGCCATTCTCTTTATTCTTTTAGCTGCCCATTTCTTAATCACACCTTTTGATGAAGTTTCCATTGCACTAGCCTCTGCTTTCCTTTTAACATTCTCTCTGCACTTCTATATAAAGGAATCTCTTTCCTTTATATGTTATTTCTCCTTTGTTGAGCCTATCTGTATGAAGTCATTGGCATACTTGATCACAGGAAGAGCTTTTCTTTCAAGCTCCTCAAAAGACATACCTACAAAATGTTCTCTCTTATAACCCTTATGCCCTTTCAGCATAGTTTTATAGTACACCTTTCTTCCAGCTTCAGAATTCAAGTATTTATCCCTCTTAGCATGCATCTCCTTCATTTCTTTAACATCTCTCTGATGCTTCAGAGTCATGTGGACAAGTTCATACCTCTTTTCCAATGACTTAGTTTCCCTACATGTTTCCTAATATTCAAGGAACTCAACAATAACAGGCATACTTCTGTCAAGTTGATCTAGCATTGTCTGGATTTATTTCTCAATTTGAGCAGGATAAATTTCCTCCTCATCTTCACTCCAATTAATATTCAGGTTTAATTCAGCCTCAACCTTTCTTTCAGCCTCCTTTTTCCTCATTCTTTCTTTTTCCTTTTGCACTTGTTCCTCATGCATTTTTCTAGCTAGCTCTGCATCACTCAATTCTAAAGCTTTCAATTTTTTAGTTGTCCTAAAATTTTGCTTGGGTTGCTCAATCAAGACACTTTTCCCTTATCCTTTGGATCTACTATTAATGAACTTTCTATTGGAGTTTTTCCAATTACTATACCAGTTTTCCTTACACCAGTTTTCCTTCTTCTACTCCTTGTGAACATCATTGCTTGTAGGTGCAACTATAGTAGGTGCAGAAGAAACAATAACATAAACAGGTGGAACAACATTATTAGCAGGGGGGATTACTTACAAAAGCAGGGGGAACTTCTGTGGTTGTAGGGGAAACTGTTGTGGCAGGGGGATATGTTGTAGTATATTTTTGCATCAAGCCTAACAGAACATCAGCCACCTCATTTTTATTTGCACTGCCCTTGTCACTACCTTTCTCTACACTACCCTTCTCATAACTACCTTTGGTTCTACTTGGGCTTAGATAATTATACCATTCAACATCTTCATCTCCTTTGGAAGTATCCTCAGCCATACCATGATCCTCATCAAAGGAAAGCACCAAACTCTGTCTATACCTCCCCTCAACCTAGCAAGCCTGGTCTTCAATTGAGCAATGTCTAGGCCTTGCTGTTTGACCGCTTTGTACCAATTGTGCATTTTGATTTTGCAAGCTAGTGCACAATGCCGTCAATTCCATAAGAGTTAAAGGTTGTATACTGCCCTCAGTCCTATTCGGGGAATTAACCCTCAATAGCTCTTCATTGGGCAAGAGAGAGGACTTACCAATGGTGCCACTGTCTTGACCAACCAAAAGGATTGGTTCACTAGTGACAACCACTCCTTTTATGCCAGCCACACTTGTGGAGGCATCTCTCTTTGCAGCAGGTGAAAGTCCACCAAGTAAGGGAACCTTGGTGAACTTGGTTTTGGTTCGTTTTTCAAATGATGTGTCAACAGTGGGATGTGGTGATACAACAAGGGAATATGTTAAAATGAGTTTCTTGTGAGAGTATGGGTTAGGCTACTATGGGGTGTGTAGCATCTTTACTTTGAATGAGAGAAAGCATGGATGGGTCAAAGGCACGGATCTACCAGAATAATTTTGTGTATCAGGAAAACGTGTGGTAAACAATTTTATGGTATGTGAGGTTGTAGAAAAGTATTCAGTGTGTTTAATGTCCCTGTGCTGGCTTATATCTAACAAAATAGCCAAAAATCTTGGATACATACAAAATTTATATTTACTCTTTACATTTTTCAACATGCCATCAAAAATAATATGAGAAAAGTTTTATTTTTGCACTGCTGCCAAACACACAAGTGCAATGGCAACATTACTCCCAAATTCATTGAAAGCTATTGTTTTAGTAATGAGGCATTGTAAAATTGTGTGAATCAAAAACTTCCAATGTGGGGAAAATTATCCTTTCAAAAATTTTGATTTTTGATTTTCAGCAAGATTTTACCCCAACAAAGAAAGGTTATAAAAAATTTCAGCTTTAGGCAGAGTAATCACCCCATCTGCATCATCCAAGACCAAAGCCTCACGAAGTGATGCAAGAGTGACATACTTGGAGTGACCATCTACCTTGCTTTTAATTGTTACTTTTCCATATATTGTTGTGATCCTTGCATTAGACTAAAATTGTTGGATGTATAAAGTGTAGATACGTGGATCAATGACTAAGGCTAACTTGAAGTAACACGCTCGTAGGTAGTCCACAACCTCATGAAAGGCTTCATGTCCAACAGGTTTTGCCAGAATGAAAATCAATGTTGTGATATTCAGCAATCTTTAGAGCCATTGATAATTTTCAAAGTGTAATGATGAAAAAGTTGATATTGGAAGTGGGATGTGATCGAATTGAATTATTGAGCATGTTGGTTAAATGAACTGAGTTTATATAGAAAAATTTGAGAGATCTTATTGGACCGAGCTTGCAAATTGCTAAGAGTTTTGAAAAAAAAATCTTTACAAAACTTAAGATATTTGAAAGGAGAGAAATCAAGAAACCAAATGACGAAGTAGTCGACTTAAATATCTCTAAAAATATTAAAATATTCTTTAACCAAATTTTCACAATAGGCCCAACGGTTAGTCGAACATGGTAACAGTCATAAAGTAAACGATCAGTTAGTTAGAAAAAGCAAAAGTAGAGAATATTGTACAAGTAGGGGGAAGTTTTCAAAAACAGGGGAAACTTTCCATGGGGCATTCACTTGTCTCTAATAGGCATGAGGTTACAAGCACTATCTAAACACACACACTTGTAGGAACTCAAGAGTCCGTTGTTCACTAGATGCCCCATGGAGATAATGAAAGCACAAATTCACCTTGAACCAGGTTATCCCATTTAAACGTACATACCCAGGTCTCCAAACCGACCATCCCATATCCATGGTCAATTGTCTTGGCAACGCACCTAGTCCTTCCACTATATGCATTTTACGGCACAAGGTGTAAGACAAGATGCACATTACATTGCCTCAAGGGCTAAGGCCTCCAACAATCCATACAACAAGCCTTCACAGTCACAAATCCCTCACTCACCTATGGATATGAACTAGTATCATATATGAGCATCCTAGTTATACCCTGATTCCTAAAGGTTTGAATTAACCCTCCCCTTAAATACAGATTACTTACAGGTTATTACATCAGCATAATGATCCATTACACACAGAAGAACCCTAATCCTGCATAGTTAGTCTAAAACCAAGCAAAAGCACACAAAAATGAAAGAAAAACCCAAGCATGGGAAATTTTCAAAAACAGTGGCAATATGTACATATGGAAAAATGACTAACAGTTTTACAACAATAAATAATAGTACAATCCTGAACAAACCAAAAAATCACAAAAATCTTTATGGATTAACCATCCCAATACTTGTGACTAAGTACCAAAATTTTCCAATATCAAAAGGTTTAGTCAAAAGATCAACCATATTAAATTCTAAATCAATAGTTCCAGGAACAATTAAACCTTTTTCAAATAAGTCTCTTATAAAATGATGTCTGATTTCAATATGTTTGGTTTTAGTGTGCTGCATAGGATTTTTTTATAAAGAAAATAGTACTATTATTATCATTGAAAATCTTAGCTTTTAGGAAATTGTACCCATAATCCAACAACTAGTTTTGTATCCATAGAACTTGTCCACAACATGCAACAACTGATACATATTCACCTTCAGTTGTAGAAGTGGCTACAATTGTTTGCTTCGTACAATGCCAAGATATCAAACTCCTCCCGAAAAGCTGGCATCCACCAGATGTGGATTTCCTATCACCATTATCTCCCCCATAGTCACTTTCTGAATAAGAAACCAACTCAAAGGGGGACTCTTTAGGGTACCAAAGTCATAAAGTGGGATGACATTTGAGATACTTAAAGATCCTCTTAACTGCAAAGAGATGACACTCCTTTGGTGTTACTTTATGTATAGCACAAACACACATAAAAAACATAATGATTGGTCTTAAGGCTATTAGATACATGAGAGATCCAATCATGGATCTATAGTGCCTGACATCCACACTCTTGCCATCACCATCTTTTCCTCAAGGATGCTCTATGTCCATAGGAGTAGATACTATTTTACCATTAGAGAACTCAAACATCTTCACAATCTCAGCAACATATTTATCTTGGGAAATAAAGATCCCATCTTTCCTTTGCTGAACTTGTAACCCCAAGAAGAAAGTGAGTTCACCCATATCACTTATTTGGAACTTGTCCTACATCAATTTGGCAAACTATTTGCTAAGAAAGGAGTTTGTGGATCCAAAGATGATGTCATTTTCATAAACCTGTACTAAAAGGAAGTCTCCTTTGTGCTTCTTGATTAAGAGAGTCTGATCAATTGTACCCCTTTTGAAACCATTATCCAAGATATACTTGGACAGAGTACCATACCACGCCCTAGGAGCTTGACGAAGTCCATACATAGCTTTCTGTACTTTATAAACCTTGTGAGGATGCTCTAGATCTTCAAAACAAGGAGGTTTCATAACATAAACCTCCTACTCAATAGTGCCATAAAGGAAAACACTCTTGACATCCATTTGATACACAACAAAACCCATAAAAGAAGCATATGCCAGAAATAGCCTAATGGCTTCAATTCTAGCAACAGGGGCAAATACTTCCTCATAATCTATACCTTCTTCCTGTGTGTATCATTAGGCTACTAATCTAGCCTTATACTGAACAACAATGTCCTTGTCAACCTTTTTATTTCTAAGAACCCATTTGGCTCCTATAGGTCTCACACCTCTAAGGCAATCCACCAAAATCCATACCTCTTGAATGTCAAACTAGAGCAACTCTTCTTGCATTTCTTCTACCCATCTCTCATCTTTTAAAGCATCAAAGATCTTCTTAGGTTCCTCCTATGAAAGAAATGCAACAAACAAACAACATTGCATATTATCATGATTGAATTTCATCATTATGTTAGCAATGAAACTATGCTCATTTGCATGATATCTGGTTTGTCTAGGATGCCAGATCACCAATGATATGTGATTATGGATGATGTTTGTTGACCCTGAAGGTAGGGTTAGTATTCTTGATGAACTATGTATCCAAGTTTCCCAAATCAGGCTCAATGGGACTTTCTTGATTGGGAAAGAATTTCCCAAAAGAATTTCCCAAAGATACTACATCACCCAAGGATTGATTTTGATGGGTTGAATGTAAGTCAAAGTAGCTTGGACCTCCACTTCTGATAATTATGTGTCCACTATTGGTCATAGAGGTAAGAGGAGATGAAGAACTAGATGCGGTTCATTTGTCTGCATCAAGGTCATCATCAATTACCACACTTTCAAAAATAGGGAAAATAGTTGTGTTAGTAGGGGGATCAGAGATTCCATTACTTTTAGAAACTTTCCCACTGTTTGCAGTGACTGCATTAGCAGGTGGATCTACTGGCTTGGGAACATTCTTTGGTTGTTTCTCCAACTTAGAAGAATCATCCTTCTTTGTCTGATCCTAAACTAGATTTTCATCATGGAAACATGAAGGGAGATTCATGTACGTCAACGGAGAAGCTTCCAAAACAGTTGGTTCTGTTGTACTTGTAATGTTAACATTTTCCAAAGACACAAGTATATAATTCATAGTTTTAGACAGAGTTTCTATATCAAATAACCAATGGGGGCCTGTTTAAGGATCTACATGTTTGTCTTCCAAAAATGTTTATATGTAAGTTCTTTGTCACCAGCTTTGTCTTCTTGTTGAAAACCCTATACCCATTGCTATTCAAGGAATATCTAATAAAGTAGCCATCATCACCCTTCTCATTGAACTTCCCCAGATTATCAATTGTATTTAGTATCACTACATGACACTAAAAAGATTTGAAAAAGTCAATCAAAAGGGTTCTTCCATTGAACAACTGATAAGGTGTTTAATTGTGTGCCTTCACCACCAATGCCCTATTTTGCACATAGCAAGCAGTGCTCACTGCTTTAGCCCAAAAGATTACAGGCAACTTGGAATCTGAAAGCATTATCCTTGCTGCCTCAATGAGAGTTCTATTCTTTCTCTCTGCAACACCATTCTGCTATGGGGTTCTGGAAATGCTAAATTCCCTCTTAATTCCTTTTCCAGCACCAAAATCATCCAGCTCTTTGTTTCTGAATTCTCCACCATTGTCAGATTAATGGCCACCACCTTCGATCCTTTCTGAAACTCAATCTGTGTAACAAAGTTCTTGAGAATATTTGTTTTCTGTTTCTTAGCATTCAGAAAGAAAGTCCATCTAAATCTTGAGAAATCATCTATAACCACCAAGCAATACCATTTCTGGTTCATGCTGGCCATAGAAGTAGAACCAAATAGATCCATATGGAGCAATTCAAGGGGTTTTGTGGTGGACTGAGCAACCTTAGTTTTGCAGGATTCCCTATGTTGTTTCCTTTTCAAGCAAGCAACACAGGAGTGATCATTGTTGAAGATCTTCGAAGGTAAGCCATGTACCAATTAGCCTTTGACCAACCTGTTCATATTTTTGAAATTTATATGACCCAACCTCCTATGCCATTTGTTTCTTTCATGAACTGATGCCTTGGTCAATATACATGTTTCATTGCTTTGGAGAGTAATTCCCTTCAAATCGAATGTGTACATGTTCTTCTGACTAGGAGTTCTTAACAAAATTTGTGTATTAGGAGGCAAGTCAAACTCCTTCTCCAAGACAAGACATTCAGTTTCAGTGAGCGGAACGAAATTTTTGTTGTCACGCATTTGTGACATACTAACAAGATTTTATTTCAGTTCATCACTAAATAGACATGATCAAATGTCATTGTTTCTGTCATAATGGTTCCTTTACCAGTTATTGTTCCTTGACCATCACCAAAATATACATTATATCCTTCAAACAGGGGGGACAAAGTTTGACAAGTAAGCTTTGTGCCCCTACGCTTAACAAAATGGATTTTGGTTGCATTTCCTTTAGAGGATTTGCAGGCACTACCCCAAAGCATGCTTTACAATTTTGGTACATATGATCAAAGCTACCATAGGTGAAACATGGTTTGGTGTTTTTCACAAAATCTTGTCCTAGCTGTATAGATTTTTAATCATTTCAATTTTTGTGATTCCCTCTAGGTACATTGGACCTATGCATCTCAACATATTTCACAGTGGGTTTAACTAATTTGGGACTACTAGTTTTAGAGTTTGACTCACTACTTGTTTTAGACTTGTTTTATGAATTAGTATCACTTCCAAACAGCCCTTCTTTAGAGAAAAGAACAGGATTTTCTAATTTCCATTATTTTAAGGCTTTTTGATCTTTTATAAATCTCTAGTCACACCTGTTTTAGAAGAGTCAGTTTGCTGTTTTAGATCCTTAGGTATGTAATCATTAATATCAAAAAGAATTTCCTACCTTTTAGCAAAGCATGGAATACATGTCCAAGAAAGATCTTTTATTTGGCTGGCCCTATGAATATTGGCAGGTGGAGGGGGTATTTGTACATATTGATTCTTAATACCTACACCAGTTTTATCTCTAGGTGACTGTCCCATTTCGGTAGCCTTAGCTAGATCGTCTTTGGATTTTCAAACTTTTTCAAAGTTAAATCAGCTTTCTCTTTATTTCCTCTAAGGACCTCTAGTTCAGTGTTTAACTCCTCAACAGTGGCATCTTTCTCCCTATGTTCTCTTTCAAGTATGCCAATGTGATCTCTATACTTACTTTCTATTTGTTGATATTCTCTTATTCTAGACTCTAAGTGTTCTAAGGCATGTTTATAGTTGTCTAGATCATTTTCAATATTAATACAATCAACTTTTAAGTTGCTTATTTGGGCATTTAATGACCTAGTGTTTTTCCTACAACCATTAGTACAGAAAGAGTCATCATATACATCATAGTCAGAACTTGAAGAGGACACTGCCATCAAATAAAACTCTTTTGGGTTGTTCACCTCTTCTTCGGCTACCAAAGCTTGATTCCTTTCTACATCAACAGTCATGGAACTCAAATCCCATCCTACTCCATCAATTACATGCATAGCTACCATTGCCTTAGAGTCAGATTCCTCAACTTTGGGCTCTCTTCTGTAGTTGTTGCCCTTCTATTCCTTCTTTGGAGATCTGCACTTTCTAGTAAAGTGTCATTCTTGCCACAGTTGTAGCATTCAACCTTAGATTTGCCAAAGCCATCAACATCAAAAGGATTTATAGAAATCCTTTTCCATACTTCTTGTAGAATCTGTTGGCTCTCATGCTCAGAAGAGCCATATTCCGTTTGATGTCCATCTCCTCTGAACTCTCTTTGCTGATTTGAGTCAAATCATCATACACCACCTTGGACCCATTGGGTTCTTGAGAGGAAATGTATGCACATACAATATCAAGACTAAATGTGGCAGCCCTCTCTTCATTCCTTGACTGTTTTGAACTAGTAGCAATAGAGAGACCTTGATTATAATGAACAGGGGGAACATCCATCCTACTACTTTTGATATTCCCACTGTTGTGAGAAATCAGTGCCATGTTTGTATGTGGACCAGTTAGTCCACTTGGGTTTGTAAGAATGGTTCATGTGGCCTTCATTTTTAGGACTATGGGCTCAAACACCTTCAAGTTGTTATAGATGTATTAAGTGTACTTATCATCAATGTTGTCTCTAGTCTGCCAAATAGATTTGTAGACAAACCATTCTTGTTGAAGACTGTTTAAGAATTTTGCATTTAACTCCTCCCTAGTAACCTCAATTTCAAAGAATTCAAGTTGAGCATCCAAGTCTTGAAGTATGTTGTAGATAGCGCCAATAGTCTCATCAATAGTAGATCTGAATGAAGAGAATTGATCTCTCATCTGGCTTTTTTTCTTCTTCTTGGTAGCTTCATTACCACCAAAGGTGGTACAAATAGCTTCCTAAAGTTCTTTGGCAGTCTTGTACTTTCTAAATCTTAACTGATGACGATATGGTAAGGCTAGAAGTAATGAGCAGTGGGCTCTTACCTCATACCTTCTTTTCTGAATTTATTCTACCGTGACAGCTGCAGATTTAGACTTTTTGCCACCATCTTTTGAGCCTTCAAAAACCTCGTTTATTTTGATCTTTAGATCAATTTCAACTTCTAGTGTCTTTGTAAATTGATCACCAAACTCTATGACTTCCCATAGAGCATTGTGTTCCATTTTCAAGGTTTGCTGAATTATGAATTCCTACATTTTAAAGTTTTCTGGATCCAAAACTAGAAGCTAAGTGCATTGTTATTGGTGGATGAAGTGTCTGTAGACATGATTGGTTTGACGTGAAAAGTTTTTGTTCTTGATATGATCAAAGTTTCTCAACAAGCTCTGATACCACTTGTTGACTAACACTAGATAAACTTTGTATATGAAGCACAACTAAACAAGATGTGGAATATAATGTTTAGTATAAGAACAATGTGACTGAAATGATTAAAAGATTTAATATATTGAAACAATATACGAACACTCTTAGTAGTGTTAGGTTTAGAACCTTAAAGCAAAATGTAAAAAGCAAAGATAACAAACATAAAAGCTAAGGTATCCTTTATACACTAAGGATCCTTTGTACAAGATAACTATGAACAAAATATGGAACATATACTATAAATGAAACTGAAACGCATCAAAATCTCTTCCAAAGTTATCTTCACAGTAGGGACATTATCTTTATACAGTGGGAAAAGATCCTACTGTCTTCATTAACCATAGTAGTGGGAATTATCACCAGCAAGGGGAACTTGTACGAATCATCAAGGGGAACTCCAAATTCATTTATTCCCAAAATTCTTGGTAATTGGCGTAATTTGGATAAACCATGTCTCATGGTAGTTGTTTATGCACCACTTGATTACCATGAAAAAGACACTCTAGAATAACCTTACGAGCCTACTTGAATGTCATATAACTTCTCTATTCTTATTGGCGATTTCAATGAAGTTAGGTATGAATCAGAAAGAATGAGATATGTGTTTGATTCAAGAGGTGCTTCCCAATTCAACAACTTTATTCATTCTTCGGGTCTTTGTGATTTTGATTTAGGAGGAAAAAGATTTACTCGAATGAACAACCTCGGTTCATAGCATAGCAAAATTGATCGCTTCCTTGTATCTGCTAATGTGATTCATAAATGGCTTGACTCGTATGTCATTGCCCTCGCGAGAGAGTTTTCTAATCATACACCTCTTCTTCTAAAAAATTTAGCTTCTTATTTCGAGCCCTATCTTTTTTGACTTTACAACTTATGGTTGGCCCACTCTGACTTTACTGATTTAGTTAGAAATTATTAAGATTTCCCCTGTACCGGTCTTCATGCTTTGAGGTTTAAAGTTAAGCCCCAAATACTTAAAAATAACATCAAAAAGGTGGTGTTTAATAGTTAACCAAACTGAAAATGCCATATGTCAGGAGCTTTGAAACAAAATTGATTGCTTGGATATGAAATCCGAGTCTTCCCCACTTTCTCCTTCATAGTTGGAATCGAGAACCACGTCGATCAAGCTCTTAGCTGATTATGAACATTGAAAAGTGAAGGATTTGAAACAAAAAGCTAAGATACGTTTGGCTTGTGAAGGTGACGAAAATAATCAATTCTTTCACGGGGTTATTTATGTTAGGCGTAATCGTCCAAGAATAAACGGGTACAATAATTGGTTTACACATCCAGTAGTAATCAAGAACCACATATTGACTCCTTTAGTAACCGCTTGAAAGAAGGTAACCATTCTAGACCTATTTTCATGAGTAACCTTTTTAAATGACTTTATGTAAGTGAATAAGAGTCCCTTGATTGTCCGTTCACTTTAGAAAAATTATAGAGGCAGTGTGGGATTCTGGTAGTGCTAAGGCACCGGTTGTGGATGGCTTCATGTTTAAATTTATAAAATACATTGGGAAACTCTTAAATATGATAATATTTCTTATGTTAAGGAATTTGAGATCTCTTCCCATATTCTAAGAGGATGTAATCTTATTTCATTAAGCTTGTTCCAAAGGTGGAGGACCTTTTTGTTGTTGGTGATTAGAAGCCTATTAGACTTATTAGGAGTCAATACAAGATAATCTCCAAAATCCTTGCTAATTGTCTCTCTCTTGTTTTCTCATAGGTTGTTAGTGATGTTCAAACAACGTATATTAAAGGTCAGAAAATCATTGATGGGCCTTTCATGGTTGATGAAATTATTGCTTGGGCTTAGAAACATAAAAATGCTTCTTGTTTCTTAAATTCGATTTTGAAAAAGCTTTCGACTCCCTAAGTTGGTATTTTCTTATCTCTGTTCTTAAACAAATGGGTTTTAGCTCTAAATGGAGAAATTGGCTCGGTTCTTGTGACTTTGCTTACACATCAGTCCATCTAAATTGGTCGCTAACAAAGGAATTAAAAATTCAAAGATGGCTTAGACAAAGAGACACTCTTTTTGTTTTTCTCTTCATCTTGGCGATAGAAGCCCTTAATATTGCTTCTTGAAGCAAAAAACAACAATATTTTCCATGGCATCAAAGTGGGCAAAGACAAGATTAACATATCTCATCTTCAAGATGTAGATGATGCATTAATCATGGGATAGCGGTCTCAAACAAATGAAAAAAAACTTGTCTAGAATTCTCACTTGCTTTTATCTCTCCTATGGTCTATTAATTTCATCAAAGCAAGCTTTACAGAATTAGTGTCACAAATGAAGAGCTAAGTTCTATGGCTACAACATTTGGTTGTCTTACCTCTCAATTCCTCTGCATGTATTTAGGCCTTCCCATCAGTGAAAAAATTGTCAAGGTGTCATCATTGGAAACCACTTGTCAATAGGTTTCATAAACGTCTCTCAAAGTGGAATCCAAGTCCCTTTCTTTTGGTGGACGTCTTACTCTTATAAGATCAATTCTTGGTAGTTTGAGAGTCTACTACTTCTCTAACTTTAAGGCACCTAAGAAGGTTATCAATAAGCTTGAAAGCGTTAGAAGAAAAAAAAATTGGGGTAGTTATTCGGATAACAAAAGGTCTTATGGATTTCTTAGGATAAAATCACATCCCGTCTTGGGGATAGAGGTCTTGGAGTTACTAGCTTAAGTAGTTGCAATCAAGTTATGCTTACGAAATGGTGGTGGAGATATAAAACCGAAGACCATGCTACATAGTGTAAAGTAATATGCTTCATTTATGTCCTGAGTAGTGGTCTCCAGGATAAATCGTCTCCCAAGTGTAACTCGGGCCCAAGGTTTCACATCATGAGCATTAATGACATCTTTCTCAACTTAGGATCAACTTGCCTTCACTCTTTAAGAAGAAAATTGGTAATTGCGAGAATACAAGATTTGACAAGATAATTGGTTAGGTGGACTTCCTCTTTGCATATCGTATCCCCGTCTATGCCGCCTTGATTCTAATCCAAATTGTTATGATTGGTAAAGAACACATGTTGCTATACAATCTCCAATGCATGTGGCAAATGCTTCTGCTTTGACCCCTGGTCTTTG
The DNA here is from genome assembly GCA_025667525.1 of Glebionis coronaria. Lineage (NCBI taxonomy): Eukaryota > Viridiplantae > Streptophyta > Magnoliopsida > Asterales > Asteraceae > Glebionis > Glebionis coronaria. Next base: position 523,769,549 of record CM046875.1, read on the forward strand.
TTATAAGTGTTTTTGGAGCAAGGCCCTCCTCTTTACCCGTGAGTTAGAGGAAATCAAAGATTTTTCCAACTTAATATCAGAACTTCGGCTCTCCAATGAACAAGACTCGTGGGAATTTACAGTTGACACTTCTAGGAAATTCATAGTTAAAGGTATGAGATCTCACATCGCCTCTGCATATCAACCCTTGTTATCCTAACTGACTAGATGGAATAAGATCGTTCCATCCAACATTAACATCAATACCTGGAGGGTGATGCATTCTAGATTGCCAACTAGGTGGAACCTTGACCGAAGGGGGCGGATTTAGATTCGGTTCAATGTTCTATATGCGATGAAGACGTTGAAAAAGAAGAGCATGTTTTCGTTCATTGTAACATTGTGGTTGACATATGGAAGGATATCTTGAATTGGTGGCTGATTACAAATACTCATATTCAAAACCTTCATGATGTGATTCATTTGACGGACCATGCACCGATGGTAGCCAAGCACTCGAGATTTTTTGATATCTTTTTCCAAATTACAATCTGGTGCCTTTGGAAATTTAGGAATGAGATGACTTTCTCTGTGAAGATGCCAAGCAAAGACCTCATCTTTTGTGTCATTAAGCTCTTTTCTTACACTTGGATCTCTAGTTTTTTTTTGAACGACTGATCATTTATTAAAAGCTAGCAATGAGCTAGCAATACAAAGGAGTTTTTAACCAACCATTCCAACTACAATATAAACTACCTCTATTCTTAAGCTAAGAAAATTATTCGATTTATAAAACAAATTCAAGAACAGATTTAATCAACCAACCTCCCCTTTTATTTTTCTATAACTGCGTTAGGCTATCACTTCAAATGTGATACCTAGCTTTGTGATCGTACATACAACTCAGAAAACAAAGAAATCAAATGTATACTTGATCTTACAGGCAAGATCAATATACAAGAACAATATCGACAAGATCAAACAAGATCAACAATGGCGGAACTTTCTATGTGAGAGATGAAACAAGATGAAAACTAAAACAGAATGACGGACTAAGCGATGAAATGTGTATATATACACAATTGACTAGGGTTGACTGAACTTAAGCCCACTTGCTACATAAAGCCCCTCACGTTTGCAAAACCTGTCAAAGTAAAACCAAAACATTGCATAACAAAAAATATATAAGAAATATTTACCTTACTTACCCTTGGACTTATATCATATGTCAAATTATGATTTAATACCCCCTCTTAATTTGACTTCTGATAGAGATCAACAAGCTTCAAAAGTTCACAAAAAGAATTGTGATCTTTAATAGACAACCCTTTGGTAAACAAGTCTGCAACATTATCTTCAGATTTGATCTTAACAGTTTTGATCAAACCTGTAGATACCTTTTCCCTTAGGAAATATAAATCAATCTCAAAATGTTTAGTTCTTTCATGAAATACTGGATTGGCTGCAATTTGAATTGCAGAACTGCTATCACAACTGATAGGCACAGGTAAATTCACTTTCACCTTAAGATCATTCATAATCTTAAGTATCCACATGATTTCACAAGCAACACTATTCATAGCTCTATATTCAGCTTCAGCTGAAGATTTGGCTAGAACAGATTGTTTCTTGCTTTTCCAGGATACAAGATTATCACCCAGATAAACAGTATATCCAGTAACAGATTTTCTAGTTATCTTGCACTTAGCCCAATCAGAATCAACAAAAGCATTAAGATTCAGATTATTGTTATGCTTAAAAGATATACCAGTTCCAGGTGACCTTTTCAGGTATCTAAGAACATGAAAAGCTAATTTCAGATGAGACTTATAAGGATCATGCATAAACTGACTTAAACAATGAACAACATAAGCAATATCAGGCCTAGTTAAAGTCAGATATATCAATTTACCAACAATCTTTTGGTGACAAGTTTTGTTTTCAAGCATAGTATCAATCTCATCTTCAATAAGTTTTTTCTTTTTCTTAGATGCATCTGGAATAGGAGCTTTAGCTGGCTTACAAGCCAACATTCCATATTTAGATAGCAATTCTAAACAATATATCCTTTGAGTAAGACACAATCCTGAGTCAGTATCAAGTACTTCAATACCCAAGAAATATTTGAGTTTGCCAAGATCTTTAATTTTAAATTTTGAACTCAAATATTCTTTAAAGTCATTGATAATACTTTCATTGTTCCCTGTTATAATAATATCATCAACATAAACAAGCAGGGCAACAAAAGACTCATTCTCAGCCTTAGTAAACAAAGAAACATCACTTTTACTTTGGCAGAAACCATTTTCAGTTAACACACTTGTTAATTTTTCATTCCATTTTCTAGGTGCCTGTTTTAATCCATATAAAGATTTAGTTAACTTGCACACCTTGTTTGAGTTAGAGCCATACCCTTCAGGAAGATTCATATAAATTTCTTCATCTAAATCTCCATAAAGAAAGGCATTATTTACATCTAACTGATAAACAGGCCAATTATTGTGCACAACAACAGAAAGAAGACACCTAACAGTCACAATTTTCACAACAGGTGAAAATGTTTCTTCATAGTCTATACCCTCTTTTTGACTAAATCCTTTTGCTACAACTCTAGCTTTATATCTCTCAACATCACCACTAGATTTGTATTTTACCTTCCATAGCCATTTACATGCAACAGGCTTTCTACCTTGAGGTAGATCAACAATCACCCAAGTATTGTTTCTATTAAGACCTTCCATCTTCTCATTCATAGCCTCAACCCACCTAGGGTCTTTGGCTGCCTCATTGTAAGATTTGGGTTCATGTATTTTGTTCAAGTTCTTAGTGAACACAAAGTTATGCATAGACAAGTTATTATAGTTCACCACAATATTAATATCATATTTAACTTTCTTGTCAAGCACATAATCACTAAGTTTACTAGGCAACTTATATGGTCTACTAGACCGCCTTAGCTCAGTTTCCTCTGGACTATTAGGTTGAAAATATTGATTGAATTCTATAAACTCTTCACCCTCAGAATCATAATTTTCATCATCTAGGGCAACATTATTGTCTGTATCATTAGCATCATTATTGCCTAAGTTATACTGGTTTCCAAGACTATGACTTTTATCATTCATAGACTCTGACCCCTGAGTATCACTGGTAACAATGATAGGAGTATCAGTAGATACTTTCTCAGCTAAGACAGACTCTTTTAAAATGCTACCTCTATCTCCTAATTTTTCATCTCTCAAATCATCATGGGGATCATCAGAGTTGTTAACTGCTAAATCAAAAATATTTAAACTATTTATTCCCTGATCTTCAAAGATCAAACCATTTTTACAAACATCATTTTTAAAAGGAAACACTGTTTCATAAAACTTGACATCCCTTGAAAAAAATACTTGTTTTGACTCAATACCAAACAATTTATAACCCTTTTTAGTAAATGAATACCCAATGAACACACACTTTTCAGATCTAGCAGCAAACTTATCCACATTATTAAGTACAGTACTAAAACAAAGACACCCAAAACTTTTTAAATGAGAGATATTAGGTTCAGTTTTATAAATCATTTCATAAGGACTTTTTCCAGAGAGGACTGAGATAGGAATCCTGTTAATCAAATAAACAGCAGTAAGAATAGATTCAGGCCACATGTTCAAAGGTAATCCCCCCTGAAACATAAGGGCTCTAGCAACATTAAGTAAATGCATATGTTTTCTCTCAGCTATACCATTCTGCTGTGGAGTATACACACAAGTAGTTTGATGTATAACACCATTTTGTTTAATAAAACTTTCAAATTTATGATTAACAAACTCAGTTCCATTATCACTTCTAAAGACTTTGATAGCAACATCAAATTGATTTTTGATTAGCTTATAAAACTCAACAAGTTTATCAAAAACCTCATCTTTGCCTTTAAGCATGTATAACCACACAGCCCTGGTATAATCATCAACAATAGTAAGAAAGAATCTAAATCCATCTCTACTTTTAACCCTATAAGGACCCCAAACATCCAAATGAATAATTTCACCCAAACATTTGGTCTTATGATCACTTATAGGAAAAGGATCTCTAGTTTGCTTAGCCATGTGACACACATCACAAGGCTGAACATTACTAGCAGAATCAAGATGGATTTTATCCTTAAGAATAGCTAAGACTTGGTCTGAAGGATGACCAAGTCTGTTATGCCACACACACTTAGACAAACTACACTTAGTGATAGCACTATTAACAAACTTCCTACCTGAATCAAACAAATAAAGTCCATTCTTTTCACTACCAGTCCCCAAGAGGGACTTTTGATGAGAATCCTGAACAAAACACTTAGATTCAGTGAAGGAAACAACAAATTTACTATCTTTAGCCAACTTGTGAACAGAAATAAGACTGACCTTATAACCTGGAACAACCAACACATTTTTCAAAGTAATTTTATTTGATAGTTTAAAGTTTCCAACATGCTTAACATGTTCAATAGTACCATTAGGATGTGAAACAGATATATTCAATTTTGACACATCAATAACATCAAATAAGTGTTCAGTTGAAAAGTCATATGTTGTGATGCTCCAGAATCAAAGATCCAACCAATATAAGTACTATAAGTACTTATATTAGTATTATAGTTGAAGAATCTACAAGTGACAAAACTAATGATATGATTAGAACCAAATTTAATACCTGCAGCACAAGACTGCACTTCACCAATGTCAGGCTTAGAATTAATCAAAGCCATGAGTCTATTTATCTGATCAGCAGTAAAGGGAAGAGATTTCCCAGATCCCTGATCAACATTATTACCAAGAGAACTAGTGACATTATTAGAACCATTAGACCCTCCAGTATTCCTTTTCTTGAAACCTGGAGGGTACCCATTAAGCTCAAAACATCTATCAACAGTATGGCCATTCATATTACAATGAGTGCAAACAAACTTATTGTTATTCTTATTAGGACCTCTGTTTTCACCATTTTGACTGTTTTGAGTATTTTTATTACCATTCCAATTATTAGGTTTAGTAACAAAAGCAGTAGCAGTATTCTTATCACTCACAACATGAACCAGATTATTCTTATGAGACTCAACCCTAGATAGAGTAGCAAAATCTGATTTAACATCTGGCAAAGGGTCTGCAGTTAGTAATTGACTCCTAACAACACTGAAAGTGTCATCAAGGCCCATCAAAAACTGCATGAGTCTTATAAGAGAATTATGACTCTTCATTTGAGGAGCACCATCACATTTACATGAAGGAAGATTGACAAGTGAGTCAAACTGCCTCCAAGGACTGTTGTAATTGTGATAGTATTCAGACAAAGAAGAGCCAGATTGAGTAAGAGAACAAATCTTATAATGCAAATTATAGATAACAGATCCATCAATCTTATCACAAGTTTCTTTAAATTCATCCCACACATCTTTAGCATTTTTAGAGAAAATTTGTCCTTGATATAACTCAAAAGAGATACATCCAAGAATCCAAGATAAAACCACAGCATTACATCTATCCCATTGATCAGCCAAAACATTATCATCATTATTCTTTTCACAAGTACCATCAATAAAACCCAATTTGTTCTTAGTATGTAATGGAAGTTTAAATGCAGCAGCCCATACTTTATAATTTTCAGGACCTGTGAGTTTAACACTCACAATGGGCTGCCCATTTGTGTCAGTAGGGTGTAAAAACAAAGGGTCATTAGTATGAATAACTGTTTCACTTTCAGTTTCAGTATCACTAACAGGATCATCATCCTGGTCACCTTTCTTAGAAACAGACATAATGAAAACACAAAGATCAAGCAAAGCACAAAAACCCCTTGTACCTCCTCAACAACCAACAACCAAAACTAACTAATCCCTTCGACACCTAAACTCCTTCTAAAACAACAAATAAAAAGAGAGAGAGTGAGAGAGGTGTTACTACACGCGCAGCAACAAGCAACGAAAACCAAGAATCAATAAGATCAAGAAGATCTTATTACAACCAACAAGCACAGCGGAAAAACTACCTGAAAATGTTAGTTATAACAAATAACTAACATAAAATAACAAACGCCCAAAAATTGAAAGAAACCCTAATTTCTGGATTTTAGGGTTTCTTCAATTAAACTTACCAGAAACACAATTGAGCTTGATTAAGCACAAAAGGACCCAATTAAACACCACAGATCACCAAGAATCAGAAAACCCCCAAATTTTAAAACCCTAAAAATTTTAAAAGATAAAAATCTTGCAATTAACCACAATAAGAACACGATTAACCACAAGATTAATCAAGATTGTTAAAGAAAAACGGTTTAAAAACTCAGATATCAAGAACCAAAGGCTCTGATACCATATTCGATTTATAAAACAAATTCAAGAACATATTTAATCAACCAACCTCCCCTTTTATTTTTCTATAACTGCGTTAGGCTATCACTTCAAATGTTATACCTAGCTTTGTGATCGTACATACAACTCAGAAAACAAAGAAATCAAATGTATACTTGATCTTACAGGCAAGATCAATATACAAGAACAATATCAACAAGATCAAACAAGATCAACAATGGCGGAACTTTCTATGTGAGAGATGAAACAAGATGAAAACTAAAACAGAATGACGGACTAAGCGATGAAATGTGTATATATACACAATTGACTAGGGTTGACTGAACTTAAGCCCACTTGCTACATAAAGCCCCTCACGTTTGCAAAACCTGTCAAAGTAAAACCAAAACATTGCATAATAGAAAATATATAAGAAATATTTACCTTACTTACCCTTGGACTTATATCATATGTCAAATTATGATTTAATAAAAATGAATACATACGAATATAATAAAAGATATCACTCTTTCTAAAGGACAGGGGCAGAGCTAGTAGGGGGACTAGTGGGTGCTAACCCTTTCCTAATCAATCTATTTCACTTATTATTTATGTGTATTACAAGTAATTTTTCTACTATTTTTTACATTAAGTCTCCCTAATGTTATGACTTTTTGTCTTAAATATGGTTAGTCTCCTTTAACAAAAAATCATGGCTTCGTCCCTACTAAAGGAGTGAGAGTTAAAAAATTGATGTTGTTGAATCTCTAGTAGAAGTAAGAAATTATGTTTAAATTGGATTGAGTGGTTTAATAACTCATGTAATGCTCTTTCTTCTATTTGTATTCTTCCCTAGCGTCTTGCTATTTTTCTAATTCAAATACGGTAAAAAAAAAGACGACTACGGTCATCACAAAAAAACATACACAACAAAAAGCAATTGTAAATTCAGCCTTTTTCAAGAAGAACGCGTTTAGTGTTTGTTTTGTATGGGAGCATGGTTCCATGCATCGAAAAATGGATGATTTAGATCAAATAATTGAAAAGAAATCAAATCAGAAGGGACGAGTAGGTCACTCTCCATGTGTACATGATCGAGGATCCACACCTTTCTCATTTTTCGTTTTGCTTTACTTTAGTTTGTCTACTTGTATCAATTATTAAGGATAGACAACGAACAAACAAAGACGTTTCCTATATCTTTTTGTATTTTACGTCATTCGTGTATGTTCATTTTTTGTCTCCTTTATACGTTGTTAGGTGCAGACGTGCAGTCCTGTCTATCATTTCTGTTACTATTGTCGTTATATTGTTCACTCACGAACTTTTCGTACTAGTGTGTAATAGCGGTGTATACGGAGTATATTCAACAAAAAAAACTACACAACAAAGCTCTACTCAGCTTGTTTATTTTACGAGTTGCATGAGATTTAACTTGACAGAGTTTTAATTATATCTTCTAGCTTGGTGCAATAAACTACCTCTTACTCATGTTGTTACTAGTTTCTAACACCTCTTATTTATCATATCAATAGCGTTAAGTAATACAATATCAACCAAGACCTTATAGAAGACTAGAGAACGTGGTCCATGGTGTATAAAAGTCTAGATATATTTATATAAAAGGGATATGCTTCATTGTGATAGTTTTTTATTTATTGTGAACCTAAATTGAACATTGACGATATAATTTTCTCGAAGGCAACTTCCAGCCTCTTTCTCTTCGTCAATATTTATTTTCTCTTAGTCAAAACTTATCCAAGTCATCCATGCATGCATCATCATTGTAGCGATGTGTATGTTATTGGTGAACCTTGCATGTTAAGTTATGCGTTCAAATGGCATAAGTCAAGCTTCAAAGTCTTTTGTAGTATTATCCTGCTTAGGTATCAATCATGTGATTCATGTCTAAAGACGAAAAGTACAAGACAAATGTTTGGTGCGCGTAGGATAACCAAATATTTACTTTATGGTAAAATATCATACAACGTACTAATTAACTAAAGGTCAACGTCAACTATGTATAGAGCCATTTATAAATGAGAGATAATTTGCACACTCCTTAAATTAATTTGCACACTCAAAAGTAATGTGTGTCTTGACATATATACTCTAAAATCACTTTTAATCATGTTTATTCATGCAAGGATATAAATGTTAAAATACACTATTTTTAAGTGTGCAAATAAATTTAAAAATGTACAAATCACCTCCCATTTAAATGAAAGCATACTTGAAATCTATATATATATAATAAGAATCTATAGAAGTAGATTTTGTACATAATTTTAGAAAATGTGTTTTACAGTAATATATACTAATAGAAAAATGGGCAAATTGCATATAAAATATTCATCTTAGGTTTAAATTTAATTTAAAACATTCAAATATTTTTTTTTAATTTAAGGTATTGATTTTTTTTCTTTTTGCAATGTTAGGATAATTAACAAAATTAAAAGTTATATATTAACGACCGTTTACATTATTATTGCACCATTAGTTTTTTATATCAACAAACACTTTATAATAAACTAAAACTTCGTTTTTTACAGTTGTAGTCCGTTTTTTTTACCTTTTTTTGTCTAATTTTTATCTTTTTTGTTCGGTTTTAAATCGTTTTGGTCCATTTCTACAACGTTCATCCTTGTTTTACCGTTTTCGATCATTTTGTCCAGTCTTTACCGTTTTTCGAGCCCTTCTGACCGTGTTTGTCCGTTCTTACGGCTTTTAACTACTTTCGTCTGTTTTTTTTTAACTGTTTTCGACTTTTCCTTTACCTTAAGACCGTTTTCGTTCGCTTTTTTATTTTTTTTCGTAAAAAATAGGTAATAACGGCCAGAAACAGACGAAAACGGTAAGAACGATCGAAAGTGATATCAAAAACGCTAAACACAGTAAACACATACGAAAATGACAAAAAACTGACAAAAATTGTAAAAAATAGATGAAACGGTAAAAATTAGACGAAAATGATAGAAAATGGTCAAAAACTGTAAAAAAAATTATATTTGAGTTTGTTATAAAGTATCATTAATATAGAAGACTAACGATGTAATAATAAAGTAAACGATCGTTAATATAAAACTTTTAAATTTGTTAATTATCCCAACATTGAAACAAGAAGAAGGATTGATACATTAAATTGAGAATAAAAAAGTTGAATATATTTAATTAAATTCAGACTTAAGATAAATATCTTTTTATGTAATTTGCCCTAAAAAATCGAATATTAGTTCTCGGTTTCATGGACTATGTACGTGTTCTCTTCTGTGGTATCCTATTATTCTTTTACTAAATGTTGTAACGAGAAGTAAAAGCGATTGTTCGGCTAAAAGCGAATAAAAAGGACAGAACTACCTAAAAGCTTGAAGCAAACGAAAACAACTAAGATGCGCAGTAGTTTTGAGAAAAGGCATTTGTTTTAAAAACAAGCTAGGCTATCTTGTGTTAAAGTAAAGATAAAGAAATACGTATGTACGTGTTCTCTTTTGTGCTATAATCCTCTTATTCATATACTAACTGTGGCAATGGAAATAGTAAACCGATTGTTCGACTAAAAGCGAATAAAAAGGACATAACTACCTGGAGCTAACGAAAGAGCCTAATCAACTAGGTTAACTCAATTAATCACCAAAAGTATCTTTTAGTATATAAGTTCTCGTTAACTTAGAGGTAGCGTGTTTAAGTTTCACTGAAGATAAAATCGTATTATTACTTATAACTGTGTTAGGAAGGAGTGTGGATTATTTTAATAATATTAGGTTATTTTGGCGGGAAAAAAAGTGACATTATTTTATTCTTAGTTTTGCGCCAAATTTTTTTCTCATACGTGTAGTCATCAAAGTGTCTCACCATCCACGTGTATCTCTCATTCTCCCCAAATATTTTCTACATGTCTTCTCTATCTCATTTACAACACATCCTTCTCTCTCTAAAATCATCCACCTCCCACCAAATCTTGCAGATCTGAAATCTTTATTAGGAAAAAAAAAACCCCAATTCGAGATTCCGACTGTCTTTGTTAATATGGTTTCACCTTCTTTTTCTTTAATTGGAATTTTGATTATAGGTTTTGGACGAAGAATGCTAGAACTTTTGGACCCATGGACGCATGTCTGTGAGGTGTTTAAGGGTTTCGTTTATGTGCTTTGATTAATTGGAATGAACTTTAGGTTTCCTTATGATTAGTTATCCACTTTATGCTCTGCTGGAATTTCATTATTGAAGATGATACAAGTAAAAATATATGGGTTTTTTTTCTCATTCTTCTCTCAAAAAGTTAGACATGGTTGCACGTATGTGGTTAAGTGCTGATTTGGATTCGGTTTTTTATTTTTATCAAGGCCTTACCTTCATTTATAGCTGGATAGTATTTAAAATTTCCATCTTTATGAATCTTTTTTTGGATTGATGTGTTTTTCTAAACTTATGACAGGAGGATATAGCGGAATGCATATTCTTTAAGGATGTTTGTGGAAAGCTTATTTGGAAAGTGTAATGGTTTTTACTAGCACAAAAACACTGGGAATGATGGCAGCGGAAAAACTCAGACCAGATACATTATATGAGTATTTGGTTACAACCGTGGATACTTAGTTTCACAAAAGGGACTTGGAATTGTGTTTGGGTAATTTTATTTAGAAAGTGTTATGTTCTTACAGTTATTTTTTTACGACTAATGTCTATTTTCTTTTTTAAAAAATTACAGCAGAGGAATAAACAAAACTAAGTTTCTTGATGCCAGTTTGCGTAGGCGAGTGTAGAACTAGTCAAGACCTTTGAGACCCCTAAGCAACATACCCAACATAACCAGCTTCTCTCCAAAAGGAGGTTAGTGAGCAGGTTCATACAAGCAATCTGGGACAAAGAGCTAACAATTATGTTAGAAAATGTGCGCTGCATGTCGCAATTTGTCTATATAGTTTTGAGCCGGTAAACTTATTCATTTAGTTTGTGGTCTTTCCTGATACAATCTCATAAAAAAATTCTAATAGCAAGATAACTCATTCCAGTTATGAATCAATCAAAGTAGCATGATTCAAAGCTGAATATGTAGCCTATATTAAGGCTTTACTATAGCCAAGATTCTCACGATGCATCAGCTGTTAAAAATGCGCTTCGAATGTAAGCTTGATGAAGTCATCTGTTTTTTATTATTGTTACACACATATAATTTTATTTTGTAGGTTGTGCAAACCCTGTTCCTTTTTCCTTGAGAGTCCTAAGCTTCTCTCTTTAGTGACAAAGAATGATTAGCGGATATACCAAGTTGACTCCCTAAATAAGGTATGAATAAGGTAAATATGGAAATTCAGCTTCCGTTACCATCTATAAACTGATTGACATAATGGGTTATGTTCACCAAATCATAGAAAAATGAGTCATTTCCATCAAATTATCAGTAGTTTGCTGCTTCTTTTTAAAACTATTAATGCCAATTTGTGATGTTTAAGTTGGTGCAGAAGCAATATATCCAAGAATGAGAACTTGCATCTTCCAAGAATTGTTGAAAATACGCGGCCATTTTTAGAGGCCTTTTTTTTATCCCTTTTACCACTGTTAAGAATCTCACATGATAACTAATGTTAAAAGAATAATTACCTCATTTCTAATATGCAGTACGTATAGTTGAGACATGATCCACATTGTTTGTTTAGATGTTATTATTTGAGGTGCAGATGCATTATGCACATCGTCAGGTTAAAATTAAAGTGTCTTAAGCAACGTATCCTTTTTATGTCGTACCTGCTTGCTTTAAATAGGGTGACAAAACTATAAGTGATTTTGATGCAAAAAGTAGGAAGCAATTGAAGAATGGCGAGAATACTCTTTTGCATCTCATTACAAAGTTATAACATACCATAGTAATTCATTGATTTTACTTCGTCTTACTTGCTGCGAATCTTGGGACAACCATGTGACATTGGAGTGGTTCTCTAATAAGATTGCGAGAAAAGATGAATTAGTGTTATTTTGCCACTTATTACAATTAACTACTAGATTGATTTTTATCACTTTTCAAAAGTGTTACCAGATCCCAATTGCAAATCCATTTTCTGTGTGCCTGCAGCAGAGTTAGCTTGGCATGCGTTGAGAAGAGCATGGGTTGGTGATAGTTCCCAATCATCACATAGTAACTAACTAACTAAAGACGACCGGTTATGAGGTTTGACTTTTCATGTTTGTCATCAATTTATTTTGTCTATGGTGTGAAATCTTTTGGGCCCTCCAAGTTTATATACAAATATGCTTTTTTGTACTAGAATTTCGCCTTGAAGGATTTTAAGCGCACTTGACCCGTTTCTTATGTACTTATCCTTATTATCAAATCTGTTCATGTATAGTTAACATAAACCATTTAAGTTAAGGTATTCATACGGATGATACTTCGATCTAGATATAAAGGATAGAAACCAAATTGCTTTCACTTTTAGTCGTTGTAGCCATGACGGGTTCACGTACCCTTTCATGCAGTACCGTACTTGCCAATCTGAGCCAAAAGAATTGACTCTTAGACGACAAAACACATTTTTATGAAGCCAACGACTTTTATATAATTTGGGTCTCGGCTTAAGAAATTTGAAAATGTAGCTTTTAGTTTAAAATAATATATCAGTTGGTTAGTAGAAACAATATAGGATTTATCTGTATGCTTTTTGCTAATGAATAATACCAAACTTCCTATGTTCAATTATACTACTTTATATGAAATTTTGTTTCCTACATATGCATTTTCTCCTTAGTCACACCTCTTCGTTATATCCCTCTAGCTTTAATTTGGAGTCGCGTCTCTCATTGCATTTTATTTAAGAGAATGTTAACTGTTTAACATTGTTGTTGACATATGTGATTGGATGCACAATGGTAGTTCATTCTTAATTTACTTATGTTTGAAATTGTGAAAGTCGACTTTGATTCATGGGGTCTATTGTGGCTCTCAAGATCAGAAGACATGCATGGACTTACTTGTGGCAGAATAGAGAAAAAGGTCGAACCTGAAGTGAAGTCATTTGATTAGTTAAGATATAGTTCAGTGCCAAAACAAATGGGCAAATATGACATTTACAAATTAAAGTTGTACGCTTAATAGAATGAAATATGTAATAGTATTATTAGCCACATGAGTATCTACAACAATGGTTATGTGTTAATTAGTTCCAGAAGCAAACAATCACAGCTCGGTTAATCTTTCCACGACCTGGTGTCAAAGGAATATTTTTACTACATAGTAGCCCAGCAGACCTCATACTTTATTATATAAATAACAATAATGCATCTATAATATATGATGATTCATTTTGCGAAAAATATCAACTTCCGTAATGTACATGATGTCTTATGGTTACTAGCATGTTGTAAACTTTTATGTTTGAAGCCGGCTAAAGATTGTTAATTCTAATGAATCCCTGCTGCAACGCGTAGGTACGTATGAAAATACCAACTGCTAAAACAACACTAACGGACGAAAAAACAATCGGCCTCGCGGCGAAGCGCGGGTGTGCCTACTTGTTCATATTGTAATATAGGGTATAGATTTGTAAAAACAATTGCCTTTATAAAAAAAGTTAAAATGCACAGTAGTTTCGTTTTCCAAAAAAAAATAGATATATAAAATGTAAAAAAAAGCCAACCAACAAAGAATACAAGACACTCTACATCAACCTTGGTCCAAAAAAACACCAAAAGAGGCCAACGAAAACGTAATTAACACACTCATTAAAAGAAATTGCAAATAGCTAAGGAAAATAAAGTCAAGCCACACAACTATAAAAAACAGACAAATTGTAAAGACTTAAAAGAAGCCACACACTCTATACTACACATTCTCATTTTCAAAAAAACAAAAACAAACCCAAGAGTTAAAATCCATGTAGACTTGTAAAATAGCATATACCCAATCAACCAATCACAACCACTTATTTTTTAAAAAACCCACTTCCTACCACTATTTTAAAAATTAAATATCTCACAAACTGTAAATCGTCAAACAAAAAAAATACACCACTAGAACGAGAATTAAATCATCTTTCTATCGAGGGGCACATGTATATACTTTTGACGAACTTTTTTCGACTTTTTTTCTTAAGTCATGTCTGAGAGAATCATATATGAATCATCACGAAACATATTTGATTCGTCACGAAACATATATGATTTTCAGAAAATCATATATGATTCATATCACGAATCATATATGATTTTCTGAAAATCATATATGTTTCACGACGAATCTTATATGATTCTCTCAGACGTGACTTAAGAAAAAAAGTAGAAAAAAGTTCGTCGAAAGTATATACATGTGCCCATCGATTGATATATGATTTAATTCTCGTCGTGATGGTATGTTTTATTTTGCATAACGATAAACGGTTGTGAGATATTTAGTTTTTTTTTTAATTTGTTAGATAAAAAAGATGGGTGGCTAAGATTGGTTGATGGGGTCTATGCTAAGAGATGAGTCTACATTGAACTTTTTCCACAAACCCAAACAAGATGCAATACTCATTAATGCAACATTTCCCAAGATCCGGTAACTATCGACGCCAATCAATACGATTCCTTTTCGATCTTCTCGCAATTCACTCAAAACTATTAAATCAAATATCTTGCACAATTTTATTAAGGCTTGAGACTTTAGCCTAAAATATACAGTTATTTTTTTCTTTCTGAATGAAATAGAATCGTTTGCCATAACATCTCGACTTATTAGGAACAATAGCATCTCCAATTTAGATAGAACAAGTCCCTAATAGAAAATGTGCTAACTCCTCCAAGTTTTCACCAACTATGTATGTTTTCCCACACGCCTATGGTCATATTACACAAGACCAAGCTATATTTACAAGATTCCATTAAAGATATGGAAGAAACTGACGTTATTCTTGATAGTAAGATTAATCATGAGAATAAAGGGATTGTAATTACGTAATCTCATTATATTGAGAAAATACTCAATAAATTCAGTAGTGAAGATTGCCTCTGGTAAGTACTCCCATGGATCTGGTAGAAAAGCTTATGCCAAACACAGGTAAACCTGTGGATCAGCTCGAACACTAGAGAGTCATTGGCTCTTTGATGTATGCTATGACGAACACTCGACCTGATATTTATGCATTTGGTAGATTGAGTAGATTTACTAGTAATCCTAGTAGACAACATTAACATTCAATAACAAGAGTATTTAAGTACTTGAAATGCACTAAGGATTATGGTTTATCAATTGTTAGATATCCTTCGGTGTTAGAAGGGTATTCGAATGCTATCTGGATAAATCATGTTGAAGATTCATCTTCTACTAGTGGATGAGTGTTCTTACTTGGGGAGGTGGCATTTCATGGGCTTCCAAGAAGCAAACATGCATCACTAGTCCTACTATGGAATTTGAGTTTGTAGGATTGCCTGCTGCACGAAAGAAGTAGATCGGCTAAGAAACTTGATACATGATATTCCAATATGGTCGAAACCAATAGCACCAATTTCTGTTCATTGTAATAGTGATGCCACATTGGCTAAAGCTTATAGTCAAATATACCATGACAAGTCTAGACACTTGGGTGTTAGACATAGTATGATTAGGGAGCTAAATCACGAATGGTGTGATATCTATTGAGTTTCTTCGGTCACAACATAATCTAGCTGACCAGTTGACGAAGGCGTTAGCTAGAGACTTAGTGATTAAGTCAGTAATTGGGATGTGTTTAAAGTCATCTAGATCTACTACCTATGAGATACCTAATTCCATTCTAATACAACATTAGAAGTTGAATTCAATGTGAAAACCTCATAGTTAGAGATTAGAACGCATGTGTTTATCTTTCAAAGGTATGTTTTCACACCTGAAAGTGATGGTTAGGTTGAAGTATATCTTCTTAATGGTTCTTTTGAGAAATTGCATGTAGGAGCAAGACTAAAAGGACCACCTATATGAGCATGAATTTTTGCTGCTTCAAGAAGTTTAGACTTGGCTTTCTATATGTTCATTAATGGATAGGGACACATGGCTTGTAATAGTGTCAAGACCGAACCATAGAATGTTGTAGAAACGTATGTGTATGGTATCTTCTGGTATTCACATGAGTTGACGGGTTCAATCATTACGACATCTCAATTCTCGAATATTTGAAATGTGTATTATAATAAGATGAAAATTCAATCGCAAGACATTTTCATTTATGCATTTATTTATTTTGTTATGTTTGTTTTATGTGTATATATTCTTATATATATTAGTAAATCAAGGATTACATTAAAATGAGAGGGGGGATTTGTTGGTGATTTTATTGTCATCAAATATTTAGTTAATCATAATTTACTAGAGATCAATGAAATTTCATATTCGGCTCGGAAACGAGTTAGGGAAAGTGCGGAGTGAACACTCGTTGAGATAATATTTTTTCACCCACGACAAAGTTGCAAGGGTCAAGGGGCATGCGCCCCTTTGCGGGGTCAAGGGGCAACGCCCCTTGCTGGGGTCCCGCTGTCAGGTCAGCGGGCGAGGGTCGAGGGCCGAGGGTCGAGGGGAGGGGGCGCCTCTCGTTGTGGTCTGGGGGTAACGACCCCAACAGTGTTCGGGGCAGCGCCCCGACCCAAACGATATTTGGTACTTCAAATATATGTTTTTCCCCACCAAAACCCAACAGACATGACTTTTGGTGAACAATTGTGACCTTTTGGAATAACTGTCTATTTAACTATTGGTAACTGTCATATCTATCTGTTTTATACACAAATACATTGATCTCATTTTACATAATGAAAATACACGATTCTTCTTTGTTCTTGCTTTGATCTTCTATTGTACTTAGAATCAAAATGTTTCTGCTTGAATTATTCTGATAGAATTTCGTATAGCCCATGTATCAATAAAGTTAAAATACTTTATACGAAAAATAAAATCAACATGATTTAAGTCAAATATACAAGAATCATCATACACACTAACCTTAATTTTCCTACAACATAGTGTATAAAAGTCTAGATATATGTATATAAAAGGGATATACTTCCATTGTGACAATTTTTGATTTATTGTGAACCTAAATTGAACACTGACGATATAATTTTCTTGAAGGCAACTTCCAACCTCTTTCTCTTTGTCAATATTTAGTATCTCTTCGTCAAAAAGTTATCCAGGTCATCCATGCATCATCATTTGTATCGATGTGTATGTCATTGGTGAACCTTGCATGTTAAGTTATGCGTTCAAATGGCACAAGTCAAACTTCAAATTCTTTGGTAACATTATCCTGCCTAGATATCAATCATGTCTAAAGGCGAAAAGTATTAGATAGATGTTTGGTGAACCTAATATTTACTTTAGGGTAATATATTATAATTAACTAATGGTCAACGTCAATTATATATTTAGAGGGACGTAAATTAATTAAGGAAAATCACAAAAATATCCAAATTTTCAAACTTTTTTTTATAAAATACCCATTTTTTTATCAAAAAGTCAAAATACCAAAAAAAAATCGCAAAAATGAACAATCTTGTAAAATAGATAAAAAATCAAAAATTTTAGATATTTTGAAGAAATATCTATAATTTTCGATTTTTTTTTGAAAAAATCTAAAATTCTTGATATTTTCAAAAAATTCGAAAATTTTAGATATTATGCAGAAAAATAAAAAATTTTAGATATTTTTTCAAAATATTTAAAATTTTTGATATTTTCAGAAATTAAAAATTTTTAGCATACAAAAAGAAAAACTTTATCAAAGATAAGATAATATTACATTCACTTATAAATATTAGTTAGACTTAGCATACAACCTCACATGTATACTCTCTACCATAACAATTAACAAAGTGTCTCATCATTTTACAAAACGTTCTCATCGGTACAACAACAAAGAATTCGTAGCTTTCCAACATAATGTTAGTGGTTTTTCATCACAACCAAATATAAACCGTCAAGAGATAAATGTGCGTGATTAACTAATAGTCAACCGAAAGTCAAGCACACCATTTTATCAATATACTTTTACAATTGAGTATAACAAATATTAAGAACACAGAAAAATAAAGGTGTCAAAGGAGTATGGAAATTTTAGTTTAGTTCTCTTTGTTTTCAAACCAAAAATTGAATATTAAAAAAAACTTTTTGTATAAATGTGAAGTTGTATGTTAAGTTTAACTGATATTTATAAATGAATATAGAGTCCGGTTATTTAAGATACCTTGTATCCTTTGGATACAAGGGGACAAATCTGGACCGTCCATCTCATCTCATCCAACAACTCATATTAAAAACAAAAAAAAAAGCGGAGGGGTAGTTTCGTCATTTTACCCCTCCCACTAACACCACCTACCACTCTCACAAATCTGGGATCGATTTCTTCTTCTTCTTCTCTTTAAAACACACATAAACACACACACACACACACACACACACACACACACATATTTACATCTTAATTTATCAACACAAACATCAAATCCATCGATCATCACCATCACAAATCGATCATCCTCTTCATAAATAAGGTAAAGTTCATTCGATCTGTTTCGATTCATCTTTTTTAGCTTATTCGATCTGAATAAGCTTATAACTCATCTTATTTTTTATAGCTTATTTGATAAGTTACATGAATTTAACATGTCAAATGATAAGGTAACTTGATGCTTAATGTGAATAAGCTTATTGATAATCATCACCTTTATTATGATGAATTATAAGCTAACTTATTAGCTTATTTTCATGAATTATAAGGTTTTTTAGCTTAATCTCGCTGAACATATTTAGTGTAACCTGTTTGTGAAGTATCATATATGATATACTATATCATATATGATATAAGCTAAAATATCATATATGATGAGATATATCATATATGATAATGTGGTTGAAAATTGAGTTAACTCTTTTTTTAATGGATTAATCTGGCTGAACATATTTAGTATGACTTGCTAATGAAGTATCATATATGATATGCTATATCATATATGATATAAGCTAAATATCATATATGATCAAATATATCATATATGATTATGTGCTTGAAAATTGAATTAAATCTTCTTTTTTGTGTAGAGAAGGTTGTTTACAAGGCGTGTTGAACATTACAAGCATCCAAAAGGCCAAGAAGCTTAATGAATAAGCTCGTGAATTTTTCTTTTACGTTTATTGTTTGTTTTTTCTTGTAATCTCCTAATGGAGTTTTGAAGTATATGGACGATTTTGTAATCAATTGGTATCTCGTACAACATCTTGTTAATATGATTTAACTTTCTTGGTATTATGTCATGGTGGTTTTTATAAATTAAGTCATACGGAGTATATGATCATGCACTATCATATATGACACTCAAGAAAAACTTGGATTTATTAAATAAAGAATCTGATGAATTCATGATTACAACAAAGAGTATGCACAATTAATAATCAAACACTTGTTCATAACATAAAAATGTACTTTTGAACAGAATCATATATGATAATTCAAACCGAACGTAACCTAATGTAAAATCATATATGATATACCTCTGATATCATATATGATAACAATTTATACAAAATCAAAAAAATGGAAAAAAAACAGATTATCAGATGATGAATTCATGAACAACGCCTACTCCGTCTTGATCCTTAAAACATATCCATGCACATCCTCTTGTTATAATCAACATCCCTCTCTGCTTTGCTCCAAAGCTGCCAATCGCACCATCTCTGTCTGACTGCATTTATAAAAGATAAAAAGAACATATTATGCAACATTTTAACACCAAAATAAATTACTCATATATATGATAGAAGACAAGTTTCAAGAGTTTATATTGATTTTCTAAAAAATACTCATACAGAATCTGTTTTTTCCTATGGTTTATTTGATATATCATATATGATAGTTATATCATATATGATATATCATCAGTTATCATATATGATATATCTATCATATATGAAAAGTGGTGATATATCATATATGATATATATATATCATACATGATATATCAAGCTTATTGCAGCCTACATCAGCAAACTTAATCCAACTTACATAAAATACCTTACGATTTGTCAACCTAAGCTAATAAGCTAGCTTATTCATAACTCTCGTGTAATTTGTAAGCTTATTCACATAACTCCTATCTAATTCTCAAGATTATTTATAACTCTCATCTAGTTAAAAATCTTATTCAAACAAATAAGCTTATTCACATAAATCACCTAATTAAAAGCTAATTAGAATAAATTGATCAAAATAAGAACTATCAATCGGCATATTTCGTTCAACAAAGCTAATGAAAATAAACTAATAAGCTTATTCAAAATCAAATAAGCTAAAAAAAATAAGCATAGATTATAAGAATACAAACCTGATATGAATTCATGTTAAGTTCGATCTAATTAATCGATTGTGATGGATTCATGATGATGTTGTGATTGTTCGCTTCAAATTTTAGAGAGAGAAAGTAGATCGGGGTAGAGAGAGAAGTGAAAGAACGGGTGTGTGTTTTTATGAGAAAGAAAGGAGAAAGTTGTGTAAATTGGGGATTTAATCTCAGCCCTTGAATAAGATGGAGATGGATGGTGGGGATGAGTCCCCTTGTATCCTAGAAAAACTTTGGTATCCAAAAGAACTTAAATCATGAATATAATACTATCTTATTCTTTATAAAGTTTTTCTTTTTGTATGCTAAAATTTTCGATTTCTGAAAAATATCAAAAAGTTTAGATATTTTGAAAAAATATCAAATTTTTTTTATTTTTCTGCATAATATCTAAATTTTCGATTTTTTAAAAATATCCAAAATTTTAGATATTTTCAAGAAAAATCTAAAATTATAGATATTTCTTCAAAATATCTAAAATTTTTGATTTTTTTATCTATTTCGCAAGATTGTTCATTTTTGTGATTTTTTTGGGCATTTTAGCTTTTTGATGAAAAAATAGGTATTTTGTGAAAAAAGTTTGAAAAATTGGATATTTTTATGATTTTCCCTATTAATTATCTTATTGATGACGTGTTCTCTTCTGTGCTATAATCCTCTTATTCTTATACTAAATGTTATAACTAAAATAGTAAAAAGCCATTGTTCGGCTAAAAGCGAATAAAAAGGACATAACTACTTGAAGTTAACCAAAACAAGGTAAGATGTGCAGTAGTTTGACAAATAGCCATTTGTTTTAAAAACAAGCTAGGCTATCTTGTGTTAAAGTAAAGATAAAGAAATACGTATGTACGTGTTCTCTTATGTGCTATGTATAATCCTCTTATTAATATATTAACTGTAGTAATGGAAATAGTAAAATCCATTGTTCGACTAAAAGCGAATAAAAAGGGCATAACCACTTGAAGCTAACGAAATCAAACCTAATCAACTCAGTTAGCTCAATTGGTCATACATAAATACATTACCAACCTAAAAATTGTGCATTCAAGTCTCACTGAATGTAAAATCTAATTTATATTGTGATATAGGTTTAAAAAAACAATTGACGTACTAAAACAAAGTTAAAATGCGTAGTAGTTTTTTTTAATAAAAGAATATGTATATATAAAAGCTAAAAAAGGGCCAGCCAACAAATATTACAAAACACTCAACATCAACCTTGCCAACGAAAATATGATTAGCCCAACACTCGTAAAGAAGAAATTGCAAATAGCTATGAAAAATAACATCAAACCACACAACTATCCAAATCAATACCTCATTTATCAAGCTCATCTCGAATCGAAAGTCTCTATTTCAAAACTTTCCACACAAATACATTTGCCTTTTTTAGGACAAGTTTGTTCCATATTGTGTCTTGTCTTGAAATCTCTAGTTGCAAAGTTCCCTCTTAT
The DNA here is from genome assembly GCA_025667525.1 of Glebionis coronaria. Classification (NCBI taxonomy): domain Eukaryota; kingdom Viridiplantae; phylum Streptophyta; class Magnoliopsida; order Asterales; family Asteraceae; genus Glebionis; species Glebionis coronaria. Next base: position 523,791,644 of record CM046875.1, read on the forward strand.
ACCATCTTTGTCAAATATATAATCGTGAAGCCTCCATCTTTATTAAGATTCCACCGCCATTGGTCTCTGCAATCATTATACAATATAACATTTTGTAAAAGACATGTTAGCCCTTCCATTTCTCCACTTACTCTCCTTGTAGGTCCTTGATCAACAACTGAAACCACCGTGAAACCCTCTCGTCCCATCTTCCTTCCTCTACCACCCTACCCTCAGATGTATCATCAAGATGAAACAACCTAAAAAACCTATCACACAATCCAGATCCACCAATTCACATGTCTAGACAAAAGAAGACATCACGACCATTCCCCCACCTAAGAAATATAAGACGATGTAAAATCGATCCCCGCTCGATCAATTTCCTTACCCACTTTGATGATATCTCGTCATTCTCCACCGCCACTAAACTCCGTATCTACGTCACCATGATTCAACCCTCCATTTCCCCCATAAATGCTCTTTAAAACCATAACCCAAAAGCTATCGCATTTTCTCTGAAAACCATAACCACCACTTACCCGATATAACCTAATTTCTTTGCCTTGAACAACCTGCTATTTTACCCACCCTACCCATGAGCAACTAGCAATGATCCCATTTAACCCAAGCTATTTTTTTGCTCTCACCCACCCCTACCTAAAAGAAATCATTACGAATTCTCTCAAGGTTTTTTATCACACGAAGGCACACTAAACATAGAAAAATAATACAACGAAAAACTACCAAGAACCAAATTAACTAATGTTAACAATCCTCAGAATGACATTGATTTAGCCTTCCAATCGGCAAGTCGATTTTTAAACTACTCTACCATGGGCCTACACACTTGCTACCGCACATACGCTCCTCAATCGGAAGACCTAAATATGTAAATGGAAATTATCCCGTATTACATCTTATTCATCTCGCCATCTCTTCTCTATCACAAGAGTTTACATGTAACACCCCACTTGGATAAATGGACTGTTACGTGTATTTATGGCGTGTCATCAAAGTATGCAAGGCAATGTATTAAACATTAACTGACCATAACGGAAATACCGGAATCAAACATCGGTATTCCAAACATAAGCTCAAAACAAAGATTAAGTACTGAAAGGAAAGGACGAAACAATGTCCAAACAACCAAAGTAATGTATGTGTGCGTAAAGTAAAGGAGTCTGGATAGCTCCCATCCAATGCACGTACTCTCTTATAAGTCCTAAGATCGTCCCTGTGTACCTGCCGTATGGAAACATGAAAGGAAACTACGGCTGAGCATAACGCTCAGTGAATGGATATGAAGCATGATAATAATATACGGGAATAGAACTGATAACAAATACTGAACTATAACTACTACGACAATTTGGAGCAAAATGTGTAAAATCTGATGTGTCTGATTTATAAATACTAAAACTGGTTTACTAACTGTTAAATCTGAAAACATGCATTTACTGTATTTTAATTGCCTAGAGCTTATATAGGTCATGTGCTGTAACAACTGTGCATTAATAACTGGAGCGGTGACCTCGTCATGCTGTAGAGGGGTGACCTCGAAATAATGTGCTGGGTGAACGGATCAGCTCCAATGTGAAGGATGTAGAGCACACACCACATTCACATGATAATTGTAAACTGATAAGCCTAGGATGCATCCACACGCCCCACTAATAATACTGATAAAATAGCCAAGCTGAGCTGAGTGGAACGCTGCGGGATATCACTCTCCCGCAGGTGAGTCGTGACACCGGTGCCTCAAGTGTCATGGTTACGGTACCTCTGTATCTAGTACTACTAACTGGTCATGCTTGTATATAAGGCTCGGGCAATATTTTAGTTATTAAAATAATTTCAGATTATTTATAACATGTACCTGGGAAAAAATTTGGCTGTCGACGGGAAATCCTAATCATACATAGAAAGGGAGTCCTTACTGAAAGGACGGAAAATCCGTACCTCGTGTCCAGTAATGGACCGAGATCAACTGACAGGAAGTCTACTCTGATTTCACGCGAGCTACATGCATAAATAACGCGAATAAGTTAGGTGATATTCGTTTATTTTATTTATCTCAGTTGTACTTAGTTAATTTAATTATTCCGTATTACTGTTAATATAGAAACTAATATGTCTGAATGTTCTAATATTTCTGATTAACGTATTCTTGTTCTATTATCAATTACGGTATAACACGTATTCCGACGTTATAATATTTCTATATTTAGTAACTTGTTAATAATAGAAAGTTTCTTAAATTAGGACGTTTCCCAAAATGAATAAAATTATTAAATAAATTATACCCTTTTTAAATCTTATAAAAACTATTTTAATTTAACATTTTAATCATACAATTTATACATTTATAAAATTAAGTGCTAAAAAGGTATAATTTAAAAATATCCACTTTTATAATTTAACTATATCCCGAGCCTACCGAGATACCCGTTCTCGGTCGCACTAAAACAATGCAATAAAAAACATAAAATCTACCTATATGAATTAGTGACAGAAAAACTGTCACTAAAAAGTGTAACAAAAAGCTGAGTATTTAAAAACTATTATTATATGAATCTGCGACCGAAATTAGCGTCGCTAATCTATCGCTAATTTCAGCACTAACACTTTTATTTTTCTGTTTAAAATGTTCCCACTGCTCTTTATACCTTTCCCACTGTTTCTTTACAATTACCCACCGATTTCACAGTACCAAACACCCCTTTAACAGTTTCACAGCCGAGTGGTTTTTATGAAGCTTTTGGGTCGAATGCACGGCCCTAGCCGCCCATGTGTGGGTCACGGCTGGGCAAGGTTGAGACCACCGAGACCTTAGGGTCTCGGTTTCATTAAACCAAACACCCCCCCCCCCCCCCCCCCCGTTTCATAGTCTAAACAAACACCCCCTTTTGTGGTTTTCTGACCCTCGGTCGACCCACAACAAACACCACCGAGACTCTTTGAGTCTCGATTGGATCAAACCCCACACCACGAGACTCTTTGTCTTGGTTTATGTGCAGCCCCAAACCGAACCCCTTTTTTTGTAAATAAACATATTATTCGTGATTATAATGCAACATCCTTTTTCCTTTTAGATTAAACAAGGATTCGTATATACTGAAACTTAAAAGAAAGACGATTGATTTACCTTTGTATGATTTGTAACGAGATAAGAACACACCCAGATTTCTTGGAAAAAAAATAAACCCGAACTCTCTTTTTCTTCTCTATGGCCGGCGACACAAAGGTTTCCAAAACCCTAGTTTTTTTTTGTTTCTGATTATGGAGGAAGGGAAACTTCCTTGTTTATTTTTATGTACTAACATGGGCTTAAACGCAAAATCCTTTTCTTTTTTTAAAAACAATCGGCCTTTTTCTTTTTTTTTATAAAGTTTCCCTTTTTTTTAATTCTTTCTTTCTTATTTTTTTTCTTTGGCCGGATTTTATAAGACTCATATAGTCTTCATCATATTTTTTAATCTTATACGAACGTTCCCGAAACCGCATATTTAATATTCTAAAATTAAATAAGGGTTTTACAGTTCTTCCCCTCTAAAAAGAATAATTCGTCCCCGAATTAAAGATACGACCATACTGGGTTTTACAATTCTCCCTCTCTAAAAAAATAATTCGTCCTCGAATTTAGGTTACTTTTAAACTGAGGAATTTTATCTAAACTGAACGACACATGGACTGAAAGAACGTGAAATCTGAAACATATATGCTGAAAGACGTGTAACTGAAAGACATACCCGAATCAAAACTATAAATGAGGATAAGAAGTCCGTATAGACTCCTCCGTTTCTCAAGTGGCTTCCCGCTCGGTATGGTTCCTCCACAGGATCTTGACGAAAGGAATGGTCTTCCTTCTCATAACTCGATCCTGGCGATCTAAAACTGCTTCGGGTTCCTCAATATAAGATAGGTCCTCCCGAATCTGATCGAGTGGATAATTCACTTTGCGAAGCTCGTGATAGTTGTACCCTCTGAGTAGTGATACATGGAACACGTTATGAACGTGTGAAAGTTGAGGCTGTAGCGCCAACCGATATGATACTTTACCGACACGTTCAAGGATTCCGAACGGTCCGATGTAGCGAGGGCTGAGCTTGCCTTTGTGGCCAAAACGTCTGACGCCGCGTGCGGGTGATACTTTGAGGAACACACGGTCCCCAGTCTGAAATGATAGGTCTCTGCGATGCTTGTCAGCGTAACTCTTCTGGCGAGTACGCACTTCTTGCAGCTTTGCCCTTGCAATGGTGATCTTTTCATTGGTCAGTTCTATTAATTTCGGTCCCTCAATCAAACGTTCTCCAACCTGATCCCAACAAATAGGGCACGACATTTTCTGCCGTATAGCATCTCGAAGGGAGCACGCTTGATACTGGCATGCCAACTGTTGTTGTAGGCAAACTCGACCGAGCAAATATAGTCATCCCAGTGTCCTGTCCATTCCAATGCACAGGCGCGTGGCATGTACTCCAAAGTCTGGATGGTACACTCTGACTGACCATCCGTCTGCGGGTGGAAAGTTGTGCTGAGCTTGAGCTTGGTTCCCCAAGCTTTATTCAAACCTCCCCAGAAGTGAGAAGTGAAACGTGGATCCCTGTCTGATATAATTTCATAAGGTGTACCGTGTAATCGCACAATCTCCTTGGTGAATAGATCTGCTAATTTACTGACTGCGAAATCTTTAGGGATAGGAATGAAATGTGCTGACTTGGTCAAGCGATCGACAATAACCTAGATTGCATCATGTCTCCGCTGAGTCTGTGGTAATCCGGTAACAAAATCCATAGAGATCTTGTCCCATTTCCACATTGGAATATCTAATGGCTGGAGAAGACCGTTGGTACGCTGATGTTCTATCTTAACCTGCTGGTAGGTTAGACATTTATAAACAAAGGTGGCGACATCCTGTTTCATGCCGCTCCACCAGAAATGCTGCTGAAGATCGTGGTACATCTTAGTAGAACCTGGATGGATAGAGAACGGAGAGCTGCGAGCCTCTGTTATTAAGGCTTCTCTGAGAGCAGGGTCTTCTGGAACGTAGAGTTTGGTACCCTGCCATACGATACCATCGTCATCGATACGAAATTCAGTCTGCTGGTCAATGTTCTGGACAATCGCCCAGATTTCACCATCATCCTTTTATACGGCTTTAATCCTAGAGATTAAATCCGGTTCTACCCTCAAACTAGCCCAGTAACCCCTCTGTCCGCGTACTAAGAGCTCAATATCATACCGCTCTAAGTCCTGAATAATTTCCTCCTGAACCTTGATGTCATTTATCATTCCTGACTTTCTGTTAAGGGCATCTGCTAACACATTTGCTTTACCTGGGTGATACTGAATATTAGTGTCATAGTCTTTCAGCAGTTCCAACCATCGCCTCTGTCTCATGTTCAGCTCTCGTTGTGTAAATATGTACTTGAGGCTTTTGTGGTTGGTAAAGATATCACACGACTCACCATATAAATAATGCCTCCAGATTTTGAGGGCGAAAACGACTGCTGCGAGCTCCAGGTCATGCGTAGAATAATTTTTCTCATACGGCTTTAGCTGACGCGAAGCATAGGCAATGACTTTCCCATGCTGCATAAGTACACAGCCTAAACCCTTTCCTGAAGCGTCACTGTAAATTTGTTAACCACCTGTACCAGATGGGAGAGTAAGTATCGGCGCTAAAATTAAACGATGCTTGAGTTCCTCGGAACTCTTTTCTCTCTCGCCAGTCCATATAAACTTTTACCCTTGATAGGTGTGAAAACACCCATCCTTTTACCACTTAAATCGGGCTAAAACGAGACCAAAACACGTATTTAATATCATTTGTTTGGAATTATGCGTGGTTTTTGTGTTTATTGTGTTTTCAGAGTCGACCGGATGAATATTAAAGAAAACATGGGATTGCACGGGTTTTATCAAGGAAAAAGACTCAAGACGAAGTCTATTGTCCAAGAGATGCAAAAGATTTGAAGTCATTGTGCCTATTTGAAGATTTATCGAAGAATAGAGCCAAAAATGGAAGATTCATATATGTCGAAGAACTCGAGTCTATTAAATAAAATATTATAGGACGAGTTGGAATTATTCACCAACACTTCTCAAATCCAAGACGGAAACGTTTATTTAAAAGACGCGTGAAGACTTAAGAAGAAAGAAGAAAAAGAAGCCCGAATCAAAGCCCAATCAAGAGCCCATCAACACCATACACACGCCTATATAAAGCCTTCACCTCACAAAATTTCACACACTTAGTTTTAGCTAGTCTTTAGTTTTTTTTCATTTTTTCTCTAGTTTCTAGAGAGAGAAAGTTCCATACTTTCTCTCACTAAACTTTTCCTTTGTTTTTCATCTTTTAATTCAAGCTCTCTTGTACTTTTGATTTCATTAATCTTAATCAAGTTTATGCTTTTAAGTTCTTCAAGTTTTTCTTACTTTTCTTGATTTGTCAAATTCCTTGATCCGATTGTTGAATTCCATACGATTTGGATTTTGGATGTGTTCGTGAATAGAGTTTGATCTTTCTAGTCTTTTTAAGCTCTACGTGAATAAGCCATAAGCTCTCCATGCTTATCGGCTTATTGCTTGTTCAAGCTTATTGATTTCGGATTTCTTATAAGATTTAATCATTCAAAAGTTTTGTTTATTAAGTTTTTAAAGTTTCTTGTTTTCAAAAGCTATCAAATTTAATCTCTTTGAAGTGTTAAAGTTACGGATCACTTGGCTTATTGTGCATGCTTATTGAGATTTTAAGTTGCCACCATTTTCGGAACACACTTGCTTCCATCGCAAAAGTAGGGTTTTAACACATTCCGATAGCTTCTTTGGTCTTGGTATCGCAATAACCCAAAAAGGGTTTCACTTTGCGATAGTTTGTAAGTACCCCCTATTCCGATCTGGGATTGCGATCGCATATTGCGATCGCACATTCCGACGGGGTTTAGGTCCATTTTCTAGTCGAAACTCTGGCTAATTTTTGTCTTCAATATTCCGATCTGGCACATTCCGATAGGCAGTCATTGCGACAGCTTGTTCTTGAACATTCCGATAGAACCAAACATGGACATTCCGATGGACCATTTTTGTACATTCCGATGCTTTTGACTTTTAGGTATTCCGATAGTAATTATTTTCAACATTCCGATAGAACAAGTTTTTAAGCATTTATTCAATTAAGTTTTCAAAGTAATTTTCTAAGCTTTCCTTTACATTTTCAAGCACTCAATTTTAACTCGTCAATTTAGTTAATCTTCCAAAGTTTTAAGTTACTCAACGTCATTTTCATTTAAGTGTTATTAGTTTAAAAATAGATAAACAAACCAACTCCTTTTTAGTAACCAAGAACAAATCATTCCACTTAAGGCCGAGATCAATTCGAGAGGATATCGAGACATAATCTGAACCCATAGTAAATCATTGTATCAAATGGCGCCGCTGCCGGCTCTTCTCGTTAAGATCAAAAGTTTTTTGTGAGAAATTGGATTTTGGGATCCGTTCCCCGTGAACGTTACTTTTTCAAGAAAATCTTCAAAAACAACTAAAAAATATAAAATTTTCAAAAATCCTAAAAAGTAACAAAACATAAAAACCAAAAATATTTTTGCCTTGTTTCTCTTTGTTCGTTCTTTTGCAGGTGTATGCGCACTCGATCCACGTCTTATCAAGAGCCCGAGCCTCTCGATAACTTAGACATGGCTGGTGTCCAAAACAACAATAACATACCACCTCCGAACAACAATAATAATAACAACAACCCGCCTTTCAACAACATGAATAACAACAACAATGAGCCACTTCCGGATAATCGGCCAATGATTGAATTGCTGCAAGCTCATGTCGATGGCAACACGGATCCAATTGTTATACCACCAATTGCCGCCAACAATTTCGAGCTCAAGTCAGGCTTTATCCAGATGGTCTCAGCTCAGCCATTCTTGGGACGAACCATTGATGACCCACATGACCATATCAAGAGATTTCTACAACTCACCAACACGGTCAAATTCAATGGAGTTCCACAGGAGGTTATAAGGTTACAACTTTTTCCCTTTTCTTTAGAGGGACAAGCCCGGCATTGGCTTGCTAAAGAACCGCCACAGAGTATTCTCTCGTGGACGGATTTGGAAACAAAGTTTATCAACTACTTTTTTCCACCCTCTCGTACTACCGCTTTGCGGAATGAGATTATAACCTTTGAACAAAAGTACGATGAGTCATTCAGTGAATCTTGGGATCGCTTTAAAGATCTTTTAAGAAAATGCCCACAACATGGTTTTACCAAAGTTCATCAAATAAATACTTTTTACAATGGTTTAAGCATGAATGACCAAGATTCACTGAATAGTGCCTCGGGGGGTAATTTATTGGCTAAGACTTCCAATGCTGCTTGGGATATCATTGAGAACAAATCTCGTGTGCAAACCAAGAGTGTTAGGACCAATGTTGCTAGTGCTAGCACTAATGACAGCGACAAGCGATTAGACAAAATCACCACGCTTCTTGAATCGCTTGTCACCCACACCGTCAGCAACAACAACAGCAACAACGGCAAAAACGCTCAAGTGAACGCTGTCAGCCAACCTTGTGAGATATGCGGTGGTCCTCACTCTTACACAACTTGTACCGCCACCCAAGATTACCCTGCTGAGAATGTTAATGCAGCATATGGCACCTATACTCAACCTGCTTATCAAGCAAAACCTCAAGGTGACCGCAACCTGCTTAGCTACCGTTCTAACAACTATCTCTCACCACCTGGTTTTAATCCTAACAACCAAAACCAACAACAAAACCTCAACCGCCCTCCTCAACAACAACAAACTCGTACACCATACATCCCTCCTCATAAGCAGCAACAACCACAACACCGAAACACCCAAGTTTACCAGCAACCTGCTTATCAACCACCCGCATACACTGCTCCTTCAAACCAAACCCCCGCATCACATCAAGACATTGGAACCTACATGAGGACTAACGATGTGATCGTGGATAATCTCCAACAGGAAGTGCGCAACTTGAAAGCAGATCTGATGAAACAAGGGAATGATCTAAGAGCTGATATGAAGAACACTATGGATAGTCAAACAAATGACTTGAGGAACATGATGGCTAGTTTCTTCAACAGTAATCAACCCTCTTCTTCGGGTACTCTTCCGAGTAATACCGTTGCGAATCCAAGAGGGGAGATGAAAGCAATCACCACTCGCAGTGGTAAAGGTACCAAGGAACCCGAGCTTCCTATACCTCCACCAGTGATTGTGACTAAGGAGAACGAGTCGCCTGCTCCTATTCCTCACCCTTCTCCTTCCCCTCCACCTCTTCCTTCTACCCCTCCTCCACCCAAGGATGTGAGTGATCCTATTCTTCCAAAGCCTTCCTCTTCTTCCAATATACCTTATCCATCTAGGTTGAGGAAAGAAAAGCTCAAAAGCAAGGATGATATTCAGGTTTCGAATTTCCTTAAAATATTCAAACAACTGAATTTCAATATTTCCTTCGCTGAGGCTCTCGCTCACATGCCTAAATATGCTAAAATGTTTAAAGATCTTTTGAGCGACAAGGAAAAGCTCCTCGATCTCGCCAACACCCAACTTAACGAGAACTGCTCTGCAGTGCTCTTAAGAAAATTGCCAATCAAGCTTGGTGATCCGGGTCGTTTTCTTATCCCTTGCAATTTCCAGGGAGTAGAGAATTGCATGGCCCTAGCCGATCTAGGTTCCAGTATTAATCTCATGCCTCTAAGTGTTTGGAAGCAATTATCTCTCCCAGAGCTAGTCCCCACCAAAATGACTTTGGAGTTAGCTAACCGTACGGTTGCTTATCCAGTGGGGATAGCTGAAGACGTCATTGTAGGAGTCGACAAATTCACCTTCCCTGCTGATTTTGTTGTCGTCGACTACGAGATGGACCCCCGTGTGCCACTCATTGTTGGTCGTCCATTCCTTAGGACCGGTCGCACTCTCATTGATGTTGAAGCCGGTGAGCTTATCATGAGAGTGGGTGATGATAAAGTAGTCTTCAACATGGGAAAGTTGTCTAAACAGCCTTATTCAAATGAGAGCGTTAATTGTATTGACGTTCTCGATGAGGCTTGTGAAAAACACTTTAATGATGCTTGCAAAAGTATTCCTACCTCTCTTCCCACTGTTGAGACCGTGTCCTCCATTGATTCGTCGTTGTCTCTATTTGGAGATAGTGATTTATTCTGGAACAATCTTGAAGATACCATGGGAGATGTGACCTTACCTACTGATGCTTCTCCCATCGATGGGGATGAAGATATGAATTTCTTTGACAATCTTCTCACCGAAGACAATCCTTCTCCTCCATCTCCCACGGTCATTGCTATCGATGCCACGACTTTGCAAACGCCTCCCATCGAAAATCCTTCGGATTTAGAACTTAAGGAGTTGCCGCCCCATCTCGAGTACGTATTCCTTGAAGAAAACAAGAAGTCACCCGTCATTATCGCTAAGGACTTGCAAGAAGAAGAGAAAACTCGTCTCATCGCCGTGCTTAAAGCTCATAAGAAGGCAATTGCTTGGAAAATTTCCGATATCCGCGGAATTGATCCGAACTTTTGTACTCACAAGATTCTCATGGAAGATGACTTCAAACCCACAATCCAGAACCAAAGAAGGGTTAATCCTAAAATTCATGACGTCATCAAACAAGAGGTTATCAAACTTCTAGATGCCGGCTTGATCTACCCTATTTCGGATTCGCCGTGGGTAAGTCCCGTCCATTGTGTGCCCAAGAAGGGCGGAATAACCGTTGTTCCCAATGAACACAACGAGTTGATTCCCACTCGTCTCGTTACTGGGTGGAGAGTTTGTATTGATTATCGCAAGCTCAATGATGCCACGAGAAAAGACCACTTTCCTCTTCCCTTCATGGATCAAATGCTCGAGCGTCTAGCTGGTAATGACTATTACTGCTTCTTAGACGGTTTCTCCAGGTATTTTCAAATTCCCATAGATCCCAAGGACCAAGAAAAGACCACATTCACTTGTCCCTATGGAACATTTGCTTACAAACGCATGCCTTTTGGTTTATGTAATGCTCCTGGGACATTCCAAAGGTGTATGATGGCGATCTTCCATGACATGGTGGAAGACACTATGGAAGTATTCATGGATGATTTCTCGGTCTATGGCGATTCATTCTCTGCGTGCCTTGCCAATTTAGAACGTATGCTTAAGCGGTGTGAAGACACTCGCCTTGTTCTTAATTGGGAAAAATGCCATTTTATGGTAAAAGAGGGCATCGTGCTAGGACACAAAATCTCCAAAGCCGGTCTTGAAGTAGACCGTGCTAAAGTCGATGTTATCGCCAAGTTGCCTCCACCTTCAACCGTGAAGGGTGTGAGAAGTTTCCTGGGTCATACGGGCTTCTACCGTCGATTTATCAAAGATTTTTCTCAAATCGCTCGCCCGATGACCCACCTCTTGGAAAAAGATACTCCTTTTATCTTCTCCAAAGAGTGTCTTGAAGCCTTCAACTCTCTTAAGGACAAGCTTACTAAGGCACCCGTCTTGGTCACCCCCAATTGGGAGCTGCCTTTTGAGTTAATGTGCGATGCTAGTGATTTTGCTATTGGAGCGGTTCTTGGACAAAGAGTGAACAAACACTTCCAACCAATCCATTACGCTAGCAAGACAATGACAGGGGCACAATTGCATTATACGACAACCGAAAAAGAGCTTTTAGCTATTGTCTATGCTTTTGAAAAATTCTGCCCCTATCTTGTCCTTTCTACCACCATTGTGTACACCGATCATTCCGCGCTGAAGTACTTGTTGACAAAGCAAGATTCCAAACCAAGACTTCTTCGCTGGGTTTTGCTGCTCCAGGAATTTAAAATCGAAATTCGCGATAAAAAAGGAGCAGAAAACCTAGCCGCGGATCATCTCAGTAGACTTGAGGATCCTTACCAAGGGATCATCCGAACAAAGAAATCAATGATTCTTTTCCCCTGGAGACCTTAATGTCTATCAACTCAACTGCTGACGAAACCCCGTGGTTCGCAGACATTGCAAACTACTTAGCGGGTGGAATCCTCGTTGACGGGTTAACATCCCAGCAAAAGAAGAAGTTCTTCAAAGACATAAAGACTTACTTCTGGGATGACCCGTATCTTTTCAAACAATGTGCTGACTTGATTATTCGCCGATGTGTTGATGGACCGGCAGCTTTCGAAATCCTTGATGCTTGCCACAAAGGACCCACTGGTGGTCACTTTGGTCCCAACTACACCGCCAAAAAAGTGTTTGATTCAGGATTTTATTGGCCCTCCATTTATCGTGACGCTCACGATATGGTTAAAAAATGTGATGCTTGCCAGAAACAAGGCACGATCACACATAAAGACGAGATGCCTCAGAATTTCATTCAAGAGTGTGAAATCTTTGATGTTTGGGGTATCGACTTTATGGGGCCATTTCCTTCATCTAAAGGAAACAAATACATCCTTATTGCCGTTGACTACGTCTCCAAGTGGGTTGAAGCCAAAGCTTTACCTACTAATGATGCAAGGGTGGTTTGTAACTTTTTGAAATCGCTGTTCTCTCGATTCGGTGTTCCTCGTGCTATTATCAGTGACCGCGGGACTCATTTTTGCAACGATCAATTTGCAAGAGTCATGGCCAAGTATGGTGTCAATCACCGTCTTTCCACCGCTTATCATCCCCAAACCAATGGGCAAGCCGAGATATCCAACCGTGGATTGAAGCGAATTTTGGAGCGCACTGTGGGAGAGCATCGTGCCGCGTGGGCCGATAAGTTAGATGATGCTCTGTGGGCTTTCCGTACTGCTTACAAGACCCCGATCAGTTGTACACCTTATCGTCTTGTGTACGGGAAAGCATGCCACCTTCCCATCGAGCTGGAGCACAAGGCGCACTGGGCCTTAAAGTGGGCTAACTTCGACATCAACAAAGCCGGTGATCATCGCAAGATTCAACTCAACGAGCTCAATGAACTAAGGAATGAAGCTTATGAGAACTCGCTGATCTACAAAGAGAAGCCGAAGATCCTCCATGACGCAAAAATCAAGAACCGAGAGTTCCATGTTGGTGATCAAGTCTTACTTTTCAACTCTCGGTTGAAGATCTTCTCTGGCAAGTTGAAGAGCCGCTGGTCTGGTCCATTCACCGTCGCCAACATCTTTCCATATGGGACCATTGAGCTTTCTCAGCCAAATGGGCCCAATTTCAAGGTGAATGGCCAGCGTCTAAAGCTGTATTTTGGTGAGGACATCTCTAAGGAGATGATTCCATCCCTCACCACGTTCCCCATGAACTAAATTTGGGTCGAGTCAGGCTCGTGACTCGATTATCAAAAACAAGCGCTCCTCGGGAGGCAGCCCGAGTATCTATCCTTTTACGTTTTAACCTCCTAAGTGTAGGGGGGCCTGCATAGGTGTTTGTATTTGTGTGGTGATGTGATTACAGGGATAAGTGCACTCTTGGAACCTTTGAAGAACCGTGCTCCCGTGTTATCCAAAATCCGGTTCTATCTCTCAACTATCGTGATTCAATTTTCTTCATACTCACATTTGAAATTGATCACTTTAGTCGTCTCTTCCTTAACTCGAGTTAACCAACGTGCACAATGTCATAAGTGTAGGGGAAATTTTTCCCACATGCTTAAACATTGAGGACAATGTTTATCTTAAGTGTAGGGGGGACTTCTATCGAAGTTTTAAGTGGACTTTTCCATGAAAATGCCTTCGATTAACCAGAAAATCATCTTTTTCAACATTTTTCAAATTTTTAATTAACTTTGGCCATTTAGTCGTAATTTTTAAAAATTTTATCGTTGCTTTCATATGTATATATCCCGCAATAAAGTCAAAAATATTAATAAGTGGTGTAGCTAGTTTAGAAATCTTTGACATATTAGGCCCGTTGCGTTTATTTTGACTCAACCCGAATAGACTTATCCAAGTTTATTCTAGCTAGTATCCTTAACCATGTAGACCTTAATTGGTTTATTAGGCTAAGTGTCCACGAGTCTCATTACTTGAGATTTTAAATTGTGGAGGACGAGAAATGATAGAGTCAATTATAAGTCGATGTTCTTGCGCAAGCTCACTTGGTGTAATTATTTGCCTATTCTCCCATCACTTGCTAATAATTTATCTGCAATAAGTAAGGTCTTACGATTTGAAAAGTTACTTAGCTTCTAGCCCAAGATCGTTTAAAAGTTGCTCGGTAATGACGAGAGTTCATAGCCAAGGCATAACTTATGAAGCGAGGCGCAAAGATTGGCGAGTCCGAAAAGGCCCTAACAAGGCATGAGGATTCAATTTTATTGCTGAAGATCCAAAGTGATGTGAAAAGCATTATTCCTAAAGTCAATATGAAGGATCAAGACTCACGACGAAAAGCAAGCAACTCCCATAAAGATCATGGAGAAGTCTATCCGAAAAGACCCTAACAAGGTATGAGGATAAATAGATCCAAGTCCGAAAAGGAGGCGGATCGTTGTATCTCAAAATCCCAATTAGAGATGAAGTCGTGGTCAACAAAGTTGGAGTACCTCTCAAAAGTCTCCAAGTGAAGGAACTCTATGAACGATGAGAAGACCATTATCTCAAGAACGTCTCTCAAGATATGAAGTATGAAGTACATGCCAAATATCGGCCCGAGAAAGGTCACAAATCGCGAACCAAGTTATGCCAAGATATGAACTTTTTGATATCCCGAGAAGCAGTTTTAAAAGATTTTGTCCTTTAGCTAACTATTGATCAAATCGTCCTACTTTGCTTTCAGCCCTAATAAACTATCGAAATAAGTCCAAAAATGCATCTTCATGATCATTCTAAGACAAAAATAAAATATAAGAGATACAACTAGGAATAAGGGAGCTTAAGCATTTAATTAAGCCATGTGTGTGAGTGTTTGAATTACTAACTTATAATAACAATGATCTCGTTTTTAAGCTTAGTTTGGGGAACGTGAAACTTGAGGGTGATAAATCTTCGCAGCACCGAAGCCCTAATGTAAGTCCTCGATCTCTTTCCAAGTTATTACCACATAAGTTATTTTCTATCCTCTTGTTTACATTAAAATTTTAATTTCTTAGTACTTTAAAATTTTTGTTTAAATAGTATTTTAATAAGGCCAAGGTTAATTGATAATGAGAAAAGTGTAATTATGCTTTGTCACTAAGCATTGCATGGGGGCATGGCAATGGTTAAGTGTAGGGGATTTGATAGGTGTGAAAACACCCATCCTTTTACCACTTAAATCGGGCTAAAACGAGACCAAAACACGTATTTAATATCATTTGTTTGGAATTATGCGTGGTTTTTGTGTTTATTGTGTTTTCAGAGTCGACCGGATGAATATTAAAGAAAACATGGGATTGCACGGGTTTTATCAAGGAAAAAGACTCAAGACGAAGTCTATTGTCCAAGAGATGCAAAAGATTTGAAGTCATTGTGCCTATTTGAAGATTTATCGAAGAATAGAGCCAAAAATGGAAGATTCATATATGTCGAAGAACTCGAGTCTATTAAATAAAATATTATAGGACGAGTTGGAATTATTCACCAACACTTCTCAAATCCAAGACGGAAACGTTTATTTAAAAGACGCGTGAAGACTTAAGAAGAAAGAAGAAAAAGAAGCCCGAATCAAAGCCCAATCAAGAGCCCATCAACACCATACACACGCCTATATAAAGCCTTCACCTCACAAAATTTCACACACTTAGTTTTAGCTAGTCTTTAGTTTTTTTTCATTTTTTCTCTAGTTTCTAGAGAGAGAAAGTTCCATACTTTCTCTCACTAAACTTTTCCTTTGTTTTTCATCTTTTAATTCAAGCTCTCTTGTACTTTTGATTTCATTAATCTTAATCAAGTTTATGCTTTTAAGTTCTTCAAGTTTTTCTTACTTTTCTTGATTTGTCAAATTCCTTGATCCGATTGTTGAATTCCATACGATTTGGATTTTGGATGTGTTCGTGAATAGAGTTTGATCTTTCTAGTCTTTTTAAGCTCTACGTGAATAAGCCATAAGCTCTCCATGCTTATCGGCTTATTGCTTGTTCAAGCTTATTGATTTCGGATTTCTTATAAGATTTAATCATTCAAAAGTTTTGTTTATTAAGTTTTTAAAGTTTCTTGTTTTCAAAAGCTATCAAATTTAATCTCTTTGAAGTGTTAAAGTTACGGATCACTTGGCTTATTGTGCATGCTTATTGAGATTTTAAGTTGCCACCATTTTCGGAACACACTTGCTTCCATCGCAAAAGTAGGGTTTTAACACATTCCGATAGCTTCTTTGGTCTTGGTATCGCAATAACCCAAAAAGGGTTTCACTTTGCGATAGTTTGTAAGTACCCCCTATTCCGATCTGGGATTGCGATCGCATATTGCGATCGCACATTCCGACGGGGTTTAGGTCCATTTTCTAGTCGAAACTCTGGCTAATTTTTGTCTTCAATATTCCGATCTGGCACATTCCGATAGGCAGTCATTGCGACAGCTTGTTCTTGAACATTCCGATAGAACCAAACATGGACATTCCGATGGACCATTTTTGTACATTCCGATGCTTTTGACTTTTAGGTATTCCGATAGTAATTATTTTCAACATTCCGATAGAACAAGTTTTTAAGCATTTATTCAATTAAGTTTTCAAAGTAATTTTCTAAGCTTTCCTTTACATTTTCAAGCACTCAATTTTAACTCGTCAATTTAGTTAATCTTCCAAAGTTTTAAGTTACTCAACGTCATTTTCATTTAAGTGTTATTAGTTTAAAAATAGATAAACAAACCAACTCCTTTTTAGTAACCAAGAACAAATCATTCCACTTAAGGCCGAGATCAATTCGAGAGGATATCGAGACATAATCTGAACCCATAGTAAATCATTGTATCAACCCTTTACGCATAAGTTTGGTCAACGGTAATGCCAAACGTGAGAAATTTTCTACAAATCTGCGGTAATATCCCGCTAACCCAAGAAAACTACGGATTTCTGTAACAGATGTCGGTCTCGGCCACTTAGTGATAGCCTCCACCTTTGCAGGATCCATGGTGATCCCCTTTGTAGAAAAAATATGGCCCAAAAACTCCACTTTATTCAGCCAAAACTCACACTTAGAAAATTTAGCATAAAGCTTCTCTCGTCGAAGAATCTACAAAACTGTACGGAGATGATCCTCATGTTCCTCTTTAGATTTGGAGAAAATAAGGATATCGTCGATGAATACAATCACAAACTTGTCTAAGAATTCGTGGAAGACTCGGTTCATCAAGTCCATAAATACTGCAGGCGCATTCGTGAGACCGAATGGCATAACCACAAATTCGTAATGACCATACCTCGTGCGAAAGGCAGTTTTGGATAAATCCTGCTCTTTTACACGCAACTGGTGGTAACCTGATCGTAAATCAATTTTTGAGAAGTGCTTGGCACCTTGAAGCTGATCAGATAAATCATCAATACAAGGAAGTGGATAACAGTTACGAATAGTGAGCTTATTCAGCTCGCGGTAGTCAATACACAACCGCATACTATCGTCCTTCTTTTTGACAAACAAAACTGGCGCGCCTTCAAGGTGACACGCTTGGACGAATGAACCCTCTTTTTAGAAGTTCTTGAAGCTAATCTTTTAGTTCCTTAAGCTCCACAGGAGCCATACGGTAAAGAGCTTTAGATACTGGTTCTGCACCTGGAATGAGATCGATACCAAACTCTACATCTCGCATGAGAGGTATGCTTGGGAGTTCCTCTGGAAAGACATCCGGAAAATCTGATACAACTGGCTGATCATGAAGTAAAAGTGTCACGGAAGCAGTGTCATGAACTGTAGCTAGAAAACCCTCACAACCATGGTATAATATAGTACGGGCCTGTAAAGCTGAAATGATCTCAACATGTTTTCCTGGTAGGAAACCACGGTGGATAAACTTTGGTGTCTGGACATCACCAAAGATGACCCGGTTTGCATGACAATCTATGGTGGGACGATGAACTGATAACCAATCCATACCCAGAATAATATCGAACACGCACATATCTAGAGGAAGGGCACTGACTGGACGGATTTTATCGTCAAACTCAAGAGGGAGATCCTTATACAGCTGGGATATAAGTACAGAGTCTCGCATAGGTGTAGATATACTAAGTACACTGTCTAGTGGCGTAGGGGTCATTTTTATTCTAACAGCATATGAAGTAGATATAACTGAGTGTGTGGCGCATGTATCGAAAAGAACGCAGACAGCCTGTCTGTGTATAAACAAAATGCCAGTAATGGTACCTGTGGTCTTATTTGCTTGCTCGCGGGTAGTAGTGTAGACGCGACCAGTGGTTGGTGGTAGTGGTGGTAGTGGAGGTAAAATCTGAGGACTCTGGCTTGAGGTACCGGCAGCATCCCCGCTCTTGCAATCCATCTTCATATGGCCCGGCTGACCACACTTGTAACAACCACGACGACAAGGTCCCGGGTGTTTCTTCCCACATGTGATGCAAGTGGGATAAGAATACCCGGTAGAAGCAGCTCTGGTTTGCTGAGAACCAGAATTTGCTGGTCGGACAGACTGCTGACCTCTGTAGTTTTGGTCACGCCCCTGTCCAGCATCTCTGTAGTTGCCAAATGAGTTTGAGCTGCCGCGGTAGTTATCATCATCGCTTCGCTTATCTGATCGATTGCGGTCATAAGACTGGTCGTGGTTTCTATAGTTATGTTGTGGAGTAGCCGATTGGGATCGGGCTCCTCCTCTGTGTCTGCAATATTATAATAGGATAAGGCATGATATAAATTTTACAAGTAAAATCGGAGTTAAATTGTTTTAAGTCTGCCGTATAAGATATACCTCTTCTCAGGACGCTCTAATTTCTCGAGATCATCCCTCTCGAAAAGCATCTCAATAACACGAGCGGCATTAGCTACTTGTGACACGTTAGTGAACGTGGCACTCATCAGCCTATCTGCAGTCCTAGAACGAAGGGCCCAGCGAAATTGTTTCACTTGCTCCTCCGCGGTACCCGCAACCTCTCCGAAGAATACAGCCATCCTGAGGTATCGGTGCATGAACTCTATATTGTTCTCGCCATGATTCTGACGAATGACCTGAAAGTCCCTCTTCAGTTTAGCTTGCTCAACATGCGGGAAAAACTGGTCATAAAACATTCTCTTGAACTGTGTCCAGGTTAAAGTAAGTACCCACTCATCTCCCAAATTTGACAACTTTTGAGCCCTCCACCAATGTAGAGCATGACCCTCTAGTTTGTAAACTGCAAGCCTAACCTTGAAAGCATCACCACAACCCATAGCCCCAAAAAATTTCTCTACATGATAAATCTAGTTTTCTGCGTCTGTTAGAGCTATAGTCTGTTCAAAAGGTCGGGGGTTCTGCTTATTAAACAAATCCAACCAAGTGGCTAAAGTGGCAGGTGGGGGAGTGGGAGGGTTGTTATTCTGCCGAGGTCCGTTTTGGTATTCAGCTCGGATCTCATCACGAATTTGGGGTAACATGGCTTTTATAGCCGCCTGAACAGCAGCAGTAATAGCAGTTGCGTTAGCATCATTCTCATTTTCGCGTCTGGGTGGCATCTGAAATGAAAGAGAATAAGTTGATAAATCTATTAAAACCTGGAGTAACAAATCTGAATATGCATGGTGTAGTTCATGAAGGCATAACCAACAAAATATGGCATGAATACTGGTCAACGCCTATGGTCAGTTCGCAAAATTACATTTACTAAAAACATGAATCTGACATGAGTAAGGATGAACGCCTATGGTCAGCTCATCTCTACAAAATCTGAACGACAAGGGTGAACGCCTATGGTCAGTTCACCAAAACGAAAATTCGTTGAAAAGCACATGCGACTAAGTATGGCCAGTCTTGTACCAACCGTTTACTTAGTCAAAATCAAGACAATACGTCTGGTAAAGTGTATATGAAACATGAAAGATAACAACACCAAAATATAGGAAGTTCTTGGTGACTACTCACTAGTCAGAGGTCAAGTTTTAGAGCCTACAGGTAGAACCTTGCGCTCTCTGATACCATAATTGTAACACCCCACTTGGATAAACGGACCGTTACATGTATTTATGGCGTGTCATCAAAGTATGCAAGGCAATGTATTAAACATTATCTGACCATAACGGAAATATCGGAATCAAACATCGGTAGTCCAAACATAAGCTCAAAATATAAACATTAAGTACTGAAAGGAAAGGACGAAACAATGTCCAAACAACCAAAGTAATGTATGTGTGCGTAAAGTAAAGGAGTCTGGATAGCTCCCATCCAATGCACGTACTCTCTTAGAAGTCCTAAGATCGTCCCTGTGTACCTGCCGTTTGGAAACATGAAAGGCAACTACGGCTGAGCATAACGCTCAGTGAACGGATATGAAGCATGATAATAATATACGGGAATAGAACTGATAACAAATACTGAACTAAAACTTCTACGACAATTTGGAGCAAATTGTGTAAAATCTGATATGTCTGATTTGTAAAACATAACACTGGTTTACTAACTGTTAAATCTGAAAACATGCATTTACTGTATTTTAATTGTCCAGAGCTTATATAGGTCATGTGCTGTAACAACTGTGCATGAATAACTGGAAGGGTGACCTCGTCATGTTGTATAGGGGTGACCTCTAAATAATGTGTTGTGTGGAGGGATCAGCTCCAATATGAAGGATGTAGAGCACACATCACATTCACCTGATAACTGTAAACTGATAAGCCTAGGATGCATCCATACGCCCCACTAATAATACTGATAAAATGGCCAAGCTGAGCTGAGTGGAACGCTGCGGGATATCACTCTCCCGCAGGTGAGTCCTGACACCGGTGCCTCAAGTGTCATGGTTACGGTACCTCCGTAACTAGTACTCCTGACTGGTCATGCTTGTATATAAGGCTCAAACAATATCTTAGTTATTAAAATAATTTCAGATTATTTATAACATGTACTGGGGAAAACATTTGGCTGCAGACGGGAAATCCTAATCATGAATAGAAGGGGAGTCCTTACTGAAAGGACGGAAAATTCGTACCTCGTGTCCAGTAACCGACCGAGATCAACTAACAGAAAGTCTACTCTAATTTCACACGTATTCCGACGTTATAATATTTTTATATTTAGTAATCTGTTAATAATAGAAAGTTTCTTAAATTAGGACGTTTCCCAAAATGAATAAAATTATTAAATAAATTACACCCTTTTTAAATCTTATAAAAACTATTTTAATTTAATCCGTTTTAATTATACAATTTATACATTTATAAAATTAAGTGCTAAAAAGGTATAATTTAAAAATATCCATTTTTATAATTTAATTATATTCTAAGCCTAACGAGATACCCGTTCTCGGTCGCACTAAAACAATGCAATAAAAAAATATAAAATCTGCCTATATGAATTAGTGACAGAAAAACTGTCACTAAAAAGTGTAACCAAAAGCTGAGTATTTAAAACTGTCATTATATGAATCTGCGACAGAAATTAGCGTCGCTAATCAGTCGCTAATTTCAGCACTAACACTTTTATTTTTCTTTTTAAAATGTTCCCACTTCTCTTTATACCTTTCCCACTGTTACTTTATCATTACCCACTGTTTTCACAGTCCCAAACACCCCTTTAATAGTTTCACAGTCGAGTGGTTTTTTTGAAGCTTTTGGGTAGAAAACACGACCCTATCCGACCCTGTGTGGGTCACGGCTGGGCAAGGCTGAGACCACCGAGACCTTAGGGTCTCAGTTTCATTAAACCAAACACACCCCCGTTTCATAGCCTAAACAAACACCCCCTTTTGGGGTTTTCTGACCCTCGGTCGACCCACAGCAAACACCGCCGAGACTCTTTGAGTCTCGGTTGGATCAAACCCCACACCACGAGACTCTTTGTCTCGGGTTATGTGCAGCCCCAAACCGAACCCCTTTTTTTGTAAATAAACATATTAATTCGTGATTATAATGCAACATCCTTTTTCCTTTTAGATTAAACAAGGATTCGTATATACTGAAACTTAAAAGAAAGACGATTGATTTACCTTTGTATGATTTGTAATGAGATAAGAACACACCCAGATTTCTTGGAAAAAAAATAAACCCGAACTCTCTTTTTCTTCTCTATGGCCGGCGGCACAAAGTTTCCAAAACCCTAGTTTTTTTGTTTTTTCTGATTATGGAAGAAGGGAAACTCCCGTGTTTATTTTTATGCACTAACATGGGTTTAAGCCCAAAATTCTTTTCTTTTTTTTTAAAACCAATCGGCCCTTTTTTTATTAAGTTTCCCTTCTTTTTTTTAATTCTTTCTTTCTTATTTTTTTTCTTTGGCCGACTTTTTTAAGACTCATATAGTCTTCATCATTTTTTTTAATCTTGTACGTATGTTCTCGAAACCGCGTATTTTATATTCTAAAATTAAATACGGGTTTTACATTACACCAATACCATATAGTCTTATTATGAACTTTTAGGGTTCATATCGTAGAAAAAAAACAAATGTAAAATGAATGGAATAAAGGTCGCAATTGAATAAATGATTTAATGTAATGTTATTAATAATGTTTGGTTGGTATACTACGATAAAATGTAATCGATAAAAAAAGACAAAAATTCCATTATTAATAAGAATGTATTTAATGGTGGATTTATATGTAATTTTATTCTATTACAAGACATAATCATAAAAAAGGAGCCCCCCCCCCCCCCCCCCCCCCCCCAAAGAATGAAAATGATGTAATGAATTATTCTTTGTAATGGTACATTACGATGTATAATTCTAAACAAACAAGATTTTTCCATTCCATCATAATAACCTTTTTCATGACAACTCTTATTACAAATAGCAAACGTTATGTTAGTCAAACAGTTTAATGTAATTAGTGCTTGCTTGAACACTATGGGAAATAATTTTATTGACATGGTGTTCAGGTTCGAAGTTGATAGTTTCATCCCGAATGTTATTCTTTCTTTAAATGTAACACCGCTTCATACTTATTTTTTTAGACAAATTAGCTTCATTGGATATCAATATAGAGTCGATATTAAAATGCTAGCATGTCGTCTTTCAAGAGTAATTGTGTCTCTAGCGATGCCCAAACAAGATACATAAAGGAAAAGAGGTAATTAGTCTTTACTTAACCAACTGGCTTAGCTCAATTGCCTACCAATGTTCTACTAAGTGGTTTCTTTGGGGGAGGTTGATTCCCTAGAGGTCTATGGTTTAAGACTTTGCAAAAGCTTTTTCTCTTAGGTAAAGTGGATAATGAGTTTAACCATAACTAAACGAGAGTTCGAGGAAGGCATACTTCCCACTTGCAAGTCACTATACGACCCGATCCACTAACCACTAACATGTCGTTCTTTATAGTAAATAGTATAGAAATTTTATCCTCATCAGATGTCAATATAATGTTATTCTTAAAGTGTTAACACATCGTCTTTCAAAATAAACTAACTCCGCTTTTAGCCT
Source organism: Glebionis coronaria (assembly GCA_025667525.1). Lineage (NCBI taxonomy): Eukaryota > Viridiplantae > Streptophyta > Magnoliopsida > Asterales > Asteraceae > Glebionis > Glebionis coronaria. Next base: position 523,815,096 of record CM046875.1, read on the forward strand.
TCTTAAAACGACTTACATCAAAGAAAAACAAATAATCAGTGTTCTTTTAAAGGTTATTAAAATTTTAGTGCGGGCTTCCGAGAAACATATTAAAATGGCTCCTTCTTCTCAAATTCAGATTTTGAAATTACTTGATCACAATATAGAGCAAATGAGATTTAGGTCTCGTTTGTTTTTTTAGAGGTTGTAAATCATGTCTTTTTCTATATTTATTGTTTTCATCTTAAAAAAGAGGGTTTCTAGTGTTTTGAAGAGGAGATAAGAAATTTTTATTCTGAAAAATTGAAGAAGAAATACGATAATATATCCTCTTATATCTAAAAATAAATAAAAATCTTTTTCTTGTTTAAGAGAAAAAGAGGCTAAAAGCTCTTTTTGAAAGAACAAATAAGGCTTTAGTTTAGTTCAGTGTGTGGTTAGTTAGGTTTTATCCATACATAGTCAGTTTGACGTGTGGTTAGATTTTAGCCAATATGCCAAAGATTTTAAAAATAGAAAAAACATGCAAGGGAATTGAAAGAAGTGAAACTCCTCTCCTATTTATGGATTCACATAGAAATAAGAATGTAAAACCAAATTGGTTAAAGTGGAACGAGGATAGATCTAAAGTCAGGTTGTTTAGGGTCCGTTTGGTTTGAAGTCGGGTATTACTTTAGATGTGGGTTTATAAAGTAGGGGGTTTAGGATTGGGTTTGAAAAAAAAAATAAAAAAATAATGTATAATACAGATTTTTTATTATATGTTTATTGTAAAAATATTTTATTGAATAAAATAATAAAAAAAATGAAAATGGATGAAGAGACAGAAAAATTATGTGGTGAGAATTAAAGATGGAGAAAACCTCTGACAAGTTGCTGAAAACCCTCCATATACATTGGGATAAAATTATTGGGCTTAAGGCAGGTGTATTTGGTTTTAGAAATGAACCAAACAAAAAAATCATGGCTAACAACCCTTCACTTTAAGTCAAAATCTGAAAACCAAACAGGCCCTTAAACCTTTTCGAATTTGTTGTGTTTTTCTGGCATCTTTCGAGTACCTAATCACATCTGTTCACGGGAACTTAGTGATAGTTTAAGGTGTCGTTTGGTTCAAGATTTAAAAATTTTAGAATCCTAAATTCCAGTAAATTAAAATTCCTAAGAATTAAAAATTTTAAGAATTTAAAATGCCAATGCATGTTAGGTTGTTAAAATTTTAAAATACTTTGAAATCCTAATTTTGGGTTCAACCAATTGACGAACATATATTCTTTCTGTAAATTTTTAATTTAAAAGATTAAAAATCGAGTTTTCACTTTTATAAAAAAATTATATAAGTTTCATAAAAAAGTTATTTAAATTTTATAAAAAAAAGTTATATAAATTTTATAAAAAATTATATAAATTTTATAAAAATGTTATATAAATTTTATAAATTTTATAAAAAAATTATTATTTTTTTAAAAAATTTCAATAAATTTATTAAAAATTAATAAAAAGTAACAATTTTAAAAAACGTTATATAAGAAATTAATATAAAATTTTTATAAAAATATATATATAAATTTATAAAAATTTTATATAAAATATAAATTTTATAAAAAATTTATATAAAATATTGTATAATTTTTTTTTATAAAATCTTGATATAAATTTTTTATAAAAAGTTTATAAAAATATCAATTTTGTAAAAGGTTTTTATAAAGTTTATAAAAAAATTCAATAAATTATATAAATAAAAAATTATATAAATTTTATTTTTGCTAATTAAAAGAGTATAAACCGAAAAATAATTTTTTATATAAATTTTTTAAATTTTATAATTTTTTATATAAACATAAAAATCAGAATAAAAACGACTAGAAAAAAGTTTATAAAAGATAATTTTCAAGTAATTTGAAAACCCTCACCTTTTTGAGGAATTCTAATATCCTTTATTTTAAAAATTCGAAAAATTTTAAATTAATTCATTGGTCATACCAAATATAATATTTGAAGGATATTAAAATCTAAGCATTTTAAATATCTCTGAATATTCTTCAATATCCTCCAACCAAACGGCCCCTAAAGGTTTTTTTTCTACTAAACCCACGATCTCATTGTATGTAGTTATGTACGATCACCGAACAAAATTGTACAATAAGCGTTTAGTACTTGATCTTACACCATTTAATTATAGAGTATCTTACGAATACTACTATTAATCTATTGGATAAACTCTAGATTTCGTCCCTATATTTTGTGAAAATGACAATTTTTTCACTAAGAGGAAACTTCAATCAATTTTGCCACTATAGTTAAAAATATCGTGCAATTTTGCCGCCGAGTTAACTTTTTTTTACTTTTGGTCGTTTTCCTCCATTGACTCCCTCAAGTTCCATGCACATGAGAGCATTTTGGTCATTTCCAATCCCCCACTCACCCTCAAACTTTTTTTAATGCAAAATTTGTCCCTGAAAGTCTCTTCTTCCCACTTCTTCTTCTTCACACTTTAATTTACCCAGAACATCACTATCGCCGCCGCCATCCACCAACACCATATTACTTGACTCCTTTTACTCGAATTATCTACCACCACTACTCGAATTATCTCCCATTTAATGTTTACTTCAAGGATTTGCATATGGTTGCAAAACTAATAAAACTATGATCATTAAACAACAAAGAACACAACCATCATTTGTTGATGTACTTGTTTTATAAAGTTGTAACGAACCTATATTCATTCATTCCTGGAACTTGGGCAATTAAAAGATTCATAGGAGAAATAGACAAATTAGATTATACAATAATAAAGAAACAAGTAAATTTCATAAGATTAGATAATATTGTCTCTAATATAGATGAAAATCCATAGAATGCATTACCTTTATGTTACCAAATACAACTGGATTTAAAAATCACATTGATTGAAGCCATATTGGTGGAGTGAGGTGGCTGAGTGATTCTTCAGTGAAATGAGGTTTAATCATTCCGTCTAGTAAATGGTATATTTCCATGTCTATGCCTCCTCCATTTTCACTTTCACGGTATGGATCCACAACATCATCTGTAAGGTAAATGCACAAAGTAATTGCACCTGAGGTGTACTCCTTTATCCAAAATGACGAGCTATGTCCCACAAAGGGATACCCAGATCTTTAACACTTGACCATTTCCCAGTTCCCAAATCATAGACCCAAACCTAAAAACTCTCAGTGTCATAAAATACTTCACCTGTAGAATTATCGTTTGAATCATCGTCGTAACCGACCATTCATCTTTTTCGTAATCGACCACACCTTTTCTGATAACCACCAGCAACCTCTTCCTGTCATTGTTTTTATCCAATCCTAGAATATATGCGCCATCTAGGTCCCCATCGGCATAAGCATCTACTTCTTTTAGTGGCATCCTGGTAACGTCGACTATTTCATTTAGATATTCCCCATAAAAATCCCATGCTCGGATATAGTAGTTACAATCATAAGCATAAACTTGATTGTTGTAGTAAGTGATATCCGTTATCTTCCCATACCAACCACTTTCATCAAAACATGTCCGCTTGTCATCTCCAATACGATAAAATCCTAGCTCCCCTAATTCCCACACTACTACAACCAACGACGATTGAGCTAGGAAAAGTGGCTTACTGATGCTATTTTGCAATATTGAAGTCACCACAAATCTAGGAATGGTGTCGATCTTTGGAAGATTGAAGATTTGACGCGATAATGGATTGATGAGTTGTGAAGAGTGATAATCTCCCACGGTTAAGAGCCACCCACATGAAGATTAAAGTGGGAAGAAGATTAAAGTGGTTGTTTATGATCATAGTTTTATTAGTTTTGCAGCCGTATGCAAATCCTCGAAGTAAACAGTAAAGGGGAGTTAATTCGAGGAGCGCTGGTGGATAATTCGAGTAAAAGGAGTCAAGTAGTATGGGGTTGTTGGATGGCGGCGGCGGCGGTGGTGGTGGTGGTGGTGGTGTTCAAGGTAAATTAAAGTGGGAAGAAGTAGAAGTGAGGAAGAAGAGATTTTCAGGGACAAATTTTGTATAAAAGAAAGTTTAGGGGTAAGAGGGGAATCGGAAATGACGACAATGCCCTCATGTGCATGGCACGTGAGGGAGTTAACGGAGGAAACGGCCGAAAGTAAAAAAAAGTTAACTCGATGGCAAAATTGCACGATATTTTCAAGTATAATGACAAAATTGATTGAAGTTTCCTTTAGCAAAATTATCATTTTTGCAAAATGCAAGGACGAAATTTACAGATTACCCTAATCTATTATACAAGTCTTTAGTAGCATTCAACGATTTAATGGCAAAATCATTTGATAACATACCAATTACTTAGTTTTAAGACAATTACATTCACATAAAACGTGATCAGAGGAATAAAAATGTATTTCTACTGAGAGACACCAAAAGGTCTAATAAACAGAATGTCTCATAATGATAAATATAGATACGAAGAACCTTTAATTTATAAATTTTAAAACGGATGTAGTATAAGAACCCTGTTTACGAACCTTATATGAAGATAATAAGAGATTCAGATATCGTACGTGTTGTCAGCTCAGTGGCGAAGCCAGAAAATTTTTCGTGAGAGGACCGAAACAAAATTTTATTCGGAAAACATAACATACTTAACTAATAATGTAAGTCAACCAACGAATTACATGAACAGAAGTTTTTAATCTTTGACGATTATAGTAGATTTATTCTTTACTTCGCTTCTCTAAAATGTTTCTAATATGTGTGTCTTGGTTTAGCAGATTCTTGCCGAAAGCCAAAGCATTTTTGTGTTGCGAAGAACCAAGATACTTGAGTACACATCTTTCACCATCATTAACCTTTTTTCATTTGTCAAATCCGTCAACTATAAGAACATTGGACCTTTTACGCTCGTTTCGAACATTTACTCTCTTGATTTTAAAATGTTGAACAAGAGTTTTCATTTTTATTATCAACTTTTCTCTTGTAAAAATTATTAAGTATTTGTAGTGTTGGGAGCTTCGTCATTATAGTAACAAAACTAGCAAGAATCAATAATTAGGCAGATGACAACTAGCAAATTAAAGAATAAAGTAGAAAGATGATCAATAAAATTTCGTAATCTATACATAATAATTAAATTATTGAACAAGCAGAATGCAGAAATCATCAATTTTTGAGGATAATTAAAGAAACACAATATCACTATTTTAGAATAATAAAAAAAATATTACTTGTTACCTTTTAATTTTAAATTTTTGATGAATGAATTGATGATTGTGACTAGATAGGAATAAAGGGTTTCATACTTACTTCATCAGTTCTGTCGTTACTCGTCAATTATCATTCCATTTATCAAATGGTTTCATCATCTTATTGGGGGCTTGGGGCTGGGGAAAGAAATTTTGTAGGCTGGGCTTGAAGTTGTAGGAGGGTCAAGTAGATAAAAATAATAATTTAACACATTATATATAAAACTTAGTACACTAGTGGGCTGCATCTTAGGAGGGCCAGGACCCTTCCCAGTCCATGACTAGTTCCGCCCTTGTGTCAGCTGTTTTTTAAGCTATTATACGTAAAAATTTTGGGTGCTATTATTGGTACCCTCACCAGGAAAGTAGCAAATAGTACCATCCACTTGCACTTGTTCCTCTATTTACTGTCCAACACAGTTTTTTATAAGTTTCTGTTTTTTTTTTTTGTCAGTTTAATACTTTTGACCTGTTAAACTTTATAACTTTTATTATGTATTTTTTGTTTCTCGGTTTTTTAACGTAAACAAAATTACAAAAATAAAAAATATAATAAAAAATGGAAAAAATAAGGAAGGTATGAATGACTTTTTAGGGGTCTACCTCTCCCAAAATTTGTAGATATAGAGAGGTGGGCTACAATAAACGATTGTAAATGTCTTGTGTGGAATGAGGATGGGCTACAATTAATAATCCAACTATTTCAGCGACCATATCGTTTGGGCTCCTTCGCCTTGTTACTATTTGAATTTGATACGTCGACAGTTTTACCCGTAAAAGTATATATATGAGAAAGTTGAATCAATATAAACCCTTAATTTAAGATACACAAATATTTGTTCATTTAAAAAAAACTCATTTCTTACATTTTTTTTAAATTAAATATCTCACAAAAAGCAAATCGTCGAGCGACAAAAATTACACTATTGGAGCGAGACTTAAATCATCTTTCTATCAAGGAACACACATATCAAGGAACACATGTATATACTTTCGATAAACTTTTTTTCGGGTTTTTTTCTTAAGTCACAATGATTTTCTGAAATCATATATGATTTTCTGAATCATATAATCATATATGATCCGTGATAAAATCACATATGATTTTCTCAGACGTGAATGAAAAAAAATTCAAAAAAGAGGTTCGTCGAAAGTCTATACATGTACCTCTCCATAGAAAATGAGTTAACTATCGTCGCGATGGTATGTTTCTTTTTAGGTAACGATTAATAGTTTGTGAGATATTTAATTTTTATTAAAATTATTTTTTTGTTAGATGAAAAAATAGACGACTGTCATTAGTTGCTTGGTTTATACTAAAAGAAGAGTTTACATTGAAATGTTGTTATATATCGGTCTAATAGAGTCGGTCTTGAATTTTCGAGTGCCCTGGACAGCCTAATAAAATGATGCCCCTTTAAATATTTGAATATTGATAATGCTTGGTGACTCATCCTTATGCTAGTACTTACTCTATCTTATAAATACATTGTTAAAATATAACGAGATAAACTATAAATTAAAAGTTCAATATAGATTTTCTATGACGATGCATGGTGCATTTTCCTAAAATATAACAATGACATATACCCTTTCTCGCCGTCGTGGTGTATTGGAGATCCATAATGTAGACAAATTATACTACAACCCAAACTCGAAAGGCGGTAGATTACTCCTAGAAACAAATAATGCGTATATGAGTGATGTAGATCATCATAATTTGATCTACAAGCATTTTGGGATTACAAAAACAACACTTTTAAAAAAATGTATGTTAACTCAGTCTAAAACAATGTCTTAAATTGTACACTAAGGTGGTGTTTGATAATGTATTAATTGACTTAATAGAAAAAAAGCTGAATTTATTAAGTCATATAAAAATTGTTTTTTTGTAACTTAATAAAGAAATATGACTTAAAATATTAAGTAATAAAATTAAGTCTGTCGGCATTAAGTCATCTGTTAACTAAACATGATTTAATGAAAAAATTTAACAAACAAACCAGTATTACTAAAATTAAGTCATTCTTACACATTATTCCAAAATAAAAACTTAAAACTCGTTAATGTCTAATTCTTACATAACATATTTCATAACTAAATAAAATTTATAAATAAGTCCATTAAACATGTTAACACCAAAAAGTAGTGAAAGAACAATAACTACTTTGGCCCAGAATTTCCCATCAGTCAATTTAATAGATTCTTCCCGTTCAGATCCTTTTCGTCTCATCTGCCATAGCTAAAAGCTTCAACTTTTCTATATTTTTGTTTAAAAATCGATCCTTCACTATTTTTAACTAATATTATAATGTAACATAAACCTAACATTTGGTACCCAAGTTTCTAATGTCCTAGGTGGTCGCCCACTACCAAATCCTGGCCTAGGTCGCAACTTAATAAGTATCAACGCCCAATTATCCAAAAGGTTTAAAAAGCAAGAGTGAGCAACAAGTCAAATATCCCAAACAGTGACGAAACTATCATGTGTTTCATAAATCCCCAAACATCCATAGATGTTTGTATAATGTGACAATCCTCAAATTTCACATATGTGTTATATGTTATGATTTGAATAAATATGAAAAACTCAAATATTTGCTTTTGTGCCTTATTTGGTAAGATTAATGGGTTCTCACACCTTGAACTGTCACTTCAACATATTCCTATATGTTGTAACACAATGTATATATCAAGTTTAAGTTCTAAAAGTAATCTAATAAGTACATTATGAATAAGAACATCTCAAATATAACTATAATGTCCTAAATTCTCTTAGAAACCTTAGAATCCCTATAAATGAGTTGTAAACTCAAGAATTATAAAGTATGAATGTACAACACTTATGAATAAACAATCAAGAATTATGAACAAGTTATAAACTATCATTTGGAAGTATAATTACATCTAATAATGGTAAGTACAAACCATTTAAAGCTAAGTACAAGAATTAAGACGTAGTAACCAAGATTAGCACATATAAACCATTTCACAATGAATTAGAGCCTAATATTTTGCAACCAATTATGAAACTCAACTAAATATCATACAAACACTATAATTTCACTTCAAGTTAATGTACAAATAATTAGAGCACAAAGTACAAGTTTTTAAAGCATGTAATTCTTATTTAGCCTATTACCTCCTAGGATATGATTAACCTATGCAACCCCTTAAAAAACTATGTAGACTCTTTAGAAACCTTAAACACATTATATAAGCCTTAGAATAAGCCAAGACAATGATGCAAACCCAAATAACCCAATGTACAAGTCACTTAGACATAATTACCTAAAAACCCCTATATTACCCATTTCACTTAGAATGATACATAGTCTTTTAGCACAAGTGTACAAAATTCAATAGCATTACATTTAGGCTAAATTATCATGGTAAGATACGGTAAAAGTACCCTAATGCACAAGGTACAACATTTCAATGCATGACTTATAAATTAGGTCAAAATAGGTATTTTCACTCTTTAGACATTTTTAATTGGAAAGTAAAACCAAAGTAGAGACTTCATGAACATATTAAGGACAATGTAGGATGTATAAACTGAGTTTACATCAGTAGCTAAATCAAGACTAATTACTTTAACAAGGATTGAACCCTAGATCACTAGTAACACTAATCCGGCTAGGTTTTCTTCCCAATTTCACTTCAAACTTTTGTTAAACTTCAAACCAAGGACCCAAACTTCCTAATTACAATGTGTGAACCTTAATTATTCCCTAATCCATCAATAATCACATTCCTAAACCCTTAGTTACAAGAATTAATAAGTTACAAACTTACAAGCCCTAGATTTACATCCATCTAGGTTTTTCCCTCCAAAAATACATTTAAACACTTTCCCTCCAAAATTAAAACTTAGGATCAGAACTAATAGATATTTTGAGATATTTTAAGTAGCTGTATAAGCTACTTTAAGATTACACATCATTGTTTCTTTCTAATTCATGTCGTGACTAATTCTTAGCCATAAATTTTAGATATTTTAATTCTAGCTTCCATGACTCATTCCTAGACCTACTTAGGTATTCCTAGAATTTATTAGTCACCTTAATACTGATCTTACACGTTTTAATGCATAACTTGAAGGCTAAGTGTTAAAAACTAATATAAATAGGAGCTTTACCCTTTCATCGGAAACTTGCACCCCGATCTCCTTTACCTCATACCCATTCTGATTTTACACTTCTAACAAAGTTATAAAGATTCCTTGAGACAATAAACCAGGTCTAAGAAGTATCCATTGAAGTTCTTGAAGCTTTATAAGCAAAAGAAGTTCATAAGGAGTCCTAGAAGTCATTCTAGAGCTACCTCGGTAATCACTATGTTATCTAAGCTTAGATATTATTATAATGCTTTAATAAGACTTGTTATAATGTAAATAATATGTTAATAAGCTAATCTAATAAGCCTTACTTCATATAATAAGCTAAAATGGAAGTTAGAAGCCAAAGGTGTAATAAAACACTAGTTTTTTTTAATTTACATGAAATAATGAGATAAAATCCATTTCAAAAGCTATAGATCTGGAAAACTAATGTTATTATGATTAGAAATGTGTTTATAAACTTTGTTTAAAGTTCCTAGATCATTTGATACAAATTTGAGGTTGTTATGTAATATTAAGCAAGTATAGGGACGAACACTGTAATTTTTGAAACTATAAACATTTTAGGCCAAAAGTGTCATTCTAATAAAGTCAAAACTATAAGGATTAATATTTTTAAGTTTGAAACCTTGAGGTTAATATTATAAGGTTGAATTATAAGTACTTAAACTATACTTAAAGTGTTAAACATGTAATTAAGCTAAACTATAAAAAACGGTAATTTCCGTCAACTTTGAAACTAAAGGATATAAAGTATATATATTATACTATACTTATCATTTGAGGGAAAGTAATAAAAGTATCATGTTAGTAGGGAACTTTGTACAAAGATGTTCCATTTCGTTATTATGTTCTGACTGAGTGGTTGGTTTTACGATTTAAAGTGCCCTCGATCCTCAAACGTTTATAGAATGAATTCTGAGTATGATGGCCCGAACAATAATGCTATAATTACAACAAAATATAAATCAAAGAATACATAATTAATAATTAAAAGTATTGAACTCAAGATCAAAGACTTGATACTATACAAAATGTGTTAATCCAGGTTTGTGTGAGACCAAGTTGTTACTTGTGAGACCAAGTTGTTCTCTATGAATGAAATATATCTGATTGCAGCTCAGACTCTATGGACATAAGGTGAGTTCATAGCCTCACTAGGCCTGATTATTAAATTATTTAAAACCCGTGAGGGGGATATATGCTAAATTGGAATACAAGTGTTTTTGTATGATGCCTGATATGATTATTGACAAATTCCCTTTTTAATACTAGACTGCTCATCATTTCTTGAAAATGAGCGCTAATGTTGTGAATAGTACTATTTGGGGACTGACGTCCCCTATCTGGGCAAATCGCATATGCTGGAATGCTAATAGGTTCCTACCTAGGCTAAACGGATACACTTTATTTTGAAAAACTCAAGATAGTCTGGCGAACTTCCTGTATAAGGGCAATTTGTTGGTTTTCTGATAATGTCTAGTCACGGGGTCATGAGCTAATGCAATAAGAATTGATGAATTTAAAATGATGGGCGAATAACAACGTAGCTCAGGAAAAGGATCGTGTATTCAAAATAGTTTTTAAACCTATGAATTCACTCAACCATTGTGTTGATTTTAAGCATATATCTCAGGTATTAAAGATTGATAGCATGGAGCAGCATGAGGATGGCATAAAGAGGCACAAGCTTGAAATTATTATTCTATATTTTGGGAACCTCATATTGTAACACTCTGATTTTTAATGATATATAAAGAAAGTTGATTTAATCACTCTTTTGAGTTATATTCTATCATTATGACTTGTGTTATATGAAGTAATACCCCAAATTAATGTTCCGATGTGTTAAGGTAAAAATCAGGGTGTTACAGATTGGTACTCAAATCCATGGTTGTAGAGAACAAGAATTAAAATCTTGACTATAACTACTATTAAAATAATTTCAAGAAAGTCCTCCGTGCCAATACCAGTGCTACTACAAGAATTATGTGTAAGTTTAAGATTACGCATAATTAATATTATGTTTATGTGTAAATGATATTATGTTTAGATGTAAATAATATTATGTTTATGTGTACGTAATATAAATGTGACTATTATAAATAAATTATTTATCGACGTCTCTAGAAATATGTATTCCTATCTTCCTCCTATTATCATCTTATCGGATTCTCAAGATGCGCGTTCTAAAAGTATTCCTAACAACTTCCCAAAATATATTTCCAAACTTCCGACGAATAATCCTTATGATACTTCGGAAAATCCAACCAAAGATCAGAAAATCCCAAAAGTCGTTTGACCTTTTTATGACGACCCTTATATGCAAGTTATACGAGCATATAATGAAAAAATAGATTTTACACCTCAGCATCAAATTTATCCATCACATTACCCTATTAATATACCATCACCTATATTTGAAAATTTACCTAAAAATACCTATGAACAACAATTGAAAGATATCTTATCCTATTTGAAAGAACTTCCTCCCAGGCGTATTAAAGATCTTAAAAGATAATGTTGAAGGACTTAGAAATGAGCAAAGAATCATACAACGGGATTTTGAGAAGTTAGAAGAGGAATTTAAAGAAGCCAAGGCCAAGTTGTAGAGAAGACAAGTGATACACGATGAAGAAAATGTTCAAGCTAGACTAAAGATTTCTACACTAGAGATAATCATTGAGGACATTCAAATTAGACATCAAGCCGACATACGAAGTCTTTTTGATGCCATCAAAGAACTCAAGAAATAGAGATGAAGACATTAGACTAGAAGTTGGAAATATTTTTCAACTTTATGTCTTTACTTTTATCTTAACAGTGAAACTTGTCGTGTAAATATAAACAGACAAGTTGTTAATAAATAAGTTATGTTTCTTGATACAGTGATTTACTATGGGTTCAGATTATGTCTCGATATCCTCTCGAATTGATCTCGGCCTTAAGTGGAATGATTTGTTCTTGGTTACTAAAAAGGAGTTGGTTTGTTTATCTATTTTTAAACTAATAACACTTAAATGAAAATGACGTTGAGTAACTTAAAACTTTGGAAGATTAACTAAATTGACGAGTTAAAATTGAGTGCTTGAAAATGTAAAGGAAAGCTTAGAAAATTACTTTGAAAACTTAATTGAATAAATGCTTAAAAACTTGTTCTATCGGAATGTTGAAAATAATTACTATCGGAATACCTAAAAGTCAAAAGCATCGGAATGTACAAAAATGGTCCATCGGAATGTCCATGTTTGGTTCTATCGGAATGTTCAAGAACAAGCTGTCGCAATGACTGCCTATCGGAATGTGCCAGATCGGAATATTGAAGACAAAAATTAGCCAGAGTTTCGACTAGAAAATGGACCTAAACCCCGTCGGAATGTGCGATCGCAATATGCGATCGCAATCCCAGATCGGAATAGGGGGTACTTACAAACTATCGCAAAGTGAAACCCTTTTTGGGTTATTGCGATACCAAGACCAAAGAAGCTATCGGAATGTGTTAAAACCCTACTTTTGCGATGGAAGCAAGTGTGTTCCGAAAATGGTGGCAACTTAAAATCTCAATAAGCATGCACAATAAGCCAAGTGATCCGTAACTTTAACACTTCAAAGAGATTAAATTTGATAGCTTTTGAAAACAAGAAACTTTAAAAACTTAATAAACAAAACTTTTGAATGATTAAATCTTATAAGAAATCCGAAATCAATAAGCTTGAACAAGCAATAAGCCGATAAGCATGGAGAGCTTATGGCTTATTCACGTAGAGCTTAAAAAGACTAGAAAGATCAAACTCTATTCACGAACACATCCAAAATCCAAATCGTATGGAATTCAACAATCGGATCAAGGAATTTGACAAATCAAGAAAAGTAAGAAAAACTTGAAGAACTTAAAAGCATAAACTTGATTAAGATTAATGAAATCAAAAGTACAAGAGAGCTTGAATTAAAAGATGAAAAACAAAGGAAAAGTTTAGTGAGAGAAAGTATGGAACTTTCTCTCTCTAGAAACTAGAGAAAAAATGAAAAAAAACTAAAGACTAGCTAAAACTAAGTGTGTGAAATTTTGTGAGGTGAAGGCTTTATATAGGCGTGTGTATGGTGTTGATGGGCTCTTGATTGGGCTTTGATTCGGGCTTCTTTTTCTTCTTTCTTCTTAAGTCTTCACGCGTCTTTTAAATAAACGTTTCCGTCTTGGATTTGAGAAGTGTTGGTGAATAATTCCAACTCGTCCTATAATATTTTATTTAATAGACTCGAGTTCTTCGACATATATGAATCTTCCATTTTTGGCTCTATTCTTCGATAAATCTTCAAATAGGCACAATTACTTCAAATCTTTTGCATCTCTTGGACAATAGACTTCGTCTTGAGTCTTTTTCCTTGATAAAACCCGTGCAATCCCATGTTTTCTTTAATATTCATCCGGTCGACTCTGAAAACACAATAAACACAAAAACCACGCATAATTCCAAACAAATGATATTAAATACGTGTTTTGGTCTCGTTTTAGCCCGATTTAAGTGGTAAAAGGATGGGTGTTTTCACACCTATCAAATCCCCTACACTTAACCATTGCCATGCCCTCATGCAATGCTTAGTGACAAAGCATAATTACACTTTTCTCATTATCAATTAACCTTGGCCTTATTAAAATACTATTTAAACAAAAATTTTAAAGTACTAAGAAATTAAAATTTTAATGTAAACAAGAGGATAGAAAATAACTTATGTGGTAATAACTTGGAAAGAGATCGAGGACTTACATTAGGGCTTCGGTGCTGCGAAGATTTATCACCCTCAAGTTTCACGTTCCCCAAACTAAGCTTAAAAACGAGATCATTGTTATTATAAGTTAGTAATTCAAACACTCACACACATGGCTTAATTAAATGCTTAAGCTCCCTTATTCCTAGTTGTATCTCTTATATTTTATTTTTGTCTTAGAATGATCATGAAGATGCATTTTTGGACTTATTTCGATAGTTTATTAGGGCTGAAAGCAAAGTAGGACGATTTGATCAATAGTTAGCTAAAGGACAAAATCTTTTAAAACTGCTTCTCGGGATATCAAAAAGTTCATATCTTGGCATAACTTGGTTCGCGATTTGAGACCTTTCTCGGGCCGATATTTGGCATGTACTTCATACTTCATATCTTGAGAGACGTTCTTGAGATAATGGTCTTCTCATCGTTCATAGAGTTCCTTCACTTGGAGACTTTTGAGAGGTACTCCAACTTTGTTGACCACGACTTCATGATTATTTCTTCAATCTCTAATTGGGATTTTGAGATACAACGATCCGCCTCCTTTTCGGACTTGGATCTATTTATCCTCATACCTTGTTAGGGTCTTTTCGGATAGACTTCTCCATGATCTTTATGGGAGTTGCTTGCTTTTCGTCGTGAGTCTTGATCCTTCATATTGACTTTAGGAATAATGCTTTTCACATCACTTTGGATCTTCAGCAATAAAATTGAATCCTCATGCCTTGTTAGGGCCTTTTCGGACTCGCCAATCTTTGTGCCCCGCTTCATAAGTTATGCCTTGGCTATGAACTCTCGTCATTACCGAGCAACTTTTAAACGATCTTGGGCTAGAAGCTAAGTAACTTTTCAAATCGTAAGACCTTACTTATTGCAGATAAATTATTAGCAAGTGATGGGAGAATAGGCAAATAATTACACCAAGTGAGCTTGCGCAAGAACATCGACTTATAATTGACTCTATCATTTCTCGTCCTCCACAATTTAAAATCTCAAGTAATGAGACTCGTGGACACTTAGCCTAATAAACCAATTAAGGTCTACATGGTTAAGGATACTAGCTAGAATAAACTTG
Organism: Glebionis coronaria; assembly: GCA_025667525.1. Classification (NCBI taxonomy): domain Eukaryota; kingdom Viridiplantae; phylum Streptophyta; class Magnoliopsida; order Asterales; family Asteraceae; genus Glebionis; species Glebionis coronaria. The sequence continues at coordinate 523,830,272 of CM046875.1, forward strand.
GATAAGTCTATTCGGGTTGAGTCAAAATAAACGCAACGGGCCTAATATGTCAAAGATTTCTAAACTAGCTACACCACTTATTATTATTTTTGACTTTATTGCGGGATATATACATATGAAAGCAACGATAAAAATTTTAAAAATTACGACTAAATGGCCAAAGTTAATTAAAAATTTGAAAAATGTTGAAAAAGATGATTTTCTGGTTAATCGAAGGCATTTTCATGGAAAAGTCCACTTAAAACTTCGATAGAAGTCCCCCCTACACTTAAGATAAACATTGTCCTCAATGTTTAAGCATGTGGGAAAAATTTCCCCTACACTTATGACATTGTGCACGTTGGTTAACTCGAGTTAAGGAAGAGACGACTAAAGTGATCAATTTCAAATGTGAGTATGAAGAAAATTGAATCACGATAGTTGAGAGATAGAACCGGATTTTGGATAACACGGGAGCACGGTTCTTCAAAGGTTCCAAGAGTGCACTTATCCCTGTAATCACATCACCACACAAATACAAACACCTATGCAGGCCCCCTACACTTAGGAGGTTAAAACGTAAAAGGATAGATACTCGGGCTGCCTCCCGAGGAGCGCTTGTTTTTGATAATCGAGTCACGAGCCTGACTCGACCCAAATTTAGTTCATGGGGAACGTGGTGAGGGATGGAATCATCTCCTTAGAGATGTCCTCACCAAAATACAGCTTTAGACGCTGGCCATTCACCTTGAAATTGGGCCCATTTGGCTGAGAAAGCTCAATGGTCCCATATGGAAAGATGTTGGCGACGGTGAATGGACCAGACCAGCGGCTCTTCAACTTGCCAGAGAAGATCTTCAACCGAGAGTTGAAAAGTAAGACTTGATCACCAACATGGAACTCTCGGTTCTTGATTTTTGCGTCATGGAGGATCTTCGTCTTCTCTTTGTAGATCAGCGAGTTCTCATAAGCTTCATTCCTTAGTTCATTGAGCTCGTTGAGTTGAATCTTGCGATGATCACCGGCTTTGTTGATGTCGAAGTTAGCCCACTTTAAGGCCCAGTGCGCCTTGTGCTCCAGCTCGATGGGAAGGTGGCATGCTTTCCCGTACACAAGACGATAAGGTGTACAACCGATCGGGGTCTTGTAAGCAGTACGGAAAGCCCACAGAGCATCATCTAACTTATCGGCCCACGCGGCACGATGCTCTCCCACAGTGCGCTCCAAAATTCGCTTCAATCCACGGTTGGATATCTCGGCTTGCCCATTGGTTTGGGGATGATAAGCGGTGGAAAGACGGTGATTGACACCATACTTGGCCATGACTCTTGCAAATTGATCGTTGCAAAAATGAGTCCCGCGGTCACTGATAATAGCACGAGGAACACCGAATCGAGAGAACAGCGATTTCAAAAAGTTACAAACCACCCTTGCATCATTAGTAGGTAAAGCTTTGGCTTCAACCCACTTGGAGACGTAGTCAACGGCAACAAGGATGTATTTGTTTCCTTTAGATGAAGGAAATGGCCCCATAAAGTCGATACCCCAAACATCAAAGATTTCACACTCTTGAATGAAATTCTGAGGCATCTCGTCTTTATGTGTGATCGTGCCTTGTTTCTGGCAAGCATCACATTTTTTAACCATATCGTGAGCGTCACGATAAATGGAGGGCCAATAAAATCCTGAATCAAACACTTTTTTGGCGGTGTAGTTGGGACCAAAGTGACCACCAGTGGGTCCTTTGTGGCAAGCATCAAGGATTTCGAAAGCTGCCGGTCCATCAACACATCGGCGAATAATCAAGTCAGCACATTGTTTGAAAAGATACGGGTCATCCCAGAAGTAAGTCTTTATGTCTTTGAAGAACTTCTTCTTTTGCTGGGATGTTAACCCGTCAACGAGGATTCCACCCGCTAAGTAGTTTGCAATGTCTGCGAACCACGGGGTTTCGTCAGCAGTTGAGTTGATAGACATTAAGGTCTCCAGGGGAAAAGAATCATTGATTTCTTTGTTCGGATGATCCCCTTGGTAAGGATCCTCAAGTCTACTGAGATGATCCGCGGCTAGGTTTTCTGCTCCTTTTTTATCGCGAATTTCGATTTTAAATTCCTGGAGCAGCAAAACCCAGCGAAGAAGTCTTGGTTTGGAATCTTGCTTTGTCAACAAGTACTTCAGCGCGGAATGATCGGTGTACACAATGGTGGTAGAAAGGACAAGATAGGGGCGGAATTTTTCAAAAGCATAGACAATAGCTAAAAGCTCTTTTTCGGTTGTCGTATAATGCAATTGTGCCCCTGTCATTGTCTTGCTAGCGTAATGGATTGGTTGGAAGTGTTTGTTCACTCTTTGTCCAAGAACCGCTCCAATAGCAAAATCACTAGCATCGCACATTAACTCAAAAGGCAGCTCCCAATTGGGGGTGACCAAGACGGGTGCCTTAGTAAGCTTGTCCTTAAGAGAGTTGAAGGCTTCAAGACACTCTTTGGAGAAGATAAAAGGAGTATCTTTTTCCAAGAGGTGGGTCATCGGGCGAGCGATTTGAGAAAAATCTTTGATAAATCGACGGTAGAAGCCCGCATGACCCAGGAAACTTCTCACACCCTTCACGGTTGAAGGTGGAGGCAACTTGGCGATAACATCGACTTTAGCACGGTCTACTTCAAGACCGGCTTTGGAGATTTTGTGTCCTAGCACGATGCCCTCTTTTACCATAAAATGGCATTTTTCCCAATTAAGAACAAGGCGAGTGTCTTCACACCGCTTAAGCATACGTTCTAAATTGGCAAGGCACGCAGAGAATAAATCGCCATAGACCGAGAAATCATCCATGAATACTTCCATAGTGTCTTCCACCATGTCATGGAAGATCGCCATCATACACCTTTGGAATGTCCCAGGAGCATTACATAAACCAAAAGGCATGCGTTTGTAAGCAAATGTTCCATAGGGACAAGTGAATGTGGTCTTTTCTTGGTCCTTGGGATCTATGGGAATTTGAAAATACCCGGAGAAACCGTCTAAGAAGCAGTAATAGTCATTACCAGCTAGACGCTCGAGCATTTGATCCATGAAGGGAAGAGGAAAGTGGTCTTTTCTCGTGGCATCATTGAGCTTGCGATAATCAATACAAACTCTCCACCCAGTAACGAGACGAGTGGGAATCAACTCGTTGTGTTCATTGGGAACAACGGTTATTCCGCCCTTCTTGGGCACACAATGGACGGGACTTACCCACGGCGAATCCGAAATAGGGTAGATCAAGCCGGCATCTAGAAGTTTGATAACCTCTTGTTTGATGACGTCATGAATTTTAGGATTAACCCTTCTTTGGTTCTGGATTGTGGGTTTGAAGTCATCTTCCATGAGAATCTTGTGAGTACAAAAGTTCGGATCAATTCCGCGGATATCGGAAATTTTCCAAGCAATTGCCTTCTTATGAGCTTTAAGCACAGCGATGAGACGAGTTTTCTCTTCTTCTTGCAAGTCCTTAGCGATAATGACGGGTGACTTCTTGTTTTCTTCAAGGAATACGTACTCGAGATGGGGCGGCAACTCCTTAAGTTCTAAATCCGGAGGATTTTCGATGGGAGGCGTTTGCAAAGTCGTGGCATCGATAGCAATGACCGTGGGAGATGGAGGAGAAGGATTGTCTTCGGTGAGAAGATTGTCAAAGAAATTCATATCTTCATCCCCATCGATGGGAGAAGCATCAGTAGGTAAGGTCACATCTCCCATGGTATCTTCAAGATTGTTCCAGAATAAATCACTATCTCCAAATAGAGACAACGACGAATCAATGGAGGACACGGTCTCAACAGTGGGAAGAGAGGTAGGAATACTTTTGCAAGCATCATTAAAGTGTTTTTCACAAGCCTCATCGAGAACGTCAATACAATTAACGCTCTCATTTGAATAAGGCTGTTTAGACAACTTTCCCATGTTGAAGACTACTTTATCATCACCCACTCTCATGATAAGCTCACCGGCTTCAACATCAATGAGAGTGCGACCGGTCCTAAGGAATGGACGACCAACAATGAGTGGCACACGGGGGTCCATCTCGTAGTCGACGACAACAAAATCAGCAGGGAAGGTGAATTTGTCGACTCCTACAATGACGTCTTCAGCTATCCCCACTGGATAAGCAACCGTACGGTTAGCTAACTCCAAAGTCATTTTGGTGGGGACTAGCTCTGGGAGAGATAATTGCTTCCAAACACTTAGAGGCATGAGATTAATACTGGCACCTAGATCGGCTAGGGCCATGCAATTCTCTACTCCCTGGAAATTGCAAGGGATAAGAAAACGACCCGGATCACCAAGCTTGATTGGCAATTTTCTTAAGAGCACTGCAGAGCAGTTCTCGTTAAGTTGGGTGTTGGCGAGATCGAGGAGCTTTTCCTTGTCGCTCAAAAGATCTTTAAACATTTTAGCATATTTAGGCATGTGAGCGAGAGCCTCAGCGAAGGAAATATTGAAATTCAGTTGTTTGAACATTTTAAGGAAATTCGAAACCTGAATATCATCCTTGCTTTTGAGCTTTTCTTTCCTCAACCTAGATGGATAAGGTATATTGGAAGAAGAGGAAGGCTTTGGAAGAATAGGATCACTCACATCCTTGGGTGGAGGAGGGGTAGAAGGAAGAGGTGGAGAAATTGGGGAAGGAGAAGGGTGAGGAATAGGAGCAGGCGACTCGTTCTCCTTAGTCACAATCACTGGTGGAGGTATAGGAAGCTCGGGTTCCTTGGTACCTTTACCACTGCGAGTGGTGATTGCTTTCATCTCCCCTCTTGGATTCGCAACGGTATTACTCGGAAGAGTACCCGAAGAAGAGGGTTGATTACTGTTGAAGAAACTAGCCATCATGTTCCTCAAGTCATTTGTTTGACTATCCATAGTGTTCTTCATATCAGCTCTTAGATCATTCCCTTGTTTCATCAGATCTGCTTTCAAGTTGCGCACTTCCTGTTGGAGATTATCCACGATCACATCGTTAGTCCTCATGTAGGTTCCAATGTCTTGATGTGATGCGGGGGTTTGGTTTGAAGGAGCAGTGTATGCGGGTGGTTGATAAGCAGGTTGCTGGTAAACTTGGGTGTTTCGGTGTTGTGGTTGTTGCTGCTTATGAGGAGGGATGTATGGTGTACGAGTTTGTTGTTGTTGAGGAGGGCGGTTGAGGTTTTGTTGTTGGTTTTGGTTGTTAGGATTAAAACCAGGTGGTGAGAGATAGTTGTTAGAACGGTAGCTAAGCAGGTTGCGGTCACCTTGAGGTTTTGCTTGATAAGCAGGTTGAGTATAGGTGCCATATGCTGCATTAACATTCTCAGCAGGGTAATCTTGGGTGGCGGTACAAGTTGTGTAAGAGTGAGGACCACCGCATATCTCACAAGGTTGGCTGACAGCGTTCACTTGAGCGTTTTTGCCGTTGTTGCTGTTGTTGTTGCTGACGGTGTGGGTGACAAGCGATTCAAGAAGCGTGGTGATTTTGTCTAATCGCTTGTCGCTGTCATTAGTGCTAGCACTAGCAACATTGGTCCTAACACTCTTGGTTTGCACACGAGATTTGTTCTCAATGATATCCCAAGCAGCATTGGAAGTCTTAGCCAATAAATTACCCCCCGAGGCACTATTCAGTGAATCTTGGTCATTCATGCTTAAACCATTGTAAAAAGTATTTATTTGATGAACTTTGGTAAAACCATGTTGTGGGCATTTTCTTAAAAGATCTTTAAAGCGATCCCAAGATTCACTGAATGACTCATCGTACTTTTGTTCAAAGGTTATAATCTCATTCCGCAAAGCGGTAGTACGAGAGGGTGGAAAAAAGTAGTTGATAAACTTTGTTTCCAAATCCGTCCACGAGAGAATACTCTGTGGCGGTTCTTTAGCAAGCCAATGCCGGGCTTGTCCCTCTAAAGAAAAGGGAAAAAGTTGTAACCTTATAACCTCCTGTGGAACTCCATTGAATTTGACCGTGTTGGTGAGTTGTAGAAATCTCTTGATATGGTCATGTGGGTCATCAATGGTTCGTCCCAAGAATGGCTGAGCTGAGACCATCTGGATAAAGCCTGACTTGAGCTCGAAATTGTTGGCGGCAATTGGTGGTATAACAATTGGATCCGTGTTGCCATCGACATGAGCTTGCAGCAATTCAATCATTGGCCGATTATCCGGAAGTGGCTCATTGTTGTTGTTATTCATGTTGTTGAAAGGCGGGTTGTTGTTATTATTATTGTTGTTCGGAGGTGGTATGTTATTGTTGTTTTGGACACCAGCCATGTCTAAGTTATCGAGAGGCTCGGGCTCTTGATAAGACGTGGATCGAGTGCGCATACACCTGCAAAAGAACGAACAAAGAGAAACAAGGCAAAAATATTTTTGGTTTTTATGTTTTGTTACTTTTTAGGATTTTTGAAAATTTTATATTTTTTAGTTGTTTTTGAAGATTTTCTTGAAAAAGTAACGTTCACGGGGAACGGATCCCAAAATCCAATTTCTCACAAAAAACTTTTGATCTTAACGAGAAGAGCCGGCAGCGGCGCCATTTGATACAATGATTTACTATGGGTTCAGATTATGTCTCGATATCCTCTCGAATTGATCTCGGCCTTAAGTGGAATGATTTGTTCTTGGTTACTAAAAAGGAGTTGGTTTGTTTATCTATTTTTAAACTAATAACACTTAAATGAAAATGACGTTGAGTAACTTAAAACTTTGGAAGATTAACTAAATTGACGAGTTAAAATTGAGTGCTTGAAAATGTAAAGGAAAGCTTAGAAAATTACTTTGAAAACTTAATTGAATAAATGCTTAAAAACTTGTTCTATCGGAATGTTGAAAATAATTACTATCGGAATACCTAAAAGTCAAAAGCATCGGAATGTACAAAAATGGTCCATCGGAATGTCCATGTTTGGTTCTATCGGAATGTTCAAGAACAAGCTGTCGCAATGACTGCCTATCGGAATGTGCCAGATCAGAATATTGAAGACAAAAATTAGCCAGAGTTTCGACTAGAAAATGGACCTAAACCCCATCGGAATGTGCGATCGCAATATGCGATCGCAATCCCAGATCGGAATAGGGGGGTACTTACAAACTATCGCAAAGTGAAACCCTTTTTGGGTTATTGCGATACCAAGACCAAAGAAGCTATCGGAATGTGTTAAAACCCTACTTTTGCGATGGAAGCAAGTGTGTTCCGAAAATGGTGGCAACTTAAAATCTCAATAAGCATGCACAATAAGCCAAGTGATCCGTAACTTTAACACTTCAAAGAGATTAAATTTGATAGCTTTTGAAAACAAGAAACTTTAAAAACTTAATAAACAAAACTTTTGAATGATTAAATCTTATAAGAAATCCGAAATCAATAAGCTTGAACAAGCAATAAGCCGATAAGCATGGAGAGCTTATGGCTTATTCACGTAGAGCTTAAAAAGACTAGAAAGATCAAACTCTATTCACGAACACATCCAAAATCCAAATCGTATGGAATTCAACAATCGGATCAAGGAATTTGACAAATCAAGAAAAGTAAGAAAAACTTGAAGAACTTAAAAGCATAAACTTGATTAAGATTAATGAAATCAAAAGTACAAGAGAGCTTGAATTAAAAGATGAAAAACAAAGGAAAAGTTTAGTGAGAGAAAGTATGGAACTTTCTCTCTCTAGAAACTAGAGAAAAAATGAAAAAAAACTAAAGACTAGCTAAAACTAAGTGTGTGAAATTTTGTGAGGTGAAGGCTTTATATAGGCGTGTGTATGGTGTTGATGGGCTCTTGATTGGGCTTTGATTCGGGCTTCTTTTTCTTCTTTCTTCTTAAGTCTTCACGCGTCTTTTAAATAAACGTTTCCGTCTTGGATTTGAGAAGTGTTGGTGAATAATTCCAACTCGTCCTATAATATTTTATTTAATAGACTCGAGTTCTTCGACATATATGAATCTTCCATTTTTGGCTCTATTCTTCGATAAATCTTCAAATAGGCACAATGACTTCAAATCTTTTGCATCTCTTGGACAATAGACTTCGTCTTGAGTCTTTTTCCTTGATAAAACCCGTGCAATCCCATGTTTTCTTTAATATTCATCCGGTCGACTCTGAAAACACAATAAACACAAAAACCACGCATAATTCCAAACAAATGATATTAAATACGTGTTTTGGTCTCGTTTTAGCCCGATTTAAGTGGTAAAAGGATGGGTGTTTTCACACCTATCATTTCTCAACAAATCTTGTTATTTCTTACTTATTTCTGAGAAGATATCCCTATTTCTTGGTTTTCACACGAATGATTATGAATTAAATTGCGTTAATTCTGGAAAAAGCATATGCTTGATAAAGTATATATTTTTGGAATTTCTGTTATCTTCTATGATAATATGAATTATCGATTAAATATAACCCACAAGTTTGAAGAAAGGCTTAGGAAACTCCCCAAGCTTTCTAAATTTATTCTATTCTCACCTTTCTCTCTCAAAAATATTCTTTTATTCCGACATAGACTATATGATATGTAAAAGAGAAACTTGCCTTATATAAGATGATTTGTTATATTTTCCGTTATGTTCCTCCATTCCATATCTTGAAAAATTATGTTACGAATATGTATGAGTCATATCGTTATAATCCATTGTAAACTATGAAATTATGTTTCTCAGTTGGATTTGTTATCCTTAGATATTAATGATAATCAACATATTAAGTTTCCTATATACCAAATAAACCCAAAACATATACCTTGTGTTTGATAAGCATTTATATGTATCCATATACATATGTGACAAATGTTTTATGATATAAGTATACCTTGAATTTTGTATTCTTTCTCTTCTATCTATCATTCTAAACCCTAAAAGTATTCGATGAATGATCGATGATGATATGGCTGTAATCCTACACTTACAAGTTGTCAATGAGAAGTACTATTAGAAAGAAGATTATATGGCTGGTTAGTTTTAATATCCAAGGAAGAATAGATGCTATTAGTATCACCTATTGGATTGAAGGAGCCAAATTAATCAGTTTTCTCTCGTATTAATCGTATTGGGAATTGAAAAGTGTAGTTTGCTACCAGAAGATAGCCCTTCGTTAGTTAACTTGGTGGATTCTTTATACTCAACCTATTGAGATAAAAAGAAGTTCATAAGATACCTTGATTTAATTTCAAATATCTATTATAAAGAAAGATATTATTAATCTATATCGAGAAGGTGAAAGAAGAACTCTGCTATCTAACGATAAAATGAAATAACCTCGAGACATACACAAGGAGATTTCAAGAGTTAGTAGAGTTGCATCCTATTATTGATACCTAGAAAATGATGAAAGTTTATCAAGGAATTTTATCAAAGATTTTGAAGGATTACCACTTCCAAAATCTCAATATAGTGGAAGAATTCATTAACATAACCTAAAAGTTGATGAAAAAGGTAATTAAGCCCAATCCTGTGCAGAAAATCAGAATCATCTTAAGCGTAAATTCAATAATTAAAGAACGTCCATAAACTCTAATAAACCAGAAACTACCAGAACTTATGTTACTAATCCGAACTATGGTGAATATGCTGAAAATTATATTATGTGTAAGAAATGCACCCTACATCACATAGAAATTTGCACCATCTGGTGTTGGATTTTCAACATAGAAGATTATTAGCCTAGGATTTGTAAGGGCAAGTTGGCTTATGATTCATATATTTAGTGGAATTATCCTGTATTTTATATGGAATAAAATACCGACTTCTAATTAAGCGTTATCCGTTTCTAAGAAATCATATTCTTAGCTTTTTATGTGCAGAAACATCTTATTCACATCTCCTATGAGTTCTGATATTCGAAAACACGTCATCATTGTATCTATGTAGAATTATGAAAACATTTTGAATCTTATGTGAATTATGATAAGGATACCATGAATATGCCAAAATACTGGAATATTCGTCTTATCATAATTGATTTCGTAATCATTGACTAATTGGAAAAATACGTCAATATCCTTTGTTATCCTACTCCTTTGAATGTTCATCTTATCATCGTTATATTAAATGTAAGACTTGAAATTTGTGAATACTTGGATTGTGAAGTATTCCATTTAACTCGAAGATAACGCTTTAAGAGATGAAGCAAAATATTGGAAGTCATCCGACTTACTAGTTCAACCTGAATTTCCTAAATGGAAATAGGAAAGAACAATGAGGATTTTGTTACTTCAAGTAGACATGATGCCATATGGGTCATTGTCGATTGTCTTACTAAGGCTGCATGATTTATTCCTATCAAGGAAATCGATAATATGGAAACTCTGACGAGGTTATATAAGAAATAATCTATCGACATAGAGAAGCAATATCTATCATCTAAAATCGTTACGTCTGTTTCACATCTTAATCCTAAAAGTATATACAAAATACCCGAGGGTGATATGTTATACTTAGTCCATTATTTTAATGAAAACATAAGTATACTAATGTAATAAGTGAAAGAACTATTCAAATACTAAACTACATACTCCATGTATGTGTTATGAAGTTTGTAATAACACTCACCATTGGTAAAATTATCGTATAGCAATAGTTATCATGCTAGAATTAAAGCAATAATATTTGAAGCACTCTATGGAAAGAAGTGCCAATTACGTATCTGTTGGGCTGAAGTTGGAGATTTACAACTTCGAGACCCGAAATAGTTCATGAAACTATTGAAAAGATCATTCAAACCCGATAAAGATACGCACTGCAAGGTGAAGTTACAACAATTTACAATATAAATCGTTATGAATGAGAAACCAGGTCATATTATTATGTATTACCTTGAAAATGTGTTATTTGATTCGGAAAGAAAAAGCAAAAGTACATTGGAGCATTCAAATATTTTTTAATTAGCTAAGACATATTAACTTGAGTTTCCTAAAGACCTCAGTAATATTCATGATACTTTTCGCGTTTCGAATCTGAAGAAATGTTTATCTGATGAATCTCTTAACAAAAGAGTTTTTGCTTAACGATAAACTAAATCATGTGGTATAATATTGTATTTATAATTGTTGAAGTATGAATGAAACCCTGAGAGATGGTATGAATATATGGAAACGTGAGGTTATGCTTGTCTCGGTTTTATGACATCGCTCTTTATCTGAATCTCGGGGCGAGATTTCTTTAAGGGGTGGAGACTATGACAATCCTCAAATTTCACATATGTGCTATGTGTTATGATTTGAATGAATATGAAAATTTGATTGGAATTTTTTGCTTTTTTACCTTATTTGGTAAGATGAACGGGTTCTCACAACCTGAACTACCACTTCAACATCTTCCTATATGTTGTAAACACAATGTATATATCAAGTCTAAGTTCTAAAATTAATCTAATAAGTACATTATGAATAAGAACATCTCAAATATAACTATGATGCCCTAAATTCCCTTAGAGACCCTAGAATCCCTATTAATGAGTTGTAAACTCAAGAATTGTAAAGTATGAATGTACAACACTTATTAATAAGTAATCAAGGATTATGAACAAGTTATAAACTATCATTTGGAAGTATAATTACGTCTAATAATGGTAAGTATAAACCATTTAAATCTAAGTACAAGAATTAAGACTTAGTAACCAAGATTAGCACCTATAAACCATTTCACAATGAATTAGAGCATAATCTTTTGAACCAATTATGAAACTCAACTACATATCATACTAAGACTATAATTTCACTTCAAGTTAATGTACAAATAATTAAAGAACAAAGTATAAGTTTTTAAAGCATGAAATTCTAATCAAGCCTATTACCTCCTAGGAAATGATTAACATATGCAACCACTTGAACCAAGTATGACTCTTTAGAAACCTTAAACACAATATAGAAGCCCTAGAATAATTCAATACAATAATGTAAACCCATATAACTCAAGGTACAAGTAACTGCATAATTACCTAAAAACCTATATATTACCCATTTCACTTAGATACATTGTCTTTTAGGACAACTTTACAAACTTCATTAGCATTACATTTAGGATAAAATATCATGTTAAGATAAGGTACAAGTACCCTAATGCACAAGGTACAATGATGAGACCGCAATTATACATAGTCTCATCGTCCAAACCGGCCTTAAAATGCTTAATTTTTTTGGTAAAAGGGTTTAACAGCCCCGGTAAAATGCTTAATTATATCATAAAATACCATGAAAAATGCTTGTATTCATTTGTTGTGTATTTTAGGTACGGATATCGTGAAAAAGACAAAAGATCACAAGAAACAAGCAAAAACAAACACGGGAAACGAAGTCGCACAAAGAACCGGACCCGATTGTTGATTTTCTAAGAAAGTTCCTCAAGTTTGAAGAAATGACAAGTTTAGTCCCTCATCTTTGAAGACTTGACACAATTGGTCCTTAAAGATTCATTTTTTACAAGAACGGTCCTTCAAGTTTCAAGTATTGATAATAATGGCCCTTGAAAATCTCATAATTACAAAAGAAACCTTTGTTCATTGATAGCAAAGTATTTGTGCCATTTATGCAAATATCTCAAAGATGTTATAAAGCGAAAAATTGATATTAAGCTGCCAGGTTTGATTTGCCAAGTTTGGGGAAGTTAAGGGGCCAATTATCCCATAAATTAAACCCAACTACCCACTCATCCTACCCATACCCGTCCATAAACCCAAGCACAGTATCCATACCCAGCCCACAAACCTTTACACGTCACACCCCATTAACTTTTTTTGGTTAATTAATAATAAAATTTAAATTATTATTTATTAACCTAAACAGGTGCTAAAGAGGTTCTTATCCCCAAATCAGCATCAAACTCATCACTGTTTCAAACCGTAAACCCTAATTTGTCACTTTATTCATTACCATGATTTGGAGAAATTGTCATTCCAGAATGAAAATTAGTGGTCTCCTAAACCTATCCCCACCCAAAGATTCCCCTCACAACAAACCCACATGGCCAACTGGCATTCCCTTGACCCATCACTATCTTCCCCAATTTCAAAAAGGGACAAAACAAACGGCTGGATTTCTTTACCCTTGTTCCCCAATGTTAGATGGAAGGCTCAGATGATTTCAACTTACTGGCAGCTTCACATGTACTCTGGCAAGTCACAAGAAAAAACTTTTGACCAATTTTTAAACGAACAAGACCAATGGCATTGTTGGAATATCACACTTTAGGGTTAGCATTGCTATTTTCTTCTAGATTAATTGTAACCCGTCTATATAAGGGTGCATAGGGCTTTTACTATTTTTTGTTCCAGAATTGTTCTCTCATTTGTAATTCTTTTTTTGATGAAATGAAAAGTTGGTGAAATTGAGAAAGGGTTCTGAGTTCCATTTATTTCTAGCATTTTTTTGTGTTCAAGTTTTATCAAATGTAATCCTTTTTAAGTTATTTTGAAAAGTTAGTTTTTTTGAAGATCTTTGTTCCAAAAATCTATTTTCAAAGAAGTTTGTTTGTCTTGAATTTGCAAAGTGTTTGCAAGATTTGTTAAAGTTATCAAAGTGATAAGTTTATGAGAAGATTTAAAAAGGTCTTAAAGAAAAAGTGTAAAAAATCAGATTGTCTATTTGTTTTTGTGCGCTAACTGAATCAAGGCCAAAATCCTTGATTCTTGGATCTGCCTATTTGTTGTTTGTGTTGTGATAACACGTACCAAGTGAGCTTGTGCAAACTGCTTGCACATAAGCTCATCCATCCAAGGTGTGGAAAGTACACCTTGGAGGTTTGTCCTTCATTTTTTTCCTACAAATACTTCTGTGTGTATGTGGTTCTTTGTTGTTTGTTATAAGATTATGACATACTTGTGTTAATCTAGTTTTTGAATGATCTTTGACCTTTATCAGTTTTAATCTAGGTTGTTTGTAGTGTTTTTAATTAATTTTGTTTGTTAAAAAAATCATTTCCCAACTTAAAGGGGTGTTTGGGATTATGGGGTAACAAGTAGGGATTAACCACTGTGACCTCCTATTTGCTTTGAACAATCTTGTTAAGTATATGGCTTTTGGTTTTTACCGTAAGATCTGATGTTGTAGTTTAGAAAAATTGAATTTTCATGTTTATTGGTAAATCTATGATTGTGTAAAAGTTTTTCAAGTTTCTATGTTTAAGGTTGAGTTGGGTCATGAGGAATGTGTTAAATTCATGTATGGAGATAGTCAATTAGTTTAGTTTGTTTGTTGGGCTTAGTCGAGAAGTTTTCTTGCAAAATGTTTTATCAAAACAGCAAATACACCCATCATTCATAACATTAGGCATTAAGTAGTTTGATTTGGTGAATCAAAGTTTAAATTTTGTTAATCTAATGTTCTTGAGGTTTGTGTTCCAGTTTAGGCACTCTTGTAATCTGCCTAGTATTAGCGTTTTCTAGGTGTGTTTGTGTTTTGATTTTTAGATTTCCTTTGAAATTTTTTGGGAATTTTGGTTCTTAAGGGTGTTTGGATGTGGGTATTGTAGGCTTTAGGTGACACAAAGTTTGAGTAAACATCACTGCACACTCTTGTCTTAGCCTGTTTGAGTATTTTTAATTGTTGTTTGATAAAAGTATTGGTTAAGTTGAGTTTGTAGGTTACCATTTTGTGTGCAACCATCTGCCAAAACTCATCAGTCCAGTTTTCCCCTTTTTAATTTGATTGTTGAGATTTGAAACTTGATAGTATGTTATAAGTAGGTATTATTTAGGTCTACATTTATTCTAGGTTGAGTGTTAGTGCTTCTTGTAGCCTTGAGCTTATTTCAAAACTCACAAAAATTTCCTATGTTGGTCACTATCTGTTAAGTGCATTCTATGTGCCATCCGATATCAGACAAAGCCATTTGACTTCTGTCTGATATTGGATAAAAGGGTTGTATGGCTGCTTTTTAATACAGCTTAACTGGTGATTAAATTGCTTTTTGCTTGGATTATTTTCACTGTTTTTAGCTTATATCTGACTCCCCACAAGCCACAGCTTGTGGGGGTGCCTTTTGTATCCAAAACAAGTAATACAAAAAACACCAAAAAGCTACATGGCATGGGTTTCGAACCTCTGACATGTCGTTCAGGGGTCAGGGTTCTTACCATTGTACCATGATCGTGGTCTTGTTAGGATTTTTCCAATTTAATACTTATACCCTCTTTATTTTTGTTTCCAAAATATAAGTCGTGGGTAATAAGCCCGGTTTTGGCTTATTCGTTCATAAATTTTGGTTGTTTTCATTTTTCCTACATTTTGGCATTAGTGTCGGATTTTTCTGTGCAAAAAGTTTATTTTTCACTTTTATGTTTTATTTTTAATAAATATTTTAATTTCATTTTTTAGAAAATAAATTAAAAATAGTAAAAATTAATTTTAAGTTTTCAAAAAATACTTTGTAGGTTTTGAAAAATATACTTTAGGTTTACAAAAAGAAATTTTTTGGATCTGACTCTTTTTTAGTTATTTCGATTTTTAGGCTTTTAATTAAACTTTAAAATTTAATAATAATTAATTAAATTGTTTTCACAAAGTTTGGTTTATTTTTCATTCTTAGTTAGCATTTTTAGGATATATTTAGCATTTTTCAAAAAAATTTAATTTAGTCGAATTTTAAGTCGCGTTTTACGACTTAGTTCGATTCTAGCGTAATCCGTCTTTGTTTTTCCTTTCCTTTCTCTTTCCAAAAGCTTAATAACTCCAAAATCATCTTTAATATTGGTTTAAACACATATACCTCCTCGAGAACGAACTCAGCGACAAGCATTTACGGTTCCTAACGTAGTGTTTAATACTTACCCGCATTTGTCGCTTTGTTTTTCCTAAAACAAAAGTGTACTAAAACCACGACATCATACATCATTTCAATGCATGACTTATAAATTAGGTAAAAATAGGTAATGTCACTCTTTATACATTTTTCCTTGGAATAACTTAGAAAAACCAAGATACTCCATGAACACATTAAGAACAATGTAGGATGTATAAACTGAGTTTACATAAGTAGCTAAATCAAGAATATTGACCTTAACAAGGATTGAACCCTAAATCACTAGAAACACTAATCCGGTTAGGATTTCTTCTTAACTTCACTTCAAACCTTTGTTAAACTTTAAATTAAGGACCTAAACTTCCTAATTACAATGTGTAAACCCTAATTATACCCTAATCCATCAATAGTCACATTCCTAATGTAACACCCCATTTTGTAAATGGAAATATCACAGTAATTATGGCGTGTCATCAAATCATACAAGGTAAAATGTCTAAACATTACTTGACCATATAAAGGAAAATACCGGAATCAAACATCGGTAGTCCAAAAGTAAAGCTCATCACACACAAACATAGTATAGTAAAGGAAAAGGACGAAACAATGTCCAAAGCATAAGTATCATAAAGAAAGGAAATGCATAATGTAAAGAAGGCTAGACAGCTTCCAGTCCATATGCACGTACTCTTATTGTCTACGAGCGTCCCTGAGTACCTGCCGTTTTGGGAACATAGAAAAGGAAAAACGGCTGAGCAATACGCTCAGTGCACGGATGTACAATAAAGCATGAATAGGATAAGCATATAACATAATAACAGCGGAAGAAACTAAGTCCCGAGTAACCTGGTTAAGTCTTAATAAAACTGGTTTTAAAGTTTGAAAGTCTTATGTTTATCTTATAAAAACTGTTTGTCATATTTTACCATTTAGCCAATATAGGTCATGAATATCCACCGTGCATGAATAATTGGAGGGGTGACCTCATCATGCAAATTAGAGGGGCTGCCTCTAATTTAATATATTGGTTTTATGGGTAGGAGGGATCAGCTCCTTGTGAAGGATGCAAGGCACACACCACATTCACCATGTAATCCTGAATAAAAACGTGTAACTAGGATGCACCCATACGCCCCACATGATAATATAAATTAATGGCCAAAAGTTGAAGGGACGCTACGAGCAATCACTCCGCCGTGGTGAAGTCATAACATCAGTGCCTCTAATGTTATGGTTATGGTACCTCCATAACTAGGTGAAACTGGTCATGCATGTATATGGCTATAGGTAATCATATTTAAAACATAAGAAATCAAACTCATACTTATACTACGGGAAAACAGTTGGCTGCATACGGGGAAATCCTAATAAGGAAAGAATGTCCATACTGAAAGGACGGGAATCCGTACCTTATGTCCAGTGAACGAGAACGATGAACTGCGAGAATCCTACTTCTGAATCACTAACGCTACATAAATACGTACATGAAATAAGTATCTGCTTACTACATACATAGCTGGTTTTAAATCATGTCTTAGCTTATTTATGTGTTCTTACTATTTACACTGTTTAAAGCCTTAAACTGGGTTAAATCCTATATTTTGTTCATTCTGATTAAGTATTTCTGACATTTCATGTGTTATTATACTTACTATGTAATATTAAGTAACTTTCCAAAAATAGCAGGTTTCCTTAAATAGAAAGTTTCCAAAAATAGAAAGTTTCCAAAAATAGAAAGTTTCCAAAAATAGAAAGTTACCAAAAATAGAAAGTTTCCAAAAATAGAAAGTTTCAAATAATAGATTTACTGCTTAAAATAGATAAGTTTCTAAAAATAGAAAGTTTCCATAAATAGATTAGCTGCCTTAATTAAATAAGTTTCCATAAATAGATTAGCTGCCTTAAATAAATAAGTTTCTAAAAATAGCTGGTTTCCATGAATAAAATAGCTGCCTTATTTAATTAAGTTTCTAAAAATAGAAAGTTTCCATAATTAGAAATAAGCTGGTTAAATAAGCTAAGTAAATAAGCCTAAGTATTTTCATGATTATTTTCTAAGTCATATGATATATTATATAGTTTAATAATTATTTCATGCAATTTAATTAAACTATAGGTTATAATACTTAATTAAAGTATGACATGTTTTTAATTAAATATATTAAATACTTAGGTTAGGATATGTATTATTAAATACTAATAATATAACCTAAGTCATGTTTTAATTAATTAATTATATCCATGGTTTTAAAATAATTAATTAATTATAAGTCTTAATAAAAAAAATATACTTAGGTTAAAATAATTCATGTTTATAATAATTAGTTAACCTAAGTTCATGTTATTAAATTAATTACATCTTATTAATTTAATTCTTGACCTAAGTTTATAACATAAACATTTAACATAATCATGATCCGGATCTAGGCTTAAAAACATGCACCGGATCTTAACAAACACCGTACCCCGAACCAAATCGGGGTACCCCCTTGATGCCGTGGGACCCACACGCACCAACCAAGACCCAAAAGGTCTTGGTGGTGGTCGGTTAGAACAAACCGAACCCCTCTTGGGGTCGGTTTTACCTGCGGCCCAAAACAAACACCCCTTAGATCGATCCCATTGATTAATTAATGACCATAACATGTTAGATCTAGGTTTAATTAATATGTTTTTTATGAAAAACATCATGTGTTCTTAATTAATACAAGATTAATTAAAAAGAAAACAAGTAAAAAGGTTTTACTGTATTCGTGGATCAAAAGGGTGAAGAACAAACACGAACAATTACTAAATCACCAAGATTCAAGATCAAAATCACCCCCTTATGGTGGGTTGTAGGTGGCGGCACACAAGGAAGAAGGAGGAAGGGGTTTTAGGTTTTCTTGAAAATCTTCTGTAAAGTAAATCTAAGTAGTGAAAATTAATTAACCCTCCTTAAGTAAAATTAACAATGGGCTTGGCCCATTGTTTCTTGTTTGGCCGCGGGTGGGGACTCCCTTGTGGGGGTCCCGTACCTCGTTTCGTGTCTTGTAATTTCGTACACGTTTACGTTTAATTTAGTTCGTGTTTTAAAAGTTCTCGTTACGTAAATATCCTACACTTATATATTTAATTACGCTCGTATTAAATGTATATACGTAATTAATAATAACTCGTGTTTTAAATTACGCTCGTGATCTCGTGATCGTATGTCCGTGAATAATTATTACTAAATAATTATTACGTGGTCGTGCACATAAAATACTTATCGTGTTCTAACACGTACGTAATACATAAACTCCTAATACGTAATCGTAATCATGCTATATTAGGAAAGTTTTTAACTAGTACGTACGAACTTAAGGTAATATGCATGGTAAAAGAATGCGGGTTTTACAACTCTTCTCCCTAAAAAGAATAATTCATCCCCGAATTATAGATAAAGTAACTGGAAAAGAAGAACATACCCGAATTCAAAATATGAAATGAGGGTAAGAAGTCCGGATAGACTCCTCTGTTTCCCAAGTGGCTTCCCGCTCGGTATGATCCCTCCATAGAATTTTGACGAATGGAATCGTCTTCTTTCTTATGACTCGTTCTTGCCTGTCAAGAACTCGTTCGGGTTCTTCTATAAAAGTGAGATCTTCACGAATCTGTTCCAGTGGATACTGAACCATGTGAAGGGGATGATATTGGTACCCTCTGAGTAAGGACACATGAAACACATTGTGCACATGCGAAAGCTGCGGAGGTAACGCCAATCGGTAAGATACTTCACCGACTCGTTCAATGACATCAAACGTTCCGATGAAACGAGGACTGAGCTTCCCTTTAATCCCGAAGCGTCTAACACCACGTGCCGGCGAAACCTTAAGGAAGACGTGATCTCCTACGTTAAAGTGTAAATCCCTACGATACTTGTCGGCGTAACTCTTTTGACGTGACCGTGCCTCCTGAATCTTCTGTCTAGCTACTGCGATCTTCTCGTTTGTCATCTCTATGATTTCTGGTCCTTCGAGTGTTCGCTCGCCAACCTGATCCCAGCAGATTGGGGCGTGACACTTTCTGCCATACAACATCTCAAATGGAACACACTTGATGCTCGCGTGCCAGCTGTTGTTGTATGCAAACTCCACCAAACAGATGTATTCGTCCCAATCACCCGTCCATTCCAACGCACATGACCTCAACATATCTTCCAATGTCTGAATGGTTCGCTCCGACTGTCCGTCCGTTTGAGGATGAAAGGCCGTGCTAAGCTTAAGTTGTGTACCCCAAGCTTTCTACAGACTTTTCCAAAAGCGCGAAATGAATCGAGGATCTCTGTCTGAGACGATGCTGGATGGTGCACCGTGTAGTCTCATGATCTATCGTCTGTACGTATCTGCGAGTTTACTTACCGGATCTTCCTTGCGGATCGGTAAGAAATGAGCTGATTTGGTAAGTCGATCAACGATAACCCAAATTGCATCGTGCTTCCTTTTGGTAGGCGGAAGACCGGTAACAAAATCCATGGTGATTTTATCCCACTTCCACTCTGGAATATCTAACGGTTGAAGGAGACCGCCAGATCGCTGATGCTCGATCTTAACCTGCTGGCAGGTAAGACATTTGGAGACGTAAGTGGCCACATCCTGCTTCATACCACTCCACCAAAAGTATTGCTTGATGTCATGGTACATTTTAGTTGAACCAGGATGTATCGAGAATGAGGAGCTACGAGCTTCTGCTAGCAAAGCTTCCTGGAGTTCTTGGTCATCAGGAACACAAAGTCTAGTGCCCTGCCATACGATACCATCTGCATCTACTCTGAATTCTGTCTGCTTCACCAAATTCTGTATTATCGCCCATATTTCTCCGTCATCCTTCTGAGCTTCCTTGATCTTAGATAGTAACTCGGGTTCTACTCTAAGATTAGCCCAGTAACCGTGCTGTCCACGTACCATGATCTCGATGTCTAGTCGCTCCAAGTCTCTTATGATTTCCTCTTTGATTCTAATGCTGTTGATCATTCCGGACTTCCTGCTAAGGGCATCTGCTACTACATTTGCCTTTCCGGGATGATACTGAAGATTAATGTCATAATCCTTCAACAGCTCTAACAATCTTCTCTGTCTCATGTTCAATTCACGTTGAGTGAAGATATACTTCAAGCTCTTGTGGTCCGTGAAAATGTCACATGATTCTCCATATAAGTAGTGTCTCCATATCTTCAATGCAAACACGACTGCAGGAAGTTCCAGATCGTGCGTGGGGTAATTCTCTTCATAAGGCTTAAGCTGTCGTGAAGCGTACGCGATCACTTTCCCATGTTGCATGAGAACACAGCCAAGTCCCTTCCCCGATGCATCGCTGTAGATTTGAAATCCACCCGTACCAGATGGTAGAGTAAGAATAGGTGCAGATACTAGCTTCTGCTTCAGGTCTTCAAAGCTCTTCTCTCGATCTTCAGTCCAGACGAATTTCTCCCCTTTCCGCATCAGTTTGGTCAATGGTAGTGCTAAGCGGGAAAAGTTCTTTACGAACCTACGGTAATAGCCAGCTAAGCCTAAGAAACTGCGGACTTCCGTCGCTGATGTCGGCCTCGGCCACTTAGTGATGGCCTCAACCTTCGCTGGATCCATAGTGATTCCTTCTGCTGATACAATGTGACCTAGGAATGCCACCTTGTCTAACCAGAACTCACACTTGGAGAATTTAGCATACAGCTGCTTCTGGTGAAGAATCTGTAGTATTGTACGAAGATGGTCTTCGTGTTCCTCCTTGGATTTAGAGAAAATCAGGATGTCATCAATGAAAACAATGGCGAATTTGTCCAGAAATTCATGGAAGATTCTGTTCATCAGATCCATGAACACTGCTGGAGCATTTGTCAGGCCAAATGGCATAACTACAAACTCGTAGTGGCCATAACGAGTACGAAAGGCAGTCTTAGCAATATCCTGCTCCTTGACTCGTAACTGGTGATAGCCTGACCTAAGATCGATCTTGGAGAAGTGTTTGGCCCCTTGGAGTTGGTCAAACAGATCGTCAATGCGTGGCAGTGGATATCTATTCCGAATAGTAATCTTGTTGAGCTCGCGATAGTCTATGCAAAGACGCATACTGCCGTCCTTCTTCTTAACAAACAAAACCGGTGCGCCCCATGGAGATGCGCTCGGTCGAATGAAACCTCGTTCGAGAAGTTCTTGTAGTTGATCCTTCAGCTCTATGGGAGCCATGCGATAAGGAGCTTTGGAGATTAGTTCAGCTCCTGGAACCAGCTTGATACTGAATTCCACTTCTCGTGCAGGTGGTATGCCCGAAAGTTCTGCTGGAAACACGTCTTGGAATTCCGACACTATTGGTTGATCCTGAATCGTTGGAGATTCAACATCCATGTCGTGAACCGTAGCTAGATAACCCTCGCAGTCGTGTGACAGTAGTGCACGCGCTTGCAGGGTGGATATGACTTGTACAGACCGTCCGGGTATGAACCCATTATGAATGTACTCTGGTGCATTGACATCACCGAAGATAACCCGATATAAATGGCAGTCTATGGTAGCATGATACTTGGATAGCCAATCCATGCCCAAAATCATGTCGAAGTCATTCATGTCCAGCGGAAGTGCGTCGACAGGTCGAACCTTATCATCAAATTCTAAGGGAAGACTCTTGTATACATGGGTGATTAATACAGAGTCTCACAAAGGCGTGGAAATAGTAAGCCTATTTTCTAGTGGCAAGGGAGGCATCCTAATGTTCTTAGCATAAGCAGTAGAAATAACCGTATCGAAAAGAACACATGCAGCGCGACCATACATATACAAGATTCCAGTGATGGTACCTGTAGACTTATTGGACTGGTCTCGAGATGTCGTGTAGACACGCCCGGCAGTAGGAGGCGGCTTGGTATCAGCATGTCCCGATGTACCCTCCATCTCGCCCTTACGGCAATCCTTCATAATATGGCCAGGAAGACCACACTTGAAGCACGCGTCAGTATTACGGCGACATGGTCCTGGGTGCCTATGGTGGCAAGTAGAGCAAAGAGGATGAGTGTATCCTCCAGCAGGTGCTCTGGCTGGCTGAGGACCTGATAAAACATTTTACATGAGACATAATAGTTGGGTACAAAGGACAAAGCGGATAATCGTAAGAATGGATACCAGTGATAGCTGGACGGCTAGGCTGCGAACCTCTCTGGTTCTGGTCCCTACCGTTTCCATGGTTCCTGGTAGAAGTTTGCTTAAAGTGTCAGAATATGAGTTAAAACATAAAACATAGGAAATTTCGTAAGTATTAGGACCTGCTGTTGCTGGATTGTCCGGCGTTGTTACGGTAATTTTCATTACCGCCACGCCTATCCGTAGCAGATCGGTCATTAGTCTGACCATTTCCCTTGGGCTGATGAGGCTGCTGCTGAGTAGCCGGCTGAGACCGGTCCCCAGTTTTCTGCCTGGAAGATACATTTAAAGAGATGAATAATTGACATATGGAAAGATATACGGATTGAGCACCGCTTGAATATGAAGGTTTTACCTCTTGTCGGGTCTTTCAGCTTCCCCGAACTCATCCCTCTCCTGCAGCATCTCCAGTTTTCGTGCTGCATCGGCCACTTGTGCTACAGTATTGAACGTAGCACACACCAGATTGTTTGCGACCGATGTGCGAAGAGCCCATCTGAAGTGATGTGCCTGCTCTTTTGGAGTACCTGCTGTCGCACCAAGGAAACCAGCCAAGCGAAGAAGGCGCTGCATAAACTCGTTGCTATTCTCCCCAGCTCTCTGACGGATCCCATGGTACTCTCTCTTGAGCTTGTCCTGCTCAGCCTTGGGAAAGAACTGCTCCATCACCCTGTCCTTGAACTGAGCCCAAGTCAAACCAGCAACCCACTCATCACCACCTTCAGATTGCATCAAAGCTAACCACCAGTTGAGTACATTGGCTTCGAACCGATAGCATGCCAACCTCGCCTTGTATGCGGGGTCACAGCCCATAGCGTTGAAGATCTTCTCGATGTGAGCCAACCAGCTTTCAGCATCGCTAGGGCTATCTGTCTTTTCAAAAGCTCGAGGACGGAGCTTGTTGAATCTCTCCAGCCATACTGCTAATGTCACTGGAGGAGGAGGAGGAGGTGGCTGATTGTGTTGCTGCTGATTGTTGGCAGCTTGAACTTCAACCCGGATGTCATTCCTCAGTTGAGGAAGCAAGGCTTGCATGGCAGCCTGAATTGCAGCATTGAGCTGCTCCTGCTCGCGTGTGAGAACCATCTGACAGTATAACATAAAACATATGATTAATAGTTCAAAACATAAAATATAACATATATACATAAAAAAAATTTCTACTAAAAATTCCACGAGAAAAATTTTATGCAAGAAAATTTTTGTATGAATGCATGATGCAGTTTTATGAAAACTTTTGATGTTCGAGAGTGAACGCCTCTGGTCAGTTCACCCAAAACAAAAGACATATCGAGGGGACGCCTATGAGTAGGTCCCAAATATAAAAGTATCGATAAAACACATGCGACTAAATAGGGCCAGTCCTGTACCAACCATTACTTAGTCAAAAACCCTGTAACAATGACATATATATGTATGCTTTAAAATGATGAATGCATGAAAACAACTGTGAGTTCTAGGAAGACCGTAGTGACTACCCACTAATCACAGGTCATATTTGAGAGCCTACAGTTCAGAGCCTTGGCTCTGATACCATAATTGTAACACCCTATTTTGTAAACGGAAATATCACAGTAATTATGGCGTGTCATCAAAGCATACAAGGTAAAATGTCTAAACATTACTTGACCATATAAAGGAAAATACCGGAATCAAACATCGATAGTCCAAAAGTAAAGCTCATCACACACAAACATAGTATAGTAAAGGAAAAGGACGAAACAATGTCCAAAGCATAAGTATCATAAAGAAAGGAAATGCATAATGTAAAGAAGGCTAGACAGCTTCCAGTCCATATGCACGTACTCTTATTGTCTACGAGCGTCCCTGAGTACCTGCCGTTTTGGGAACATAGAAAAGGAAAAACGGCTGAGCAATACGCTCAGTGCATGGATGTACAATAAACCATGAATAGGATAAGCATATAACATAATAACAGCGGAAGAAACTAAGTCCCGAGTAACCTGGTTAAGTCTTAATAAAACTGGTTTTGTAGTTTGAAAGTCTTATGTTTATCTTATAAAAACTGTTTGTCATATTTTACCATTTAGCCAATATAGGTCATGAATATCCACCGTGCATGAATAATTGGAGGGGTGACCTCATCATGCAAATTAGAGGGGCTGCCTCTAATTTAATATACTGGTTTTATGGGTAGGAGGGATCAGCTCCTTGTGAAGGATGCAAGGCACACACCACATTCACCATGTAATCCTGAATAAAAACGTGTAACTAGGATGCACCCATACGCCCCACATGATAATATAAATAAATGGCCAAAAGCTGAAGGGACGCCACGAGCAATCACTCCGCCGTGGTGAAGTCATAACATCAGTGCCTCTAATATTATGGTTATGGTACCTCCATAACTAGGTGAAACTGGTCATGCATGTATATGGCTATAGGTAATCATATTTAAAACATAAGAAATCAAACTCATACTTATACTAGGGAAAACAGTTGGTTGCATACGGGGAAATCCTAATAAGGAAAGAATGTCCATACTGAAAGGACGGGAATCCGTACCTTATGTCCAGTGAACGAGAACGATGAACTGCGAGAATCCTACTTCTGAATCACTAACGCTACATAAATACGTACATGAAATAAGTATCTGCTTACTACATACATAGCTGGTTTTAAATCATGTCTTAGCTTATTTATGTGTTCTTACTATTTACACTGTTTAAAGCCTTAAACTGGGTTAAATCCTATATTCTGTTCATTCTGATTAAGTATTTCTGACATTTCATGTGTTATTATACTTACTGTGTAATATTAAGTAACTTTCCAAAAATAGCAGGTTTCCTTAAATAGAAAGTTTCCAAAAATAGAAAGTTTCCAAAAATAGAAAGTTTCCAAAAATAGAAAGTTACCAAAAATAGAAAGTTACCAAAAATAGAAAGTTTCCAAAAATAGAAAGTTTCT
Source organism: Glebionis coronaria (assembly GCA_025667525.1). Classification (NCBI taxonomy): domain Eukaryota; kingdom Viridiplantae; phylum Streptophyta; class Magnoliopsida; order Asterales; family Asteraceae; genus Glebionis; species Glebionis coronaria. The sequence continues at coordinate 523,856,066 of CM046875.1, forward strand.
AAAAATAGATTTACTGCTTAAAATAGATAAGTTTCTAAAAATAGAAAGTTTCCATAAATAGATTAGCTGCCTTAATTAAATAAGTTTCCATAAATAGATTAGCTGCCTTAAATAAATAAGTTTCTAAAAATAGCTGGTTTCCATGAATAAAATAGCTGCCTTATTTAATTAAGTTTCTAAAAATAGAAAGTTTCCATAATTAGAAATAAGCTGGTTAAATAAGCTAAGTAAATAAGCCTAAGTATTTTCATGATTATTTTCTAAGTCATATGATATATTATATAGTTTAATAATTATTTCATGTAATTTAATTAAACTATAGGTTATAATATTTAATTAAAGTATGACATGTTTTTAATTAAATATATTAAATACTTAGGTTAGGATATGTATTATTAAATACTAATAATATAACCTAAGCCATGTTTTAATTAATTAATTATATCCATGGTTTTAAAATAATTAATTAATTATAAGTCTTAATAATAAAAAAAATACTTAGGTTAAAATAATTCATGTTTATAATAATTAGTTAACCTAAGTTCATGTTATTAAATTAATTACATCTTATTAATTTAATTCTTGACCTAAGTTTATAACATAAACATTTAACATAATCATGATCCGGATCTAGGCTTAAAAACATGCATCGGATCTTAACAAACACCGTACCCCGAACCAAATCGGGGTACCCCCTTGATGCCGTGGGACCCACACGCACCAACCAAGACCCAAAAGGTCTTGGTGGTGGTCGGTTAGAACAAACCGAACCCCTCTTGGGGTCGGTTTTACCTGCGGCCCAAAACAAACACCCCTTAGATCGATTCCATTGATTAATTAATGACCATAACATGTTAGATCTAGGTTTAATTAATATGTTTTTTATGAAAAACATCATGTGTTCTTAATTAATACAAGATTAATTAAAAAGAAAACAAGTAAAAAGGTTTTATCGTATTCGTGGATCAAAAGGGTGAAGAACAAACACGAACAATTACTAAATCACCAAGATTCAAGATCAAAATCACCCCCTTATGGTGGGTTGTAGGTGGCGGCACACAAGGAAGAAGGAGGAAGGGGTTTTAGGTTTTCTTGAAAATCTTTTGTAAAGTAAATCTAAGTAGTGAAAATTAATTAACCCCCCTTAAGTAAAATTAACAATGGGCTTGGCCTATTGTTTTTTGTTTGGCCGCGGGTGGGGACTCCCTTGTGGGGGTCCCGTACCTCGTTTCGTGTCTTGTAATTTCGTACACGTTTACGTTTAATTTAGTTCGTGTTTTAAAAGTTCTCGTTACGTAAATATCCTATACTTATATATTTAATTACGCTCGTATTAAATATATATACGTAATTAATAATAACTCGTGTTTTAAATTACGCTCATGATCTCGTGATCGTATGTTCGTGAATAATTATTACTAAATAATTATTACGTGGTCGTGCACATAAAATACTTATCGTGTTCTAACACGTACGTAATACATAAACTCCTAATACGTAATCGTAATCATGCTATATTAGGAAAGTTTTTAACTAGTACGTACGAAGGTAATATGCATGGTAAAAGCATGCGGGTTTTACACCTAAACTCTTAATTACAAGAATTACAAAGTTACAAAGTTACAAGCCCTAGATTTACATCCGGCTAGGTTTTTCCCTCCGAAAATGCATTTAAACAATTTCCCTCCCAAATTCAAAGTTAGGATCAGAATAAATAGATATTTTGAGATATTTTTAATTAGGTGGATAATCTACTTGAAGATTACACATCATTGTTTCTATCTAATTCATGACGTGACTAATTCTTAGCCATAAACCTTAGATATTTTGATTCTAGCTTCCATGACTCATTACTATACCTCCTTAGGTATTCCTAGCATTCCTTAGTCACCTTACTATTGAGGTTACACGTTTCAATGCATAAGTTGGAGGCTAAGTGTTGAAAACTAGTATAAATAAGAGCTTTACCCTTTCATTGAAAACTTACACCCCGATCTGCTTTACCTCCATACCCATTCTGATTTTCCACTTCTAAAAACGTTATAAGGACGAATTGAGACCTGAAACCAGGTCTAATAAGTATCCATTAAAGTTCTTGAAGCTTTAGAAACAAAAGAAGGTCATAAGGAGCCCTAGAAGTCCTTCTAGAGCTACCTAGGTAATCACTATGTTATCTTAGCTTAGATCTTGTTATAATACTTTTCTAAAACTTGTTATAATGTTAATAAGATGTTAATAAGCTAATATAATAAGCCTTAGTTCATATAATAAGCTAAAATGGAAGTTATAAGCTAAAGGTGTAATAAAACCCTAGTTTTGCAATTTACATGAGATAATGAGATCAAATCCATTTCAAAAGCTATAGATTTAAAAAAACTAATTTTATTATAATTAGAAATGTGTTTATAAACTTTTTTAAGTTCGTAGATCATTTGGTAAAAATTTGAGGTTGTTATGTAATTTTAGGCAAGTATAAGGACTAAAACTATCATTTTTGAAACTCTAAACATTTTGGGCCAAAAGTGTCAATTCTTACTTAAAGGGTTAAAAGTGTAATTAAGCTAAACTATAACTAAAAGGGCAATTTATGCAAACTTAGAAACTAAATGATATAAAGCACATATATTATATTATACTTATCATTTGGAGAAATTAATAAAAGTATCATGTTAGTAGGGAAGTTTGTACAAAAATGTTTCATCTCGATATTACGTTTTGACTGAGTGATTGGGTTTACTATTTAAAGTGCCCTCGCTCCTCAAACGTTTATAGAATGGCTTCTGAGTATGATGGACCGAACAATGATGCTATAATTACAAAAGTTTACAAATTAAAGAATACATAATTAATACTTAAAAGTATTAAACTCAATATCAAAGACTTGATACTATACAAAATGTGTTAATCCAGGTTTGTGTGAGACCAAGTTGTTATTTGTGAAACTAAGTTGTTCTCTATGAATGAAATATATATGATTGCAGCTCAGATTCTGTGGACATAAGGTGAGTTCATAGCCTGACTAGGCCTGATTATTAAATGATTTAAAACCCGTGAGAGGGATATATGCTAAATTAGAATACAAGTGTTTTTGTATGCTGCCTGATATGATTATTGACATTATGTTTACTTATTGCTATTAAGTCCCTTTTTAATCATGGACAGCTAATCATTTCTAGAAAATGAGTGCTAATATTATCAATAGTACTATTTAGGGACTGGCATCCCCTATTTGGGTAAGTCACACTTGCTGGAATCCTAATAGGTTTCTACCTAGGATAAACGATACACTTCATTTTGCAAAACTCAGGATAGTCCGACAAACTTACTCCATAAGGGAAATCTGTTAGTTTTTTTTATAATGTCTAGTCGCGGGATCATGAGCTAGTGCAATAAAAATAGATGAATTTAAAATGATGGCGAATAACAACGTAGCTCAAGAAAAGGATCTTGTATTCAAAATGGTTTTTAAACCTATGAATTCACTAAACCATTGTGTTGATTTTAAGCATATATCTTAGGTATTAAAGATTGATAGCATGGAGCAGCATGAGAATGGCATGAAGAGGCACAAGCTTGAAATTATTATTCTAGATTTTGGGAACCTCATATTGTAAAACTCTGCTTTTTAATGATATATAAAGAAATTTGATTTAATCACTCTTTTGAGTTGTTTTCCATCATTATGACTTGTGTTCTATGGAGTAATACCCCAAATTAATGTTCCGCTGTGTTAAGGTAAAAGTCGGGGAGTTACATATAATAGTGTAAATTTTGATAAAATATATAAATGCATGCCATAAAAAATTGTGTATGTAGTGTTGTTTGGTTTTTTTCTTAATGTATATGATTACTTTAAATAATATGATGGTTTCGTACATGCTCTCAAATGATTTCATTGAGATCATCTCAAATATTCCCAATCATTGCTCTTAGCTAGTTAAATGTGTCATAACTAAAGACATGTTTAATAGAAGGTATTAGGAGGTAAAAAAGGAAAGAAAACTACTAAAGAGGTTTGATTTACTATTATGCAATGAAACATTATCCTAAATAAGGTAATCAGCCTTTATCATACAAGTTAGAGGTTATGGTATTCATTGCTCATGTATCCACTAACTTATTCTTCTTTTATTTATAAAACAATTTGTTGCAAAAATTCTTCTGATCGAGCAATGTTTATGTTTTATCTCATTTATGATATAATTTTGAACGAAAATTGGAGCTGTCTCTCCTTAATGGAAGATCAGATATCCATGTATCCAAAATTTATAAGTGCCATTTCTTAAGGAGTAAGAAGATAAAACTGCTTAGATGACTAATAAAGGAAGAAGTGTAAAGACAAAGTAGTGAAAAAGTGTCATGGTGTAGGTTAATTTGGTTCTCCCAATGTATTCCATAACAGTCTTTTATTATGTGGATGGCTATTCTTGGAAGATTGACTACCCAAGATAAATTGGCTATGTGGTACCTTGAAAAGAAAGCGGCCTGTCCACTATGTGATTTGTGTCATGATTCAATCAATCATGTGTTCTTTAATATGTCCATATGTCAATAAAGTTTAGGTGAAACTGAAAAAGAAGAGCCAACGGGAGGGCTTGCGTAATAGCTAGGAGGAAATCATCTTTGGTATGGGAAATAAGCATAACAACAAGTCAATTATTAGTATATTGAGAAGAGTTCTGGTTGTTTCTTATGTATACTATGTCTGGAATGAAGGAAATAACAATTTGTTTACAAATGAGAAAAAGTAGTGCAAGGTGTTAGCAAAAATGATTGTTAATAACAATAGGCTCAAACCATATGACTAAAGGTTAAAGAGTCTAGTAAAATTTATGATGCAAGTAAAAGGTGGCAAGTCTATGTGATTCATGTTGGTAAGGATTGTCTGATAAAATGATGGGAATAAAACCAAGATCCATAGCAGACAGCGCTTGAAACATAAGGTATTCGGATATGATGCGTATGTAGAGCATATATCTAGTATCTTAACCTTTAGTTTTTCTAATATTTGGTATTCTATAATCACTTATGTGTGTGCCCGTGAGAGGTAACTACAAGGAATATAGTATATCAACAAGTTTAGTTTTGCATTGAGGTAAAAAGGTAGTTTATAGCTATGTATAATCATCATAGGATTTATTTGCAAAATGTTAATGTAGTTTGCCACAATATTCAGGTTTTGATGACTTTTACTCTTAACTGAAGTTGGATTACAGAATTGAGTATCATGATATCTACAAATTATGGTTTTGCCAAGGATCTCAAGCTCGATACAAAAATGAGAATCATTAAATTCCATTTGATCAAAAGGCCTTGTAATTTGACAATTGGAAGTAATTCTCTATTTACAAATTTAATGACTATTTGGGTACAACCGAGGGGACTTCCACGTTTGCTGGCTTGGATGACACTTTGGGTGAGTTTATGTCTGTAGATAGTCGTCTTTATCTAGTGCTACCCCATTCATGTTGAGTCTAATGCTACCCCTATTATTGATAAAACAAATAAGATGAAAACGAACCGTACTCTTGTGCATGATGAAGGTAAGTAGGGTCCTTAGGATAAGGGATGAAGACTCATGTGTGGGTGATGCTGAGGATGTTGTTGAGCCTAAGGATAATGATATGACTAAATTTATTGCTTTTGAAACATCTAACATGTAATATAGGAATAATAGTTTGCAGGAACAATGGAAAGACTCTTACAAGAATGGTGATGACAACTATGACCCATATGATAATAATATTTATGATGATCAGGATATCCCCGGCTATATCCAGGGTGTAGTTGATCATCTTGGAATCAAAGTTCGTAAAAGTAATAAAATTTAGTATGTTTTATGTGACTTTGTGGTCTTTTTTATAGAAAATTGTTTGCTATGAAACCGGTTGAGATGTAAGATTCACCTACATTCTTTATACTTAACTATTTTTTGTAATATAATTTATCAGGGAAACCTTTTACTTTAAAGTTTAATGACTATTTAGATTTTTATAAGTTAGGTTCCCTTATGAGAAAGGAAAATAGAGTAGGAAATGAAATTTCTTGGTCCTAACAATTCACTTCCCTATAAGGATAAGTTAGATTCACTCAGATGTGATCTATGTGCCTGATGATGCATGTGTCTACATATGTTTTTACTGGTCTAAGTGAGGATGTAGTTGCTATGATCAATATAGTTCATGGAGATTGCGAGAAACATGATCAAATACGACACTGTCTATTCTTTTTGTAAGACTAGGACAATCATAGCTTTCATGATGAGACATATCTTCTTGAACAACATAGAGTATTTCCTGTGTTGCCAATATGTATAGGAGTTATTGTCATGAAGCTATGGTTTAACTAGGGTTGAATATAGGTTGTATGGGATTCTTGTTTTTTAGCCTTTACATTATGATTCTTTAGCTTGTATCGATTGGTTGCAATCTTTGCATTCATAGGTAGATTTGGTCACGCCTGAGTCGTTACCACATTTGTTATATCAACTTTAATCTCAATATATATGCACCACTTCACCCAAAAAAACCCCAGGAGATTTTAATATGTCAACATATTTTTTGTATACATATGTAACAGTAATAAAATATTTAGGTAATTAGAAATTTGGTTTAACAAAGATTTCTTTTTCGTTATAGCAAACAGTTTGTTGTTTATACATGTTAGCTTGTATAGATTTAGACTTCGGTCAGTAACATATAGTCACTAGCCTCCACTATCTGATGTCTTCCTTCATGTTTCCTTGCACCTATTTAGGTCATCCATTTGGAGCAAAATGCTACGATGTGTGAATTGCAAGTTTGCAAAAATCATGAATCATTAGTCGGTCGGTTGACCACCTTGTAACTTGTAATCGTTCTAGGGTGGAATTAATCAGTGATTAATCGGATTGGCATTTTTAGCAAATTTTTGATATTTCCGCCAAGTTTTGGGTATTTCTAACGAGTTTCACATATTTTTGGCAATATTATTCTTAAGATGCAACTTATCATACATATAAATAGTTACTATAAATGATAAATATAAGTTTACAGTAAGTTTTCGGTATTTTCGTCCAAATTTACAGGTTTTCGATAAGTTTGACCTCCCTTGACCATCGTTGACCACTATTGACCGCCATTAATCGCTTTTTCATTAATCGGAAAGGTCGAGGGCCTTGTAGCGATTAACCGGAGATTAATCGGCCTTGTAGACCTTTTTTGAAACATTAGAAAATTGTGATAATCTTGTTGATATTTTCTATTTGAGGCTCTATAGTTGGAAAAGTAAAGTCTTTGTCACTTGGTGGAAGACTTACTTTAGTAAAGGTCGTTCTTGAAAGTCGTGTGGCATATTTCTTCTCAACCTTTAAGGCACCTACAACAATTAATAAATAAAATGGAAGGAATTAGAAGGATGTTTTTATGAGAATCTATGGAGGGTAAAAATTTATCTGAGATTGCTTGGAACAAAGCTAACTCGCCTATTTCCAAAGAAGGTCTCGACGTTGGTGATATACATTCTAGAAACCAAGCAATGATTTGCAAGTTGTGATAGAGATTTCACAATGAAGACCATGCACTTTAAAGTCAAGTAATTTTATCTATTCATGGTAACAATAGTAGCTTTAATGACATATCTACCGTTAACTCTAAATCGGGTCAATGTTACCGAATAGTCCATCGCGAGGATGAGATCGCGAAAAATTATATTCACATCCACTCAATCTTCAAGGTAAAAAACAAGGAATGGACGTGATACTCTATTTTTTCTTGATAATTGATTAGGACGCCCTAAAAGAAACTTTCCCAAGACTTATTCGTCGAGAATCCAATTCTTCATGCCTCGTAAGTGAAAGAACCTCTTCATTTCATCCTCTGGTTTCTATTCCTACAGTTACTGTTACTACACTTTACTAGAATATTGGTCATGAGACCTTAAATGGTCTCATTTTCAAGTGGTCATGGACCAGGCCTATACGATCTACAACTTAATATCAAAAGCTCTCATATCTCTGCTCTTTGGTGGCCTAGCTTCACATGTCCTTTGTGCCATATACATGGGAATGTTTTGCGGATGAATGACACACGGGCTATTTCAGTAAAAGAATTGAGAGCATACATTAGTCAAAAGGTATACAACCCTCCTTACGATATCCTTACACGATCGAATAAAATTCTTACATTAAAAATCAACACTTCTACTTTGATAACTTGTCAAAAGGCTTCCCACGAGATCAAACTTAGACTCGATGGGAATTTATCTTCATTCCTTTTGTTGCCCAATATGTGATGAGGCAATTAAGTCATAAGAGCATGTATTAGTGGATTGTGATGGAGCAAAAGATACTTGTAAAGGTGTCATTGATTTGTGGTAAATTAATAACATAGCAATCACCACTCTTGAGGATGTGATCACTTGTTGATACACCTCATGTCCCAGAAAACGGCCCAACAAACTGCTCATCATAAGTAATTTCAAACAATCCACGCACAGCTAGAACACTTTTCGGCAAAAGAAAGTTAAACCAAACTGGATTGAGGTTTGTAACCACGTGTTGCTTTTTCTAACCTCATGTTATTCTCATTAGCTTCTTGCTAGCTATTATATAATTGTTTTTGCCGTTAAAAGAAGATTAAATTAAAAAAAACTAGTGCATATTGATATATTGCTACTAGTTATGGATTGTTTCTTGTAGATTTGTCAAGTATGAACTATAAAGAATAATCAAGCACATCAATTTCTAATGAAATAATCATTTTATTTTATTTCTTGGTATTTCGTTCATCTTTCCTATTTTCATTTCCCCATTTAAACCTGGTCTCCTTTTTTCTGTCAGAGTTAGATAACTTTGACGGAAAAGTTCCACATGCTTCGTGAGTGTGTGCATGTGTGCAAGTGTTTTTGGTAGATTTGAAAAGAAATTTGAGAGAAGAAGTAAGCACTTAATAATGTTTCATAATCTTTCACTCTTTCATCTTCCAACAAGCTCAAGCCAATCAATTTAACTTGATCCTATAACAATTTAAAAAGATATTTGTTTTGCTACAATTATCAATTTATCAGAAGATTACTTGTAACACCCCACTTGGATAAGAGGACCGTTACGTGTATTTATGGCGTGTCATCAAAGCATAAGGTAAATGTCCTAAAACATTAACTGACCATAACGGAAATACCGGAATCAAACATCGGTAATCCCACCTAAGCTCAAAACATGAAAAATAAAAATACTGAAGAAAAGGACTAAACAATGTCCAAATAAGCAGAATAATGTAAGAAGTGCATATCCGGATAGCTTCCATTCAATGCACATGCTCTCAAAATCCTAAGAGCGTCCTGGTGTACCTGCCGTTAGAACATAAAGGAACTACGGCTGAGCATAACGCTCAGTGACCGGATATATAGCATGATAAGGAATTACTGAAATGAAACAGATGATAAAATACTGGAGCTGTAAGACTGATAAGTAAAGTTACAGCAGAAATCTGTATATAATCTGTAAAGTCTGATTTATAAATAATAAAGCTGAACTGTTATCTGTTAAATCTGAAAACATGCATTTACTGTATTTTAATTGCCAGAGCTTATATAGGTCATGTGCTGTAACAACGGTGCATGAATAACTGAAGGGGTGACCTCGTCATGCTGTAGAGGGGTGACCTCTAAATAACTGTAGAGGGGTGACCTCTAAATACTGTGCTGGGTGGAGGGATCAGCTCCAATGTGAAGGATGTAGAGCACACACCACATTCACCCTGATAACTTATAAACTGATAAGCCTAGGATGCATCCATACGCCCCACTAAACATACATATAAAAAATGGCCAAACTAAACATGAGTGGGACGATGCAGGATATCACTCTCCTGCATGTGAGTCACGACACCGGTGCCTCTAGTGCCATGGTTACGGTACCTCCGTAACTAGTACATGAATTGGTCATGCTTGTATATAATGCTCAGGCAATTCATTTAGTTATTAACATGATTACTGATAATCTTAAACATATACTGGGGAAAACATTTGGCCGCAGACGGGGAATCTTAATCATGCATAGAAAGAAGGTCCTTACTGAAAGGAAGGAAAGTCCGTACGATCAATCAAAACGAAAGAGACAAATAATAATAGAGAGATAGGAATATCCGTACCTTAGTCAAACTCGATACTTAAACAATGTTCAAATCTATTTCTCGCCAAGTGATCTACATAAATTAACCAGCTACTACCGATTAATATAACTTAAAATGCATTAAGTAGTTTTAATTTTAATTTTTGACGTTTATTTATTTACTCACAGTTTAGACATTTGCTTCATTTTGTATTAGATCTCATATTAGCCCTTATATGCTTTATTATATTGACAAATTATTTGATAACTACTCTATGTCCATACAATACAGTAGTAACCATGTTTCCTTATTTTGAATTGTATACACAACTGAAACATCAGAAAATGAGATAGATACATGGCTACAAAACTGAAACATCAGTTTATCTGATTCAACGTATTTCGATTATTTCGTTTTCGACATGCGAGTTATAAGTCATGATTTATACATTTAAAAATACCTTGGAGCTTGACAAGCATGGTCGAAACAGAAACACGAAGGTAGACAAGTACGGACATTTGTCCGAGCATCGAGATTAACAATGAACAAACGAACCCAAATAGGAACCGTCTCGGGAACTGAACTCGTTATCAAATCTTTATAACTATATAAGCCGTAAACGCGAAACAAACTAGATCCTCAACGCATGGACGAAAATGTGAATCTCCATGCGATACAAGAATAGATCAAGACAACACACGAACGGGAGTATGAGCAAGACGCAACCATCACCATTGTATTTAACGTAAATCTCGTCAAAACTCAAACCAAAACGCCAACTCTAACCTCCAGCGAATGAAGTCGTACATGGACCGATCTGAATTAGGACTCTAAACATGCGACACCGAGTGGCTTGGTCACAAACCAATATTTAACCCAATCAATCTTGAATGATGCATGACGCCGGCGAGCAGAAAACTTGTATCACATATGGTCGTCTTTCTCATTCTCCTAGTCAACGTCTGACTTTTTTTTAAAATTACATATTAGAGAACTAGTCGCCGATTATGGCATGATTTTCGGAGTATGTTGATAGACTCAATCAATTCCCATGATTTCTTAAATTATTTAATGACACACTAACTGTCATTTTAATAATATTTTAGTATAAATGTGTTTTTTTATTTGTTTTATTCACGTATAATCGTAATTATTTCCCACGTTTTAAACTTCGTGAACGTAATAATTTCTTTCTGTATCATAAATAATGCACATGTAATATTTTCTGCAACTTGATTTCTGAAACTTAATAATTATTTCTGAATAACTATTATTTAAATAAAACTGAGACTGTGTATTTACTGTTTACGTTTAATTAACGCTAAAGCTGAGACTCTGCGTATTTAATATTCTAAAAATTTTAAATACGGGTTTTACAATTCTTCCCCTCTAAAAAAAATATAATTCGTCCTCGAATTAAGGATACGATTATGCTGGGTTTTACAATTCATCCCCTCTAAAAATGAGAAATTCGTCCTCGAATAAAAGGTAATAAGCTGATGAAGTTATAAAAGCTGGAACGGACACATAGGCTGAATGAATATGAAAGTTGGAAGGACATATAAGCTCAAAGATACTTCGTACTCGAGGTAAGACATAATGCTGTTGAAATAGTATAGCATGACCTGACTGTGGAACATAACATGACTGAAAAAAACTTAACTGGGGATTTATTGAATGAAAAGGATGAGAGGTCCGGATGGACTCCTCCGTTTCGAGTGGCCTCCCGCTCGAAACGATTCCTTCACAGGTCTAAACATAATAAAAAAATCTTGGTCCTGATGACCCTGTCCTGATGATGCTGAATAGTTTCTGGTTCCATACTTAAGATGGATTCTCTGAATCTGATAGAGTGAATAAGCTATAGCATGTAGAATACATGGAACGGTACGTACAAATATCTAGAAAAGATAATATTTATATCTCTGGGTAAGCTGTTGAATGTATAAATGGACAAACTACGTGAACAATTGTGAACGTACTAGGTGAGCAATTGTGAATGTGGTTCACGATTATATGAGGAATGCTGGGCATGTAATATATTGTGCCCGATGATACATGAAACATACTGCGAATGTGATGCTAGGACATATCATGAACATATGTTGACTGAGGAAAGAATGCCAAACGATATGGCCTGAGACGTGAAACGTCTGCCTGGGTATGGAGAAGCTCTGGTAACTTGCGTCTGGTTTCTTAAGCTTTCTGTAACTGAATTCGGTAATAAACTATAAAACGTGTATCGCAAAATGGCACACGAGCTTGAACGTGAACAATGCTATGAACGCTAACGTGAGCTTAAATCATGAGATAACACGAAACATGAAGTGAAACAGCATCATACTGTGAATGAGATGTAAATGTGAAAGTGAAAATAAACGTGAACGTAAGGTGAACGTAAACATACACGTGATTGTGAACATGAATTATGTCTGGTATGATGGTCGATGGAATACCTTGAATTCGAATAATTTACTGCAGGTCCGCTACTGCGTAATCCCTTCGGATGAAAGAAACCGCGCAGGCTGATGACATGGTTAACGATGACTTAGATAGTACCATACTTTTCTGAGTCTGTGGTAATTGATAACAATTTCATGGAATTTCGTCTCATTTCTGCTCAGACATTTCTAAAGATTGTAGTAACTTACTAACATGACGGCGTTCTATCTCAAACCTGCTGGAATGGCTGGCATTAGATATGAACATAGCTGCCTCAACGTGTTATACTGTTTCTATCAAAATCCTGCCTGCAATTTTGGTACATTCTGGTGGAATTTGGATGAATATTCATGGAAAGGTATGAATTCCACTAACTAGACCTTTACTAGCGTAGCGTCTTGTGGAATACATAATTCGGTGTAGGTTCCCTTCTTTATGCGTAAGCTTAGTCATGGAAGGCTGATCGTAAGAACTGTCAGGAATTTCTGCGGTAGTAGTTTTCTGAGTTCTAGAAATTTTGTATGTTTGTCATCGACGTCGGTCTTGACCATTTGGCGATGGCCTTCACCTTCGCAGGACTGTCTGAAATTTTTCCTGCTGGAATAGGGTGGCTCAGAAATGCCACTTTGTTCATCTGGGATATACATCTGGAAAGTTGCGTCTATAATTTTCTCCTATCGGAGATTTCGTACAATTGTGAGAAGATGATACTCGTGTTCTTTTCTGGAATTTAGCAGATCAGAATGTTATCACTGGATATACTGATGACTCGACCGAGAATTCATGGAAAATTTTATTCATCAATTTCATAATATAGTTGAAGCATTTGGGAGCTCAGAAGTGTAAATCAAGATTTTTGAGAGGCCATAACGTGTGCAAAAGCAGTCTTGGAAACATCATGTTCTTTCTCTCACCTCTGATGGTAACATGATCAGGAATTGTTCTGAAAATGTTTAAGACATCGCAGCAGATCAGATAAGATTTCTATACGTGGAATGAATATAGATTAAGAATGGTGATCTGGTAAATTTTTGGTGGTCGATACAGGATCTCATGTTTCCGGCGTTCTTTCTGATAGACAGAAACGATGCACCTTCTGGTGGTGTGCTAGGGCGATTAAAGCCTCGTTCCGGTAACTCTTGCAGCTAGTGATGAAACTCCTTTAACTCAGCTAAAGCCCTACGATGAGGAGTTCTGAGAACAGGTTCTGTTCTTGTGAAAAGCTCGATGTAAAATTATGTCTCGTGGTTATGAAGGAATTTTTTTTTGGAGAACCTTCTGGAATTACGTCTGGAAACTCTAGAATAATCTATTGATCATGAATTTAAGGAACTTCAGAATTGGATTCATAACTGGTAATTACAAGTCTTCTCAGCTATGGACTGATAAGTCACGTGCTTGTAAGGCAGAAACAATTTGTACTGTTTTTTTCTTTTGGCAGAAAATAATGAATATATTTGTGATTTAGTAAGACGGACCTCGTCGTTAACTGAAAGGAAAACCTTAATAAATATGGGTGATACTGTGGAGTCTTTTCTGGCTGGGAGGTAGGTAATTACCTGATTTAAGATAAAGCTGACATAGGAACACGTGAAGTAAACATGGAGACTTTTCACTGAATGTGTTTGTTTGTAATCTCACAGAATGAATACTGTGTGTTTAACCTGAATAATACTCTAGTGGTGGTGACTGAATTTTTTAATGATCTGATTCATGCGTGGCATAATAGAACGGGTATACCCCCGTGGAGGGTACCCTGAATTTCTAGGGTCTGAGTGAGAAGAGACACTATAGTTATGAGTTCTGACTCATACTTTGAGAAGATATTCGTATGACGTATACCATGAATGATGTCCTGACATGTGTCTTCCAAATTGATACTTGAGACCTGGGTCTTGACTGTTGTCTGGTCATGTATTTTAATGGGTGAGTCTGAATAAGTTTAAGAATTTCTGGTAACTGCTAGGGTTGGCAAACAGGTTAGACTGCTGGCCTCTGAATTTCTGGCCACGTCCGTTCTGAAGTTCTGGTGTTTACTGACTGATTAATTATAAGCACGGTGGTTGTCACTACTGCTTTGTCTGTCACTTTATGACGGTCATTATCGTGACCGTGATTTATGTAACTATTTCTGCTGAGTGGTCGGCTGGTTACCGGTTCCTACTCTTCGGACTGAAAGATTAGATGAGTGAAGTGTGACATCTAACTGGGAAAGTAAAAGCATGGAATAGAGTGGTAGTGTCTGATGGTTGAAATTTATTCTTGTCAGAAATTCCAAAGTTATAGTTTTCGTCCTTGTTCTGTAGAGTCTTCATAGTATAAACAGCATCAGCATCTTGAGAAATCTCCAAAGCATCGACATCATCAGCATTTGTGCGGTCTTCAAAGTGTTAGCAGCATCGGTATCTGGTAAAATCTTCAACTCACGAGCAGCATCAGCATCTGGTAGAATATCGACAAGTGGAAACGCCTGAGATGCTTGAGGCTCGATTAGAAATATCCATGGAGTAGGGTACCTGGAGTACACCAGGACTACCGTACATGAAGTACAGAATGAATATTGCACATGGAGTATATATGAGACACTGTACGTGGGGTACACATAAAATAATGTACATGAAGTATAACTGAGACACTGTACATGGGTACATATGGAATACTGTACATGGCACTGGTGGAAACTTTATGGAATGATCAATACTGGTGTCACTTGTCTGACATGATCAAGGATTAAATTGATTTAACTGGTTAGCAAACTGAACTGAAATGGTTAACATGATAGGCTGATAATTTCTGCGTAGGCTTAATGCTGGTTGTATCGAGGCTGAAGAGTATGATATAATGGAAGTCCCAACAGTGGTCAGCATGAAGCATGATCAATAAAGGCCAATCCTGATTTATCATGAAAACGGTTTTACTGAAATTCTTTTTGTGTCTTAGCATGGAGACATTTATCATTCTGCTGAACATAAAACCCTCGCACGGAGACATGAAACTGACACAACGTGAAAGCGACATCAACTTGGGATTGTTCGAACTGGATTGTTATAAAGACTATAAAAGTATGATAAATTGTGGTTTAACATCAGCTGATGTGGATGGCTATGGTTCAATCCACAGAATTCAAGGAATAAAACATATGACTAAGTATGGGCGATTTTGGTTCGATCCATGCTTGTCAGAATTTTCTGAGAACTGTCATGTATAGAAATTTATAATCTGGGACTAAATATGGTTGGCTGTTGTCCAGTCCATACTTTTCAAAATTTATGAAATGTCCTGATATGACAAAGGTGAACAACTATGAATCGGTTCACAAAACAACCTTCGACTGAATAGCATGAAATTTGACCTGAACAATGGTGAACGTTTATGGCTGGTTCACCAAGTAATACTTGACTAATAACATGAATCTGACATGAGTAAGGATGAACGCTTAGGGTCAGTTCATCAATACAAAATCTGAACAGGCAAGGGTGAACGCCTATGGGTCGGTTCACCAAAACAAAATTCGTAGAAAAACACGTGCGACTAAATATGGCCAGTCCTGTACCAACCTTTTACTTAGTCAACAACTTTAAGAAAAACGATTGATAACTGAAGAAAACTGACTGATAATTGCATGAGAAACATGAAAGATAACAACGCCAAAATCTGGAGAGTTCCCGGTGACCACCCACTAGTCACATGTCAAGTTTTAGAGCCTACAGGTCGAACCTTGCGCTCTGATACCATAATTGTAACACCCCACTTGGATAAGTGGACCGTTACGTGTATTTATGGCGTGTCATCAAAGCATAAGGTAAATGTCCTAAAATATTAACTGACCATAACGGAAATACCGGAATCAAACATCGGTAATCCAACGTAAGCTCAAAACATGAAAAATAAAAATACTGAAGAAAAGGACTAAACAATGTCCAAATAAGCAGAATAATGTAAGAAGTGCATATCCGGATAGCCTCCATTCAATGCACATGCTCTCAAAATCCTAAGAGCGTCCTGGTGTACCTGCCGTTAGAACATGAAGGAACTACGGCTGAGCATAACGCTCAGTGAACGGATATAAAGCATGATAAGGAATTACTGAAATGAAACAGATGATAAAATACTGGAGCTGTAAGACTGATAAGTAAAGTTGCAGCGGAAATCTGTATATAATCTGTAAAGTCTGATTTATAAATAATAAAGCTGAACTGTTATCTCTTAAATCTGAAAACATGCATTTACGGTATTTTAATTGCCAGAGCTTATATAGGTCATGTGCTGTAACAACGGTGCATGAATAACTGGAGGGGTGACCTCGTCATGCTGTAGAGGGGTGACCTCTAAATAACTGTAGAGGGGTGACCTCTAAATACTGTGCTGGGTGGAGGGATCAGCTCCAATGTGAAGGATGTAGAGCACACACCACATTCACCCTGATAACTTGTAAACTAATAAGCCTAGGATGCATCCATACGCCCCACTAAACATACATATAAAAAATGGCCAAACTAAACATGAGTGGAACGATGCAGGATATCACTCTCCTGCATGTGAGTCACGACACCGGTGCCTCTAGTATCATGGTTACGGTACCTCCGTAACTAGTACATAAATTGGTCATGCTTGTATATAATGCTCAGGCAATTCATTTAGTTATTAACATGAATACTGATAATCTTAAACATATACTGAGGAAAACATTTGGCCGCAGATGGGGAATCTTAATCATGCATAAAAAGAAGGTCCTTACTAAAAGGACGGAAAGTCCGTACGATCAATCAAAACGAAAGAGACAAATAATAATAGAGAGATAGGAATATCCGTACCTTAGTCAAACTCGATACTTAAACAATGTCCAACTCTATTTCTCGCCAAGTGATCTACATAGATTAACCAGCTACTACCAATTAATATAACTTAATATGCATTAAGTAGTTTTAATTTTAATTTTTGACGTTTATTTATTTATTCACAGTTTAGACATTTGCTTCATTTTGTATTAGATCTCATATTAGCCCTTATATGCTTTATTATATTGACAAATTATTTGATAACTACTCTATGTCCATACAATACAGTAGTAACCATGTTTCCTTATTTTGAATTGTATACACAACTGAAACATCAGAAAATGAGATAGATACATGGCTACAAAACTGAAACATCAGTTTATCTGATTCAACGTATTTCGATTATTTCGTTTTCGACATGTGAGTTATAAGTCATGATTTATACATTTAAAAATACCTTGGAGCTTGACAAGCATGGTCGAAACAGAAACACGAAGGTAGACAAGTACGGACATTTGTCCGAGCATCGAGATCAACAATGAACAAACGAACCCAAATAGGAACCGTCTCGGGAACTGAACTCATTATCAAAGCTTTAATACTATATAAGCCGTAAACGCGAAACAAACTAGATCCTCCACGCATGGACGAAAACGTGAATCTCTATGCGATACAAGAATAGATCGAGACAACACACGAACGGGAGTATGAGCAAGACGCAACCATCACCATTGTATTTAACGTAAATCTCGTCAAAACTCAAACCAAAACGCCAACTCTAACCTCCAGCGAATGAAGTCGTACATGGACCGATCTGAATTAGGAACTCTAAACATGCGACACCAAGTGGCTTGGTCACAAACCAATATTTAACCCAATCAATCTTGAATGATGCATGACGCCGGCGAGCAGAAAACTTGTATCACATATGGTCGTCTTTCTCATTCTCCTAGTCAACGTCTGACTTTTTTTTTTTAAAATTACATATTAGAGAACTAGTCGCCGATTATGGCATGATTTTCGGAGTATGTTGATAGACTCAATCAATTCCCATGATTTCTTAAATTATTTAATGACACACTGCTAATTGTCATTTTAATAATATTTTAGTATAAATGTGTTTTTTTATTTGTTTTATTCACGTATAATCGTAATTATTTTCCGCGTTTTAAACTTCGTGAACGTAATAATATCTTTCTGTATCATAAATAACGCACATGTAATATTTTTTGCAACTTGATTTCTGAAACTTAATAATTATTTCTGAATAACTATTATTTAAATAAAACTGAGACTGTGTATTTACTGTTTACGTTTAATTAACGCTAAAGCTGAGACTCTGCGTATTTAATATTCTAAAAATTTTAAATACGGGTTTTACATTACTTCTTGATACCGTGTATCGTACCATAACATTTGCATTCGTAGAACATTTCACCTCTAAGAATCTAATGCCTCGTAATACTCTCTGTATATTATGACAACCGAGGTTTTAACAGGTTAGTTTTGACCTGCAGAATTTCATAAGTGTGTTATATTATGTGCAATATGTGAATTGTGTGTTTAATTGTATTTGATAATGTGAGATTGAAGTACATGATTTGTCAATCATGGTACTCGTGAAAGTGAAATGTGATGAAATGAGATCACAAGAGCATTTGTGATAGGTCGTATATTGTTTACATAATCTTTGTGTACGTATAAAATATATGTGTATATATATATTAAATATGTAGTTATTAAGTTTTAGCAAACTTTCCATATTTAGAAACTTTTAAAAATGTAGGGTCGTTAGTAATAATAATTAGAAATTCAGAGGTATTACGCCAGACATTAAGGTTTTTAATTAAAAGTAATAATAAGGTAATAAATAATATATATATTAATTTAAAAAGGAAAAAAAAATATAAAATTGGTATGGTGTTTAAAGTCGTCAGCTTGCATGAAACTTTTAGGATACAGATTCAGGACTAGATCTGGACACTTGTTGTTCACAAATTTTTAAAGGGTATTTGTGCTACGGTTTAAGAATTGGGAAAATTCATAGAGGATCACAACTCATATAGATAACCTGTAGATTTTTGGTGAAAAATCAAGTACAAGCTTAAGTATTTTATTTGGGGTCGTTTTGTGACGATAAAAACGGGTCTGTTTTCGAGTAAATGTTAAATGGGATAGTTTAGGGCTAAGTGAACTATTAGAACATATAAGTAAGTTAGAATGAGATGGGTAGATGATAGATATATAGATATCCATCATGGTGATTGTTAGGTTAGTATCTTTATCGATGGTAACATGTGTTATTTATATATTGTTTACGTAGCATTTCAACCTCTTGGGTTTGCTTTGCTAAGAGGTGAGTTTTAGAGTCCCCTTTTATTTAATGTTTTTGGGATAAAAATGATACTTGTTTTTAAAATATGTACCGCGATAATCGTTTTTAAAATGTTGAACATATATTACTTGTTATGTGTATGTTATGTGATGTGTGATATGCAAACTGGCGAGATGCAATCTATAGTAAGACATGACAAGGAGGTATTGGTGTAGTCACACCGGGCGCCTTTGTGACGTGGGAGCCGGGGTGTGATATGATTCTCATTAGTGAAGTTAGCGACTTGAGTTGGGATGAATTGTTTTTTGCGTAATTCCTTATACATAATTTGAGATAATTATGAAATGATATGATGAGTATGATTTTTATGTTAATCGTATGCCTTTATGTTCAATAATTAGTATAATTGTGGTATAAGTTGTCTGTAAACTTGTAACTCTAACCAACTATTTTGTTGACAGTTTAATATCATTTTCATATAATCGTAATGTGAATTAAAGAGTTTGATTTGCAATAGATGGACTTTAGGATTACATTTGCGAAAGAAGTTGTTTTATGTTTAGACTTTTATTTGTGAACTTGTTATTTGAATTATATACATTATGCGAGCTTTCATTGTTTGAATACATATTATCATGACAAGTTTTGTGTTATATTTTATTTATGTCGTAATTAGTTTTCTCTATTGTGATATCATTATGTCGTGACACTATGCGATTTAAGAGATGACTCGACTTCAAATTTGCAACCACACTTAGCAAATCGACATGTATAGGTTGCCCCATTCATATTGACACTTGATTGAATTCAAGTCACCCTCAGTTGAAGGCTCTCTTTTATGAGAGTAGGATCACCACTACAACATATTGGGTAGTCGTTAACAATTCCTCGTTCCTTCACCAATCTACATGATTGTACAAACCAAACATCATATTATAATATTCTCAAATAGACCTCCTTGGATGATCATCGTAATATTCGACAAACCGGTTATCATAACATAATGTTCTGTTGAAAGATGAACTGACCCGAAGCTGAAAATCGAGCTTGGGACGGCTAAGCTATCAGATCGTCTCATGCTAATAAGTTTCTTTATTCTCATCTCTAAACTGGAATATCTTTGACAGCTTTTCGTACTTAGTTGGATCCCATGTTCATGAAAACTTGCAGTACTTGTTATCTATCGTAACATTTACTGCTATTCAGTTTGGTCCCTAGCTCACTCGCTTGTGCATGAAATAAAACATGTACTTGAAACAATTGCATTGTTTAGCTAAGATAAGAAACGAACGAGAGCATGTGTAATTGGCCCCCGATACAAATGGAAGTTAATTAACCATGCATATTTCGTCTCACCGACAAAACCACATCAGTTACCTTAATGTCCACGTGCATAGACTTGTGACCACTTCCTTAACCCGCACGTGTCTGTCACACAAACATCTTTACAGCCTTTTGTAGGACCTATTACAGATCACTGCCGGACAATGATAATTCCATCATTAATATTTGTCAGCGTCATTCAATCGTGATCGCATCCGAAATCTGCAATGCACCAGTGTAACTATCTTTACTGATGTTTTTACTTTAAAGGGAAGAATGAATAACTCTGTCCTTTAGGCCATCCTCAATGGAAAAGAGATTCCATGTGGCTACGTTTTAATCCCATTCTGGGAAGCCCAGGTCACCATGTGGCTACACTTTTAAACTATGGGCAACTATATTAAGCTTTTTTATGCTGGCACATATTTATGGCTTAATTATAACTCTACTGTTATTCTATAGTTTTAAACTATGTAAAACTGTTGCATCGATGAAATGTATAATGTGTATTTTGTTATAAAAATTAAAATGATGTTGTAGGAATTCATTAAGGTTTGACGAATGGGTGTTTTGGTTAGTTGTTGGTGTCGCAGACGCGCGTAGAAGTTTATAAACCCTAAAATAGTCGTTACATTGTGGATGCTCTTAAAATATGTTACTACTTGTTAACTTTGTGTTGTTGAATATAAGATGCACACAATTCGATCTTTGATAACTTTGTATCAGTGGAGGCTTTTTTAGTCTGGCCGAGCTTGAAAACTAAGCTCAACTAGTAATAAACTGCATGCACTTGAGCTTAGAACTTAGAAGGTAGACCTCGACTTGATCATCTTATGGAGCTTTTTGAGTCTTATAATATTGTTAGCCTGGATGTCTAGGTTTAACTTCAATTTTAGTCATGGTTAATTGCAAATGTTACGCATATTTTGAAATTGTCTGGTTGTCAGAAACTAAGAATATATATACTCCGAAGTTTTTACATATCATCACGTTGGATCCAAGCTCGAGTTGATTTTCCCTCCTCATTCCTCAAGTTACCATTTAATATATTCTTCCAGCTATTCCAAGCTTGTCTTAACTTGTTAAATAAGATCGAGCTCTCTGTGTAAGCAAAGTGTTGGGAACATACGAGGCCTTTTAGGCTTATGCTAGAGGAAGAGATAAAGTTTTAGGAAAGTAACTTTTATTACTCGGCTTTAATACTTTTTGGATACTTGTTGGTTCAAGTTACAAATGCTTACCAACACCTCCCATTTATACTAGTCCATGGAAGGATACACGATATTTCCATGGATAATATTTATCTAATCTAGATATTTCTTACTTAATATCTTTCCATACTTATCTAAAGTATTCTACACACTTCCATTTATTTTACATATATATTTCCTTAGACCCTTCCTCGACATTTTAGAATCTTCTCTTATGGGCTCGGGTCTTCAGCGAGGCTTTCCGCGACTAAATCAAGTTTACGTTCTAACACACCCCATTAAACTTGATTTTCTGACTCCAAGCATCATCCTTTGTCTTGATAAATCTCGCTCATTGAGCGGCTTGGTGAAGATATCTGCAACTTGATCTTCGGACCTCGTATGTATCACTTGAACATCCTTCCTTGCAACGCACTCTCGAATAAAGTGATAACGAGTGTTTATATGCTTACTTCAATCATGGTAGACTGGATTTTTTGCTAAGTCGATTGCCGACTTATTATCCACGTAGATCTCAGTTGCATCTTCTTGCTCCATGTGCAACTCCTTCAACATACTTCTGAGCCAAATTGCGTGACATACACACGATGTTGCAACTACGTACTCTGCTTCACGGCTGAATAAGGTAACTATAGGTTGCTTCTTGAAGACCATGTAAAGGCATTGTTACCTAGGAAGAACATAAACCTTGATGTACTTCTTCCATCGTCTTTATTTCCAGCCCAGTCACTATCGCTATATCCAACCAACTTGAAGTCTTCACTTGCTGAATAAAACATACCATAGTCTATGGTACCTTTGATATAACGGAGGACCCTCTTCGCAACTCCAAATGTTTCGTTGTAGGCTCTTCCATGAACTGGCTAATTAATCCGACTTCATAGAGTATGCCGGGTCTTGTACATGTCAAGTAGCGTAAACTTCCAACGAGACTCTTGAATAGAGTTGGGTTTACCACTTCTCCTCCATCATGCTTCGAAGGCTTTGCCTTATGTTCAATGGGGGTGCCAACTGGATTTCACTTCTCCATGTCGAACCTCTTTAGTATCCCCTTGGCATATCTTTCTTGACATATGAATATTCCTTCATTTGTTTGCTTCACTTCGATGCCAAGATAATAAGACATAAGTCCTATGTCTATCATCTTTAACTCTCTCGTCATTGAATTCTTGAGGTCGTCCATCTTGCTTTGGGAATTTCCTATGAATATCAAATCTTCCACATACAAGCAGACGAGCAGTATACTTCCATTTTCAAATTTCACATAAAGTGCATATTCACTTAGGCATTTTGTAAAACGATGCCTTTGGAAATACTTGTCAAATCTAGTATTCCAAGCTCGGGGTGCCTGTTTTAGACCATATAAGGCTTTCTTCAACCTTAAAACTTTACCTTCTTGCCCTTTGGCAACATTTCCCTCTGGTTGCTCCACATAAACTTCTTCTTCTAGGACTCCATTTAGGAATGGTGACTTCACATCCATTTGGTGGATTTTTCACCTATATTGAGTAACTATAACAATAATCATTCGTATAGTTTCTAAGTGAGCAACAAGAGTAAATACCTCTTCGTAGTTTATCTCATGCTTCTGCTTGTAGCCTTTGACCACAACTCTTGCCCTGTACTTTTCCACTTCGCCTTTGGCGTTCTTCTGGGCCTTGTATACCCACTTGAGTGGAATAACCTTTTGGCCTTTTGGAAGGATTGTCAACTCCCACGTGTTATTCTTTTTTATGGACTTTATCTCCTCGTCCATCGCTTGTCTCCATTTCTTACTCTTCATGGCCACTTCAAAACCTAAAGGTTGACAATCAGCGTATAAACAGAGAAGGGGTATCTCTTCAGTTACCTCGTAGAGCTCCCGTAAAGTTTTTGTTTTAGGCTCTCCTTCACTTGAAATCGCTGGTGAACCTTGGGTTGGACTTGGAACTGGACTTTAAGGTTGCTTAACTTCTTCTCTTGATTCACCTGTCTCTTCTTCATTATTCATCAGAAGAAAGTCATACCTTTTAGTTTCCTTAATGCTCAAATCCCACAATCCTTCTTAATTGAACTTCACGTCTCTGCTTACTACCACCTTCCTTGTGACCGGGTTTTAAAGCTTTTATCCTTTGGATTGCTTTTCGTAACCAACGAACACATGTTTCTCACTTCTATCATTAAGCTTGATTTTCCTTTGGCTCAGAACGTGGACATACGCTATGCTCCCGAATATCCTTAGATGAGACACAGTAGGTTTCATACCATTCCATGCTTCTTGTAGGGTCTTATTGTCCAAACTCTTTGACGGACACCGGTTCAATAAATACACCGTGCAATCAACCGCTTCAGCCCAAAACTCTTTTGGCATCTTCTTACTTTTCAACATGCTTCGGACCATGTTGAGAATGGTTCTATTATTTCTCTCCACCGCTCCATTTTATTGTGCGGAGTAAGGAGCCGTTAGAAATCTCCGGATCCCATTATCCTAACAGTATTTATTAAATTCCTTTAACAAAAATTCTCCACCTCTATCCGATATCATGGATTTAAATTTTAAACCCATCTCCTTTTCAACCATAGCTTTAAATTTCTTAAAAGCTTCAAAGGCTTGGGGTTATTGTTTTAGAAAATAGACCCAAGTCTTTCTAGAATAATCATCAATAAAAACCATAAAGTATAGATTCATACTATGAGAAGGTGGATTAGTTGTTGAGGCTCATTAGCTCTTGACGTCGCTTCCTTTGGAAACAGACTCCTTTCATGCTTCCCAAAAAGACATCCTTTACACACTTGATTGGGATGATCGATTTGATCTAACCCTTTCACCATTCCCTTAGAAGATAACAACTTTAAGTCACCAAAGTTTAAGTGCCCGTACCTCATGTACCAAAGCCACGCATGGTCCTTCATACAACTCTTTAAGCACTTAGCTTCATAATGTTGAATGTTCAAGATGAACATTTGGTTTTTAGTCATAGGCACTTTTGCTATGATCTTTCCCTCATGATTTCTTATCGTGGCACTACGATCTTTGAAATGAATATCGTAGTTTTTCTTCAATAGTTGTCCCACACTTAAAATGTTAATTTTAAGGTTGGGCACATTGTATACATCCGAAATATATTGGTGACTTCCATATTTAGATAGGATAAGTATTTTACCTTTTCCTTTCACCGGTGCCTTTGATTCATCTCCGGAGGTGACATTGCCTTTACTTTGCTCCGTCTCCACGAACAAGTCTTCTTCACCCGTCATATAGTTACTTACAGCGGAATCTATATGCCATGGCTATGTCCTCTCTTCTTTTTCGCCATGTCTCGCCATTAGCAAAGTAAGCTCGTCTTCGTCATCTACCTCCACAAGATTGGCCTTTTCTTCCACTTGTCTTGAGCTAGTACACTCGCTAGCATAATGACCAAATTTTCGACAATTATAACATTTTATTTGAGATTTACCTCCTCTCTGATATTGGTAGCCTCTTCCACGACCTCTCCTATTTGGAGACCACTAGTTCTCATCTTCCTTATTAAAATATTCTCTTCCTCTTCCTCGTCCTTGGAATCCTCCACGACCTCAAAAAGTACCGCGTCCTCATCCTTGCTCTCGTCCATTTAAAAAAAAGCTCTTTTGTCTTTCTTTAAAAGTGACCTTTGAGTATAGAGCTTGCTCCAAGGGTTCTTTCCCCTTCTTTTCTTCAGCTTCTCTTCATAGGCTTTCATGAGTTGATCGACGGTCATAGAGTCGGTGTCTTTTGACTCCTCTATGGACACAACAATGTAATTAAAGCCCAAACTTGAAGTGTGTGAGGTCTTAAGTTCAATTCCTGCTAGGTGCAAACAAACTTGAAGTGGCCACGCTAACCTCCTAAAAAGGGAGGACTTTACCTGGTTTGAGTCTGTGTGGCAGTGGGCTCAAACCCCGTGGATTAGTCGGCCAATGAGTCGGAAATCACGGTTACCAAAAAAAACAATGTAATTAAAGCTTGGTGGAAAAGAGCAAAGAATCTTTTCTATCACCCTTGTGTCAGTCAAGCTTTCACCATTTCTCTTCATTTTATTTGAAATGGTCAAGACACGAGTCAAATAATCGGAAATAGTTTCAGATTCATCCATTTGGAGTTTTTCGAACTCTCCTCTAAGCGTTTGAAGACGTACTTTCTTCACTTTATCGATTCCGTTGAAAGTATTTTGAAGAATCTCCCACGCTTCCTTAGAAGTGGTTGCATTTGCAACTTTCTCGAACATCGCATCATCGAGACATTGATAGATGAGAGTAACAGCACTTTGATCCTTCTTCCTTGCCTTCTATAGGTCCACCCTTTGGGCAGCACTCAACGAGTTTTCATCTTTGATTTTCTCAATACATTTCTCGACTATCTCCCACACATCATGTGAACCGAGTAACGCCTTCATGTTAGCCTCAAAATATTGAGTCAAACAAGAATGTTCGGTCATAGGTTTATATTGTAACATTCAGTAAAACGTTGTAATAGTTAGTTAAAATAGTCGTGACATTACGGGCTTGATGGCTAGCTTAAAAGGCCTCTTTCAAGGTACTAAACATATATTCAAGCCCGGCCCAATCAAACTATAGCCCATTAAGCCACATGTAGGCTAGGCGATAAATACCCTTCCTAGCATGTTAGGAAGAGTGTTGGTTTTCATTATTTTAATCTAATCTTCCCATAGTTTCACATACTTCTGTCTACTTTCTCTCACTAGTTTTTCTCTCTAAAATTTATCTACTTCATCTCTTTTCTTTCTTTCTTCCTTGCTTAATCATCACAAATATGGGACAACAATTGGTATCAATCGTCATGGGGTAGATTTGTGATTGATTGTTATGTTTTTTGTTTGATTCGTATCATTTCATCTCTTTAACCTCTCTCGAGTTCAAATTTTTTGGCGTTTTCCGTGCTCTAAATCTTGATATACATCTCCTACATAGTTGTGGTAGGGATTTGGTTGCTTTCGGTTGGTTAAAATCACGGATTTCTTGTAAAAAATCTCATTTTTTTACCTAAAGTTTCGGAACTGTACACAATTATTCCGACAGAATTCCATCGGAAAGAAGTTTTACATTCCGACAGTTATTCCGACGTAATTCCATCGGAAAAGGGTTTATTATTCTGACAGTTATTCCGACGGTGATTCCGATAGTTTTATTCCGACAGTGATTCTAATAGTGATTCCGACAGCTATTCCGATACTACATTCCGACAGAGTATTCCGACAGTTATTCCCACACACATTCCGACAGAGTATTCCGACAGCTATTCCGACAGACATTTCCCGTCAAGTAAATTCAAATTTTTTCCATACTAGTTTTAGGACACTTCTAGCTCGATTTCAAATTTTGGCGATTACAAAATTTTTTGGTCTACCGTTTTATCGGACTAGGGAATTTATTGTCGGACTAAAGAAAAATTGCAATTTTTGGAATTTAAACCACAACAACAATCACAACACATCTACTTAAGATCCTTTTTCACTTCAACATTTTAAAGCTTATCAAGATGGATTCTACAACAGAGTATCGTGTGACGAACAACAACATCATGGTGGCGGGAAATAAAGAGAGACCACCAATGCTTGTGACTGGTCGATATGCACAATGGCAATCACGTTTTAATCGATATCTTGATACTAAACAAAATGGTGATCTTCTCCGACGGTGCATCAAAGAAGGACCCTATACTCTCACTACCATAACCATTCTTGCAATTCCAACAACCGACTCGACGACTGGTTCTGATGAGCAAACTATTGAGGAAACATATGAGAACACTTCGAAAGAGAAACGTGCTTGGATTGATGCAGATAAATAAGCAATCTATTTGATTCTCAGTGGGATTGGGGATGATATTTACTCAACGGTTGATGCATGCTCTAATGCAAAAGAAATGTGGTTTGCCATTGAACGCTTACAACAAGGAGAATCACTTAACAAGCAAGATGTCAAAGCTAACTTGTTTTGGAACTTTGGAAAGTTTACTTCATTGGATGGGGAATCAATTGATTCATACTACTCAAGGTTATACAAGATGATGAATGACATGACAAGAAACAATTTGCAAGTCTCCACTATGCAAGTCAATGTGCAATTTCTATAGCAACTTCAACCAGAGTGAACACGGTTCGTAACTTTGGTGAAACAACAGAGTAAGTTAGACGAGGTCAACTATCACACGCTCTTTGAAATTTTGAAACAATTTCAAAGTGAGGTGAATGAACTTCGAGCTGAAAGGATTGCAACGACTGCTAATCCACTTGCTTTGGTGTCTACCACTCAACACGTCCAAGATCATCGCTCTCGTGCTCCAAAGTCATACTCCACTACATCCTCATCACCAAGATACTCCACCACATCCTCTTCACCAAGATACTTCACTTCATCTAAGTATTCAGTTCCCACAAGATCACGAGACAAAGAACCAAGAGCACCGTCACCCTCACCTGAGCCATCATCTGAAGAGGACAGTGATGAAGAACTAGCTCAGAAGGATAGGGAGATGAAGCAACAAATTGCTTTCATTATGAAGACCTACAAGAAAATCTTCAAACCCACCAACAACAATCTTCGAACATCATCAAATACAAGGAACCAATATGTTGAGAGTCCTCGAAGGTATGGCACACGTCAACGTGATGAAAGTCCTCCTAGGTATGATCGATGTTATCCAACACATGTTGAGGGTTCTGTATGGTATGATCGACAAACTGCTAAGTATGATACTGAGAGGATTGCTACTGCTGATGGGAATAGGGAAACTGTTGGTACTCAAGTGGTTCAGCAAAGTGGGATTCAATGCTTTAATTGTCAAGGCTATGGGCATATGGCAAAGGAATGTAGGAAGCCGAAACGGGTTAGGGACTCTGGCTATCATAAGGAAAAGATGCTGCTATGCAAGAAGATGGAAGCTGGGGTTAAAATGTCGGCTGAGGAAGGAGCAATGCTTGATGATACTGATGATGAAGAGTCCGACCAAGAACTTGAAGCACATTACTCATACATGTTGATGTTGGAGTTTTTACTACTCTTTAGGAAAAGAGAAATAAATAGGGCAAGTGTGCACGACGATTTAGGAAAACCGTGTGTGAATGACCCTAAAAGTGAGTTCGTTCTCGAGGAGGCACGTGTGTTGTGTGATGAATTGATTTTGATTGTGATTTTATGATTGAGAAAGAAAGAAAGAAATGAGATTAGAAAAGGAAGACGGTTACGAAGACGGATTAAATTAAGACGAAAAGGCGTTCACGTAAAACCGTAAAAACTACAAAATTAAAATTATGAAACCTAAAAATTAATTAATAGCTAACAGTAGTCTAAAATAATATAAATAAGAATAAAAATCCAATAAAAATATTTTAAAACCTTTTATTAATTAAATATTCAATTTTAAATGCTAATTAAAGCCCTAAAATTAAATATAATTAATCAAAATGTCCAAAATATTATTTTATTGAACAAATAATTTATTTATATTATCTAAAGACTAAAAATTATTTTTCCTAGTTTTTAAAAGCTATTTTTCTATTTTTAAATTACTAAAAACTATTTTAAAACTAAAATAATTATAAAAAATAATTATTTAATGCTAAAAATAATCTACCAATTTTAAAAATCCTATTTTACTCTAATGAACAGTAGAAAAATGAAAAAGATTGAAAAATATTAAATTTTTCACTAAAAGACAAAACTAGTTTAAAATAAAACCCTAATTACTTAAAATAAATTCTAAAAAATAATAAAAAGATGAACAGTGAAAACTTTTTATACTAAAACTCTTAAAATCTTTTTCCTAATCCAAGAAAAATGTTTAAACTGAAAAACAAGTATTTTTGGCACTAAATGCCAAAAACAGAAATATAAAAGTTAATTAAAAATGCTATAAAACCTAAAAAATAGCAGATGAACAGTAAAATAAAAAATAATTAAACAGAAAAATCCTAAATTAAATTAGAAAAATAACAAAATTGGTTTCAAGTCCTAACTCTCAAGTTTGGCCACTAAAGACAAAATAGTGAGAATTCTGATAGTGACATGTGTTTGGTTTTGTCTGCTAGTAAAGCAGTGGTAACTTGTGTGTTAGCAGGGGAAACTTTCTTTCCACTGCTAGTGCAAAATAATGGTCAGTTGACCAATAAGCTTAGGAAAGCTTATTTGAAAGCTTTTCTTGGGCAATAAGGGCACTCCCACAACCAGTTGGGTTGTGGGAAGTCAAATCAACAAGAAAAACAACAAGTGTAACACAAAATCAAGCACAAAAAGCCCCAAATAGCTTACTGATGAAGCTTAAAGTTTACTGATGAATGGTAACTTGTTACATGCACAAAAACGAATTTTAAAAGCTTAAAGCTTGCACACAAGCTACCCAATTCACATATAAGCTATACACAATCCTAGATAAGACCAATCTCTACCAATCTGCAAAAATATGATGCACAAATTTCCACAAAATCAGTCACTCAGGACACTTACTGATTTTTGCTATTTAACCCAATGTTTTAGCATGCAAATTCACTCAACCTCTATCCAAACTGAAAACTACCACTTATATTCACCTAATAACAACCAAGTGAGTATGTAAAACAGGTTTTAACACAAGATTAAAATCATTTAAACCATGTTAAGCCCTAATCCAAACACCCCTTAAGATTCAGAAAATTAACTTTTTCAAACCAAAATCAAACAATATCAAACCAAAATGATTAGACCAGTCCTAAACATGCATAATATCCTCTAATCAGTTGAATCAAACCAGTTAAAAAACCTTCAAACAACTTGCATACAATTTCACACCAAATCACAAAAAAACAGAAATATTCCAAAATTCAAACCAAGAACAAGGGACTACCTTGTTGGGCCTACATCCAGGCCCAACAATGGCTGCTTAGCCACCTCCAACAGACCCGGGTCTGTGCAGAACCTTGGACAAGCTCCAAGTGAATTTCCTGCTAAGATCAAATGAGCAAACAATATATCCAAAAATCTGGTTTTTTCAAACCTTAAAAATCTTTTTCAAATAATTCTTATCAATTCTCTCCTTTCAAAACACCTAACAAACTTCTTACAAAACTTGGAAAACCAAATTTAGAACAAGTCTTCACCAAGAAAAATCAATTTCAGAAACTTTTTCTGAAAATTCAAAACATAAAATGTTTTGCAAAATTTTAATGGAACTCGGATTTTTACTCACAAAAACACCAACTTTTAACAAGAAAAGGAATTACAATTTTTTTATAAAAGATACCAACTTTCATTAAATCAAAAAGGGATTACAATTTTTGAGAAAAATCTGGAACAAAGAATACATGGTACATGCACCATGTATTTATACTATCAAATAGAACTAACTAGAAGCTTGGATTAAAATAATACAATAAAATCAAAGCCCTAAACCCTAATGGAGGAAATTCCAGGAATGCCCCTTGGTTTTGACTGAAATCTTGGTCAAGGTGGATACATGTGAAGTTGCCAGCTGCTTTTGTTGATCTTGGACGTCAAAATGTGCTTGGGGTCCAAGTAGTGCATCTCAGACGTTTAAACTGTCCCCTCCTAGGGTTTTGTGGAAAGTGACTTGAGCAGGAAATCTCATGGGGGTCCAGGGGTTCAAATGGGTTTGTTTGGTGAGTTGGGTTTTGGTGACAAAGCCACCAATTAGCCATCTGGAAAGATTGAGTCAAAAACCCTTTGTTTTAAAGTTGATTGGGTCTGGAGATTAACTAGGGTTTATGGGTAATTAGGGGTGGGATTAATCCATTTTGGGAAAGAAAGGATTTAAAAAACGTGTTATGGTGGGAAAAATGGTTGACTAATTGACCAGGTTTATTTAATAAACCTGGGTGGAAGGGTGACGTGGGTGGGAGAGTGATGTGGTGGATGCTGATTGGCTGGTGGTGATGATGTGTAGGATTGATTGGTTGGGGTAAGTTCCAGTGTCTGGCAGTTTAAGTCCCCCAAGTTTCTTGTCCTCTTCATGTTGTAACAAATAGCTATCAACGCCCCATTATACTTGTAACAACTTTGGTCCTCTTGTCAAAAATGGCATAACTTGTTTACAAACTTTTTCCAAGGGCTTCTTTCGTACTTTCTTCATTCTTCAAGGGCTGTTCTTGTAACATCTTGATAATTTAGGGACCCCAATGCAATAAATGAGATTTGCAAGGGTATAAATTGCTAAGTCTTCAAAAATGAGGGACCAATGTTGCCAATCTTCAATTCTTCAAGGTCATTTTTGGAAATTCCAGATTTGGGCCCGGTTCATTGTGCGGCTTCGTTTCCCGTGTTCGTTTTTGAATGATTCTTGTGATCTTTTTGTCATTTCCTCAATATCCGTACCTAAAATACACAAGCAACAAACACGAGCATATATTTGGCAGTTTTAATGATATTTTATGCATTTTAAGCCCGATTTGGACGATGAGACTATGTATAAAAGCAGTCTCATCACTCCCCCATACTAAACCATTGTCGTGCCCTCACGGAATGCTAGAATAAAGTATCGTAGCATCTCCAAAATTTAATTTTATTCACTTTATTGGAATGACTAACTATACTACTACTATTACTACTACTCGCGTTTTAGACATAATGTATGATTTTCATCGCAAAATGGAACGTTTAGGTTCATAGAATAAGAACACGTGAATGCTTCGTTAGAAATAATTTCGTCGTCCTCGATTTTCACCCTAATTCCTAACCAAGCGTGCAACGAGATCATTGTCATTATAAGTTAGTAATGCTAACACTACTCATATGCCCTAATCACGTACTTATCCTCCCATTATTCCTAAGTTGTATCTCTTATATTTTATTTTGTCTTAATGATCACGAGGATACATCATTGACTTATGCGATAATAGAGATTTAGGTCTAAAAATAGAGTCCTAACGGTGTAACTAAGACCATTAAATCAATAACCCCTCCTAATAGACAACGATGTAAAAAAAATTAAGTTGACAAGAAGAATCGATAAACACGGTTTTATAACGGTTTTGAACATGAGACTTATTACCAAGATTTTTATACGCCCCCTAACGGAAGGGCCTTATTATCTTTCGTTTACCTCCATCTTTTATTCAACTTCGCCATGAAGCTTTTATTATGAATTCGGTCTTGCCTTGCCTTTTATTATCCGCCTCATCGGTGGTTTTATTAGCCAAAGACGTATATCCTCACGCTAAAGCGAATTTTGGATCTTTAAAGCTTCGAAGATTAAGGCTTGATTCACTTTCAATTTTGCATAGATTTTTCGGCCTTGTGGGGCTTCAAATTGTTTGCTAGATTTAGGTGAGCACTTGAAATCTTATTATTGGGTGAAGCTTTCGATTATTAGGGTGCCAATACTTCAAAACCGTGACGCTGGTGATACCTTAATGTCTTCCCAATTTAATTACACGGAAGCTACTAGAAAAGACTAGAAACCCAACAATCCTAACTAAACCGCTAAGTCAATATTTATTAAGCAAAAAATATTTACAAGCGAAGGGAGAATAAGCAAACAACGAGAACACATGAGTTTTTGAAAGAATACGAGTACTCTACGTTTAGCATAGTAACTTATAATTAACTCTATCATTTCTCGTCCTCATTTAAGAGACTTAGCCTAATGTGTAGTTAAGGAATCAAAGCTAAGTGCTCAACACGCACGGTCGAGTCAAAAATTACTCTTATTCTCGCCATCAGAAAACCTACATTCGTGTCTTCAAACACTTATAAAACATGAGAAAAATTTAAAATTTGGCCATTTTAGCCTTATTTTGCAACAAAACGATAAACAAAAAGATAAACTTTGGAA
Source organism: Glebionis coronaria (assembly GCA_025667525.1). Taxonomy (NCBI): domain Eukaryota; kingdom Viridiplantae; phylum Streptophyta; class Magnoliopsida; order Asterales; family Asteraceae; genus Glebionis; species Glebionis coronaria. The sequence continues at coordinate 523,890,028 of CM046875.1, forward strand.
AGCGTGAAGGTTTGGCAAGGCAAGTATCTATTCACCCCCCCCCCCCATACTAAAGTTAAACATTGTCCTCAATGTTTCGAGTCTAGGGGTGCAAACACCCCCATACTAGAGACGTAGTCGAATGCCTAATCTAGCATGGAAAGGGTGTAACCAATAAATTAATAGCCGTTTATGAAGTGTGCTAAAAACCTAAGGTTAGAACATCAAAAGGATATATCATTTGGATATTGAGAAATGTCTTCAAAGCAAACGATCGAGTGCTCCCATAAAACGAACACGAGAGGCTCCAATCGTGAAGATCATGATCTAAAAACCACAATGCACAAACAACCACGGAACAAAGGTTGGAAGGGCACAAATCCCCTCACATTAAACTAATTAGAAAGCAATAATATGTACATGGATAAGCATGGGTCTCCCCCACGAGGCACCTTGTTTTTGATAACCGAGTCAAAAGCTCGACTCGAATCCCCATAAATGTGATCATTTAGGGATAATCATGGTATGGTCAATTTTTGGTGGGGCTTACATGATAAACAAGGCCCAAAAACAACCGGTATTTAGGACTAAGTCCTTTGATGGTGCAAAATACCGGGATCGAAGATGGCGTTTTCGTTTTCATTGGAAAAACAAATCAACGCCACTTCATCATGAGTCAACAAAAACTCAAAGAGTTTCAAGAAAATAGAAGAGAAGAAATAGAAGGGTGGGACAATGGGTAAGTCATACAAACATTGAGCTACTCGAGGTAGACTCGCACCAATCAAATGAAAAGATTTTCCATTTATTGCATCAGTGGAAGACCGAGATTTCCCTTTATAAGCAATTCCAGGATCAAATATCTCGTCCTCGGTGGAGAAAGGGAAGGGAACATAAGGGGCTTCCCCCACACTAGGTCCACACAAAGCATCATCAAAAGGAGGAGACGAGCTTGTAGCACTCAAAACACGTGGTGATGACGGAGTTAGAATTGTAGAAAAATCTTTTAAATTCAATTCAAAATCTTTTCCTTTTTCATCTTTTAAACTCTCCTTGTGAAAACCCGATTTAATTATGTCAAAAATATTTGGTGTTTCTAAAGCAATGTTAGTCACACTAAAAATTCTCTCATTTGAAAAGCGTTTTGGTAAAGGTGGTGGTAAGTTTTCAAAACGTTTTTCGACAAAGAAAACTTCCCCATCGGGATCAACGTATTCATCATCCGAAGAATCATTCACAATTGAAACCGTAGGCTTAACACTCTTAACCTCCACCGGCGGAGGGGACGGAACTTCATTTTTCTCAACAACTTCTAAAACTCTTTTTGAAATCTTTTTGCAAATGTTTTTTATAGGATTGACATTGTACAAAGACGTGATAGAATACACATGAGAAAGCGTGGAGTTTTGAGTTGCATTAATGACGAGTTCTTCCTCATTGAAACGAAGAGTGATTTTCCTTGCATGCACATCGATAAGTGCTCTCGAGGTATCCAAAAAAGATCGACCTAAAATTAGCGGAACTTTAGGATCGATGGGAATGTCAACAACAATAAAGTCTACAGGATAGTGGAACTTTCCAACTTTCACGAAGACGTCCTCGGAAACTCCACAAGCTAGAATCGTAGAATGATCGGCCATTTCGATTGACATTCTTGAAGGAGTGAGATTGGGAAGATTGAGCGATTTAAAAATCTCAAGAGGCATCAAATTAATACTAGCACCAAGATCGGCCAAGGCGTAGCATTCTTCCATGTCTTGTATAGCACATGGGATTAAAAACTTGTCGGGATCACCGACTTTTTGAGGTATGTGACTTAGAAAAACCGAAGAACAACTAGACGATTTTTGCAATTTTTCTTTGTTATTCAACATACTTTTGAAGTTTGCGGCAAATCGAGGCATCATGACTAAGGCGTCGGCAAAACTTATATTAAAATGCAAGTCACGAAACATTTTCATAAAAAGTTCAAATTGATAATTATTTCGTTCTTGTGCCTTTTCCTTGTCTCGTCTTGAAGGGTATGGTAAGGGTGGTGTGGGTTGGGGCATAGGCATCGGCCTTGGAATCTCGGGTTCCATGATTGGTATTGGTTCAACCGTAGGTGTGGTTTGAGCGGTACTTCGTGGGCTTGGAATTTGCTCCTTTTCGACCACCACCTCGGGTTCTTTCTCTTTTTCCTTCTCCATAGAAGTACTTGGACGAGAAATGGGTTCTTTGAAAGTTTTACAACTACGAGTAGTAATAACCTTCAATTCTCCTTTCGGGTTTGCGATGGTATCACTAGGAAGACCACCCGAAGAAGAGGGCTTACACATGATAGCTTCAAACATTTTTCCCATTCGGTCTTCAAACTTAGATTGCCTAGCATCCGCTTTTAACAACTCTTGCTTAATCTCATGTTGACCTTGCTCCATTTTTTGTTGATTTTGTTGGAGTCTTTGAACATTTCCTTCCATTTTATTAGCATGAGTTTTAAGTTCATTAGCAAGTTCGTTTTTAAGCTCGTTTTTCAACTCGGATCTTAAGCTAACCATTTCACGTTGCATATTATCAAACTTAGCATCGTTAGCCTTTGCATAATTCAAAAACTCTCCTTGAAGATTTTTGGTGTGTTCATTTTGAAAACCTTGTGTGGTAGTTTGAAAATCACGGTTTTGGTTTTGGTTTGAAATTTTCCCATTTCCACTTTGATAATTACCCTTGTTGTAATTGCGTTGATTGCCTTGATAATTACCACCTTGGTTGTTGTTTCGATAGTTATTAGCATTTTGATTTGGTGGAGCTTGACTTTGGCGGGAACCTTGACCGTTTTGGTTATAAGTTCCCGTGGCTACATAAGCACTCGAAGTGTTACCATCCGCGGTAATGCACTCGGAAAGATCATGAGCTCCACCACACGACAAACAACTCTTAGAAACCGCTTTAACCGAAGCGGAATTTGAAGCTTCTTGAGCTTTCCAATGGGACATAAGGCTAGCAAATCTATCAAAAAATCGATTTTCTTCATTTGCTTCATCATGTAAAGCATTAATGCTACGAGACGATGACGAGCCCAATTTGGCAACACTCGGTGTGTTACGAGGGCTATAAACCTTAGACCTATTCTCAATTATGACCAAAGCTTCCTCGACCGTTTTACACAAAAAATTACCACCCGCGGCGGCATTTAAATAATCTCTTTCATGATCGTTAAGTCCATTGTAAAACGTGTCAATTTGGTGCAAGTCGGAAAAACCGTGATGAGGACATTCATGTAACATCTCCTTAAACCTATTCCAAGCCGTTGAAAAACTTTCATTTGATTCTTGTGAAAACTTTGAAATCTTATTTTTCAAATGCGTAGTCTTAGAGGGCGGAAAAATTGGTTCACAAATTTCGAAACGAGATCCTTCCACGTCAATATAGAATTGGGTGGCTCTTTCTCTAACCAAATTTTAGCGGGCCCCGCTAAAGAATACGGAAAAAGCATCATCTTAATCGAGTCATTCGAGACATCCTTAAATTTGCACGTGGCGGTAAGACGATTAAATTGGCGGATATGGTTGTGGGGATTGTCCTTCTCATCACCACATAATTTGTTGTTTTGGATCATCGACAACAAACCCGTTTTCACCTCAAAATTCTCCGCAAGGATTGCGGGAATCACAATAGCTTCTCCATAACCCTCGGTGGGTGCTTGAAGTAACTCCATCATAGTTCGATTCGCCATGGTTGGTGCTTCTCGTACAATGGGTTCGTCAATAGGAGACTCCTCACTAGAATGAGTTGGAGTGGGAGTTTTGTTCTTTCGTCTACGTGCATGTTTTGCTTGATTACGAGTTAGCATAAACGTCACGTACAACGTGGAGACGAGCAAAGAAGATTCTTTTTGGTGTTTTCTATTTTTCAATTTTTTTGTGGTTTTTGATGGTATTAACCTTTTTGGAATTTGGTGAAATGTATGAAGTAGACAAAAATCTACAAATCTCCTCCTTAATCAAATCTCTCGATTAAAGAAGCCTCAAGGAATGAAAACGATCACATGAAGTGAACGCCTTCGATGACTTTAGAACGATGGTGGAACACCAAATCGTTCAAGAGGGTTTAATCAATGAAACCAAGAAAATATATATGATACTTAGTAATACTTTGGGCGGTAAAAACCCTCGATTAGCTCTCAAAATCAAATACGCACAAGCAAGCGGAGGAAACGAGGTGGCGCGAAGCACTTAAGAGCCTTTTTCCTTTAGGTCGTGAAATACAACCGCCTTATACCCACCTTATAGTTTGTATTTTTCAAAATCGAGCTTCACGAAAGTATTTATCTATTTTTGCCTTTTTTCTTTGGTTTGAGATTCGAATACAATGATTGGGTAATGACCTCCCAAGTCAAGGTTGTGATTGCTCACGTATTTGGAGTACTTGTGAATTTATTGTTCTACGTATACAATATATTAATAATATTCACACAAAAACCAAAAAACGATAATACGTATTAGTAGAGTGCTACTAATACAAATACTAATTATGGTTATGTAAAAAAAAACAATTGTTCAATCAAAACACAACACGCCTCCCCGGCAGCGGCGCCAAAATGATGTTGGAGTTTTTACTACTCTTTAGGAAAAGATCAATAAATAGGGCAAGTGTGCACGACGATTTAAGAAAACCGTGTGTGAATGACCCTAAAAGTGAGTTCGTTCTCGAGGAGGCACGTGTGTTTTGTGATGAATTGATTTTGATTATGATTTTATGATTGAGAAAGAAAGAAAGAAATGAGATTAGAAAAGGAAGACGGTTACGAAGACGGATTAAATTAAGACGAAAAGGCGTTCACGTAAAACCGTAAAAACTACAAAATTAAAATTATGAAACCTAAAAATTAATTAAAAGCTAAAAGTAGTATAAAATAATATAAATAAGAATAAAAATCCAATAAAAATATTTTAAAACCTTTTATTAATTAAATATTCAATTTTAAATGCTAATTAAAGCCCTAAAATTAAATATAATTAATCAATATGTCCAAAATATTATTTTATTGAACAAATAACTTACTTATATTATCTAAAGACTAAAAAGTATTTTTCCTAGTTTTTAAAAGCTATTTTTCTATTTTTAAATTACTAAAAACTATTTTAAAACTAAAATAATTATAAAAAATAATTATTTAATGCTAAAAATAATCTACCAATTTTAAAAATCCTATTTTACTCTAATGAACAGTAGAAAAATGAAAAAGATTGAAAAATATTAAATTTTTCACTAAAAGACAAAACTAGTTTAAAATAAAACCCTAATTACTTAAAATAAATTCTAAAAAATAATAAAAAGATGAACAGTGAAAACTTTTTATACTAAAACTCTTAAAATCTTTTTCCTAATCCAAGAAAAATGTTTAAACTGAAAAACAAGTATTTTTGGCACTAAATGCCAAAAACAGAAATATAAAAGTTAATTAAAAATGCTATAAAACCTAAAAAATAGCAGATGAACAGTAAAATAAAAAATAATTAAACAGAAAAATCCTAAATTAAATTAGAAAAATAACAAAATTGGTTTCAATTCCTAACTCTCAAGTTTGGCCACTAAAGACAAAATAGTGAGAATTCTGATAGTGACATGTGTTTGGTTTTGTCTGCTAGTAAAGCAGTGGTAACTTGTGTGTTAGCAGGGGAAACTTTCTTCCTACTACTAGTGCAAAATAATGGTCAGTTGACCAATAAGCTTAGGAAAGCTTATTTGAAAGCTTTTCTTGGGTAATAAGGGCACTCCCACAACCAGTTGGGTTGTGGGAAGTCAAATCAACAAGAAAAACAACAAGTGTAACACAAAAATCAAGCACAAAAAGCCCCAAATAGCTTACTGATGAAGCTTAAAGTTTACTGATGAATGGTAACTTGTTACATGCACAAAAACGAATTTTAAAAGCTTAAAGCTTGCACACAAGCTACCCAATTCATATATAAGCTATACACAATCCTAGATAAGACCAATCTCTACCAATCTGCAAAATATGATGCACAAATTTCCACAAAATCAGTCACTCAGGACACTTACTGATTTTTGCTATTTAACCCAATGTTTTAGCATGCAAATTCACTCAACCTCTATCCAAACTGAAAACTACCACTTATATTCACCTAATAACAACCAAGTGAGTATGTAAAACAGGTTTTAACACAAGATTAAAATCATTTAAACCATGTTAAGACCTAATCCAAACACCCCTTGAGATTCAGAAAATCAACTTTTTCAAACCAAAATCAAACAATATCAAACCAAAATGATTAGACCAGTCCTAAACATGCATAATATCCTCTAATCAATTGAATCAAACCAGTTAACAAACCTTCAAACAACTTGCATACAATTTCACACCAAATCACAAAAAAACTGAAATATTCCAAAATTCAAACCAAGAACAAGGGACTACCTTGTTGGGCCTACATCCAGGCCCAACAATGGCTGCTTAGCCACCTCCAACAGACCCGGGTCTGTGCAGAACCTTGGACAAGCTCCAAGTGAATTTCCTGCTAAGATCAAATGAGCAAACAATATATCCAAAAATCTGATTTTTTCAAACCTTAAAAATCTTTTTCAAATAATTCTTATCAATTCTCTCCTTTCAAAACACCTAACAAACTTCTTACAAAACTTGGAAAACCAAATTTAGAACAAGTCTTTACCAAGAAAAATCAATTTCAGAAACTTTTTCTGAAAATTCAAAACATAAAATGTTTTGCAAAATTTTAATGGAACTCAGATTTTTACTCACAAAAACACCAACTTTTAACAAGAAAAGGAATTACAATTTTTTTATAAAAGATACCAACTTTCATTAAATCAAAAAGGGATTACAATTTTTGAGAAAAATCTGGAACAAAGAATACATGGTACATGCACCATGTATTTATACTATCAAATAGAACTAACTAGAAGCTTGGAATAAAATAATACAATAAAATCAAAGCCCTAAACCCTAATGGAGGAAATTCCAGGAATGCCCCTTGGTTTTGACTGAAATCTTAGTCAAGGTGGATACATGTGAAGTTGCCAGCTGATTTTGTTGATCTTGGACGTCAAAATGTGCTTGGGGTCCAAGTAGTGCATCTCAGGCGTTTAAATTGTCCCCTCCTAGGGTTTTGTGGAAAGTGACTTGAGCAGGGAATCTCATGGGGGTCCAGGGGTTCACATGGGTTTGTTTGGTGAGTTAGGTTTTGGTGACAAAGCCACCAATTAGCCATCTGGAAAGATTGAGTCAAAAACCCTTTGTTTTAAAGTTGATTGGGTCTGGAGATTAACTAGGGTTTATGGGTAATTAGGGGTGGGATTAATCCATTTTGGGAAAGAAAGGATTTAAAAAACGTGTTATGGTGGGAAAAATGGTTGACTAATTGACCAGGTTTATTTAATAAACCTGGGTGGAAGGGTGACGTGGGTGGGAGAGTGATGTGGTGGATGCTGATTGGCTGGTGGTGATGATGTGTAGGATTGATTGGTTGGGGTAAGTTCCAGTGTCTGGCAGTTTAAGTCCCCCAAGTTTCTTGTCCTCTTCATGTTGTAACAAATAGCTATCAACGCCCCATTATACTTGTAACAACTTTGGTCCTCTTGTCAAAAATGGCACAACTTGTTTACAAACTTTTTCCAAGGGCTTCTTTTGTACTTTCTTTATTCTTCAAGGGCTGTTCTTGTAACATCTTGATAATTTAGGGACCCCAATGCAATAAATGATATTTGCAAGGGTATAAATTGCCAAGTCTTCAAAAATGAGGGAACAATGTTGCCAATCTTCAATTCTTCAAGGTCATTTTTGGAAATTCTAGATTTGGGCCCGGTTCATTGTGCGGCTTCGTTTTCCGTGTTCGTTTTTGAATGATTCTTGTGATCTTTTTGTCATTTCCTCAATATCCGTACCTAAAATACACAAGCAACAAACACGAGCATATATTTGGCAGTTTTAATGATATTTTATGCATTTTAAGCCCGATTTGGACGATGAGACTATGTATAAAAGCAGTCTCATCACATGTAAAAGGTTGAAGAAGTTCTCCACGTCACTGAACATGACAATGGTCCTATCTTTGATATTGATCCAATCGATAAGGTACACACTGAAGAGGAATATAATGTGTTTGGTAATATTCATGAGCATTCTGAGCTACCCAAAGCCATTAATGACACGTGTATGATGGAAACGGTTAATAGCAATACCACACCCGATTCATCAGACATGTGCAATAATGAGTCTGAGGATGATCAACATGCAAATGAGGATGATGATGACGAGGAGCGTATTGCGCTTGCTAACTTAATTGCTTCTTTACAAAAAGATGTCAAAGAAACTAGAAAGAGTCAAAAGCAATTAAAGAAGGCAAACGTTACGCTCACTCAAAATTTTGAAGAATGCAAAGCTGCTCTAACTAAATCTAGTGAGACCATTGATAGCTATAGAGCTGAGCTTCTTCAAAAGACTAATGAGATTGAGGGGTACAAAGGGTGTTTAATTAATGTCAAAAGGACGATTTTCAACAGAAATATAACGAAACTCTTAAGCTTCTAGAACAAGAGAAACGTAATTATAACACCTCTTTGAGTACTGAACGTCACAAAACGTATCTTGATACCACTAAAGTCAATGAGCTAACTCAAGTAGATGGTTTTATTCAAGAGGATAAAACTAAACTTGTTAATGAAAAGAAAGCTGTGGTTGAAAAGATGAAAAAGGATTTCAAAACTAAACAAGCGAATGAAATCGAAAAAATGGTGGAAATTGAAACTCAAATTGATTTTTAAAAGAAAACTGTTTACAAAACAAATCAATCAATTCAAACCATGATAATGTTGGCACCTCGTTCGTTTTTCAAGGATAGACCTAGTTTTGCAAATCCTAAGTACCTCGAGCAAGCTTAATCTGAGAATCAACACTTATATCTTGATGAGTCCCAATGGACCGATCTTGATTGCCTTGTTGTTAGGCCCGATAGTGAAGAGACAAACGATGTGGAAGAAGAGACTAGACCAAAAGTTAATAAAGAATTTGTTAAACCATATAATTATGCTTATGAAAACAGTCTTTATGGTCTTTTCAAACCGCAAATACAGAAGACTCGTGAGCAAATATTTTTTGAATGTGAACAAATAAGAATTAAATGGAGACAAGCTTTTGCCACTAAGAAAACTAATGTTTCAAAATTTATTGAGTACTTGCCATTTAAAGCTTCTATAAGCAAGAGTAAGCAAGCACTTGCTATTCTCAAAAGTAACATTGAAAATTTCAAAAAGGTTGTTGATGATGACTGGAAAAAACGTGATTTCGAAAGGAGACAAAGAAATTCCTCACGAAATAACTGTGCTTGTGAAAGTATTTTGATTCCGCATGCGGAAAGAACGTAAAAACATATTTTGGAATTTGAAACATTAATTAAGCAAGAAACGTTTGATGATTTGAAATATGTGGAATCTCTTAAACAAGAAGTGAACGACCATCAACCTGAAAGAGACGAGTTTTCTATAGCATATGATCTACTCTTACAAGAATGTCTCTCAAAAGATATTATGTGTGCTTATGTTACATCTTGTGCTGATATTGATGAATATTCTGATGTTGCATGCAAATATCTTGATCAAGTTAAAGAATGTGAACGTCTTAAAACTGAGCTTTCAAATAAAGTTGACCAAAAAGAGTTTTCGTTACTTCAACATAGATATGATTATCTTTAAAAACATTGTCACTCACTTGAACTTGCTTTGCAAAAGAAAGTTGGCAGCTTTTCAAATGATACACCTTTAGAAGTAAAATTATCTGAGTCATGTCGGTTACTAAACGAAAAAAGTCTTGATATTTCGGATTTGAAAGCTCAGTTACAAGAAAAATACATAGCAATAGCAGAGTTGAAGAAACTCGTTGCTAAGATGGGTGGGAAAGTTGTGGAACATAGTGTTAAGAAACCTGTTGTTAGACAACCCAATGCCTCTAAATTGAATAGATCCTATATCTCGGGAAAACCATCTGCTTTCTCAAATTCTTCGTTTGCAAAACCTGTGTTTGCCCCTAAGATGGATGGAAAGGAAAGGTTACCACACAATCAACCTATAAGGAATATTGTAGCACCAAGCGTTAAGCACAATAATTTGATTAAACCAGGGATGTATAGAATGACCACTAAACCCACAAACAAAGTCAGTCAATCGCCTCAGACTTCTAGAAACACTAATACTTGTGTGTCTTCTACTACAGGAGTAGTCTCCACTACTAGTGTTAGCCGGCCTCAGCTTAAGAGCACTCAAGTGAATGATAAGGTCTGGAAACACAAGAGTCAATGGAAGATGAAGGAAGTAGAAGAACATCCTAGGAATTTGAATGTTTGTAAGAATAAAAAGTCTGTAATCGCGTGTAATGACGATTTGAATGCTTTGAACGATTTGAATGCTTTGAATGCTAAATTTGTTTGTGTCAAATGTGGAAAATGTGCTAATGCTAATCATTCTATGTGTGCTATGAATAATGTCAAAGGCGTAGATACTAGAACTAAGAAGCAAGTAGCGATGCCTATTAGTGCTAGTAAACCCAAACGCAAAGTGAACCATTCTGGTGCAACCCCCACTAAGAAAAGTAATGCAGCAGACTCCATCACTAAGAACCCTAGAAGCAGAATTAGGGATTTATATGAGTCTGCTAGCAAGTCTTGGAAATGGTGGTTTGCTAATCAATGTCCTCCAAGATATAAATAGACGCCTAAAGTTAGGACATAAACTATGACAACGAGTGTTAGTATGCCTTTAAATATTGCTAAGGACACTAATGATTCTACAATCACTACTACTGTGGTATCCAATTTAGCAAATGGTCCATCGTGTTCTAACTCTTCTGCAGGTGATACAAATAATTCTCTTCATACTGGACTCCGGATGCATGAAGCACATGACGGGGAATCTCAAGCTTCTAATTAACTTCGTGGAAAAGTTCCTGGGTACGGTCCGATTAGGAAATGATCAATTTGCACCGATCCTAGGATATGGAGATTTGGTTAAGGGGAATATCACGATAAAAAGGGTATACTATGTCGAAGGGCTCAATCACAATCTTTTCTCGGTTGGTCAATTCTGTGATGCAGATTTGGAAGTTGCCTTCAGAAAGAAGACATGTTTTGTTCGTAATTATGATGGGAATGATTTACTCACTGGTTCACGGAATACCGATCTTTTCACAACTTCACTACAAGACACAACTTCATCAACTCCAATTTGCTTCATGGCTAAAGCTTCAACGACTCAGGCATGGTTATGGCATCAACGTCTTTATCATCTCAACTTTGATACCATCAACTTGCTTTCCAAGAAAGATATTGTGAGAGGCCTTCCAAGCTTGAAATTCATCAAAGATTATCTTTGTTCTTCTTGTGAGCTTTGTAGAGCTAAACGAAGTAGCTTTAAGAAAAAGACTACACCAAGCTCTAAAGGATGGTTATATCTTCTTCATATAGATTTGTGTGGTCCCATGCATGTTCAAAGTATCAATGGGAAGAAATATGTTATGGCAATTGTCGATGATTACTCAAGGTACACATGGAATCACTTCTTAAGGTCTAAGGATGAAATACCTGAAGTTCTCATCACCTTCCTTAAACTAATACAACGTGGTCTTCAAGCTCAAGTAAAAGTGGTTCGTACTGACAGAGGCACATATTTTTGAATTCAACTCTGAGGAACTATTTTGAAGCCGAAGGAATTGAACATGAAACATCTATTGCTCGAACACCCGAACAAAACGGCGTTGTTGAAAGACGAAACCGTACGTTAGTTGAGGTTGTTCGAACACTTTTATCCGCTTCAAAACTTCCACTATTCTTTTGGGGCGAAGCCGTGTCAACTGCATGCTACACACAAAACCGATCCTTAATTATCCGACGATACGAAAAGACACCATATCACATAATTCGTGATCGAAAACCTTCACTCAAACACCTTCATGTTTTTGGATGTACGCGTTACATTATTCGAGATGGTGAAAATCTAGACAAGATGAAAGAGAAAGGTGATGCATGTATTCTAGTGGGATATGCAACTCAATATAAGGGATATAGAGTGTACAACAAGAGAACAAAATTGATAATCGAGACTATTCACATCTGATTTGATGAATTACAAGAAATGACACTTGAACAAAACATTTTAAGTCCCGATCCACAACAAAAATGACTTCCGTTCACAACCGCACGGAACTCGGAACTCAAGACCACAACAATGAACCGTCAAGTTCAAAGCTGGTTCAAAGAAATGTTCCAAGAGCAGATATGACAGTCAACACGACAATTGAAGAGTTGTAAATGTTATATGGACCATTGTATGATGAATATTTCACGGGGGAGAAACATGTTGTATCGAAGTCTTCCGCTGTCACTCATGATAAGAATGATGATACCGATCATCGTCCACAAAAGGATACAACTTTATCTACTTCAACACGGGTTGCTGCAGATTTACCTCCTCAGAATATCACATCAACAACCGCTCCTACAACATCTACAACTACTGTCATTGCTCCAGAGAACACAAATCAAGCAGACTATGCATTAAATGACGAAGATGAATTTATCAACCCATTCAGTACACTGGTACACGAAACTGGAGAGTCTTCTACTTGCCATGTTGATCCGTCAAATATGCGTACGTTCTACCAACGACATCCTTCAACACATCATTGGACCCGAGATCATCCTTTGGTTCAAGTAATTGGAAACCCTTCACAGCCCTTCAACAAGACGATAGCTTGAAACCGATGGCGATGTTTGTATGTTCGCACTTGCTGTGAGTTCAATAGAACCGAAAAACATCAAAGAAGCCATAGCTGATCATGCTTGGATTGAATCGATGACGGATGAACTTCAACAATTTAAAAGACTTAAAGTCTGGGAACTTGTTGACAGACCATACAATGTGATTCCATTAAATCTTCTATGGGTCTGGAAAAACAAGATGGATGAAGAAAACACAATCATCAAGAGCAAAGCTAGGCTAGTGGCTAAAGGGTATGGACAGAAAGAGGGTATTGATTTTGAAGAATCATTTGCACCAGTAGCTCGAATGGAAGCGGTCAGGATTTTCCTTGCTTATGCTGCACATAAGGGATTCATTGTCTATCAAATGGACGTAAAGACGGCGTTTCTTAACGGTCCTTTGAAGGAAGAAGTCTATGTTACGCAGCGGGAAGGATTCGTGAATCCTCATTATCCTGACAAGGTGTATCGTCTCCACAAAGAACTTTATGGACTCAAGCAAGCTCCAAGGGCGTGGTACGATGAGCTCTCGAAATTTCTGGTATCCAAAGGTTTCTCAAAAGGTTCCATTGATCTAACTCTGTTCACTTATAAATATGGGGATGACATTTTTCTCGTGCAAATTTATGTTGATGACATTATTTTCGAGTCTACAAACCCAAAACTTTCAAAATGGTTTGAAAAAGTAATGCACAACAAATTTGAAATGTCAATGATGGGCGAACTAAAACTCTTTCTAGGAATTCAAGTTCACCAATCCCCAAGTGGTGTCTTTATTAACCAAGCTAAGTATTGTCAAGAGATAATCAAAAAGCATGGTATGACTTCATGTGACCCTGTTGGGACACCATTATCAACCACATCCCTAGATGCTGATTTGGAGGGAGATGTCATAGATCAAACGAAATATCGTTCCATGATCGGCTTCCTCATGTACTTATCTGCAAGCCGACCAGATATATCACATGCTACGTGTTATTGTGCACGATATCAAGCACGACCCACTGAAAAGCACCCTAAGGAGGTTAAACGAATCTTTCGGTACCTTAATAATACCATTCACATGGGACTCTGGTATCCGAGGGAAACCGGTTTCTTTCTAACGGCCTATTCAGATTCTGATCATGTAGGGTGTCTTGATACACGTAAAAGTAATTCTGGTGGTGCACAATTTCTATGTCAATATAAGCTTGTGGGATGGTCTTCAAAGAAGCAGGATTGCACGTCATTGTCATCAGCCGAAGCGGAGTATGTGTCTCTATATGCGTGTTGTGCTCAAGTTCTTTAGATGAGAACACAACTTATAGATTATGGCTTCCACTTTGATAAAGTACCTATGTACTGTGACTCAAAGTCCGCCATAGCCATCTCATGCAACCCGGTACAACATTCTCGTACGAAGCACATTGATATCAGATATTACTTCATTAAGGAACATGTTGAAAGGGGTATCGTTGAACTTTACTTTGTTGGAACTGATTACCAATTAGCTGACTTGTTTACAAAAGCTCTTTCGAAATAGAGGTTTGCGTATCTAGTTAGGCAAATTGGTATGAGATGTTTGACTCCAGCAGAACTGGAGATTCTGGCAAAGAAGCCTGCTTGATTCATCTATCAAACATCTACTTGTAAATATTAATGAAAAAGCAAAATACAAAATTAAAAATCTTTGAAAATACGAAAATATTCCTCTCGACATGTCTTTCAATATCGATAATATGGACGTACCTAGAAATGTCGCTCAATAACGACACGGGTGTGTACATAAAGCTCGAATGAAAGTTGTAAATATTTTTCAAAACATGTCATTTCTATTTTTAAAGGAAAATATCTATTTTGTACAATTTTTCCATCAACGGGTAGAGCAATCTATCTTGGGTTGAGCTTGTCACAAAACATTCAACGTTTTAAGCTCAACACAATGGCTTGTAATCACTTTTAGATTGCAACCCGGATCTATATTCACGGGGGAGTGTACGCTTTAGTGCCCTTACCATCAGCAAAAGAAGAGAAATCTTCTTACACTTGAGTGGATTCGTCAAGACATTCAAAGTCTATGAACTCAATTTTATGCTTTAGAAAAAAAATTTTGCCAAAAAGAAATAGAGTTTTTCGAAAAGCGTTGCACATAATTTTTCAAAAATATTTCAATGATTATTCAAAATCTTTCAAAAATTGTGTGTTCAACAACTCCTATCATCAAAAAGTGAAATTTGGATCACATCCCCACAATGACAATTCAACTAGATCAATTTTTGAGGGGGAGCGTTCCAAATTCATGCTAGTTTGACACATTTTTTTTCTCCTAAAAGTTTTCAAGACTATTTTTCACAATATATTTTAATCAAATTTGGTATCTCTAATATCAAAGGATTTTATATATTAGAGATAAGGGGAGAAAATGTGATTAAAATGTGATCTAAAGACTCAAACACTCATGGTTACGATCAAATACCCGCAACATCTTTAATTCACGACGTTATTGGTGTCAAAAGGGTGGTTAGGTTTAAGTCCTATGATCCAACCAGAACCAGAGGGATCTTCCCAGGGACAATCCAATAGATTATTAGAAGTCCTTAGGAAAGATGGAGTAGAACGTGAATGTAGCTGAATGTCGACTAAGTACTGAAGCTAGCACTGGAACAATCACAACAAGGTGCTAGTAATGATGTCTTGGTAAGCATTGAAGGGGTTGAAGAATGAAAAAGAAATGTAAGGATAAAGGGTGTAAACAAAGAAGCCCTCCATACAACTTAGGCAGAAACCGGGTCAACACATCATGAAGACAACGCATCATGGACCCATTGGTGTAATGCACAACCCTCCTCAGCTAACTCAGGCTTCTCTCAAAAGAAGTTTGTTTTATTGTCACAGAGATCAACACGACTTCTATTAACCTTCTCACTCCGATATAGTTGATATTGAATAGGTGCACAAATCGATTCTAGAGCCAAGAGATCAATTAAATCTCGTTAGGACACACGGCTGAAGATCAAGAGAGTCCTATGCTATATCCTTGCGATATTGCTAGAACACTCAAAGTGATACTACTTACTATTCACAATGATGAGTGGAAATCCTTCCAGTGTTAACATCTAACAGCACTGCGGTAGGTCTTTTGTAAGATTCTTTTAGAATTGAACATGTGTAAACTGAAAAGCAACGGTGGTTTGATTTTGGATTGATTCAAACTCGTTTTAGTTTTCTACGCAATATCTTTATGGTCTTGCCAGAACATTCAGAGTGATATTCATTAATATTCACAGTGACGAATGGAAATCCTTCTAGCGTCAACATCAAACAGCGCTACGGTAGATAACTTGCGAGATTCTTATGAATCAAGCTTGTGTCAACTGGAAAGCAACAATGGTAAGATTCTTAATGAATCAAACTTGTTCCAGGAATTTGAACTGACGACTTTAATCAAGCGGATATCTATCCAATTGATTCACTCTTTATGTTCGCAGTCTTGCTTTGAGACGGTCGAGTAAAGAGAACGGCTAGTACAGCCGCAAAACCATGTCAAGGAGATTTTTAATTAAATATACCTAATCACAGGTACGATATTTAATATCGTGTAACGGTCTTCACCGACCGGAGGTAAAACGCTACCAATTTAGGACGAATGTCAAAGCCATTCAGTCCGTGTCTAAGTTTTATCTCGAGAAGGTGGCGTTACAGTGTACTCAGCAAAGTCAAAGATTGAAAACCACATACTCATGCCCAAAGACATTCAACAATCAAGAAAGCTAAAGACTTCCGAAACTCTGATGATCAAAATCTTCCTTATCAATTAATGTAGAGGAATGACCTCACTTCAAAGGAGATTGTTAGCAAGCTTTCAAGATAGTGCAAAGTATGAGTATGTGGATAAAGACACAAGATCGCGAGATGGCAAAGACAAGTCAAGAATGATTTAAAGATCTCAAGATAAAAGACAAAGTCGAAAGACAATGACAAATGCTCAAAGATCACAACATGAAGGAACAAGACTACTATTACACGTTCAAGACTCATTTATGACGAAATTTGTAATCTCCATTGATCTCCAAATATCGAAGAGGAATGACCTTACATTGGGGGAGATTGTTAGCCTCAAAATATTGAGTCAAACAAGAATGTTCGGTCATAGGTTTATATTGTAACATTCAGTAAAACGTTGTAATAGTTAGTTAAAATAGTCGTGACATTACGGGCTTGATGGCTAGCTTAAAAGGCCTCTTTCAAGGTACTAAGCATTTATTCAAGCTCGTCCCAATCAAACTATACCCCATTAAGCCACATGTAGGCTAGGCTATAAATACCCTTCCTAGCATGTTAGGAAGGGTGTTGGTTTTCATTTCTTAATCTAATCTTCCCGTAGTTTCACACACTTCTCTCTACTTTCTTTGACTACTTTCTCTCTCTAGAATTCATCTACTTCATCTATTTTCTTTCTTTCTTCCTTGCTTAATCATCACAAATATGGGACAACAATTCATCCGAATACACCAACTACCATAGTTATCTTTGGTGAGATGAGCAAATTGGAACAAGTTCATTGAACTCTACATCTTGATCTTCAGCGAGGCTAGAACCTTTTAGGCTCTGATACTAGTTTGTTCGGAAACACACGGGACCTTTTAGGCTTATGCTGGAGGAAGAGATAAGGTTTTAGGAAATTAACTTTTATTACTCGACTTTGATACTTTTCATATACTTGTTGGTTCAAGTTACAAATGCTTAGTCCATGAAACTTTCTGGATACAAGATATTTCCATGGATAATACTTATCTAATCTAGATATTTCTTACTTAATATCTTTCCATATTTATCTAAAGTATTCTACATACTTCCATTTATTATACTTAGATATTTCCTTAGACCCTTCCTCGACATTTTAAAATGTTCTCTTATGGGCTCGAGTCTTCAACGAGGCTTTCAACGACTAAATCAAATTTACGTTCTAACACAAAGGTCGGATGAAAAGTGAAAACATCTACATGTTTAGCAAACTAAGCTATCATATCATAGAAGTTGCCAAGTATTATGATTATCTAATTTTTATAGATGCTATATATGAAACCGACTAGTACTAACGACACTCATATGAACCAAACCAGACCTCCCTATAACTTGTATAGTTGTGTGTATAAATATACAAACACATACACAGATACACTGTTACACACTCATCGGATGTCATTTTCCCCATTATTGCAAATTAAATATTTTGGGTCATTCTATATACCCGCGTAGATACAGATACATGCAACAAGTTTAAATTTAAAATAAATATCAATTACAAATTTACCTTCTTACCCTTTTTCCCATCATATATAAATACATTCACTTACATTTTATCAGACAAACATAAATAGTAACTATAAGGTGAAGCAGGTCTTATTCATATTCCATCCATACATTCTGGTGGAGTGACCGGGTTCCTTTGTTTATCGGTACAATAATCATAGACCATATGGTTGGTACGGACCCATCGGTATCGACGGGCTGCCATTGCGTCGAGCTGTTGATAACCTGTACCCTCCCACCAATTGGTTGGGTTGGATGCACAAGCACTTGGTCCTGGAGCAGGGCACCCTTCAATATCAAAGTCTTTGTAGTATGCATAAAATGGTGCTTTACTCCAATCAATTTTTTCTAGCCCACCCCTTGTTGCCCAATCATCTGCTTCCCATAATGTTGAGTAGATTCCCATTGGTTGCTTTTTTGGAAATGGGAGTCCTTTGGCTTCATTGTTTTTGTACACTCTTATGGGTACTTCATCTACTGAAAAGCTACACAAATTATGCATTGTTTAGCTCACTTTCTAAAGTATAATAAGGCTTATAGTGACATTAGTGAATCACTGAATCCTACGTATACTTACACAACGTGGTGGTGGTTCCAAAGGATGGAGTACGTGTGGAAATCGGCAGCAGGGTCGAACCATAGATTAACTCTTTGTTCTCTGTCACCCTTTCCATGGGCATATACATTGGTTTGGACCGAGTATGGTTGTCCTGTCCTGTTCCCCAAGAATTCAAAATCTAGCTCATCACGTACTTGATCTGTATCCGAATTCATCTATCATATAAAACCATAGAAAAATAACGAACATTAAATTTATGTTAACTAATCATAAGCAACTTTTCTTTTATACAAGTATATCTTTGCTAAAGGTCATACGTAAAAAGCAGTCACGGTGCCAGCAGAGTCTCCTGGAACAAGCTTGATCTTCATGCTCACACGACCGAATAAATATTGGCTCTTTGAAGCAAACCCACATCCTATGAGACATATAAAGATCACGTACATAAATTTACTTATTACTTTTATGTGACACTCGCATTATATGATCACACACACGGACACGAATAGCATAAATGCGTTACGTACCAGAGTTTTGGTCGAGGAGTAGTTGGATGCCTTTCCCGCCATCAAGTTGTTTGATATGTGAATCAGACCATGTTATGCGAAAATCCTGGAGGAATGTAGCCGGCTTCGCGTTGGCCAGAGACGATATTGTGATTATACTACATAGAATAAGAGCAACAACACTATTTTTACAAACTATACTAAAAGCAAATGTCATTTTACTACACAAGTATTATATGACTCGTGTATTTTATGTTCTGCGTGATGAATAAATTTGAAATGAGAGAGGGGTTATTTATAGCTTAGGTTTAGATAGGAGAATATATGATACTAAGGGACTAATAGTGGTATATTTTAATACTATATGGGGTGGATTGTAAATCTAGTATCGCTTTCCGCACAGCTAATGATAAGCCGTCAATTGGACCCCGCTGATATTAAACCAAATATCGTCTTATTCACTTTTCATTTTATTCTATTGGTATTACTTTTCAATATTTGACTATTGGTTGACAAAGCTAGATGAAAAGCTACTTGAATTATGGAGGATATCGAGTCTTTTAATTATATGAACACAAATGTAGAGTTTTCTTTACCAAATACTTGTATTTTAAAAACTTATTTACCATTCTATGGTTTTTTTAAAAATATTGACTATTATATGATGTATCTCTTAATTTTTTATTTTACTCCATTTTTTAAGACCTTTCGATTATACCAGAATCATCGTTGATGTTTAACTCATTTTTTGCCCATGTATATTACTAATAAACTGATTCAACAAAACTAACTCGTATTAATATTTCATGATGATATCAAACGACGCTTAAACTATAATAGAACTTGGAATCACGTATATTTAAAAGTCATCAAACAAAAAAATATGAAGATTGAACACAAAAACAATTGAAATAGAAAACTTGTTTCAAAACGAAAAATAGAAAATAAAAAACAAGTCATGCAAACGATAGTAGCCAACTAGCCATAATTGTTTGCAGGCGGGGTGGAAACGAACCGAGCTGCTTGTGAAAAGTACAAGATCGGATAAGTATAAAGCAAGAACGAGCCGAGCCCAAGCTGCAGCTCGTTTATTAAACGGGATCGAGACCGAGCTTTACGTACAAAGTTCGTTTGGGCTCGTGAGCCTAAACGAGCCTAATATTTTATATAAGAGCTTCCTAACGAGCTTAATAACAAGCTTATAACGAGCCGAATTTAGATACATTACGAGCCGAACTCGAGCCAAGTTTTATTTTTACATTGTCAAATCGTATAAACCAGTCAATCTCGACCGAGCCCGAGCTTGTCTATCATACCAAAAGCCGAGCCTGAACCTAAATAATAATGCTCGAAGTAAACCAAGCTCGAACTTGTGCTTTTTAAAACTTAAACAAGCCAGCAACATTTCGTTATCGAATTATCATGCCTAATGTTATCTTAGTGTATATTAGTGCTTCAATCTCATCTCCAACAACGTCTATATAAAACTTCATCCATCCATCAGAAAAATCCATCCTTGATTTCAATAAAAATAATTGGCGACCATATGCCAAAGTATAAAACTACGAATCACATGACTCGCCCTTTTTATTCTTGCGTCAAAAAGGTTAATAAAGTTATAGATATAACAAAGTAGTCGATAACATATATATATATATATATATATATATATATATATATATATATATATATATATATATATATATATATATATATATATATATATATATATATATATATATATATATATATATATATATATATATATATATATATATATATATATATATATATATATATATATATATATATATATAAAAGCATAAACGTCGTTTATAATCTAAATAAACAACTAAGACAAAAGAAAAAATTGATAAAGATCATCTAACTAAACTCAAATACTCAATACATGCATGTAATAATGTAAAATTGTAGTTTGTTTGTAAAAGATTTTTAAAGATAGGTAGTAGATCACGTAATAAGGTTTTTCTCTAACAATTTTTGATATGTATAATTAAGATTGGAAGGTGTCACTATATATTTGTAAATATTTTTCAATTAGTAAATACTTTTTCAAAAGACAATAATTTGGTTAAAAACTCCACAAATGTGTAAGGAAAGAGAGATGATTTATCCTCCTACAATTCATTCCTACTTTTATGCCTACTCATAGGATCCTGACACGTGTCTGACGGTTTAGATGCAGAGAGATAATGAATGAAGATAAAATATAAAATATTATTGTGTGTGTAGGAGGATATGTAGGAGGATATTGTAGGAGGATATAGCAACACTCATAAGGAAAAGTTCCAAATAAATTGTATTGATCATTTGATCGATCAAACTAATAACTTTTTTTTAAAACGACGAGTTAGTGCAGTTATTAGATTATTAAAAAGATAATTTCTGTCAGACTCAAATAATAATTGATGATTCGATCCAACAATACATACCCAGAAAATATTCTTTGCCAGCTTTGAATCAACATATTTATGAGGCAGAACACACTACTACAAAAAGTACTTCTGAGACCCGTTCTCAAGGAAATCGAGATCGGTTATCGGTATGGTCTATAAGTGGGGGGGCTCTCCATGTGAAATGAAATAGAGACCGGGTATTGAACCGGTCTCGATCACCTTTTTGAGACCGGTTTACTAATTAAAACATGTCTCTAAAACAAAATGGAGACAGGTTATCGTCTTAAAAACACGTCTGAAAAATCATATCTAGACCGGTTTCAAGTTTTAAAACCGGTCTCCATGCTTAGTTTAACAAGAAAAAAAAATCTGTTGTTTCTTATTGCTTATATACAATACTACCTATTAACTTTTGTCAATAATCAATTGGAAAGAGCGCTTACGAATAATGCATTTCGATTAACACAAGTAATATTGAGTTAAACATCATTTATAACACAAGGATAGTTAAGCAACCAAATGTATAATAGATAGAAAAACTAAAAGAAGTTACAGTTGAGTAAATTGTATACAGATGTGTGGACTCTCTGGCGTACATTGGCTATTTTATGAGCTATTCTATTATGTCTTGCAAGCAATTTCTTTTCCACATTTCCACATTCTAAAAGACTCGCATACTCGCATGCCTCACCTACAAACAAATACATTTTCCTGTTATGTTTTTGTATCTGTGTAATGATAAAGCATCAAAGAATCTAAGATTTGAATCCAAAATAGCATCTTCAATCTAATAGATATAATATAAAAGGATAATACACTAGTAAGTTTGTATTCATCATGTTAACACACATAAATCATAACATTAGAAAACTTACTCATGTGGTGCATCAATAAGAGTGACAGTGGTGTAGTATTCGAACTTCAAATTTACTTTAGAAAACATATGCATGTGGTGCTATCAATTATGAGTGGGAAGTGTTCCACTTCGTATAAGCTACAGAAAAATTAACCTCGACAAGCGTAACGATAGCGGTAAATAATAGGATTGCTAGCCCCTCAAGAATATCCGTAGGAAGATAAGGTGCTTAAAGAGAAGCTGTAAAGTTCAACTTTTGGTTCTGAAACATTAGATCAACTTGGGTTTACTATATGTAATAAACTACATAAAATGAACCAAAATCAATTAGAATATGGACCTTACCTACGATCCTGCTCAAGTTTGGTCAGCTTTATTCTGCAACCTTTTTTAGCTATTTTGGCTGTTCTACATAAGACTATAAACCACAAGTTTTAAATAATCTCATTAGTCCAAAAAATAAGATATAAAAAAAGTAACTAAACTCATACCACGTTATCAAGCATAAAAGATCGAAAAGCTCTTGATCAAATTGGTTTAGCCCAATGACAATCGATAAAGGAGCACTTAGTCACAACCTGTTGCGATAAACTTTTATTACGAATATGTGGTGTACACCACATATTCCTATTTTGAAAAAAAACTCTCAAAAAAAACTCGAATCTAAGATCTCTCGCATATAATAATTCCAAAATACACTCGAATCTAAGATCTCTCAATTATGATAACAACTTTTCAAAATACACTCTTTGTAGCCAACTGTGCTAAGATATTGAAGCGGAAAAACATTGAGAACAAAAGTTTTCTAGCATACATGTTAATTTTTCTTTAACGACAATTGTATTAAGAATCTAGCAAAAAGTTAGAGAAATCTAGTTACTAATGATTAATGATTAAGGTTAGTAAACTTGTGCACAAATCCATGTTGTGATGGAAAAAGGATTATTTGGATCGGTTAAAAAAAATTAGAACGTCTTTTGAGCCGCTTAATAAATGGCGTTTTAAAAGATCATCTTTTTTTATATCGGTTAAAAAACCGTTCCTAAAGTTGAATTTAAAGTCACGGTTGTTTTTACCAGCTATTTAAAATGGTTTTCTTTATGTGTGAATTTGGCTTTTGAAGCGTTGGGTGGCGTTCCTTAAAATGAGTGGATAGGTGGCTTTTGGAGCGCGGTTGCCTTTTTTCTGTAGCAGATTGTTATTTGACCATTTACCAACATAATTACATTATTAAACAACCACAACACATAAATGTAGATGTACTTTGACAATTTCATTTCAAAAGCAACATATTGCTATTTGACCATTTACCAACATAATTACATTATTAAACAACCACAACACATAAATGTAGATGTACTTTGACAATTTCATTTCAAAAGCAACATATTACTAAATAAACAAAAAGGTCTATCCATACAAAGAGGCACAAGTCATCAACAAACAAAAGATACACATGAACTTATATGAAACATCATATCCTATGTAAATGAAAACAACCTAACACAAACAACTAAAACCTTCAAAGCCAACATCACCAACAAGAAAACCAACTGAGCAACTAGGTAAAAACCAAATATTTCTGACGTACCAATCTTATAGGATTCATTAGTTCACCTCATCGTCATTGTAATAATCCACGAAAAACTTTGCTCTCCCATTGCGTACCCATCGGCCCATCTCATCTTTCCTTAAAGCCCTTGTAAAGTCATGAGGCTACTAGATTCAATGCAAATGAAAAATTGTATATAGATTTACATAATAAGATAAAACGTTCATAATCTCACATAAGCGATTGGATTCAATGCAAATAAACAAAGTGTATATACGTCTACCTGATTCGGGAAAGTTGTTTGTTTTATATGTAAAGTTTCAAAAACAAACTTCATCACGTAGTAGCTACATTCCCATAAATCTATTTGTTGGTTACACTATGATCGAATAACAATTATACATTAGCATTATATGTATATTATATTAAAAACCCGATAAACACACAGATACATTATTTACCTCAAGCATAGTTCACCTGAACGAGTTTCAAAACCCTAAACAAGAATAGTGTGTTAAGTTTATTTAAAAAAACTAACAATATATTTACACAAGAACCAAACATCATCAATAAATAATCCAAACTTTCCAAATCGAGATGATTAAAAAAGCGAGGCCATAGAAAAGAAAACCAACCAACTAGAGCGTAACACTAAAAATACACTACACTAAAAAGAGAAATCATACCATGGCTTTAGCGCTCATTTCTTCGGTACTTCGTAGTACCTAAATTTTGACAACATAATAAGTCATTTAACTAGAAAAGTCACTATTTAACCATTCAAATTAAAACTAACAAATAAAATAAAACATGAACCTATATAAAAAATATCAAATGGATATCAAGTTAACAAGTTCCCATGGAGAGTCGGTGTGGAATGTACTTATAGAACTTATAGGATATATCATATATCATACTCTTAATCAAGAGTCAGGCATACACATTTATCTTGATCATTTGATATGAGATCAAATAGGCAAAACCATACTTTTAGTTCGATCTAAACCATATAATCAGTTGATAAGAAAAGCATAAAAACTCCAAGTAGAAACACATGCGGAAGTTGGTTCAACAAAGGAAAATAATATGCATGTGCAGTTTTAAGGTTTAAACTTAATCTGCAGTTTTTGTTTTGGTTGAACAGATACTTTCGCACCCAAACTGCATCAGCACAAGAGCTACAAAGAAAAAACATCTGCCCTTTGTAATTTTAAGTGTTTCATTACATTTGGCCATTCTATTTGATAGGATGATTGTGTAATAGAGTGAAGTACGTTAAGTTAGTATAAACATATACTCTTACATATCATAATTCAAAATAGAAACACAGCGAAAACGACTTACAAATCATTACAAAAGTTATAGGCTTTTTTTATATGATAACATATTCAATGACAAAGGGGTGTTTGTTTCGGCTTATATACCGGGCTATTGGTTTATTTAGTTTCCAGATTTTGTTTTATAACTTGTTTAGAAACTTTAAGGATTCATTTTTTCAACCTTATTACGATCTAATAAAGTTATATAAGCCAAAAAGTTTCAAAATTAACCACAAAAAGTGAGCTTATTAAATTATAAGATGAAAACCAAATAAGCCATAAGCCGGTTATATAAGGCGAAACAAAAACACCCAAAATTGAATGATACTATGAAACCCAATATTTTCATCTATGAGTTATGTACATCATTCTTCTGAGATAAATAATACTTTGTTTTCATGGTGATTTTTTGCTTTTATTGTATGAATTATGTGATATAGCTTGCTTAGCAAGGTACACAAACTCACACAACCCACACTATCAATCATACTTGTGTTTATATTATATGAAGACCTTATATATATCAAGTCTAAGTTATAAAAGTAATCTTATAAGTACATTATTAATAAGAACATCTCAAATATAACAATGATGCCCTAAAATCCTTAGAAACCTTGGAAACCCTATAAATGAGTTATCAACTCAAGTTTTGTAAATAATGAAGGTACAATACCTAAGTATGAATCTCAAAGAAAAATTTACAAGATATAATCTATCGATTATAAGTATAATTCCATCCAATAATACTAAGTACAAACAATTTAAAGCTAAGTAAAGTATTAAGGCCTAGTAACCAAGATTAGCACCTATAAGCCATTTCACAATGAATTAGAGCCTAATATTTTGAAACCAACTATAGAAATCAACTAAGTATCATACTAAGACAATATTTTCACTTCAAGTCAATGTATAAATAATTTATGCACAAAGTACAAGTTTTCAAAGCATAAGATTCTAATTAAACCTATTACCTCTTAGAATATGATTACCCTATAACTTATTAAACTAAGTTTGTAGAATCTTTAGAAACCTTAAACACAATATATAAGCCTAGAATAATCCATGACAATGAGATAAACACAAATAACCCAAAGTACAAGTCACTTGGGCATAGTAACCTAAAAATCCTTATATTACCCATTTCACTTAGAATCAATGCATAGTCTTTTAGGACAAGTGTACAAACTTCATTAGCATTTCATTTAGGTTATAATATCTTCATAAGATAAGGTACTATAAACCTAATGCACAAGGTACAACATTTCAATACATGACTTATAAATTAGGTCAAAATAGGTATTTTCACAGTTTAGACATTTTTACTTGGAATAACTTAGTAAAACAAGTGTAGAAACCCTATGAACACATTAGATACAATGTCGAAGATATAAATTGAGTTTACATCAGTATCTAAAGTGAGAATAATGCCTTTAACAAGGATTGAACCCTAGATCATTAGAAGCCTAATCCAACTAGGTTTTCTTCCCATTTTCACTTCAAACCAATGTTAAACTCCAAACCAAGGATTCAAACTTCCTAATTACAAATTGTAAACCCTAATTACACCCTAATACATCAATAATCACAATCCTAAACCCTTAATTACAAGGATTACAAAGTTATAAATTTACAAGCCCTAGTTCTGAACCCGACTAGGTTTTCCCTCCAAAAACCATTCAAAAACCTTTCGCTCCCAAATTCAAACTTAGGATCAGAACTAATAGCTATTTTAAGATATTTTTAAGTAGGTGCATCCCCTACTTGTAGTTTACACATCCTCATTCCTATCTATTTTGATTTGTGACCTATTTTCCACCACAAACCAAATATATTTTTTATTTTAGGCTTCATGACTCATTCCTATACCTCCTTAGGCATACTTAGCTTACCTTAGTCACTTACATAATGATATTACATATTGCTAGGCTTAAATTGGAGGCTAAGGGTTGAAAAGATTATAAATAGAGGTCTTTAGGTTCATTTCTAAATCATTCCTTACTTTCACTTCTAAACACCTACACATTTTGTTGTAGAGCCACCATCGAAGTCCTAAGAAATCCCTGTGATCAGTAGCAAGCTTTGAAAGAAGTTCTAAGAGTTCTTGAAGAGTTGTGAAGAAGATATATATATATATATATATATATATATATATATATATATATATATATATATATATATATATATATATATATATATATATATATATATATATATATATATATATATATATATATATATATATATATATATATATATATATATATATATATATATATATATATATATATATATATATATATATATATATATATATATATATATATATATATATATATATATATATATATATATATATATATATATATATATATATATATATATATATATATATATATATATATATATATATATATATATATAATATATATATATATATATATATATATATATACCTGTAACTGAAATACATTTGACGTAATTCAGATTCTGTAGGCCAAGGTGAGTTCATAGCCTCACTTTTAATGCTTTCTAAATGATTTGAAAACCCGTGAGGGGGATACATGCTAAAACGGGAATACATGTGTTTTTGAACTATATGATTTTACTCAAATATGTTATTGCATAAGTGCCCAAACTGTTACTTGTTTCTAAAATTTCATAAGTCATTAACACTTTCTGTGTGCGCTAATATGGTGAATATATCTATTGGAAGTAACAAATTCTGTTCGTGTTACCCGCCCGTGTGGGTAATCGAACACGTTTTATTAGAATTAATGGGTAATCTGTCCATGCAGGTTACTTGTCATGACAATCTGTCATGATGGTCACTTCGGTGAACTCTCGTTAGTTTTGATGTTATGAGCTTAGTGCAATAAAATATTTTGATGTGATCAAATAGTAACGTAGCTCAAAGTGGTAGACATGTATTCAAAACTGTTATTACAAACATATGAATTCATTCAACCTTTGTGTTGACTTTTAAGCATATATTTTAGGTAATTATGACTGATAGCAAGGAGCAGCACAAGAATAACATGAAGAAGGCTCGATCTTGAAATTATTGACATAGATTTTTGGGACCTCATGTTATAAAACTTCGATTTTTGAATGATATACAAATAAAGTTGATTTAAACTCTCTTTTGAGTTGTTTTCTATTATTATAACTTGCGTTATATGAAGTGATACCTCAAATTATCTTCCGCTGCTATATGTGAAAAAATAAGGGTGTTACAAATACACATACATCAAACCATCACTTGTTCAATACTCTCATTAATGCGTCAATTTTGTTTAACTAAACACCAATAAATACAAACATTCTACACAAATGCTCAATCATCAAATATTGGACCACTGACACTGGACATTAACCTCATCATTCGATAAAAGAAATTAACTAAGCAATAATTGGTAATTATAAGTAATTGATTTTAACAAAATAAAAAGTATAGAATTAATACATCACAAAATTGACTGACAAGCTTCAAACTGTAAACCCTAATTAAGTATCTGCGAAAAATAAAGAAATAATATGATTGTGGAAATTAGGTGTTGAAAAACTTGTTTATATATAGAGGATATATAGTCGCCGGTTAACCCTTTGATATTGTGGGTGGTTTCTTCCATCCCCATGCCAAAGAGAGAAGAAGTGGGTGACAGAACCCGCCAATTTTGCCGCTCTTTTATTTTCATTATGGACCGGTTAGTACCAAGTACTACTACTATCATAAAGATTAGTTATGGAATAATAATATCCACGTATCTATTTATTTTTACAGGATTAAAGAATTTGAGTTGCAAAACAATATTCTATCTATTTTTTTTATTTTTGGCTTGTTGAGCTTAGGCTAGGCACAACGCTGCCTGAAAATCTCGGTCGATCGTCGGTCGCGACCGAGTCGCCCCGTTGCGGTGATTCGGTCGCCGGAGTCGGTCGGGGTAAAACGACCCTATACACAATTGAATTGAATCTCTCGGTCTCCATGGCTGTGTTATGTTTGTGTGTTTTTATAAAAAAACAATCTTTTTATTTAAAATGTAACATGTTTTAATTATATAAACTTTATAAAAAAATTCCAAATTTTAATATATTGAGCCTTGTTTAATTCCTCACAACATATATTAATTTTACAATTTTTGGAGTTAGTTTTAGCTAATGCATTATATCCCTTTTACTTCTAATGTTTCGTAATGTTTTTTAGTTTATGTAATGTGTCTTTTTTTAGTGTAATATGTATGTTTTTTTTAATAAAATATTATTTTTATTGAATATAAAAAGTTACTTTTATTAAATATAAAAATAAAAAAAATTAAACTAGATCGCACTAGGACGTCGGGTTGTGGCAAATAGGTCGCACTATGTTGCTGGATGAAAAAATTAGGTCGCGACCCTTTAGCGTTGTGCCTAGCCTTAGTAAGCTAATAATTTCCTTAAGAGAATTTCAAATCTAATCGTAATATTTGAATTAAGTTTGGATAAGTAGATCGTATTGTACTAAAATATTGTGTTTATTTGATTACAATTTACTTTATATTCAATGATGTGTAAAAAATACCAAGGTTACTGAATCGTTAGTTGGATAGTTTACTACCTTGTAACTTGTAATCGGCATAAGCGAGATTAATCAGTGATTAATCGAATTGGTTTACTGGGCAAGTTTCGGTATTTTCGGCTAGTTTTGGATTTTTTTCTGCGAGTTTTAGGTATTCCCGGTAATATTTTTTTAAAAAAACTTTTAATATATTTAAAGGGTTATTAAAAAGTAATCAAAACAAGTTTATGGTAAGATTTGGTACTTCCGAACGGACTTGCAAGTTTTTGTAAAGTTTCACCATCATTGACGGTCAATTTTCGCCGTTCATCCCAATTAACCTATTTGTTCGACCTTTTTACGTTAATCGACAAGTTTGAAGGCCTTGTAGCGCCTAATTGACGATTAATCAACCTTGTAAACCTTGTTTTGCTACACTAATAAAATACCACATACCATTATAGTGGTAACTTGTCAAAGTTATCATATTCGTCCTCATCAAACACATTTTCAACATGAAGTATATTTCTTTTACCATGCAGATGATATGTCATCTTGATTTACTCGACCCGTTAACATAGAATACTAGAGTGGCTAATCAAGAGAGAACGAACGAGTTATATGTACAATCGTGTGTTAAAAGGTCTACAAGTGTGAAACCTTTTCATCTACCGTAACACAACTTGCGTTGTTAGTCACCCATTACATTTTAAGAGGGTTATAATGAAAGTATTATAATCCAAGTCCTATCCTTCTTGTATAACACCATAAAATGATTTCTTCGCATTTGTAACCATTGCATCATGATTACTTCTATCGAATTTCATTGTCGAGGCTATCATTGTAACTCTGCTATTTTGTAGGGTACTTTTTTTGTTTGCATTTTGGTGTAGAATGTAGAACTGTTAGTATCCTGTCCTTGGTAATATCTAACTACACATCTTGGCCCTTTCCCAACCTTTCAACAATTTTATCAACATTTGGTTGACCTAAATTTTCTGACATGTCTTTAAGCTAATATTAGAACTCTTAGTTATGCTTACTTTGATACCTTTTGTTGGTTCTCCATGAGGTGCTACACGTAACATTTGTTTGTGTTGCCCAATGTATGGAGTAAGACATGTCATATGTTGTAAGATAACAAAATTTGCAACCTATAAAGCATCACAGTGTAGGTCGATCATTCTCAAGCTAGTTGTGCCAACCCAAGTCTAGCCTCATGACGAGAATGTGGAATCCCAATATTCCCGACACCTTTCGCAATGTCATTACTGAATTTAATTAACTCCTCGGCAAGGTATCCAGTTACAATACTACCCTCCGGTAATTTTTCATTGAGGTGAATCAGCCACATATCGTAATTTTCCATCCTTTTTACACTCATATGAATGCCGACACGACTATTTTGAATCTTTCTCGTTCGCAAATATTCGTTTCAGTCTTGGTAAGATGGGAAAATATCTTAATACTTTTCATTGAGGTGAATCAACCACATGTCGTGATTTTCCATCCTTTTTACACTAATCGGAACGCCAACACAACAATTTTGAATCTTTCACGTTCGCAAATAATCGTTTCAGTCTTGGTAAGATGTGTGAATACCATAATACTTTCGCGGGAATGGGTATATTTCATTTCGTCCTCACTTATTTTTGTTCCACTTTTATACACCAACTCCACAAATAGGACATCTATGTATATTTGCATACACATCTTGAAATATGTGATCATTCCTAGTGACAAAAAGTCACACACACACGCGCGTGCGCGCATTTGTAGGCCTTTTTTTAATGCACTTACCTTTCTGGCTTCAAAGGATCTACAACGTAGAGGGGACAAGCACCTACGTCGTAGATAAACTTTCTTCAATTAGTCTTTATCTTGTCTCCTAGTATGTAATGTGGCATACATTTGACTCCTACAACGTAGAGAAAATCATGGTTTACGCCGTAGAGCCTACACACATATAATATTTTGTCATCATTATGTCTACGACGTAGGTCTAAAAGATATTATAAAGATAATTATCATATGTATTATGAAAATCTTATAAAGTTCTTGGAATAGGATTATTAATACAATTAGGGCTGAAAAACAATTCTCCCTTCTATGGTAGAACCTTGGTCGAACCAGACCCTTGGAACCCTCCAAAATCGACCTAATAACTGTTGTAATGTGTTGAGAAGAAGTTTGTGTTGGCTTGGAGAGAATAAGGACTCTATTTATAAGATTTGAACCATCTACTGCGTAGACAATATTATGGTCTACGCCTATAGGTATATACTTACTATATTATCTTACAATATTATGGTCTACGCCATATATACTTCCAATGCTCTTATAAATATATAAAGATGCAAGCTTATCAATTTATCTATATATCTTATTATATTATAAAAACTTTGAACTTTTATTTTTGAAAATGCTGAAAAATTTAGATTTTTAAACTTTTGTTTATAGAAATATCCAATGTTGCAAAATAAGGTATACAAGGGCGATTAATCACCGGTTAATAGCTACAAGGCCTTCAACCTTGCCGACTAAAAATTTTACCACCTTTTATTCTGATTCTCAAATTAAACAACCGAAGTTTTGGCCCACATTTTGGGATGCCTCACTTTGGCTTTATGAGTGGTGTGCCAAAAACCCATCTTCACTTTATCGCTACATCAGCTTTCTCTCTCCACTCACCCAACCCACTTTACAACTTTACTGACAGTGAGAAACTCACCGTCACGTCATACCAATTTTTTTTCTTCTTAATTTTATTAATTCGTAAAGCAAAGTAAACTAAAAACGTACACGTAAACACTTATTATTTCGAAAACTAAAACATTTATTCAATACATAAAACATAAAATACTGAAATTCCAATACAATACGAACGAAAATAAAATACTAGATAGATAAAATAACAAATAGTTATACGATTAGTCAGTTCCCGGTCCGAGTCCGATAACTGCCCAGAAAGCTCCCACCGGAATTGCTCTTGGTAAGCTTCTTCGACCCTATATTTCTCATCCCACTGTCTTTGTGCGCTTTCTTTTTCTTTCAGTGTTTCTCTCAATACCTGTTCATCATAGTAAAGTTGACGAAACTGAATGTCATTAAGTAAGTTATCTGAGTTGTTTGGATAGGGTGAAATGGAAGAAACATTTCAGCGTCGGTGTTGTTGTGATGAAGAACCGGTATGAGTTGTTTGAGTTTGGGATGAAGAACCCAAGTTATTCAACCATTCAATATTTTTTTCACTTCAAGCCTCCAATTTTGTCGACTTTCTAAACAAGGATCTCCGCATGTTGAAATCGTTATCAGATTCATTACTTAGAAACGTGTCGATTAAAGCACGTTTTTGTGGGGAAATATCACGGCATTTCTCACATGTTGTGCGCAGTTTCATTTTACCTTCGTACGCGGCATCGAAATCAAAGGCTAGCGTCGTAATCGCATCTTGACGATGTTTTTGTTCAATTATGTGTTTCTGAATCATATCCTTAATCTCGTCAACGGTGTGGAAAGGAGCACGCCATTTGATTTTAGAAATTATGCGTGAAAATTATTAAAAGTACTATTTATAAAGAGGGAAATGTTTAAATATAACGGTAATATGTAAGTCACTGAGGTGAAGAGTTCACCATAATAAGTTGAAACTCATGCATCACTTTGATGAGCGGGCTGATAACCTACGCATGAGTGCACCACTCCATCAAGCCTTAAATAAGGTTAAAAAATGCGTTCCATAAGATCAATTGTCCATAAGATCTAGGGTGTGTTTGTTTTTTGAAAAAACGTCTCACTCGTGTCTGAGTCTGACCGGTCAGACGCGGTCAGACGTTTTCTTTGTTTGTTTTTTCAATCAGAGTCAGCCTTTCTAAAATATATATTTTCAGTCAGAGTCAGAGAGGGTGAGCAGATCTGACCACTTTCCTAACCCTTCACCTGCATCAGTTTCCGCCATGGTTTCATAATCCACCATCACCATCACCTCCAGCTCTATTCTCCTTCGTCCTTTTCCACCTGCTGTTGATCTAATTAATAGGTATGTTTTTTTCCTTTTTACATGTTTACTTCATACGAATTTAATTGATTTTGTTTTTATTAAAGGTTCATACGACTTTGATAAAGGGTTATGTTTAAAAATGAATAGCTTTTATAAATTGCTTGGATGGTTTTATTATATTCTTGATTTGAGTGAATTTGAGGTGTTTGGATTTAAGGATAATATATGAATTTGAGGTTTATGTTTATATTTTTTTGTTTTGTTTTAAGGAATCATTAGCAGAACATTAGCGTAGTATGATTCTGTGTTTATGTCTTATGTTTTTAGCATATAGTTGTTGATATTAATGAAAAGGAAAAAGAATGAGCACGAGTCGAGTAGGTTTGGTAGGGTGCACACTGGCATCTGATTTATCGGTCGTTTGCGCACGAGCGGTATTAATAGCTAGCGTCCGAGTGTACATTTGTGACAAACAATAGTGTGAATGGTGTAGATAACCCACACCGGCTGTTAATTTGTGTGCCTATAACACAATCCTAGGGTGGACCTAAATAGGCCAAATCTGTGAAAGAGCCTTTCACTAGAAACAAAATTCTTGTTCGGTCGTTGTCTACAGCTTGGGACGAAGGTTTGCTTCTCTTCAGATGTTCCGTTTTTTGTTCCGTCATTTCTGGAGTGTGCTTGTTACTATGGTAAAGTTAGAAGGATATCTCCTTTAAGCATTACACTCGAGTCATGCTCAATTGGGCCTCATAAGGAAGAATTCTTATGTGCTGAAGTACCCACTCTTAAATTGCGTTTTCACCCTTTTTCAAGTTTAAGAAGGGGAAAGATTGTAGTTGATGTTGTTGTATCTAACCCTACTTTATTAGTTGCACAAAAGAGAAATTATACGTGGTTAGGGATACCCTTTACTGATGGCATTCCGCAAAAGCATTTTTCCACTGAAGAAGGTATTGATAACCGTACAAAAATCAGGAGAATTGCTAGAGAGCAAACTACGGTTCGAATGGATGTGGAAAGAGACGAACTAGCACGATTGGCTGCAAAAAATGGCTATGTTGTATCAGATAGAGGTCCTAATGCATTGGGAGTTGCTGATACGGTGAAGAAGAATACAGGCTTATCAGTATCATCCGAGTTTGTTTTTTCTGTGGATGAGAAACTTCGTTAGCAGGATCACCATTCCGTGGACGCTGGTGTAGAGTATGATATGAAACATGCTGATTTAGAAAACTCATTTGGTGTAAATATACCTATTGCAGAGGTGAAGTTTTGTTCGTGAATCATACCTGGACCATTAAAGCGTAAGAGGGGGAAGGTTAATGGGAAACATATGTTTGCTGCTGGTATTGAAGCCAAAAAACGACTTTTGGAGCAAAGTGCGTCAGTTGCACATGCTTACTTCCTGGATCCTAGCCTACTTGATACAATGGACGATACCTCACGCAACAATGCTTACTTCCTTCACAATAGATTCACCCTTTGCGTGTACTTAAAACGCAGAATCTTGCTACCTTATGCAGTGAATCAAATGAGGATATACATAAACTCTTATAGTTAACGAAGCAAATAAGTTGTCATATGGAAACGTAAGGATAATAATAGCTGTTTAGCATTTGATAACCAAGTTTAGAGAATAAGCAAAGCCAAAAACTTAGAAGAAAAATAAAGAGATGATACGTCGATAAGCTATACTAATACGATAACACCAATTGTTGTTGCCACGTGAGCTTCTTCAGCTCTCACTAACAGAAACGTGAAAATGGTTGTGACTTGTGAGTATGACTAGCAAAAAAGATGCAGCATTGCTAAAATATATGTAGGATAAAAGAATGAATGACATGTTTAGAGTGAAGAGATTGCGCCCGAGATTAGTGAGTGTAAGTTATTGACGTATGTGGATCTTAGTAGTTTCATGAAGGAAAAAAGGAAACCCACTATCTTGTTTGTAGCCACCAGGAACCGTATAGGCTAGTGCAAACGCAATGGCGACTAGGATATATCAATGTTCGCTGAGCCTATGTGTATTTATGAAAGTCAAATCTGCATATGTACCATTGCTTATATAAAATGTATTTCCTGTATAAATAAGTTTGCAGGCATTTGGTTCGCGATATATTAAGTTTGCAGTGGAACCTGTTCGTCACAAGTTCAGTAGTTTGAAGATAGTCTCCTGTTAACATGGATGACAACTACACAGATACCAGCATCTCCGAAATCGGGTCCCCGTTGCTCAACCAAATCTGGTTGCTGGTAACAATACCAATGATAAAATACGCAGATCTCCAGCAACCAGATTTGGTTCGCAGGGCTGGATGGCCTTTGTAATCAGTGACACCGTCGACATAGTTGTTGAGCAACGGGGACTCGATTTCGGAGATGATGGTATCTGTGCAAACTACTGAACTTGTAACTAACAGGTTCCACTGCAAACTTAATATATCACGAACCAAATGTCTGTATTCAGTTTATTGATTTTGTGTATCTATTTTATGTATTTCCTGTATTAATAAAATGTCTGTATAAATTAATCGAATGTGTAAATAAAATGTAGGTTATCAACATCTATTGTTCTGGATATGTAGCTATGGATATGTAGCTTGAGTATCTACTATAACACATCTATTGCCTGTTTGTTATCGACGTCTACTGTTCTTGATATGTAGCTATGAATCATGTAGATTTAACGTTAGTACTCATGATTTTGTGCATTGATTTTATATAGCAGTGTTGTGTTTCTGATATGTAGCTATGGCATCATGTAGTTTTGACGTCACTAGTAGGGGTGTAAACGATCCGAGCCGAGTCGAGTTTTGGCCTAAACGAGCCAGGCTTGTTTATTAACTGCCTGGCTCGAGCTCGGCTCGAGCTCGAATAAAACTTTATAATCTGGCTCGAGCTCGAACTCGAATATTTTTTTGTTGTTCGAGCTCGAGCTTGAAGCTCGTTTACGATTTTTAACTTTTGTTTAGACTAACTTCTATTATAAATATAGTTGGATAGACTCGTTTATTAACTCAAGCTCGAGCTCGAAAGCTCGTTTATGATTATTAAAATGATATTAATACTTAATGAGTAAGCTAAGGTGTATATAACATATATATTCATAGATTTATTATTAAGCTCGAATAGCTTGTTCGGCTCGTTAAGCTCGCTCGGCTCGAGACAATTAAACGAGTTTTCGAACGAGCCGAGCTTAATATTATTTTTCAAAGCCCGGCTCGCCAAATTAAACGAACACAAATATTTGTTCGAGATCGACTCGAGCTCGAGAGTATTAAGTTCGAACTCGAGTTAAACGAGCTCGAGCTCGAGTAGCTCGTTAAAAGCTCGACTCGTTTACACCCCTAGTCACTAGTGTTTATATATAGCAGAGTGTTGTGTTTCTAGAGTGTTGTGTTTCTGATTGATAAAAGGTGTCATGGTTCTGATTTATATGGGCATTAGCGTGTATTTATGTGTTTGCGTTGTTTTTTATATAGGAATGGGTGACAATAACCTCCTAACCTTTACTCCCGAACAAATGAAGTTTTTCTTGCAATCGTGTATCGATGAGGTCAATAGGGTAGAGGCTAAAGGCAACAGCATACATGTTGAGTCGTGGGGGGTAGTTGGCACAAAGCTTAAGGAAGAATTTGGCATAACCACCAACCTAAAACAATTAAAAAACAAATTTGATTACTACAAAGGAAAACATCAAGCTTGGTCTTATTTAATAGCAAAAATAGGAAATATCTACAACGAAGATACAAACAAATTCACCCTAACAAAGGAACAGTGGAAAGAAGTAAGCAAGGTGGGTTCATGACTACTTTTAACGTAATTTTTACTTATAATATAGTAATGACAACGTTATTAATATGTACTTTCTTTGGGGATTTTGTTTAGAAATTTAAGTACGAGAATAGTTTGAAAACTAGTCCATTGCTTTATCCTGAACTTTGTGGTATCCTATTTGGAAAGTGTGCTGCAAGTGGTTCTATTCGTCGACCCATTGCTGAGCGAAAGCCTTCTTCACAAAATTCGGGTGTCAATTTAGTTCAAGTTGAGGATGACGTGAACAGTTTGCACGAAGAAGGGGGTTCTCGGGCAACTAGTGAGCATGAAAGCATTGATGCAGGTTCTGAATCTTTTTTTGAAGGCGGTTCATCTAAAGAACCAAATGTGACAGAAGGTAGGAAAAAGAAAAGAAGTAGAAAGGATTCGGAGTTGGGTGAGTTGGAGGAAACAATGAAAAATGCAATTACTGCCATTGCTTTTCAAGAAAACCAAGGTCCTACTATGGAGGAGTGTTATGTTAAGTTGAACAGCATCGGGTTGAACCCTGAAGATCCAATTTATTTGGCGGCGTCGGGTATCTTTTGTAACTCTAAGAGCTATAGGGAGGCATGGATGTTGTTACCACCGGCACCAAATGTCTTAAAGAGATGGATTGAGATGATGGCACGTCAAATGGGGTTTTGAGATGAACACTTGGCCTGGAATATGACTAGTTCAACGTGTTAGTTTCATTTGGATAGTCTTGTTTGATTAGTTATGACGTGTTTTAAGTATTTGATCACTTATGACTTTGTTTGACTGGTTTGATCAAGTCTACTAAATGCTGTGAAACTATTTTCACCTTGTGAAATGCTTGTGGCTTTTGTTTAAGTTTACCACATGTTGTTGATCAATATCTGTAGTATATATTTATGATATCTTTGTTAATGTGTGTAACGTTTTTACAGGTCAAATGGATGCAAAAACAAAACTTGCATTAATCTTTATTGTTTACTTTTATTCTAAGTATTTTCGGAAAAATTTAAGGAAGCGTAAAAGGGATAATACTTCAACAATGTCTGGGCATCAATATACGCAGGAGCTTTTACAAGGAAATAATTTGCAATGTATGGAGTTGATAAGGATGTCTCGTGACTCGTTTGTTCGTCTATGCAATCATTTTAAAGAAAGGAATTGGTTGAAAGATAGTAAACATATATCGGTTGAGGAGAATATGTTGATCTTTCTTATGATAATTGGTCACAATGAACGTTTTTCTGTTATGAAACGTAGGTTTCAACACTCGAAGGAAACGATTCATAATTGCTTTCACGAGGTATTAGATAAGATGTTAGTATTTGCCGACGAGGTTATAAGACCGACAACTTTTAATCCAAATCCAAACATTCCAGGAAACAATAGAAGGGAGCGTCGAATGTTTAAGGTAACTACTGAATTTACTACTAACATGCCTTAATTTGATAGTGTTCTATGTTAAAAAAAAATTCATAGTGTTTTAATAATTTGTTATTTGTAATTAGGGAGCTGTTGGGGCACTCGATGGAACTCTAATACATGCTTCTGTTCCGTCTCAGCACGAGGCAGAGGTGATTGTTATCAAAACGTTTTAGCTATATGTGACTTCAACATGATCTTTACCTATATTGTCGCTGGATGGGAAGGTACGGCACATGACACAAGAATACTTAATGAAGCTTTAGATGATCCACTATATGAGTTTCCGATTCCCCCAACAGGTATTTAAGTTTGAAATCCGTTTATAAAAACGTAGATATGAGTATATAAAAATATTAATTTGTTTTCTTTCCAAATAAATATTATCTTTGTGATGCTGCCTATAAGCACACACGCGGGTTTATGGCTCCATATCGCAACGTTAGGTATTGGTTGGGAGACTTTCGTCGTAAAAGTGCAATGACGAGTAAGGAAAAATTTAATCATGCTCATGCAAAACTTCGAAACGTAGTCGAACGTGCATTTGGTGTCTTAAAAGCACGTTTTCCAATATTGAAGAGAATGCCTAAATTTCCTTTGGTTAAACAAAGAGATATTACTATCGCATGTTTTGCTATTCATAATTTTATAAGGAAGGAGGGTTTAAGCGATTACTTTTTTGCTCAATACGATGAAGGTGGTATACATGTTAATGTTAATGTACGTGATGATAACGATGATGATGTTGAAGTTGTTCAACCTAATGGGAGCGAAGCCGATCAACAATACATGATTAACTTACGAGATGAAATAGCGGCACAAATAATGCAAGCAAGGGTTTAAATTATTTTGTTTTGGATAAGTTACTTGAATGTTTATTCACTATGTTAAGTTTATGTATTATTTTAAGACAATTCATTTAATAGTTTTTACTATGTTAAAATTTAGAATATGATATAATTAACTTAAGCGTTTATTATTGTGCTAAGTACGTGATAAATTGTTTTGTTTCATGCTTACCCAAGCTACTTATTCATTGTATTATTATTGTTGAATATATACCCTAAAAAATGAACCATTCAGACAATTATGAAAAAACAAACAACATTTTTTCAGTCAGATTCAGACATTAAACCCACCTTTTACCAGTAAGAGGTGGTAGTCAGATTCAGACCTAAAACATTTTACTAAAACAAACACCACCTTACTTTTTGAAATTTTAGAACGCTTCCACCGACAAACCGTTCAAAAATATGCGTTCGAAATAATCTTAGTAGTGGGGCGATGTGTATAAGTGCACATTCTTCGGAAATTTTGTAAAATTTCAATATTTTTGTACAATATGTGCGTGTTCAAAAACACCTTATTTTCGAAATTTGTCTAAAAGGGACTATAAATGGCCTTACTTCGAATGTTAAGTGCTATAATACAAGTGTCAACGTAATCATAGAAAAAGTTATCTAACTTGTGTCTTTAACATCTAGTTTTATAGTTTATGAATTTTGCACAAGGCTAATTTGAAATATTTCCCTATTTATACATGGTTATACTCTCAATTCCTATACTTGTTCGGCTTTGTAAGAAGGCAGCGCATAGTTTTTACTTTTAGCAATGTTATTTACTGTTGACGAAAGTGGTTATACACTTGTATTTTGTTCATACAAAGTTTAAGGCTACTCGTAATGGCGGGATTTTCTTTCGATCGCGATCGAGTCGTGAGCCGGTCGGCTCGTTGTGGCGACCCAGTCGTCCAAATAGGTCGCACCCAATTCGGTCTCACATGCGATCTAGTTCGCTCTTTTGTTTTCAAAAAATGTGATCGTTGGCTTAATAAAATAAAATAAAAACTTTTTTTTAAAAGATTTTAAAATTTAACTTTCTACCTCTATAAATACCTCATTTATTCAACCATTTTTCACACAAATTAAACACACAATTCTCCAAAATACAATGTCTTATTAATTATTTTTTGACGACTCTTCCGACGACGAGGATGAAGTTACAAGTGATCTTGTGGCA
Organism: Glebionis coronaria; assembly: GCA_025667525.1. Classification (NCBI taxonomy): domain Eukaryota; kingdom Viridiplantae; phylum Streptophyta; class Magnoliopsida; order Asterales; family Asteraceae; genus Glebionis; species Glebionis coronaria. The sequence goes on from CM046875.1 coordinate 523,931,042, forward strand.
TTTACGCAAGCTTGTGAATCGGCTTACGACGCATCAAACCATCCAAAAAACGAGGGTACATACATAGAGATTACTAGGGTGCACATAATCATCTAGTCGCGGCTTATTTTACTGACGGGCCGCAGTATGACGCGGAGACATTTCGTGAACGGTTCCAAATGGATCGAGGTTTATTCTTACGAATTGTTGACGACTTGAAAAATAACTATTCTTATATTCGAAACGCGAGAGATTGTACGGGTCGAGAATGTCTTTCGCCATTGTTGAAGTGCACTTCCGCTATTCGTCAAATGGCGTATGGATCCGTACCTGATGCTCTTAATTTTTGCAAATGGTTGTGTCAACAGCCCGTCAGTGTCTTCGAAAGTTTTGTACTACCATCATAAAATTATATGGTACAGAGTACTTGCGAAAGCCTACGCATACTAAGATGGAGAAACTCTATGCTCATCACGAAGAAAAGCATGGGTTTCCTGGGATGATCGGAAGTATCGATTGTACATATTGGCCGTGGGAGAATTATCCTGTTGCCTATAAAGCTCAATTTTATAGACGTGATAAGGGGTCAACTCCATTCATTTTATTGGAAACGTATGCATCTCAAGACATATGGATTTGACATGCGTTCTTAGGTGTAGCCGGGATGAATAACAACGTAAATGTTTTACGTAAACCCCTATTTTCAATGATCTTAAATCAGGGAAAGCACCTGAACTGTGATTCGTGACTAACGAAGTGTATTATCGGTGGGGATATTATCTTACTGATGGGATATATCCGCAATGGTCGGTTCTTATTAAGTTTATAAAAGATCCACCGACGAATGATCATAATAGAAGATTGTATAAAACGAAGCACGAAGCAGCAAGAAAAGATGTTGAACGAGCCTTCGGTGTATTGAAAACAAAATGGAGGCTGATTGATTACCCGACCCGAGGAATGTCAAAACGTAAACTACCGGACGTAATTTACACCTGCTTCATATTACACAATATGATAATTAAACACAGGGGACGGCGATATCACCCATATATCATCCCGAAGAATAACATGATGATAACGATCCGGTGAATACGCATGAAGAAAGGCTCGAAATTACTCAGCAGATAACCGACCACCAAGCTCATCTAAACCTAAAATCCGATCTAGTGGAACACATTTGGACCAAACACAATCAATAAATTAGCCTTTTTAATGTAATGTTTTTAATTTAATGTAATATTTTTAATTTTGATGCAATGTTTTTAATTTAAATGTAATTTTTTTAATTAAATGTAATGTCTTTTTATGAAATTTAATGGTTTTTTTTAAAGAAAAATACCTTTTTGGAACTAGGTCGCCTTGTTGGGGCAAATACGTCTCGCTAGGTTGCTGGAGAAAGAAAGCTGACGTGGCAGAAAAAAATCAGAGTCGCACTAGGTTGCTGTTGCAGGTAGCCTAAGTTATAAATTAGTTACGTACATTTTAAAATGTATTAATATGATACGCGTATTATTTTTATTATTTATATTATACGTGTATTTTAGCAAACTTGTCAATACGGTACATGTACCTATTTTTCTACCGTTTTAACATGTAATTTTGCTTATAAGGAATATCATTAGCGGGCATTTTCACCAAATGTTTCCACCGTTAATCCATTTTATTAACGGGTGTTTGTGTTTTTTTTTTAACTTTTCAAATTGTTTTAATGATATTTTTTAATCAACGTTTTTGACCGAACAAAAAAATTCAATTTTTTTTCAACAAAATAATTTTTTTTCAACAAAATAATTTTTTTATCGGATTTTTTTTCAAATTTTTTAGTTTAATACAGTAGCGGAAAGATTTCTTTTTCGACTTAATATTTTGATGGTGAAAGTAAGGTTGGACAAAAATTAACTTTTTCAAAGAAAATAAATATTTGTTCAAATTTTTTTTCAAATTTTTTTTTTAGATTTTTTATTTCAAAATAGTAGTGGAAAGATTTTTTGTTCTAAATTATAAAAAAAAAATTAATTTAAGTACACTTTTTTATGAATTTACAATTTTTTAAAAGAAATTGCAAAAAAAAAAATTATGAGATTTTTTTTCTTAGGAAAGATTTACCAAATAATTTTTTTTTGAATAATTATGTACTTGCCACAAATAATTTTTGTCACAAATCCGGCGAAACCATGAATACTACTGACGAGGTTCTAACATAAGTGACTGTCGCTACTGATCTGGTTTCTTTTTTTTTGGAACGACAAATGTTAGTGGTTAGTGGGTCGAGTCGTGTAATGACATACGAGCGGCAGAATGTCTTCTTCGAACCCGCGCCTAGCTATGTTAAACTCTTTATCCGTTTCACCTGAGAGGCCATTGGCACGTCTTGAACCCAAAACCTGCCTTTAGGGAACCTCCCCTTAGAAAACCGCTTATTGGAATCTTGGTGGCCAACTGAGCTAAGCCAGTTGGTTCTACTGACATGTTTTCTAGTAGTAAATTGCTAACCGGTTTTAGCGTTTGTCAGTTAAAAGGTGGACACATCGATACATTTGATAAAGTACACGTATAATATGAACAATAAAAGTAATACACGTATTATATCGATACATTTCAAAATATTGTCGCTGTTTTATGCTTTTAACCTTTCATATAATGACGTAGTCAAACTTAAATGTAACGGTCATGTAATTGATACAAATATCCACTATCTATCTACTTGGGATGGATGTAAATTGCAAGGTTTTCAAGATCGAAATCTTACTTTTTTCTTCTTTGCAAGATCGAGATCGTAAAGTAAGATCGGGATCGTAAGATCCTACTTGTAATTTTCTTAGTAGTCTTTGCAAAATTTTATAAATTTACAAATTGATATACATCGTAAACACAAAATTCTACTAATATTTTATAAAAATGAGGTCCTAAACTATAATTATGAAATGTATATAAAGATTTACATGTTGTTTTTTAGATTATACAAAATAAAACCTATAAAATTATAGTTTTTTAGATGTTCGTTCGAGAAAAAGTAAGATCGAATCGTAGTAGATCCTAAGATCCTATGAACAAGATCGGGATCCTATAAGATCTTAAGGATGGAAATATCCTACGTAAGATCCGGATCGTTTTTGCTTTGCAGAATCGTAAAATCGTAAGATTCTAAGATCAAGATCGGGATCTTGACAACCTTGGTAAACTGTATCTTTTTTTTAATCATGGTTTTTAACACGCATTCGTTGATTAGTTTATGGGGTTTAAATCTCATAAATTGCACTAAAAACTCACGAAAAACTTACGCGTGAGTTGTGGGTATATAACACTTGCTATTGTTAAAACTTCACCGAGGTGAGTTATATTTTCTTGTTCTCTTATTTTTTTTTCTATTATGTATGTTGTGTGTGTAGCAGCAGCTACAGGTTAAAGATGATGGCCACGGGTTGAAGATGATGTTGTGTGTGCAATGTACCTAGCAAGTGAGCTGAATTATACAACATGGGTCATTAGCAAGTGAGCTAATTAATACAATATTGGCCATAAAACCAATTTACTTGTGTTGAAATTATAAATATTTTAATTTATTTGTGTTGAGAAAATAGAAAATAATAATAAAATAGACATAGAAATGTCCAGAATAAAAGTGTTTACGTTTATGTTTTTAATATTCGGGTTTATGTAATCTTTTTAATTATGGAATAAATATTTAATTATTGAATAAAAGTGTTTACGTTTACGTTTTTAGTTTACAAATTAAAATAATTAAGAAGAAAAAAATATGGTATGACTTGGCGGTTAGTTTCTCACCGTCAGTAACGTTGTAAAGTGGTTTTGATGAGTGGAGAGAGAAAACTGATGTGAGCGGTAAATTTTTGCTCACCACTCCAAGTAGCCTAAAGGTTGGGTAGGATTGTTAGAAATTTCCATGCTTGTATTTTTAATTTTTTTTTTTAACTTCTTGCTAGGTTTTATAAAAATCTCTGTTAAAAAAAACTGTGAATCACATATAAGGATATATGTTGAGGACAGTCCGAAATTGGACCCAAATTCATCAAGGCAGCTAATTGGGGCCGAATATAACAGAAGGATAATGCTTCAGAAAAAGACCGGTCGTGTTTGAGGCAAATAGGGACCAAATGGAGTACATATACACGACTAGCTAAATTGGGGCTAATTGTAAATAGTAACAATGAGATTATAAACAATCTTCACATAACCAATTAATTATTGTTTTCAATCTCGGTAACATATTATTGTCTGTTAATAATACTCCAACCATACAGAGTAGCTAGATCTTAACACAGTTTCATCGAACATTATTATTATTAACTTAGAATAATTATCTAAATAAATGTCACAAACCTATATCCATAGTCAATTATAAGTAGTTCACATCATAGTAATGCTAAGGGCAAACAATAGTATAAAGTTTAAGAGACAAAATTCAAGAAAAACTTACCATATATAGTGTAACTAGACTTTACATTCTAAGCTGGAAGACCATTATTGCACCATAGGTATTTGACGTTCGTATCAACAATTTTTGTCACACCAAGAATTAGCAACGTATATTTACAAAATGCATTGGCGCGAGAGTGACTGTTTACCAATCGGATGAATGTTAGTAGTTGTTAATGTCCATGGGGACATCTTTTTCTTGAAAATTTAATGTTTAAAAGCTGATGCCTGCGACATGTAATTGACGATTAGTACCAGTATGGACATGATAGTTACGCTATGACAAAAGCATGGTAGGTGATCTAGCCATCGAATAATAATCTAAGGTAACATTAACATGGAAATTTTTAGCTTTGGATACTGAAAAACATTTAACGGCAGGCGTATACCTGTATGTTCAAAACCACAAAGGAAGTAATATTACTTGTTCGAGTAGATTAAAATGTAACATACATGATGATTCCATGAATTTGAAAGAAAATACATGAAGTAATATTTCGTGTTTTACCTTGCGCAAATTATCTCTTTTTATCCCTTACTCTATAGTCCTCATTTAATTTACTGCTTGCTCTTTTAATGGAGTAAAGATTGAAGTCCAAAAAATCTACTAGTATTTGCATTTGTTCATTAAAGAACTACAGTAACTAAATTCAAATCCAAATATGTCATGTCTATTGTCTAGTAGTAATAATTAAAGGATTGTTGATTTATATCTCATCGGGAAAAAGTTCTACATAGACCCTTTCCTTAGCATAGACTCAATCAACCAATCACAACCACCCATTTTTTTCATCTAACAACAAAAATATATTTTTTAAAAATTCAATATCTCACAAACCGTTAACCGTTACGCAAAACGAAACATACCATCGTGACGAGAATTAAATCATCTTTCAAACGAGGGGCACATGTATATACTTTCGACAAACTTTTTTTTCGACTTTTTTTCTTAAGTCACGTCTGAGAGAATCATATATGATTCGTCACGAAACATATATGATTTTCAGAAAATCATATATGATTCATATCACGAATCATATATGATTTTCTGAAAATCATATATGATTCGTGACGAATCATATATGATTCGTGACGAATCATATATGTTTCGTGACGAATCATATATGATTCGTAACGAATCATATATGTTTCGTGACGAATCATATATGATTCTCTCAGACGTGACTTAAGAAAAAAAGTCGAAAAAAAAGTTCGTCGAAAGTATATACATGTGACCCTCGATAGAAAGATGATTTAATTTTCGTTGTAATGGTGTATTTTTTGTGACTGACGATTTACCGTTTGTGAGTTATTTAATTTTTAAGAAAAAAGTGGAAAGTTAATTTGAATGAATGTGATTGGTTGATATGGTCTATGCTAAAAAAAAATGTTTATGTTGATCTCAACTCCATCTCATCATTCACCATCATTATTTTTATATGCATTTACCAAAAATCTTACCCTTTCGGAACACTATTCATTAGAAAATTTCATATCCCCTCCTGTCTCGTTGGGTTATTTAATGATCCAATTTTATCTCATTAAGAAATTCTAAGGGGCTCATCTCATATTAATCCATGAAACTAGCCCCTCCATTGAAGGGATCTAGTTACGGTCTACGGGGTTTAAAATGTTCAACACCTTTAATCACATTGCTCGCAACCTTTCTTCTTCCTTTGCGGCACAATGTTTTCGAGCATTGCAAGAAAAAGAGAAAGAAAGTGTGTACTTGTAGACTTGTAGTATCTTCAGTGATAAAATCTAACGGAGGTTATCAAATGAGAAAAAAACTGTTGCAAATTTTGAGAGACCAAAAAGGAAGAGTGTTACTTGTTAGTGCTACTGCTGACTTCAAAGTTAAAAGTTAAAATTGATTTGATCACTGATCAGAGAAACTCACGACACTCTCCACGGTAACTTGCTTCTTACAGAAATAAATTAATTTTAAGTCCAATGGAGTAATGAAGTTTTAATTGAAGTAGAAACTAATATGGTCCAGAATAGCCATAGCTAAACATATGGTGGACATGGTTCATATACCTGGCCCAAACGAGCATGTTAATTAGAAGTGGACCACGGTTATAATTATGAATCGGCATTAATATTTAGATATCATCACTCAACCAGCTTGATTTGCCCTACTCTTTGTCTTTTTCATTTAGTGTCCTGCGATTGCGAATTCACATTTGATGCGTACTGTTTGTAAAGCTTAAACGCCATAACATCTAAATAAGTGAAAATAAATACCGAATTAAAAAAATGGTTTTGTCCGGCAATGTTAGTAATTAGTATATATTTATTAGGCATATATATATAATATTATTACTCCATCCGTCTAAAAATTATAGTCCTATTTTATTTTTTTCGATTTTTTTCTTTCAAATTTGACCTTAAATATTTTTGTTGGTGTTATATAATACTTAATGAAAATTATATGAGTTATTTAGTTTTTAAATGTACTTTTATTGCTATAATTTTTGTCATGTATTATATTACACAAAAACAAATATTTGAGGTTAAAGTTGAAAAAGTAAGATCGAAAAAGTAAGATCGAAAAAGTTAAAAGTGAGAATATAATTTTAGGACGGAGGAAGTATAGTAGGAGGATACAATATGTAACTATGTATTATAAAAATACATTGTAACCTATTGTGATGAATCACAATTACAATCCAATTACAAAGGTTAATATGGTATCAAGAGCCATCTACTGCCGCAAACCCTAACAGCAGATCAAACCCTAATTTTTTCCCTTCTTCAGCCAAACAATAGCCATGATTGCTGCTTTCACCACAACTGAGAAAGCATATCATAATTCTCACCAGTTTGGCTTTTACGCTATCTCTCACAAATTATGGATTTTTGGAAGACCATGATCCAACCGTTTCTCATCACTAATAATCTCATCGGTTATATTGATGGAACTATACCCTGCCATCACCAACTATTACCTCTCAATCATCCGACAAAGAGGCACATGTACAAGCCCAACCAAATCCTAACTACTCGACCTGGGTGTCTAATGATGCCCACGTTAGGATGCTCATAATCTCAACCGTCTTTGAAGCTTCGTTCCCACATGTTCAGGGCAATACATCTAGGGATCTCTGGCTCTCTCCTGAACGAGCCTATGCTCCGCATACATCTTCTAGGGAATACACCCTAAAGACGCAACTACTCAAGATTGAGATAAGGGCTGATGAAATATCATCAACATATTTCACAAGGGCACAAAAATATCTTGATGCCCTAGCTAACATCAGAGAACCAGTAAAAAAAATAATTGGCCATGCTAGTTATATCATGCCTTTGTGAAGAATACAACATGCTCAAATCAACATTTCTTGCTCGACAGAATTCAACAGCCTTCAATGAACTCCATGGTCTCCTGTCTGATCATGATTATATGGTGTAGAAATCGGCACCAGTTGTTTCACCAGCCCATGCCTTTGTTGCTGCCACTAATCACCCTCACCTGCAAACCCTAATACCCAATCAAAAACCATGCGGAGTCTCCGACAACTTGTTTCTCAACTTGGCTTTCAACTTCAAGCGTTAAATCAGCAATCTTCACAAGCTTTCCTTTGTCTCTCATCCTATGAACACTCGAGGACGTGGCTCAAACAACTGCCGTGGACGGGGATCTATTAATAACCAGCAATCTGGGGGCACCATAAATCAGTTTAGTTGGGCACCAAATCAAAACACCGTTTATGACACATGCAACAGGTGTGGTATTGGACACGTACCGTCTCGGTGTCGGAATCATGACCCTGCTACCATAAAACAGAGACAAAAACAACCTTTTGCTAATATTGTTGATTATCTTTCTTAGCCATCCAGTTCAAGTTCATGGCTTCCAGACACTAGTTCGAACAACCATGTTGCCCAAGATACCTCACACTTCGACAGCCATGAGCCTTATTACGGCGAGGATGCACTTCATTTTGGTAATGGTAAGGGTTTACCTATACTTAATATTGGATCTACTCGTTTTTGTTCGTCATCCAAAACTTTTTCACTTTCTAATATACTTCATGTCCCATAAATTAAACAAAAGTTACTCTCAGTCCAACAATTCTGTCATGATAATAATGTTTTCTTTGAATCTGAGTCTACTTTCTTTGTTGTGAACGACACCTCTATCCGAATCACCCTCCTCAAGAGTCCAAGTAACAACATGCTCTACTCTTTTTGTACGCCTCAAATTCGTCAAGTTCCTAAGGTTTCCTTCACTACTGTTCGTGCTTCTTCAACCATATGGCATCAAAGACTTGGTCATCCACATCCCCAGCTTTTGCAAACTATGCTAAATAAATATAGTCTTCTTCTCTTTAATAAAAGTTTTAATTTATTTTCTAATTCCTGTCACATTTTAAAATCATAGAAACTTCATTTGTCATCTTCTAATTACGAAAGTACTCAGATTTTGGATCTATTAGTTTGCGATGTTTGTGGTCCAACACCTATTACTTCATCTGGTGGCCATAACTATTTTTTTTACTTTGTGTTGATGACTTCTCAAGGTATACGTGGATATTTCCCTTGACCCACAAATCTGATGTCTTTAATGTTTTTAAATAATTACTCACTGTCGTGGAAAGACAATTCCATACCAAACTCAAGTCGGTCCAAACAGATTGGGGTGAATTCAGGAATTTGTCAAACTTTTTCACATGTCTCGGAATTCTACATCATCGCTCATGTCCTCACACTAGTGAGAAAAATGGTTTGGTTGAAAGACGCCACCGTCATGTGGTGGAAACAGGTTTAACCCTCCTCTCCCAATCGACCATTCCCACAAAATTTTGGCACTTTGCCTATGACACAACAGTTTATCTAATTAACTGCATGTTTTTTCGAAATTTCTCCAACACCTCATCATTTGAACACATCTTTAAACGCAAACCAGACTTCTCTTTTCAAAAGGCGTTTGGTTGTCAATGTTACCCACATCTTCGACCTTACAATAAACAGAAGATAGACTTTCGTTTAATCCCTTGTGTTTTCCTTGGGTACAGCCCCTCGCATCATGGCTATAGATGCCTTGACCCTACAAATGATCGTCTTTAGATTGGCCGTCATGTATGATTTTATGAGAAATGTTTTCCATTCACCATACCTTCCCCCTTCATCTTTACCTACACCTTCCCCAAAACCCTATGTGTCATCTTATTCCTCCGATTTTATTCCCTCTGATTCTCCGCACCATCGAACCCTGCCACAACACAACGTCCTTCCACTACATCCAACATTCCTTTCCACTGTTACACCCCTATTTCACCTACTCCACAACCATATGTTACCCCGCCACCTACACCCCAACCCGACACGACTGTCACAACACAACAACCCGACACGACTGTCCCAACATAATAACCTGACATCTTTGTTCCTCCTCCTAGACGTGTTCGCTCTCCTTTCTTACGTCCTCATCCAAAATAACCCGTGCGTTACAACCGGTATGCTTATCACACCTCATTTGCTATTGAAACCGAACCTCCCACCTTTTATGTTGCCAACAAAGATCCTCACTGGAAACAAGACATGGCTGAGGAATATGTTACATTAATCCATAATGGTACTTGGTCTTTAGTCCCACGTGTTCCTACTACCAATGTGGTCGACTGTAATGGGTATACAAAATAAAAAAGGATCATCACGGATCCATTCAACGGTACAAGTCACGTCTTGTGGCCAAAGGTTTAATCAAAAATCGGGCATAGATTATTATGAAACATTTAGTCTTGTCGTCAAATTCAATAATGTTTGGGGTTCTCTCACTTTTCACGTCTCAGAGGTAGTCTTTACGACAACTGAATGTTCAAAATGATTTTTTTCACTGTGATCTGACTGAGACAGTTTATATGCACCAACCCCATGGTTTTGTTGATTCACACAAGCCGGATCATGTTTGTCTCCTATACAAGTCTTTGTATAGACTTAAACAGGCTCATCAGACATGGTTTCATCGGGTGTCCATGGCAATACTTTCTCTTTCTCTTGGTTTTTACAGAATCTAAGACAAACCCTTCACTTTTTATCTACTCGTCGAGGGGATCTTATTATATATGTTGGTTTACGTTGATGACATGATCTTGACAGACAAAAATCTTGAAATTGTTAAAAATATGGGTCGGGTCTTTGCTATTCAGGACATGGGCTCTCTTTCCTATTTTCTTGGTATTGAGATTACTCCCAAGGGCTCGGATTTGCATTTATCTTAAAAGAAGTATATCTTTGATATCCTTCAAAATGCTGGTCTCTCACAAGCCAGGCCTGTTGAAACACCTATTACCACTACTACTAATTTAGCTCTTGGTGATAGTTTCCATTTTGAGGACCCGGTTCGGTATCGTTATATCGTTGGTACTCTCCAATATGCTACCTTGTCTAATCATGTGTTTCATGCTCGCACAAGGCATATGTTAGCCTCAAAATGTTGAGTCAAACAAGAATGTTCGGTCATAGGTTAATTATGTATCGATTATTAGAACGTTGTAATATGTAATAGGATAGTCGTAATATATAGGCTTGATGTTTAGCTTAAAAGACCTCTTTCAAGGTACTATATAAATCCTTTCCTTGCATGTTAGGAAGGGTTGGTCATTCATTTTCTCAATCTAATATCATATTGTTTCAACTAAATTCTCTCTAACTTCTCTCTACTTTCTCTCTTTAAACCTTCATCTCTTTTCTATCTATTTTCTATCTATATTCTATTTATATTTTATCTATTTTCTATCTATTTTGTATAAATCAACCACGGTGAAGTGAGTAATATCTGGGATGACAACATATAGAGGTAGATTTTCACTTTGTCAGTGTTCGTGTAATTTCTTGTAGGGGTCCGAAATGGGTGATCCTCCGGACTAGGCGAGGCTTGTCCTTCGGATATCCTAAAATCAAAGTAAACGCGTTAGCCTCGTCCGGGTGTGAGAACCCACACCAGGCTCCGGCGTGAGAGTAAGTAAAGTGAAATGGTCGGAAATGGATAAGTAAATGTGTATAGTAAAACAATAATATCCTAAGGTAAAAATAGTCACCTCAAACTTGAATCCAAGTGGGTATTTATACTGCTCAAATATCCTAAAAATCCGGAAGGCCCAATGGGCCTTGGTCGGGGCCTTGTTAGTCCTATTGGGGACAACTTTCCTAGAATTTGGGGAGCTTGTCAGTTGACCTACTTTTGACTGATGCTTTATACTTTTGGCCGCTGATGGGCTTACTCAACTGGTTGTAGGTTCCGGATACGGGTTTTGGATCTGAGTCCGGTTCGGACTTATACACGAACAAGTCCCCCCCCCCCCGAAGTGTTGATTTAAGTCTATTCCGATATGAAACATTTCTGAAAACATGGCAATGTACGACCAACGCGCCTGGGTTTGATTCTGTATGAAAATCTATTTTGTTAAAAGCCCAACCATCCTTGCGGCCCATTAAGGCCCAACTCATTTTGGACCTCTCGCTCGATGGCTACCATGCGTACTCTACTCACCTTTCATGCTGCCACGTGTACCAGCTCCCTCCTTCACTTTTTACTGTGTGTTTTTCACTGTGCTGATTTTACTTCTCTCTAAACTTCCGGATCTTTCTCTGCTATTCCGGTCTCTTCAGGTATATTCTTTGTCCCTCTTGTTGATAACCTTCCGGATCTTTCCACGAAAGTAATGGCTGAAGAAGATCAACCTGGTCCTTCTGGATATCTCCCTATGGTTGATATGCCGAAGTATTTGTCCAACCTTTCGGATGATTACGTTAAATACTTGGTCAAAACCTATGATATTCCAAAAAGCTTGCATCCCCGTGCTCCTCCGGAAGGTATGACCATGGATCAACTTCCTCCTAACTCCATAGGTTTATACGAACATTTCTTCAAGTTTTCCGGACTGCGTGTCCCCTTCTCCACCTTTCTTTTGGCTACAATAAAATTTTTAGAGTACATTGTAAAACCCGTAAAAATAAGGTCATAATTTAATTCTATTTTCAATTATTTTGAAGTATTTTATAACGTTAAATATTATTATGTTTAACGGTTTAAGTTTAAACCGATATTAAATATTATATTTTAATGTTTTGACGAGCAACGAGGACTACTAGTGATCGCGATACCGACGGATGCCAAAAATTTTATATTTTATTATCGATAGTTTCGATATTTAATACTTTCGACGATATCGTTTCAATTACGTATCGAGTCGTTATATTATTATTTTTCGTGTGCGTTTAAACTTTTAAAAAGTACAATCTAACATTTTCAGGTAGTGAAATATTTTCTCGTATAATATTTTGAAACTTATTTTTGTGTTGGTTGACGAACTCACAATTTACGGATTTAAATTTGGGCTTACGTGCATAATTTAGCGTCCCTTACGACTAAACCGGAAACCTTAGGATTACGTATTTACGTTTTTGAACTCCGTTTTTGATGAGACAATTTTTATTGGATTCGTTTTGTGTCGTTGATTCATAATTTATAAAAATGTTTTTCGTAAAACGACCCGAGGGCACGCAAATCGAGAAAACTAGAATCGAGGAATACCCGTAAATTAGTGAGGTGGGACAAAATACATTATCCCACCCCACTAGCTAACATGGGATGGCACATGACACCACATCTAAGGATTTGGCATCATGTTAGCTAAGTACTTACAAGTGTAAGACTAAGCTTACACTTTAAGCCATTCCTAGCTAAAACCATCAAACAATTCCACCACTTCACACATACCATCTTTCCATACATGCAAAACAACCTCAAACTCTCTCAACCATCACCACCTTGCCATCCACTTTGAAGCACAAAACACCCCTTTTGATCTTTTCTAGCCATGAAATACATGTTATCTAGCTCTATCATGGAGTTATATTGAAGCCTTGATCATTTGGTGGCCATATTAACAACATAGGAGGTGATTTTCTTGTGTCCTAGGGCTGATTTCTCAACTATTGTTCTTGGTGTTTGATGATCTTGGAGTTACTTGTGGTGTTCATCAAGTTCTTGTCTTCCAAAAACAAGAAATACACTTGGTTGGTAAAGAAGATCATCCTCTCCATTTTCTCTTGTTATTTTTGTAAAGAACAAATGTATTTTCTTTATTTTGTATATGTATATGATGTATATATGATGATAAAAATGTTGTGTGGGGATCAAGTGTTGATAAATATGCTTAAAAATGTTAATAACCATGAGAAATAAGGCTAAAATCATGATTATTTAGTTGGCTGTATAAAAACAGTATATAACTAAAACTTGAAATGATAAACTTGCATGGTATGATCCATTTACAGTAAGTACAAGATGTTATACACATGTGAGAGTTGGCCATGCAATGGAATCATTATAATGAGTGAGATATGATCAAAACAAGATGAGAGTGCTAATCTGAATAAGCTGTTTTGTAGGGACTGTTAAGGCTAGATAAACTTAAAATGAGCAGTCGCTATAACTGAGTTAAATGTAGCACATAATATGAAGATCATGCCACCCAAAAATGAGCTTCTAATTCATTGTAGAACTCTAGATATGATAAAAATGGTGAACATGAAAATAAAAATCAGATTTTGAGAATTAATGTTTATTATTATTATATAAGCACTCAAATTTTATTGTATAAAATGTAAAATAAAAACCCACTAACTTATAAAACTTATTTATATAAATATGTAAAAGGGTAAATAAATGAATAACTTATAAAAATGGTAGTGGAATAATACTTATAAGTAATAAAAACTATAAACTTGATTTTTACGACTTTTTCGGCTATTACCGTAAAATTAACGTTTTTCGCCAAATAAAACTTAGACGATCAAACCCGTCTAATGTAAAGTTTTTAAAAGTCATATACTGATATATAAGTAACTAATACAAGTAAAAACCGATAAAACCCGAACTATAGGACATACGGACATTAACGAGCTAACTAAGCGTATTGGACTAATAATTGGATTAAATAAGATAAATACTTGTAAAAAGGACTTATTGGGCTTAACCCATTTGGGCCCAACATGGAAAGTATAGATACTGATAATATAGGTATAAAATGGATTAAAACAAGTTAAAGAACTTATACTAAGCTTATTGGACTTAAAATAGGTAAGTAGGTAAAACTAGTAAACTAGTAAAAAGTTACCAAAACGTAAACACTAAAATGAGTAAACAAGGATATATAAACCCACTTGATCATCATCATATGTACAAAATCATCATATGTATATTGTTATTTTGATAAAAGTCATTAGACAAGAGTCTAAGACCGATTATTATTTATATAGGTTTCCGTGACCGAAGCACGCCCATAGCCGATAATCCGCCTTTCATTATCAACGTGAGTCTATAGCCTCGCTTTATACTAGTTATTAAATGATTTTAAACCCGCGAGGGGGAATACATGTTTTTATAAACTTAGAACACAAGATTTTTATGGTATGCTTTGTCCCTCTATGAATGGACCCGTGGTTGCCTTTAAATTGCATTAAGTGATTACCTTAGTTAAAGCCTCAATTATGGACCGTTAATTAACCTATGATGGGTTAACCGCTAGTACAATTAATAGATCTATGGGGGAAGCCGCCCCGGTTCAGTTTTTGTGGACTTGTCATAGAAGCTTAGGCCCGACCTCCACACTGTTTGAACATATTGTATTGAGAAGTCAGGTATACGGCAATGTACCAATAATCTGGAGGTAACCGACAATTAATAAATCTCTCGTCTTATTAGACTGATATGGGAGTGTCTAAGGGCTCGGTTCCATGAGCTTATTGCAATTTATGCTATATACAATTATTATTGTTGATGCGAATTATTATTTGATGCTTATAAGCATGCCACAAACTTATAATCTTTGCTTGTGTTCAAATTGATTTCATAAACCTATAGATTCACTCGGAATTTTTGCTGATTGTTTTACTCACATGTATTTCAGGTAATCAAGAAGTGGAAGCTTGGAGGTCACGGGGAATGAAGTTGTGCTTTGCTTTTGTTGTTCAAACTCTTTGATTTATTTATCGTTCCATTTTCAAAACAAACCAATATGTTGTTTTAACTTATCTTTTGGTAACGATTACTTGGGACTACGCTACTCTGACAAATGTTTTAGGAACGATAAATCTAAAACGTCTCTTTTCGAGTCGTTCTTTATAAATTATGTGTTGTTGTATCATTGTTTAGCACCCAAAGATGTATTCCGCTGCGTGTAAACTTGGGGGTGTTAAAGATTGGTACCAGAGCCATGAGTTATAGAGAACTAGGTCTTTTTCTAAAAACCTAAACTATAACTGTCGGTTTTATTTTTCAAAGAGTCGGTGCACATGATTTCGCGTGACTTCAGGTTCAAGCTACTTCTGGGATTACAACTTTAGTATACATTATTATGTATGCCTTATTGCTAAGTATTTCTAAATAAATACTATAATCCTTTATCGATATATATTTATGTCGTTAAACTTTTCGATAAAAGTTTATCATTTATTAATGATTAACTTAAATAAATACAATGAATTTTCAAGATCTTTCTGTATTTATTTTTGAAGTATTTTAATTGCTTTTATTGCAAATTTTATATTATGACCTTACAAACCTCCATCTGCGCGCGTTACTTTTAATTGCTTAACCCTTTGAGATATCTATATAGATGTCCAAATCGTCTTCCGGCTATTTGTGCCTGGACGTCTTTTAACGTAATTTCTAGACCATTGTGTAGCTCAATGTGTCCTTGGAATAGACTAACCGCTATTTATTGACATTTATATGTATCGACTCCGAAGTGTATTGTTCACTTATATCTCGGTAACGTCATCGTTATTTTATAAATCATCGTCTAGATTATGGCACTAGAATTGGAATACGATTTTACTTATATAAAATTGTATCATTTGTTTTTCATTTACCTTCTCGCTCCCGGAGTGTAGCATGTTAATGTTCCATTCTTTTCTTGTTATGTTTTGTGTTTTTGACAATCGTAGGCACCACAGAGATTTGCCTACATTGCATTTTGGCATCTAAATTACGAACGTCTTTCACCGTCTTGCTTCCTAAATTTCCCGTTGAATACCTTGAAGCATTTTCTGTCATTCATTATACTATATTT
Source organism: Glebionis coronaria (assembly GCA_025667525.1). NCBI lineage: Eukaryota > Viridiplantae > Streptophyta > Magnoliopsida > Asterales > Asteraceae > Glebionis > Glebionis coronaria. The sequence continues at coordinate 523,947,547 of CM046875.1, forward strand.
TATTTGATGCTCATTATGAGATTTATTTTTCGTTGTTATAAAATCCACAAGACATGTGTGTATATATGTATATATTTTGAGCTGTTAAGAAGTGTCAAAAAATACACTTTATGCAGAAACTGTAGGGGCAGTATAAACAGGTCAAAACTTAAAAGTAAAACCTGCGTTTTTAAAATAAAATAGTCAAACCTGCACAGAACTTGCAGGGGTATTTTGGTCATTTTACATTGGTTTCCAGGTCTCGGGTAAAACTAGAAGGTCGTCTGAAACGTCGTTTTGCATCAAAATGCTTTAGATTCTGAGTCTTGGAGATGTCGTTTATCGGGTCAATTAATCGGCTCATATTTAAAAGTCAAATTTGAAAAAAAAATAAAAAATTTAACATGAGTTTTAAATGTTTCTAAGCAGATTTGAGTTCATTTGAGATCGTAAAATTTTAACGAATATTATTTTACAAATAACTAATACTGGTTTCATGTGAAAATGTTTAAAAATAGAAACATTACAGGATTAGCTATTACCAGATTAATGGTGTAATTTGAAAATGAATAATATATTTTCTTAAAAGCATGTTGTGTCGAGTATCTTACATAGAATACACATTTGGATTGTTTTATTCTTTTTATATATATGACTCTTTTGTCATTCGATATTATTTTTATTTTTCTTCTAACCTTCCACTGATTTGAGTTGAGTTTTGAAGTTTTGTCTTCACATTCTTCATCGATATTTTTTTTATCACATGTCTCATGGCATTTTCGTCTAAACCCTATAACCCTTTGAAAACTTAACAACTTGTAACCATTTCATTGGTTGTTTTATGAGCTACTATTTGCCACTTTTTGCAAAACTTTGACTACTTTATACGTTGTCATAATGTCATATTATAAATAAATCTGATATTGTTTTACGATTATTTTCACCAATTATTTTTACTTTGGTCTTATAAAATACTTTTCGTAACATTAAAAGTTGCTTATTGAGTATCTCACAAATTACTTGTATCCTATAAATTTATAAACTATTTTTAAATTCCATTTTACAAATGGCATGGTTTATATAAACATAAGAAACGTAATACTTTTCGACGAAATGAAGCACTGCATTGCTAGCCCTAAATTATACATGGCCTGATCACCTATGTCTAATTTAGAAGGATCCATGCTAGGCTGAATAGTAGTCAACTAAAAAATCTTGATAATAATCAACTTTTTACTTATATTTATGATAAAGATAAATAAACTGAAATAAAATGAAAAGAAGTTTTGAAAACCTTTATAATTTATGCAAGTGGCACAATTTCTATGCATCCGCATACGTTTTCTTACCTTTTCTTAAACAAATTACGCGCTTACGAGTACGTTTTTACTCGACGATCGCTTTTTCACTTGTTACTTCATTTTGCCTTATAACTGATTTCTTTTGACCGTTCGTTTAATTACTGAGTGTTGATAAATGACTTGAAAGTCTCGATGTTTTATCCTTCCTTCTCGTCCAATCTTCTTTATGCGACTGGGTAGATCTTTGGAATGTCTCCGCACGTGAATAATGAATTATCACTAGAGTGATTTCCGTATATCCGGGATGACGTCCGTCACTCTCGTTTGTCTCGAAATCCACTCTTGTGAACCGTGCTTTGACTTCTCTCTTTAAACACTAACATCGTTCATTTTATTTGTTTTAATTACAAGTGATTATTAGGAATTTTATTTATTAAAATTTTTGTATGGATCTTCTTTCCGATCATGTATCGACCACCGCTAAGTTAACGAGCTGATATTGGTGAACCATCAACCGCACTAACAAAATTGACAACTTGTTTAATCTATTATTTCTTATCGTCTTACCATCAACGCCTTTATTTTATTATTCTCTTTAAGAATTTATACGACATTTGCTTCGTCCCCTTTTGTACCATTGATTTCGTATTAATTGTTGACTATTATTTTCATTCGTATTCGCTTGTTATCTTGTCACATTTCGAAACCCGAATATATCCTATGTTATTTTGAAATAATAAACACCTTTATGTATTTCTACAAAGTATTATAAAATTTTATGGAACTTTTATACATTTTCCAATGATTTTCAATTATCAAAATAACCATTACAAGAAAAAGGTCAAATTTATACATCATATTTTGTATAACTAAAACTAATGTTAAAAATAAAATTATGTTCTACCTTTTGAACTAATTGACTTATCATACTTTATTTTTAATGTAATGAAATTATCGGTTTAATTTATATTCCTAACAATGATTTAATTTGGAAATTATATTTTCTAAATCGTAACCATCAATATGAGTATAATTAATAAATTTACGTCATTCTTTCAAAGTTTCTTAAGACGACCAAATAAATTTTGAAACTATTTTACTTCTATTTTTGATGTATCATCTTTATCAAGAAAGTACCTCAACTGAGTTTTAAGGTAATACCAAATCCGGGGCGGATAATTGTGACAAATGTTATTTTAATGATAATGTATAATTCATTCTTCGCTCTCATTTTTCTAGTATTGTGAGTAATTATGTTTTACGGTTACGTTAGTCGAGATCCCTCGTCGATCGTTAATCTTAAATCATTTTACCACATCTTGTTCGTTTATGCGTTTATTGAAGTCATTTTTATCTCGTTCTGTTCCTCGTATTGAAGATTACTATTTTATTCTGAGTTTAAAATGAATCTCGGGAAGCAGTGTATAAGAAGAAACGATAAGTGTCACCAGGATTTATGTGTGTACTTGTGGAATGATTGAGGACCGAATCTCTTAATGAATGGAGTTAATAAATTCGGTACAACCTCGAGGAGTATGTTGAAGCCGACACCGCAAGTGGAAAGACTCTTGTGATCAAGTGGTTATTATCAAGGGTTCGTTCAAGGTTTTCTCGATGATTAACGATGGAAATCTATACTTGATGTTATTGTTCCACCTTTTATTTTTATGTACTTATGTGGTATGTGAACTAGTCAAATGATCGTAAGTTGTGAGAACTTGAGACGGCATCATCCGATGACGTCCGATCATGTAGAACACATATTATGTAATATCTTTATGACTTTCAACGACGATGTTTATTGAGACTTCAATGCGCGTTGGCGAAAGTGAGGCGAGTTGAGCGCCGGGACGTCGCTCCCTTAAGGTGGTGAGGATGTAAAACCCGTAAAAATAAGGTCATAATTTAATTCTATTTTCAATTATTTTGAAGTATTTTATAACGTTAAATATTATTATGTTTAACGGTTTAAGTTTAAACCGATATTAAATATTATATTTTAATGTTTTGACGAGCAACGAGGACTACTAGTGATCGCGATACCGACGGATGCCAAAATTTTTATATTTTATTATCGATAGTTTCGATATTTAATACTTTCGACGATATCGTTTCAATTACGTATCGAGTCGTTATATTATTATTTTTCGTGTGCGTTTAAACTTTTAAAAAGTACAATCTAACATTTTCAGGTAGTGAAATATTTTCTCGTATAATATTTTGAAACTTATTTTTGTGTTGGTTGACGAACTCACAATTTACGGATTTAAATTTGGGCTTACGTGCATAATTTAGCGTCCCTTACGACTAAACCGGAAACCTTAGGATTACGTATTTACGTTTTTGAACTCCGTTTTTGATGAGACAATTTTTATTGGATTCGTTTTGTGTCGTTGATCCATAATTTATAAAAATGTTTTTCGTGAAACGACCCGAGGGCACGCAAATCGAGAAAACTAGAATCGAGGAATACCCGTAAATTAGTGAGGTGGGACAAAATACATTATCCCACCCCACTAGCTAACATGGGATGGCACATGACACCACATCTAAGGATGTGGCATCATGTTAGCTAAGTACTTACAAGTGTAAGACTAAGCTTACACTTTAAGCCATTCCTAGCTAAAACCATCAAACCATTCCACCACTTCACACATACCATCTTTCCATACATGCAAAACAACCTCAAACTCTCTCAACCATCACCACCTTGCCATCCACTTTGAAGCACAAAACACCCCTTTTGATCTTTTCTAGCCATGAAATACATGTTATCTAGCTCTATCATGGAGTTATATTGAAGCCTTGATCATTTGGTGGCCATATTAACAACATAGGAGGTGATTTTCTTGTGTCCTAGGGCTGATTTCTCAACTATTGTTCTTGGTGTTTGATGATCTTGGAGTTACTTGTGGTGTTCATCAAGTTCTTGTCTTCCAAAAACAAGAAATACACTTGGTTGGTAAAGAAGATCATCCTCTCCATTTTCTCTTGTTATTTTTGTAAAGAACAAATGTATTTTCTTTATTTTGTATATGTATATGATGTATATATGATGATAAAAATGTTGTGTGGGGATCAAGTGTTGATAAATATGCTTAAAAATGTTAATAACCATGAGAAATAAGGCTAAAATCATGATTATTTAGTTGGCTGTATAAAAACAGTATATAACTAAAACTTGAACTGATAAACTTGCATGGTATGATCCATTTACAGTAAGTACAAGATGTTATACACATGTGAGAGTTGGCCATGCAATGGAATCATTATAATGAGTGAGATATGATCAAAACAAGATGAGAGTGCTAATCTGAATAAGCTGTTTTGTAGGGACTGTTAAGGCTAGATAAACTTAAAATGAGCAGTAGCTATAACTGAGTTAAATGTAGCACATAATATGAAGATCATGCCACCCAAAAATGAGCTTCTAATTCATTGTAGAACTCTAGATATGATAAAAATGGTGAACATGAAAATAAAAATCAGATTTTGAGAATTAATATTTATTATTATTATATAAGCACTCAAATTTTATTGTATAAAATGTAAAATAAAAACCCACTAACTTATAAAACTTATTTATATAAATATGTAAAAGGGTAAATAAATGAATAACTTATAAAAATGGTAGTGGAATAATACTTATAAGTAATAAAAACTATAAACTTGATTTTTACGACTTTTTCGGCTATTACCGTAAAATTAACGTTTTTCGCCAAATAAAACTTAGACGATCAAACCCGTCTAATGTAAAGTTTTTAAAAGTCATATACTGATATATAAGTAACTAATACAAGTAAAAACCGATAAAACCCGAACTATAGGACATACGGACATTAACGAGCTAACTAAGCGTATTGGACTAATAATTGGATTAAATAAGATAAATACTTGTAAAAAGGACTTATTGGGCTTAACCCATTTGGGCCCAACATGGAAAGTATAGATACTGATAATATAGGTATAAAATGGATTAAAACAAGTTAAAGAACTTATACTAAGCTTATTGGACTTAAAATAGGTAAGTAGGTAAAACTAGTAAACTAGTAAAAAGTTACCAAAACGTAAACACTAAAATGAGTAAACAAGGATATATAAACCCACTTGATCATCATCATATGTACAAAATCATCATATGTACAAAATCATCATATGTATATTGTTATTTTGATAAAAGTCATTAGACAAGAGTCTAAGACCGATTATTATTTATATAGGTTTCCGTGACCGAAGCACGCCCATAGCCGATAATCCGCCTTTCATTATCAACGTGAGTCTATAGCCTCGCTTTATACTAGTTATTAAATGATTTTAAACCCGCGAGGGGGAATACATGTTTTTATAAACTTAGAACACAAGATTTTTATGGTATGCTTTGTCCCTCTATGAATGGACCCGTGGTTGCCTTTAAATTACATTAAGTGATTGCCTTAGTTAAAGCCTCAATTATGGACCGTTAATTAACCTATGATGGGTTAACCGCTAGTACAATTAATAGATCTATGGGGGAAGCCGCCCCGGTTCAGTTTTTGTGGACTTGTCATAGAAGCTTAGGCCCGACGTCCACACTGTTTGAACATATTGTATTGAGAAGTCAGGTATACGGCAATGTACCAATAATCTGGAGGTAACCGGCAATTAATAAATCTCTCGTCTTATTAGACTGATATGGGAGTGTCTAAGGGCTCGGTTCCATGAGCTTATTGCAATTTATGCTATATACAATTATTATTGTTGATGCGAATTATTATTTGATGCTTATAAGCATGCCACAAACTTATAATCTTTGCTTGTGTTCAAATTGATTTCATAAACCTATAGATTCACTCGGCATTTTTGCTGATTGTTTTACTCACATGTATTTCAGGTAATCAAGAAGTGGAAGCTTGGAGGTCACGGGGAATGAAGTTGTGCTCTGCTTTTGTTGTTCAAACTCTTTGATTTATTTATCGTTCCATTTTCAAAACAAACCAATATGTTGTTTTAACTTATCTTTTGGTAACGATTACTTGGGACTACGCTACTCTGACAAATGTTTTAGGAATGATAAATCTAAAACGTCTCTTTTCGAGTCGTTCTTTATAAATTATGTGTTGTTGTATCATTGTTTAGCACCCAAAGATGTATTCCGCTGCGTGTAAATTTGGGGGTGTTAAATACATATTTCACAAATGGTGCCACTAGGTGTAAATAGAGTTACCACCTTTGAAATATATGGCCTAAGTCTCTCAATAGAGCATTCCGTCACTCTCTTTCGTCTGTACTATAAACTGAGTAGGTAGAGTCATTGGTATACCTTCGAAAAACGCTCCGGAAAGAATGCTCGTAAGCAAATTTTTCACGACGTCCTTACTTGTATGAAGAAATGGAAATGAGAGTTTTTTCTGATGGACAGACGAGCCATCCCGGACTACATGTCATGGAGACATGTAGAATCCGATATACATGATGTATCCCTCAAGATGGGTATAGGGAAGAGGACGCCCTTTCTTTAGAGGAAGGGTCGTGGTTTTAACTAATCTTCGTGTGGGGCTTCTCTTCTTAGCCGGACTTTCTCCTACTTGGGAATGTACGAGATATTTGCCTAGTTTCGAGAATCCAGAAGGGAATGGTATTGGCCTTCCTCATTATTTTTGTTTTGTTAAAGTATGCTTGTACGTATTTCCTTGTCTTCTTTTTGTGATATTATTGTAAAAAAATTTTTGCAGCCATCAGCATGTCTTAATACCTTCGCTTTCCTACTACTACAACCAAAATTATCCAAGGTGAAAAGCTCACTGATGCTAACCGGATTTCTCCTCGGATTACTAATGCATTGAAAGCTGGAGAGCATATAAGTGCCCCCACTCAGGAACAAATAGCGGCAAAAAACTAGAGTGAGGCTGTCAAGATTGCTCGTGAAAAGAAAAAGCAAGCGGCTCTTCGTGCTGCTGAAAATAAGAAGAAGGAATCTGAAAAGGGTCCTGAGAAGCCTCCAGGCAAAAAAAGAGTGAAGGTAAAGGTGGTCCTTCCGTTCAAAACAAAGGGAAACAAAAAAAAGCTGATAAGGCTACTAGTGATCTGCTTCGGAGCATGAAAAGGATGACCATGGATAAACCTGACCTCTCTTCCGAACCTCAGTCGAAGAAAAGTCGCACCAGTGTGACTGATGATGTTGAGGATGGGGACTCCACTTCACATGGTAAGATAATGAGCCCAATACCTCTTAGGTTTGTTGATTCGAAATTGCTTTTTACCAACCTTGTTGATGCTACGTCCATTCCTTTTGATAAAGACGTGTCCCAAGAGAAACCTTCTGTTGATGAGACCGAAAGGTTTGTGCTATTACCCTCCGACTTCAGAAAGACCGATGATGTCTCAACTCAAAATATGGAGGATCCGAAAGACAAGGTGGCTTCGTTTGTCTTTTCCCCACTTAAACATTTTTATCTTGATGGAGGAATTTCTAAAGGCACATTTTCTTCGAATGATGATGATGAGCCTCCCCGGCATAGGGATGGAAAAGGTCAAGCTGATCGGAATCACTTTGCATTTAACCGTAAGTTTCCTGTCTCCTTCGTCTTATGTATTGCTTGGTTGTGTGTTCTTTTTTTATGTATTGCCTTTGTTGACCTCATTATTAGGAGTTTTCCTCGCGGATGAGGGTGGTTTGGGTCCGGGAAGGAGATATGTGTTGAACTGGCTTATCGATGCTAACAGCCGATTGGAAACCCCTGCTGAGTGCAAAGACTTGATGGTAAACATGGTTCCTCCAGCCCTTCAGCGAGAATTGAGCTCTTACCCTCCATCCTTTGCCGTGGATAGGTGTTGGTTTCAACTTGCCTGGAGCACCATGGGGATGGTGGACTCACTTCAACGGTTGGAGCAAGAACATGGTGACCAAGATGATCTATGCGACAAGTTTGAGCAATCTCAAGCCTTGCTGAAAGCTTTAGAGGCCAAGTTGTCCGAACAAGTCAAGATAAAATCCGAACTCTCCTCTTGTCTAAAGACTTCCGAAGGACTACTCAAAGCCAAAGATTCCAAAATTGCTTTAGTCAATCGAGCTAAATGGGACTTATCTAAAGAGCTCAAGGGTCGTGACATTCCGATTGTTGATTTGGAGGCTACCTTGGCTCGCCATGAGGCTGAACTTAAGAGCTATGCTGAGAAAGCTGAGGTGTGGAAAGACGAAAAGGAAGAGTTGAAAAGCAAGCTAAACACTTCCAAGATGGGACGCTATAATGTGCTCCGGACTCTGCTACCTTCCATTGTATCGAAGCTTTTGGATAGTCATGAACGATAACGGACTGTTTTAATATGGCTATTCAAGCGGGGTGGGTCGAAGGTGTGAAAGTGTGGAAGTCCGAGGAGGAGATGATGGTAGTTGTTTTTGGCCACTAAAGACTTCGATCCTTATTGTGATAAGAAGATGAATGCAATGGTTGATCAATTGCCCAAGGTTAAATACCCTTTCATTCAAGAAGTTACTTCTAACTTCTACCTTCCAATCGAGAGGCTCATGGAGATTAAACCGGAACTTGCTCCAGCAAAAGTTGTCGAAGCCTCCTTGGAAGAGGGTGAAGAACCAAAGTCTTCCACCATTGAAGATGCTCCTGCCGCTTAGATTTTCCTTTTCACATTCTATGAATAATTTAAAATTTTGTCTGTAATAACTTTGCATGATGTTACTATTATGATGGTTGTCTATTTGGTGCTTTCGGATATTCGCTCTTGAACCTTATATTTTTGTATTTTGGATAATTTTTAATTCATACCCTTTGTTATTTATTCATTTATCTTGTCTCTTGTGTGTATTTGCTTTCGTTAATTGCTCTTCCGTCTTTTGAAATTAAAATACTTTGACTTGCTCATATGAGTGTCCCTTGTTTCCGACAACCAACCCACCTTAGTCTTCGGCGCAATGCTGGGGTGATTCAAAGTGTGATTTCGTGAGCTTCTATTTTGGATCATGGTATGTTTATATTTTAAACAACGAAACACTCTTTTCTTTGATATAAAAAGAGAATTTTTAAAGCACATATGCAGGTTGTGTTCTGGATAGTGAGCGATATCACATGTAAATTGTATTTTGGATAATAAAACGGTTCTTTCCTTGATGAAAAGGAGAGAGAACTCTTAAAACGTACATATAAATTTCACTTCGACATGTGGTGTAATTCCTCCCTTGATGGGAGGAAAATAACTAAAACATATTCACATGAATTTCATTTCGGCCAATGGCGTGGTTTTTCTCTTGACAAAAGGGATAAAAAAAACCCTTATCATATATTTATATAGATTGCCTTCCGGCTAATGACGTATCCTTCCCTTGATGGAAGGGAGAAAGAATTAAAACATACTTGTTGAAATTTTATTCCGGTTAATAACATAATTCTTCCCTTGACGTTTAGGAGAAAGAATTAAAAGTATATAAACTAAAGTATCATTCCGGCTAATAGCATAATTCTTCCCTTGATGGAAGGGAGAAAGAATTAAAAATATTCATTAAAATTGTATTCCGGATAAGAACATAATTCTTCCTTTGATGGAAGGGAGAAAGAATTAACAATATTCATTAAAATTGTATTCCGTATAATAACATAATTCTTCCCTTGATGGAAGGGAGAAAGATTTAAAAATCTTCATATAAATTGCTTCGTCTATTGTATTTCAGACTAATAGAAACTAGGTTCGTTTTTACGTCTGAATACTAGTATGGGTATTTGTATCACAGATTCCTTAATTTAGTCATATTTGTTATTAAACTGCTTTATCCTCGTGGATGGGGTAAGATTTTCATTAATTCAATAACAAAAGAGTGACCTTTCCCTTCTGGAGGGAGTGAAGATCAATACATTAGGAATGAAAAGAGAAAAACTGGGCTTTTCCCTTGCTAAAGGGAAACAAAGCCGATACATAGCCTATGAAAAGAAAAATTACAAATAACATTTTTGAAGGTTCATTGCATGCCACATTCTTGGAACCTCTTTGTCTTTCATGGTGAGTAACTTGTATGAGCCATTCTGGAATGCTTCCTTGACGCGATAGCGTCCTTCCCATGTGGGTGCGAGCTTTCCTTTCTTTTCCACTATGCTGGCCTCATTTTTCCAGAACACATAATCTCCTGGTCGGAACGTAACAGACCTCACTCTCTTGTTGTAGCATTGTTCCACCTTTGTCTTGTACTTTGCTTCTTGGATAGTTTCCATCTCCCCTTCTCTTGGAGCAGATCTAAGTTTATACGGAGGGCATCATCATTTTCCTTTTCATTCACCATCATGTTCTGGTATGTAGGCATACCTATCTCGGCTGGTATGACTGCTTCCGAACCATAGGTGAGGTTGAATGGTGTTTCCCGATTGCTTTGCTTTAGTGATGTTCGGTGCGCCCATAACACATGTGTTAGCTCCTCTTCCCATCCGGATCTGTCTCTGCCCAGCCTTGTTTTGATTCCTTCCATGAGAGTCTTGTTAGCTCGTTCCACTAGACCATTTGCTTGAGGATGAGCAACAGCCGTGTTGATCTGTTGGACCTCTAGGTCCGAACACCAGCCTTTGAATGGCTCATTGATGAATTGATTGGCATTGTCCGGGACCACAATCTTTGGAACTTCGAAACGGCACACCACATTGTCCCAAAAGAATTTGATGACCTCCTTTCCGGATATCTTGACAAATGGCTTCGCTTCTATCCACTTTGTAAAGAAGTCGATAACTACTATTATAAATTTGACATTTCCAGATGATGCAGGAAACGTACCTAAAATGTCCATCCCCATTGGAAGAATGGCCAGGGTGCCATGATATACTTCATCAACGTCTTTGGGAGTCTTGCGAATGGGGCATGGACTTGGCATGAATCACATTTTCGTAACTCCTCTCTAGCATCCATGTGCATACTCGACCAATAGTATCCGGATCGCAATGCTTGGGCAACTATGGACCTTGGTTTCAAGTGCATGTTACATGAGCCCATGTGTATTTCTCTAAGTACGTAGTTGGCTTGTAATGGTCCAACACATCGGAGCATTGGTTCAAAGTACCCTCTCTTGAACAATATCTCATCTATCAATTCATATTGGTGATTTTTTCAATCTTAAGCATCCGACTTCTTCCTTATCTTCCGGTCATATCCCATCTCTCAGGCATTTAATGATTGGAGTCATCCAATTATCCTCTACTTCTTCTACTATGGTATTTATCTCACCTCGGTCAATTGACCTCTCATTGAGGACTTCTACCAACACTTCTTTTGATTCTGCCTTCTTGGTATGTTTCAGATTGAGAAAGATGAGAATTTCGCAACGATTGTTTTTGCTTCAGCAAGGTACTTCATCATCCAGTCACAACTTGCCACGTATGTTCTGTTAATTTGATTAACAACCAGCTCTCAAATATTTTCTTCGCATCCCCAGAGAGAGACATTGTTTCCATTGTGACTTGGTCGTCAAAGAGTCTACTCGGACCTCTATCCTTGCTACCTTCATTTTATTTGCAATCCTCAAACCTGCTAACAATGCCTCATATTCTGCTTCGTTATTGGTACTTTCAAAATTTAGCCGCAATGCATAGGTAAACTCTGTTCTAGATGGGCTAATGAGTACCAATCTTGCTCCGGAACCTTGTGCACTTGAGGAACCATCAGTGAACAAAATCCAAAATTATGTTTCAGCTTTTTTTGGCTTCTGAATAGGTAGTTTAAAGAACTCTTCGTCTGTTTGGCCTATTGGGGCTTCTGTGAGGAAATCCACCAACACTTGTCCTTTGACTGCGTTCCTAGGCTTGTACTCGATCTTGTATGCTCCCAAATCGATTGTGTATTTAGCCAGCTTTCCGGATGCATCCGCTTTGCTCATTATTTGTTTGATTGGTTGGTCCGTGATCACGTTTATTTCATGACCCTCGAAATATCTTTGGAGTCTCCTTGACGCTTTGAGTAACGCCAATGCTAACTTTTACATAGGAGAATAGTTCTTTTCCGCATCACTTAACGTTTGGCTGATGTAATGGATTGGGCATTGTCTTCCATTCCTTTCCGTCAACAATATCGTGCTGATTGATTCTTGTGAAGCTGCTAAGTACATGTATAATGGTTCTTTCGGCCGAGGAGTAGTAAGAGTTGGTAGATTAATGATCAGCTGCTTCATTTGTTGGAAAGCCTCTTCTGCTTCTTGAGTCTATTTGTACTCATGCTTGCTCTCCTTGGTAATGTTCTTTAATGTGTTAAAGAATGGAAGCACCCTTTCGGCTGAGCGTGCTAGGAATCGATTCAGAGCAGCCAGCTTTCCATTTAACGATTGTATCTCCTTACATGTTTTTGGAGATTGAATGTCCGCAATGGCTCGGGTCTTCTTTGGGTTTGCTCGGATTCCATCCGGAGCAATCATGTAACCAAGAAAGTTTCCTTCCTCTACTGCGAATGAGCATTTGACTAGATTCAACTTCATGTTGATCTGCCGAAGGTTGTCAAATGTTTCCGCAATGTCTGCTAATAAACCCTTCTCGTCATTGCTCTTGATAACCATGTCATCGATGTATCCCTCTAAGTTTCTCCCTATTTGTGATTGGAACGCCGAATCCACCAACCTTTGGTATGTTGCTCCGGCATTTTTCAATCCGAAAGGCATTTTGGTATAGCAGAAAGTTCCTTGTGTTGGGAATAAATTTGACTAAGTCTACTAGCCGCTGACAAAAGAAGATTAGCCGCTGACAAAGTGTAATCAAGCCCCCGACATATTAGGCCCAGATAAGATATATTAAGCCGCTGTCAAGATTTATGAAGTCAACACGTTTTATATGTTAGGAAGATATGCATGTATATCGTATTTTCTATGTTTATCTTAATATATCTTCCTAGAATAGTTGACACGTTTTCTTATCGTACAAGGCTCCTTATGTCTATAAAAAGAGGCCTTTAGATTAGGGTTTGATATATGTTTTTACACTTTCATTGTACGCAAAGTTTAATCAATCAAAGTTAAAGTTTGGTTTATATTGTGTTTAACATTGTTCTTTGTTCTAAGTGTTAATTTTCGCATAGCAGTTAGATTGTTGTTAACACAAATTTTCTCCACGTGTAAATCTTGATTCAATCTCGTTAACACAAAGCTAATCGATCTAAGTTTAGGATCAACAAGTGGTATCAGAGCTTGTTGAGGAACTTTGATCAAAAGAACCCTAAAAACCCTAAATCGCTGAAAACCCTAATTTCATCTAAGCATCATGTCCACCTCAGTCGTATCACAATCTTCAAATCACAATCTCAAAATTCCCATACTTGATCCTGATAACTTTGAACTTTGGAAATTCAACTTTGAGCAATACTTACAAGTTGATAACTATGTTCTTTGGTAAGTTACTGAGTATGGCAATTAATTCAATAAGGAAGCAAAGATTCAAGCTACTATTGAAACACGAAGAACAGCTGGAGAGACTGGTGATGATCTCAAAGCAAAGCCTGAAGATGGAAGAGTTGTTTCTGCTACTGAAGTGGCAGATAGAAGGAATGACATGAAAGCCTTAAGCACACTAAAACTTGCTCTTGGTCCTAAGGAGCAACATAAATTCAGGAAGTATGAGTCTGCTAAGGATCTTTGCGAAGCTCTTGAAATCATCTATGGTGGTAATGAGGAAACCCTTACACAAAGGAAGAAGCAGTTAATGATTGAGTATATTGTTTTCAAAGCTCGTCCTAATGAGAAGCTAAGTGAAGTAAGAAGTCGTCTTCAATACATCACTAGAAAGCTGGCTTCTATAGGAGCAGAACTTGAGGAGCAAGATAGCACAGCTACCTTTCTTGGAGGTCTTGGTGATGCATGGGAGATTCATGCAAAATCTATCATTGCCACCAAGGTTTACAGGAATGTCTCCTTTGATGATATCTATAATCAATTAAGGACCATGGAACCTGAATCCATTCTCAAACAAGGAGGAATTTCAACATCTAGAAGTATGGCATTCATCTCTCACAATGACTCACAAACCGCTGACAATGTTTCACATGTCAGCGGCTTGAATGTTCATCCAGTCATTGGATCAACATATGTTAGTGGCCCAACTTCAGCCGCTGACACTTACAATGTTGGTTCCCCAAGTCTCAAACCAGCTAGTATTGACTTGGATACTTTGTGTGCATACATTGCTGCCTTGCCCAATGGTTCTCTTGTTACTTATGAGGATCTAGAGCAAATCAGTGATGTTGATCTTGAAGAAATGGATATTAAGTGGAGTGATGTAGGTAAATCGTACACGTTTTAGGAAAAACGCGTATGTGGCAAGTATTAAGCGTTACGATTTAATTAAAAACCGTAAAACCGAATAAGTGCGGGTTCGTTCTCGAAGGAGGTGTGTGGATTAAGTGTGCCAATTATATAAAATCAAAGTTTGGATTAGTGACGTTTTTGGTTTAAAAGAGGGAAAATTAAAAACGAGCTACGACTACGATTAAACTACGACGAGTGACGTAAAACGCGAACGTAAATACGTAAAACGTGACAAAATTAAATATTAAACCTAAAAATTAATTAAAAATTAAAACTAAGTCTAAAATAATATAAATAAGAATAAAAAGACAATAAATAAATTTTAAAACCTTTTATTAATTAAATATTCAATTTTAAATGCTAATTAAAGCCCTAAAATCAAATATAATTAAGAAAAATCCCAAAATATTATTTTATTGAACTAATAACAAACTTATATTATTTAAAGACTAAAAACTATTTTTCCTAAATTTTTAAAACTATTTTTCTATTTTTAAATCACTAAATACTATTTTTAAACTAAAATAATCATAAAAAATAATAAAATAATGCTAAAAATAATTTGACAATTTTAAAAATCCTAAATTATGCTATTGAACAGTAGAAAAATGAAAAATTTTGAAAAATGTAAAATTTTTCACTAAAAGACAAAACAGTTATTAATAAAACCTTAATTAAGCTAAATTAATTCTAAAAATTAATTAAAAAGTGAACAGTAAAATGTTTTTAAACTAAAAATCTTAAAATGTTTTTCAAAGTCTAATAAAAATTTTAAAACTAAAAAATATTAATTTTCTACACTAAAAGAAAAAAACAGAATATTTAAAAAGTAATTTAAAATGCTATTTAATCTAAAAAATATTAAATGAACAGTAATAGAAAACTTAATTAAACAGAAAAATCAAAAATTAAATAAGAAAAATAACAAAATTGGTTTCAAAGTCTAAATCCTATTTTGACCCACTAAAGACAAAAAAATGAAAAGCTGAATGTGACACTTGGTCACTTTTTTCCTTTTGCTTAGCAGTGGGAACTGCTAACACTAGCAGGGGTAACTAATTTCCGCTGCTTGTGTTAAAAAATGGGTCTGGTGGTTCTTTGAGCTTAGGAAAGCTCTTGCTTGAGTTTTTCTTGGACAATGAGGCACCCCTACACTCAGTGGAGTGTAGGAAGTCTATAAATGCAATAAAAACAACAACTTCAAGCTAAGATAATCACAATCAAAACAAATCCAGTCACTGTTATAACCTTAGGGGTCTGTGGGACTATTTGCTGGTGCAAATGGCAGTTTGGTGAGTTTTGGCTCACCAAACTTTGCTCAATTCCTGCTCAAATCACACTAGTACTTCACACAACCCTAACTAAGTAGTAAAACTAGCAACAAGCAAAATTTGAAGGAAAATTTTACACTAAAACAAGCTAAAATGCAGTTACTGATTTTCTAGGCAGTTTTGCCAAATATTTATCAAGCAACCTTTTAAAATCCTATTAAACTAAAAATGAACTAACAATTAACCTAATCTTACCATGTGGGAGTGTATTAGGCAGGTTTAAACACTAAACTTGTCACCAATTTAGCAAAGACCCCAGTCCCAAACACCCCTTTACTTACTGAAATTGAAAATTATCAAACCAAGTGCATTTAAATCTTAACTAAACTGACCTAAACCTATCTAAACATACATACCAAGCTGAAATAAGAACAAAACAAGCAAATAATAGCAATGAACAACATTACACACAATATCCACAAAAATCACACTTTTTAAACATGAAAAGAGGGTTCAAGCCTATAGGTTGGAATACCTTGTGGGACCCACAATCCATGCCCCACTATGGTTGCAATGCCATCTCCTTTCAGTTGAAAACTGAGCTTATGGCTTATGTTATATGCTGTTGAATGTAGAGATGATGGTGGTGTTGGACTACAACAGTCCCAACACACCCTATATATCTTGGATTAGTTGTTACCTTTTTTTCTAGCTTGGGTCCTTCACAACACAAACCAACAAGGCAGAAACTCCAAGTAGCAAAGGCTACAAGCTTTTGGCTTGTAGCTTTTGCTACAGTAAAGTATTAATAAAATGAAAATGAGATTTATCTTGAAAAATCTTTGAAAAAACAAAACCTTGAAAACCTTTTTAACAACTGAGATTAACAAATCTTCACTCAACAAACCAAGCCAATAGCTTCCACTTTCACTTCTACCATTAGCTTAGGTTTGGGTTTTTGAAATTCCTAAAAAAAACGTTTTTCTGATAAAAACTTTTGAACAATACACTTTTAAAACTTAAACTACTTTATAAACTAGGAAAACTGATTATACTAAAACAGTAAACAAAAGTTGAGCTCAGAATATCACTGCAATGATTTTTAAAAATTACTCTAAATATTCCATTAAATAAAAGAAAATTACAATGATAAATCTGGAACAAGGAAAATAAAGGGTACATGCACCCTTTATATACTACATTGCTGAATATTCTAGAATGCTAACGCTAGTTACATTAAAATCCGAATTTGCCCTCAAGATTTAAATTTGGAATCTTGGTCAAAAGCATCTTCATGTGATCTCTGAATGCCCATGTGAGTTGCCAGCTGTTATGGGGTGATGAGGAGCGTTGGATGAAAAGTAGAGGACAAGAAATCCATTTTAGCCGTTTGATTTCTACTATGATTCCTTTGTTGCTAAAAATGGAGGTACAGGGGAACAATGGTTGAGGACCAGGGGTGAGTGGGTGGAGGAAAAAGTGAGTGGGATGGGTTTATAGGATGGTTAATTAGTATTCTGGATGATAAGGGTTGTGATCATTGAGTAATTAAGGATTACCCAATTAGGGTTTATATGGGTAATGGGGTGATGAACTGGTTGTTTTAATCTGGATTAAGGTAATACAAGTTGTTTCCCACACTTTTTAGTATTATTTAATTCGGTTTAAAAAAGTGAGTGAGGGTTTGATTAGTTGACCTGGGTTAACTGATTAATAATCAGTTCTGGGTGTGGTGGATGCTGGCCTGGACGATAGGAGGGTAGTGATTGGAGGGTTGACTAGTCCAAGTGACGTGTCAAGGTGTAAGTGGGTGATGGCAGTTATGTTGTCTCCCCAATTTGGCCCCCAACGTTTAATACTTTTGCCACTTCAAGTCTTTAATAGCAAAACATCCAATCCCCTTTATAACAACTTTGAACAGCTTGTCAATTTTGGCCCAATTGGTTTATAAACTTTTATCAAGGACCAAAAATGCAATGTTTGCATTCTTCAAGGGCTCATAATGTAATTTCTTGAAATTTAAGGGACCTCAATGCAATTTATGAGTTTTGCAAGGGTATAAAATGACAAGTCTTCAAAAGATGAGGGACCAATCTTGTCAATCTTCAAAACTTCAAGGACTTTAATGGAAAATCATGATTCGGGTCCGGTTCTTTGTGCGGATTCGTTTCCCGTGTTCGTTTTTGCTTGATTCCTTTGATCTTTTGGTGAATTCACGATATCCGTACCTAAAATACACAATGAACAAACACAAGCACATTTTTGGGTATTTTGACGATATTTTAAGCGTTTTAAGCCCGATTTGGACGATGAGACTATGTATAATTACAGTCTCATCACTCCCCCATACTAAACCATTGCCGTGTCCCCACGGAATGCTAGAATTAAGTATCATAGCACTTCCAAAATTCATTTTATGATGACATTTATTAAAGACATAAACTTAAATAAACTACTACTCGCGTTTTAGACATAATGTAATGTTTTCATCACGATTAAGTGACTTTTGGGATCATAGAACAAGAACACGTGAATGCTTCGTTAGAAATAATTTCGTCGTCCTCGATTTTCACCCAATTCCATGCTAAGCGTGTAACGAGATCATTGTTATTATAAGTTAGCAACACGAACACATCTCATGAGTGTTATTTACGAACCTAAACTCCCTTATTCCTACTTGGTATCTCTTATATTTTATTTTGTCTTAATGATCACGAGGATACATTATTGACTTATGCGTGAATAGAGATTAAGTCTAAAAATAGAGTTTTAACGGTGTAACCAAAATCATTAAATTATTAATTCATCCTAATAGACAACGATGTCAATAAATTAAGTCAACAAGAAGGATCGATAAACACGGTTTTATAACGGTTTTGAACATGAGACTTATTACCATGACTTTTATTATCCGCCATCATCGGTGGTTTTATTATCATGGTTTACCTCCATCTTTTATTCAACTTCGTCATGAAGCTTTTATTATGACTTCGGTCTTGCCTTGCCTTTTATTATCCGCCTCATCGGTGGTTTTATTAGCCAAAGACGTCTATCCTCACGCTAAAGCGAAGTTTGGATCTTTAAAGCTTCAAAGATTAAGGCTTGAGTCACTTTCAATTTGGGCATAGATTTTTCGGCCTTGTGAGCTTCAAATTTTTGCTTAATTTAGGTGAGCACTTGAAATCTTATTATTAGGTGAAGCTTTCGATTATTCGGGTGCCAATACTTCAAAACCGTGACGCTGGCGATACCTTAATGTTTTCCCAATTTAATTACATGGAAGCTACTAAAAAAAATTAGAAACCAACAATAGTGACTAAACCGCTAAATCAATATTTATTAACAATTTATTATGCAAAAGCGTGGGGAGAATAAGCTAATAATTACTACACATGAGATTGTAACGATTACGAGACTTATAAATAACTCTATCATTTCTCGTCCTCATTTAAGAGACTTAGCCTAAAAAGTTAAGGAATCGAAGCTAAGTGCTCAACACGCACGGTCGAGTCAAAAATTACTCTTATTCTCACCATCGGAAAACCTACATTCGTGTCTTAAACACTTATGAAAAACAAGAAAAAATTTAAAATTTGGCCATTTTTAGCCTTATTTTGCAACAAAAAGATAACAAAAAGATGAAAATTGGATTGCGTGTTGACGTAAGCAAGGTGAAGTATCTATTCACCCCCCATACTAAAACTAAACATTGTCCTCAATGTTTCGAGTCTAGGGGTGTAAACACCCCCATACTAGAGACGAAGTCGAATGCTTAATATCGAGCATGGAAAGGGTAAAACGAATAACCTAAAAGCCGTTTATGAATTATGCTAATAAGATAAACGTTAGAACATAGAAGGATATCATCGGATATCGAAATCTCCAAAGGAAACGATCGAAGCTCGAGTGATCCGTAAAACGAACACGAAAGGCTTCAATGATGACGATGAACCTAATGAATCACAATCACAAACAACCACAGAACAAAGGTTGGAAGAGCACAAGTCCCCTCGTTACGTTAACTAAGAAAGCGATAATATTTACAAGGATAAGCATGAGAATCCCCCACGAGGCACCTTGTTTTTGATAACCGAGTCAAAAGCTCGACTCGGATCCCCATAAATGTGATCATTTAGGGATGATCATGGTTTGGTCATTTTTAGTGGGTCTTACATGATAAACAATGCCCAAAAGCAACCGGTACTAAGGACTAAGTCCTTTGATGATGCAAAATACCGGGATCGAAGATGGCGTCCTCGTTCTCATGGGATAAACGAACCAACGCCACTTCAACATGTGCTAGAACCTCAAAGAGGTAGAAGAAAAGAGATGAGAAGTAGAAAGGTGGGACAATGGGTAAGTCAACATAATGAGCTACTCGAGGTAGACTCACACCAAGCAAACGAAAAGATTTTCCATTTATTGCATTGGTGGAAGACCGAGATTTCCCTTTACAAGCAATTCTGGGATCGTAAATCTCGTCCTCTGTGGAGAAATGTGAGGGAACATAAGGGGCTTCCCCACACTAGATCCAAACCAACCATCGTCAAAAGGAGTAGACGAGGTGGTAGCACTCATAACACGCGGTGATGACGGAGTTAAACTTGTAGAAAATTCTTTAAAAACATTTTTAAAATCCTTTCCTTTTTCATCGTTTAAAAACTCTTTATGAAAACCCGATTTGATAATGTCGAAAATATTTGGCGTTTCAAATTCAAAATTAGTCGCGCTAAAAATCCTCACATTTAAGTCATTGGTGGGAGGGGGTGGCGGATTATATAAGTTCTCAAAACGTTTGTCAATAAAGAACACCGCCCCCTCGGGGTCAACATACTCGTCATCCTCATGAACGTCGATCTCATCGATTTCTTCATCAAAGATAGGCTTGTCAAACCAAGGTTCACATTCCCCTCCTTGAGTATTTTAGAAACTCTCTCGAAAAGATCACGATCAAGCACGAAACCATCATTCATTTGTGAGGATTGTTGATAAGTTAAATCCTCACGAATGTGGTAGACGTAATTCTCATTTGAGAAGTGTTGATTAGGTAACTCCTCGAGAATTGGATTTTTGGTCACATGAGTTGGTTCGTCATCGAAAATAAGACGTTCCAACTCATTAAGTTCATCCTCGATTTTGGAAAGATCGACCTCACTCGTAGGTGGAAGTGAAGGCATAAGAGCTAGCTCTCGTTCAATGATTTCCTCAATCTCGGGATCAAACTCGTAATCATCGTACTTCACATGTTTCTTTTTAGGAGAATCAAAAATTGCATGTGGATTTCGAAGTACGTGATCAATCTCGGCAAAATCGCCATCGCCATCATCGAAGAAAGAGTCAATGTGAGCACTCACAACCATGGTCTTACAAGTCGAATGACTATGCTTAGGTGACTTCTCTAAGACGAGAGGATCGATGTCGATAAACCCTTTAGCCTCAACGGGTGTTGGGCTAGGCAAAGGAGGCACTTCTATGGAGTTAGAAGTTGAAGCCTCAAAGACGTGGTCCTTCGAAGGTCGTGAAGACGAGCCCATTTTGGTAATTGCCGTGATGGCACTAACGTCGCCCTTCGGAATTGGTGTTTCACTTGTTTCGCTAAATGCATCCCAAAGTGAGTTTTCATTCATAAATTTACACATACCCTTTTGAATTAGGTACACGTACTCTTTATCATTAACATCATCATCTTTAAAACCGTTTTTCTTAATTCTTTCAAAACATGCATTAAGCCTCATTCTTTCCGCTAAAGTGAACATTTTGAAATCATTAGGATTTGAATCATTAGGTTTTGAAACCTCGGTTTTTTCATGATCATTAAAAACTTGGGATTTTCTAGCGAAAAAGTCCATTTTGTCATCCCCATATCTCATAGTAAGTCTCCCCTCGTGAACGTCGATTACGGTTCGAGCCGTCGATAAGAATGGTCGGGCTAAAATAATGGGACATTTAGGGTCACACTCGTAATCGGATATAACCATATCCGCGGGAAAAAAAACTTTCCAATCCTAACATAGACATCCTCGGCTATTCCAATTGGTATTAAAGGCGTACAATTTGCTAGCTCGATTGTCATGTTCGTGGGGGTAAGTGAAGGCAATCTCATCAATTTCCATAGAGAATGAGGCATGAGATTGATGCTAGCACCTAAATCGGCAAGGGCTAAACATCCCTCAATCTCGGAAAAATCACAAGGTAATAGAAATTGGCTCGGATCCTCTTCCTTTCTCGGCATACGCCTTTTAGGTTTTTTAAGAAGGATCGAAGCACAAGTTTCTTCAAGGGTTACTTTCGTAAGGTCGATAAAACTCTCTTTTTGAACCGTGGATGGAATTTGAGGTACACGAGGGTGTGCACTCTTTTCCTTGGTCGCCACGTTCACCCCATCGACTTTAGAACAATAGGACGTCTTAGAAGTCGAGGGTTGAGAAGAAGGAACAACTCGAAATCCTTCAAGGTTAGGGGTAATCACACGACCTTTCTCACGAGACGAGGCGGCTTTACATTGTTCCTTCGGATTAGCAATGGTGTCACTAGGTAACGAACTCGATGAAGCACCCGAGGACTTGTTCATTATGGCCGAAAACATCTTTTTAATGTCAATTTGCCCTTGCTCAATCTTCGTGTTTTGCAATTTCAATGTATTTGTAAAGTCGTTTTTCAAAGTACCAATTTCTCCCTCTAATCGTCTCATATTAGCCTCATTCGTTTTCATGTAATTTTGAAAATCGTTTGACGAACTATTTTGATTTGAATTAAAGTTCCCTTGGTTTTGATTGTTTCTTTGAAAATTTCCTTGATTACCACTTGAAAAATTGTTGCCTTGATTGTTGTTTGAAAAATTCGAGTTTTGATTATTATCTCGATTTTGCCAATTCAAATTTCGACCTTGATTATAACCTTGATTTTGATTCGAAAAACTTCCTTGTTGATTATTTCCTTGAAAATTGTTTCGGTTTTGAAAATTGTTGTCTTGGTTATAATTGCCTTGTTGTGATGGACCCGCGTTATTTTGATTAGAAAAATTATTGTTTCCATTTAACGCACTCACATTCGACGTTTGGCCATCCGTAGCCACACACTCGTAATATTTATGAGGTCCACCACAAAACGTACACGATGTCTCAACCGCTTTCACCGTAGCGGGAGCGTCTTTCTTTTGCATCTCAACGAGAAAAGACGTAAACACATTCGTCAACTTGTCGACTTTCGCATCAACTCTCTCAGTGTCGCGATTAGAACTACTAACATTGGCGACATTGGCAACACTCGGTGCGTTGCAGAGTTGGTAAACCTTGGATCGGTTTTCGATAATTATCAATGCATCTTTTGGAGTCTTACACAAAAAGTTGCCACCGGCGGTGGAATTCAACGAATCTTGTTCTTGAAAATTAAGACCGTTGTAAAACGTATCGATTTGGTGCAACTCGGAAAAACCATGGTGAGGACATTGCCTAAGCAATTCCTTAAAACGATCCCACGCGTCTCTAAAAGATTCATTCGGTTTTTGCTCAAATTTCGTAATTTCATTCTTGAAAAACGTTGTCATAGACGGTGGGAAAAAATAATTAACGAACTTGGAAACGAGATCCTTACACGTAACTATCGAATTAGGTGGCTCTTTCTCATACCAATCCTTGGCGGCAACATCGAGCGAGTACAGAAAAAGCATAAGCTTGATGACATCGGTGTCGACGTTCTTAAACTTGCTCGTGGCCAAAAGACGATCAAAATTCCGAATATGGTCGTGAGGATTATCGGCTTCACAACCTCGAAACTTCGTAGCTTGGATTAACGAAAGCATTCCGCTCTTAATCTTAAAATTCTCCGCTTCGATAGCGGGAATTACGATCGCGTCTCCATAACCCTCGGTGGGCGCTCGGAGCAATTCCATCATCGAACGATTGTCGGCCATCTCCTCTACGGTTTCTTCAACAACGATATTAGGAACGTCGGTTTCTAAATCTCGTCTACGTCGTCGATTCCTTCGATTACGATTGCGTCGATTCAAAGCGTCGCTAGAATTAGAATAATCATTCGATCGAGTGCGCATGCACTAAGCGTAGAATGGGTGGTAGCAAAGAAGATTCTTTTTGCGGTTTTTCGATTTTTCAATTTTTTTGGTTTTTGATTGGTTTTAATTTTTTTTAGATTTTTTGTGTATTACGTAGACTCAAATCTACAAATCTCTCCTCGAATCAAAATCTCGATTAAAGGAGCCTCAAATAATGAAAACGATCACGTGGAGTGAATGCTCTCGATGACTTTAGAACGTTGGTGGAACACCAAAACGTTCAAGATGGTTTAATCTTGAAAACAAGCAAATATAATATACGTAGATAATACTTGGGCGGCAAACCCTCGATTGGCCCTCTTTCTCAAAACTCGCACAAGCAAGCGGGGGAAACGAGGCGGCGCTAAGCACTTAAGAGCCATTTTCCCTTAGGTCGTGAAATACAACCGCCTTATACCCACCTTATAGTTTGTGTTAATTGAAATTAAGCCTCACGAAAGTATTTATCTATTTTGCTTTTAAACTTTTGCTTTAGATTCGAATACAATGATCGAGTGATGAAATCCCGAATCAAGGTTGCGTTTTCACGCTTTCGGAGTACTTGTATATTTATTGTTCTACGTAAGTACAATATAGTAATATATTCACAAGAAAAACGAAAACGATAATGGATATCTACAATATAGTAAAATGATTGGTTTGTGTTTAGTTTAGGAAAACTAAATACGATTTATTTGGATACTATAATATAATAAGGAAAAATAACAAAAATGAGTATGTACGATATTCACGCTTTCCAAAAATTAAAAAGCAAAAACGCACTACTCACACAAACACGATACTAATAATGGCACACTAAAAACACCTCCCCGGCAGCGGCGCCAAAAATGATGTAGGTAAATCGTACACGTTTTAGGAAAAACGCGTATGTGGCAAGTATTAAGCGTTACGATTTAATTAAAAACCATAAAACCGAATAAGTGCGGGTTCGTTCTCGAAGGAGGTGTGTGGATTAAGTGTGCCAATTATATAAAATCAAAGTTTGGATTAGTGACGTTTTTGGTTTAAAAGAGGGAAAATTAAAAACGAGCTACGACTACGATTAAACTACGACGAGTGACGTAAAACGCGAACGTAAATACGTAAAACGTGACAAAACTAAATATTAAACCTAAAAATTAATTAAAAATTAAAACTAAGTCTAAAATAATACAAATAAGAATAAAAATTCAATAAATAAATTTTAAAACCTTTTATTAATTAAATATTCAATTTTAAATGCTAATTAAAGCCCTAAAATCAAATATAATTAAGAAAAAACCCAAAATATTATTTTATTGAACTAATAACTAACTTATATTATTTAAAGACTAAAAAATATTTTTCCTAAATTTTAAAAACTATTTTTCTATTTTTAAATCACTAAAAACTATTTTTAAACTAAAATAATCATAAAAAATAATAAATAATGCTAAAAATGATTTGACAATTTTAAAAATCCTAAATTATGCTATTGAACAGTAGAAAAATGAAAAAGTTTGAAAAATGTAAAAATTTTCACTAAAAGACAAAACAGTTATTAATAAAACCTTAATTAAGCTAAATTAATTCTAAAAATTAATTAAAAAGTGAACAGTAAAATGTTTTTAAACTAAAAATCTTAAAATGTTTTTCAAAGTCTAATAAAAATTTTAAAACTGAAAAAATATTAAATTTCTACACTAAAAGACAAAAATAGAATATTTAAAAAGTACTTTAAAATGCTATTTAATCTAAAAAATATTAAATGAACCATAACAGAAAACTTAATTAAACAGAAAAATCAAAAATTAAATAAGAAAAATAACAAAATTGGT
Organism: Glebionis coronaria; assembly: GCA_025667525.1. Classification (NCBI taxonomy): domain Eukaryota; kingdom Viridiplantae; phylum Streptophyta; class Magnoliopsida; order Asterales; family Asteraceae; genus Glebionis; species Glebionis coronaria. Next base: position 523,973,211 of record CM046875.1, read on the forward strand.
TTCAAAGTCTAAATCCTATTTTGACCCACTAAAGACAAAAAAATGAAAAGTTGAAAGTGACACTTGGTCACTTTTGTCCTTTTGCTTAGCAGTGGGAACTGCTAACACTAGCAGGGGTAACTAATTCCCACTGCTTGTGTTAAAAAACGGGTCTGGTGGTTCTTTGAGCTTAGGAAAGCTCTTGCTTGAGTTTACAATGAGGCACCCCTACACTCAGTGGAGTGTAGGGAGTCTATAAATGCAATAAAAACAACAACTTCAAGCCAAGATGATCACAATCAAAAGCAAATTCAGTCACCGTTATAACCTTAGGGGTCTGTGGGACTGTTTGCTGGTGCAAATGGCAATTTGGTGAGTTTTGGCTCACCAAACTTTGCTCAATTCCTGCTCAAATCACACTAGTACTTCACACAACCCTAACTAAGCAGTAAAACTAGCAACAAGCAAGATTTGAAGGAAACTTTTACACTAAAACAAGCTAAAATGCAGTTACTGATTTTCTAGGCAGTTTTGCCAAATATTTATCAAGCAACCTTTTAAAATCCTATTAAACTGAAAATGAACTAACAATTAACCTAATCTTACCAAGTGGGAGTGTATTAGGCAGGTTTAAACACTAAACTTGTCACCAATTTAGCAAAGACCCTAGTCCCAAACACCCCTTTAGTTACTGAAATTGAAAATTATCAAACCAAGTGCATTTAAATCTTAACTAAACTGACCTAAACCTATCTAAACATACATACCAAGCTGAAATAAGAACAAAACAAGCAAATAATAGCAATGAACAGCATTACACACAATATCCACAAAAATCACACTTTTTAAACATGAAAAGAGGGTTCAAGCCTATAGGTTGGAATACCTTGTGGGACCCACAATCCATGCCCCACTATGGCTGCAATGCCATCTCCTTTCAGTTGAAAACTGAGCTTATGGCTTATGTTATATGCTGTTAAATGTAGAGATGATGGTGGTGTTGGACTACAACAGTCCCAACACACCCTATATATCTTGGACTGGTTGTTACCTTTGCACAACACAAACCAACAAGGCAGAAACTCCAAGTAGCAAAGACTACAAGCTTTTGGCTTGTAGATTTTGCTACAGTAAAGTGTTAATAAAATGAAAATGAGATTTATCTTGAAAAATCTTTGAAAAAACAAAACCTTGAAAACCTTTTTTAACAACTGAGATTAACAAATCTTCACTCAACAAACCAAGCCAATAGCTTCCACTTTCACTTCCACCATTAGCTTAGGTTTGGGTTTTTGAAATTCCTAAAAAAAACGTTTTTCTGATAAAAACTTTTGAACAATACACTTTTAAAACTTAAACTACTTTGTAAACTAGGAAAACTGATTATACTAAAAAAGTAAACAAAAGTGGAACTCAGAATATCACTGCAATGATTTTTAAAAATTACTCTAAATATTCCATTAAATAAAAGAAAATTACAATGATAAATCTGGAACAAGGAAAATAAAGGGTACATGCACCCTTTATATACTACATTGCTGAATATTCTAGAATGCTAACCGTAGTTACATTAAAATCCGAATTTGCCCTCAAGATTTAAATTTGGAATCTTGATCAAAAGCATCTTCATGTGATCTCTGAATTCCCATGTGAGTTGCCAGCTGTTATGGGGTGATGAGGAGCGTTGGATGAAAAGTAGAGGACAAGAAATCCATTTTAGCCGTTTGATTTCTGCTATGATTCCTTTGTTGCTAAAATGAAGGTACAGGGGAACAATGGTTGGGGACCAGGGGTGAGTGGGTGGAGGAAAAAGTGAGTGGGATGGGTTTATAGGATGGTTAATTAGTATTCTGGATGATAAGGGTTGTGATCATTGAGTAATTAGGATTACCCAATTAGGGTTTATATGGGTAATGGGGTGATGAACTGGTTGTTTTAATCTGGATTAGGGTAATACAAGTTGTTTCCCCCACTTTTTAGTATTATTTAATTCGGTTTAAATAAGTGAGTGGGGGTTTGACTTAGTTGACATAGGTTAACTGATTAATAATCAGTTATGGGTGTGGTGGATGCTGACCTGGACGATAGGAGGGTAGTGATTGGAGGGTTGACTAGTCCAAGTGACGTGTCAAGGTGTAAGTGGGTGATGGCAGTTATGTTGTCTCCCTAATTTGGCCCCCAACGTTTAATACTTTTTCCACTTCAAGTCTTTAATAGCAAAACATCCAATCCCCTTTATAACAACTTTGAACAGCTTGTCAATTTTGGCCCAATTGGTTTATAAACTTTTATCAAGGACCCAAAATGCAATGTTTGCATTCTTCAAGGGCTCATAATGTAATTTCTTGACATTTAATGGACCTCAATGCAATTTATGAGTTTTGCAAGGGTATAAAATGCCAAGTCTTCAGAAGATGAGGGACCAATCTTGTCAATCTTCAAAACTTCAAGGACTTTAATTGGAAAATCATGATTCGGGTCCGGTTCTTTGTGCGGCTTCGTTTCTCGTGTTCGTTTTTGCTTGATTCCTTTGATCTTTTGGTGAATTCACGATATCCGTACCTAAAATACACAATGAACAAACACAAGCACATTTTTGGGTATTTTGACGATATTTTAAGCGTTTTAAGCCCGATTTGGACGATGAGACTATGTATAATTACAATCTCATCATGGAGTTAGGCACTTGTTAGCATAAGGGCCAATAGATGGAATAAAAGGTTTGGAAGGAAAATGACTTTCAATGGCAAGGAGACTGCTGGATTTGATAAATCCAAGGTTGAATGCTATAACTTCCATAGGATGGGAACACTTCCTGAGGGAATGCAAATCTTCAAGTAGAACTGATGCTGGAAAGAACTCAAGTCTAATCATCAAGGTTGAAGATGATGGATCAAAGGCTATGGTAGTCATGCATGGGATTGATGGACTTGGATGGGACTGGAGTTTCATGGTTGATGAAGTGGAACAGAATCAAGCTTTGATAGCTAACAAGGAGGAAGAGCATGTGCAATATGCTCTCATGGCTAATTCTCCCTCTTCATCAGATAATGAGGTATATGATGATGCCTTTTGTAGTAAGGGTTGTAGGTTAAACACTGAAAATCTTAACAAAGAAGTTTTAAAATATAAATCAGATGTGTTTGATGTAGAAATCAGACTAGCCAATTATAAAAGGGGACTTGCTCAATCTGATGGGATGGTCGAGGAGTATAAGAAAATGGAATTTGACCTAAAAGATCAAATTAATGTTTTAACCAGAGATCTGAAAGTTAGTAATGAATCTTGGGATTCTTTAATGAAATCTAGAGCAGACTTACAACTTAAGTTAGATGAAGCCATCAAGTCTAAAGAAAATGTAGGGTTAAAAATTGAAAAGTTTGAAAAAGCTAGCCAAGCCCTAGAAAAATGTGTAAGTGAGCAAAGACAACATGGGGACATGTCTGGGATTGGGATGAAAGAGTGTGCTGCTATCCCACCACCTGTTGGAAACTTTTATGGTGTCCTTAAAAAGGATCTCTCTTGGACTGGCATACCTGAACTTCAAAAGGAGGAATTCATTCCTCCACCACGTGTGCTTAGTCTAGTTGAGTAATATAGGAAAAAAGTGACTGACCTAAAACAATGGAAAGCAGCTAACCCTTTTCTATTTGTTAATGGTGGACTGCTTAATGATGAACCAGTTGAAATTAAATCCATTGTCGTGACCAACCCCACCACCGGTAAAACTATTGACCTTGGATCAACACCAAAAAGTAAACCTAGTGTCAAGTATGCTGAAATGTATAAAAAACCTAGGTCACCTCAAAGCCAAGTGAGTGTTAATAGGACAGGGTTTTATCAGTCCAAGCCTAAGTTTGTGTCTAAAAAGGCTTGTTACACATGTGGGAGCTTCTCACATTTGGCCTATAACCGTGTCAGGGGATACAATTCACCCGTTGACAATAGGTCTTTTGTCCAAACAAGTCCTCAGGCCACTAAACCAGCTCCTTTCTTTTCTAGAGGGATTAATACCCATGGACAAAGACCCTTTCAAAAGACAAATACTTGGTCTAACAGACAATGGGTTCATGTAGCAAACCCTAATTTAGCCACTGATAGGAACAATTTAGCCACTGACAAGACCAAATCAGCCGCTAACAAATCTAGGTTTGGTATGAAAATGCCACAACTGGCTTCTGTCAGACCTTATGTTAGACCAAGCAAAAGGTATTTAAAACCTAAGGGACAAGGGTCTAAAGCTTCATCCAGTTTAACATGAAGACCTAAACAAGACCTTCAAATGGAATTTCTATGACTCGCAACATATTTAAATTTCTTGAAAACTAAACCCATTGGGGTAAATTGGGTGTTTTGGGCACAAAGGGATGAACATGGGTTGTTACAAGGAATAAATCAATTCTTGTTGAACAACCAGATGAATCCAAGTCTGTAAAGGCTTGGGTTCCTAAAGAAAACTAATTTGTTTTCTTCATGTGCAGGGTATTCACAAGCACGTCAATGATTTTGGATATTGGGACAGTAGATGATCAAGGCACATGACAGGAAATGAAGATTACCTTACTGATTTCACACCTATTAAAAATAGTGATAAGGTGTATTTTGGTGGCAGTTATGGCAACATTTCTGGCAAAGGCACACTCGTCACCAATAACTTGAGGTTTGAGGAAGTCTTCTTGGTAAAAGAACTTGATTATAATCTGTTTAGTTTGTCACAAGTATGTGACAACAAGAATAAGGTTCTTTTTACTAATACTGAGTGCTTAGTGTTAAGTAAAGACATTGAGATTCCATCTGACAAGTTCATAGAGTTTAGAACACCTAGACATAAGGATGTTTATAATGTGAATCTAAATGGCATTAAAATGAATAATAACTTGTCATGTCTTTATGCTAAGGCGTCAGTGAATGAAAGTAAGTTATGGCACAGAAGGTTAGGTCACATTAACTTCAAAAACATGAATAGACTTGTGAGACATGATCTTGTAAGAGGATTGCCCATAAAATCATTCCACAATGATCATAATTGTGTTGCATGCCTTAAAGGCAAGCAGCATAAGGCTTCATTTAAGTCTAAGCTTGTTCATACTAGTTCTAAGTCACTTCTCTTATTACACACGAATTTATTTGGCCCAACCAATATAGAAAGTCTTAATGGTAAATCCTATTGTTTTATTGTCACTGATGATTATTCTAAGTTTACTTGGACCTTCTTTTTGGCATTAAAAAGTGATACAACTAAGACTTTAATCAATTTCATTACACAAATTGAAAAGAAAACAGGTAATGAGGTTAAAATTCTTAGAATTGATAATGGTGGTAAATTTAGGAACAGCCTTCTAGATACCTTTTGTGTCAATAATGGAATCTCTAGGGAGTTTAGCATAGCTAGAACCCCACAGCAGAATGGTGTAGCTGAAAGAAAGAATAGAACTCTTATTGAAGCAGCTAGAACCATGTTAGCAGATGCATATCTACCCATTGCTTTTTGGGCTGAGGCTGTGAACACTACTTGCTATGTTCAGAATAGGGTCTTGGTTAATAAGTTTCATAATAAGACTCCTTATGAATTACTTTGGAATAGGAAGCCTAATATAGACTTTTTAGGCCTTTTGGGTGTCATGTAGTGATTCTGAATACTAGTGATAACCCATGCAAATTTCACTCCAAAGGAGATGAGGGACTTTTTATGGGATGTTGCACAAATAGCAAGGGATATAGGGTTTACAATAAAAAATCTAAGATCCTAACTAAAAACATTCATGTTGACTTCTTGGAAAGTAAACCAAGTGATCATGAGTCTGGACCTAATTGGCTATTTGATTTAGAGCCATTATCAAGGTCCATGAATTATATGCCTGTGACTAATCTAGTTGTTTTGGAGGCACCCACTGTTGACAATGCAGGTATACAGGTTGATAAAGAAGAAGGATCACAAGCAGTTGAACCCACTCCTATGTTTGATTATGTCACCATACATATATGGACTGATGAGTTTATGCAAGCATCTGCTGCTGCTGGAAAGGAGGAAGAAAAGCAACACGAGAAACTAGTTGATGAATCAATGCATGCATCTTCATCCGCTGACAAAGCCAAATCAGCCGCTAACACATGGGATTCAGCCGCTAACAATCTGTTTGGAAATTTATTCTCTTCCTCCAACAGAAATATTTTTGAACATATTGAAGATCCCCTACCCAATGAAGATGACAGTGGCCCAGTTCTAGTCGGTGACAACATATCTCCAAGTTCAAGTGGGCATGGGAGTAGCAATGAAGATGATATTGGCAATATGGAGTCCACTGTACATGACAACTCACTATTTGGGGGAGGAATACTTACAAAGGTGTCCAAAGATCATCCTCCCACCCAAATAATTGGTGATATTCAAACTCATGTTCAAACAAGGAGAACTAAGAAGACTCAAGGTGGATTCATTGCCAATATACACAAGAAGGAACATACTCCTTTTGTTCATGAATGTATGTTTGCTTGTTTCCTCTCTCGGTTAGAAACAAAGAAGATTTTTGATGCTCTTAAAGAACAAAGCTGGGTTGAAGCAATGCAGGATGAGCTTTATCAGTTTGCTATTCAAGATGTTTGGGAGCTAGTAGATTGTCCAAGGTATGTCAGTCCTATTGGGACAAGATGGGTTCTAAGAAACAAGAAGGATGAGAGAGGCATTGTTATTAGAAACAAGGAAATATTGGTTGCTCAGGGATATACACAGGAAGAAGGCATTGATTATGAAGAGGTTTTTGCACCTGTTGCTAGAATTGGGGCAATAAGGATTTTCCTAGCCTATGCTTCATGCATGGGTTTCAAAGTCTACCAAATGGACGTGAAGAGTGCATTTTTGTATGGCACAAAAGAAGAAGTCTATGTCATGCAGCCTCCTGGTTTTGAAGATTCTAAGCATCCAGATAAAGTTTATAGAGTAAAGAAGGCAATGTATGGGCTTCATCAGGCCCCTAGAGCTTGGTATGGAACACTTTCCACCTACCTGGTGGATAATGGCTTCAAGAGGGGTACCATAGACCAGACTTCGTTTACAAAGAAGGAAGAGAAGGACTTTCTTCTTGTTCAGGTTTATGTAGATGACATCATCTTTGGTTCGTCTAACCAAAGAATGAGTGATGAATTCTCCAAACTTATGATAGATAAGTTTAAGATGAGTGCTATGGGAGAGATGACCTTCTTTCTTGGTCTACAAGTTCAGCAGAAAGAGGATGGTATCCTCATCTCTCAAGATAAGTATGTGGTAGAAATTTTGAAGAAATTTGGTTTTTCACCACATGAGAAACGGGATAGCACTCCCATGGACAGGGAACACCCATGGGGAAAGATTGGAGAAGGTAAAGTGGTTGATGTCAGGCACTATAGATCAATGATTGGATCATTGATGTATCTTACCGCTTCAAGACCTGACATTATGTTTGCAGTATGTGCGTGTGCATGTCATCAAGTCACACCCAAGGAGTGTCACCTTCATGTAGTTAAAAGGATCTTTAGATACCTTACATGCTTTCCCACATTGGGATTGTGGTATCCTAGAGAGTCTCCTTTGGAACTTATTGGCTATTCAGATAGTGATTGTGGAGGTGATAATAATGATAGAAAGTCCACAACTGGTGGATGCCAATTTCTTAAGAGCAGGCTTATATCTTGGCAATGCAAGAAGCAAACGGTGGTAGCCAATTCAACAACTGAGGCTGAGTATGTAGCAGCTAGGGGTGTAAACGAGCCGAGTCGAGCCAAGTCTTGCCAAGCTCGAGCTCGACTCGATTACTAAAACTCGAGCTCGAAACTCGGCTTGAGCTCGGTCGAGCTTCATATTTCGAGCTCGAGCTCGAGCTCGACTCGATTACTAAAATTCGAACTCGAAACTCGAGCTCGAGCTCGATTTTTTCAAATTATGCTCGAACTCGATAAATATTCGCCATATCAAGCTCGGCTCGGCTCGATTTATGACTATAAATAGGGTAAAAATGTAATTTAATTGAAGCTCGATAAAGCTCGCGAGCTTCACGAGCCGAGTATCATGAAGCTCGAACTCGACTCGAGAGTATACTCGAGTAGCTCGAACTCGAGCTCAACTCATTTAGATCGAGTCGATTTTGAGTACTTTACGAGTCGATCTCGAGTAACTCACGAGCTGTCTCATCTCGTTTACACCCCTAGTAGCAGGTATTGCATGTTGTAGGCAAGTGCTTTGGATTCAAAATCACCTTTTGGATTATGGGTACAATTTTATGCATACTAAGATTTTTGTAGATAATAGTAGTACATTGTGCATAATTAAGAATCCTATACATCATTTTAAAACCAAACATATAGAAATCATGCATAATTTTATAAGGGATTGTTTTGAAAAGGGTTTGAAACATCCAGATAGAGTAGACACATAGGATAGTGTGGCTGATCTTTTAACTAGACCTTTTGATGTTGGGAGGTTCCAGTACTTGGTAACAAGTATTGGAATGATCAATCCATAAAATATGTGGGTTTTGAAATAAATGTAAAGTATGTACATGACGTGTGCTATTATTTGTCTTTGTACAAGTTGGATTTTCCACATTATCTTTCTATCCGCTGACACAGTGTGGTTCATCCATTGACATAGTGGAAAGAAGCTGCTGACAGCTTTTATGGTAGTTTTTGTGGTTTTTCATCTAACATTGTAGGTATCTAGGAAATTTTATATTGGATACAGAGTTGCTTATGGACTCAAGGATTGTGGCAACATGTTTATTTATGATGTTTGAGATTTTTATATCTCTATCTTGAAATAAATATTTTTGTCACATTTAATTTTATAAAGTATACTCTTAGTAGGTTAAGGGGAGGTTTAGGATAACCTTTAGGATCTTGGGTATTATTAGAATGCTCTTATCACAATTCTAGATTGTGTCCACAGGTGAGTAGGGGTTTAAAGTTATGATGTCATCTTTTTATAAAGGTGGTGGAATTTCTGATCCTTGAGGTACTTTATCATGCACGTAGTTTATTTTGTATGCATGCTGCCAAGACATTTTGACCTAGAATTGGGATGGTTGGTTTGGGAGTCCTTAGTTACATTTCAATGGGATTACTTGGGAGTTACAAAGATATTATATGAGTTATCTTAATTTCTAAGGATGATGTGTTGATCAACGGACACTTGAGGACACTCATATCTATCTTGTGTAAGCAAGTATGTGTGATTGGACAGTGCTTGCAAAAACTCTGTTTCTTTGGGGATAAGTTACCTCTCTTAGGATTAATAATCTTTGTTAGGTCTTTTATTTTTACTTTTCTTTTTTCTAACCTTTTTGACTAATAATATTTATCCGCTGATAAATAATATTTCACCCCTAGACAAAGCCTATTTCACCCGCTGACAAATATAGCCGTTGCTGCTGACAAATTTTTGACCGTTGAAATACACTGGGTCCTACCTAGTTGTAACTTTTGTGAGATTTTTGAGCCTTAATTCTTTGAGAGTGGTTATTTTCTTTAATTGCTATGAGATAAGTTGTAAAATTTCAAAGATTTCCATCGTTACTTTTGACAAAATTTCTCACTTACCTCATTTTTTAACCAATCACATCTCTTCTATTTTCACTATCTTGTGTAACAAGACAACTTGCTTATTTGTTTGATCTTTTCACTATTAACCTTTACCTTCACTTCAAAGTTTTTATCTTTTCATTAATGACGCCAAAGTTTAACTCCAAGAATGCTGTGTTGGAATTCAAAGACCAACATAACATGATTGCTTATTTGAAGGCATACAATGCTAATCCTCAGTATACACATATGATAGAGTATTTGTTAGCTTCTCCACTCAGGTATGTTTTAACTCATGCTCCTATCATCCATGTCACACACATCAAACAGTTTTGGAACACTGCAAGTTCCACAACAGTTGATGGAGTGACTAGATTAGAAGGTATCATCCATAGGAAACAATGGGTGGCCACTGAGGACTTGGTTCGCCAAGCTCTACATCTTAATGATGCTGATGGTGTGACCCTCCTTCCCAAGGAAGAATTACATGAGGGACTTAGAGGCTTGGGATATAGACTACCCCCAGAGGGAAAACATAATAAATATGCTAAAGGTCAATTTCCCCCAGCCTGGAAGTTCTTGATTCATGTCCATTTACAATGTCTTAGTCCCAAATGTTCCTCATTCAATGAAATCAACCAATCTATTGGGAGTGCTCTTGTATGTTTGCCAACTGGGCAACTTTTTAGTTTTTCTAAAATGATTTTCAAGGGCATGTTACAAAACAAGGGTAGCAAGATGACTCTTGCTTACCCTAGATTTTTGCAAATGATTTTTGGTCTCCAAGGTGACTGTGGTAGGGATCATGAAAACTATTATGAGATACCTACCCAAAAGAAAAATCTTTTCCTTACCCTCAACACTAAACCATATGCTCCCATTCCTTTGACCCCACCTATGCTGGTTGTTATTCAAGCAGCCTTGCAACCACCTGCACCAGAACCTCAACCAGATCCCCTACCAGAACCCACCCATGAAGAACAACCACCCTCACCTCATTCCCAACCCACACATGAACCAGACCTTGTAGCCGTTGACATTTCTTTATCAGCCGCATACACCTCAGTCATTGCTCTCGACACCACTCAAGCAGACCCAAACACATCACCAGACTCACTAGCACCTCAATTTCACATAGCCAAAAGACAAAGGACCATTGGTGCGTTCTCCTTTGGTGGTCCTAGCCATGAAGCGGAGAGAACCACCACCACAAGTGTGGTTGGTGATATGGAGATAGTTGGACCTATTGACCCTATTATAGGTTAAGTCAGGTCCATTGTAGCTAAGTCCATCCCCATGCCCCATGATTCTCCTATTGGGATTCAGTTCCCACATGTAGATGAGGGCAATATGCAACCACTCACTAACATGGGATTGACGCTACTTTGCACGAGCTTATAAAAGCAAAATGCAGAGTTTGTATAGAAATTGACAGATCAAGACCTTTAACTTAATGCTTTGAGGGAGAGGATTGTTGTATTGGAAGCAAGAAAAGAGGATTCTTTCAAAGGGGAGGAAGGACCACCAACTGGACCTTTATTGCCAGTGATAAAAGTTCAAAAGAAGGGTCATTTGGTGAAACAAAGATAGCTGCTACTCTAACATGTATGAAGAATCAAGAAGGAGGATTTGATTCGTCTAAGGTGTCTCTAGTAACACCCACACAGCTGTCTTTCATGGAATTGATGAAGCAACAAGAATCTGGCTCAGCCGCTGACAAAACAAAATTAGCCCCATACACTTCAATTGTAGCCGCTGACACATTAAAAGGTGTATCCCAACTACCTTTGCTGATTAAGGATGTTGCATCACAGGTATCCCATCTACTCTACCTGTTATAGATCCAACGGATAAAGGGAAAGGTAAAATGGTAGAGGTAGAAGTTCCCAAGAATGCTGCACATGTTGAATTTGATGTTATGATAGCCCAATAGTTGGGTGAGCAAGAAAGACGAAGAACATTGGGAAAAGGAGAGATTGAAGCTCAGATTGGATCAGAATATGAGAGTTTAAGAATGGGAGGTGAAGATGGTAGTGATGAAGAAGAGAGTAGTACTATGGTTCAAATGCAAGTTTTGAAAAAGAACCAGAAAGATTGGAGTATGGAAAGGGTGAAGCAGCTTTAGAGAGGTTAAAGCATCTTAAAATGGAGGTTGATTTTGAGATACCTACCATTTGTGATATTTATTTCAGGTATGAGAGAGAGGTTTTGGAGAATGAGGAGATCTCTTTGACAGAAAAGATCTAGGGGGTGGAGTTTAAAATAAGAGTCCAAAGGGATTGCCAGACTGTTTTGAAAAACAGAGCAAACAGGGTATTGGGTGAGAACAAGACTGCTAGAAGGGAGTTATATAATATGCTTCTAAGATGTCACCAGACTGGGTGGACATACACCAAGCTTAAAAAGGTATCTTTTGAACAGTTGGATTGTTTGGCTTATCCTATTTAGGAGTATGTGTGTGAAGCAAATACATAGAGGTTGCTTTCTGTTGAAAGACAGGAAGAAATTAAAGAGGAGTTGAAGAAAAAGAAGGCATCTATTGCTCCTAGGTATGTGAAGAAGGGAGTAAAGTTTCAGTTCCCTGATTTTAGCTCTTTTGAACCTAGATTTAATGAGGGTCTGTTGAAGAAGAAAATGGAGCTTTCAATATTGGAAGCTATAGATCTTGCTGCAGTGATTCCACTTGATTTCAAGAATACTATTGATAAGTATGAGGAAGATCTTACAACAGGTTTCTGGGTGATCACAAGGTATGGGGACAAGACTCATATGTTTAAATCTTTTGTGTCTCTGAGTGGTAGTATTGATAGAGAGGACTTAAAGGCTCTTTGGAGTCTATTGAGGGAGAAGTATGAGGTTGAAGCACCTACTTCTCAGAATGGAATAAAGATATGGACAACATTCAAAAGAATGTTTGACCATGATGAAGCAGATCCAGTATGGCTGGATTTGGATGATCTTAGCACTTTGGAGTGGCGTTTGTTTTCAGTTGTTGGTATTTTTCATCTCTGCACAACAAAGTTTTCAGAATTCTTGCTTGTTGATAAGAAGTATCCATGGTCTTAAGAAGTTTTGAAGAAGATGATGAGTATCAAGCTTAAAGTAGACTACACAAGTGATGTAGCAATTGATTTAAGGAGATTTCTCATTTCTCAATTGACAGATTAGATTTTATTTGTAAGAATCCTCTTCGTGTTTTGTTTTATTTAGAAACTTGATGCTTATGGGTAATGTCAAGTTTAGGGGAGGATTGCTGGGAATAAAATTGACTAAGTCTACTAGCCACTGACAAAAGAAGATTATCCGCTGAGAAAGTGTAATCAAGCCCCCGACAGATTAGGTCCAGACAAGAGATATTAAGCCGCTGTCAAGATTTATGAAGTCAACTCATTTTATATGTTAGAAAGATATGCATGTATATTGTATTTTCTATGTTTATCTCAATATATCTTCCTAGAATAGTTGACACATTTTCTTATTGTACAAGGCTCCTTATGTCTATAAAAGGAGGCATTTAGATTAGGGTTTGATATACGTTTTTACACTTTCATTGTACGCAAAATTTAATCAATCGAAGTGAAAGTTTGGTTTATATTGTGTTTAACATTGTTCTTTGTTCTAAGTGTTAATTCCGCATAGCACTTAGATTGTTGTTAACACAAAGTTTTTCCACGTGTTAATCTTGATTCAATCTCGTTAACACAAAGATAATCGATCTAAGTTTGGGATCAACACCTTGATCCGTATAGAAGGCTGTCTTTTCCTTATTCTTATCTGCCATTTGAATTTGATGGTATCATTTGTATGCATCCAAACAATTCTTGAAGCGAGATTCTACGACGGATTCGATCTTTTCATCAATATCCGTAGGTGAATAATAATCTTTCGGAAACGCTGAGTTCATATTTTTAAAATCGACACACATCCTCCATGATCCGTCACTCTTCTTAACCATGACCGGATTGGATATGTATGTAGGGTACTTAACTGGTCTCATGATTCCTGCTTTTACCAAGTCGTCAAATTCCTTTGTCACAACTTAACTCTTTTCGGCTCCTAACATCATTCTCTTTTGACATACCGGTTCTAAACTTTCATTGACATTCAAACTGTGATGCATTATCCTTCTCGGCACTCCGGTCATGTCTGACAGTTCCCAAGCAAAAACGTCCAAGTTGTCTTTTAATAAATTCTTCAAATCTTCCTGGCATGTTCTTGTTAATCCTCCTCCAATGATGGTCAATTGATCCGGATATGCAAGATTAAGCATCAATTTCCGTCGTGCTTGAGGTCTGAGTGCTTGAGGTCTGAATCACTTGTTTCTTGGCTAGGGGAACAAGGGTTCGCTTCTTTGCCAGCTGTCTGCATTCCGAAACAATGACTGACTGAGATGCAAGGGTGGCTAATGCTCTTGGTGTGGGGAATTTCATCATGGCATGAATAGTTGAGGGTACTGCTATTAGAATCCGAATAGCCGGCCTTCCTATTATGATATTATATGGCGACGAAGCCTTTATCACTAGAACTTCATATGTGTTCGGCGAATCAACCCGTTCGATCCAAAATTTACTTTTAGCTCGAGCTTTCCAACTGGCTTAACCCCCCCCCCTGGCAAAACCAACTAACTCCGTATGCGTTTACCTCATTCTTGACTTGATGTTTGCGGGTAGTTTCTCGAAACAATGCTCAAACACGATTTCGACCGAAGCCCCTTCATCGACATAAATTCTTCTTACCAAGTATCCTCCTAGCTCTGCTTCTATTATTATCGGATCTTCGGACATCTCTTCTTCTTCCAAGAAAGGAAAAGTGATGGGAACTTTCATCCATTCTTCAGCTTCTCCTGTGAGTTTTCATTTTTCTCTGTCCGGAATGGTTCGGATCATATTGATTACCTTATCCTGCTTTGGAGGCTCGTCTCTTCGGTTGTCCCGACCTCTTTGTCTTACATCCCTTACTAGGTGATTTAGCTTTCCTGATTCCAATGCCAACTCGATTTGCTTCCTTAGCTGGATGCAGTAGTTGGTGTGGTGACCCTTATCTTGATGGTAATCACAATATCTATCCATGTTTCCACCTTTTGTTGGGTTGTTAATCGGCCGAGGAGGGGGCAAACGTAGTTGTGTTTCAGTCATCAAGATTCATTCAAGTTCTTTGTTAGAGAATTTATGCTCAAAACAGGTGTTGCTCGATGATAGTTGTCGTTTCGGTTAAAGTTATTTTGGTTGTAGTTTTCATTCCGGGATGGTGGGTATGGTGCCCGATAGTCTTTGTCCCGGTTCCTGTTGGTGTTTTGAAAATCTCTTCCTCTATATGCCTCTCGTCCGTCGTTCCTTCGATTGTTGTTCCAGCCATTATACCTTTGATTGCGGTCATCCCTTCTTTAGGTGGGAGGGTTGGGCTTTCTAAATTGCTCGGATCCTTCCCCCTTCGACAGTTCAGTGCTAGCAAATGCCTCTTCTGCTCGGACGAAATCATATAACCTTTCCATCATATCATCTATCGATTCAAGATCCTTGTCCGAATACCTTTTTGCTAATTCAAGACTCTTGATCGAATCCATGAACGCTAAAATTTTCATGACTTTTGAAACTCGATGAATGAGACCTACTTCTACTATCCGTCTCTCTCTAAATTCTATGAGTGATTCATTTGCTTTCCTTACGATCTTGGTTATCTCATGAGGGCCCTTGTGACATAGCTTCCTGACCGAGTATCTTTTGGTAAATGCTTTTCTTAGGTCAGCCCATTCATCAATGTTGTTTGGCTCCAAGCTTTCAAACCAACCTCTTGCTCCTCCATCCAATGTCTGTTGGAACATTCTGCACCATACCGGCATCAGCCATTCTCCAAAGTTAGCTGCTCCGGCGAAGCGATTTAAATGATCTTCCGGATCTCCCAAGTCGTCGTATGCTTTGACGTTAGCCGGAAGCTTGTATTCCGGACCTGCGAAATCAATAATTCTTTGAGTGAGAGGTGTTTTGACCGTCTCCTTGAAAGGCTTCCTTAAGTTTGCGTCGGACACCACATTTCCTCAGACCATCTTGGTACTACTGCTTCCTTTGTCTTCTTCATTGAGATTCAACCAAACTGGTACCATAGTGTTCCGGTTATACTCCTTGACTAATGATCGTAGAGCCGAGATGTGTTGTTCAAGTTGTTCCCTTCTAAGGTTTTGTTTTTCTAGAGTGATAAAATTGATGGGAAGGATCGGACCTGTCGGAGTGACAGGGGGAGTAGGACATGCCAGTCTAAGCAATTGGTAGATAGAATGTCACGTCCCACGGATGGCGCCAAATGTTCGTTCAATTTCTTGCAGGGGTTCGAAATGGGTGATCCTCCGGACTAGGCGAGGCTTGTCCTTCGGATATCCTGAAATCAAAGTAAACGTGTTTGCCTCGTCCGGGTATGAGAACCCAGACCAAGCTCCGACGTGAGAGTAAGTAAAGTGAACTAGTCCGAAATGGATAAGTAATGTATATAGTAAAACATTAATATTCTAAGGTAAAAACAGTCACCTCAAACTTGAATCCAAGGGGGTATTTATACTGCCCAAATCTCCTAAAAATCCGGAAGACCCAATCGGCCTTGGTCGGGGCCTTGTTGGTCCGATTGGGGACAACTTTCCTTGAATTGGGGGAGCTTGTCGGTTGACCTACTTTTGACCGATGCTTTATACTTAGGGTCGATGATGGGCTTACTCAACTGGTTGTAGGTTCAGGATACGGGTTTCGGACACGGGTTTCGGATCTCAGTCCGGTTCAGACTTATACACGAACAGTCAGAGAAAAGGTTGTGGAGAAGAAACTCGGAGTTGCACATATTTCTACTAAGGATCAAATTGTTGATTTTTCACCAAGCCTCTATCGTCAATACAACTTGAGAGTATACGGTTCATGCTACAGGTCGTTTTCTGGCCTTAGCATGCGGGGCTTATTAGTTAGATATATAATATTACTATAGTAGAAGGATACAATATGTAACCATGTATTCTATATATATATTATAATGTATCATGATGAATCACAATTACAAGCCAATTACAAAGGTTAATAATATTCAATTCAAACGATTTAACGTCAGTCACGTATTTTTCGGATATCATCACGGCATGACATGTTTCGTCGGTTTGGATAGATGAGACACTGGGGGGCCATCTAATCAATCGGGGGGTCTGAAGTCCGAACCACTAATTTTCTCCACAGTGACATCTACTTGCGTTTTAGGTGCCTTGATAGTTAACCATTGGTTAGAAGTTGAAAGCCATAAACCAAGTGGGGTCTAAGGGAGACCAATAACTGAACTCGAAAAAGTTGCAAGTAATATGGTCTTATAATACGTGCGTGTCTTCTAGTTTTCTCGTACAATACAAACAATTACATCAGTCATGAGATTCGTATACAAACAATTATCTGTATCTATTGTATCGCAATTGTTAAAGTAAGTGTGTCTGATTCCCTCCATCAGCATAACATTGACAATAAGATCAACCCAAGACATTGAAATAGATGAATAACGTACACCACACACGGTCCACAACTATCAACATGTCATCTATTAGTAATTTAGATTAATTTAAATAGATTAAACCCATAGCGAAGCGACATTTGGCTCGACGAGAGTTATTTATTGACCTAGGAGTAAAATTTGGTTTGTTATCATGGTAGCGACTTGAATTTCATCCTAAAAATTTATCATATGATCTTTTTTGTCGTCTAGCGAACCTTTAACGATGATATGATAACCACATGTTGCCGGTAAAAGTTTTGGTCAAAAGCAGGGCCAAACAACTGCTTTTGTTTGTTGTATCGACGATATTGTCGTCGTTAAAAAACACTGTCGCGTGGAATTTGGTCGCTATTATCGTTGCTATAAATCAGGCCCGGTTTTGGGCCATGGAAACCTGGGCCGGCGCACAGGGCTTAACTTAGATGAGTTGCACCGTTTTTGCAAAACCCATATATATATGTATATCCATTAGACCTTTATCCAAGTCCAATAGAGCTCATCATGCATATTTTCAGCGTTTGTGTCTCTATTATTATTCTTCTATACGTACCAAGCGCAAAGGAAAAGAAAATAGAATACTGTGCCTTTAATTAATTGGAACAGTTTTTGTTTTTAGTATAGACATTAAATTATTAAATTTAGTTGGGAATTCGGATACGCGTAGGAGTTTATGATTAGCTCTAATCATTTTTCTAAAGTTCTATGTAATTAAATATGTTAAGAGTCTAATGATCCCCTTTAAGTTGCATTATTGTGTCTTTCTACACGTAAATTTTGCCTGTTTAGGCCTCATTTTTGTCGAACGGACAGGGCACTCATAGTTCTCGGAACGGCCCTGCTATAAAATGCCATTTTGTGAGGATATATTCAGGATTGGATGTTTACGTAGGGTTATAACTGAGCGGGGTCAGGTCAAATTTTGACAAAGCTCCACACGATGCTTGGTTTGAGTTTGGCTAATAGCTCAACGGCACTAGGGGTAAGCTTGAGCTCAATTCAAGAAAAAGTTGAATTCGCCTCACGTTTCAAAATATTTATTAAAAGTTAGGAAAATGTTTTTTGGATTGTTCAATTAGTTACTCCAATTACAAGAAGGGAAAACAAAGACACTGAAAGAGAAAACCATTCACTTTGTAAGCATTGTGTTGTCCATTAGGAGTCGTCAACTGTTCCTTTCATTTTTCAGTGTTCTTTTGCTGTTTTTTCATGTTTTTTTAGAAATATTTATGATACGACCCTTTCGGGTAGTATCGGGATAGTCACACCCCTTCAAGCGTGATGCTATAACCGAATAACATAGCTTGCTAAACAAGTCAAACATAAAGACATTATTATTACACGATACACATTCCTAAATAAGCATAAAGACATTCCTAAACAAATATGCTCTAAATAAATATAAGATATTCCGGTCCTATCATTCCCCACTTCTTCGAATTCACCTTGTCCTCAAGGTGATATCTTGAAAAGCTCGTGATTCCGGGATCCCAAATTCTTCTTTGAATAAAAATAAACTCTTTCCGATGATTCTTCACACAAGGTTGATAAATATCAAGCCAATCACTCGGAAGTTGAAAACATGCCATGAGTATGATGAACGTTAAAGAAATTGACATCATATACATCATTCAGATTTCTAGCACTTTGGACAGTGAAGTACGTATTCTCTTTGTTGATGTTTACATGAAAAATGCACAACAACCTCATTGGATTTGTTTGTGTTAATGTTACCATTTAAAAGATTATTGATACGGAATGTAGATATAATACTTTCTTGATCAACCCCTTCTTCAGCAGGTGGTTTGGTTATTTGGTGATCAGTTTCTTTATTACTCTTTTGGCTTTTTGTTCCTTCCATGACATAATCAACTTTTGAATCAAATACATGATCTAACTTATTCGTTTTAAGAACGACTGTTTCTTCATAACGAGGCTCTGTTATACAAGCGCGAAAGAAGGATTCTCCTAAAGTCGCACGATTCGACTTCAACAGTTCCGAGCGTTATAAGCTCGTGAACCGTGATTCTGCTTCACGGGCTAATGAAAAAGCTTCCTCTAGTGTTGTGGGCTTTGACCTCAAGAGTAAACATTGTAGAGCCGGTTTAAGTCCAGAAATATAGTAACATTTAAGTAAACTTTATGAGATCCCCGTTATTCGATGTGAAAGTGTTATAAACTCACTTTCATATTCGGCCACCGTACCCTTGTGCAAGAGCTTAGATAGTGCGTCCTTTCTGCCCGATGCCATAGTAACTCGAGGGAAAAAAATATTTTTTTACTGATGAACAGAGCCTGTGAATATTGCTGATGAACAGTGCCGATGAACAGTAAACTCGCCGACGAACAATACTTTCGGATGAATAGTACTTTTTCGATGAACATTTTTTTTTGTTTTTTTTTGTTATAGGAAACCTAGATCAAACCCCTCAACGAGGTGAGGGATCTCAATGATAGCACCAACTGATACGACCCTCTCGGGTAGTGATTGTTTTAAAAATACGTCTTTTATTTAGAAAAACAAAAGAGCATATATGAGCGGTAAGTATTAAATACGACGGTTTAGGAAAAGCGTGTACTAATGACCCAATGAAAGTTCAAAGTTCGTTCCCAAGTAGGTATATGTGTGTGAATAATACGTAATGATTTTGGATTAATATGAAAGAAAGAAGAGATGAGAAAAGAGAATGACGGCTACGTTAAAATTATATTACGACGACAAAACTAAAAACCGTAAAAAGTGATAAAATAAAAATTATGCTAAAAATTCCTAGAAAATTGTAATGAATTCTAAAAATATGTAATTAAAGTTTACAAAAATCAAAATCCACTCAAACCTTTTATTTAATTAAATATTAATTTTTTAATGCTAATTAAAGCCCAAAAAATTAATTTAATTAACAAAAAGCCCAGAATGAGACTTTTCACTTTGTAAACCTCTCTAATAACTTAACTAAATTAAAAAAAAAACTATTTTTGAAAAATTTAAAATTAATTAAAACTATTTAAAAATGATTAAAAACTACAAAAACCTTAAAATAATTCTAATAATTATTTAAATGACAAAGAAATTAATCTAAAACTTTTAAAAATCCTAACTTAATGTATTTGACCTAAGAAAAATGTAAAAGTTGCAAAAAATATTAAAAATGAAATTTGATAATAAAATAATATTAAAATAATATTAAAAATCCAAAAATTATAAAAATTTCTAAAAACTTGCAAACTAGTTTATTTTAACCTAAATAAATAGAAAATGAAAGTGAAATTACCAAAATACCTCTATTGGGCCCCCAAATGGGCTAAGAACCAAAACATACCAAACAAAATGGGCTTTTTGGCCCAATAAGTTCAAACTTAACCAAATAAGCTGAAAATCACCAGTCTAGCTTAAAATTCAATTCTAAACACAAAAGTATGAAGCCCCAAAAGCTGAATGTGAGCTTATCACAGCTTAAATGTACAACAGCTTATTCTTAATGGGCTTTCTGGCCCATTAAGCTATAAGCCAATGCCATAAGCTCTAAATTGACACACAACCTTCTTTTGAGATGCCTAAGAGATATGTGAAAAGAAATTTTTAAAAAGCACACTCAACAAGCCAGAAATAAGCCAAGTAAAATTTCATTAAAAGACAAAATAGTCGACTTAGAAATTTAGACCACCTCAGACCTTGATTCAAGTTACAAAAGACTCTAAATGACTTAAATAAGCCAAATCAATCAAGAAAAGTTCAATAAGCAAAACCAAATAAGCAGAATAATCCCATAAGCACTTATGAAAAAGTCAAAGTAGTTGGTTTTCTAGTCAAAGCTTAAAGTCAATCACCCAAATGCTCCAATATGAACAAATGTGTCAAATAAGGAACACCTATTACAAAATTAAAGTTGTTGCAGGTTAAAATAAGCTAGAACAGCTTATTGATAAGCAAAATGCAAAATAACACTAGCAGTGGCTAGCAGCAGGGGATAGGAGTTCCCACTGCTTTGACTATTTGACTGTTGATTTCTGAGAGTTTTACTTGGATTCAATGGATAATAAGGGCACCCATACAACCAGTGAGTTGTAAGGATTCAATATCAAGCAATAAATCACAAATTGATCCAGCCAAATGATACATAATAAGCAAACAGTCACCAAATATGATACAGACTTGCAAATAAGCATATTATGAAGAAATAAGCAGTTTAAGCATGAATAAGCCAACCAAAATGAACCATATGCATACACAAGCTATAATAAACTCCAATAAGCACAATTAAACTTGTTTCAAACACTGGATCAATGATTAGAGCAAGATTCAAGCATACGCATATTACTGATGAACAAAGTGATATCCAAAAATCCTTTTGTTGATCTAAATGACCACAAATCCAATTTCAACACCCTAAATCCCTTACCCTGGTTGTATTAACTAATAATTAGCACTTGTTAACCCTAGTCTACCCCTAGATCTAGGTGTCCCCAAAATTTTAGTCAAAAAACAAGTATAACAGATTTTAAGACCTTTTAATGGATTATGGTGATTAGAACCTCAAACCTTGCACATATGAAACAAGAACAAACACAAAACACCAGATAACTCCTACTCAAATCAACCAAAACTCAGCTTATGCAGTTAAGCCAAACACCCCTTAATAATCTGATTTAACAAATTTTCAAAGGATTAGTATGAATCAAACCACAAAACCAATTCAAATCAACTCAGTAACAACAAACAAACCTCAAATCACCAGATTGAACGACAAAAACACAGATTCATAATCAAATACTCATAATCATCAAAAATCATGCAATACTTAGAAAAATGAAAAAGGTTTAGAGATGAGCACCTCCAAAACATACATCCATGCTTTGGGATGTGTGAGCTTAGGTGCTAGCTAAACAAGCACCAGCTTCCTTGTACATGCTAAGATTCAACAAACACAAAAGTGAACCAAGAACAATGAAAATCTGATTTTTGAAAACAAGAGTTTTAAACCATAAAACCTTTCCTCAAAAACCAACAAACAGATTATGGAACTCAGACTTTAGCTAATCAAACACCAAACTTCTATAAAAAACATAAAAGGAAATCATAATTTTCAGAAAATACAACTTTATTTCTCATAAAAAGGAATTACAAGGATTTAGCTAAAATCTAGAACAAAGGGACTCTCACATGTTGAGGTCTCCTTTTATAGACTACTTAGGACGATTCTAGAAAGACAAATACATGAGAAACCCTAGCTATGAAATCTCAAATATGCCCTTGATCTTGTAGACGCGTTTGTTGTTGATGAGTTGTCAAATTTGATCTTGGACGTTCATTTTGTGCGTGGGGACCAAGTAGTAGCCTTAAAGCATTGATCTTGCCACATAGGATTGCTTGGAGAGGAGGGTGTCATGTGATTGGTGGACGGGTGAATGGGGGTGGGGTCCTTGGTGAGTGGGATTCTGAGTTCAAGCGTGGGATATGTTTATGTGTGTGTGAATTAAGCATGGGTATGGGTAATTTCATTTTACCCTTTGTTTTAAGTGATGGGGTTACTGGGTTCTTGGGGTAAACAGTAACTCTTTTGATCCGTTTTTAGTAGAAAGGTAATGTGTTTGGCGCAAATAAACATTTGAATGTTTGGTTTGTGGCAACTTTGGTCCTTGGCTTTTGGTAGAAGGTGTATAACAAGTTTATTCAGCCAAGAAGGACGACTCCCTTTGTATAATAAGTTTTAAAATTTAGACATTGGCCACAAATATTTTCCAAAACAGATTTTAAGACTTATTCAACTTTGGCATATTTACAACATTAGTCCTTTTGATGTTTAATCCACTTTTAAAGGACTAAATGTGTAATATTCTTGAACTTCAAGGGTCTTCATTGGATCTTTAACTTCATGAGGGACCATTGTTGACAATTTAGATTTGTTGAGGGACTAAACTTGCTAAATCTTTAAAGATGAAGGACCTTTTTGTCATTTTGACAAACTTAAGGGACCAAACTTTTAATTATGAATATACAAGAGTATTAAGTGTCAATTTTTCATAAATGAGGGATCAATCTTGTACATCTTCAAGTCTTCAAGGGTTTTTCTTTGATAAATCACAAACTAGGGCCCGGTTCATTGTGCGGCTTCGTTTCTCGTATTCGTTTTCCTTGTTTCTTGTGATCTTTTGTCTTTTTCATGATATCCATACCTGAAATACACAAGCATATATATGGTATTTTTATGACATTTTATGCATTTAAAGCCCGAAAAGAACGATGAGATCATGTATAAATGCCATCTCATCACTCCCTCATACTAAACCATTGTCGCGCCCTCACGCAATGCTAGAATAAAGTATCTAAGCATCTACAAAATTCAATTTTATTACCCTTTATTGAAAAGTAAAACTTGCTACCATACTATGAAGATGTGTAAAGACATAATGTACGATTTTCATCACGAAAGTGATTTTTAGGGTCAATGAAATAGAAACAAGTGAATGTCTCATAGAGTAAAGTTTGTCATCCTTGATTGTCGTACATTCCATGCTAAGTGCAAAAACGAGATCATTGTTGGTACAAGTCACAATGCTAACACTACTCATACGTTCAAATTGTGTAATACTTTTTCTCCCTGTAATCCTAGTTATTAAGAAAGAAAAGGTTTCTAGAACTTTTTAACTATTTGTCATGGATCACAAGTGATTCATATTGACTTATTTGAGTATTTATTAGTCCGAAAATAAAGTAGCACAATTTAATCGATAGTCAGCCGAAGGACAAAATCTTTTAAAACGGCTTCTCGTGTATCTCCTTAAGTTCATATCTTGGCATAACTCGTTTCACGATTTGAGACCTTTCTCGGACCGATATTTGGCATGTACTTCATACTTTGAATCTTGGAAGACGTTCTTGAAATTATGGTCTTCTCTTCATATTTTGGAATTTCTTCACTTAACATTTTTGAGAGATTCTTCATACTTAGACCACGACTTCATCATTTTTATTCAATCTTTATTATGGATTTTGATATACAACGATGCGCCTCCTTTTAGGACTTGGATATATTTATCCTCATACCTTGTAAGGGTCTTTTGGATAGACTTTCTCATGATCTTTAGGGAAGTAATTGATTTTCGTCGTGTGTCTCGATCCTTCATATTGATTTTGGAATAATGATACTTTACATCATCTTGGATCTTTAGCAACAAAATAGAGCTCCTCATTCCTTGTTAGGGCCTAATAACTAGATTTTACTTAGTTATGAAAGTTCGTTTGTTCCAGTCTTTTCGAATTGATTACTAGTTAAGAGTGCGACTCAGTCGTTCTTGGTGGAAAATAAAAAGGTTGTCGTTGTCTATAACTAATTAAAAAGTAAATGCGAAACGTAATTAAAAAAGGCTAAAAGCAAATCTAGAAAAACTTAAACCATCAGAATACACCTAAGCAGAATAAGATCGGAATGCAATCGGAATACTAAACATAAAACCTATCGGAATGTATATAAAAAGAAAGCTATCGGAATAAGTCAAAAGTGATCCTATCGGAATACCACGAATGCAATCTATCGGAATGTAGTAAAAAGGAAAACGATCGGAATAAACTAAAACAAAGCTATCGGAATCCAAATAGGAATCCTGGTTGGAATGCAAAACCCTATTCCGATCCTGTGATCGGAATAGTAGGGAAGCTAGTCGGAAAACAGATCGGAAAGGGGAAACCCTATTCCGATGGCTTGATCAGAATACAGAAGGTAAATCAAGAAAAACTTTTTAGACGAAATCAAAAGGGAAATAAGCAAAACCGAATAAGCTAAGTTTTAAATAAGCACTAATCTAAGCTTTATCAAATCTATATTTAAATTAACTAAATAAGAACGATTAAAACTTACAAAACTATAAATAAGCAACTTTTTAAATCAAACTTTAAAAGGACAAAACTTTTAAGAAAACTTTAAATCAATAAGCTAAATACAAAATAAGCCAATAAGCATGCCAAGCTCAAAGCTCATTCGTATTAAAACTTATAGATGAATAAAAAGTTAAACTTTTTAATCAAATAAACATTAAGATGAAATAAAATCAAAGATTAACATGAATCAAAGATAAACAAAATAAGAAATGTAGAAGAAGATGATTAAAAACTTGAATTTAAAAGATTAAAGATCAAAGATTTAACAAAAGATTAAAGAGAAAGCTTGAAGAATATTAAGAAAAACTAGAGAGAGAAAGTATTTTAAGCTACTCCTACTTACCTTACAATAATAAAACTAACTAAAATTATAAAAACCCCCTCCTAATGACACATTAGGAGGGTATTTATAGGAGGAGTCATGTGATGATGCTTTCTTCTCTCTTTCTTCTTGTCTCGACTCGGTTTAATTTCTTTGTCTTTCTCGACGTCGTCTCGGGATTTGTCGATATAAATTGAACTTGTCTTATAATTTCTTCAATAATTAGACTTGAGTTCTTCGACTTCATTAAACTTCCGTCTTTAGACTTTTTCTTTGATAAATCTTCAGAATAGGCCTTGGACTTCCGTTCTTTTTTCAATCTTGATCTTTTGACTTCGTCTTTTCTCGTTTACATCGATAAAAGCCTGTGAAAGCCAGTGATTTCTCCCTTTTTCATCTTTTGGTCCTAAAACACAATAAAAACACAAACCACGCATAATTTCGACATTTACGACATAAAATACACGTATTGGCTTGGTTATTATTTTAGTTAAGTGGTAAAAGGATGGGTGTTTTCACACCTATCAAATCCCCTACACTTGACCATTGCAATGCCCTCATGCAATGCATTAGTTACAAAGAAAGTTTTACATTTTCCATCATAATTAATCCACCTTGGCCTTTATTAAACATAAGACATTAAGATAGAAAATTATAAAATATTCAAAGGAAGAAAAGCAAGTAAAAAGATCAAAAACTTACCTTAGGGTTTTGGAATGTCATGAATGATTATCATCCTCAAGTTTCACGTTCCCCATACCAAGCTTAAAAACGAGATCATTGTTATTATAAGTTAGCAAACTAACGTGAACTCATGTGGGCAAATTATTCACTTAGACTCCCTTATTCCTAGGCGTATCTCTTATATTTTATAATTGTCTTGAATGATCACGGGGATGCATTGTTGACTTATTTTGATAGTTATTTAGGCTGAAAATAAAGTAGGACGATTTAATCAATAGTTAGCTAAAGGACAAAATCTTTTAAAACTGTTTCTTGGGACCTCATAAAGTTCATATCTTGGCATAACTCGCTTCACGATTTGAGACCTTTCTCGGACCGATATTTGGCAGTGACTTCATACTTTAAATCTTGAGAGACGTTCATGAAATAATGGTCTTCTCTTCATAATAGGAATTTCTTCACTTGAAGTTTTTGAGAGATTCTTCATATTTGGACCACGACTTCTTCATTTTTCTCCAATATTTATTTGGGATTTTGATATACGACGATCCGCCTCCTTTTAGGACTTGGATCTATTTATCCTCATACCTTGTTAGGGCCTTTTTGGATAGACTTCTCCAAAATCTTTAGGGAAGTATTTGCTTTTCGTCGTGTGTCTCGATCCTTCATATTGATTTTTGATAAATGATTCTTCACATCACTTGGGATCTTTAGCAACAAAATGTAGCCCTCATGCCTTGTTAGGGCCTTTTCGGACTCGCCAATCTTCGCATCCCGCTTCAATAAGTTATGCCTTGGCTATGAACTCTAATCAATACCGAGCAACTTTTAAACGATCTTGGGCTAGAAGCTAAGTAACTTTTCAAATCGTACGACCTTATTTATTGCAATTAAACTTATTAACAAGCGATGGGAGAAAAAGCTCATAATTAACTCACAAAAATTCATGAAAGAATACCAAACTTATAATTGACTCTATCATCTCTCGTTCTCCACAATTTAAAATCTCAAAGAATGAGACTCGTGGATGCTTAGCCTATTAAATCAAAGTTTTGGGTTTTCAAGTCATCTATAGGATCTTGCAAATTCTTAAACTCTTTCAAGTTTAGAATTCGCGTTTTAAAGTTCCCTTGATAAACGACTTTCTAGGATCAATTATAGGAACTTGAAAAAAGTTCTTGTTCTTAACCCGTAAGAGTTAAGACTTTCGCGTTTTAAAGTTCCCTATATAAAAGCTTAGAAAAACTTGACCTAAACACGTTAAGGATACTAGCTAGAGTAAACTTAGATAAGTAAACTCGGGTTGAGTCAAAAGATTCACAACGTTTAAAAAATTAAAACCACTTTATTAAAATTTATTCTAGCAACGAAATAAAATAACTATAATAAAGGAAAAACTACTAGGCCAAAAATAGATCAAAAATTTTGAAAAATGTCGAAAAATCAATTTTCCGGTTAAAATGAGGACAAATACATGGAAAAGCCCACTTAACTTTGATAGAAGTCCCCCTACACTTAATATAAACATTGTCCTCAATGTTTAAGCATGTGGAAGTAACCTCCCCTATACTTAGGACATTGTGCACTTTGTTTAAATCTTGCTAAGGACGAGACAACTAATGTGATTCCTATTTTAATATTGAAAAATATAAAATAGTGAATCAAAAGAGTTTAGGATTGAACCGGGAAGACGGGTACACGGAATCACGGTTCCTCAAAAGTCATCAAGAATGGATCTTTGAAAGCTTGAATCCCTGCACATGATAAGAAAGAAAACAACAAACACATACTAGGGTCTCCCCCAACACTTATTATAAAAAGCAGATAAAAAAGGATAGATACTCGGGTTGCCTCCCGAGAAGCGCTTGTTTTTGTTAACCGATTCGTGAGCCTGACTCGACCTTGATTAGCATGGGAAGAAGCTTGAAACATATCCACCGGGATCAAATACATGGTTTTCATCCATCAAGTAACACAAGCTTAAGGCGAACAAGGCAAGCCAAATAAGAGTAGGCAAGGTTCCCTTAAGCAGTTGTTGAGCATGGTGGTAGCAAGGGTGATGAGGTGCAAGCATATTTCCAAAAGTTCCAAAAATCTTTCCTTTTATTTCATCAGATGGATACTGAGATGGCTTAAAAAGTGCAATACCGGGATCGAAAACCTTTTCCTTTAGGGGAAAATAACACTCAGGCTCAGTAGACCTTGACGAAGATCCGCTCATAAATCACACAATCTCATCCTCAGAAGGTGGATAGAGAGGTGTCAAAACATAAGTACTACGGATGTTGGTGTCTTCCGGTTTCTTCTCCTTTGAGACGGGTTTCTTAATATCCAAAGGAGGATAAAGACCATAATCAAAGTCCAAAGGAGGAGAATCATTCTCATTTGGGAAGTAGGTATTGAGAAAAGTAGCAAAATCTTCCTCAAATGAGTAATTATCCAAAGTATCAATAGTGTTTGGTGGAGGATCTTCATCAAAAGTAGGAGTAAGGTCATCATGAGAAGAATCACTGGAGAGAGTATCGACATCATCAAAATCATCATAAGTGGGCATGTCTGGATACTCTGAAACAAAATTATCATAATCATCCCCATCGGAACTAGAATCATCATCATAATCATCAAAGATCGGTGGAGGATCATAAATTGGTGGGGGGGGGGGGGGTCCAATTTGGAGAGAGAATCATCCACATCATCTTTGAAGAGTAGATTATCATGGCAAGAATCGAAAAGAGGATTGTTGTAGACGACAAAATCATCAAGCTTAAAACTTTCCAAAGTAGAAGTAAGCTCTTCTTGAAGCACATTAATCATTTTCGCGGATTCTTTTCCATTTGTCTTACTTGTAATCTTCCCCATCTTAAAAACTTGAGCATCATTTCCGACCCTTAAGATTAATTCACCTTCGGCAAAATCGACTAAAGCTTTTCCGGTTCTCAAAAATAGCCGTCCAAGTATTAACGGAATACGAGGGTCCATTTCATAATCAACAACAACAAAATCGACCGGAAAAAGTGAAGGTACCAACTTTAATAAACACATCTTCGGTAATACCAACGGGGTAAGCGAGAGTGCGATTTGCTAGCTCAAGAGTCATCTTTGTCGGTGTAAGGTCGGGTAATGATAGCTTTTTCCTAACACTTAAAGGCATCAAATTTATACTTGCCCCGAGATCGGCTAAGGCATTAAATTCTTCCTCTTTGTTAAAAATGAAAGGCAACACAAAACGACCGGGATCTCCAAGTTTTTCCGGAAATTCTTTAAGAATGACTGCAGAAAGTTTTCAGTTAAGCGTGTGTTGACAAACTCATCCATCTTTTCCTTCTTGTTAAGCAATTCCTTGGATGCTTTGACAAATTTCGGCATTTGGACAAGTGCTTCAACAAGGCTAATGTTAAAATTCATTTGAGAGATCATTTTCATAAAAGAAGTGACTTGAGTATCCTCTTTAGTAAGCAATTTGCACTTGTCTAACCCAGAAGGATAAAGGATGTTTGGTTTAGGTGGTGTAGGTGTAGCAGGTAAAGTTTGAGATGTTGAGGGTTGAGAAGTTGAAGGTTTAGAGGTGGTAGGTGGGGTTGGTGGAGGGTTTTGCTTGGGTACCTCTTCATTAATAGGTGGAGACGGTAATGGAGAACTAGTAATAGGTGTGGTAGTAGGAGGGATAAATGGGGGTAGAGGAGGTGTAGATGGAGTAACGGGAGGGGGGATAAAAGGTCCTACTAGATTTGCTCCACTTCGTGTAGTAATAGCACTCACATTAACTCTATGGTTTGTTTCGGTGTTAGAAGGAAGAGCAACTTGGGGGCAAAGGGTTTGTACCATTTGAACGAATTTCCTATCCGTGGACTCTTGAATTTGTCTAGTAGATTCTTGCATTGCTTGCATGATTTTCTCATGTTCATTCAACTTTTGCAAAACCAAGTCCATTGGCGGATTAGGTAAATTGAACCCTTGTTGTTGAAAACCTTGGTTTGGGTATTGGTTATAAGGTGGAAAACCTTGAGGATTGAAACCTTGGTGTTGAAAACCTTGGTTTTGCATGTGATAGTTACCTTGATTTGCATTTGAGCCCCTCACATTGGCATTACCTTGAAAATTAGCTCTTGGCGGCCCTTTGGTGTTTTGGTTAGGTTGTGGTGGTCTTTGTTGAAAACCGGGTGGAGCCAAGTAATTTGTCGAGTTGTAAGACAAGTGATTAACATCGACATTAGGCTTGAAATGAACTCTCTCGGTGTTGTTGTAAGCATACAATTCCCCGTGAGATTGATCATAAGCTTTATCACAATTAGCATAAGAGTGTGGCCCACCACAAGTTTCACAAGTTATAGTAATAGCATTGTTGGTTTTAGCATTGTTAACGGCTTGTAAAGCAAGTGCTTCAACAACCGTAGTAAGCTTATCAAGTCTCCTTTCGGTGTCACTAGTGCTAGCACTAGCCACATTAGCCCGAACACTTTTGGTTTGCACTTTAGATTTATTCTCAATAATATCCCATGCGGCATTAGAAGACTTAACCAAAATGTTATCCCCCGAGGCACTATTTAGTGAATCTTGGTCATTCATGCTTAAACCATTGTAAAAAGTATTAATTTGATGCACTTTTGTGAAACCATGTTGTGGACACTTTCTTAAAAGTTCCTTAAAACGGTCCCAAGATTTACTAAATGTCTCACCGTACTTTTGTTCAAAGTTAATGATTTCATTCCACAGAGCGGTAGTACGTGAGGGTGGGGAAAAGTAGTTGATCAATTTGGTCTCTAATTCCGACCCCGTAAGAATACTTTGTGGCGGTTCCTTATCCAGTCAATGACGGGCTTGTCCCTCTATGGAGAAAGGAAAAAGTTGCAAGCGAATTACCTCTTGTGAAACCCCATTAAACTTGACCGTATTAGTGAGTTGAAGAAACCTTTTGATATGGTCGTGAGGATCATCAACTGTACGCCCCAAGAATGGTTGAGGAGAGACCATTTAAATGAAGCCGGATTTGAGCTCAAAGTTGTTGGCTCCAATCTCGGGTATGACAATAGCATCGGTGTTGCCCTCTACGTGCAATTGCAAAAGCTCGATCATTGGTCGATTGTCCATGGTGACAATAGGTTGAGTTTCGACTTCGGCTTGAGTTGCTTTCTTCTTACGAGCACGGGTACGCATACACACCTACAAAAGGAAAAGAAAGATAGACAAGAAATATTTTTGGTTTTTATGTTTTTCTATTTTTTTGGATTTTTAAATTTTTTTGAAAATTTGACAAGAAAAATAACGTTCAAGAATGAACGGATCCCAAAATCCAACGCGTCTCTCACAATAAACCGTTAATCTTAACGAAAAGAGCCGGCAACGGCGCCATTTAATAACTAGATTTTACTTAATTATGAAAGTTCGTTTGTTCCAGTCTTTTCGAATTGATTACTAGTTAAGAGTGCGACTCAGTCGTTCTTGGTGGAAAATAAAAAGGTTGTCGTTGTCTATAACTAATTAAAAAGTAAATGCGAAACGTAATTAAAAAGGGCTAAAAGCAAATCTAGAAAAACTTAAACCATCAGAATACACCTAACCGGAATAAGATCGGAATGTAGTCGGAATACTAAACATAAAGCCTACCGGAATGTATATAAAAAGAAAGCTATCGGAATAAGTCAAAAGTGATCCTATCGGAATACCACGAATGCAATCTATCGGAATGTAGTAAAAAGGAAAACGATCGGAATAAACTAAAACAAAGCTATCGGAATCCAAATAGGAATCCTGGTCGGAATGCAAAACCCTATTCCGATCCTGTGATCGGAATAGTAGGGAAGCTAGTCAGAAAGCAGATCGGAAAGGGGAAACCCTATTCCGATGGCTTGATCGGAATACAGAAGGTAAATCTAGAAAAACTTTTTAGACGAAATCAAAAGGGAAATAAGCAAAACCGAATAAGCTAAGTTTTAAATAAGCACTAATCTAAGCTTTATCAAATCTATATTTAAACTAACTAAATAAGAACGATTAAAACTTACAAAACTATAAATAAGCAACTTTTTAAATCAAACTTTAAAAGGACAAAACTTTTAAGAAAACTTTAAATCAATAAGCTAAATACAAAATAAGCCAATAAGCATGTCAAGCTCGAAGCTCATTCGTATTAAAACTTATAGATGAATAAAAAGTTAAACTTTTTAATCAAATAAACATTAAGATGAAATAAAATCAAATATTAACATGAATCAAAGATAAACAAAATAAGAAATGTAGAAGAAGATGATTAAAAACTTGAATTTAAAAGATTAAAGATCAAAGATTTAACAAAAGATTAAAGAGAAAGCTTGAAGAATATTAAGAAAAACTGGAGAGAGAAAGTATTTTAAGCTACTCCTACTTACCTTACAATAATTAAACTAACTAAAATTATAAAACCCCCCCCTCCTAATGACACATTAGGAGGGTATTTATAGGAGGAGTCATGTGATGATGTTTTCTTCTCTCTTTCTTCTTGTCTCGACTCGATTTAGTTTCTTTGTCTTTCTCGACGTCGTCTCGGGATTAGTCGATATAAATTGAACTTGTCTTATAATTTCTTCAATAATTAGACTTGAGTTCTTCGACTTCATTAAACTTCCGTCTTTAGACTTTTTCTTCGATAAATCTTAAGAATAGGCCTTGGACTTCCGTTCTTTTTGCGCTCTTGATCTTTTGACTTCGTCTTTTCTCGTTTACATCGATAAAAGCCCGTGAAAGCCCGTGATTTCTCCCTTTTTCATCTTTTGGTCCTAAAACACAATAAAACACAAACCACGCATATTTCCGACATTTACGACATAAAATACACGTATTGGCTTGGTTATTATTATAGTTAAGTGGTAAAAGGATGGGTGTTTTCACACCTATCAGGGCCTTTTTGGATCTTCACCAATCTTTGCATCCCGCTTCAATAAGTTATGCCTTGGCTATGAACTCTATTCAACCCCGAGTAACTTTTAAACGATCTTGTGCTAGAAGCTAAGTAAAATTTCAAATCGTACGACCTTACTTATTGCAATTATTTTGTTCCTAATGCATTGATCTTATGGGAGAAAAAGCCACAATTAAAAACATATGAGTTTTTGAAAGAACATTTTCATGTTCTACGTTTAGCATGATCACTTGTCTAACTCTATCCCTTCTCGTTCTTCACTATTTAAAGACCTCTAATTAAAGAGACTCGTGAATACTTAGCCATGCAAGTCAAAAGTAAGACAAATTTTGATTAGCTTTCATTAAGACTATATCAAATCGAAGTTTTGGGTTTTCAAGGCACCTATAGGATCTTGCACTTTCTTGGACTTTTTCAAGTTTAGAGAATGCATTTTAAAGTTCCCTTGATAAGCGACTTTCTAGGATCAATTATAGGAACTCGTAAAAAGTTCTTGTTCTTAACCCGTATGAGCTAAGACTTTCATGTTTTAAAGTTCTCTATATAAAATTCTAGCAAACCTTGATTCGAGCGGGTTAAGGAATGTAAAGGGCTCGAAAGGCCCATCAAGTCAAAAATTAACTCTTATTCTACCCATCGGAAAATATACATTCGTGTCTTAAAAACACTTATGAAAACTAAGAAAATTTTTATAATTTGGCCATTTTTAGCCTTATTTGCAACAAAACAAAACAAAACGTTGAGAGTTGGAAAACGTTAGGGCGTAACAAAGCAAGTATCTATTCACCCCCCATACTAAAATTAAACATTGTCCTCAATGTTTCGAGTCTAAAGGTGGAGCACCCCTGATGTAGCGGTTTTTAGTCGTTTTACTTACCCTTAGGAAAAAGTAAGCAAACGCTAAGTCGTGGTAAGTATTAATCAATACGTTTTAGGAAAAACGTAAAGACGAATAATCGAGTTCGTTCTCGGTGGAGGTATGGTGTTTAGCCAAAAATTATAGACGTTATTTATTCGAGTTATTACGTTTTTGAAATGTGAAAAGAAAAGAAAACGTAAGACGGATTACGCTAAAAATGGTCGGGAACGCGTACGAACGTAAAAACGCGACCCAACGAAAAAATTCACGTAAATATTAATTAAAAATCACTAAAAAACTCTAAAAAGTCTAACTAAGAAAATTACGAAAACCAAAAAATTTGAAAACTTTTAAATTATTTTATATTAATTTTTAAAATTAAATAGAAATCCTAAAAAAAATAAAATAACTAAGAAAAGGATAAAATAAAAATTTTAAAATTTACGAAAGCAAATTGATTTTTCCTACATTCGAAATGAAAAAAGAAAGTTTTGAAAAAAAAGAATTGTATTTTTTTTACTTTTATATAATTTATTATGAATTAAATACGAAAATAAACTAATTAAATGATTAAAAATATTAAATAATTTGATAAAAATACCAAAAATTACAAAAAGTAGCTAAAAAATATTTAAAACCTAAGAAAAATGAAACGTGAGAGAAAAAAAACTAAAATAAGCTACGAAATAAGCTGTAAGAGCTTATTAGCTTAAATATACAAAAGCAAAAAAAAAACAATATAAGACAAAATAAAGAAGGAATTAGTAACAAAAATCAGCCATAGAGCAGATGGTCACTTTGTGTGCTACTGGGTCTGTATGGTTGATGAGGTCAGGGGTTCGAAACCCACTGCCTACTCTTTTTTTATCTTTTTTCCTTTTATTATAAGCTGAGTAAAAAAAAACTGTACAAAGAAAAAAAGAAGGCAACTACTAACAAAAAAAACTCAACTGATCAGATGGTAATCTAGTGTTGTAGTGTGCCTGCTGGTGCACGTTGAGGTCAGGGGTTCGAATCCCCCTGACATATTTTTGAAAAACGATTTTTTTTTTTACTTTGAACTTGTTTATACAGCAGGTTGTGAGTTACTATTGGGCCTGAAGCCCAAGTCGAATGTAACACAACAAAATCAGCACAGCAACATCAGCAGAAGCAAACACACAGAAAACAGGGAACTCACAACGCACACCAATCACAAGAATACAATCTTAAAATACTGCGCACGCCACAATTATAAAAAAAAATGCGCGCAATATACAAATACGAAACTAGAATCACTCCTATGTTTGGACTGAATATTACCCTAAATCAAACACCAATTTAGATACCTAATGAGGAAGATTTTATACCCTACTATACAAGATGAATCTTATACTCAGCCTACAAATTGACAGCCATGACTTTTGACAGTTTGAACCAAATCCTCACAGCCTGCTGCCACTTTTTGCTCCTTTTTTATTACAATTTGCAACCTACTTTCTTAACCACTAGATGTAGATACTAAAATTAAAAGCTACTGTACTACTAACTTATATTTCAAGGACCCCAGTTACAAGAGTCAAGGTAAACTAAACAGAAAACAACTTTTTCATTCTATAAGAGTGGTTAGTTAACGACGACACTAAACTTTGGCAGCCCCTTATTGTTTTTACAGCAACTATTTTGCTCAAATGAAAACTTAGGACAACAATGATTTGAGACGATACTAATTGACAACCTACGTACCTAGACAGCAATGTAAAATGACAGTAACTATATTATCAAATACTTATTATGACTTGAAACCCCCTATTTTTTTGCAAACTTGCTCCTATCTAATACTAGACTAAGTAAAACTTATGAAACCACAATACTAAAATTATTACCAATAGAGAAACTCAAATGAATCCTTTGACCTCTTTTAAATCTGATATCCAAACACACTAAACAATCAGATCATGAAAATTACAAAGACCATTGACAAGAACAAGATTCAAGTAAAATAACATGGGCAGTAATCATGGCAGAAAATGCGCATATACATGAACAAAGGAGCAACTAGACAATAGGTACATGAGCATGGATAATAAGCAATTAGCAGATTTTAAGCAAATAAGAAAACAAAAGGGGGAAATCACTTACATAAGGTCCAAGCTTGAATTCCTTTAACCATATACACAAGCATCTCAACCTCACCTTTTGAAGCTTATAACTATCCAAAAATCACCAAAGCTTATGCCACAAACTTATTATACCCAAAGCAAAAAAAAATCCTTCTTCTGAAAATACTTCTTCTAACCAGAACACATCTACACCTCTTTTTTTTTTCTTCGACCAAACACCATCAACAAAAACCTATTTCGTCTCCTTTTTTTTTTCAGTACACACTAACAACAACTCCTCTTGCAAATTCTTCTCCGGATGTACAGTAACCAAGAACACTATAATTTCTCTTTTTTCTTTCTTTCGAACACAGTAACTCCAAACACTGTATTTCCCTTTTTTTCTTTCTCAAAATCTTTTTCAAGTTTTTGAAACCTTGAAAAACTTCTCAATAAAACTTAAACAAGAACTTTTGAACAGATTTTCGGAACAGGTTCACAAGAAACCAACTTGAATACCGAATAAAATAAATTGACAGAAAAGTAAAGTGCTTTTAAAAGTAAATAACATTAATTTAAAACATGGAACTCAATTATATTCAACAATTTGTCTCTTACAAAATTTTGAATAAAAATTGGAACAAGAAAAATTGATAAAATACCTACGCCTTATATAGTTGCTACAAGATCATTCTAGAATCAAAATACAAAAGCTAAACCTAGATGCTTCAATTCCAATACTGCCCTTGGTTGTTTGAGTTTTTCTTGGTCAAAGTGGCACCTCGTGAAGCCTGCTGCTGTCCATGTGGATGCCAGTGGTGAAAAACGGATCATAACCATCCAATGAGCTGTGGGGGAGAAGTAATCAATGTGAACCATTGACCCTGTCCCCTTTTGGGTTTTGGGAAGAAAATGATGGGTCAGGGGACACGTGGATAGGCTATGCTTGTAAGGAGGGGACCAATTTGGGGATGGGTTTATGTAAGGTTAATGATGAATCACTGATTTGGAAAAACTAGTGATTAATCATTTGGGTTTAGGAGGTGGTGGAGATTAGGGTTCTTAGAAGGATACAGTGGGTTCTTTAATCTGTTTTGGGGGAATAGAATGTGTTCAGTGAATGTTTAGTTTAAAAATATAAAACACATCCAGGTATGATTATCAAGGGTTTTGGGCTTGGGTTGGTCGGGTATAGGGTATGGGTATGGTTATTTGGGTGGGTTTTATGACATGTCAAATGGGTATTGGTGGGAAATGTTTATGGTAATGGCAATTTAAGTCCCCTATCTTCCATTTTGTTTGCAAATCAACTCTTGGCAGCATATTGTTCCATTCCCTTTATAAATAAGTTGCGTTTTTTTCACTTTTGCCACAAATACTTTTCAAAAAGTATTAAAGGATGTATCTTGCACTTTTTTGAATCTTCAAGGGCTGAATATGATTTTTCTTGAAACTTTAAGGACCAAACTTGTATTTAAGGGTTTACAAGGGCCTAAAGTGACAAGTCTTCAAACTTGAGGGACCAAACTTGCCAAATCTTCATTCTTTAGGGACTTTCTTGGAAAATCAACATTCGGGTCCGGTTCATTGTGCGGCTTCGTTTCCCGTGTTCGTTTTTGACTGATTCTTGTGATCTTTTTGTCTTTTCCTCAATATCCGTACCTAAAATACACAAGCAACAAACACAAGCATATATTTGGGTATTTTGATGATATTTTAAGCGTTTTAAGCCCGATTTGGACGATGAGACTATGTATAAAAGCAGTCTCATCACTCCCCCATACTAAACCATTGCCGTGCCCTCACGCAATGCTAGAATAAAGTATCGTAGCACTTCCAAAACTCATTTTATGATGACTTTTATTGAAGACATAAACTTAAATAAACAACTACACGTGTTTTAGACATAATGTATGATTTTCATCACGAGAATGTGACTTTTGGGATCATAGAACAAGAACACGTGAATGCTTCGTTAGAAATAATTTCGTCGTCCTCGATTTTCACCCAATTCCATGCTAAGCGTGTGACGAGATCATTGTTATTATAAGTTAGCAACACGTTCATATCTCATGAGTGTTAATTACGAACCTAAACTCCCTTATTCCTACTTGGTATCTCTTATATTTTATTTTGTCTTAATGATCATGAGGATACATCATTGACTTATGCGTGAATAGAGATTAAGTCTAAAAATAGAGTCTTAACGGTGTAACCAAAATCATTAAATCAATAATTCATCCTAATAGACAACGATGTCAAAAAATTAAGTCAACAAGAAGGATCGATAAACACGGTTTTATAACGGTTTTGAACATGAGACTTATTACCAAGACTTTTATACGCCCCCTAACGGAAGGGCCTTATTATCTTTGGTTTACCTCCATCTTTTATTCAACTTCACCATGAAGCTTTTATTATGACTTCGGTCTTGCCTTGCCTTTTATTATCCGCCTCATCGGTGGTTTTATTAGCCAAAGACGTATATCCTCACGCTAGAGCGAATTTTGGATCTTTAAAGCTTCGAAGATTAAGG
The DNA here is from genome assembly GCA_025667525.1 of Glebionis coronaria. Taxonomy (NCBI): domain Eukaryota; kingdom Viridiplantae; phylum Streptophyta; class Magnoliopsida; order Asterales; family Asteraceae; genus Glebionis; species Glebionis coronaria. Next base: position 524,011,498 of record CM046875.1, read on the forward strand.
CTTGATTCACTTTCAATTTGGCATAGATTTTTCGGCCTTGTGAGCTTCAAATTTTTGCTTAATTTAGGTGAGCACTTGAAATCTTATTATTAGGTGAAGCTTTCGATTATTCGGGTGCCAATACTTCAAAACCGTGACGCTGGCGATACCTTAATGTTTTCCCAATTTAATTACATGGAAGCTACCAAAACAAATTAGAAACCAACAATAGTGACTAAACCGCCAAATCGATATTTATTAACAATTATTTTTGCAAAAGAGTTGGGAGAATAAGCTAATAAATACTACACATGAGATCATGACGATTACGAGACTTATAAATAACTCTATCATTTCTTGTCCTCATTTAAGAGACTTAGCCTAAAAAGTTAAGGAATCGAAGCTAAGTGCTCAACACGCACGGTCGAGTCAAAAATTACTCTCGTTCTCACCATCGGAAAACCTACATTCGTGTCTTAAACACTTATGAAAAACTAGAAAATTTTAAAATTTGGCCATTTTTAGCCTTATTTTGCAACAAACCGATAACAAAAAGATGAATATTGGATCGCGTGGTGACGTAAGCAAGGTGAAGTATCTACTCACCCCCCCATACTAAAACTAAACATTGTCCTCAATGTTTCGAGTCTAGGGGTGAAAAACCCCCATACTAGAGACGTAGTCGAATGCTTAATCTCGAGCATGGAAAGGGTAAAACGAATAACCTAAAAGCTGTTTAAATTATGCTAATAAGATAAACGTTAGAACATAAAAGGATATCATCGGATATCGGAATCTCCAAAGGCAACGATCGAAGCTCGAGTGCTACGTAAAACGAACGCGAGAGGCTTCAATGATGTCGATGTACCTAATGAATCACAATCACGAACAACCACGGAACAAAGGTTGGAAGGGCACAAATCCCCTCACATTAAACTAAATTAGAAAGCAATAATATGTACATAGATAAGCATGGGTCTCCCCCACGAGGCACCTTGTTTTTGATAACCGAGTCAAAAGCTCGACTCGAATCCCCATAAATGTGATCATTTAGGGATTATCATGGTATGGTCAATTTTTGGTGGGGCTTACATGATAAACAAGGCCCAAAAGCAACCGTGTATAAAGGCAAAACCTCTATACCGGGATCAAAGATCGTGTCTTCGTTTTCGGATGATAAACGAAACAACACGACTTCAAGTAACAACGTCCCAAAGGGACACAAGAAAATAGCATAAGAAGAGAAGGGTGGGACATTGGTTGGGCATAAAAATCGATTTACTCGAGGTAAACTCTCACCGTAAGTGTAGAAAGGATTTCTAGTGACTACTTCGGTAAAAGACCGAGATTTTATCTCAAACGTGATACCGGGGTCAAAAATCTCGTCCTCGGTGGAGAAGTGTGAGGGAACAAATGGGGCTTCCCCCATACTAGATCCACACAAAACGTCGTCAAAAGAAGTAGACGCGTTTGTAGCAAGCTCAATTAAGCGAGGTGATGACGGAGTTAGCATTGGAAAAAATTTCAAATCAATTGTAAAATCTTTTCCTTTTTCATTTTTTAACTCTTTGTTACGAAAACCCAAGTTGATTAAATTGAAAATATTTGGTGTTTCTAAAACAATTCTAGGCACACTTAAAATTTCCACATTTATCTTGAAGGCGGGAGGAGGATTTGAATTTTTAAAACGTGAATCGACTAATAAAACATCCCCCTCCGGGCTAACGCAATGGTCCTCATCAAACTCGAAAATCGAAGGCGGATCATCAAGAATACGTTTGATCTCGGAAAAGTCTCCATCGGGATCAAAAACGTCTTCTCTTCCTCGTGGAAGAGGTTGAACAATAAAGTCGTCGATAATCGAGTCGCTAGCTTCAACCGTCGTGAAACTAGGAATAGAAGGCTCTTCGATTGAAGATTTTGCCTTTGTCGTTACGACCTCAACATCGAAAAACGTATCGATGTGAGCAAGGCCATCGGCGGACTTCTCACATGATAAATCCAAAATCTCACTCGGTGTGGGATTAGGAGTAAAAGGCTCGTCTCATGACGATTTTGCCTTGACGGTTTCAACTTTGTCCTTCGAAGGGATCGAACGTGGGTTCTCGAACATTTTAGCAAAATTACTAACACGTCCCTTCAGAATTAATTTTCGTTCATCTTGTAAAAACGAGGGTTCAACGATTTCCTTTAATACCTTTTCACATTTTTCTTTTTTAAAATCATTTAATGGGATTTCTTCGTCAAAATTAAGTGTATATTGATTTAGAAAATCCTCAATAATTTCATCCTCATTAGAAAAATTAGGTTTAGAAGGTACAATATTTAATAATCCCAAGTATCCTACGAGTTTTTCCTTTGGTTTATTTTCACAAACTTTTTTCAAAACTTCGTTGGATGACGTTTTTGTTTCCTCTACGTTTTTGCAAGACGACGAAGGTTGCACGACTCTAAAATTCGAGAGATTGGGATCAATACGAGACGTACGAGTCTTTGGAGTCGAAATAACTTGAACCTCTCCCTCGAGATTAGGATTGGTGACGTTCGATGAAGAACTCGACTCATATGAAGCTACTTTTTTCTCTAAGGTCTCAATCGTTGAAAGAAGTTCATTTTGCTTATTAGTGTAAGCCTCCACAACTTTATCAACAATTTTATCCCATCTCTCGTCAATTTGGTCAGATAAACGTTCTTGTTCTTTATAAGCAGCATCACATTCGTTTTCCAACTCGGTTCTCATGGAGGCCATTTCCTTTAAGTAAAATTCCTTTTGAGTTTCCAATTGTTTTTCGTGATGTTCCTTAAGGTTCGTAACTTGTTCTTGAATCATCATTAAGTTTGCATTATTACATCTCACATAGTCACAAAAGGCGTTTTGATTCATTTCATCATTTTGATTTTGATCACAATTAAAAGACGAATCATATGACGAGTAGAACGAAGACGATGGGTGATCTTGGTCGTAAGATTGAAAATTGTCACCAAGACCACGTGGAGCGGAGTTATAGATATAACCCCCTCGACCTCCAATAACCTTACAATTAAAACAATTGGCACCATCGGGCGGGCCTCCACAATATGGACACGAATAATATCCACCGTCATTCGACATGATGCAACGAGAAAGTCGATTCGAGAATTAAACGATATAGAGGGTGAAAGAAGAGAATTACGAAAATAGAAGAAAAAAATCGAAGAATCTTTTTGTATTTTTGGTTTTTTAACTTTTTTGGAATTTCGGTGTATTACGTAGAAATTAATCTACAAAAATTATCCACTAATCAAAGGTCTCGATTAATGAATCCAAGAAGAATGAAGGTAATTACGTGAAGTAAAAACCCTCGTCGACTTTGAAACGTTGGCGGAACGCCAAAACGTTTCGAGGTTCAATAATTAAAACTCACAAAAATAGATTAATAATACTTGATTTGACAAACCCCTAATTAATCGTCACTTTCAAAACACGCACAAGCGAGCGGAGAAAACGAGGCGGCGCGAAGCACTTAAGAGCCTTTTTTCCTTAGGTCGTGAAATACAACCACCTTATACCCACCTTATAGTTTGTATTTATCGAGATTAAACCAATTAAGAGTATTTATCTATTTTGCCTTTGACTTTCGTTTGAATTCGATACAACAATAGTGACCGGAACGCTCAACTATTGAGGTGCGATTTCTCGCGTATTTGGATAATTATTGTGTGTTAATTGTTCTACGTAAATACAATATATTATGGACAATAAAACGAGAAAACAATTTTGTGTTAATAGAGTTCTATTTAACACTATTTATTTGTATGGCTAATAGTATAGAAAAATAAAAAGAAGTATTTACGATAAAACGTAAACACTCAAATAAACACGATAAATAAATATGGCTAAACACACCTCCCCGGCAGCGGCGCCATTTTTGATGTAGCGGTTTTTAGTCGTTTTACTTACCCTTAGGAAAAAGTAAGCAAACGCTAAGTCGTGGTAAGTATTAATCAATACGTTTTAGGAAAAACGTAAAGACGAATAATCGAGTTCGTTCTCGGTGGAGGTATGGTGTTTAGCCAAAAATTATAGACGTTATTTATTCGAGTGATTACGTTTTTGAAATGTGAAAAGAAAAGAAAACGTAAGACGGATTACGCTAAAAATGGTCGGAAACGCGTATACGTACGAACGTAAAAACGCGACCCAACGAAAAAATTCACCTAAAAATTAATTAAAAATCACTAAAAAACTCTAAAAAGTCTAACTAAGAAAATTACGAAAACCAAAAAATTTGAAAACTTTTAAATTATTTTATATTAATTTTTAAAATTAAATAGAAATCCTAAAAAAAATAAAATAACTAAGAAAAGGATAAAATAAAAATTTTAAAATTTACGAAAGCAAATTGATTTTTCCTACATTCGAAATGACAAAAGAAAGTTTTGAAAAAAAAAGAATTGTATTTTTTTGACTTTTATATAATTTATTATGAATTAAATACGAAAATAAACTAATTAAATGATTAAAAATATTAAATAATTTGATAAAAATACCAAAAATTACAAAAAGTAGCTAAAAAATATTTAAAACCTAAGAAAAATGAAACGTGAGAGAAAAAAAAAACTAAAATAAGCTACGAAATAAGCTGTAAGAGCTTATTAGCTTAAATATACAAAAGCAAAAAAAAAACAATATAAGACAAATAAAGAAGGAATTAGTAACAAAAATCAGCCATATAGCAGATGGTCACTTTGTGTGCTACTGGGTCTGTATGGTTGATGAGGTCAGGGGTTCGAAACCCACTGCCTACTCTCTTTTTTTTTTCCTTTTATTATAAGCTGAGTAAAAAAAAACTGTACAAAGAAAAAAAGAAGGCAACTACTAACAAAAAAAACTCAACAGATCAGATGGTAAGCTAGTGTTGTAGTGTGCCTGCTGGTGCACGTCGAGGTCAGGGGTTCGAATCCCCCTGACATATTTTTGAAAAACGATTTTTTTTTTTACTTTGAACTTGTTTATACAGCAGGTTGTGAGTTACTATTGGGCCTGAAGCCCAAGTCGAATGTAACACATCAAAATCAGCACAGCAACATCAGCAGAAGCAAACACACAGAAAACAGGGAACTCACAACGCACACCAATCACAAGAATACAATCTTAAAATACTGTGCACGCCACAATTATAAAAAAATGCGCGCAATATACAAATACGAAACTAGAATCACTCCTATGTTTGGACTGAATATTACCCTAAATCAAACACCAATTTAGATACCTAATGAGGAAGATTTTATACCCTACTATACAAGATGAATCTTATACTCAGCCTACAAATTGACAGCCATGACTTTTGACAGTTTGAACCAAATCCTCACAGCCTGCTGCCACTTTTTGATCCTTTTTTATTACAATTTGCAACCTACTTTCTTAACCACTAGATGTAGATACTAAAATTAAAAGCTACTGTACTACTAACTTATATTTCAAGGACCCCAGTTACAAGAGTCAAGGTAAACTAAACAGAAAACAACTTTTTCATTCTATAAGAGTGGTTAGTTAACGACGACACTAAACTTTGGCAGCCCCTTATTGTTTTTACAGCAACTATTTTGCTCAAATGAAAACTTAGGACAACAATGATTTGAGACGATACTAATTGACAACCTACGTACCTAGACAGCAATGTAAAATGACAGTAACTATATTATCAAATACTTATTATGACTTGAAACCCCCTATTTTTTTGCAAACTTGCTCCTATTTAATACTAGACTAAGTAAAACTTATGAAACCACAATACTCAAATTATTACCAATAGAAAAACTCAAATGAATCCTTTGACCTCTTTTAAATCTGATATCCAAACACACTAAACAATCAGATCATGAAAATTACAAAGACCATTGACAAGAACAAGATTCAAGTAAAATAACATGGGCAGTAATCATGGCAGAAAATGCGCATATACATGAACAAAGGAGCAACTAGACAATAGGTACATGAGCATGGATAATAAGCAATTAGCAGATTTTAAGCAAATAAGAAAACAAAAGGGGGAAATCACTTACATAAGGTCCAAGCTTGAATTCCTTTAACCATATACACAAGCATCTCAACCTCACCTTTTGAAGCTTATAACTATCCAAAAATCACCAAAGCTTATGCCACAAACTTATTATACCCAAAGCAAAAAAAATCCTTCTTCTAAAAATACTTCTTCTAACCAGAACACATCTACACCTCTTTTTTTTTCTTCGACCAAACACCATCAACAAAAACCTATTTCGTCTCCCTTTTTTTCAGTACACACTAACAACAACTCCTCTTGCAAATTCTTCTCCGGATGTACAGTAACCAAGAACACTATAATTTCTCTTTTTTCTTTCTTTCGAACACAGTAACTCCAAACACTGTATTTCCCTTTTTTTTCTTTCTCAAAATCTTTTTCAAGTTTTTGAAACCTTGAAAAACTTCTCAATAAAACTTAAACAAGAACTTTTGAACAGATTTTCAGAACAGGTTCACAAGAAACCAACTTGAATACCCAATAAAATAAATTGACAGAAAAGTAAAGTGCTTTTAAAAGTAAATAACATTAATTTAAAACATGGAACTCAATTATATTCAACAATTTATCTCTTACAAAATTTTGAATAAAAATTGGAACAAGAAAAATTGATAAAATACCTACGCCTTATATAGTGGCTACAAGATCATTCTAGAATCAAAATACAAAAGCTAAACCTAGATGCTTCAATTCCAATACTGCCCTTGGTTGTTTGAATTTCTCTTGGTCAAAGTGGCACCTCGTGAAGCCTGCTGCTGTCCATGTGGATGCCAGTGGTGAAAAACGGATCATAACCATCCAATGAGCTGTGGGGGAGAAGTAATCAATGTGAACCATTGATCCTGTCCCCTTTGGGGTTTTGGGAAGAAAATGATGGGTCAGGGGACACATGGATAGGCTGTGCTTGTAAGGAGGGGACCAATTTGGGGATGGGTTTATGTAAGGTTAATGATGAATCACTGATTTGGAAAAACTAGTGATTAATCATTTGGGTTTAGGAGGTGGTGGAGATTAGGGTTCTTAGAAGGATACAGTGGGTTCTTTAATCTGTTTTGGGGGAATAGAATGTGTTTAGTGAATGTTTAGTTTAAAAATATAAAACACATCCAAGTATGATTATCAAGGGTTTTGGGCTTGGGTTGGTCGGGTATAGGGTATGGGTATGGTTATTTGGGTGGGTTTTATGACATGTCAAATGGGTATTGGTGGGAAATGTTTGTGGTAATGGCAATTTAAGTCCCCTATCTTCCATTTTGTTTGCAAATCAACTCTTGGCAGCATATTGTTCCATTCCCTTTATAAATAAGTTGCATTTTTTTCACTTTTGCCACAAATACTTTTCAAAAAGTATTAAAGGATGTATCTTGCACTTTTTTGAATCTTCAAGGGCTGAATATGATTTTTCTTGAAACTTTAAGGACCAAACTTGTATTTAAGGGTTTACAAGGGCCTAAAGTGACAAGTCTTCAAACTTGAGGGACTAAACTTGCCAAATCTTCATTCTTTAGGGAATTTCTTGGAAAATCAACATTCGGGTCCGGTTCATTGTGCGGCTTCGTTTCCCGTGTTCGTTTTTGACTGATTCTTGTGATCTTTTTGTCTTTTCCTCAATATCCGTACCTAAAATACACAAGCAACAAACACAAGCATATATTTGGGTATTTTGATGATATTTTAAGCGTTTTAAGCCCGATTTGGACGATGAGACTATGTATAAAAGCAGTCACATCAACCCCCATACTAGAGACAAAGAATCGAATGCTTAGGATCTAGCATGGAAAGGGTGATCAACAATATATCTAAAGCCGTTTACGAATTATGCTAAAAGATAATCGTTAGCACAATAAAGGATATGTCATGGATTCGTGAAAAACTCTTCAAGCAAACAATCGAGGCTCACGTAAAAGAACACGAGAGTCTTCAATCGTGGCAATGATGATGATCTAGATAACACATTCACAAACAACCACGAGACAACGAGTTGGAAGGGCACAAATCCCCTCTCATTAACTACATTAGAAAGCATTAATATATACAATGGATAAGCATGGGATCTCCCCCACGAGGCACCTCGTTTTTTATTACCGAGTCATGAGCTCGACTCGATCCCCTCAATGCTAATTATCATTGGGGAAGGTGACTTGGTCAATGTCGTCCAACGAAGGAACTTCCCCACCGAAGTAGTGCTTAAGCCTATGTCCATTCACCTTGAAGTTTGGACCATCATTTTGAGCTAGCTCGATGGTCCCATAAGGAAACACTTGTGTTATTGTGAACGGACCCGACCAACGAGATTTTAATTTCCTAGAAAATATCTTCAAACGAGAGTTAAAAGTAACACTTGATCACCAACGTTAAAAACCCGGTTTTTAATATTTGAATCATGAAACTTTTTAGTCTTTTCTTAAAAAATCAATGAATTTTCATAAGAATTGTCTCTTAATTCATCCAATTCATTTAATTGTATTTTCTGGTGATCTCCTGCGGTCTTCAAATCATAGTTTGCATGCTTAAGGGCCCAATATGCCTTATGCTCCAATTCAATGGGCAAATGACAATTCTTTCCATAAAACAACTTATAAGGAGTACAACCGATAGGTGTCTTATAAGCGGTCCGAAAGGCCCATAAACCGTCATCGAGTTTGTCGGACCATGAAGCACGGTTTTCTCCAATCGACCTTTCTAAAATCCTCTTCAAAGCTCGGTTTGAAACCTCGACTTGCCCACTCGTTTGCGGGTGATAAGCCGTAGAAAGACGATGAGTAACTCCATATTTCTTTAGAACCTTTTCGAATTGGCCATTACAAAAATGGGTTCCACGATCGCTTATAATAGCACGAGGGGTTCCAAATCGAGAGAATAGTTGCTTCAAAAACTTCACTACCACACGAGCATCATTAGCAGGTAAAGCCTTAGCTTCCACCCACTTAGAAAGGTAGTTGACAACGACGAGGATATACTTGTTTCCATGAGACGATGGGAACGGCCCCATAAAGTCTATGCCCCAAATGTCGAAAATCTCACACACTTGAATTATGTTTTGCGGCATTTCATCCTTTTGCGACAATTTTCCTTGACGTTGGCACGAATCACACGACTTCACAAGTGCGTGTGCATCACGATAGATCGTAGGCCAAAAGAAGCCGGCATCGAACACTTTCTTAGCCGTGAGATTAGCACCGTGGTGACCGCCCGTGGGTCCCTCGTGACAAGCTCTAAGGATGTTAGAAGCTTCGGTACCAAATATACAATGTCGAACGAGTTTATCCGCACAAACCCGAAAGAGATAAGGGTCGTCCCAAAAATAGAACTTGATGTCACGAAAGAATTTTCTATTTTGTTGTGTCGTCATACCCTTGATTATGAAGTTCCCCGCATGGTAATTTGCAGTGTCGGCAAACCATGGGGTGGTGTCTTTAGAATTCACTACACCGAGAGTCTCAAGAGGAAATGTTTCGGTAATTTCCTTGTTCTCGAAAACATCTTTGTGAGGATCTTCTAGACGAGAGAGATGATCGGCCGCTAGATTCTCGGCTCCTTTTTTGTCAAGCACGGTGACATCAAATTCTTGGAGGAGGATCATCCAACGAAGCAATATCGGCTTAGCATCCTGCTTAGCTAAGAGATACTTGATAGCCGAATGGTCCGTATACACGATGCTTTTAGTCAAGACGAGATAAGGTCGGAATTTCTCAAAAGCATAAACCACACCAAGGAATTCCTTTTCCGTTGTGGTGTATTTTAGCTGAGCCTCGGTCATCGTTTTGCTAGCATAATGGATAGGACAGAATTTTTTTCATAACGTTGCCCTAAGACGACCCCTATATCATAATCACTTGCATCGCACATGATCTCAAAGGGTAAATCCCAATTAGGAGCAACAAGTATGGGAGCTTCGGTAAGTTTCCTTTCAAGAGTTTTGAAAGCTCTAACACAATCCTCATTGAAGTTAAAAGGAGCATCCTTCTCGAGAAGGTGTGTCATAGGTCGAGAGATTTTCAAAAAGTCTTTGATGAAACGACGATAAAAGCTCGCGTGGCCTAGGAAACTCCTAACTCCCTTGACAGTTTTGGGATGAGGTAACTTGGCGATGACGTCTATTTTAGATTTATCGACCTCAATCCCCGCTTTCAAGACCTTGTGCCTTAAGACGATCCCTTGTTTACACATAAAAAGACATTTTTCCCAATTAAGCACAAGGTTGGTTTCTTCACAACGTTTTAACATTTGCTCGAGATTAGATAAACACGACGTGAACGAATCACCAAACACCAAAAAGTCATCAATGAATACTTCCATCGACTTCTCGATCATATCATGAAAAATAGCCATCATACACCGTTGAAACGTACTCGGTGCATTGCAAAGTCCGAAAGGCATTATACGATAAGCTAACGTTCCATAAGGAAACGTAAAAATAGTTTTCTCTTGATCACGAGGGTCGATAGGGATTTGAAAGTAACCGGAAAACCCATATAAAAAGCAATAGAATTCATTTCCCGCGAGTCGTTCCAACTTTTGATCCATGAAGGGCAAGGGAAAGTGGTCTTTACGAGTGGCGTCATATAACTTTCGGTAGTCAATACACACCCTCCAACCGGTCACAAAACGATTGGGAATTAACTTATTGTTTTCATTGGGTACAACGGTCATTCCTCCCTTCTTAGGGACACAATGGATTGGGCTCAGCCATGGGCTATCGAAGATAGGATAAATCATTCCCGCGTCAAGAAGTTTTAAGACTTCCTTTTTGATGACATCGTGAATTTTGGGCTTTACCCTTCTTGACTTTGAATTGCGAGTTTGTAGTCCTCCTCCATTAAAATCTTGTGAGTACAAAATTTTGGGTCAATACCCTTAATGTCGGAAATTTTCCAAGCAATTGCCCCTTTATGAGCTTTAAGAACTTTCAAAAATGCGGTTTTTTCATCATTAGCAAGATCCTTTGCAATAATAACCGGCAACTTGTCATCACCTTTCAAGAATGTGTATTCAAGGTGAGATGGAAGATCTTTCAGTTCAAGGATAGACGGTTCCTCGACCGAAGATTTTTGTTCAACACTCATAACTTCCATCGGCAGAAGAAAGGGTGGAAAAGAGTATCATTACCAATAATCACCTCATCTTCATTGTCGATTTCATTTGAGATAAAATCGCCTCCTTGGAATGGAGTGAGATTCGGTGTAGAATTAGCAAGAATCAGATCTAAAATAGTGGGATTGCCACTTGACGAGCTATCGGAAAAACCTAACACTTCTTGTGAAAAATCATCGCAAACCACATCAACTAAGTCAATGTGATTGATGGTAGCGATTGCATAAACATGACAAGGTGTAGAGTTTTGAGTAGCGTTTATAACAAGTTCCTCTTCGTTGAATCTCAAAGTAATAGTTCTTGGATGAACGTCGATAAGCGATCTCGAGGTGTCTAAAAATGGATGACCTAAAATTAGAGGAACTTGAGGATCCTCGGGGATGTCAACTACTATAAAATCAACGGGATAGTAGAACTTCCCCACTTTCACAAAAACATCCTCGGGTACTCCACATGCTAAAATCGTAGAATGATCGGCCATCTTGAGACATGTTCGAAGGAGTAAGAGCCAGAAGCGAAAGCGATTTCCAAATGGAAAATGGCATCAAATTAATGCTCGCACCAAGATCGGCCAAGGCGAGGCATTCTTTCATATCTTGTATATCACAAGGAATGAGAAACTTCCCGGGGTCACCAACTTTTTCGGGTATTCGATTAAGATAAACTGAAGAAAAATTAGATAGCTTTGAAAGCTTCTCCTTATCATTTATCATACCTTTAAAAGTGGAAGCGAAACGAGGCATATATAACAACGCGTTGGCTAAAATTACATCAAAAAGCTCGATTTGTTGTTTGTTACGTTCTTGCATTTTTTCTTTGTTTCGTCTCGAAGGGTAAGGTAAGGGTGGTGTGGGTTGGGGCATAGGCAACGGCCTTGGAATCTCGGGTACCATAAATGGTATTGCTCCTTTTCTACCATCACCCCGGGCTCTTTCTCGATTTCCTTCTCCGTAGAAGTACTAGGACGAGAGATTGGTTCCTTGAAAGTTTTACCACTACGAGTAGTAATAACCTTCATTTCTCCCTTTGGGTTTGCAATGGTATCACTAGGAAGACCACCCGAGGAAGAGGGTTTACACATGATAGCTTCAAACATTTTTGCCATTCGATCTTCAAATTTTGATTGCCTTAAATCCGCTTTTAACAACTCTTGCTTAATCTCATGTTGACCTTGTTCCATCTTTTGTTGATTTTGTTGAAGACGTTGAACGTTTCCTTCATGTTATTAGCATGAGTTTTCAATTCATTAGCAAGTTCGTTTTTAAGCTCGTTTTTCAACTCGGATCTTAAGCTAATCATCTCACGTTGCATGTTATCAAACTTAGCATCGTTTGCTTTGCATAATCTAAAACTTCTCCATTAAGATTTTTAGTGTGAGCATTTTGAAAACCTTGTGTAGTGTTTTGAAAATCACGGTTTTGGTTTTGATTTTGAACTTTCCCATTCCCACTTTGGTAATTCCTTTTGTTGTAGTTACGTTGATTGCCTTTATAACCACCATTTTGATTGTTGTTTCGATAGTTGTTAGCATTTTGATTTTGGGGAGCTTGATTTGGGCGGGAACCTTGGCCATTTTGGTTGTAAGTTCCCATTGCTACGTAAGCACTCGAAGTGTTACCACCGGCGGTAATGCACTTGGAAATATCATGAGCTGCACCACAAGATAAACAACTCTTTTCAACAGCTTTAACCGATGCGGAATTCAAAGCATCTTGTGCTTTCCAATGTGTCATAAGCGTCGAAAATCAATCGAAAAACCGATTTTCCTCATTAGCTTCATCATGTAAGGCATTCATGTTACGAGAGGATGACGATGACGACGAACCCATATTGGCAATACTCGGTGTGTTACGAGGGTTATAAACCTTAGATCTATTCTCGATAATCTTTAAAGCCTCATCGGTCGTTTTGCACAAAAAATTAGCACCCGCGGCGACATTCAAATAATCTAGTTCATGATCATTAAGCCCATTATAAAAAGTATCAATTTGATGCAATTCCGAAAAATCATGGTGTGGACATTCATGTAACATTTCTTTAAATCGTTCCCATGCCATTGAAAAACTTTCATTATTACGTTGTGTAAATCGTGAAATCTCATTTTTCAAATGTGTTGTTTTAGATGGTGGAAAAAATTCGTTCACAAACTTAGAAACGAGATCACCCCATGTCAAAATCGAATTTGGCGGTTCTTTCTCGAGCCAAATTTTTGCGGTTCCATCCAACGAGTATGGAAACAACATCATCTTAATGGCGTCATGCGGAACATCCTTAAACTTGCTTGTTGCGGTGAGACGATTGAAATTCCTTATGTGATAATGCGGGTTGTCTTTTTCATGACCTCGAAACTTGTTTGCTTGTAACATCGACATGAAACCCGTCTTAACTTCGAAATTCTCCGCAAGGATGGCGGGAATCACAATAGCTTCTCCAAAACCCTCGGTGGGTGCTTGAAGCAACTCCATCATAGTACGATTAGCCATGGTGACTATTGGTTCTACAACGGGTTCGACAATTGGAGTTTCCTCCTCAATCAAATTGCCTTGGTTTTGACGACGTTTTCGAGCTCGTTTTGCTTGATTACGAGTTTGCATAAACGTAACGTAGAATGGGAGGTGAGCAAAGAAGATTCTTTTGGGTGTTTTGTGGATTTTCAATTTTTTTGTGTTTTTGATTGTGTTTAAGTTTTTTTGGATTTAGTGTGTATTCGTAGACAACAATCTACCAAATCTCTCATCGAATCAAACTCTTGATTAAAGAAGCCTCAAAAGAATGAAAACGATCACGTGGAGTGGACGCCTTCGATTGACTTTAGAACTTTGGTGAAAACCAAATTGTTCAAGAGGGTTTAATCACAAAGAAACCAAGCAAATATATATGATACGTAATAATACTTTGGGCAGTAAAACCCTCGATTAGCCTTCAATCTCAAATACTCACAAGCAAGCAGAGAAACGAGACGGCGCGAAGCACTTAAGAGCCTTTTTCTTTAGGGTGTATTTTATAACACCCGCCTTATACCCACCTTATAGTTCGTATTTTTCAAAATCGAGCTTCACGAAATTATTTATCTATTTTTGCGTTTTTCTTTTGGTTTGAGATTCGAATACAATGATTGAGTGATAAAATCCCGAATCAAGGTTGTATTTTCACACTTTTGGAGATATTTTGAATATGTTATGATACTTATACAATACAGTAATAATATTTCACAAGAAAAACGAAAAAAACCGATAATACGTATTAGTAGAGTTCTACTAATACAAATACTAAGTATGGTTAGAGATTAAAAACAAAATGAACAAATTAATCACGACACTCTTTCCCGGCAGCGGCGCCAAAATGATTGTTTTAAAAATACGTCTTTTATTTAGGAAAACAAAAGAGCATATAAGAGCGGTAAGTATTAAATACTACGGTTTAGGAAAATCATGTACTAATGACCCAATGAAAGTTCAAAGTTCGTTTCCGAAGGAGGTATATGTGTGTGAATAATTCGTAATGATTTTGGATTAATATGAAAGAAATAAGGGATGAGAAAAGAGAATGACGGCTACGTTAAAATTATACTACGACGCAAAAACTAAAAACCATAAAAAGTGATAAAATAAAATTATCCTAAAAATTCCTAGAAAATTGCAATAAATTCTAAAAAAATGTAAGAGTTTACAAAAAATCAAAATCCACTCAAAACTTTTATTTAATTAAATATTAATTTTTTAATGCTAATTAAAGCCCAAAAAATCAATTTAATTAACAAAAAACCCAAAATGAGATTTTTCACTTTGTAAACCTCTAAAATAACTTAACTAAATTAAAAACAATTTTTAAAAAATTTAAAATTAATTAAAACTATTTAAAAATGATTAAAAACTACAAAAACCTTAAAATAACTCTAAACATTATTTAAATGACAACACAATTAATCTAAAACATTTAAAAATCCTTACTTAATGTATTTGACCTAACAAAAATGTAAAAGTTGCAAAAAATATTAAAAATGAAATTTGATAATAAAATTATATTAAAATAATATTAAAAATCCAAAAATTATAAAAAATTCTAAAAACTTGCAAACTAGTTTATTTTAACCTAAATAAACAGAAAATTAAAGTGAAATTACTAAAATACCCCTATTGGGCCCCCAAATGGGCTAAAAACCAAAACATACCAAATGAGATGGGCTTTTTGGCCCAATAAGTTCAAACTTAACCAAATAAGCTGAAAATCACTAGTCTAGCTTAAAATTCAATTCTAAACACAAAAGTCTGAAGGCCCAAAAGTTGAATGTGAGCTTATCACAGCTTAAATGTACAACAGCTTATTCTTAATGGGCTTTTTGGCCCATTAAGCTATAAGGCAATGCCAAAATCTCTAATTTGACACACAACCTTCTTTTGAGATGCCTAAGAGATATGTGAAAATAAATTTTAAAAAAGCACACTCAATAAGCCAGAAATAAGCCAAGTAAAATTTCACTAAAAGACAAAATAGTCGACTTAGAGATTTAGACCACCTTAGACCTTGATTCAAGTTGAAAAAGACTCTAAATGACTTAAATAATCCAAATCAATCAAGAAAAGTTCAATAAGCAAATCCATATAAGCAGAATAAGCCCATAAGCACTTATGAAAAAGTCAAAGTAGTTGGTTTTCGAGTCAAAGCTTAAAGTCAACCACCTAAATGCTCCAATATGAACAAATAGGTCAAATAAGGAAAAATTAAAGTTATTACAGGTTAAAATAAGCTAGAACAGCTTATTGATAAGCAAAATGCAAAATAACACTAGCAGTGGCTAGCAGCCGGGGAAAGGAGTTCCCACTGCTTTGACTATTTGACTGTTGATTTCTGAGAGTTTTACTTGGATTCAATGGATAACAAGGGCACCCTTACAACCAGTGAGTTGTAAAGAGTCAATATCAAGCAAGAAATCACAAATAGATCCAGCCAAATGATACAGAATAAGCAAATAGTCACCAGATATGATACAGACTTGCAAATAAGAAGATTATGAAGAAATAAGCAGTTTATGCATGAATAAGCCAACCAAAATGAACCATATGCATACACAAGCTATAATAAACTCCAATAAGCACAATTAAACTTGTTTCAAACACTAGATCAATGATTAGAGCAAGATTCAAGCATATGCATATTACTGATGAACAAAGTGATATCCAAAAATCTTTTGTTGATCTAAATGACCACAAATCTAATTTCAACACCCTAAATCCCTTACCCTCGTTTTATTAACTAATATTTAGCACTTGTTAACCCTAGTCTACCATTAGATCTAGGTGTCCCCAAAATTTTAGTCAAAAACAACAAGTATAAAAGATTTTAACACCTTTTAATGGATTATGGTGATTAGAACCTCAAACCTTGCAAATAATGAACCAATAGCACATATGAAACAAAACAACCAAAAAAACACTAGATAAATCCTACTCAAATCAACCAAAACTCAGCTTATGCAGTTAACCCAAACACCCCTTAATAATCTGATTTAACAAATTTTCAAAGGATTAGTATGAATCAAACCAGAAATCTAGTTCAAATCAACTCAGTAACAACAAACAAACCTCAAATCACCAGATTCAACACCAAAAACACAGATTCATAATCAAATACTCATAATCATCAAAAATCATGCAATACTCAGAAAAATGAATAAGGTTTAGAGATGAGCACCTCCAAAACATACATCCATGCTTTGGGATGTGTGAGCTTAGGTGCTAGCTAAACAAGCACCGGCTTCCTTGTACCTGCTAAGATTCAACAAACAAAAAAGTGAACCAAGAACAATGAAAATTTGATTTTTGAAAACAAGAGTTTTAAACCATAAAACCTTTCCTCAAAAACCAACAAACAGATTATGGAACTCAGACTTTAGCTAATCAAAAACCAAACTTTTATAAAAAACATAAAAGGCAATCACAATTTTCAGAAAATCCAACTTTATTTCTCATAAAAAGGAATTACAAGGATTTAGCTAAAATATGGAACAAAGGGACTCTCACATGTTGATGTCTCCTTTTATAGACTACTTAGGACGATTCTAGACGCGTTTGTTGTTGATGAGTTGTCAAATTTGATCTTGGACGTTCATTTGTGCTTGGGGACCAAGTAGTAGCCTTAAAGCGTTGATCTTGCCACATAGGATTGCTTGGAGAGGAGGGTGTCATGTGATTCGTGGACGGGTGAATGGGGGTGGGGTCCTTGGTGAGTGGGATTGTGAGTTCAAGCGTGGGATATGTTTATGTGTGTGTGAATTAAGCGTGGGTATGGGTAATTTCATATTACCCTTGTTTTAGTGATGGGGTTACTAGGTTCTTGGGGTAAACAGTAACTCTTTTGATCCATTTTTAGTAGAAGGGTAATGTGATTGGCGCAAATAAACATTTGAATGTTTGGTTTGTGGCAACTTTGGTCCTTGGCTTTTGGTAGAAGGTGTATAGCAAGTTTATTCAGCCAACAAGGAAGACTCCCTTTGTATAATAAGTTTCAGAATTTAGACATTGGCCACAAATATTTTCCAAAACAGACTTTAGGGCTTATTCAACTTTGGCATATTTACAAGATTAGTCCTTTTGATGTTTAATCCACTTTTAAAGGACTATATGTGTAATATTCTTGAACTTCAAGGGTCTTCATTGGATCTTTGACTTTATGAGGGACCATTGTTGACAATTTAGATTTGTTGAGGGACTAAACTTGCCAAATCTTCAAAGATGAAGGACTTTTTTGTCATTTTGACACACTTAAGGGACCAAACTTATAATTATGAATATACAAGGGTATTAAGTGTCAATTCTTCATAAATGAGGGATCAATCTTATACATCTTCAAGTCTTCAAGGGTTTTTCTTTGATAAATCACAAACTAGGGCCCGGTTCATTGTGAGGCTTCATTTCTCGTGTTCGTTTTTCCTTGTTTCTTGTGATCTTTTGTCTTTTTCACGATATCCATACCTAAAATACACAAGTAAAAAAACGCAAGCATATATATGGTATTTTTATGACATTTTTTGCATTTAAAGCCCGAAAAGAACGATGAGATCATGTATAAATGCCATCTCATCAGGTAGTATCGGGATAGTCGTACCCCTTCAAGCGTGATGTTAGTTCTTTAATGTTGGGCCAATGAAAGTTTTAACTATGGCCCAGTATAGATTTGTTTAAATTAGACTAAGTGTTACTGATCGCCGAGAGGACCAGCGACAGAGACCAGACCAGCGGAAGACAAAGCCTCAGCTGGCACACCAGGAACATTCAAGTCAAAGACAACGTCAGAGAAGTCGAAGACAATCTGAAGCCATACTTACCAGCGATTATGGATAGCTGGGATGTAGAAGGAATGTGCTGGTGTTTAAGGATCTCTGAGTTGACAATACTCAGAGATCACTTAAGAACCCTAGAAGTCTGATACAAGCAAAGCTTGTCCAATCCTTTATAGTTTAGGCGGGAGAATCTACTAAGTGTTTTGAGCGGGACAAAACAAGAGATTCAAGATAAAGCCTAGTACGACCTAGTGGGAAAAAAGGTGAACAGTTGGCAGAACTTTTCACCTAAAGTTGTTTAATGGTATGTCTCGATTTGGACATGCATTTAATACGTTGTACTCTTCCATTCAGAAGATGACACGTATCAACTACTCCCACTAAGGAAGCAACCTCGTACCACTATAAATAGGAATGAGAAAGAAGAGTTAATGCAACCCTTGTGCTTGGATAAATTATCTAAGTTCTTTCTCTCTTTGGAACCACTGAGCCCTCAGCTGTCTACCAGCGTCTCATAGGTTCCCTTGTAAACTTGAGTCTCGAATCAAGTATACTTGTTCTAGGGTTCAATTCTTATTGTCATTCAACGGGTGTATTCATAGCACTTTGTAATACTTTGTTTATAATAGTTAATAAAGTGTTACGCGTTTGATAAGTATTTCGTTGTGTTTTAGTGGTTATACGAGTTATAGTTTCGACAATTGTTATATTAAGGGACTTTCAATTGGTATCAGAGCGGTTTGATTTATAAACATTTTATAAACCGTTCTTGTTTTTAAAATCAAGATCCTAATATGACTGATACTATACCTCCTATACCACCACCTTTTGGTCAAACCAGTCAAGGTACCACTTCGACCAACGCACCAGCCACCACATCTACTACCATGCCTACACCGGTTGTAAGCACTGGTAATAATGATGATGACCTTCCCCAACTTCTTGATGTTCGTGGGGGGGGGGTCACATGTGTCCGATGTTCCAGCGTTTGATGAAGAAGATTATTCAAGTTGGAAAAGTGAATTTCTTATATATTTAGATGGCTTAGAACCTTTCTTGATAGAAATCTTAGAAAATGGTTCCTATGTACCACTGGCCGTTTTCTCTACCCCTGAGAGACCAATCAAGAAGCCTGTTAAGCAATGGTCTCCAGCGGATAGACGTCTGGCTAACCAGAACAAGAGACTCAAAAGTGTCATAGTCTCTTGCCTACCCAAGAACATTATGAAGTCCATCATCAAATGCAACTCTACTAAGGAGATGTGGACCGAGTTAGTTATAGGGTATGAAGGTCCAGAGGAAACAAAAGAAACCAAAATCCAAGCCCTTAGACTTAAGTTTAATGCTTTTAAAGCTTTAGAAACAGAATCTGTTGCTCAAACTTATACTAGGCTTAAGATTTTGTTGAATGATTTGGGTAACAATGGAGTTGTTCTACCTAAGGCTGAGGTTAATGCTACATTTGTCAATAGTTTACCCAGAAAATGGCTTAGCCTAAACCAGACCATAAGAGCAAATAATGCTATCAAAAATGTTACTTTAGCCCAACTGTTTGGTAGATATAACTATGAAGAAGGGCTAATTGACTCCATTTACAAATCAGAGACTGATAGGTTTACCACCAATATCACTGGTTCAAAAGCTCTTGTTGCTAACCATTCTTTTTAGGACAACGACTCTGACATAGAAGAGGATACCAGAAGCAGTCAAGAATTTCTTGATGAATTACACGCTGAGTTCCATGACAAAGCTCTTCTAGCTGACCAAAAGAGGTACTACAAGAGATCAGGTAGAGTTGGAGCTGCTAAGGTTGATAAATCCAAAGTGTCATGCTACACTTGTGGAAAGATTGGTCACTTTCAGAAAGATTGCTGGTCAAACAAAACCTCCTCTCCAAGCTTTCCATCATCCAGCAACAACCTCAGCAGCAAGAAGAAGTTTTCTACCTCACCTTTCAAGCAAACTTCCCACTCTGACTCAGAGGGAAAGAAGGACTACAAAGTTAAGTACAAAGCCTTGAAAGCTGAGCTGATGAAACTCAACCAAAAAGCTGAAGATGCAGCTAAGAAAAAGGATGTTAAGAAGATTGAAAAAGGTCTGATTGTTGCTTCATTTGAATTGGATGATGAACCTCTTACATCTGAGGATGGAGGAACCACTACTGTCAGAGCTTTTATGGCAGTCGCTGATGAAGAACCTGTTGTGGGAAAGAGTGAAGCAAGATCTGGTCAATGGGTGGACATCACCATGAAAAAGGTACAAAGATCGCTTTCTATGCCTGAAGGTCCTGATAGAGACCATGTTAGTGACTATATCTTAGTTGACCTCCACTTTGTGGAAGAGCAAAGAAAAAACATGTTAAACAAGTTTCATAGTCTTAAAACAGAGTTAAATCTTTGTTAATCTGAATTAACAAACCTCAAAACTTTTGTGAATCTTGCAAATCAACTTCAAAATGAAGTAAGCAAATTGTCCATTGAAAATGAGTCTTTAGCTGATGAAAACACTGAACTCAGAAGAACCATTGAAAAATGGAATTTGGCTCAATCCACAGTAAAAGAAATAGTTGCTGAAGCCATACCAGGTGATGTGGTTCAGGCTATTGGGGGAAAGGGTAGATTCAAAAATCATATACCTGTACCCACTGTTAAATTTATCCCTTCAGATGTTTCTTCTCCATCTTCCACCTCTGTGGATGAGATAAACTCTGACAAGAAATCAGAGGTACCAGCTTTACCAAGACTCGTTGGTGCTAACCCATCTGATTCCTTGCTTGGCCCAAAACCTCCAAACAAAACCCCAGGGAATTCAATTCTCGAAGTCGCTGATAAAGCGCACAAAAAGGTTTTTGTGGCCAATGACTCCACCAAACCCACTCCTCCCCCTGAAGAGCTTTCACCCACCAAGCAACTTCTCCTCACCTTGATGGAAGAAGTAAAGGGGTTGAAAGAACAAATCAACCCCAGAGTTAACAGTCCCTCTGTTAACTCTCTTGGTGAAGGATCAAGTAGCTCTAAGGGGAGATCTTTATTCAGGCCTTGCAAACATTGCGGTTTCAAAAATCATTCTTTTGAGGACTGCTCAAAGAAATCAAAATGTATCACATGTGAGTCTACTGAACACACCTCCAGAGAGCATGAGGAGACTATTGCTATTCAAAGAACTAGAACTCAATTACGGTCTAAAACTCCTCACAGACCCTCTAGGAGAGCTAAGCCCAAACCCAGAGACAATTCTCAGGGTTACAGACCAAATCCCCCATGCAAGTATTGTACCTTCTTTGACCATCACTCTGATGAGTGTGAGCATTATCCCGGATGTGACATCTATGGAAGTATGCGTCATGAACCCAGAGACTGCAACAAAAGAGGGGGAGAAAGGAACCAGAGAAGACCAAATGTCGCTGGTCAGTGACAGAATGGACCCTATGGAAAGTGGGTTCATCATCGAAACTAATCTGGATCTGTTATATCTATGCAGGCTTACTTGAAGAAATCTGTTTGGTATCTGGATAGTAGGTGCTCCAAACATATGACAGGGGTTAAACAATATCTGCATAGATATAAGAAGGAGTCTGGTCTAAAAGTAGTCTTTGGAGATGACTCCTCAGGGGCTACCGAGGGATATGGCTCAGTGGATTGAAAAGGTATAACCTTCACAGGGGTCGCTTATGTCAATGGACTGAAGTACAACTTAATCAACATCAGTCAACTCTGCGATGCTGGTTTCAAAGTTCTGTTCACTAAGACCCAATGTACAATCTTCAATCAGAATGATGATGTTGTTCTAATTGCACCTAGAAGAAGGGATGTGTATGTCATTAACATGACATCATGTCCAGAAGGGAAGAACACCTGTCTCTTTGCCAAAGCATCTGATAGTGAAAATTGGCTATGGCATAAGAGACTCTCCCACCTTAACTTCAAAAACATCAACAAACTGGCCAAGAATGATTTAGTGGCTAGGCTTCCCTCTCTGAGCTTCACCAAAGACAGACCTTGCTCAGCCTGCGAGAAAGGGAAGCATCACAGAGCCTCATTTAAGACAAAGCAATCATTCTCCATAAATAAGTGCCTCCATCTTCTTCACATGGACTTATTTGGACCAGTAAAACCACAATCCCTTAATCACAACAAGTATACACTAGTCATTGTAATTCTCCAGATTCACATGGGTATTATTTCTCAAAAGAAAGAGTGATGAAGCTGAAAGAATAATGTCTTTCATCAGAGAAATAGAGAACTTCAATGACTGCAGAGTTAAGGCTATCAGAAGTGATAATGGCACTGAATTCAAGAACCATGCCATGGAATCCTTTTGTGATGAAAAGGGAATATCACATAACTTTTCTAACCCATGCACCCCTGAACAAAATGGTGTCGCTGAAAGAAGAAATAGAACTCTCATAGAGGCTGCTAGAACCATGCTCAACGAATCAAGACTTCCAAAACAATTTTGGGGTGAAGCTGTGAACACAGCCTGTTACACACAAAACAGATCTATTATTGTGAAGAGACACAGCAAGACCTCTTATGAAGTGTATAGGAAGAGAGCCCCTGATGTAAGCTACTTCCATGTCTTTGGTTTCCCTGTTTTCATTCACAACTATAGAGATCATCTAGGAAAATTTGATGAAAAGTCAGATGATGGATTCTTTGTTGGTTACTCTCCCACCTCTAGAGCCTATAGAGTATCTAACATTCGCAGGCAAGAACTTGAAGAATCCATTCATGTTACCTTCAATGAAGCAGATGTTGTCATTACGTACACCAACACAGAAGAATGTGATATTGATTTCAATGAAGTCAAATCATATCCAGAGGATGATTTCTCAAATCCAAAGGAATCATCTCAGGCACGTCACAAGGACTTTCCATATGTTCATGCATTTGATCCTCACTCAATCTCTGACATCACTCCAGAAGTTTAAACTGCTGAACCTATCACTCCACCCACAGTAGTGAATGCTGATCTTATCGAACCAATCTCTCACCTAGATGAAGAGATTATGGATGAAGAAATAACATGTGAAGATCACCCAGCATTCATTGAACCTACAGTAACTCCTGAACCCACAGAGACTCCTGCTCCTCAATCCAAATGGAGTAGGAACCAAGATATTCTTCTAGTGAATATTCTTGGTGAACCCTCTGAGGGAGTCACCACCAGAGGCAAGTTGAGATCTCTAGAAACCGCCTCAGTGAATGAATGACTTTTCGTTGATTTTCTATCTGAAGATGAACCTAAGAATGTGGCTGCTGCGCTTCTAGATGAAAGGTGGGTTGTTGCCATGCAAGATGAGTTGAATCAGATCAAGAGGAACAAGGTGTGGACTCTGGTAAAACCTCCAGCTGGAAAACAAGTGGTTGGAACTAATTGGGTCTATAGAAACAAGAGGGATGAAGCTGACATGATTGTTAAAAACAAGGCTAGGCTTGTGGTGCTGGGGTACAATCAATCTGAGGGTATTGACTATGATGAAATGTTTGCACCAGTAGCCAGATTGGAAGCTATCAGAATCTTCCTAGCCTTTGCAGCTTATATGGGGTTCACTGTATACCAGATGGATATGAAGATTGCTTTTCTAAATGGTAAGCTTGCAGAGGAAGTTTATGTCTATCAACCCCCTGGGTTTGAAAGCAGTGAGTATCCTGATCAAGTCTGCAGACTTCACAAAGCACTCTATGGGCTGAAACAAGCGCCTAGAGCCTGGTATGAAACCCTATTAAAATTCTTACTTGAAAATAAATTTGTCAGAGGTACCATTGATCAAACCCTGTTCACTTATAGGTCCAAGGGTGATGACATTTTAGTACAGATTTATGTGGATGATATAAATTTTGGTTCAACCAATATTACCTTGAGCAAACAGTTTGCCAAACTTATGACCAAAAAGTATGAAATGAGCATGATGGGGGAATTAATTTTTTTCTTGGGTTTTCAAATCAAACAAAATTCAAAAGGAATTTCTATTTGTCAAGAAAAATATGTTAAGTATTTGCTCAAGAAGTATGATTTGTCTGATTGTGCATCAGTGAAATTCCCCATGCTTCCTCCCAACAACTTGGGAGCTGATGACTCAGGGGTCTCTATTAATGAGACCTTATACGGAGGCATGATTGGATCACTATTGTACCTCACTGCAAGCAGACCAGACATACAATTTTCCACATGTCTCTGTGTTAGGTACCAAGCTAATCCCAAGGAATCCCACCTTGTAGCTGTCAAAAGAATTTTCAGGTACTTAAAAGGATCTTCCACACTAGGTCTCTGGTATCCAAATGGATTAGGCTTCGACCTCAAAGCCTACTCTGACTCTGACTATGCTGGGTGCTGTCTTGATAGAAAGAGCACCTGTGGAAGTTTTCAAATCCTTGGAGGAAAGTTGGTATGTTGGAGTGCTAAGAAACAAAACTCAGTGGCCATGTCATCAGCTGGAGCTGAATATGTTGCTGCCGTTGGTTGTTGTACTCAAGTTCTCGGAATGAAAAGTCAGCTGGCTGATTATGGGATCATTTATGAAAAGGTTCCCATATTCTATGATAACACAAGTGCTATAGCCATCTCCAATAATCGGGTACTTCATTCCAGAACTAAGCATATTGACATCAGGTATCACTTTATTAGAGACCGTATTTTAAAAGGTGATATTGAGCTTCATTTTATACCCACTGAATACCAGCTCGCTAATATTTTCACCAAGCCTCTGGCTGAGCCAAGTTTTACTAGGCTGGTTGCTGAGCTGGGTATGCTCAATATTGGTAAACAAATTTGATAAATGATCTCTGTCTCTGGGCATTTAAGGGAATTGAATGTAACGAGGTAGTTACATTCCAATGGGAGTTAATATATTCCCATATTTAATTCAAATGATTGTCCTTCATTTTCAACAACTTTCCCACTTTCCAAGGGGACAGAAAAATCACATGAAGAGTCAAGGGGTCCCACTTTTCCTAAAAGGTAAACATTTACATTTAATGATTTAATTGAAAAATGGCAAAAGCTTTTATCAAAACCCTTGACTCATTTTTCAAACATCACATTACTCATTATTTTCACACACACATACTATTCATCTTCTACAAATCCTCCATTTCTTCCTTCCATCAACAATGGCGTCTTCATCAACAAACACCTCGTTCACCGTTTTGGCCGCCTCAAATGTAGATTTTGGGATAAACGACGGAAAGATTGCCTTGAACAACTGTGTAGCTCTCTTGGAACATAAAAATCCTCTCTACCATCCTTTGTTATCCTTCCTCAAGAACTCCACCATTTACGAAGCCATAACTAGGGAACCCTCTACATGCTACCACCAATACTTGAGAGAGTTCTGGTACAGCGCTGAAGTTGATCAAACCTCATCACACATCACCTTCAACATTTCTACACATCCACAACCTCTCACCTTTGATTTCCACACTTTTGCCAAAGTCATTGGACTTCCTGTAAATGATGGCATGTCCGCTGTACCTGCCAGCGCCACTGTGAAGAAGGCTCTGGCTACCCTTCGTCCTTATGATGACGATGACAAACCCTTTACCACCCAAGGCTTCCAAAACAAATCACTGATCAAAGTGTATTACTTCTCTCCCACTTGGAGGACGCTGATGCTGTACATAGTGAAATGTCTGGGAGGAAACCAGGGGTCGCATGATCAACTTAATGTTGCTCAGCAAGCAATTGCTTACAGCTTGATTTAGGGGCAAGATATAGGGATCGCCCACATAATTTACACTGACCTCATTGCAAATCTGGAAAACAAAGGGAAGAAGCATCGACTGGCCACTATCTGCTACACAAGATATCTCTCTCTCCTCATAGAGGATATGCTTGGTGAAACCTACACAAATGATGAACTTCACTCCTTCTCTCCCTATCGCATCACTCCAGCCTCTCTGAAGACTCCCTTGGAGGATGAAGTGCCTCTTAGCAGGCATATGATGAAGGTTGTTGGGTTACTCGCTGATGATGGAGAGCCCTTGATCCCTCACAATAAGGTGAAAGCTGAAAGACAAACTGACAAGTCTTTGTCCAAGACCTCTGTGCAGTCCACTTCTCAGCCCAAGGCGCTCAAGGAAAAGAAGAAGAAGAGGAAAGACACCCCCCTTTCCTCTGAAACCCCTTCTGTTAATCCTTCCAAGACAAAGAAGACCAATAAGAACCCATCCCCTTCTCTGGAGGATGTGGTTAAAGAGCCTACCGCTGACAAACAACTAGAGTCTAGCGTCTCTTTGTCAGAAGAGACGACTAAGAACCCTCTACACGCTGATATCTCTCAAGTATTAGTTCGCAATTATTTTTTCTTAGAGGATCACATACAATCACTCTCATAATTCTGTGGAGAGAGTGATGAAGTCTTAGGGTTTGTCTCAACCCATAAAGTGTCTGTGTCAGCACCTAGATCTCTTAGGATTATCTGTACACTCTGTCTTAACACTAGGATATGATTCACTTGTGCTCTTAACGCACCCCGATGATCCTTCACCCTCTGGACTGTGCTCTTGTCCATAACAACTCGAGCATGCTATAGGTCCCGACCCAGAGTCTCTGCACCTCACGTAGTCTCTGGGTCCCCTCATATGAAAAAGAGTCCCAAATAATTTATTCTTTTGGGGGACTGAATAATCACCCTCAATCCTCCTAGGGGAAGCGATAAAAGGCGACCCTTACCTTCAAATATGTCACAACTAAAAGAGTCCCAAAGAATTTATTCTTTTGGGGGGACTGAATAATCACCCTCAGTCTTCCTAGGGGCAGCGATAAAAGGCGACCTTTAACTTCCATTAATTCACAATTAAAAGAGTCCCAAGGAGCAATCCTTCAGGGGGAGCTGGATAATCACACCCAGCTATCCTAGGGGCAGCGAACGGCGACCATTCACCACATAGTTTTCACAAATCAAAAGAGTCCCAAGGAGTAATCCTTATGGGGGAGCTGGATAATCACACCCAGCTATCCTAGGGGTAGCGAATGGCGACCCTTCAACATATATGTTTCACACTAAAAGAGTCCCAAGGAGAAATCCTTAGGGGGGCTGGACAATCACATCCAGCTTCCCTAGGGGCAGCGAATGGCGATCTATAACTTTATATTTATTTCACACTGGTTACTAACAAATGTCATAACAAGCTCATAATCTTTATGAAGAACAACATAATGATGAGGCCTATTCCATTTCTGGTGACGATAATGCTGAAGCCTCTCACATTGATCTGGATGCTATGTTAGACATTGACTCCATGCCAGAAGATGAGGTCTTTATCATTGAAGATGACCTAACCATTTCAGACTATGCTGATATGGATGCTGATGATGACCAAGTCACATCCGAATTAAAGCCCATTTCCTTCCCATCTATGGCAAATGTTCAAGAACTAGCTGCCAAGCAGCTATGGGACCAGAGGATCTGTACACCAACCCCAGTTCCTTTCCCCACTTTGCCAAATGTCATGGAACTGGGGGCAATGAAACACTTGGAACATTTGCAACACCTCAAGCCTGTCCGTGTTCCTAGAATGAAAGATGTTCAGGAACTAGCCGCTGAGGAACTCTGGGTTAGAAGGGGAGACATCAGTATCACCAAGCCTAAAGTCACAAATGATGTCATCCTCTCTAAACTACAAACACCCACTCATGCTACTAAAGAACTCACAACCAACCTAGAGACTTCCCTAACTTCATTTGTGGAATCCTCTATGACTGCACTGCTTCCGCAACTACTGGGAAATGCCTTGAAAACTCAACTCCCAGCAGTTCTAAACTAGAGTCTTCAGCAATACATGCCATCAGTCCTCACCGCAGCTGTCAAAGCCAATGTTGCTGCTATTGCCAAGGCATCTGAGCCTTCCATGAAACTTCTTTAGGAGCTATTGCAAGAGGAACTTAAAGAAATATGTCTATTTGTCCATCAAGAATTTGTTAAGTTCCTCAAACCTGGATCAGGCACAGCTTCTGCCAGCGCTATGCCTGAGGGGTAGAATTCAGCTACCTCCACCTCTAAAGAAGAAGAAGATACTACTCCACCTACGGGGGAGCAATCACTTAAACAACCAGCACCCTCAACATAGATCCCAACACCAAAACCCATTAGATCCTTCAACCCCATCACTGAGGTGGCACAGGACAAGGGAAAAGGTATTGCCACTGAGGTGCCTGAAACAACCCTGCACTCCCTCCAAGAAGAAGGTGGATCCACAGCCAGACACTCTGACTTGAACAAATTTAAAAGTGCTGATGAACCACCACTAACCCCAGAGCAGGCAAAGGCTCAAATCTTGGAACAAAAGAGGTTAGCAAACATTAGAGCTGCTGAAATCAAAAGCAAAGAAGCTCTGAACAAACTACTATCTCCAGCTGTAAAGGAAGCTCAACTGAATAAGCTCAAAGAACTTGAAGTTAAAAGGAGCAACCTTCAAAAGGAATATGAGAGAATAGTGGACCAAAGAGCAGATCCCGGTCAAATCACCAAATACGCATGTTACACTGACAAAGACAAAAGAGTAGTGATGACCTTATATAGAGAAAATCAACTAACCAACTACAAAGTCTTCAGTGACTTTGAACTCAGAGATCTGGGCCTCTCTGAATGGTTAGAAATGCTGTCTCTTTCCCAAAAGAAGACTGGGCCTGGTGCTGCCCAAATGATGAAAAACATTCAAGCTAAGCTGAATTGGGCAAGAGACACTGCAAAGAAGCTGAAGGTACCTCTGCCTCCTCAACTATCACAACAACAATCATCTAAAGAACAAAGAAAAAGGAAAACCCAAATGGGGCCTCTGGTAGAGAAGCTGGTCATTGCGAATGTTGTGGTAGATGGAATGTACAGAAACCTTGTACTTCCCAAGGAGATCACTAAACCAGTGGGTGGCCAAGTATACTAAGAACCAGAGACAAGAATGGTCTTCATGAATGGAAATTTTGAGTAATGTTTTCAGAGGATGAATGAACTACATCTGGCCTCAACTATCCAACTCATCAGACTCAAACAGGGCATCCTAAGGAACTGCAAATTAGCTGATGATTTTGAGTTTGAAGTTGAGTTGATCATTAACTCTAGGAGTGACAAAGTTGAAGCTCAGAGAATCTGTGATCAAGGCCTCGATTGCTGAAGAACCTTTTATTTTGTTTTATGTTTACACCACTAGGTGTTCTTGTAATAGACTAGGTTCTTTATGTTTAATAAAACTCTGAGGTATGTTTGTTAAATTATGTGTAAGAAGAAGTTGTGCACTCACTTACAATAATTTTAGACTTTGTATAATTTATAAACAAAGAGGGGGAGATTGTTGGGCCAATGAAAGTTTTAACTATGGCCCAGTCTAGATTTGTTTAAATTAGACTAAGTGTTACTGATCGCTGAGAGGACCAGTGAAAGAGACCAGACTAGCGGAAGGCAAAGCCTCAGCTGGCACACCAGGAACATTTAAGTCAAAGACAACGTCAGAGAAGTCGAAGACAATCTGAAGTGATACTTACCAGCGATTATGGATAGTTGGGATGTAGAAGGAATGTGCTGGTGTTCAAGGATCTTTGAGTTGACAATACTCAGAGATCACTTAAGAACCCTAGAAGTCTGATACAAGCAAAGCTTGTCCAATCCTTTATAGTTTAGGCGGGAAAATCTACTAAGTGTTTTGAGCGGGACAAAACAAGAGATTCAAGATAAATCCTAGTACGACCTAGTGGGACAAAAGGTGAACAGTTGGCAGAACTGTTCACCTAAAGTTGTTTAAAGGTATGTCTCAATTTGGACATGCATTTAATACGTTGTACTCTTCCATTCAGAAGATGACACGTATCAACTACTCCCACTAAGGAAGAAACCTCGTACCACTATAAAAAGGAGTGAGAAAGAAGAGTTAATGCAACCCTTGTGCTTGGATAGATTATCTAAGTTCTTTCTCTCTTTGGAACCACTGAGCCCTTAGCTGTCTACCAGCGTCTCATAGGTTCCCTTGTAAACTTGAGTCTCGAATCAATTTTACTTGTTCTAGGGTTCAATTCTTATTGTCATTCAACGGGTGTATTCATAACACTTTGTAATACTTTGTTTATAATAGTTAATAAAGCATTACGTGTTTGAAAATTATTTCGTTGTGTTTTAGTGGTTATACGAGTTATAGTTTCGAAAATTGTTATATTAAAGGACTTTCATTTAAGACGAAGATGAGAAAACCAGAGACATTTTATATGTTTAACTTCATTGATTGATTTATTATTCAGACACCTTCGGTATATATAACCGAATAACATAGCTTGCTAAACAAGCCAAACATAAAGACATTATTATTACACGATACACATTCCTAAATAAGCATAAAGACATTCCTAAACAAATATTCTCTAAATAAATATAATATATTTCGGTCCTATGGCCCATGCTTGAAGTGGGTCAGACCAAACGGGCCACTACTATCTATCTTAGGGTTACGGTTTCATTTTATGTTTTATATATAATATGCTATTGTTCTTAATGTAATCATTTAATCAAATCAATGAAGTTAAACATATAAAATTTCTCTGGTTTTCTCATCTTCTTCTTAAGGAGATAGCATCACGCTTGAAGGGGTGCGACCATCCTGACAGGGCCGTATCAATTGGTGCTTTCATTGAGAGCCCTCAATTCGTTGGAGATTTTGATTTAGGGTTCCAATCATAAAAAAAAGAAAAAATACACTGTTCATCTGTAGTTATTGTTCATCAGAAGTACTGTTCATCAGACGGACACTGTTCATCTGGCGAATACTATTCATCAGACGACATTGTTCATCGGGGGTCATGTTCATCGCGCACTGTTCATTCGGTAGTACTGTACATCGGCGTTACTGTTCGTCCAGAAAAAATATAAAAAAATTATTTATTTTATTTGTTTTTCGATTTGCTATGGCATCGAGTAGCAGCGATCAGGATGCATTATCTAAGCTTTTGCAGATGGGTACGGTGGCCGAATATCAGAGCGAGTTTGTGATACTTGCAAATCGGGTAATGGGAATCTCTACAAATTTACTGAAGTGTTTTTATATTTCTGGCCTAAAAGTGCCATTACAACGAGAATCGTTGAGATTAAGACCTATAACTTTAGTTCAAGCTTTTTATTTAGCTCGTATCACTGAGGTCATTTTGGGGCGATTGTAGAAAAAGAAAAAGAGCAGGTTGGTCTTAGTGAAAGACAGCTTGTGGTTGGTGAATCTAATCCTAATCTTGGTGAATTGCAGAAAAAGAAAGAGAATTCCGTTGCAGAAAAAGAAAAAGAAAAAGAGAAAAAGAAGGCTGTTGTTGGTGAATCGCAAAATTTTGTTGGTGAATTGCAACTTATTGTGGGTGAATCGCAGCTTGAGGTTAGTAAATCACGGCTTGTTATTGATGTATCGCCTAAAAGGGTCACGTGGTTTGTTACATCCAAATGGAAGGAGTGTAGAAAAGGAATCCAAAAACTGTTACTACTTGAGCCACTTAACAAGTTGAAGCGGAGAATGCAAATGCTTAAGAAACATTTCAAGATTTGGGATTCGGGAATTAAGAGTGTTTTTCAAAACGTCACCTTGAGGGCAAGGTGAATTCGAAGGAGTGGGGAATGTAACGGCCCATGCTTGAAGTGGGTCGGGCCAAACGGGCCACTATTATCTATCTTAGGGTTACGGTTTCATTGTTATGTTATATATATATATATATATAATATGCTATTGTTCTTAATGTAGTTGTTAGAAGTAATTAAAGTGATGGTCATATAATATATCGTTGCGAAGCTCGTGAAAAATGTTATTTAATGATGTCGAAAGTTTTTAGTTAGTATTGTTTATGTAACGGGATTTAGTCCCGAACACACAAATGAGGAAGGCCTCCTAAACAATTCTTAATTAGTATAAAAGGTCTCCTAAGCCTCATTTGTGTGTGTGCTTTCTATATTCATAGTTTTAGAGAGAGAAAGGTGTGTTTGTTTTTCTCACTAGGAAAACACCAACTTTGTATTTCTTTTCTTCTCTTCATCTTAATCTAATCTTTCTTTTTTTAGTTTAATCATCATCATCATGTTATTTGTGTTTGATTAGTCGTGTGATTTAGTCTTTCAAGTGGTATCATTCGCCAAGAGATTCGTAGTTAGCTTTGGTGTTGATTTGGTGTGGATTTGGTATTGATTTCGTGGGTTTTTTGGTTTAGGCTATTGGATTCGATTGGTATTTGTGGCTTTGAGGTGTTGTTATTGGTGTGATCGAAGTGGTTGTTGATTTTGGTGGATTCGAGGTATTGTTTTGGTGGTTTCGTATCATCTCTGACGTCTCTAAACTGTGTCCCTTTATTTTCGGAAAAATCTTCGCAAAAGGGTTTTATATTCCGAAATTCTGCCATTTTTCTGAAAATATTTCTCCGAAAAAACCCATTTTTCCGAAAATATTTATCTAAAAATCCACTTTATTCCGAAAAGACCATTTCTCTAAAAGTATAATTATTCCGAAAAAGCCCATTTCTCTGCAAATATCATTTTTTCCGAAAAAGTCCATTTCTCTGAAAATATCATTTTTCCGAAAAAGTTCATTTCTCTGAA
This sequence comes from Glebionis coronaria, assembly GCA_025667525.1. Lineage (NCBI taxonomy): Eukaryota > Viridiplantae > Streptophyta > Magnoliopsida > Asterales > Asteraceae > Glebionis > Glebionis coronaria. The sequence continues at coordinate 524,044,439 of CM046875.1, forward strand.
AATATCATTTTTCCAAAAAAGTTTCATTTTTCTGAAAATCCTTTTTATTCCGAAAAAGTGTTTTTTCTGAAAAACTTCTTTATTCCGAAAAAGTGTTTTTCTGAAAAACTTCTTTATTCGGAAAAAGTGTTTTTTTCTGAAAAACTTCTTTATTCCGAAAAAGTGTATTTTTCTGAAAAACCCCATTATTCCGAAGATGTGTAATTTCTCTGAAAAACCTTATTATTCCGAAGATTGGCTATTTCTCTGAAATCTTCAATTATTCTGAAAATATTTTCAAAAAAATTGTGTTTTTTCGTGTGTTTTTTTGGCCTTGGAATTTTTGGTTCCAGGAGAGCTCATTTTTTAGGGGATTTAATCATATTTAGGGGACTTTAACTTCAATATTCTGCTTTCTACGAATTGAGATCATGTTTTTCACACGACTTCTACGATGACGTCTCAACAAGATATTTACGCTACCGGTACTGAGAATCGTCCTCCCATGCTCACCAAGGAGAACTACACTACATGGGCTTGTCGTCTCCTTCGTTATGCAAAATGTAAACCTTTGGGAAAATTGATTGCCAACTCGATTCAAAAAGGTCCGTATGTTAGAAGAACAATCATTGTGCCTGGGGACCCTACGAATGCTAACCCAGTGGCTGACTCTAGTCATGAGCAAACGGATGAAGAATTAACTGAAGCTGAATCTAAACAACTCGACGCCGATGATCAAGCAATTCAAGTCATCCTCATGGGACTTCCCGAAGATGTTTATGTTGTTGTCGACAGTTGTGAAACCGCACACGAGATGTGGCTTAGGATTCAGAAAATTATGAAGGGGAGTGAAATCGGTTTACAAGAAAAGGAAAAAAGTCGCTTCGTGAATGGGAGAAATTTACGTCTACTGAAGGGGAACAAATTGAACCTTACTATCATCGGTTTTCAACCCTCATGAATCATCTTAGAAGAAACAAACATGAACCTGCACAAATTGCTGCAAACATCAAATTTCTTAATAATCTTCCTTCTGAATGGTCAAGATATGTCACTCTTGTCAATCAAACCAAGGATCATCATGTAGTGGACTACACTCAAGTATATGATTATTTCAAGATGAATCAAGATGAAGCTAACGAAGTCAGGGCTGAAAGACGTGCCAAGACACAAGATCCATTGGCTTTTATGGAAAACTCTCCATCATCTATGTCATATCCCATGGTACCTTACCATCAACCCTCATCAAGTAACTTCATGCCACAACAACAACTCACCTCCTATGGATATCAACCTCCTGCTGCTGTGAACTACTTACAACAACCCATTGCCTGTTTTGATGACATCATCGATCCTACTCATGCAATTAATACTGGTCTTGCACTTCTCGCAAAGGCATTTAAATTTACCATTAACCCCACCAACAACAATCAGAGAATCTCCTCGAACATTAGAAATAGGCAGATTCCTCAACCTTTCATGAATGCGAATCAAGATCGTCAATTGGTAGTTGCTGGGACACAATATGGTCAGAATGTTGGGAATGCGGGAAATCAGTATGGACAAATTCGTGGTCAGAATCCGAATGTTCCAAACGTGGGTAATCAGAATGGGTTAATAGTTGTGCTACCGGTTGGTAATCAGATGGGAAACATTATGGCTGCAAGGGCTGAGAACACTGGTACGGGAAATGGAAACAACAATCGTCAGGTTCAGTGCTACAACTGCAGGGGATTTGGTCATTATGCTCGAGATTGCACAGCCAAAAAGAAGAGGGATGTTGCTTATCTTCAGACTCAGCTTCTCATAGCACAAAAAGAAGAGGCAGGGATTCCACTTCAAGTTGAGGAATTTGATCTTATGGCTTCTGCTGCAGAATATGACGAGGAAGAAGAGGTGAATGCCAACTACATTTTGATGGCAAACTTACAGCAAGCATCAACCTCTGGAATGCGTGATGACAGAGCTACCGTCTATGATTCAGACGGTCCCTCTGAGGTACACCCAAGTTTTGATGATAATGATATATATAGTATGTCTAATTAGGATGAAGAGTATACTGAGATGCTTAAGCCCTACATTGAGACACACGAGGACCAAACGAATAATAGTAATATTATTTCGAAGGAGCCCTGTGTGGACCTTAGTGTGGATTAAGTTTCTCAGCCTACAACCCTTCCTGATGAGACACATGCGTATTATAAATCTCTATTTGATAAGCTTGCTAAGGATGTAGATCATGCTACGGTGGTTAATAATAAATTTAGAGAATCTAATGCCAAATTGACCATTGAGCTTGCGGGATATAAGGAACGGGAGAAATGTTTTGAAATTCATCAGGCTAAAATCAAGGAACTTGAACAAGCTCATGCTACATCGGTTTATCAAGAAAAATGCACAACTAAGAAATTAAATGCCTTACACTTAAGTAGTGCTAAAAAGATAAGCGAATTGAATGATGAAATCACGTCTCTTAATAAACAGCTTTCAACTGAAAAATCTACTATTTTGGAGTTAAAAGAAGAACGAAAAAAGCTGAAACGTGATTTCAAAATTCGAGAAGATGGGCTTCTTGAGGATTTTTGCAAAGCTCAGGATAGGATTAGAGAATTAGACAACCTTTTAGTAAGACGTGGCCAAACTATACAGACGATAAATATGCTCGCACCAAAAGTGAAAGAGATAAATTACACTCGATACAAATTGGCTTTAGGTTGTCCTCTTTCCCCTAATCCCGGATACCTTAAGCAAGTTCAGGCCACTAATGAAACTTTATATAATGGTAGTGTGCTATTGTCTGATGAGCATGATCCTCCTAGTGTACATGATTCCGAGGAAACTACTGAACTTGCTGTCGAGAAGTGACACCCGTTTATTATCCGAAAATTAATCCTCCAACTGTTTTTGTTCGGTCTAAAACGAGTACTAAAATGCTTTTGCTACCAAGTGAGGAATTGTCTAATGACCCTCCTAAACCGAGTATCACACGCCGATTTCTAAACGAGCTTTTAGATAACTTTGTCATCCTTAAACGTGTTATTAATTCCAAAATAACTGGAGGAAATTTTACATCACCTGTTCAGATTGAGGTCCAGAAAATTCTTCAAAACGATATTAATCCGATTATTAATCAAGTTGATGCTAGGTTAGGCAATTTGGAAAACGCTTTTCTAAAAGAATTTGCCAACTTTGTTGAAGACTTTAAATCTTTGGCGAAGGAAGCTGATGAATCTCTTGATAAAATCAACGTTTTTGAAAATGATCTTGAACGCCTCTCTAAAGCACGTGATTGTATTGATAGTAGCCCTGTTGAGTTAAGTACCTCTGTGTCGCATAATGAAAACCTTCAAACTGAGCTTGATCTTATGAAAGAGAAAATAGAATCTTATGTCATTAAAAAGGATAAAGAATTCACCGATCTTTGGAATAAATTTGTCAAAAAAATGTGATGAATGCAAATATGACAAGATTTCATATGAAAAAGCTTACAATGAAATGCAACAAACTATCGCACGGTTGCAGGCTCAGTTAGGAGGGGTAAGGAAACGAATTTGGCCTCTTCAGGGTTAGAGAGTGCTAGTGATGGTAATGTTCAGAAGCTTAAGGCTAAGATTGTAGATTTAGAATCTGTTTTTGCTTCATATAAGCGGGCTGTTGAACAAAGCGAGTCTGTCTATCAGAAACTTATTGATAAAATCTGTGAGAACTGTAAATTAAAGGCCTTGTTAAAAGATAAATCTTCTGAGCCTATCTCGATTGTGGATACGATGATCAAGAAACCAACAACCTCGGGACCCACTCGTATTGCTGTAACACCGTTTCCCAAGGCTGCTGGAATAAAAGCTGCTGTTATTGCCCCGGGAATGTTTCGCGTTAGACCTTCATCTCAAACTAGGGTAGATATCTCTGTGCCTAGCAACCAACGTAAAGCAATCGTTAGGACAAAACCGACCACTATCGCACAACCACAATTCATTGATTTAAAAAATGCTAATTCTAACAAGTGTGTGTCTTTTTCTACAGGAATGAACAACTACACTAAGAGCAGAAGGCCACATCCTACGAGCAATACAAGGAATGATAGGGTCCCTTTTTCCTCTAGAAGTAGTCGTCCCAAGGCTAATAATGTGGAAGTAGAAGAACACCGTAGGAATTTACAGTTTTTTATTCATAATCAGAAACTTAATTCTTCTGAATGTAATGACTTTAAACTTGCTATTCGGAATGAAAAATCTGAAGTTATTTGTGCTAAATGTAATAAATGTTTCTCTACTTTTAGTCATGATGTTTGTGGTTTGACTATGAATGGTTTGAACTATGGTGGTTACACTCGACTTGACAAGCTTTCTATCAGTGAAACACATAGCACTCCTAAGGCTAAAGTGTATGTTCCGAAAACTAAGCAGGTAGGGTCCACTGAAAGTCTTGCTACGCCTAGAAGTCCTAGAGTTACCTCTAAGTGGTTGCCTACTAGAAGATATTTTGCCTCTAATGGTCATGTTATTGATTCTAGTAGATCTCATACTGACAGTGAAATGTCGGTATGTGATATGGCTTGATTATTACCTAACCATACAGGAACCTGTTACTTTGGTTGCCAAATTTTATCTTATTTTATCATTGGCAGGCTGTTGAAATTTGTCTCTGGTGCGTGGATTCGGGCTGTTCCAAACATATGACTGGGAATCAAAGTCTTCTCAAGAACTTTGTATGGCGTTTTATGGGAACTGTTCGATTTCAAAATGATCATGTTGCTGTAATTCTAGCCTATAGTGATCTTCATTGGGAAAATATTATCATCACAAGAGTTTCTTTTGCTGATGGCTTGGGACACAATTTGTTCTCGGGTTGGGCAATTTTATGATTCAGATTTGGAGGTAGCCTTTAGAAGTCATACATGCTTTGTTAGGGATCTTGAAGGAATTGATCTGTTGAAAGGAAATCGCACAACAAACCTTTACACCATTGATCTTTTTCAAATGTCTGCTGCATCTCCAATTTGTCTCATGGCCCGGGCTACCTCAACAAAGTCATGGTTATGGCATCAAAGGTTATCTCATCTCAATTTCGATGCCATCACCCAACTTGCAAAAGATGATCTTGTTACCGGTCTTCCAAAGTTCAAATATACTAAAGACCATCTTTGTCCATCATGTGAGCAAGGTAAAAGCAAGAAGAAACCTCACAAACCCAAACCTGTTCCAAATTCGACGAATAGATTGCATCTCCTTCATATGGATCTGTGTGGTCCAATGAGAATCAAAAGCATTAATGGAAAGCGGTATGTCCTTGTGATTGTGTATGATTATTCTCGTTACACATGGGTTCATTTTCTTGCTTCAAAAGATAAAGCCCCGGATGTAATTATCAATTTCTTGAAGAAAACATCAGTGCTACTTCAAGCCCCTGTTATCATTGTTAGAACGGATAACGGTACAGAATTCACCAATCAGAAACTGAATGCTTATTTTGACGAAGTTGGGATTTCTCATCAAACTTTGGCTGTAAGAACTCCAGAGCAGAATGGAGTTGTGGAACGAAGGAATCGTACGTTAGTTGAAGCTGCTCGGACGATGCTTCTCTCCTCTAGTGCACCGTTATTCCTTTGGGTCGATGCTATAGAAACTGCATGTTATACTCAAAACCGCTCCATTATTCACACCCGCTTCAACAAAACACCTTATGAGATCATCAATGGAAGAAAACCGGATATTTCATTTTTACATGTCTTTGGTGCTTTATGTTATCCGAAGAATGATCATGAAGATATCGGTAAACTTGAACCTAAAGGTGATATTGGATTTTTCATTGGTTATTCTTCAACTGCTTGTGCTTACAGGGTTTATAATCGAAGGACAAGAAAGGTAATGGAGACAATGAATGTTACTTTTGATGAATTCTCGGGTATGGCCTCTCAACATAGAAGTTCACATCCCGAGCTTCAAGGTCAGACTTCTTGACACGTAAGTTCAGGACTCGCGCTTCAATTTGCACCGTCAGCAATCTCATCGTTACAACCTTCAGAACGTGACTTGGAAGTTTTATTTGGGACAATTTATGATGAATATATGGAGGGTCCTTCGTCATTTGGTGTTCCTCAAAATGCCACGGCTGCACCTGCTGCGGTAGTTCCAGAACCACCAGGTGCATCTACACCAACGACATCCGTTTTGCACCATCTACGTCAACCTCAACCATATTGACTCAAAACATTCCAACCACGTCTCCGACTGCTGACGCAACTCAACAACATTCTCAGCAAATTCCAAGTCATGTTCATCTTCAGAATGAAATAGTTGCTGAAAATGCAAACAATGTGATGCTCAACGAACACGAGTTTGTTAATCCATTTGCGGCTTCTACAAGTACTACTCAGCCTTCAACACCATATGTGGATCCTTCGAGCTCGCATTAAGTTTCTTATACACTTCCACATGAACAAAAATAGACTAAGAATCATCCTTTGGTCCAAGTGATTGGCAATCTCTCACGACCAGTCTCAACACGAAATCAGCTGCATACCGACGGTGATATGTGTATCTATGCACTATCAGTCAGCACAATGGAACCGGCTATTGTGAAAGAAGCAATGACCGATGCATCATGGATTGATTCTATGCAAGAAGAACTCAATCAGTTCATCCGGCTTGACGTATGGGAGTTAGTACCTCGACCGGACAATATCGATCCCATTACTCTGAAATGGTTATTAAAAAACAAGATGGATGAGGAGGAAACGGTCATTAGGAACAAGACTCGGTTAGTTGTGAGAGGTTATAAACAACAAGAGGGAATTGATTTCGCTGAATCCTTCGCCCCGGTTGATCGAATGGAAGCTATTAGGATTTTCTTCGCATAAGCTGCACACAAATCGTTTATTGTGTATCAAATGGACGTGAAGACGGCTTTCTTGCATGGACCGTTAAAAGAAGATGTGTATGTATGTCAACCTGAAGGTTTCATCAACACCGAACATCCAAGCCATGTCTACAAGTTGAAAAAGGCAATTTATGGTTTGAAACAAGCACCGAGGGCATGGTACGACGAATTAGCATCATTTCTTCTACAAAATCACTTCAGCAAAGGAACCATTGATCCAACTTTGTTTATCAAGCACTACGACAACGACATATTGGTGGTTCAGGTCTATGTAGATGATATTATATTTGGTTCTACTAACCCAAAATATTCCATATTATTTGCAGACCTTATGAAAAGTCGATTTGAAATGTCCATGATGGGGGAAATGACGTTTTTTCTTGGTCTCCAAGTTCACCAATCCCCCCGTGGAATTTTCATATATCAAGCCAAATATGTGCTTGAAATTCTAAAGAAATTCGGAATGGAAAACTGTGATCCTATTGGTACTCCAATGGACACTAAACACAAGCTTGATTTGGATAAGAAAGGTACATTTGTAGATGCTACAAAATACCGAAGTATGATCGGGTCCCTTATGTACTTAACCTCAAGTAGACCGGACATTGTGCATGCTACTTGTTTATGTGCTCGGTACCAGGCTAAGCCAACCGAGAAGCACCTCAAGGAGGCTAAAAGGATCTTTCGTTATCTCCGGGGAACCATTCACATGGGTCTCTAGTATAAGAAGGATTATGGTTTTAATCTCATTGGTTTTTCAGATGACGACCATGCAGGATGTCATGATTCATTCAAGAGCACTTCTGGTGGAGCACAATTCTTAGGTGAGAAGCTAGTGAGCTGGTCATTAAGAAAACAATGTTGTACGGCGTTGTCCACCGCGGAAGCAGAATATGTGTCTCTATCCGTGTGTAGTGCTCAAGTCCTTTGGATGCGAACACAACTCACAAATTATGGCTTTCACTTTAACAAAGTGCCTATCTATTGTAACTCACAATCAGCCATTGCCATATCCTGCGACCCGGTCCAACACTCCAAGACCAAGCATATTGCTGTCCGATTCCATTTCATAAAGGAGCATGTGGAAAGAGGAACGATCGAACTGTATTTTGTCAAGCCGGACTACCAGCTAGCCGACATCTTCACCAAAGCTCTTTCTCAAGACAGATTTTAACTCTTGGTTCGTCGACTTGGTATGCGTAGTTTCACTCCTGATGAACTTGAACGTCTTACACATTCGTAGTAACCTTGTATATATCTATCAGAAAATCAAAATACAAAAATATAAAAACAAAATAAAAAATGAGAAAATATTTCAAAATACCAAAAATATTCTTCTTCGACATGTCTCTCAGCATCGATAATATGGACGTACTTAGAAATGTTGTTCAATAACGACACGTGTACGTACATAATGTTCGAATGAGAGTTCAAATGTTTTCAAAACATGTCTTTTCTATTTTTCTTCTCATAATGGCTTATAGTCACATGTCAGACTATAACCCGGTCCCCAAAGAAAGGAAAGTCTTTGAATTATCCTCAACAACGAGAAATTCGTTTTTCTCGGTCATGAGCTTATATCAAAACGTTCAAAGTTTTAAGCTCGTGAACTCAATTTTCTCGGACTTTTGAGCATAATTTTTCAAGGTATTTCAAAACAATGTGCTCATATACTCCCCTATTTAAATAGAATCTCTCTTCGAGGGGGAGTATAATGATTTCATAAACATTTGTTCCAAAGTTTCATGATACATTATTCTATCCATGTTTCATCACTAGTTTCAAAAAAATTTCAATTTCATGCAATTTTTGAGGGGGAGAATAGTGATTAAAATGTGTTACCTTGGATAAGATCTTTGATTTAAGTGCTTTCTCTTCCTAATATGTGCAAAAACCTTTCCTTTTTTGATGCACATATGTAGGGGGAGCGTTTTGGGTGATACAAAAAACCTTCAAGGTGTAAACTCTGATTTCATCAACACCTTGATTGCTTTTTCAACAGGTTTTTCTAGTTACGATATCTATACCCTTCAACACATTAGTTCACGATGGTATTGGTGTCAAAAGGTGGTTAGGTATTCGTCCTATGATCCAACCAGAACTGGAGGGATCTTCCTAGGGACAATCCATTAGAATTTAGATGTCCTTAGGAAAAATGGAGTAGTTGAGTGTACGGGAAAAAATGCCGACTAAAGACTTAAGCTAGCATTGGAACAATCATAACAAGGTGCTAGTTATGACATCTTGGTAAGCATTGAAGGGGTTGAAGAATGAAAAAGAAATGTAAGGAAAAAGGGTGTAAAGAAAGAAGCCCTCCATATAACTTAGGTAGAAACCAGGTCAATACATCTACTATCAGAATCACGTTGTTGATTTCTGGTAATGAAGACAAAGCATCATGGACCCAGTGATGCAAAGCACAACCCTTCCCAGCCTACTCAAGCTTCTCTCAAAAGAAGTTTGTTTTATTGTCACGGAGTTCAACTCATTTCTATCAACTTTCTCACTCCGAGATAGTAGATATTGAAAAGGTGGCAGTCTGCTCCAGCCTCCGATCACCAAATAAACGTGCACTTATAGAGTCTAGAGCCAACGATATTCATCAAAAATCTCATTAGGACACTTATTTCTTATATCAATTGTTGTTCATCATTAGAACACAAGCGATAATTTACAGAGTCCTACGCTCTATCCTTGTGGTATTGCTAGAACATTCAGAGTGATACTCTCTAGTATTCACGGTGATGAATGGAAATCCTTCCAGTGTTAACATCAAACAGCACTACGGTAGGTCATATGTACGATTCAGTTTGAATTAAACATATGCTAACTGGAAAGCAACAGTGGTTTGATTCTTAATTGATTCAAACTCATTCCAGGTCTCTACGCAATATTTTTTTAGATCTTGCCAGAACATTCAGAGTAATACTTTTCAGTATTTACAGTGACGAATGGAAATCCTTCCAGTGTCATCATCAAACAGCACTACGGTAGGTAACTTATGCGATTCTATATGAATCAAACTTGTGTCAACTGGAAAGCAATGATGGTTTGATTCTTAATTGATTCAAACTTGTTCCAGGAAATTGAACTGACGACTTAATTAGCAGAATGGAACTGTATGATTCACTCCTTACTATGAATTATCTTTCGATAAATTCAAGTATTGAGAACGGCTACCACAGCCGGAAACCCTGTCAAGGAAGTTCTTTGAACTTACCTAATCACAGGTACAGTATTCTTACTGTATAACGGGAAACCGGAGGAATGCAAACGGTGGCGTAACTTCAAGAAGTCGTAATTCAAGACTACATGCTCATATAAATGAAGAAAGCTCAAGAACATCTAAAGACAAAGACTTCCGCTACTCTGATGAACAAGGGAGATTGTTAACAAGCTTTCAAGTCAACACAAAACATGAGTATGTGGAGAAAGACACAAGAACACAAGCTGGAAAAGTTACAAGATCAAGTCAAGGCAAAGATCAAAGATCCAAGATCACAAGTCATGAAAGGATCTATGAAGAAACTCTCAAGACATCGAGCTTCAAAGTCTGCAACAACAAAGAAGTGAAGTCACATATTACATGACCACCCCTTAGGGGGAGATTGTTAGAAGTAATTAAAGTGATGGTCATATAATATATCGTTGCGAAGCTCGTGAAAAATGTTATTTAATGATGTCGAGAGTTTTTAGTTATTATTCTTTATGTAACAGGATTTAGTCTCGAACACACAAATGAGGAAGGCCTCCTAAACAATTCTTAATTAGTATAAAAGGCCCCCTAAGCCTCATTTGTGTGTGTGCTTTCCATATTCATAGTTTTAGAGAGAGAAAGGTGTGTTTGTTTCTCTCACTAGAAAAACACCAACTTTGTATTTCTTTTCTTCTCTTCATCTTAATCTAATCTTTCTTTTTTTAGTTTAATCATCATCATGTTATTTGTGTTTGATTAGTCGTGTGATTTAGTCTTTCAGTAATCAGTTAATCAAATCAATGAAGTTAAACATATAAAGTGTCTCTGGTTTTCTCATCTTCTTCTTAAGGAGCTAGCATCACGTTTGAAGGGGTGCGACTATCCCGATACTACCCGACAGGGTCGTATCAGTTTATGCGCTATAAAATCAGTTTATAAAGCTTTCTGACTTTCATAAACTTAATTTTGCATGGTTTTTCTGGGAAAAGGTCTTGTTCATCGAGTTTTCAACAATATTTTGAAACTCGGTTTTTAAATCGACCCGGTCGAGTAATCGGGTTCGGGTCAACCCGGGTCGACCCAAGTTAACCCGATTTTCTAAAAAAGATATTATTTTTATATCTTTAATAATTAACAAAAGTTATATATAAAGATAAAAAAACTCCCGTATATTAAAAATATAAGCTATTTAATAACCAATATAATATGTAAAAATAAAATTTCGTCGCAAATACGTAAAATTTACATATTTTTTTTTTAAATTCGAAAAAATCAAAACCCGGTCGGGTCTTGAAAAATGGGTTGACCAGGGTCACCCCAAACGTGACGAGACAAGCCGAGTCTTGAAAACGTAAAACTCGAGTCAATATGACCCATTCAGATTGACCCGAGTTTGAAAACATTAGTTTTCAAGTATCACAAAACTCGAGTTAAACAATTTTTAATCAATGTTGCTTTTTTCAAAACGATGAATTTCTTACTACAAGCTCTCTTGAAATATCCATGATACTATACCATATATCGAAATTACCGATAACTGAATTCATCACATCGATGTTCGGTCAACAACAATGTGTCATATCTTTATATGTTTGCGTTGATTAAGTAGCACTCAGTTTGATTAATATCAAATGTAAATGGCTAATATAGCTTCTCCACTATCAAAGACCTTTTGGTCTAGTGATATAGAGGTTTACCCCTCTATGCTGTTAAAACATGAATAACATACAAGGACAATAGATCTTATCACCCAACCATCCACCCCTTGGTGATTTATTATTATCAAGATTCAAGTACAAACCAAAACAAGAAAGGATTAGTCCCCAAAATGGATGCAAATCAACAATACAAAAAAGATAGGTAAAAACGTCCCAACTAGGTTGATCCGTTTTCCTCACTACAGATTCACTCAACACTCAAATTAAATCAAACTATTGAAGATCAGATGAAGATCCTCCCATAGTTGTAGCCTCGGACGGATGGATGAAGAGAGAGCACACACACAAGAGTGTGTGAACGAAATGAATGAATGAATCACAAACCCTAGCTCAGCTAGGATAAGTAAACACATGCGTCCAACAAGTCACCATATGGGCTCAACGGTTGGCCCAGTCATAAAGCCCAAGAAGAGAAGTTGCCAAAGGCAACTTTAGTCCCTGCAAAATGGAACAACACAGAAAAGGCACAAAACAAAGTAAAAAGAGTAAGTTTGAAAATTTAACATCCTCCCTCAAACTTACCAACCATGCAGGCTTACATTCTGAACATATCCACCATCCCTAATTGTTTACACAACTTGGAATGTTGGTAGGAGCCATGACCCTTGGTAAACAAATCAGCAGTTTGATCAGCTGAAGCCACTTTGATAGTTTTGATAACCCCACACTGCACCTTTTCTCTTACAAGGTGAACATCAACTTCAAAATGCTTAGTTCTTTCATGAAAGAAAGGATTGGCAGCAATTTGAATGGCAGAGGAGCTGTCACTATACATGTTCACAAGGAACACTCTTGGAATGTTAAGGTCATTGAGCAAATTTGAGATCCAAATGATCTCACAGGTAGCACTGGCCATGCATCTATACTCTGCCTCAGCAGAGGATCTAGAAATAGTAGGCTGTTTTTTACTTTTCCAAGACACAAGAGTATTGCCCAAAAACACACAATAACCAGAGACAGACTTCCTAGTCTTCAAACACTTAGCCCAATCAGATTCAGTAAAGCAAGACAGATTAAGCCTTTTGTCCTTGTAAATTTGAATCCCAGTACCAGGAGCATTTTTCAGATATCTAATGACCCTTAGAGCAATCCTAAGATGAGATTGTAAGGGGGCATGCATATGCTGACTCAAACACTGAACAACATAGGAAATATCTAGTCTAGTGTGGGTTAAGTAGATGAGTTTGCCAATAAGTTTTTGATAGTTAAACACATTAATAAGAAGCTTATCAGATTCACTTTCTTCCACAACTAAAACACAATTTTCAGGTAAGGGAGTGGTGACAGGTTTAGCAGCTAAAAGGCCAAAATCATGGATTAGATCCAGGCAATACTTCCTTTGAGTCATACAAACACCAGAACTGTTGTAAAGTACTTCAATGCCAATGAAGTACTTCATGGGACCAAGATCCTTGATCATAAACTTGTTTTTGAGAAAAATTTTAAACTTCTCAATCTCAGACATGTTATTCCCAGTAACCACCAAATCATCAACATACACAAGAATGACAAGAAAAATGTTGCCAGTATGTTTAATATAGAGAGAGTAGTCAACTTTGCTTTGGACAAAGCCATGCTCAGCCAAAGCAGTGGTAAGTTTAGCATTCCAATGCCTTGGGGCTTGCTTGAGTCCATAAAGGGACTTGTTCAATTTGCAGACCTTGGAAGGATTTGGGTTATCAAACCCAAGAGGTAAAGTCATGTAGACATCCTCTTCCAAGTCACCATAAAGAAAAGAATTGTTGACATCCAATTGGCATAGGGGCCAATCATTAGAAATATCAAGACACATAATGCACCTAACAATGACTATTTTAATCACAGGACTAAAGGTTTCATCAAAATTAATTCCTTACTTTTTCCCAAACCCCTTAGCCACAACCCTAGCCTTGTATTTGTCAATAAGCCCAGAAGCCCCATACTTGATTTTGTATAACCATTTGCAACCAAGAGATTTTCTACCCATAGGGAGGTCAGTGATGGTCCAAGTATTGTTTCTAATGAGGGCCTCAATTTCATTGTTCATGGCCTCAATCCATTTAGGGTCATTCTTAGCATCATTAAAAGAACAAGGCTCAACAGACTTATTAAGGGTGGTAGCAAAACACAAATTCACAGAGTTAAGCCTGGAGTAGTTGACATGTTTTTCAATGCCATATCTAAGTTTGCTATCAACAACATAATCATTCAATTTAGCAGGCAACTTAGTACTTCTACCAGACTTTCTTATAGGGACAGACACCTCATCAGTCATAGGAGCATCAATATTAGGAACTGGTTCAGAAGAAATAGGCAAAGTATTTAAAATATTGACCTCAGATGGATTGTTATCATCTATTTGGGTTGCAGAAACCACTTCAAGTGATTGCTGAGTATTGGTTTCATCACTTGGAGGGTTTCTACCATCCTCATTAGTGTAGCTCTCTCCTCATCATTGGGTCTTGAAGGAGTAGGATTATCAAAGAAAGAAAGATGTTCAGCTTCACTTGTGTCAACATCAGCCAAATCATCATTCTTATTGTTTTTCATTTTAAAAGAAAACACAGTTTCATAAAATCTCACATCCCTAGAAAACAGGAGACACCTAGTGTCCAAACTTAAAATCTTGTAAGCCTTTTTTTCCAGAAGAATACCCAATTAAGATACATTTTTCAGACCTAGGGGTGAGCTTGTCACTGTTGTTTAAATTAGTAGAAAAAGAAAGACAATCAAAACACCTAATGTGAGAGAGAGAAGGTTTTTTGTTATAAACCAGTTCATATGGTGATTTTCCTTTAAGGACTGATGAGGGAAGCCTGTTAATCAAGTAAACAGTAGTTAGGATGCAATCAGACCAAAAAGCAAGAGGAATCCCCCCCTGAAACATAAGGCTCCTTACAACATTAAGCAAGTGCCTATGTTTCCTTTCAGCAATGCCATTTTGCAGGGGGGTGTAGGTGCAAGAAGTTTGATGAACAATCCCAAGGTCAGTGAACAAAGATATCATTTTCTTGTTGGTAAATTAATTTCCATTGTCAGATCTGACAACTTTGATGCACATATTAAATTGAGTTTTGATCATTTTAATATAACTAACAAAAATGTCAAACATTCATCTTTACCTTTTAACAAATAAGTCCACACAGCCCTAGAATAGTCATCAACAATGGTCAAAAAATACTTGTATCCCTCTCTGCTAGAGACCCTATTGGGACCCCACAAGTCAAGGTGAACAAGTTCACCCAGATGGGTGGACTTATGATCACTTATGGGAAAAGGCTCTCTAGTTTGTTTGGCCTTATGGCAGACTTCGCAAACAGAGATACAAGTATTTTTGGTGAGGTTGAGGTCATTTTTTAGGACAGATAGAACTTGGTCAGCAGGATGACCAAGGCTATAATGCCTTAAGTTTTTGGACACATTAAAAGACATGATCATGTTAGACTTACCTACACACTTGTTGGTTTTATCAAGGTCAAACAAGTAGAGGCCCCCAGACTCACTACCAATCCCCATAGTGGTCCCCTTGGTCAAATCCTGAATATAGTATTTATCCTCATCAAATCCAACAAACAGTTTACTATCTTTAATTAATTTATTAACAGAAAGCAGACTGACATAATAACCAGGGACAACAAGAACATCATATAAGATAACATTGTTAGACAGTCTCTAATTTCCCACATGACTTATGGTGGAAAAAGTCCCATTGGGATGCCCCACGGTGAGCTTGAGATTGCTAACATCAACAACATTGAACATACCTACAGTGGAAACTGTCAAGTGTTGGTTACACCCAGAGTCTATAATCCACCCAAGAGTGATGGTACAAACCAACCCTTTCAAGTTCCCACATAAGTATTTGGAGAAATTAATATTAAATAAGACATTGAAGTTATAGAAGGAGCATCTACCTGCCATGTTGGCATGAATATTCCCAGCAGAAGATTCATTGATTAAATGAAGAAGTTTCTTCATTTGATCAGAAGTGAAGGAAGTGGGGACATCACAAGCAGCATGTTTCTCAACCATCATAGCTTCATTTAACTTAGGCTCACAATTAGCATTGAAATTAGGTTTAGACACATAATTTTTAGCATTAGAGGGCTTTTTATAGCCAGGGGTACCCAATGATCTTATAATATCTATCAACAGTGTGACCAATCATCCCACAGTTGGTACAGTTAATATTAGGATTGGGGCCCCTGTTGGGATAAGACTGATTGCCACCTCTGGAATTTTTCTTGTTAGAACCATTCCCTTTTCTTTGTTGACCAAAAGTTTTGGCAGCAAAGGAGGTGACATTAAGCTTAGGATCAGCCACAGTAGAGGGTTCAGGGATCCCTCTATGTGACTCCTACCTAGAAACCATTACATAGGCATCCTTCACATCAGGGAGAGGATCCCTAGTGAGAAGTGTAGTTCTAACAGGTTGATAACAATCATCAAGACCTATTAAAAACTGCATAAGCTTCATAAGCTGCTGATGTAAAATGGATTCAGTGCTAGCAGGGCAAGAACATTTAATAGCACACACACACACTTAGGCAATTTGGTCAGGGCATCAAACTCTCTCCATAAAGAGTTAAGTCTGTGATAGTATTCAGCAACAGAAGTGCCTCCTTGCTTCACAGAGTTAATCTTTTGGAGAAGATTATAAACAATAGACCCATCAACCTTATCATAAGTTTCAGATAATTCATTCCAAACAGCAGAAGCATTTTCAGAGTAAACCAACCCTATATAAACATCTTGAGACACAGAGTTCATAAGCCAAGTTAACACCATAGCATTACATCTATCCCATTGAGCAGACAAAATACTACTATGAGCATAAGAATCTTTCAGACAAGTACCATTAATGAACCCAATTTTGTTTCTAGCTTGAAGAGCAACTTTCATAGCATTGTTCCATATTCTATAATTAGCAGTACCAAGTAATTTGAAAGGAATTAAAGCAGAAGTACTACTATCACTGTTTTGAACATGCAAAGGGTCACCAGCATCAAGACTACTAATCAAAATAGGTTCAGTAACACCACCACCACCTGTGTTAACAGGGGGACAATAGCACCACCAGCACCCATGATAAATCATAAAAAATAGGGCAGACAGACAATAATAAAAAAAGGTAAACAACCAACCAGGAGCCAAATAACCACAAGTATGAAGTAACAAGTAACAAACCAAGAGCAAAAAAAACAAGTATGAAGAATCAAATAACCACAAGTATAATAAACAATCAAAACACTCAGAAGATGAGTTACCAGGAATGCCAGTTGTGGACTGGGATTGGCCAGAGCAGGTATCCACACCAGTCAAGGCTGGAGGGTCAAGGTGTTAACCAATCCGTTTGCACCCACATAACAAGCAACAGTAACTCACAGCGAACGAACCAAGAGACAAGAGAGAATAAGGGAAGAACAAGAGGACTTACAGCGCTATACAACAAACAGCAAAGGACCCAATCTCTATATTCACTTAGTTTAGAGGATGGGTAAGCCCAACAAAGAACCCCCAAAATACAGATTAGGGTTTCAAAACCCTAAGTTTGTTCAACCTTAAAAAAACACAAATCAGGCAACGGCACCACCAGATTGATCAACGGCAGCACCAATAGCAGCTTCCAGGGCCCCAAAGAACACGGATCCCCAAAAATAAAATTAGGGTTTCACAAAACCCTAACCCTATTTTGCAAGAAAAGTAACGGCACCACCAGGAAGATCAACGGCAACACACATGAAAGCCTCCAGAGACCAAGGAATCAAGAATCCCCAAAAAATAAATTAGGGTTTTAGGAAACCCTAATTAATTTTTTCGAGAAAAAATAACAAATACCCACGAGAGAGCAAGATTGGTGATACGATCTAAGCGATTATCTCTGATACCATGTTAAAACATGAATAACAGACAAGGATAATAGATCTTATCACCCAACCATCCACCCCTTGGTGATTTATTATTATCAAGATTCAAGTACAAACCAAAACAAGAAAGGATCAGTCCCCAAAACGGATGCTAATCAACAATACAAAAGAGATAGGTGAAAATGTCCCAACTAGGTTGATCCGTTTTCCTCACTATAGATTCACTCAAAACTCAAATTAAATCAAACTATTGAAGAACAGATGAATATCCTCCCATAGTTGTAGCCTCAAACGGCTGGATGAAGAGAGAGCACACACACAAGAGTGTGAACGAAATGAATGAATGAATCATAAACCCTAGCTCAGCTAGGTTAATTAAACACATGCGTCCAACAAGTCACCATATGGGCTCAACGGTTGGCCCAGTCATAAAGCCCAAGAAGAGAAGTTGCCAAAGGCAACTTTAGTCCCTGCAAAATGGAACAACACAGAAAAGGCACAAAACAAAGTAAAAAGAGTAAGTCTGAAAATTTAACATATGCAAAGTCTCAAGTTCGAGTCTTGCCTAAGATAATAAGGGTTTTTTTTGTGTAAAGGGAAGAGTGTCATTGCCTTTTAGGCTGGACCCAACCTGATTATGTGAGCTCGCTACACCTTTTGAGACAAGAGCCACGTAGCCACAATTGCCATTAAAAAAAAATATATAACTTCTCCACTTCTATATATGATCAAGTTCAAAGTTTTTGAGGTTACAAAATGTACCATAAGAACCGGTTCATATATAACTTCTCCATGAATTACTCAAATTAGCTTCCTTACCCCTTGACTTTTCCCAATTACCCATAACTTTTATACATCAAATTTCAGCATATTATTATTATCTATACTACATATAAAACATATTATCCTTCTAATTTTATAATACTTAAATTTTCAAGTTACATGTATTGTTACATAATGTACAAATATACAAACATAATTAGAAATTACTGTAACAATTAAAACATATAAACATAATTTAATCCTCATATTAAAACTAATTAATACATAATAATTAATACACATTTGAAATCTTTATCTATATTTATACTACATATAAAACATCTTAACTTTTTTATTTTAAAATATTTAAAATTTCAAGTTACATGCATTGTTACATAATGTACAAATAAACAAATTAACAATTAAAACATATAAAAATAATTTAATATTCATATTAAAACTAATTAATACATAATAATTAATACACATTTAAAAATAAAATTTATTAGTAATAAAAAGTATATAATTAATAGACCTCGTTACTTAAAAATACAATTATACAAAAATTAAAAGCACATATTTACAAAAGCATATATATGTTGTTTACCTAAATCATAAAAACGCTTTGAAAACAAATTAAAATAAGTTTTTTGTAGTATTTTTCTGATAAACTTATTCACAAAATCAAACACGGTTTTTTACTAAAATCGAGACAATTTTTTTGTTAAAATCGAATAACTTTTTAAAAACAAATAATGCAAATGTGCAAAGTGCTTCTCTAATGATAATAATCATTATAATGTATATAGTTATACTCACCTGATTTTTTTAGCATGTATGCTTTCTTTATAGTATAAATACTTTTTTAATTTATATTTTTTTATTTATATAGGACAAATTCAATATATTTTTTTAATAATATAAATATGTTCATAACAAATATATTTTAATCTACAAAATAATATTCGCAATATGTTAATATATAAGAAATTATTTATAAACTTTATTACATATATATGACATATAACATTACAAGCTACCTTTTTTATAGACATAATATTGTGTCAATATTTTGTAATTTTTATATTAAGTAGTTTGACATTATCCATCGTTTTATAAAAATTCAATATATTTTTGCTATTGGCATGTTAAAAAAACATAAAACTAAAATTATTTTCGTTGAAAACTTTATTGCATGATATTCGCTATCGTAACGCACGAATACCCTACTAGTCGAATGTAAAATAAATTGTGGGGGCCTAGATTACACCGTACATATACGAAAAACAACAATGCGGTGATTAAAAATTTAGAAATGGCTAAACGAATTTCTTTGCTAATTTGCAAAAGTAGCAATTGTATGTTGTAACTTTTGTCTATCTCTTGGCTTCGTTTGAATAAAATGCGTGTTTTAGCTCAATATGTGTTTTAGCTCAATTAATAAAGGTATTACTATTAACTCGTCTCGATGCTTATTTTGTGAAAATGTTGATGAAGGCCTGGAGCATTATCTTATTCTTTATCTTGTGATTAGAATTCTTTGGCTGAAACTTTGGAGATGGTGGAAATGTGGTTCTCCAGGTTCTATCTCTTTGGATGATATTTTTTTAAACCGAATAGTTTTCTTGGAGAAAAGTCTAAGGGTTGTTAAAGCTATCTATGGGTCTTCTTATGTGCTGCTATGGTCGATTTGGAGGTGGCGCAACAAACTTCTTCACGCGAGCTTAGAAAAAGTAGACGACATAAAACATGAAGATATATTTCCCTCTATCCAAAGTTTGTCTTTGTTATGGATGGGAAATAGAAGTGGCAGGAACAATATGAACCGGAGAGATTGGATTCTAAACTCATGTGAGGTGATAGATAATTAGTAGTTTGTTTGTATTGACTCTTGTCTAATTTTGGTGGTGATGGTTCTCCAACTTGGAGCCCATTTGGTTTTGTATTCCTTTGTTTTGGGTTCTTTTAATGAAATTCTTTGCTTTTTAAAAAAAAAAGTAAAGAAAAGTCTAAAATAAACCATCTTTTTAATATAAACTAAATCAATCAATTAAAATCACTCATTTTTTCATTTTAAAAAAAAATCTATTTTTTAAAAATTAAATATCTTATAAACCGTTAATCGTTACGCAAAACAAAACATATTATCGTGACGAAAATTAAATCATCCTTCAATGGAGGGGCACATGTATATACTTTCGATGAAATTTTCTTTTCCTAAGAAAATTATATATGATTCGTATCATGGATCATATATGATATTCCAAAATCATATATGATCCGTGATACGAATCATATATGATTTTCTCGGAAGAAAAAAAAGCTGGTTGAAAATATATATATGTGCCTCTCGATAGAAAGATGATTTAATTCTCGTTGTAATGATGTATTATTTGTCACCGGATGATTTACCGTTTATTAGATATTTAATTTTAAGAAAAAAGTGGAAAGTTGTTTTGAATAAATGTGATTGGTTGATGTGTTTTATGCTACAAAGAGGATTTACATTGAAATCAACTCATATAAAGTAAGAAAATTGCAAAAAGAAATCAACTTATATACAAAGAGGGTAGTCTAAGGATGGTCCAAAATAAAGTTTTTTGAAAAATGGACCAGGGGAACTAGGTAACTTAGAAGAATAGGTTCTGATGTTCCCATGTGTCTGTCTTTTGTTAGGTATTTTTAGTACAATGTTTTACGGGCAACCCGTATTTTGTGGCAACCTATTTATGGAAACTGGTTTATTGGTAATATTACACTTTTTAGTCAATATTTGACTGACAAAAGGTACAACTTTAAATGTAGCAACCAATTATACAGGACAACTAAATATAAATAAATCTGGGCATCCCACGAGTGTTCACATCTTATTTTAATCTCTTCACTGTATCTTTTTCACTTCTTCACTTTATCTTCATCTTCTTCACATCTTATTTTTATTTATCGTAAATTCTTCACTTTATCTTCTTCACTAGTGTTCTATACGCATGAAACAACATCCGACTAAGATAAATAAATTGTTAGTATTGATTATTTTTATACATTAGTTCAAAAATGGGTTTTGTTATTTTATATTTTAATTTAATTTGTATGATTATGTGATTTTAATTTGATTTTAATTTGTGTTTCAGGGGTTTTAAATCATTAGATGTTAGTCATAATTATCGTAAGTTACGGTATATTGAGGTTAAATTTGTAAGCTTGTAGATTTGATCATTTATTTCATATGTTGTACATTTGAGCTGTGCTTATAGATATCGAATGATTTAGGGCTTTTGTCATAAGTTTTGCAGTCAGATCGGTATGGCTTAGGTTTTGGTTAGATTACTACTAGCGAATAATCATTGTTGTTACAGTAAGTGGGTTTGGAAGACGACAGATTGTTGTAGACAAATTTGTTTGATTGTTTAGAGTATGTGGATTTGAAATAACCTTAACATGTTTCATAAGATTAAACAAACACCCCCACCAAGCCCCAATTTTCTACTATTTTTTGAGTCGCATGTGATTGTCTTTTTCATGTTGTGAGGGTCTTCGTATTTAGAACATTTTTTTGGTGGATTTAATAACATTACTGCGCGGCTTTGACCATATTATAGCTGCATACTGTTGGTTAATGTCTATGAAGTTGGATTACGTGTGTAAACAGGACACTTGATTTGATTGAAGTTTATATTGGTTTAAGATTGCACACCATGTGGTGATTTAGGTTTCACATTGAGTTGTATTCAATTGTAGGATAGGCTATCTCTAATTCTACATTTAGATGTTAGACAAGTCCGAGTTTATGCCGAGGGTTTTTTTTCTGTTTTAGGTGTGTATGTATACAAGCTTGCTTGATGTCTTTCTTTTGAACATCATCTTCTTGTGCAATAATTGAATCCAATATATCATCTATAGATGCACCGACATCATTTCGTTTACCCTTTTTTAGGATAGTACCTCTTACTTTGCACTTCGTATTCACTTTTTCATGGGTATCAAAATCATCAATCAAATAATCTATTTCGGTCATTAATTAGTGACCCTTTTTCTTTTATGTTGATTGGCCGTAGTTTTTCCTTCCTAGTTCTTACTTTTAGAGCTTCTTTGGGTAGAAAATATTCTTAGTCATCACTCTGAATTTTGTCACATTCACTTTCAGTTTCAGTATGTAAATACTCTTTTTCGGTTTGAGTATCTAGATACATCAAACTGTGGATTATTTCATGCATTGAGTGACTAGAGTGATCCAATTGTGGATTATGTAGAAACTAGAAAGGAGGGTTGAATAGGTTATCTTCTGTTTATTTCCTAATTAAAATTTGTTTCAATAGGTTTGTCTCAAAACTACCTTTTACTTGAAAGCTAGTTGCATAATGATTAGGTTCAATTCTAATGCATTAACAATGAAAAATAATTATTGTATGTGATGTAATAATGAAAGTAAGTAAATAATAAGGAAAGAAACGACCTAATAGGAAGACAACAAGATTTATAGTGATTCGGCAACGAAGCTCTATCCTCGTTCCTACTCCACTCCTCGAGTACACCTTACTTGAGATTTCCACTATATCCACAAGCTCCCTTCTTGGCGGAGAAAACCTTACAATGTCACTTACATTATTTTCTGACACTAAGCTAAATGTTGAGACCTAATCTTAGCTAGGACGAATCTACACAACGTCGCCTACTTCACCATTTTACGACACAAGGCTAGATGTCGAGTTCTAATCGAAAGCTAGAACCAATCTTCACAACGTTGCCTACTTCACCATTTTCCGACACAAGGCTAGATTTCGAGTTCTAATCGAAAGATAGAACCAATCTTCATGACTCTTCACTTTGAAGCTAAGTGAGAACTTCACAAGACACAACCACACATCACTTTATAGTTTAGTGAGAACTCACTAGACACAACCACACATCACTTTATAGTTTAGTGAGAACTCACTAGACACAACCACATATCACTTTAAGTTTAGTGAGAACTAACAAGACACAACTCTTACAACTCAATAACACATATCCAAGTATACACATGTAACTTGGATCTACATAACACAAATCCAAGTATACACATATATAATGGATTTACACAAGACTAATCCAAGTATTCACTAATACAATGGATTAACAAAACTAATCCAAGTATACACAAATACATTAGATCTACACAAGACACAATATAAAACAAATTAGGAACATGACTAGATCTTTAGGAGAGGATGATCTTCATCAAGGCTTCGTCTTTAATCACATCACAAGTGTGTGAGTGATCTTCTCTTTGGACAAGGCAAATAATGAGATCAAGAGGATAATCATAAGTAAACATACTTAACACTTTAAATGATAATTTACAAATGATTAGGAATTAGAAAAGAGAAAGATGGCAGAAAGAGTGTCCAAAAAGGGTTGTGGAAAATGCAGATTTGATCCACTATTTATAGGAGACAAAAGCCAACGGCTCTCTGAGCGCGGTTTCTTAGTTGTCCTGTGGTTCCTTATCACTATGGAACCACATAGGCATTTAAGGAGCCGTGGGAGTAGACTCTACTCCTTTTTTTCTTTTAGTGGGGAAGTAATATATGAGCTACGTTTTTACCTATTCCTATGGCATTTGGAATATGCCATATTTAAATTTACATTTTTCATTTTAATAAAACATTTTCTTAAAAAGAAAGTTTATTAAAAAACTTTTGTCTCATTTGACAAAATGTAAGTTTAGGACTAATCACTTTTATGATCACTAATCATGATTAAGACATGTTAGTGCAATACTTAAATGATTATTCCCTTGATGATAGTGTTTGTTAGATAATTCGTCTTATGATTGTATTTGACGATAAATGTATTTTTAATTTGTCGTGATCAAAACTAAGAAAGATTAGTTAACACTAATAATGTTTTTAGGCATTACTTTGCATTAACAATCTCCCCCTTTTTTATTACGACAAACTATAAACTCATTCATGTAAAATCCAAAATTATTCGAATTATTAACGAGTTTATCACTATCATTTCTCCCCCTTTGTCGAAGCAAAAATGTTAGAACATGTCTTTGAGGAAGAGAATAATTGACTTTGCTAGAAGCTCTCCCTTGGTGTTTACTCCCCCCTTGCTTTTGGCACCAAGTGAATGAGCTAAGGTGACATGTTACACAAAGGTTAGTAGAGAGAAAAGAAACACCAATATATATATATATATATATAGTCACGACCTACTAAGTAACTTGAGAGGGAGGAAGAAAAGAAATATCAAATTAGAAGTAAGTGTTTGCTAAGTATGTCCAAAGAGGGCGTTTTGACAAAATCAAAGTTTAATTGGTGGAATAGAGGTATAAAAGAAACATCCATACCAATTGAAGTGATAATATGTCTAAGGGTTAGAAACTTAAAATTTGTGGAATCACCCAAAAACAATTGTAAGTTTTAACCATGATCAACCCTTAACAATATGTGAAAAAGAATTAAAGGGAAAGGGAATAACACACGTACCATTCATATTACAAAAATATGAAAGAACATACAAGAGAAATATTCATACACACAATATGAATATTTAAAAACAACAAATAAGGGAAATAAAGAACATTAGCATAAACTACTCTAGTAGTGATAATCCTCCAAGATTGCTTAAGATTTTATTGACTCAAATAACTAAAACACAAAGTGTGCTTTAATTGGAAAAATATGACGACGGGGAATTATTCTGACAAGCATCAAAAACCACCTTGGTTCGGGGGGGGGGGGGGGGGGGGGTCGGGGAAGATCAAAGAACATGATGAACACTGATAGTTCTAGTGAGAGAAAGTTAGAGAAAGGTGAAAGGAAAGTTGTGTGTTTTGTTTCAAGTGAAATGAAAACAAGGAAAAATGAACTAAACTTCCACACCCCCATGGAGAGTCATGGGGGTATTTATAGGCCTACCAATACTAGACTATCCATACTTTACATAATAAGTCCCTGCGTATAGCAAATGATGCATATCTAGTCCAACTCACGTGAAAGGCGCCAGCTTACCAAAAAGTAAGTCTAACAATGTCCCTCCAAGATGGTGACTCACGTGAGTTGGTTACAATTGATTCCTACAAGCAAAAATAAAGAAAAATGACAAGCTTGAATTCCAGCATTCCTTGAGACAGTCTTCAGCGACCTTCATCTTCTTGAATACTCTAGCTCTATTTCTTCAGCTTTGTAGAATCTAGTTGAGTTTAACTCCCTCCCAACTAGAAGGCCTTTCATAAAACAAGTAGTAAAGACTGCTCCCTCCCAAACATATCCTACAGAGGAAATATGTGGGAGGTGATAACGTCATTAACATTTTCTCACAATTTGAAGCAATCCCAGTCTTGATTCTATGATAGAATACCAGAAGTACCCACTCTATCCCGATCATGAAGTAAAACCGTAGCACCAGAGTCAATTAAGTCCCGAAAATGCACATTTCTCCTGACAGGACAGTGATGATATAAACTTGCCACATCAAAGTCATTTTAGTCCCGAATGTAGACAACTTATCCCTTTATGTAGAAACGGTAACACCAAAGTCAAGTGACCCCGCATGTACACATTTTTCCCTCCATGATGATACCTATTAAGGGAATCATCCTTCATGTGTGTACATGGTATGCCAACTGGAACTGCTTACTTAGTAACCAATACAATGTGAGAAGATGTCAACAATATCTCTCTAAACAAAAATTCTCTCTTGATCACCCCGAACAACTAAATCCCCTTATCAATTCTGTTGGCAATTGATAGTGACCACTGATGAAGATAACCCGATAATCCAAACTTGAAACTGAAGTAGAATTCCCCAAACTTGAACTTAAGCTTGCACTATTGTAGAATGAAGAGCGCTGCAGAGAAGTCTTAAACGTACCCTATACCAAAAGGCGGTATTAAAAAGCTACAACTTCTCAAAAGTACCATATACCAAAACAGGCGGTATAAGAAAAGGTACTACATCTCTTGAAGAAATCCACAACTACAATTGCGTGTGACACTGAGAATCGCAACGAAGCTCCCAAAAAATGATAGTTATCCATGTCATCGTCCATCCTCCCCTTGACAATGGAAACTAGATACTTCAAATCTTATCCATAACCGTATATGCTTGAACAAGTTATCTTATCAAGACGTAAGTACTCCCTTAAAGATAAAATAAGAACGCCTTCGAGAAATCTCACTTCAACCTCAAATAAGTAGCATCGAATCATCTTCGTAATCACATAAACCGTAATAGCCGTTAGGAATTTAGGTGAATTTTTTATAAGGATCGTTTTAGTGTAATGTATCGAGTTTGTTGTGTTTGATGTGTTTATTGTTCGTGAAGGAGTGCTATAATCGAAAACAGATATCTGGCCTTAGATGTTACTGTTTAAAAGGCCCGCCAAAGTTATAAAATCTTGTCACATAAGTCTTTAACCCGACAACAATTTTACCACTTGGTTCTTTCGAAATACCCGGCTCAATCCAATAACCACGTAACTCAAATCCGACATGATTAAGTTTGAAATATTCGGATATAAAGACGGTCATCCCGAATTCGATTACAAAAATTAATCGCCCCACTATATGTCATCGCTTAAAACAGTGATCGGCCCGAGAACATATGTTTGAATCATCATCACCATTTGACAATATACAAGAAAGTAGAAACATCACTCCAACTTGACAAGACTTATGAGTGATTCATTTCGTGTATACGGCCCATCATTAAATTTACCAAACATTGAGAGTGTCCAATCCAAGCCCCATGAGTAACATATATATTCGGCCCAAATTGGCATTCTATACCCGGTCCAAAAACTAAAAATATTAGGGATATATATCCTCAATCCTAATTTATCTCACAATAAACCTACACACACCAAACCCCACCTCATGTCTAGAAACCTCCCCCCCCCCCAACTCACCTTGTTTACACCGCCATTTTCAACACTCCCAAATCTCCATCTGCACCCAACTCCACTCTCATCTTAAACTGTCATCATCTATTCTCCTCTAATTAATACACAAAACACACGAACCCCACTAATCAATAACTTATATTACCAAATTTCTAATCAAACAAGACCAAGATGTGACGTTATTCAGGCCTTAATGATATTAATTAAATGATGTCACATGTAGGTTTGTGATTTGTTGCATGTCGATTTGAGATGGTCAATGATGGTAGAAAGTTGAACGAAAAAAAATCTTTTTAAAGATTGAGAAAAATCGTTTAACAAAAAAACTGAGATCATAAAAGTGAGTGTAAACAAGTCTAGATGTGATGGGTTAGGTGACGAAGGGTTAGGATAGTTGAGGATTTGTGGAGGTAAAAGGTGGATTAAGGCTGTTAAGATAGGTCATGAGTCACGGTCAATTTTTTATTTGAAAAATCATGTTGTCGCAATGTATCAGTAGACAGTAACACAATGATTTTCAAAAAACACTTGCAATATTTTCTAAACAAGTTGCATCAAATATAGAAACCATCGCAATGTACTGTTGTGATGCAGTCTCAATGATTCAATGTTTTCATGTTTTCCATCGCAATAATATAAACCATGTCATCGCATTGTAACTTTATCAGTCCATCGCAATGAGTCAAACTTCATCCATCGCAATATAACACATGAACCCATCGCAATAAATATTGTGTCTTTCATCGCAATGTGTCAAAATATTTTTCCATCGGAATGTAGCGAAAAAAATTCGGCAGCATGACGCCTAATATATCATTGCGATGAATCAATCCACCCATCGCAATGTGACCCATCGGAATGAGTCCCATCGCAATAGATAAAGTCGAACCCATCGTAATGTAGATTTGATACCCATCGGAATAAATCCGTAGAAGAAGCCATCGGAATGTGTTCATCTGAATAGGCATCACAATATCCCATCTGAAAGCCATCTCAATAGGGTTTTGACCCATATTTTGGTAACCCCAAAAAAATTGGATATGGTCTAATATTTTGTCCTTTTCCCACCATAATAGATACAGAATGTATGAAGGGACAAAAACACAAAAACAGGGTAAAAAATGGACAAAAATTGAATGACGAGGCATGACAAGATACAGAAATGGACAAAAATGATAAACCAAACACAGATTCGACAACCATTTTGAGACTAACAGATTCAAAGAATACGATGATAGCAAAACATGATAAAATCATATAAAAATCAAATAAGAAAAGTACGAACCATGATTCTGAAAACACTACACGAATCTGAAAACACGACACAAACACACGGATACAAAACACCCCCGGTTCGCTCTGATACCAATTGACAAGCATCAAAAACCACCTTGGTTCGGGGGGTCGGGGAAGATCAAAGAACATGATGAACATTGATAGTTCTAGTGAGAGAAAGTTAGAGAGAGGTGAAAGGAAAGTTGTGTGTTTTATTTCAAGTCAAATGAAAACAAGGAAAATGAACTAAACTTCCACACCCTCATGGAGAGTCATGGGGGTATTTATAGGCCTACCAATACTAGACTATCCATACTTTACATATTAAGTCCCTGCGTATAGCAAAGGATGTATATCTAGTCCAACTTACGTGAAAGGCGCCAGCTTACCAAAAAGTAAGTCTAACATATTCGAAGATTTGTTCACGGGAACAAATACTTTGAGAGGAGGTCGAGTGAGAATAAATTCAATAAAATTTAGCTTGTCATACACATGAGCAAGTTCAATTTGTTAAAATCGACAACAAGCACACGAGCTTCCGTGATGCAAAATAAAGTCGTTAGATGAGGGAGGACCATCAAGATTAGAAGGTGGTGGTGGAGAGGGAGATAATGGATAATAAATGTTTTCACAATGCCTAGTGAGATTTGGGAAAGAGCAGAGGTCATTGAGAGGAGGTATGTTGCAAGGTTTAGGTGATGGTGGAAGAACTTCTCTTTCTCCGGTAATTGGATCGATTGAGAAAGTCTCATCCCAATACACGATAGGAGAGAAAGAAGAAGTCTTGCAAGGTTTGGAAGAAGAGGAATCATGATGATCCTTGTTCTTCTTGATCCAAACGGGTCGAACTAATATTTTCGGTTTCCTAGAAAGCTTAGAAGAAGAAGCTTTAGGTTTAGAAGATTGTGACAAAGAGATGTCAAGGTTAAGATTAGAAGAGTTAGACATTGTGATGGATGAGAAGAAGAACTCCAAAAAGAAGAGAAATTAAAGAAACTAGACAAGGAAAAGATTTGAAATGAAAACAAAAGTTTTCAAGGAATGTTTAGCCAAAATTGGAAAACAAAAAATCTTGAGAAAGACTGTGGTCAAAGAAGAAAGACCAAAAAACGAGCCAAATATTGGCTTACTGTCGCGGTTCTTTAAAAGAACCCACGGTTCCTTAAATATAAGGATCCGCATACAATGGACAAGAAAATGCAATTTTACAAAGTTTTGAGAAAAAATAAGACTTTTTCAAAAATTTGCAAATCTTGGATTTTTACCTCTTTTAGCACTAGATTATGTTTTGGTTGCACAAAAAGCAAGACACTCACAAAGAGTGTCTTGACAAAGGGTGACAAAATACTTAGATAACATTTTGATCCAATTTTAGTCAAGTTTTAGAGGTTGTGAAAAATTAAGATTCAATTTTAAATAAATTAAAGTTGATTAGTGTGAGCATATAGGTAGAAACACACAAATACTAAATCCATAAAGTATCCTCGTGAAAACTCGTGAAGGAAAAGGTAATACAAGAAAATAAATAACAACTAACTATTACAAAGTTAACTAAACTAGTTCTTGATAGGTAGTCTTCCTTTGCTTGATTTTCTGTTAAAAGCATTTATTTTTAGAAAATCATCATTCATCTCCTAGGAGGTGGAGGCATGGAGAAAAAGTAATCAAGAAGTCTTGCAACCTCCTATGAAGTCCAAACATCTCCATTCTTAGGTTTTGAATGATGTAGTTGTTATAGAGGCAACATGGACAATTTGCACCATGAGCTTTTAGAAAACCAAAGAAGTATGGATCACCTCTAAAATAGGAAATAGGAACACCCAAAATTGGAGTGTTTGAGGAAGGAGGAGGAGGCATGGTGTCCAATGGTGAGATGTGTGAATTTGGTGGAGTGAATTGAGAGGTAACCAAAGGCTCAACAATATCATTCACAATGGGAATGCTTTGAAGAGGTTGAGGGTTCACATCCAAGAGAGGAATAGGAGTGAAAGGTGTGGATAACTCATTAATCTTAGATTGGAATGAAGAGGAGGTAGAATCATGTGAATGGTTAGTACCATGAGTTGAACTTGTCTTGCATGGTGCAAGAGGTGGTGAGAGTGATGAAGAAATGAGAATTGGAGAAATCTCATTCTTGGGTGTACGAAAAGATGAAGAGCCAAGTTTAGGAAACTTGATCTTGATCTTAAGGTTTCCTTTGGATGAGGATTGTTTGAAGGAATTTGATGATCTTGTGGACACCATGGTTGTGTGTCTAGGTTTAGAAAAAGGTTTGGAGGATGAAGAAGAAGATCAACCAAGGGAGGTTTAAGAAAGAGAAGAGATGATCCAAACTAGTAATGGGTTAAAAATCACTTTGATGAACAATGAAATTAGGTAGGATAATTTAGGAAAAAGCTGGTTTTTAGCAAAAATTTCAACAATGTTTACAAAGATTTAGAGAAAACAGTGTAAAGCAAGGATTTGTCGAAACCAGAGCCTGCAGTTCCTTAAACAGGGCTGCGGTTCTTTATCACTAAGGAACCGCCCCATATTTAAAGAACCGTGGGCAGTGGCCTCAAAAAAAGTGATCTTCTGTTGGGAATCTAAGTTTATTAGATTCCCTGCATCATAGATTTAAACACAAATCAAGTTGTTAGATAGTCACTTGCCTATGCCTAGGAGGCAGGCAAGTATCGCAAGACTCACAGAGAGCTAAGTCTTTGTGAGAAACCTCAGAGGAGTCCATATCAGAGACATTGTCAAGGAAGTCGAAGATTACTTGAAGACATACTTATTGGCTGTGATGGATAATAGCCAAGATGTATCAGGGACTCTAAGGGGTTGAGAGTTAACAGGGGTGGCAATACCCTATTAACACTCAGCACACTTTGGACATACCTTGGTGTGTACGAGACTATAAAAAAAGGGAAACTGTGTCATCTCTATTTCCCTAAAGTACTGTGGCAGACTACCAAGAATAAAAGAGCATCTTGTGAAAGATGTCTGAAAAGTGAATGTCTTGTGTAGTCACCCTCAACTAGTACTTAGGTCAACCTCGTATCACTATAAATAAGATGTGTAGCCCAGCATTAACGTTTAACACTTTGATAGATTTCATACATTGATGCTTAGAACTTGAAGAACCAAACAGCTGTGACTGTGTTCTTAAGTTAGGGTTTTATTTGTTCAGAGTGTGCACAACACATTGTCATCAAACGGTGTTATCCATAACACTTGTAATTCTTTATTATACAATAATAAGTATTACGTTTGAAAAGTAATTACGTGTGTTGATTAGTTAAGTTTAGTGTTTCTAGCATAGTTTAGGGACTTTCTATTGGTATCAGAGCGGTGTTGATATTAAAACCTCCAAGAAACATCGTTCTTAGTTTTATAATCAAGATCCACCATGCCGGAAACAACCAATGCACCACCATCGTCTTCTGGGAACACAAACAACAATGCACCACCAACTTCACCAAGACTCACTCCTCCACCTCCAAATGAAGATGATCTACCTCAACTTCTTGACTCAAGAGGCGGATCTCATGTCACCAGCGTACCAGTCTTTGATGAAGAAGATTTTGCTAGTTAGAAGAGCTAATTCCTCGTGTATCTCAACGGACTTGATCCATTTCTTCTAGAAATTCTAGACAATGGTCCTTATGTTCCCATGGCGCTTACCTCTACTGATGATAACCCTCTTCCCAAACCTTTCATACAATGGACTTCAGCTGATAGGAAATTGGCAAACCAAGATAAACGTCTCAAAAGCATCATCATATCCTGTCTTCCCAAACACATCATGAAGTCTGTCATTCAGTGCCCCACAGCCAAACAAATGTGGACAGACCTTATCCTTGGTCATGAAGGACCCTCTGAAACCAGAGAAACCAAGATTCAGGCACTCAGACTTCATTTCAATGCTTTCAAGGCACTTGAAGGTGAAAAGGTTCAACAAACTTATACAAGGATGAAGATTCTTCTCAATGACCTTGCTATGAATGATGTCACCGTTGGTCAAGCTGAAATTAATGCCAGATTTGTCAACAGCCTTCCAAGAAAATGGCTGAGTATGAATCAGACTCAGAGAGCCAATAACTCAATCAAGAATGACACCTTAGCTCAGCTTTATGGAAAGTACAATTATGAAGAAGGGCTGATTGATACTATATATAAATCAGAGACTGAAAGATTTGTAGTTCAAGGAGCAACTTCCAAAGCTTTGATTTCTACCCAACACCCTCATGACAGCGACTCTGATGTTGAAGAAGACACACGCAGCAGCCAAGAGTTCTTGACAGACCTTAATGCTGAATTTCATGAAAGAGCCTTGCTAGCCAATCAAAGAAGATTCTACAAAAGATAAGGGAGAATAGGATCAGCTAGCAAACAAACCGACAAATCAAAAGAAACTTGTTTTGCCTATGGAAAACTTGGACACTTCCAAAAAGACTGTCCTTCCACAAAGACATCCTGGCCTTCTTATCCATCATTTTCCAACAAACCTTACAAGTTCAAATCACAACACAACAACTCATCTCACCAATTCAACTCCTCAGACAATGAGAAGAAGGATTACAAGAACAAGTATAAGGCACTTAAAGCTGAGTTAGAACAGATGAATTTGACGCTTGAAGCTCTGTCTAAGAAGAAAGGGGGTGATAAAAGGACATAGAAAGGGTTGGTAGCTGAAGCGTATGATTGGAATGATGAGCCGCTGACTTCAGATGAGGAAGATACTACTAGAGTCAGGGCTTTCATGGCAATAGCTGAGGATGAACCAGCTGTTGGGAAAGGTGATGCAAGATCAGGACAATGGGTTGACATCACAATGAAAAAGGTACACAGGCTTTTATTTATGTCTGATAGTGATGAACGCAAACATGTCCTTGATTACACCATCGTTGATTTGCACTTTGTTTAGGAACAAAGAAAGAACTTGCTTGATAAGTTTCACTCTGTTAAAAATGAACTGTTAAATGCTAAGGCTAAATGTGAAACTCTCAAACGGGTTAATTTAGAAAAGATATCTCTTCAAAATGAAGTCAATAGGTTAACCTTGAAGAACAGTGCCTTAAATGATCAAGTATCTAAATTAAACAAGGTTATTGAAAAATGGTTGTGCAGTAGGTTCACTATAGATCAATTGCTTAATGATGAACTACCTGCTGATATTAAAAGGGATATCTCTGCTAAGAAAAATAAGTTGAAAATTCTCACCAAACCCAAAGAGATTGTTTTCAAATCTATAGAGACAATTCATATGTCAGATCCCCTCTTGACTGGTGACCCTGTCTCTGAAGATATGGTTGAATTACCACCCTTACCTAAACTCTCAGGAGTTGAACCCAGTAGTTCCTCTAGAGGAGCTAAGGGTGAACCCAAAACAGATGTTGAGAAACCACCAGCTAAAGTATTTTTTGTACCTGCTAAACAATCTGTTAAGCAAGTTGCCTTTAAGCCTGTCTCAACAAAATCTGTGAACAAAGTTGATTCCTCAACTGAAGAACGCCTGCTGTCATTAATGAAAGAAGTAGAACTCTTAAAACAACATATAAGCCTTCCGCTGAATGCTCTACTTCCCATGAACCTAAGTCTATTCTAGGTGAACCCAAAGGTGAAAGGATAGTCAAACCTTACTAAAATATCTGTAAAAACTCTCATCACATGACCATAGAACATGATAGACAAATGGCTGTTAAGAGAGCTTAGACACCTTCTAG
The DNA here is from genome assembly GCA_025667525.1 of Glebionis coronaria. Taxonomy (NCBI): domain Eukaryota; kingdom Viridiplantae; phylum Streptophyta; class Magnoliopsida; order Asterales; family Asteraceae; genus Glebionis; species Glebionis coronaria. The sequence continues at coordinate 524,078,695 of CM046875.1, forward strand.
GGAGAGACAACAGGCTTCTAAGAGACAAATAGGGAACTACAGACCTTATCCTCCCTGTAAATTTTGTGGATTCACAGACCATCACTCAGATGAGTGTGGTGACTTCCCAGGATGTGATATCTGTGGAAGTTTCACCCATGAGACAGCTAATTGTCCTTCCCATCGTCAAAAGTTCTACAGGAACTCAAGAGTTTCTAATCAGCAATTCAGGGAACCCACTGGAAAGTGGGTTTACCATAGGAACTAACTTGTTTCTATGTATCTGTGCAGAAACATCTTAAGGAATCGGTATGGTATCTAGACAGTGGTTGTTCTAGACACATGACAGGGATTCGACAATACCTACACAGATACTCAACGGAGCAAGGTCCTAAAGTGGTGTTTGGGGATAATTCTTCAGGCGACACAGAGGGATACGGCTCAGTGAACTGCAATGGGATAAATTTTACAAGAGTTGCATATGTGAATGGTCTTAAACACAATCTTATTAGCATCAGCCAATTGTGTGATGCAAACTACAAGGTTTTGTTTACTAAGACTCAGGGAACCATATTAAACAAGAACAATGATGTTGTGCTTATTGCATCAAGAAGGAGAGATGTGTATGTCATCAACATGGCTGCTTGCTCTGAAGATAGCTCCAATTGTTTTCTAGCTAAATCCTCTGAAAGTGTCAATTGGCTGTGGCACAAAAGACTGTCTCATCTCAACTTTAAGAACATCAACAAGATAGCCACACAAAACCTAGTTGTTGGTCTACCTTCAGTGATGTTTTCTAAAGACAAGTCTTGTTCAGCCTGTGTCAAGGGAAAGCATCGCGGGTCTTCTTTTAAGACCAGCCAATCATTTTATATTGACAAGTGCTTACATATCCTTCACATGGATTTGTTTGGGCCTGTCAAACCTCAGACCATTAATCACTGATGAGTTTTCAAGGTATACATGGGTTTTCTTCCTCAGAAGGAAAAGTGATGCTGCTGATACCATCATGTCCTTCATAAAACAGGTTAAAAATATGAATGATGTTAGAGTCAAAGCTCTAAGAAGTGATAATGGTACTGAATTCAAGAATCAACAACTTGAATCTTTTTGTGATGAAAAAGAAATATCAAAAAACTTCTTAGCTGGCACCCCTGAACAAAATGGTGTGGCTGAAAGAAGAAATTAGGACTTTGATTGAAGCAGCCAGAACTATGTTAAATGGTGCAGCTTTACCAAAGCAATTTTGGGGAGAAGCTGTTCACACTGCTTGCTATACCCAAAATAGATCAATCATTGTCAAAAGACATGGTAAAACTTCCTATGAAGTTTTCAGAAATAGAGCTCCAAATGTCAGCTATTTCTATGTTTTTGGATGCCCTGTGTTCATTTATAACTACAGGGATAAACTTGTAAAATTTGATGAAAAAAGTTGATGATGGTTTCTTCTTAGGATACTCTCCCACAGCCAAAGCCTTCAGAGTATTCAATACTAGAAGACAAGAAGTAAAAGAAACCTTTCATGTCAGATTTAATGAAGATGATGATGTCATATAGAGAACAGGAACAGAGGGTGATGAAATTGATTTTAATGAAAATGTGTCCTTCCCAAGTGATGAATTCTCATAACCAAGACCTTCCTGTCATTACCATCATCCCTCCAACACTCTCACTCCTTATGTTCCTGCTTTTGACCCTCTATCTACACACAACATTGAAGTTCCTACCTCGCAGGAACTTGATGAAGAAGAACCACAGCCTTCTTGTTGTCCCTCTTCCTCAACTGCTGTAGATGAGTCACCAATTCTTCAAACCCTTGAAGACTCTCCTACTGATAATGAATCTGTACCCCTTGATATGGCTGAAGTTGACACAGACACTGAAGTCATCTTTGAAGAAAGCCCTCCTATTTAGTAGGATGAAACTCAAATAGTGCCAGCTACCCCTACAATTGTCCTTGTCCATGATTCCCCAGCTCCTCAAACTAAGTGGACAAGAGATCAACACATTCTTCTTGTCAAAATTATTGAGGAACCTAATGCAGGGGTTACTACTAGATAGCGAATTCATGACTCAGAGTCAGCCTCAGCCAACGAATGTCTCTTTGCAGAATTTCTCTCTCAAATTGAACCTAAGAGAGTAGCTGAGGCTCTTGTGGAAGATGGGTGGGTAGCTGCTATGCAGGAATAAATTAATCAGTTCAAAAGGAACAAGGTATGGACACTAGTGCCAGCTCCACCTGGTAAGAACATCACAGGCACTAGATGGATTTATAGAAATAAGATGGATGAAATTGGATATATCATCAGAAACAAGTCCAGGCTAGTGGCACAGGGGTATACATAGACTGAAGGGATTGATTATGATAAAACGTTTGCTCCTGTGGCAAGACTTGAAGCCATCAGAATCTTCCTTGCTTATACTGCGTATATGAACTTCACTGTGTATCAGATTGATGTTAAGAGTGCCTTCCTCAATGGAGATTTGGCTGAGGAAGTATATGTTGAACAGCCTGAAGGATTCGAGAACAGCGAGTTTCCCAATCATGTATAAAGATTACACAAAACCATGTATGGGCTGAAACAAGCTCCAAGAGCATGGTATGAAACTCTTTCTAATTTCTTAACTAAAAATAAATTTGTCAGGGGTTTTATTGATAAAACACTCTTTACCTTCAAGGATAAGAGTGATTTCATCATTGTTCAGATTTATGTGGATGATATCATCTTTGGGTCAACTAATGTTAATCTTAGTAAACGTTTTGCTAAATTAATGACCAAAAAATATGAGATGAGTGTGATGGGTGAATTAACTTACTTTTTGGGTTTTCAAATTAAACAATGTCCTAAGGGAAATTTCAATTTGTCAAGAAAAGTATGTTAAAGATTTACTTAAAAAATATGACTTAGCTGATTGTGCATCAGTGAAATGCCCCATGCTTCCACCCAACAACTTGGATCCTGATGAGTCATGGGTCTCTATTAATGAGACTTTATACAAAGGCATGATTGGGTCACTCATGTATTTAACAGCTAGTCGTCCTGATATCTAATTCTCCACATGTCTCTGTGTAAGGTACCAAGCTAACCTAAAAGAATCCCATCTAGTGGCTGTTAAGAAAATTTTCAGGTATCTCAATGGAACAACCTCCCTAGGTCTATGGTATCCCAAGGAATCAGGCTTTGATCTAAAGGCCTATTCAGATTCAGACTATGCTGGATGTTGTATTGACAGGAAAAGCACCTCAGGTAGCTATCAAATCCTAGGAGGAAAATTGGTTGGATGGAGTGCTAAGAAGCAAAACTCTGCGGCCATGTCATCAGCTGAAGCAGAATATATTGCTGCTGCCAGTTGTTGTGCTCCAGTGCTCTGGATGAAAAGTCAATTGGCTGACTATGAGATCTTATATGACAAAGTGCTAATCTTCTGTGACAACACCAGCGCCATTGCCATCTCCAACAACCCTGTTCTTCACTCTCGTACTAAACACATTGATATCAGGTATCATTTTATCAGGGATCACATAATGAAGGGAGATATTGAGCTGCACTTTGTTCCCACAGAGCTGCAACTAGCTGACATTTTTACAAAGCCTTTGGCTGAACCTTCATTCAACGGGCTAGTTGCTGAGCTAGGGATGCTTAATATCTCAAAGCCTGTGGCTTGATAATAAATGTGTTCATTAAATATCTGATTAAATATTAAATATTTTTCACATGAAACTAGGTAGTTACTTTTGAAAGGTCAAGGGACCCACATGTGCAGTCATTTTCCCACAATGCATTAAATGCGGTTGAATAACTGTTTCAAATTTGAATATAAATATTGTCTCATGTCTCTCCTCACCTACCACTATTCTCATTTTACACAATCTCATCTCTCTCAAATATTTCTCTCTCTAAACCCTTCCACAATTTTCGTCTTCTCCAATCTTGAATCCATGGCGTTCCCAGTTCCTAAGGCCTCTAACGTCACTTTCGAACTCAATGAAAGCATCCTTGCTTCGAACAACTCGATTGGATGGCTCAAGGCTCCCAACGAATCCTACACAGATCTGGTTAACTTCATGAAGAATTGTGATGCAAGTGAAGCACTCACAAAGACCCCAACCATTTTCTACCAAGAATACCTTAGGGAATTCTGGTACTGTGCTGAATTTGTTGACGATACTATCACTTTTAGCCTCTCATGCAACGAACACCCCTTTGCCTTCTCTCTCAAAGATTTTGAAAGTGTGGCTGGGTTAAGACATGGAGATGAATGCCTGAAGGTGGTTGACAAAAAGGCTGTAAAGGATGCCCTGGCCACACTTAAACCCACTCATGATGCAAACCCTGCTCTTACACCTGCTGAAGTTCTCTCCAAGTCCCCTATGAAGATCAAGTACTTTTCCCCTATGTGGCGTGTCCTCTTCAATCACATAGTCAAATCCCTGAGAGGAATGCAGGGATCCCAAGATCAGATGTCTTTCAATCACCAATCTATTGCTTATGGGCTGATCTGGGGCACAGACATTGATGTGGGAAGTCTACTATTCTCCAACCTAGTAGAAAAGCTTAAGGGACCAAACCAGGTCAGGGAGAAAAATATTTGCTACTTTCGCTTTCTATCTCTTATCTTCGAAAGCCTGTTGGGTGACAGCTATCACAACTCTGCACTCACTTCCCTGAAGCCCTATCGCATCACTGGAGCTATATACTAGGAGATTGGACCTGAAGATGTCCCTGTTACTTCTCACATGCTGAACATAGCAAATAAACAACCTTCTGTTGTGAAGTCCTTGCTCCCTTCCTCTAAGAAGGTGAATACCTCTAATGTGTCTGGCAAGTCTACGTCTTTGACCTCTGGGCAGCACACCATGACGTCCAAGGCAACAACTGGCCAACAGCCAAAGAAGAAGAAAAACCCATCTTCTTCCCACACCAAAACTGTTGCAAATGCCAGGGCAAAGAAGAACGTGAACCTCACAACCTCCTCTGTTCCAGAGACTCCTGTGGATTCAGAGACTTCAGCTGACCAACAACAAGGGTCTAGTGTCTCGATGTCAGCCGAGACAACAGGGAACCCGCCAAACACTGCTGATATCGCACAGGTAATCAGTCTTATAATTTTTAGAAGTCCACAAGCAGCCACTCTCAAATGTCTGTAGGTGAGAGTGGTGAAGTTAGGGTAATCCTCGACCCATAGAAGTCATTGTATGCACTTAGAAATCCTTAAGACTTCTGTACACCCTGTCTATGCACCAGGGAGTGATTCATTTGTGTTTCTAAAGTACCCTAATACAAAGCTTTTGGCTAAGTATAAAATATTATCGTCCGAATCTCTTCGAATTGACTATTCGTTCAAAGTGCGACTTAATTGTTCTTGGTGGAATAATAAATGGTTTGGTTGATTACCTATTTTAAACTAATAGCAAATATGTAAATGTCGTTGAGTAAAAAGAGCTCCTAAGATTAAACTAAAATAACGAGTTAAAAATAAATGCTTAAAAACTTAAAGACAAGATTAGAAAATTACTTGAACACTAAAAAAAATCTAAAACTTGAAAACTTTGTAAAAACAAGAAACTAATCCAAACCCTAATCGGAATATTGGTTGGAATCTGATCGGAATATAGGTCAGAAAGACTGATCGGAATACAGCAAACAACTCGTCGGAATACTGTCGTCGGAAAGCTCAATCGGAATAAAGAAAAAAGAGGCAATCGGAATAATGGGAAAACAGCTCTAATCGGAATGTATTAAACACAAAGCTAATCGGAATGTCACCAAAACCTCCAAAATCGGAATGAGTTAAAACCCTAATCCGATCAAGTGATCGGAATGAGGGGGGTAGTAGTCGGAATACTCCAATCGGAAAAGGGTTTAAACCTTTTCCGATTATGTGACAACCGAGAATTTTTCGTACTTTAAATAATAACAAATTATATTATTTATTAATCAAAATTCATTTATGAGGGATATCAAAGTTATGTGATTCGAAAATGGGAGTTTATTTTACATAATGTAAAAGACTGCGAAAAATCTGAGAACTGACGCGATACAAATTAAATTTATATTTAATTATCCAGAGATATTTAATAAAAAGACTTATTAAAATATCTGATATTTTTAATTTTAGTGTTAGTAACGTACGTTGAAAAAGATAACATTCTAGTTGAAATTTATTTTTCTTTGAACACAACTATTTGAGTTAACAGATATATAGTAACTATTTTAAATAATAATGTAAACGATTACAAAAATTAGTCGAGTAGATAATCCGATTTATTGGAAAAGTAATTTTGAAATCAATGGCGTAAATTCCGTAAAACGAATTGAATTTTATCAAAACCCGATCGACTCCCGAATCACGTTTTTAACAAGATAAAAGAAAAGCTAGTAACTAGTTACACTTTCGACCCTCAACTATGTACATTTTGCACTTTCATTTTGATATAAATAGAAAATAACTATTACTTTAATTCATTTACAACAACACATCTAACCCTAATTTAACACACACATGAAACCCTAGCCACCATATATCCTCCTCTTTATTTCCGGCGCCGTCACCGCTGTGCAACCACCACCTTCTTCGCCGGCCACCACTACACCACCACGTCTCCACACCACTTGAAACATCATCACCACAACCACCCTTGTATCACCAACAACCATGAGCCGCCATCATCACTGTCCATGGCTGTTGCGACCGTCACCACCACCACTTATAGTCGTCCTGTTACCACCATCTTAAAACTACCATCATGTAATCACCATCGATCTATCACCACCGTCGTCTTTCAGCCACAACCTCGTGACCACCTACACCAACCTGCCACCATCATCCATCGTGGTCACCTCACCCTTACACCACGTCTTACCATTATTAGCCACCATTGAGGGTGTTCGTTTCGAGATTCATAAACCCTATAAGGGTGCTTTTTGTTTATAACAGCAGCACCAACAATGTATTTGTTTGGTTAGCAGAAAACACCTTCAAAGGTGCGTCGAGTTTGGGTTAAAAGCACCACGAGGGGCGTTTGTTTCTGGTTATTATGCAAGGGTGCGTTCGGTGCAGCGGAAACACCAACAAGGACGTGTTGATTTGAAACAGTAGGGGTGCGTTCGGTTCGCTGTATAAACAGCCATAAGGGTGTGTCTGGTTCGCTGCGTACCAGCAGCAGGGGCGTTTGGTTTGCTGCGTACCAGCAGCAAGCGCGTTTTGTTCGCTGCATACTAGCAGCAGGGAGTGTTTGGTTTTGGCAGAAAACACATGAGGTGCTTTGGTTCGACTGAAAACATCAAGAGGGTATGTTTATTGATGTTTAAAATACGTACGAGATGTGTTGGGAGTGCAGGAGTGCCATAAGGGTGCGTTTGGGATAAGGGTGCGTTTGGGACTAATAGCGAAGGTGAAGGGGGCTGTTTGGGGCTAACAGCATATATAAAGGGGCGTTTGGGTTGCAGAAAGTTTAAAAAGGCGTTTGGCTTGCTGATTATTAGTTTCGGGTGTGTTCAGACGCGGGATGTCGAGGGTTTAGAGTACCAGGCGCGATTACAAATTCGTGGTTTGTTGTGGTTTAGGAATCGGCTGATAACATATCTAACTTTATTCATTAATTAAAAAGGATTAAACAGTGGTATACATATATAAGTATATATATAAGGGGTTAAATAAATATATCGAACACTATCTTTATTACGAGAACTAAAAATGATAATACGTTTAAATATGTGTTTAAATAACTCACATCGGGCATTTGGATTTTAATTTATAACACATTGGTTGTGTTTGTTTCTATTTAATTATGTTAATTAAGTAGTCTAGTTTGGATATACTTTAAAACATGATTCGTGATTTGTGTAGCGTAGATTGTTCGGGAAATATTAAAAATTGGTTAATATGGAAAAGGCTATATAAACGAATATGTCATGTCGAAATTTCTATAAAAATCATATACTTTATATTTTGTTCGGTTTAAACTACTATTATATTTGTAAATCGATAACATAAATAAATGCTATATTATTTGTAAACCGATAAAAGTTATACATTTTATTAAAATGTGACATATATAATTTAGTAGTGATTTTCCTAAAATGTGTCGAAATACGTTGTCTAATTATTTTTATCACGATCTTATTGCTGTAACTACAAAATAAATGTATACTTTGATTTATTTTGTAAGATGGTTGTCTCTATTATACAAATCAACATAAGAATTATATAATCGTCTGATTATACGTAATGTGCACGAAATACATCTATATTTGGTGTATGTTTATTTTATTAATTTTATTTAACCAACCACCAAACTATTATAACTTGGAACTTAAATATTTTATCAACGGGTTACGTTGATGTACGTATCTGTGGAGAACTCAAATACATATTTTTAAGTTACTGGAATTAGCCGATTAGTTAAACCACAACACCATGACCGAGCCATATCGATTTTCGTTTATGCGGAGCGTATTATTAGCATTACTATTGTTCACGCTACATCGTCGAGGTGAGTTCATACCCCACCTTTTCTTGCTTTGAATTGAGTTATAAATGTTTTATAATTGCTCTTTGGGGGAGGTACATGCTTGGTCATAAACTACTTATAAACTTGCTTGGTTGTCAGAAACTGATATTAAACTTGTTTGGTTGTCTATAACTGTTTATAAATTACTTGATTGTCATAAGCTAATGTTAAACTTACTTGGTTGGTCACAAACTATCTTTAAACTGGTCTAATTGTTACGTGCTGAGTGGTCAACTCCTCTAATTGTTATACATATGAATGCTGATACTAAAATTTCTACTGTGATTTTCATAGCCCAAAACTTTAACTGCTTTTTACTGGTTCTCGGGTAGAGACAATGGTTGCAAGAATGAACACAAGTGCATATCTCTTTTATGTATTGGTCTAAGTCCCACTTTAACCCAATTACTTTGGCCCATTATCATGAACCGTTAATTTCAGACCGGATGACCGGTCGAAAGCGCGAATGTTATGGATAGATCTATCGGGGTTGACGCCCCTGTCCGGCTTGGTCCAACAGAGGACAAGCGGGTACAGTTTCATTTGAGTGTGTGGATGGATGTCGTGGGTTAGGCATCCGTAGGAGCTGCATTATATGATTATACTACCGGTGTTGTTAACGCTTCGGTGTCATGAGCTTAGACAATAATAAATGCCTTATTTTATTTAGTGACTTTGTATTTGTTATATTGTCACTAAGTGGTTGGAAAATCTTGTGGTTCATTAAACAATTCTATTCTATTGGAAAACTTATTATTTATCAGTGAGCTTTGTTTTTATCAGAAAACGCTAACTATTATCTATGAACTCTGTTTTATCAGAAAACTCTATGTATTTCTAGAAAACTCTGTTATTACTAGTAAGCTATTTTTACTATCAGTAAACTCTGGTTTTATCAGTAAACTCTATTTTTATTAGTAAACTTTGTTTTTATCAGTAAACTCAGTATTTATCAATAAACTTTGCTTTTACTAATAAACTTTGAAATTATCACAGAAAGTCTATTTAACAGAAGCTGTGATTTTAAACTCTTATATTTTACTGCAAGGTGCAGTGGTCGGTAAAACTCTAATTTTTCATAAATGTTTTAAAACAAACTTATGAACTCACCAACTTTATGTTGACATTTTTAAGCATGTATTTCAGGTACTTGACTATGTGGATTATTTGGAGTCTACTTTGTGGTTTTTGGCATGTAGAGGTCGTTCTCGGATCAAGCTCTCGAATACTCATGAAGTCACAAGTCCCTAAAGCAAGTCTTCCGCTGCAGTGAATTTGGGGGTGTGACAGATTGGTATCAGAGCCAGGTTATAGAGAACTAGGTTGCATTAGTAACTCTAGACTATAACCGGCTCTCAGTTTTATCTAGTAGTAACACTCATCACATTATACTTATTCCGCTGCTATATGAATATTTACATGCATGATTGCTATTGCTTCGTTGCCTGTTATGTATTACTTGTTACATGAGATCGATTGTTTGATTAGTGCACTTAGACATATAATATACTTTTATATATGAACGGTAGAACATTTATTGGGCATTGTGAGTTACACAATGGTCCACAGACCTTTTTATAAAATCAAACGTATGGGTATTATGTGATTTTGGTTCACGATTGGTCACGGGTAATCTCAGGTTCGAGCTAATTTATTCAAAAAGGTTGAGAGGTGTAACAATACTTAACTATGCCTCAGTGGGCCTCATGTTTGATTGAGTGCGAGATGAAGTTAAGTATGAGACGTTACACAACCTATGATTTTTGATGAATTATCTCGAGGGTGGGTAAGACTCGTAGTCTTACGTAATAATATGGAATGTGTTGTATGCTCAGAGTCGAGCTGAGTCATCGAAAGGTTGAGATGTGTAATAATTCATAACAAAACCCGGGGCCATTCTTTGTGAGTGAGTTTCGAGGTTGGGTTATGATAAGTTATTACTCAGCTTGGTGTTTGATGAGTCTTCCTCGAGGATGGGAAAGAATTGTGTGATTGGATAATTGCTTATTTAGAACCGACTACTATATACTTATCCTACTTATAACCGTGAGTTTCTTTACTTGATATACGTCTACGACTGCTTTATCGCCTATCGACACTTATGTTCTTCGATCTGGTATGTTCGAAACGTCTACTTATGGAAGACGACTTATTTTCAACTCATACTCTTTTCTTTTTGTAATTTTGGATAATATCGTTGAGAGATTCTAACGATTTTGAATTGGGTATTTTGCCGGTGACACTTAAGTAGGATGATTTATGAAGTCTTTATTCAAATGGATTGGGACGCCTTTGCATTTGAATTAAGAAATCATAAATCACCGAATCATAAGTTTATAAGGACATATTTGCATAGATTAGGACGCTTTTGTATGCAAATATGTGATTATAGATGAGTGGGCTTAAGGATATCCGACGTGACCCTATATATTTATGGTATTGATTTAGTATTCCAGTTTGGGGTGTATTTCTTTTGACTCAGGATTCGTCCATACAAATTTATCGTATTTCGTCTTGTTATCGTATCATCACGACATCTTGACGAGTGATTCTTTAAGCTTCATCTGATTCGCGAATTGTTACGAGAACCTTTTCTGAATATATATTGATCGACGTGAACGTAATGGGATGGTGATGGTGTACTCTTAGAGACTTTTAAGAACTAACGATTTTTTTTTCTAAACTCTTCGTTTCGAATTTTATCGTTCTATGAACGACGACCGATTTGTCAGATTGACATGTGGAACCGGTTAGGTTTAATCCACTTCTACCTATTGCTTATCTAAGTAAATATTGGTGGGTAACACGGTTTTAAAAGTTCGGACAAAATTATTTGTGAGCAGATCTAAGTATATTTGATATAACACCGGAGTAAAACCTCAAAATCTTTTTCTCTACACTTTTAATTGGGTAACCAAGATTGAGTTCGAGGACGAACTCCAAATAACACGGATGTACTGTGACAACCGAGAATTTTTCGTACTTTAAATAATAACAAATTATATTATTTATTAATCAAAATTCATTTATGAGGGATATCAAAGTTATGTGATTCGAAAATGGGAGTTTATTTTACATAATGTAAAAGACTGCGAAAAATCTGAGAACTGACGCGATACAAATTAAATTTATATTTAATTATCCAGAGATATTTAATAAAAAGACTTATTAAAATATCTGATATTTTTAATTTTAGTGTTAGTAACGTACGTTGAAAAAGATAACATTCTAGTTGAAATTTATTTTTCTTTGAACACAACTATTTGAGTTAACAGATATATAGTAACTATTTTAAATAATAATGTAAACGATTACAAAAATTAGTCGAGTAGATAATCCGATTTATTGGAAAAGTAATTTTGAAATCAATGGCGTAAATTTCGTAAAACGAATTGAATTTTATCAAAACCCGATCGACTCCCGAATCACGTTTTTAACAAGATAAAAGAAAAGCTAGTAACTAGTTACACTTTCGACCCTCAACTATGTACATTTTGCACTTTCATTTTGATATAAATAGAAAATAACTATTACTTTAATTCATTTACAACAACACATCTAACCCTAATTTAACACACACATGAAACCCTAGCCACCATATATCCTCCTCTTTATTTCCGGCGCCGTCACCGCTGTGCAACCACCACCTTCTTCGCCGGCCACCACTACACCACCACGTCTCCACACCACTTGAAACATCATCACCACAACCACCCTTGTATCACCAACAACCATGAGCCGCCATCATCACTGTCCATGGTTGTTGCGACCGTCACCACCACCACTTATAGTCGTCCTGTTACCACCATCTTAAAACTACCATCATGTAATCACCATCGATCTATCACCACCGTCGCCTTTCAGCCACAACCTCGTGACCACCTACACCAACCTGCCACCATCATCCATCGTGGTCACCTCACCCTTACACCACGTCTTACCATCATTAGCCACCATTGAGGGTGTTCGTTTCGAGATTCATAAACCCTATAAGGGTGCTTTTTGTTTATAACAGCAGCACCAACAATGTATTTGTTTGGTTAGCAGAAAACACCTTCAAAGGTGCGTCGAGTTTGGGTTAAAAGCACCACGAGGGGCGTTTGTTTCTGGTTATTATGCAAGGGTGCGTTCGGTGCAGCGGAAACACCAACAAGGACGTGTTGATTTGAAACAGTAGGGGTGCGTTCGGTTCGCTGTATAAACAGCCATAAGGGTGTGTCTGGTTCGCTGCGTACCAGCAGCAGGGGCGTTTGGTTTGCTGCGTACCAGCAGCAAGCGCGTTTTGTTCGCTGCATACTAGCAGCAGGGAGTGTTTGGTTTTGGCAGAAAACACATGAGGTGCTTTGGTTCGACTGAAAACATCAAGAGGGTATGTTTATTGATGTTTAAAATACGTACGAGATGTGTTGGGAGTGCAGGAGTGCCATAAGGGTGTGTTTTGGGATAAGGGTGCGTTTGGGACTAACAGCGAAGGTGAAGGGGGCTGTTTGGGGCTAACAGCATATATAAAGGGGCGTTTGGGTTGCAGAAAGTTTAAAAAGGCGTTTGGCTTGCTGATTATTAGTTTCGGGTGTGTTCAGACGCGGGATGTCGAGGGTTTAGAGTACCAGGCGCGATTACAAATTCGTGGTTTGTTGTGGTTTAGGAATCGGCTGATAACATATCTAACTTTATTCATTAATTAAAAAGGATTAAACAGTGGTATACATATATAAGTATATATATAAGGGGTTAAATAAATATATCGAACACTATCTTTATTACGAGAACTAAAAATGATTATACGTTTAAATATGTGTTTAAATAACTCACATCGGGCATTTGGATTTTAATTTATAACACATTGGTTGTGTTTGTTTCTATTTAATTATGTTAATTAAGTAGTCTAGTTTGGATATACTTTAAAACATGATTCGTGATTTGTGTAGCGTAGATTGTTCGGGAAATATTAAAAATTGGTTAATATGGAAAAGGCTATATAAACGAATATGTCATGTCGAAATTTCTATAAAAATCATATACTTTATATTTTGTTCGGTTTAAACTACTATTATATTTGTAAATCGATAACATAAATAAATGCTATATTATTTGTAAACCGATAAAAGTTATACATTTTATTAAAATGTGACATATATAATTTAGTAGTGATTTTCCTAAAATGTGTCGAAATACGTTGTCTAATTATTTTTATCACGATCTTATTGTTGTAACTACAAAATAAATGTATACTTTGATTTATTTTGTAAGATGGTTGTCTCTATTATACAAATCAACATAAGAATTATATAATCGTCTGATTATACGTAATGTGCACGAAATACATCTATATTTGGTGTATGTTTATTTTATTAATTTTATTTAACCAACCACCAAACTATTATAACTTGGAACTTAAATATTTTATCAACGGGTTACGTTGATGTACGTATCTGTGGAGAACTCAAATACATATTTTTAAGTTACTGGAATTAGCCGATTAGTTAAACCACAACACCATGACCGAGCCATATCGATTTTCGTTTATGCGGAGCGTATTATTAGCATTACTATTGTTCACGCTACATCGTCGAGGTGAGTTCATACCCCACCTTTTCTTGCTTTGAATTGAGTTATAAATGTTTTATAATTGCTCTTTGGGGGAGGTACATGCTTGGTCATAAACTACTTATAAACTTGCTTGGTTGTCAGAAACTGATATTAAACTTGTTTGGTTGTCTATAACTGTTTATAAATTACTTGATTGTCATAAGCTAATGTTAAACTTACTTGGTTGGTCACAAACTATCTTTAAACTGGTCTAATTGTTACGTGCTGAGTGGTCAACTCCTCTAATTGTTATACATATGAATGCTGATACTAAAATTTCTACTGTGATTTTCAAAGCCCAAAACTTTAACTGCTTTTTACTGGTTCTCGGGTAGAGACAATGGTTGCAAGAATGAACACAAGTGCATATCTCTTTTATGTATTGGTCTAAGTCCCACTTTAACCCAATTACTTTGGCCCATTATCATGAACCGTTAATTTCAGACCGGATGACCGGTCGAAAGCGCGAATGTTATGGATAGATCTATCGGGGTTGACGCCCCTGTCCGGCTTGGTCCAACAGAGGACAAGCGGGCACAGTTTCATTTGAGTGTGTGGATGGATGTCGTGGGTTAGGCATCCGTAGGGGCTGCATTATATGATTATACTACCGGTGTTGTTAACGCTTCGGTGTCATGAGCTTAGACAATAATAAATGCCTTATTTTATTTAGTGACTTTGTATTTGTTATATTGTCACTAAGTGGTTGGAAAATCTTGTGGTTCATTAAACAATTCTATTCTATTGGAAAACTTATTATTTATCAGTGAGCTTTGTTTTTATCAGAAAACGCTAACTATTATCTATGAACTCTGTTTTATCAGAAAACTCTATGTATTTCTAGAAAACTCTGTTATTACCAGTAAGCTATTTTTACTATCAGTAAACTCTGCTTTTATCAGTAAACTCTATTTTTATTAGTAAACTTTGTTTTTATCAGTAAACTCAGTATTTATCAATAAACTTTGCTTTTACTAATAAACTTTGAAATTATCACAGAAAGTCTATTTAATAGAAGCTGTGATTTTAAACTCTTATATTTTACTACAAGGTGCAGTGGTCGGTAAAACTCTAATTTTTCATAAACGTTTTAAAACAAACTTATGAACTCACCAACTTTATGTTGACATTTTTAAGCATGTATTTCAGGTACTTGACTATGTGGATTATTTGGAGTCTACTTTGTGGTTTTTGGCATGTAGAGGTCGTTCTCGGATCAAGCTCTCGAATACTCATGAAGTCACAAGTCCCCAAAGCAAGTCTTCCGCTGCAGTGATTTTGGGGGTGTGACAGATTACCCTTTTGATTCGGAAATAAGCAAAGGTGATAAGCTAATTTGATAAGCTAACACCAAAACTTGAACGAATCCAATATGAAATAGATTAAATAAGCACGAATAACAACTTATCTAACTAAAAATACGCAACCTTTTAAATCAAACTATAAAAAGAGGAAACTTTTTAGGAAAACTTTAAAAGTAAATAAGCTAAAAATATGAATAAGCCAATAAGCACAAGAATCCTAAAGCTTATTCGTATGAAAGCTTAAGTATGAATAAAAAGATCAACTTTTTAAGCACGAAAACATCAAGATCAACACGGATCGAATCTATTTCGCACCAAAAGTAACTAAAAATAAAGAAAGGTAGAAAGAGATGAAAGATTAAAAGCTTAACTTGAACTTTGATTAATGAAATCACAATACAAAAAGCTTAATCTTGAAAGATTAAAAGAAGGAAAAGATAAAAACTTAATGAGAGAAAGTTGAGAACTTTCTCTCTTTAAAACTAGAAAGAAAAATGAAAAAATGGAACTAACTACTAAAAACTAACCAACCCTCCTAATGTGTATTAGGAGGGTATTTATAGGGAAAATGGGAAGGAGTGCATGTGTTGCCTCTTCTTTCTTTCTTTCTTCACGTCTTCTCGACTCGATTTAATTCTTTGTCTTTTCTCGACGTCGTCTCGGGATTTGAACTTGTCTTAATAATTTTCTTCTTTAATTTAGACTTGAGTTCTTTGACTTCATTAAACTTCCGTCTTTAGACTTTTTCTTCGATAATTCTTTAGAATAGGTCTTGGACATCCGTTCTTTAAGCACTCTTGATCTCTTGACTTCGTCTTTTCTCGTTTTTCTTCGATAAAAGCCCGTGAAAGCCCGTGTTTTCTTCCTTTTTCATCATTTGGTCCTAAAACACAATAAAAACACAAACCACGCATAATTCCGACTTTTACGACATAAATTACACGTTTTGGTCTTATTATTATTGGAAATAAGTGGTAAAAGGATAAGTGTTTTCACACTTATTAAATCCCCTACACTTGACCATTGTAATGCCCTCATGTAATGCATTAATTTTAAAGCACGGTTTACATTCTTCATCATAAAAAACCCACCTTGGCCTTTATTAAATACTAAACATTTAAGGAAAATAAGAAGATAAAAAACAAATAAAGAAATCAAAGACTTACATTGGGTTTTGGCTGCCATGAACGTTTATCATCCTCAAGTTTCACGTTCCCCATACCAAGCTTAAAAACGAGATCATTGTTATTATAAGTTAGCAAACTAACACGAATTCATGTGGGCCAATTATTCACTCAGACTCCCTTATTCCTAGGTGTATCTCTTATATTTTATTTTTGTCTTGAATGATCACGAGGATGCATTGTTTGACTTATTTTGATAGTTATTTAGGCCGAAAATAAGGTGAACGATTTAATCAATAGTTAGCTAAAGGACAAAATCTTTTAAAAATGCTTCTCGGGACCTCATAAAGTTCATATCTTGGCATAACTCGCTTCACGATTTGAGACCTTCTCGGACTGATATTTGGCAGCGACTTCATACTTCGAATCTTTGAGAGACGTTCTTGAAATAATGATCTTCTCTTCATAATAGGAATTTCTTCACTTGAAGTTTTGAGAGATTCTTCATATTTGGACCACGACTTCTTCATTTTTCTCCAATCTTTATTTTGGACTTTGATATACAACGATCCGCCTCCTTTTAGGACTTGGATCTATTTATCCTCATACCTTGTTAGGGCCTTTTTGGATAGACTTCTCCATGATCTTTTGGGGAGTATTTGCTTTTCGTCGTATGTCTCGATCCTTCATATTGATTTTCGATAAATGATTCTTCACATCACTTTTGGATCTTTAGCAACAAAATGTAGCCCTCATGCCTTGTTAGGGCCTTTTCGGACTCGCCAATCTTCGCATCCCGCTTCAATAAGTTATGCCTTGGCTATGAACTCTAATTAATACCGAGCAACTTTTAAACGATCTTGGGCTAGAAGCTAAGTAACTTTTCAAATCGTACAACCTTATTTATTGCAGATAAATTTATTAACAAGCGATGGGAGAATAGGCTCATAATTAACTCACATAAACTCATGAAAGAATACCAAACTTATAATTGACTCTATCATCTCTCGTTCTCCACAGTTTAAAATCTCAAGGAATGAGACTCGTGGATGCTTAGCCTATTAAATCAAGGTTTTGGGTTTTCGAGTCATCTATAGGATCTTGCAAACTCTTAGACTTTTTCAAGTTTAGAATTCGCATTTTAAAGTTCCCTTGATAAACGACTCTCTAGGATCAATTATAGGAACTTGCGAAAAGTTCTTGTTCTTAACCCGTGAGAGTTAAGACTTTCGCGTTTTAAAGTTCCCTATATAAAAGCCTAGCAAAACTTGACTTAAGCACGTTAAGGATACTAGCTAGAGTAAACTTAGATAAGTAAACTCGGGTTGAGTCAAAATATTCACGACTTTGAAAAATTTAAAACCACTTTATTGAAAATTTATTCTAGCAAGGAAAGAAAATAATCATAGCAAAAGAAAATACAACTATACAACTAGGCCAAAATAGATTAAAAATTTTGAAAAATGTCGAAAAATCAAATTTTCCGGTTAAAATGAGGGCAAATTCATGGAAAAGACCACTTACTTCGATAGAAGTCCCCCCTACACTTGACATAAACATTGTCCCCAATGTTTAATCATGTGGGAGTAAAATCCCCTACACTTAGGATATTGTGCACTTTGTTTAAATCTTGCTAAGGAAAGGACAACTATAGTGAATTCAATGTGAACATATAAGATATGAAATATTGAATCACAAGAGTTTAGGATAGAACCGGGAAGATGGGAACACGGGATCACAGTTCGTCAAATGTCATCAAGAGTGGATCTTTGAAGCTTTAATCCCTGTAGAGAATAAGAAACAAGACAACAAACACATACGGGGCTCCCCCTACACTTATTATGAAAGCAGTAAAGGATAGATCACGGGTTGCCTCCCGAGAAGCGCTTGTTTTTTATAACCGAGTCACGAGCCTGACTCGACCCAAATTTAGTTCATGGGAAACGTGGTGAGGGATGGAATCATCTCATGAGAGATGTCCTCACCAAAGTACAGCTTCAAACGCTGGCCATTCAGCTTGAAATTGGGCCCATTTGGATGAGAAAGCTCAATGGTCCCATATGGAAAAACTTTGGCGACGGTGAATGGACCAGACCAGCGGCTCTTCAACTTGCCAGAGAAGATATTCAACCGAGAGTTAAATAGTAAAACTTGATCACCAACGTGGAACTCTCGGTTCTTAATCCTTGCATCATGGAGGATCTTGGTCTTCTCTTTGTAGATCAGTGAGTTCTCGTAAGCTTCATTCCTCAGTTCATTAAGCTTGTTGAGTTGAATCTTGCGGAGATCACCGACTTTGTTGATGTCGAAGTTAGCCCACTTCAAGGCCTAGTACGCCTTGTGTTCCAGCTCGATAGGGAGGTGGCATGCTTTCCCGTACACAAGACGATAAGGTGTACAACCGATCGGGGTCTTATAAGCAGTACGGAAAGCCCACAGAGCATCATCTAACTTATCGGCCCACGCGGCGCGATGCTCTCCCACAGTACGTTCCAAAATTCTCTTCAGTCCGCGATTGGAAATCTCGGCTTGACCATTGGTTTGGGGATGATAAGCGGTGGAAAGACGATGATTAACACCGTACTTAGCCATGACTCTTGCAAATTGATCATTGCAAAAATGAGTCCCGCGGTCACTGATAATAGCACGAGGAATGCCGAATCGAGCAAAAAGCTGCTTCAAAAAGTTCACAACCACCCTCGCATCGTTCGTAGGGAGAGCCTTAGCTTCAACCCATTTAGAAACGTAGTCAACGGCTACGAGGATGTACTTGTTCCCTTTAGATGATGGAAATGGCCCCATAAAGTCGATGCCCCATACATCAAAGATTTCACATTCTTGTATGAAATTTTGAGGCATCTCATCTTTATGTGTGATCTTGCCTTGTCTTTGGCAAGCATCACAATGTTTAACCATATCGTGAGCATTACGATAAATGGTGGGCCAATAGAATCCAGAGTCGAAAACTTTCTTCGCGTGTAATTGGGACCAAAGTGACCACCGGTGGGTCCTTTATGGCAAGCGTCAAGGATTTGTACCGCTGCCGGCCCATCAACACATCGACGAATAATCAGAGCAGCACATTGTTTGTAAAGGTAAGGGTCGTCCCAGAAATAATGTTCAATATCTTTAAAGAACTTTTTATTTTGTTGGGACGTGAGCCCTTCCTTGAGAATCCCACCCGCTAAGTAGTTTGCAATGTCCGCAAACCACGGGGTGTCATCGAGATTGGAGTTGATAGACATTAAGGCCTCAAGGGGAAAAGAGTCATTGATCTCTTGATTCGGATGATCCCCTTGATAAGTATCCTCAAGTCTACTGAGATGATCTGCGGCTAGGTTTTCAGCTCCCTTTTTGTCACGAATTTCAATGTTGAATTCTTGAAGGAGCAAAACCCAACGAAGAATTCTTGGCTTAGAATCTTGCTTAGTCATCAAGTACTTCAACGCGGAATGATCGGTATACACGATGGTGGTAGAAAGGACAAGATAGGGGCGGAACTTTTCAAAAGCATATACTACAGCTAAAAGCTCTTTTTCGGTAGTGGTATAATGCAATTGAGCCCCCTTCATTGTCTTGCTAGCATAATGGATTGGTTGGAAGTGTTTGTTCACTCTTTGGCCCAAAACCGCTCCAATAGCAAAGTCGCTAGCATCACACATCAATTCAAAAGGTAGCTCCCAATTAGGGGTAACCAAGACCGGTGCCTTAGTTAGCTTATCCTTGAGAAGATTGAAGGCTTCAAGACACGCTTTGGAAAAGATGAAAGGAGTATCTTTTTCCAAGAGGTGGGTCATCGGGCGAGCGATTTTAGAGAAATCTTGGATGAATCGACGATAGAAGCCCGCATGACCGAGGAAACTTCTCACACCCTTCACGGTTGAAGGTCAATAACATCGACTTTAGCACGGTCCACTTTAAGACCGGCTTTGGAGATTTTTTGTCCTAGCACGATGCCCTCTTTTACCATGAAATGGCATTTTTGCGAATTTAGAACAAGGCGAGTGTCTTCACACCGCTTAAGCATACGTTCTAAATTGGCAAAGCAAGCAGAGAAAGAATCGCCATAAACCGAGAAATCATCCATGAAGACTTCCATAGTTTCTTCAACCATGTCATGGAAGATAGCCATCATACACCTTTGAAATGTCCTAGGAGCATTGCATAAGCCGAAAGGCATTCTTTTGTAGGAAAATGTTCCATAAGGACAAGTGAATGTGGTTTTCTCTTGGTCTTTGGGATCGATGGGAATTTGAAAATACCCGGAGAAACCGTCCAAAAAGCAGTAATAGTCATTACCCGCTAGACGTTCAAGCATTTGGTCCATGAAAGGGAGGGGAAAATGATCCTTTCTCGTAGCATCATTGAGTTTGCGATAGTTTATACAAACTCTCTACCCTGTAACGAGACGAGTAGGAATCAACTCGTTGTTTTCATTGGGAGCAACGGTGATTCCGCCTTTCTTAGGCACACAATGGACGGGACTAACCCACGGTGAATCCGAGATAGGATAGATCATTCCTGCATCAAGAAGTTTGATAACCTCTTTTTTGATAACGTCATGGATCTTAGGATTCACCCTTCGTTGGCTTTGAATAGTGGGTTTAAAGTCGTCCTCCATGAGAATTTTGTGTGTGCAGAAGTGAGGATCAATTCCACGAATATCAGAGATCTTCCAAGCAATCGCTTTCTTGTGATTCTTCAGCACGGCGATAAGTCGGGATTTTTCTTCTTCTTTCAAGTCCTTAGCGATGATGACCGGTAACGTCTTGTTGTCTTCAAGGAAAACATACTCGAGATGAGACGGAAGATCCTTAAGCTCTAAATCCGGAGGATTTTCTATGGACGGCGTAGTCAACTTCGGATCATCGGTAGAGATATCCTTAGGAGATGGTGGAGAAGTTTGGTCCTCATTGAGAAGTTTCTTAATGGTACGAATGTCTTCATCCCAATCGGTGGGAGAATTATCATACTTAAGATCGAGAGGACCCAAGCTAGCTTCAAAATCATCCAAGTCACTTTCTCCAAAAGGAGTCAATGACGGAGTAATTGAGGAAACGGTCTCAACAATGGGTAGAGAAGAAGAACCACTTTTACAAGCGTCTTTGAAATGTTCTTCACAAGCCTCATCAAGAACATCAATGAAATTAACACTCTCGTTTTCCGAAGGCTGCTTAGAAAGTTTACCCATGTTAAAGACGATTTTATCGTCGCCAACTCTCATGATTAATTCGCCAGCGGCTACATAGAAGAGAGTGCGACCGGTCCTCAGGAATGGACGTCCAACGATTAATGGAACACGGGGATCCATCTCGTAGTTAACGACAACAAAATCCGCCGGGAAGGTGAATTTGTCGACACCAACGAAGACGTCTTCGGCTATCCCCACTAGATAAGCAACCGTACGATTGGCTAATTCCAAAGTCATTCGTGTGGGGACTAGCTCGGGGAGAGATAATTGCTTCCAAACACTTAATGGCATTAAGTTAATACTAGCACCTAGATCGGCTAGGGCCATGCAATTCTCTACTCCCGGGAAGTTGCAAGGAATCAAGAAACGACCCGGATCACCAAGTTTGGTTGGCAATTTCCTTAAGAGCACTGCGGAGCAATTCTCATTAAGTTGGGTCTGAGCAATATCGAGAAGTTTCTCCTTATCACTGAGAAGATCTTTAAACATTTTAGCGTATTTAGGCATGTGAGCGAGAGCCTCAGCAAAGGAGATATTGAAATTCAGTTGTTTGAACATTTTAAGAAAGTTCGAAACTTGAATATCATCCTTGTTCTTCAATTTCTCTTTCCTCAACCTCGAAGGATAAGGTATATTGGGTTGAGATGAAGGCTTTGGGATAGAATTCACACTCACATCCTTGGGTGGTGGAGGGGTAGAAGTAGAAGGTGGTGGAATTGGAGAAGTAGAAGTTGGAGGAATAGAAGATGGAGGATTCGGAGAGGGAGACTCGTTTTCCTTTGTCACAATCACCGGTGTAGGTGTAGGAAGCTCGGGTTCCTTTAAACCTTTTCCACTGCGAGTGGTGATTGCTTTCATCTCCCCTCTTGGATTAGCAACGGTGTTACTCGGAAGAGAACCCGATCCAGAGGCTTGATTACTAGGGAAGAAACTAGCCATCATATTCCTCAAGTCATTCGTTTGACTTGACAAAGTGTTTCGCATATCAGCTCGAAGATCGTTTCCTTGCTTAACCATATCGGCTTTCATGTTGGCCATTTTCCGCTGAAGATTTTGCACGATCACATCGTTAGTCCTCATGTAGGTTTCAACATCTTGGTGTAAGGCTGTGGGTTGGTTGAGAGGAGGAGCATGGTAAGCGGGTGGTTGATAAGCAGGTTGTTGGTAAACTTGGTTGTTTCTTTGAGGTGGATATGGGTTTCTTTGGTTTTGATATGGAGTTGGAGCACGAGGTTGGTTTTGATTGTTGCGATTGAGGTTGTTTGGGTTTTGTGGGGGAAAACTGGGTGGTGAAAGAAAGTTGTTTGAGCGATAGCTGAGCAAGTTGCGGTCACCTTGAGGACGTGCTTGATAGCTTCCTGTAGCATAGGTACCGTTGGCGGCATACACATTTTCCGGATTGTCGTGAGTCGAAGGATAATCGGTGTATGAGTGAGATCCCCCACATATATCACATGATTGGCTCAAAACATTAGCTTGGGCATTGAATTGTTTGGCATTGTTGGCAGTTTGTAAAGCAAGCGATTCCACAAGCGAAGTAAGCTTATCAATTCTTTTGTCGGCATCACTAGTACTAGCACTTGCTACATTAGTTCTAACACTCTTGGTTTGAACTCTAGATTTGTTCTCAATAATATCCCAAGCAGCATTAGAAGACTTAACCAAAATATTACCCCACGAGGCACTGTTTAGTGAATCTTGGGCATTCATGCTTAAACCATTGTAAAAAGTATTGATTTGATGTACTTTTGTTAAACCATGTTGTGGACACTTTCTTAAAAGTTCCTTAAAACGGTCCCAAGATTCACTAAAAGACTCACCGTACTTTTGTTCAAAGGTAATAATTTCATTCCGCAAAGCGGTAGTACGTGAGGGTGGGAAAAAGTAGTTGATAAACTTGGTCTCTAAATCCGTCCACGTAAGAATACTTTGTGGCGGTTCCTTATCAAGCCAATTCCGGGCTTGTCCCTCTAAAGAGAAAGGAAAAAGTTGCAAGCGAATCACTTCTTGTGATACCCCATTGTACTTAACCGTATTGGTAAGCTGAAGAAACCTTTTAATGTGGTCATGAGGATCATCAAGTGAACGCCCCAAGAAGGGTTGAGAAGAGACCATTTGTATAAAGCCAGATTTGAGTTCAAAGTTGTTGGCTCCAATCTCAGGGATGACAATTGCATCGGTGTTGCCTTCTACGTGCGATTATAAAAGCTCGATCACTGGTTGATTGTCCATGGTGACAATTGGTTGAGTAATGACTTCGGCTTGAGCTACTCTCTTCTTACGAGCACGAGTACGCATGCACACCTACAAAAGGATTAGAAAAATAGAAAAGAAATATTTTTGGTTTTTATGGTTTTTAATTTTTTTGTATTTTTAAAAATTTTATATTTTTAAGGATTTTTTAAATTTTTAAAGCAAGGAAAATAACGTTCAAAGGTGAACGGATCCCAAAATCCAATGCGTCTCTCACTTAAAACCTTTAATCTTAACGAAAAGAGCCGGCAGCGGCGCCATTTAATACTAAGTTTTTTACACCAAGTATAAAATCTTATCGTCCGAATCTCTTTGAATTGACTATTGGTTCAAAGTGCGACTCAATTGTTCTTGGTGGAATAATAAATGTTTTGGTTGATTATCTATTTTAAACTAATAGCAAATATGTAAATGTCGTTGAGTAAAAAGAGCTCCTAAGATTAAACTAAAATAACGAGTTAAAAATAAATGCTTAAAAACTTAAAGACAAGATTAGAAAATTACTTGAACACTAAAAAAAATCTAAAACTTGAAAACTTTGTAAAAACAAGAAACTAATCCAAACCATAATCGGAATATTGGTCGGAATCTGATCGGAATATAGGTCGGAAAGACTGATCGGAATACAGCAAACAACTCGTCGGAATACTATCGTCGGAAAGCTCAATCGGATTAGAGAAAAAGGAGGCAATCGGAATAATGGGAAAACAGCTCTAATCGGAATGTATTAAACACAAAACTAATCGGAATGTCACCAAAACCTCCACAAATCGGAATGAGTTAAAACCCTAATCCGATCAAGTGATCGGAATGAGGGGGTAGTAGTCGGAATACTCCAATCGGAAAAGGGTTTAAACCTTTTCCGATTACCCTTTTGATTCGGAAATAAGCAAAGGTGATAAGCTAATTTGATAAGCTAACACCAAAACTTGAACGAATCCAATATGAAATAGATTAAATAAGCACGAATAACAACTTATCCAACTAAAAATACGCAACCTTTTAAATCAAACTATAAAAAGAGGAAACTTTTTAGGAAAACTTTAAAAGTAAATAAGCTAAAAATATGAATAAGCCAATAAGCACAAGAATCCTAAAGCTTATTCGTATGAAAGCTTAAGTATGAATTAAAAGATCAACTTTTTAAGCACAAAAACATCAAGATCAACACGGATCGAACCTATTTCGCACCAAAAGTAACTAAAAATAAAGAAAGGTAGAAAGAGATGAAAGATTAAAAGCTTAACTTGAACTTTGATTAATGAAATCACAATACAAAAAGCTTAATCTTGAAAGATTAAAAGAAGGAAAAGATAAAAACTTAGTGAGAGAAAGTTGAGAACTTTCTCTCTTTAAAACTAGAAAGAAAAATGAAAAAATGGAACTAACTACTAAAAACTAACCAACCCTCCTAATGTGTATTAGGAGGGTATTTATAGGGAAAATGGGAAGGAGTGCATGTGTTGCCTCTTCTTTCTTTCTTTCTTCACGTCTTCTCGACTCGATTTAATTCTTTATCTTTTCTCGACGTCGTCTCGGGATTTGAACTTGTCTTAATAATTTTCTTCTTTAATTTAGACTTGAGTTCTTTGACTTCATTAAACTTCCGTCTTTAGACTTTTTCTTCGATAATTCTTTAGAATAGGTCTTGGACATCCGTTCTTTAAGCACTCTTGATCTCTTGACTTCGTCTTTTCTCGTTTTTCTTCGATAAAAGCCCGTGAAAGCCCGTGTTTTCTTCCTTTTTCATCATTTGGTCCTAAAACACAATAAAAACACAAACCACGCATAATTCCGACTTTTACGACATAAATTACACGTTTTGGTCTTGTTATTATTGGAAATAAGTGGTAAAAGGATAAGTGTTTTCACACTTATTATACCCCGATGACCCTGCACCCTCTAGACAGTATTCAGGCAAACAACAACCTGAATACATATATGTCTCGACCTAGAGTAGTTGTACCTCACACAGCCTCTTAGTTTCCTCAGAAAAAGAATCCCAAAAGTTTTACTTTTAGGGGAGCTGAATAATCATCCTCAGCTCTCCCAGGGACAGCGTTACAAGACGACCTTAACCTACATCTTTTTCACACTTAAAAGAATCCCAAAGGATTTATCCTTTCAGGGGGAGCTGAATCATCACCCTCAGCTTTCTTAGGGTCAGCGTAACAGGCGATCTTTACCTACATATGTTTCACACTTAAAAGAGTCCCAAAGGTTTCTTAACCTTTTGGGGGGGCTGAATAATCACCCTCAGCCTTCCTAGGGGCAGCGAATGGCGATCCTTAACAACATATGTTTCACACTCAAAAGAGTCCCAAAGGTTTTAACCTTTTGGGGGGGCTGAATAATCACACTCATCTTTCCTAGGGGCAGTGAATGGCGACCATTAACCCCATAATTTTCACTCTTAAAAGAATCCCAAGGATTTATCCTTTGGAGTGGCTGAATAATCACCCTCAGCCTCTCTAGGACAGCGAACTAGCGACCATTCTCCTTCTTTATTTCCCTGTTACTAATGTAAAACAACTTGCAGGCTGATGTTATACAGCTAGACATTGAATCCCTGGAGCAGCCAGAAAAAGAAGCTGATACAATGATTCAGGATCAATCAAACGAGGAAGAGCCCTTACTTGATGTTGAAGATGTGCTCTCTTTAGTCGATGATTTCTTTGAGCCTGAATCCATGCCTGATGATGAGATTCTCCCTGAGGGGATGATTGAAGAGGAGTAGGATGAGGAAGATGACGACCAGCAGTCTCAGTCCCCTCCAAAAGAAATAGCTATGTCCACACTAGCTGTTGATACCACTCCTCCTCCCAAGGAAGCTGTAGTCACTCCTACCTCTGCTACCTCAACCACTACAGTCTTTCAAAGACCTGCCTATGATCCGACAGCTGAATTCCTATTATTTGATCATCCTGCCCAAACCAACTTTGATATATTGCCAAGGGAGGATGATTATGCACAACAAAGCCTGAACATCCACAATCTTAAACCTGAACATCATCAATCAGATATAGAGCGCCTGTCAAGACAGCTGGATGTTATAAAATCTGAGATGCATTCTTTCACTATCAACTTTCCAAGGATCATAAATCAGGCGGTTAAGGATGCAGTCATCGAACCTATCAAAGATGGTGAAAGAAAGGGAGTGTCCCAAGGACT
Source organism: Glebionis coronaria (assembly GCA_025667525.1). Taxonomy (NCBI): domain Eukaryota; kingdom Viridiplantae; phylum Streptophyta; class Magnoliopsida; order Asterales; family Asteraceae; genus Glebionis; species Glebionis coronaria. Next base: position 524,105,821 of record CM046875.1, read on the forward strand.
TAGTCATTTGTCCACACGAATCAAAGATGCCACCATCACAGAGGTCCCTTCCCTTTTCAATGCTCATGAGTTAACAATGCATAGAGATTTTGAAGTTGTTCGTAACAGGAAACTTCGTCACACAAACTTTATCATTCATCGTGTTCATCGCAACACAAATGGAAATTGCAACCTACTGTTGAAGATTGCCAGAGCTTCAAGGACCAGGCAACGCGATATGGCTGCCTATGTTGAACAGATTGCAAGGCACTTTCAGGCACGTTCATCCAAACGTCTGAAACGACAGGCTGAACGTGAGGGGGAGAAGGAAAAGGTACTTAACCTTGAATCTGCCAAACAAGGCTCAAACTCTGCTGATAACACTATTCCTTCACCTGTCCCTCTCCAAGTCATCACACCAGTGATCATACCCGATGATGAGGATGGAAGTAAGGGGGAGCAACAGACAAAGGATGAAGTTGATTCATCAAAATCCCCGACTCTGGTTAACACCAGCGAGGCTGTGGATGATGGTGAACCAGCTGCCAAGAAACTCAAGTTCACTGTTAGCTCCCTACCCAAGGCAATACAAACCCAAGCTTAGTCGGCGTTTATCAAAAGAGCTGAAGAGCTTAAAAACATAAGCGTGGCATCCTCTGTCTCAAAGAAAGGAAAGGAAATAGTTATGGTAGACACAGACGCCAAACTAAAGAAAATAGTTGTGATGCTAGAAACAGGAGCATCAACCACAAACGTATCCCAATTTACAACCTTCACAACTTCAAATGAGAATCCTCTAACACCTGAAGAAATTGAGAAACAGGTTGTTGAATATAAAAGGCTGATTGAAATCAAGAAAGCCAAGGAGCTTAATGAGGAAACTCTGAGAAAGATGACTCTACTTCAAAGGGAGAAGCAAAGACAAAGGTTGAGGGAAATGGAAGCCAAACGCACAGAGGCACTGAACAAGGTAAAAGCTAATTATGATGCCTGCATCAACAACAGGTATGCACCTGGAAAAATCACCAAATTCAAGTACACTATTCATAAGTCAACCAACACACCACAAATGATTTTGTGGAGAGATAACCAATAGGCAAATATGAATGTCTTTGATGACTTTAGGTTAAAACAACTTGGCTTGTCTAAATGGTTTGAACTTGAGGCTTTGGCTGCTAAAAGAACTGGTCAGGCAAATTTCACTCTTCTTAAGACCCTCAAAGCAAAGTTCAATTGGGTTAAAGAAACAGTAGCCAAGCTCAAAATAGATCCCCCGCCACAGCTGTTTGAACAAGAACTTCCAAAGTCTGGAAAGAAAAGAAGAAGGACAACTCAATTTGTTAAGGAAACCTTCGTTACTGATGATGTTCAAGTGGATGGAATGCATAGGGATTTGGTACTACCAAATGGAATCATTGGTCCTATTGATGGTCAGACCCACACAGAGCCTGAAAGAGGTATGGCCTTCATGAACAGAGCTTGCCAATATACATTCCAAAGGAAAGAAGAGCTAGGCTTAACATCAACTATTCAGCTGATGTGTCTCAAAAAGGGACTCAAGATTAACACAGAGTATTCCAAGGTTTTTGCACAAGCTTTGCAGGTCGAATTGGATACTGGGACAGACTTAGCTAAAGCTTAAGAAAGAATAAAAAATGATAACTATTGAAGGATTTCACAGCTGAACGTTACCTTCATATTGTATTTCACTTTTGTATTGTACTTGTAATTTTCTTTAAGTATGAATAAAATCATGAGGTATGTTTGTTTAGATCTGTTATGAGTAAGAAGAAGCTGTTATCTCACTTACCTTAACTTAGATAGATCTAGCTGTATTTATGTTTAAATAGGGGGAGATTGTTGGGAATCTAAGTTTGTTAGATTCCCTGTATCATAGATTTAAACACAAATCAAGATGTTAGATAGTCACTTGCCTGTGCCTAGGAGGCAGGAAAGTATCGCAAGAATCACAGAGAGCTAAGTCTTTGTGAGCAACTTCAGAGGAGTCCATGTCAGAGACATTGTCAAGTAAGTCGAAGATTACTTGAAGACATACTCATTGGCTGTGATGGATAACAGCCAAGATGTATCAGGGACTCTGAGGGGTTGAGAGTTAACAGGGGTGGCAATACCCTGTTAACACTCAGCACACTTTGGACATACCTTGGTGTGTATGAGACTATGAAGAAAAGGGAAACTGTGTCATCTCTGTTTCCCTAAAGCATTGTGGCAGACTACCAAGAATAGAAGAACATCTTGTGACAGATGTCTGAAAAGTGAATGTCTTGTGTAGTCACCATCAACTAATACTTAGGTCAACCTCGTATCACTATAAATAGGATGTGTAGCCCGGCATTAGCGTTTAACACTTTGATAGATTTCATACATTGATGCTTAGAACTTGAAGAACCAAACAGCTGTGACTGTGTTCTTAAGTTAGGGTTTTTTTTGTTCAAAGTGTGCACAACACATTGTCATCAAACGGTGTTATCCATAACACTTGTAATTCTTTATTATACAATAATAAGTATTACGTTTGAAATGTAATTACGTGTGTTGATTAGTTAAGTTTAGTGTTTCTAGCATAGTTTAGGGACTTTCATCTTCGAGCAATTTTCAAAAGCCCATATTTTTCACAAGGATTTATCAAGCCAAAGTAGACTATAAACCAAAATCTAGAAAGTTAACTAACACATAAAATGCACAAAGATATATGAATAGAAACAACGATCACATAAACATCTTAGGATTAAACTACTAAGCAATCCAACACAAAGTAATAGTTAGATAACACCAAATTCTAAGAACAAGAAACATAAATAAGTCTAAAGAAAGGAAATTGTTCAACATTACAAAACATGTTCACAAACATGTCAACCTAGTACCATTACCAAAGCTTCATTTCTTCTTCTTCCCAAATCTCTTGATCATCTTCCCTATGCATTTGAGTGCACCCCTTTGCTCCACTCTAAAATCATGTTACTCACCACGCATTTGAAGGTTTGAACGATAAACATGCTCAAGACCGAGGTTTTCCGGAAGTTCACTGGTGGCATAGTGAGGAGGAAGAACAATATGGTCTAACCCGTCCATGAAAGTGTTCATGGATGGGATGGAGTCACTCGAAGAGCCGAAATGAGCACTAGTACCTTCATCACCACCATCACTTGGTGACATAGGAGTTTCCTCATCATCGGACTCTTGTGGGTCATTCCTTCTCGTACCTCGATCACTTCTCAGCTTTCGTGGTTGTACCTCTCGAATAGGCATCGTGACACGATTGACTGGATGAAAGCAAGAAAGATCGAGATCGGGAAAGTCTTCACCAATCTTTTTGAAAAGACGAGTGAGGAGCATGGCACATGGAAGGTTTGTGGTTGGTCTAGAAAGAGCATAGGTGATCCGTCGAGCGATGTAAAATGAAAGATTGTACTTGGTGTCGGTAAAGATGCAATATATCATATGTGCCATACATGCTGGGATATAATCCCGTTTTCCACTAAGACAAACCACATTTTCCCTAAGAATGTCGGCCCATCGAAACAAACAATCATTAAGGTCACTTACGAGTATCTCATGGCAATTCAAGGATCGCTTAGAAGAGTGAATACTTCGTATAACGGATTTACTACGCCCTTTGGTAATGAAATCAAGGATGAGGTCAAGGTCTAGCTCTTCGTTGTCATGTGTAGGACTATCGTAAGACTCATTTAGAGCATCAAGTCTCCATGTATCAGTGAAACGACAAGTGCCTATGAATGGCACACGAAGTGCCTCGCCAAATTCCTTGAGAGAGTATTGGATGAGTTTACCATTAATGATGAACTTAACAAACACTCTATCATCATCATAGATAAGGGAATGTCCGCTAAAGAAATCCAAAAGAAATTTAGGGTAAATGTCTTCTTTTATATATAACAAACAATCAAAGCCAATTTGAGCAAACATCGTTTAGATGTATGAATAACCCTCAATGTTCCTTTCGACAACTCTACCCTCATGAAAGCAACGATTTTGAAGTGAACGAAAAGTATCAGCAAGGGTTGGTGAGGGACAAAAGTTGGCAAGATTTGGCATGTAGGTTTTAGTACGTTGGTGGTCTTTTTAATATTCCGAAGGCATGATTAGTCACCTATAAACAAAAAAATATTTCCCCAATCACTCATATGCTACATAATGACAAAAAAAATCGTGATAATCTGTTTGATCAATTGTTTGTCAAACAAAGGATTAATCCTTATCATTCCCATGTTCACAATGATATCATTGACTATAACATATGAACAATGTAAAATCAACCATGAATTTTGAACAAAGATTTTTCAAAAAAAAAATTAGGTAAGCATTAACAATGAAATTACCAATTTGTTCATGGGTTCATATCAATTCCATCATTTAACCAAATATATTTAGTCAAAATTCAGAGTGTTCTACAAGTGGGTTTTAGTGAAATCTCAATGATTTCGAACCTAAGGAATCATAGCAATATAACTATGTTAACCCACATTCCTAGCAAGGTTCTAATTCAATATTAATTTTAAAAATACCCATTTATGAAAAGAAGAACCCTAGAACAAATTAGTTGAAATTTAATGAATGTACATACAATTAATTGATGTTGGAAGAGGAATGAGTGAAACCCATGACTTGAAATCAATTAATCTTGAGTGATTTGGAGCTTTTGAAGGTTCAACAATGGTGAAAATGATGAAACCTGTCGCCTCTATAGAGAAGAAAGGGAGGGTTTGTTTTGAAATAGTGTTCTTTAATAAAAACTGATTACTTTAGTCACTTGGTGGGGTCGCGGTTCCTTATCGATATGGAATCGTGGTTTGAACCGTGACAATTAAAGAACCGCCAGCAGTGGCAGGTTTTTAACAAAGAAAAACAAAGAAATTTTAAAACCAAGTTATTCTAAAATACTTAAAATATACCTTAAGCCTTTTGGAAATCGTTGGACCACTTAAATACTAGGTGATAATGCCTTAATGAAGGATTACGAGTTGAATCAAAACCGAAAAAGACCGAAACGAAGAAACAACTACTCGTAGCTAAGAAGCAAAGAAGAGAGAAACCAAGGGGATTGGATCAAGACCAAGGTAAATAATCAATAGACAAGTGACAATGTTCAAGTATTAGTAATGAAGAGCTTGTGTCATTTACAGTGGTTTAAGACGTGCCTTTTCGGCGAAAGTCTAAACAGCTTTGGTAATGAACCATACCAAGCAATTTTGTAAAATAGATTAAGATCATTTTCAGAAGTAGTCTCAAAGCTACTTCAAACAATGAGAAAAGTATAGATTCACTTTATCTCCCACATGATCGGACAATTATTATTTCTAGGGTTTACAAAAACAACATCCTTGGAATATTTCAATTCCAAATGTGTAATATCCTAACTATAACTTATGGAGTAGTTTCTTATCTCAAGGGATTAATCAATCATCCTATAGATGAGATCAATTGCACATATTACACATGATAAAGGGCCTACTAACCGTATGGGTGAAAACCATGGAAATCATGCTTGATACTTTAAGCTACTACTAACTCACTCTACATCACTGAAGTGAGTCAAGTATCCAAGAAATGAAGGTTTGAGAGGGTATAAGAGTAGAATCACATACCACAAACAAATGTCAAGGCAAGGATACTAAGAACAAACACATAGTCAAGTAATGATCAAAAGAATGATCAATAGGGCGTGTGGAAGGACGAAAACGTACCTTAGCCGCAAAGTGCATTCCAGGTCTTCAAGGAACCAATGCAAAGCCCAAACATGACTAAAGTGACTACTAAGTCTTCAAGGGCTAGTATCACTATCATCCATCTTGGTATCATCATTTAATGATGTTGGAACTCAGAGAGGACGAGTCTTCTACAAGTGTAAGTAACTCAATCCACAATCAATTAAATGATTAATCTTAATGAGTACCTACACATAGCAAGATGCAAACTAGTAGATACATTTCAAGGATAAATCTAAAATGTATAAATACTACTAATCTAGATGAGATGCTATATTACCAATTAAAAGGCCTATTTTTAATGAAAAATAGTTTTGACCAAAGAGGAACTTTAGTACAATGAAACCTTCTAATTTGAGGAGACAATGGATCGATCCAAGTAATAAAGTACAATATACTTCAAAGATCTTGAGTAACCATCTCTCTGATACCAATTGTAGAAACTAGAAGGGGGGGTTGAATAGTTTCTCTTCGGTTTATGTCCTAATCAACATTCCTTTCAATTAGGTTTGTCTCAAAACTACCTTTTACTTGAAAGCTAGTTACATAATAACTAGGTTCAATTCTAATGCATTAACAATGACATATAGTTGTTGTATGTGATGTAATAATTAAAGTAAGTAAAGAGTAAGGAAAGAAACGACCTAATAGGAAGACATCAAGATTTATAGTGATTTGGCAATGAAGCTCTATCTTCGTTCCTACTACACTCCTCGAGTACACCTTACTCTATATTTCTACTATATCCACAAGCTCCCTTCTTGGCAAAGAAAACCATACAACGTCGCTTACATTATTTTCTAACACTAAGCTAAATGTCGAGACCTAATCTTAGCTAGGACCAATCTACACAACGTCTCCTACTTCACCATTTTACGACACAAGGCTAGATGTCGAGTTCTAATCGAAAGCCATAACCAATCTTCACAACGTTGCCTACTTCACTATTTTCTGACACAAGGCTAGATGTCGAGTTCTAATCGAAAGATATAACCAATCTTCACGACTCTTTACTTTGAAGCTAAGTGAGAACTTCACAAGACACAACCACACATCACTTTATAGTTTAGTGAGAACTCAAAAGACACAACCACATATCACTTTATAGTTTAGTGAAAACTAACAAGACACAACTCTTACAACTCAGTAACACATATCCAGATATACACATGTAACTTGGATCTACACAACACAAAACCAAGTATACACATATACAATAGATTTACACAAGACTAATCCAAGTATTCACTAATACAATGGATTAACACAACTAATTCAAGTATACACAAATACATTGGATCTATACAAGACACAAAATAAACAAATGATGAAAATGACTAGATCTTTAAGAGAGGATGATCTTCATCAAGGCTTCATCTTTAATCACATCACAAGTGTGTGAGTCATCTTCTCTTTGGACAAGGTAAAGAAGGAGATCTAGAGGATAATCATAAGTAAACATACTTAACACATTAAGTGATCATTTAAATGATGAAGAATTAGAAAATAGAAAGATGGCAGAAAGAGTGTCCAAAAAGGGTTGTGGAATATGCAGACTTGATCCACTATTTATAGGATACAAAAGCCAACGGCTCTTTGAGTGCGGTTCCTTAATTGTCTTGAGGTTCCTTATCACTATGGAACCGTATAGGCATTTTTAAGGAGCCGTGGGAGTAGACTCTACTCTCTTTTGTCTTTTAGCGGGGAAGTAATATATGAGGTAAGTTTTTACCTTCAAAGAATATTCCTATCGCATTTGGAATATGCCATATTCAAATTTACATTTTCCATTTTAATAAAACATGTTCTTAAAAAGAAAGTTTATTAAAAATCGTATGTATCATTTGACAAAATATAAGTTTAGGACTAATCACTTTTATGATCACTAATCATGATTAAGATATGTTAGTGCAATACTTAAATGATTATTACCTTGGTGATAGTGTTTGTTAGATGATTCGTCTTATGATTGTATTTGACGATAAATGTCTTTTTAATTTGTCGTGATCAAAACTAAGAAAGATTAGTTAACACTAATAATGTTTTTTGGCATTACTTTGCATTAACAGATTATATTCAAATAAGGAAAGTCAAAGTGAAATTTACAGTTTTCAGAGTGATGGAATATCAGTCGATTTGTTACCCAATCAAACGCAAAAAGTGACACCAAAATGGGAAGGAAAAACTTCGACCAATCAATAGAAAGGAAAAGGTCGCTCTTTAATGACCGAACTGGATGATTTGATAAATGATATTGACGTCCATGAAAAAGAGAATACAAAGAGAAAAGTAAGAGGTCCTTACATAAAAAAGGGTAAACCAAAAGATGTCGGTGCATCTACAAATGCTATATTTGATTCAGTTATTGGACAAGAAGATTACGTTCAAAATAAAGGCAATAGTGATTGTATAGCAAAATAAAGTTCAGACATATGGTGATCCGGAATACGATTTTGCATGTCAAACAACATATGAATCCGATGTCGAATCTCCATATCAATAACATGAATGTTGAGCTCCAGTCTGAAGAAATAGGTTGCTATAGAAACCCAATGGTTAGTTTCTATTCTTATATTGCATTTAGTAACATAAATTGTCCTGTTACTATACGTTACTAGTGTAAATCCATACTTTATCTTCTGTTTATGAAGGCTGAGAATCAAGACAATATGTTCCTATAGAAACCCATTTAGGTTCATCATGGCGATATCTACCTTGAAGAGCAACCGGGCTTAAGATCTGGTTTATATGGAGTTGTAATCCATGAAAGCAGACATGTGATACCGAAGATAGTGAGTAACTGTATATCATGATGCCTTTTATTTGTCCTCATGAGTTATCATATTAGCTAGATTCAATAGGTTCAAATGTGCATGTTTATTTTCAAAACTAGAATTTAACTTAAATGCATCCTTTAATAATATTCCATCACATACTATAGGAAACCTATGCACCTTATAGCCAGAAAAGATGTCATCATTCCAGTGAACAACAATTTTTTAATATTCAGGGCTTCGGATGGAGTACAACTGTATGTATATAGATGTCTTCACGATCTCTTCTTGTACTGCAATGTACATAATGGTTGCATTTAACAAGAAAAAACTTTGTGGCGGAATGTTCGATGTAGCTAGACATTGCTTTTGATTTAAAATGTATTTGGGAGCATCGAATATTTGCTCATCTGAGTTAATGTATCGTTTAATAATTCTTGCCTTAATGTATCATTTATCTTTTTTCATTGTCAAATGTTGCATTTTATATTGACACGTTCAGAACTGCGTACATATGCAATGAGTTCACAATAACACTTGTATGTATATAGATGTGTTCATGATATATCAAGTTGGGTGGAATTTTATACATTTACAATCAATATTTTGTCGTAAGTTATAAACCATATTAAACTAAAATTGTAAACAATAATAAACTAAAAATTATAATGTGTAGATATTTTATACATTTATAGTAAATATTTTGTATATATATAAGAAAAAAAATATGACCCATATATAAACAACTCCAAAAAAGTATTTATAAAATAAATAGAGTTTATGTTTAACCAGTAAACTTTCATCCCCAATTCAATCAATCTGATTGAACAAACATCAAAGGTATTCGAAACTTTAAAATCGAATACACAAAGGTATGATCTTTCCAAGTTGATCTATGTTGAATAATATTATTCCATATATAGATTAACATTGTTAACATACTCATATCCTTCCTTCTCATTTTTTTTGTGCACTAATAATCAATAAACCAAATTTAGTACTTGATTATGATTGAGATAAATAATCAAACATATTTTATAGTCCTAATATAAGTTATTGTCTAGGGTTTGACCAGTGCATGTGTAGGGTCCACTAGTTGTAGATCTTGCAGCCTGTTAAGGATGGTGAACGACTTCTGTAATCACAAGTCTATTCACAGAGAGACTCTTAATGAAACATAAAGTATTAGTGTGGAATACAAATACTAGGAACAAGAAGAAACAAAATAACTAGATAAATAACTTTATCCTCTCTAAGGATTTATACTAATTTACTATTAGGTCCTTCATATGGTTTTGTCAAATCAACTAGGGGAAGATTTTGGGAATTATATATCTTGAGTTGATATGGCAAAACAAGATGAAGGACCTAATAGTAAATTAGTTAGCTTCTATAGTAAGCTAGGGTTATGATGTAACCCTAGTACCTCTATTATATATAGAGGGTTAGGCACACATGGTTATTCACTCATTCACAAACAATGTAAACCATAGGTGTGTGTGTGTTTCTCATGATGTCAAGCCTATAAGGCACCAGGAGTGGTTAGTAAGCTTATTAATAGTAATCATTTTATTAGTGAAATCCTTGTTGTTAATTGTGGTTGTGTTTATTATGATTCCGCTGTGATTGTTACAATCATGATTATGATATCTCAGATGACTCTAGATCCTAAGACTCAGCAACATGTTTGATTTTGTTTACAACACAGATATGTATAAGTATGAATTTTTATGTTTGCTTATGTTATGCTTTTTTATTCTGATACAATAGAAATTAATTGTAAATAGTATTTTCATAAACTTGGTGATCACCACTGGAAAAGAAAATGATGGTATGAATAAATGAATTTTGGCCATGATAATTGCATGTTTGTTGTTGTTGTGTACATAAAAATCCCAAAAGATAGGTGTAAAACCCGATCTAAATATCCTACGATCATTTAATGCACGAAGTTACCGTTAAATTTAAAATTTATAATTAATTAATATACGCCATGAATCACGAACATTTAATACGAACAATATATATATTAATTAATTATCATAAGTACTAAGTACGTAAACACGAATATTATTATACGATAAGTATGTACGTACGATATTAAGAAAATGTTCAAGTAACGAAAGCATGATGATTAAATACGTATGTACACAATAAATAATTAAGCAAGAAAACAAACACCAAAGTGTAAGAGGGTGTTTGTGGCGTCAGTTTAAAGAAAAAGGGAGGGGAAACCAGGCCTTGGCCCATACCCAATTATTAGTCAGTGTTTAATAAAAACTACAGAAGATTTTAATAAACACTTTTACAAGAAATCAAAACCCTAAACTCTCTTGCTCTCTCTCTCTCTCTTGCCGCAACACACGTAGAACACCAAGGAGGATCCGTTTGATTTTGTTATTAATTCGGTAACGTATTCGTGTCCATTCTCCTTTTAATTCACGCATTGGTATCCCTTAAATCCTTTTTCTTATTTTATTTTTATTATGTTATGATCTAGATTTATTAAAATAAAATAAGAATACATGAATTATGCTAGATCTTCCAAGAAAAAAACATAACGGGGTTTATGGGGGTGTTTGTCTCGATCGCACGCAAACCGAGACCATCACGGTCTCGGTGGTGTTGGCATCCAACAGCCGCAACCCTCAATTGGGGGTCGACGTTGGTTATGAACCACCAACCGCAACCATAGGCTGGCGGTGGTGGTGGTGTGATGACAGCCGCAAGGACCAAGACCCCACAGTGGGAATCTTGGCCTAGCGGTGGGAACCGAGACCCACTTAAGGGGTGCTCGGTGGGTATGTGAAGAAGGCAGGGGGACCCCAGCGTAGGCTGGGGGCTGTGTGGCTCGGCGCAGTAGCAAGCCGAGAGTCGTAGGCTCTCGGTGAGCTATTGTGGCTCGACGGTCGGGTTCTTTGGGTTACAGGCTCGGGAACTTGGATTTTCATAAACACGTAATTAAACCAACACGAAAAATTAAGTTATGTTATGTTTAATTAATTAGTAGTAATTAATTAATTTTGGTTTAATTAAAATAAAACTTATATTATGTTTATTTAATTAAAACTATGATAAAATATGTATGTACATTTAATTAAATAAACTTAGGCTATAATAATTAATTATTTACTTATTTATGAACATGAATTTAATTAAATAAACTTAGGTTAAATTAATTAATTTCTTTTATGGTAAAGTTTAATAACATGTATTATGTAATATTATTAATTAATAATAAACTTATAATAAACATGACATGATATTATTAATTAATAATAAGCTAAGTATTAATTAATTATTAAACTTTATATTATAATAATACATGACATAAAATAAACATATAATTAATTATGGAAACATATTAATTATGGAACTATATTGCATTCTTTATACTTTCAAAAACAGATTTTTGGGTCGAGATAACAGCACCTCCACATATGTTGCATATAGGCACACACTAGGCACGAGATTGCTTAAAATTCAAAGAATTTGACTAACTTGATAAATTTTTGCCTTAGGACAAAAATGCCTCCCGCATGGACCTACGACCACAAAGATACTGCTAATTACATCCCTAAGTTAAAACATCTCACCTCTAGTCAAAGTGAATTGTGTAGAGAATTATAAAATCGCACTTTCCATGAGTGTCGCCTTGTCCATCACTCTTTCATGGATAATACCGACATTCGTGAAGTTTTCTCAAAAATCAAGTTTGATTGTCTCTTGGACATGGATGAACAAATTTGTCCCGATTTCGTTCTAGAGTTCTATATGTACGTTAGGGTAAATTTTAACGAAAACCACGTCTTATTTGTGAACTTTAGAGCAAATGGTACTAACTACTCATACTCATTAGACCAGTTTGCTCGCACCCTTAGGATACCAAACCAAGGAGCATGTTTCTACTCCGACCTTCACTCCCTTACTGCTCTTGAAAACACTAACATACCTAGGGATGCCCAACATAGCTATAATACTAGATTAGATGACAAGGATCTAGTTAAATCTACTCTCTTCAAACGCCATGTTGACGACACTCTTTTTTCGAACACAAGAAAAATTATCCAAAAGGACCCATACGGTATGGAAGCTAAAGATCTTAAGGACAAATACAAGAAATGGGAAAGGATTTTACGATGCAATGTTAATTGTTTGGTAGGAAACAAAGACCACATCAATGCATGCGAATGTTACATGCTATATTGTCTTGAAACGAAAAAACCTTCTAATCTTGCTTACTATATTGCAAATTGGATGTCTCATGTCCGAAGTCTACCCACTTTTGTAATTCCACATGGTATATTGCTCACTCGCCTCTACCACTCAATTACACATATCCCTCCTAGTTCTAGTAAACGTCAAGGAATGTATCACTTTGTTGATCGTGTTATGACATCAATTAGTGATCAAAGGGTAACAAGACCTTTTTGCATCCCAATCTATAGGTAAAGTAAAAAGACCGGAACATCCGGCTAGTTCCTCATCCTCGGGTAGTGAAAATGACGGTCTACCTAGCTCTAGGGTACCAACTTTAGACTATCTAAATAGATTACCCGAAATCCCTGATGCCTCTATTGAGTTCAAACAAACCAACGGAATGTTCAAATGTATTGGAAGATTTCTCACCAAGATGGAGAAAAAGAAAGGGAAGTGAAGCTAGATAGCATGAATGGGTACTAATGAACTTTGTTCCGAAGTTCAAAACAATGGTGTTATCTAAAATACATTAAATACTCATGTTTGTTTCTTTCTTTGATTACGCTAACTATCTTTGGTGAACTATGATAGGACTTCTTATATGATGCATGGACTAATTTCTCATGTTTGGCAAACCTCAAATTGGAATGCTAAAAGGTACATTCTCTTAACCCCGAGAGTCAAATTACAGTCAAATACTTATGAAACATTGTCCCTCATAAATTTGAGCCATAAAAAAACCATGTCATGAGACTAAATTGTCTCATTCTTCAAAATTTCAAAAATTTGGTCACAGACAGGTACATAACCCGTCGGACCCTTTCCCAAGGGGTCCGACCGGGTCCGTGTAATTCCCTCCAAAATTAAATTTTCAAAAATTAAACCCGTTTTCTCTCGGACCCCGTCATACCCTTCCCCAAAGGGTTCTTCCGGTTCCGTGGTGTCTGCAGAAACATGCAAAACCTCATCATTATCTTCCATCAATTTTCTCATTTACCCAAAACACTCTTTCCTCTTTCATTTGTGAGTGATAAATCCATGGCTGCACATTTATCTCACCTACTCATCTTTTTCATTTCTCCAATCCAAAATCACGTCGTTAATCTCCACATTAACCCCACACATATCTATTTAAGCTTACTCTTCCTTTCTCACATTCACCATATTTTCTCCTCCTATTCACTATTACTACAATCTCAGTATTCTCATTATTATCATCACTATGACTAAGAACAACTCATCACCTATTAAATCCAAGACAACAATCCGACTCCACGTCAAACCATGTTGCATCGACACACAAACATCCTCACCACCATCACAACCCCCTCCATACACTATTGTTTGGAATAAAATTAGCTAAGTCACTATGCCACTAACAAAGGGATTTTGGACGCTGACAAGAGTAATTGAGGCGCTGACATACTCGACGCTGACAAAATATATCAAGGTGCTGACAAAGGAAATCCTAGCTAAAATAGACTACTTAGTCAACACGTTTTGTATGCTTAGGAAAAGATATGTTCTACATTGTATTCTTATTGTTTATCTTTTCCTAAAATAGTTGATAGGTATATAATTGTTCAAGACTCCTTATGTTATAAAAGGAGGTCTTAGGGTTTGATATCGATATATGTTTTCTACACTTTCATTGTACGCAAGTTATTATTAATCGAAGTGAAAGTTTGGTTTATATTGTGTTTAGCACTGTTGTTTGTTCTAAGTGTTAATTCCGCATAACACTTAGATTGTTGTTAACACAAAGTTTCTATATGTGTTAAACTTGATTCAATCTCGTTAACACAAAGCTTAATCGATCAAAGTTTGGGATCAACAAGTGGTATCAGAGCTTGTTGAGGAACTTTGATCAAAAGAACATAAAACCGTAAATCGCTCGAAACCCTAAATCACAGAAAACCCTAAAATTATTCAAACATCATGTCCACCTCAGCTGTATCCTCACAATCATCAAATCACAATCTCAAAATTCCCATACGTGATCCTAATAACTTTGAACTTTGGAAATTCAAATTTGAGCAATATCTACAAGTTGATAACTATGTTCTTTGGGAAGTTATTGAGTTTGGTAATCAATTCGATACGGAAGCAAAGATTCAAGCTGCCAAAGAAACACGAAGAGCAGCTCAACAAACTAGAGATGAACTCAAACCAAAACCTAAAGATGGAAGAGTTGTTTCTGCTGCTGAAGTAGCAGATAGAAGGAATGATATGAAAGCTTTGAGTACACTCAAACTTGTTGTTGGTCCTAAGGAACAACATAAATTCAGAACGTATGAATCTGCTAAGGAGCTTTGGGAAGCCCTTGAAACCATCTATGATGGTAATGAGGAAACTCTTAAACAAAGGAAGAAGTAGTTAATGACTGAGTATACTGTTTTCAAAGCTCATCCTAATGAGAAGCTAAGTGAGGTGATAAGTCATCTTCAAGACATTACTAGCAAGTTGGCTTTCATGGGAACAGATATTAAGGAGTAAGATATCACAGCTACCTTTCTTGGAGGTCTTGGTGATGCATGGGAGATTCATGCAAAATCTATCATTGCAACCAAGGCTTACAAGAATGCTTCCTTTGATGATATTTATAATCAACTAAGGACCATGGAACCTGAAGCCATGCTAAAACAAGGGAGCAATTCAACATCTGGAAGTATGGCATTCATCTCTCACAATGACTCGCAAACCACTGACAATATTTCAAATGTCAGCGGCTTAAATGTAAATCCAGTTATTGGATCAACATATGTCAGCGGCTCATCTTCAGCCGCTGACACCTACAATGTTGGTTCCCCAAGTCTTAAACCAGCTGGTATTGACTTGGATACTGTGTATGCATATATTGATGCCTTGCCCAATGGTTCTCTAGTTACTTATGAGGATCTTTAGTAAATAAGTGATGCTGATCTTGAAGAGATGGATATTAAGTGGAGTATGGCACTTGCTAGTATAAGGGCCAATAGATGGAACAAAAGGTTTGGAAGGGGAATGACATTCAATGGCAAGGAAACTGTTGGATTTGATAAATCCAAGGTTGAATGCTATAATTGTCATAGGATGGGACACTTCATGCGGGAATGAAGATCTCCACGTAGAACTCATGCTGGAAAGAGCTCAAGCCAGATCATCAAGGTTGAAGATGTTGGATCAAAGGCTATGGTTTCCATGCAAGGAATTGATGGACTTGGATGGGAATGGAGCTTTATGGCAGATGAAGTGGAACAGAATCAAGCCTTGATAGCTAACAAGGAAGAAGAGCATGTGCAATATACTCTCATGGCCAACTCTTCCTCTTCATCAGATAATGAGGTATATGATGATGCTTTTTGTAGTAAGGGTTGTAGGTTAAATACTGAAAAACTCAACAAAGAAGTTTTAAGTTATAAATCAGATGTTTTTGATGAAGAAATCAGGCTAGCACACTATAAAAGGGGTCTTGCTCAATCTGATGGGATGGTTGAGGAGTATAAGAAAATGGAATTTGACCTTAAAGATAAAATTAATGTCTTAACTAGAGATCTAAAAGTTAGTAATAAGGCTAGGGATTCTTTAATGAAATCTAGAGCTGATCTGTGACTTAAGTTAGATGAACCCATCAGGTCTAAAGAAAATGTAGGGTTAAAAATTGAAAAGTTTGAAAAAGCTAGCCAGACCCTAGAAAAATGTGTTAGTGAGCAAAGAGAGCATGGGGACATGTCTAGGATTAGGATGAAAGAGTATGCTGCTATACCATCACTTACTGGAAACTTTTATGGTGTCCTTAAAAAGGATCTATCTTGGACTGGCATACCTGAACTACAAGAGGAGGAATTTATTCCTCCACCACGTATGCTTAGTCCAGTTGAGGAATACAAGAAAAAGGTGACTAACCTAGAACAATGGAAAACAGCTAATCCTTTTCTATTTGTTAAGGGTGGACTACTTAATGATGACCCAGTTGAACCTAAACCCATTGTTGTGACCAACCCCACCACTGATAAAACTATTAATCTTGGCTCAACACCAAAAAGTAAACCTAGTGTCAAATATGCTGAAATGTATAGAAAACAAAGGTCACCCCAAAGCCAAGTAAGTGTTAGTGGGACATGGTTTTATCAGTCCAAGCCTAAGTTTGTGTCTAAAAAGGCTTGTTACACATGTGGGATCTTCTCACATTTGGCCTATAACTGTGTCATCGGATACACTTTACTCATTGACAATAGGTCAATCATGGTCAAACCTAGACCTTTTGTCCAACCAAGTCCTCAAGCCAATAGACCAGCTCCTTTCTTTTCTAGATGGACTAATACCAATGGACAAATACCCTTTCAAAAGACTAATACTTGGTCTAACAGACGACGGGTTCCTGTAGCAAACCTAATTCACACGCTGACAGGAACAATTTGTCCGCTGACAAGAACAAATCAGCCGCTGACAAATCTAGGTTTGGTATGAAAATGCCACAACTAGCTTCTGTCAGACCTTATGTTAAACCAAGTAATAGGTATTTAAAACCTAAGGGACAAGGGTCTAAAGCTTCATCCAGTTTAACATGGAGACATAAACAAGATCAAAACCCTAATTCAAATGGAATTTCTATGACCTGCAATAGAATTAAATTTCTTGAAAAGGTCATCGCTAAACCCATTGGGGTAAATTGGGTGTTTAGGGCACAAAGGGATAAACAGGAGGTTGTTACAAGTAATAAATCAATTCTTGTTGAACAACCAGATAAATCCAAGTCTGCAAAGGCGTTGGTTCCCAAATAAAACTAAATTGTTTTCTTCATGTGAAGGGCATTCATAAGCAGGTCAATGATTTTGGATATTGGGACAGTGGATGCTCAAGACACATGACGGGAAAAGAAGATTACCTAACTGATTTCATTCCTAATAAAGATGGTGACAAGGTGTATTTTGGTGGGAGTTATGGAAACATCTCTGGCAAAGGCACGCTTATCACCAACAACTTAAGGTTTGAGTGAGTCTTCCTGGTAAAAGAACTTGATTATAATTTGTTTAGTGTGTCACAAGTGTGTGACAACAAGAATAAGGTTCTTTTTACTGATAATGAATGTTTACTATTGAGCAAGGATTTTGAGATTCTTGTTGACAAGTTCACATAGTTTAGAAAACCTAGACATAAAGATGTTTATAATGTGAATCTAAATGGAATTAAAATGAGTAAGAATTTGTCATGTCTTTATGCTAAGGCTTCAGTGTATGAGAGTAAGTTATGGCACAGAAGGTTAGGGCATATTAACTTCAAAAACATGAACAGACTTATGAGACATGATCTTGTAAGAGGATTGCCTTTAAAAGCATTACACAATGATTATAATTGTGTTGCATGTCTTAAAGGCAAGCAACATAAGGCCTCATTTAAGTCTAAAAATGTTCATACTAGTTCTAAACCACTTTACTTATTACACATGGATTTGTTTGGCCCAACCAATATAGAAAGTCTAAATGGTAAATCCAATTGTTTTGTTATCACTGATGATTACTCTAGGTTTACTTGTACCTTATTTTTGGCATTAAAGAGTGATACTGCTAAGACCTTAATCAATTTCATTACTCAGATTGAGAAGAAAACAGGTAATGAGGTTAAATACTTAGAAATGATAATGGTGGTGAGTTTAGGAACAGCCTTCTAGATACCTTTTGTGTCAATAAGGGAATTTCTAGAGAGTTTAGCATAGATAGAACTCCACAGCAGAATGGTGTAGTTGAAAGAAGAAATAGAACTCTCATTGAAGCAGCTAGAACCATGTTGGCAGATGCAAATCTACCCATTGCTTTTTGGGCTGAGGTTGTGAACACTACATGCTATGTTCAAAATAGGGCCTTAGTCAATAAGTTTCATAATAAGACTCCCTATGAATTGCTTTGGAATAGGAAGCCTAATATTGACTTCTTTAGGGCTTTTGGATGTCATGTAGTAATATTGAATATTAGTGATAACCTAGGCAAGTTTCACTCAAAAGGTGATGAGGGACTTTTTATGTGATATTCCACAAATAGCAAGGGGTATAGGGTTTATAACAAGAAGTCTAAATACTAACAGAAAACATTCATTATGACTTCTTGGAAAGTAAACCAAGTGATCCTGAGTCTGGACCTAATTGGCTATTTGATTTAGAGCCTTTATCAAGGTCCATGAATTATATGCATGTGACTAATTCAGTTGTCTTAGAAGCACCTATTGTTAACAATGCGGGTATACATGTTGATAAAGAAGAAGGATCACATGCAGTTGAACGTACTCCTATGTTTGATTATGTCACCATACCCATATGGAGTGAAGAATTTATGCATGCATCTGCTGCTGCCAAAGAGGATGAAGAAAAACAACAAGAGACACCAGTTGATGAATCAATGCATGCATCTTCATCCGCAGACAAAGCCAAATCAGACGCTGACACTTGGGATTCGGCCGCTGACAATCTGTTTGGCAATTTATTCTCTTCCTCCAACAGATATATTTTTGAACATATTGAAGATCCCATACCCAATGAATATGTCAGTGGCCCAGTTCCAGCCGCGGACAACATATCTCCTAGTTCAAGTGGGCATGGGAGTAGCAATGAAGATGACATTGGTAATATGGAGTCCACTGTTCATGACAATTCGTTATTTAGGGGAGGAATTATTATAAAGGTGGCCAAAGATCATCCTCTCACCCAAATAATTGGTGATATTCAGACTCTTGTGCAAACAAGGAGGGCTAAGCAGACTCAAGGTGGATTCATTGCAAATATACACAAGAAGGAAGATACTCCTTTTGTTTGAGAATGTTTGTTTTCCTGTTTCCTCTCTCAGTTAGAACCAAAGAAGATTTTGGATGCTCTTAAAGAAGAAAGCTGGGTTGAGGCAATGCAGGATGAGCTTCATCAGTTTGCTATTCAAGATGTTTGGGAGCTTGTGGATTGTCCAAGGTATGTCAAGCCTATTAGGACAAGATGGGTTTTAAGAAACAAGAAGGATGAGAGAGGCATTGTTATTAGAAACAAGGCAAGATTAATTGCTCAGGGATATACTCAGGAAGAGGGTATTGAATATGAAAAGGTTTTTGCACCTGTTGCTAGAATTGAGGCAATAAGGATTTTCCTAGCCTATGCTTCCTGCATGGGTTTCAAAGTCTACCAAATGGATGTGAAGAGTGCATTTTTGTATGGCACAATCAAAGAAGAAGTTTATGTCATGCAGTCTCCTGGTTTTGAAGATTCTGAGCATCCAGATAAAGTATATAGAGTGAAGAAGGCAATGTATGGCCTTCATCAGTCCCCTGGAGCTTGGTATGGAACTCTTTCCACTTACTTGGTGGACAATGGCTTTAAGAGGGGTACCATAAACCAGACTTTGTTCACAAAACAAGAACGGAAGGACTTTCTTCTTGTACAGGTCTATGTAGATGACATCATTTTTGGTTCATCTAACCAAAGAATGAGTGATGATTTCTCTAAACTTATGACAGATAAGTTTCAGATGAGTGCTATGGGAGAGATGACCTTCTTTCTTGGTTTACAAGTTCAGCAGAAAGAGGATGGTATTTTCATCTCTCAAGATAAGTATGTGGCTGAGATTTTGAAGAAATTTGGTTTCTCACCACATGAAAAACGGGCTAGCACACCTATGGACAGGGAACACCCATGTGGAAATGTAAAACCCGCATGATTTTACCATGAATAGTACCCTTAAGATCGTACGTACATGATTAGAACTTTTTTGTTATAGCACGTTTAAGTTTCATGAACAAGAATTACAAGTATTATGTACGTGTTATAACACGATAAGTATTTATTACGTATGAACACACGATAATTATTCTAATAATAATTATAAGCACGAACATACGAACATGAAATCATGAACGTAATTAATCACGAGCTAATATTACGTATGTATATATATTTATTACGAACATGAATAAATATATTAAGTCACGATCGATAATTAACTAGATCACGTAAATTACGAACACGAGAACACACTATTATTTTAGACACGGAAAATGTTCGGGTTACCCCCATGTGGGCCCCATGCCGCGGACACAACAAGACCAAAAGGGCCTAGCCTATTAATTTTACTAAACATGGATAAAAGAGGAAAACATGTTTCATTTAACGCATTTAGTGAAAACAAGAAAAACCCTAAAATCTTTTTCTCTCTTTTGGTTCTTTGGTCGCCGGGTTTACATCACCACAAGGGTGATTCGGTTTGATTTTTGGTGTTGATTATTGCAAGGAATCGTGTGTGTTCATCCTTCTTGATTTCACGAAATCGGTATAAACCCTAACTCTTTTATTTTATGCTTTGATTTATTTAATCACATAAAATCATGAAGGTTTTTAATAAACTAATTAAAAACAAGTAATTAAACATGTTGCTAATCATGGGGGTTAATCAATTATGGGTTTAGGGGTGTTTGTTTTTTGGTCGACGCCTAACCGAGCCCCAAGAGGGTTCTCGGCTTGGCTTATACTCACACCACCGAGACCTTAAGGTCTCGGTTTGATGGTGATGGTGTCACGGCAGCAGCAAGGCAAGGGAAACCTGACTTAGGTTGGGGTATGGTGATGGTTACGGGTCCGGTTCATGGGTTTTAATCACGGGTCCGGTTCACACATGTTAGATTTAAAACACGGTCCGGTTCATGAGTTATTTTTCAAGGTTAATTATTTTTACAAGTTATATTATTTTTACAAGATTTAAAATTAAATTAATTAAAGCATAAACATGATTAATTTAATTTACATGACTTAGGTTATTAATTTAATTATTAATTCATGAATTTAACCTAAGTATTTATCTTTTAATCAGACTATATAATTAATTAATTATCAAAATCATGACTTATAATTAATTAATTTACATGACTTAGGTTATATTATTAATAAATAATAGTACATGTTTTAACCTAAGTATTTTACCTTATTTAATTAAAATCATGTTGTATTTAATTAAATACTTTAACCTATAGTTTCTTTAATTCACATGAAATAATTAATAAACTATACTATATAATTATATGACTTAGGATAATAATCAGTAAACACTTAAGATTATATAATAAGCTTAATTATCCAGCTTATATCTAATTATGGAAACTATCTGTTTTTAGAAACTTATTTATTTAAGGCAGCTAATCTATTTATAGAAACTTTCTATTTTTAGAAACTTATCTATTTTAAGCAGTAATTCTATTTTTGGAAACTTTCTATTTTTTGGAAACTTTCTATTTTTAGAAACTTTCTATTTTTTGGAAACTTTCTATTTTTGGAAACTTTCTATTTTTGGAAAATTTCTATTTTTGGTAACTTTCTATTTTTGGAAACTTTCTATTTTAGTAAAACTGCTATTTTTAGAAAGTTACTTATTATTACACAACAAGTATAATAATACATGAAATACAAGTAATACTTAATCAGGATAGGCAGAATATATGATAAACATAGTATAAAGCTTAAATCAGTAAAACATGACATGAACATATAAAACAAGCTAAGACATGATATAAAACCAGTTACGTACTCAGTAATCAGATACTTACACACGTATGTATTTATGTAGCATTAGTGATACCGAAGTAGGACTCTCTTTCGTTCGTCTTCTTCGTTCACTAGACATAAGGTACGGATTCTCCGTCCTTTCAAAATGGACATTCTTTCCTTATTAGGATATCCCTATATGCAGCCAACTGTTTTCCCCAATATATGTTTTATATGTTTTGATTGCTTATGTTTAATTAGAATACCTAAAGCCATATACATGCATAACCAGTTTCACCTAGTTATGGAGGTACCATAACCATAACACTAGAGGCACTGGTGTTATGACTTCACCACGGCGGAGTGATAGCTCGTGGGTTTCCTTTCAGCTTTTGGCCATTTATTATATTATCAGGTGGAGCGTATGGGTGTATCCTAGTTACATGTTTTCAGCAGATTACTTAGTGTGAATGTGGTGTGTGCCTTGCATCCTTCACAAGGAGTTGATCCCTCCTACCCAAAACCAGTATATTAAATTAGAGGCACCCCTCTAATTTGCATGACGAGGTCACCCCTCCAAGTATTCATGCACGTTGATATTTCATGACCTATATTGGCTTATGGTAAAATATGTTAAATAGTTTTTACAAGATAAACATAAGGCTTTTCAAACTATAAAACCAGTTTTACTAAGATATAACCAGGTTATTCAAGACTTGGTTTCTTCTGCTGTTTCATGCTTATATGCTTATATTATTTATGTTATCTTTGTATATCCGTGCACTGAGCGTATTGCTCAGCCGTTTTTCTTTTCATGTTCCCAAAACGGCAAGTACTCAGGGACGCTCGTAGACTTTAAGCGTACGTGCATATGGACTGGAAGCTTTATAGCCTTCTTTACTTTATGCATTTGTCTATACCTTGATACTCATTTCCATGGACATTGTTTAGTCCTTTCTTTTACAGTACTTATGTTTGTGTGTGATGAGTTCTATTTTTGGACTACCGATGTTTGATTCCGGTATTTCCTTTATGGTCATGTAATGTTTAGACATTTATCCTTGTATGCTTTGATAACACGCCATAATCACGCGTGACATTCCATTTATCAAAATGGGGTGTTACAATTATGGTATCGGAGCCAAGGCTTCGACCTGTAGGCTCTCAAAACATGACCTGTGATTAGTGGGTAGTCACTATGGTCTTCCTAGAACTGACAGTCGGTTTTCATGCATTCATCATTTTCATGCATACATATATATGTCATTGTCGCAGGTTTATGACTAAGTAATGGTTGGTACAGGACTGGCCCTATTTAGTCGCATGTGTTTTATCAAAACTTTTAAATTTGGGACCGACCCATAGGCGTCCCCTCGCAATGTCTTTTGTTTTGGGTGAACTGACCATAGGCGTTCACTCTCGCGCATACAAAAGTTTTCATAAAACTGCATCATGCATTCATGTACAAATTTTCCTGCATAAAATTTTTCTCATGATTTACTGGTATAATTTTTTTTCATGTATATAGTTTATGTTTTGATCAGTTTAATCATGTATTTTATGTTATACTGTCAGATGGTTCTCACACGCGAGCAGTAACAACTCAATGCAAGCTTTTCTTCCTCAGCTGAGGAATGAAATCAGGGTTGAGGTTCAGGCTGCCAGCAATCAGCAGCATCACCTAGTACCTCCTCCTCCTCCAGTGACATTGGCCACATGGCTGGAGAGATTCAACAAGCTCCGTCCTCGAGCTTTCGAGAGAACAGATAGCCCCAGTGAAGCTGAAAGCTGGTTGGCTCACATTGAGAAGATCTTCGATGCTATGGGCTGTGACCCCGTTTTCAAGTCGAGGTTGGCATGCTACCGGTTCGAAGGTGATGTGTTAAATTGGTGGTTAGCACTGAAGCAGTCTGAAGGAGGTGATAATTGGGTGGCTGGTTTGACATGGGCTCGCTTCTGAGATAGGGTGATGGAGTAGTTCTTTCCCAAGGCTGAGCAAGACAAGCTGAAGAGGGAGTACCATGGGATCTGACAGAGAGCTAGGGAGAATAGCAACGAGTTCATGCAGCGCTTTCTTCGCTTAGCTGGTTTCCTTGGTGCAGCGGCAGGTACTCTTGAAGAGCAGGCACACCACTTCAGGTGGGCTCTTCGCACATCGGTCGCAAACAACTTGGTGTGTGCTACGTTCAACACGGTAGCACAAGTGGCCGATGCAGCACGTAAGCAGGAGATGCTGCAGGAGAGAGATGAGTTCGGGGAAGCAGAGAGACCCGATAAGAGGGAAACATTTGTATTCAAGCGGTGACCAATCCGTATTCTTTCAGTATATGTCAATATTTCATCTCTTTAAATTGTATCTTCCAGGCAGAAGACTGGGGACCGGTCTCAGCCGGCTACTCAGCAGCAGCCTAATCAGCCCAAGGGAAACGGTCAAACTAATGACCGTTCTGCTACGGATAAGCGTGGCAGTAATGATAATTATCGTAACAACGCTGGACACTCCGACAGCAGCAGGTCCTTATACTTACGCATTTTCTTATGATTACATGTTATGATTCTTAATTCTGACACATTAGCAAATCTTCAACCAGAAATCATGGTAACGGTAAGGACCAAAACAAGAGAGGTTCGCAGCCTAACCGTCCAGCTATCACTGGTATTCAACCTTAAGATTTTATGATGTTTCCTTTGTACCCTATTATCATGTCTCATGTATAATGTTTTATCAGGTTCTCAGCCAGTCAGGACACCTGCTGGAGGATATACTCATCCTCTTTGCTCTACTTGCCATCGTAGGCACCCAGGGCCATGTCGTCGCGACAGTGACGCATGCTTCAAGTGTGGTCTTCTTGGCCATCGCATGAAGGACTGCCGTAAGGGGCGAGATGAAGGGCACATCGGGACATGATGATACCAAGCCGCCTCCTACTGCTGGACGCGTTTACACGACATCTCGCGATCAGGCCAACAAGTCTACAGGTACCATCACTGGAATCTTGTATATGTATGGTCAAGTTGCATGTGTTCTGTTTGATACGGGTGCTACTCACTCGGTCATTTCTACTACTTATGCCAAGAATGTTAGGATACTCCCCATGCCACTAGAGAATAGACTCAGTATTTCAACGCCTTTGAGAGACTCTGTACTTATAACCCATGTGTACAAGAGCCTTCCCCTAGAGTTTGACGACAAGGTTCGTCCTGTTGACGCACTTCCGCTAGACATGAATGATTTTGACATGATTTTGGGCATGGATTGGCTATCCAAGCATCATGCTACCATAGACTGCCATTCATATCGAGTGATCTTTGGTGATGTTAATGCACCAGAGTACATTCATAACGGGTTCGTACCCGGCAGATCTGTACAAATCATATCAACCCTACAAGCACGTGCACTACTGTCACATGGGTGCGAGGGTTATCTAGCTATTGTTCATGACATGGATGCTGAATCCTCATCAATTCAGGATCAGCCGATAGTGTCAGAATTTCCAGATGTATTTCCAGAAGAACTTCCGGGCATACCACCTGCACGTGAAGTGGAATTTAATATCGAGCTCATCCCAGGAGCTGAGCCGATTTCTAAGGCTCCTTGTCGCATGGCTCCCATAGAGTTGAAGGAGCTGAAGGACCAACTGCAAGAACTTCTGGAACGAGGTTTCATTCGACCGAGCGCATCTCCATGGGGCGCACCGGTCTTATTTGTTAAGAAGAAGGACAGCAGTATGCGTCTTTGCATAGATTATCGTGAGCTCAACAAGATTACCATCAGGAATAGGTGTCCACTCCCACGTATAGACGATCTGTTTGACCAACTCCAAGGGGCCAAACATTTCTCCAAGATTGATCTAAGGTCTGGCTACCATCAACTACAGGTTAAGGAGCAGGACATCGCCAAGACTTCTTTCCGTACACGCTATAGCCACTACGAATTTGTAGTCATGCCATTCGGCCTGACCAATGCTCCAGCAGTGTTCATGGATTTGATGAACAGAATCTTCCATGAATTTCTGGACAAGTTCGTCATTGTTTTCATCGATGACATCCTGATTTTCTCTAATTCCAAGGAGGAACACGAAGGCCATCTTCGTACAGTACTATAGATTCTTCGCCAGAAGTAGCTGTATGCTAAATTCTTTAAGTGTGAGTTCTGGTTAGACAAGGTAGAATTCTTAGGTCACATTGTATCAGTAGAAGGAATCACTATGGATCCAGCGAAGGTTGAGGCTACTACTAAGTGGACGAGGCCGACATCAACGACTGAAGTCCGCAGCTTCCTAGGCTTAGCTGGTTATTACCGTAGGTTCGTAGAGAACTTTTCCCGCCTAGCACTACCATTGACCAAACTGATGCGAAAAGGGGAGAAATTCGTCTGGACTAAAGAACGAGAGAAGAGTTTTGAAGACCTGAAGCAGAAGTTAGTATCTGCACCAATTCTACTCTCCCACATGGTACGGGTGGATTTCAAATCTACAGTGATGCATCGGGGAAGGGACTTGGCTGTGTTCTCATGCAACATGGGAAAGTGATCGCGTACGCTTCACGGCAGCTTAAGCCTTATGAGGAAAATTACCCTACGCATGACTTGGAACTTGCAGCAGTCGTGTTTGCATTGAAGATATGGAGGCACTACTTATATGGAGAATCATGTGAAATTTTCACGGACCACAAGAGCTTGAAGTATATCTTCACTTAGCGTGAATTGAACATGAGGCAGAGGAGATGGTTAGAGCTGTTGAAGGATTATGACATTAATCTACAGCATCATCCCGGCAAGACGAATGTAGTAGCAGATGCACTTAGCAGAAAGTCCGGAATGATCAACGACATTGAGATTGAGGAAGAAATCATAAGAGACTTGGAGCGACTAGACATAGAGATCATGGTACGTGGACAGCACGGTTACTGGGCTAATCTTAGAGTAGAACCCGAGTTACTCTCTAAGATCAAGGAAGCTCATAAAGATGATGGAGAAATCTGGGCGATAATTCAGAATTTGGAGAAGCAGACAGAGTTCAGAATAGATGCAGATGGTATCTTATAGCAGGGCACGAGACTTTGTGTTCCTGATGATCAAGAACTCCGGGAAGCCTTGTTAGCTTAGGCTCATAGCTCCCCATTTTCTATACATCCTGGTTCGACCAAGATGTACCATGACATCAAGCAGTACTTTTGGTGGAGTGGTATGAAACAGGATGTTGCCACTTACGTTTCCAAATGTCTTCCCTGCCAGCAGGTTAAGATCGAGCATCAGCGATCTGGCGGTCTTCTTCAACCGTTAGATATTCCAGAGTGGAAGTGGGACAAAATCACCATGGATTTTGTTACTGGTCTTCCGCCAACCAAGAGGAAGCACGATGCAATTTGGGTTATCGTTGATCGACTTACCAAATTAGCTCATTTCTTACCGATCCGCAAGGAAGATTCGGTCAGTAAACTCGTCGATACTTATAGAAGGGAGATCATGAGACTCCACGGTGCTCCATCCAGCATCTTATCAGACAGAGATCCTCGATTCACTTCACGATTCTGAAGAAGTCTACAGAAAGCTTGGGGTACACAACTTAAGCTTAGCACGGCTTTTCATCCTCAAACAGACGGGAAGTTAGAGCGAACGGTTCAGACATTGAAAGACATGTTGAGGTCATGTGCGTTGGAATGGACGAGTGATTGGGACGATTACATCTGGTTGGTGGAGTTTGCATACAACAACAGTTGGCACGCAAGTATCAAGTGTGCTCCTTTTGAGATGTTGTATGGCAGGAAGTGTCGCGCCCCAATCTGTTGGGATCAGGTTGGTGAGTGAACACTTGAAGGACCAAAGATCATAAAGATGACTAATGAGAGGGTCGCAGTAGCTAAGCAGAAACTTCAAGAAGCACGGTCACGTCAGAAGAGCTACGCAGACAAGCATCGTAGGGACATACATTTTAACGTAGGAGTCGGTGAAGTATCTTACCGTTTAGCGTTACCTCCGTAGCTTTCTCATGTACACAATGTGTTTCATGTGTCCTTACTCAGAGGGTACCAGTATCATCCCTTCACATGGTTCAGTATCCACTAGAACAGATTCGTGAAGATCTCACTTTCATAGAAGAACCCGAACGAGTTCTTGACAGACAAGAACGAGTCAAGAGAAGGAAGACGATTCCATTCGTCAAAATCCTTTAAAGGGATCATACCGAGCGGGAAGCCACTTGGGAAACAGAGGATTCTATCCGGGCTTCTTACCCTCATTTCATATTTTGAATTCGGGTATGTTCTTCTTTTCCAGTTTACTTTATCTATAATTCGGGGACGAATTATTCTTTTTAGGGGGAAGAGTTGTAAAACCCGCATGCTTTTACAAGATAAACATAAGGCTTTTCAAACTATAAAACCAGTTTTACTAAGATATAACCAGGTTATTCAGGACTTGGTTTCTTCTGCTGTTTCATGCTTATATGCTTATATTATTCATGTTATCTTTGTATATCCGTGCACTGAGCGTATTGCTTAGCCGTTTTCCTTTTCATGTTCCCAAAACGGAAGGTACTCAGGGACGCTCGTAGACTTTAAGCGTACGTGCATATGGACTGGAAGCTTTCTAGACTTCTTTACTTTATGCATGTGTCAATACTTTGATACTCATTTCCATGGACATTGTTTAGTCCTTTCTTTTACAGTACTTATGTTTGTATGTGATGAGTTCTACTTTTGGACTACCGATGTTTGATTCCAGTATTTCCTTTATGGTCATGTAATGTTTAGACATTTATCCTTGTATGCTTTGATGACACGCCATAATCACGCGTGACATTCCATTTATCAAAATAGGGTGTTACATGAAAGGTTGGAGATGATAAAGAAGTAGATGTCAGGCATTATAGATCAATGATTGGTTCATTGATGTATCTTACAGCTTCAAGACCTGATATCATGTTTGCAGTATGTGCATGTGCACGTCATCAATTGACTCCCAAGGAATGTCACCTTCATGCAGTTAAAAGGATTTTTAGGTACCTTAGATGCTTTCCTACATTGGAATTGTGGTATCCTAAAGAGTCTCCTTTGGAGCTTATTAGCTATTCAGATAGTGATTATGAAGGTGATAATCATGATAGGAAATCCACAACTGGTGGATGTCACTTTCTTGGAAGCAGACTCATCTTTTGGCAATGCAAGAAACAAACAGTGGTGGTCAATTCAAAAACTGAGGCTGAGTATGTAGCTGCTGCATGTTGTGGGCAAGTGCCATGGATTCAAAATCAGCTTTTGGATTATGGGTATAATTTTCTACATACCAAGATTTTTTTGGATAATAACAGTACTCTTTGCATTATTAAAAATGTTGTACATCATTCTAAAACTAAACACATAGAAATTAGACATCATTTTATAAGGGATTGTTTTGAAAAAGATTTAATACATCCAGATAGAGTAGACACAGAAAATAATGTGGATGATCTTTTAACTAAACCTTTTGATGTTAGGAGGTTCCAGTACTTGCTAACAAGTATTAGAATGATCAATCCATAAAATATGTAAATTTTAGTCCATTGTATAGTATGTACAGGATATGCATTGTTATTATTCCATGTAAATGTGTTAGATTTTCCACTATATTTTCTAACACTGACAAAGGCATTTTATCCGTTGACACGTGGATTTTAGTCGTTGACATCCAATGTTAGTTTTTGTGGTTTTTCATCTAATCATGCAGGGAGGTTGAGCATTCTGCAAAAGGATACAGAGTTTCTTATGGACTTTAAAGGCTTGGCAAATATTTATTTATGATGGTTGGAATGTTTACATTCCTATCTTGAAATAAAAATTTATCATATATATTTCTTTTGCAACATGTGTAAGTATAAGGGGAGGTTTAGAACCTTTAGGTCTTTGGGTACTTTTAGAGTGCTCTTATCACAATTCTAGATTGTGTCCACTGGTGAGTGAGGGTTAGGGATAATGAAGACTTTTCTTTTTAAGACTTGTTGGAATTTCTAAACCTTGAGGCACTGTAGCATGTAAAGTTGATATACTGTGCATGTTGCTAAGACTTTTTGGCCTAGAATTGGGATTGGTTGGTTAGGAGACTTAGTGTAAATAAAAATGGGCTTACCTGGGAGTTACAAAAGGTTTATAGGAGATAACTTCACTCTAAAGGACTTACTTTAACAAGGTTCACTTGAGGACAGTTATGTCTATCTTGCTTATGCAAGTGTGTATAATTGGACAGAGAATGCTAATTTTAGTCTGTGTCAGAGATGAGTTATCTTCATTAGGGTAAACCTCTTTGTTAAGGTCTTTTTATATACGGCTCAATCTGTTTAAACAGGGTAACTTGCTTGTTTGTCTATCTTTCTCCATAACAAACTTCTACATTTCTCCTTCACCTTAAAGCTTTTCACAAACTGTTTTCATAGCTCCATTATTTAAACATCTAGTGCTACTTTGGGATTCAGGGATCAACACAATATGGTTGCCTATCTTGAGGCTGATCCTGATCATCATCCCCAGTATACTAGAATGATAGAGTATCTCTTGGCTTCTAATCTAAGGTATGCTTTGACTCATGCTCTACTAATTCCTATCACACACATCAAACAGTTTTGGAACACTGCTAGTTCTGAAACAGTTGATGGAGTGATTACATTATCAGGGACTATTCATGGGACAAAATGGGTAGTTATTGAAGTACTTATTCGTCAAGCTTTACAGCTTGATGATGCTGATGGTGTAACTACCCTTCCTAATGATCAGTTAGAAGAAGGACTTAGAGGCTTGGGGTATGATTTTCCCCCAGAGGGAAAAATTAACAAATATTCAAAACAATAATTTCCCCCAGCCTAGAAGTTCTTGATACATGTCCTCCTGTAATGTCTTAGTCCCAAGTGTACATCTTTCAATGAAATCAATCGATCATTTGGTTGTATTCTTGTTTGTATGGCCACTAGGAAAAAAATATAATTTTTCCCATATGATTTTTGAGGGCATGTTGCACAATAAGGGTACCAAGATGACTCTTGCGTACCCTATGTTTTTACAAATGGTTTTTGAGCAACAAGGTTATTGTCGTAGGGAGCATGACAATTTATATAATATCCCTACTCAAAAATTTAAATATTTTCTATCCATGAACACTCAACCATTCAGACCCTTACCTTCAACCCCACCCATGCTGGCTGTTATTGAAGCAGCCCAAAACCCCTTGCCTCACCCTGAACCTGCACCTGAGCCTACACAAGAACAACAACTACCTTCACCCCATCATGTTGACCCAATGAACATTGACCCATCAGTCACTGACACTCGTGTTTCAGCCGCTAACACACCCATTTCGCCCGCTGTCACCTCACCACCTCAAACACATGTTCACCAAACCACCTCCTCATCTGAAACCTTTGATTTTCGCCTGGAGAAAAAACAAAGGACTACTAGAGTATTCTCGATTAGTGGTCCTAGCCATGAAGCTGAGAGAATTTTGCCTGATGAATCCATGTTGAGGATTCAAATCTTAATTTTAGAGGAGGGCAGTCTACAACCACTAACTATTATGGAATTGACGGCTATCTGCATTGGCTTGCAAAAGTCCAATGTAGAACTTGTACAAAAAGTCACTGACCAAGGCCTTGAACTCAATCAATTGAGGGAGAGGATAGTTGTTTTGGAAGCTGTTGGTTCAAGAAAAAAGAAAGCTATGGTGTTTTCCTTTGAAGATGATTCTTACAAAGGGGAGGAAGCGCCTACTGAACCATTCAATTTGAGTGATAAGGGGTCCCATGAAGGTTCGTATGGGACAAAGGAGGTAGCTAAGGCACTTACAGGTTTAAAATAACAAGCTACTACCTTTTTTATTACTCCTATGAAGCAGTCTTTCACAGAAATGATGTTACAAGCAAGTGGACTATCAAGCGCTGACAAAGGTAATTTGAACGTTGACACGCCTATTTAAGACGCTGAATGGATTCCTGGTGTGACTTGTGTATTCTAACCACCATTTATGATCAAGGAGCCTTCCACACAGGTAACACCTACTACTTTGCCTCTTATTGATCCATTAGATAAGGGCAAAGCTTTTTTGGTAGAAGAGGATGTTCCCAAGGATACAGCCTAACAAAAGGTTGATGCTATGTTATCTCAACAGATTCATGAGCATGAGAAGAAGGGGATTGGGAAAGGTGCTATTGAAGCTCAGATTCTTTCATCTGAATCTAAGAGTGATGAACAAGTTGATTCTAGTGATGAAGAAGAGAATTGTGTTCATGGTTCTAATATTTTGGAAGAACCAGAAAAATTGGAGTATGGGGAGGATGAGCTGGCAAGGGAAAAGCTCAGAGAGTTAAAGATGCAGGTAGATTTTGATATGCCCCATGTATCTACTATGTATTTCAGATGGGAAGAAGCCTGCATAGAAAATCCAGACATGACATTGTTAGAACAGATTTGGGGTATGTAGCTTTTATTGAGAGTTCAAAATGATTGCAAAGTCATTTTAGAGCACATGGCAAGCAAAGTACTGTCCAAAAACAAGATAGCCAGGAGAGAGCTTTACTACATGCTCTTTAGATGCCACCAAATAGGGTGGACTTACACAAAATTAAGGAAGATTTCTTTTGATCAGTTGGAGTATTATGCTTTTCCTATTTGGGAGTATGTCTGTGAAGCAAATACATATAGGATGCTTTTCTATGGAGATACAAGAAGAACTAGAAGAAGAGCTAAAGATCAAGAAGGCATTGGTTGTGCCTAAACCAGTGAAGAAAGGATTCAAGTTGAGATTTCCAGTACTTAATCAATTGCACACATTTGAAGCTACTTTGAAGAAGAATATAGTGCTTTCTCCATTGATGGCCTCTGACTTAGCTGTTGTTGTACCTTTGGACTTCAAGAACCCAATCATTAAATATTAAGAAGATTCAGTTGGTTTTTCGGTGATCACCAGGGCTGGTGAGAAGGTACACACTTTTACTTCCTTGGTTCCTTTGTTTGCCAGCTTGGATAGGGAGGATGTAGAAACTCTGTGGAGTTTGATGAAGGAGATGTATGAGGCTGAAGCTCCTACATCTTTGAATGGAATAAAAATCTAGACAACATTTAGAAGAATGTTTGCCCATGATGTTGATGATCCAGTTTGGTTGAATCTGGACGATTTGAGTAGCTTGAAGTGGCATTTGTATTCAGCTGCTGGTGTGTTTCATTTTAGTACAACAAAGTTTGCAGAATACTTGTTGATAGATGAGAAGTATCCACTATCACAAGAATCATTGAAGAAGTTGATTACCACCAAGATTGAAGTTGATTATACTTTAGCATGGACTTTATATTTTCAGATTAAGGAGTAGGTTAAAATTGTAAGAATCCTCTTTGTATTTTGTTTTTATTCATAAACTTGAATATTAGTATAAATATCAAGTTTTGTTGGGAATAAAATTAGCTAATGCCGCTGACAAAGGGATTTTGGACGCTGACAAGAGTAATTGAAGCGTTGACAGATTGGATGCTGACAAGAAATATCAAGGCGCTGACAAAGGAAATCCTAGCTATAACAGACTACTTAGTCAACACATTTTGTATACTTAGGAAAAGATATGTTCTACATTGTATTCTTATTGTTTATCTTTTCCTAAAACAGTTGATAGGTAGATTATTCTTCAAGACTCCTTATGTTATAAAAGGAGGTCTTAGGGTTGGATATCGATATATGTTTTCTACACTTTCATTGTACGCAAGTTATTATCAATCGAAGTGGAAGTTTGGTTTATAATGTGTTTAGCATTGTTCTTTGTTCTAAGTGTTAATTCCGCATAACACTTAGATTGTTGTTAACACAAAGTTTCTCTATGTGTTAAACTTGATTCAATCTCGTTAACGCAAAGGTTAATCGATCCAAGTTTAGGATCAATAACTATCATGTCACCACAAAGGCTTGAAGTCCCTCAAGAACTAGAAACACTACTTTAACAACCTCGATCTCTCGTCACACCTCCACTCACTAATAAACCCATTGCCACAACTTCACCACCCGCACCAACTCATACACCCCCCCTTATCTCTACCATCCCTAGAACCAAAACCCTTCAACCAATGGAAATCTTTGCAACACCTCCAACATCCCAAAATCCATTCTTGGATGAATGATAAAATGTCCCGCCTAGATCTCCTTCTCCCATACCTTCACCCACTTTTAACAACACCTACTCCCTGGATCTCCAACCAATGGATGGACTATCCTTAGCATCGGGGGATTCTCATTATCTTCTCTCCTTTATAGGAATGGAAAACTCTCCATGGTTCTATTAACCTCATATCGAACCTTTTGTTCCTACCACTGACTCACCTTACTCACCCACGAGTGTGTTTCCGCCCCCTCAACAAAGGCAAGCACGCATAGATGAGTTAAATAATCTATATGCCTTTAATGATATGATCAATGTGCATCTTCATGAGCCGGAAAAACTCTGAGATCATTCAAACCCTTCCTCCTTTGGCACTAATCATAATATCCCTTCCTCAAACACCCCTCATACATGCGACCATTTTCGCTTTACACAAACCGTTGTTACGGAACTTCGTGATGAAATGAGGTGCATTCTCACCAATATAATTCAGAGCATCAATGCACTCCTTCACCCCCCCCCCCCCTCGTCTCAGTAGTCTTTCTCTCAAGTAATAAACATCTGGGGCACCAAAATACTTTCTTTATTCAGTCTTCTATCCCCAGACTCTACGGCACCACGCGGACCCTTTCCCATTTGGGTCCGTCGCATAAAAGGGTCTCTGGACCTAACTGATCTTTTTATTTTATTTTTCGCTTCTTACATGTAACTTATTCACTTCCAAAATGTTTTAGATCCTTTTTTGGCTGTATTTTACTTTTGGGGCAAGATGAATGAACCCTATTATTCAATTTGTGAATGGTCCAAATATGATATATGTGTATACTTGTGCTTGTAATGTATGACTTATGTCTTGATCTTTCTCGAGAATACTAACCCATTATTCTCAGGATTTCTCTATAGTTGAGCATGAAACAAAGGAGAAATTTGTTAAGATGATTAAAAAATAAATCATTTCCCAAATTTTCATGTATTCATCTAAAAATGTATAGATTCAAAAGTCCATTGTTGGACTTATTGTTGGGCTCATAAATGGGCTTATTCATGTCCATGTACCCTAAAATATGTATGACTAACTTTTTCTTGCAAGATTTTCATAATCCATGGACCCCTGGTTCTCCGAATTAGGGGGAGTATGAACCGAGGGGGATTCATGGAAAATTATTTGCTGTCCATATCGCTTACATTAGGTTAACGCAATATCTCTCTCAAATCTTTTTCAACTAACATAAACCTTCCCTTTTTCTTTCGACAAAAAGGGGGAGAATAGAAATATAAGCTCATATTTCTAACGTAACTTATATGTTGGTGTAATTTCCAACTAAAAATAAGTTAATTTTGTTTTCAACAAAAAGGGGGAGATTGTAAATGCAAATATCGCACTAAAACGATATTTATGTTTTAATCATGCTTAACGTTTTGTTGACGACAAAATATCAAACATACTTTATGTTAGAAATTATAAGCATCATATAAGTTTCTTAAATTATGAATTTATACAAAAATGTTTTTACAAATGTATACACAACATGTATAAACATCAAAGGAAAAATGTAAATTTAATCCACATAGTCAATGTTGACTTTGTTGTTAGATTTCTTAAGTCAAACCAAGCAAGATATAATGATTTCTTGTGATCTTGGACAAACATTTAATAGGAAACAAAATTCAGACCACCCGGACCCCGGCAGACCCAATGGTGAAGGGTCCGACGGGTTCCGTGGGTTCTGGCAGATTGCCTATAAATTGAGCCTTTGTCCAAGCTTCTAACTCACCCCAATCTATCTAATCTTCTCTCTAAACTCAGTATATAACTAAATCTCTAATCTATCTTGTTGATTCTCTTCTTGCTTGTGATTAGATTCTTGTTCAACTAAAGATCGGTCATGAGAATACCTCTAGTCTAAGCTTTGATCCTTCAAGGCTTCACATTGCGTGAAAGTGTTAAGCGTTACCTACACTATCACCATTGTTGTACCCATTCATCTATCTATTTGTATAAATTGTGGTTGGTTTTATAAACCACAAAGTGTAAGAAACATATAAGGCGGTGTTGTTGTGCCTTTAGATCAAGACATAGTAAACTTCGGTGTTGTTTAAGATTGTAAGTTTGTAAAGTGAAGGTTTCTCCACCGGTGTAAAGGACACTCGTTTGCTAGTGAAGTAGAACTCTCTAGTGGATACTTGAGGAGTGGAAGTAGGAGCAAGATAAGTGAGATCTTGCTAGGCAGAACCACTATAAATAATCGTGCATTGTGGTTTGTTTACTTATTGTTTCAAGTCAATTACATTACTAATCAACAAGTCGTCTATATCTTTTAGCAAACGAAAAAGTTTTAAAAGATACTTAAAACTAATCGGTAAAAGCTATTCAACCCCCTTCTAGTTTTCTACACAATCGTTGAAAAATGTGAGTCATGTCAAGAACTTGTTCTCGAAGTTGAAAGACTTAAAACAAATCAAGAAGTGTTAATCAAGCAAAACTCAAAATTTTTAAAGTTTAACAAAAATGCACATTGCATTGATGAAATGCTAGGTTTTCAAAGAAATAACAAAGATAGATTAGGACTAGGATTTGGGAAACAAGAAACACCATCTAGCCCGGGAAAACAACAACGAAACGACATGTTAAACTTCCCTGTAGAAACAGTTACAGGGATCCACGGACCCAATCCACTTGGGTCTTTGGGTCAGACAACACAACAACAGCAAAACCGTTCTAAATTTGTCGTTGTGTCCTGTAAACCAAAACAAATAAATCCAGAAAAATATAATGCGAACATTAGAAATCTGGAAAGAAATGTTAGAAGTAGAAACACTCAATCTCGACCTAGACCTTCTTTTCCCAAATGCCCCTTTGTAAAAAGTAACAGAGGGGTACCCGGTAGATATTGTAGGGTGACATTGAATTATGACTATCAAAATCAGTTTACAATGGGAAATCTAGTTTCATGGGATATGTTTGGTAACCCTCCAATTGGTATGGCTACGAGATGTATGTTTATCCCAAATGGACCCATGAGACATTGGGATCAAACGATTGAGCTTCATGATTTGTAGGTAAGCTTGAAAGTCGGACTTGAACTTGATGAATGGATCAAGGACAGCAGTTGTTCAAGGCACATGATGAGCAATAGGAATATCATTAGTACATATAAATCTATGGATGGAGGTAATGTTATTTATTACGGAAACATCAAAATCAAAATCATCGGCAAAAGGTATGATTTCTAATGACCATATCACCATAAATAATGTTGCTCATGTAGAAAACTTTGGATTTAATCTTCTTAGCATAAGTCAACTTTGTAATAACAAGTGCAAAGTTCTCTTTGAGAAAAACAGTAGTTAAATACTAAAATATGGCATAACCATAGATAAAGGAGTTAGGAAAAATAATATATACGTGATGAAGTTTGACTCATCCATGGACACTATTTGTTTAACCACCATAGATGACACCTAAAATCTATGGAATAAACACCTAGGTTATGCTAACATGGGACTCCTACAACCCTTGGTTAACAAAGAGCTTGTTAGAAATTTACCCAAACAAAAAATACGAACAACACTTTTGTGATGCATGTAAAATGGGAAAACAAGTTCACTCAAGCCATAAGGCTAAAAATGTCTTGTCCACAGCTAAGTGCTTAGAACTTTTACACATGGACTTGTTTGGTCCATCCGTGGTGCAATGTTATGGAGAAAATCTCTATACATTGTGAAGGGGGTGAATCGTTTCTTAAATTTACTTGTTAAATATGGGTTTTAAGAAAACCTTTTCAAAAACTTTGACTTGAGCAAATATGTGAAATCTTCTTATACACACTATGGACAAGGGATAGTGCAACTAACTAATAATCACAAGTATATGCAAATAAAGAATAATGAATGTAAAGAGATAAGGAAAGGAAGATCAAACTAAACACCAAGGATTTATAGTGGTTCGGAAACGAAGCTCATTCCTCGTTCCTACTCCACTCCTCGAGCACTCCTTACTCGAGAGTTCACTAATCAACAAGATCCTTAAGGTGGAGAAACTGTACACGTCGCTTAACCAATTTCCGAGTCTAAGCTAAAAGTCGAGCCCTAATCTTAGCTAGGACCAATCTACACCAATATACTTTAAGGACTAAGTATTAACCACACTACATACATAACTTCCAAATGGACACAACTACTTGGATCTTCACAACAATAACACAAGAATAAAAAATAAATGTTTGATCTTCAATGGATCTTTGAGGTATACATAATACTTCAAGGATGAAAGTGTTCTTCTCTTTGCACTTTAGAGAAAGAGATGGTAGGAGAAAGATTCACTTCTAAACAGGTAGTAATCAACCAAATAATAAAGGATTTGAATAATTTAAGAAGTTGGATTGAATCTGGAAATTTATGTGCAAAATAGGTGAGGAGAAAATATGAGAATAGTACACTATTTATAAGACAAAGCTCCAACGGCTATCCGTGGGCGCGGTTCCTTAATTTTGCTCGCGGTTCCTTATCAATAAGGAACCGCATATCCATTTGAGGAACTGTGGGAGTAGACTCCGCTCTCTTTTGTCTTTTAGTGGGGTAGTCACATCTGGTAGAATATTTATCCCCAAAGGATATTCCTAAACCATATGTAATATGCCATTTTTAAATTTTCAAATATTTAATTTAATAACACATTTTATTAAAAATAAAGGTTACTAAAAAAATTCGTCACATTTAATAAAAGGTGAGTTTTAAGAAAAATAAAATCCTTGATCACTTAGTTAGGTTGAAAACTTGTTTGTTCATACCTTAAGTAATAATGGTTGAAATGAAAAATACTTGAACTCAAGAATTCGTTTTTCGTTGTTTTCGTAAATGCTTGTTTTTATATATTGTTGTAATCAAAACAAAGCGAGATCGAAAAATGCAAGTAATGTTTTTAGGCATCACAATCTCTCCCTTTTTTATTTTGATAATACATAAACTCAATCACATGAAAAACAATATTTTTGAAGACGAGTTTATTTCATTTCTCCCCCTTTGTCGAAGCAAAAAGGTTGCAAAAGTCTTTGTAGAAGAGAAGAATCGGACTTTGCAAGTGCTCCCCCTTGGTGCTTACCCCCCTTGCTTGGGGAAACAAGGAATCGAGCTACGGTGACAAGCTACATAGAAGGTTTAGAAGAAGAAAAGAAACACCCAACGTAGATATAGCAAAGGCCACACAATAAAAGAAATAAGATAAGAAAAAAGAAGTTAACCAGGATCCATAATAATTCATGTTAAAAGAAAACATGAAAAATATACCAGAAAACAAGTCATACAAAGATGTATGAAAAACAAAACAAGCCAAAAGAAAAGCATAAATCTAATCCTAGTTAAACTAGAACTCTAAGATTTGCTTGAATTAGATGTCTTGGAGATAAGAAATTCACATGTATAAATAAAAGACAAGGTGATGGTTAAAGGAGGTGGTGGTGGCTTGGTAATGATCTCATAGTCATAGTGGAAAGGAGACTTGACTCGGATACTCTTAATGTAATTAAATTCATCATATATATGAGCCATAGCAAGATATTGATATTGACAACAATGGCAATATGTCCCATGATGCATGACATTATCATGTGAGGGAGGAAGTGGTGGAAAAGAATAATTTCCACAATCAATATTCTTAGAAGAAGAAGAAGTATGATTTTGAGTGTTCGTGGGTGAATTTGGATTGAAAGAGATTGGGGAAAATGAAGGAGAATCAAGGCTTTCATTTGGTGAATAAGATATTTTGATTTGAGAAAGGATGCAAAATGCTTAGGGTTAAATAGAAAAAGCACAAGATAATTTAGGGGTGGTAAAAGGTTTGAATAAAGATTCCAAAAAATGTTGGAGCAAATTTAGAGTTTCAAAAAACTTGAATTTTGAGGTCTCTGTCCGCGGTTCTTTATCTCCACATGCGGTTCTATATATATATATATATATATATATATATATATATATATATATATATATATATATATATATATATATATATATATATATATATATATATATATATATATATATATATATATATATATATATATATATGTATATATATATATATATATAGAGAGAGAGAGAGAGAGAGAGCCGTGGGTTATTTAGAGAACCGCCTCCAGAGTCTGTGTTTTGAAGGATGCTGAGAATTTTCCAATTGAGCAAATCCTAATTTCTAGTCTAACTCATCATAGAGACATGCTAAAAAGCAATAAAAGACTAAGAAACACACAAGAAATCAACAAAAAGGGATTTTGACCAAGATACATGGATTTAAAATAAAATCGATGTTGGAGGTGTGTTAATCTAGACACATAGTCATGACACAATGATCCTCCATAGTTTAATTTTGTTCTTGCTATATTTGAGAGACTCATACATCTGAATTATGTATGCTCGATATCAATAGCAAGAAGCCATGAAAAACGTTTTTAGATTGAATTAACAATGCAAAAACATTTCTCGACCATTTTCGAAAGAACCTTGAGAATTTTGAAAAAGAAGAGAGGAATTTTCCAAAAAAAGAGTTTAAAAGACTCAGTGACTAAAAGAACAAAAAGAATCAAAAGATAAAAAGACCCGATTAATAAAATACGCAATTAAAGTATATGTTTCATTAGACCTAGACCTAGACGCAAATAATTAAAAGGTTCCCTCTTAAGTGGCTTAGTGAAGATGTCGGATAAGTTTTCTACCAAGGGCACCTTCTCAATCGAAATGTTCCCCTTTTGAACATTATCTGTAAGGAAATAGTGGCAAATCTCTACGTGCTTAGTTCGTGAATGTTGCACGGGATTCTTGCTAAGTTCTATTGCACCCTTACACATGATGGGAACATCATTGAGTGAAATCTCGTAATCAACAAGCGCTTGCTTCATCCATAGAGCTTGTTGACAAGCTTTACCGGCACTCACATACTCGGCTTCTATGGTGGATATAGCAAGAGCGGTTTGTTTCTTGGATGTTAGAAATACGTTTTAACGTATATTAGAAGTATCAGTCACTCCACAATATGATTTATGTTGTAATAGCTCGTAGTTAACAAATAGTTAATTGTTACTTATTAAGTTAAGTAAGAACCGGTCCATGGGCTTGTCATGGACCGGCCCAAGCCCAATGTTGCTTGGAAGTATAAATACCCCTTTCCACTATGGAAAGGGGTTGGTTGTTGTTCATTTGAAACTTTCATATTAATAAAATAACACATAGTTTCTCTCACTTTCTCTCTCTAGTTTCTCTCACTAGAAAACATCAACCCACTTCATAGATTCATAGGTTATCAATATTCTAAATTTGGTATCAGAGCTATGGGGTGATTTAAGGTAAGGATTGTGTTGCTTTTTTAGTTTTTGAATCAATTAGTGATCTTTAGAAAAAATCAATCTTGAATCTTGTTGTTTTTGGTGTTTTTGTTATTGGGATTAATTGATAAGGATTGGGTTTAGCTTATTTTGGTAAAAATCATAAAACTTTTTGTGGTTTTGATCAAAAAATCGGATTGTAAAGTGCTGTTCTAGTCTCGAACTATATTCCCAGATTATTCCGAATAGATATTCCGAATAAGAAGGTTTTCCGAATAGAAGGTTTCTTCCGAATAGGTTTTCCGAATAGAAGGTTTTTTCCGAATAGACTTTCCGCATAGAACTTTCCGAATAGCAATTTATTTCCGAATAGTAAGATTTTCCGGATAACCAATTCTTTCCGAATAGCAAGTTTTTCCGAATAGCCAATTTTTTTCCGAATAACAAAGATTTTCCGAATAGCCAATACTTTTCCGAATAGCAAAGATCTTTCCGAATAGCCGATCATTCCGAATAGACAACATTCCGAACTGAAGAAATATTCCGAATAGCAGAACATTCCGAATAGGGTTTATTCAGTATAGGGTTATTCCGCATAAGGGTTTTTCTGTTTAGGGATTATTCCGGATAAGGGTTTTTCAGCATAGGGTTATTCCGAATAGGGATTATTCCGAATAGGATTTATTCCGAGTTAGGGTTATTCTGTATAAGCAAGTTCAAGGGGTATTTGAGTTTTTTGACGATCTTTAGTGGATTTAATCTTGATTTCAACCAACACAACACAAATTCTCAACCTTTCTTCACTGCTCGATCAACCGATAATCTTTGAGTCTTTTAAGTGATCACAATGAATCCGAGTTCATTAATGCCTCAGATGACATCTCTTACGGATATCTCAATTATAACGGGAACTGATAGTCGTCCACCGATGCTTATTAAAGAGGTGTTTGAGGCATGGCAGGGCTGTATGATGCAATACTTGAAGGGCAAACCAACATACGGAAGGCTTATGGTCAAATCGATTTTGAATGATCCACTCGACTATGGTACCATTGTGGCAAATAACGTGTCTCGACCAAGAGAATATGAAGAACTCACACCGGCACAACAACTCATTGCTGATGCTGATGAAAAGGCTCTACAAACTCTTCTCCAAGCTCTTCCGCATGATATTTATCGCATGGTAAGTCAATATACGGTTGCCAAGGATTTATGGGAACGTCTAAAGGTGTTGCTACAAGGTACGTCTCTTACCAAACAGGAAAGGGAATGTCAGTTGTATGATCTGTTTGATAGATTCACGTACAGCCCAGGGGAAACGCTACACGACTATTACTTCAGATTCACTACTCTAATGAATGATCTGAATGTATACAATCTTGTGATTGCTCCA
Source organism: Glebionis coronaria (assembly GCA_025667525.1). Taxonomy (NCBI): domain Eukaryota; kingdom Viridiplantae; phylum Streptophyta; class Magnoliopsida; order Asterales; family Asteraceae; genus Glebionis; species Glebionis coronaria. The sequence goes on from CM046875.1 coordinate 524,148,812, forward strand.
TTCCAGGTTAACACCAAGTTTTTGAATACTTTACCTCAAGCTGAATGGGGTGAGTATATTACCGATGTTAAGTTAACCCGGGATTTGCATAAGTGCAATTTAGATCAAATCTATGCTTTTCTTCAGCAGCATGAGAAACATGTGATTATGCACCGTTCTCCTCGAGGTATGTACCCTGATTCCTTAGCTTTGATGGCGAATCAACCAAGCTTGTCACACAACAACACACCTTATATCTTGGGACATCAAGCCTATCATCCATCACCTTACATGACACCGACCTTCCCCCAATACTCGATTCTACCACAACCACCCACCTCACATCAGCAACAATATCGGTTTAATGCACCTTCACCACAGTATGCTTCACAACTTCACCCAGCAAACATTGCACCTTATGCTCAGCCTTCATATTCTTCTTTTCAAGAGAATGCAGCATATCCAACAAGCTACCCTGATCAAATGAGTATTCCTTCTAGTGATTATGCAGCTCATCAAGATCAAGCAATGTATTGTGATGATGAGGAAGTCCCCATTCCTGTATTCAAACAAGGAGCTGACCCAGTTTAAGTGTTAACCACTATGTCTGCTTATCTCACAAGAACTTTAAGCAAACGAGGATACAGAGGATCAGCTCCAACCAACAATCAGTTGAGGAATTCATCCAATTCTCGCCAACAAGCTACTATTGGGAATGGCAGGGTAATGGTTCAGCCTATTCAACCATATCAGGGGAGACCTACCACATCAACTACCAATGCTCGCACGGTCAATCAGGCTCCAATGGTCAATCCTGCTCCACGGGCTAATTCCACAGGCAAGTTGAGAATGATTACATGCTACAACTGCAAGGAAGAAGGACACATGTCCAGAGATTGCAAGAAACCCAAGAGGAGAAGGGATGGACAATGGTTTGCAGAAAATATCTATCTGGTGAATGCTCAGGCACAAGGAAGGGAACTTGATGAAGAGGAGCTTGCATTTCTTGTTGATCCAGGGATTGCTGAACAAGACACTGTCACCACACAGAATGCAGCATACCAAGCCGATGATCTTGATGCGTATGACTCAAACTGTGATGACTTTCAATCTGCAAAGGCTGCTCTCATGGCAACTATCTCCAGCTTAGGGCCAGAAAAGAGATCTGAGGTACTTATTAATACCACTGATAATACCACTGATGCTAGTATTCAACCACATCAAGTTGTGCAAGAGAGTGCTGATTCGAATTATTCTTCGGTGGTGAGTCTTTCAAATGAGGAGACAATCAATGATAGCAATATCAATGTGAGTCCCCAGACTTTGAGTGAATCACAACCGAGAGCTATTTCACATACGCCTACTCCTGCTCAACAAGATTTGGTCATGGTTCCTGCTACATTACTTAGCCAAATGAATGCTGCTCTCTTAGAAACCCTAGCTAAGAATAAGAATTTGTCTGATGAGCTTGCCTTAAGCAATGAGAAAGTTCAAACCTTGGAATTAGTGCCTTCGTCTAGTATTCTAACTAATCCCGAATATGATCATTTTAGAAACAAACAAATGGGTCACTTGCAAGAAATCGAAACCTTAAGAGCAAATCTTTCTAAAGAACTTAGCGAAAAGGAGTTAGTGGTCACTAATTTTCAAAAACTTCAAACAGATTTTGAGTCACTCGAGTCTAAGAAGAATGAAATGGAGATTAATGCTGCTAATAAGATTAGAAGTTTAGATTACTTGCTTTTAAGACAATACGCTGCTTCTCAACTAGTGCACTTATTTGATGCTTCGTTTAGAGAATTTAACTTATCACGTCAAAAAGGCCTTCCCCCTAACCCAAGGTATGCAAAACAAGCTTTAAGACATAGTCCAAGACTTTATAATGCAACCCAATTAGGATTGGTCTTAGACCCAATTGTTATTTTCGATGATCGAACAAGTAAGGATCTAGTTGATGAGGATCGGTCATATAATTCTACAAAATATCCCGAGTGTGATTATTTTAAAATGAATAAGGAGCTTGCTAAAACGGATTTTAGAATTCGCTTCCATATGGAAAAAGATCTCATTACAGCACCAACCTACATGTTGAATGAAGAAAACCCTAGTACATTTCCTACACTTGTCAACATGGAAGGTCCTAAGGAAATTCCAAAGGATCTTCCACCTGTTAGCACTGTATGGTTAAACTTGCAAGAGATTAATCAATACTTTACTAATTTTGACAAGGTCATTTTGGAATGTACGACTTCAAATGGCCTAAACGCCGGAGAATGGGCTTTCGAACACATGAACGAGGTGTTTAAAACTGAGATCAATCCGTTTGTCGAAAGTCTAAAAGGAAGTTTTGCATCTCTTAAGGAAAATCTTGTGTTTGAAATTGGTGAAGTTCAAAAAGTGTTTTATGAAATGGACACCGCTTACGAACTACAACTAATTGAAAAAGAAAAGATTTTAACCGAATATGACCGATTCTTGTCTGCGGTAATCTCGTGTGATGTGCTTACTACTGTAAATGTTAATTATTCGAATGAGCTTACATCCGCTATGATTAATTGTGATGCTGTGAATATTTGTGATGATATTTGTGATGATGTTTGTGATCTCTCTGTAAATGTTGCTGATACTGTAAATGAGGTAGATAATCATTCTTGTCACGAATCTAACGCTGAGTTTTTAAAGCTACAAGATTCTTACAATTTACTTTCAAAACGCTTTAATCAACTAGAACAACATTGTATATCTTTAGAATTAAAACAACAAACTCAAAATGAGAATCTTTTGATATCAAATGGTTGTGAAAACGGTGTTGAGACGAGTGACAAGATGATTGCAATTGTTAAGGCATTAGAGGAAGAGATTATGAGATTGAAGAGAGATGTGTCATCAAATGAAACACTCAAATTGGAACTAGAGGCTGCAGAGTCTAAAAACCAGGTCTTAGAAATTAGACTTTCGTCTGTTCTAGGGGAGATGGATCGGACAAGACAGGGACTATCCGCTCTTTATGGTTCACTAGAAGAACGCTTCGCTTTTAATGCGGCACAGCAACAATCTTATGTTGAACAACTAAACCAAAAGTGCGAGGAAATCTCTGACTTGAACATCCTGCTCATTGACAAAAATATGGTTTTGGCCGAGTTAAAGGAGACACTTCTTCTCACCCGACAAGAAGTTGTTGATAACTTAGCTACCGACTCTGCACCGTCCACTAGTTCTCCAACAATCAAGTCAGTAGTGCTTTATTAGAACCCGCTTCATAAGAGAAACCCGGTTACCTACGATGATTATATGAGGAATGCCATTAAGCATGTGGATCTTGTTAGGGATATTTTAGACGATCTTTATGCCTTAGATCCCTCAAGTAGCTACTATTATTCGGCTCATGAATATATTAAGCGAGTTCAATATTGCTTAGCATATTTGCAATACATAGGTAAACCAAGCTCTGCACTACTTACTAATAGGCCCATTGCTGTAACTCCATTCAATAAGACTCCAGGAGCAAAACCGTCATTGGCACAATCAAGTAAGGCACCTTTAAAATCTGTTGCTAATATTCCCACTTTGCCTTCTACAGGATTAAAAGAGACTACTATGGCTAAAGGATCGCCACTCAAGAAAGATAAGATCAAGCCCTCCACTAGTAGTGCCAAAAAGAAAAAAGTAGAAGCTCACCATAGGAATGTTAGTTCAGTTTTAAATAAAAAGAATCATGTTAAGACTAAAAGCTCTGCGCCTGTGCAGAAGCCTAAATCATTTGTGAATTCTGATTTGAAGTGTTGGAATTGTAATGAATGTATGTTTTCACAACGTCATGATTTGTGTCTTATTGATCATGTGAATGAAATGAATGCCATTAGGAATAATCTTGAATGGAAGCCAACTGGTAGAACTCGTGCCCAAGTTGGATGGCAATGGCGTCCCACTGGTAGGACCTTTACATTAGATGGAAAAATGTGCCCTTTAACTAGGAATGCATCCATTATGGTTAGGTCTGAGCGTCCTTTAGTTAGGAACACTCGCACTCAAGTATGGAAACAGCGCCCTTTAATTAGGTCAGCCCCCACTATAGTGCCTATCAGTGAAGAAATACCTCAGGATTTAAGCCAACTAGAATCTACACCACCAACTAGGAAGAAGAAGGCTATGAAATCTAAGAAACCTAGAGTTAGCAAATCAAAGATTATTAAATCTGTACCTGCTAATAACAAGGAACACTCAGATTCCGATACCTCTACATTGTCTTCGTGTGGTGATATTTTCAGGTGGTCCAAATCATCCTGTGGTATTTGGACTCCGGTTGTTCAAAGCATATGACCGGAGATCGTTCGATGCTCCGAAATTTCGTCAGCAAGTTTCTTGGTACGGTTAAATTTGGGAATGATCATATAGCAAAGATAATGGGGTATGGTGAATATCAGATTGGAAACGTTACGATTTCAAGGGTATACTATGTAGAAGGTCTTGGTCATAACTTATTTTCAGTAGGACAGTTTTGTGATTCCAACCTAGAGGTTGCTTTTCGACAACACACTTGTTTCATCCGCAACTTGGAAGCAAAAGATTTGTTGAAGGGATCTCGTGGTGCAAATCTTTATACGTTGTCCCTACAAGACATGATGGCCGCCTCTCCAGTATGTCTTCTCTCTAAAGCATCTAAGACCAAGTCATGGTTATGGCATCGCAGATTATCTCATCTTAATTTTGATGCTATTAATCATCTGGCTAAAAACGAATTAGTTCGTGGTCTTCCAAAGCTTAAATTTCACAAGGACCATTTATGTTCCGCGTGTTCAAGGGGGAAAAGTACCAAGAAATCTTACAAGCCCAAAGCTGAAGACACCAATCAAGAAAAACTTCATCTTTTGCATATGGATCTTTGTGGGCCAATGAGAACTGAAAGTGTGAGCGGTAAGAAATTCATTCTGGTTATTGTGGATGATTTCTCAAGGTTTACATGGGTTAGATTTCTACGTACAAAGGATGAAGCACCGAAGGCTATCATCACTTTTCTGAAATTTATTCAGGTACGTTTGAATACTACTGTCCGCCGTATTCGTACAGACAATGGAACAGAGTTCGTAAACCAGACTCTTCGTGATTACTATGAAGGAGTTGGTATTTCACATGAAACATCCGATGCACGTACTCCACAACAAAACGGTGTCGTTGAAAGACGGAATCGTACGCTTATGGAAGTTGCTAGGACTATGCTTATTTATGCGAACGCTCCATTGTTCTTGTGGGCAGAAGCTATATCTACTGCATGTTTCACCCAAAATCGTTCTATCATTCGGAAACGCCATGGAAAAACACCTTATGAGCTTCTACATGACCGCAAACCCGATGTTTCATTTTTTCATGTGTTTGGTGCTCTTTGTTATCCAAACATTAATAGTGAGAACTTGGGCAAGCTTCAACCGAAAGCCGATATAGGTATTTTCATTGGTTACTCACCGTCCAAGAAAGCATACCGAATTTACAACCGTCGTCTTGGCAAGATTGTAGAAACTATGGACGCAGATTTCGATGAGCTGACAGCGATGGCTTCTGAGCAACACAGCTCTGAACCCGCGCTTCATGAGATGGGAACCGGTGCTATTAGTTCCGGATTAGTTCCCAATAATCCTACTTCTACATCATTTTTACCACCAACAAGGCCCGAGTGGGATAAACTGTTTCAACCGTTGTTTGATGAATTCTTTGATCCCCCAAATGATGAAGTTCCAGCACCTGTAGTGATAGCTCCAATCCCTGAAGTTATTGCTCCTGCAAATGAAGCTTTATCTAATGCATCTTCAATTCACATTGAACCGGATGCACCTTCACCAAGTGATTCTCACACTACACCTGAATCGCCACCCCTACTTGTGCCTAATGATGTGGAAGAGGATTCTATTGATCACGACTTGGAATATGCTCACCTGCAAGAGCTTCCTTTCTTTGGTGTAGCAATACCTGAAAACCCTTCAGCCGCATCTACCTCAGAAGAAGCTCCTTCTATTGTTCACTCCAGACCACCTAGGATTGAAAAACATAGCACCAAATGGACAAAAGATCACCCTATTAGGAATGTTATTGGAAATCTAGATCGACCAGTCTCTACACGCCATCAATTACAAGAGAGTGCACTATATTGCTACTTTGATGCATTTCTCTCCGAAGTTGAACCTAACAACTGGCAACATGCTATGACTCAATCATCTTGGATTGAAGCTATGCAAGAGGAACTAAATGAATTTCAAAGACTTGAAGTATGGGAATTAGTTCCTCTCCCTGACAAGGCCAACATCCTTACTTTGTTGTGGGTTTATAAGGTTAAACTTGATGAGATGGGTGCAGTATTAAAGAATAAGGCTAGATTGGTTGCTAGAGGATATAAACAAGCCTTGGGTATAGACTTTGAAGAATCTTTTGCTCCTGTGGCAAGATTGGAGGCAATTAGACTATTCCTTGCGTATGCTGCTCATATGAACATGATCGTCTATCAAATGGATGTGAAGACGACATTTTTGAACGGTGAACTAAGGGAAGAAGTTTATGTTAGTCAGCCGGATGGGTTCGTTAGCACGGAGTTTCCTAATCATGTGTACAAGCTTAAGAAGGCTCTCTACGGGTTGAAACAAGCTCCACGCGCGTGGTATGATCTCCTTTCAACATATCTCATTTCGGAAGGCTTCTCCAAAGGCAAAGTGGACCCCACTCTATTCACTCTCAAGGAGGGCAACGACATGATTCTGGTACAAATTTATGTTGATGATATAATATTTGCTGCCACTAACATAGAATTGTCAAATCGCTTTGAGAAGATAATGTCCACACGCTTTCAGATGTCGATGATGGGAAAATTTTCATTTTTCTTAGGATTACAGATTTCTCAGAATCCCAGAGGCATCTTTATTAATAAATCCAAATATGCTCTAGAATCTCTTAAGAAATATAACTTTGAAAATTGTGACCCCGTGGACACTCCAATGGTGGAGAAATCCAAGTTAGATGAAGATAGGAATGGGACTATTGTCGATCCAAAACTTTACCGTGGGATGATCGGCACCCTTCTCTATCTGACTGCTAGCAGGCCTGATTTGCAATTTGCTGTATGCATGTGTGCCCGGTATCAGGCTCGGCCTACCGAAAAGCACCTACATGTTGTGAAAAGGATCATTCGGTATCTAAAAGGAACACTTCATCGTGGTCTATGGTATCCGAAAGATTCCTCTATTGCTTTAATATCATACGCAGATGCCGATCATGCTGGATGTCAAGACACGAGGCGTAGCACTTCTGGATCTGTGCAACTCCTTGGAGATAGATTGATCAGTTGGTCTTCAAAGAGGCAGAAAAGCGCTGCAATTTCTAGCACGGAGGCTGAATACATCGCCATGTCCGGTTGTTGTGCTCAAGTCCTTTGGATGAGATCATAATTAACTGACTACGGTTTGGGATTTAACAAAATCCTGATGTATTGTGATAACAAGAGCGCCATTGCCCTTTGCTGCAACTATGTTCAACACTCCCGGGCCAAGCACATAGACATTCGCTACCATTTCATTAAGGAGCAGGTGGAGAACGGAGTGATCGAGCTGTATTTTGTCACTACTAAGTACCAGCTGGCGGATATGTTCACCAAAGCCTTAGATCGAGGACGAATCGAGTTTTTGATCGACAAGCTTGGCATGAAATCATTCACTCCAGCGACTCTCAAAGAGTTGGCAGAAGAAACAGCTGAATAGTCGTGGTAAACTATTCAGAGTATCCTTTGTTCGTGATCATGTATATTATAGTAAATATATAAACCACAAAAAAAATACAAAAATATAAAACCAACAAAAACCATAAAAAATATAAAACCAACAAAAATCATAAAAAATATAAAACCTAGAAAAACCATAAAAATTATAAAATCAAGAAAAAAACCAAAAATATTTTTCGTTTTTTAAAACGGGCATGTCTTTTAGTACGGTAATATTTACGGCCTTAGAAATGTCGATTAATATTGACACGGTGCCATAAATAGAGTCCGTATAAAAGTTGTACATTTTTAAAACATGCCCATTATGGCTTGTAGTTATTTCTGACTACAACCCGGTTTTCATATTAAAGTCACGTATTTCTTTGGAAAACGTTGGCTCACAACGGGAATTAATTTTCTCGGGCATGATTTACAAGCCAAATCATGCAAAGGGATCAAGTTTACTTTACAACTTGGTCTAACACGAGTTAGTGTACGTCTCAGTGCATTAATTTGTCAAAATAAGAGAAATCTTATTTCCACCACGAATCGATCTTTTCAAAACATCAATTGGAAAATGTTTTTCATCATCATGTGCCTCGTTAAACAATGACTACAGCTCTTTAAATAGAAAACGGGTCATCGTTTAAGGGGGAGAAAATGTTAAATCATCTTTCACATCAAAAAGATCTTCAAAAGTTTTCAAGGAAACTCAAAAAGCTCAATGGTTAATGGTTGGATTGCTTTGGCATTTGTCTTGTTGTTGCTTTTAAGTTTGTCGTGAATAGATTGGTACGTGTGTTAAGATAGTTTAATCACTAAGGCTCGGGTATTCAACATAAAATAGGGTAAAAAATGACAAGTATTAAAACTTGGTAAACATAAGAATGTTGATTGAAGTAAAAAGAAAAAGTGAGGGGTTAAATGTGACCATGTATCAAACTTGTTAAAAGTTTGACCTAGTCAATCATCACCCCCCCCCCCCCGTTTTCTTCTTTCTCTCATTCATCTGCTTCCCTTTTCTTTGCCGCCATTAACATACAAGAACACAAACATCACGCGAACACACAAAACAATTTCATTCATTCATCTTCTAGATCAAGATCTTCTAAAAGGTATCTAAACGGTTTAATCATTCATGCAATACAATTTAATTATCTCCTTTTAACTGGAATCAATCGATTGAAGTTACTGCTTAATTAGGGTTTAATTAATTGGGGTTTTGCCTGGGATTGATTCGGAATAGCACGAATTGAACTAATATGGCCCCTAGAACACTTGAATCAAACGAATAAGTGCCTAATTAGAAAAATCGTATCTGTTTAAACTTTCCGAGTAGGATGATCTTTCCGTGTAAGATCATTTTCCGAATAGAATGATCTTTCCGCATAAGAGCATTTTCCGAATAGAATGATCTTTCCGCATAAGAGCATTTTCCGAATAGAATGATCTTTCCGCATAGGAGAATTTTTTCCGAATAGAATGAATATTCCGCATAGGCCAAATCTTTCCGAATAAGAATTTTATTCCGCATAGAGAAATCTTTCCGAATAGAACTTTTATTCCGCATAGGCCAAAACTTTCCGAATAAACATTTTATTCCGCATAGAGAAATCTTTCCGAATAGGATTTTTATTCCGAATAGAAATTTTATTCCGCATAGATATATCTTTCCGAATAGACCAAATATTCCGCATAGGATAATTATTCCGTATAGGAACATTATTTCGAATAGGAGGTTTATTCCGAATAATGGTTTATTCCGGTTAGAAGGTTTATACCAGATAGGAAATTATTCCGAATTGTATGTTTATTCCGAATAGAAGATGTTTGAATGGTTTACAAGCTAAAGGGATTAGGTCATATGTTCAATGCTTAGGTTTAAAGTCATAATGATATTCATATTTGTATGTTTCAACCTTTGTGTTTTATCTTAAGCAGAGACGATGACTAACCCTACAGTACAACAAATACAAGACACCAGAGCCACCGCCATTGCCGAAGCCAAGACTCTAAAGTTTCTTCCAAACAACTTCCGTTTGAAGGAGGTATCTCATTCTACCCATAATGGATTTAAGGTAGGTACAGCCATACTTGATAAATCTCATCTAAAGCATGCGCTAAGGAGAAGTGCTTCAGTGCCCTATGACTACCTTTACGAGTTCTGGGCTACCAAAGAGAAAACGTCGAACAAAATCACATTTTCCTTGGACAACAAGCAGCAGACGCTTGCTGTGTCAGACTTCAGGAAGATCTTTGGATTTCGGCCGACACTCAAAGGCCTATCATACTCAGCCAACCCGACTAAGGACCAGATCATGGAAATGTTCACTGCCATTGGATGTCTTGACATACGAACCGTGTCTGAGTTTACTACTGCCAAAGTTGGTCAACCATGGAAAGCTATTTTTGGGATTCTAAGCCGATGTTTCACACCCAAAACAACTGGGTTTGATGTTGTTCGTCCGCCAATCATCAAGATGTTTTATGGTATGTTCAAAGGTATGGGTATTGATTATGCATCATTGCTGTGGGAGGAGTTTACTTTTCAACTCTTCACAAACACGAAGGGTAAGGTTAAAAGTTACCAGTACCCTAGGTTCATTAAGCTGATCATACATTACTTTATGGAAAACGATGCATCTATTGATAAGCGTGCAGGTAGTCGTCACCACACGATAGATGATGATGATTTGGTTGACTTAAGGTAGGAGACTCATTCGAATACGGTTATTCCTGGTCCCATTCCCAGTCATCTTCTGACCGATGAGATTATCGCATCTGATGATTACAAGAACTTGCTACAAGAAATTGAGAATCAACGAGCAAGCATTCTAGCAGGTGAAGACTCATCTACCACGGTTAAGAGCAAAGGTAAACGGAAGCAAACAGCTTTACCTGAAACTAAAGCCAAAAAGAAGAAGACTGCAGTTAAAAAGGGAAAAGGTATGGCTGATGAGTTAGTTCTCCACGATGAAGAAGATATTGATGATCCTACTCTTAACAAGGCTGAGAGAAAAGCAATGAAGATAGCTCTTGAAAGGAGTAGGAGAGATACAGGTGGTAGTGGTTCAGGTGCTCAGATGAATATTGAAGAAGAGTACGTGGAACCAGATGATGTTGATGAGTTTGGATCACCCGAACGGTATTCTACTTCAAAGGAAATATCCATCCCCGTTTCAGCAAGTGCTGAAAAGGAGTCCGGTGATCCTACAATCATGGTACCTACTCAACCCTTAGTAACTCAACCTCCACCAATACAACCCTTACCAACCCGACCGGTCTCAACACCATTTCTTCCTCCACCGATAACTCCCATCCTTAGTACCGTAGTAACAACCGAGCCTCTTCAACCTTCCCAAAGCAGCTTTGGAACATCTTCAATGGCTGCATTCGTCATGGCAGAGATGTTGGACAAACACACGGATAATCAAAAAAGAGAGATGGATAATCTTCGCCAAGAGCTACTTCGCAGAGTGCAAAGTGAAGAAGCATCTAAGAAAGCTCAAGAAGAGATGATTGCTAAGTTCGCTGCAGATATGGAATTTACACGTAAAGCTCATGCAGAAGAACTTGCTCGGGTCAAAAAGGCTGAAGCTGATAGGCATCAAGCACGAATTACGAGACTTCGAGCTATTAAGGATAACTATAAAGAGCAGAAAGAAGCTCTTGAAGCTTCTATTGAGCAGAGAGTGAAAGACTCCGTTTAATCCCTTATGCCTAAACTGCGTGATGAGTTGAAGACACTCGCTGCTGATAACTTGATGATCAAATCATCCAATCCTTTAGAATCCGCTTACAAGATTGCTTATGACTTGACGGATTTTGAATTGAAGAAGATTCTCAAAGCTCGTATGAGGGAACTTGGATCGTTTGATAAATCTAGGATTCAACGGGCTCTTTACAAATCCCTGAATGACGCTATCATGGAGGATGATAAGTTGTTCAAGATGTTTGGAAGTGTGGTACCCTATCACATTCTGCCTGAGGAAGAAAGGGAAGAAAGTGAAGAAGAAGAGGGTACTGGTGAAGAAGAAGGGGGAGAAGAAGAAGAAGAAGGAGAAGAAGAAGAAGGAGAAGATGATGATGGTGGTGATGATGATGAGGATAATAATGATAATGATGGTAATGATGGTGGTAATGGTAATGAGGAGAGTGCGAAAGGGAGCAACGAGGATAGGGATGAAGATGATGATGGGGGTAAACAGCCTGAAAAGGGGGATAAGGTTGCCAGCTCAAAGAAACCTGCTAAGTCTGGAACCAAGTCTAAGAAAGATGCAGTGGCAAAGGAAAAATCTACCTCAACGGAATCAAGACGATCCAAGTGGCGCCACGATGTGAATGCTACTGCAGCGTCATCGATTCCTGGTACATCTATTGCTGTATCTATACCTGTTACCACTAACCCTGTTAGTTCTATTGTTGTTGCTCCTGTGATTGCAGAATCGGTTACTGAACCTGAAGCTGCACAACACTCACCCGTCCATGACACTGCCGAGATGCCTGAATCAGAACAAGCAGATGTTCACGTCTCCACTCCTCTACAACAAGAACCACAATCTACTGTTCCAAGCACAAGGGACTGGGCAGACACGTTGGAGATTGACGAGACTGCACCACCACAGGCTTGGATCACGGCAGCGGCGCAATATGATCCGATCATAGACGCTGACAAAGATGTTTTGTATCTCCGTATCCGCAGTCCGATTGACTTATGTGCATTTCTTGCTCATGAGTATAAGACTTCGGTTACTCTATCTTTGGTGAAGAAAGCGCTGAAGGATAAGAGACTTCGCGCCAAAACCCGGTTAACCCAAATGGAGTTCGAGTATTATGCCGATGAGATCCTGAAAGCTCTGAACACCGTTCAACGGCCAGGTCTTCATGAATCCGAAAGAGCCCCACCTCCACTTGATCCTTCTCAAGATAATCAGATCGCTCTTGACTTCTTCGTCACCAATGATCTAGTGTATCTTCTGAAAGGGTCATCAAAGTATGCAACCTCCCTGACCTTGCTGAAAGCTGCCAACTGGGGGACAATACCCTTTATTGAGGAAAAGGTAAATCGACTCTGGGTCCCAAAGGTAAATCGTAATTATGATATGTATGCTGTCATAGGTGCATCACACTGGGACGAACGAGTTCGAAGGGCGTACAGGGGTTGCTGCTTAGTCAATTCAGGGAGTAACGTTAGATCCGATATCCGCATCTCCAGCATCTTAGGGTTGAAAACTGAAGCCAAGAATGGCTACTATCATGTGACGGAGATTCGCTTGAAAAGGGAGGATGACAGAGAATACAAAATCCAGCAGGGAGATTTTTCTATCATTCGCCTTGAGGATATCGAAGATATGTTGCTTCTGATGACCCGAGATCAACTCACACATATTCCTCGTGAAGACCTCATTGCCTTGAATACAGCACTTCGGATGTTCACACGAAGCGTTGTTATCAAGAAACGAGTTGAAGATCTTCAGTTGGGAGTCGAAAGTTATCAAAGGAAGCTTAACCTAACCCGTCCAGTGAATCAAGTGTTACCTCAACATGTAGATAGATGTCCCTATACCGGCATTTCTGTCCCGAATTGCGGCATTTTCTACTTGAACAGTCAAGGGTTAATGAAGTTTATGAGGGTGGGTGAGCTTTATAAGTATAGTGATGGAACTCTTCTACAAGTCAGAGGAAAATTGGAGCATCTTAATTCGGGTGGGACTTTACCAGAGATGACCGAGGATTGGCATAAGGGTTATCGGCAGATGGCGAATTATGTGATCAAGAAGATTGATCAAAAGCTCCGTGAACGTAGATTGATGAGGAGTTTGGAAAGATTCGTTGGTGGTCGACCATATCTAGTGCACCACAAGCTACTGCAACGATCCATCTAATGGGTCGTACATTTCAGGTCCACTTTATATTGGTTTTCAATTGTGAATATGTATATTTGTGAATATTGTGCTTTAATGGCTTGATGTAGTGTTAAGGTATGATAATTTTTCAAGAATTTCTCACGAGATTCTAAATCTTTCAAAATATATCATACTAAAGCACTACAACTATCCCTTATTAACTTAAGGGGGAGCATGAACATGTTCTATGGCCAAACATCGATTTCATTTTTACCCAAAGACCGGTTAATCCATTCAATATCCAAAATATTAATGGTTAACATTTTGGATAAGGGGAGAAAATGGGATTAAGGAGATTTAAATGATACTTGGCTAAAAGATGAAAAAGACTTAACGATTATCCAACTTAATATGTGTAAAGCACGTGTTAAGGGGGAGCGTTTTTTATGAACAAAACACCTAAGGTACAAAACTTTTGATTTCAATATCATAAGTACCTTAAGTGATTTTCAATGATTTTTCATGGTGGCAATTCCTTCCCAAAACACACTTAATTCACGACGAATGTGGTGACAAAAGGGTGGTAGGAATAGGTTTAGTCCAATGATTCATCAGAGCCGATGGAATCTTCCCAAGGACAATTCCCTAGATAGAATTAGAAGTCCTAGGAAAGATGGAGAAAGAATGTGAACGTAGCTGAATGCCGACCAAGTACTTAAGCTAGCATTGGAACAATCACAACAAGGTGCTAGTGATGACGTATTGGTAAGCATTGAAGGGGTTGAAGAATGAAAAAGAATTATAAAGATAAAGGGTGTAAAGAAAGAAGCCCTCTTTACAACTTTAGGCAGAAACCGGGTCAATACATATGCTATTGAGGTCATTTTTGCTAATGATTCTCGGTATTGAAGAAAGACATCATGGACCCAGTGATGCAATGCACAACCCTTCCCAGCTAACTCAAATATCTCTCAAAAGGTATTTGTTTTAATCACACGGAGATCAACACGTTATCTATTGGTTTATTCACTCCGAATAGACTGGTATTGAAAAGGTGGCACTCCTCTCCAGCCATCGCTCACTAAATCAAAACGCACAATCGAGTCTAGAGCCAAGAGATCATCAAAAGTCTCATTAGGACACTTTCCATTTATTCCTTGCTTTCTCACACACTGTGAAAAGTAAGAGATTTTCATGAGTCCTACGCAGTATTCCTGTAATATTGCCAGAACATCCGAGTAATACGCAAGTATTACAATGAAGATGGAAATCCTGCTTGAGCCAACATCAAACAAGCTCATGGTAGGTTACACGTGCGGTTCTTTTAGAACCAATCTTGTGAAAAACTGGAAAGAAACAGTGGTTTAATTCTTAATTGAACTTAAACTCGTTCCAGGCCTCTACGCATTATCATATGATCTTGCCAGAACACTCAGAGTGATTCTTTATTGATCACAGTGACTAGTGGAAATCCTTCTAGTGTTAACACCAAACAGCACTTGGTAGGTGACGTGCAAGATTCTTTATGAATTGAGCTCGTGACAACTGGAAAGCAACGATGGTGAAAATCTTAATTGAAATTCACTTGTTCCAGGTTTCATGAATTGACGGCTTCAAATCACAAGGATAAATTATCCAAGTGATTCACTCTTTATGTTCGCAGTCAGCTTTGGACGGTCGAATAAAGAGAACGGGTTTACCCGCGAAATCCTGTCAGGAAGTTACTTAATTGAAACTATCCGTCACGGGTACGATATCTAATATCGTCCAACGGTCTTCACCGACCGGAGGTAAAATGCTACCGAATTAGAATAAAATGTTCAAAGCCATTTTATTCGTGTCGTTGCTGTGTACCTGTTAAAGACGGTGGCGTTGTTGTGTACCTGTTGAAGACGGTGGCGTTGCTGTGTACCAGTTAAAGACGGTGGTGTTGCGGTATACCTGATGAAGTCGTTTTCACATGCTTATGTTTTTCTGCAACAAAGTTCAGCAAAAATTCAAGAAAGTACAAGATGAAGTCTTCCGCTGTACCAAACTCTGAAGCTTTCGAGAATTCAACAAAAAAGACATAAGTGTGTGGAACATGAAGTCGCGAGGAGGCAAATTCACAAGAAAGGCAAAGATCGCACGTGAAAGGCCAAAGAACAATGCTCACAAGCCAAAGCCTAAAAGATCAAACCAACATATTCACAACAAAAAGAAAAAGAAGAAAAGACTACGAGCTAAAGAACGAAGACTTAGTATAGTATGCTAGGTTTAGAACTTTGTAACGTGGAGTGACCTCCCTTAGGGGGAGATTGTTAGAAATACGTTTTAACGTATATTAGAAGTATCGGTCACTCCACAATATGATTTATGTTGTAATAGCTCGTAGTTAACAAATAGTTAATTGTTACTTATTAAGTTAAGTAAGAACCGGTCCATGGGCTTGTCATGGACCGGCCCAAGCCCAATGTTGCTTGGAAGTATAAATACCCCTTTCCACTATGGAAAGGGGTTGGTTTTTGTTCATTTGAAACTTTCATATTAATAAAATAACACATAGTTTCTCTCACTTTCTCTCTCTAGTTTCTCTCACTAGAAAACATCAACCCACTTCATAGATTCATAGGTTATCAATATTCTACATTGGAGAACCAAGAAGTTAAACAACAACCCATGAAGGTACAAACTCCACTAGTGCTTTTCCGGTCCACATAGTCTCCCGCATGATCCGAGTCCACGTATACTATGGTTTCTACGCCGGTCCCTTTAGGATACCATAATCCTAAATGTATAGTGCCTTTAATGTATCGGATAATATGCTTAAACCGCTTCAAGGTGAGAGGTTTTGGGAGCCTCTTGGAAGCGAGCACAAAGGTAAACACTAAACATAATATCCGGTCGACTTGCCATAAGGTACAACAGACTACCAGTCATACCTCTATATTTGGTGTTGTCTACCGACTCACAATCATCATCTACGGTGAGTTTAGTATCCGAGGCCATAGGGGTCTTCATTGGTCTAGAGTCTTCTAATCTAAATTTCAATAGCATTTCTTTAACGTACTAAGATTGATTAAAGAAAATACCATCGTCCAGTTGTCTAATTTGGAGTCCTAGAAAGAAGTTAAGTTCTCCCATCATGCTCATTTCAAACTCGTCATGCATGATTTTGGAAAAGTCATCACACAAGCTTTGACAAGTTGAACCAAATATAATGTCATCAACATATGTTTGTACGATTATGAGGTGAAAACCTTTCTTCTTTGTAAAGAGTGTATTGTCTACCATTCCCATGGTATACTCATGTTTTACAAGAAACGCTTTAAGTCTATCATACCAAGCTTTGGGTGCTTGTTTAAGACCATAAAGAGATTTCTTAAGCTTGTAAACATGATCCGGTTTCTCAAAATAAATAAAGTCGGGAGGTTGAGCCACATACACCTTCTCATTGATCAAACCGTTGAGAAACACACTCTTTACATCCATTTGTTGAAGCTTAAAATCTAATGCACAAGCATAAGCTAAAAGGATCCTAATAGACTCTAACCTTGCTACCGGTGCATATGTCTCATCATAATCAATCCCTTCTTGTTGATTATAGCCTTGAGCTACAAGTCTTGCCTTGTTACGAGACACAACACCGTTCTCATCTAACTTATTCCTATATACCCACTTGGTTCCTATGATGGTAGTACTTCTAGGTGGAGGAACAAGTTCCCAAACGTCATTAGCAATGAATTGATTCAATTCTTCTTGCATGGCGATGACCCAACTCTCGTCCATCAAAGCTTCTTTAACATTATTTGGTTCAATCAATGAGACAAAACAAAAGAAGTTACTTTGATCTTGGACTTGAGATCTAAGGGTCCTTTGATTTAGGTCGCCTATGACATTTTCGAGAGCATGATCCTTAGACTCCCTAATGTTTACTCCCTTATTAACATTAAGGTCTTCAACTCCTATTTTTCTAACCTCTTTGGCTTTAATTATGTCTATTTCATCTAAGTCATCATCTACCAAAGGTGGTGTCTTAGATGAAGGTGGGGTTTCATCAAATGTCATGTTGAGTGATTCTTCGATTACACCCGAGGTTCTATTGAGGACTATGTAGGCTTTACTAGTTTGAGAATAACCTAAAAATTTACCTTCGTATGACTTTGAGTCGAACTTAGTAAGGTAGTCTTTGCTGTTGAGAATGAAGCACTTGCTTCCAAACACCTTAAATTATTCTAATGAGGATTTCTTACCTTTAAGAATCTCATAAGGAGCCATTCCTTGGAAAGGTCGAATAAGAATTCGGTTAGAATATAGGTCGATGTGTCCACGACATTGCACCAAATTTTTTTAGGCAAATATTTCTCGTTTAACATGGTCCTACTCATCTCTTGGATAGTCCTATTCTTCCTTTCAACTACCCCATTTGATTGTGGAGTGCGAGGAGCCGAGAAGTTATGGGTAATACCATGAGCTTCACAAAAGGCACCGAATTGCACTTCGTTATCAAAATCCCTACCATGATTCGTCCTAATAGAAACAATTGAACATCCTAGTTGATTTTGGATCCTTCGAGTAAAGGTTTCGAAATGATCGAAAGATTCATTCTTAGTAGCCAAAAATCTAGTCCAAGTGAATCTAGAATAGTCATCAACAATAACTAAGGTATAAAGGTTACCTCCATAATCCCGTATGGCGGAAGGTCAAAATAGATCCATATGTAGGAGCTCTAGGCACCGAGAGGTCGGTACCAAATTATTGGCCTTGTGACTTGAGTGAACTTGCTTCCCAACTTTGCAAGCATCACAAAAGGTGACTATCAAACTTAATCTTGGGGAGATGTCTTACCAACTCCTTATAGACTAAATATTGAATTAAACACATATTAGTGTGACCTAATCTCATATGCCAAAAAGTAGAACTATCATCTAAAGTCGCTAGACATAAGTTGTCCTTTGACTTCCTATTGACCTTCATGACATAAAGTCAATGCTTTCTAACACCTTTTCTAATGATCTTTCCATCTTTTACGATTTTGCTACCATGTTCCGTAAAGATGACCTTACACTTATTGTCACAAATTTGACATGTACTTAGTAAGTTAAACCCAAAGGTATCTACGTGCTCAACATTTTCGATGGCCATGGAGTCAAGAGAAACCGTACCTTTGCCAATGATGTTACCATGTAGCTTGCTAGCGAAAGTGACGTTACCTTTATTATATGCTTTGTAAGATGAGAACAAATTTTGATTACTCGTCATGTGTTTAGAACAACCACTATCCTTAATCCACTCATCAGGCTCCAAATCGATTCCCAAGCATATCTAGGTAACAACACACAATATTAAACATTTGGTCCCCAATATCTCATGGGTCCAAAATTGTTAGTTCCAAACATCCCTTGCATTTGATTGGGATGCATGAATGGAGGACACATGCCCCACGGAGAATTTATCAAGTTCCTTTTTTTTTATCAATTATAGGTAATTTAACATTGTTAACAACAAGATGTTTTGGCCCTTTTACCTAAAATAGACTTTTCAGAAAGTTGAGGATTTTCACAAAAATCATCTTCTGTCCGCGATTCCTTAATGCAACATGCGGTTCCATATTGATATGGAACCGCCCCATATTTTGGAGAACCGCGGGAAGTGGGACGGTTTTTAGCAAACCTAACTTGTTTTGGTTCACTAGTAGGTGCTTCGTTAGTGCTAAATCCTAATCCAAGTATTTCCCTAGAATGAATTTTCCTACTAAGCATATCGTCAAGAGCACTAGTACCTTTCATGAACTTTTCCAAGTTATTGCAGGCGCTCTTGAGATCTTCATTCTCTTGTCTAAGATTTTCACAACTTAGACAACCTAAATCAACTTCTTTATTTTTCTCAATCTTAGCCAATTTATCTCTTAGCTCACTAATCTCATTTTCAAGCTTGGTACTAGTTGATTTTAGCAATTTGTTCTTTTCAATGAATTTTAGACTTACTTTGCATAGGTTATTATATTGACCTTCTAATTCTAAATCATCTAGAGAAGAACTATCATTGCTATAGTATATGGTTTCGAAATGTACCTCTTTGGAAGAATGAGCCATGAGACATTTCTCGTCTTTAGCATCGCCGTCACATTCTTCACCACTATCGCTCCATGAACCTCCAACGAAAGCCGTGTGATTCTTTTCGCGAGATGGCTTGGGACATTGACCAATGAAATGATTTGGGTCACCACATCTAAAGCATTTCCTTTCACCTTTTTCATTCTTGACAAATCCGTTTTTGGAGAAGACTTTCTTGTCGTTGCTTGGTTGTCTTAAGTGTTGACCTCGCCTTTTGATGAACTTCTAGAAGTCTCTAACCGCCATAGCATATTCCTCATGATCACTATCTGAATAGGAGCTATCATGGTCACTTTGCACCTTCGTGGCATTTAGTGCTAGAGACTTTATTTCACTCTTAGTTTTCACCATTTCCGAGTCCTTCAAAATTATCATTTCATGAACTTTTAAGTTGCCAATAAGTTCATCAAGTGATAATGTAGTAAGGTCCTTTCATTCTTCAATCGTCGTGACTTTAGCTCTCCACTTTGGATGCAATTCCCTAAGAAAATTCCTAAAATTGTTCTTGCTAGAAAAACTATCATTAAGTGCTTTTAGACTAGTAATAATAGTATTAAACTTAGAAAACGCACTATCAATAGTTTCATCTTCTAAGATGACAAATTGTTCATATTGTTGAACAAGAAGATCGATTTTGCTTTCTTTGACTTGGATATTACCTTGGTGGGTTACTAAAAGAGTGTTCCAAATATCGTTTGCGGTTTTACACATGAAAATCCTTTCATACTCTTTATTAGGTAAAGAATAATAAATCACCATTTTAGCCTCATTATTTTTAGCAAGTTTCTTTTTAGTGTCATCATTAGAATTATCACAAGTGATTAACTCTTTCTTTTTAGAAACTTCATTATATTGATAGGGCAAAAATTCAGCATTGGTAATAGCATGCCAAAGATCTAAATCTTTTGATTTTACATAAGTCTCAAATCAATTTTCCAATATATAAAACTATCGGTTTCAAAAAGAGGTGGTCTTTGCATAGATTGCCCTTCTAGGTACCTATTGGAATTCGTAGATCAATTCAAGTTTTAAAATACAGTATATTTTTAAAATGCTTGAGCAACCCGCTCTGATACCAATTGTAGAAACTAGAAAGGGGGAGGGGGGGGGGGTAAGAATAGTTTCTTAAATTTACTTGTTAAATATGGGTTTTCAAAAACCTTTTCAAAAACTTAGACTTAAGCAAATATGTGAAATCTTCTTATACACAATATGGACAAGGGATAGTGCAACTAACTAATAATCACAAGTATATGCAAATAAAGAATAATGAATCTAAAAAGATAAGGAAAGAAAGATCAAACCAAACACCAAGGATTTATAGTGGTTCAGAAACGAAGCTCACTCCTCGTTCCTACTCCACTCCTCGAGCACTCCTTACTCGAGAGTTCACTAATCAACAAGCTCCTTAAGGTGGAGAAACCGTACACGTCTCTTAACCAATTTCCGACTCTAAGCTAAAAGTCGAGCCCTAATCTTAGCTAGGACCAATCTAAACCAATATACTTTAAGGACTAAGTATTAACCACACTACATACACAACTTTCAAACAGAAACAACTACTTGGATCTTCACAACAATAACACACGAATGAAAAATAAATGTTTGATCTTCAATGGATCTTTGAGGGAGACACAACACTTCAAGGATGAAAGTGTTCTTCTCTTTGCACTTGACAGGAAGAGATGGGAGGAGAAAGATTCACTTCTAAACAAGTAGTAATCAACCAAATAATCAAGAATTTGAATTATTTAAGAAGTTGGATTGAATCTGGAAATTTATGTGTAAAAGAGGTGAGGAGAAAATATGAGAATGGTCCACTATTTATAAGACAAAGCTCCAACGGCTATCCCTGGGCGCGGTTCCTTAATTGTGCCCGCGGTTCCTTATCAATAAGGAACCGCATAGCCATTTGAGGAATTGTGGGAGTAGACTATGCTCCCTTTTGTCTTTTAGTGGGGTAGTCACATCTGGTGGAATATTTTGTCCCCAAATGATATTCCTAAACCATATGGAATATGCCATTTTCAAATTTTCAAATATTTAATTTAATAAAAAAAGTTCTTAAACATAAAGTTTAATAAAAAACTTTGTCACATTTAAGAAAAGGTGAGTTTTAAGAAAAATAAAATCCTTGATCACTTAGTTAGGTTGAAAACTTATTTGTTCATACCTTAAGTGATAATGGTTGAAATGAAAATTACTTGAACTCAAGAATTCGTTTTTCGTTGTTTTCGTAAATGCTTGTTTTTATATATTGTCGTAATCAAAACAAAGCGAGACCAAAAAATACAAGTAACGTTTTTAGACATCATTGCATTAACACATTGGTCATCGTGGATGATTACTCTAGATTTACTTAGACAAAATTCTTGAAAACTAAAAAGGAGGCCTTTGATCACTTTGAGATTTTAAGTAAGAAAGTTGAAAACCAATTAGATTGTCGTATTGTGTCAATCCGGACGGATCATGGTAGGGAGTTTGAGAACGAGACACAATTTGAAGCCTTTTGTGACGCTAAAGGTATCACAGATAACTTCTCGGCTCCTAGAACTTCTCAATCAAACGGTGTGGTAAAAGTAAAAATCGTACACTTCAAGAAATGAGTTGAAAAATGATGAATGAGTCGGCTATGCCGCAAACGTTTTGGTGTCATGCCGTAGATACTTCTATATACATTCTTAATCGTATCATAATTAGACCAATTCTAGATAAAACACCATATGAACTCTTGAAATGTAGAAACCTACAATAGGGTATATTAGAGTGTTTCGAAGTAAATGTTTTATTCGTAACACTAAAGACTATCTCACTAAATTCGACCCAAAGTCGTACGAAGGAGTCTTCATTGGATATTCTCAAAATCGCAAGTCCTACACATTGTTAAATAAACAAACCATGTATATCGAGGAATCGTTGAACATAACCTTCGGTGAATGTCCACCTACCTCTAAAATATCGCCTTTAGTAGATGATGATCTAGTTGAAAGTCAAGTCCACAACCAACAAATAAATCTTGAACAAGACAGGGGAAATGAACCATTAAATCTTGAACCCATAAATATCAAAGAACCAAAAGGGCACCCTTTAGACAATGTCATTGCAAACTTAACGAAAGAAGCTTAAGGTCACAAGCTCAAAATGAAAGTAATTTCTTTTGCTTTGTATCTCAAATTGAACCTAAAAATGTTGAAGAAGCCATTATTGATGAAAGTTGGACATTTGCTATGTCAAAAGAACGTAATCAATTTGTAATAAATGATGTTTGGTACTTAGTTCCTAGGCCTAAAAATAAACCATAATTGGAACCAAATGGGTATTTCGAAATAAATTAGACAAAAACGGTGTCGTGTCTAGAAAGAAAGCTACGTTTGTTGCTCAAGGGTATAATCAATAAGAAGGAATAAACTATGATGAAACTTTTGCCCCTGTCGCTCGGCTTGAGTCCATAAGGATTTTGTTAGCTTACACTTGTGCATATGACTTTAAACTTTTCAAAATGGATGTCAAAAGTGCATTTCTAAACGGATTCATTAATAAAGAAGTGTATGTTGCACAACCTACCGGTTTTTAAGACTTTGAAAAAACAATTCATATTTATAGACTAAAAGGCTCTTTATGGTCTTAAGCAAACACCCAAGGCATGGTATGACCTACTTAAGTTATTTCTAATTGAACACGAATACTCTATGGGTCTAGTTGATAACACGTGGTTCACTAAGAAAAAGGAATCACATATAATAATTGTCCAAATATATGTTGACGGTATTATCTTTGGGTCCACGTGTCAATATCATTGTGAAGAACTCTCTAGAATTACGCATGATGAATTCGAAATGAGCATGATGGGAGAATTAAATTTCTTTTCAGGTTTGCAAATCAAGCAAATGGAAGATGGTATATTTTTTCATCAATCTAAATATATCAAAGAAATGCTTAAGAAAATTTGGCCTAGAATATTCAAAAGTAATGTGAACACCAATGTCTTCGAAAACTAAGTTAACTAAAGTGGAAATAAATGAATATGATGATACCACAAAGTATAGGGGTATGATTGGTAGCTTACTCTATCTTACGACAAGTAGATTGGACATTATGTGTAGTGTTTGTTTATGTGCTCGGTTTCAAGACAACCCTAAAATATCACATCTTGAAGCTGTTAAGAGAATCTTTAGGTGCATAAAGGGTACCACACTCATCTTGGACTTTGGTATCCCAAAGGCACAAGAATGGGAACAATTGTCTATGCGGACTCGGACCATGTCGGTGACCACGTCGATAGAAAAAGTACAAGTGATATATGTACATTTCTTGGTTGTTGTCTAAGCTCATGGTTCTCGAAAAAACAAACGACACTTGCAATTTCCATAACCGAAGCCGACTACGTATATGTGGGAAAGGCATGTCAAAAGCGTTGTGGATGAAAGAAACGCTAAATCTTTCAAACTTATTCTCACTATTTAGGTCATGCTATAATTGATTTTTTTCTTTTTGTAAATACAAAATATAAAAAACAATGTTTTTTATCATGGCATTTGAACTCATGAATGATAAAGGAGGTGTATTATCAATATGCACTTACGGATACGTTCATTTGTAGCAACATCAAAATTAAGAAACGTTTGAATTATCTAAAAAAATGTGCATAAAACGTTTTTATTTAATAATTTTAGGTTTGGTGTTATATTTTTTAACTAAATATTGCTTTATAGTGATAAAAAGTTATTTATAAATCACCTGACGTGCCAACAAAAATCTAAATCGGTGTAGTGACTAGCCTTGTTTGCAAAATTGCAACTATGCATCAATGCGATGGCAAATAGTTATACTTTATTTAAAAAAAAAAGAGGCAGCAGGAAAGGAACAGTAAGAGAGTTTGCATGAATTAGTGTCAAAATTTAAATGCAAGTGATTGTTGTCTGATACGTACATGGGATGAATGCTACCCTTTTATATCTATCTTTTTGTCCTTGCTATGATGTTCCATCATACTCTTTTTCTCTCTATGAAGGAAGAGACCACACACCCTATGAATGACCTCACATCTATCTCTCTATCTATGTACTGTACTATGCATTTTTCCTTGGGACTTGCTACTACTCCCATCCTAGCTTTTCCTTTTGCTTTCTTTTAGACTTGGTTTAATTACATGATTCGCCTAAATTGTCTCAATAACTTGTAAAAAAGTTTAACCTAATCCAACCTACTTAATTTGACTTACACTAGGCTTTGAACCAACTTTTACATCTTAAAGTTACTTTAATTGTGTAGATCTTTCATGTTATACCTTCTGGGCTATAACTCTCATGTTAACAATAGCAAAATGACGTCAACTTTGTATTAATGCTGTATTTAGACTTAAAAAACTTGTTTTAATATTGTTTGAAAATGCAAGTATTTAAAACTTCTACAAATCAAACACACACACGTGTAGGATTCTATAATAATTGACTGTTCTGATATCTGCTCTTTCTCTACACGTTTTTGATCTCCCACGTTGATAAAATCATCATTTACATATATACACACACAAACACATCCTTTTCAAGATCATTCATTTCCACCATATCTCCCATATACTTGACTCATTAAATCCTTCAGTTAACACTCAGCATCATCACTCTATCCACAAATGGGTTGTGGTCACAACCCTCATTTACTTCAACATTTACTCATCTCTCTACTTTTTCTCACCATTTCATTCACAACCCTTTACAGTTCCTTGGCTCAAGGTAAATGGGTGTCACTTACTTTTCAGCATAACACTCAAGACTTCAACCTTTTTTGGCTTTCAAGATTTAAGTGCACTATTTTTTTCTAACATGGTTGCACTCTTTTTTTCTTATTGATGGCAGGTAGAATGCTACTAGATAAACCAGCCAACACCAATTCTCAGGTAACCTTCTATGCACCTTGATCTTATTTTGACACACAAAAAAAAGTTATTATAAATCCTAGACTTACAAAATGTTTCCAAAAAAATATCAGCAAGATATCATATGTGTGTAAAGTAAAGTGCACAATAATGTGGTACAATGTTTTATCTTTCTATTTTCTCAGTTTCCATTTTTAGGTAATACATGTGTTTTGGAAATCTCTTCTATTTCTTAAGCTTTGTAAGTTTAGCTTTACTAAGAAGTTTTTGTTTTATATTAGTTTTTTGTCTTAAATATATTTTGGTCATTGTGAAGGTAGAGGATGAAAAGACAATACTAAGAGGTCAAATAGGATCAAGGCCACCAAGATGTGAAAGGAGGTGTGGTTCATGTGGTCATTGTGAAGCAATACAAGTGCCTACAACACCACAAAAGAATGCAAAAAATGGGCTCAAGAACCCAACAGTAGGATCAGTCACAATTCAGTATGCAAGAGGTGATTATAGCTCAAACTACAAGCCTATGAGTTGGAAGTGCAAATGTGGGAGCTATATCTTTAACCCATGAATTATTATTATTAGGTTATTATAAAAGATTATTATAACGTAATTAGTAAGTGTACATATAGGATGAGTAACATTCGTTGTTCAAGATCATCTTTTTCTTCTGTTATGCCTTTTTTCTTCAAGGCCGCCTGATTTTTGTACTGCTTTTGAATCTTAATTGGATTAATCTATAACTACTTTGTCATAAATATGTAAGTATTCATGAAAACCATAACAAAGATTTTGTTATTAATGTTCTGTGTATGATGTCATAAACATTATTTTATCTCAGCTCCCTAATAGAGTAAAAGTTAGTACTAGTATTAAATACGTAGAATTTTAGATTAAAGAAGAGTTTGTATAAGTTAACGTAGCACGGAGATAAGCTAAAAAATACTTATTAAACGTAATTCTTCTCTTTATGAAATATGCAGCCTACACAATATACGTATAATTTTAACTTTTATGTTCTGCAACGTCTGAGTACTGTTTTTAATTAAATAAAATCATATATCTATGTTTTTCATATAATAAAAGATGAAAAATGTTAAAATGGTTGGGTGAAGAGTTGGTAGTAAAATTTAAAGAGGAATATATTTCATGAAAAAAACAAGAGTGGATAGCGTGTAAAAATAGGAATGAGGTAGATTTATCAGACACCGTTACATGTGTCCTTTTCTGCATTAAAGTTAATGATCGATTCTTTTCTTTATATTCTCAAACAATAAAAATAGGATTTATCTCACAATAAAAAAACTTAAGATCTCTTATTTTATTTTTGTTTTTTTCTCAAAATCGATTATTTTTTATTTATTCCATACTGTAATCATTGAAAGTTAAACTCACAACTTTTAAGTTAGGAGAGAGCTCGTATGTTTAAGAATATATTTAATAATTGAGTTAGCTAAATATATTTTTTTTTCTTTTTTTAGTAACCGTGATTTTTAACTCATTAGTCGACTAATTCACGGAGTTTGAACCATCATTTTTATTTATACTAAGTTAGCTAAGTTGATTACGATTTTTTATTTATACTTTTTAGTTTTCACCCAACCATTTTTCTCTTGATATATTACTTTTTTCATCATGTTTTGTTAATTTTTTCTTATCAAAAATATTTTTTTTTTTTTTTAAGTTGTTAAAGTACACCACATTGTTTATAACATAAAGTTGCACTGTTTCTCCTGCTTAAGCCTACTCTAATGAATTTGTGTTCCATCTATTAAGCTGGGGAAATGAGAGCAAAAACCCATGAGTGAGGTGGTATGCCAAAAACCTAAGGGAGTTATCAATAACCTTATCAAAAATTAATCTAAAATCTACGTGTGAGTTGTATATCTTAGAAAAAAAATCTGCTAACGATAGGTTTCTCATAATTCGTAAAACACACCATGTGGGTCTAAGTGTACTTTCATCTTCTCCATTCTTATACATCTTCTCAATTCTTTCAAAATTTTAACATAGAACACATGAATGAGTATACGTTTATGTTCCCCGTTCTAATGATCGACGATAAAATAAACCTTGGTTAATAGCCCTCGTGTCCAGTTGCATGCAAGAGCGATGTCGTTTTTTTCGAAATACACGACAACCAAGAGTGTCTAGAAACCCGGTTAATTGAGATCGTTATGGTAGCCATGATCGTTTAGTCGCCGCGTTTTTTTAGTGACGACTCGATCTATGACGCACGTGCATTCCAGAAGACATTCTGAATGGATCGTTCACTTTTCAACGATTTAGTTGCGGTTGTAACTGCCCATGATCCTTACTTTAGTTCATATATCGACTGTGTCAGAAGAGAAGGCATTGCTCCACTGGTGAAATGCATTTTCGTAATTCGTCAATTAGCATACGACATTGTTCCAGCCTTTTTAGATGAATATCTGCAAATGTTTAAAAGAACTTCACGGGAGAGTTTTCATCATTTTTGTACTGCTATAAGGGAGGTTTTTGGGCCATAGCATTTGAGAAAACTCACGGTGAGTGACGTTGAATTATTATATCATCATCACGAAGAGAAGCATGGTCCCCCGGGGATGCTAGGAAGTCTAGACTGCACTTGTGAGTGGTTTGGTTGTCCGTACGCCCATAAAATATAATATGTTAGGCGTGATAATGGACCGAATCCGTTCATTTTGTTGGAAATTGTTGCGTCGCAAGACTTGTGGATATGGCATGTTTTCTTTGGTGTTTCTGGGTCTAACAACGAAATCAATGTCTTACATCAGTCCTTTTTGTTTAACGATTTGAAAACAAGACGAGCGCCAGAGGTCCCTTTTACGGCTAACGACGTTATTTATCTATTTGGATACTATCTTGTTGACGAGATATATCTCGAATTAGTTCCACTCGTTAAGACGATTCCAGAACTCTCTGACGATGACCACACTCGAATATTGTATAATAAGAAACAGGAATCGGCAAGAAAAGATATGGAACGCGCGTTTGGTGTACTAAAAAGAAAATGGGTCATAATCGTCAATCCAGCACGTGCGATGAGGAAAGAAAGAATTATTAATATGATGTATGCATGCATCATAATGCATAATATGATTCGTAAACACAAAAGATATGCGATAAGTCCCAGATGGATGGTACTCAGGAGAAGCACATCAATCTGACGATCTCGTACGAAACCAAGAAAAAATTCATGGAGTTAGAGGATACATCAGATAATCTCAAGTGCATTATAATATTCGATCCGATTTAACCCAACATTAGGGTAATAATGTCTAATTTCAATTTTATTTTATGGTATTTAATGTTTTTATTTACCCGCGTGTATCGTTTTTAAATTTGATAGAATAAAAATATTTATTTTATAAATAAATTAAGAAAATGAGTTGAAGGTGTTATGGAAATGACTTTTTTTTTCCTTAATATTGTTAAAATATGAGTTTTTAATGATTTAGTGAGAAAAATAAAAAAGTTAAGATGATGGTAAGATTTTTCTTCACCACTCCCCCTAGCCTTATATACATTTGAATGAAATTCATTTTATTATTATAGCCTTATATACATTTGAATTAAATTCATTTTAGAGTAAATTACATCATTCGTCCCTATGGTATGCGTTGACCGACAAGTTTCGTCCCTTGACCAAAAAAGATGCACCACTCGTCCCTAAGTGGTATACGTTATGTATTGTTAGTCCCTCCCTTTTTTAAGGCCCACTAACTGTATTATATACCAATCACACTGAGGGTATTTCTGTTTTTTCGCCACCATTACCTAATAAACCTACCCTATGTAATTATGATATCTTTTCCCTAACATAACCAGCCTTTTCCTTTTTTTTTTCTTACCGGAACCACTTTTTCATTCATTCGAAATTCATCATAACAGGAACGTAGTAACAAAGAGAACATGTCCCTTCCAACATCACATAATTACAAAAACACTTAAAACTTAAAACCCTAAAGATCCTGATAACTAAACCCTAAATCCAATCACCACTTTGATTCACCACCATCACGGCTCGAGTACACCATAACCACAACCTCCTCCTTCACGACGGTCACCACCATAACCACCACCTCCTCCATATCCACCACCACCTCCTTCTCTCCTTCCTCCACCATAACCGTCACCACCTCCATAACCACCACCTCCACCTTCACGTCTTCCACCGCTGCCGCCACCTCCTCCGCTCCTTGACTGAGCTTCATTCACTAGTTTTAATTTTTGTGAACATTTTTAAATCGATTCACATCTTTACGAACTAAGATCTGAAAGAAATTTACAAGCAAATAAGCTTCGTCAAGTACAAAACTTAAATACAACTCTTACATCTTTATAAACACAACAATTTTTCTTTAAAGTATCTCCATGAGTCAACTACTCCTTCGACCCCCATCATCGTCATTTTTTCTTAACCACCAAGAACCTAGACCATCTTCCTTCTTCTGTTTTCCCACAACCATCAATAACCTCCTAATCCAAAAAACCTAGCACTAACCCCAATAACCAATCTCTCGATTAAGTTTTCTCAAATAACCCAGTTACCAAACAACACAATGATGACCGACTCCCACAATCAATTTCATGAGTTGATACGGATGAGAATCGTGGACGGCCCTTGTAGTCAATTCAAGAACAATTGTTATATCTTCAATTTTTTTATATATCACAAGCAAACCTTTTTAATAATAAAAGAACTTGATGATGTGAAATTGAGTTTTAAAAGAGGTAGTTATGGAATACGTTGGTTGTTAAAAAGAATATGGTGGTGCTTGGATTTGACTGTAAGATTTTTATTGTATAAAAATTAGTGTTTTGATGAAAGGGAGAATTTTTATGATTTGTGTTTAGATAGAGATGAAGATAAGGAAAAAAAATGAGACTTTGCTTTACTGTTAAAATGTGAGTTGGATTTTTTTGTTTAACTTTTATTATAAATAAAAAAAAGATGAAATAAAAAAGCAGGTGCAAAAGGACCAGAATACCCTCAAGTGGGTATAACGTATTACCATATAACGAGAGTTTGCGAGAGTCGTTTGAGTGAGGGACTCACGATGCATAACGTTTCCCACTTAAAGACGAGTGGTGCATTTTTTTCGGTCAAAGGACAAAACTCGTCGGTCAACGCAAACCACAAGAACGAACGGTGTAATTTACTCTTCATTTTATTATTATTGTGTCAGTTAATGGTAAATCTTTTATTCATATCATAAGAGGAAAGGTAAAAAAATAAAAGGGACGATTTTTAAATATAAGAGGTTTCACACTTGCAGTTTGGATATTATCAACATTCATAAAGAATCTTGATGTAAAGATAAGCTTTTAGACTATAGGTTAAAGAAAATTTATGACAATACAATTGCTAGTACTTCGTAATTTTCTTGGGTACCCCTATTGGTACCCCCTACCAAAAAAAAAGTACAAAAAGTACACTAATTGTGTACTTTTTGTCTCTCAAGTTTTTTCTGGACAGGATTTTTATCAGTTTCTGTTCCGTATTTTTATCAGTTTAACAGTTTTGACCTGTTAAACTTTATTTTTTGATTCCGTATTTTCCGATTCATAGTTTTATAACAAAACCAAAATTATAAAAATAAAAAAAAATAAAAAAAAAATAAAAAAAATAAAAAATCAGGAGGGGTATAGATGGGAGTTTTGGGGGTCTTTATAACCTGACCCAATTTTCTTTTGCAAGGTCTAGGCTAGGACTTTTCTGCATAGGGATTTGTTATGTATAGGGGGTGGCTTTCGTTTACTTGTCTTGTAAGTCATTGGATCTTCTGTGAATCGGGTGAGATCTTGTGATGCTAATTCACACATACATAAATACCTACTTTTGCTATTCTCTATTCCACTTCTTTCATGCTTTTTAACCTTTCTAATCACACTTTCTTCTCGGATTTTTATAGAAGTAAAAATGTTTATATCTTGACTTAAAACTCCAAATATTTGGTTAAACACTCAAAAGGTTACACAAAATTGTTGGATTTGGAACCATTTTGTTAGACATTAGTTTATTATTGATTATGAGCTTTGTTAAGTTTGTAAGATATAACTTACCTATGTTTCTTCTATAATACTCTAAAAAAGTCAATATATTATAATTGTTATTAAAAGAATAAACAAGTCAATTATATTTTCAATGTGATATCAAGAGCAAAAATGATTACCTCCTGATTTTTTTCAAACCCTCTCCTTTTTCTCTTTATCTCCTGGTTCGATTAAAAAAAAGTTTAGTCAAACTGACAGCAGAATATGAAGATAAGTAAGAGCAAACGGTGTCACGGCGAGGGGCACTCGCCGGTCCGAGGTGGCACCCTCGCCGGTGCTCGCCGTGACACCCACCCCCTTCGCCGCTCCCTATTCGCCATTCTTCAACGAGATGAAAAGGTGAGATTGGTGGGGCCCACCTGCCAATATATCCGTTGCTGAACGGTTTAAAAAAAAGAAAAAATTTTATTTTTTTTATAACTTTTTTTTTCTATAAATACTCTTATTTTTATCTTAAAAAACACACACACAACAAACACTTTCAATCAAATCTTTTCACAAAAAATTTCAAAAACTTCCAAAAAATGAGTACCTCGTCTGATTATTCAAATCCGTCTGATCTCGAAGATATGGAAGAATACGAAATGGTGATGCAGATTAACGAAGATGAAGAAGATGAAGTTCAGCAGCATCGTAGATACATTTGGCGTGAACGTGAAGTCGCCGAACAACGTTTAATGGAGGATTATTTTAGTCCAAATTCGAAATATACGGAGGAAATGTTCAGAAAACGATATCGCATGAGACAGGAACTATTTTTGAAAATAGTTGAAGGTATTGAAACTTATTGTGCAACAAATAATCCTTTACCCAAGCATTTTCACTTTTTTACTATTCGATATGATGCTACGGGTATGAAAAGTATGAGTGTCATCTTGAAATGCACATCCGCCCTTCGCCAATTGGCAAACGCCACAGTGGCGGATGGGGTAGATGAGTACTTGCAAATGGGGGAACATTGTGCGCGCGATTGTCTGGACTTTTTTTGTATTTGTGTTATAGATTTGTATCAGCCCGAGTTTTTATGAAAGCCTAACCCAACTGACGTTCAAAGGTTGTATAACGCACATAATACAATTCATGGGTTTCCGGGGATGCTAGGTAGCCTTGATTGTATGCATTGGGAATGGGTGAATTGTCCCAAAGGGTGGCAGGGCAATTTGGGAGAGGTGATAAAAAAACACCCAACCACCATTCTAGAAGTTGTTGCATCATACGATTTGTGGATTTGGCATGCATTTTTCGGGGTTGCAGGTGCGAATAATGATATTACCGTGTTGCATCATTCACCGTTTTTCGACGACCTTTTGGCTGACAACGAACCAGTGGCACCGTATATTGTAAACGGGCAGCAATTCGAAAGAGGGTACTACCTTACAGATGGTATTTATCCTCAATGGTCATGTTTTGTTAAGTCATTCAGCCAAGCACGCGATGACAAAGTCGCTCTATTTAAACGGCGTCAGGAAAGTGCCCGGAAAGATATTGAAAGGGCATTTGGTGTCCTACAAGGACGATGACGTATAATTGCTCAACCGGCGCGTGCTTGAACTGTGAACAAGCTACGCATAATCATGTACACGTGCATCATTTTGCATAACATGATTTTAAAGAATCAAAGGTTTGCGATATCCGAAGCAGCTGAAATGTACATCCCTCCTGGGAACCATTTGTTACGGTCATGGGTCGAGCGATGTGCAATCCGTCGTAGGAAACAAAGAGAACTCCGAGATAGAGAAGTACATTCAAGCCTTCAACGGAACCTCATTGAGCATCTCTGGGCACAAGAGCAACCATGAATAATCGACCGTATTTTTATTGTGCTCTTTTTCCGTATTGTTTTTTTTCCGTATTTTTTTTAAGTATTTTTATTTTTATTTGAAGTATTTGTAATTTTTATTTTTATGAAATGAATTTTTAGTTTGTGTGAAAAATAAAAATAAAATAAAATGGTGAGTGGTGGGATCCAATTGAAGAGGATAGAGACTAGTTGTGAGTGAGGGGGTGTTTAGTTGATTTTTTATTTTGGTTAATTGAAATGATGTAACACTGAGGTGACACAAGTGAAGAGGGAAAACCTCTTCGTGACACCTTTTACTGTAATATGTATTTGCTTTTCAATCGGTTGTTGATGTTCGAAATATTCTCCATTATTTATTATTTATACCAGATATTTCTTTTGGGTAATTGATTATTTAGCTCTCATGGTGTGAACACAAAGAAGTGCAATTAAAAGGCTTTGTCATTATTTTTTGCTATGCTTGGTCAAAAGTAGCGGCGTATCATCGAAGAAGAATAAGGGGTTTGTTAGTGTTGTCTTATCGACGCAAAGGAGGCAACGAAAGTAAACAATATTTTGTTTGTCTTTTAGTTTTACAATATGGTTAATAAATCAGCGGGAATTTTAGGCGCAGCAAGGTATAAACTTCCTCGGACCTTTAGCACCTTAACAAATCAAGATCCTACATAGAATATGGATACAGGTGTATCATCTCATCTGAATTCACATACAAGTATTCTAAATACTGTTTATAATAAATGTTTATATCCATCTATTTGTATTGGTGATAGTAAATCTATACCTATTACTAACATCGGTCATAGCATCTTGCCTACTCTTAATCGTCCTTTATACTTACATAATGTTCTAGTCACCTTTAATATCATCAAAATCTTATTTATGTTCATCAATTTACTAGGGATAATAATTGTACCGTTGAATTCAATGCACCCACGTCCAAAAGAACCACATACTCCTCTAGAAACGTGTTTAACAAAAAGATGTGGATAGCTTAAATCATACAGTACCTGGTATCGTTCATGATCGGCTGTTACATGTTCCAGGGTTTATAAAACCCTAGCGATCATCACACATTTTAGTTGCTTAATGATATCAGAATCATGTGACCCGCTGTAGCTTTGATATCATTAAGAACATATGTTTTCTGTTTTAGAATAGTGTCTAGGGTTTATACAACCCCAAGTTAACAATAATATTAAAAACAGAAACTTGAAAAACCTTTCTCTGCAACCAACTTCGACAGCCTCTAACTTGGTATTGAAAGATCAGATATGTGACAACCGTGGTTTTGTGGTTCGTCACTTAGTCGTATTTTTTGGGTGTTATGTGTGACTATGTGTTTTATGTGTTTACGTGTTTATTTGGTGTGAATGAGGATGGTTTGGACATCGTTTATGAGTACGAAGTGCTCTTAAGGAAATCGATGAATGGTTATTTCATGAATCATAAGCTCACATTATAGTGACTATGAAGTGAAATGAAATGAAATGAAGTGAAATGAAATGAAATGAAGTGAAATGAAATGAGATCACGCGAAAATTTCGTGAAAGTTGAATTATCGTTTTCGTAGGATTTTGTGTATGTATCATACGTGATATATGTACATTAAATATATATTATCTATATTCTATGTATTATAGATCTCGCCCAGTCTCCCTCTCCTTCCCCCGCCGCCTTCCGACCCGCGGGAGTATACAATGACAACTTCCGGACACTCATGCCCGATCGTGAGACAAGATTTTTCTATTGTAGGAAAGTTTTGAAAATAAAGTTAAGATCGAAAATTACGTAGAAAGTCGAAAAATTAGCGAAAGGGAGTCCGGTTTCGACCCTGAAGTGTATGGAAGTATAGGTAAACATAAAATAGAAGGGGTAGAGTGTAAATAACCCAAATTTAAGGGGGTGGGTCGTGGATGGGCTGTTATGGCCGACTAAAGGAAGGAAACGGATAGGAAAGGCCCAAGTAGAGTCCCTTTTGGGCTCAAACTTGTTAAGGAGGTTACCAAAGCTTATATAAACACCCCTAGACCCCTAAAAACGACCAATAACCATACAGTATACCTAATATCAGTTAAAACATCCATGGGGGAAGATCAAAACCGAAATATTGCATAAGGGTTAAAGGTATGTAATTAAACTAGCTCGATTAACGTTAAATTTACGTATCTAACTTAGTATGATGGATTAGGGTTTAGGATTTTTGATTTTTGATTAGGGTTTCATACTAGGAATGATGATTTCTGTAATTAATAATATTAGGGTTCTTAATATTCAATTAATTAGGTTATTATGAGGTTTAATGATGATTAAAGGGTTTAATCATGTTTAAATTCGTTTTTAAAAACTGGGCAGAATTTTTGGTCCATTGTTTTGATCGTATATAGAGTTATAAAAACTTTTAATTTTCGAATCTTATGTCCCTGGAAAAGTAATTGAGTTGCCTTTCTAATTCAATAAATGAGAACTAAATTGGAGGTCAGAAAGTGGGTTAAAAACAGGTTACAACAGTCGGAGGTCAAAGCAGTTTTGAAATCAGTCAGGTTTAAATTAATGTTTTAAGATGGTTAGAGTACTTAGGAGTATAATTGGACCTCAAAACGAACATGAAACTTAGATTACATATTAAATAAAAGATCTGGAGGAGGGCTAAACAAATGGGTTAGGGTAAGACCCTCTGATCATAACAAACGTTTTATATGTTCAAAATCAGTAAATTCTGGATAGGTAAAAGTATATATATATATAGAGAGGCCTTAACAATATCTTTAAGGTTGCGGCCAAAGGGGAGAGTTAGCTAACACATTTAAGGGCATAGGGTTTCTTTTACAGGGCATGTTATTTTGGTTAAGGGGGTGTTCGACCAATAGTTTGAAGTATGAAAAACGGGATTGTTTTGGGTTAAATGTTAACGGGGCAAGTTATGAACTAAACTAAGTTAAGGGCTTTATAGAGGGATGTAGTTAGATTCATATGACATATAAATGAGGTTAAGTGGCAGGATAAGGTTATGTATCCATCATAGATTGATGATCCATTTTGGTATGTGGTTCATGTCTTTATTGTATATGTTTGTGTGTTTAGATTTTTGCTAGAGCACAGATATTTAGAGAAGCTTGTTCAGGTGAGTTTCATAGTCCCATGTCTTTTTATGATATGATTTCCAGATGGGATAGAAGAGACACTGTATGGTTTTGTAAAGAATGTTGTGAATGTTTTTATGGTTTGTGATGGACTTGTGTGTACACTTCTGTGATTAACTGCTATGTGATTCTTGATTGTGTTTATGATTTGGATCGGGGGACACGTACCATCTCAGTTATTGTGGTTTGACTTGGTACCAAGGGGATGTTGACAAGGCGGGGCCTTGGGATTGGTTCACGTTGGGAATAAAATGTAGCCAGTACACTTGAACGCTGACAAGAAGAAAACAAGCGTTGATAAGAAGAGAACAAGCGCTGACAGATCAAGCGTTGACAGGAAGAAGTCAAGCGTTGATAGGTTGAAGACAAGCACTGATAGAAAGATATGGTCTACGCGTATTTTGTTTCTAGTTTGTTTCTAGTAAAGATAGGATCACAATGTATTTTTTATATTTATCTTTAGCTAGAATAGCTGATACGTAGACTCTTGTACAAGGCTTCTTTTGTCTATAAAAGAAGACCTTTAGGTTATGTTTCATATAAGTTTTTCATACGTTTAACACTTTCATTGTAAGCAAGTACGTTATTATCAATCAAGTGAAAGTTTGTTTTACAACTGTTTGTGCGTTCTTGTTTGAGTGTTAATTCCGCATAACACTTAAATTGTTTTATACATAAACAAAGTTTCTCTACGTGTTTAACTTTATCTAATCTCGTTTACACAAGCTAAATCGATCTAAGTTTGGGATCAACAAGTGGTATCAGAGCTTGTTGAGAAACTTTTATCTAAAAGAACACAAGAACCCTAAACTACCAAAAACCCTAATTTTCACAAAACCCTAAAAACATCATGTCTACTCTAGAAATAACTTCCTCCTCCTCCTCAAACCACAACATCAAGATTCCCATGCTAGATCCAGACAATTTTGAGCTGTGGAAGTTCAACTTTGAGCAATATCTGCAAATCCATGACTACACTCTCTGTGAGATTATTGAATATGGAAACAGATTCAATAAAGCTCAAAAGATTGCAGATGTCATTGCTACAAGATCAGTTGTTCAAGGATGCTCTGAAGCAGATAAGAAAGAAAAACCTGAAGATGGTAGAGTTGTGTCTGCTGAGGACATAGCAAAGAAAAGGGTTGATATGAAAACCCTAAGCATTCTGAAACTCTCTTTGGGACAAGAAAATCAGCACAAATACAGAGGTTATGAGTCTGCAAAAGACCTTTGGGCAGCCCTTGAAGTTGCCTATGGTGGTAATGCTGATACTGTGGAAGAGAAAAGGAAGCAACTCTTGCATGAGTATGTTGTTTTTAAGGCTCAACCTAATGAGAAGCTAAGTAGTGTGAGAAGCAGACTTCTTGACATTACAAGCAAGCTGTCCTTCATGGGACAGTAATTGGTGATGTTGACATTATTGCCACTTTTCTTAAAAGCCTTGGTGATGCATGGAAGATTGAGGCAAGATCTATAATTGCCAACAACAGTCACAAAAGTTCTACTTTTGATGATGTCTACAACAAACTGAGGCTGTTGGAGAATGAAACTCTTTTGGATCATGGAAGTAAGTCTACCAATGGTAACATGGTCTTCTTCTCACATAGTGAAGGTCAATTTGATCAGAAGGATTCATACATGCACCCAGTTACTGGATCAACATGTGTCAACGCTGGATCATATCCTGTCAACGCCTCACATTCAGACGCTGACACATACAAAATTGACTCTCCAAGAGTTAAGCCTGCTGGTATTGATCTGGATACTGTGTGTGCATACATTGCTTCATTGCCCAATGGTTCAGTGATTACATATGAGGACCTTGAGCAAATAAGTGATGAGCATTTGGAGGAGATGGATATAAAGTGGAACATGGCTCTTGCAAGTATAAGAGCAAACAGATGGAATAGAAGATTCAAGAAGAAGATGACTTTTAATGCTAAGGACACTGTTGGATTTGATAAATCCAAGGTTGAGTGTTACAATTGTCATCGTATGGGGCACTTTATGAGAGAATGCGGATCTCCAAGAAGATCTGATGCTGTAAAACCCTCAAGCCAAATTGTTAAAGCTCAGGATCCTAAGTCCATTGTGGCAATGCAAGAAATTGATGGTGTTGAATGGGACTGGAGCTATTTGGCTAAGGATGAGGAAGAGGATAAAGCTTTGTGAAATGTGTATAATTGAAGTTCGTTTTTCTCAGTTCTTAACAAATTGAAAGTCCTAACAAGATCGGGTTTTTAATTGTTTTTGGTTGGTAATGTTTTTTTGGATATTCTATTGCTAATTCAAACAAGCCTTGCTAAAATGAAAAATATTGTCTACTTATATGTAAAACAAAGTGCAAATACCAAGTTTTTATTCAATTAAAATGCCAAATGTAAATTCTACAAACTATAAGGACTGGAAATGTAAATTCTATGAAATTTAAATGCTAAAAATGTAAAGATAAAAAGATAAGGACTGGATGTGTAAAAACAGTAAACTATATGGACTTGAAATGAAAATTATTCTAACAATGCAACTAATTTCCAACAAAATTGAAACTGCCTAACTAATTTTGCACAAAACTGAAAATACAAGGACTGAATAGTTGAAAACCCTAAAAAGTTTGAAAGATTAGCCAAGATTACAAACTGGCTAATAGTAAAAGGACCAAAGTGCAAATTTTCACAACTTTTTAACAAAAACGGTTTAGAACTTCAATAAGCTCGTTTGAGCTTATTTCTCAACCAAATTTAACCAAACAAGTTGCAAACGACTTAAAATTGAATTTTAGCTAGACCTATTAATAACTCGATTTTACTCAGGTTAAAAATATCCGTTGTACCAATCTCTTCGAATTGAAAAACTTGTGTTTAATATGTGACTCTATTGTCTTTTGGTGGAAACAAAAGTGTGTCGTTGTAGTATTTAAAATTAAAGGTGCGGGACAAATAAAGTAAAGGGCAATTTAAGTAAATCTAAGTATAATTAAAGCAAAGTGCAAGTATTTAAGAGCGCGACTAAAAATAAAGGGCAATAAAGGAAATAACGCAAACTTAAATCTAACTAAGGCAAACTTAAAATGCAACTAAAACTAAATCAAGGCAAAGCTAAAATAAATCTAAGGCAATAAACTTAAAGTGAAACTAAGTAAAAAGGCAGGAAAATTAAAGCTCAAAATTAAATGCTAAAATGAAAGGAACTGAAAATAATAAGTCCCTATCCGGAATAAAACCCCTATTCGGAATACTATCACTATGCGGAAAAAGGTGCTTATTCGGAATAGATCCCTATTCGGAAAACAAAACCCTATTCGGAATAATCCTCCTATTCGGAATAATACCTCTATCCGGAATATCTGTCCCTATTCGGAATAAAGTTCTACTCGGAATATTTGGCCTATTCGGAAAATCCAGTCTATTCGGAATACTATTCCTATTCGGAATAAAAGTCCCTATTCGGAATGTCAGCCTCTATTCGGAATATTTAGTCCTACTCGGAATGAACTTCCTATTCGGAAAATCCCCCAATTCGGAAAGACTTGGCCTATTCGGAATGCTGTCTTATTCAGAATAACGAAAATTCCGAATAGAGAATACTGCCAAGACCTTACTCGGAATATTCTGGGATCGAGTCTGGGAATGATCAGAAACCAAAGGCCGAAGAACAAGGAAAGTAAAAATAGCTCGGATCTAACAAAAACTAAGCTAAATCAAACACAAGATTAAATCAAACAATCAAATAAACAACTATTAAGCATAAACAATCAATCCAAATCAATCAAACTCACAAAACTTAATCAAAATAATTAAAACCCACTTAAATAAATCAACCAAAATCAAGATCATAAACATAAACAATAACAATCAAAGATTAGGAAAGGAAGAATGAGATTAACAAGATAAAGATAAAGATTAACAAGAATTAAAAAGAAAAACTCACTTGAATTAAATGGTAATTAAGGTGCAAGACAAGGTAATTAAATGGACAAGTATTTAAATTGACAAGGTAATTAAAGGTGGAAGGACTAATTGTCACGATTAGCCAACAAAATGAAAAATAAATAATCCTAATCTATTTATAAGGGAGGATTAAGGAAAAATAAATAATCCTAATCTATTTATAAGGGAGGATTAAGGAAGCTTCCTCCCCTCCTTCATTTCTTGTTAATTGCAAGATTAAGTCCCTTTCTTCTTAATTCTTCATTAATTACGTCATTAGTCCTTTTCTTCTAATCTTCTTTAAACTTGGACTTAAGGGACTTTTGGATTCGGGATTTCTTCGAACTCGTCTTTAAATTCTTCAATAAAATAGACTTGAATTCTTCGGCTTTTGATAAACTTCCGTCTTTTGACTTTTTCCTCGATAAATCTTCAGAATTGGTCGTGGACTTCCGTTCTTTTTGCAATTTTGACTTCTTGACTTCGTCTTTCATCCTTTTCTTCAATAAAAGTCCGTAAATGCCCGTGAATGTCCGTGTTTTCTCCACTTTTCACCTTTTCATCCTAAATCACAACAAAAACACAAACCACGCATAATTCCGACATAAAAAACATAAAATACACGTTTTGATCCGGTTATTATTGTAATTAAGTGGTAGAAAAGATGGGTGTTTACACACCTATCAAATCCCCTACACTTGACCATTGCAATGTCCTCATGCAATGCATTAGTTACAAAGCAAGATTACACTTTTCATCATAATTAATCCACGTTGGCCTTTATTAAAGAGATAGAAAATTAAAGACATACAAAATAAAGAAATCAAAAGCATACCTTGGGTTTTGGAAATTGTCATGAATAATCATTGTTAGCCTCAAAATATTGAGTCAAACAAGAATGTTCGGTCATAGGTTTCTATTGTAATATTTAGTAGAACGTTGTAATAAGTAGTTATTTAGTCGTGGTTCACGGGCTTGGATTTAAACTAATTAAAGTCCAAAAGACAAGCCCGGCCCAATATATAGTCCATTAAAGCCCGCATGTGGGTGGACTATATATACTACCCTCCTAGCATGTTAGGAGGGTGGATGGTCATTTGTAACTTCTTTTCTTAATCTAATCTCACCAAGTTAATCATCTCTTCTCTACTTTCTCTCACTACTTTCTCTCTCTAGGAATTCATCTCTTCTTCATCTATTTTCTTTCTTTCTTCATTGCTTAATCATCACAAATATGGGACAACA
Organism: Glebionis coronaria; assembly: GCA_025667525.1. Lineage (NCBI taxonomy): Eukaryota > Viridiplantae > Streptophyta > Magnoliopsida > Asterales > Asteraceae > Glebionis > Glebionis coronaria. The sequence continues at coordinate 524,190,511 of CM046875.1, forward strand.
TTTGGTATCAATCACCACGGGGTAGATTTGTGATTGGTTGGTGTTATTATATTTGATTCGAATGATTTAATCCATAAATCATCTCGGATTCAAATTTTTTTTGTGTTTTCCGTGCTTTGCTTAATCATCTACATCTTATACATAGTTGTAGTAGTGATTTGGTATATTTACTTTGGCTAAAAACACAAAATTTTTGGGTTTTTTGATCATTTTTTGGCTTAAAATCACGTATTGGTTGAGTTTTGTCCGAGAAAAGGAGGATACATTCCGATTGGTGTAATCGGAAAAGGGTTTATTGATTCAGATTGGGATTCCGATCAACATTCCGATTGGACTTCCAACATTCCGACTGGACAACATTATTCCGATTGGCATTCAGATTTGCATTCCGATTGGTGTTTTCCGATTAGCTCATTCCGATTGGTGTATTCAGATTAGCTCATTCCGATTGGTGCATTCCGATAACATTCCGATTGGTTATTCCGATAACATTCCGATTGGTTATTCCGATAACATTCCGATTGGTTATTCCGATAACATTCCGATTGGTTATTCCGATGATGTGTTTTGCTAAATTTTGTTTGAGTATTTTTTAGACTTAGCCACCATCTAGACTAGTTTCAGAATATCGTTTCCACGAAGATCAAAAAAAAAAAAAAAAAAAAAAAAGAGTTAAAATTTTTTCGTCAAGTAAATTCAAATTTTTTCCATACTAGTTTTAGGACATTTCTAGCTCGATTTCAAATTTTGGCGATTACAAAATTTTTGGACTACCGTTTTTGTCGGACTGGAGAATTTATTGTCGGACTGGAGAAAAATTGCAATTTTCGGAATTTAAACCACAACAACAATCACAACAAATCTACTTAAGATCCATATTCACTTCATCATTTCAGAGAATTTTGAGATGGATTCTACTGCCGAATATCGTGTGACGAACAACAACATAATGGTGGCAGGTAACAAAGAGAGACCACCAATGCTTGTATCTGGTAGGTATGCTCAATGGCAATCACGTTTCATACGATATCTTGATACAAGACCTAATGGTGATGCCTTGAGGAAATGTATTACTCATGGACCATATATATTTAAGAAGATCTCAGTTCCTCCAAGAGCAGCCACAGATACTACTGATCCAATACCTGCAAGTGAACGTGATGAAACAAGAGCTGATCTCACACCTGAAAATTGTGCTTGGCATGATGCGGAGAAGGAAGCCATCTATATGGTTTTAAGTGGGATTGGAGATGATATTTACTCCACGGTTGATGCATGCCCGACAGCACATGAAATGTGGACTGCTATTGAACGCTTGCAACAAGGAGAATCACTCAACAAACAAGATGTCAAAACAAACTTGTTTTGGAATTTTGGCAAGTTTACTTCAAGGGATGGAGAATCAATTGACTCTTACTACTCCAGGTTTTATAAGATGATGAATGACATGACAAGAAATAACCTGCAAGTCTCCACCATGCAAGTCAATGTCCAATTTCTTCAACAACTTCAACCCGAGTGGACACGATTCGTCACTTTGGTGAAACAACAAGAAAAGTTAGATGAGGTCTCATATCATCGACTTTTTGACATCTTGAAGCAATTTCAGAATGAAGCAAATGAAATTCGAGCTGAACGTGTTGCCAAGACGGCTAATCCACTTGCTTTAGTGACTACCACTCAACATGTTCAAGATCCTCACTCTCGTGCTCCTAAGCCATACTCCAATACATCATCTTCACCACGATATTCCACATCATCTAAGTCTTCATTTTCCACAAAATCTCGAGGTAAAGCGCCAAGAGCACCATCACCACCATCTGAGTCCTCATCTGAAGAAGATAGTGATGAAGACCAAGCTCAAAAGAACCGAGAGATGAAACAACAAATTGCTTACATAATGAAGACTTACAAGAAAATCTACAAACCCACCAACAACAATCTTCGCACATCATCTAACACAAAGAACCGATATGTTGAGAGTCCTCCAAGGTATGACACACGTCGACGTGGTGAAAGTCCTTCTAGGTATGATCGACATAATCCAACGCATGTTGAGGGTTCTGCAAGATATGATCGACAAACTGCAAAGTATGATACTCAGAGGATTGCTGCTGCTACTGGGAATAGGGAAACGGTTGGAAGTCAAGTGGTTCAGCAGAGTGGGATTCAATGTTTTAATTGCCAAGGTTTTGGGCATATGGCAAAGGAATGCAGGAAGCCGAAAAGGGTTAGAGACTCCAGCTATCACAAGGAAAAGATGTTGCTATGCAAAAAGATGGAAGCAGGGGTTAAATTGTCAGCTGAGGAAGGAGCCATGCTTGATGATACTGATGATGAAGATTCTGATCAAGAGCTTGATGCACATTACTCGTACATGGCAAAGGTTGAAGAAGTTCTCAAAGTCACTGAAGATGACAATGGCCCTATCTTTGACACTGAGCCAATCGATAAGGTACACACTACTGATGAATATAATGTGTTTGGTGATATTCCTGAGCATAGTGATCTACCCAATGCCATTAATGACACGTGTATGATGGAAACGGTTGATAGCAATACCACACCCGATTCATCAGACATGTGCAATAATGAGTCTGAGGATGATCACCATGCAAATGAATATGATGAAGAGGAACGTATTGCGCTTGCTAATTTAATTGCTACTTTACAAAAAGATGTCATTGAAAATAAAAAGAGTCAAAAGCAATTAAAGAAGGCAAACGCTACGCTCACTCAAAGTTTTGAAGAATGTAAAGCTGCTCTTATCAAATCTACTGAGATGACTGAAAGCTATAGAGATGAGCTCCTTCAGAAAACCAAAGAGCTTGAGGGGTACAAGGGAAGTGCGTTAAAAAGTCAAAAGGACGATTTTGAAAACAAATATAATACAACTCTTAAGTTATTAGCTAAAGAGAAGCGTCAATATAATGTTTTCTTAATGGATGAACGTCAAAAAACGTACCTTGCCAATACCAAAGTTAATGAACTTGAACAAAAGCTCTCTATGACCACCACTGATTCTGCTAAAATTCTAGAGGATAAGAAACAAGAGGTAGATGCGTTAAAACAAGACTTCAAAAGTAGATATGATAAAGAAACCGAAAAAGTTACGAAACTAGAAGCACAAGTCGACTTTTTGAAGAACGTTGTTTATAAAACGCATGATTCTATTCAATCCGTAAGAATGCTAGCACCTCCATCGATGTTTAAGGGTCAAGCTAGCTTTGCAAGTCCTGAGTACCTTGCCAAAGCTCAAGCTGCGAACCCGTGTCTTTATCTTGATGAGACTGAAAGGACAGATCTTGATTGCATGCCTGTTAGTGCCGATAGTGAAGAGACTGCCCTTTGGGACGATGATAGTCAACCACTTGTTAATAAGGAGTTTGTGAAACCATATAATTATTCTTATGAGAATAGTCTTCATGGCCTGTTCAACAAACAAACTCAGAAAACTCGTGAGGAAGTGTTCCTAGCATGCAAACAAAAGAGAATTCAATGGAAGAAAGCATTTGCCCCTAAGAAATCTAATGTTTACAAATACATAAACTACCTCCCTCTAGATGAATCTAAAAGCAAGAGTAGGAAAACATTAGGTATTCTTAAACACCACATAGATAATGTTAAATCTATTGTTGAAAGAGACTGGGCAAAACGTGAAAATGCTGAGTGGACACGTCCGATTCCTCAAGATATTACCTTGCTTGTCAAAGAACTCTTAATTCCAAACACGGCGTTGATTAAAGAAACTGTTCTTCAACTTGAGGAGTTCATTCGGACTGAAATGTTTGATGATTTAAAATATGTTGAATCTATTGAGAAACACATTGATGATCTTCAAATGGAGAAGTCTGATTTCTCAGATGAATATGATTTACTCTTGCAAGAATGCGTTTCTAAAGATGTTATGTGTGCTTATTTTACATCCTGTGCTGATATTGATGAATATTCTGAAGTTGCATGCCAATATCTTGATAAGATCAAAGAATGTGAACGTCTTGAAATTGAGCTTTCGAAACGTAAAGAAAATGTTGACAAAAAGGCTTTTGAGTTACTTCAACACAAAACTGATTTCCTTCAAAAACATTGTCATTCACTTGAACTTGCTTTGCAAAAAGACGTTGGTCGTTTTCCACATGATAATAAATTGCAAGAAAAACTTTCCCAAACATTTCGAGAAATGAATGAACAAAATTTGGAAATTAAAGGGTTGAAAGCTCAATTACAAGACAGGGACAGAGCGATAGCAGAGTTGCAGAAACTCATTGCTAAAATGGGTGGGAAAATTGTTGAACCTAGCATTAAGAAAAATGTTGTTAGACAACCCAATGCCTCTAAAGAGAATAGATCCTCTATCTTGGGAAAACCATCTGATTTATCTAATTCCTCGTTTGCAAAACCTGTTTTTGCCCCCAAGATGGATGGAAAGGAAAGGTTACCACAAGCTCAACCCATAAGGAATCCTGTAGCACCAAGCGTTAAGCACAATAATGTGATTAAACCAGGGATGTATAGAATGCCCACTAAGCCCACAAACAAAGAAACTCACTCGCCTCAGACTTCTAGAAACACTAATATTCGTGTGTCTTCTTAAAAACGAAGCTTAAAAACCAAGCTTAAAAACGAGATCATTGTTATTATAAGTTAGTAGACTAACACGAACTCATGTGGGCCAATTATTCACTTAGACTCCCTTATTCCTAGGGGTATCTCTTATATTTTATTATTGTCTTGAATGATCACGAGGATGCATTGTTTGACTTATTTCGATAGTTATTTAGTCTGAAAATAAAGTGAACGATTTAATCAATAGTTAGCTAAAGGACCAAATCTTTTAAAACTGCTTCTCGGGACCTCATAAAGTTCATATCTTGGCATAACTCGTTTCGCGATTTGAGACCCTTCTCGGACCGATATTTGGCAGCGACTTCATACTTCAAATCTTGAGAGACGTTCATGAAATAATGGTCTTCTCTTCATAATAGGAATTTCTTCACTTGAAGTTTTGAGAGATTCATACTTGGACCACGACTTCTTCATTTTTCTCCAATCTTTATTTTGGACTTTGATATACAACGATCCGCCTCCTTTTATGACTTGGATCTATTTATCCTCATACCTTGTTAGGGTCTTTTCGGATACACTTCTCCATGACTTTTGGGGAGTTTTGCTTTACGTCGTGTGTCTCGATCCTTCATATTGAGTTTCGATAAATGATTCTTCACATCACTTTGGATCTTTAGCAACAAAATATAGCCCTCATGCCTTGTTAGTGCCTTTTCGGACTCGCCAATCTTCGCGTCCCGCTTCAATAAGTTATGCCTTGGCTATGAACTCTAATCCATACCGAGCAACTTTTAAACGATCTGGGGCTAGAAGCTAAGTAACTTTTCAAATCGTACAACCTTATTTATTAGCAGATAAATTTATTAGCAAGCGATGGGAGAATAGGCTTATAATTAACTCACATAAATTCACGAAAGAATACCAAACTTATAATTGTCTCTATCATCTCTCGTTCTCCACAGTTTAAAATCTCAAGTAATGAGACTCGTGGATACTTAGCCTATTAAATCAAAGTTTTGGGTTTTCGAGTCGCCTATAGGATCTTGCAAATTCTTAGACTTTTTCAAGTTTAGAAATTGCATTTTAAAGTTCCCTTGATAAACGACTCTCTAGGATCAATTATAGGAACTTGCGAATAGTTCTTGTTCTTAACCCGTGAGAGTTAAGACTTTCGCGTTTTATAGCTCCCTAAATAAAAGCCTAGCAAAATTTGACTTAAACATGTTAAGGATACTAGCTAGAGTAAACTCGGATTGAGTCAAAAGATTCACAACGTTTGAAAATTAAAACCACTTATTCAAAGATTTATTCTAGCAAAGAAAGAAAATAACTATACAAAAGGGAAAAACTAATAGGCCAAAATAGATCAAAAATTTTGAAAAATGTCGAAAAATTGATTTTCTGGTTAAAATGAGGACAAATACAAGGAAAAGACCACTTAACTTCGATAGAAGTCCCCCTACACTTAAGATAAACATTGTCCTCAATGTTTAAGCATGTGGGAGTAAACTCCCCTACACTTAGGACATTGTGCACGTTGTTTAAATCTCGCTAAGGAAAAGACAACTAAAGAGATTCCTATTTTAATATTCAGAAAATATAAAATAGTGAATCGAAAAGAGTTTAGGATAGAACCGGGATAATGGAACACGGAATCACGGGTCGTCAAGAATCATCAAAAGTGGATCATTGAAGCTCGAATCCCTGATAAAGAAGTGAGGAGAGGAAATAGCAAACCAAAGGGTCCCCCCCTACACTTATGATAAAGAAAGCGAAAGGATAGATGCATGGGTTGCCTCCCAAGAAGCGCTTGGTTTTTGTTTACCGAGTCGTGAGCCTGACTCGACCTTGATCATCAACGGAAGAAACATGAAACATATCCACCAGGATCGAAGACATAGTTTTCATCGAGCAAATAACACAAGCTTAAGGCGAACAAGGCAAGCCAAAGAAAAGTAGGCAGGGTTCCCTTAAGCAGTGATGGAGCACGGTGGAAGCAAGTAGGAAGCGGTGCAACCATGTCTTCAAAATTTCCAAAGATTTTTCCTTTTATTTCATCAGGTGGATACTGAGATGGCTTAAAGACTTCAATACCAGGGTCGAACACCTTTTCCTTTAAGGGAAAATAGCACTCAGGCGCAGCCGAGTGTGAAGAAGATCCGCAAAGAAGCACAACCTCGTCCTCAGAAGTGGGACAAAGAGGTGTCAACTCATACGTGCAACGGATTTCGGTGTCGACCGGTTTCTTCTCCTTTGACAAAATGCTCTTCAAATCCAAAGTAGGATCAAGACGATAATCTTCAAAGTCCAAAGGAGGAGCATCACTCTCATGAGGGAAGTATGTGTTGAGAAATTCAGAGAAATCTTCCTCAAATGAATAATCGTACAAAGTAGGATCGAGTGATGGCGGAGGATCTTCATCATGTGAAGAATCGCTCGAGAGAGTATCAGCCTCATCAAAATCATCGAAAGTGGGCAGCTCGGGATACTCAGAAGTACAATCAAAATCATCCGAATCTGAGCTAGAATCATCATCATAAGCATCAAAGACCGGTTGAGAATCATAAATGGGAGAAGCGTCCAAAGTAGGGAGAGAATCATCCACATTATCTTCAAAAAGTGGATTATCAGTGGAAGACTCGAATAGAGGATTGTCATAGACGGTAAAGTCATCGAGCACATTTATCATATTCACTGATTCTCGGCCTCCAAAGGATTTTCCTGTAAGCTTCCCCATTTTAAAAACTTTTGAATCATCCCCGACCCGTAAGATTAACTCACCTTCGGCCACATCCACTAAAGCTCGTCCGGTTCTCAAAAATGGCCGACCAAGTATTAAGGGAATACGAGGGTCCATTTCATAATCAACTACGACAAAATCGACCGGGAAAGTGAATGTGCCAACTTTGATAAACACGTCTTCGGATATACCAACGGGGTAAGCGAGAGTGCGATTTGCAAGTTCGAGAGTCATCTTTGTTGGAATGAGGTCGGGCAATGATAGTGTTTTCCAAACACTCAAAGGCATAAGATTAATACTAGCCCCGAGATCAGCAAGGGCAGTAAATTCTTCAGTTTTGTTGAACACGCAAGGCAACACAAAACGACCGGGATCTCCAAGCTTTTCCGGAAGTTCTCTAAGAAGAACTGCAGAGCAGTTTTCATTTAAGCGTGTGTTGGCGAGTTCAATCAGCTTCTCCTTCTTGCTAAGCAATTCCTTGAATGCTTTGACAAATTTCGGCATGTGGCAAAGTGCTTCAACAAGGCTAATGTTAATGGTCATTTTAGATAGCATATCCACATATTTCGATACTTGACAGTCATTCTTAGTTAACTCGTTGGTCTTGCCTATGCGAGAAGGTTATGGGATTCTGGGTTGATAAGGGTTAGGTGAAGGTTGTGATGTTGAAGGGTCCTTCCGAGATACATCGTCATGACGAGGTGGAGACGGTAATGGTGTACTAACACTAGGTGTAGGAGGAGTAGGGATATATGGTGGTGGAGGAGGTGTAGATGGTGGTGAGTCAGGTGGATTGACAATGGTAATTCCACTACGCGTAGTTATAGCACTCACATTAGCTCGCGGATTGGTGACGGTGTTTGAAGGTAGAGAACCCGAAGAAGAAGAAGGTTGAGCTTCGGGCAAGAAACTAGCCAACGGATTCTTTAATTCAGTTGTTTGAGTGATGAAGGAGGATTGAAGATTATCACGAACCTCGGTTCTGATGTCATTACCTTGCTTCAAGATATCTCCTTTCAAATTGATTATTTGGCTCTGTAGATTCTTGATTTGCTCACCTTGAGTTCTCATGATGGCATCAACATCGGTGTTTATGGGTGGGTGTTGTTGGGTGGGTGGTTGATAAGGGTTAGAAGCTCTTGGTGGGATTTGGTTGCTTCTATTGTAGTTGTTGGCGGGATTTTGGTTTTGAGGAGAAAAACCGGGTGAAAGGTAATTGTTGGAACGGTAGCTCAGCAGATTTCTATCCCCTTGCTGTCTAGCTTGGTAATTTTCCGGTGAATAATTACCGTAAGCTGCATACACATTTTCCGGATTTCCTTGTGTCGAAGGACAATCGGTGTATGAGTGAGGACCGCCACATGTTTCATAAGGATTAGCAACCGCTTTAACTTGTTGTTGTTGTTGGTTTGAAGCGAGAAGCGTAATACTTTTGCTCATTTCGGCCATCATGCGGGTGAGTTCGGTCATCTCAGGGTTTGCTGAGGTTGAGGAAACATTGACTCTCGGGTTGTTCCTAGAAGAAGCAGAGGAATCCCAGTTTTTGTGGTGAGTAGTCATGTTCTCAATTAACTCTCTACACTCCTCGGGTCTCCTTTTCATGAATGTGCCACCGGCGGCTGCATTGATCGTATCACGATCTCGAAAAGTCAATCCGTTGTAGAAAGTATCGATTAAGGTCACAGGGAGCATGTTGTGGTTTGGACATCTATCGATCAAGACATTATATCTCTCCCAAGCATCAAAAAGAGATTCATCAGGGTCTTGCATGAAACCGCTAATCTGATTGCGAAGGCTTGTGACCATGGATGGTGGAAAGTAGCGCGATAGAAAGCGTTGAGTCATATCATCCCAAGTATGAATAGAATTCTTCGGGAGACGATCAAACCATTTCTCGGCATGATGCGATAAAGTATGTGGGAAGAGTTGTAGGCGGAGAACATCCATTGTGGCTCCAGGCAATTTCATGCTTTGGGTGATTGTAATGAACTTGTCGAGGTGTTTGTTGGCATCATCATCAGGAAATCCTCTAAATGGGTTTGTTTGTACTTGCTGAATCATGTGGTGCTTCAACGAAAACTCAGGAGCGTTGATTTGCATCGGCGCAATCGGTCCTCCTCGTCCAAACATGGTTGGTTGACAAAGTTCCTCCATGGTCCGAAGATCGGGCTGTGGAAGAGCATTGTTGTTATTATTATTATTATTGAGGTTCGGTGGAATGTTGTTGTTAACACCTGTCATATCTAAATCTTCTTGAGGCTCGGGCTCTTGATAATTAGAAGATCTAGTACGCATACACCTGAAAATGCAAAAGAAAAAGAAACCAAACACAAAGACAATATATATACACAATAAAGATAAAATCTTTTTGGATTTTTGAAATTTTTAATTTTTATGGTTTTTTATCAATTTTTAATTTTTATGAGTTTTTTGAATTTTTTATGCAAGAAAAATAACGTTCACAAGTGAGCGGATCCCAAAAAGCAACGTGTCTCTCACAAAAAACTGTTGATCTTTACGAAAAGAGCCGGCAGCGGCGCCATTTAATAACTCGATTTTACTCAGGTTAAAAATATTCGTTGTACCAATCTCTTCGAATTGAAAAACTTGTGTTTAATGTGTGACTCTATTGTCTTTTGGTGGAAACAAAATTGTGTCGTTGTAGTATTTAAAATTAAAGGTGCGGAACAAATAAAGTAAAGGGCAATTTAAGTAAATCTAAGTCTAATTAAAGCAAAGTGCAAGTATTTAAGAGCGCGACTAAAAATAAAGGGCAATAAAGTAAATAACGCAAACTTAAATCTAACTAAGGCAAACTTAAAATGCAACTAAAACTAAATCAAGGCAAAGCTAAAATAAATCTAAGGCAATAAACTTAAAGTGCAACTAAGTAAAAAGGCAGGAAAATTAAAGCTCGAAATTAAATGCTAAAATGAAAGGAACTGAAAATAATAAGTCCCTATCCGGAATAAAACCCCTATTCGGAATACTATCACTATGCGGAAAAAGGTGCTTATTCGGAATAGCTCCCTATTCGGAAAACAAAACCCTATTCGGAATAATCCTCCTATTCGGAATAATACCTCTATCCGGAATATCTGTCCCTATTCAGAATAAAGTTCTACTCGGAATATTTGGCCTATTCGGAAAATCCAGTCTATTCGGAATACTATTCCTATTCGGAATAAAAGTCCCTATTCGGAATGTCAGCCTCTATTCGGAATATTTAGTCCTACTCGGAATGAACTTCCTATTCGGAAAATCCCCCAATTCGGAAAGACTTGGCCTATTCGGAATGCTGTCTTATTCGGAATAAAGAAAATTCCGAATAGAGAATACTGCCAAGACCTTACTCGGAATATTCTGGGCTCGAGTCTGGGAATGATCAGAAACCAAAGGCCGAAGAACAAGGAAAGTAAAAATAGCTCGGATCTAACAAAAACTAAGCTAAATCAAACACAAGATTAAATCAAACAATCAAATAAACAACTATTAAGCATAAACAATCAATCCAAATCAATCAAACTCACAAAACTTAATCAAAATAATTAAAACCCACTTAAATAAAAGATTAAGAAAGGAAGAATGAGATTAACATGATAAAGATAAAGATTAACAAGAATTAAAAAGAAAAACTCACTTGAATTAAATGGTAATTAAGGTGCAAGACAAGGTAATTAAATGGACAAGTATTTAAATTGACAAGGTAATTAAAGGTGGAAGGACTAATTGTCACGATTAGCCAACAAAATGAAAAATAAATAATCCTAATCTATTTATAGGGGAGGATTAAGGAAGCTTCCTCCCCTCCTTCATTTCTTGTTAATTGCAAGATTAAGTCCCTTTCTTCTTAATTCTTCATTAATTACGTCATTAGTCCTTTTCTTCTAATCTTCTTTAAACTTGGACTTAAGGGACTTTTGGCTTCGGGATTTCTTCGAACTCGTCTTTAAATTCTTCAATAAAATAGACTTGAATTCTTCGGCTTTTGATAAACTTCCGTCTTTTGACTTTTTCCTCGATAAATCTTCAGAATTGGTCGTGGACTTCCGTTCTTTTTGCACTTTTGATTTCTTGACTTCGTCTTTCATCCTTTTCTTCAATAAAAGTCCGTAAATGCCCGTGAATGTCCGTGTTTTCTCCACTTTTCACCTTTTCGTCCTAAATCACAACAAAAACACAAACCACGCATAATTCTGACATAAAAGACATAAAATACACGTTTTGGTCCGGTTATTATTGTAATTAAGTGGTAGAAAAGATGGGTGTTTACACACCTATCACCTATCCAAGGATTTTGGCTAAAAGTTACTAGAAAGCTGATAAGCTAAATCCAATAAGCTCACAATAAGCTACAAGTTAAACTAGACTTGCACAACTACATTTTAATGGAAATTCTTATTAATAAGCTCAAAAGAAGGACGGGAAATCAAGTCTCATGGAAAATCATCAAGTAATAAGCTCAGAATTTGAAAATAAGCCAAAAGAGTGCTTATGTTGACTTTCGTTGACCAGGAATTTCAATAAGCCCAAAATCTCAAAATTTAACTAGGAACACTAATAGAATGAAATTGTTAAAGAAAATTAGCTTGTTTATGAAATGGAAATCAAGATATGAAAAATCAGTTTGCCAAGTTACAGAAACTTGCATTTGTCATGATCTTAAACTTTTGCTTATTTCTAGCTTAATATTTGATATTGTACAATTTCCTTCTACACATTCAAAGTTTATATGTTGACTGAAAATTGAGAACTGGTTTGGAGTGATTTCATCAACTAACAAAGAAATGCCATTCAAATCAAAATCAATACTTTCTGATAAGGAACTTGTTAAAAACTGACCCAGACTTTTTATAAGACCAATTGCCTTTTTGACCAAAACTTTGACTTAAAAATGACTGAAAACCATTTGTTATGACTTGTTAACTGGAAATGAACCAAATTCTACCAAAGTCTAACACTTGAGAATCAAAACAAAGCTAATGCCAAACACTACTTACTGATCTTTTTGAAACTTTTATGAAGAGTTTTTGAGCAAAAGGTTATACTGAGTTAAGAGCTATAACAAACTAAGTTTAGTAGCCAAAATGAAGTGAATAAGAACTAGTTTCAAGTGCTCTAACCAACTAGAACTCTAAATGGTTATCAATGATAATCTGACTGATGAATGTAAAAACAGGACAAGTTTCAAAGCTAATAAGCATATAAAAGCTACTAATAAGCTACAAAATCAATGAGATCAGATCAATAGCAGGCTAAAACAACTTTTATCATACAATCAAGCAAGAATTATCTAGGAATGAAGCAGGCAATCAACTGTTTAGTAGAACTTAAATTCAGAAATTGTAAACCTTTAGCTAAGGCCTCCTTTGGGGAGTAGAGGAGCGTTGAGCTCTCTAATCTAGTGCTAACCACCACCTTAGCACTAGAACACACTAATCAACTACCAATCAATCAGCTACAACCATCAAATTCGCCATTAATGATCCTGAATTCTTCAAAATCTTCTAGTACTTGAACTGGATGATCAAAACAGGTATAACAGCTATAATCTTCAAAATTAGTCAGTTATGATCAAGTGATTATCATAACAAACTAACAACTTCACAAAGTAACAATGGTGCAAGTATGAATAGTAGAGAAGGTAATGAGAATTTTGGCGGGAAAATGGAAATTTGAATTTATTGAATTGAGAAGTTGTTACAAGGCTGGTAAACTGTTACAACTAACTATAACAGACTCAAGAGTGTGTTAAACTCTTGAGTTGTTAAGCTAAAACCAAAAATGAGTTGAGAGAAAAACTAAAGTGTGTGTGATTTCACACTTTCTACAACACAAGAAATGAGAACAATCATTGGTATTTATAGACTGCAGGAGTAAAGTAGTTGGGGTTGGTGACGTGTTGAAACCAATCCCCAGCTTCCACGTGTCAAAAATCTGCCAATTGGATTTTGCTGATGAAAAACAAATTTGGGGATTTTCTCTTGAGTTGATTTCAGCTTAATTGGTGGTGATCATTGGATTTGTCTCTCAAAAACGAGCAAGTTTCATGTTAATAACATCTCTTGAAATTTCTTCTAGCTAAAGAACGATTCTGGCAATACGCGTTGGAGAAGATGACACGTGTCATGTTTGTATTGGCTATGGAAAGTTCACACGGATCATTATCCGTTTTGTGAAATATGATTGGTGGGTTTGTTACTGTTGGGATACGCCACTTACTCTCTCTCTCATTTATTACCCATAGCAGCTGGCAATCCATAACTCCAAAATACTCCTTTCTGATTGGTCAATTAACTTGCACACGGATTGAACCTGATTATACTTTCCAAAGTTGGTAAAATTAACCCCTTAACTTGGCAGTTTGTAATTTTGAGCTAGTAACTTCATTTCTTTGGCATAATTGGTCCTTCAAACTTCATTCTTGAACAAATTTGATCCTTTGACTTGGTTGACTTGATAGTTGACCAGATTTGACTTTGATATTGACTTTGTCATATTTACACTTTTGGTCCTTCATCTTTGGCAGATTGTCAAGATAGGTCCTTTGTCTTTAAAGTCTTGTCACTTTTGATCCTTCTTTGTCTTTTTCATCAAATTAAGCTTAATTTTCCTTTGTTTGCTTGAAAATGTATCCTTCTTACCTATTTGAGCACAAACACAAAACATACCACATAATTCCGCTTTATAGCACAAAGTTTAGGTATTTTTATTGTTATTTAGGGTGATTTGTTGATAAATTGATATGAGTTTTTGCTCATATCACTTTGGTTGCTGAGATAGAAGAAGAAGAGCATGTTCAATATGCTCTCATGGCACACTCCTCATCTTCATCAGACAATGAGGTATATGATGATGCTTTTTGTAGTAAGGGTTGTCGTTTAAATACTGAAAGACTTAACAAAGAGGTTTTAAGACTGTTATCAGATGTGAGTACTGAGAGATGCAAGTTGTCTAACTATCAACTTTATCTTACTCAAACTGAAAAGACTTAGGCTGAGTATAAGAAAATGGAGTTTGACCTAAAAGATAAAATAAATATCTTAAAACATGATTTAAATGCTAGTACTGATATTAGAAACATCATGGAAAGGGTCAATGCTGAATTACAGGCTAAGTTAGATGAGGCTATCAAAAATAAGGATAATGTAGACCTTAAAATTCAGAGATTTGATAAGGCCTCACAAACCCTAGGAGAATGTGTTAGTAAACAAAGGGATTCTAGGGACATGACTGGGATTGGGATGAAAGAGTATGCTGGTGTTCCACCACCAGCTGGGGACTTCTATGGTGTCCAAAGAAAGGACTTATCTTGGACTAGTTTACCAGAACTCCAAGAAGAGGAATTTATTCCTCCAACAAGAGTCATTACCCCAGTAGAAGAATATAGGCAGAAGTTGACTGATTTGGACCAATGGAAGAAAGCCAACCCTACCTTGTTTGTCAAGGGTGGCATGCTTTGTGATAGCCCAAATGAGTCTATCCCTATCAAAGTAACAAACCCAATCACTGGCAAGACTGTTGACCTTGGCTCAAACGCTGTTAGAAAACCTAGCATTAAGTATGCAGAAATGTATAGAAATACTAGGTCACCTAAAAGCCAAGTTAGTGATAATGGAACAGGTTTCTTTTCTTCTAGACCTAGAGTTATGTCTAGAAAATCCTGTTATACTTGTGGTAGCTTTTCACATTTAGCCTATAAGTGTGTCAACGCTTCCAAGGTC
The DNA here is from genome assembly GCA_025667525.1 of Glebionis coronaria. Taxonomy (NCBI): domain Eukaryota; kingdom Viridiplantae; phylum Streptophyta; class Magnoliopsida; order Asterales; family Asteraceae; genus Glebionis; species Glebionis coronaria. The sequence continues at coordinate 524,205,541 of CM046875.1, forward strand.
AACGCTGACAAAAGGTCAAACACTGTCAGACCCAAAACTTTTGTGGAGCAAAGTCCACAAGTTGTTAGACCAGCCCCATTTTTCACTAAAGGGTCTAACACTTATGGACAAAGACCTTTTCAGAAGACCAATACATGGTCTAATAGGCAATGGGTTCGTGTAGCAAACCCTAGGTTCAACGCTGATAAGGGTAATTTCAGCGTTGACAAGACCAAATCAAACGCTGACAGAAATGTTGCCAGACCAAATAATGGTAAATATTTGCAACCACAGGGAAAGGGGTCTAAAGCTACTTCTAGATTGGCATGGAGACCTAAGCAAGATCAAAACCCTAATTCTAATGGGATTTCTATGACCTGCAACAGATTTAATTATATTTCAAAGGTCATCACAAAACCAATTGGGGTTAACTGGGTGTTTCATCCAAAAAGGGATGAACAAGGGGTTGTTATGAGGACTAAGTCTGTTCTTGTTGAACAACCAAATGAATCCAAGTCTGCTCAGGCTTGGGTTCCCAAATAAAACTAATTCGTTTTCTTTATGTGCAGGGCATTCAAAAACAGGTGAATGATTATGGCTATTGGGATAGTGGATGCTCTAGGCACATGACTGGGAAGGAAGATTATCTCACAAACTTCACTCCAATTAAGGATGGTGATAAAGTTTACTTTGGAGGCGGATATGGAACTATCACAGGCAAATGAACTCTTCTCACCACCATTTTGCGTTTTGAAAATGTGTTTCTGGTAAAAGAACTTGACTATAATCTTTTTAGTGTATCACAAGTTTGTGATAACAAAAATAAGGTTCTTTTTACTGATACTGAATGCTTGGTGTTAAGCAAGGATTTTAAAAATCCAGATAAGAAGTTCATTGATTATAGAACACCTAGGCATAAGGACATTTATAATGTGAATCTTAATGGAATTAGGATGAATAATAACATGTCATGTTTTTATGCTAAAGCTTTAGTTGACGAGAGTAATCTATGGCACAGGAGACTAGGGCACATTAACTTTAAAGATATAAACAGGCTTGTGAGACATGGCTTGGTTGATGGTTTGCTTGAAAAGGCTTTCCACAATGACCACTCTTGTGTTGCATGTCTTAAAGGCAAACATCACAAGGTCTCATTTAAGTCTAAACAAGTGCACTCTAGTTCTAAACCTCTTCACTTGCTGCATATGGACCTGTTTGGTCCAACTAATATAGAAAGTTTGAATGGTAAATCTTACTGCTTTGTCATCACTGATGACTTTTCTAGGTTTACTTGGACTTTCTTTTAGCCATGAAAACTGACACTGCTGATACTTTAATTAACTTTATTAACCAAATAGAGAAGAAGACTGGTAATGAAGTTAAAATGCTTAGAAGTGATAATGGTGGTGAGTTTAGAAATAAACTGTTGGATTATGGGTATAATTTCATGCATACCAAGATTTTTGTTGACAATAACAGTACTCTATGCATTATTAAAAATCTTGTACATCATTCTAAAACAAAACATATAGAAATTAGACATCATTTTATAAGAGATTGTTTTGAAAAGGGTTTAATACAACCAGATAGGGTTGACACAGAAGAAAATGTGTCTGATTTATTAACTAAACCTTTTGATATTGGAAGGTTTCAATACTTGGTAACAAGTATTGGAATGATCAATCTCACTTAATATGTGTTTTGGGATCTTTTTGTGAAAGTATGTACAGGATATGCATTGTTATTTGTCTTTTTGAAAAGTTAGATTTTCCACTATATTTGTCTAACGCTGACAAAGGTTATCTTAACACTGTTAAGTGTTATCGTGACGTTGTCAGCAATATGTTAGTTTTGTGGTTTTTGATCTAAGTGTGCAGGTGGTGTTAGCATTGTACCATTGGATACAGAGTTGCTTATGGATCCTTGGAGAATCAGTTGGAGCATGTTTCAATTTATGGATGATGGTTGGAATATTTATATTCCTATCTTGAAGTAAATTTTTATTTACATGCATATTATTCAGCAACTTGTGTATCACAGTTTAAGGGGAGGTTTTAGGAACCTTTAGGACTTTTGGGTATTCTTAAAATACTCTTATCACAATTCTAGATTGTGTCCACAGGTGAGTATGAGTTAGTTTACTAAATCATGAGGCACTGTAGCATGCAAAGTTGACATACTATGCATGCTGCCAAGACATGTTTGGCCTAGACTTGGATGTGGTCTGTTGGGAGACTTGGGAATGATTTACAATGGGTTTCCCTGGGAGTTACAAGGAATTTTATGAGATAACTTAATTGTTACGAATTTTGGTTAGCAAGGGACACTAGAGGACTGTTATGTCTATCTTGCATAAGCAAGTGTGGATAACTGGACATTGCTTGCCGCCCTATAATAATTATCAATTTATAGGTTATCTTCACTAGGATAAATTAATTTGTTAAGGTCCTTTTTCATTTTTATTACTTTTATTTTTGGACGTTGACAAATATTTTTCCAAGCGTTGTTATGACCAATTTAGACGCTGACATGGCATTGGCAAACGTTGACAAGAATATAGCCGTTGGGCGTTGATGGGTTATTTCTGACCGTTGACACTCATTGGGACCTACCCAGTTGTTATTTTTGACGAATTTTAGGACCGTAATTTTGGGAGTAGATAACTTTTAATTAATGCACAAGATAACTTATTTTCTTTTCAAGATTTTCATCATTATATTTTGAAAATTCTTGCCTTATTTTTTACCAATCACATGTGCCTATCTCTCCTATATATTTGGCTCCTATTTTTAAACAGGGTATCTCATATTCTTGTCTCACACTTTTTCTCCTATAATTCATCTTTCTCAATAACTCACAAATAGCTTTCTTCAACAATGGCACCAAAGTTTAAACCAAGTGACTTGGTATTGGGATTCAGGAGTCAACACAACATGATTGCTTATTTGGACGCAGATGATACTTTGTTTCCACAATACACTCAGATGGTGGCGTATTTGAATGCATCTCCAATTAGGTATGCACTTTCTCATGCTCCTCTCATCCCTGTCACTCATATTAAACAGTTTTGGAACACTGTTAGTTCCTCAACAATTAATAATGTGACTACATTATCAGCTATTGTTCATGGGCGTACTTGGGTGGTTACTGAAGCCTTGGTTCGCCAGGCTTTGCATCTTAATGATGCAGATGGTATAACCACCCTTCCCATTCATGAAATAGAACAAGGACTTCGGGCTTTGGGGTATCCTTTCCCTGATGAGGCACTTTAAACAAATATCATAAACAAGAGTTTCCCCCAGCCTGGAAGTACCTCATACATGTCATCCTTTAATGTTTGAGTCCCAAATGTACTGCACACAATGAAATTAATAGATCAATTGCTAGTGCAATTGTGTGCATTGCAAATGGGCAAAAGTTTAATTTTTCAAAACTGATTTTTGATGGCATGTGTAAAAACAAAGGGAATAAGATGATTTTGGCTTATCCCAGATTTTTGCAAATGTTTTTTGATGTGAAAAATTACTGCACAAGGGATCATGATGATTTTTATGACATCCCTGTGCAAAAGAAAGCTATTTTTACCAAGATGAACTCACCCCCTCACCGTGAATTACCCATCACTCAAGCTATGCTTGCTGTTATTACAGAAGCACAACCCCAACCAGACCCACAACCACAACTTGACCCAATACCAGAACCTTTGCCTTCACCTCAACACATGGAAATTGACCAAGAACCATTCAACGCTGACACATTAAATGTTGGCGTTGACATAAGTAATCCAAACGTTGACACCTTTCCTTCACAGACCCAAACACCTCTTAACCTTCAAACTACCACCCAGTCCACATCATCTTCTACACCCCCTGAATATAGGTTGATTAAACGCCCAAGGACTACTGGAGTGTTCTCCTCTAGTGGTCCTAGCCATGTTGCAGAGAGAACCACCACCACAAGTGTGGTTGGTGCTATGGATGAGGCTGGGACTATTGGTACTGGTTTAGATACAGGCCAAGACAGTCCTAACATCTTTAAGACCTCATCCATGCCCCATGACTCTACTTTGGGAGGTCAAATACCTATTCTAGAGGAGGGCAGATTGGAACCATACACATTGATGGAATTGACGGCTGTCTGCATTAGCTTGCAAAAGCAAAATGAAGACTTGGTACAAACAGTCAGTACACAAGGCCTTGAACTCAAGCAATTGAGGGAGAGGATTGTTATCTTGGAAACTGCTGAGTCTAGGAGAAGGAAGACAAGAGTCCTTTTATCAGAGGAGGATTCTTACAAAGGGGAGGAAGCTGCTACAGAGCCTGTTAATTTGAGTGATAAAGGCTCACATGAAGCTGCTACCGAGCCATTTGATTTGAGTGGAAAGGGCTCATATGATGGAGAATCTTTGGGTGTTGCTGAAGCCCTCACTGAATTGAAGAAGCAATCAGGTTTTGGTACGTCTCTGGTTACTCCTACAAATTTGAACTTGTCTTTTACAGCTATGATGGAGCAGTTCACAAGAGGCGCTGACACAAGTAATTTGGGCGTTGACAAGAAAAATTTGAACACTGACACACCAAGCGCTGACAAGAGTAAATTGGACGCTGACACAAGGAATTTGAGCGTTGACAGACCTGCAGATATGGTTGATGTATTCCAGTCATCAGCTATCATCAAAGAAGTGTCTTCACATGTATTACCATCATTCTTACCCATCATTGATCCATTAGATAAGGGTAAAGGAATTATGGTAGAAGTAGAAGTTCCGAAGGATGCAGCACAAGTAGAGTTTGATTCAAGGTTGGCTGCACAACTTATGGAACAAGAAAGGAAGAAGGTTGGTGAATCACCATTTGTTGTCACTTCTGAGGAACAAGAAGGAAGTGATGAAGAAGTTCATATTCAAGTGTGATGATAATTGAACAACCAGAAAGACTTGAATATGGTGATGACTTGGCAAGAGAGAAGCTTAGAGAGTTAAAATTGCAAGTAGACTTTGATATGCCTGAAGTAGTTCAGATATACCATGCTTGGGAGAATAGGATTATGGAGAATCCAACAATTTCAGGCCAAATTTGGGGATTAGAGATTCTTCTAAGAGTTCAAAGAGACTGCAAGGTAATTCTGAAGCATAAGGCTAGCAATGTTTTCTCACTGCTGAAGAGGGATAGAAGGGAGTTGTACTACATGTTACTCAGATGTCATGGAACCGGATAGACCTTCAAGAAATTGCAGGGATTATCCTTTCAAGAATTGGAGTACAAGGCTTATCCCATTTGGGCAAGAGTACAGGAAATGAAAACTCTTAGACTTCTTTTAGATGAAAGGAAAGAAGATCTTGCAGAAGAGATGGAGATACAGAAGGCAATGATTGTTCCAAGGCCTTTGAAGAAGGGAGTCCCACTTGAGTTTCCTAAAGATCTAAATAAAGTGGTTCCCAGTGAAGCTGTTCTTAGAAGGAGCATTAAGCTCTCACCCATGGAAGCTTCAGATATGGTACAAGTGTTACCTCTTGATGCCAGAAACCCTATCATTAGCTATGAAGAAGATGCAAGTGGGTTTTGGAAGATTGGCAGATATGGGAAAGAGGTACACACATTTACTACTCTTATGACTCTCTTTGCAAGTATGGATAGAGAAGACTTAGCAGACCTTTGGAGGTTGTTGATAACCAAGTATGAGACTGAAGCTCCTACTTCAGTCAATGGAATAAAACTTTGGTCAACATTCAAGAGAATGTGTGCACCAGAAGAAGAAGATCCTGTTTGGAAGGATCTTGAGGATGATATCAGTGGTCTTCAATGGCGTTTGTATTCAACTGCTGGTGTGTATTATTTGAGCTCTACAAAGTTTGCTGAGTATCTTCTTGTAGATGCTCAGTATCCCATGTCCAAAGAAGTTTTGGACAAGATGAAGACAACACAGCTGGAGATTGACTATTCAAGTGACGTGGCCAAAGATTTGATTAGGCATGTTTATTACCAATATGATAAGATTTGTAAGATTCCTCCTAGTTCTTAATTTTTATTCAGAAACTTGATTACTAGAGTAGATATCAAGTTTAGGGGAGGATTGTTGGGAATAAAATGTAGCCAGTACACTTGAACGCTGACAAGAAGAAAACAAGCATTGATAAGAAGAGAACAAGCGCTGACAGATCAAGCGTTGACAGGAAGAAGTCAAGCGTTGATAGGTTGAAGACAAGCACTGATAGAAAGATATGGTCTATGCGTATTTTGTTTCTAGTTTGTTTCTAGTAAAGATAGGATCACAATGTATTTTCTATATTTATCTTTACCTAGAATAGCTGATACGTAGACACTTGTACAAGGCTTCTTATGTCTATAAAAGAAGACTTTTAGGTTATGTTTCATATAAGTTTTTCATACGTTTAACACTTTCATTGTAAGCAAGTTCGTTATTATCAATCAAGTGAAAGTTTGTTTTACAACTGTTTGTGTGTTCTTGTTTGAGTGTTAATTCCTCATAACACTTAAATTGTTTTATACATAAACAAAGTTTCTCTACGTGTTTGACTTGATCTAATCTCGTTTACACAAGCTAAATCGATCTAAGTTTGGGATCAACAAGTGTATGGGCGCCTATGGGACCATGGTTATTGGTAAGGCTTGGAGCCTTGGAATTGTGGTTATTGGTAAGGCTTGGAGCCTTGGATTTGTTGTGATTGGTTAATCTTGAATGCTAGTTGTTAATACATAATTGTAACACAATGTCCATATGTTATTTTGTTAATGGTTGTTATTCACAGCTTGTAACTGATTTGGCGTTGGAGTCTAAACCTATGACTCTCACCAACTTTATGTTGACGTGTTTTAGTGTCTCTTTCAGGTGAGAATGTGGTTAAGCGTAAGAATAGGAGTGGCTAGCTGGAAGGCTTAGGATTACATTTGGAGGAACCCCTTTTCCTCTTAGTCTTTATTTATGTTTGAATAAGTGATTCTTTGTAGACACCTATATGTTTGTATTTTCCTAAATTTTATCTTTTGTGAATTTTGACTAGTATGAGTTGAACTGTAGTTGCTCATACTTAGTCACCTGTTAATTTCTGTTTTGCTTTTGATATATAAATTACTTTCACCATAGTAAGTTAATTGGTTTACCTAATGTATAGTATTTTTCTTTTGATGTTTAAGTCATGTTCCCTAAGAATCATGTGGTGATTCGAGTTACTAGGAAGTAGGTGGATAGGAAGGATTTTAAGTTATTTCTACTCTTATGGGCGACATGACTTATAACTGGTTATGATGTTGTGTTGGAGTTTTTCTATGTTGTTTTAACTAGACTACGTATTTATGTATTCCAAGAGTTTGACTATATTATTTTTAATAGATGAAGTTTTGGACCTTATTGTTTATGTGGTTAGGAGCTTATGTGAGTAGATGGATTTATGTGTTATATGTTGTAATGATTCTTATAAGTGTCATCATAGGAGGGAGTGCATTGAATAAAGGATAATTGTATAAGTATGGTGGCCAACATAGTTATACAAGTACCACAACTTCAATGGGTTCTCAAGTATGATTGCATGAAAGAGGGTTAGTACATGCTTGTATATGATGAGATGTGGATTTTTGGTATATGTATAATGTATGGGTTTATGTAACGACTGTCTACCATATGGCTATTTTTTAGTGTGTTATATGTTTTGGGTTATACTCATGTTGTTTGATTATGAGGTCACACGATATGGACTGGTTTTAGTGATGGGTTTTATGCCTTGTGGTAAGATGGTGATTACTCGTATGGAAAAACGAGTGTATGACGCGATTGATTGATCTGACATGTATGGTAACGAGTATGTTTTGGGTGATTTAATAGGTATATATATGCGGATGTATATATACTAGTATGTGTTAAGTTATGATATATGGTCGTTCAGTAGTTATTATAACTTGACGTACCTTATGGTGCTGGAGTTTGATAGAGTTCCAACGACGTTTTGAGTCTTTTGATGTGTGTCTACATTCGGGTATGTATTTTAATTAATGAGTACTAAACTTTCTTACAAATAAGTGTGGCTAATTATAGGAAAACGGTTTTGAAAATAATTTGTAAGTGTATGGTATGATATCGTGACTTACATATTTTTTTTAAGTTTGTGGTTGTAAGCTATAAAAAATTTTGTCTTGATAATAATTGGATTAGTTTTCTATGTAACATGTGATAATACATTTTAAAGGGGTAAAAAATTTACAAAAAAATTTCTTAAGTGGAGTTAAAATTTTAGAAGTATTTAACTAAACGGAAAGAGTAAAAAGGGTGATTTTATTATAGTAATGATAATAATAACACCACACCTTGTAAACGTGTAGTAGTTTAGTTATAACCAGCCTAAATGCATTTTATAAAATAATAATAATAATAATATAGAATAAAATGAAAAAAAACACTGTATTTTATAAACATGTATTGGTTTCATAATAACAAGTGAAATAAGTTTAATATGGGTAAACAAGATAGTGGTTAGAATAAGATTATAGTATACTAACTAGTTGATATCTTTGATAAAATAATGAAGATAAAAGATGAGTTTATTGTTCAAAACGAGTATGATTGATTTTAGTAGTATTGAAGTTTGGTTCTTATGAGGAGTAACTAAATGGGGCGAAAGTTTAAAATTTTCTGAGGTATCGAAATTTGGTAATGCTAACCGTGACGAGTCTAATTTTTCGTTGTTGGCACATTCCATTGCATCTTTTGGATTACGTTGTTTCGTTTTCAGTTGTTTTGGCTAGGGTTCATTATGGTTGATCTTTCGGTTTACCCTATATTTATTATGGGACGCGATCGTTTGGAACTCTTTTGGTACACGTCATGGTTGATTTAGTTATGCGGTTGTGGAAACGTTAGGATGAGAGGATAGAGTTGGGTAGTATTATTTATGGTTAGATATTAGAAAGGAGAGATATGTTTTGGTTTAAAGGTTGTGTTGAAGGAATGATTAAGATTTACGGAGTTTTCAAACTTAGATTGGTTACGGGAATAAGGGAGTAAGTAAAGTTAGTTGACTGGTCGTGGGAACGAGATGTCATGCTATGAGAAGTTGGTTGAAGTACCATTAGGAGATTGATGAAAGTACCAGCAGATGTGAGGGTAGAGTAGAAATTTTCTACTAATGGAAAGATTGGGCAAATAACACGCAAGGGAATTGGTATAGTTATGCAGGCGAGGTAGTAGTAGACACGTGAAGGAAAACATAGATGTGAAAGAATGATTGGTAGGAGGCTGATTAATTGTGATTACAACAAGTAAGGAAGAGTGAGCCATTGAGGGGTTGAAGTACCTTTAGAAATATTATGGTAGATGAGTTGAAGTTAGAGGCTACTGGGTAGTGTGAAGTTCTTAGGTAACATCATAGAGACGAGAAGGAGTGCGTGAAGAGCTACATCGTGAATCAAGGAGTTGAAAGGACTACGTGCCGACTGCTAGAAGGAAGCAAGAGATTTCGAAGGAGTCACAGAAGTTGCAAGGGATGGAAAGGTGACAAGCACTATGATGGGAATCTCCGTATGGTTCGTGACGAAGAAGGACAGATCGAGTACCAGAGTGGAGTTACAAAGAGTTGAACTAGTGGATAGTGATGAATTGAATACATAACATGGGAGATTAAGAACTCGTGGAGGTAACAAGGGGAGTCGAGTGACTACGCGGATAGAATTTTTGTGGCAATCAATATCTAGGGATGAGTAGTGAAGCTGAGCTGAATAGGTTCATGGAGAAGTGATTAGAGAGTCGGTTTTGTGAAGGTGTTATGAAAGATCTTTGGAAGAGATAGTTATGCATTATCCAATGCACTAGCGATTTCCATAGATTTGATGAATGAAGTATGGAATTTTTGTTGGACAGCATAGTGTAGGAATTAGGGAGAACCATGGAAGGAGAGAACCAAGTATTCCTAGAAGATGATGATTGAAAGTACCTCATGTTGGGTGCAAGATCAGAATAGAAGTATGAGATTTGAATAAGAATTTAAAATATGGCTTAGTTTAGACAAATAGAAACTAATATGGGTATAAGATGAGAGTGTGATCTGCATGGGATCACATAAAACTCTAGTCTGTCCCTATTAGGAGGGAGTAGGAGAACTGATCATGAGGAAAAACAAGTGAAGCTACTTGAAAAAATTTTGAGGTATAGATGACTTGAATGACGGGAAGCATAACATCGTGATGTATGTCATGAGCCGAGGAAGAAGAAGGAAGTGTGGATAGATGTGAATCATGAATGAAATAGGTCAAGATAGGAACCGAAGGTAAAACTTTGGTATAGCCTAATGAGTAGACTAAGGCACTAAGCATGCTAATATTGTTGTAGTGTGGAAAGGAAATGGTACTGACCTATACTATTTGATTGGAAGGATTAGTATCGATAATCGAATGGTTGAGGAGTTATAGATGTGATGTGTCATGAGAGACGAAGGGCTTGGTCTAACTGGGACAAGATGATGAGCACTATGACCTTGAAGGTAAGACATTGTGTTGGTATAAAGGAAGTGTTGAGTATCAGGGAAAAAAATCTTTCATGGAGAAAAGTGAAAAAGAAGTGTATAGGTGCTACTAATGATATATCCAAATTTTATAGAAGTAGTTGTAGCATGGGTTTGGATGGCAGTTGATAGACTAACTGAGATAACCGTCCTTTTGATGATGTGTATAGATCATAAGTTGATTTGGATTGGAAGAGCCTCGTTGTGATAAACTAATCAATATGTGAAATATCGTCATAGGTCACTTGTGTAAGGAAATTGGAATTTTTAAGTAGTTTGTGGTATGGACTAAAGGGAGTTGATAAACATGATTGGACATGAGTATATCCGCCCAACTGAAAATGGATGGACGAAGTGAGAAATTGCTACAAGTATAGGAGTCATGTTGAGAGCTTGGGTGACTGATTTAGAGGGAGGTGGGAAACTCGTTAGCAATGTTTGAGTTTTCATATAATGATAGTTATCATACTAGAAGTCGATGAATGCCATTTGAGGCACTATATGGAAGGATAGGGTGAGTTTCCCCTATTGCGGACTAGAATTGGTGAAAGAGGTTGCTAATATAATAATGGTGTTTGTGGAAAGGACGAGAGAAACAAGAGATGATATGTTAAAAAGGAGGAAACCACTACAGTTTAGTGACAAAGTTATGTAAGAAGTTTCACCCATAGTAACGGGCGCATGTTTTGGTAAAAGAGAAAAGTTGATGTCGAGTTTTGTATGTCCATTTATGATCTTTGGAAAGATTGGACCAATAGCTTATGGCTATAGAATTACCTGGGGAATTGGGTGGTGTACATGATATATTTCATGTATTAAGATTTAGGATGTGTGGTTTGAGAATGCATATTTGCATGTACGGTTATTTGGGATTAGTGATAATAAGAGTCTTCGATTTGTCAAAGAGTCATTTGTGAGATTTATGGGTTGTGAAGTCAAGAGTTTGGGAATGAATTTAAATATTATTGGTAAATATATCTAGTAAATTGAGTCATGAACTAAAGTTCACGTGGAAATGAGAGGAGTTCAATTAGAACAAGTATCATCATGTGATTTGTTGATAGTGTGTTTGATTCTAAGAAGTAAACCTCGGGACGAGATTTCTATTAGGAAGGAGTAATGTGACAACCGTGGTTTTGAGGTTCGTCACTTAGTCGTATTTTTAGGGAGTTATGTGTGACTATGTGTTTTATGTGTTTACGTGTTTATTTGGTGTGAATAAGGATGGTTTGGACATCGTTTATGAGTACGAAGTGCTTTTAAGGAAATCGATGAATGGTTATTTCATGAATCATAAGCTCACATTATAGTGACTATTAAGTGAAATGAAATTAAATGAAGTGAAATGAAATGAAATGAAGTGAAATGAAATGAGATCACGCGAAAATTTCGTGAAAGTTGAATTATCGTTTTCGTAGGATTTTATGTATGTATCATACATGATATTTATACATTAGATATATATTATCTATATTATATGTATTATAGTAGTTTTCTATTTTAGGAAAGTTTTGAAAATAAAGTTAAGATCGAAAATTACGCAGAAAGTCGAAAAATTAGCGAAAGGGAGTCTGGTTTCGACCCAGAAGTGTATGGAAGTATAGGTAAACATAAAATAGAAGGAGGAGAGTGTAAATAACCCAAATTTAAGGGGGTGGGTCGTGGATGGGCTGTTATGGCCGACTAAAGGAAGGAAACGGGTAGGAAAGGCCCAAATAGATCCCCTTTTGGGCTCAAACTTGTTAAGGAGGTTACCAAAGCCTATATAAACACCCCTAGACCCCTAAAAACGACCAATAACCCTACAATATACCTAATATCAGTTGAAACATCCACCGGGGAAGATCAAAACCGAAATATTGCATAAGGGTTAAAGGTATGTAATTAAACTAGCTCGATTAACGTTAAATTTACGTATCTAACCTAGTATGGTAGATTAGGGTTTAGTATTTTTGATTTTAGATTAGGGTTTCATACTAGGAATGATGATTTATGTAATTAATAATATTAGGGTTCTTAATATTCAATTAATTAGGTTATTATGAGGTTTAATAATGATTAAAGGGTTTAATCATGTTTAAATTCGTTTTTAAAAACTGGGCAGAATTTTTGGTCCATTGTTTTGATCGTATATAGAGTTATAAAAACTTTTAATTTTCGAATCTTATGTCCCTAGAAAGGTAATTGAGTTGCCTTTCAAATTCAAGAAACGAGAACTAAATTGGAGGTCGGAAAGTGGGTTAAAAACAGGTTACAACAGTCGGAGGTCAAAGCAGTTTTGAAATCAGTCGGGTTTAAATTAATGTTTTAAGATGGTTAGAGTACTTAGGAGTATAATTGGACCTCAAAATGAACATGAGACTTAGATTATATATTAAATAAAAGATCTGGATGAGGGCTAAACAAATGGGTTAGGGTAAGACCCTCTGATCATAACAAACTTTTTATATGTTCAAAATCAGTAATTCTGGATAGATAAAAGTATATATATATATATATATATATATATATATATATATATATATATATATATATATATATATATATATATATATATATATATATATATATATATATATATATATATATATATATATATATATATATATATATATATATATATATATATATATATATATATATATATATATATATATATATATATATATATATATATATATATATATATATATATATATATATATATATATATATATATATATATGGAGGCCTTAACAGTAGCTTTAAGGTTGCGGCCAAAGGGGAGCGTTAGCTAACACATTTAAGGGCATAGGGTTTCTTTTACAGGGCATGTTATTTTGGTTAAGAGGGTGTTCGACCAATAGTTTGAAGTATGAAAAACGGGACTGTTTTGGGTTAAATGTTAACGGGACAAGTTATGAACTAAACTAAGTTAAGGGCTTTATAGAGGGATGTAATGAGATTCATATGGCATATAAATGAGGTTAAGTGGTAGGATAAGGTTATATATTTATCATAGATTGATGATCCATTTTGGTATGTGGTTCATGTCTTTATTGTATATGTTTGTGTGTTTAGATTTTTGCTAGAGCGCAGATACTTGGAGAAGCTTGTTCAGGTGAGTTTCATAGTCCCATGTCTTTTTATGATTTGATTTCCAGATAGGATGGAAGAGACACTGTATGGTTTTGTAAAGAATGTTGTGAATGTTTTTATGGTTTGTGACGGACTTGTGTGTACACTTATGTGATTAACTGCTATGTGATTCTTGATTGTGTTTATGATTTGGATCAGGGGACACGTACCGTCTCAGTTATTGTGGTTTGACTTGGTACCAAGGGGATGTTGACAAGGAAGGGCCTTGGGATTGGTTCATAGGTGTATGGGCGCCTATAGGACCATGGTTATTGGTAAGGCTTGGAGCCTTGGAATTGTGGTTATTGGTAAGGCTTGGAGCCTTGGATTTGTGGTGATTGGTTAATCTTGAATGCTAGTTGTTAATACATAATTGTAACACATTGTCCATATGTTATTTTGTTAATGGTTGTTATTCACAACTTATAACTGATTTGGCGTTGGAGTCTAAACCTATGACTCTCACCAACTTTATGTTCACGTGTTTTAGTGTCTCTTTCAGGTGAGAATGTGGTTAAGCGTAAGAATAGGAGTGGCTAGCTGGAAGGCTTAGGATTGCATTTGGAGGAACCCCCTTTCCTCTTAGTCTTTATTTATGTTTGAATAAGTGATTCTTTGTAGAAACCTATATGTTTGTTATTTGTTAATTGTATGTCTTGGGTAAGAGGTAGACTTGTTACCTACTTACCTAGATGCCTGCATTGTTTGAGATATCTTCATGACATTGTGTCACCATTTATGATATTTCCATTTCATTTAGTTATCTCTATAGACACGCTATTGTTGTGATAATATCCATACGTCGCGCCCCATATTCCGCCATGGTGGGGTGTGACAAGATCGAAGATCCCTCTAGTGAGATCATAGACATATATGCCGAGAACAAAGAAGTTATGCCCTTTTTACTGCTGACGTGCATACAAAACCGAACAAGAAATCATATACTGGTTTTTCTTCTTTATTTGACACGAACACCTTGTTAGATCCTAGTATCAAGAGCCACTAGGCTCTGATACCAATTGTGGAATCCAAAATTCATGAATTGATTAAGCTTACTAGGAATGCATCTAGTTCATATGATAAACATAGCGGAATTGAACAAGGTACATAAATAAAGTGTTTCTTCAAATGTTTACTTCTCATTAAACATCAACACTAACAACCTAGGGTTTTACAAAGACTAGACGCCTAGAACACACGAACTTTGCTATAGAATTACATTGTGAATATTGATATGTGAAACCTACGGTCTATGTATCTTCATATAATAAAATACAAGACTTATAAAAGAAACTAAATATTGACTAAATAAAATATTGACTAAATATTTTCATCCAATAAAATATATTCTGAATTTCTATCTTCATACTTTATCCACCAGCTTGAAGAATTCATCAATGACAGATTTAGTCCTCGTCTTTTGGTTTTGACACATCAACTCATATATGTATATTCTGAATTTCTATTTTCATATTCTGGAACCCGAATGGAAAACTGTGTATACTCTTTAGATGGACATGTAGTGGCCAGTGACCTTAATGTTACTTTTAAAGAAAAAGATAGTCTTGTGTAGGTTTGGCACAAAAGACAGGGTTTGTTTGGCAAGAAGAGTCTAGGTAAGCTTGATTTTTGTGAGAATTTTTTTGTGGGAAAGTCACATCGAGCTAGTTTCTGTGTAGGAAGGCACACCACTCGGGGAGTTATATACTATGTTCATTCAGACTTATGGGATCCGTCTTAGGTGGAATCATTATGAGGTAAGAGGTATTTCTTATCTATAGTTGATGATTATTGCAGGAGGGTATGGGTTTATGTTCTCAGGTTCAAACACGAAGCATTTGTAAAGTTCAAAGAGTGGAAGCAGTTAGGAGAAAACTAGACTAGAAGGACGGTTAAGAAGCTTAGGACAGATAATGGTCTTGAGTTCTACAATCGAGAATTTATTAGTTGTGTATTGAGAGTGGGATTGCGAGACAATTGACAGTTATCGGGACGCCGTAGCAGAATGGGTTAGCAGAATGGATGAATATAACTTTTATGGATAAGGTACGTTGTTTACTAAATTCAGTCTGGATTGCCCAAGACCTTCTGTGCGGAAGCAACATGTACGACCGCATATCTTTTAAATAGGTCACTATCGACAGCGATTGAGAAGAAGACACATATAGAGATGTGGTCGGGACATGCTAGTGATTATGGGATGTTGAGGGTTTTTGGCTATGTCACGTATTCACATGTTAAACAAGGTAAGCTCGAGCCGAGGGTGGTAAAATGCGTTCTTTTGGGGTACCCTGAAAGTAGGGATGGCAAAAGCACAAAAAATGGATGGGGAAAACCAAACTGATTAGGTTGGATTCAGCGTCGGGTTGGCGGGTATGATATTGAATTAGTATTCTTTATCTTCTAAAAAACTAAAAAATATATTAGGGTATTTGATTGTTTTTCATTGTTTTTTTAACTACATACGTACAATTATGTCCAACGAAATTTAATTATGAATACCCGATACCCATGGTTAAAAACCAAAAACCCGATAGGTAATACTAATCGGGTACCTGTCGGGTATTGGGGTGGATGCGGGTTTGGATATTATAAACGGCTGTGGGTACGGGTTCACTAAAACCTGACCCAAACCCGACCCGTTGCCATCTCTACCTGAAAGTGTGAATGGGTATAGACTATATAGGCTTAATAATAAATCCCCTAGAATAGTCACAAAAAGGAACGTAGTCTTCAATGAAAGTGTCCTATAGAAAAAACACGTTGAAGGATTCTGGTGCAAGTAATGATAAGTCTATTGAGGAATTACAAGTTGAGGTGGAATTGCAGAGGTTAAATAATCGTACGCCTGAGGAAGATCAGACAGGTCAAGAAGATCAGACAGATCACATAGATCAGGAAGACCAGACAGATCAGGGAGATGGCAATGAAGAAGATTCAGGGGATCAAGAAATTGATCAACCACTAGATCTCACAGATTATCAATTGGTTCGGGATAAAGAGCCAATGACAAGAACAAAACCGACAAGGTTTTGGGATGAGAGTAATATGATTGCTTACGCGTTTGCTGCAACAGAGGAAGAGATACTCATGAACCATTTACATACTATCATTCAGTTACTTATGAAGACAATTCTAAGTGGAAAGCTGCTATGGAAGAATATATGGATTATCTGAGAAGAACTAGACCTATGTGTTAATATATCATCTAGCTGGAAAAAAGCTGGTGAGTTGCAAATGGTTGTACAAAATAAAGGAAGTGGTCGAAGGTCTTCAAAAGACTAGGTATAAGGAAAGTTTGATGGCTCGTGGATTCACACAACGAGCAGATATTGATTAAAATGAAGTATTTTCCCTGGTAGTTTGATACACATCTATTCGGGTTATACTTGCATGATTGTGTGTGAAGATTATGAGATGGAGCAGCTTGATGTAAAGACGACATTTTTACATGGAAATCTTGAAGAAGTGATCTACATAAGGCAGCCACCGGGATTGAAAAATGTAACAAGGTATGTTTGTTAAAGAAATCTCTATATGGTTTGAAGAAGTCACCCATGCAGTGGTATAGAATGTTTGATGAGTATATGATGAGCAACGGGTTTAATCATAGTAGTTAAGACAGCTGTGTATATTACAAGACTTATGCACCAGGGGAATATATTAGTATTTTGTAATATGTAGATGATATGCTGATTGCGTGTAAGAGCAAGGCTAAAATTGGGTCTACCAAGTCTTTGCTTAAAAAATAATTTTGACATGAAAGAGCTCGGGGAAGAAAAGAAGATTCTTGGTATGGAGATCATCAGGAATCACAATCGTAAGATTCTGAGGGTGTCACAATTCGGGTATGTTTCTAAAGTTTTAAATAGGTTTAGAATAGACAATTAGAAATCGGTCCAGGTGTCATTGGGTGGGCACTTCAAGCTATTATTAAACGATTTTCCTATTAGGGATTGCGACATTTAAAGGATGAGTAGGGTGTCGTATGCAAATGCGGTTGGAAGCTTAATGTACTTGATTGTGTGCACGAGGTCATACATAGCGTATGCAGTAAGCGTAGTTAGCAGATATATTTTCAGGGCACTATAAACGTGGGTTTGATGGATGGGGAAAATAGTTGCAACCATGTGGACATAACATGTTTTGTGATTCAGACTACGTTAAGGATCCAGATAAAGGCATGTCTCTCACTAGTTACGCATTTTTAGTTCATGGATGTGTTGTAAGCTGAAAGGAAGCACTACAACATGTGGTGGCTCTTTCAACTATAGAGGCAGAGTATATGGCCCTTACGGAGGCTGTAAAGGAAGCTATTCTAAGGGGACTCTTAGAAGAGTTGGGTGTAAAACTTAAATCTGGGCAATTAATTGTGATAATTAAGACGCAATTTACTTATTGCAGAATCATGTTTTTCATGAAAGGACTAAGCACATTAATGTGCGTTATCACTTTATTAGAGAAGTCTTGGAAGCAAAGACGGTGGAGGTTCTGAAGGTAGGTACCGAATACAATGTTGCGGATGCCTTGATGAATGGTGGTACCTAGATTCAAGTTGCAACACTGCTTGAAGTTGCTAATTGTTGGGATAGGCTAATATAAAGCCTAAGGTGAAAATTGTTATGTTTAGTCTTTATTATTAGCCTAAGTCGATGTCTAGGGATTAAGTGTCGAGTTTCCTATCCTAGCCAAGTATAAAGGTCGGTTAGATTTTCTTGGTCCCAAGCCTAACTCGTATGTCGTAGGTCATTGTATGAGTCAGTTTCCACCTCATCTTTGTAAAAGGAGGCGAGGGGGAGGTTAATTCACGCATTCATTCAATAAATCTAATCAAGTAACGATTAGGATAATTACTTTGTCTTGTTCTTTTTTGTCGATAGCTTCATAGATCAAATACTCCACATCTAGTTAACCAGATTGTAGGATTAACATCCTACAAATATTGTAGTTTATAATAAAAGAATAAAAAAAAGTGTGTCAGTGTTTTACTTAGTAAAGCAAAATGATTAGTAGAGACTTTTGATATAAAAAAAAGAATATTTCTCTAAAAAGAAATAATCTTTTAATTTATTTTTTTATAGTTTTCAAATTTGCAAAAAAAAAAAACTTAATAAAACAGGAAGTAATAAATAAAACTTTGGTGATTAAGTTCTAATAAATTAGAAGGTGTTAAGTGAAAATTATATATTTTTTATATATTTTTAATAAATTTAAAAAATAACAAACACCCTTACACTTTATAATATGATATATCATAATTTCAAAATATTAAACACGAAAAGTTTTCATATTCCATACATTAAACAAAAAGGTTATATTTAATTTAATTTATTTGTAAAATCGTGCATGTAGAAGACATATAACTAATATCCATTTGCCTTTCTAAAAAACCTTTATCTATTTAAAGAAGATCTATATAACCAATTCCATTAATCAGATTAATGCAATAAGATAAGAGCAAAGGGAGTCACAACAGGTGTGGATTTTACGAGCCTTAGTGCCACCCTCACCGGGTTTGGCGAGTCACGCTGCCACAACCCCCCCCCCCCCACCTATTTCGTCGAGCCTTCTTCACTGCAGCGGCGAGGCAAAAAATAAGGGAGAGAAAAAATATAGCCGTTGGGCAACGTTTGTGTTAGTGCAAACATTACGATCTTTAGTCGATATAATCTCTTCGTGTTTTGTTGATGACAAACGTATAATTCGCAATACATTATATAAAATGTTAAGGTACTCGTAATCATTCAAGAATACATTTGTATACTTCTCTCGACACATCCAAGATCGCATTCGACATGAATCACTCAAGGTATGAATAAACATGTCATTAACCTAACTAAGTGATCAAGAATTAATATTTTCTTAAAACTCACATTTAATTAAATGTGGCAAAAGATTTTAATAAACTTTATTTTTAAGAAAATGTTTTATTAAAAAGAAAATGGAAATTTGAATTTGGAATATTACAAAGAATATTCTCTAAGGTACATTCCAAATGCCAAAGAAATATCCTTTGAGGGTTTAAATGGTATTTCCCCACTAAAGGACAAAAATGCACGGACTCTAAGCCCGAGGTTCCTTAAATGAACCCGCGGTTCTTCATTGATAAGGAATCGTGGTGACAATTAAGGAACAACAAGTATTTATGACCGTTTCACTTTTGCCCTATAAATAGTAGATCATTTCCAGCTTTTCTTTCAACCATTTTTGCACAAATCTTTCTGTTTTCTCACACACCTTAGTCCTTGATTAGTAGTTTGATTAATCTTGTTATAAGATGTGATTCTCTCCTTTAATCCTCTCATCTTCTCAAGTGCAAAGAGAAGAACACTTTCATCACTATGAAGTGCTGGGTTCACAACATGATGAAGATCTCTCCTTCTAGATCAATTCATTGTTTTCCTACTATGTATATGTAGAAGATCCAAGTTGTGGGTACACTTGGATGTGGGTAGTAGATCTCAGGGATGCGTATCCTTGGATTAGTTGTGTAGATCTAAATTGTTGTGTCAATTTGGAAGTTGTGTAATTATGTAGATCCAAATTGTTGTGTCAATTTGGATATAGTGTTAGAGTCATAGATCTAAGTGTTGTGTACTTAGATATATATGGTTTATGTGTTTAGGCCATAAAACACAAGGTTTGTTATGTTGGGCCATAAAACATAACTAGTGTGAAGATTGGTGTAGATGGGTGTAGATTGGTCCTACCTAAGATTAGGACTCAACATCTAGCCTTGTGTCGGAAAATGGTGAAGTAGGCGACGTTGTGTAGATTGGTCCTGCCTAAGATTAGGACTCGACGTCTAGCTTAGTGTCGGAAATGTGTAAGCGACGTGTATGGTTTTCTCCGCCTTGAAAGGAGTCTTGTTGACTAGTGAAGTAACTCTCGAGTTGGGTACTCGAGGAGTGGAGTAGGGCGAAGAGGAGCTTCGTGACCGAACCATTATAAATCATCGTGTTGGGGCTTTCCTTTACATTTATGTCTATACTCTTGTTGATGCATTTATATGTTATTGTGTGTTGTGTGCATCTCATAATCTAAACATCTAAGTTGTAGAAAAGTTAAGGCATAGTACGTGTGTGCTTCATGTTTAGATTATGGTCAAGTGTACATCACTTAGTCTAAGCATCTTAGTTGCGGAAAATCTTATGCTTAGTACGTGTGTGCTTAGTGTTTAGACTATTGCTTGATGTACTCTTGATTTGATGTGTATGTGTGTTTTCTTACTTGTAGTATTTATCTTTCAATTAAACACATTTCATATCTAGTCAAGCTTGATCGAGAATTTGATACCAAGGATTGTTTAAGATTAACATTCAATAAATGGTTTCGTCCACTGTCGGCTGTTCCCTAAATGGACCGGCGGTTCTTTATTGATAAAGAACCGCGGGTACAATAAAGAACCGCGGGTACAATAAAGAACCGTGCACAGTGGATTAAGCCGAAATGTTTTGAAAATGAACTAGAAACTATTCAACCCCCCTTCTAGTTTCTACAATTGGTATCAGAGCGAGGTTATTCAAGATCTTTGAAGTATATTGTGCTTTAAAACTTGGATCGATCTTTGCTTAAGTTTTTCAAAACAAATGGTTTTTAAAAAATACAAACGATCGTTGTATCAAATTTCCTATAAAGAATGATTACATATGAAATGTGTTTTATTGTTTTACTCGTCCAAGTTTTGGTGTTAAATAAACTTTGGGAAATAGCTTGATTTAAGTGTTTTTATTTTTGAAAGTATAAAAATCTTTTGTGTCATAATTAACTCTAATATATGAGTTCTATGTGTCTAAAATGATTTTTAGAGTCTTAAGTCCTTCCAAAATGTTACCAAATGATTTTGGTCAAAAACTTAATTTTTGTCCACTGACCACGGTTCCTTATTTGTTCCCCGAGGTTCGTTATCAATAAGGAATCGTGGTCAGTAATACTATGATTTTTGCTAGTTGAAAAAGTTCGTTTTCTCGGTATCTTCTCGAATTGATTTCCGGTTTCAAGTGTGACTCAATTGTTTTTGGTAAGAATAATATTTTTGGTTTTGGTAAAATAAATGTGCAAGACTTTAAAATAAAGGACCGGTAATTGAAACTAAAACTAGTTAAAACGTAAATGGTGCAATATTTAAAACTTTGAAAGTAAATGACGAGAAATTAAATGACGTAAAATTAAAACTTAACGAAAAGTAAATTGACAATCAAATAAAAATGCAAAACGAAATTAAAATAGACTAAAAACAAAACGAGGAAAATTTTCACTTTTACTAAAACAAAATATTAAAATAAAACAAAACACCCAATCGGAATATACCCGATCGGAATCCAATCGGAACCCGATTGGAATCCAATCGGAACCCGATCAGAATGTACCCCTATCGGAAAGTGAGATCAGAATGATGCAAAAAGAGACATAATCGGAATGCATTGGTCGGAAGATAAGCCTAATCGGAATACTAAACAATGAATCAAATCGGAATGTACGAAAGAAGTCCAATCAGAATAAGCAAAATACCCACAATCGGAATGTCAATAAAATCGGTCCAATCGGAATACACTAAAATTGAGCCAGATCGGAATGGAATAAAACCACCACAATCGGAATACACTAAAACCCTTTTCCGATCTAGTGATCGGAATAAGGGGGGGCTGATCGGAATGTTAGATCGGAAAGGGGTTTACCCTTTCCGATTGCTTTTTGATTCGAAAATTAGCAAAGGTGATAAGCTATTTTGATAAGCTCTCACCAAAACTTGAACGAATATAAAGTGGAAAGGACTAAATAAGCTCAAATAACAACTTATCCAAACTTAAAATAAGCAAATTTTTAAATCAAACCATAAAAAGATGAACTTTTAAAGAAAACTTTTAAAAAGTAAATAAGCTAAACACAAATTAAGCCAATAAGCATGTCAAGCTCAAAGCTTATTCCATATAGAAACTCATGGATGAATAAAAAGATGAACTTTTTAAGCACGAAAACATCAAGATCAACACGGATCAAATGTAATTCGCACCAAAATCAACTAAAAATAAAGAAAGGTAGAAAGAGATGAAAGATAGAAAACTTGATCAAAGGTAAAGAAGATTAAAACAACAAAATTAAGAACACTTACTTAAATTAAAGGTAAGAAATTAAAGGTGCAAATACAAGAAGAAATTAAATAACAAGGTATGAAAATGGTGGAAGTGGTGGTTTGTCAAGCCACCCAACAACTTGAAATGAAAAACAATCTAATCTATATATAGGGAGATTAGGGAGGAGCTTAGGAAGCCTCCTCCCTCTTTCTTCTTTCTCTTAATTGCACCATTAGTCCTTAAGCCTTTTAATCTTCTCAAATCTTATACTTTAATGAATTTTGACTCGGGATTTCTTTGAACTCGTCTTGTAATTCTTCAATAAATTAGGCTTGAGTTCTTCGGCTTTAAGTAAACTTCCGTCTTTTGACTTTTTCTTCGATAAATCTTAAGAATTGGTTATGGACTTCCGTTCTTTTCGCACTCTTGATCTTTCGACCTCGTCTTTTGTCCTTTTCTTCGATAAAAGTCCGTGAAAGCCGTGTTTTCTCCACTTTTCAACTTTTCGTCCTAAATCACAACAAAAACACAAACCACGCATAATTTCGACATAAATGACATAAAATACACGTTTTGGATCGGTTATTATTGTAATTAAGTGGTAAAAAGGATGGGTGTTTTCACACCTATCAAATCCCCTACACTTAACCATTGCAATGTCCTCATGCAATGCATTAGTTACAAAGCACGTTTACATTTTTCATCACAATCAATCCACGTTGGCCTTTATTAAAGAGATAGAAAATAACAAAGCAAGTAAAGAAATCAAAAACATACCTTGGGTTTTGGAAATGTCATGAATAATCATCATCCTCAAGTTTTCACTTTCTCCAAACTAAGCTTAAAAACGAGATCATTGTTATTATAATTTAGCAAACTAACATGAACTAATGTGGGACAATTATTCACTTAGACTCCCTTATTCCTAGGTGTATCTCTTATATTTTATTATTGTCTTGAATGATCACGAGGATGCATTGTTGACTTATTTCGATAGTTATTTAGGCTGAAAATAAAGTGAACGATTTAATCAATAGTTAGCTAAAGGACAAAATCTTTTAAAACTGCTTCTCGGGACCTCATAAAGTTCATATCTTGGCATAACTCGCTTCGCGATATGAGACCTTTCTCGGACCGATATTTGGCAGCGACTTCATACTTCAAACCTTGAGAGACGTTCATGAAATAATGGCCTTCTCTTTATAATAGGAATTTCTTCACTTGAACATTTGAGAGATTCATACTTTGACCACGACTTCTTCATTTTTCTTCAATCTTTATTTTGGACTTTGATATACAACGATCCGCCTCGTTTTGGACTTGGATCTATATATCCTCATACCTTGTTAGGGCCTTTTCAGATAGACTTCTCCATGACTTTTGGGGAGTTTTTGCTTTTCGTCGTGTGTCTCGATCCTTCATATTGATCTTTAATAAATGATTATTCACATCACTTTGGATCTTAAGCAACAAAATGTAGCCCTCATGCCTTGTTAGGGCCTTTTCGGACTCGCCAATCTTCGCATCCCGCTTCAATAAGTTATGCCTTGGCTATGAACTCTAATCCATACCGAGCAACTTTTAAACGATCTTGGGCTAGAAGCTAAGTAACTTTTCAAATCGTACAACCTTATTTATTGCAAATAAATTTATTAACAAGCGATGGGAGAATAGGCTCATAATTAACTCACATAAACTCACGAAAGAATACCAAACTTATAATTGACTCTATCATCTCTCGTTCTCCACAGTTTAAAATCTCAAGGAATGAGACTCGTGGATGCTTAGCCTATTAAATCAAGTTTTGGGTTTTCGAGTCACCTATAGGATCTTGCAAATTCTTAGACTCTTTCAAGTTTAGAAATCGCATTTTAAAGTTCCCTTGATAAACGACTCTCTAGGATCAATTATAGGAACTTGCGAAAAGTTCTTGTTCTTAACCCGTGAGAGTTAAGACTTTCGCGTTTTAAAGCTCCCTATATAAAAGCCTAGCAAAACTTGACTTAAACACGTTAAGGATACTAGCTAGAGTAAACTAAGATAAGTAAACTCGGGTTGAGTCAAAGATTCACAATGTTTGAAAATTAAAACCACTTTATTAAAAATTTATTCTAATAAGGAAAGAAAATAACTATACAAAGGTAAAAACAACTATACAACTAGGCCAAAATAGATTAAAAATTTTGAAAAATGTCGAAAAATTGATTTTCCGATTAAAATGAGGACAAATACAAGGAAAAGGCCACTTAACTTCGATAGAAGTCCCCCTACACTTAATATAAACATTGTCCTCGATGTTTAAGCATGTGGGAGTAAACTCCCATACACTTAAGACATTGTGCACTTTGTTTAAATCTCGCTAAGAAAGAGACAACTAAAGAGATTCCTATTTTAATATTGAGAAATATAAAATAGTGAATCGAAAAGAGTTTAGGATAGAAACGGGAAGAAGGGAACACGGAATCACGGTTCGTCAAAAGTCATCAAGAGTGTGTCTTTGAAGCTCTAATCCCTGCACATGATAAGAAAGAAAGCAAGAAACACCAACGGGGCTCCCCCTACACTTATTGTGAAAACAAGTAAAGATAGATAGATAATTGGGTTGCCTCCCAAAAAGCGCTTGTTTATATTAACCGAGTCACGAGCCTTACTCGTCCCCGAATTAAATGGTCCATGGGGAAGCCTCGAATGCAATACCGGGATCAAAGACCTTGTCCTCGTTCCCGGTGGACATCAACAAAAGAGAGGCGGGGGGATAAGTCCTGAATGGGAGAAAAGCCCTTTCAACATACGTGAAGTATGTGAAATCAAGATCCACGGGAGGTGGGGTGGGTAAAGTAAGCACATTGTCATCCCCCAAAGACAATGGAGGCTGAGCATTCGGCAAATCCGTGATGGTATCAATGATAGCATAATCAATGTCCCCTCCCGGGTCAAAGCTCTCATCCTCCGTGATGGTCTCTAACGGAGTGGAGGAAAGGTGTTCGGGAGGGGAACTTGGGATAATACCTTCCTGCAGCAAATTATCAAAAATAATGTCCCCCTCCGTGTCATAATCATCAATACCTGGAGGGATGGAGTAGATATCGATTTCTTCCAGCAATGGGTCATTATCTTCAACGGGAGGAATAGATGGAGGTAAAGACTCGGAAGGAGAAAGAGAAGTCAACTCTTCGATTTGAGCAATAAGAAGGTGCACTTCCCGTAATCTATCACGAAGAAGCACGTCTTCCACCTCATCCACAAGATCAAGTTCATCGGTGAACTTCTCGTAAGCCGAAGAGAATAAATCGTCATCACCCGCATCTCCCGGTGGAGATTGAGAAATTTCAAAAGTGAAATTCTCATAGCGGAGAGAAGAATCGTCATCACTAGGATCGACCTCTTCCGTAAGAGCAACGTCGTCCTCAGGCTCCATAGCAGGTAAGTCACAAACCTCATCATCCAATACTTTGTCGAGACCAACATTACTAAGCTCATTCAACGAATCTAGATCCTTAGACGTAATAGGAACATCGAGAGTAGGAGCAGCAACTTCAGAAGATTGGTTGAAAGTGTAGACATCATCGTCGTCGTCATCATCATAATAGATGGGACGAGTCCAGTTAGGAGTGACGTAGTCGGCTAACTCTTCCTTGATAACCTCCACATCGTTAAGAAGCTCATGCAGCAACTTTTGTTGTTCATTTCCCCGAGTATGTTCAATTTCACCAATTCTATCCCACGCTGTAATTAAACATTTTGGTGTAGAAAAGAAGGGAAAACGACTAAATTGGCTCAAAAAGGTGTCGGTGATTTTCAAGGTTTCGTCCACATCAAGCAAAGGTTGCTTTTCCGGATGCAAGTCAGCTCGGAGTTGAGCTATACTTTCTAGAATGCCATTCAAAGTAGTGAGTTGTTGATCAAGACTAATTTGCTGAGAGGATTAATGATTGAGGGTGTGATGTGGGGGCTCAAAGTTATAGACACTAGGATGATAGCACGGTACTTTCTCAAAGACTTGCGACGGATCACAAAAAGAAGCATCGTGAGGGCCCCCACAAATATAGCACCATGGGTATGGAGAGAAACTGGGTGCTTCTGGTGGATAGCTATTACCATTGTCATAATTGTAATCCGGTTCTTGCTCGTGACCATACGGGTATCGAACCGGGCATGAAACATGCCAATGAGAATCGCTTCCACAATAGATACACGGGGGAACAGGAGGAGGTGGGTTCAAAAAGGACGAATTAGTCGAGTTGCACAAAGGAAAAAATCCGAATTGGAATTGTGTATTGTCGATATCGTTTCCGCACCGCTCACATGTACACCATTGACAAGGGTCGTTCCCGTACAATCGTCTCCCACACCCGACGCAATGGACATAAAAATCCATAAAGAAAAATAGACATGCAAGAAGAATATTTTTGGTGCAAAACTTTTGAAAAAGAAATGCTTTTTATGATTTTTCAATGTTTTTGTATTGTTTGAAGAATTTTATATTTTTTTGGGTTTTTGAAAATTTTTTGAAGCAAGGAAAATAACGTTCAAAGAACGGATCCCAAAATTCAATGCGTCTCTCACTAGAAACCGTTAATCTTAACGAAAAGAGCCGGCAACGGCGCCATTTAATACTATGATTTTTGCTAGTTGAAAAAGTTCGTTTTCTCGGTATCTTCTCGAATTGATTTCCGGTTTCAAGTGTGACTCAATTGTTTTTGGTAAGAATAATATTTTTGGTTTTGGTAAAATAAATCTGCAAGACTTTAAAATAAAGGACCGGTAATTAAAACTAAAACTAGTTAAAACGTAAATGGTGCAATATTAAAACTTTGAAAGTAAATGACGAGAAATTAAATGACATAAAATTAAAACTTAACGAAAAGTAAATTGACAATCAAATAAAAATGCAAAACGAAATTAAAATAGACTAAAAACAAAACGAGGAAAATTTTCACTTTTACTAAAACAAAATATTAAAATAAAACAAAACACCCAATCGGAATATACCCGATCGGAATCCAATCGGAATCCAATCGGAATGTACCCCTATCGGAAAGTGAGGTCGGAATGATGCAAAAGAGACATAATCGGAATGCATTGGTCAGAAAATAAGCCTGATCGGAATACTAAACAATGAATCAAATCGGAATGTACGAAAGAAGTCCAATCGGAATAAGCAAAATACCCACAATCGGAATGTCAATAAAATCGGTCCAATCGGAATACACTGAAATTGAGCCAGATCGGAATGGGATAAAACCACCACAATCGGAATACACTAAAACCCTTTTCCGATCTAGTGATCGGAATAAGGGGGGGGGGGGGGGGGGGCTGATCGGAATGTTAGATCGGAAAGGGGTTTACCCTTTCCGATTGCTTTTTGATTCGAAAATTAGCAAAGGTGATAAGCTATTTTGATAAGCTCTCACCAAAACTTGAACGAATATAAAGTGGAAAGGACTAAATAAGCTCAAATAACAACTTATCCAAACTTAAAATAAGCAAATTTTTAAATCAAACCATAAAAAGATGAACTTTTAAAGAAAACTTTTAAAAAGTAAATAAGCTAAACACAAATTAAGCCAATAAGCATGTCAAGCTCAAAGCTTATTCCATGAAGAAACTCATGGATGAATAAAAAGATGAACTTTTTAAGCACGAAAACATCAAGATCAACACGGATCAAATGTAATTCGCACCAAAATCAACTAAAAATAAAGAAAGGTAGAAAGAGATGAAAGATAGAAAACTTGATCAAAGGTAAAGAAGATTAAAACAACAAAATTAAGAACACTTACTTGAATTAAAGGTAAGAAATTAAAGGTGCAAATACAAGAAGAAATTAAATAACAAGGTATGAAAATGGTGGAAGTGGTGGTTTGTCAAGCCACCTAACAACTTGAAATGAAAAACAATCTAATCTATATATAGGGATATTAGGGAGGAGCTTAGGAAGCTTCCTCCCTCTTTCTTCTTTCTCTTAATTGCACCATTAGTCCTTAAGCCTTTTAATCTTATCAAATCTTGGACTTTAATGACTTTTGGCTCGGGATTTCTTTGAACTCGTCTTGTAATTCTTCAATAAATTAGACTTGAGTTCTTCGGCTTTAAGTAAACTTCCGTCTTTTGACTTTTTCTTCGATAAATCTTCAGAATTGGTCTTGGACTTCCGTTCTTTTCGCACTCTTGATCTTTCGACCTCGTCTTTTGTCTTTTTCTTCGATAAAAGCCCGTGAAAGCCGTGTTTTCTCCACTTTTCACCTTTTCGTCCTAAATCACAACAAAAACACAAACCACGCATAATTCTGACATAAATGACATAAAATACACGTTTTGGCTCGGTTATTATTGTAATTAAGTGGTAAAAAGGATGGGTGTTTTCACACCTATCAGTCAGTCTGACTCAGATTGTTGCAATCTTTGAAAAATCATATAAAATCAACCGTAAGTCCGTAGAAGTCGTGCCACCCGCCATTTCGAACGTAATTAAATTTTATTTATTTTAAGAATGCTTCCAAACCTTTATTCAAACTTTAAATTTTGGATGTTTTCTAAGTTCTATACTTTGTCCAAAGTATTGTGCGTCAGTTTGTCGTAAAACTTGTGTTTTACTCTTTTCTATTAAGTTGGACATCTCTTGTTGATATATCTTTGTAAATTGATATATTTATAAAGTGTTGAACTTAGTTAAATTTTGAAATGGGTTGAAAACTATTTTTAAATAAAATCAAGCTATGTATACTTTGGTGTATCTAACACTTAAAACAAAGACGAATGCTTTTGTGATTTTCTTTTGTCTTTGGACATTCTTAAGTGCTCATTACTATTGTTAGTATTGTTACTTAGTTGTCTATTTATGTGTGCATTTCATATAGGATTAACATCTCTTAGTTTACAAATGTTACATAAACATCTTGTACACCTCGACTTTTTCATTAACACTATTAGGTTTGAAAGCTTTGTGAGCTTGTAAAATCTATTGATGACGGTCGTCTTACTCGGTCATTGTGTTATTAGTTCAAGTAGATTAATGTCTCACTATAAAACATGAAACACCCTTTAAAATCTTATTTATTTTCTCTTAAAGTAATGTTTGTGGAAATCAAGAAAGATTTCGATTAAATATCAATTCATTATTCAAACTATGATTGGTATCATTATCGAATCTAATTGACATGTTTTTTAGAGTAGACATGAATGTGGTTTATTAATAATATACATCGGATCATAACTCACACTTGTGTTGATGATGGTATATTAAATCTACTTGTTCAAATTATTAGACATGTTTTGTTTAATAATTGCTTATAATGCATAATGGAGTCGGTTTGACAACTTGGATGTTTCATCAGAAATACTCAAGTAATTTACTTTGCAATGCAATTTGTAAATGTGTCATTTCTGAAAGACCAATCAAAAGTGTTCGTTTCTTTTGTGTAAACATTATTTATACACTTCAAAGTTATTGGCCTCAAGTTCTATTAAGGTAAATAACCTTAACTAGACTTGTTTGACAAGATATGCAATGGTGCATTCTTAACCCTCATAAGGTTGTGCATTGTGTCGTTTTGCAAGTTTCATCCTTGTTACACTACATTAGGCAAATGTAGGAATTACATTTTGTCTAACTTGAGAATGACTACTAGAGAATTTATTACACTAGAATCTTAATTTGACCTAACAGTTGAATTACTTCCATGTGGGAAGTTGGGTTATTGTATAACTCGTAAAAATGGTCGTGCTTAGCCTTAATTGAGCACCTCTAGTGATAGTCTCATACTTATTCTCTAAATTGATTAAATGGCTCTTCCTAAGTATGACTAATGATAGTTTATATCGATGAACTTTGTATGTCATTAGGAGTATTTTTCTTTTGTAGCCATTAGGTTTTTCTTAGCCTTCTTCCTACGTGCTAATTATACCTACGTGTTTTTCCTTTGTGTGTGTTCTAGTTTTTATTGCTCTTTAGAATAACTTTATGATAAGTTAGACTAGAATATTAGGATCTACCGAATTGGAAAAATTCCCTTATCCTCCAAAACACACCCTCTGTGCGCGGATCCTTAATTGTCGGACGACTCCATATATATATGGAACCGCGGGCACAATTATTGAACCACGGGCAGAAGCAACCAAAAACGGGTTTTCTAAAACTTCCGAATTGTTCCAACATCCTTTGGAATCTTTGTTTCAAACTTTGATCACTCCCAAAATATCTTGTGCTTTATCCACTTAACCCTAAGCATTTTGTATTTTTTCCCAAAGCAAAATGTATTTTTCACAAAATGAAAGCCTTGATTATCCACAATTTTCTCTAATCTCTTTCAACCCAGATTCACCAAAGAACACACCTTATCAAATCTTTTCTCATTTTAAGAAAATTTATTTTGAAAACTCTCCTTTTTCCACCACTTCCCTTTTGTGTTCTTCCTCCATCACATGATTATGTCATGCATCATGGAACATATTGTCATTACTGTCAATATCAACATCTTGTCATGTCTTATATCTATGATATGTTGAATTACAAGATTATCACCAAGCCTTCTCCACCAAATTCCGCTACCACCTTGTCTTTCGTTTAAGCATGTGGATTGCTTATTGCTAATACATCCAATTTAGGAAAATATTAGGGTTCTAGTTGAACTAGGATTAAGTTTATGCTTTCGTTTTTGGCTTGTGTTTCATACATCTTTGTATGATCTTTATTTTCTTGTATTTCCTTCATGTTTTTCAACATGATTTGTCTTCGGGTCTTGGATCTCATTTTCCTTATGATCTTTCTTTTCTTCTTTATTTTCTCACTCGATTGTCAAAGAAGGTTAGATTTTAATCTAATTCCCCTCCTAGTAAGATTGAAAACTTAAATATTTCTTTTAAAATATTCAAGTAATTATAACTTGCAATTGCAATTGTTAAAAGTCATATTCGAAGCATTGAATTTCAAGCCATTTAGCAACTTATGCTAAATTGTTTGACCAACTGATTTTCTTTTGAGTGGATAATCGTTTTTTGGACACCACTCTCCACGGTTCCTCAAATAACCTAGCGACTCATTATTGATAATGAACCGCGGACCTATTTAACGAACCGCGGCCAGTGAGCCCCTTTGTTCGTTTTTGGTCTATCTCTATCTTTGACGAGTTTTCTTGAAGATTCCTTCTTTTCTTCTCTGTTGAGTTTCTTCTCTCGTTTTCTTTCAAGACTTCACTATCACCTAATAAGTTATAGTATTCTTGAATTATTTTGTGAAGTAATCCTTAACTTGTTTGTTGAGTCTCTTTCGATTTATTTTAATCATGCCTCTCTAAGTTTAGTCTCTCTATTCTATCCTTTCTAAACTAAGTCGAGTTGAGCCTCACCCTTTCCTCGTCATGTAATTGTTCTTTGAACATTCACAATGATTGAGAAGAGCTACAAAACTTTGAGCATGTAGTTTATCGTCTGCTAAACACCATCCATCTTGGTTTTTATTTTCTTTGGCTCCTTTGATATCTCTCTCTATATCATTGAGTCATCTTTTTGGTTTCGACATTCATAAGCATCCTTACCTATAATGTCTTACATTTAGTATTTTTCTTAAGCGTCGATTTATCCTCGCTTTTGGTTTTTCTTTATTTTGTACATTGATTCTCGACTTAAAGCTTTTGGAGCTTTCTAAAGGAATTATTTTTAAGGTAAAAAATGTCTTTGATTTGAGATTTTTTTGTCTTTCTCGTTGTTGAGAGTTGATTGCGGTTAAAATTTACAATTAGATTGGGTGATTCCAACAATTCTAAGTTTTTAACCTTTTGAGAGGATTTTGGTTAAATATTGAATTTTCTTGGGTGATTCCAAAAATTCTAAGCTTTTTACGCTTTGACATATTATCATACAATTGGTATGGATGTTTCTTCTCTACCTCTATTCCAACAATTATGAATTGATCTTGTCAAGATCCTCTCCTTTGACTTGTCTTTGGATTGATAGCATCGCGTGTACACCTCTTTCTCCAATGCTTGTCATTGTTTGTGCAAACGACTTGTTTATCGTCCTCGTTTTCGCTTTTCCTCATAGTCATTCTTCCTCTCTTTTCGACTATGTGGAATTGTTTTATTGTCCTTGTCATACTCTCTTTAGTTCGGTATTCGTGCCAATATATTAAAATGAAGTATGTCCTCTCGATAATATTTTTTTTATAAATTAGACATCTCTTTTCTATCTTAGTCCTCTTTATATAATTTTTGGTGTCATAAAAATAAGTTGGGTTCTCTTTTCTATCTAATAGCCCTCTTATTTTTCTTAACTTGTCATATTTTTTACACTTCTAAAAGTTAAGATTGTTTTAGCTTTCTCATGAGTCCCTTTCTTTATACTCAAGATGTTTAAAGCTAACTTCGCTTGGGTGTCATTGCTATGCATATATGCTCTTGTCCACTAACTTTGTTTAGTAGGACTTTTCTAACCCTTCTTTGTAGCTTGTCACTATCCTTGCTTCATTGGTGTCTCAAGTAAGGGGAGCTCATATCAAGGGGGAGCATTTGCAAGATTTCTAGTCATTACATTTGCGATCTTTAACTCACTTAAATTGCATTCATCGAACTTCTTGCAGGTGAAGATAAGCATTTTATTATGCATGGAGTCGCTTAACTTATGTTGATTGAAGACTTTACTAGGATGACGCAAGCTCAATATCTTTAGATGATGGGTCTACGGTTTGGATTCTTGCCTCTCAACCGACGACTACAAGGGACGACTAGCTTTTTGGATGCAAGCTCTTTCTACAAATGAAGACTACCTTTCGGATGCAAGTTCTCATGACGTCAATTATTCTCTTCTTCAAATGACATGAAATCGATGACTACCACTTTGGATGCGTGCTCTCTCGACGTTGATTCTTCTCTTCTTCAAAGACGTTGACTACCTTTTTGATTCGACAAAAGGGGGAGAAGTAAGTGTAAACGAGTTATTTATTCATTTTAATATACGTTGCGATTTACTTGTTTGTCATCATCAAAAAGGGGGAGATTGTTAGTGCAAACATTACGATGTTTAGTCGATATAATCTCTTCATGTTTTATTGATGACAAACGTATAACTCGCAATACATTATATAAAATGTTAAGGTACTCGTAATCACTCAAGAATACATTTGTATGCTTCTCTCGACACCTCCAAGATCGCATTCGGCATGAATCACTCAAGGTATGATTAAATATGTCAATAAACTAGCTAAGTGATCAAGGATTAATATTTTCTTAAAACTCACATTTAATTAAATGTGACAAAAGATTTTAATAAACTTTATTATTAAGAAAATGTTTTATTAAAAAGAAAATGGAAATTTGAATTTGGAATATTCCAAAGAATATTCCTTAAGGTATATCCCATTAATTTGAATTTGGCATATTCCAAATGTCAAAGGAATATCCTTTGAGGGAACAAATGATATTTCCCCACTAAAAAAAGGACAAAAATGCATGGACTCCAAGCCCGAGGTTCCTTAAATGAACTCGCGGTTCTTTATTGATCAGGAACCGCGGTAACAAATAAAGAACCGCGTGTATTTATAACCGTTGTACTTTTGCCCTATAAATAGTAGATCATTTCCAGCTTTTCTTTCAACCCCTTTTGCGTAAATCTTTCTGTTTTCTCACACACCTTAATCCTTGATTAGTAGTTTGATTAATCTTGTTTTAAGATGTGATTCTCTCCTTCAATCCTCTCATCTTCTCAAGTGCAAAGAGAAGAACACTTTCATCACTATTAAGTGTTGGGTTCACAACATGATGAAGATCTCTCCTTCTAAATCAAGTCATTGTTTTCCTACTATGTATATGTAGAAGATCCAAGTTATGGGTACACTTGGATGTGGGTAGTAGATCCAAGGGATGGGTATCCTTGGATTAGTTGTGTAGTTGTGTAGATCCAAATTGTTGTGTCAATTTAGAAGTTGTGTAGTTGTGTAGATCCAAATTCTTGTGTCAATTTGGATATAGTGTTAGAGTCATAGATCTAAGTGTTGTGTACTTTGATCTATATGGTTTATGTGTTTAGGCCATAAAACACAAGGTTTGTTATGTTGGGCCTTAAAACATAACTAGTGTGAAGATTGGTGTTGATGGGTGTAGATTGGTCCTACCTAAGATTAGGACTCGACATCTAGCCTTGTGTCGGAAAATGGTGAAGTAGGTGACTTTGTGTAGATTGGTCCTACTTAAGATTAGGACTCGACATCTAGCTTAGTGTCGGAAATGTGTAAGCGACGTGTATGGTTTTCCCCGCCTTGAAAGGAGTCTTGTTTACTAGTGAAGTAACTCTCAAGTTGGGTACTCGAGGAGTGGAGTAGGGCGAAGAGGAGCTTCGTGACGGAACAACTATAAATCATCGTGTCGGTACTTTCCTTTACATTTATGTCTATACTCTTATTGATGCATTTATATGTTGTTGTGTGTTGTGTGCATCTCATTATCTAAACATCTAAGTTGCGGAAAAGTTAAGGCTTAGTACGTGTGTGCTTCATGTTTAGATTATGGTCAAGTGTACATCACTTATTCTAAACATCTTAGTTGCGGAAAAGCTTATGCTTAGTACGCGTGTGCTTAGTGTTTAGACTATTGATTGATGTACTCTTGATTTGATGTGTTTGTGTGTTTTCTTACTTGTAGTATTTATCTTTCAATTAAACACATCTCATATCTAGTCAAGCTTGATCGAGAATTTGATACCAAGGATTGTTTAAGATTAGCATTCAATAAATGGTTTCGTCCACTGTCGGCGGTTCCCTAAATGGACCGGCGGTTCATTATTGATAAAGAACCGCGGGTACAATAAATAATCGCGCACAGTGGATTAAGCCAAAATGTTTTGAAAATGAACTAGAAACTATTCAACCCCCCTTCTAGTTTCTACAGTTTGAAAATTGAAAGATTTTTTTTAAACATTTACCATTATATATATCTCCTATTTTAACACTTTTAACAAACATATATATCTCCCAAATCAACATATAATAGTATGGCTTGTTCAATCGACACACTTTTGATCAAATCAAAACATTGTTTGATAAACTAATTAAAGAAGACGTGGTTCAGAAAAAAGCGATTATGGATTTAGCTGTGAGACCCCCAGAATCAGGCATGGAACAACTAGGCAACAAGGGGGTAACACACCATGGTACAAGAAATAATGAAATACTATTGACACAAAGTTGACGTAATAAAAACATATACATTACATCATAAACATCAGAGTTTTTAAACAAAGGTCCCAGAGTTTTATAAGCGGAAAAATCTATTATTTAAATATGGTTTTGTAACATATATTTTCCAAGAATATAAGATAAACTTCTGACAGTTTTTACCAAAACCAAAGCTTTAAAAGCAGTAACACAGAAATCTCCAAGCTGCGATAATATCCTGCGGGTTCCTTCCAAGCAATGCTAAATATTAATACCTGAGATTAAACATGTAAAATTGTCAACACAAAGTTGAGTGATATTCATAGGTTTAGCAGTAAAGGTGTGGAACACAAGCATTCATTTGTAAAACAAGAAATAGAGAAAATGGTTACGTACGATAACCATAGTCCGAAACCATTATTATTGCTATTTAGTTCATGAACCGAAGCTTAACTCAATGTAAGTTTCTCTAGTGAGTATTCAGCCTAAATACTCAAGTATAAACAAATGAAATGTGTCATGGTTAAACAACCGCAACATGGGATGGGGATTGTCAATCCCGATGGATCCACCCACAACATTCGC
Source organism: Glebionis coronaria (assembly GCA_025667525.1). Classification (NCBI taxonomy): domain Eukaryota; kingdom Viridiplantae; phylum Streptophyta; class Magnoliopsida; order Asterales; family Asteraceae; genus Glebionis; species Glebionis coronaria. The sequence goes on from CM046875.1 coordinate 524,241,947, forward strand.
GCTTAGAAACACAAGTAAATTAACGGTTCATGATCAGGAGAGGAAACTTAAGGGCTATAACTAAAAGCAATAATAATAATGAAAATCTGTTGGAAATCATCAAGTTCTGGAAAGCATACAAGTTCTGGATAGCATACAAGTTCTGGATAGCATACAAGTTCTAAATGAATGTGTTCCACCATGTAAAATCTCACCCCGCGTTTAGAAACAATGTATAAGTAGTAAAAAGGAACTATGAACGCACCTGATATAGCTAGTACACGTAGATCAAGGAACAAACGCCCAGTAGACGATACATGACTTTAAGAGTTATCAATCGCTCATAGATCGAGAACGAGATGCCCAACGGTCGACATATAACCGAACGATCCCTATAATGACGAGACGCGTGTAAGGTTCGAGACTATACATAAGTCATACATATATGTAAATACTTCACTTTAGTAGGTTTGCACATTCAATAAGTTTTATAAACTCTTCTCCCAGAATTGGCAGCCAGGTTTGAATCCCATCGCAATGCCTTGAAGCCCCTTAATGGGAAACTGGATGGCTAGCATGGGGGTTGATATTCTCTTCGTGAGATGATTCAAACTCGGGTTGAGAGACTTGGTGCCTCGGTGGCACGCAAGATACTCCGTTGCACCAAACTGTCGTTCAAAAAAAATAAGTTTTATAAACTCTTTATAACCCTTTTGATAATAATTTATCGTAAATTATCCCATTATTATATATAAGCCCACTAAAACTCATTAGTGGCCCATTAAATGATCATTTTTTTATTTGTACTTAATCATTTTCGATTTATAAGAAATAACGATTAGCTTATATAAAAATTGTTTGAGCATAAACTTAGGTATATAAAAATATGATAGTAAGAAAATCTAAAATTTAAAATTCAAACTGTTTTGTAAAAATAAAAATATGAATAAAAGTACAAACCAAATACTTAATATAAGACATAGACTGTATGTAAGATCAAGTCTAAACTTTTACTTTCTTTATAATATGAAAACGCATCATCTTTGATGATGCATGTTATTATATTTAAATACTAAATTTTAAACATATTAGTGTTGCTAAAGACTTTTAATAAGAATACGTTATACAATCTTCAAAGAGTGGCTATGTTTTGGTTTTGAAAATATCGGACATTTTTAAAAGTTGAATTGAAAGAAAAACATAAATTAGAAAACTAATCTTTATAGGGACATAATTTGACGAATTTATGAGACATCAAAACGAAGTTTTACATACAATAATTTCAAAAGTTAAGCAAAAAAATCATACCTAACAAAGGTTCTTAGACCAAGCTCAACTTTTTGTCTTCATTTTTAAAATATGTGTATCATAAGTTAAGAATTTGAAAAGTTTTGTTTAACCTTGTTCTTGGCACCATCAACTGTTAAGAAAAAAAAACTTTTGAAATAGAAAAAGAATTATAGTGCATGTTAATGTACCCATCGAACACGTTTTCAACAAAGATACACGTGTCCACTTTCATATTTGACATGTTAGTCTTTAGTTTACTTTTATTATTTATATAATTTTTTAGCAAATTTTGAATAAGCGGGTATTATCGAAACTCGATATTTTAAAAGTTACGTGATTTAAAAAAAATATGCGTAAAACACGCAAAATAAACTGTCGATATGAAATAAAAACATCGACATTCGGAGAATATTTATATTTCGATATATAAATAAGTGCTTATGATTTATTAAACTTTAACACGCCGTATAAACGAATGACACTTAAAGGTTTATCACAAATTTACGAAGAATGTACGTAAAACAATAAGTTAAAATGACGACAATAAAAAAAAAAAATTTATGTCATAACGAGAATATTTACCGTCGATGACGGGCATAGATGCCGATAAATAATAAATGACAAGTATTCGATACACTAAAGCCATAACTTTGCCGGTTAGTCGAGAATTCAATATTATTCGTCGAACGAACATGAAAAATAAAAGTCAAGTAATAAATATCAATCCGAATACTATAAATAAGATTAGACCTCGTTCTAAATATTGATTTTAAATTTCGGGTTACTACACTAAATAAATAAGAAAAAATAAAAATAATTAATTTAATTTAATTTTTTTGGTAATAATTTCGAATAAAATATTATCAATGATCAGAAGAATAATTAAAACATAATCTAATTAAAATTCTCGAGATCTCAGGATTTGCGTACAGAAAGTATAAGAAAACGTAATACGTTGAAAAATTCAAGAAGCACGAATAAAAGAATAAAATAATGATGGGAAAGTACGGATTCTTACATTAGCCCTCCAATATGAAAGTGCATCTACTGCTAAATTTGAATTGTATGAAGCATATAAAAAATGCACTGATATTCCAAAAGATAGACGCGATTCGATCATCAAATTTTTGAAACAAGAATCGGACAACGATTATGAGATGCATAATTCTTTGTTTCGAAAAGCGGTTAAGATCGAAAAACTAATGGAAGCTAACTTGGTCTGGGACCCCAAATTCAAATTTAAATGCTCGTCTTGTTATTTTAATTTTCGTAAATGTATTTTTATTTTCTGTGTTGTAATTTTAATTTCGTATGGTTTACCACTCCAACCACTATGTATTAGTTTGAATTTTCCAACGGGTATGTTTTCTCTATAAATACTACTTCCACTTGCTTTAATTTTCTCATACAAAAAACCTACTCTCAAACATGTCTAAAAAAACACTTCTGAAAACAAGAAACAAAACAAACGAAAAGCAACTCGAAGCAACCCATCGCCACCGGAAAAAGTAAATGACTCAATCCCCACACAACCTTACTCAAATCCGATGGATGGATCATCAGTTCCTACTATTGATGGTCTATTTGATGAACCATAGATCCTTGTTGAAGAATACGAGGTACCTGCTGTGTTTCGTCTCACTGAGGAACAAGAACGTCAAATGCTTCTTGATGAAGAAGCATTACGAGAGACCTTAGCAGAAGAAGCAATGGCCGAAAAAGAGTTGGAGGAGCAAATCAAGAAAGAAAGGGCCGTCAAATGCTTCTTGAGGTGTTTGAATTTTTCATCGGACTCATCTGATTCGGATCCCGGAACATTAAAAGTTCCGTCGAATTTGTATCGTATCGTATCGTATTTTTATTTTATTGTATTTTTAAATTTCGCATTTGTAATTTTTATTTAAGTTTGTAATTTTAATTTAAGTTTGTAATTTTAATTTAATGAAATGAATTTTAATTTGTGTAAAAATGAAATAAAAAGAAAAATAAAAAATTAGGAGTGGTGCTAAAATGGAGAAGTTTTGACTATTTACTACTGAAAAAGTATTTTGTTTAGTTGCTTCGTACTGATATAACGCTGTAAGAAAAAAATACCTCTTCATGATACGCTTCCCTCTAAGATAATAGTGAATGTACGTACAATCATTTATATCATGGTAGTTTTATGTACAAAGAGTTCATGCAAAGTAAATTACTCGAAGTGCTACCCTCTTTTTGAAATATTTTTTGCGATATAAAGTCTTAAAAGTAAATAATAATATAAGAATAGCAATAAAGTTTTCTAGTTTTAGAAAGGGAAGAAATGTTGTGTGGACAAAAGTAGGCATGGAGTTGTAAGATCGATGGGATCTTTCATCAACAACTACCCCTCCTATTTTGTCTTTCTATTGTCCTTTCTGCTTTCATTCTATTCATCGCAAACTCTCTTTATACATAAATGATACTAAAGTAATTACAAAAAACTCGTGACGATAAGACATTTTCGTTTGACTCAACGCTAAAGACTCAAAAGTTATTGATAGATATGGTATCCAATAATCCGTAGATCTGATATTTAAGACACAAAAAGAGGCTTCCAATTATCCTTGGACCAATAATTATTATGCAAATGATATAAAGTAGAAATTAAACGATTTGTGAGATAATACCTCTTCAATTCGTTTGACTAACGTTAAAATTACTGACATGTATGGTATTGACCTAGACTTTTCATTTTCGATATCTCTACGCATTAAGAAATCATATGTAAAATCAATATCTCTACTACTTATAGGTTGTTGTACAATTTTTTTTCAAAAATCTCTTCATTCCTATCATTAATAATTTCTCTCAACATTACCTTAATTAGATTAACAACATATCCATAATAAGAAACCACTTACAAAGATTGGTATGTCAACGCATGAAGAAAAAAAAGCTGTATAAAAAAAGTTGTATGTCACAAATTTGGCAAGTTAATATCACGTTTCATGTCAACTACAATGTCAACTTTATATTTGGCATGTTAATATTACGTTTCATCTTTGCAACCCTAATACTTCTTTGTCATTGTAGTTCCTGCAGCCTATAAAAATTGTATGTCAAATGCAGGAAGCCCAATATGTCAACTAAATCTTTGTTTGGAAATGTTTTAATATGCCTTCTCAGCATCCCTCCATTTTATTCACCTCCCCTCTTATTTTTGGAAACCATTAAATGTTGAAAGTTCAAAATATAAAACTTACTAGAGAAGCATCTAATAATTGGGTCTAACCAGTTGTAAACCACCCTTTCTCCCCGTCAATATACACGAACCCCACTCAAACCAGTTGATTATTTGTTCATGAATTGAATTTGTTTTTGCCAATATTTTTTGTAGGACAAAGATGCAAACTAGACACATTCTCGTATGTGGGTTTTGAAGAACAACATCTGCGAAAAATGGTGTGAAAGGTATTCTCTATTTTATTTTTATTTTTTAAGATTTTTAATTTTGAATATTGTTTTTTTTGTTAAATTGAAATATATGTGTACTGAAATTGGGGTTAGGGTTTATAGGGCTATATAAATGTTAATTATTGATTCTAATCATAGGTTTATTGGTGCTGATTTTTGAAGAACATCATCTAAAAAATGGGTCTAAAAGGCACTCGAAGTTTGAATATTGATTTTAGATTTTTTGGGTTTGATTTGGAGAGATCTATTGAATTGAATTGGTCACTAATGGAAGATATTTACATCTATGCGTTACCATGCTTGCAATAGAGGTATTCGTCATTCCCCATTTATGTGTTTTGAAATTGTTTATATGATAATGATATGTAGGAAAAAACATTAAAATCGGCAAATGACTGAAACTTATTTTGATTTGTATACTGATTAGAGGACATTATAAACCAAAAGGAGGTGCACATTTGTGCACTTCCGCTTGTAGCCAAACACCATCTCGATTGAACAACAAAAGTTCCAACTGTAGGTTTTTTTTTCTTATAACGGAAAATGTTCCAGCTCAAGATGTATTCCAAATCGGAGATATTTTTGAAACTGATTTGCGATTTCACTGTTGCGCATGATAATGATAGGTGATAGACTTTTTTTAACGCAATGCCAAACACCCTTTCATTGAATCAGCAAGACTAAAGACTCTTCTATAAACGAAACTGAAGCAATGAAAATTATGTTGAACTTTCAGGATCTTCTGAACTACGGATAACACATTTTACCAATCTTTGGGAAATGACAAGAATAGCAATTATGTGAGTCTTGTGTGGCCACTCCGGAAAATCACATGCTATATTGATCTTTGCACCCTCTGATGACCAAGGAGCTAAAGATCTGGTCAGTCATAAATTCATATTTTTCTTTGTGTGTTTTCAATTGAGATCA